>CM060173.1:57546225-60229284 GCA_030549775.1 Tamarix chinensis | reverse complement strand
ATCAAAATGCAAAATTCACCTTCACTCATAAGAAATAGATTATGTGCAATACATGTGGTGAATATTGTTATGTTGTTCATCATGTGGTTTTGCTAAAAATGCAAAAGTCTTTCCAAAATTCAAGTAGGTGTGGATACATAAAGGGACCATCCTACAAGAATTAAACACTAACCCTATAAGCTCCCATCAAAAGGATACCTAAATATGGTTCTTCATGCTTTTAGGTATGCTTTAAAGTTAAAAAGATAAGCCACAAATGGTTTCTAGACTTTGGATGCTCAAGACATATGATGGGTAATTAGAACATGTTTGAGCTAACTCTATACTATGGTGGAAGTTTGACCATTGAAGGCAATTCAAAAGGGAAGATTAGTGTCGGTAGCATCAGTATTGGTAACTTTAAATCCTTTATAAATAATATATATTTCGTTGATAGCCTTATGCACAATTTTATTAGCATTAGTCAACTATGTGAAAAAGGGTTTCTAGTATAATTCTTAAATTAGCATTACTTGATCTCAAATAGTTTAAATAAATCCATTTGTTTGTAATCCCACACATTAAAAATGTGTATATTCTAGATGTTAAATCAATAAAGTTACACACTATATGTTTAAGTACATTTGATAATGATACATGGTTGTGGCATAAGCACATTGCATATAGTAGCATGGATTTATTTAACAAACTTGATAGAAAAGACCTAGGCGTGGTCTTCTAAAGTTGAACTTTACAAAAGATCTAATGTGTGATTCATATCAACAAGGAAAATAACATAGCATTTCCTCTAAACCCAATAATGTTACAACTACATCTCAACCACTTGAATTGCTCCATATGAGTCTACTCAGGCCCACTCAAACCCATAACAAGGGTGGTTATAAATATAAGCTAGTCATTGTAGATTATTACTCACATATATATTAACATTATTTATCTCTACTAAAGATGATATTTTTAATGCTTTTCTTTTGCTTGCTAAGAAAATCCAATTAGAAAAGGGAACTATGTGAAATGCCCCGAAAAATTCTAATCTTAAATATTATATTTAAATGAGGTTTTATCATAAAGATTAATTAAATAAATTATTTGATTAAAATAAAAGGAAATTAATTAGGGAAAATCAAGAATAAATTTATAAGTATGTTAATTAAGAGAAATTGGGTATTTTAGCTAATTAAGGATTTTATTTTAGAAATTAACTAAATAAATTATTTTATTTAAAATAATGAGGAGAAAATAGTTTCAAATTAATGTTAATTTTATAAATAAATTAATGGAAGAAAATTAGGGTGTTTTGATAATTAAAAGGGAATTTATGGAAAATATTTTAAATATCCTAATTTAGCCTAAAAAGGGATTTAAATATTATTTTATTTAAATACTATTATTTTTAAATATTCAGATTAATTTAATTGGCCCTAATCTATTTTTTTTCTCCTTTCCTTTTTCCCTTTTTCTTTTTCTTTCTTCCTTTTTCCTTTTCTTTTTCTTTCTTTTTCTTCTTTTTCCTTTTCCTCTTCTTTTTCCCCGTTTGGGCTGCCCTCTCCCGTGGCCCAATCTTTTTTCCCCTTCTTTCTTTCCCTCGGCCCAGCCCGCGCTCGCGTGTCCTTCTTCCATCCCGTTCCGCGCCGCGTTTTTCCTTCTTTTCCACCGAAACTCGTCGTTTCATTTAATGACTCCTTCCGCCCTCACCCCACTCGCGAACCAGCCCAGTTCTCCCCTTTTTCTTTTCTTTTCCGGCCTACCCGACTGCCTCCCTTCCTTCTTCCTTCTTCCTCCTTCCTCCTCCGTCGCTGCGACACAAGCTTTGACCCCGTCAATGGCATCTCCGGTTACGATGAATAATATCGGCCGTTCTTGTCTCATTGCCTTCCTCTTAACTCCAGGAATAAATTGGAATAATTATTTGATGTTAAATCTCACCCGTTTCTCCTCCCCAACCTCTCGAAATTTCGAGCAAACCAAACGATGGCCCGACCGTTTTCTGCCACCGGCCACCCAAATTCTTGCATTTAAAACTTTCATGTCGACCTCCAGCTCCTCATTATCCATTCCAACATCTATAAAGAGCCTGTTTGTAGGAGTTGTGGAAGATTTTTCTTCCCCGAAACCCTTGGCGGGGGCTGCCAACACCGAGACTTTAGACACCTCTTCCGCCGCCTTCAGCCAACCTCAGCGCCACCGAAACATTTCATTTTCTTCCCTAGAATTTTATCTAATTACCTAAAAAATTTTCAACCTTCGATTCTTCTTGTACGAGCCTCAATAATCATGCAAAGTTAGATGCTCGTTTCGCTGGAATTTTGATCTCGAAATCTTAAACCACCGTCCTTCGCCGTTCTCCGCCACCTTTGGCTGCACCACCACCATCATTTTGTCCCTCTACTGCTTGGCAACAATAAACACCCCTTATATCACCTCAATTCTCCCTATCTTTTTACCAACATCCATCTTTCCCTCTTTTCTTCTATTTTCAGGCCACCGTCGCCGCCCTCGTGAACCACCACCAGTGCCGTCTATCCCCACCAGCTTAAGGTTGAACCCTAGACCCTCTCAACCATTTTCCATATTATTATAAGCCTTGATTTAATTTATTTCAATTATTTGCATATAAATACCATTATTATTATTCTTAATATTTATATTCTTAATATGTTTTATTATTATTTGATATAAAATTTATGCTGAATTGTACTTGCAGGGTGGAGAGTGATAATAAAATAATTTTATTGTTAGTTTCGAATTTTAAGTTATTAATTGAATTATTATAGGATTATTATCATTCTTCTTCTTATTATTATTATTAATATTATAATTATTAGAATAAGTGTTATTATCGTTTTATTATTTATTCTGGAAAATATTAGGCCCTAATTTTGTATTAACATTTGCACTTATTTATTTGACTATTATTATTTCTATTGTTCTTATAACCATTAATAATAATATTATCATTATCTTTATTATTTTAATATTATTATATAGGTTATTAATTTTATTATTAATATTACATAAATGGTAAGTCATTATTTATTTGAAAACTTATATGTTATTGTTATGGTTTATTATTATTATTATTATTATTATTATTATTATTATTATTATTATTATATTATTATTATTTATATCTCATTGATATTAGTTTTATTATCCTTGATATTATTATATTAGTATCATTATTATTATTAGGGTAAAGTCTTTAACCCTATATTATCAAGGTTTATAATATCTCTATTATTTTTATGTCTTTAGTAAAGTTAGAATTTTTGTTAAAGTTATTTAATTAGTATGATTTTATTTGTTCAAAGCTCTAAGGAGGCGTAGGAGCGTGCTCCAAGACCGGTGTCATTTTAGGTAAGGGGTGCTAAGGCCTTTTATGTGCTAATGTGCATTGTGTGCCTCGTATGTTATGCATTCTATGTTTGTGATTATTAATTATGCCGTATATGATATGACGTGGAGTTGAAGTATGTTTTCGTATGGCATGTGTATTATTTGTGTATGACCCTGTAAGACATGCATGTGAGGATGTTGATATGATTTTATGTGGGAGAAAGGATGAAAAAGGAGGATGGAGAAAGAAGTTGATTAAGGGATGTGAGTTGACCTAAGTATTCCATTGATTCATGAGTAGAGGAATAAAATGGAGAATTTTAGGGTTTCATATATGAGAATCTGATTTATGATTTTTAAGGTTTGGTATGGAGAATATAATTTATGGTTTTATATGGGGAAGTTTAATTTATGGTTTTGTATGATTTTGTGGGAAAGAATATAATTTATGATGTTATATAGGAGAATTGAATTTATGGTTTGTTTGGGAGAATCTAATTTATGATTTTATTTGGGGAGAATGTAATTTATGACATTATATGGGAGAACCTAATTTATGATTTGATTGGGAGAATCTAATTTATGATTTTTTTGGGGGAATCCAATTAATCCAAATTAAGGTTTTGCTTGGGAGATTCTAATTTATGATTTTATGTGGGAGAATCTAACTTATAGTCTTGTATGGGAGAATATAATTTGTGGTTATGAAAGGGGAGAATTTAATAAATTGTATTATGTGGAAAAATCTTTGGGTTTTATATGATTTGAATCTTTGTGTTGGTATGGATTGAATTTAGGGTTTTGTGTGAATGAATCTTTGGGTTATATATGGTTTGAATCTAGGGTTTGGTATGAATGAATCTTTGGGTTATGTGGATTGAATTTAGGGTTTTGTATGATGATATTTTGGGTTTTACATAATGGTTAATGTTTGCATGGTTGAAATTAGGGTTTCACATGGAATTTTAGGGTTTGCATGAAAAAGATTTGAAGGTTTGTATAGGGAGATTAATGTCTGCATGGGTATGAAATTTACGTGTGGAAAGTTAATTTAGGATTTAAGGAAGGTAATGTAAGTGTCGTTTGGGTGTTTGAGCACTTGGGATGAAAAATAGCACGTGGAGCAAATTAAGGGTACGGAGGAGATTGAATTAGGGTTTGGAATGATTAATTGTGGTTTTTTGTGGTTAATTAAGGTTTGGAATGGCTAATTATGGTTGTTATGGTTAAAAAAGGTTTGGAGTGGTTAATTATGGTTTGTGGTGGTTGATTAGGGTTTGATGTGGCTGCTTAAGGTTTTTGTTGTAGCATGTGTTTTTGGTGATTAAGGTGTAATTATGAGAATGGAATCGATGATTTGTGATGTGTGGAGTGTTAAAATGATTTGGTGATATGAGGAGGAGTAAGAGGGGATGTTAAGGTCTAAATTAGGGTTTCGGGATAAAACCCTAGAGTGAGATGTGAAGTAGAATTGGAGGATAAGTGTAAAGGGAGCGATCCATGCATGTCTAGGGTTTGGTGGTAGCACGTGTGTAATTGGTGAATAAAGTATGATGATGAATATGGAATTTATGATTTATGATTCGTGCATGTGCATGATGAAAGCCTTTGAATAAGATACTTAATACATTAATCACGTAAAGTGGAAGATGTTGAGACGGGCCCAGACCGATCCATCGACATAATAGTGACAGGGAATGTTTTCCCTCGCGACCGATCCACCGGCTAAAATAGTGGCAGGGCATGTACCCTCGCGACTGATCCACCGGCTATAATAGTGGGGGATCTCGAGCTCAACAAAACAAAACGTTATGTGTTGAAAGATATAGGAAGACACTAATCACTTAAAGTGGAACACCGTACGAGAAGGGGCCAGACTGATCCACCGGCTATAATAGTGGCAGGGTATGTTACCTTCACGACCAATCCACCGGCTAAAATAGTGGCAGGGAACGTTTCCCTCGCAACCGATCCACTGGCAAAAATAGTGGGGTTCCCGTAATCGTATGGACTTGAATAAAAGTATGGTGTGACATGATTCTTGATAAGAGATAAACTAAGTAATTGAATCGGATTATATACATATGGGCCTTTATACTTTTACTTGGATGATCACATGAATTATGTTATCATGTTTATGATCTTTTATTCTTATGCATGGATTATGTGCTTATGTGTCGGCCTTAGTGCTCGGTTACCTTACTCAGTACGTAGCGTACTGATCACCCGTTTCATGGGTGCTGCTCATTCCCACGAGTAGTATGCCCTTCTGGTTTGTGCAGATGGGCGAGGTATCAGTTGGGTCTGAGTGTTGAGCATGTTTGGCTCGGGATTCAAGAGAGTTGTGGCCATATTATAGTCTTTATATGACTCTAATTCTTTTTGTTAATCTTTTATCGGTTGTAATTTAATTCTCTTTTGGAAATGAATTACATTTCTTGATGCGTACTCTGATTTCGTTTTACAACCGTTTAATGATTATTTGAAGTTTAGTTTGTATTAATTTTGTAATTGATTGTTAATATTTTCTTTAGCCTTAGCACTTGGTACTGGAACCGTCGGAGAGAACTGGTCTAGTACTAAGTGTGGCAGTAACATTTCCAAAATTCACGGGTTTTAAGTATTTCTATTATAATTGCTTCCGCTTTAAAAAAAAGTAGTGAATTTTGGGGTGTTACACTATGAACTATGTTATATAGAGTGATCATGGAAAGGAGTTTGAGAATGTCACCTTCATGGATTTTTGTGATAAAAATGACATTACCCATAACTTTTCAACACTAAGGACACAACAACAAAATAGTGTGGTGGGAAAAAAAGAACATAACCTTGGAGAAGGTTACAAGAACCATGCTATGTGACTCTAAGTTTCTAAAATATTTATATACCAAAGGTATTACCACCGCAAAATATCTAATGAATAGATTAATCAGCCAAAGCTAACTTGAAAAAGACTCCTTATAAGCTCTATAGAGTTAAGAAACCAAATGTGCATTATTTCTACATATTTGGTTGCAAATTCTTTGTCCTTATAAGAAAAGAAATTAGCATAAGTTTGAACCTAAAGTGAATGAAGGTATTGTTATTGCTACTCTTACATAATAAATCTTATTAAATATTTAACAAATAATCAATGTTAGTTAGATAATCCATATAAGTTACTTTTGATGATTCTTTCTCAAGTATATTGAATAATCAAGAGGAAGATGTAGTCTCTTAGAAATGATGAAACGTAAAACATAGAAGAGGAAAAGTATGAAGATCCTTCAATTAATCAATAAGAGGATAAAGTGAGAAGGGATATTCCTCGAGCATGGAGATATGTTTATGGAAATCCTCAAGAGTTCATCATCAGTGATCTAACTAGGGGGTTGTAATAGGATTCTCACTAGGTAACATTTGCAATCATTTAGCATTTATGTTTCAAGTGGAATGTAAATCTAAATTGGAAGCCAAGAATGATGAAAATTAGATCATGGTAATGTAAGATGAGCTAAACCAATTTGAGAGAAATAAAGTTTGGAAACCAGTCCCTTTACCTTAAAATAGAAACATCATTAGGACTCAATGGGTTTTTAGAAACAACACAGATGAGGGTGGAATTTTGGTTAGAAACAAAATTTGAATGGTTTCCAAAGGATAGAGCCAAGAAGAAGGCATTGATTTTGAATAAACCTTTACCCTAGTAGCTATACTCAAGGCTATAAATATCCTTCTTACATTTGCATCATTCATGTGTTTTAAATTATATTAAATAGATGTTTAAAAACATTTTCCATAATGGTTTTATAGAGGATGAGGTATATGATAAGCAACCACATTTTTTTGAAAATTAATCAAAATGTAACCATATTTATAAACACAACAAGGCACTCTATAGTTGAAATAAGCCCCTAGAGATTGGTATAAAAGATTAAGTAAATTTCTACGGGAAAAGGGTTTTGAAAGAGTGCTACTAATGAATTATTATTTGTACAAATATATGTTGATGGAATAATATTCAGTGCTACTAATGAGGCAATGTTCATGGACTTTTCTATCTTGATGATTCATGAGTTTAAAATGAAAATTATGGGTGAGTTGACCTATTTCCTCATACATCAAATTAAGTAATCAAAGGAAGTATTTTTTTTAAACAAGAAAAGTATGCAAAATAATTGCTCAAAATTTTTGGAATGAACAAGAGCAAACTATGTAGTACTCTTATGGACACTACCACAAATCTTGACGTGCATGACAAAGGTAAACAAGTTAATTGACAGTGATATCACGGTATGATCAGATCACTTATTTACCTTACAATATCTAGACTTGATATTATGTTTAGTGTATGCCTATGTGTTAGGTTTCAATGTAAACGCAAGGAATCTCATATGACTGCAGTTAAGAGAATTCATAGGTATCTATATGGCACACATAACCTTGGCTTGTTATATCCTAGTGATGTTTTTCCAAACTTAGTATAGTATTCTAATATTGATTTTGTGGGATATAAATTTGATATAAAAATTACTTCACACACATGCCAATTTATTAGAAAGTCTGAGTCAATTGGTATTGCAAAAAAAAAAATATAGCATGGCACTATCTATAACTAAAGCAAAATATATAGCAGTTAGTACTTGTTATATACATATAGTTATTATGAAATATCAACTAAGTGATTACTAACCTAAAATTGAAAAAAATCTAATTAGGTGTGAAAAAAATAATTCTATATGACTCACTAAACACCCCATTCAACACTCAAAGCCTAAACATATAGAAACAAGGCATCACTTCAAAAAAGAACATGTTAACAAAGGGGATGTAAAGGTGGAACTCATAGATACATTACATTAATGGGGATATATCTTCACTAAGATATAAATGAAGAAATATTCACAAAAATTATTAGAGAACATGGAATAACATTTCTTTGAACTAAATTATCTCTCTCTTAAATTTGTGAAATTTATAAAAAAAAGTAAGGATTAATTATGAAAATAATGAAAATTATAATAACTTAGCTTAAGATTCCATGAATTTAATTCAAAACAATAGTGTATATGATTATTAATTAATGTAGTACATCTATGGGAAATTATGGAATAATTGTCCTTAATCAAAATGGATTTGAAAAACTAAAAAATATGACCTAACTAGCCAAACTTGTTGATTAGGTTTAGAGGTCTAATAAAATGGTTCACGCAAGCTAGGGGTAAATAGTTGTTTTTTGGTATCTTACCTAAGAGATGCCGGCCCATGGGATTACTAATACTAGTCAATAAATAGTAAGAACAATCGATTGAAAACTTTAAACCAATCGACTAGTCTATGGGGCATATAAATAGGCCTTCATCTATTCAACCAAACCCACAAACCCTATGTTCCAAAACCCATCAACTCCTCTTTGCCACTCTACACTCTCTCATTCAAAGCAATCAAATCTTAATCAAAACACACAAAATCAAGCACCTTAGGATCAAATTGACAACCCAAAGTCATTCCTCAATAGCAATGATTTTAGTTTCATCCTCACTCATTCAAATTTGGGGTAAGATCATCACAACCTAACTTTTTGATTTACCTAATATACTTATAATTGAATCACCTTAAGGCTTAAATCGGTTCTATTTGTATTTTCCTAGATAATTATAAACCTAAGGTGCATTATTCTCCCAGCTTCCATTAATTATTAAAATTTCTCACCTCAAGGCTCATAAACTCTCTATAATTCCGAATCTTTTCTATTGTGTTGCCACATCTAAAAGAAAAATGAAACTACTTATAGCACCATGTGTGACGATGCTACTTCTATCCATGCTAAATGGGCCCATACTCAATCAATTTGTTAGACTCAAATGAGAATTTGCATTGAGGAATTCTCTATTTAAGCAAATTCCTCTCCATCCCCGGAATCCTCTCATTCTTCATCTTTAGAAGAGGCTTGACACCTATATCTACCTCCTTCTAGGCCCACTAGGACTTCCTCGTCCATTAGAGTAACCATTATTTCTATAGCTCAATTAGGGAGAACCACTAAGGCATCCCCTCACTCCACCTATTTCTTTCACACTATGGATGAATAGGAGCACTGGATCAAATCATTCCATAAAAGGAAATTCCTTCTAAGGAAGTGCATTAGCATCGTATCATGCACTTCAAACTTCCCTTTATCTAGTCCCTTTCAAAGCTACATATCCTCCCTTTATTCACTCTAAGTGATCTAGTCTACTATGATTTGGAGCGTCTCTTCTATAGGAACCTCATAGTTTAAGTTATGGGATCCACCATCAACACTCATTTGTTAGGTATGCCTATAGTGGTGGATGTGGATAGGCTAGCTAGGATACTAGCAATAGAGAGCAACATAACCACCAGGATAACGTATACTGAGGGGATGAGAACTAGGCTTCCTAATGATATTATCTTTGATATGCCCCATCATCACTTTATATATGATGGAATTACTAGCTCTTATTAGCTATCACCCTTTAAAAGGGTGTGTCACTACATGCTATGATCCATTCTCTTTCCAAAGGTAGGCTCTAGAGCAAACATAACCTTGAAAGACTAGTACGGGGTTGATAACATTCTTTCCTCCACTACTATATGATTTGGAGCAAACATATTCCACCACATGTCCCACATGGTTAGGCACAGTCAGGCATCTCTTGGCTATAACTCTTTGATTATGCCAATTCTTAACAATTTTTGAGTTAAGTATGGAGATTTTTCTGCTGCCCCACTTTGACTCTAGAATGGGCACAAAATTTTAGATGCATTCATCCTTCAAATAATGAGCTATCAAATGAGTGCTGATGGACAAACCTTTGAGCTTACACCAAAGGCCCTAGCCTCACTTCATTATAGTTGTCACATATCTTCCTTATCTAAGCCACATCTTTCATAGAATGAGGTAGATGAACTTCCACCACTATCAGATGACTCCATGGATCCAGATGATAACCCTTTCTCGTCCACTAGAGAATCCTCCACATCCACCGCCACCCCTCCTACCTCTCAAGCCTCCTACTTCAAGTCATGTAACACTAGCTAATGTAGATGAGCTACTTCTTAATGTGGTTGGGATACTGACCACCATGGATCAATGATAGAGTGTCTCAAACACTGAGTTGTGTGTTTTATGCTCATAGATACAAGCCAACTCTACACCATATCATTAGGATGACATGGGCAACCCACATAAGCCTTGAGTTTAACCACGAGACCCATCACCATACACCGATAATAGCTACTCAAGGCATTGCTACTTCTTCTCCCTTTGATTTCATCATCAAAGAGTTAATGGTTAAGGCTACTAGGATTGGCTTTGTTGCGGTTGATATAATTGGACATGATGATACTAAGAGTGAGGACTTGGATGTATAGTCCACACCATATACCACTACTTTAGCTTTACCATCATGTGCATCATGTGCTTATGCCTTTGATATGTCTTGAGATTGGCCTTATGTATGTTTCTTTTTAATTTAGAATAGTAGTAGTTTACTCATTAGGAATGTTTCTCTTTGTTTGAACTCTATCTTATGTATTAATGAACTCTTATATGTAATGATCTATTAACTTTGTGTTATACCACATATGTCTCACCTCTAATTGTACATATTATTTATTGTTCATTAATCTTGTTTTAAGCAATCACATACAGGAATATTTATTATGAATTATGTTAAGAGGTGAATTATCTATCTTTCTCTCATGCATACCTTTGCCATACTATTTCCATACACTTGTTAAGGGGTAGTATCCCCTTAACATCTTGAGATTGTTACCTCATTTGCTTATAGGTTGTCCTTTATTCTCACCTTTTATTGATGATAAAGAGAAAGAGAATCTGAAAGATGTGTAATTAGTAAATGAAAAAGGATATGGTAAAAATATCACCTACTTAATATTCATTATCCTTTCACATGTACAATTGTGCACTTTTTTTTTATATTCATTAAAAAGTGCAAAATTATTGACCTTATAAATCAAATATTATAGTTATACTTATTAATGATAACAAACGGATCTGAAGAACTAATGTGTTTGGCTAAGTTGCACCTACTCAAATCATATCTCTAAATGTGTAAATCTAAAAGAGGAAACAAGCTTACAAGCACAAGTCAACAACATATAAGAGATAACTAATACTTGAAGGTTAAAAATCATATTTCTAGATTCTTAGGTTCCATGTAAAGAGTTAAGTTGAGTAAGTACACATTTTGATCAAAAATCTTTAAAAATGTTTTTAAAACACTTGCTTTGAATTTTATTAATAAGAATTCATGGATAATATTGATGTATAAATCTTTCAAAGTGTTTTAAAATATTGGTGAGAATCAATTGTAATCATAACTGCCTTACACAATTTATTTCAAAGAGATTAATGAGTGTTTTCCTATCACTCTTGAGAGATTCTTGTGGCAAGCATAGAGAGGATAAATAAGTCAAGTTTTAAATCATATATTAGAGGGTCTTTAAGATTTTAAGGCTCATAAGCTAAGAGAAGAGTGAGCATCAATAAAAATATATTGCTATTTTAAAATCCAAAACGGAAAACCTTTTGGTAGTACATGTAAAGATTAATTTGCTTTTGAGCTACTCTACATTGAGCGTATTTTTTCCTGCAATCTCCATTCCATTAATCCCTACTCACCCCTCTATAGGGTTATTTCAGGTACTGAGTTATCTATTATATAAAACTAATAAAAAAATTCGCAAGGAACACATAAAAAGCATCACAAGAGGACATGGTATAATATATTGAAATATTCATGCGATGATAAAAATATGTTAATCATTAAAGACACATACTCCTCATACATTTTCATTTAAAAAATAATGAAACTTACCAACCAAACACACAAGAAATGATCTCTAAAATAATGATTAGAACTAATCTCAGCATAATAATGATATCATTCACCATATATCTCATATCTCGACGCCAAATCCAATAATATCTTTGCATCACAAGTAGGGCTCAAAGGCACAATATCAATAAAAATCTATAATATCATAGGTAAGGTTCAAAGGTATAATATCAAATACAGATAGGCACAAAGGATATTAGCAAACTATATTTAGGCATGATGGCTACTACCAAATCATAAGCACGCACAAAGGTTACTACCAAACCATAAGTAAACATAAAGGTAATTACACAATAAATCAAATAATTATTTCAATCCAATGAAAATATGTTCTATTTTATTTAATTAATGGGAGATTGTATAACACTTAAAGACACTATGGTACGCTAGTAATTCTTGTGTACCAAGGTAATATATTATCCTATTGACTATCAACCCATGAACACTAAGGTACCCTAGTTATACTAGCACATGACAGAGACACATTATCCTACAAATAAGGACACCTAATACATAAGTATGCATTCCCTCTATAAATGCACTAAGATAGATAGAGTAAGATATAGAGTTTGGCTAGGGCACTAAGGTACGCCAATAAAAATCCATAATCAATTGTGGGCTAAACCGCATATTTATGGTAGCTACCCCTAAAGAGCCACCATTTTCAATCTTAAGGTCTTTCACTTTAAATATTAGTATTTTATTAAGGTGCCTACAAGACCACATATCAATTACATAGATCAAATTTCCATACTTAATAATTTTTAATATTATCTAATTATTTGAGGCAACCACAAATAAAGTCAATACTAAGGTCAACACTAAGTGTCGCAATTAAAGGGCGATGTGGGAAGGGGGTTTGGTAGTCGGTGGTGGTGATGGCTAGGTGATGGCATAAATGGTGTGGTGTGAAGAATTGGTCAGGTACAAGATGCAAGGGAGAAGGGAAAGAGTAGGGTAGGAGAATGAAGAATGAATAATGGTAAAGGAGGAGACAAAAGAGGCTGGTTCTACTGGGAAACCTAACAAAGAAGTGGAGAGGAAGGAGGAATAAGAAGAAGGAACAAAAATAAGTGGGGAGGAGGGTATATGTATGCGGACAATTAAGGTATGGAGTGGAAATGGGATATATGAGCACGGAAGGGGAAGGAATGTGTAAGGGGTTTGTTTGGCGTGTATAGCCAATAAGGGGGTAAGAATGATGTGTAATATGGGGAGAAGGGTGGTTTATCTCAAAGGGGAAAGAAGCACATGCATGCTTAAGGGTTGCAAGCAGGAACAGTGCATGTTAGGGATTTGGTGGTTCGGGTTATAGGTTAGTAGAGCACAAAAACAGAAAGGGAGAAGGCACATAATGATAGTAGGTTTGATGTTTAGTCTGTAGGGGAAAGAGGAAGAGTGATAAGATGTAAGGGCATGTAGAGGAGATATTTGGATGTGCGGGAGGGAGAAAAGGAAAAGATAAGGAAAAAAAGAGTTAGAAGAAGAAAGAAAAAGGAAAAATGGAAAAGAAATTAGGGTTAGAACTAGACATAAGTTTAGATTTAAGATTTGGGTAAAATTAATTTATCTAGGGTTATGGTACCTAAATAGGAAAAATAATAGAAAAAAATGTATTAAATTATGGTGCATTTAAATAAAAATAAAAAGATAAAATAATTAGGATAATTTTATGTACGAATTGATATGAGTTTGAGGGTCAATGGTTAATAAAAATAGTTAAGCTAATATTTAGGTGTTAGATTTTGGGATAAAAGGTTAAGCATTTAAAAATAAAGTTTACAAAATTTTAGGATGTCACAATGCACCCCCCTTGATGAAATGTACCCACAAACTCCATAGCAACATTCCCCTTTTCAACATGGTTTTTAATGAAGTTATGTCTTATTTCAATATGTTTGGACTTAACATGTTGAATGGGGCACTTAGTGAGGCAAATAGCATTACTGTTTTTAGTTGTCACACCTTGTTGAATTTGATTCAAGTTTAAGTGCATAATAAATTAATTGATGTTTCATCCAAATTAATTATACACAACAAGCATCAACTACTGTATATTCTAATTTAACTATAAGTATTGCAATACCAGACTATGTCTTACAATTCCAACTAACTTGGGCTTCTTCTATGAATTAACAAGAAGTTATCTTCATATCAATCTTATATCCTACAAAATTAGCATCAAAACACGCTATAAGGTCTAGAAGTGTAGCACTAGGGTAAAATAATCCTAGCTTGTGAGTGTTAATTAGATACCTTAGAATTCCCTAAAGTGCAGTCATATAAGATTTATTGAGATTACATTGAAAATTAACATATAATCATACACTAAATATAATATGAGGTCTAGATGTTGTAAGATGAATAAGTGATGTTACCATACCTTTATATTACTTTTAACCAACTTTTTACCTCCTTCATCCATGTCAAGCTTTGTAGTAGTGGCCATATGAGTATTACAAGCTTTTCTCTCGTTCATTTCGAACTTCTTAAGTAGTTCCTTCATGTGATTCTCTTGGTTGACATATATTCCTTCCTCTATTTTATTTATTTCAAGTCCAAGGAAATAGCTAAACTCTCCCATCATGCTCATTTCAATATCACTGTATATCAAAGTGGAAAAATCCTTACACATAGACTTATTAGTAGCACCAAATATTATGTCATCAATATATATTTGCACAATCAACAAATCCATCTTGGTTTTTTTAAGGAAGAGAGTTTTATCAAATTTACCTCTTTTAAAACCCCTTTCTAAAAGAAATTTAACCAATATTGCATATCAAGCACTAGTTTAAAACTATAGAGTGCCTTGTTGAGTTTATAAAGATGATTAGGTTTTGATGATCCAGATGCAAGCAGCATAAGCATACCCTCAATTCTAGCTACGGGGCCAAACATTTCCTCAAAATTAATATTTTTCTCTTATTTGTATCCTTTGGCAACTAATTAGACTATTTTTCTAACCAAAAACTCCACCCTCATCTAGTTTATTTCTAAAGACGCATTTAGTCCCAATAATGGGTCTATTTGGAGGTAAAGGGAATAACTTCAAAACTTTATTTCTCTTATGTTCATTAAGCTCATCTTGAATTGCCATGATCTAATTTGTATCATTCATGGTTTCTAAGTGAGATTTTGGTTCCATTTGATATAGAAATAGTAAATGATTTTAAATGATACCTATTAAATACCTTATTTCATCTCCTCTTATTATATCACCAATGATATGATCTTAAGGATTTCTATGGCTATTTATCCATGCTCTAAGAAGATCTATTTTCACTTCATCTTCTTGTTGATCAATTAGAGGATCTTCATCCTTTTCTTCTTCTTCTTGGTTTTAATTTTCATCATTTTCCAATAGGCTCTCAACATGGATGGAAGGACCTAATTCTTCATCTTGTTTACAATACACACTTAAACAAGATTAATCAAAAGCAATATGTATGAATTCTTAAACCAACATTTATAGTTTATTGAAAATATAGTAATATTTATTGTATAAATAATCAAAATTTCCCAATTTTATTTCACCAATTTTAAGGAAAAATCATTTATAGCAAAATACATGGAAGTAACCCACATTCAGTTCCTTACCTTTATAGAGATCATAGTTTACTGTAGCAAAGACTTTGGACTAAAAGTACTTTGGAGTCTTGAATTCACATATAATGGTTCTTGAAACCTCTTTTAAGGTTCTATTATTTCTTTCTATCACATCATATTTTTTTGTAGTGTTCTTAGTACAAAGAAGTTGTGGGTAATGCCATTTTGATCATGGAAATTCATGGAGGTGGAATTCTCAATCTCCTTGATGTGATGACTTCTTATAGCATAGATCATTGTTCCTTTTTCTACTTGGATTTTCTTAGAACACACAAAAAATGTGTTTCATTTTTAGTAGAAAGAAATAATTTCCATGTATAACGTGAGTAATCATCCGCATTGACTAATTCATATCTACAACTACCCATGTTATGGGTCTTAGTAGGCTCGAACATGTCCATATGCAACAACTCAAGTGGTTGAGATTGGTCACAATAGTTTTGGGTTTAAATGAAACCATATGTTATTTTCCTTGTTAGCATGCATCACTTAATCTATCTTTTACAAAATTCAACTTTGGAAGATCATGCACTAGGTATTTTCTAGCAAGTTTATTAAAAAAAATTATGTTATCATGTGAAATGTTCTTATGCCACAACCATGAATCTTTATCAATTACACTTATACATACATTATGAAATTTGATTGATTTAACAACAATCATGTACACATTATTAATGCATGGACATAAAAATAGAATGGATTTATCTGCACCATTTGAAATAATGTAATTTAAACAAGAGAAATTAAATAGAAATCCTTTACCAAGTAGTTATCTACTACTAATCAAGATTTTCTTAATGCCATCAAATGCATACACTTTATTAATAAAAGGTTTAGAACTATCGATACTTATGTTACCAACATCGATGATCTTTCCTTTTGACTTATATCCAAATGTCACACTTCTACCATCATATGGAGTTATCTTTGAGAACATGGTCAGATCACCCATCATGTGCCTCGAGTACCCACTGATTAGGTACCATTTGTGGCTTATTGTTTTCATGATCTATCAAACCTAAAATCACAAATTTCATACATTAGGTACCATTTCCATGGGTCCTAATAAGGTTAGTGTTCAATTCTTACAGGATTTTTCCCTTAGATATGCACACCTACTTAACTTTTGAAACAACCTCGATGTTTTTAGCATAACTAAAAGATGAAGAGACATGACCGGCTCTACTACACCTATTGTAAAATATTTTTCTTTTCTGTGTAGAAGTGAATTTTGCATTCTTTCCATGACTACACATTGAAGAGGAGTGCCCATTTTCCCCATACACATTACAAGCATTAGATGTAGGAGAGGCATGTACTTGATGGGACATGGAGGCTTTCACAAAAAAATTATTTAGTGTTTAGTATTTTATTGCCTTTTTATCACCATAACCTAAGCCTTCATGATCCTTCCAATGTCTTTGAGCACCTAGCAACACGTTTAATCCTTCATCCTTTGTGAAAGTATAAGTTTTATTTATAAATTTATCACATATCAGTTGTAGATCAACTAAAATGGTTGGAAGTTGGTATATCTTAACATTGTGATCACAAGTAATATACTTCTTGTATGCATCAAATTCAATTTCTTTCTCGTTTAGCTTAGATTTCATATGAAACATGTGAGATTCAAGAAGAACATTTTCATTTAATATAAGAGTGTTTTTTTACATTTAATTTATCATTGTCAAGAAAGGTATCTTGTAAGACATATAATAATTCATCATAATAGTATAGGGAAATGGATTTTACCTAATCATTGTTGTCATCGTCATTGAAGCTTATGAAGGAAGCAAAGGTTGATGATTCCTCTTCTAGATCCATAAAATAAAGGTTAATAACTTCTTCCTCTCCATCAGAGGGTTCACCTTCAGTTTAACTAAAGGAAACTATAGCTTTTATTAGAGCTTACCTTCCCTTTTTAATATTATAGGTGTTAGTTTTTCCTTTGCTTTTTGTCATTTATCTAACTATCTTATTTCTAAACTCATAGCAATCCCAAATAACATGGTTTGACTTTCCATAATTGTGGTATTTGAACTTGCCATCTTTATTAGCTTATATAGACTTTTTTTGTTTCTTTATGATGACCTTCTTTTTCTTCCAAATCTCCCTATTCTAAAGTGGAGGAACCTGTTAAATTAAATGGTTATAACAGTCACTTCTTCATCATCGATAAGAGATACTTCTTCCTCTTCTACTTTAACTACTTCCTTTTGTCTAGAGGAAGTGTAATATTTTAGAGCAAGAGTTTATTTTTTCTTTCTTTCATTGATACCTTCTTCCTACTTTGATTGATAAGCCATGAGATTATTGAAGGGTTCTTTAATAGTCATCTTTGTTAAATCTCTTACCTCTTCAATGGTGGTTATTTTGGTACTTTACTCCTTTTTAAGACCTTGCAAGATCTTACTCACTTGTTCTTATTATGAAATTTCCTTCCCTAAACCCTTGAGTTTGTTGACAATGGAAATGAATTGGTTGCTTAAGTTGTTGATGCTTTCACCTTACTTCATACCGAAGGGTTCATACTTTCTAGTGTGAAGAGTGATTCTTTGATCTTTTACTTTCCTTGTCCCTTCATGGATGAGGATGAGATTATCTCATAATACCTTTGTAGTAGTTCATGATTAGATGTGATGATACACTCTTTCTCACATACCACATTAAAGGATTGTGACAGCTTTGTTTTTGGAATAAGTTTCCTCTTCTCTGCATCCATGAGTTATCCCTTATCTTTTCAACTTGCTCACTATTGACATCTGTTAAAATCTTGATTGGCCCTTCGGTGAAAACTGTCCATATATCTTAATCTTTTGACTTGATAAAGAACATTATTATATTTTTTCAATAAACAAACATCCCACCATTGAACAATGGTGATTTTTTAGTGGAGAGACCTTCATTCAAACCAATTAAATTAATTTTTCTTGTAGATCTTTTTCACCTAGGATTGTTGAATCCTTTACAAGATGCCCTAGTTCTGATATTAATTTAAAGAACCCTAACGGGGGTGAATAGGGTTTAAATAAATGGATATAACAAATAAAAAAATTACATACAATTTATCATGGTTCAAGAGCAAATTACTGTATACATCTACTACCAAAGGGTTGTCTTTTGGATTTTAAATATGTAGTGTGTTTATTAATGATCACACCTCTCTTGGTTTATGAGCCAACTATATCGATGGTATTCTAGAAACTAATTCACAATTTGACCTAGTTATTCTCTTTAACTTTATGGATCTAATAATCCAATGACCTTTCTCACAAATTTTGGGTAACACACTACCTCAATATAATAAATTTTGAAGAGAATTGTGAGTGATTATAAAGTAACTCACAAATGGTATAAATATGAAAATGAAAAAGCAATTTGTGAGTGTAATCTAGCTAGAAATAATCAGATATTATAATTAATGAGTAATTTCTAGCTAAGTAGAATCAGCACAAATAATTTTTAAAATATCTCAACTTGAGGTGAATATTAAAGAGAGTAGTTGAGAACTAATTGTAAGTAGAAGTAAGAATTGATCTGTGTAATTAATTATATCTCAAAAAAATGTGTATGTTGAGTCATAAATGCTATTTATACTTATCCACTGTAATTATTTATTGTTTGAGCAATGGGTAAATTTATCCGCATTTAATACTAACTGGTCGATCGATTGGAAAAACAAGACAATTATTTATATGGCTAGAAAATTATTTTTTCAAACTAGCCAGATAAACATGTTTAGACCTTAAATAAAAAAATTTCCCATTACATAAAGTATTTGATCAGCTATTGAAATAAATTGATTGATTTTGTGATGTACATAGTTGGTCCTACGAACATATTTGAATAGTATCATGATTTAGTAAACCAATAGATATCTCCTTCACAACATTCTATTAGTTTACACCCTAGTAAAAACTATATTATGCTTCATCCTAGTGCCAGTTGATCCATTTACTCAAACTAGTCGATTGGTTTTGTAAAATCAGGAAAAATGTTTAGACAAAGACAAATAGATTTCTATAAGAGCAAAGTTGATGGGATGGTTAGTCAAACTAATAGATCAATTTTTAAAACCTTTAAATGTGTTTAATTAGATATGAATAGGTATATATAGGAGAAAAACCCATGGATTGGTTTCTCAAACCATTCTATTAGCTTGGTGAAACTAGTTTATGTGTGTTAAATAGAGACAAATGAGTTTATGTGGAAGGAAAACTGTAACACCTCAAAATTTCACTCCTGAAAAAAAAATTGAAAGAATAAAGCGGAAGCTAAAATAGAATTTAGGGAATGTTACCGCCACATCTAGCGCAAGATAAATGTCTACCATCTATCTCATGCTAGATGCAAGGCTAAACCTGTCAAACAAAATTTCAAACATCTATGCCATGAGGATAAACTCCCACAAGGAGATCTCCACCGGTAGATGGCAAGTGAATATTTTCATTAAATAAAAGCATCGCTGAATGAATCAGCAGAACCTATGAAATAAATCCAAATATTAAAAACTTATTAGAGTACGAGAGAATTAAAATACAATTCCAACACCCTTACATTTTAAATACAAGACTTGAAACCTCCGAAAATAAATACAATCAAACAAGACAATTCCCAATGGATCAAATTCCGGATTGCCTACTCTCTCAAGTTAAGCCTTCCACCCAAATACAATATCCGATCTCAAACCTACACAAGAGGTCTGCTCCCCACCATCAGTAGATCATCACAAGACCCATTCAACCAAGGTAGTATCAGTACGGGTCCAATACTGAGTAAGTCCCACTACCCTATCTTATGGGAGAGACGTAAACTACAACATCAAGTGTATATTAAATCATGGTACATTATGTTGATACAATATTATGCATACTCAGTGCCCACATCATAAATCCTACCATACACATATAGTAACATGCAGAACATAGGTAACATCCTATTTAAACATGTAAGTGTGGCAGCAAGCATCTTAATCCAATAAAAGATTCTGATAAACTAACCGAGCATTCATGGACAATATTAAACCAACCAATCGGGAATTTTCGGACAACGCCAAACCAAACCAATCCAAATTGAATCCTCTACTAGTGGAAATGAGCAGCATGTAGTAATATAGATAATAAAAGCCGGCTATGGTCCGAGTAGATTCATTCTTTAGATCTCTGGTAAATATAGTCGATTCACATCATAGTCTTTATCAATTCATGTGAGTACGGGAACCCCACTATTATAGCCGGTGGACCGGTCATGAAGGGCAAAACGCACCTGGCCACTATTATAGTCGGTGGACCAGTCCTACAGGGCAAAACGTTCCTGGCCACTATTATTTGCCGGTGGACCGGTCTGGCCCTGACTCACATGATATTTCACTGTAATTATTTTGTGTCTTTCCCATGTCTTATCATTAATACGTTCGGTTTTTTGAGCATAGAATCCCCCACTATTATTGCCGGTGGACCGGTCATGTAGGGCACCCCAACCCTAGCCACTATTATAGCCGATGGACCGGTCATGTAAGGCACCTCGGCCCTAGCCACTATTATTCACCGGTGGACCGGTCTGGGTCTAGCTCAACATCTTCCTCTTTAAGTGATTAGTGTCTTAACATATCTTATTTGAAAGTATCTACCCTTGACATACATGGTTAACTATATCCACACTTATCCTCTCAGGAGGGCCCGTCCCATATCTTAGGACTCTTGCGTCCCTTATCACACCTCGATATTTATTTCCCCTTTACACTTACACATAATGAAAACCAACTCCTAAAAGCATGGGTTAAGGCCCAACACCTCGTGACATCCACTCCACATGCTATCTCCCTCTAGGGTTTTCCTCGGAAACCCTAATTGGACCTATGTGGCCCAACTTTCTCTCACTTATACTACCATTACTCCATTTATCGCCCCACACCTCATCTTATTTAGATCCAATCCCAAATCGTATCACTTTACCCATCGATTCCACCTGTGACCTTAACACCCTAGTTAACCAATTCAACCTTAGTACCTTTCTTCTCCCACAAGTAACCTCTCCTTTTAACCCAATATTTCTTCTCTCCCAAAACACCCATAATCATTCCTCATAAAATCTCACTCTCAACCTGTACCTCACTCACCCTTGATCATTTTTACTTTCGCCTTTTCCAGATTACTAATTCTTCCCAAAACCCTAATCGGGTCCATTATACTCCCTTTTAGCAACTCACTTCCCATCTATTTCTTTTTGTCCTTTCCTCTCTATGTCATAATAATAATCAACCTAGCATGCATGTCCTAGAGGGTTACATCATGTCACAGCACATCATAATCACCACATACGGATAGCACATTCATGTCATAAGAAAAACACATACCACATACCTTAACTCCAAGTTGTGCTACGCTTAAAACACGTTAAGGACAAACATGTGATACAAAACAGGACATGGTATATATATACGAAGCATCCAAGGCAAGTAGATCACATATCACACAAGCGGCCTTAGCTAGACCCTTACGAAACACCCATAAGTGGAGGTAAGTAGAGACTTACCTGGATCCGAAGCTAGCTAAGCGAGATAAGAGGGAGAGGGAGATCACTAGTTCGAGGATCCACAATAAAGCTTTCCTAGATTGCCGATAGACATCAAAAACTAAGTTAGAAACTATCCTATCGATTAATAATTCACATATTATAATTAAATAAACGCAAACGAACACAAATGATCTTTCTTGGAAAGCGTGTCCAAAACTTAGGACTTAAAAGCATAGCTCTATTAAGATTTAAGATTAAATATAAATCAAAATGGATTAATACAAATACCACTTGGGACATTTCAAATTAATTTGGAAAGACCGAAAAAGAATAATTGATCATAAGTTAATTTATCGAAAATAACTTATTTAGTAGGTTTTACAACCAAATAGGTAAACCAACCATTTACATAGAACCGAATCCAAACCAATTAGATTAAAACATAATTTAAATGATTTAAAACCCAAAGACAGAAATCGGTTAGATAAAAGATGGATAGCAAAAATCGATTTTATAAAACAATCCCGAAGATTAGGGTTTTTAATCCCTAAACTACGAATCGACCAAATCACTTCGATTACCTCAAATTATTAGTTTTAAAACACAATTAAACTAAGTTTAGATAAATCTAGATAATTAACTTCAACAAAACAATCTTCCTAGTAACCAATTTAAGACTATCCATTTTCAAAATTAGGGTTTTAAAGCCCACAACACAAACTCGGGTAATTAAAATTAATTAATTCAAATTAAAGGTATTAGAAAGCAATTATGATGATTTCAACTATTTCTACAAATTTAATTTTAGAAAAACAATTATACACATGATCAATTTCATAATCTCACTTGAAATCTAGGGTTTTAGGCCCGAAAATACAATTCGGTTGAATTCTATTAATTTAATCAAATTGAATATTTAGAAATGCAATTAAACACATTTTATAACATATCAAATAATCAATTGATCAAAACCAATAAAAGAAATACCCAATTTAGCGCAATTAGGGTTTTTGAGCCCGGAACGCAAATCCGATCAATTCTTGCTAAAATATATAAATTGATGGTTTAGAAATGTAATTAAACATATTCTAATGTAATTTATATAGTTAATTGAATAAAATAACCCAATTACACAATTCAATTTAAACCCACGAGAGTTTTGACCTAAAAATCCAATTCTGATCAATTACGCACAATTTTCCCAAATCAACACTTCCAATATAAAATTAAATACATTTTAAACGATATTATAAAATCAATTGAGCGGAACGACTCAATTATACAACTCAATTTTGTCACACACGAATTTTGACCTAGAGATAAAATTCCGATAAATTCTACATAAATTTCTCAAATTGACGATTCTCACATAAAATTAGATACATTTAAAAATATATTGTAAAATCAATTTACCCAAAATAGCTAAATCGGATGAAACCAAAAAATTTGAGCATAACCCGGCCAAAAATCTAATTTTTCCAAAATTCCAACATAACCATACAATTAACATATCCAAATCAATCTTACAACACATATATACATAAACAAACAATCAATTTAGCTTTTCACAAGCTAAATCACATTCAATTTATCAAATCTATAATAGGGTTTTTCAAAAATTTATACCAAACAAAAACAGACAAATAAGGGCAAAGGAAAGCCAGGGAAGCTTCGTTAGGGGCCGGGGACAGCTCGTCGGTGGTCAACGAGGCTCGCCGGAGTTGGACTGTGGCAGCACAGCCTACGTGGTTGCTGCTGCTGGGAGCGGCTGCTTCTGCTGCTGCTGTGAGCGGCTGCTTTGTTGTTGTTGCGGCTGCTGCTGCAGGTGGTGGCTGCTACGGTCGAGCTGGTTGCAGGTTGTGGCCGGCGATGGCTGGCGAGGTCGACCAGAGTAAGGAAGAGCTAGGGAGAAGGGGGAGGTGAGGAGGCTAGGGCTGTGTGACGGGAACAGGGAGTAAGGGTCGGGAGAAGAGAAAAGGAAGAGGGGAGGGAAGGGCACCGATCGGGGTTGGGCTGGGTTGGTCCGTGTTTTTTTTACAAATATAAATAAAAAAAATACTAAAAGTTTAGAAATTATTATTGAAAGATTTTATCTAAAATTTATTTCGAAACGATCTAAACACTTAAATTTAATAAAAAGCTATATAAAGAATTTCGGAAACATTTTTGGAATAATTTACCAACGAACATAATAATTTATATTATTTAAAGAAATATTTTATAAGACCTCAAAAAATTACTTAAAAGTATATAATAAAATATTTAAGTCAAATTCCATTCAACTGAGACCAATTTAAATAATTTTCGAAATCGGTTTTTCGTAAATCAAAGACCGTAAAATAAAAGAAAATCAATTCCGGAAAGAAATTCATAAATAATTTCCTAAAACCTTTTTAATTTAAAACTTCCGGAAAATATTAACGATTTCCGAAAACGAATAAATTTAAAGTCTTAAATATTTTCTACAGATAAAATCATTAAACTAAATTTAATTATTTAAACAGAAATTCTATAATTTAAATAATATATTTTGTCAACAAAATATAACTCCAAAAATAAACTCGTTATTACCAGACGAAGTTATAATCGAGACAAATCTAAAATATTAACAATGAAAATACGAGCAAGAACGGAAATACATATTTTTAACCAAAAATCGAATTCATAAGAATATAATAAAATCATTTTCGTGAACGAATTTATCTAAAATGGTTCGCAACAACAACGATTAATTAAATTCAAATATGAATTCAAATCATCGATAAATCCATAAACGAATCAAAATTAAAATCATTAATTGTTTACATCAAATTACGCTAATAAAATCATTGAACTTAATAAATTTGGATTTTAAAAATATGGGGTATTACAAAAACCCAAGGGTTCGTTAGTTAAAATACGAGTTATTTAGCTAGACTATCTATTTTATTTTTAATAAATTAAATGCTTTGTGCTTTAACCAAAATAGTCAACGGGTCATCTAGTTCTAACTGAAACCAATTATGATCAAAAACACTTTTAAAAGATTTAGGAATTAAAACCAACATGGAGTTTTTATCAAAATGATTTTGAGGAAGGTTTTAACATATACTAAGAGATTAAAATCAGAAGTTTTTTACTTTTTACAAGATATCCTTAGAGATGAAATATCAACCTTGAGGTCTTGAGCTTTGGTTGTCTTGCTATAGTCTTCTCTTTTGCATTAAAACTTGCTTGCTCTTGTAATTGTGCACTTCGGAAAATGAATTGAGTAAATGTTCTTTGATCTCTTTGTTATCGAACATTGTTCATGCACACTTAAGAAAAATATTATTTCTCTAAACTCATTTTTTATCATCAAAAAAAGGACAAAGAGATTATTTAACTTATGAGGTCAACACCTTTTAATTCCTCGTGTTACACAATAGAGAAGAAGAGAAGTGATGTTTGAGTAATCACTATCATTTTAAATTTTCGCTACTAAAATTAAGATTTTTGGTTATTATTCTAGTATGCATATGGGGTCCTTATTCAAGATCAAATTCATTCATAAAGAAATTTTCAACCTTACATCCATTAAACACATTCCACATTCAAACAACTCCAAAACAATTAACAAACTCCAACACTTCAACTTCAGCCCATTATTACTTCAAGACCAATTTTTGTGACAAACAATTAGTCATGCAATAGAAACTATATGCTATTAAATGTATTAGCTTTATTTAAAGTGTTAAAATGTTGATTTGATATGGAAATAATAATTCATCCATGTAAACACCTGATGCAAAAATCTGCCAAAATTTTGAAGATTCACTTATGACTCGCGATAGAAGGAAGCAAGGGTGAAATTTGAAGATAATTATTTACCCTATAATATCAATATCATTATAAATATTATTAAATCAGGATTCTAATGCATCTTTCAAAACTCAAAGCCTAATTATCTGCACAAAGTTATGATTGTTTCACCATATGTATCTCAAGCTAAATTTTTACACGCGATTGGATAAAGTATCATAATTAGCATTATGGTCATAAGATATTAATATTTATGTAAATAGAATCATGAATAGTGATTTAATAACACTATTTTATCTTATTAGTGAGGAGGATATATGAGGAGGTGGATATTATCCTATAAATATCCCATGCAAACTCATTATTTGAGAAGGATAGTTGAATTGAGTTATTAAATTGAGTTTTCTCTAGTTGAAACATTATGCGAGTTTCTTTTTTTTATATTTACATTATTTGTGTGAGTCTTAAACTATATTTCTCTCTAAATTATATTATATGTTTGAGTGATAATTTATAAATCCTCTATAATTTTCTATCGTGGGTTTATATACTGTTATGTAGTGAAGTTTACTATGTATTTTGTCATTAGATATCCTTTGAGAGTAATCTATATGGGGCTTTTAAAGCAAATTTGAAGAACTACTTTGTGTGATCCTTCATTCATATCCTTAGTTTTGAATTCATCATTCATTTATCATTATAAAATTACATAAAATAGGGAACTTTTTAAATCGCTCATTCCAATATGCATCAAATTGGTATCATAGCTCAATTTTGAATATTTTCCAAGAACTTCAATGATCCAACAGCTCAATTTTTTCAAGATTCCAACTTTAATTAAAATGTTCAACAACATTGATTCAAGAGAAAATTTGAGGACAATTTTTTTCTCAACAAGGGGAGAATGATGCAAATATCTTCCAAGACTTTGAAATTTGACTTATGAATCAAGATAGAAGGAAGCAAAGGTTAAATTTGATGATAATTCTTTACCCTAAAATATGGATATAATTGGAAATATTATCAAATCGGGAGTCCAACACATTTTTGAGAACTCAAATTCATGTTTTGAGCACAAAATTAATATTTTTTTACCATATGTCTACCAAACTGAATTTTTATACGTGAATGGATGAAGTGTCATAATTAGCATTATGGATGCCATTATCTTTTCATATTTATTAACTAGGTTGTTACTGACTTATTTGATAATTATTTTAGTATATTAGTTAGTTGATTTATTTCCTTAATCATTAAGAAATTACATAAGGTTTATCTTGCATCTTATGATGTATTTTATCTTTGTAAGACTTTGTTAGGATTTAATTAGTATTGTCATAGGATATTATTATTCATGTGAATAGTTTAGTAAATGGTGATTTAATTTATGTTTATGTTATTTAGATTTATTTTATCTTATTATTGAACAAGTTACACGAGGAGGTGGATATAATCCTATAAATATTCTATGTAAACTCATTATTTGAGGAGGATAGTTGAATTGAGTTATTAAATCGAGTTTTCTCTCATTGAAACCTTGTGTTAATATTTTTTCTATGTTTACATTATCTATGTAAGTTGTACATATATTTCTCTCTAAATTATCTTATCTGTGTGAGTGATAATTTAAAAACCCTCTATAAATTTCTTATGTGGGTTTGTATAGAGTTATCTAATGAAGTTTAATGTGTGTTTATTCATTAGAGATCCTTTTAGAGTTATTTGTATAAGGTTTTCAAAGCTAGTTTGAAGAATTACTTTATGTGATCCTTCATCCATATCCTTAGTTCAGAATTCATCATTCATTTATCATTTACATAAAATAGGAAATTTTATAAACCGCTCGTTCCATTATGCATCACAACCTTCTTTTGCCGCCACCATTTCACCCTTGTGTGGCTTATTAAAGTCTCTCACAAAGGCGTCTTATAAAACCCCCAAAATTCACTATTAAAAAATTTTGTTTAATAAAAAGGTTTAGTAAAAGAGAAATAACAAAACCATGCATTTTAGGGATATTACAACCACACTTAGTACCAGACCGGTTCATTCCTATACTTCTAGTACCAAGTGCTAAGGCTAAAAAGGATTATCATTAAACACAGTTCAAAACTTAAAACTATAATTCATAAAAGAACTTAATCATTTCTCATACAGAAATTAGAGTGCGGTTAAAGAGTTACAACCCAAGGAGCAAGTAACTAAAGTTTTCCAAAGACAAAATACAGTATGGTAGAACATAACTAAAATAAAGAAGATACATAGTAAAATAAAAGAAAAAATAGAGTCTAGCCAGGTCACTCTCGATCCCTAGGCCAAGTCTAGGCTCAACTCTATGCCCTACCTGATGCCTCATACGTGTCATAAGCATCGAGTATAGCATTTCTTACCTGCATGACTCAGGTGGGCCCTTTGCTCGTGGGAATGAGAAGTACCCATAAAATGGGTAGTCAGTACGCTACGTACTGAGTAAGGTAACCATATATGTAAGACCATCAAGAAGCACGCAAGTAAGGCCATGTAAGAGAGTAAACACATAAGGCATACAAGACAATAATCCAAATTTACAAGATTAGGCTGAACTTATATTAATGATTTATCTTATATCTCTTTTATGATAATTCTATGAGAGTACAGGAACCCCACTATTATAGTCGGTGGACCGGAAATACTCCATAGGACAAAACGCACCTGACCAGTATTATAGCCTGTTGACTAGAATCACTCAACAAGGCAACATGCATGTGACCACTATTATAGCTGGTGGATGGGAAAATATATAAATAACCCCACTGGCCCGGACTCACATGGTGTTCCACTGTAAATGATTAATATCTTTCCATTCCTTATACTTCTGGTTCACACATTTCTTATATTAATTCTGTGTGAGTACGGGAACCCCACTATTATAGCCGGTTGACCAGATACACTCCACAAGGCAGAATGCATCTGACAACTATTATTGTCGATAGATTGGAATATATATCCTCACTGGCCCCAACTCACGAGGTATTCTACTGTAAGTAAATAGTATCTTTCCATGACTTATTACCATACAAGATTTGGTTTATCGAGCCTGGAATCCCTCACTATTATAGTCAATGGACCAGAAACACTCAATAGGGCAAAACGCTCTTAACCACTAATATAGTCGGTGGAACGGAAAAATCACTCAGTAGGGCAAAATGCACCTGACCACTATTATAGCTAGTGGACCGGAGAATATATAACCTCACTGGGCACTGGCTTGATAATCTTTCGCTTTAAGTTCTTAGTGTTTTATTGTATCTTATTCTACACACAACCCCGACTAGACATGCACGACCGACTCGACTTCCCGACAATTTATGTCCCATATCTCGGGACCTTTACTTCTTCTAGTACATTCAACTATCCTTTCTCACTCTTTCCTTATTACAACGAATATGGAACATTGAGGCCCATTTCCTATATTTCTAAATCAACTTAATATAACTCTCTAGGGTATTCTTCCAAGAAAACCCTAATTTGGTCTATATGGCCCAACCTGCCTCTATCCCATACAACTCATACTCCTCCAATTTATCACCTCACTCAATGCATCCCCAAGCACCACATTTTGCTTCCCATATAACACATGTGGCCATAAAACCTTAGTCGGCCATTCCATAAATCTAGCAACTGTCTTTCTCAATATGATATTATTCATTCATCACTCTTACTTACCATCACCTCTTCCACATGACCCATATCCAACACAACCCATGATCTTGTGACTTCCTTCCATCTTTTTCCCACTCACTATGAACCCAAAACTCTTCTTTATTACCAAAACCATCACTTCTCTCGACCCATACTTGACATTACAACCTCACTATCCAACTCCCACACATGGTCACCAAAACCCTAGTTAGCTACCTGAAACCCTAATACCTCTCCTTTCTTTTGTGTCATTCACTAAACACCCAAATACAATCTTTTCTCTTGACTCACTTTTCCCCCATGTGATACCCCTTCCATATTTTATCCTCATTCTACCCATTTCCATTATTTTTTCCTCCCTTACACATTTCTCTCACTTAGGGTTTCCTCTCAAAACCCTAGTAAAATCCCCCATGCATCCTTACATCAACCCACGTATTATTTTTCATATATGGACTCCAATTGCCCTAACTATTATTCCCTTACCTTACTCGATCCTCAAATCAACTTTTCCCACATAAAATTCATCATTATGCAAAGGCTAACCATCACATGCAAACCCAAGACTTCCTATGCATGTTTAATCCATTCCCTTAATTTCATTCTCATTATTCCTCTTTTTTCTCCACCTATAGGTCATAAGATAATTAGGCAATCATTATCATTTTCCAGCCAACTCACTTTCCTCATTCCTTTCCATTTCTCACACAACCACATCATACTACTTAAGGCCTCCTATCATGCATGTCATAAGGGGCAATATTAAGTAAGTACAATTGAAGTACAGGTAATAACATCACATTACACATAACATAAACACATACAACTTACCTTAGCTCCATGCTCAGCAAGCTGCGCCACAAGAACATGATAGTATAAAATATAAAGCAAACCCATTAAGCCAACACACATAGCACATTCTTACACATAAAAAGTCTTAACTATATCCTTACCTAATACGACATCGGGCTTAGAGCATGCTCCTACGCCTCCTTAGGGTTTTGACTTGATTCACCTATAAGAAGGAAATACTATGGGTTAATCTCCCTCTTACCAAAATTACCATTATTCCTACCATACCCTTATCATAATCTACTATTAGGGCTAATAAGGATAATAGTAGTTTTATAAGTAAAAGTAGGATTATTATTCTCAAAATAATTAATCACACTACTACTAACCAAAATAAGTCTTAGTAGCTACCATGGTTTATGTTAAAGTAATCATAGCGATATACATATTATTAAAGGTAATAGTTTCCATATTATTAGTAGTAGTAGTAATAATAGTTGCAATGATAATCTCATCTAATTCTGAATTAGTATTCGTTCTCATGATACTTACTAATTATCGAATACTCTTATCTTGCTATTCAGCATTATTTGAGTCATATTACGGAATTCCACTATCACAATAACATGTTAGATACAAATTACTCATTTACCCCTTACTTATATAATTGCTAAGTCATCCCTTCCTTACTTGACAAATAACCATATTACCCTCCTTGGTGTATAATTACCAAATTACCCCTTGCTCGATTTAGGTTACCAAGTTATCTCCCATACTTATTAGGTCACGAACTACCCTTCATAATTCTTACGCTTAACAAATTTTCCATTTGGTTGGTTACATTACCCATTTGCCCTTTTTCTTTATTATAATTAACAAATTACCCTTTTGTTGGTCAAATTAATAAATTACCCTTCTCCATTATTATAATTACCAAACTACCCTTCTCCATTATCAAAATCACCAAATTACCCTTTAGTTGGTTAAATTATTAAATTACCCTTCTCTATTATCATAATTACCAAATTACTCTTTAGTTGGTTAAATTACCAATTTACCCTTCTCTAGTACCAAAATTACCAAATTACCCTTTAGTCACTTAAATTACCAAATTGCCCTTCTCTATTATCATAATTACCAAACTACCCTTCTCCATTATCAAAATTATCAAATTACCCTTTAGTTGGTTAAATTAAAAAATTGTCCTTCTTTATTATTATAATTGCCATTTTACCCTTCTCCATTATTAAATTATCATTTTACCTTCACTTACACCGAATTATCATTTTACTCTTCTCTTTTATTAAATTATTTTTTTACCCTTCTCAATTATTATAATTACCACTTTGCCCTTCTCCATTAGTATAATTACCAAGTTACCCCTTCCTAATTTCCACTTTAGCCTTTTATTTACAAAATTACCATTTTATCCCTTACTTTCAAAATTACCATTTTACCCCTTAACTTCCAAAAACTACCATTTTGCCCCTTTAAATCTAAAATTATCATTTTGCCATTTAATTAAGAAATTACCATTTTTCCATTTAATTGCAAAATTAATTTTTTTATCCCTTTACCTCCAAAATTACCATTTTACCCTTTACATCAAAAATTACCAATTTACCCTTTTTACTTACAAACAACCATTTTGCCCTTGCTTGCAAAATCACCATTTTACCCCTTCCTTCCAAAATTACCATTTTACTCCTTACTTACAAAATTACCATTTTACCCCTTTACCTCCAAAATTACCATTTTACCCTTTACTTCTAAAATTATAAATTTACCCCTTTTACTTACAAATTAACATTTTACCCTTTACCTCTAAAATTACCATTTACCCTTTACTTCTAAAATTACCAATTTACCCTTTTTACTTACAAATTACCATTTATCCCTTGTCTCCAAAATTACCATTTTACCCGTACTTCTAAAATTACCATTTTACCCCTTACTTAAAAAATTACCATTTTACCCCCATTTACTTCTAAAATTACCATTTTACCCTCATCACTTAAAAATGACCATTTTACCCCTTATTACTCCACTTATATTAAATTATCATCACCATATGAAATATTAATATTAACATCCCATTCTCATCATCCAACTCCACAAAAATTATATTTAATGTAATACTCATTAACACCCATACCTATTAGGCCATATTCTTGCACAAGATACGTTACTAAAATACCCCTCGGGCTCACAATAATATTAACCATGCATTAAATATCACAATAATATAATACAACATGGATAAATACTTAAAATTTTCATTAATAACCAAACTCTTACCTTAAGCAATATTTTCATACATAGCATATAATCTAACATGATTCCTTTTAATTAATCAACACAAGAAACTACATATATTATATTAAAAAAACATATATAAAGCATAATAACATATAAAAAAGCCTAGTGTGCTAACATACCTTTATCCATGCATTTAAGTGAGGTTTAACGATTATCTTAATTCCCGTAAAAAACGAACCTTACTAGTATTCTAATTAAAGGCTCAAGATTTGATTAGAAAAAACAATACCTAAAAATAATATAAATATTTATCACATTAGAATTAAGAAAACCAAAGTTATAAGTCTTTATAATACTTAATTAATGAAATACTTAACTTAAAATACTATTATACCTTTAAATCATTAACCAAATAAACCAAGAAATGCAGCAACTCATGTTGCTCATGCAGCATAAGCTGCATGCAAAGAAATGAGGGGGAGGGCTCGAAATGGCAAGAAAGGGAGGAGGGAGTGGTGTTTTTAGGAAACGGTTTTAGGGCTAGGAAAGAAGGTAGATGGGAGGATTTATGCAATACCCCGAAAATTTCTAATTTTAAATATTATATTTAAATGAGATTTTATTTTGAAAATTAATTAAATAAATTATTTTTTTTAAATTAAAGAAAATTAATTAGGACAAATCAAGAAGGAATTTATAAGTATTTTATTTAGGAGAAACTAGAGTATTTTAGCTAATTAAGGATTTTATTTTTGAAATTAATTAAATAAATTATTTTATTTAAAGTAAGAAGAATAAAATACTTTCAAATTAATATTAATTTTGATAAATAATTTAATTGAAGAAAATTAGGGATTCTTACTAATGAAAATAGAATTTATGGAAAATCTTTTACAAATCCTAATTTAGCCTAAAAAGGAATTTAAATATTATTTTATTTAAATATTGTTATTATTTAAATATCTCTAATATTTTAATTAATTTAAATACCCAATCTAATTTTTTATTTATTTCTTCCTTTTTCTTTCTTTTTTTTCTTCTTCTTTTCTTTTTCCTTTTCTTTTCCTCCCGAATTGGGCCAGTCTGCGGCCCAATTCTTCTTTCCTTCTTTCTTTTTCTTCTTTGGCGTTTGGGCAAACGCCTGCACTCCGCGGCCCATTCCTTCTCTCCTTTTTCTTTCCTTCTGCGGCGTGCTTCGCTTCTGTTACCCTCAAAACGCATCGTTTTACTTTAAAATGAAAATTTAGTCGCGCTCAGCCCGGTTCGCCACTTTTCTTTCTCTTTTCTTTCTTCCCTGAACCACCCGGTCCCCTACCTCCTTCATCTTCTTCTTTTCTTCTCCCTAGCCTCGTCGATTGTAACTCCACCGCAACCGCCATAACCGAGATTTCTGCCGCCGGTTATGCACTATTGACTGGCCTCTTTTCTTCTTTTATCTTCCCCCTGATTTGGTGATCACACAGACCCATCCACCTCCCTTCCTTCTCGTGCGATTCCTTCTCCCAGCCAGCCAACCCTTACCACGTCGCTCTTAAATTTCACCAGCAACCATCGCCGCTAGTGACCAAAACCCTACTTGCCTATTCCCACGCTAACCCACTGAACCCTAACCTCCCTTCTAATCCTATAAATACCCCCCATAATAGCCTTGTATCGAGCCTTTGATTTCTTACCCATCATCGCTTTTACCGTTTGATTTCTTCCTTTCCTTCGCCTCCTTCCCTTTCCTCGCCCCTCCGCCGCCTACTTAGCCACCAAAATCTTCCTTGCACCTCCCTCTAGCTAACCAAATCATCCATACCCCTCGATTATTCCTGCAAAATCCACCTCGTCTGTGCGAATTAGCCTTCCCGAACAACCTATTTTTCTACCTTCGCCACCCTTCGAACAACCATTAGCCACATCTTCTGCCGCTTCCACTACTCCCTTCACCTCCCAAATTATTCTACAAACCCTCCTCTACCTTCCCCTACCTATCTTTTCCTCTTTCTCCCTCTCCTCCTCTCTCTTTCTTTTTCTCTCCCACTCGGCCACCACCATTGCCGCCATGCACCGCCACCTTTAGCTACACCACCACATTTATTTTGTGCCTCTCCTCCTGGGAAACTCTAAACACCTCTACTCCCACCTTAATTCTCCCTATCTTTTTCCCAACATTCTTTCTTCTCTTTTTCTGGCAACTGTTGCTGTAATACCCCGTATTTTTAAAATCCAAATTATTAAGTTTAATGATTTTATTAGCGTAATTTGATATAAATAATTAATTATTTTAATTTCGATTCATTTTACGGATTTATCGATGATTTTGAATTCATAATTGAATGTAATTAATCATTGTCGTTGCGAACCATTCTAGACAAATTCATTCATGACAATGATTTTATTATATTCTTATGATTTCGATCTTCGGTTAAAAATATATATTTCCATTCTTTCTCATATTTTGGTTTTTAATATTTTAATTCGTTTTCGATTATATCTTCGTCATGTGATTACGACTTTGTTTTGAAGTTATATTTCGTTGACAAAATATATTATTTAAATTATAGAATTTCATTTTAAATAGTTAAATTTATTTTAATAATTTTATCCGTAGAAAATATTTTCGACTTTAAATTTATTCGTTTCGGTAATCGTTCATATTTTCGGAAAGTTTAAATTAAAAAGATTTCGGAGTTTATTTATGAAATTCTTTCCGGAATTAATTCCCTTTCATTTTATGCTTTTTGGTTTACGGAAAACCGATTTCGGAAATTATTTAAATTAGTCGTGGTTTATTCGAATTTGACTTAAATATTTTAGTATATGTTTTTAAATAATTTTTCGGGGTCTTATAATGTACTTTCGTAAATAATATAAATTTTTATGTTCGTTGGTTAATCCTTTCGAAAATGTTTCTAAAATTTTGTATATGGTCCTTTTATTTATTTTAAGTGTTCGGATCGTTTCGAAATAATTTTTTATTTAATAAATTTTAGATAAAATCTTCCAATATTAATTTTTAAGATTTTAATATTTTATTTGATACTTGATTTGTAAAAAAAAAAAAAACCAAACCTGTCGGGACCCCAAGCCCCCCTCTCTTCTTCTTCTTTCTCTCTTCCCTTTCCCGGCTCCCTTTCTCCCAGTCCCCGACCCCCCTGCGCCTTGCCCTGTCCCGCAGCCCTAACCCCAGCCAGCCACCCCTTCCCCCAGCTGCCCCTCCTTGCTTCGCCCCGTCGGCCGAGCTCCGACCGCAGCCGACCGCCGCAGCAGCAGCAGCTAAAGCCGCGCGACAACAGCCCACGCAGCAGCGGGTGACGACAGCAGCAGTAGCAGGCCACGCTGGTCGCGCCACCGCCCGGTCACCGGCGAGCCTGGCTTACGACCGGCGAGCCACCCCTGACCCTCGAGGAAGCTTCCCCAGCCTTCCTTTGCCCCGATTTGTCGGTTTTTCGTTTGGAAAGCTTTCTCGTGGATCCACGAGCTAGGGATCTCTCTCCCTCTCATTTCGCTTAGCTAGCTTCGGATCCAGGTATGTTCTCTACTTACCTCTACTTATGGGTATTTCGTAAGGACGTAACTAAGGCCACTTGGGTGCATCGCATGATTTACCTGTCTTGTATGCTTTGTGCGGTTGTATGCTATAATCCTGTGTATTATCTGTGTATTTGTGTAGCGCAGCATGGAACCGAGGTACGTCCCCGTGTTCTCGTCTTTGTGTACTAATATGTTGTGGAACAAGAATGATGTGATGTGAAGTGATGTGATCCTACGACATGCATGCTGGGTTATGTGAGGAAGTGTGGTGAAGTGGGGACTTGAAAAAGAAAAATAAGCGGTTAAAATAACCAAAGGGAAGTACGTCGGCTAACATAGGTGTGGATGACCTAAGGAGTTCACCATTTGTGAGACGATGAGGAGAAGGTGGAATTAAGTAAACAAAAGAGTGGGAATAAATTAAGGTTGCATGGGGGAAATTAGGGTTTGCATGGTGGTATTATGGTTGGTATGGTGGTATTAGGGTTTACATGGTGGCATTAGGATGTGTATGGTGGTATTGATGATTGTATGGTGGTATTAATGGCTTATGGTGGTATTAGGGTTTGTATGGTGGTGTTATGGGTTGTGTGGTGGTAATAATGCTTGTATGGTGGTATTAGGGTTTGTATGGTGGAGTTAGAGTTTTGCATGGAAATTAATGATTGTATGGGATTTAGGGTTTGTGTGAAAGGTTCGAGAGGTTGCATGAGATGCGTAACGTCTGCGTGGGAGCAAAATTTACCTATGAAAGGCTGATTTGGGGTGTAAGGAAGGTAATGCAAGTATTATTTGGGTGTTTAACTATTTTGGACGGGGAATAGTGCGTGGAGTATTATAAGGGTTTGGAGGAGACATAATTAGGGTTTGGAGTGATTAACTCTGGGTCGTTGTGATTAAGTAGGGTTGGAGTAGCTAATTGTGAATTACTGAGGGTAATTAAGGTTTGGGATGGCTAAGTATGGTTGTTATGGTAAAATAGGGTTAAGGCACGGTTTGGTGTGGTCAATTAGGGTTCGTTATGGCTTCTTAGAGTTGTATGGTGTTATCATGTGTATTATTGATTAAGTGTAGTTATGAATGTGGAATTTCATTGTTTATGATGTGTAAGTATGAAGTGAATGATTTATACATGTCAAGGGCGTGATGTGAATTCAATAAGACACTAATAAGACATTAATCACGTAAAGCGAAAGATGTCGAGCCGAGCCTGTGATCCGGTCCACCGGCTATAATAGTGGATCAGAGGCGTTTTGCCCTGTGCGATTATTTTCCGGTCCACCGGCTATAATAGTGGATCAGAGGCGTTTTGCCCTGTGCGATTATTTTTCGGTCCACCGGCTATAATAGTGGATCAGAGGCGTTCTGCCCTGTGCGATATCTTCCGGTCCACCGGCTATAATAGTGGGGGATCTCGTGCTCGACAAACCAAACGTATAAGTTAATCCATGGGAAAGCTACTAAGTATTTAAAGCGAAACACCATGTGAGTCGGGGCTGTGATCCGGTCCACCGGCTATAATAGTGGATCAGAGGCGTTTTGCCCTGTGCGATTATTTTTCGATCCACCGGCTATAATAGTGGATCAGAGGTGTTCTGCCCTGTGCGTATATTTTCCGGTCCACCGGCTATAATAGTGGGGCTCCCGCACTCACATGGATTATTAAAGAATATGTGTGAAATGAACATATTATTAATGAGAATAAAGAATAAGTCTAATTGGACCATGGCCAGCTTTTATTGTCTATATTACCACATGCTGCTTATGTGCATAATGAGTCACTTATTGTTTCGGTTATTCCACGCTTATATGTTAAATGGGATGTTGCATATGTTTTATATGTTACTATGAGTGTATGGCGAGATTCATGCTGTGGGTTGTGAGTATGTATGTTATCGTATTAGCGTATTGTACTATAATTTCATATGCACTTGATGATATCCCTCCTATAAGGTAGGGTAGCGAGACTTACTCAGTATTGGACCTGTACTGATACTACACTGATTGAATGGGTCCTGTGATGATCCACCAATGGTGGGGAGCAGACCTCTTGTGCAGGTTGATACTGAGTTGGGTGGAAGACTTGCCTTGAGTGAGTAGGCGATCCGGATTTTTTATTCTTCGGGATTTGTTTTGTTTAATTGTTTTCACCTTTGGAAGTTGCAAGTATTGTATTAGATTTCTAAAGGTTTTGTAATTGACTTTTAATTTCTCGTACTCTGTTAAGCTTTTACTATTCGGATTTAATTGGTTGACAGGTTTTAGCCTTGCATCTAACATGAGATAGATGGTTGACATTTATCTTGTGTTAGATGTGGCGGTAACATTTCCCAAATCCACTCCTAGCTTCCACTTTAATCTTTCAAAAAAAAATTTCCAGAGTGAAATTTGGGGGTGTTACAATTGCCGCCGTCGCCGTGCACCACCGCTAGTGCCACCTATCCCCACAAGCCTAAGGTTGAACCCTAGACCCTCTCAGCCTTTTCCCTATTTTTATAACCCTTAAATTATTTTATTTCAATTATTTGCATATAAATACTATTATTATTATTATTATTTATATTTTTAATATGTATTATTATAATTATTAGTAGTATTAATGTTTTTATTATTATTATTATTTTATTTTTATTATTCTTATTATTTCTATTATTACTATTATTAATATTAATATGTTATTATTATTATTATTATTATTTTTATTATTACTATTTCAAATTACTATTATTATTATCTCATTATTAGTAATACAATTACTTTACTATTAGTTTTGCTATTATTATTAATATTGTTGTTATTGTTATCATTATTATTATTATTATTATTATTGTTATTTTTGCTATTTCATTATTATTATTATTTATTTTTTTTACTATTAGTATTATTTTGGTAAAGGGGCCGAAGCATTTATTTTACTTTGTTTTTAAATAATATCTTTTTTTTTATTATTATTATTATTATTATTATTATTATTATTATTATTATTATTATTGTTACTATTATTATTATTCTCATTGATATTATTTTTAGTATCATTATTATTGTTAGGGTAAAGTATTTAACCCTATATTATCAAATTTTATAATATTTATATTATTTCTATATCTTTAGCAAAGTTAGAATTTTATTAATATTATTTTTATTAGTATGTTATTATTTGGTCAAAACCCTAAGGCGGCGTAGGAGCGTGCTCCAAGACCGGTGTCGTTTCAGGTAAGGGGTGCTAAGGCCTTTTGTATGCTTATATGCATTATGTGCTTCGCATGCTATGTATCATATGTTTATCATTATTATTTATGTCGTATATGGTATGACGTGGAGTGGAAGTATGTTTTTGTATGACATGTGTACTATGTGTATGTGATGATATGTGTTGTGACCTTGTAAGACATACATGTGAGGATGTTGATGTGGTTTGTGTGGGAGAAAGGATGAAAAAGGAGGATGGGGAAAGAGGTTGATCAAGGGAGGTGAGTTGACTTAATTATTTTAATGATTCATGAGTGGAGGAATAAAATGGAGAATTTTAGGGTTTCGTGTGGGAGAATCTGATTTATGATTTTTATGATTTTGTGTGGGAGAGTTTAATTTATGGTTTTGTATGAGAGAATCTAATTTATGGTTTGGATGATTTTGTATGGGAGAATGTAATATATGATGTTATATGCGACAATCTAATTTATGGTTTATATGGGAGATTCTAATTTATGATTTTATGTGGAAGAATCTAACTTATGGTCTTGTATAGGAGAATCTAATTTGAGGTTATGAATGGGAGAATCCAATCAATTGTATTATATGGACAAATCTTTGGGTTTTCTATGGTTTGAATCTAGGGTTTGATATGGATGGATCTTTGGTTTTGTGTGGATTGAATTTAGGGTTTTATATGACGGAATCTAGGGTTTGTATGATGGTGTTAATGGTTGTATGGTGGTATTAATGGTTGCATGGTGGTATTAATGGTTGTGTGGTGGTATTAGGGTTGCATGGTGGAGTTAGGGTTTTGCATGGGAGTTAATGATTGCATGGAATTTAGGGTTTGCATGAAAAGTTCGAATGGTTGCATGGGAATTTACATATGAAAAGTTGATTTGGGATGTAAGGAAGGTAATGTAAGCGTTGTTTGGGTGGTCAAACACTTTGGATGAAAAATAGTACGTGGAGCATTATCTAGGTACGTAGGAGACGAAGCTAGGGTTTGGAGTAGCTAATTGTGGTTTGTTGTGGCTAACTAAGGTTTGGACTAGCTAATTATGGTTGTTAGGATTTGGAGTGGTTAACTATGGTTTGTTGTGGTTAATTAGGGTTTGGTGTGGCTACTTAGGTTGTTTGTTGTATCATGTGTAAATGGTGATTAAAGTGTAATTATGATGTTGGAATTTATGATATGTGATGTGTGATGATTCATGCATGTCCGGGGCAAAATCTTTTGAATAAGATACTTAAGACATTAATCACTTAAAGTGGAAGATATTGAGACGGGACCAGCCGATCTACCAGTCAGGAATAGTGGTTAGGGTTTTACCCTATGTGCGACCGATCCACCGGTAATAATAGTGGTTAGGGTTTTACCCTATATGTGACTGATCCACCTATTATAATAGTGGTTAGGACATGATGTCCTATATGTGACCGGCTGACCGGCCGACCGGTTATAATAGTGAGGAATCTCGATCTCAATGAAAATAAACCAAAGTTTTGCTAAGGTAAATAAAAGATATTAATTACTTACAGTGGAATACTATGCGAGCAGGAACCGAACCGATCCACCAGTTAGGAATAGTGGTTAGGGTTTTTATCCTATATATGACCGATCCACCGATTATAATAGTGGTTAGGGTTTGACCCTATTTGTAACTGATCCACCGGTAATAATAATGGTTGGGGCATGATGCTCCATGTGTGACCGGCCCACTAGTTATAATAGTGGGGTGTTCCTGTACTCCCATGGATTCGATAAAAAGTATGGTGTGAATTGAGTTTTGATCAGAAATTAATTAAATAATTGAATCGGATAATATATGAGCCTTTGTACTTTTACTTGGATGGTCATGTGTGTTTATGTTATCATGTTGGTCTTATGCTCTATTATTACTCTATATTATTTATGTGTTGTTAGGTGTTGGCCTTAGTGCTCGGTTACCTTACTCAGTATGTAGCATATTGATCACCCTTTTCATGGGTGCTGCTCATTCCTACGAGTAGTATGCCCTTCTGACTTTGTGCAGGTGGGCGAGACATTAGTTGGGGCTGTGTGTTGAGCTTTTTTTGGCTCAAGTTCGAGAGTGTCATGGTCATATTTATTCTTTATGTGATTTAATTCCTTTTTTTATTTCTTTGGTATAGTATTTACCATTTTATGATTTACTACTCGACTGAGTATTTTAATGAACCTTTTATCGGTTTTAAGTTTAATTCTCTTTTGGAAATAAATTACAATTCTTGATGCATACTCTGATTTTGTTTTACAACCGTTTAATGATTATTTGAAGTTTAGTTTGCCTTAATTTTATAATTGATTGTTAATCTTTTCTTACCCTTAGCACTTGGTACTGAAACTATCGGAGAGAACCGATTTGGTACTAAGTGTGGCGGTACCATCCCCAAAATTCACGGGTTTTAATTTAAATTCTTCCACTTTTTTTTTTTAAAAAAGAAAAGTAGTGAATTTTGGGGTGTTACAATTTAAGGCAAGGGAAGGGTACATGAGTGAAGAGGGGGTGTAGGTGGTGGTCGGGGATGGATTGACTGCAACCAAGGGCGGAGGCAACGGTTGTGAAGGTGGTTGCCGAGGTGGATTGGGGTGAGAAGGAAGGAAAATGGAGGGAGAAAATGAAGGCTTGCAGGTGGTGGTTTCGGCCAAAGGGGTATAGGGGTGGTAGAGAAGGTTGGAGGGATTGGTTTGGTGGCTTAGGTGGCGGTAGAGGCAGCGGAACAATGGCCGAAAGAGGGGGCGTAGGATGGCTGCCGAGAAGGGAGAACAAGAATAGAAAAAGAAGAATGGAGGAAGAAGGGGCTGCATGGTAGCTTGAGAGGTGGTGTGATGATGTAGGGGTGAGGTAGAGGGTGGTAGGGGTGGTACATGTGGCTAGTGCAATGGCGGTGCAAAAATAGGAAGGAAGATGGAAGGAAAAGAAAGGAAGTAAAAGAAAGGAAGGAAAGAAGGTCGGATAAGGGCATGGTAGGCTCAAAAATGGCAGGATGAGGCAGCTAAGGAAAAAGAAGAAGAAGAGGAAAAGAAAAGAGGGGATAGGGGGCTCAGTAGGATAGCGAAAAGGTGGTAAGGCGTGGGAGTTATAGGGAGAGGGAAGGGAAAGGAGGGGAATGGCAAGGCATGGGTAAGGAGAGAGAGAGGTGGTGGGGCCGAGATGGGTAAGGAAAAATGGCTAGAGAGAGAGAGGGAGATCAGTAGGGGAAGGAGGGTTGTAGGTGGGGCGGCCGGAGATGCCGGAGATGATCGGGTGAGCGTCGGGGAAAAAGGAAGAAGAAGAAAGAAAGGGGTGTTGCATGGTGTGTATGCTAGTGAAGGGGAAGAGGGGAGTGGGCCGGCCTGGTCGGGGGAGAAGGAAGGAAAGAAAGGAAGGTAGGACGGGTCGGGTTCACCGAGGGAGGAAGGAAGAAAAGAAAAGGGAGTTGAGCCAAGGGAAAGAAAAGGGAAGGAGGGGAGGAGGGAGAGATGGACCGGTGGCACAACGCGTAGAGGGAGGAAGGTAGGCCAAGGCTTGGTGGGCCGAAGGAAGAAAAAAAGGAAAAAGAAAGAAAGGAGAAAAAGGAGAAGGAAAAGGGAAAAAGGAAAAATGGACAAAATAAAATAATTTGATTTATAAAATAATAAAATACAATATTTTTGGGTAATAAATTTATTTAATAATTTAATTTAATATAACTAAATATTTGTTTAAAAAGGATAATTTTAGAAAATATTGGTTTGAAAATTTATTTTCAATAAAAATAGTATGATGAAGTAATAAAATATTTATTTTAATTTATTAAATATTCCTATCCGTTTTTATATACTCAAAAATTCATAAAATAATTAAATTAAATAGATTTAAAGGAAAATTTATCCCAAATAAAATTTATTTATTAAATTATAGGCTTTTTAAATTTTGGGGGATTATAGGTGGTGGAACTGGCGGCGGCGGTGGAGGAGGAAGAGAGGAAGAGAGATGCGGGTATAGGGTAGAGGAGAAGGAATGAGGGGGTGTTTGAGGTGGTGGAAGGTGTCTCAGGCGGAGAGGGGTGGAATGGTGGTGGTGGTGCAGCTAAAGGTGGCGGTGCATGGCGACAGATGTGGTGGCCGAAGGTGGTGGAAGGTGGAGGAGGGAGAAGGAGAGGGAGGAAGGGAGAGATGGAGGTATCGGTAGGTAGAGTAAGGTCCCCTGGTTGTTTTGGAGGGTGGAGGAGGCGTTGATTGTGATAGAATTGGTGGTGGATGGTGGTGCGAAGGGCAGAAAGGGTTGATGAGAGTTGATTGGGAGGCTAATTTTGCACGGCTGGCATGGCTCGTGCAGGTCAAATCAGGGAAGGAGGGTGGCTCAGTTATGCGGAGGGTGGTTCAGGGAAGGCTTAGGTGGACGGCGTGTCCAGTAGTGATTGTCAACCACGACAGAACATAGGTCTATTTTGGCGGTGGTGTAAGGCCAGGGTTTTTGGGTTGAAAAAATAGAAACTTGTCCCAAGCTGACAATGAGGTATTTATAGGCCAAATGGAGGGAATGATAAAAGAGGAAGAGAACAAGTGAGGCAGGTGAGGTAGGACCACCGGCCGACGATGGCAGACATAGTCCTGCCATGGTAGGGTAAGTTAGGTCAAGAGGAGAAGAAAAGGAAAGGGAAGCATGCGTAAAGGGGAGCGATAGGGCTGGTTGGGGTCAAAAAAGGAAAGGAAAGGGACGGGGAGGGAGGAGGAGGTCAGCTAGACAGAGTTGGTGGCTATCGATGGTGTGGGTTGCATGTTTTAGAATTTGTAGGTCGAGATTGGGGGAAAAAGAAGGGCGATAGGTTGGACTGGGCAATCCAAAAGAAAAGAAAGAAGAAAATAAAGGACCAAATGATTAGGGGAAAATTGAGGGAGAATAGGTCGGGGAGGCAAGGCTTTAGGTTGCGCGGGTTGGCCTAGTCGGGGAGGAGGGGAAAAAAAGAAGAAAGGAGAAGGAGAGAAAAGAGGGGAAAAAAGGAAAAGAAAGAAGAAAAAGGAAAAAGGAAAAAAGGGAAGAAAGAGAAAAAGGATGGGTTGGGGTACTTTGGGCATTAGGTATTTTAGATTATTATTTAAAATAATAATTAAATCCCTTCTTATATTAATTTGGACTATTTTCAATAAATTTTCTTTAACTTCCGTTTTAATTAGCAAAACATCCTAATTTTTTCTAATTAAATTATGTATTATTTTCTACTTTATTTTCCGTAATTAAATCCCTTTTATTTTAATAAAATAATTTATATAATTAAATTTTCCTAATAAATCCTTATTTTGCCATAATTTCTTAAATTAGGATTTTAGAGTTCTAATGTAGCTAGAGAGGATCAAAATTTAGGCCACAACATAATAAAATAACCAATAGCTTTTTTCCCACCTTTATCCTTTTTCTTAGCATGAAAACACACAAAAATTGCATCCAAAAACTAAGGAGGAACGTGATAGTGATTTAGGATAACTGAATCTAGAGTAAGGTACGGGGAAAGTAATTAAACAAGCCCTAAGATTCCTAGCTATGCAATTATCGACAATAATGGTGTTGAATTCAAGACAATCAGCAACAAAAAAGTAATAAACATTTTTTAGAAACATGGTAATTGAAAAACACTATCGTAACAACAAGAGGAAAGGCATGTCTCTTGTAAAAGGCAAGTAATCTTAACATCACCTTGTGCTAGGTTTGCTTTTTACCAACTAAATGATGGGTCAAAGTATTTGTTTAACACGATTACTTGTATAGAACCTCCCATGTCATATCTAAAACTTTAGGAAGGTTGTTTCTTTTGTGATTTTTAAATTTTAGTTTTTCAATCATCATTAGAGAAAATTTTATTGGGGGTTTTTCAAACTAGCTAGTTAGTTTGTATTGGGAAAACTATCTAGATAGTGTGTAACTAAATCTATCTATATAAGGTTATAATGATCTTTTTATAATTCAATAGGCCTAACATTTCCTTATAAATTTAAATTCACATATAAATGAAACTCAAATTTGGCTGCCTCATATTTTTCTCCCTTTTGGTGAGATATGCCTTCAAACTTGACTGAAGAATTTGATTGAATTTTATTGTCAAAATCTTACCTTCTTTATTGCAAGAGGTGAGTAACTTAGATGCTAATTGTGAGTATGCAAATTCAAGTGGTATAAAAGTTCATATTTTTATCTTCTTTACCCTCCATTTCTCTTTTCCATTTTAATGATAATTATTGTAATCTTCCATATTCCATAGCATGACATAAATTGTTTTCCATATGCATCAAGAAGGAAGAAGGAGATGAGTTAAATTTTTTATGAAATCATCATGGTTGAAATTAGATTTTTAGTAAAAATGTGGCTAAATAATTGAAAAAAAGTTCCTAAAATTATGAAAATGATCCTATTACCTCTAAAAATAATTTTTAACACAAAAGTACAAATTTTAAAAACTTTCACACAGATTGTATAAGCTATTGTGGCCAAACTAAGCTTAAATAAGAACTTCCAAGTAAGCCAATAAACTATAGTGGGTTAACTGGTCTACTAGTATTATCATGATTGAACACCTGAATATCATGATACTATTGGATTGGTTTTTCCAATGACTACTCAATTGGTATTCTTCTTTGAAGTTCTTTTAATTATTTTTCAACACAATTCATCATAAAAATAATTTTGAAAAAATCAAGGAAAATAAATCATTATCTTAAGAATATAATTTGTACAATAAGGGGTTTAAAAAAATGGGGTATTACATTAATCATATTATCAAGTTCAATATTTGTGATCAAAATAAACCAATTATATTAAAAAATTGAGATGAGATGTATATCTCAAGCAAGGGAAATGAATATCCATGTCCACAAAGTTACAATATATTTGTAATCCTAACCTCATCATATAGTCTTTAAGTTGAGTAAACTTAAACCCTTTAACACAAAGGACCACAAAATCACAAAGTATCTCAAGGGCCTATTCCAAGTGACAAAGATTATTTTCACAAAACAAGTTTCTTTCCCTTTAAGTATTATTATTTTATAGGGTGATCACACTTAATACACATGAATATGAAGATCTTAACTTAAACCTTTTTATTAGCAAATTAAATATTTCAACTACCTTGATAAAAAATTATCATAAATAAAAACCAATGTAAAATAATATTGGAATGACTTCATATCCCAAGAACACTTAATCATTATTCCAAAAGTAAGCATAGAAGTCAACTATTAATAGTTAATGGTCATGTGCAACATAAAAGTGAACTAAAGCCCAACTCATTATAAATATTACATGTTTATCCCACTTCTCAAAATATATTTAATATTATAAGTATGATAAAATTATGATATTTAAAGATTTATAACATATTTTGAATAAAGATAAAACCTGAATTTTGACTTAGAAATATTTTATAAAATTATCTATACCCTTGCTCACAACTTTATTCTATGAGACTTTTGAGCTAATTTTAGCCATCTAAATTCTTTTAGATCATATTAAATTATTAATATTTTAATTCCTTTAATTATTCTGACTCTTATAGAAATTTTTTAAATTGGTAAATGAAGTTTTCAACAATAAACATAAATTTTATTTTAGATAGTTTTTATCACTTTTTACACCTCAAAACAACCTCTTTAATTATCAAAAACTTTCAAAGACATTGAGTAATATTTTATATTATATTTTTTGAGTTAAAAATAAATTAAAAATATTTATCTTTATTTTTATTATTTTAAAATATACTCACCATTTTTGGTTAAAATTAGTTTCCAAAACTTAACTTTCATTACTTCAATCTTATTTGATCTTTTTATATTCAATATCAGCTATGAAAATCTTTTAAAAATTGAATCCTATATCTAACATCAATACTAAAAGATTTTTTTTTTTTTACTTCCTATATGAGTTATGTTGCTTGTAGAAGAAGAACTCATCCTTAATCATAGATTTTCATTACTAATATCACTTATAATGTTCCTTAACTTCTCCTCTTCATAGCTAACATGTTCTCATCATCTTCCATGTTGTGTGTGGTTGGGTGGAATTCTCAAATTAATGAGAATATGGCTTAGTAGGATTGATAAAGTCTAGAGGAAGCTTCGATGATGGGTTATGGGTGATAAGGACCTTCAAATAAGGTGAAACAAAGATTAAGATAATTTGCACAATATGGTGATGATTCAGTGATGGTGGTTTGTTAATTATGATGGTTTTATTGGTGTGTACTAATTAGCTTATGCATTCAACAATGGTTTGTTGATGATGTTAAACTTCAAAGGTTAGGGTTAGGAATATAGGGTTTAGGGTTTCGTTCTGTATACCGAATTAGGACTTTTTTTAACCTCGAATTAGAGTAGGCTTTTTATGGTAATTATGGCAGGAAAAATATAGATTAAGTATAGTAGAAAAGATAAGAATTAATATCTAAGTCATACAGACAAAGAGATTAATATTTTCAAGCTAAATTGTTCACACAAATTCGATTTTCTTGAGTTTGTACTCACACATAATTCACTTGTATTCAACTTCAATTCAATTTTCAATACTCATGCTCAACATTCATAGCAGATTTTAACCTTTCTATCACTAGCTAAAAGCATACGTCAAAAGACTCCAAGCTAAAAGATAGTATGCTACCTTTATACTAACTTTATGCTACTTTATGCTTTACCTATTATCCAACTCTAATAATTAATTAATTAATTAATTAGATAATATCAATAGTAGTGCTTTAAAAATGTGAAAATAAACTTCGCATGCACGTGGTCACTCATTCCATGCATGCTATACACATGCATGTCGACACTTAGTTGCTTGTTTGTTACGTTTTTAGCAATTTACCAATACGTTGGTCTTCAAATTTCTAGGAGACACTTTCCAAATGAAGAATAATTTGTTCTATAATTATGAAAGCTAATTATTTTTGTTTCATCATAATGAGACCAGGGACCATCTATTTTTGTTTTTCCCTAATACTTCTATAATCTGGAGAACTATTAGGAGGCTGGCTGGCAGAAGTGATCCTATCTTAGGATGGGAACAAGAGGTCAAGACTTTAATTACAAGAACTAGGCAAGTAGAAAAGAAGAAATATATTTTGGGGGCTCTTTTTGTTTCTTACATTGCAATTGTTTGGCATGAAAGGAATCTTAGAATTTTTCAAAATAAGACTAGGCAATTAGGTGTTCTTTTGAGAAGTATTATTATGCATGTATCTAGGATGTTTGTTAGTCATACTTATTCTGCTAAGTATGTTAGATGGTTAGGGCTGCTTGATGATATTGATTGTAATGCTAAGTTGTAATCTCCATTTCGATAGTAATAAATTCTACTTATAAAAAAAAAAGCTAATTATTTAGTGTTTCCTCCTGCATCATAGTCGCCTTGTTGAGTTGAATTTGCCCTCAAATTTGCATTGCCATAATAAGGGATAATTTCTCCAATAATGAATAACCTTGATACTCTCTTTTGCATTATCGGCCAATAGAAATGTTCTTGCAACAACTCCAAAGTATTGTGAACTCCAAAGTGTCCCATAATTCCTCCTTCATGCACCACTTTGATTAATAACTCTCGAATTGAAGTCTTTGGTACACGCAATTTGTTGTGCTTAAATAAGAACCCATCTTAAATAAGACAGGCTCCAAAAATTCCTTATTTCTTGCAATCTTCAAAGATCCTAGTAAAATCATCAACCTTGGCAAATTGAATCTTCAAAATCTTGAACCCCAAAATCTTTGCATCCATCATGGTAAGTATTATGGTTCTCCTCGATAATGCATCCGCTACAATATTTTCTTTGTCATCCATATGTCGTGTAGAGAACACAAATGTCTATAAGAAGCTTATCCACTTTGCATGCCTTGGACTCACCTTCTTTTAACCATGTAAATACTTTAAACTCTCATGATCTGAATAAAGTACAAAAGTATGGGGTCTCAAGTAATGATTCTATGTCTCCAAACAACACATAATAGTATAGATTTCTTTATCATTGGTTGAATAGTTTAGTCTTGTTCCATTCAACTTTTCATTAAGGAAATAAATTAGTTTCATTTCTTGTGAAAGCACACTCCCAATTCCTACACCATTCACATCACATTTTACTTCAAATAATTTATCTAAATAAGGTAACGTTAATACTAGTACATTTGAAAGGATCCTTAATCTCAACATTAAAAATCTATACTTAATTGTGAAGTAGTTGATAGCTCTTGAATCAATACATATCCTCCACGTACTATCCTTCGTAGGCACTAACAAAGCCGGAACACTACAAGGACTCATACTCAACTGAATATAACTGCATTCTAACTACTCTTACACTTGATTCTATAACTCCTTATCCTCCTCCGGATTACATCTATAAGATAGCTTGTTCAGTAGTGGAACTACCGGCATAAGATCAATAGGGTGCTCAATACGTCTCAAAGGAGGTAGCCTACTTGGTAACTCTTATGGAAACACATCGGCATACTTTTTCAATACTTGTTGTAATTTTGGATCCACATCAACATTTTCCCTTCGTTGGACCTCTTTTACCATTAAGGCGTAGCATATATTCTCATCTCTGATGGCTTCATTCATCTCACACTCCTTAAGGATCAACAACTCCATGCTATCCTTTTTTTCTTTCCCTTCTACACTATAAAACCTCCTTCTTCTTTTTCTTCCCTTGCATTCCTCAAAACTAAATCCTCACCATCTAGATTAGGTTTGATCCTAAACCTCTTTGGACCCTTATATACCAAGTACTTATTAAGTATCCTTTCATGCACAACCTTCGTACCAAATTTCCACCACCTCCCTAAAAAAGTGTGACAAACATCCATAGATAGAATATTACATAAAACATCATCAAAATAATTTTCAATCTTAAAAGAAATAACAAATTTTTGTTACCCTTACACCTTTATCTTTTTTGAGTTATTGGAGTGAATATGGTCTTGGATGATCTTTAGTCTCTAAATTGAGCTTTTTCACCATCTTCTTGCTGGCAACATTAGTGCGTAAGCCACTATGAATGATGACTTCACACACTTTACCACCAATTATGCATTTTTCCTTGAAAATATTCTCTCGTTGAATAAGTAAAGGTTGTTGTTGTACTTAGAGTAACCTATACAACATGTAGCAATCCACTTGGCCTTCTTCCAAAGAATCCTACGAGCCATCACTTTCCTCTTTGAATTATTTATCAAGGTATTCATTCTCTTCAAAAGACTTCATATATTCTATCTCCTTCAAAATCAAGGCCCTTTAGTTTGGACAATCCAGAGAAATGTGGTCATAACCTCTACATTTGAAGCATTTCTTGTTCACCTTACCAACCACTTGATCTTTACCTTTTTCTTCACCAGTGAAATTCCTATCATGGTCTTGGTTTGTGGCTTGAGAAATTTGTGGCTTTGGCACAACCTTGAAAGTCATACCATATGGAGCATATGTTGACTTGCTTGGGGGATTCTTCAACTCGTCATAAGAGCTTGACTAGGTCTTCAAACATGTCATAAGGATACACCTCTAACTTCTCCTAAAGATTCATATTTAAACCTCCGATGAATCATGCACACCTTTGTTCTACTCGTTCTTGGACATCACATATAAGAGCTAGTCTTTCAAACTCCTGAATGTATTCTTCAAATCCAAGTAACCCTTACCTCAACGTAGTCATTTTATTTCTTACTCGTATTCCTTAGGCATAAAATTCTTCTTCAAATGTTTCTTTGATTTTTCCTATTAGCTAATCTTCAAGTTTCCTTCTCTCTCTTGTATCCTTTTTAAATTATAGTACCACACTTTAGAAAACTTTTTAAAATTTAATATCGCTATTTGGAACCCTTTCTCATCGTTAATTTCCTTATACTCAAAAATAAATTCAACAATTCACAACCATTCAATAAAAGATTCCAGGTTGAGATTACATTCAAAGTTGAGGAGATCAAATCAGATTCCCTTTTCCATGTCATCATAATTTGTCCTCAAAGTGTCACATGGCCTTATGTAATTTCCCATGCTCTCCTCCTCTTCTTCCACCTGGTTTTGTGCCCTTCTCACGTGCCCTTCCTCTACCATTTCCCTTCAGTTTTGTGGTTGCTCATGCGACTTATGAGCTTGGGAAGCTTCTATTCCCACCACTTGAAATTTCAACTCCTTGATTTTGTCCATTAAGGTCTCTAAAGCTTCTCCTTGGTTCTCCATCCTTATCCTTATCAACCGAACACAACACTCCCAAACATGTCCTTAAGTTCTCAGTTCTCTTGTGTATTTTTTATGAATTATTGAAGATGGAACACTTTCTTGATGAGTCTTGAAGAATCTTGAAAGAAAGATTGAATCTTGATTGCAATTCCATTAACCTATGGCTTTGATACCAAAATTGATGTGTGGGAGGGTGGAATTCTCAAATTAATGAGAATATGGCTCGGTTGGATTGATAAAGTTTAGAGGAAGCTTTGACAATGGGTTATGGATGATAAAGACCTTCAAATAAGGTGAAACAAATATGAAGATGATTCGCACAATATGGTGATGATTTGGTGATGGTGGTTGTTTGTTAATGATGATGGTTTGAATGGCGTGTACTAATTAGCTTATGCATTCGAAAATGGTTTGTTCATGATGTTAAGCTTTGAAGGCTAAGGTTGTGAATGGAGGGATTAGGCTTTTAGCAATGTATACCAAAGTAGGACTTTATTTAACCTCAAGTTAGAGAATGATTTTAGTGGTAATTATGGCAGCAAAGATATGGATTAAGGAGAGTATAAAAGATATGAATTAATCTCTAATTCATACAGATAAAGAGAATAAAATGTTCAAGCTATAGTGTTTACACAAATTTGATTTACTTGAGTTTTTACTCACACATAATTCAATTGTATTCAACTTCTATAACATCCCGAGTCAATATGACCACGTAGGGGTTACCTTGGAGTACTTTTTGATTGATCGGCTAGCCCCACAGATGAACATGAGTCCTTTCAGTGTGCTTTGTCCTCACTCGCACACTTCCAAAGAAACTCTTAGAAAATTTTCAAAACTTCCCAGGAGGGCCACCCATCCTAAAAATTATTCCATGATTAGCATACTTAACTGTGGAGTTCTTAGGATAGAATCACAAAAAGGATGGTATAACATGTTGATATAATTAGCCATATCAATCCTTATAGAACTCCACTCAGTTTAGGGTATTACAACTTCAATTTTGATCTTCAACTTCAATTCAATTCTCAATACTCATGCTCAACATTCATAGCATCTTTTTACCTTTCTAACACTATCTAAAAGCATAATTCAAAAGATTCCAACCTAAAAGATATTATGCTATCTTTATACTAACTTTATACTACTTTATGCTAACTTTATTCTACCTTATGTTTTACCTATTATCCAACTATACTAATTAATTAATTAATTAATTACCTAATATTAATATTAGTATTCAACAAGTGTGAAAATAAACTCCCCATGCACATGGTCACTCATTCTATGCATGCCATGTACATGCACGTAGACACTTAGGCACTATTTGGTTCTAATAAAGTTTAAGGAAAAGAAAATTAAAATCAAAATACTTTCCTTCAATTTTTTCTCAAAGAAAATTATATATTTAATCTTTACCAATTTTATACCATCTTCTTTTTCTATTTCATTATCTCATGTAAACCAAACACAAAAATTAATTTTCCTCGTTATTTTCTTTCTTTTCTTTAAATTTTTCCATGAACCAAATGAAGCATTAGTTGCTTATTTGTTACATTTCTAGCAATGTAACCATCTATTAGTCTTCAAATTTGTGGGAGACACTTTTCAAATGAAGAATAATTGGTTCCATAATTATGAAAGCCAATTCTTGAGTGTTTGCTCCTGTATCATTCCATATATCCAATTTATGCATCCCCTATTCCTTTATCCTTTGGTTTGCAATGCGACAAATGGCTTTGTGGATCCCAAAATATTGATAAAATGACATCATCAAACTAACATGATTATTGAACATATTATTTTCATACTTTCTATGTTTGTCTCACCTACATAAGTTATCACTTAACATTCTCCCTCATTACTAAGTAACACTCAACATATTTTTTTCATTTCTCAATTCACTTAGCATCCACCATTGAAGCCAACCTTTTAAAGCTCTCAAACATTTAACAAGTCTTGAGAGTGGTTAATTCTTCTCATTTCCTTTGTTTTCCTTTCCTTCTTATTATGATTGTAAATATTAATATCTAATTATTTCTCTTGATTTATATAGGTTGAGGAAGATATTGGGAAGGATATAAGCATGATTCCTCTCTCTTTTTATTTAGTTTAATAACATAACTTTCAAGTAAGATTACCTTACTCCATCCTAAGTTTGATTTCATGGCAGCAAATTGTTAGTAATTTTATAGATTTCTATGAATGTATAACTATATCAAAGTTGTAAATCATGATTTTATGGTGCTAAATGGAATGAAAATCGTATGTGTGTTGGTGATTTGAGCATGAATTTATGTTGTAAAGCATGAAAATGGTGTTTTTGTTGACCACCAAAATTACTGAATATTGCATGATTAACTTCTCTCAAATGGCTAATAGTTAGAGTGCATATAAGTTATCAAGTTTTTTGAACTAATAGGTCGATAAACCTTATTTTTTATGATATAAAACTCATTTATGAAGTTGACTTATTTTGTTAAGTGTGCATGTGTATCATAACAAAAGTTGAAGTATTCAGCACTTAACTAAGTCATGGAGTGCTAAGGAAATCAAGCTTATAAATCATATCTCAATTACATGACAAAGATAACTAAGGATAAAAAAAAAAGAATCATTCTCAAGAACTTTAACTTCATATTTATAATACACATATCACGAAGGGATAAGCAAGTGTGCTCAAAGAAACTAAGACTCAAGCTTCAAAGAGTATGTTACAATCTTAGGTTTTATGTACATTTTAGTTGCACATTGAAAACTTAGAGTTTTTAATGATTTAAAATTTATAATAATATTTAAAAATTATTTTTAAAGATCTTAAAGTGATTTCATGCATAAAAAATATTTTTAATTATTTTTGCAAAATGATGTCTTAAATTGATATTATTTAAGCACTTTTTTATATGATATGACTTGCAAAATTTACCATAAATATCCTATACATTATTTTTTTAATAATATTTATTTGGAAATATTAAGATGGAATAAAATTTTGAGCTTTGTAGTTCAAGTTATGATTTTTTTTGTAAAGGTGTGCAATGCTAAAAGATGTTCCATCAATCAAGTAGTTTCTCAAAACTGATCAACTAGTTTCTCAAAATCTATCAACTTGTTTTATGTCTAGAAAAATGTGTTTTAACCTTTACTTAAACCCATCGACTCAACTGCTCTGTCAAAACCAGTTGACTGGTTTTAATACCGATTGGCTGGTCTAGGTATTTCTAAACTTTTTACTCGTTGCAATTTGACTTTTGAATTATTTTTCACACCCAACATCTAATGCCAATTTTTTCCATATTTTATAACTATAAATAAGAATTTTTAGACTAACATATATAAAGCTAGTACAACTCTTCTAAAATCATCATTTTCACATCTTACAAAGAATCAAAGAGAGTTTTGATTTTACACTTTAAAACTCAAATCAAAATTTATAGTGCTCAATTTGTTCTTTATATTTAGCTATAATACTCATACACTTATAATTATTATTTCTTTAGCTAGATAAAAATCTTTAATAGTAATTAATCACTTTCATATGCTATCTAAAGAAGATTCTTATCATATTCATTCACACTCATCATCTCAAACACAAGTGAAGAGTGGTGTGTTATCTAGCATTCTTAAGAGAGGTCATTGAGATTGTAGGCCCATAAACCTAGAGAGGATAGCTAGGCAAAGTGTAAATAATCTCCTATAAGGTTATTGAGATTGTAGGTTCATAAACCAAAAGATGAGTGATCATCATCAAACATCCACTATAAATATAGAGAGATTCAAATCCAAAAGAATAAATCTTTTGGTAGTCAATGTATAGAAACTTTATAGAGTTTCTTGAACCATTCTAAATCGTATTTTTATTGTGTGTTATTATTCTACTTATTTCTCAAAAATTTACAATTTGGCATTATTGTTACAAACTCTACTCTATTCATCCCCTCTAGAGTATTCATACAAGATTACAAAATGAAATCTTAATATGTTTAATTTACCACAAATTTCAAGGTTTGTAATTTTGGTAAGTATATAAAAAGTTATGGATACTTCGGTAAGAAGTGTCAAAGCTATAAAATGTTTTGGGGGGAATTAATAACTTATGCTCACCTTTTAGATCTTTTTTGTGTTATTGTTTCATTTATTATTATTAATTTTTATAATTTCATGATGTTCATTAACATGTTTAGACTCAATTTAATTTATAAAATGACATAGTTTGGCCAAGTATAACATGATTTACAAAAGACCTAAGTTTAAAAAGATTGATTTTTCATTGAGAATATTTTGAATGTTCTTTATATGTTTAATGTGATATTCATGATATTCAGTGTTATTCACTACTCACCATAACTAGGATAGTAGAGAAGGAATCATTATATATATAGGGTTAAAAAAGTGATGAATCAAGATTATACACTTAATTATCATAATTAGCCTTAAAAGGGGAAAAATGAATATATTAATAAAAGAAGTCAAATAATGACCTTTGACAATGACTTTGAAGATTAACCATTGAATTTTCTCATTGACCATGAATATTGAATTTTCTAAAAAATGACATACAATTTTATTGTATGATTTTTGGACTCAAATATATTTGATATTTTTCTCAATAAACCCCTTAATGGCATTTAGATATTAAAATAAATATTTTAAGATTTGAACCATTGCATTTTATACTAAGTTGTGCTAGACACTTATGTTATATGTGTGGTCTAAGTTTGATGTTATCTATAAACATGCACTTTATCTATTTGACATAAACAATAAGCACTTGTTTGTATTATTTTATGTCCTCACTAAACACCTATTTTGGTTGCCTTATGTTTGGTGTTATCACTCTAAACACCCATTTTTGGATTAATATTGGAATGTGTTTATGTTAAACACTAATATTGTAAATTAGATTTTGTTCAAGCATAATTCTGTAACTCTTGGATCAGCTATATAAGAGTTAGTAGATGGGTCACCTTTGTAGTTTATTTTTACTTATCACCTTTCCTACTTATGTGTATACTATAGGGGTTAGGAATTTCATTGTAGCATATGGTCATTACCCCTTGGAATAATATGGGGGTTAGGAACAACAAAGTATGGTGTGTGAGATATCCCATTACAAGCCCCTTAAAATCTTGGAGGTTCATGATCTAGTAAGGGTGTATATCCCAACAATATGATAGCCATGGAATTAATACCCAAGTACAATGGGTGGGGTATTCTAGGATAATCCCCCTTGGATCTTTAAGATATCCATGAGTTAGTAGAGTGTATATCCAAACATTTGGTGTCATCACCTAAACATAAAATATGAAAGATGTGGATGCTTTACTTGATGCTTCCATGACATTCTCTCATGGAGGAGAATTAGGTATAGTCACTAGAATATCTTAATAACTAAAATTATGTAGCCATATAATGAGTTGTTAATAAAATGGAATTATTGTACTTGAGATGAATGAGTGTACCCTACATTGTGTTCATACCATGCTTACATGTTTAAGTATGACTTTACACCATGTGATCCCTTAATCGTTATATATCTTATGCTCCATGTGATACATACTTTTATGTAGCAATTGAATCTTACCAGTACTCATTTACTAATGTGTCCGTCTCATATTCACTTGCTTATTCAATGGCAACTGATGGATAATATGTATAGGGCTTTATATCCCTTGTAGATGAGGACTATGACAACCAAATCCTAGTGGTGCCTAGTGAGGCCGGCATGATGGGGAGAGATCTAGATTAGAGTCAACCTAATCAACACCTAGATTGTGTTTTAGCTCAATTTGGAAACATTTTAAGCTTGTTGGTTATGTAAACTCTCAGTTTCTATCTTTTTCTTAGAATAATGTTGTATTTTTTATAATTAAACAAAGTCGCAATATTTTGAAACCTTATTAAGAAAGATCTAATTATGTTTGTATTATTATAAATGTTTTATTATATCAACATTATCCTTGCACTACCATCGATCCAATTAATAATCACACCTCTCCTAATGTTAAATGCAACAATTTTATTCTTACTTTTGATTTTTACTTCCTCCCTTCTATATCAAAATAAAAAAAAAATGAGTTTGTCACAATGACTCGCTTTATCCTTTTTTTTTTTTGCAATCTTATGAAGACGATTAATATGTCATAAATTTGGAATTTTATTCCTATAGTTCTATTTTGTAATTCCACTAAATATACCATAATTTTTTAACTATTAAGATGTTAAAAAGTTTGGTATAGTTGAAGTCCTCAATTAATAAGGGTATATGGGGAAACATAGAATGTTTGATAGATTCAAAACAGAAAATTGTAACAACAAAAAATGAAATAGCTAAAAGAGGAATAATGTATAAAAGAAAAACTAGGACACTAGGAGTATCATTGCTTCACCTTATAAACATTATAATTTTCAAAGCCCTAATTACATTGGTTTAATAAAAGTAAAGGGAGAAGAGAGAGCTCTGTTACTTTGTGTAAATTTTTTATTAAAATTGGAAAATGATGAATCAAAGAGTTTAAGTGTGTAAAAATCAAACTAAAACAAGGCTCTCATAGATATAGAGTACCGGCCAAATGGATAGAAGGGATAGGTGAGTTAACTTTCCCTCTTGTATGCACTTGAGAAACACTACGCTAAAATGTATGGGACCCGCTATTTCATGTCCCTAAGGCTCCATTTGGATTGGTGTGAATCGAGGTAGGGGTAAACATCAAAAATTAACCTAGGTGAAGAGAATGGAGGTGAATCGGGATAAATATTTTAAAATGTTGTTTGGATGATATTAACCTAACCTAAGTGAATCGGGGTGAATGCTTTAAAACTTTCATTTAAATTGAGGTGACTGAATATTAAAATAAAAAAATGATATTTATACCCTTGTATTAAATAAATAAGTCATATTAAGGGGTATTTTGGTCCTATCAAGTCAAAAATTTACTTATTCTTTCACCTTCACCTCTATTACCCCTAAAGTTGGAGGTTAAGAAAAATGAGGTTAATCAAGGTGAATGGAGGTAAAATATTAACCTCAATTCACACAAGTAAATTATTAAACTAATATCCAAATGAGATGAATCAATTCATTCACCTCCATTAACCTTCTTCCACCCCAATCCAAATGGAGCCTAAAACATTATAAGGATAAAATCACTTCATGAAATATTCGTATGTGTTTCCTTTCATTTAAAAACAAAAAATCAAAAAATTTATAATTTTCTTTAGGATCTTTCATTTATGGTGGAGCTTAGATACATTGATCTTAGATCTCAAATTCACTTCATGTGTAGAGCTTGAATTTATTGATGGTGGAGCTAAAATTCAATTTCTTGGTTTTAATAAGGATTTAAGGTTAAACATAAAATAAAATAGAGAAGTATAAAAGATGAGATGTTGAGAGAGATGGATAAAAGGAATTTATGAAAGCCTAGGAAGTAGGAACACAATCACACTGTGTTACTAATGTGAGGAAAAATAGTGAATCACCGTTAAGATAGTTAGGGTTTTCATATAATGGGTTTATTTTGGGATTTAAAACAATACACCTCATTGATATAGTAAAAGTATAATATCATAAATTACTTAAAAAATAATTATGAATTCCAATAAATTGAAAAATAAAAATAGTAAGAATATATTGGTTTTGGAATATATACTAGTTACTCACTCATATGATGCATGTAAAGACATATTGTAACACCCCTATTTTTAACTACCAAAAAATTTCATTAAAACATTTGCAAAAGCTGAAAAAACACCTAGGAAAAAGAGGGTGATATCATCATACCTAACATAGGATAAATGTATGCCACCTACCCCATATTAGATATAAGGCTAAACCAACAAATCATTTAAAATAACAGAGTGCACGAAATAACATATTACATGAATAACTTAAAAGAGTGTTTACATCGAAGGACCCTAATAGGTTCATACCAAATCATTACAAAATACATATATGTAGAAATTTAGGACCATAATAAAATAAGGTTAGGACATGACGCGTAACTTAAGATCTCGGTCTGCCATAGATCTCACCAAAAATCTCCAGATGTCCTTACTTTCAAGTCCAGCCTAACTAAGGTAGGCCCTGTACTGGCCATTCCAAAGATCTTCACATGGCCCTCTTCTAGTGAGATTGAGCATGTTGATGCGACCGTAGCCGGCACGCAATTTAAACCCTCTTGTTGTCAATTGTAGCACTGGTAAATAAGGGTATCGTTCTAGCCGGGGATTGAGAGGGCTCACCTCTATCTAACTAGCTTAAACTATAAATAAAATAAAAACACTCAATAACCTAAAATAAATAAATAAGAAAAATACTAATGGAGTTTATCAAAATAATAATAAAATAATAAAAGGATTAAATAAAATAAAATAAACTAATAATGAAAATAATGGAAAATAATGGGAAACTAGCAGATATGAGAAATATGTTAGGGAAATAAAAATCCACCACTAGATTAGGTTGTAATATAATATTTATCTCTAAGTCAATATTTAATCGTGAGAATGAGATCGACCAAGTTGCACACCAAAAGTAGGTCTATACACCTTATATTACTTCCCTTAATTAAATTAATACGACAAAGCGCCAATATTAACCCTATTAAATACTAGCAGTATAGCAGCAACAAGCGGCTCCTATATTTAACTAGATTTAATGCATTAAGTGTAAGTGGAAGGCTGTCAATCTAAGTACCCAAACTAGTACAAAAAGCATGTCTAGCTGTATTTCCTTTCCTTGACCCACACGTATCGAAACGTTTTACCACTTCGGTTAGAATCACAAAACGATTAGGTAAATTGTTATCTAACCTAGCTACAATTTATACATATAAATTCTAGTATATTTAGATGGTCACCTAGCAAGCAATTAATCCTACATACTGTCACTTATGAGGTACCAGAACAAGGCATGCACCAAAAAAAACTATACTTGACAGAATTATACATATAAACGATAGCAATTAATATAGAGTCAAGAAACAATCTCACGAAACAAAGAAAATAAAATTATAATTCAAATCATAATCCAGGATTTCAATTCATTCCCTAACAATAAATAATCAACCAACCATAATTAAAGAATTAATTACACAGAAATATATATCTAAAATATAAATTAAAAATAAGAGAAAGAAATAACCGGAATTAATTTTGGATAAAACATCAAGAATTTATTCAGATAAAAATTAATTTTATCTGAAATAAATTCTACCGGATATTAAATTCTTTCTCAAATTTCTTCCTTCTCGGCGCTTTAATTTCCGTGCCAAATTCTTTTTCTCTTTTTCTTTTCCTTCGTTGGCGGCTGACGGCGCACGCCTCGGTTTCCGTGGGGCGTCCTTCGTCTAGCGCACCAGTCTGGCTTCCTGGCGCTGAAGGCTCTGTCGAGTCTCGCGTCGAAGTCTATGCCGTGCTCTTATTTCTTCGTCTGACGCTCCCTGTCCTTTACACGTCAGCCCTTTCGGCTGACTCTCTGTCTCTCGCACGCCCCCTGTTCTCTGCCTAACGGCAGAGACTGCCTCCGTTCTCTCCTTTTTCGCTCGCCCCCACGTTCCGTTTTTATAATCATTCGTAAGTCTGCGGCTCACTTCTGCATCGTGTCTCACCCTTGCCACATCAGCCCTCGTGCCCTTCGTTCCGTCGTTCGGCTCCGTTTGCTTTCGTCTGTTTGTGTGGCGTTTGGGCCTGCGGCCTTTGGCCGTTGGTCCAAATGTCGACTTCTTCTTCTTCTTTTTTTAAATAATAATACCTACAAAATAAAATTCAATAAATATTAATAAATAATATTTTATTCTAAATTTACTTAATTTATATCATTTTAGCTCAAATAATAAAATTTATACAATTTTTACCACTTAAGCATAAAACAATAATTATTCCCCTATATTAGTTAAATAAACTACCAAAAACTAAGATTATAAGGGTATAAAATGTGTCAAAATATGAACTCATCACATGTGACTGAGAAAATGGACACATCAGTACACTACGTACTGAGTAATCTAAGTTTCTCCCTCAATGTAAACATAATTATACAAATTCTACTATATATGGAAGTAAAATACAACATGCATTATGATAAATCCATGTATATATATGAAGGTAAGAGTTCATAGGGACATGATATCATGTGATCTCACTAAAATAAAATATATCATTCTTAGTTTTACATCCTCATCGCATAAGTACTTACACATGTAATAGCAAGATAATCTAAGAAACCTCTAGGGTTTATTTCTAATTACTCAATCCTTCAAGTTGTGCTATTTACTTATCCCTATATGATATAGGTTAATCATCCAATCAATATTCCATTCCATAACCAACTGGTCATTTTTACCATTAGACAAGGGTATAAACCACCATTAATTCATTTTAGTCAAACATACCATTACTTCTATTCTTATCCAATTACTAACCATTCACTCACTCATCATTTTAATTTTACCAACTAATTACTTATCATCCATATTTTTTTATCATCGATTGATAGACTATGCACCACCCCATGGTCTAACATATCATGGAAGCCTATCCAAATAAGGGGTATAAAGTCCAAGTCAAAGTCAATCACCAAGCAGACATAAGTCTAGGCCAAAGCTAATCACTAGAATGGATATAAGTCCAAGCTGAAAACCAATTAGGTAACCAAACCCTTTAGTATCAATACCCCATAATACATCATCAGTTTCTAAAGTAAGTAAAGCATCAGGACCTCTCAAGATCCCATCCAAAGGCACCAAAAACTCCCAAAGGTAGACTAACCCTCGGTAGCAAATTGAGGATCGGGTAACCTAGACCCATGCTCAACTTGACTGTCTTTTGCTATATATGATTGTTATTTTATTTATAAGGATAAGTGATCATACAAGGCCCATACAAAGTAAGCAATGCAATTCTCCAAGTTAATCCATATCAATCCTTTATTTCCAATTTCCCAACCATGTGAGTTTTCCATTAATCCTTAGCCCATATTATTCATATCCACCATATGGTTTAATTCAAACCTATATTGAGTTTTATTACTCTTTTCTAAAAATTATCACTTATCATAAGTGAAATACCTATTTAGCCATTACATTACCCATGGAGTATGTAATAAGTTATGATCCATTTTAATTATTTCATTAGGCCAATAATCCATGATAAAATCTGTATTATATCCCCCTAATAATCATGGTATAGTCCCAAACATAGCCTTAAATCATAAGCAAACTAAAAGAAAACAAATCATGCAAACTAGTTGAACTAGTCGATCAATCTAGCCCAACTAGTTGATCAGTTAGACTCAACCAGACTATGTTTTTCCTCAAATTAGTTGATTAAACCAATCAATTAGTTCTACCAAACCAGTCAATGAGTTTAAGTAGAGAGTAAGACCAAGGTCTTTACAGGCTTACCAGTCAATGGGTTGGGTCAACTAATTGTCTATTCTAGAAACCAGTAGATTAGTTTGACCTAACTAGTCAATTGGTTTACCCTAAAAAAACACCAAACCATTAAATTTCATGTATATTCTTACATATAAATAATCCTTAACCATATTAAGACATGCACCCACATAGTCTAATATATTTCCAACCAGATTAACATGCATTTCACAATATAGAATCATCACATCTTATTTTTAACAGATTTCATGCTTTTTACTCAAATTATGCCATCTAATCATCATTCATGCTAACATTCAAAAATTAACTTAAGGTAACACATGACATGTATAAATACTTACTAAATATTTTAGAAGCAAGAATCACTTAAAAACTCAAAATTCCAACTGTGAAATTATTAGGTTTTAAAACCATAAAACTAAAATCTTAATATCATACATTACACTAAAACCTTATTAAATTTTTGAACTTAAAAACACAAAGAAATTAGAACATACCAAATTGACGTAAAAAAACAGGGAATAAGCTCAACTGGACCACTCAACCTTTTTCCCAGAATATAATGTTGGCTTACTTAACAATTGAAATAAGAGAGAACTAGAGACACGATCATAAGATTGTAAGAGAATTAATTGGAAAGGATTGAAGTGTAGTATAGTGAGAGTGAATATCAAAATTAGAGAACTCGGTAGCTAAAAGAAAATGTGCATATAAGAGATGATTGGGGCAATTTATAGCCAACCAATCAAAGAGGAATATAGAGGGTTCAGGATTTAACTCGAACCCATATAAATGACTGTTTGAATTCAATCTAAATAGATGAATTTTATCCAGGATTTGCTAACTTGTTCTCAAGATCTCAAATGGTGTCTCTTGAGAATGCTGGCCAATTAGGCCATAATTTGCATAGTGGAGTAAAGTAATGGAAGGTTTACATGGAATAAATCTTCTAACTACTCAGATCCATACTTGAGATCTAAGTATTGATCTCAGAAATATGCAGAGGAGAGAGGAAGAGGAAGGTAATGCTGATGTCATCTCTCCCCCTTAATTTTTTTGGGATAAATGCACCATGAAAATGGTTATAAATCTCTTAGATACAAATTGTCATAGGTTAGTAAGGTTTTATTTTAGTGTAATAGATTTTTTAGAAAATCAAGTGCAAAAAATATGACCAGCTCGATAAAAAAGTCAATAGGTTTGAGCCTACCAGTTGACTATTCTACAACCAATCGATCAATTTTCCCCAACCAGTTGATTGGTTTAGTCAAGAAAGTACATTTTGTTTAAACAAAAAACTAGTGGATCGGTTTATAGAACCAGTTGATCTGTTTTCCTGTAAAACTCAATAAACTCCATTTCATCATGATATAAAATCAAACTTTTCCCCAAATCAAATCATAACATTAAACTAAAATCAATGAACTAAATTTGGCATAATTCTCATTCAAACATTTTACAAAAATATGGGGTATTACAGATATTCAATTTAATATGACAATATATAGACATTATATTTGATAAAAGATAGCTTATATTTTTATTATTCACATAAATATAAATATTTTGGGTATGACTGGTGCTGACCATTTGAGAGTGAAGGAAAAAGGATGAGAATATCATTAGTTTTATATTAAAATTTTTTTGATAATAACAAGATGTTTAGATTTTAGAAGAAGATTGATTCAAAATTGTGATATTTGTTACCACCCATCTCTTTTTGAGGTTATAATCAAAATAATCCCCTTGATCTAATTTGTCTCTTATTTTATCATTATATCATTAATTAATTATGTTAACTATTGAGTATGGAGGGAAAATGCTTATTTTCTTAAAAGTGTAGTTCAACTTTCTCAAGAATAAATAATCTACATGTATGTGATCCTCCTACAACTTTACATATGTATATTAAATAGGTACTAATATTTTTTATTTAATCAAGAAATATTTATGATGAATAGGTATCATAATAAAAACTGTTTATGTCTTCGTAACATTTTGATTTATGGAGAGTGGCAAATTTACATGCTTTAGATATTTATTAGACCGTTTACATTTTAAAAAGTTAAAATGCACTTTACAATTTTACCCTTATTTATTCCTTTCATCATTTATATATCAATTTTTTTGTTTTTTTCTAACATAGGACATAATAGTAATATTAAGGTTAATTTTGATTTGATTGAATTTTTAAAATATATGCAAAGTGCTAAAATAACTTACTTTTTTGTTTGTTAACAGTAATGGATGGATTATAGAATTTTTTTTGCTTGTTAATATTCACATTTCCTAATTTTTTTAAGAATAGTCATATCTTATGCTCCTTCTTCACAATTAATAACACATCATTTATAAAAATATTAATTTTAATATCATAATTATAGAATTAATAACTATATATAATTAATTATAGAAGTTATTTTAGAATTGAATGTTTTATTACTATTTTGTTCTAATAATATCGAATAGTAGATTAAAATTTTAATTAATAACTATGTGAAATTAATCATTTAGTTTCTTTATTAACTTTTTTATTTTTATCCTTAATCCTTTTATCATCATTTTTTCTTAAACCCAACCCTATAAAGTTACCATATTCCACCCCTTCACGTGACTTTGCTCTCTTTTTCTCTTTGTTTGTCCACGTGAATATCCCCAAACCAGACCAAACTAATCCCCAAATTTAGTTGAAAACCAACCAAACAACAACACAAACAGCCTCTGCCACCTACAATTTTGTCTCCTTCACCCCTTTCCCCATGCATTGACCTTTGCCAAACAACCCTTGCATCATTGTCTAGTTATGGCTTTGCTTGACCAAAACACATATCTTCGACCTATCCTATCATGTAGGCAGGGAAACAAGACAGAGAAAACTATCAAAATATTATATTGTAAAAAAATTAGGAAATAGAAATGAAAGAAAATAATAAGAAAATTATATACACACACACACACACACTCAAATTTACTAAAAGTAAGAGAGAAAAATAAAAAAAATTATAAAGTTATTCACCTCCTCTCATTATACACCTTATTTTCCATTCTCACACCCCTATACCTCCATTTTTTCCCAAAATTTCCAAATTAACCATCAATTCTCCCTCCTCTCTCATTCCCCATCATGTGCTCTCGTTCTCTCACCCATTCGTGAAATCTACTACACTTCTCTTGATGTAGATTGCTAATTTTCAACATAAGTAATAGATTTATTATTATTATTATTATTATTATTATTATTATTATTATTATTATTATGACATCTAAATGTTATTATTTTTATGATTTGTCTATGTACATGCTTGATTTATCTATGTATGTGCCAAAATCTACAAAAGAAATTGGGAGGAATGAATAGGTAAATCATGCATAGGCACCGATAAGTGACTAGAGAGACACTAAAGGGGGAGCTACAAACGAATTGCCCATAGATGCCCAATGTGTCTGGGTAAATCACTCATTGCTCCTAAGAACCTTCATTCGAGCGAATAACGCATCATGCCCCCAAACCCTATTTATCATTCACCCATTAGCAACGTGGACTTATGCTACAATAGCCCATTAATAAACCCATGTACCCAAAGACCAATAACCCTAAACCCTAAACGATAAGCCCTAAACCCTTAACACTTAACCATTGACTTTTAACCCTAAACCCTTAACCCTAACCATAACCCTAACCTTTAACCCTAACCTTTAACCCTAAACCCTTAACCTTACACCCTAAACCATTAACCCCTAACCCTAAACCTAACCTTTAACCCAAAACCCTAAACCATAATCCCCAACCCTAAGCACTTAACCCTAACCCTAAACATACCCTTAAACCTAAACCCTAAACACTTAAAAATCAACCCTAACCCTAACCTTTAACCCTAAACATTAAACCTTAATCCCTAGACCCTAATCCTTAACCATTAACCCTTAAACCTAACCTTAACCCTACCCCTTAACTCTAAACATTAAACCCTAAACCCTTAACACTTAATCCTAACCCTTAATCCTTAACCTAACCCTAACCCTTAACCATAAACCCTAAACCCTTAACCCTAGACCTAAACCCTAACCTTTAACCTTAACCATAACAGTAACCATTAACCCTTAACCCCAAACACTATAACCTAATCCCTGAACCCTATATCTTAAACCATAAACCCTAAATTTCTAACCCTTAACCAATAACCCTAACCATTAACCAATAACATTAACACCAACCCTAATACCTAAGCACTAAACCCAACACCCTTAAACCTAACCCTTAACCCTAAATCATTAACCATAACTCCTAACCTTAAACCCTAACCCTAAACTCTAATCCCTTAACCCTAACCATAAACCTTAAACCCTAACCCCTAAACTCAAACCTTAAACCCTAACTTGATTTAATTTAGTATAATATTCAATTTTTTGGTTAAACCATTAAAAGTATTCACATGTTATATAATTTTTTTTTAAAAGATGAAATTTTATTGCTAAGAAGAAGGTAATGTGTTACATGCTATGGCCCAAAATTCATCAACTACGTGAGCTATATGATTGTACTTAGAATTCCTATGGCCATATAAACACCTATTAGATACTCCTATGTCTATGGACTTGATAAGAGTATTCTGGTTACAAGAAATATTCTTAAAAAATTTGTTATTCCTAGCCTTCCATATCTCGTAGATAGTTGTGACGAGTAAACTTCGTAGAAGGATCATTTCAGCCTTTGATCTTCCATGATTGAAGCTGAAATCTTTGAGTAGTCTGCGCCACCTGATGGATGTGTGTTTAAGTCTTTTGAGATGGCATAAGGTGTGAATAATTCCCCCCATTACTGGATAATGTACAAAAATATAGGGAATGGATTCCTAGTCTTCACAGAAAGCACATTGTTGGTAAGCCATAGGAATAAATTTACCAAGACGATCTTTTATGGTTAGACGTCCTATTGCTGCTAACCAATAAATAAATTGGTGACTAGGGCTGCATGGTTTTGCCATATTGTTTTCCACCACATGCAGCGAGGGTATTTTTTCCTTGATTCTGAATATAACTTTTGAATGCTATAAGGTGTATGTTGTGGGATGTTAGAAAAGATAGGCTGGAGAGTACTCCTTAAACTCAATATGCTCCTCAATGGCCAAGATGCAATAGCTGGTATGTCAATGCCCCAAGCAGAACCTTATTTGATTAATCTTCCATGTATCCATTTGATCCATAATGTGTCTTTCTTTTGAGTGAGATGCCATAGGTGTTTGCCAAAAGTAGCAGTGTTCCAGGTACTAATATTTATTAGACCAAGTCCACCTTCATTCCTGGGGAGACAGCAAGAGTTCCAGGCAATAGGGGACTTATGGGTTTTAAGGGTGTTGCTAGTCCATAGGAAAGCTCGACAAGCAGAGATAAGATAATTGAGAACCTTTTTTGGTAGAACGAAGACATGGCACCAATACATTTGAATACCAAAAATGACTATTTTTATCAACTGAAGTCTTCCAGTATATGATAGCAGTTTAGTTGCCGAATGGTTCATCCTATGCAGAACTTTATCAATAAGAGAGGTCATATGATGTGCATTAAGCTGGATATCCCCAACAAGTACCCCCAGATATTTAAAAGGTAAAGAGCCTTGTGGAATAAACAAAAATTGTAGGATATGCTCTTTGGTTAGCTCTTATTCAGACTAATAGTCAATCTAGACAGGATTGTAAAGATGTGGAATTTCTACATAAGCAGTTGGATGGGTTGTATGTCCCCATGGAAAAAAAGAATCATATCATCTACAAACGATAGTTTGATAATTTTCAATTTCTTGCATTGAGGGTGTACCTTGAAACTTGGTTCCAACCATAAGGTTTTCATCATGTGGCTAAAATATTCCATGATGATAACAAACAGATAAGGAGAGAGGGGAAAGAGATTAGATAAGATGCTTCCACTGGCAGAGTGTCTAAAAGAGTCATGGTCATTAGTGCTAGAGCACGTGCTACGATAAAACGCGGTATTGAGACAATGTCGTGTAGTTCTCATGACGATTATATGTCATTTGAGTATAACTATGATGTTAGCACTAGCACCTCCAGCCAGGCAACAAGATCTTCTTCATCATCAGCGGTCGATGATGATTAACAGTTGATCAGACCTACAAGTGGTGGTCCAAAGATTTATGATCTCCTTATTCCGCTTTAAAGGCCATGTGGTATACGCCGCTTTAAAGGCCATATGACATACGCCATATGGAATTATAATGAGGTAATTTTTGCAAATTTATTTATGAATTAAATTTTTTTATTATGATTTATGTCATCTAGTATTTTTCTAATAATTTTTTGTAGGAACCATATGGGCCATTAAGGGTGTAGTTGAGGATAAAGGCACTTGTGAAGCTACCTCTTCTCACTCCTAAATATTGAAATGTCTATTATCTTGCCAATCGCATAGGGTTAAGAGCTCTCCGTGACAATTACTTTTTACTTCATAACTACCCTTTGATATCTAATTTTATGGAAAGGAAGCATCCACAGACTAATAGTTTTCATCTTTTGTTTGGTGAGATGACTATTACCCCCATGATCTATTTTTCATTTTGCATCTAAATTGTCATGGTCATGCATGTGTTGGGGAGCCACGGTTGTGCGACAATGATGCTATGACTTTACTTGCACAAATAAGGGGTGAAGATGAGACGATGGTTAAGGGGACATACCTAAAGGGGAACTCGGTGGCTTTGGATGTCATACTGAATAAGATTACGACCAAGTGGGTAGATTATAATAAGTCTTATGCTAGACAATATTAGTGGTACTTATTATTATACACGTTTTTCATTGATAAGTCTACCAACTGTGTCTCATTGTATGCGTTATGATTAGTTGACAATTTGGATAACTCATGTTATCGATTGATTAGAACCGCTACATTAGCATATCTCTACAAGCAGCTTGGAATCACTTCTAGAGTTGGGTGTCGACAAATAGGTGATTGCATCACTTTGCTTGAGGTAATAATTTATGTTGATTTTTTAATTTATTTATCTAATTCATATAGTGTATAAGATTTACATATATTGTTTTCAATATGTATAGGCATGGATATACAAGTATTTTCCCTTTTTCTGGTCTGATATCCATAAATTTATAAATTTATGGGACATCGATGGGATGAGATGGAACAATTCCCGCTAGACTTATCCTCCAGAGTCATTAGAGAACCTTTTTCATTATAGGAAGCGTCTAAACATAGTAGGGGCAATGCAGGTTGTTTACTATCTTTCTCTTTTATTATTTAATTATTGTTAATTCTTACTAAAAAATGTTTTCATATATTTGTCAGTTGATTTTATGCCCTTCACCACTGATCTTGTATCACCCCAAAAGGTGTCATCGTACCACAGGGGCCTTGTCCATGTGGATATTATGGAGGCATACATGCCAAATTGTGTTGCGTGGTAGTTTGGCTACACCTAGCTCATTCCCATTCCCCCTATTAGACCAGCTATTGGATTCTACCACAGTGCAAAGGTGTAGAAGTATAAGGTAGATTGCTCTAGTTGTGGAGCATTGTGGAATAACTGTTAGATTCATAATGGGATGACGGGTGCATACTGGTACTAGTTCAAACAAGAGCGGCAGGGACTGACTGATAAAGAAACATTATGTGAAAATTTAAAGAAGTGTACTTAGAATTTGGGAGACTATCCATTACCTCTAGTGAAGAAGATACCAACTAACACATTGATGGTGATGATCATGATTAGTAGGACATGATTAGTATTATATTTAGTTATTTTTATTTATTTATTACCTTTGAGAAACAAAAATGTATAATACCCCAATTTGAGCGGAGTGTTATAAGGATTGATATGGCTACTTATATAAACATGGTATACCATCCTTTTGGTGATTCCGTCCTAAGAACTCCACAGTTAAGCGTCCTGGCTGTAGAGCAATTTTAGGATGGGTGACCTTCTAGGAAGTTCTGAAAATTTCTCAGAAAGTGCATGAGTGAGGATACAGCGCACTAAAAGGACTCGTGTTGATCTGTGGGGTCACCCGATCAATCCGAAAGCACTCCAAGGTATCCCCCGCGTGGTCGTATCAACTGGGGGTGTTACAAATGGTATCAGAGTGAAACCGCGACCGTGAGCTGAACTTGGATGAGCCAGTCAGTCACCTAGCGGGATGATTCTTGGGATGAACTGTATTGAAACAATCATTGGTTGAGGCGCAACGAGGACGTTGCGTTCTTTGAGTGGGGGTGAATGTAATACCCCAATTTGAGCGGAGTGTTATAAGGATTGATATGGCTACTTATATAAACATGGTATACCATCCTTTTGGTGATTCCGTCCTAAGAACTCCACAGTTAAGCGTGCTGGCCGTGGAGCAATTTTAAGATGGGTGACCTTCTAGGAAGTTCTGAAAATTTCTCAAAAAGTGCGTGAGTGAGGAAAAAGCGCATTGAAAGGATTCGTGTTGATCTGTGGGGTCAGTCGATCAATCCTAAAGCACTCCAAGGTAGCCCCCGCGTGGTCATATCGACTCGGGGTGTTACAAATGGAATCAGAGCGAAACCGCGACCGTGAGCTGAACTTGGATGAGTCAGTCAGTCACCTAGCAGGATGATCCTTGGGATGAACTGTATTGAAACAGTCATTGGTTGAGGCACAACGAGGACGTTGCGTTCTTTGAGTGGGGGTGAATGTAATACCCCAATTTGAGCGGAATGTTATAAGGATTGATATGGCTACTTATATAAACATGGTATACCATTCTTTTGGTGATTCCGTCCTAAGAACTCTATAGTTAAGCGTGCTGGCCGTGGAGCAATTTTAGGATGGGTGACCTTCTGGGAAGTTCTGAAAATTTCTCAGAAAGTGCATGAGTGAGGACAAAGTGCATTGAAAAGACTCGTGTTGATCTGTGGGGTCATTCGATCAATCCGAAAGCGCTCCAAGGTAGCCCCCACGTGGTCGTATCAACTCGGGGTGTTACAAAATGTCTGCATGTTAATATAACATTTGCTAGAATACTTATGTCTCAAAGAAGAAATTTATTATTATGACATACAACAAATATAACACCATCAATATAATACAGAATCATCAACCAAAGTCACTACCTTGGTCATGTGTAATACCTGCCGCACTTTGGTAAAGCTGAATACAAATGAGATATGGCACACCCCATCAAGTAATGCTAGGATTAGCATGAAGGTACCACCTATTAGATATAGGTGGTAACATTACATATTCCATTTATGTTATCTACATAAATTTACAATAAAAATAAAGAGTATTACATATAGTATAATGAAGATTTTATTCAAATGATAAACATGACATACTAATATATAGTGGGTAAAAATATTGCAGTTCAAGATGCTAATAATGTGATCAGGCTATCCGTCGTTAGGAGGAGCTCTATGCGGCAAACATGTAACCGATCTTGACCAACACAAGTAGATGAATACTACATTGTACACTATCGCCAATAGAAATCCAAAGTTAGGTTGTTGCCACCATTTATCTATTGGAGTTGGTCCATGAAAATAGGTAAGACGATCCCTATTTTAGGTAATCGAATCTATAAAGGCATGCTCATACAAACTCAAATTAGTTAGCAATTTCCTAAACATCGCCCCCTAACATTTTCCTAGAGCTCCTCATTCCCAAAGAGATGTAGTGCAATAGATCTAAATCCACCATTTCCATCCCCCACAGCATTACACCATGATTCAACCCATGGAAGCATCACGGCCTTAATATCCAATTGCCATAAAAAATCATGTAAGGATCGGTGTGCCCTCCCAATACTATACATCCCACTACTACTACTAGGTCATCCCTATGCCCATTCCCAATCAAATAGGAGAATCATATCCTCTACTATGTCCTCGACAAGATTAACCACATTCCCTAGGTGAACTAGAATAAGCATGTATCTTATACTCCCACTCCGACAGTTCCCTTTTTGTACTATTACTAGGGTGACCTCTACTTTGTTGAACTTCTAGCTCAACCATACTTATTGTAGTGGGTTCAAAGATCTCATCCATGACATTTGAATATTTCTCTAGATGGCTAGCAGAATTAGAATGGTCCAACATCCTTTATACCTGAGGTGGTAATATTAGAATCGAAGATATAATAAGTTGTCTCATTAGAATAGTTTTATTAGATTTGTACCTTTGATATAATATTATAGGCAAAAGGATGTCCAGTTGGAGGAATAGCTGAATCATTGAATTGAAATATTTCTTCAACTTGACTAACAAAGGTAAAAGTCTTCCAGAATTGATGAACTGCTGATTCTGGAATAGATTGATTATCTCGTTTGTACTGAAATATCTCATGTACACATGGTAGACCATATGTCCTCCTAAAGCAACACCCACATCCTAAAGGATCAGAACCAACCAAATCACATATCTTATTCTCCTCCTCAATTAGCTTTAATGCTCTACGACATACAACATATGTGATCTTCTTGAAAAACACGTTATTAGCATAGTGATGTGGAATAATGACCCAAGACTGCTCCAAATCTTTCTTCAATTCATTCACTTAGAGTCAAACCAACTTATCTATCATTAGCTATAATGTATCAAAACTCATCTGAGACAATGCTATATATTTCTTCAGCCTCGGATGCTCACTTTCCACCCTAAATTTAATATTTAAAAATATAAGTGTTGGTTATATAATTGTAGTTCAAATAAAAAAATATCCATACTAATAAAATTATACGTATTGTTTATATTTGTACCCAAGTGAAGCTCCTAGTCAACCCAAACTGAAACAAACCTTTCCTTATAAGGATTCAATCAAGTGTCATAGACATATTATATGAGATGAGAAAATCAACCCCATCTATTGTGCTTTAGTAAAATCTCATTCTCATATGTCTGTAATATTGTTGTCTTCATAATCTTCCTCCATTGCTTCATGAAATAATCTCTTATTGCTACAAATCATAGTTTTTTTTGTTGCATGTGAAAGAATATTGTTACTAATATGCCATCTGCATAAGAGGGGGGTTGTATTAGGAAAGACCTTCTGTACTAGTTTTGTCACACCTAGTTCTCTGTCAGTGATGATAACATTTTGATCATATATTGTAACACCTCAAATGTTAGGGCTTAAAAAGTTTGTTTAAAAGAGCTAATCTTTGAAGCTAAAACAATAAAAACAAAGGGTGTTACCACCACACTTGGTACAGGTCCAATTTCATATATCATTCTCATACCAAGTGGTAAGGCACAAATTATTACTCGGCTTAATTTAATGACATGATTACAAGAAATATAATAGAAAGGACAAACACATAAGTACTATGCTAAATAAAGGCAACATCAATTATTACAAAACTAAAAAGAGAGAAAGAATACGAGGACATAAGCATCCAGGTACAATAGAAAATGAAGTATACTAAAAGGACACCGGATAGTTCTAGACTCTCAATCCGAACTACCAACTTACTATTGAAATCATAATCTAACCTACAAGGTCCACTACCCATTGAATAAGTAGGGGATAGGAACTCTATAGTGGAATGGTACTTAGTAACCCTTTATAGTAAACCAAATGAAAAACCAGCATGAAACACATACAAAACATACACCAAAATAGGATACAAGACACATAAATATACATAAGAGGATTGAAATACAATGATCATTCATATAACCACATACCGCCAAGGCTGTATACCATTAATACTCATTCAACTAGAGAAGCCGAAACTTACCACTTGAACATACAAGAGATGCTCTTTGGAGAATAATTAGAAACAACATTAACCAAAAACCAAGACAATAACAACTTATCACATATCTCATTATCAACACCAATGAATGTCATAACAAATGTAGGATTATAGGCACAGACCAATAACAATCTATATCATCACAGGTAAGCTTGAAAGCTGTTGTCAAAGCACAAGTAGACACAAATGCTACTACTGAACCACCTGTAAGGATAAAGAATAGGTAGGAACAAAGGCTCATACTGAAGCACAGACAGGCACGAAGGCTGTTACCGAAACATAATGCAACACCCTAATTTTTAGGGCTTGAAAATTTTTATTTTAAAGAGTTAGTCGTGAAAGATAAAAATAAAATAAAAATGTGTTATTTCCACACTTAATATAAATCCAATTTTCTCTACCATTATCATTACAAGTGCCAACACTAAAATTATTATTCCACTTAAATTAATAACATGATCACAATAAATAGATTAGAAGAGAAATTGAATATTTATTGTGCTAATTAAAAGCATCATGAGTGATTATAAAATGCAAATGAGAGAAAGACAAGAGGAAACAAGCATCCTAATATAACTTAAATTTAATATACCAAAAGACACAGGTAGCCCTAGGTCTCAACCCCAATTACTGGCTTTTGATTGAACTCGAAAGCTGACCTATAAAGACTACTACCCATTGAATAGGTATGGGAGCATGAAAGGAAAACTTCAACGAAAAGGTATTGAGTAACCCTTTATACTAAACCAAAATAAAAAACCAACATAGAACACATCAAGGATTCACAATAATACATGGCATAAAACTTCAAATTATACATGCTTCAACTAAAATACGATACTCATTAATGAAACCATATACCACCAAGGCATAAACTATTTGTACTTATTCATCTAAAACTAAAAGAAACTTACTAATGGAACATCCAAGAGATGTTCTTTGCATAATAACCAGAAACAACATCAATCTAAAACCAAGTTAATGACAACATATCCCATATCTTATTAGCAATACTTATAAATCTCATAACCCAAGTACGCTGACAAGCATAACCCAATAAATGTTCATAGCATCATAAGTAGGCACGAAGGCTGCTACCAAAATATGGGTAGGCATAAAGGCTACTATCAAAATAAAGGTAGACATGAAGGCTCTTGCCACACCATAATTAGGCACAAAGTCTACTACTGACCCACAAATAGGCATAAAGTCAACTACCGACCAATCTAATAATCTAATTATCCATTAATCGCTTCCATTTTAATTTACTTGAGGGGAGATCAATCAACCTAGAGACACTAAGGTAGTACAAGATCCTATCAACTACCAATTCAAGGACGCAAAGTTACCCTGATAATACTAGTATATGAAGGTAACATAGTACCCTCTTGATAAGGACACCTAATCTATAAGTATGCATACCCTCTATCTATCCGTAGAAAAAAATAGAGTAAGATATAAGTCTTGGTTGGGACATTAAGGCATACCAGTAGAAATCCATAATTAACCGTGGGTAAAACCATATTTATAGGGTAGCAACCCCTAGAGAGCCACCATTACCGATCTTAAGGTCTTTCACTTTAAGTATTAATATTTTATTTAGTTTATCCTGAAATTGTATACAAATCACATGGATCCAATTTTCATATTTATTTGTTTTACTTACTTCCAATTATTCTCAAACAACCATAATCAAAATCATTACCAAGGTCAATTATAAAAATATACTAAGGCCATCATAAGCTCAATTATTCACATCTATATGCATAAAGTCGAAATGACCAAAATACAAGTAAGGCCAAATTTAACATATTATCATCCTTTTTAATTACTAAATCCATTTCATTTATTAAGTTATAATGAAAAGGCTAAAATATAATAACTCAATTAATTTATCCTATAGTTAAATTATCAAATAAGCTAAAAGACCAATTTGCCCTTACTTAGGATTTTGCATATAAAACCCTCAATAGTAAATAATGCATATTAAACATGATTTTTATAGTAAAAAAATAATAGTAAAAAAATAATACACATAAAATGACCAAATTGCTCCAAGGGCACACATCCATGATTATTATTCCATAATTATATCTAAATTTGCTCATCCTGTTGTTTTCCATCTACATGTCACACATAATCATAAGAGGTCATTTTTTACTACTTTTGTAGCCAAATATTTTACATATGATAAAAGGCGCTTTTTATCGATTTCCATAATAACAATAATGAGCACATAATTATAGGATAAGAATCATACTTAATATATTTCAGATAAAAATCTTAATGTGCTATCATACAATCTCTGGAATTTTAGGAAAGTATAAAAGTTAAATGAATTCCAACAAAAGAGTGCAAGATAGTGGTATCCTACTAAGTACTACAAGATACCGCTAATAAAACTTCATAAATAAAAATAATACCAAAGTTACCAAATTCATATTTAAGGTATAAAATAATAATTATAAAAATAAAATATTATTTTCCAAAATTACTATAAGATATACTTTTAAAATAGGTAACAAAATTATTATACGAAAAACTTTCTTGCATTGCACATGCAGCGTGATCTCATGCATAGAGAAAGGCAGAGTAGCTGAGAAAGGTGGGGATGGTACTGGGTTGGTTAAGGAGGAAGGGTGAGGTAGGGATGCTGGAGATGTTCGATGATTCGGATGGTTGAGGATGGTGGTGGAGCAAGAAGGGATGATAAGGCTACAAAGGGAGGTGGTGTAAGGGTTGTTTGGTGTTGCGGGAAAGGGTGGTAGAGAAGGATTTAAAGCATAGTGATGTGTGGGTTGGTGTGGAGGATGGCTAGCTTGGGTAGTGTAGGAAGGTGGGAAGGAAAGGTTGTAAAGGGTAGTGGTTGGATGAGGTGGGAGGCATTAAAGTGAAGGGGAAAGCAATGGTAGTTTCCATTGTTGTTGAGGGGAGTGTTATAGAGGGGAATGTTGGTGCTAGGGGAGGTGAAATGGGGACTCTAGCTATATGGGAGAGGAGAATAAGCAAGATGTGGTAGGGGAGAAGGGAGAGCCAACAATGGAGGTTGTAATGGTTCTACTTGGATGGTGGTGCAGAGGATAGGATAAGGGAGGAGGTCAGTGGTGGTGTTAGTGACACACAAAATGGAGGAATGGTGATAAAGATGGAGAGAGGTGGTTATGGTGCACGTAGTGGTGATGGGAGAGAGTCCCATAAAAGAGTTTAGGTGGTGGAGATTGTGGTGGCCAATGGCATAAGAGATAGTTTAGTGCTAGAGTTTGGTGTGTGTGCGAGAAGTTGGGAAGGAAGGGCGCATGGGCAGGGCTAGAGATGCAACCAAACAAGATTGAAATGCGGAGAAGGGGAAAGGTAGTTTTTGGCTGAGGAAAATGAAAAGGGCAAAGGATGGTTGTATGGTAGGTTGAGGAAAATGAACAAGGGAAATAAGGGTTGTGCGATTAGGGGTGTTGGGTTGAGTAGGAGTGCTTGTGTTTCTATATATAAATTTACATGCATAGAAGGGTGAGATGATGGCGTATGGCTAGGTAGAGGGGCGTAGGTGTTGTGTGATGTAAGAAAAATATAGAGTGAGTGTATGGAGGAGTAAAAATAGGCACTAAAAAGGGCTTATGTGAGGGAGAGGGGTTGGCAGAGATAAGATAGATATATATAATTTTAGTTTTAGGTTTAGTTGAGATAGATTAGGGTACCGAGTTGAAAATATATTGGGTAAAAATTATTAGGTTTATGATAGATTTAATAGGAAGGAAAAAAGTAAAATAATCAAGAAAAATATTTAAGAATTTATTTAGATAACGTGTCAAATATTATAAATAAAATAATTAGGCTAAAGTTTAGAGTTATTTTTTCAATAAATGGATAAACATTATAAGCCAAGAGTTATGAAATTTCCGGTGCTACATCACTACCCTACTAAAAACAAACTTCATCCTTGAAGTATATGTCATACTACTCAAAAAACGCACAAGGATACACAAGGCACCTAGGGGAGAAGCTACACCCTTGAAAACAAGTAACCCTAGTGGCACCTAAGCATTATAGAAACATGCAAACACGAAACCTAAAACACTTGAAACTACCGAGGAAGAAACAATAGCTTACTAAAAGGAGAAACATTGATATCTAGCTTTTCTCATCTGCTCCTATTAGGCTAGCAAAGCAAATCGCTCCAAACATCAAGTATTCCTGATTTAACTACTGTTGGGACCTCTAAACACTACCATAGGGCACACTATAACACTCGAACATCCTATGCCCAATCTCACCATAGCATTTGCATTGAATCAACCACCCCATGCAATCGTTGCCTAGGTTATCTTGTCTACAACAATAGTGGTAGTGTTAGATCAATCTTTGACTAGCTCTGCTAAAGGAACCACTCTAACGATTCTTTCATCAAACCCTAGTTTGATGCTGAATGCTTAAAATTACAACACTATGGTACTGAATCTTTCTCCTGGAATCCTACATCTCAGGTTTCCTCTCCTCTTACCTGAAATCAAAGCTTGATCCTCAACCAAGGTGTCGGCAACATACACCCACTCATACAGTATAACCAAGTAATGGGAAATAGTTACATCCTTTAACTTTTAGATACTAAAGTGAAGTCCCTTATTAAATTGAAAGATGACTATAGCCTCACTAGTAGCTATATCTGAGAAAATCTTATCAACTATGTAATCCACACATGATACTACCACACTAACATACTTCCTTGAGCCAACTAGATGAATTCCTTGAGCTTGTCCTACTTGAGACTCTCAGTGTAGAAATGCATACAAAGGGTTGGCATGAAGTCTTCCCAATAACTCAATGGTTCTCCTTAAACATGAAAACCTACTAAGTATCTGTAGATTCTCGAAAAAAATAAATTATCATGCTTGCCTTTTGCTCTTCCAAGTAATCAATTACATTGAACATTCTATCGAAATCCTAAATCCATCCTTCTAGGACAATGGGGCCTTCTTCTCTAATGTAGGTTGGTAGATGATGACCTAAAACTTTTTGAATCCAATCCTCTGCTATATTAATTAGTGGGTAATATAGAGTCTGTGAAGGCTGAGAAGGAGGTGGACGATGAAAAAACTCCATGAACACATAATACTCTTTCCAAATGGTTGACACATCCATTCAAGGTCATGTTGAACTAGCTATAAAATTGTAAATGCATTAAGAAAAGTCTTATCTTAATAACACATAACACATAAACACAAATCAAGACCGCTTAGTCTAACCACACTCAAATACTCACAAGACTAACCCAGGTTTAAAATCATTGAGAAAATGTTGCATTTTCTTGTTAAAACATTTAGGATCGTGAGAACTAAATCTACAACTAAAACCCAATTCTCGAAAAAATAGAAGCTTTCATAGCAACTTGTAACATCCCAATTTTGAGGACATAAAAATTTCATTTGAAAGAGTTAATTGCGAAAGCTAAAGGAATAAAAACAAAGGGTGTTATCACCACACTTGATACAAGTATGATTTCCTCTACCATTCTCGTACCAAGTGCTAAGGCTAACACCATTACTCCACTTAAGACAATAACATGATTATAATAAATAAAAAATAGAGGAGACAAGTGATAAGTATTTTGAGAGATAAAAACAGCATTAGTGATTACAAAACTCTAAAGACAAAAAGATAGAAGGACACAAGTACCTAAATATAACTAAAATCAAATATATCAAAAGACACCAGATAGGCTTAGGCTCTCAATGTGAAATACTAGCTTTCAATTGAACTCAGAAGCTAAACTATAAAGATCATTATTTATTGAATAGGCATAGGCCTATGAAATGAACCCTTTAGTATAACAGTACCGAGAAACCCTTTATACTAACCCAAAATGAAAAACTAGCTTAGAACACATGTAAGGCTTCACATTAATACATAGTATAAAAAAATTGAGTTCTACATGCATAAATTAAAATACAATAATCATTCATATAACCACATACCACCAAATCCTAATACTATTCATACTTTTTTGTTTCGAACTAATTGAAAATTACTAGCAGGGCATCTAAGAGATGCTCTTTGAAGTATAATTAGAAACAACATCGACCTGAAGCTAAAATAATGACTGCATATCATTTATCTCATTAGCAATAATAATAAATCTTATAACCTAGGTACGATCACAAGTACAGTGCAATAACAATTCATAGCATCATAGGTAGGCACAAAGACTACTACTGAACCATATATAGGCACAAAGGCTACTACCAAACCATAAGTAGGAATGAAGGCTACTGCCAACTAATCTAATAATCCATCAATTACTTACATTTTTATTTACCCAAGAGGAGATCAATCAGCCTAGAGACATTAAGGTGCTCTAGTCATACTGGTGTAGCAATGTAGCATAGTATCTTACCGACTATCAACCTAATAGTGCAAAGGAACCCTAGTCGCACTGGTACATGAAGGTAATAGAGTACCCTACCAATAAGGAAACCTAATCCATAGGTATGCATCCCCCTTATTAGTCCACATAATAGAATAAAGTAAGATATAGATCCTAGCTAGAGCACTAAGGCACACAAAAAGAAATCCATAAACAAATATGGGCTAAACTACGTATTTAGAGTAGCAAAACCCTAAAGAGCCACCATTCTCCATCTTGAGGCCTTTCACTTTAAGTATTAGTATTTTATTTAGGTGATTGCAAAATCCCATACAAATCACATAGATCTAATTTTCATATTTAATCATTTTACTTAGACATAAATATTATAATACAATAATAATCAAGATCATTAATAAGATCAATCATTAAAAAAAACCAAGGTCATCCTAAGCTCAATTATTCATATTTTGACACATCATGATAAAATGGCCAAAATACCCCTAAGGATAAATTTATCTCATTATCATCTTCTTTTATTACTAAACCCATTTCATTTATTATGTTGTCATAAAAAGGTTAAAATAAAATATTTAAAATAACTAATCATGTAGTTAAATTATGAGATAAGCTAAATGACCATTTTTCCCTTATTTAAGATTTTGCACATAAAACTCTAGCATGCATATCTAATACATCGATGATCACATAATCTCATGCTTAAAAACATATAATACATATTTTTTTGTTAATTAATTAATATTCTATTACCAAAGGAAAGGAAGAATAATAGTTTCAACTACAAGATCAAAGAGGCATACCTCTAAAACTCATACAATCCATCTATCAAGGCTTTTTAAGTACTTTGTAATATGAATATTCCTTGCATCATTGAAACTAAAAAAAGTTTCAGAGATAATCTACTTGATAATGGTCATAGGGTTCCTTTGCATAAGCTGAAATATCACCTTCATGTAATTGATCCAAATGTGGGTAAAGGAAGGCATTGAATATGGCTCTCCAAACAATTTCTTTCCTCTTACCCCTAGTTTTCCTAATCAGCCAGGTTCTGTAGCTCATCCAATCATTGGTATTTCTCACCAAATGCAGCCATCTTAGAACAAAGTTCCAAAGGACCTTAGCTTTATAACAGTATAAGAAAAGATGATCAATATCCTCCTCATTACTTCTACAAACTTGACAGATATTATCAGCAGTGATCCCCCACTAGAAAAGCTTTGATTTCAGGGAGAGGGCATTGTGACATAGCATCCATGTGAAGAACTTGTGCTTTTTAGGTCCATGGTGGTTCCATAAAGGAGCCTTCCATTCAACCTTTGGCATAGAGTCCCTAATTTGCTGATATACCAGCTTGGGTGTTGAAGTTTCCAGAAAGACAGCATTTGTTATAACAAGCTTTGATTTTTTTTTCTCTGACCTTTAGGAGCTATCTAAAAGTCCAGGATTTTTCAAATTTCTCTTCTATATACCATGTATCTTTTTCTCCGATATATCTTTCCTGCATCCACTTAACCCATAAAATTTCTTTAAATTCAATGAGCTTCGAAAGATATTTGGCCATACATGTTGAGTTCCAATGCAAAAGGTGTTTTAAACCTAGGCCTCCCTCTTCTTTTGGAGTGTAGATTTTCGACTAGGAAATGGGTGTTTTATGCCTCTGGGAATCCATATTAGTCCAAAGAAAATCTCTTCAGAGACTATCAAGATGGTGAATAACAACCTTAGGAAGGAAAAACATTTGCAACCAAAAAAGTTCAATACTAAAAATAACAATTTTAAGCAATTGCATTCTTCCAGCAAAGCGTAGAAGCTTAGTTATCCGGGATTTAAGCTTTCGAGAGATACTGTCACTAAGGGGATGGAAGTGAGCAATCTTTAGAGATCTTGGGTTTAGAGGAATACCCAAGTACCTGACAGGAAACACCCCTTCAGTGAAGTTTAAGGAAGCATGACTTAGGATTTGATGCTCTCATTTTCACCACCAAAAAAACACTACTCTTCTTAGGGTTAGTGTACAGACCTAAGGTGAGATAGAAAGTGTTCAAAACTCCTTTGATAAGATTTATAGACTGGAGGTGACCTTTGTAGAAGATTAAAAGATCATTAGCATCTATTTTCCAATCAGGATGACCTTTAAAAGTTTTTTCAGCCCATAGTGATTGCAACAGGTAGGAGAGGTATTCCATTGTTAGCACAAAAAGGTAAGGAGATAAGGGGTCACCTTGTCTTAACCCCTACCACCATTGATGGGTTTGTAATACTGCCATTGAAAACAACAGAAAACATGGTGGTTGAGACACACTACAAAATCATGTGGGAAAAATGACTAGGAAAACCAAGAGCATGGAGAAGCTGCTTAAGAAAACTCCATTCCACTGTTTCAAAAGCTTTCCTTAGGTCCACTTTAAGCATCATCCTTGGACTAATATTTTTCCTACTGTATTTCCTAAGGAACTCTTGAGCTAGTAGCACATTTTCCCCAATCCACCTACCCTCTACAATAGCTATTTGGGAACCATGAATAAGAGAGGGAATAATAGTTTGCAACCTCTTGGTGAGAATAGAGGAGATATTTTTGTATGCAAAATTGCAACAAGAAATAGGTCTATAATAATTTATAGTAATGGGTGAGGAATTTTTGGGAACTAGATGCAAGGAGGTGTTATTTAGGGCTCTCAACAGGTATCCAGTGTCCCAAAAATGTTTCGTCGTAGCAATGACATCCTCTCCAATAATAGACCAAGTGGATGTATAAAAATGAGCATTGAAACCATCAGGTACAGGAGTCTTATTGTCCCTCATCCTATATATAGCACTTTTGATCGCATCTACAGTCACTTGGGCTAAAAGAAAAGTTCTCTTATTTGCATTGAGAATAATCCCTTACTTGATGAAATTAGGATAGATCATTTAGAGGGCACTTGTTGAGGATCCCAGTAAAGTTGAGTAGAAATGTTTAATCTCATAAAGGATCTCTGGGTGGGAAGTTAATTTTTTTCCAGAGCTGTCAACTAGAGAAACAATATTTTTGGATCTTTATCTCTCCTTGATTCTAGCATGGAAGAAAGCATTATTTCCATCCCCCAATTTGATATGATGGATTCTTGCTTTCTGTTGCAGGAAGTGTTCTTCAAGTCTAACTTGTTGCCACCATTTGTCCCTCAAAAATTTTTTCTTGAAGCTACAAATCACTATTATTTGGTGAAGATTGGAGGGCCTGACTATAGTGAAGCCATTCTTCTTTGGCCTGAGAAACCTTTTGATAAAGGTTGCCAAAATGATCAGAGTTAAATTATTTTAAGAATTTCTTTAAATATCTGAATTTTGCAACCAGTATTAATGCTTAGATCCAAAGAAAGGTTTGCTCCAGGCCTGAGCTATACAGGGCAGGAAATGAAGAGAGGAATTCCAAAAGCTGAAGAATTTAAATGGCTTAACCCCATTAGTAAGAGCCTGTTGGTCTTTTAAATGGAGGTTGCAATGGTCAGAGAGGCAATCCTCAACAACTTCAACCCATACATGATTAAAATGCTCAAACCATTCATGATCCCCTAGGGCCCTATCAAGTTTGCAGCAAACTCGTGCATGGCCATTTGATTATTAGTCCAGGTGAATAAAGGGCCTAAGGTTGGTAGATCTCCTAATCCACAAGAGAAAATGCAATTAGCAAAATCTTCAATATCAGTAGTATGGGTAATACCTCCACTCTTTTCTCTATCAGAGAGAATGACATTGAATTCTCCAATCACAAGGCTTCTTTTTTTAACATCATGGAAGGTTTTAAGCTAAGACCATAAACAATTCCTACCACCTCTTGTTTTCTGAGAATATACCACAAAGAGATGGTAAAATATTCCATTATTCCTCTCAACATAGCAGTGAATGACTTGCTCAAACACACTAAGAATCTAGATCTTCAGGAGATCAACACTCCAAAGGATCCATATACGGCCATTATAATGGGCAGAGTAGTTATGAGTGATAGAAAATTGCCTATCAAAATATTTTAGAACAACAAGCATGTTTTTCTCCTTGACACAAGTTTCAAGTAAATAAACTATATGAATGTTATTATATTTAATACATGTATTCACTAAATTCTGCTTCATGGGATTATTTAGACCCCTGATGTTCCACACTACAATATTCATGAGAAGGGTGAGAAAGGGATATTAGACTTCTATCTACTATCTCCCTCAGGCTCAAGAAGGATCCATTTTCCCTTCTTTTTGTCATTATTGTTTAAGAAAAGTTTATCATTATTAGGGTCACACATGGTAAGGATATCATCATCAATATATGCAGAAGAAGGACCTGCATTAACATCCATGATCTGCTCGGCTTCATTAGAATTTTCATCTCTATTAGGTTTGTGCTCAAGTGCAAGCATTATGTGTTGTTCTTGTGGAGGCTGTGATTTTTAACTTTCTAAACTTTTTAGATAGGTTTCCGTGTCTCCTTGTCTATTATTGGATTTTGAAGGTGTGCATTCACATCATGTCCAACTCTATCACACTTAGTGCAGAACTTAGGCCTCCATTCATAATGAACATATTACCTCCTAATATTTCCATTAGGCAAAGTAATTTGAACTTGTTCAATAATAGGTAGGCTCACATCCACTTCTATAAGTAGTCTGGGGAATGAGACCCTAGTTTTTTGTAGCTGTGACCATATCAGCACAAATAGGAACTCCAATGCAGCTGCCTATTCTGCTAAGAGATCCTGCACACCATTGAGTTATAGGGAGTCTCGGAAGGGTAATCCATAGTGGCATTTTCTTCCATTCTACATTGTCAAAATATTCATTGGGATTCCAGTTCTTTATTAGCAAAGGTCGGACACCATAGCACCAGTATGGCATCTTTAAGATGGATTGATAGTTTGATTCGTTATCAAATCTGAAAAGGAAATATCCCTAATCATGTAGAAAGACTTGATGAGGGTTCAAAATTTTGGTCTAGGTTTCTTTGACATAACGGACCATTTGAGGGTGAGAAGGCTGGTAATCTACAACCATCCCCACTAATGTAAACTTCCATCTTTGTTCCTCAATTTTAATTTCATCTAGTTGTAGTTGTGCTTGTGCTTCACCATTAACAATCATAGGGGGAGAAAAGGAGAGATTCAGAACCCCCTCTTCCCGACGATTCTTGAGAAGGATGTCTTTCCAACTTTCAGATGGTTTGATTTTAGGATTAGGCAAATGAGTTGGATTCAGTTTGTCCATGTTGGGGATGCTAGAAATCGAAATTGGACTAGCATTTTCATTTTCTATGTGTGCAACTGGGGAATCAAGAGGTACATCAATGGAATCATTTTTCCCCTTTGATGTCGAGGTCTATGTAAGGGAGGATATTCCCTGCAACTGAGAATTGCCCTAAGCATTGCCATCCCTAGTGTTTCCTTATGCCTTCAACTTCAGCAGTTGATTGGAACCACTACTTTGCTGAGTTTTCCTTCGCAGGTTCTTCCCCCATTGCCAAGACAGGGGAGGTGCATTGCGACGCCTTTTTCAGTCAATTTTCTATTTTATCACTAACCTAGTATTAAAAATGCTTGCTAATATAGACAAAATGACCAAATTATCATTAAAGCACACATCCATGTACATGTCACACATAATCATAAGAGGTCATGTTTGCCCTAATTTTGTACCCCAAATATTTAACATATGATAACATGCTCTTTTTACCAATTTTCATAACAACAATAATAAGCACAAAATTATAGAATAACGAATCATAATTTACATATTTTAGATAATAAACTATTAATATGCTATCATGTGATGTTTCACATTTTAAGAGGGAATAAAAGTTACATGAATTCCAACAAAAATGTAAAATAGCAGTATCCTACTAAATACTCCAAGATCTCGCTAATCAAACTTTGTACCTAAAAATAATACCAAAATTACCAAATTAATATTCAATAAATAAAATAATAATTATAAAAATAAAATTTTTATTTTCTAAAATTACTAAAATATCCATATATTTAAAATAGGTAACAAAATTATTAGAGGAAAAACTTCCTCATGCAGCTTATGTAGCGTGAGCTCATGTGTAGAAAAGGAGGCTGAGGTGGGAAACGAGGAGATGGTGTTGGGCTGGCTGAGGAGGAAGAGTGAGGCAGGGGTAGTGGAGATGGTGGTGGTGGTTGGTGATTCAAACAGTATAGGATGGTGATGGTGCTAAAAGGGACAATAAGGTTGAGAAGGAAGGTGGTGCAAGGGTTGCTTTGTACTATAGGAAAGTGTGGTGGAGGAAGCTTCAAAGCATGGTGGTGTATGGGTTGTGTGGAGGATGGCTTGATCAGGGTAAATTAGGAAGGAGGAAAGAAAAGGCAATTATAGAGAGGGTCAAAGAGGGTGGTAGTTGACTGTAGTAGAAGGTGTCAAAGTAAAGGGGGAAAGCAATGACAGTTTCTACCGTTGTCTAGGGGAGTCTTACAGAGGGGGAAGCTAGTACTAAGGGAGGTGAAACCAGGTTTCTGACCTCAAGGGATGATGATATGAATAAAGGAATGATAAGGGCAAAAGGAGAAGAAGAAGAAGAAGAAGAAGAAGAAGAAAACGATAAGAGGAGGGTCAGTGGTGGAGGTTGTGGTGGTTCTATTAGCATAGTGGTGGTAAGGAGAGGAGAATGGAGGAGGCTAGTAGTGGTGTTTCTAATGAACAAAAATGGGAGGATGGTGGTGAAAGATGGATATGGGTGGTGATGGTGCACATAATATTGATGGGAGAGTCCAATGGGAGGGGCTACGGTGGTGGAGATTGCAATGGTCGATGGCATAGGGGTTGATGTCAGGCTAGAGTTGGGTGTGCATGTAAGGAGTTGGAGTGGAAGGGTGCATATAGGAGTTGGAGATGCATCCAAACAAGTCTGAGAAGGATGGTAGTGGAAGGTTAGTGTTTGGTTGAGGAAAATGAAGAGGGAAAAAGAGGATTGTGTGGTCAGTTGCGATCGAGGGAGTAAGGTTGAGTATGAGTGATTATGTGTTTATATGTATATTTACATGTAGAGAGGGGTGAGGTGATGAAGTACGACTCAGTAGAGGGGTGTGGGTGTTATCAAAGGTAAGAAAAATATAGGGATAGTGTCTGGGGGAGTAAAAGTAGGTAAGAAAAAAAGTTTACATGAGGGAGAGGGGCTTAGCAAGCATAGGATAGAAATATATGTTATTTTAGCTTTAGATTAGATTAGGGTTCCAGTTAGAAAATATATGAGGAAAAAATAGTTAGGTTTAGGATAGGTTTAATAAGAAGAAAAAAGGTAAAATAATCAAGAAAAATATTTAAGAATTTGTTTAGGTTACAGGTCAAATGTTATTAAAAAAATAATTAGGCTAAAGGTTAGTTTCTATAGAAATGGCTAAACATCTAAAAATAAGGGTTACAAAACTTTTGGGTGTTACACACAAGGTAGGCACAAAGATTGTTACTGACCAATCTAATAATCATTTCTATTTTTATTAACTTGAGGGGAGATCATTCATCCTGGAGACACTAAATTACTCTAGCCATATTGGCACACTAAGGTAGTACAATACCCTTCTGACTCTCAACCTAAGGATGCAAAAGTACCCTGATCATACTGGTGCATAAAGGTAAGACATTACATTCCCAATAAGGACACCTAACCTTAAGTATGTATACCCCTTATTAGTCTGTAGAGAAAAATAGGGTAAGATATAGAGTCTTACAAGGGCATGAAGGCATAACAATAAAATTCCAAAATCAACCATGGGCTAAATCACATCTTTAGGGTAGTGACCCCCAAAAAGCCACCATTTCCGATCTCAAAGTCTTTCACTTTAAGTATTAGTATTTTATTAATGGTACCTCGAAATTTCATATAAATCACAAATATATAATTTTCATATTTAATCATATTTACCCATTTTGAATTATTCCAAGACAACCATAACTAAGATCATCACCAAAGCCAATCGTAAAATAAATTCTAAGGCCATCCTAGGCTCAATTATACATATTTATTTGCATTAGGTCAAAAATGAACAAAGTGCCCTAAATATTAAGATTCCCACATTAGCAACCTCTTTAATTACTAAATCCATTTCATTTATTAAATTATCATGGAAAGTATAAAACATGGAAATTAATTTATTCATCATGTGATTAAATTATCATATAAACAAAATGACAATTTTGTCTTTATTTAAGATTTTACATATAAAACCCTAACATGCATATCTAATACAACCATGGTCACATAATCTCATGATCAACAACAAGAAATGCACATTAAACATACTTTTTAGGAAAAATATCATAACATACATAAAATTACCAAATTAATGCTAGAGCACACATCAACTATTGTTATTCCATAACTATATCTAAACATGTTCATCCTATTATTTTCCACGTACATGTCATACATAATTGTAGAAGATTATTTTTTACATAATTTTGTATCCAAAATATTTTATATATGATAGCATATTCTTTTTACTAATTTTCATGATATAATTAATAGCACATAATTACAACACAATAAATCATGCTTAACATATTTTAGGCATAAAACCCTAATGTGTAATCATGAGATGTCATACATTTGAGTAGAGTATAAAAGTTATCTAAATTCTAGCAAAACATGAATTAGCAGAATCCTAATAAATATTATAAGGCCCGCTATTCAAACTTTGGTACTTAAAAAATAATACCATAATAACCAAATTAATATTAGATAAATAAAATAATAATTATAATAATAAAATATTTATTTTTTAAATTTACCAAAATAATCTTACTTATTAATAATAGGTACCAAAAATTATTAGAGAAAATTCTCCTTAATTTTTCCATGCAGCATGAGTTTGGGCCCACAAGGAGGTTGGATGGATGGGAAAGGGATGATACTATAGTGCTGCCAACCCCCTTTCCCCAAATGTTTGATCCCTTCATGTGCCCAAGCATATATTGCATGCGTAGTATGAGGAAGTTTGCCTCTAATAATTCTTTTTATAGATTATTAATAAGTAATGGTATTTTTTTAATTTTAGATAATAAATATTTATTATTATAATTATTATTTTATTTATCAAATATTAATTTGATAACTATCGTATTATTTTTTAGGTATGGAAGCTTAATTAGCAAGCCTTATAATATTTAGTATGATACTGCTAATTTGAATTTTGTTAGAATTCATTTAAATTTTATATTCTCCTAAAATATTAGACATCATATAATAACACATTAGAGTTTTGTGCCTAAAATATGTTAAGCATGCTTTCTTGTGTTGTAATTATGTGTTATTTATTGTATCATGAAAATTAGTAAAAAGAGCATGTTATCGTATGCAAAATATTTTGGGTACAAAGGTATATCAAAAATGATCTTTTATTATTATATATGATATGTACATGGAAAATAATAAGTTCAACATGCCTAGATAAATTTATAGAATAATAATTGTGGATGTGTGTCCTAAGAGTAATTTGGTCATTTTATGTGTTATGATATTTATCCTAACATGCATATCTAATGTGCATTATATATTATTGAGCATGAGATTATATGATTATGGATGTATTAGATATGCATGCTAGGGTTTTACATGCAAAATCTTGCATTAGGGTAAACTGGTCATTTGATTTATCTAATAATTTAATTGCATGATAAATAAATTAGTTGTTATGTTCTAGCCTTTCATGAAAATTTAATAAATGAAATGGATTTAGTAATTAAAGAGTATGTTAATGTGAAAATTTTGATATCTAGGGCATTTTAGTCATTTTTGGCCTAATGCATACAAATGTGAATAATTGAGCCTAGGATGGCCTTAGTATTTTTTATGATTAACCTCAGTAATGATCTTATTTATGGTTGTCAAAATGGGTAAAATTTATTAAATATAAAATTTTGATCTATGTAATTTATATGTGATTTCGTGGTCACTTTAATGAAACACTAATATTTAAAGTGAAAGATCTTAAGATCGAGAATAATGGCTCTTTAGGGTTCACAACCCTAAAAAAGTGGTTTAGCCCACGGTTGTTTCTTTATTTCTTTTTTTCTAGTGAGCCTTCATACCCCATTCAAGCCTTATATCTTACCCTATTTAGCTCTGTGGACTGATAGGCAATATGCATACTTATAGATTAAGTGTCCATTTCTATAAGGCATTGTGTTACCTTCGTGTACCAATACAGCTAAGGTCTTTGCGTCCTTGAGTTGATAGTCAGTAGGATACTATGATACCTTGGTGTGCTTGTATGAATGGAGTACCTTAGTGTCTCCAAGTTATTTAATCTCCCCTTGAGTAAATAAAAATAAAAATAATGGATGGATTATTTCATTATTAGATTGGTCGGTAGCAGCCTTCGTGCCTACTTGTGATTCAATAGAAGCCTTCGTAACTTCTTGTGTTTCGGTAGTACTCTTCGTACAAGCCTTATATCTTTTTTCCTAGTGAGCCTTCATACCCCAGTCAAGGCTTATACTTACCTTGTTTAGCTCTGTGGACTGATAGGCAATATGCATACTTATAGATTAAGTGTCCATTTCTATAGGGCATTGTGTTACCTTCGTGTACCAATACAGCTAAGGTATCTTTTCGTCCTTGAGTTGATATTCATTAGGATACTATGATACCTTGGTGTGCTTGTATGACTGGAGTACCTTAGTGTCTCCAAGTTAATTAATCTCCCCTTGAGTAAATAAAAATAAAAGTAATTGATGAATTATTTCATTATTAGATTGGTCGATAGCAGCCTTCATGCCTACTTGTGATTCAACAGAAGCCTTCGTACCTTCCTGTGTTTCGGTAGTACTCTTCGTACAAGCCTTATATCTTTTTTTCTAGTGAGCCTTCATACCCCATTAAAGCCTTATATCTTACCTATTTAGCTCTACTGATAGGCAATATGCATACTTATAGACTTGTGCGTACTATTCTTATTCTTTTCCTTTTATATCTTTTACTTAGTGCTAAGTATCTTTGCATTCTTGAGTTGATAGTTGGTAGGATACTATGATACCTTGGTGTGCTTGTATGACTGGAGTACCTTAGTGTCTCCAAGTTAATTAATCTCCCCTTGAGTAAATAAAAATAAAAGTAATTGATGGATTATTTCATTATTAGATTGGTCGGTAGCAGCCTTCATGCCTACTTGTGATTCAACAAAAGCCTTCGTACCTTCCTGTGTTTCAGTAGTACTCTTCGTACAAGCCTTATATCTTTTTTTCTAGTGAGCCTTCATACCCCATTAAAGCCTTATATCTTACCCTATTTAGCTCTGTGGACTGATAGGCAATATGCATACTTATAGATTAAGTGTCCATTTCTATAGGGCATTGTGTTACCTTAGTGTACCAATACAGCTAAGGTATCTTTGCATTCTTGAGTTGATAGTTGGTAGGATACTATGATACCTTGGTGTGCTTGTATGACTGGAGTACCTTAGTGTCTCCAAGTTAATTAATCTCCCCTTGAGTAAATAAAAATAAAAGTAATTGATGGATTATTTCATTATTAGATTGGTCGGTAGCAGCCTTCATGCCTACTTGTGATTCAATAGAAGCCTTCGTACCTTCCTGTGTTTTGGTAGTAGCCTTTACACCTAATTATTCTTTGTGCTTACCTGTGGTTCCGTTGTATCCTTTTATTAGGTTAAATCTACAAGTGCATAGACTCGTTATAGCATATCAAGGTTATATCCCATAGAAACTCTGTTATTGAGTACTGAATCTTCATTATTTAAGCTATCTAAACAAATTAAATTTTGAGAGTAGAATAAAATTAAATGACAATTCTAGCGATAGTAAGAAAAAAATAATTAAAAGACTAGGATTGGATTATCATCATAAATCGTTAATTAATGAATAATCAATTCCATTACCAAAAAACTTGTTAAATCTAAGAGGTTAAAATAGCCTAAAGTAATTAATAGTATTTTCAAGGTCTAAAAGGCACACCTAATCCAATTTAATAACCTATATTCTTGGTTTTAATTCAAATTAAATCCATTACAGTTTATGCTAAATCAATAAAATGCCCAAAAGACTCTAGCCTACTTTTATGATTCGATCCTTTTGTTCAATTGTTATTTTTCTAGTTATTCATCTTCACATTTTAGTCCTTCGATTTAATACCTATGTCTAATTGATTCGGTGATCAAGAAAATTAACCAAAATTAAAGAATTAACAGTCAAATCTACAAATTCAAGCAATTAAAAAGGAAGTTAAACTAAATTATTCATTAATTAATAATTTAAACTAGATCTAATCTTAGAAAAGAAATCTACTCACTCATAATTGTAGTAAAATTCAAGAAATGAAGTATAGAAATATAAATAATAGTGAACATAATAAATATAAAAATATATAACCCATACATAAATGGTGATCTAAAACCAAAATTAAATAGTGGAGTTAATGAGGATAATATAGATTTACATTAATGGAGTTTCTCTTATTTTCTAAAGAGATGAGAGGAAAAAAATTAGAAAAACTCCCCTCTATCACCCTATTCCTCAATTTTCTCTCTTTCCAGCTAATAATCACTCCTCATAAGCGAAGGACCTGCCGACATGTGGTGGGAAGACCTTTGAACCCAAGGAGGACAACTAGTATCTTGGGAAGACTTCAAGACTGCCATCCGCACACGCTTCTACACGGAAAGTCTCAACACGGCCAAACTCAAAGAATTCATGGAGCTGACACAAGGAAGCTTGTCGGTCCGAGAGTACTACGCACGATTCACAGAGCTGTTGAGGTTCGCTCCCGGAATAGTAGCTAGCGAGACAACGAAGAGCTTTCAATTCAAGCAAGGACTTCACTTCAACATCCGAAGCAAGATGGGCGCCAACATCTTCTATGATCTAAGTACGATATAGGAGCGGTGTGTGTCATCGATGGCTTGGTCGCTGAACAAGTATCCATTGTGGGGAAAGAGGAAGAACGAAGAGACCTAGTCCGGAGAAGAAGTTCATCTCCCCGGTAGCCAGGTTTTGCGGGTCCAGCCTCAACTTCGAACTAAAGTTCGGCATAAGAAGAGTCAGGATGCTCTAAACGGCAAAGATATCCAGAGACCAGTCTGGCACTATGTTTATCGTCGTTGTAGAAGAGATCATCTAACAATTGCGCGGAAAAACCGATTCAATACGACGACAATGGATTACTTGGTGTAAGAGCTTTGAATGCTTCGACGTATCTCGTGAAGGAATTTAGAGGTCACATCAACCATCGGTTTGACAAGAAGAGGCGATTGGAGCAACTTGTTCAACCTCATTAACTGAAGCAGATGAGCAAGCAATCGATCGAGATAAAACTTCTTCAAGCTTACCGTCGGACCTCGCGTAGTTGTTTTTATTGTTTAATGTGTGTGAAGTTGTTTTCCATAGTTGAGTAAGTTTTTCTTTAAGGGGGTAGTTACCCCAAGTAACTTAGGATCCCTCTTTGTAACCCTAGCACTAAGGCGTAAACTTCGGGGACGAAGTTTTTCTTTAAGGGGGTAGTGATGTAAACCCCTAAACTTTTAGAAAACCTATAACTTAATAAATACCTTTTATTTGAAATAAATTAGCTTTTAAAATTATTTATTTTAATTATTTTATGGATTTTTGAGTATATAAATTTGGATAGGAGTATTCAATAAATTAAAAATAAATATTTTGTTATTTTATCATATATTTTTATTTAAATAATTTTCCAAACTAATATTTTACTAAAATTATTCTTTTTGAACTAATATATTAAATTATATTGAATTAAATTATTAAATTAAATAATTTATCAAAAATATTACATTTTATTATTTTCTAAATTAAATTAAATTATTTTCCCATTTTCCTTTTTCCTTGCCTGCCCCTTTTTCTTCTTTTTCCTCCTTCCTCTCTTTTTCCTTTTTTTCTTTTCCTAGCTTCGGGCTGCCAAGCTTCCCCTCCTTGCGCCCCAGCCACACTGATGTCGACTTAGCCCCCTTCCTTCCTTTTTCCTCCCTTCCCCAGTGAGCACACCGACCCAAATTCCTTTTTTTTCCTGCACCGGCCTGCTCCCTTCTTTCTTTCTTCTCCCCTCTTCTGCCTCAACCCAACAGCACCCCAATCGATGCCCCAACCTGTCTTCATCGCCCAGTTCTGCCACCCCGAACACCCCGCCTGCCCACCGCCTGCAACCTCTCGCTGCCACCTTGCTGCCACCACCTATCTTCCTCTCTCTCCCCTACCCTTTTCTTTTCATCATTTTGGAAACCGAGCAGCCATGCACCCCATCCCACATGGCTCCCCTTTCCTCCCCTTCATCACCCTCTCCCTGCCACCCTACCACCTCCCTACCACCCTAAACACTGCCACATATCCCCCCTACCTTGCCTCTTCTTTTTCTTCTCCTCTCCACCCTTTTCCTTCCCCATATTCTCGAGCCCTTACCCCCAATCTTCTCTTCTCTCCCATTTTCTTCCTCTCCCATATCCACCCCTATTTTTGCATCGCCACCACCCTCCGCCACTCCAGCCACCACACCAACCCCCTACACCGCTCCCTGCCACCCTCCACCTCAGCCTTACACCACCAAAATATCCCTCTCAAGCCAACCCACAGCCCTTCTTCCTCCCTACCTATTTTCTCTCCATTCCCCCCACCCTTCTCGGCATTCCTCCTGTAGTACCACTGATCGCCGCCTTCCGCCCGCCTCTTCAGCCACCCAACCCACCATTCAACTCCCTACAACCTCCTCTGTGATCCCCATACTTTTTTGGCAGAAAAAGGTCCCCAAACCGCTTCATTTTTCCCTCCTCTTTTCCTTCCCTCTCAGCCTCTCCACCTCAACCCACCTCGTCGCCACCGCATCCGCCGCCATTGGCCGCTAACAACCCATCCTCAGCATCCACCTACTCCCCCTCTTCACTCCTACATCATTCCCTTGCCTTAAATCCTCCTCCACCTGCCCTCTTTTCTAGCCTAAAGATCCCAACCCAAAAACACCCATTCCACCTCTTCTCCATGCAACCTTTGAGCCTCCCCCTTTTATTTTTGCATGTAGCTCAGGCTGCATAAGTAGTATGAGTTGCTGCAATTATTGGACCATTTTGCATTAAAAATTTTAAGGTAAAATAATATTTAAGCTAATTATTTCATTAAGTAAATTTTATAAGGTCTTATGCTTTGATTTTCTTATTTATAATATAATAATTATTGATATTATTTTTAGGTGTTGATTTTTCTATTTAAAGCTTGAATCTTTGACCGGGATACCGGTAAGATTCGATTTTTACGGGATATAAGGTAATCGTTAAACCCCACTTAAACGCATGGATAAATATATGTTAGCACATTAGGATTTCTAATATGTTATTATGCTTGATATCTATGGTTTAATATAATGTATATAATTTCTTGTATTGATTGGTATAAAGGAGAGTATGCTAGTTTATATTCCATGTGTGGAAATGTTGCTTACAGGAATAGTTTGACTATTAATGAAGGTGTTAAGTACTTTCTATGTTATTTTATGTTATTATGATTATTTAACCATAAATAATACTATTATGAGCCCTAGGGGCATTTTAGTAATATTTCTTATGCTAGATTATGGCTAATATGTGTCGGTGCTAATATGTATTATGTTAAAATATAATAGTTTGTGGAGTTGGATATTGTTAATGGAGTATTAATATTATTATTTCATGTGGTAATGTTAATTTAATAAAAGTGGTGAAATAAAGGGGGTAAAGTAGTAATTTTGGAGGCAAAAGGGCATTACGGTAAATTTATGGTTAAAAGGGTAATATGGTAATTTTATAAGTAAATGGAAAAATGGTAATTGTATAAGTAAAGGGGAATTATGGTAATTTTGGGAGTAAAGGGTAATATGGTAATTTTGGAAAAGAAGGGAAAAATGGTAATTTTGTAAGAAAAGATAACAATGGTAACTTTGGATGTAAAAGGGTAAAATAGTAATTTGTAAAGAAAAAGGGGTATTATGGTAATTTTATAAGTAAAAGGGTATTGTGGTAATTTTGTAAATAAAAGGATATTATGGTAATTTGGAAGTAGGGGTAGAAAGGTAATTTTGTAAATTAAAAGGATATTTATGGCACACTTGGGAGTAAGGGGTAACTTGGTAATAATGATAACGACGAAGGATAAATTGGTAATTAAATTATGATTATAAAAGGGTAATTGGACAATTATGATAATAGAGAAGGGTAATTTGGTAAATTAACCAACAAAAGGGTATTATGGTAATTTTAATAATAGAGAAGGGCAATATAGTAATTATAATAACGGAGAGGTGTAAATTAGTAATTATAATCATGGAGAAAGGTAAATTAATAATTATAAATATAGGGAAGGGTAAATTAATAATTGTAATTATGGAGATGGGTAAATTAATAATTATAAACATGGAGAAGGGTGAATTAATAATTATAATTATGGAGAAGTGTAAATTGGCAATTATAATTATGGAGAAGGGTAAATTAATAATTATAATCATGGAAAAAGGGTAAGTTGGTATTTATAATAATAGAGAAGGGTAAAATGATAATTATGATAATTGAAAAGGGTAAAATGCAATTATAATAATTGAGAATGGTAATTTGGTAATTTTAATAATGGATAACGGCAATTTGGTAATTTATCTAGATAAAGGGGCAATTTCGTAATTAAGATAGTGGAGAAGGGCAATTTGGTAATTTAACTGACCAAAGGGTAAGTTGGTAATTATTTAACCAACTAAATGGAAAAATTGGTAATCATGATAATGAAGAAGGGTAATTTAGTAATTTATCCAACTCAAGGGCAATTTAGTAATTATAACAAAGGAGAAGGGCGATTTGGTAATCTGACCAACAAAAAAGGGAAATATGTTGAGGTTAACAATTATGAAGGGTGAATGGTGATCTAAAAAGCGTAGGAGATAACTTAGTAACATAAGCCGAGCAAGGGGTAATTTTATAATTATGCAACCTTAAGGGTAATATGGTAATTTGCCAAGTAAGGAAGGGATGAGTTAGCAGTTATATAAGTAAGGGGTAAATGAGTAATTTGTACCTCACATGTCATTGTGATTGTGATATGACTCAAATAACGCTGATTAGCAAGGTAAGAGTATTTGATAATTAGTAAGTACTACGAGAACGAATCCTAATTCAGAATTATATGAGATTATGATGGCCGTAATGATTTCTCTGTGTTATCTTGGATAACCGCCTGAATAAGAAACGACTAATGATATCAGAACGATTGAAAGTGAATAAGTATCTGATTATTGTGCTTTTCGTGATCACTTTAATTAAGACACTAATACTTAAAGTGAAAGACCTCGAGATTGGGAATGGTGGCTCTTTAGGGATCGCTACCCTAAAAACGTCGTTTAGCCCGCGATTATTCTCGTATTTGCTGGTGTGCCTTTGTGCCCCAACCAGGCCCTATATCTTACTATATCTAGCTCTACAGACCTATTTAGAGGGTATGCATACTTATGGATTAGGTGTCCTTGTCGGTAGGGTACTGAGTAGCTTTATGCACCAGTACGACCAGGGTACCTTTGCATCCCTGGGTTCATGGTTGAAGGGTACTGAGTAGCTTGTATGCACTGGTACGACCGGTGTACCTTTGTGTCCCGGGTTCTTGATCTCCCGTCCAAGGAAAATAAATGGAATTGTTGTGCTGATTAAAGAAAGGAAAAATACTAATAATGAAAGTGAAAGACTAATGAGCCGGGCCCAATTGACTTATGATATTGAGTACCGATCCACCGATTATAATAGTGGCCCAGAAAGCGTGTTGCCCTGGCAAGTGATTATGAGTACCGATCCACCGGATATAATAGTGGCCCAGGAGCGTGTTGCCCTGGCAAGTGATTATGAGTACCGATCCACCGGATATAATAGTGGCCCAGGAGTGTGTTGCCCTGGAAAATGATTATGAGTATCGATCCACCGGACATAATAGTGGCCTAGGAGCATGTTGCCCTAGATGATGTTGATATGTATTCCGATCCACCGGCAATAATGGTGGGGGTCCCAAGCTCAATGAAACCAGTTATGTATGTGAATAAAGTTATGGAAAAATACTAATCACTTATAGTGGAACACCATGTGAGTCGGGGCAGACCGGTCCACCGGCGAATAATAGTGGCCAGGAGCGTTTTGCCCTGGAGATCGATCCACTGGAATATAATAGTGGTTAGGTGCATTCTACCCTATAAGTGATCGACCCACCGGCTATAATAGTGGGGTTCCCGCACTCACATGGATATAAAATATAAGAGTTGATTGAATAATGATGGACTAATGGCTTAAGGCCTGAATGTATTGATTTTGCACTATGACATGGCTTAAGGCCCGAAAGTATCGATTGTTCATTACGACCTATTGATATCTGATGTGAATATTAATTATGTACTTGTTATATATACACATCCTATTATATATGTATATAGCTTTGTATCATGTGCTATATTGCGGACCTGCCTTTAAGTGTGATTTTAAAGGGTTACTCAGTACCATAGTACTGAAGGGTTCCCTTCCTGGGGCCCCTGCCTATTCAATGGGCAGTGTCCCTTGCAGGTCTTTTCAGGTGCTAATCAAGTGGGCAACGGGAAAGAGCGTAAGGATTATCCGGCCTTTAGGATTTCATGCTTCTTGTTCTAATGTATGGTTTAAATTTAATTTATTCTTGTAACCACCATCGGTGGAATCTATTCTTATAAAGTGTTTACTTGCGCAACTCTGATTTAAAAATGGTTTGAATTTCTAGCAATGGATATTTTGTTCTTTAGCCTTAGCACTTGGTACTGGAAAGGTATGAGTGTACCGGGCCTAGTACTAAGTGTGGCGGTAATATCCCCGAAATTCACCGTTTAATATTTTTCTTCCGCTATTTCTTTTAATAAAATGAATTTTTTCCGTAGTGAATTTTGGGGGTATTACAGTTTTATAAGCTAATTTTGATAAGTAGGTAGGATCTACTTTTTGATTATAACTTACAAAAAGTAGTTTTAGATAATTAATTTTAAAAATAACTTTTAAAAAGGAAACCCAAACAGTAATAATTAATCTATAATTACTTTTTTATAATTAATTATCTAAAAAACTACCTTTCCTAAGTAAAACCAAACAAGCTTTGAATGGTAGTTTATTTTGGTTGTCTTTAAAAATGAAGATGGGATAATATTTTTTTTCAAATTAAAACAAGGTATTATGGATATGTTTTGTTAAGTCTAATGATTATATAGATATACGTATATTTGGTATTCTATCTATGCTTATATGAATGATCGGAAGTTAGAACCTAGAGTCAAGAAGTACATTTTTCTTCATTATACATTTGATGTTAGGGGATCCCTACAACACTATTAGACTATTATGACAGCATATTTTATGATGTCAAAAGTCATCACAATAAACACATCTACTACAAAGACAGATAGTTAGTGAAGGAGTGATTTGATAAGTGGAAAAAATGAAGATACAGCAATAACGGGGGTCATCATTATATGGTTATTGTGATGACTAACAATTAAATTTATTTTATCATCATAAAATTTGAAATGAATTATTAAAAAACAAGGTATATAAATGATGGGTCCGTTTTAGTATCATAAAAAAAATTCCCTGCCACCTCTCCCTGAAGCAAAAAAATATATATATTTAAAGTGACGTATTATAGTTGTATGGAGACATCATCGTTGTAGGGTGAGGCAGGAATTTTCCTCCCTCCTAAAACTTTTTACAGATTTTTTTTGTTAGGGTATGAAAATCACCCTAGAGGAGGTGAATAGAGTTTTATGGAAATGACAAAACAAAAATTAACACATAATGTAGAGTAACTTAAGAGTGAATTACTCTTTATATGCACTATAAAAAGGTTCTCCCTTTTGGATTTTGAAATAGTGACGTATTTGTATTGATCATCACTCTTCTCTTAATTTATAAGCCTTACTATTTCAATGATCCTCTAAGAGATGATTTAAAACTTAAAATATCTATCTTCTCTAAACTCACCACAAGAATCTGTTAAGAATAATAGACCAACACTCACTAACTCTTTTAAGTAAATATTTTGAGGAGGTTGTGATTATAGAAAATTCTCACCAAGAATGCTAGATATGAAAGTCTATAAATTTATATGAGATGTCATCTAGCTAGATATTTTGAGAGATATTACAATTTGAGAATATTTCTAGCTAAGAGAAGTTAGCAAAGAACACTTTTCAATAAATTCATAGAATTATAAAAGTTTAAAAAATTTGAGTGACCAATTGAATGATTTTAGAGTAAGAGATTAATTACGCAATTAATGTTTTAAAAATTAGTTATAGTAGATGTAGAGGAAACTTATTTATAAGCGGTTCCCTCATCATATAGCCATTAGATATAAAATCACAAAAATTTGTTTCTATGAGTAGAAAATCAACATTTAATGCTCACCGATCAATCTTTATGGTTGAACCAATCAATTGGTTGTATGGCCAGATGATCTATATGTCAAACCAGTGGATTGTTTATGTTTCAACCAAAAATAGAAGTTTTCATTATGTAAACTAGTTGATTGGTTATGCATAGTACACAATTGATTTTAAGAACATGCGTGAATAATGACATGGTATGGTAAGACCAATCGATATGTTCATTATGCTAGTTGATTCGTTTATCCAAATCGATTGATTGATTATGAACCATCTTATCAGTTTAGCAAAACTGGTCGATGTGGTTAAATGGAGATCAACAGGTTTCTACAAGGATAAAACCCATGGATTGGTTGGTCAAACCAGTCAATCAATTTTCTCAAACTAGTCAATTGATTTGATATAACCATTCAATGTGTTTAAATAGAGACAAATGGTTTTCTACAAGAGTAAAACTCATGGATTGGTTTCTCAAACCAATCAATTGATTTCATCAAACTAGTAGATTGGTTTCATCAAACCAGTTATTGTGTTTAAACTGAGACAAATGGGTTTCTACAAGAGTAAAATCCATAGACTGGTTGGACAAACCAATCAATTGGTTTCAGCAAACCAATCAATAATTTTAGCGAAATCAATTGATGTGTTTAAATAGAGATGAATGAGTTTATGGAGGAATGAAACCTATGGACTTGTTTACCAAATTATTCCATTGATTTAAGATAACTAGTCAATCAATGTTATCCACCAATCAATTCATCAGAGTTTAACTCAACTCATGCCTTTAATCAAATTGAACCAGTCGATCAGTCTGAGGACCAATCGACTAGTTTTGAATGCAACCAATCATTTTGTTTTGAAAATACCTTTAAAGAGTTTATGAAATGAAATCCAGTCAAGAATTTTTCAACAAAGATTTTAATTAAATTATAAACTTTTTCAACTTAAATCTTTACAAAAAAACTAATACTCAAGAAATATTGTCCTTAAACTTCAAGTCTTGGTTATTTTCCATGTGTTGTTTTCTTATACTTGGAAACTTGACTAATTTTTATCATTTTCACCTTAGGAGTATGCTTTAAGTGAATAAGTAAATTATTGTACATGCCCACTTAAGCAAATGCATTACTTATCAATATCCATTTGTTATCATTAAAATAAGCATAATGGCATTGTTTAACCTTTGAGGCCAACAGGTTATATTACAGGGACTAATCAATGTTATATGGTATAGTGGTTATGTAGTATAGCTAACAAAAATGTTATCGTTCGTTTAAATGGAGGTCTATTGCAGCAACCCCGTCATTGCAGTAGAGGGGGAGGGGTTGCTACAGTGGAGGTGAGTTATATAAGCAAAAAAAACTACCCATCGTCATCCTTAACATTTGTCTCTCTCATTTTTACATCATTGCAACTTTGTTTCCCTACTTCTCTCTGACCCATATGGTAATTAATGCTTATAGTTCTTGTTTTTGTTATTCTTTTATCAAAATCTTGCGTATCATTATTAGTTTGAACTTTTAATTTTTATTTTTTATTTTTATTTTTATGGATTTCCATGGCATTCACCACCACTACTGTCTTACACCACTTTGCATCTCCTTCTCCTTGTTTTTATCTTAGTTCAATCTTTGTTTTTAACTTTTTATCTTAGTTTTTTTTATTTTTTTATTAATTTATGAAAGCTAATAATTTTTTTCTTAATTGTTGGTTTAATTGTACGTGGCTGAAGTAGTTATGCACTGTCACCACCTCTACTATTGTTTTTTTTTAATCATTTTTTTTTGTGTCTTAAATTTTTTGTTGTGATATGTAATTATTACTAAATATTATATGGATGTTGGTGGTGGTAGTTATATGTTGATGTACTTGTTGTAATTATGTGTGTGTGTGTGTGTTGGTGGTGGTAATTGAAAGATGGATACACACACATATTGCTATAGTTTAAAATTTTATCTCCATAATTAAAATTTTATTAAAAATGAGAATTAACAAAATATTATTAGAGTTTAAATTTTATGATTAAATAATTAAATATTTATATCAATATCCAAAAATAATATTTACTGAACTGAATTATTAATATTACCCTATTAGTTTAAATTAGGAAATTTAATCATTCTTTTGCACTGAAATACTAAAATAACATTTATTTTAGATAAAAATGAATTTAGTAAAATGGCATTTATTTTGAATCAAATGTAATTCACCTAGATACACTTTGCATAGTAATTTTGAATTCAAAATAGAAAAAAAAAAATACTATGTACCAAACATAGTTCAACGTGTGTCATGAATTATCTAATCAACGACAATTGTGGTTGTAGTATCATTATCGATGCCTCCAAAGCCACCACCAACCCTACTTCAACCATTGTTAAATATTATATGGATATTGGTGGTGGTAATTATATTTTGATATATATGTTGTGATATGTTATTAAGATATATATATATATATATTGGTGGTAGTAATTGAAAGATGGATACACACACACACACAAATATATATGGTGATAATTGTGATGTAAATATTATGATTGTTAAAGTATTATTTGACTTCTATAAAGCATAATTAAAAGGGTGGAATAATGAGATAATAAAAATGAGAATTAATAAAATATTATTGGACTATGAAAATATATGATTAAATTATTATGTGGAATAATAAAATGTTGTTGAGCATAAATAATTGATTGTTAAAGTTTAAAACAATAAGAATATAAAATTATTAGATAATAAATTATTTCTAATTTTATATAAAGTATTATTAAATAGAGTGGAATAATAAGATAATATAAATACAAATTAATAAAATATTGTTAGATATTAAAATATTTATGATTAGATAATTAAGTGGTATAATAAGATAATAAACTTTAAAATGATAAGATATTGGTGGCTTAAATAATTTGTTATCTAATAATTTGAAAATTTATGATTCAATAATTAAAGAGTAGAAGAATAAGATAATAAAAATGAGAATTAGTAAAATATTATCGAAATTTGAAAATTTGATTAAATAATTAGATATTACCCTTGTTCATTAGATATTTTTCTCTTTTGTACATGATAAGGTGTCTCTCTTACCTAGCACATATTTTTTTAGCTTACTTTTTTATGTCTCCCAACAAAAATATTAGGTATCGCGTGAGATGGATATGTGATGAGTTAGACCACATATTAGAGGAGTTTTGTATATAGGGCTATGTAATTTTAGGATGTATTATGGTTTCTATACCTTGCCACATATTCAACCATGGTTATGGGCAAGGTGTCATGGTCTGTGACTTACCTCAAGCATCTTTCAAATGATCAATGTGAATATGGGTGATTCCTTGTTGCTTGATACTTCTCTACATTGACATTGCTTCACATGTACGACTCAATATCTCTTCTATACTTCTCTATGTGCTATTATTTTAGGATGTGGCATACATTCGACATGGTGCTCAGTGGGATTGCGTATTGAATGTTGGCCTCTCCAAGAACTCTAGAGTCAAAACCTTTGAGCATGTGATAGAGGATTAGATATATACATATATATGAGTTTGGCCGTATTAATTTTCTACACCCTAGGTTTATTAAGGGTGGAAATTTTATGAGAGATTATAATCACATTGCAAAGGAGTTGATAATGATTGATGATAAGTGGAGGTCTTGGCATGGGATACCGCTAAGTATATATCCTAATTACCCAAATCACAATTACTAGTCAATTGAAGTTGTGATAGAACAAATTCTTATACGAGAAGTATGGACTAAGTGGGTGAACAATCACATTTGAGGTGAAAATAAGGTTTGAATTTAGTGAGGCATTTTAATTTTTAGTAGCTCTATTTCAGTATCTATGAATCTACTTTTATATATTAAGATCCATAATATAACTAGTATGGTGATCCATGTTTCATCTTATTAAACTATAAAAATAATAAAATATTTTTTATCTTAAATAATTTTATAAAATTTTTATAATATTGTTGTGCCTTGGTCACTAAGCCAATGAAATAATTATATAAAATTGAACTACCATTTAATTATTTTCATATATATACAATGCCAATTGATAAGAGCTAGACGAGAATGCATAATCAAAAATCTGATGAGTTTGTGAATGGTCTTTGAATAGTTATAGGATTGGAAAAAGATAACTTATGATCAGATTGATTAATGTGTTGTCCTTATAGGAGATATGTTAATTTTTAATGGGATACAATAGATAGGGTTGAATCCCACATTTTATGGTTTGGATTCATGGGCGATTATGATACATGAGAATTTCATGGGGAACTTGAAAGAGAACGTGTGCAAGAATATATCAGAGATGAGTTAGCATGTGTATTGGGTGATTTATTAGGTGGTGAACCATATATTGAGGAGAGTAAAATATTTGATCCTATTGGTGATGACTTGAATGCTAATGAGGTAATAGGTGATGACTTCGGGGGTAATATAGATCCATAAATCGAGGATTCATTTCAAGAGATGGAGGTGGAGTTATATCAAGGATTCACCAAAAATTCTTCCTTAAAATTTTTGGTGCAGTTGATGAGTCACAAGGTGTTGAATAAATAGAATAAAAATTATTTTGAATGACTTTTGAAATTTTTGAAAGATGCACTTCCAAATGGTAATAAGTTTTCAATATCACATTACCATTCTAAGAAGATGATGGGCAAGTCAGGATTAGGTTATGAGACAATCTATGCATGCAAGTATAACTGTTGCTTGTATCGGAAAGAGAATGGTGATGGAACTAATTATCCAGTATTTGGTACTTCTCAATGGGTAGATGAGACCACAACGGGAAAGAAATTGCCACACAAGGTGTTGCGATACTTTCCCTTAACACCAAGATTAAAAAGATTGTATACTTATAGACACACTACTCAAGACATGAGATGGCACTTGAATGGTTGGTTTAGTGAATCTAGGATCTTATAACATGTAATTGATGACCAAGCATTGAAATATTTTGATGCAAATTATCTATATTTTATAATTTAGGCTTGCTATGTTAGATTGGAGTTAACATAAGATGAGTTCAGTCCCATTGGTATGAATGGAAATTACAATATGTGGCTAGTAATTTCGATGACATACAAATTATCCCCAAGGTTGTGCATGAAAAATACATTATTTATGTTATCTTTATTGATTTCTGGAATATTTTATCCTAAGATGGATATTGATGTGCTCCTCAAACCTCTTATCGAATAGCTAAATGAGTTGTGGGTAATAGGGGTTGATATTAAAGATGCAGTTGAGAAAAAAAGTGTTTATAATGTATGTTGCACTTCTATGGACTATTAATGAATTCCTTTCTCATTCAATTCTCAATGGGTGGTTAGGACAAGGGTCGAATAAATCTTTTATTACAACGAAGACACTCCTATGAGGTTTAGGTCTAAGAAAGGGTACATTGGACATCAACAATTTCTTCTGACTAGCTATCTATGGTGGAAGAATAAACAATTTGATGGTAAAGTGGAGAAGAGAAATCCACATTAATGATTATCTATTGTTGACTATTTGGTGCATTTGATTTGGGTTAGAGGTTACCTATCAGTGATCATGAAGACACACTACATTTGAAGAGGAAGAGAGGGGCTGATGAGTTGAATTAAAGAAAGAAGAGTATATTTTTTGAGTTCCTGTATTGGTCAATTATCCTTAAACATAACTTAGATGTGATGCATGTTGAAAAAAAATATTTTTTAAAATTTACTCACCATGAGTCTTGGTAATAATGACAAATCAAAAGATAGTGAAAATGTGAGGCGTGATTTGATGGATATGAATATCAAACCAGAGCTACATCTGTACTATGAGGGGTAAAAAATTGATTAAACCTACTACTAAGTATACTCTTTCACCTAAGGATTAGAAAACTTTTCTAGGGTTTTTGAGGAGAGTAAAGTTTCCATATGGCTTTGCATCAAATTTGAGAAAGAATATAATTTACAATGATGATAAATTGACTACTCTAAAATCACAAAAACATCATATCATAATGCAATGATTGTTGTTGATTATGTGTGACCATTCCTCTAAAAACATATTGTTGATACCATTATTGAGTTGAGTAACTTTTTCACCATGATGGTGCAAGGACACTTTAGCCGTCCAATTTGGAGAAGGCTAAAAAGGAAGTGGTTATCATCTTATGTGAGTTAGAATGCATATTCCCCCTACTTTTTTTACTATCATTTCTCATCTTTTGATGCACTTACTTGAAAAAGCACGACTAGGTGGGATTTTTCATGGAAGATGGGTGTATAATTTTGAAAGAAAATTGAGAGAATTAAAGGAATATAGTAGAAATCAATTTTGCCCAAAAATTTCATTGTTGAAGGTTATATCGTAGATGAAGTCATTACCTTTTAATAAGTACTTTGAAGGGGCTGAGACACAATTCAATAGACTTGACACAAATGAGGATGCTACTTAAAAAAAGTGGAAACTTTTTTTCTTTCAATCATAAGGTCATGACCTTGGTAGGGCATTGATTGTTGGTATCTCTAAGAATGAGCTGAATTAGATAATTTGGCATTTCTCAACAATTATCCAGAAATACAAAAAACAAATTAGGATAAGTATACAAAAATAATTATATATGTATAGGAAATGAGTTTTTTTCCTTAATGCCATAGTGAGAACATGAATGAGATATGTGGATACGGAAAAAAAATTAGATTACATTCAAAAGAAAGATTTTCCCCGTTGATTTTATTCTAAAGTAATTGAAATCTTCGTTCAATTATCAATAATTATTCTGATGTGTGTGGGAGGATGAGATTCTCAAATTGATGTGAATATGGCTTGGTTGTGTTGATAATATTTGGAATAAGGCTTGACAATGATCGATATGTGGTAAGAACTTTTGAATAGGGTAAACTAAGGCTGAATTTGATTCGAACCAAGCAATAGTGATTTTGATGATGATGGTTTATTAATGAAGATGGTCCGAATGGTGTGAATTAATTAGTATATGCACTCGACAATGGTACGTTGATGATGATGAGATTTAAATGTTAGGGATTAGATGGAGGATGATGTCATGGTTTAAAGTTAGGGTTAGGGTTTAGTTCAAATAGAAGGATTAAAGTTTTGTTTGGTTCGGACGGAAGGGTTAGGGTTTGGAATGGTGGTTTAGGGTTTTGAATGTGGAAACCAAATTAGGGCTTTACTTAGCTTTGAATTAGAGTTTTGTTTTGATAATAATTATAGCTGTAAAAATATGGGTTATGGAGAGTAGAAAAGATATGAATTAATCTCTAATTCATACATATTAAGAGATTAAAACTTTCAAGCTAAGTCGTTTACGCATATTCAATTAACTTGAATTAAACTCATACAATTTTCAACTTGTATTCAACTTCAATATTGATCTTCAATCTTCAATATCCATAATATTGCCTTCTACGGATGTTTATAGCCATTCTACCACTTAGCTAAAAGGCATAATTCAAAAGATTCTAAGCTAAAAGATATTATGCTACTTTATGCTAACTTTATGCTTTATCTATTATCCAACTATGCTTCTTAACTAATTAATTAGCTAATATTAATATGAGTGCTCGAAAAAATGCTAAAATTAAACTCCTCATGCACGTGGTCATCATTCCATGCATACCATGCACAGGCATGTAGACAGTTAGTTGTTTATTTGGCATATTTCTAACGACGTAACCATCCTTTGGTCTTTAAATTTATGGGAGTTACTTTCAAAATAAAGAATAATTGGTTCCATAATTAAGAAAGCCAATTATTAAGTGTTTGCTCCTGCATCATATTCCTAATTAATTTTAAGTGAAATGAAATTAATTATTATTAACTATATACAGGTGTACAATTTACATTAGTTAGGATCACCTAAATACAACGATGGCTTATTACCTCTTGCTAGTGGTCCATTGAGAGTGATTAAAACTTATATTATTTGTATTGTAATGAAGTTAGATTCTTAACTCATGAAAGGGAACAAAAAAATAACATAAAATAATGGTGTGTCTATCCCCAAAGTCGACGATGAATATTATTATGTCATAGGCAGGGTAGACTTCTCATTGGACCTAGTTGGTATGGATTTTTGAGACTTTGATGTCATTTTGGGGATGGACATGCTTGGGAGATATCGTATGGTAATTGATTGCACTCAGAAGCACATGTGTTATGGGGCTCAAAGGGTATTAGGGTTTCGTACAGAAAGACCAAGCCCAAGCCCACTACCAAAGCGTTGTCGACGATCACACTATACTCACTGGTCAGAAGGGGTATTCATTGTATTTGTGTAGTGTGCAATAGCTGATAAAGGATTTGAAAGCTTTGGGTGACATTTTGGTAGTCATGGATTTTCCTGATGTATTCCTAGAGTAAACACTGGATATACCCCAAGTGCACAAGATTAACTTCCAAATCGAGTTAGTATTAGGGGCTAAATCCATGTCACAAGAACCCTACCAAATGTTACCTATTGAACTAAAGGTGGAAAATTTATTGGAACATGGGTACATTAGACCAAGTGCGTCATTATAGGGAGCACTAGTCCTATTTGTGAATAAGAAAGATTGGGGTCTCTATCTCTACATTAATTACCAAGGACTGAACCAGTTGACAATAAAGAACCAATATCTTCTCCCAAGGATAGATGATCTCTTTGATCTACTGCAAGGTACCATAGTCTTTTCTAAGGTCAATGTGAGGTCTAGATACCACCATTTTCGAATTAAAGATGTTGATATCATGAATACTATATTTTAGACTCAGTACAGACATTATGAGTTCATAGTGATGCCTTTTGGGCTCACTAACGCTCCTGTAGTTTTCATGGACTTAATAACGAGAATATTCATACCCTTCCTTGACCAATTCATGGTGGTATTCATCAATGAAATTTTAGTGTACTTCTAAGGAAATGAGGAACATGAGCAGCATCTCCGCACTATTTTATCCCTTCTATGAGGGCACCATCTGTATGCCAAGTTATTCAAGGGCAGGTTCTAGCTTCCAAAGATGGATTTTCTTAGGCATATAGTGGCAGTTGGGAGAGTAACTGTTGACTCAATAAAGATAGTGGCGGTCACAAAATGGAAGACTCCCATGAACATGTCAAAGGTTAGCATCTTTTTGGGTCTGGCTAGATACTATCATTGATTTGTGTATAAATTCTTAAGGATTGATTGTCCCCTAACAAGACTTTTAGAGAATACCACCAAGTTCCATTAGGATGAGTCCTATGATGAGGCTTTCCAAGAGCTAAAGAGACAGTTAACTACATCACCTATATTGACTTTACTAGAAGGTTCCGAGGGTTTTGAGGTCAAAAGTGGTGCATATAAGCATGGATTAGGGTGTGTATTATTGTAGAATGGTAAAGCGGTCACATATGATTTCCATTAACTGAAGCAGAACGAGTAGAAATATCCGACTTATGATCTAGAGTTAGCCGTAGTGATTTTTGCATTAAAGGTCTAGAGGCACTACTTGTATAAGACTAAGAGTAAGTTCTCCATGGACCTCAAGTATATCTTCACACAGAAGGAGCTGAACATGACGTAGAGAAGGTGGTTGGATCTAGTCAAGGATTATTACATCAAGTTGATCTACTACAAGGGTAAGTCCAACGTATTAGCATATGCACTAAGCAAAAAGACCATACACTCTGTGAACTCTTGCGTGGTTGCTAATCGAATGCTAGAAGAGTTGTGTGGCATGGAGATTAAGCTAATCCAACAGGGTAACCTTAAGGTTTGCATTAGTGCCTTAATGATCACCCCCACAATGTTCGAGGAGATCCATGCTAGCCAGCCTAAAGATGCCAAGCTTGAGAGGATACGTTAGAAGATACGGGGAGGCCAAGCCGAAGGGTTTCAGATTCACGAGGAAGGTAGCCTTTTCTACAAGGGTGGTTGGTGTGTATTGTAGGGTTTCTCAGAGTTGAAGAGCCAAATCTTAGAAGAGGCACACCAAACCCCATACTCTGCCCACCCACGAGGGGATAGGTTGTACAAGGATCTCAAAAAGGTGTGCTGGTGGCCCCGTATAAAGCGTGAGGTAGCTAGATTTATGTCAAGATTCCTAACCTATTAGAAGGTCAAAATTGCACATAGTATACCTGCAAGGATATTTCAACCTCTAGAAGTGCCAATATGAAAGTGGGATTCAATCTCTATGGACTTTGTTAGTGGGTTGCCTAGGACACAAAGTGGCTTTGACACTATCTGGGTCATCATGGACAGATTGACCAAGTCAGTTGTGTTCATTCCTATGAAGTCAACCTAAATCATGGACTAGTTGGTCAGTGACTATATGAAATTTATGGTCAATCTGCACGGGGTGCCTAAGGATATTATCTCAAACAGGGGCTTAAGGTTCCTCTCTCACTTTTAGGGAAAGGTACAAGAGGTATTGAAAACAAAATTGAAGATGAGTATAGCTTTCCATCCTACCATAGGTGGGTAAAGTGATAGGAGTATAAAAACCCTAGAAGACATGTTAAGAGCTTATTTTTTTTACTTCCAAGGTTATTGGGAAGATCGTCTTCACCTGATAGAGTTCTCTTACAGAAATAACTACCATGACAGTGTAGGGATGGCTCTCTTCAAAGTATTGTATCGATGAAAGTTTAGGACCTCTTATATTGGAGTGATATCAACGAGATGGTGGTATTGGGACCCGAGATGATTGGGGAGATGACTAGATAGTTCCATCAAATTCATAACCAAATAAGTGCTGCTCAGAGCCAACAAAAGAGTTATGCTAATCGAAAGCGCCAATGTGATAACTTTGAGCTTGGATTGAAGGTGTTGTTGAGAGTCTCACCCACCAAAGGTGTGTAGAGGATCAATAGGAAGGGAAAGTTGAGCCTAGGATACATAGGACCCTATAAGATTCTAGAAGTTTCTTATTAGTTGGCAATCCTGCCAGAGTTAGTACGTGTCCACAACATGTTTTATGTCTTGTAGCTGAGAAAGTACGTTATTGATCCTTCCCATGTGATCCAGACTAATGAGGTTGATTTTGATGATTCTCTAACCTACGAATAGAGAATTGAGTGAATCCTCAACACCAAGTTCCAGAAGACCCGTACGAGTGTGATCCCACTCGTGAATATTCTAGAGCCACATGTACGAGGCGCATCATCTCCTCATATATGGCAATTCCTAGTAAACACCCTTTTCTTTAAGGGGGTATTGACTTATTGTGTTTTATTCTTTCATTTATTGAGTAGCTCCGGAATTACCTTGCCCCTTACTCCTTCCTCTCCCCTCCTAGAGGTAAGCTAGTATCTTTGGGGATGAAGTCTTTCTTTAAGAGGGTAGTAATGTAATACCCCAAAATATTATTTTAGAATTTAAGAATAAAATAAAGAATTATTTAATAATATTTAATTATATCTACCATTTTTAATAAAATTATTATTATTATTATTATTATTATGGCAACAAAGGAAGAAAAATAATATAGAGACATAATTAGTGGAGATTAAATTTATTAATGAATCTAACATAAATTATAAATAAATTATTATAGTTTATAAATTAATAAAAAATATTTTATTATTATTGGTATTAATTTTTTTCCCTAAAACTCCAAAAATATCTAAAACACCCTACCACCCTAATTTTTTTCTTTTTCTTTTTTTTTCCTTTTTCCCTTTTCTTTCCTCCTTTTCTTTCTTTTCTTTCTTTTCTTTCTTCTTGTCTTCCTTTTCCTATTTTCTTCTTCCCTCCTTCGTTCGACTAGGTTACATCCATCAGTGGCCCAATGCACCCCTCCCCCTTTTTTCTTTCCTTTCTCTTTCCCTAGCCCAATTCTTTCTTTTCTCCCCCTCCCCCGAATAGGATTAACTGCGCTACACCCCCCTTCTTTTCCTTTTTTCTCCCTCACTTTTTCTCTTCTTTTCCCTTCTGCCTCTACCTTCTTCTTTGCCGACCTGTGCAAACTTGTGCATAGCTGCCTATGTAGCTCTCCCCTCCCCTATTCCCCTCCTCCTTTACCATTTTAGCCCTTTAGTGCATGCAGCGAGCATGACCCTACATGGTCCCTAATATATGGGATTTATATGTTATTTTTCTAAGTAAAAATGTCATTTATTCCTCATTATTTTTATAATATTTAATATTTTCTCGAGTTTTTCTCTTTTGGATAGATTTTGCAGGAAAAGATAAAAATGAAGAAATTCAAAGGAGAAATCGATGGAAAGAGAAAATGAAGCAAATAACACATCAAGAGATATGGAATGAATGGAAGAAAAGACCATAAATGAATAATATATATTAAAGGAAGCTTGTGCTGAAATTTCATAAAGAAATAATGAAGGAACAAGAAACACGGCCCCCCGTGTTTCAAAAACATGGCCCGTGTTTTTCTGTCAGCAAACAACATTTCAGCTTTTAAAATTCAGCATTTGGCAAAAAATTCAAGAAAAAACATGGAGGTCCCATGTTTTCTAAAACGGACCGTTTTTTTCTTAAATTTTGTAACCGTTAGCGCGAACTTCTCCTTGATGTATTTCTAAAGTTCTAAACATTCGAGGGGTCGGTTCTATGGAGTCCAAGAATTGGATTCTCTCTTTTTCTCTATATTCTCTATATACTGCATGTAATTTGTAATTCAAATTCTATTTCTCTCCATTGTATTCAATTGAACAATCAACACTCTGCAATTCAAGTGGATAAGTTCTTCTTCATTCCTCTCTTAATTACAAGTTTTGATTTTTGATTGAATGCAAATAAATTCTCTTTATTACATTGTTATTTCTCTCATGTTTAGTGTTTCATTGTTAATTTATTTGTAACCATTGATGTTAATTATATATTATTGCATTTAATTGTGTGTCATTGCAATTATGTAGACAGTATAAGGTAGGAGGATTTGATGATGGAATTAGGGTTTCGGATATAACAACGTAATTTGAATTCATGATTCTAGATGAAATTTAATTGAATTGATGGATGGAATTTAATGATATTGCATCATAGATTAAGAATATAAACTAATTAGATTGATCACCTATCTAGTTTAGATCTTAATCTACTCTAGGATAACAGAATTAATACGTTATTGTTAATTAACGTTTCTAGAGTAGCAAAAAATTAATTATTAATCTTATCCATTAATTTGTACGATTACATGATCTGAGCTTATGTGATTATGGTCATAGTTGGCTGCTTTCCATTCATAATGCTGCCATTTATTGAATCTAGCATTCTTAACCTAGGTTATTAGTTGGTTAGGTGATAAATTGAGAGCTTATTAAATTTATTAGAATTGAGAGAAAGCAAAGAGATGAATTATTATGAGTTTCTACAGGTCAATGTTAAATCATTTAGAATCATTCTTTTCTCCTTGATTATTTGATATCCTAATTCCATAATCAATACCTTCCTATCCTTATTCTTTAATTAGTGAGTACAATGTTTTAATTATTTATCCATAGTATAAGAATTAGTGATACGAGTAATGAGATTACATAACCGGGGTTTTAACATCAATTATAAAATTATTGCTTACATACCATTCCTTGTGGGTTCAACTGCTTCTTGTCATTTACTATGTATTTGAAAATTACGATTTATTTATTAAATTCATTGTGCATACGACAGCGCATCAATCCCCCTCCCTTTTGCGAGCCCCTGACCCCTATGAAACTGGCCCCTTGTCCCTTTACCTACGCAGCTGCTCCGACTTGCACACAGGCCGGTAGTCACCAACCCCTCCCTTTATCTTCTTCCCCTTCTTGTCTACTTCACCCAACCTCCACATCTATAAATATCCCTCCCCACTTCCTACTTTACCCTCTTTTAATCTATAGATCCACTCTCCAACCCCTTACTCACACCGCCCAAACAGATGTATCCACTACTTCTGCCAAGCCGTACTTTTGTTGCCACCCCTTCCTTCCTCTTCCCTACATCACCTTGCACCCAATGAGCCACTTCCATGCCCTTCCTTTTCTCTCCCCACTAGTGCAAAGTGAGCAGCTCGAGTTGCCATTTTGTACCTTCCTCTGCTGCTAGCATCGCCTTACACTACCACCATTGCTACAACCAATACCCTCCCTGACTCCCTTCCTACCCAGAAAAACCCCTGTCTTACCCATGCCTCCACTTCTCTCTTTCTCCACTCTCCTTCCTTCCCTTTCCTTTTCTCTCCCTCTTGGCCACTGCTACATCCACCACCGCCCCACTACCATGATGCCACCACCACTACCATAAACCTCCTAAACTAATAAACCTTACACCTAGGAAAACCTAACTCCCCACTCTTTTTACACCATCCTCCACCACCACTACACGTCATCGTCACTGCCACCCACTCACTATCCTTCTTGGTTATACCATTCTCCCTCCTGCTTACTTTGTATATTCTATTTTAATAACTTATTATTATTAACATTATTATTATTATTTGGTTAAGAAAATAAAGAAAAAGGAAAAAAGAAGTGAGAAGAAGGTGCAATGACTTAGCGATACTCTCTTTATAGGTTTTAAGCAAACCCTTCTCGTGAGATGGTGTAGGATTCGTGCTTCAAGCCTAGAGCCCAACTAGGTAAGGATATAGTTAAGATTTTGGGTTATGTTATGAATATTGAGTATAAATTTGTATTGGTGTGTTATGTGGAAATATATATGAATGTGAACTAAGTATATATGTGGTGCAGCTTGGCTTGTAAGAAGCTAAAGGTATGGTGAGCATGATTTTTATTATATTTTTTATGTGTAGTTATAACTTGTTGTGTATGGACATGTTCTTATATCTGGTTGAAATATTATGATATGTATGCCTAGATGCCTTAGGTGGGTTTTGAGTGGTTGTGGGGGATTAAAGAAAATAAAGAGGGTGGAGTGAGTGAGGTGATATGTGGAGAATGTCCTAAGTTTCTCATGAAATATGGTAGAGAAAATAAAAGGAGAAATAATAAAATGAGGGGTTAAGGTAAAATCTTATATGGGAAGTGTGGGCCTTACATGGGGTGTATGTGCTTTGCATGGGGAAATATTTACGTGAAAAAAATCTAGTTTGAGGGTTAACCATGGGAGAAAAGTGTGTTTTGGGTGATTGGTGTACTTGGGAAAGATTTAGTATGTGGGCTGATGGAAAGGTGCGTAGGAGCTTAAAATAAGGTTTTCAAGGGAAGAACCCTAAAGATAAGGTTATTGTGGGGAAAGGTTGAGGAAGTTTGTTGAACCTTGGTGTTGAGATGAGGGGTGTGCCACATGGAGGGTGTGATTCAAGTCAAATGGAGGGTAGAGTGGTGTATGAGAAGAGAAGGAAAAAAGGAAAATATTAGGGTTTTCATGGGTAACCAACTAAGATGTCATTACCATATGTGGGGAATGAGGAGTTGGGTTGTGAGCTTTGGAGTTAGGTTGGGTATGGTGATGGTGTTGGAATCAAGGGAGAATGTGGGATGAGTAAGAAAGGAAAAGGCAAGGGCCACATAAGCCAGATTAGGGTTTCCTAATGGGTGATGGTGAGTATAAGTAGAGAAATGGGAAAGTGGGCCTCGACCCATATATATAAGGTTTCTAAGTTCATTGAGAGGTCCCAAGTTAAGGGATAGGGTATTTCAAGGAGTCTGGGATGATAGAGATAATATGTCAGGAGTGCCTGTTGGGGTTTGCATGTCTAGATGGGAGTTGCTTATTAAATATAAAATGAATAAAATACTAATCACTTAAATTGGATGATCATTGAGCCGGGCCCAGACTTAGAATGTTACCGTTCCACTGGCTATAATAGTAGCCAGGAGTGTTTTGTCCCGAATACGTATATGTTACCTTTCCACCGGCTATAATAGTGGTCAGGCGTGTTTTACCCTAGAGTAGTATTTCCCTTCTATCGATTATAATAATGGGGGTTTTGAGCTTAATAATATAAACTCTTAGATGACAATAATTTATGAAAAAGACACTAATTACTTACGGTGGAACACCACGTGAGTCGGGACCACACTTATGATGTTTATTGTTTCACCGGTTATAATAGTAGTCAAGAGCGTTTAGCCCTGGAAATGTTCCTATTTACCGTTCCACTGACTATAATAGTGGGCAGACATGTTATGTCCTGGATTAGTTATTTCCATTCCACCAGCTATAATAGTGGGGTATGTGTACTTACATGAATATAATTTGAAAGATTTGTAAAGATGGTATTAGTGGCTTAAACTCTGATAGTGGTAATTAATCTAATAAAACCTACTACTTACATATGATATGTATTTTATATGGTGTGCCCTTTCTTAACTATATTGTTAACTTACGTAGTACGTAGCGTACTAATCACCTCTATGTCCTTCTGATGCTTATAATGAGCTAATCGAGGCAGAATGACGTTCCGATGTCTCGTGGTTAGGGCCAGAGAGGGTGTTCTCTAAACTACTTGTATTTTTTTGTTTTCTGTTATTTTTTTCCTCTTAGTAGGACGTTATCTTGTACTTCATTTCACTAATGTATTAATTTTAACTCTTGCGCGCTCTGGTATTTTCCACACTTAATGTTGAACTCCTTATATTTTTAATCATCTCTTGTTACTATTCCTTATTGCCTTTTTGCCTTATGGTTAGTATGAGGTTGATCAAGGGTCAGACTTGTACTGATCATGGCGGTAGCATCTCCCTATTTGGTGTATGTTTTTTCTTAACAAATGAAATTTTTCAACGGTGAATTTTAGGGGTGTTACACTTAGCCTTCTATGATTGTTATCAAATTCCTTTCATTATTGTTCTTCAATTTATTGTTAAAGATTTATAGGCATAGTCAATGTCATAACGAGATACAACAATGGGGATAGGGGTAATGACCCTCCTCCATGTCCTTCTCATATTCCATCTTAGTGTGAGTCAAGTAATGATTTTTTTTCCTTCTAGTATATTCTTTTTTACTCATTTAGTTAACTAATTTGATGCATGTTGCATCTCTAGCACGTCCAAAACGCTCCAAGTCAAAATCCTTCAATATGCATGAAGAGTTTAGGAAAAATGGTTACATGAAGTTCCACCTCTAGTGATTGTCTCAATTTGACAGGGCTTAGAGACGTGTTGGTCATAATGTTATATTATTTTTGAGGCATATATAGAATGATACTGGGAACAGGATCCTTATGGACTATGATGATTGGGATCGTGTTCCAAAGGATGATAGAGATAAGATTTTCCTCCAGATTTGGGTAATAGTTAATCACAAGCATATTTTAATTTATAATTTTTTTCGTTTTTAGTTGACTAATTAGTATTTTTTTATTTTTTATTTTTTTAGAAATATTTTAAATTTGATGAGTGGATGGAGACACCACACTAGCCACGAATATGGGGTTACCATTCGGGCCCAATACCCATTGGTCCCTTCACTTACTTCAGAGAGGGTAACAAGCTTCTTAGTGCAAGTAGAAAAGAAGGATTTATTCTCTCTTCCTACGCTAGCCTCCTTTCCTTTCCTATATAGATAAATGAATTTTCTGAGGCCATGTTCTATAAATTGTATTTTATAGATCGCTCCATGACTCCTATCAAAGGATAAAAAGTCAACTCAAGAATTTAGCCAATAAACCCCAAGAAGAAACCGAATAATTTAGACGATGATAATTGGCACAAGCTTCGATAGTTTTGGGATACTCCTAAGAAAAATGTATTTGTATTATATTATATATAGATAAAATTAATATGTATTAATATTAATTAAGTATTAATATTTCTTGATTTGTGGGCAAAGTAAAAAAGAAATGTAAAAAATAAAAGAAAGCAACAATATCTTAGCCTCCATGGCTCATCATCGATTTCTCAATTTCTTTATAGGAAGGTATTGTATGCCTAATTTATAATTTCATTCATTATTTATAATGTTATTCATAATTGTCTATTTTTTATTTTTTTATTATACTATAGGCCGACCCTAGTACTAAGAAAATTTCGAGTGAGGCTGAGACTTTTAGATGGATGCACTGTAAAGATAGGAAATGGGTGAATGAGGATGCTGAGAGGAAGTATGTAAGTTTATAATTCTCTAAGAGTGTGTTTGGTTTGTTGAAAATAATAAGAAAAGAAAAGAAAATGAGGTGGAAAATAAAATATGTCTGTTTGGTTGATGAGAAAAAATTAAGTAAAGAAAATAAGAAAGAAAAATGTTAGGAAAATTATAAGGGACGTTTTTCCTCACAGAAAGCTGAGGAAAAGGAAAGAAAACTGAATTTTGCTCGACTCGTTGCGATGCTTCATCCATTGTATTCTTCGAGTTTGTCTTCTTCAGTCGTTGCTCTTCTTCGATAACTTAATAGTTGTTGTTGGCCAGGTCATCAATAATGGCGTTTGTACTTTCTCAATTGAACGCGCATTCTACCATCTCATCGTTACCTCCAGCTCGCCCTTCTGTATTACTCGCTTCTGCATTCCTTCAAATCTCCGGTTTTTGTCGCCCATACCCTCCACCTCTTCTTTCATCCTCTTTCTTGGACTCAAGCCTGAGAATTCAATGCAGCCAAAAAGGAGTCCCGTCCGCCCCTGATGCAAAGGTCGGCGTCGCAATTTACGAGCCAAAATCTTATGAAGTTCTCGTCACTGATGCTGCGAATTCTCTTGGTTGTGCGCTTGATGATGGAAGAATTTGCTTGGAAATCGACTTTCCGTAATTTTTTTCTCTCACTTCGTGTGTCTGTGGCGAAGTTAGTGCTATCGAGATTTTTCTTCATGATTGAAGAATACATTTGCAAATAATATTTATATCTTTTTATTAAGTAAATAAGTCTTTTATATTATTTTATATACAATGAGGTTATAGGTTTTAATCAAAATCAATAGGTTTTATTCGATAGATATATAAACGGATATGGAAAAATAGACATAATTATAGAAATAGAGGGAAAACAATATTCGCGGGATATGTATACGGATTTTTTTTAGATTTTTTTTTTAAAATTTTTGTAAGTTATTCATGTAATATTTTATAATAGTTATAAAAAAATTTGGAATTAGTATTGATTTTATGGAGTTTTATAAAAAAAATTGAAAGTTAATGTAAATTTTTATATATCAATATAATATTTTTAATAGCATTAAATGTATAATAATATTTAAATAATAACATTAAACTTTTCTTAAAATTTTCTTTTTATATACCAAACATTAAAAATATTTTCCAAGAATTTAATTTTACAAAAAAATTTCTCCAACAACCAAACAAAGAAAAGAAAAATATATTCTTTCATTTTCTTTCCTTCAATTTTCTTTCCTCTATATTTTCCTTTCCACTTAATTTTCTCCAAACCAAACAGACTCTAAACAAATTAATTTAATATTATTTTTTATGAGCTATTTATTCTTAGTTTTAATTTCTTATAGCATAAAATGGTAGAGATGCTACAAAGGATGATGGAGGAGGCTCTAGTCCAATCACTTGAGAGTAAATATAGGTCTAACGAGCTGATATAAATTGACGAGGCAATCATTGTACGTGACATTCTTGGACAATGTTTTAGCCATAAGAGATCTATTGGTAGATTAATATAGGGCTTTTCATCAGCATCGTTTAAAGTTCCTCACCAACATCATTACCTTTTTATAGTACCAACACCAGCACTTCTATTTTGAGGAAAAACTTGGCAAGCTAAATAAGATTATTCAAAAACATAGCAAAGTAATAAGGCATCAAAAATAAATTATAAAGTTATAAACTATTGTAATACAAGATCTTAGACATAGATTTATAGTGTTAGGGTAGGAGATATGGGAGGAAGAAGAGGAGGGTGACAACGATGAGTAGGATCTAGTTGTTTATTTTAGATAAAAAAAAATTGTAATAACAATTTTAAATTACAAATAATATTTATATTTTGGATGTTTTTTATTTAATATTTTCAATTAGATATTAATATTAATTTTAAAATAAAATATATATATATATATATATATATATAAATTTTATATTTTGTTATAAAAATTTGGTAAAAAAACTAAATTTGCCTTTCATTGATGGTTAGAGTTGTCATAGTAGACCCATTAGTCCTCGCAATAGGTTGATAAGTTTTTAAAATAAATAAAAAATAAAAAAATTCGGCATTTAGTGATGATAGGGTTGTTGTTCTAAACTCATTAGTCATTGTAGTAGGCTCATAAGTTTTTTTTTTTAATTGGGCATTCGACGATGATTGAGTCACTACAGTAAACCCATAAGTCGTCAAAGTATGCTAATAAGAATTTTAATATGAACATTGAATGGTGACGAAGTCTCTACTATAGACTTATTAGTCATCGTTGTAGGCTGATAAGATTCTCAAAGAATGAGCACATTGTGATGACAGGGTGTAATACCCCAAAACCTTAATTTAGAAAATTATAATAAAATAAGGATTAATATATGAGATTAATTAAATATAAAATTTTTAATAAAATAATGGGAGTAATTGAGACAAAAAAGAAAAAGGGAAATAATATATAGGGAAGATTAGGGTAATTGGCTAACCAAAATAGAATTTAGAAAGAACTACCCAAAATTTTCTAAATTAATATAAAGAGAAATTTAATTATTTATTTTTACTAATTTTATTATTTCCAAATATTTCAAAAATACCAAAAAGGTCCTAATTACCCCAACTACCTTATTTTCCTTTTTTTCTTTTTTTTCTTTTCTTTTTTCTTTCTTCCTTTTTCTCCTTTTTCCTTTTATTTCTTCTCTTTTTCCCTCAGTTGGGCCTTGCCTTTGTGGCCCAACCCCCCTCACCCTCTTCCTTAGTATGGAGCCCAGCCCGCACCCTTTTCTATTCCTTTTGTCCTTGCCCACCTGGTTCTCTCTCCTTTTCTTTCTTTTCTTTTTCCCCCAACCGCCCAGCCCACCCTTTTCTTCTTCCTCTGCCCCTCTCCTTCCCTCACGCTATAGGTCGTGCCTACAGGCCTACCGACCATCCCTTCCTGCACTATACCACCCCATCTCTCCCCCTTCTCCCCTCTTCCCGTCCTTCCATTTTTTGAGCCCAACCTCCTGCCCTTATACTTACCTCCCCCACGTACCTTCTTCCCTATCCCCCTACATACTTGCATTGTACCATCTGCCATTTTCTTATTAGCTCCTTTTTCTTCAGTTATTTTTTTTCTTCTCGACTAAAAAAAAACAGCTATTTATCATTGTATTGCTAAAAAAAACCTCCATTCGTGCATTAATAATAAATCTACTTAATCATAAGCAAAAGTCCAACGGTAATTGACCAAGTTCCATCACTTCCACCAAAAATTAAATCACATATATAAAAATAAAATTGCTAGCTCTTGTATGCCTCTCACCTCTCTCCCTCCCTCTCCACCTCTCCTGCCACCATCCATAGTGCCACCATCACTTAGCCACCACACCTCATCTGCCACCACCATACTTAACTCTCTCACCTACTGCTCCTCTCCTCTCCTCTCCTCACTCACTGCCACTTCCTAACTCCTGCCTTACTCTCATCCTCTCCTTCACTACCTTCTCCACCACCCTTAGCCACCACAACCACTGCCACCTATGCTGCCACCCTATTGTGCCACTACCACCACTACAACTCTCCTAGTCCAAGGAGTCCACCACCTCACTACTGCCACCTTCCTTCCTCTCTTCTAACACTAAAAGTCCAACCTTTTCCAAATAACCACCACTTCCACCACTAGCATCGCTGTCGTCGCCACCTTAGTTGCCACCTTTTGGGGTTGGTACAATTGTGTCTGAAGGACTTAGCTAGGGTTTGTGAGGAAACCCTAAGTGGGAGAAGTGTGGGAGGAAGGGAGAATTAATGGGAATGGTTAGAGTGCGGAATAAGAATGGAAGGGTGTCATATGGAGGGGAAGTGAGTTAAGTGGAAAGGTGTTTGGGTGATGAAGGGATGATATAAAAGAAAGGAGAAGTAATAGGGTTTGGGGATGAACTAGGGTTTTCATAGTCACATGCAGAAGATGGGTAGTGAAGTTGTGATGTTGGGTGTGGTGTGAGTGGAGTGGTAGTTTTGGAAGCAAAGGGGAACATGGGTGGCGTAGGATAGGGAGAAGTGAGGCCACATATGCCTGATTAAGGTTTCTAAGGGAAACCCTAAAGGGTGATGGTGAGCCAAAATGAAGTTATAGGGAGCGAGCCTTGATCCACATGCATAAGATTTAGGTCTCTCATGGTGAGTGGGGATAAGGTGAGGAAGAAGTATTGGAGTCCTAGGGCGTGTAAAGGTCCCAAGATATGGGATAAGGCTTTTCAAGAGAAATGGGACAAGGGGTGAGAATGGGAAGTCTAGTGGATTATGCATGTCTAGTTGGGTTTTGTGTGGAATAAGATATGGGTAAAACACTAAACACTTAAAAGTAAAATATAATCAAGCCAAGCCTAAGTGAGGATACTTTCCGGTCCACTGGCTATAATAGTGGTCAAGTGTGTCTTTTCCTGTAGAGTGTTTTTTGGTCCACCGACTATCAGAGTGGTCTAGTGCATTCTATCCTGTGGAGTGTTTTCCAATCCACCGGCTATAATAGTGAGGGTTCCAAGCTCGATAAACCAAACATTATATGGAATAAATCAAGGAAAAAATACCAACTACTTACAATAGAACACCGTGTGAGTTAGGACCAAGTAAGGATAATTTTTGGTCCACTGGATATAATAGTAGTTTGGTACATTTTGCCCTGGAGTGATATCCGGTCCACCGGCTATAATAGTAGGCAGGTTCATTTTTTTGGTCCATTGGCTATAACAGTGAGGTCCTCGTGCTTACGTAGAAAATAATTTGGGAAATGCATAAGGAAAAATTAGTGGCCTACGCCTCGAATGATGTTATGAACCTGAATTAAGTATTATATGCCTTATTTGTCTATTTATACTTGCATAACCTTATCCATATGGTTAACTTACTCAATATGTAGTGTACTGATCACCCGTTTTATGGGTGTTGCTCATTCCCGTGAGCAGTGGCCTTTTCTAAGTTAGTAAAGGTAGGAAATGTTGTGTTTAATGCCTATAACACATTCGATGCGTTAGGCGGGGCTAAGTGATGGCATGTTGGACTTGGCATGTGGTCCAAAAGTGAGTATTGTCCAGACTCATATTTTCCAATTTTTATCAGATCTTGCTATTTGTACTATTACTTCATGTTGTGGGCTTTAACATTGTATTAGTTTTCTATTCTGTAATGACTCTTTAATCGCGTACTCTGATTTTCTTTTTAATTATGAATTATCTAGATCATAACGATTTTATGTCCTAATTGGTTTAATAACTTGTGAATTTTTCTAGTTTTGTGGTTGGTACGAGATTGGCCGGGGGTCAAACTTGTGCTGATCACTGTGGTAGCACCCCCTGTCTTAATGTATGATTTTGATTAAATGAAAATTTTCAACTATGGAATTTGGGTGTTACATGCGATCGTTGTAGGAGATCTACTAGCCGTTGTTGTAGGCTGATAAAATTTTAAATATCGAGCACACAACAATGACTATGTTGCTGCAATAGACTCACTAGTTATCGCAATAGATAATTTTAATTGTCTAAATTTTTGTATATGTTGTCGTCACTGTAGTATTATAGCAATAACAGTCTTTGCAATAGGGATTGTTTTTAATAACAACTATTGTCATCGTAATATTAGATCTTTTACTATAGAAGAATTACGATGACACATCAGCGATGACCTATCGTCGTAATAGACATTCTACGACAATGTATTATGTCTTCAGCAACAACAAAAACTATCGTAGACGACTTCATTTGTAGTAGTGGATATAGGTTGTGAGACCTAAGTGCTCTCAAGTTTTAGACTAATAAGGACAGAGCCTTCAGTAAGTCCATATTCATGTAAAAGAATGAGACTTACGTTGAACATTGTCTAAGGAGGTTGAGTCGGAGAATTCACATGGTAATACAATCTAGATGAAGGTGGATGTTGATTTTCAAAAAAGCGACCTTCTTTTAGAAGATCCGTCATCCCTAAAATGGAGTCCAAGTAGCAAGTATAGTGAAGAGACATTGCTATAGGCAGAGCATGAAGAAATATTATGTGAAATTAGATAGTTATACCTTGTACACTATAAAAAGTGTTGTTAATGTGCATGAATTTGTTCACTAAACTTATAAATCTGCCTTATTTCAATGACCCGAATTGTGATTAAAAGTATGACCAGTATATAAAGTACAATGGGCAAAACAAAATAAAATCAAACTTCCATGGCTATCTTTGGAGAAATAAAAGTATAGTGGTGGGCGTAGAAAAAAATATTAAAGTTTAAAGATCAACTTAATATATTCCTCACATGTATAAAACTGACTGAGCCTCTATTTGCTAAAATCTATTCCTTGTTGCGATTTTACTATATTTAAAATAATTTTTTTTATTAAAATTAATATATTTAACCAAAACACCTACCATTAAAAGACTACTTTGATCCAACTTAAAAAAGTCCAGAAACCAAGTATTTGTCTTAAACGCATGGACAGTCGCCTGTCCGAAGTCATGTTAGATTACCAGCCAGAAGTATACTTGCGCTATATAGCCCACTGTAGAGCTCTAATAGCTTTGGTAAGTAGCATTTCGTTATTCTACGCACTTACTAAATAATCAGTACTCTCGAGTACATGTTAGGCGATGCGTTGAAGTGAGTTAGAGTCTAAGGCAAGGGCCAAAGTTTTCTTTTCATATCTATATCCCATCTGAAGAATTGCTTCTCCCATTTTTATCTACTGGTTTTCTCGATTACCAATTCCTACGAAAAACAAAAAAATGCCTCGCATATATCGCAGATAGAATCTCACTCCTAAAAAAAATCAATTGATGGGTTTCTATAAGATGCACTCATGCAAACAAACTTATACAGTTAAACCCTGTGGGGGTGCTGCTGCAGCTTTTGGCTTCGCCTTCTCTACTACTATAGCCTGTGTAGTTAATACCATTCCTGCAACTGAGGCTGCATTTTGCAAGGCACATCTGGTGACTTTAGCCGGATCAATGACCCCAGCATTCACAAGATTGTCATACTTGTCGGTCAATGGACTCAATGCATTGTAGCCAACCTCCCATTCGCCAGCCTTGACTTTCTCAACAACTGCCTCACCTTCAACTCCAGCATTATGCGCAATTAGTGAAGCAGGTGCCACCAGAGCCTGCAAGGAAAGGAGAAGTCAACAAAAAACACCATAGCAGACAGCAATATTAACGCATGAAATAAGATTTGACAAGAAATACTATCCCCGTATGGAAAGGAAGACTTTAGATTCCCAAAATCATGGAAAAATCCTTCAACGGATAGAGAATCAATCCTCCAGTATGCTATGTCTCTCTGGGTGTCAGTTTTACTCAAGCAAAATTTTATTTTTCAATACCATAGGAGGCTTAAATATATTTCTTAGCCTGCAAAGACAGCTATGATGAAAGGCCCTCTATTATCCTAGAATAACTGAAAGTAATAATCTTACAGAAACCAGTACCCAGATCAACTGGAGTTTACAAACAATATTTCACTCCCAACAAGACAGGCATGCCGCATGCCCCAGAAACCAGAGGGTTTTGGTATACCTTTCCACATCCCATGATGCAAATATAGCACTTCGAAGATTTGTAAAAATTAACAGAGGCAATGAATATAAATAAAGTAGGGTAGCTACCTTCTGAACAATATCAGCACCAAGCCGCTCATCCGGGTCTTCAAGCTTCTCCTTGATGGCCGGGACATGACTTGAAAGATGAACGAGGGCTGCACCACCACCAGGCACAATCCCTTCCTCTATTGCAGCAAATGTTGCATTCTTGGCATCTTCAATCCGCAGTTTCCGGTCTTCAAGTTCCATCTCTGTGGCAGCACCAACCTTAATCACAGCAACTCCACCAGACAATTTTGCTATTCTCTCAGCTAGCTTCTCTGCGTCATATACTGAATCGGTCTCAGCTAACTCTTTCTTAAGCTGTGCAATCCTTGCCTGAAGTTCATCTTTGGTTGCAACATCAGCAATGATGGTAGTTGAATCCTTTGTGATGGTAACCTTCCTTGCCAAACCAAGCTGCTCCACAGAGGTATTCTCAACCATCAACCCCAAATCACTGGCTTGATACTCTGCCCCTGTTAAAAAGTAGTTCCAGAAAGTACAGGTCACAAGGATATTATTAGCTCAAGCAACTACAGTATCATAGTTGTTAATGTTTCTATATGACAATCAACTACACACACATGTTATGCATCACAGACAAATAAACATGGAAGAAACTAGATAAGGGCAGACTATGGTCCAGTCAGCTTCATCCTATAGAAATCTTCAGCTGACACAACTCCTTACATGTATTAAAAAGGTTTAATTAGCCTGACTGGCCCATATAATTCCACATACCGCGCCATAGCAGGAATCAATCATAAGCCTGGCTAGGACTTCATCGATAAAAGTAACTTCCACCCATGGTGAAGCTTAACACAGCATGTATGTGAATCCAACCCATTAATTTATCATTGGTGTACAAGCACATTGAAAAACATAAAATACCATTTAGAATTCGCATCAGAGACGAGAATGGACTGAGATGAGTTGCAACTACATGAATCTATTAACCTAATGCCACATAAGCTCCCGCATCTTTGATCAATGAGAATACATAGTAGCCTGCACACGAGAGATGACAAATGATTGTTATGATACCACAGAAAAATGTATTCTACCTGTCAAAATTGCAATATCTTGGAGCAATGCCTTCCGCCTTTCACCAAAACCAGGAGCTTTAACGGCAGCAACATTCAAAATGCCTCTTAGTTTATTTACAACAAGGGTCGCCAATGCCTCTCCTGTTACATCCTCGGCAATGATAAGCAAAGGGGCTCTAAGTTGTGTAGTTTTCTCCAACAGAGGAATTATATCCTTAATGGATGAGATTTTCTGATCAGTCACCAAGACCCTTGCATTTTCAAATTCAACAATTAATTTTTCTGGATTTGTAACAAATTGTGGGGAGATATAACCTCTGTCAATCTGCAAAAAGGAAAAGAAACAATAATCAGTAGATAGGCAAAACAATGAAAACATCAACACGTCTTAATTCCTATTTTACAAAAAGGATTTCTGAGTGTGGAAAGTGACACAGACCTCCATTCCTTCTTCAACTTCAACAGTCGTCTCAATAGATGATGATGACTCAATGGACAAAACACCATCAGGCCCAACCTTATCAATTGCATCAGCAATCATTGTCCCAATTAACTCATCATTTCCAGAAGAAATGGAAGCAATAGCTGACAAACAAGAAACAACATTAAAAATAAATTATTGGCACAAACAAACCAATCAGCCAATCTAATAACAGCAGGGGGCGAATGAGCATTTGACACTAACTTTGATATCATCACGGCCTTTGACTGGCCTGGCTTTCTTTTCAAGTTCTTCCACCAAACCTTGCACAGTTTTGTCAATTCCTCTCTTCAGTGACACAGGATTAGCGCCAGAGGTTATGCTGAGCAGACCCAGCTTTATAATTTCATGGGCAAGCACCGAGGCAGTTGTTGTACCATCACCAGCTGAGTCATTTGCTTTACTTGCGACCTTAATTTCATTCAATGAGAAACACATAGCCATCAATAACTCACCAATACACAAACTATCACTACATCCAATATTCTAACTTCAGTGACACTATTGAGCAATAGCAAGAATATCCTCAGCTAACATTGGCAAAATGAGTGGGCCCAAATAAGAGAATCAAATACCATCAAAAAGCTAAAAAGACACTTATTAGTATTTATCGTTGTCAAACTTAGTTTCAAAGCTTATAGCAACAGCTATAGATAACAGCAAACTAGTTTTCTTCACCAAAAAAGGGGGGAACACAAAAGACTGGAGAAAGTATATCATTTTTCACTCAGGTGCAAGTAATACCCAAAAAATTTCTACATATAAAAACAAGACAGTGTTATAGTTCAAAAGAAAATCTTTACATGCATTAATTTCAAAGGACCAAAAATATCCTCAAAGTTACATCACTACGAACAACAGAGTATCTTCAATTATGATAAAGAGAGCAGAATGAAATAAAATGATTCAGAAGATGAAAGTCAGACCTCCCTTATCAAAGCTGCACCAGCATTCTCCATTGCATCAGCAAGTTCAATTGCTCGTGCAATAGTCACTCCATCATTAACAACTTTGGGACTTCCAAATTCATCCAGTACAACATTTCTCCCTGAACATAACCATGAAATAAGGATGGTAAGAATAATGGTTAATATATTTCCACAGAAAAATTCAGAGGATGCTGTCACGGCCTTTTTTTTGTGTCCGGAAGGGTCTAGAATATTCTATAGTTATGTAGACTCTAGTAGAAATGTATAATTGTATATAAGCGTCAAGAAATGTGTGGATCCTTATGTAAATGTCAAGAGATGTCCTAGAATGGTGTGAAACTCCCCATAATCCCAAAGACTAAAAGGATCGTGACGGGAACTAGAAGAGTTTTCCAAAATATCTTGTAATCTAGAAAGGTATATAGAAATATCCAAGGGTCGGGAGACCTCAAGTCCTCAACTATAAATAGAGGACCACCCTATTTGCTCCCATCATCATCCAAGTTGCATGTTCTCTCCTCTCTCATCAATAAACAGTTCTCTTCATACACACACTCTCTCTATCATATTTTCTAAGCTTCCTAAAGTTCTACAAGTGTTGGTATTCTTACTCGTCCTTGAAGGTTTTGTAATAGATTTAGTGTTGAAAAGGCCGACTTAGTAAGCACTAAAGGAATTGTGCTTCTAAGTACCACATGGGAAAAGCTTAGGTGAAAGAAGTTACCCTGTGACAATGCGCATGAAATATATCACAAGTAGGTTAAATAATCCATAGTGATCAAGAAGACAATGACACCACAAAACAAGCTACAGGTTATAGCCAGTTTAGCACAGTAATCATAGAAGGCTTACTTCATGCCAAATACATCATACTATTCACATTGCCATATTCTGTGGCCACACTAAATCAATCTACACAAACATTCCATTGGAGGCAATGCAATCATCAATACTTATGCGGCATAGTAGAAGTATTGGCAGACATACATACAACTTCGATTAATGCCATTTCATTACATCTGAACCCTGGGCAGATAGCATGATTCATCAGATGGATAAGACCAATATGAGTGTGACAACGTAATTGATAGAGTGATAGCATGGAGAACAACAGACAACTCAGTTATATTACCCAACCACCTCTTCAAATGACAATAATGATAGCTAGGAAAATACCTCTGGGACCAAGAGTAAGCCCCACAGCATCAGCAAGTTTGTCAATGCCAGCCTGCAGAGCTGCCCTCGAATTCTGGTCAAAGGCAATTTCCTTTGCAGCTGCTCTGACAACAAAGCGGGAGCTTGTCAGTCTATAGTTGAACTTTCGACCTTGCTTTGGTATCATACTCCGCCTTATGCTTCCCTACAGCGCGTAAGGATGAGAAGGAAAAAATTGCAAGCAAAAACAGAATTAGACTAAGCTAGATACAGATTCAACGAGAGAAAGGATTGCAAGAGTGTATGAAGACATTCACCGCCACCATCTGCACCAAATTTAAGCAAACTTAATACAGAAATAGTGGCTGATAACAACTCAAGAGCATAAAATACTTCCACGTCCAGCAACTTCAACTTCTACCCCCAGCATGTTTAATGACCAATTGAAGATGTCAACCAAACAGAACGACATTTTATATAACCGTGAAGTGTTAAGCGAACACTCAAGCTTCAAATCCAAGTGTTCTTGCATAACATTCTCAATAATTAAATGAAGGTCCAGACATCATCATGATGTATTTAAATATTAAGGTTTGTGTTTCATTTACAGTAGTATCATGCAACCGGCGAGCTCCCAAAATCAGAAGTGTTTTCTAAATTTTTTCAGATTTCTTTCTATCATTTTCTCTTTCTTCTTATTGGTCAAACTTGAACGACCAGATTAAACCACTATCTTTGCCAGCACTGGCAACAAAACACTCCCCAAAAAATGATTATCTCATCATGTCACTAGGGAAGACAAAAAAGAAACAATATTTTCGGGAGAGAGTTGTATGCAACACATTTTTCACATGCTTGCACAAGCCTTTCCAAGCACCATCACCTGGTCAACTTCAACTGAAAAGTGAACCCCGAACTCTCCAGACTCCAATAAAAATAAAAATTACAAAATAAAAGCAAAATAACAGCTCAAAAGAACACCAGAAAAAAAAGGAAAAAGAAAAAGTCTAAAATAAAAATTTACAAATTCAAGTCGCAAAAAGAGAAACGCATTCTCCTTAGGAAAACGAAAACGTGCAGTTAAAAAATGAGGAAGGCAAAGGGAAACATTAAAAAAGAGAAGAAAACTTATAGTAGAAGATACGAGAAATAAAGCAACTGGTAAAACCTGCTGCGTGTTGCGGGGCATTGAAGTGGTAAAGATGGCATTTGTTGAAGCCATTTCAGATTCAATCAAAACAGAAGCAGCGCGGAAAGGGCTCAGAGATTAAGATTAGGGTTATCCGTTTGGTCGTCGTGAGAGCTTGTACGAGTTGACAAGGAAATGAGAAAGGTCGGCAAACGGAGAGCCAGTTTACGCTCAGCTGCGGGTGCGACAGAGTGACAAGCACCGTCCAGAGGATTCTAGTTTTACGTATATATATATATATATATATATATAAAAATTAATTTATATAATAGTATATATAATTTTAAAAGCCTATAAAAAAAATTAGGTATCATCTTATTGAAAGTTAATTAATAATATAATTATATAAATATATTGCACTTTAATAATCGGTAGAAAAAAAAAATATTTATGTACAAGAACGAAGCTGACTTTGTTCCAATTTTGGTGCATGGTCAGCGACATATGTATGTGAGTGCAAATCTTATAACAAAAGGGATTAACGGCCTGTTTTCACATCTTACAATTAGATTAGATAATATCATTTACTATTACTACTACTATAATTACTAAGTATTACAATCATTATTAATGCAATTATTAGAATTATTATTAATGGAATATGCTACTCTTTAGGACATATGATGTCTACTAGTTTATGTGTATAATTATTATTTAAGTATCGTTACTCGAGTTTAGATGTGTGCTTGATTTTTATTTTGGTGTGCTTAATTGTGGTTTAGATATGTTTTAAGTTTGGTTTTCAAAAGAGTTTAGGAAATGAATTAAAATTTAAGAGATTTGATTTCCCTACGAAATCAGTTTACTTGTTTACAATTTCATTAAATTTAAAATATTAAAAAATCAGTCAGCCAATCATTAGCAGATCAATTAGCTAATTATGTCAAACTAATCAACTAGTTCCTTAGAGTTGTTGGGTTTCTTCATGCTCAAAAGATTCTCAATATTCTTCCTTAGTTAATTACCTCTTAAGATTTCTTGTGAGATTAGTTTATAAACTATTTTAAAGAGATTTTCGAACTGATTTAACCTTAATTAAGGTATTTGAACAAATCAAGGGAAAGAAATTTCTAAAAGAGATTGGATGACCTAAGCACATTTGTTCCATTATTCCTAATTTTCTCTCTTTTATGTGCAGTTCACAATAACAAAACCCATGCGTATATGACCTTCTACATCTCCCCTCATTCCCCTCTCTTTTTTCTTTTTTTCTTTTTTATTTTTATCTTTTTCCCTTTCTATGCTAATGCTTTTTTAGCCTTAATCCCCAAGACACCCTCTAACTCACCATTTTAGTTTATGGGTCAACTTTGACTCTATTTTTTCCTTTAATTCACTCCAAATTCGTTTGAGTATGAGTTAGGAAGTAGGGTTTCAAGATATATACCCCTCACCCTTCATTTTACACCCAAATCATTACCTAGGTATTGAGATAACAACCCTCATTTATCTCTTTTTCTTTGCCAACACAATCCTCTTTTTATTATTCCCCTTTGTGTTTTCTTTTCCACTTTTCCTTCTAATATTCTACTATCTCATCTTCCTCCAATCTTTTTTCTAGTTCTCTTTTATTTTCCCATATAGATGGGATTTAGACTTAGGAAAGATTTAAAGGATTGAAGTGTTTATCTTAGGCCTTTTTTCTTGATTTCTTTTAAGAGTTTGAGATCTCCCGAACTTTTGCTTCAACTCCTAACCTTTTTTATTTTATTTTATAAGATTTTAAGAGGTTTTACTAAGTATATTATGCTTTTTTTAAGATATAGAGGTTTTATTTTCCACTTTTCCTTCTAATATTCTACCATCTCACCTTCCTCTAATATTTTTACTAGTTCAGTATTGTTTTCTTATGCAAAAGTGTAACACCCCCATACGCATATTTTGATTTAAAAAAAAAACTATTTACAAGAATAAATAATGCAAAAGCAAACACATGAGTGGGGATGTTACACCACATCTAACACAGATACCCATCATTTATCTTATGCTAGGGGTAAGGCTAAAAACTTGTCCAACAAAGCCTAAAACAAATCATTGAATCCAAAACATCTTTGATATATTAATTGAAAATTTTGTGTTTCAAAATCTTAAACAAGCAATAAATTTGTAAATAGTTGTTTACAACAATATAGCATTTCACAATACAACTTCTTGAAATTATAAAATATCTAAAATAATTACAAAACCCCAAGAGGGATGAACTCCGAGTAGCTTTAAGACTCACCCCAAGTAAAAATAACATTAGAACTCAAGTAGAAGTACCTACATATAGATATCTAAACAAGTGCAATATCAATACGATGATGAACTTATTAAACAACCTAACTCATAACAATAGCATACACATGTATATTCACATACTTGGAGTAACTGATAAAACAGGAATGGCATACTCTCATATAAGATCATGAAAAATAAAAGAAAAAAATATGCAGAATAATTAGAGTAGTAGGAGAACATGATACAATATCAATGCATATCCCTGATAAATGAATGTATAACATTGGTTTTAAATCATAATATTCTTTGTTTGCATGGAATTTGTATATTTTCTTTTACGTTAGAATTAACACAGTTGTGTTGGGATACTACTTTACTTTTGATTTACCTTGCATGTATATCATGTTGGAGAAAAAGGATATAAAATGGATTAAAGTTGTGTGCAAATGGGCCTCAAAGAAAAATGGGTACAACTAATCAACTATAAGAAGAAGGAAGCAATGAAGTTTGTAGAACCCCATATCATTAAAAAGAACACCCAAACTTTTTCTAGATAAAAAAAAGAAAAAATAAATACATAGGCAAGTTGTGCTTAAAAGCATTCTAGTGTGTGTTTTTTTGTTATAAAGCTTGTGGCAATTATCTATAGAAAAAGAAAAAAAGACACCATACATTATATTTGAGGGAATGTATATTTTTGGAGACAAGAGTTTTCTCTCTTTTTCATCTACATTCTCAAAGATTTGTATCTAAAGAGAAAAACACATAATCACCATTAGATTTTAATTTTAAATATTTATAATTATTTGGATCTGGTGATCAACTCTACATATCTTCAAAATATTGGTTCCATCTTATAATCTATTGCTATATTTATTTCATTCATATCTAATTTCTCTACTATGCTTGTTGATTCAACTATGTTTAAGTAATTTCTAGATCTAAGATTGAATTATGTCTCATTAGGTAGTAAATCAATGGATTGATTTGATTGTGTATGTGAATTGCTCAATTTCACTATCCAATTGCTAGAGATATAATTTCTATTGAATTAATTAATCATCAATTTAATTAGACATAGGAAATCAATCGACGAATTGAAAGGTGAAAACCGGTACCTAAAATTAGTAATTAAACAGGAAATCTCTAATCATGAAAGTAGATAGAGTTTCTTAGAAAATTGATCAAATTAGCTTGAATCTATTAAGTTTAATCTAACCAAATACCATGAAAATAGGTTAATAAATTGTATTAAATATGATTTTTAGGCTTCAAAAGAGGTTATTAATTAATTTTGGCTAGTTCTTCCTTACAGATAGAGCACTCCATTTAATAATTGATTAATTCATTTATTCACCTCTGAATTATAATCGAAATTCCATCATAGGCTTTATTTATTTTATTGGAATCCTTTGAGTATTGCCTATTATTCTTGATTTTTTTGTACAATTATCACTTGTTATTTAACCTATTTGGTCTAGATAGTTGCAATTGATAAAATTCAACAATTAATAACAAAATCTTTGTGGGATATGACTTTGAAGTACTACAACAAATCCTTGTGCTTAAAAATTTAGGCACAGTGAGTTTTTAGCATCATTTTAGGGGATCCTTTTTTCTTGTGGAGACAATCTTGATGTACTATAATGAGTTTGCGCACTTGTGGATTTGGCTCATTAAGTTTTTGGCACCATTGTCAAAGACTTTGACATTATTAATATTGACTCTTTATTATTTTACTAGACTAGTTATTTATTTTTTTAATTTTTTCTTTATTTTCTTGTGCATGCACCATTGCATTCCCTGATCTCAATGACTTAGAGAAACGGTTGAGTGTAATTCCAAGATCGAAAGAACCTTATGGACTATCAAGAAATAGTTATGAGAAACAAAGGAGAATTTGAATAACAATACCACTATAGCAAAGAAAATCCAGCCCGCCAAGATTGATCTTTGATTAAATTTGCTTCCCAACATCTCATGGCACGCAATCAAGCATCACCAGACCTAATATTTTTGCCAACAAATTTAAGATCTATCCTTTACTTCATTCCATGGTCCAACATAACCAATTTGGTGCTATTCCAATGAAAGATTCTAATTTACACATCTCATTCTTCCTGGAGGACTACGATACTTTGAAGATGAATGGATTATCAGATGACGCCATCAAGATAAGTTTATTACCCTTCTCATTACAAGATAATGCAAGGGTTTAGTTGCATCACTTCCATTGAGCTCCATCACTACATGGAAACAACTCTCATCAGCATTTTTTGCCAAGTACTTCCCTTTAAGTAAGACAACTTAACTGAGGAATTAGATAACAACCTTCACGTAGAAAGAAGGAAATTCATGATATTACTCTTGGAAGAGGTACAAATACCTCTTAAGGATTTATCCACACCATGGATTAGAAGACTAGTTGATCATCCATATCTTCTATAATGTCTTCTCGACTATTAATGTTATAGCTGGTGGGGCACTAATGAACAAGATTGTGTGAAAGGCGAGACAAATCATCAAAGATGTGTCCCAAAATCACTTTCAATGGTTGATTGAGTTCTCTTTTCCTAAAAAGAGTGGGAGGTATGATATTTATGCACTAGATCATCTCGCATCTAAGGTAGATTCTCTATTTAAAAATGTGACAAATTAAGTGTTAGTGCCATAAAATCTCATACTAGTCAAGCATCATGTGAGATATGTGGCATCATAGGTCATACTGAATTATAAAGTGTAGTTCTATTATTTAAAATAAGTTACCTCCTAAGTTAAAGGATTCTGTTCATTTCTATTCCTTACATTATTGGTAATATTTCTATTAATCATGTCTTATGTGATTTAGGTTCAAGTATGAATTTAATGTCATTGTTAGTGTGTGACAAGCTACAAATGGGATATTTAAATCCCACCATCATATCCTTACAATTGGCAAATTGATTGGTCAAACATTTGGTAGGTATATTAAAGGATGTATCTATCCATGGGTCAGTAAATTTTTCATACAAGTTTATTTTGTTATCTTAGAAATTGAGGAAGATGCTTGAATTCATATCATTATAGGTAGGCCTTTATTATCTATGGCTGGAGCTATCACTAATGTCAAAATGGAAGGCTTTCTTTTAATGTTGGGGATGAGAAAGTTAAATTTGATTTATCTAACACTATATTATTTTCTTTGATTTATGATACTTGTTATAGAGTCAAGTCAATTGATAGGGTGGTAAAAGAAGATATTGCTTAACAGTTCTAAAGTGACCATCTTGAAGAGTTATTAACGAGAAGTGGGATACCTAGTAATGAAAATATAAAAATTATTGATATTGATAAAAGTTTGGAGGCAATTCCGATTTTTCCTCAAGGAAAGTAAACGATAGAAGTTCTTAAAGTAAAATCAAGTAGGTATGAATTTCTTCATTAAGGTATGAATTTCTTGACTCTGACTTTGATTACCCTATCATTGTGAGCACTAGCTCAAGCAAGGTGGAAATTAAAAATTACTTAGAATTCTTTGCTTGCATAGATAGGTCATTGGTTATAATATAGATTATCTTAAAGGAATAAATCATTCCATATTTATGCATCATATTATTTTAGAAGAAGGGTACAATACCTCCATTTAACATCAAAGGAGATTAAATCCAAACATGAAAGAAGTTTCAAGAAAAAAGGTAGTCAAGCTACTTGATACATAAATCATCTACCGTATCTCAAATAGTGAGTGGGTGAGCCTAGTTTAAGTGGTACCTAAAAAGGGTGGAATAATTGTCATTAAGAATGAGAAAAATAAATTGATTCCAACAAGGAAAATCACAAGTTGGTGAAAGTGCATAAATTATAGAAAATTAAATAAGGTCACCCAGAATGATTATTTCCCTTACCATTTATCAATCAAACATTAGAGAGGTTGGCTCAACATTCTTATTTCTTTTACTTGGGTCAGTATTTGAGATTTTTTCAAATCCCCGTTCACCCTTCTAACTAAGAGAAGACTACATTTACATGTCTACTTGACACATTTTCCTACCTAAGGATGGCATTTGGCTTATGTAATGCCTATGCCACCATTCAATGATGCATGATGTCCATATTTATGATTTTATAGAAGATATTATGGAAGTTTCTATAGATGATTTTTTATTTTATAGTACTACCTTTGACTTTTGTTTGAGTAATCTTTATAGGGTATTAAAAAGGTGCAAGGAGATTAATCTTCTTCTCAATTGGAAAGTATCATTTCATAGTAGACGAAGGAAGCATTCTTGCTTACTTAGTCTCTAGTCAGGGCTTGAGATAGATAAAGCAAAGATTGATATTGTTGCTAATATGCCACCCCCAATTTTTGTTAGAGGCATTCAAAGTTTCTTGGGTCACATCAGTTTCCTTAGGCGATTCATTAAAGATGTTTCAAAATTTTCTAAATCTTTAACTTAATTAATTATTAAAGACATGCCTGTTAAATTGAACCAATCTTGTTTGGATACTTTCAATGGGCTAAAAGAGGCATTGCCAATTACCCTAGTGATACAACCTCTTATTTGGAGTATTTTGTTTTAGGTGATGAGAGATGCAAGTAATTATGTAGTGGGAGTGGTCCTTGGAGCAGAGAAAATATGAAAAGGTTTATGTAATTTACTATGCAAGTTGAACTCCTGATGATACTCAAATAAACTATGATATAGTTCAGAAAAAGATCTTGGAAGTGGTGTTTACACTAGAAAGAGATCTTGGAAGTGGGCTAAACTATGATAATACTTAGTAGGATCAAATATTATAGTTTTCATTGATCATGCAACCCTTAAGTATTTGTTAACCAAGAAGGATGCAAAATAACACCTAATTAAATGGATCCTTTTACTTTAAGAGTTTGTCCTTGAAATTTGGGATAATAATGGTACAAAAAAATGTATTGGTTGGTTATCTCTCTAAGTTAAGGTAAGACATAGATAGAAGTGAAGTGGATGTGTAACACCCCAAAATTCACTACTTTTTTGTGTGGAATAAATTAAAATAGAAATATTTAAATTAAAACCCATGAATTTTAGGGATGTTACCGCTACACTTAGTACCAGACCGGTTCACTCTGACCATTCTAGTACCAAGTGCTAAGGTTAAAAAGAATATCTTCAAACTTAAACCGAGAGTTCATAAAAAGAACTAGAAAGATCATAACATAGAAATTATAATGCGCATAAAAGTTTATAATCAATAATAAGATAGAAATCAGAGCGCGAAATCAAAATTCCTCAAAGGGAATAATCTTACAATCGATAAAAGGTTTAATTGAAATACTCAATACAAGGTAATAAATCGTAAAATGATGAATATGATACATAAGAAATACAGAAGGAATAAATCACATAAAGAGTAAATATAGCCATGACACTCTCGAACTTTGAGCCAACCACAAGCTCAACACACAGCCCTGCCTGATGTCTTGCCCACTTGCACAAAGTCAGAATGACCTACTACTAGTGGGAATGAGCAGCACCCATGAAAAGGGTAGTCAATATGCTACGTACTAAGTAAGGTAACCGAGCACTAACGCCAACACATAAGCACATAAAATCATGCAGGATAATATTCAACTTACGCACTTTCAACCCACACATATAATATAAAAAAGTCATGTAGAATATTATACAGCTTACAAATGATCAAGCCCACATATAAAGGCCCAAATAGTCCAGATTAATTATTTAATTAATCTCTTATCGAAAATTGATTCAGACCATACTTTTATTCAAATCCATGCGAGTGCGGAAGCCCCCACTATTATAGCCGGTGGATCAGAGACAAGCATGGTTCAATACTCCTACCCACTATTATTAGCCGGTGGATCGGTCACACATAGGGTATCATACCCTAACCACTATTTCTTATCGGTGGATCGGTTGGCCCCGACTCACATGGTGTTCCGCTATAAGTACTTAGTGCCTTAGCATCTTAGGTGTTTGGTTTATTGAGCTCGGAGTCCGCCACTATTATGGCCGGTGGATCGGAGGCACATACGGTAACATATACTAACCACTATTATAGCTGGTGGATTGGAGACATATAGGACTACGCGTCCTAACCACTATTTCTAACCAGTGGATTGCTGGGACCCGGCTCAATACTCTTCCATTTTGCATAATTAATGTTTTAAGTATCTTATTCAAAAGCTTTTACCCAAAACATGCATGAATCATTTCCTTTACACTTCACACATCACAAATCATAAATTCCACCCTCATAATTACACTTTAATCACCAAATACACATGATACCATAAAACCCTAAGCAGTCACACAAAACCCTAATTGTCCACACAAACCCTAACTCGATCTCTTACGTACCCTTATATTACTCCACGTACTATTTTTCATCCAAAGTGTTCAAACACCCAAACAACACTTACATTATCTTCCTTACATCCCAAATCAACTTTTCATATGTAAATTTCACTCCCATGTAGACTTTACACATCCCATGCAACCTTTCAAACTTTTCGTGCAAACCCTAAAACTCCCATGTAAAAACCTTAGAATCAACCATGCAAACCATAGATCCATCTGTACAAAAACCTAGATTTCTCCATATAAAACTTTAGATTCAATCCATACAAAACCCTAGATTTCTCCATATAAAAATTTAGATTCAATCCATAAAAAAACCCTAGATTAGATCCTCCCATGCAACACCATTTAATTTGCCATGCAAAACCTTAAGTTCATCCAAATTAAACCCTAGTCCAGATTTTCCCATGCAACACCATAAAATCTTCCATGCAAAACCTTAAGTCCATCCATACGAAACCCTAAATTCTTTCATGCAAAACCCAAGATTCCTTTATACAAAACCCTAAATTCAATCCATACAAAACCAGAGATTCATCCATACCAAACACTAGATTCAAACCATATAAAACCAAAGATTCATTCATACCAAACCCTAAATTCAATCTATACAAAACCAAAGATTCATCCTTACTAAACCCTAAATTCAAACCATATAAAACTAAAGATTCACCCATACCAAACCTAAATTCAATCCATATAAAACTAAAGATTCATCCATACCAAACCCTAAATTAGATCCTCCTATACAAAACCATAACTTAGACTCTCCCATACAACATCATAAATTAGATTCTCCCATACAAAATGATAAATTAGATTCTTCTATATAACATCATAAATTAGATTTTTCCATACAAAATCATAAATTAGATTCTCCTATATAGCACTATAAATTAGATTCTCCCATACAAAACCATAAATTATATTCTCTCACACAAAACCCTAAATTTCCCATTTTATTCTTCTACTCATAGATCATTACAATACTTAGGTCAACTCACATCCCTTGGTCAACCTATTTCCCCCATTATCCTTTTTCATCCTTTCTCCCACACAAACCAGATCAACATCCTCACATGTATGTCTTATATGGTCATAATACATATCATCACATACCACAATATTTCATCACATAAAACATATGCCATTGAACAATACATGAACACACTTCAACTCCACTCCATACTACACATGAAATCAATATAACGATAAATATAGAATACATAACATACAAAGTATATAATGCACATCAACACACAATAGGCCTTAGTAACACCCTTACCTAAAATGACACCGGTCTTGGAGCATGCTCCTACGTCTCTTTAGAGCTTTGACTAGTCTCACCTATTTGAGGGAAAAACTAGAAATTAGACTCGCTCTTACTAAAAATACTATTAATTACTAATTTATTCTAAGACTAGGCTTTTGATAAAATAATAACATAATGATAAAAATAACATTAACTAATTACTAACTTTGGTAAAGATATAGAAATAATAGTAATATTATAAAATTTCATAATATAGGGTTAAATACTTTACCCTAATAATAATAACAATAATGATACCAAAATAATAATAGCAAAGATACTAAAAATAATATCAATGAGAATATAAATAAGAATAATAATAATAATAATAGTAACAATAATAATAATAAAAAGGATATTATTAAAAAACAAAGTGAAATAAGGGCTTCAGCCCCTTTACCAAAATAATACTAATAATAATAATAGTAACTTTAATAATAACATTTAGTAGTAGTAATAATAATGAAATAGTAATAATCATAATGATAAAACCATAATAGTGTTGCAAAAATGATAATAATCATAATGGTAATAATAGTAAGGATAATATTTGAAGATAAAAAGAAGTAGGGTTTCCACCCTACATTGAATAATAATAACTCAATAAATAATAATAATAATAATAATAACACTAATAAGAATAAATACTAATGATGATATAAATACTAATAACCTTAATAATAATAAGACATGATATTTATAATACTACTACTACTACTAAAATTCAAATAGATACAATAGGGTTTCAGCCCTATATAGAATAATAATATTAACATTTAAAATAATAATAATAATAGTAATAATAATAATGATGATGATGATGATGATAATTATATTAATACTAATCACATAACAATAATAATAATAATAATAGAAATAATAGTAAAATAGTTATAATAATAATGAAATAATAATAATAATTATTATTATAATAATAACATATTAATATTAATAATAAATAATAATAATAATAATAAATCAAAATAAAATATAATAGGGCTTCAACCCTCAATAGAAATAATAATAAAAATATTAATAATAATAAAATAATAATATTATTAATAATAGTATATATATTCAAATAAATGAAATAAATAAATTAAAGCTTGTATAAATAGTAAAAAATGGTTGAAAAGGTTTAGGGTTCAACCTTAAGCTAGTGGTGATAGGCGGCACCAGCGATGGTGCACGATGGCGGTGATGGTGGCCCGAAAAAGAGAATAAAAGGGGAAAAATTTAAGGCTAGGAATAAAGTAGGAAGAAGGAGGGTGGAAGTAAGGGTAATTATGGCTTCCCAGAAGGAGAGGGACAGAATGAGGGTGGCGGTGCATGGCGGCAGCGGTGGTAGCTTAAAGGGGAAGAAGTAGAGAAAGAGATGAGGAGAGGGAGGGAGAGGAAAAGAAAGGTAGGGGGACATAGAGGAGGGTCTGTAGAATACAATGAGAGGTAAAAGGAGCAACAACAGTGGTAGGAGAGGTGGCTAATGGTGGTTCGAAGGGCGACGGAGGTTGAAGAGAGGGTTGATCGGGAGGGCTACTTCACACAGCTAGGGTGACTTGTGCAGGAAGAATCAAGGGATATGGGAGGCGTAGTTAGTTAGAGGATGGTGCAAGGAAGACTTAAGTAGGCAGAGAGGGCGACAAATTGGCTGGAGGCGGTGGAAATGGTGTCTAAAGGGATGGTGGTGGCAAGGTAGGTTTTTGGGGGAAAACAACCAAAGCTCGATACAGAGCTTAATCTGGGGGTATTTATAGGGTTTAAATGATAGGGTGAGGTCTGTGGGACCATGAGGGACTAGGCAAGGTTGGTTTGGCCTTACTGGCAATGAGGTTGGCCGGTAGAATTTCAGGGACGAGGCGGGGTGTTATGTAGGAAGAAGGGAATTGTGTGCGAGAAAAGGGGAGATGTGGCTGGGTCAAAATGACCAACGAGTAAGTAGGGAAGAGGGGGAAGCGAAACGATCGGTCAACGGGCGTAACCAGCGGCAAAAAACTAGGGGAGCTAGGCGGCAGAGTTGCAGGTGATCGACGGGAGGAAGGGGAAGAAGAAAGAAGGAAGAAAGGGCTGGACCGGTGGTCAAGAAGAAAAAGAAAGAAAGGAAAGAAGGGGAAAGAGTTCGGTCGGTCGGCACAGTGAAATTTTTTTTAAGTGAAACGCCGCATTTTAATGGCAAATGAAGGAAAGTGTCGCACGGTGTTTTGGGCTGCTGAAAGAAGAAGAAAAAAAGGAAGGGGCCGCAGGTAGGCAGGCCCAATCAGGGAGAAAGTAGAAAAGAAGAGAAGAAAAAGAAAGAAAAGAAAAGAAAAAAGGAAGGAAAAGAAAGAAAGAAAAGGAAAAAGGAAAAAGAGAAAAACAAATTAGTGGATTGGGTTAATTAAATTAATTAAGATATTTAGGATATTTAAAAAAATAATAATATTTAAAGAAAATAATATTTAAATCCTTTTTTAGGCTAATTTAGGATTTTAAAAAGATTTTTCATAAATTCTATTTTAATTAGCAAATCACCGAGATTTTCTTCAATTAAATTATTTATAAAATTAATATTAATTTGAAACTATTTTCTTCTTTTTATTTTAAATAAAATAATTTATTTAATTAATTTTCAAAATAAAATCCTTAATTAGCTAAAATACCAAAAAATTTCTAATAAAAATTATTTATTATTTTCTTCTTGAATAGCCTTAATTAATTCCCTATTATTTAATAAAAATAATTTATTTAATTAATTTTCATAATAAAACCTCATTTAAATATAATTTTTAAAATTAGAAATTTTTTGGGCATTTCAGGATGAAACTCCATTCAATGATTCATTTTTAGATGACAACTTTTTGGTACATAAGCTTGTCCACCCCATGGTTTGCATAATTTGAAAAATATATATCATGTGGTGTAATGCCCTCAGACTTGTCTTATCAACAAAAAAGGATGTTTCTCTTGGATGTCAACCACTATTATTGGGATAAGTCTTATCACTATAAAAAATGTATAGATTAATTTTACAAAAGATGTCTTTTTGAAGAGAAAGTTGATAGTGTCATATCTCATTATTATTCTTACCTTATGGGGATCTTGGTGACACTTCGAAGGCAGCTTCAAACCCTTCAAAGACATTAAATAATTTATTATATCTTGTGATTGATGAAATACCCCGAAATTTTCTAATTTTAAAGTTTATATTTAAATAAGGTTTTATTTGAAAATTTAATTTAGTAAATTATTTTTACTAAAATAAAAGGAAATTTAGTAGGGCAAATTAATAAGAGATTTTATAAATATGTTAAGTAAAGGAAATTTTGGTATAATATCTAATTAAGGATTTTAATTTGGGAAATTATTTAAATAAATTATTTTATTCAAATTAAGAAAGATAAAATAGTTTCAAATTTATTTTAACTTTATAAATAATTAAATTAAATAAAATTTGAGGGATTTATTAGTTTAAAATGAAAATTTTGGAAAAATCCTTTAAAAATACTATTTAGCCTAAAAAGGAATTTAAAACTTATTTTATTTAAATATTATTAATTTTAAATATCCTAAATATTTGTATTAAATTAAATGGACCCAAATTAATTATTTAATTTTCTTTTTTCTTCCCTTTTAATTTTTTTTTCTTCTTTCTTTCTTTTTCTTTCTCTTCCTTTCTTTTGTCTCACCGGAATTGGGCCGTTGCACGGCTCAATCCATTCTTTTTCCTTCGGCGCGGCCCAGCCTGCATCGCCGCCTGCCTCGTCCCTCCCTACGCTGCGTTTCATGTCGTGTTTCCAACTAAACGCCGCGTTTCACTTTAAATTTTATAACCGTTACCAGCTAACCTAAGACGCCATGATTCAGCCTTTTGTTTCTTCAAAGCTCGTCGTTTCATTAAACGACGTTTTACGTCGCACGAACCGGCTGGCCAGCCTCCCCCATCTTCTTCTTTCTCCTCCCGCCCGACGCCATAACCACCCACCTCCCTCCTTCCCCGAAAATGGCACCACCGGCCACACGTGGCGTGACCGGCTCTTCTCTCGCTCGTTTTCTTCCTCTCGATCTGCACGTTCATTTAAAACCATCATCTGCCCCTCTCTTCTGCTCGTTTGTGCACTGTTGCCTCGCGAAGGTCGAAAAAATAATTCAAGTTTTTGCCGGCCGACCTTCGGCTTGAATTAAACCGATTTCCCTCCCAATTTCAACTCCTGGTAACCTCCCCAATTCAAACTTAACCTCCACAACTATAAATACCTCTCTTATGGCCTGGGTTCGGGATTTTTCTTTCCCCGAAACCCTAAGCATCGCCCGTGCACCACTGCCTCTTTAGACGACTCTTCCTCCATCTTTGGCTAACTTCAACGCCTTCGCTTCATCCCAATATCTTCCCTGCAACACCCTCTAATTAACTAAACCATCCATGACCTTCAATTCATCTTGTACAAGCCTCCATAATCATGCAAAGTTAGCTAGTGGTCTCGCCAGAAAATTTCACCCCGAGACTTGAAACACCATCCACCGCCACATCCGCCACTTCTACCACCTCCCAAGCCAACCAATAAGTCCTTCTAAGGCTCCTCCACCGACCTATAAAATTATTTTATTTTTCTCCTCCCCTCTCACCTCTTTTTCTTCATTTTTACCCCTCTTAGATTCATTTTCCCGCCACCGCCGGTTCCACCTACATCCTCCGACTCAAGGTGAAACCCTAGACATTTTAAACACTTAGTTTTGAATTATTGATTAATTATTCTATTTTAGCCTAAATTTTAGTGTTAATTCGACTTTAATTATTATTATTATAATTATTCTTATTATTGTTATCAACTATATTCTAATTTCTAAATTTTGTTGACAGGTCTAGGAGTATTATTGAGTAAGATAAATTATTATTCTTGAATTTGTATTATTTAATGGGATTATTACATGTTTACTATTGTTATTAATAATATTAATAATATTATTATGTTTAGGGTAATTATTTAATTAATGTTGTAATTATTTCAAGAAGAACAGAAACCAAAATTTTTAATTATGCCTCGCACTTTTACTTTTCATTAATATTATTAAGATTTTTAACATTATTTCTAATTATATTATTATTATTATCTTTATTAACTTTATATTATAAGTATATATAATGTTAATATTATTATTACAATTTCTAATGGTATTATTATTATTAAATTAGGGTGGTTCAAAATCCACCTTTTGATTTTAAGAATTTTGGTATTAATAATATTAAGATCCTACTAATAAAAGTATCATTAATAATATTATACCTTATTATTATTATTATTATTATTATTATTATCATTATCATTATTATACTATCATTATATTTTGGTGAAGGGTAGAAACCCTTAGATCACCACCCTCTTCTAATGAAAATAATAATTCATTTGTATTTTTAAGTAATAGTTTCTATAGTTAAATTATTAAGTAGTAATATGTTAATTAAAAACCCAATCTAGGAATAAGTTAGAGGATAATAAAATTATGTAAGAGAGTCTAATTCAGTATGCTTTGATATAATAGGCGAACCCAATCAAACCCCCTCAAGTGAAATAGGAGCGTGCACCAAGATCAGTGTTGTTTTAGGTAAGGGTCTACTAAAGCCATTTATGTGTTTGCATGCTCTATGTGTTTGATATGCCATGTATTTTATGTTCGTTATTAATAATTATTGCGCATGTGGCATGATTGTGGAATGGAAGTATGTTGTTGTGAATATACTGTGGCATGAGAATTATGCATATGTTTATGTCATTAATGTATGATATGACTTGAGGCATGTGTTAGGGTTTTGCATAAAATGGCGTGGTGCTAGGGTTTGCATGGAATGATAGGGAGTTAGGTTTGCATGGGATGGAAAGAAGTTGGGGTTTGCATGGAATGATAGGGAGTTAGGGTTTGCGTGGGATGGCAAGAAGTTGGGGTTTGCATGAAATGGTATGATGTTAGGGTTTGCATGAAATGACATGATGTTAGGGTTTGCATGAAATGACATGATGTTAGGGTTTGTATGGAATGGTATGATGTTAGGGTTTGCATAAATTGACCTGAGTTTGGGACTTTCATGGAAGCATGTCTACGCGGAGCTAAGGTTTGCATATGAATTAGGGTTTGCATGGAAGTGAGGTAAATGTGAAGCTAGGGTTTCCATATAAATTGGGGTTGCATGGAAGTGTGGTATACATGGAGCCAGGGTTTGCATATGAATTAGGGTTTGCATGGAAGTGTGGTCTACGTGAAACTAGGGTTTGCATGTGGATTAGGGTTTGCATGGAAATATGTCTGCGTGGAGTTAGGGTTGACATGGGAGCTAGGGTTGCATGGAAGTGTGGGTTACGATGAGTTAAGGTTTGCATGGAGTTATTTATGCATGGGCAAATGTTTGTGAGTGGTTAATGTTATGATTAAAATACTTAAGACATTAATCTTTTAAAGTGGAAGATTATTGAGTCGGGTCCAGACCGATCCACCGGTCAAGAATAGTAGTTAGGGTTTTACCCTATATGTGACCGATTCACCGGTAATAATAGTGGTTAGGACATGAGGTCCTATGTGTGACCGGCCCACCGGCACTAATAGTGGGGTGACTCGAGCTCAATAAATACAAACCATAATTGTTAAAGCTCTTAAAAGACATAAATTACTTACAACGAAACACCATGCGAGCAAGAACCAGACCGATCCACCGGTCAGGAATAGTGGTTAGGGTTTTACCCTATGTGTTTCCGGCCCACCGGTTATAATAGTGGGGTGTTCCTGTCTTCGCATGGATATGATGCGAGCAGGAACCATACCGATCCACCGGTCAGGAATAGTGGTTAGGGTTTTACCCTATGTGTGTCCGGCCCACCGGTTATAATAGTGGGGTGTTCCTGTCTTCGCATGGATATGATGCGAGCAGGAACCATACCGATCCACCGGTCATGAATAGTGGTTAGGGTTTTACCCTATGTGTGTCCGGCCCACCGGTTATAATAGTAGGGTGTTCCTGTCTTCGCATGGATTGATAAAAGGCATGATGTTAATTGACTTTTGATAAAAGAAAGATTAAATGGTTAATCCGGACCTTTTGGGCCTTATGTGTGGACTATTGATTATAAGTTATGGATTTCACTTTATGCTTCTATGTATCATATGTGTGGATTATAATTGTATGTGATCATTATCCTACATGAATTAATGTGTTATATGTCGGCCTTAGTATTCGGTTACCTTACTCGGTACGTAGCGTACTGACCACCCGTTTCATGGTGCTGCTCATTCCCACGAGCAGAAGGCCCGTCTAATTTGTTGCAGGTAGGAGATACTTACTTTGATGCTATCGATGTCTATGAGACATAAGGAGGGGCAGAGTGATAGTTGGATTGGACCAATTTCTAGAGAGACGTGGCCGTTCTCTTTTAATTTATAACTCATGTTATTTTTATTATGTTTAAGTTGCCGAAACAACTTTGTTAATGTTGTTTGATTATTATTTGAAAAACAATAGTTGGTATTTCAAATTATGTAAGACTTGCGCATACTTTGATTTTCAATTTTTAAATTTGAATTTATATGGTATTACTTATAATGTTTTCTTAGCCTTAGCACTTGGTATCGGAATGGTAGAAGTGAACTGGTCTGGTACTAAGTGTGGCGGTAACATCCCCAGAATTTACAGTTTTAATTTATGAGTATTGCTTTAAAAAATATTTGTGTAAATTTTGGGGTGTTACAATTGATGTCAAAGGATGTGCAAAAAATAAATAAGAAATGAAATGCATTTGAATAACATATGCAAGGTTGAACTATTTTATATTTGGGGAATTAACTTCATGGGGCCATTTCCACCATCGTACAACAACAAATATATTCTAGTTGCAATAGATTATGTCTATAAATGGATGGAGGTAGTGGATTATACCACTAATGATGCAAAGTTTGTAGTTCAAATTTTCCAAAAGGTCACATTTCTAAGGTTTAATATTCCTAAAATAGTTATTAGTGATGGTGGTTCTTAGTTCACTAATCAAAATTTTGTTACACATTTGAAGCAATATGGTGTTACTCATAATATGGAAACACCTTACCATTCCCAAATGAGTGGAAAAGTAGAAATTACTAATTTTGAGATTAAGTTGAAAAAATAGTGGCCCACACACAAAAAGATTGGTTGATGAAGTTGGATGATGCTTTATGGGCCTACTAAATTGCTTCTAAGATGCTAATTAGATTGATAGCTTTTTATTTGGTATATAGAAAACCTAGTCATTTGTTAGTTGAAGTTGAACACAAGGTGTTTTGGATGATAAAAGTAATTAATTATGACTTGAAGGCCATTGGAAAATGGAGAAAGCTCTAACCTAATGAGATTGATTAGTTGAAATTAGATGCCTATGAGGATGTGTGGATACATAAGAAGAGAACAAAGAGATGGAATAACAAACATATTACTCAAAGAGAATTTTAAGAATGAAATTTGGTACTTTTACTCAACTTTCGTCTTAAGATCTTCTTAGGTAAGCTTCATTTTAGGTCGTCTAATGAGTTCAAATTTTGATATATTTTATACCCTTTTAATATTATTTTTTGGTCTTTTCTTTGAGCATTATATAAGAATAATAATAATTTTATGCTTAAGTAATAATAATCTTAAATATTTTATTATTTGAGCTAAAATAATATAAATTAAATAAATTTAAAGTATAAGATTATTTATTATTATTTTTAAAATTTATTTTGTAGTTTAAATAAAAAATTTGGGTCCTTTGGGATGAAAAAGAAACAACGGCTGAAAGAGGGACTAATTGAGAAAAAGAAGAGTCAATGGGAATCTTTTTATAAAAGGGGGGCAGCCTATAGTAGAAGAAGTCATCAGGAGGCCGCAGTAGAGAAGAAGGCAGTGGCCGAGGAAAAGAGAAAAAAGAAGAAGACAACATTGAAATTCTAACATTGTACAGCATAGAAGAGGAGAAAAGTTAGAGCAGGGAGGGAGATACGAGACAGGGACTAGATGGAAGAAAAAAGAGAGAGATAGCTAGTGAGGTAGGAAGGAGAAACTAACAAGAGGTTGTTACATAAAGAAAGGCAGTTGATGAAGTAGAGATGCACAGACGTGCTAGGCACGGAAAATAAAATCATATGCATGGAATCTCACACAATTGGGAGAGAAAAAGAAAAAGAAAAGAGAATTGAAAAAAATTATTTCAGATGAAATTTAATAATTTTTCATCTGAATAAAATTTTAAACTTTTATCCATAATTAATTTCAGTCATTTCTTTCTCTATTTTTGATATATATTTTTGTATAATTAATTTGATTATTATGACTGGCTAATTATTTATTGTTGGGGAATAGATTGAAATCCTAGATTATGGTTTGAGATATGATTTTATTTTTCTTTATTTTATAAGATTGTTCTTTGACTCTATTTTAATTGTTATTATTTATATATATGATTTTATCAAGTATAATTTATATAGTGCATGCATTGTTTTAGTTTCCTTATAGTGATAGTATATAGGATTATATGCTAGGTAGCCATATAAATATGCTAGAATTTGTATGTATAAATTATAGCTAGGTTAGATAAGAATTCACCTAATAGTTTTGTGATTCTAACTAAAGTAGTGAAACTTTTAGATACGTGTGGATCAAAGGAGAGAAATACAACTAGACATACTTATTGTACTAGTTTTGGGTACTTAGATTCACATCATTCCACTTCTACTTAATGCATTAAATATACTTAAATATAGGAGCCACTTGTTGCTACTATATTACTAGTATTTAATAGGATTTAATATTGGTGTTTTGTCTTATTAATTACTTTAGGGAAGTAATATAAAGTGTATAGACCTACTTTTGGCTTACAACTTAGTCAGTCTCATTCTCATGATTAAAAGATGACTTAGAAATTATTGTTATATTTTGACCTAATCTAGTAGTAGATTTTGAGTTTCCTAGCACATTTATCATATTTATAGTATCCATTATTTTTATTTAATTTATTCTTTTTATTATTTTATATTATTAAAAAACCCTATTAATGCATTTTTCTTATTATTAATTTATTTTGTATGATTTAGAGTTTTTATTTATTAATTTATTTTTATTATTTATGAGCTAGTTAAATAGAGGTGAGCCATCTCAATCTCTAGTATAAAACGATACCCTTATTTACCAATACTATAGTTGATTATAAGAGGGTTTAAATTGCGTGTTAACTATGACTACACCAATTTTTGGTACTGTTGTTAGGGATTGATAACTTTGCTTATATTTTACTAGCAATTTGTTTTTAGTATTTTGTGTGTTTTCTTTTAGTCATTCTTTTCTTATTAGTTTTTTTTTTCTCTCTTTTGCACATTTTCTTTTTTATCTTGTGGGTTTACTTGCTTATAGTGTTTTTCTTATTTCAAGTACCCACTGGCGAATGCATACATGAGGAAAACCATAAGAATAGCTTATACCAGTGACTTTTGAGTTAGAAAGATTCATTCGAGAAATTATAAAGTTAAGAATTTCTAGTTTTCCTTCAACATCAAAACTCAAAGACGAGCTTTTTGGTTCTTCATCATCACTAGACTTTGAAAAAGTAGCTTTAAATATCACCACATCATTACCAAAAGAGTATATCTACTTCATTTACATAGCAGCTAATAGGAGTTTGCAGGAGTTAGTAGCCTATAATATAGTTGAAGTTGTACCTACATACATTGGCTACCCTAAGCCAGCTAATGGAAAGGAAAAAGACTTTAAGCTAAATCCAGCCCACTTCATCATCTTTCGACTTTCCATGGGTTGCCAAGCAAATATCCTAATAAATTCTTAAAGGAATTCCAATTTGTATGCGTCTCCATGTGCCCTAAGGAGGCAGACCTTCAAATCCTAAAGGTTAAGGAATTTTTATTTACCTTAATGGATGGTGCGAAGGATTGGCTTTATGAGCTACCTATAGGGTATATATACTCATAGGACACCTTGGCTAGTGCATTCTTAGACAAGTATTTTCTAGCTTCATATGTCACGATACTGAGGAAGAGGATCACCGGGAGCCAGCAAGAGCCTAACAAAACATTCCATGCTTACTATAATAGGTAAAAGGCATTGCTATTATAATGCCCACAATATAGGATGAGGGAAGAGAACTTGTTGCAATACTTCTCTGAGGACCTCACTCCACTTGAGACAAATATGTTGGATATAGCGAGTGGTGGCTTTTTCATGGATAAAGATCCCACTTTAGCTGAAGCCTTATTGAAAAACCAAGCCTCTATCGCACCACCATAATACTATGGACTTTCTACTTGTGCAAGAGTAAATAAGGTAAGTGTAAATAAATTTGATGATAGGCTTAACCAAATCACTACTCTTGTTTTGCAGATTGCCATAGCTACCAAAGTTGTTACAACATGTTGAGTATGTTTGGTGATAGGACATCCTAATGATAAATGCCCATAGATGATTGGAGGAGAGGATCATGCACAAGCAAATGCTATTAGATTTTCAAATACTTATCATCTACGTATGTGCAAACATCCTAATTTCAATTGGAAAGATAATAATAATTTTCTTAGTCTTCTAGATTTCAACCAAGTGGCACTAAGTTTTTATCAAAAGCTGCAATAAAGATCCTCTCAACCTCAAGCTCCAACCACTAATAAATATGATAAGATGTTCAAGTTGCTAACAAATAGACAAAATAAGTTAATGTAGTGGTAACAAGAAGTGTTAAATCTTGTAATAGTGATCCAAACACAACCAAGGAGAAATTAGAGTAGTTAGAAGAAGACCCACTACAAAAGAAGGGGAGATCATGTAAAAGCAAGAGAATAAGAGCGTAAAGAAACAAAGAATTGATCAACCCATTATTCAGCAAAAATCCCAAGAGTTTTTTAAATGATAAATCCTCTACTATTCCAAAATTTGTTGCCACTAATCCTATTTCTGCTTCTTCTTTTACTAGTAGACTATCTAAATCAAAGAAGGAAGAGAGTGATCAAGCTATATGGGACACGTTCAAGAAGGTGCTGATTAACATTCGACTCCTAGAAGCTTCTAAGCAAGTGTCCAAATATGTAAAATTTTTAAAGGAGTTATGAACCACAAGGAAGAGATTGCGAGAGAAGGAAGTGGTTAGGACGAGTGAGCAATTGTCTATTCTCATATAAAGAGAATTACCTCTAAAGTGCAAAGATATTGGAAGCTTCATTGTCCCATGTGCAATTGGTAGCAAGAGGTTTGAAAATGCCATGCTAGACCTAGGTGCATCTATTAATGTCATTTCATATTCTATTTATGCTTCTTTAGTTTTAGGAGAGCTTATGAAAAATAATGTTATCATTCAACTTGCTGATCGTTCTAATGCATTCCCCAAGTGTCTTGTAGAAGATGTTCTTATACAGGTTGGTACACTTATATTTCTGGTAGACTTCTACGTGTTGGATGAAAAGGAAAGTAGCTTGAGTTCAATGTTGTTTCTCTTGGAAAGGCCTTTCATGAAAACTGCTCGCATAAAGATAGACGTTCATATTAGTTCTCTTACTATGGACTTTGATGGAGAAGTCATAAGCTTCAACATCTTTGAAGCCATGAGATACCCCATGGATGACCATTCTTGCTATACTATTAATACCATTAGCAATCACTCTTATGAAAACCTTAAGATTGGATGATAAAGGAGAAGATAATTCTTTGGAAGAGATAGAGGTAAAACTATCCCCACATCTTGTGCATATTATAGGATACATAGAGGCAAACCCTACATATCGGTATAGATCCCCTCCCTTTTCAATTCCTTTATCTACTAACAAACCTATACCTTCTATGATTCAGGCCTCTACATTAGAGCTCAAGCCATTACCGGATCATTTGAAGTATACATACTTAGGAGATAGAGAGACCCTTCCGACGATCATGTCTTCAAAGTTGATAGAAGAGCAAGAAAGCAAGTTTTTGGAAGTCCTTAAACTCAAAAAATAGTTATTGTGTGGGCATAGAAGACATCAAAGGGATAAGTCCTACCATGTATTTTCACTACATACTTCTTAAAGAAATATCTAAACTACCCAAAGAACCTCAATACAGATTTAACCATCTTATAATGGAATTAGTAAAGAAGGAAATCATCAAGCTCTTGGGTTATGGAGTCATCTACCCAATTTTATATTCTAAATGGGTGGTGTCTATTCAGGTGGTACCTAAAAAGTCGAGGGTCATTGTAGTTAAAAACGAGGAGAATGAGCTTATTCCACAAAGAATAGTAACCAGTCATCGGGTATGCATTGATTATAGGAATTGAATATTACGATAAAAAAAAGATCATTTCCCATTACTATTTATTAACTAGATGCTCGAGATATTGGTGGTTATGTTCACTATTTATTTCTTAAAGGGTACTCCGGTTATAACGAAATTCACATGGCAAAGGAGGATCAAGAGAAGATGACTTTTACATGCCCATTTGACACATTTGATTGCCGATGCATGCCCTTTGGCCTATGTAATACCCCTAGTACATTCCAAAGATGTATGGTTAGTATTTTCTGTGATCACATTAAAAAGATTATTAAGGTTTTTACAGATGTTTTGAGTGTCTTTGATGATACTTTTGATTCTTTTTTCAATAGTTTAACTTTAATTTTGAAATGATGTGAAGAAACTAACCTTATAATTAATTAAGAAAAGTGTCATTTCATGGTGACACAAGGAATCATACTTAGTTATATTGTTTCATCTAGAGGGTTTGAAGTTGATAGAGCTAAGATAGATGTTGTGTGCTACTTACCCTCTCCCACTTGCATGAGAGAGGTGCATTCTTTTCTTAGACATACAGGCTTATATTAATGATTCATAAAGGACTTTTCTAGCATTGCACATCCATTGACATGCCTTTTTCAAAAGGATGCGCCTTTTGATTGGCGTAAGGAGTGTCAAAAAGCATTTGATGAACTTAAAAAGCTCCTAATACTAGCCCCAGTGATGCTACCTCCAAATTGGTTCCTACCATTTTAAGATCATGTGTGATGCTTCTAACTATGCGATTGGTGCATTATTAGGGAAATAAAAGGATAAAAAGTCTTAAGTCATTTATTACACCTTAAGAACTCTTAATGATGCTCAATTAAATTACTCAACTATTGAGAAGAAATATTATCAGTATTATTTGCTCTTAAAAAATTTATATTGTATTTAATTCAAATTAATGTTATAACTTTTATAGGTCATGCAGCATTAATGTATTTACTATCTAAAAAGGAAGCAAAATCCTGGTTAATATGATGGATTCTCTTGCTACAAGAGTTTGATGTGGAGATAAATGATAAGAAAGGGAGTGGAAACATAGTAGTCGATCATTTTAGCCACATGATTCAAGATGGTGAACCCAAACCCTTGATTGAAATTTTTTCAGATGAGCTGCAGGATATAGATAAGTACACCATGGTTTGATAATATTGTGAACTATCTTATTACTCCTAATCTACCCATTTGTATGCCATCATCTATGAGAATTAAAATTAGAAAGGAAGCATAACAATATGTTTGAGATGACCCCTATTTGTGGAAAGTTGGTATTGATGGTGTAATGAGGATAGATGTCATTGATTTAGAATTTGAGCATATTTTATCACATTGTCATACATTGCATTATGGAGGGCATTTTGGTGCTAAAAAGATAACCTCCAAGTTTCTTGAAGTTGGTTTTTATTGGCCTACATTATTTAGAGATGTTAACACTTATTGCATGAGATGTGATAGGTACCATAGATCAGGTAACATTGGTCTAAAAGATCAAATGCCCTTAACCTCTGTTATAGTTGTAGAAATTTTCAATGTGTGGGGAATTTATTTTATGGGTCCATTTTCATCTTCTAAGGGATATCTCTATATTCTTCTTAATGTGGATTATATATCAAAATGGGTGGAAGTGATTGCTACTCGTACTAATAAATCTTGTGTAGTTGCATGTTTCATTTAATCGTACATCCTTTCTAGGTTTGGTATGCCTAGAGTGATTATTAGTGATGGAGGATCACATTTTTGCAACTACATGATCAAAGCTTTGCTACTCAAGCATGGGGTTACACATCAAGTTTCTATACCCTACCATTATAACACTCCCAAAATTTGGAACTTAAAAATTTCGTTTTAAAAAGTTAATAGAGGAAGCCAAAATACAAAATATAGGGGTATCATGTTGTATCCAACGTAGAAGAGGCACTCCCTATGCCCAGTCCATGTCAAGTGCAAGGAAAAATTAACATCATACCTAGGAATTAGGTGTGTGAGGCACTTGATTCCACCATGATATAGGATATGAAAAAGAGAGAAGGGAATAAATAGTAAAAATATAGGACTAGGAGTCCAAAGAGAGAGATAGAGATATCTGGATAACCATACCCTTTACCATTTTCTTTAGCGCTCACCCAAGGTAAGCACATTAAGCTAAAAATCATCAATCACCTGCAAAATAGGGCAGGTCTGCTCGTGGGAATAAGCAGCACCCATAAAATGGGTGGTTAGTATGCTACGTACTGAGTAAGGAAACAATACTATCAGAGTAGTGCTACAAATAACACATGATTTCACATTAGATAAATAAGTGAGATAACCAAATAAATGAAACTTCTCATAAGATAGAAAATGTTTCAGATTCCTTTATTAAGTATAATCCATCTTCATTCTTTTACATACGTTGAGTGTAGGAATCCCACTATTCTTAAACTAGTGAAATGGTCTGAAACTCTTTTCAAGGACAACACACTCAAGCCACTATTCTTTCCGATGGAACAGAGATTAAAAACATCATCTCAGGGCAAAATGCTCTCGAGCCATCCTCGATGGAATAGCAAACATACATACATACATACATACATATATATATGTATGTATGTATGTATGTATGTATGTATGTATGTATGTATTTATTTATGTATGTATATATATATATATATATAGGAAAATAGATCACATTGGCCCTACTCACGTGCTCTTTCACTTTAAGTGATTAGTATCTTATTCAAGATTGATTCTCAGGCACAAAACACATTAAAGTAGAGATACACATAGCATAGGTCTAAGTTCTTAAGTCCTTTCAAACCCTAATTACACACCCTTTAGTATTCATTCTCCTATGTTGATTATTCTACACAACTTATAATATATCATCTCCAAATCCCATCATTAGTATCATAACCAAAATGTATGATATAATTCCCATGCACATACATTAATAATCCTGTCCTGATATATTACTCACAAAATATCCAAAACCCAATTTTCATAGATTTGTCATAATACCTCTCACGAAATTTAAATAATTACCAATTTTGATAAATAACCTCTAATGTCAAATATTAACAACATGTTCTGAAATATGTATAACCTCTAGATCTTATACATGGGATATTAATAATATCATTATAGGATGATTTGTCCTAAATTATCCATTAAATCATTTAAGGACCACAAATAACAATAATACTTCCAAGAATTCCTCATACTACTGCTATTATTATTATTATCATCATCTTTTAATCTTCCTAACATATAAATTACTAAAATTTCCTTATTACCCCATAATGACCATGTTACCCTTTAAGCACAAATAAAAACCCTTATTTTATGAAATCTTATACCTTCCACCCATATTAATTTTCAAGTCCCCCATTTATCATCATACCTCATGAGAATCCTTAAATACATTTATCAAAACTCATTTAACCCATATTTCATATCATAAGATATATTTCCACAAATATGACAATATCATCATTCAACCCATATTTCATACCCTCAACAAATAATAATGGTACCTCTTACCCATTCTTACTTTCTTTCAATAATATAACATCCTTAAGCCCATGTTTCATACCATAAGATATAATTCCACAAATATGACATTTTCATAACAAAATCATATCATAATGGTACCTTTCACCCATTTTCACTTTCTTTCAATTCTATAATATATTTAAGCCCTTATTTCATAACTTAAGGTATAATTCCACAAATATGAAATTACCATAACAAATCATAACATAATGGCGATTCTCACAAATCCTCACTTTCTTTCAACATAAGATTCATATCATCACAAAGTATCATAATCAACACATGTTATATCATATATAAACAATATTATGAACACCACACATAACCATACAATTGAATGCAAATCCTAGACTTCCTCCTTTGAATCTACTAGAATACCACCTACGAAAATAATAAAATTCATAGCTAGGCTTAAAGAGTTAAATTGAAGGAGAAATGAAGGTAAAGAGGGTAAAAATAGATATAACTATAGTGAAATTGGAGCTTGAGATGTGTGGATGTGTGGATGTGTGGTGGAGCTATGGTTAAATTTTGGTGGTGTTTGAATAAGGTTTAGGGGTGAAAATAGGGGTGCACAACCAAAGAAATGAAGTTGCACGATTGTGCAGCAGGTGGTGTAACTCCTAGTAGAGGGAAAATATGCTGCATGACTAGGCGGTGCAAAAGTTGCATGGTGTGTAGCAATAGGCCGAGAGGAAAAATCATGCATTGTCAAGCGGTGCAAAAGTTGCACGGCTATGGAGTAAAAGGCCAAGAGGAAAAATCACACATGGTCAAGCGGTGTAAAGGTTGCATGGATGTGTAGAAGGAGATTTTAGGTGTTGCATGGCCATGCAGAAGGTGGTGCACAGATTGTACACTCTAAAATGTTGCGATGCACTAGAGGAAGAAGAAGGGAAATCGGTGATGGCCAGTGACGGTGAGGGGAAAGGTTGGGGTGACCTTGGTGGTCGGTCCATCGGCCAAAAGGAGGTGAGTGGTGGTTGAGGTGGTGCTCGATGGTGGAAATGGTGGTGCATAAGCCAAAAATAAGGAAAGAAAGGAGAAGAAGAAGAAGAAAAGAGAGAAGGAGGAAAGGAGAAGGCAAAGGGAGCTCGACAATGGTTCTTTGATACAAATATGGGCAGAATGAGGCAAAACTAAAGAGAAAGAAGGAGAGTGTGAAGTATATATATATATATACATATATGCATGTGTGGTTTGAGTTGGGAAGGATGATAAGAATAGGGGGCTGGTGTATGGTGGTGATAGTGCAGATATAAGGTGATGATGATGGTGATGGTCGCAGAGGATGGTTAGGGTAGGGTAGTAGCTACAAGGCGAGGGTGGTGATGGTTGATGGAGGTGTTGTATGGGAAGGGGAAATTGAGTGTGTGTGGAGTGTGCATAAGGGGTGCAGTCAGACAGGGATAAAGGTGTAGAAAGAGATGACGAAAAAGAAGAAAGGAGCTAAGGTATTGGGTGATAGATGTAGAAAGATGATGGTGCAAGTGGGTGGTGCAAGTTGCAAGTGCAAGTTACAACCAAATTAAAGTGTATAGGTTGAGGTTGGCGGCAGGAGGAGAATAAAGAAAGAAAAGAAAAGGAGAAAGAAAAGAAAGAAGAGAAAGGTTGGGGATTAGTTTAGGGTGATTTTAGATTGGTTAAAGGTAATTAGGATTAGTGAAAATTTTGGCTGGTTTAGATTTTTGGTTTACGAATTACAGTTTATCTATGTCAAGGTTTTAGAATCACTTATAGTTTTGGGATTAAGGAGTTAGGTTAAAGCTAACATAGGATTTATTAAGATTAGAATCAAATTAGGGCACTAATGATGTGGGATTAGGCTAAGTAAATTTGGGGGGGGGTATTATAAGCACCCTCAAACTAGCAGGCAAGAAGTCTCTAACGAGAAATTAAGAAGATAATAGAGAGAATCGTGAGCCCAAATAGAAAGGATTGGGGTTATGTAATACCCCTTATTTTTTAAACCTAATTTTATTAAGCCTAATGATTTTATTAGCGTAATTTGATGTAAATATTTAATTATTCTAATTTTGATTCGTTTTATGGATTTATCGACGTTTTCGAATTCATATTTGAATTTAATTAATCATTGTCGCTGTGAACTATTTTAGATAAATTCGTTTACGACCATGATTTTATTATATTCTTATGATTTCGATTTTCAGTTAAAAATATGTATTCCCGTTTATTCTTGTGTTTTGATTTTTAATATTTTAGATTCGTTTTTTATTATAACTTCATCGTGTGATTACGAATTTATTTTGGACTTATATTTCTTTAACGAAATATATTATTTAAATTATAAAATTTATGTTTAAATAGTCAAATTTATTTTAATAATTTTATCCGTAGAAAATATTTCTGACTTTAAATTTATTCATTTTCGGTAATCGTTAATATTTTCGGAAAGTTTTAAATTAAAAAGGTTTTTCGAAGATTATTTATGAATTTCTTCCCCAAATTAAATTTCTTCCGTTTTACGCTTTTTGGTTTGCGGAAAACCGATTTCATAATTTATTTAAATTAGTATCGGTTTATTAGAATTTAACTTAAATATTTTATTATATGCTTTTAAATAATTTTTCAAGGTTTTATAATATATTTCTGTAAATAATATAAATTTTTATGTTCGTTGGTAAATTCTTCCAAAAATATTTCTGAAATTCTTTATATAGTTCTTTTATTAATTTTAACCTTTCGGAACCTTACGAAATAATTTTCGTTTAATGAATTTTAGATAAAATCTTCCAATAATAATTTTAAATATTTAGTAGTTTATTTTATACTTGTATTTGTAAAAATAAAATAAAAAACTGCAGCACCCCTACCGGTCGAAACCCCCCGCTTCTTTCCTTTTCTCTCTTCTCTCCCTTCTCCTCTATTTTTTCCCGTGGCCCCCTGTTCCCCGACTCCCTGTCCTGCAACCCTAACCCTAGCCGACCTCCCTCGCCTCTCTCTTTCTCCCTGCCCTTTTGCTCCGGTGACCGGCCTCCTCTTCCCTGCTCCTCCCTCGTCGGACGACCACCACCACAATCAACGCACACCAGCAGCGGGCGGCAGCAGCGGGCGACATCATAGCAGCATCGAAGCGCGCAACAATGAGACGCACCGGCCGTGCCACCGTCCGGCCACGACGAGCTCGGGTGACGACCGGCGAGCCATCTTCGACCTCCGGCACATCTTTCCAGGCCTTCACCTGCCTTGATTTGTTAGTTTCGTTTGGTATAATTTCCGAAAAATCCTAACCCTTATTTTGATTAATTGGGTATGAGTTAGCTTATAAAAAAAGCTAAATTGATTGTTTGATTATGTATATATGTGCTGTAAGATTGATTTGGATATATCAATTGTATGGTTATGTTGAGATTTTGAAAAAAAATTGGATTTTTGGTCCGGTTATGCCCAAATTTTTCAGATTCGTCTGATTTAGGGATTTTGGATAAATTGATTATACAATATGTTTTAAAATGTATCTAATTTCATGTCGGAACCGCCAATTTGAGAAATTTATGCAGGTTTTATTGGAATTTGATTCCAAGGTCAAAATTCAAGTGTAATGAAATTGGGTCGTATAATTGAGCCGTCTGCTCAATTGATTTTATAATATCGTTTAAAATGTATTTAATTTTATATTGGAAGTGTTGATTTGGGAAAATTATGTATAATTGATCGGAATTGGATTTTTAGGTCAAAACTCCCGCGGGTTTAAATTGGATTGTGTAATCGGGTTATTTTATTTAATTGACTATATAAACTACATTAGAATATGTTTAATTACATTTCCGAACCACCCATTTATATGTTTTGGTAAGAATTGATCGGATTTGCGTTCCGGGCTCAAAAACCCTAATTGTGCTAAATTAGATATTTCTATTATCGGTTTTATTCAATTGATTGTTTGATATGTTATAAAATGTGTTTAATTGCATTTCTAAGCATTCAATTTGATTAAATTTATAGAATTTTACCGAATCGTATTTTCGGGCCTAAAACCCTAGATTTTAAGTGAGATTATAAAATTGGTTATTTGTATAGTTGTTTCGCTAAAATTAAATTTATAAAAGTAGTTGAAATGATCATAATTGTATTCTAATACCTTTGATTAGAATTAATTGAATTGAATTACCTGAGTTTATGTCGTGGGCTTTAAAAACCCCAATTTTCGGGGATGATTTTATAAAATCGATTTTTGCTATGTGTATTTTATCTAATCGATTTCTATCCTTGGGTTTTAAATCATTTAAATTATGTTTTAACCTAATCGGTTTGGATTTGGTTCTATGTAACTGGTTGGGTTACCTATTTAGTTGTAAAACCTAATAAATAAGTTATTTTCGATAAATTAACTTATGATCGATTATTCTTTCTCGAGCTTTCCAAATTAAGTTGAAATGTCCCAAGTGATATTTGTATTAATCCGTTTTGATTTCGTTTTAACCTTAAATCTTAATAAAGCTATGCTTTTAAGTTCTAAGTTTTGGACACATTTTCTAAGAAAGATCATTTGTGTTGTTTGTGTTTGTTCAATTAGAATATGTGAATTATTGATTGATAGAATAGTTTCTAATTTAGTTTTCGATTTCTATTGGATCTAGGAAAGCTTTCTCGTGGATCCACGAGCTAGTGATCTCTCTCCCTCTTATTTCGCTTAGCTAGCTTCGGATCCAGGTAAGTCTCTACTTACCTCCACTTATGGGTGTTTCGTAAGGACAAAGCTATGGCCTTGTGTTATGTGTGATGTGTTGATGGATGATGAGTATGCCATGTTAATGTGTATTATGCATGTGTTATAAATAACCTGTTTTGCGTAGCGCAACGTGGATAATGAGGTATGATGTGTGTGCCTTATATCGTACGATCATGACATGCTCCATGTTTGATGTTTGATGATGTGACATGATATGGCCCTCTAGGACATGCATTGCTAGGGTTTTGGGTAGCATGAAATGATAATAAAAGAACAACGGGAAAGTGGAGATTTGGGAAGTTTGCATGGGGGGAACTAGATCTTGCATGGGTGTGATCCTTTTGTGGGAAAAGTTGATTTGGGTTGTAAGTAAGAGTTTTGGAGAGCCTTAGAGTGATTGGAGACTTGGTATGAAAAATAGTACGTGAGTTGGTGTATAAGAGACCTGATTAGGGTTTTGCGAGTAAGTGGGTGTTGGGGAGTCTGCAGCGAGTATTTAAATTCTGCATGGGGATGAATCTTACGTGAGGAAAGTTGATCTAGGAAGTAAATAAGATAATGTCAAAGTTATGGGTCCATTGGAGACTTGGGTGCAAAATTTTACGTGGGTCGATTTTAGGGTGTCTAAGGGACCCAATTAGGGTACAAGGGTAAAAATGATCAAGGAAGGATGTAGTATGGGGTTGATAGTGAGAACTCACTTATATAAAGGATGAGTATGGGTTTTCTAAAGGAGAGAAGAGATTTTGGGGTGAAAGAGGGAGGTTACTTGTTGAGGAAGTAAAGTGCTAGGGTTTGGCACGGCCAACTAGGGTTGATGTGGTCAACTAGGGTTTTGGGTGACCAACTAGGGTTTTATCGGTCATGCGTGAACTTGGGAGATAAAGTAATACATTTGGGGAATTTCCTAATAAAAAAATGAGGTGCGAGATAGAGAACAAAGTAACGTTTGGGTAAGTAAGAAAGAGTTGGGCCACATAGGTCCGATTAGGGTCTCCGAGGAGGAACCCTAGAGGGATGAGGACATGCGGAGTAGATATCATGTGTGTTGGGATGACCTATATTCTTGGAGATTGTGCCTTACTATATGCCGCTATGCCTTAGTCTACGTGGGATGGATGTCGGGTGTGAGAAGAGGTACGAGTCTCAAAATACGGGACGGTGCCTCTAGAGGGGAAAGAAGTAGAGTATCAACCGCATGCATGTCAAGGGTGTGATGTGATTCAATAAGACACAGATAAGACATTAATTACGTAAAGCGAAAGATGTTGAGCCGAGCCCGTGATCCGGTCCACCGGTAATAATAGTGGATCAGAGGCGTTCTGCCCTGTGCGTTTATTTTCCGGTCCACCGGCTATAATAGTGGATCAGAGGCGTTCTGCCCTGTGCGTTTATTTTCCGGTCCACCGACCATAATAGTGGATCAGAGGCGTTCTGCCCTGTGCGTTATCTTCCGGTCCACCGGCTATAATAGTGGGGGATCTCGTGCTCGACAAACCAAACGAATAAGTTAATCCATGGGAAAGATACTAAGTACTTAAAGTGAAACACCATGTGAGTCGGGGCCATGATCCGGTCCACCGGCTATAAGAGTGGATCAGAGGCGTTTTGCCCTGTGCGTTTATTTTTCGGTCCACCGGCTATAATAGTGAATCAGAGGCGTTCTACCCTGTGCGTATATCTTCCGGTCCACTGGCTATAATAGTGGGGTTCTCGCACTCACATGGATTATTAAAGAATATGTGTGGAATGAACATATTATTAATGAGAATAAAGAATAAGTCTAATTGGACCATGGTCAGTTTTTATTATCTGTATTACTACATGCTGATTACGTGAGTATGCCACGTATTTAGTTTTAATAATATGGATTATTCCTACCTGAGGCGTATGAGCCACTTTATATTTCGGTTATACCACACTTATATGTTTTAATAGGATGTTACATATGCTTTAATGTGTTACTCTAGGTGTATGGTAAGATTTATGCTGTGGGTTGTTAATATGGATGATATTGTATCAATGTGTTGTACCCGGATTTTATATGCACTTGATGATATCTCTCCTATAAGATAGGGTAGCGGGACTTACTCAGTATTGGACCCGTACTGATACTACCTTGGTTGAATGAGTCCTGTGATGATCCACCGATAGTGGGGAGCAGACCTCTTGTGCAGGTTGATACTGTGTTGGGGTGGAAGGCTTGACTTGAGTGAGTAGGCGATCCGGATATTGGTCCCTTTGGATTTGTTTTATTTAGCTATATTTTATACTACGCTTCATGTTTTAAAACCGTGCTCTTAAGTTGTAATCCTAAACGATATTCTAACTGTTGTTGACTCGTGTTTTCGTGAATGATCTATGTTAACTATGGACCTATGTTTTGATGATTCTTACTTAACGATTGTTTAGTTTAGCCTTAGCACTTAGTATCGGAACGGTAGGATTGAACCGGTATGGTACTAAGTGTGGCGGTAATACCCCCAAGTTTATGGTTTTAATTCTTTCGCTTCCGCTAAACCTTTGATTCAAACAAAATTTTTCAGTAGTAAATTTGGGGGTGTTACAGGCTAAATGCTGGATGATGCTTTGTGGTCTTATAGGAATGCCTATAAAATGCCCTTACGTATGTATCCACTTTGGCTTGCTTATGGAAAAGCATGCAATCTACCCGTGGAGCTTGAATACAAGGCATGGTGGATTTTGAAGAACCTAAACATAGGTATAGACTCTGTAAGAACGCATAGGAAGCTAAAACTTCATGAATTGAAAGAAATAAGGGATGATACATTTGAAAGTGTTATGGTATACAAAGAGAAGACAAAATCTTTCCATGATAAGATGATTGGTGGAAAGTCATTTGTTATGGGCTAAAAAGTGTTACTCTACCATTCACCTCTTTACTTATTTCTAGGTAAGTTGCATTTAAGATGGGTGGTTCCTTTTATTGTTACTCATGTTTTCCCTCATAGTGCCATACAGATCAAAAGCGAGAAGATAGGAAATGAATTCAAGGTTAACGGTCACGGGCTTAAACCTTACTATAAAGCATTCATAGAACATAACATTAAAGAGTGTAATTACAAGAAGCACCCACCTTGAATGAGTAAACCAAGATCACATTAGGCTGAAGACGTAAAAGTAAGAACTACTTGGGAGGCAACCCAATGTGATAGGAGAGTTTTTTACCCTTTAGTTGTTTCTATTTATTTAATTTATCTCTCCATACTTAAAATTACATGTTCTTTTAGTTGTTTACACATTGAGGATAATGTGTAATTTAAGTATGGGGATGTGAGTGCTTTTTTATTTTATTTTATGTGTTTGCATGTTTATAAAAATGATTTTTTTTTGTATTTGGTTTGTTTAGAGTCTTGGGATCCCTTAACTAGTTAATGAGGAGCATATCTTTAAAATATAACAATAAGAGGATCATAAAATCGAGATAAAGTGAGTGGAGATTTTTAATATTAATTTTGATATAGGAAACACATATCAACATATCTAGATGTGAATGAAGCAATAGTATGTATGATTTTCTAACCACCAACATAACATGTTGAGATTCATCACATTCCTCAGCGAGCTTTTGAACCATATATACCTTCTTCTTCTTTTTCCTGAGTGAATTCATATGAAATTATCTACTTGTCTTGACTTTAAATTTTCTTTGTAAACTTCATAAATGTTTAATTGATTTGATTAAATTACTTGCCATAGCTTTTTAAATGGACTTTAGAGATTACTAGAAATTACTCTTGTGTTAGTCAAAACATTCTCCGATTGAGAAAATGATAAAGGTAACTTAGGATTTTCCACTACATGATTAAACATCTTGAGCCCTAATTTGTGTAAATATGATTTACAACCCATAGAATCCTCTTTGAGCCTATATATTGAACATATATTTTTCTTCATTACCCACATTAAATAACCCTCAGACCTTATCCTTACCTTTGCTTGAAGTTAGTGGAAGGGATCAATTCATTATGGAAATAGATTGGTTGTGTATATGATAGTATGTGGAAGAGATATATATATATTTTTGTTGATAAAGGAATTTGTTATGATTGGTGATGAAGAGAGATATATATGTATTCATTATAATGATATTATTTTTCTTTATTTAAAAAAAATTAAAAAAAAAGAGAAGAAGAGAATGATATGATATAAGGAAGAGTGGGAGATATGGAGATGATTTTTAAAAAGTTCTATTCATGTTCTATTTTTATCTCATTGTTCTAATTTAGTATTTAAGGTTGAAATGTGTATTATTGATTATTATTGATGTGGATTTAATTCTTATATTTCATCTTATTATTAGAGTTCCACCAGTTCTTGACCTTTTTAGCACCATAATTCCATAATACTTCGTACCCTTCTGTACCTTAAACATGTTACAACCAATAAGTAAGCCCTATTTAATTCTTGAGATGAGTAGCCTTTGATCTGATGGAGATTATTCATAAGAGTTAAGCATATGATTTGGTCTATTTGGCAGGTTTTTGATATCCTCCATGAGGTTTTATCCATAAAAATATGAGCCTTTTTTGTGTATATATGTGAGTTGCTTGTTATCTTTATCGTCTTATCTCACATACCTGTGTGTTTTTATACATTTGTAGCTGTTAACCTAAGAGAGAAAAGTAGAGGGTATCCATAGTGAGAATGGATCTTGAGAATAAGGTGTGGTAGATATTAATCTTAGGTTTTGGTCTTTTATTTGAGCATTATTTAAGAATAATTATAATTTTGTGCTTAAGTGATAATAATCTTACATATTCTATTATTTGAGCTAAAATAATATAAATTAAATAAATTTAAAGTTTAAGATGGTAGTGCTTGGTGGTTGGTGGCAGCAAGTGGTGTGTTGGTGAAGAGTGGCATCAACAGATATGGTAGGTAGGAAGGAGAAGAAATAGAAACTTGAGTTGGGATGGTCGATAATAGTGGAGGGAGGGAGAGAGTTAGGTGGTCATTAAATGAGGCAGAGAGCCTTGGAGGGGCATATATATATATATGGTGGCCTGTATAAGGAAAAATGGAAAAGGGTATGCTTATAACTAAGATGGAAGGCATGATTGGGGGGCAATGTTAGGCAAAAATTATAGAAGGTCACATCAAAATATTTGTAGGATATGATTGTTGAGATGATCAGATATTGGGAAGCTTAACAAAGGTGGTTTGGTCAGGATAGAGAAAAAGGAACACACAAGGCAGTAGAGGAGAGGGAAAATTAGGTAGCAGAAGAAGAAAATAATATAAAAGGAGAAAGATAAGTGTGGGGTTATGGTAAAGATTAAATTTAAAATTAAACTTAAAGAATTAAGGTAATATTAAAATATTAAACATCTAGGATTAGGATTTGGTTAATATATAAATTACCTAGAATAAAGATTAGAATTTGATTAAGTTATTAATTTTTAAAGGTTAAGGTCAAATAAAATTTTGGGGTATTATATTATTATCCCTTTTAAAAAAGACTTTATTCCTAAAGTCAACAAGTCAGGTTTGGGGAATTAGAGAAAAAGGAAGTAAAGAATGGTTTCCTCTGCGGTAGATTATATGGAAATTGTAGTGACTCTAAAATGCCCTTATCATATCCTTGATTAATCAAACCTATTGTGTTTTCTCCTCATTTATATTTGGTTTAAGAACAAAATTCTCACTAATATTGCTCTAACACAATGGTGTTTGAAATGTGTGTCCATAGAATACATCAAATAGTGCCATCTCTATACTATCATAATAATTGTTGTTGTACGAGGACTACACCAAATGTAGACCCATTTATCTCAAAAGTAAAAAACACATGCCCATAGAATGTCTTTGAGCATCTGAATGGTCTTCTCAACATAACCATTTATAGTTTAGTGAAAGGCAATACTCATCCTCAACTTCATGTCTATAGCCTTCTACAACTTTCCCTAGAAGTGTAAAAGGAATCTTAAATTCGTATTAGAGACTATGTCAATAGGTGTACCATGCCTATTCATCAGAAACATCATGTAAGCATTGGATAACTAAACCATTCTCTAAGTTAGTTGTAAAACCCCAAAATTTACTATTTAAAATTTTTCATTTTAAAAGAAGTATAATACCAAAATAATTAGGTGTTACTACCATAATTGACACAAGTTTGACTTATCCTACCATTTTTATAATATTCATAAGGCAAAATGATTAGAATGTAAAACATGATAAATAGAAAGCAAGAGGAGCTTCATACATATATATATAAGTTAGAGATTAAATCCAAGTACAATATCTAAAATACAAAAAGGGATACCATAAAACTAAGAGTCTTAAATGTTAACAATGTACAACTATAATCCAAATAACATGACTCTACTCCCAAAAACCCTGATATATATAGTCACTTCTCCTCACATAAAGCATCTTATGTCGTAAAGTCATCCGAAGGTCCTCATCAACCCACATAGAGACATCCAAGTCTATTACTCGTAGGAATGAGCGACACCCATGAAAATGATTTCTAGTGTTCTACGTACTAAGCAAGGTGATAATACAATCGAGTAAGGGGTATAGAGAATTAAATAAGTTCATATAAAGGAATAAGAATACAAGTGTGTTAACATAAAATAATGATAGATAAAGACTGATCTAAATCTCATTGTTAGATATGACATATTCTATTATTTTATTTACATTGAGTTCATAAACCCAATATTCTTAAATTGATAGAACAATATGAAACATGTCTAAGGGACAACACACTATTGTCCAATGGAATAGACCCAACACCTTTGAGGGCAAAAAACACCTAAGCTATTATTCTTAAACTAGTAGAATGGTTTGGATCATCTTTTAGGGACAACACACTTGAGCCATTATTATTGTCTAGTGGAACAAACATAATATCTTGGTCCTAACTCACCTAGTCTTTCACTTTAAATTATTCATTTCTTATTTATTGGTTACTTATCTCAAATCATATTCTCATTCATGTTGAGTTAGGGACCAAATGTTATACATTAAGAGGAATGAACTAATGGACATTTTAGGTAAAAACACACCTCAGCCACTAGGTGGAATGGACCCATGAAACACCTTTTCTTAACTCATATAATCTTTCACTTTAAATTATTAATGCTATTCATTATTAGTTTGACATTTAAAATACATAATTGAAGTAATTAAAGCTCACACACACAGATATCAAGGACATTATCAAGGATTAGGTCCGTAAAATTCCTAAGAAACCCTAGCACAACATCTTCCTTAGTGCTCTTTTATCCACCAAATTTAGTAAAATTTCTTCAAATATTATGACTATAAGCCTACCTAAAAATCAATTTCTAAATACTACGCTTAATATATGTGATAATAACTTAATCTCAAGAGTTACTATTCATAATACTTACAAAACCATAATTTCACAAGTCATAATTTTTTCTATTAGGATCATATAATCACCAATTTAAAGATCAATTCCTAAATTTCAAATTTTAACAATATAACCAAAAATTGTGGTCTAACTCTACCATTTTGTGCATATGATAATAACACCACCCTTTTCTCAATTTGTGGAACTTATGCCCTTCATAATTACTCCAAACATTTTGCATGATATCCTCATTATATTTTAAATCATCTAGCATATTAGAATACTAGAAATTTTATTTTAAACCCATATTGACAAAAACACACTTAAGAATAACCAAATGTCCTTATTTCTTAAAAATCTTATATGTTTGGTATCATTATTTTCAAATACTCCATTTATCACCATTTATATTGAATACTCACTTTTCACTTATCATACTTATTCATACCATAATATAATACCATATATCATACTTATTCATACCATAATATAATACCATATATTATACTTATTCATTGAGGGTTTTTAATATAAACATTATCATAATGATATCATATCTCAACTTACTCACCTTTCATCATATAATATTTATATTCTTATATCATACCATTAACAACATGCTTATAGCAACATAGTAATAATAATATGATAATATACATAATCATACATGACATTTAACACAAAACTTTAAATAACAATTAGTATCCTTATAGAAAATCCATTGGTCTCTAAGCATGTATCTTATCCTGTTTCCTCTTGAACCTCTAGAAAGCCACCTAAGAAATAATAATAAAACACCATTAGAACATAATGATATAGTTAAGTAAAATTTAAGGTAATAGAGAGTGAAAGGGTTGGAGAAAATCCATACTAAGACTCGAAGAAGTCTCGGCATGCAATAAGGAGGGGGAGTCAGTTGAAGTGGTGACATAAGGGGTAGCAATGACAACTAATGCCCATGCTTGGGGTTTTATAATGGAAACAAATGCCATAGGATCTAGGGTTGCAATACTGGAGTATGTCTAAGGGAGGTAGGGGTTTTAATGAGTTTTGTCAAAGGTAGTGGGTGTAGTTTGGGGGTTGGTATCAAAAGAATGAGGGAGTAATTTTGCGCCATTGCTAATGGGCAGGGAACAATAAAGACACCTAAATGGGGATGGTTGGCTACAATGGAAATGGCCAAATAGAGGTGGGTGCTGTAGTATTTTTGCCAAAGGTGGGGGGTCGGGAATGATTGTTTTGACTAGTGGTCAGGATGTGGTTTTAGTGTGGATCACCGATGCTCAAGGGAAGAAGTAAAATTGGGAGTTTTTGGTGGAGTGTTCCAAAGGTTAGGGGGTGTGTTCAGTGAATTTTGATGGTGTAAAGGGGAGGTGTATGGTGAGTTTATCTGGTGATTGTGGTGAGGTTTCAGTGGGAGTGGTTAGTGTTAATAGGGGAGGCATAAAAAAAGACATTGTGGAGGGTTTTATGGTGTGCTTGTGGACTACTGGGAGGAGGAATGGAAGGAGGGAGAAGCGTCGGTTAGTGGAATAGTTTTTTAACAAAGAAAATTGGGATAAAGGAGGTTGTTTGGGCATCAAATGTGTTATATATATATATATATATATATTCATGCCCATAGTAGAGAGGGAAGGAAATAGGTAACCGGGAAAATATTTTTCAACAACATAGGATATGAATGATGATGTGTTGATGGTGTAAGGTGTAGGTGATTTCTTGGTAGAAAGCATGGTAGAGGGTATGACCATGGAAGATTTAACCTAGGAAAAAGTGGAGAAAAGAAAGGAAAGATAGTTGGCTGACATGGTTAAGGAAGAAGAAAAGGAAAGAAAAAGAAAAAGAAAAGGACAAAAGAGGGAGGAAAATAAGTGTGGGTTTAGTATTTGACTTAGGTTCAAATAATTTAAGTTATGGTTTTAGGATAATTTAATTAACAACCATATGGGGCTAGTTTTAGGTTAGAGTAGTAATAATTAGGAAGAGAGATTAGGGTTAAGTTAAGTACTAGGATTAAGGAGTTAGGTTAATGTATGGATATTAATTTCCTACAATTAGGATTAAGTTATGATATTAATTACTCTAAATTAGGTTTAGATAAAATAGGGGGTATAGCATCAACTTTATTGGCACAAAAAACTACAAACTTTATAACACCATGAAATTTTGTAACATTTGCTTTTGGGTGTTTAGCCTTTTATTCAAAACTAACCCTTAAACCTTAGCTTAATTCTTTAATTAATAACCTTTGTGTCATAATCTAAATAAATTTCCTAAGCATTCTTCCGACCATCCTAAATTGAAACTATTTTCTCCTATTATTTTCATACCCGATATCCTAACCTATTTCTACCCTACCATTTTACCACCCCCATTCTACCCTTGCGTGCCTAAACCTCCTCCCCCAAACATTCTCCTCATCTCCCTTCCCCCCTTCTTTTACTCCCATGCCCCTATCCTATTAGTTGTCCCTCACCCTTGATTGAGCCATATTCCTCTTCCACCTACACAAAACTACACACACATACCTATAACTCCTTACCTTACCCTTATATACATATGCAACCCCTCTTCTCTTCTCTTCTCTAAATATATACATAACATGCATGTAACCTTCACTCTTCTTCTTATTCTCCTCCTCCATCTCCTCCTCCTTCTCCTCTGCCTCCTCCTTCTTCTTCCCTACCACCTATGCCTTTCTTTTCTTCTCTTTTGCTTTTGCAGACCTTGACGATCCCCAACCCCCTATGACAAAGCTTAGTGGGTAGTGGAAATTGCTATATTTGTTGCCCTTCCCCCTTCGACACCTTTTACTAAAGCTATCCACCACTACCTTTCTGCATCTCCCACCATGCAACCACCAATCCAACCAAGCCAACCTTCCTAGCCATTTCATCCACCACTTTCGACAACCTACACCATCCTTCTCCCACAACACCCAGCAACCATAATTGAGCTTTCCTCCCCTTCTTCTCCTCCCTTACTATTTCTTCTATCATTGGTACTTTCCACTTACATCACCTGGCCATCACCATCCCCTCGTCACCCATTGCCCAAGCCGACCAGCTCCAACTTCCCTCTCTCTTTTCCCCCGATCACATGCACATGGCTTATGTTGCATGCATTGCATGCATTTGTATTAGTTTTAAGATAATTTTGGTACTATTATGTATATGTAAAGGTATTTTGGTAAACTTATGAAAAGAAATATTTTATTATTATAATTATCACTTTATGTGTTAAAATATTAATTTAGTATTTTTGGTATTATATTTTAGTTACAAAAATCGGTCAGTAGGATTTTGTAGTATTTAGTAGGATACCACTATATTTTGCATTTTTACCGGAATTCAGGTAACCATTATACTCTACTAAAATGTTAAATTCGCACAATAGCACATTAGCATTTTTGTATTGAAATATATTAAGCATGACTTGTTAAATTATATTTATGCTTTATATCCTGAAAATTTACAAAAAATAGCATGTTATCATATGTAAACTATTTTAGGGATAAAGTATGGTGAAAATGATCTTTCATGATTATGTGTGATATGTACTTGAAAAATGATAGTCTAAGTATGCTTAAATCTATTTATGGAATATTAATTATGGATATGAGCCCTATGGGCAATTTGGTCAATTTATGTGTACTATGATTCTTACCACAACAAGCACGCTTAATTTGTACTTGTTTGGCTCTAAATGTTTATTTGTCTCTGTATGCTTGTTGACTTGTTGTGAAGGGAAAATGTTTAATATAAATTTTCTATGAGTTTGATTATTATACAACATTTTTTAACAAAAGAACCTCAATAATAAATAATGTGTTGATTATTTATGATATATTAGAAGTTAAGTTGGAGATGTTGATACGTAAGGGAATGAATGGTTTCAAAAGTACCCTATTTTATGTAATTTTATAATAATAAGTGAATGATGAATTCTAAATTAAGGATATGTATGAAGGATCACACAAAGTAACTCTTCAAACTTTGAAATCCTCACACAAATAACTCTCAAAGGATCTTTAATGAAGAAACACAAAGTAAATTTCACTAGATAACTCTATATAAACCCACATAGGGAAGGTATAGAGGGTTTCTAAATTATCACTCACACACATCAGATAATTTAGAGGGAGATCTAGCTCATGACTCACATAGATAATGTAAATATAGAACAAGAAAACTTACACAAGTTTTTAATGAGATAAAACTCGATTATGTAACTCCATTCAACTGTCCTCCTCAAATAATGAGTTTACATGGGATATGTATAGGATAATATCTATTTCCTCATGTAACCTCCTTATTAATAAGATAAACTAAATCTAAATAAAATAAACACTAATTCAATCACTATTTATGATACTATTCACGTGAATAATAATCTCCTATGATAATAATATCTAAATCCTAACAAAATCTTAAAAAGATAAAATACATCATCAAATAAATCACATGATTTCAATTATGAAATATGCATTGGACTCTGATTTAATAAGATTTCCAATGATATCCATATTGTAAGGTAATTAATTATCTTCAAATTTCATCCTTGCTTCCTTTTGTTATGATTCATAAGTTAATCATCAAACGTTTGGAATATTTTTACATCAAATGCTTGGAGATGTTTTCAGACTCTTGTAATTGGAAAAAATCAATAAAACACTTGGTCAGTAGCTAGCAAAACCTTTCCTACTACATTATTTTATAAACAACTTTTTTCTATTTTTCGTTTTTAAATTGAGCAATAGCATTATTATTTTATTGTACTTGTTCATTTCGTTATCTAATGACTTTAATTTTTTTTCCAACATGATACCTAGTTATCAAGTTGTTTTTGAACATAATACCTATGTTCACTTTTGTAACTAATGGCTTTGAATATTTTCTTTTTCCTTCTTATTCAGTATTAACAAGAATAATTTTGTTATCAGGTTATACTTGAAAGTCACATATGTGATATTTTTTGATTTTCTTAAAAATGATTTTGACATTATGATTTTGGAGGTTTTCATTCTGCTTTTTTCCCTCAATGTTATTAGTTATCAAGTTATTTTATTTGTACAATTAATACATCACACATATGACCTTTTGTTTTTTATTTTTTACAATTACTTGTAATTTTGAACTTTAATTTTTTTCATGTATTTTTTAATTTATCATGATGTTTTATTTTGATTAAAAAAATAAATAAAAATTCATGGTGGTCTTTATTAGTTTTTGTTAGTTTTAGGTGTTGTTTTTTGCTACTACTTACTGCTATCTTTTGTTTCTTTTTTGTTGCTTTTATTCGAAACTATAATTATGTCAAATTTGGTAACTTTTGATTTTTCTTTGAAACAAGGATCTACATCCCTATTATCATCACTATCTACATCAACAAGATGTCCAAAAATGGCAAATGACCCTAATATATTCTTATACTGGCATTGGTAGTGATGAGGGGAAAATTTTGAAGCTTGATGAGTAGATTAATGAGGAGTAAGAGGTGAATAATGAAATAAAGATGACAATGACGAGTGTATATTTAAGAAGAAGAATCAGAAGGAAAATTCTCATGTTTTAGAAGAGTTTGAAGTGGTTACTTTAAAAGATGGGACAAAAAATGGTCAATGCAAGTATTATCATAAATACCTATTAATTCTTTCTAGGGGTGTAACAACTCATTTTATCAGGCATTTGGAATGATGCCCTAGCTAACCATAAAAAACAAAGGGTATTGTCTCTTTCTAAGTCCACTAGCGTTACTTTGCTCTTATATTTAGACATGATCATGAAAGGGTGATAGAAAAATATGCTCATATGGTACTCATACATGAATATCCATTTAATATAATGAAGCATTTGGGATTTAATGAATTTATTTGGGACATCTCTAATAGGTATCCGTGGATTACTTGTCATTCTACTAACAATGTTTTTTTTTATTTTCAAAAGAAGAAGGTGAAGAAAATTCTAAATGATGATAATCTTATTAGTATAACAACAGACCTTTAGAAATCTAATGTCAACAAAATTAATTAAATGGTTGTAATAAATCATTTGATTGACACTAATTGGAATATCTGAAAGCATACTTTGAATTTTTATTTTTATTTTCACTTACCCCTACCTGGTAGTAGATTAAATATATAAAATGTTTTAGGTGGTTGTTTGGAGTATTAGAAAATTGAAGATAAATTCAGCACCATTACTGTTAATAATTGTAGCACTAATGATGTATGTGTAAGGCATTTGAAAGATAACTTTAGTTTGATGGAGAAGATTTCTTTTACCAGTAAAATATTTTATTTTCAATGTTGCACTCATATCGTGAATTTGTTGGTACAAGACGGTTATTAGGATATCAATAATATTATCATTAATGTTCACAAGTGTGAAGTATTTGTTTGATTCCAATGTCCATTTGATGATATTCAGTGAGATTACTAGATATCTGAAACTACCTGCAAACAAGTTGATTCTTGATGTTTGCATTTGTTAAAAATCTGTGCATGATATATTGTTTGCTACATTATAGTTTAAGAATGTATTTCCTAGATATGTAGAGTAGGATCCATCATATAAATAGGCCCCTTCCACTGAAGAATGTAGACAAGTTAAAATAGTATGTTAATTTTTGGAGGTTTTTAGTAAAATGACAAATATAGTTTTTGGAAGTGAGTATCCAATAGAAAATTTGTATCTTCCTAAGGTATGGAGGATTAAAGTAGTATTAGATGAGAAGGTAGTTTCTTCATAGCCATTTATCTAAGGGAGGACTTCAATCATGAACGAAAATTTTGATAAATATTAGGGCGAGTGTAATTTGTTAATGGCTATTGCGGCTCTTTTAGACCCTAGAGTATTAGATGAGAAGGTAGTTTCTTCATAGCCATTTATCACCATAGTTGCTTCAAAAGTTGCTTTTAGTGCCTAGTGAAGGGCCATTGATCCTATAGAGCAACACTATACACCAATACTATTAAAGTACTCATTTGTGTTAGTGATTGAGCTCATACAAAAAAAGGGGCTAAAGAAGAAATTAATCATCTTTTTAATTTTTCTTTATATTATTTAATTATTAACTTTTTATCTCCTGAAATTTTAGGAATTAAATTCTAATCATATATATATATATATAAGGTATGTTGTAGATGCTCCTAGGGTGAAGATCACAAGTCTTCCATGGCATGGTATATATATATTTTTTGATCAAATATAAGGTATGGATCTAACTAGAATTTAAGGGATTGAAGTCTTTGTCATGTGCTAATCATTACCTTCTTTGTAATCCTATGTGTAGGGGAATCCTCTTGAAGTGAAAGTCAACAAGCCTTTATCTACTAGGACTCAATTTCCTTTTGACTACTATTTTTTTTAAGTTGAGCTTTGATATATCTTTGTATCCCTCTGGTACTACTCTAATTTATTTACCCAAAAATATCTTTCACGCTTTATATGTACACATACCCCTAGTTGGTGAAAATTTAGGTATATGATATTATAATATGGTATATAATGGTGAGTAATATCTTACTAGAAGATAAAATATTGTGTGTTAAAGAAAGTTTCTTTCCTATTTTCTTTTATTAGATGTGTATTGGCCTATCTATGCATGTTTGTGTCCATAAGACTGTTATTGATTAGAACAAATTGAAGAACCAAATTAATATATAGTATTAGTGAGTGTTTATTCTTTCTTTCTCTTCTTAATTCCCTTTTCTTTTCCTAATTTGTTTGTTAGTATGTTATCATATGACTACATGAGAATCAAAAACATTTGTATTTATTTTGTTGTATGTTAGAATGTTAGTTGTCATATGTTGGTTTTATAAAATGTGAATGAAACAAAATTGAGTATAGAAGTATTCATTTACTTAGTATAGTGCTTAGTTAATAGAACCCTTTTGTTATACGTATAAATATGCAATATATTGTTAATAACACTCTTTATGATCTAGAATTAATTGCATGCACACCTTATATACTAATATATATTTCATAGTAGTTAATAGAATGTGAATTAATCCGATAAATAGCTATTTGTAGTGTCTAGTTAAATAAACTTGAATGAAAAGTCAATCTTTTCTATAATTTGGAATTGTATTTTTAGGTCAATAATTATGTCAATTCCAGGTTAGATTTTACTCATGTTAGCTAGATAATAAGGCATTGTATTTTTAGTAGAAGGTGAATGATGTGGTTTTTATCAAAGTAACGGAAGGTTGGATAGAAATTTGTATTAGAAGCTTTAACCCATGATATAAAGCAAAAATAATGAAGTGAATTGGTGGATTATAGATGAAGAACTTGATGTTACAAGATGAAGGTGTTTCGGCAAATTTGAAGGTGTTCAAATGTGTTGACTTGAAGATAATATTGAGGAAGGATTAATCTCGGATTTTCCTTGCTCAATGTAGACCCAAAAGGGAGGATTAGACTTTATCCCTCTTGCTTAAAGTTTGATAAAAAAAATTCTCATTCAAAGCTTTTAATTCTTCCCACAAAGTTGCGCACAACATGGTTTGTATAGAAGAAGGGAGACTCGATGGTGAGCTAGCTTAAACCAGCCGAGTTTTGCTTCTTAATTCAGCCCACTAATCATGGTTGAATTAAGCCCATATTAACCTTAATCCAAGGATTAATATTACAATGCTATACAATTGACTAAGATACATACATGAAATTATAGCCATACCCTAACTTACATAAAATATACTTAGGGTTAGGGTTTACAATAAGTTTATACAAATAATGAATATCATCACTTTATCTTTGGTTGTAATGTATCATCTCATGTATGTCATAGCCTTGCATGCCTTGGAATACTTGTACACATCAATGTGTATGAACCTCATATTTTTGTAAATATGTAACATACCTACAAGAATAACTTGAATGGTTTCTAATGTCAGAATTATCAAGAATATTTAACATGATAGGTGTAATACCCCAAATTGAGGAGAGTATTATAAGGATTGATTTGGCTACTTATATCAACATGGTATACCATCCTTTTGGTGATTCCGTCCTAATAACTCCATAGTTAAGCGTGCTGGCCGTTGAGTAATTTTAGGATGGGTGACCTCTTGGGAAGTTCTAAAAATTTCTCGGGAAGTGCGTGAGTGAGGACAAAGCGTGCTAAAAGGACTTGTGTTGATCTGTGGGGCCAGCCAATCAATTCGAAAGCGCTCCAAGGTAGCCCCCGTGTGGTCGTGTCGACTCGGGGTGTTACAAATGGTATTAGAGCAAAACCGCGACCGTGAGCTGAACTTGGATGAGCCAGTCAGCCACCTAGCGGGACGATTCTTGGGATGAACTGTATTGAGACAGTCATTGGTTGAGGCGCAACAAGGACGTTGCGTTCTTTGAGTGGGGGTGAATGTAATACCCCAAATTGAGGAGAGTGTTATAAGGATTGATTTGGCTACTTATATCAATATGGTATACCATCCTTTTGGTGATTCCGTCCTAAGAAATCCACAGTTAAGCGTGTTGGCCGTGGAGTAATTTTAGGATGGGTGACCTCCTGGGAAGTTCTAAAAATTTCTTGGGAAGTGCGTGAGTGAGGACAAAGCGTGCTAAAAGGACTTGTATTGATCTATGGGGCCAGCCAATCAATCCGAAAGCGCTCCAAGGTAGCCCCCGTGTGGTCGTGTCGACTCGGGGTGTTACAATAGGCTTCAACATTAAGAAAGCTAAATAATGTTTCTTACCTTGAGGATTAGAATGAATATGACAAATATGACAATCATTATGTTCAATATATGCTCCTGCATCAGTGAATGGTGGAAATAATCATATGGTTTGGTGTACTAGCAGTCAAGGCTAGTTTATTCTATATTGATATTGTAGAATATTTATAGATGGATGCTATATAAGAGTTGTTTTCCTAATAAATTTGGAGTTAATAAATATGAAGTGCTTAGTGCTACTCTATTATGAAAATGATAAAAGCTGGATTGTAAATACATTTCTAATATGATTCTCCCTCCCTCTCTCCCTCTCTCTCTCTATCTCTCTCTCTCTCTCTCTATTCAGAAAATTATTGATAGGATATGAAGGTTAGTGGATGTTGCTGCCTTATTTTGGGGTTTGGACTAGAAGTGCTTATGATATAAAGATTGGATGAGAAGAGGACTGTAATATTTTGTTACCATGTTATTCATGTATAATAAAGTTTAGTTATAATTGGTCCAATGTTATTTATATAATTATATAGTGGTTTTTATTTCGGATATTTATGATGTATTTTTATATGGGATAACTAATTCCCGATATTGGAATTGAGGATTGAATAAAATGTTTTTAGGCAGCGATGTGATTTTTTGGGTGAAAGCATGTAACCTTGAAGAACATATCCTTGACTCTTTTTTTATATGGAGGATTTGATATCATATGGAATTATTTTAGTGTTTATGTTGATATTAACAATACAAGTTTAATTGGTAAGTATTTTTAATAAATGAGTCAAACAAATCGAGCCATGAATCAAGCCAAAACAATTTGAGCCAATTTATCTTGTTGAAAAGCAAAATAAATCGAGCCAAACCAAGCTAGGAATCACACCAAATCAAGATTTTTCAAACCAAGATAATTTAGCTCACTTATATTAAAAAAATTGAGTTAAATAGCTCGCGAGATTTTCTCGAACCAAGCTCGAGCCTCAAATACTTTACTTAATTCAAGCTCGAGTTGAGCTCGATCCATACAAAAATATTAATGAACCAAATCAAGTAAGGGAATGTTTGGCTTGATTCGATTCATCAATGGCCCTAAACAAAACCTATTGAGTCATATCCTCAATCATCTCTAGTAAAATTAAAAGAGTATTGTTAATGTTGGTCCAACACAAGGGTGTATAGCACTTACGTCCATACAATGCCATAAATGGGGTCATCTCTATACTAGTATGATAACTATTGGTGTATGAGAACTCAACCAAATATAGACGATCTTTCCAACTATTTTGGAAGTTAAAAACACAAGCGCATAACATATCCTCAAATGTCTGACATTTCCTCTCAGTCTGCCCATCTGTAGTTAGATAGACAGGCAGTACTTATGGGTGGAAATGGGTCCCAGACCTAACCAATACTCACTCAAATTGCCTTATTTTTAGCAGGTCTAGGTCCATGATTTTTGGACTATATGGGTATAGGTCGGGTCTAGATATATATTATATATATATATATATATATATATATATATATATAAATGGGTCTGAATCTAGGTCTAGTAGCATTAGACCTAGACATGTTTAGTGTGTGTGTTTACTAATATTATGTTTTTCATCTTTATCATAATCGTGTTTAAGATCATTATTTATTTTTTTACCTTTATTTCTATATATTTATTTTATAAATATTATGTATAATATTTTATTCTAAAAGTATTAAAATACTATTTTAAAAATTAAATTGAACATTTTAAAATGTTTATGTTTTTACACTAAGAATTTTTTTAACAAAAAATACATATTAAGGTATATAAAACATAAATATATTTATATTTACCCACTAGACCCAGTAGGTCTGAATCTGGGTCTAAAATTTTGAGATTCAATGAATTTAGGTTGGGTCTAGATCTAGGTAATATAAATAGGTTCGAGTCTGGGTTTGGTCGAACCCAACCCATTGCCATCCCTAGCAATACTCATCCTCAATCTTGTGCTTTTAGCCTCTTAGAACTTCCCCTATAAGTGTGAAAGGAATCTCGAATCCTAAATAGAGACTATGTTGGTAGATTTATTGTGTCATTGTGTCTACTCACCATAAATCTTATATAAGCATTGGCTAGTAAATCTATACTCCAAGTCGACTTCATTGGCATAAACACTACAGACTTATTCAACCTGTCGATGATCACCTAGATTGTGTTGTACCCATTGTGAGTCCTTGGTAGCCCACTTACAAAATCCATCAAGTTGGAGTCCCACTTCCACATTAAAACATCTAGACTAGATACTAGATTATTTTACAGGCCTCTCGTGCATAATCTTGACCTTCGGTTAGGTCAGACATCATGGCACAAACTTTGATACCTTTTTCTTCATACAAGGCCATTAGTAGATCCTCTTAAGGTCCTTATACAACTTATCTCCTCTTGAGTGAATGAAATATGGAGTATAGTGACCCTCCCCTAATATCCAATGCTTTAGATCAGTGCAACTCTGAAGTACACACCAACGACCCTTGTAGCAAATGTTACCATTCTCGTGAATCTTAAAGCCCTTAGTTTGACTGTCGTAAATCTCATGTTGAATCCTCATGAGCTTAATATCCCCAAGTTATTCTGCTCAGATCTCATAAAAAACCATCAACATAATCGTTAAGGAATTCATTCGGACCTTAAGATCACCCTATTAGATCATCTCTCTCCTCATCTCTCCAAGATTTTCTAGCAATCAAATAGCTACCACACAAATATTCAAAGAGTGTGGTGTCTTCCTACTTAAGGCATATTCAATGATGTTGGCCTTACCCTCATGGTAGGTCAACTTAATATCATATTCCTTCACTAAATCTAGCCATCTCCATTTTCTCATATTCAACTCCTTCTGAGTGAATATATACTTGAGACTCTTATGTCTGGTGAAGAATTTGCATCAGGTTTAATATAGGTAATGCCCCCAAATCTTCAGCACAAAGATAATGGTCGCCAACTCCAAGCCATGTGAAGGTTAGTTCTGTAGATTTTTCTTTAACTATTGATAAATATAAGCTACTATCTTACCATGCTGCATAAATACACAACCCAATCTATGCTTCGTTGTGTCCCTATAGACCTTAAACTCGTTTGCTCCTAATGGAAGAATCAAAACTAATGCTATGGTCAATTGCTGCTTCAACTTCTAAAAAGATCCCTAGCATGCATCATCCCACAAAAATTAGGTTTCCTTATTCATAAGGTTAGTCAAGGGATAAGTTATCTTTGAGAAGCATTTAGCAAAGCATCTATAGTACCCAGCCAAACTTAGGAAACTACTAACCTCGAGGATGCTAGTGGGTGTCTTCCACTTAGTCACTGGAAAAATCTTCACTATGTCCATGGCTTCTCCTCCTTTTGCACCACATCTCCCAAAAATACTACCTCCCAAATCCAAAACTCACACTTAGAGAGTTTAACATACAACTTATGCTCTCTAAGGAGTGACAAAATCATACATATATGTTGTTCATGCTCCTCTCCACTCTAAGAATGTACTAAAATGTCATCTATGAAAACCACCACAAAATGATCAAGGAATGGCCAAAAAAAACTTTTTCATCAAGTCTATAAAGATGGTAGATGCATTAGCGATCTCAAAAGACATCACCATAAACTCATAATTCTCATACCACGTCCTAAAGGATGTCTTCATGATGTATACCTTGGCGATGCACATCTAGTGATATCCTGACCTCAAGTAGATCCTCAAGAAGATCTTAGTACCCTGACGCTGATCAATCAAGTAATTGATCCTCAAAATCAGATAATAGTTTGTCACCGTCAACTGGTTCAAACCCTAATAATATATACATAGATGAAGTCTCCCATCCTTCTTCTTAAAAAAAACATGTGCTCCCTATGGAGACACACTCAAGGGGATGTACTCATGCTCCACTGGCTTCTCCAGCTAAGCCTTTTACTTCCTTAATTCCACTTATGCCATCCTGTAAGGTGCCTTTGAAACTGACTCAGACATAACTACTAACTCTATAGGGAAGTTTATCTCACATATTGGTGGTATGCCTGTGATCATTTTTAGAAACACATTAGGAAACTCCCAATAAATGGAAATATTCTCTAATGCAAACACATCCTTGTTCATCTCTTGAACTCCACACAAATACATAGGAAAACCCCTATGTACCAAGGAATAGAGTGATTGGATAGATACAACCTTCATTGTTAGTCTAGGCTAGTATCTCCTACATGAGACCCTATCACCCTAAGGTCCTCACAACATGACTCACTCATGTGTGTAGTCTATTACGACTCAATATCTCCCAACATATACATTCCAAGGATAACACTAAAGTCCTAAAAGTCCATCTCAACTAAGTTCACTAGGAAGTCTACCCCACCTATATCTAAGGCCAAATGCAAGTAGAGTTTAGTATAATCTATTCTATCCAAAAGACAACATTATAGAAATAGATACGCTAGTAGGTGGAGACAACATAGCTCTAGTAATAAATGTAGTATAAACAAATAAGAGAGGTGCTTTAGAATCAAATAACACATAAGCTAGTAATAAGAGGATGAAAAATGTATGACCATATCCAACTATTGATCAACCTCCACCTAAGTGATGACACTCAAGCGCCCACCTGGCTATCCTCCTCGGTATCCTCGATGATACCTTGCAGAACCTTAAGCCTTTCCTCCTCCCTTTTTAGGAATAGGGTTAGGCCCCATGGTCTCCTCTGAGTCTTCTTAGGTTACCTATTGGCCGGGGAAGGTTCCCTATATTAAAATTGTTGTGGTTGTTAGGTCTGATGCTGATAATCCTACTACTATGGTAAAGTGGTCTCCTCTATTGAAACTGACAACCCTATGGTTTAAATTGACTCCTTTGCTGCTAAAACTCAAAAGGTCAGTGGTTGGTCCTACTACAAATGCAAGAAAGGAAAGGCTACCCTCATAGTCTCTACCTAGGTGATTGCTGCAACACCAATGACAGATAGATTATCTTGGTGGATCCTAATGCTCTATAGGACCACTCGGTTGACTCCTTTATTGTAACCCTAATGGCCATCCCCCTAGAACTGGGTCCTACCTCCAAAACTCTATATATCTAGCTTTCTTTAACCTATAATAAAAGTCTAATCCTATGCCATAGTGGTGGTAATATACACCCGCCCATATAAGGATTTTTTTTATAAATGAAATTCAAAATTTATTAAGCAATAGAGTCATTACAACTTAGTTCCCAAAAATTATCTAAACAATGCTTAACAGAGAGACTACTCATACTCATATGGGGAGCTGAGTACCTAGCTGAGATAATATAAATAATTTTCTTGATGAGATCCCTCCATCTACAATTGAGTTTTGAGAAAATCTTAGAGTTCCTAGCGTGCCAACATTCATATATGTACACTGCACATAAGGTATGAGCCAATTGAATCTTCCTTTTTAACACCCTTGATCTTTGAGCTTGAGTTACCATCATATTAGGCCATCTTTGGGTTATACCTTTCAATCCAATAGAAGCATAACCATCTGTAATAGATCCTTCATTCGTGGACACGCAAAAAAAAAGATGGGAAAATGATTCATTGGCATCACAAAAGCAGCATGTTAGATCCTCCACATTTAAATATTTGCTAAGATTATCCTTAGTGGGGAGCCTATTATGAGCAGTAATCCAAAGTAAGATCTTGTGTTTTGGGATAGCATTATTCATCCAGAATGATCTCCACCAAGACATTGGAATACCTCTAAGCCTAAGTTGTTCATGGACAACATTGATTTTATAATTCTGAGTAGGAATGATGGTGTGAAACACAGGTTGAAGAGTATCTCTGATCTCGAAGATCTTTCTAATAATCTAGGATGTAGTGGTTGGAAGTTTAGCATTCCAGATAGAGTCTTATTTTATATAGAAACTGTGAATTCATTTAACCTACAAGCTATTTTTATCCTAAGCTATATATATCACAGATGTTTGCCCACTGCTACTATTAGGAGAAGTATTCCTATCTTACTAACACTTATTTCACATAATTTACATTCAAAAGACATCTTAGACTACTAGTTCTCAATTCCTCACAAGTTAATCAGGTTTTCAAAAACTAAATTTTTTCTATAATATGAAATAGATCATTAAAATTAGTTAGGGATGTTGTTTGAAACTAAAATTTTGAAAACAAAACACGGTAATCAAAACTAAAACTTTGATACTAATTTGTAACACTTTAAATTTTACTACTGAAAAATTCTATTTTATAATAAAAGCATATAACTAAAAAAACTAGGCGTTACTACCGTAATTGATATAAGTCTAGCTTACTATACCATCTTACATCAATCACAAGGCAAAAACCATTAAAAATAAAATAGAGTAAATAGAAACGAGAGAAAAGCTCTATTAACATAACTACAAGTATAGAGATAAACTTTGAGTATACTAATCTAAAATATAGATAAAAGAGATATCATGGGGCTAAGAGTCCAAAAAGGTATCTAAGTAAAAATTATCATCTAAATAACATAGCTCTACACCCAAAATCACTGATACATAATTTCAATCCATTCCATACAGAGTATTATAAGTTGTATAATCATCCACTAGGTCCTCATCGACTTGTATGTAAACATCTGGGTCATCTGCTTATGGGAATAAGCAACTCCCACGAGAAGGATGGTCAGTACGTTACGTATTATAAAAGGTGACCATAATGTTCAGTAAAGGATGCAGATAATTGCTTGCATTCATGGAAGGAAGATATCACTCATATGAGATACAAAAAATAATACAAGATAGCTACCTATTCGGATCTCATTATTCAACATACCATAACCCATATTTTTATTTATATTGAGTTCAGAGAGCTAACTATTCTTGAAACATGGAATAGTATTGATAATATACAACCCTAGGAAAAAAACAATCTTGGTCAATATTCTCTATCGGTGGAGCAATTGGAAATAATATAAAATCTTGGGGTAAAATGCTCCCGGTTACCACTATCATAAGTGGTGTAGAAAGGTATAATTAGCCCAAAAACACATAGTCTTCTACTTTAAGTGATTAATATCTTATTAGTGATTATGGTTATTCTCATGGCTTATTTTAGATTGAGTTCAAGGACCCCACTATTCTCAATCGATGGAATGGTTATCAATGTACAAACCCAAGACAAAATACTCCTGGCCACCATTCCCTTATAATTTAATGGATATCAATATACAATCTTAAGACAAAATGCTCCTCACCGTTATTCTCATTCAACAAAATGGATAGGTATAATCGGTTCTAACTCATGTGATTTTTCACATTAAATGGTTAATGAATTGTTCATGGTTGATTTGATAGATAAAAAAACATGGTTAAGAAAAGTAAAGCACTAATGTAGATATAACAAGGTCGTTCTCAAAGGATAAGTTCCTCATACTTCCCTAAAAACATAAATTTCATATTTTAGGCATAACTTCTTCTTTATTGCTCTTTTATCCACCATATTTAGCATCTCTTTCTCCATCATCATCATCATCATCATCATAATCATTATTATTATTATTATTATACCCAAAATCAAGCGTCTAACTCCCCCCACGTGTTACACATGCAATAATATCCCTATCTCAAAAGTTATTATTCACGATGCTTACAAAACCTAATTTCATAATCAATTCATAACTTTTCCTATAAGGCTCAAATAATTACCAAATTTAATATACATCCATAAAATAACAATATTAATAATATATCTAAAATTCGTGGTTTAATCTTTAATATTTCACATTTGATAATACCATTCCCAATTTAAGGTTATTATTCCCAAATTATGTTCTTCTCTCATTTTGTGGAACTTATGCTATTTAAGATTATCCAAACATTTCATATAATTCTACTTATGATATTTTAAATCATATAACATATTAAAATATCAAAGATTTTGTATTAAAGTGATGCGTGTAGGAATATGAACTATGGTTCGATTAAGGCTTTGAAAGGAATATGATGATTTGAAAGTGATGAAAATATGATGATGATGATTCGACAAAGAAGACATAATGTTGATAATTCTCGAATGGTGAAAGGCTTAGAATGGTTTGGTTTGTGGGCCAGGGTTAGGATTTAAGATTAGGGTGTAATGGTGTTATTAATGTTATGATGATAATGATTGGAATAATGGTCATATGATGATTAGATTATGTATTTAAGATTTTCAGGATGGTTTTTTGATAATAATATTATTTTTATCTTAGGTTTGAAAATAGTTAAAATCAAATAGGAAAAATAGGCCAAAGATGAATGTTGAAGATGATGATGATGGTGATTATATATGGCATTTAGGGTTTAGAATGGCGTGAGTTTGTGGAGGGTTTGAAGAATAGATATTAATCTCTAATTCACATAGGTAAAGAGATTAAGGATTTTAATAATAATCACTCACACAGAATTAATTAATAATGAGAAGAAAATACACAGAATTCAATTAAGCAAAGCTTGCAATTTCATCAATTTTTTAGTCTCCCATTTTCCTTCAACTCTCCTTTCTTCTTCTTTTTTTTTCTTCTTACCCTCGGTCTCTTCCCACCTTCCCCCTTAGAACCAAACTATCCCCATCTATATTATTTTTTAGTATAAATTTCTTTTTGCCTTTGCTCACCACATATTTATTGAGGACCCATCATGTGTAACCTGCATATCAAATTGATAAGGTCTCCCTAAAAAAATATGACAAGTATCCATAGGTAGAATATCACATAAAACATTATCAAAATGATTTTTAAATTTCAAAGAGATAATATTTTGTTTGTTTACCCTTAAACCTTTTTCCTTATTGAGCCATTAAAGTGAATATAGCCTTGAATGATCCATGGTCTTCAATCCGAACTTGTTCACTATTCTTTCACTAGCAACATTGGTACAAAAGCCACTATCGATGATGACTTCACACACTTTGTCTTCAACTCTAAATTTGGCTTTAAAGATCTTCTCCCTTTACATATCTTCAACTCTACATAATAACAATAACGTGGTATTACACACAATCATATATAACACTTAGCCCAAAAACTTAGAGTATGAATAGTATCCTTACATAAAAAGGCTCCAATTTTGAATCATGCTTATTATATCCCACCTCCTCTGGAACTTTAGGTAAATCACCTAAGAAATAGTTAAAAAACACTATTATTGTGTAATGATATAGTTAAGGAAAATCTAAGGTAAATTAGAGTGAAAGAAAAGGAAAAAACCTAACCCAAGTCTTCAAGGAAGTCTTAGCCAAAATTTATTGCAACAAAGAGGGGAATCGATTGGGATTTTTTAACAATGGGGCTAAAAATAGAAAAACCTATAGTTTCTATGGGTGGTGCCTTGGTAATGAAGGCTAAAGAAAAGGGGGTAACACTAGTGGGAGTGGCCAAATGGAGGTGGTAAGCTGCAATTGATGTTACCAAAGGTGGTGGGTGTGGCTTAGTTGTTTCTACCAAAGGAAGGGTGAGGTTTAATGGTTTATGTTGGTGGCTGTGGTAGTAATGACCTATTTGGATGGTTCTTGGGGTTAGAGAATGGCTTAGATTACCAAAGGTGGTGGAGATTCTTTGGTTTGGTTCGCTGGTGGGGTTTTTTTTTTGTTATCTTGGCCACAACGATGAGGAGGAAATGATGGAAGGGAGGTTGCACTTAATGTTGGTGTTTTGATAGAAAAATATAAGGTGTGTGTGTGTGTGTGCATACATGTACATAAAGAGGGAGAGAATAAATGTGAGATTAGTGAGAATTTTAAACCCCAACCCGTGAATGTTAGAGCTAGGAGTTGATGTGTTGATGGGGGTAGGGAGTAGGTGATGGGGGCATGGTAGGTATTGTCTAGGGATAATGTTTCATGTATGAAGAAGGGGACAAGAAAGGATAATTGGGGTTGGAAGATAGGGAATAAAAGGTAAAGAAAAAGAAAGGGAGTAGAGGAAAAAGGAAAAAGGGAAAGATATTAGGTTCAATTTTGGGAATTAAATTTAGGTTAGGGTATTATGACAATTTAATTATTGATCAATCGGGGTTAGGCTAAGATTTAGGGTTAGGGATTTATGATATGGTAGAAATATTAATTTTATAAGATTAGAATTATGCTATGGTGTAATTCACTTGGGATTAGGTTTGTATAAAATTTAAGATATTACATGTTTAAAAGGCTTCTTAGTAAATTTGGCTTCCATATATGTTGAACATTTATCATAATTATCAATGTTAATCACATTTATTAGGTTCATAATTTTTAATTTATTAATGGAATCCATATTTATATTCCCTGTCGTAACACACCACAAATTAACATACTCATTGATATAAGCAAAAGTAGAACCAATCTTATTAATAGGAACGATTTTAAGTATAAAAGGCTATCAGTTAGGTACCATTTTCCATCTAAGTCTTCATTCTTGGTTATTGCAAACTTGTCAACCTCAAAAATCTATTTTAGTCTAGACCTATTAAGTATGTAACCCAAAACTAAGTTTCTATGGAAGGAGGGAACATAAAACACATCACTTAAACATAAAGTTTTGCTACAAGTAAGTTTTAGAATAACTTTTCCTTTACCCATCACTTCTATATTTACTAAGTTGCCCATGTAAACACACTTTCTATCAATTGCCTCCCCAAATTGGTATAAAATATCTTTGTTGAAATACAAGTGTTTTGAGGTATCGGTATCAATAATCTATTTAGTCTTGTTGTCAACCAGGCCTGCTTCTGCCACCACTAAAACAATCACATCTTCAATCTCAACTACATCGACTTGAGCATCTGGAGGTACAATAGCCTTTTGAGTCTAACTACCTTAACCATGTCTCTTATAGCATTGGTAAGCCTTATGACTTATCTTTCAAGAAATGTAGCAGGTCACTTTCTTTTTTTACATCTTGTCTCCCTTTTTTAAGTTAGATTGAATCTTTTGCTTGCGTTTATTCTAAGGTAACTTCCTATTTCTTTTGAACCTATCTTTATCAGAACTAGACACAACCAATTTAGCATTACCATAATCAAAAACATAAGAAATACAATAATTTTTAATTTAATTAAAATATTTAATCCTCATATGGATAATGAACTTAGATGAAGTCAAGTCTCTTTTCTTATACTTTAGGTGGTTTGATTAGTCATTTTAAGAAGTAGGAAACGATCCTAGCAAAACATTAGCAAGGCATATCTCATATATCTTCATCCCCAAAGTTGGTACAAAGTTACTAACCATGTATCTCTTTATACCATCTTCATTTGATCCATAATGCTTATTCAAAGAATCTTAAATCTCCTTAGCAAAACCCTCATCAAAGTAAGTATTGAATAATTTTTTCATCATATGAGATGACAAGTGACCTCGTACTATCTTATTATCCCTACCATACTTCTTCTTATTAGTCTTATTTCATTTCATTATTATGGGAGTAACTGGAGTAGATGTGGTAGTGGCTATAACAACTTCTTCAATTGATGGATTCCTCGTAATAACATAATCAATTTAATACCCTGAATTTTATCTGAACTTAATCCTAAGCAATTAATACCTTAGCCAAATTCTAATATGGAGAAATCAATATTCTTACTTTAATCCAAAATATTAACATAATCCTAATATTTATTCTAAGTAAATTATATTTTTTAACCTAACCTTAATCGCATAGGGTTTATATCCTAATCTTACAAAATTTAGCTAATCACCAAAAATTTAATCTAAGATTAACCATTAGCACACTCATCTTTTTCCTTTTCCTTTTTCTCTTTTTTATTTTCTTTTACTTTTTGTTCCCCACCTACTTGATCTCCTTTTTTCTTTCTTCTCCCTTTCCTCTTATGTTAAATCTTCCCCAACTATACCCCTACCATGCACTCTACCCAAACTTCACCTACACCCTACCCCATCAACACATCACCACCCATATGTGCTTATATGTTTCGTTGAAAAAGAATTATACCCCAATCGTGTATGCCCTACCTTCTCCTTCTTTATCAATTCACCCCAGCCATAAAAATAGTACACACACACATATATACATCACTCAAAGCTTTCCTCATTTAATTCTCAACCAACTCCACACACTCTATTTCTATCATGTAAAACTAGCCCTGATTATATCCCTCCTCCTCCTCCTCCTCCTTCTTCTTCATGCTTTGTTTGACATCAAAGCAACCTTCACAATCCCACATGCCACCATCAGCCACCAATCACCACCATTTCGTTACAAAATTGACCACCATTACACCCCATCTTTCCCTCTCATTATTGCTTACCATCGCTACTCTAATCCCTTTTTTCTCCTTCCTTCTATAGCGCTTTGTTTCTTTTTTACATTTAGGTGCATAGCCATATACTTCTTACACACCCTAGTCATAAGCTCTGATAGAACTTAGGTTCATATTAGTGCACCCTCACACACCCAAGCTATTTGCACTCACACATGGTTCCACACACACACATGCACACCACATTTTTGCCCATACACTTTGCACATGATTGTGTGAGTCTCGTATGCCCTACCTTTGCAATTTCCCTACTATTGACCTATGCATGCATTACATGCCACAATTATGGCCTTCCAATAGCACAACCATGATCCCATCTAAGCATAACCATGATCCAATCAAAACCATTTTAACACCACCTTAGCACCACCATAACTTCCACCACACTTCCACACAACCCGAGCTTTCTACTTATTTTGGTCATTTCCTTTTCCATCATCCTTTACTTTAAAATTTCCCTTGATTCTTATTCTTAAGTTCTAATTATAAAATATCCTTGTTTTAGTAGGTAATCTTCTATTGATATCAAAGAAGGTGGTTTAGGATTTCATGCTTAGATCCTGATGTTATTGTTGGTAAGGATACATGTCGTAGTTAGGCTTTTATGTATAACATATGTTTGTATATATATCTTGTTATAATTATTTTTAGATAATATCGACTATGAGCATACTATGTTATGATATCTTGAAAGTGAGGAAAATGTGAAAGTATGTATTTGGGTATAATACCAAATACTTGGTATTTATATACATACATATTTGAAGTTACATATACCATATGAATATCGGGGAGTAAAATGTATTAATATTGAGTTTCGTAAGGCCTTTGATAAAATATGAGTATAGTAAGGAAATTATGGTCATTTGATGATAATATGGGAAATCATCTTGGCCTAATAAGTTTTGTGGGCGTTAGCTAATATTCCATAAGTAATGTGATTAAATGATGGATTAAGTAAAATATAAGATATGAGGTTTGGGTAAGAAAATGAAATTTTTTTTAATCATGATTAAAAATGGAACTTTGGTATGCTTGGAGGAGAAATATAATGTAAATTTGCATTATGTTGGGAATTATGAGCTCATTTTCTCGAGGCTCGCTTGATAAATATGTGGTTGTGTTTACGTATTTATCAATTTTATGACATGCATATTTGTATGAGTCTTGTAAGATGACCTCATATAATCAACACTAAATAAGATACTAATCACTTAAAGTAAAAGGTTACATGATTTAGGTTGATGTTTTTATGTTGGTCTATTCCACTCGACAATAATGGCGGCTTAGATATATTTTTCCCTTGAGAGGTGTATACCTCCATTCCATCGGATTTAAGAATAGTGGGGACCAATACTTAATGCGAATGAGAATATAATTTAGAGATAAGTACTAATAGATAAGAAATTAATCATTATAAGTGAAAGATGATGTAAGCCAATATTGATATATTGTGTCTGTTCCATCAAAAGATAATAATGGCTCAGGTGTGTTGTCACAGAGATGTGCTTTTAGACCGTTCCACCGATTTAAGAATAATGGTTAGGTGTACTTCATCCTGAGATGTGTTGGGTTCATTCCACCAAAAAATAATAATGACTTAAGTATTTTTTTCCTTCTAAGAGATATTTAAGACTATTTCATCGGTTTAAGAATAGAGGGATCCCTGAACTCAACATAAATAAAAGAACAAAATATAATATATCTATTAATGAGATCTATAGTTAGTATTTGCCTTATATTTTTTACATTAACATGTATATGATTATTTTATTTATACCACTTTACTCAACTATATGGTCATCTTACTCAGTACGTAACATATTAACCATCCCTTTTATAGGTGCTGCTTATTTCTATGAGCATATGACTCTAATGTCTATGTGCAAGTCGATGAGGACATGTTGGATGATTTTGTAGCTTATGATGCTTTGCATGGAGTGGAGTGATTTTTGACATTAGGGTTTCTAGACATAGAGTCATATTATTCAAATAATAGTTCATCTGGATATTTTTTTGAACACTTAGATCCATGGTATCCCTTTATCTGTATTTTAGACATTGTAATAAGAGTTAATATCTAACTTCTATGCACATTTATGGAGTTTCTCTCATTTCTTACTCATCATGTTTTAACATTCTAACTTTTTGCCTTGTGATTGATATAATGATGGTTTGGTAAGCCAAACTTGTGTCAATTACCATGATAACACCTAGCTATTTAATAATATGCTTTCTACTGTAAAAAAAAATTTTGTAATAGTAAAATTTTGGACATTACAATCAACCCTAAGAGCTTTGAATAAAATCATGAGACTTTGTGACCATTAGTGGTAATTAGTATCATCGAGAGGTTCCATGTTAGATATATCGAGGATAATATTTGAGATAACTGTAACCATATAACTTAGTAGTAGTAAAATGCTGCAGCACTTGAAAAGAAGACATTAATTAAATATTAACCTCTACTTCTATATAATAATAGTGCCTGAACACTATAGCGATGCTTGATATGCCGACCCAAAATACACAATATCATGATCACTGTAGCAAGTGCGACACATAATTAACATAAATTTTGATGAGTACAATCTATCAAACACTTGGAGTGCGATAGTAGTATAAAAACAAAGCAATATAGAACTAAGGAGAACTATAATAAAATAAACAACTAAGTTCACTCCTTTATTGAAGGGGGCCAAAAAACAATTGAATATTAAAGACACTCTTAAACAAGGCACAAATAGGGGTGGGCACAAGGCTAAACCTGGACCAGACCAGACCTAGACTAGCTCGAAGACCCATTTTTACGTAAAGTATAACCTAGAACTCGAACTAGTTTTAAAATGGGTTGTGCCCATGTAAAGATTGGGTCAAATCTAGGCTAGCCCTATTTTAACCCTATTTCAACCTAGTTTGGAAACAAACCCTGTTTTAACCTTATTTTAAGACTCACCCTATTTTGACCATATTTTAAGATTAATCCTATTTTGACCCTTTTTGACTTGGTTTCAAAACTCGTCTATTTTAATCAAAATTTGCAATTCAACCTTTTTTCATTCAAATTTTGGATTAAAATGGATTTTATGTACTCATTTCACACACACACACATATCTTCTATTTGTCCATAACAATATCCTCCAAATAAAAATAACTAAGTTTTGAAAACATAACAAGATGAAAACAAAGAAAATATAATGTAATTACATAAACTATGGAGGATGATAACAAAACCAGAATATCCCTCAAATAGAAATAACCACAAAATACAAAAATAAAGTTTACATAAAAGTTAATACAAAGTCTCCAACAACATCAATTATTTCAAGTAAAATATACCACATTGGCCTCCATATTAGCTTTGTTTTCCACATCTATTCAAATTCAAATGTCAATAAATCAGTAGCTAGTAATAACATTATATTAAGAATAATTAATAAATGATCAAATGGTATAAAGAAAAACTAACTCAATCAAGTAAAAAAAAAAAAATAAACATCAGTTGATTACTACTTTTCTTTATTTCCACTTACTCTTCCAAGGCTTTCTCTACATAAAAATTTTCCTAAATTTTTTGCTTGAATATAATATTGAGAGCATATAAGAGCTTATACGATCTGAATTCACACAAAAAATAGAAAAAATAAGTAAGCAAGTAAATAAAATGTAATTACATTATTAGATCACATAAATAAATGTAATAATATAAAGAAAGCATCACCTTTGGTGTTAGAGAGCTCCTAAATTAATCCAAGTGATGACCACTAGCAATAAATGTAAATTTCGATATAATTGTAGATACCAATACGACAAAAATTTCATGTGCCATACATGAAAGGATCAAATATCCTTCAAACCAATGTTTCCATCATTATCCAATTATTTATTACCCATATATTTATTATCCAAATTTTATCATCCATATTATCATCGAGAAATGAATTGTGCACCACCCCCATTATCTCACATAGCATGAAAGCCTATCCAAATCAAGGAATATAAAGCCTAGGCCAAAGCTAATCATCAAAGCATATAAAAGTCTAGGTTAAAGCCAATCACTAGAATGAACATAAGTCAAGGTTGAAGCTAACCAATATGGACATAGTCCATGCTAAAGCCAACCACCTTGGTAACTAGACCATTTAGTATCAATACCTTCTAGTAGATCATCAATGCCTAGAGTAGATGGAACATCAAGACCTTTAAGGATTATGCCCAAAGGAACCAATAAACGCTCGAAGGAAGACTAACCCCTGGTAGCTAATTGAGGATCGAATAACCAATATCCATACACAACTCAATTGTCTTTTGCTTTATGTGATTAGTACATTATTCATGAGGATAAATGATCACACGAGGCCCATACAAAGAGCAAGCAAGGAATTCACATATTCCTTCAATATTACTCATTTTTCATTTCCCAACAATGTGCCGGCTCTCCATTTATATCTATCCAATATTATTCTTGCCCATCATATTATTTTATTCAAGCACATGTTATGCTTTGTTACACTTTTCTCAAAGATCATCATAATTCATATGTGGTACACCCATTAACCTTTACAATACTCATAGAGTAGGTCCTACATTATGATCTAGTTAATCTTTTTATTAGGTTATTAGTCCATGATAAAATTTGTATTTTATCCTCTTAATAATCATAGAACAACCCCATGCATAACCTCACAACATTACCAAACTAAAAAGAATCAAATCACACATACCAATTGATTGGTTTGGCCCAAACAATCAATCAGTTTGGGTCAACTAGTTGATCACTTTAACTCGACTAAACCCAAATTTTCCTCAAACTATTCTACCAGTTTGGGAAAACTAGTAGATTGTTCATAGACCAAATGATTAGTTCTATCCATCCAATCAATAGTCTTGAGTAGAGAGAAAGAACAAGGTCTCTATAGGCGTACAAGCTAATGGGTTAGGTCAACCAACCAACTATTCTAGGAACTAGTCAATTGGTTTAACATAACCAATCGATCAATTTGCTCTACAACAACACCAAAAAAATCATTTTCATGCAGATCATGAATGCAAACATCATTAAATCGCATTGGAACAAGCTTAACATGGTACAACACATTTTTAGCCTATTTATCATGTATATCTCAAAATTTAATCATCAGAACACATTTTTCTCAACTTTCATGCTCTTTACTCAAAATGTACAATCTACCCATCCAAATCAATTCTAAAAGCTATATACATTCACACCAACATATAAGATCAACTCAAAGAGGTCTATGTCATACAAGAATCATTTGATGCAGAAAAAACTCCCTTAAACTTGAAATCTTAGTCCCTAAAAATCTCAACTTCTAAAACCTTAAAATTAATAATCTTTAACTCAAAAAATTGCTCATAACTTTAACATATTCAAATTTGACATAGAGAGAAAGGACGAACATACCACACCCTAAAGATAAAATAGAGGGTACTTAGCTGAACCACTCAGTCTTTTTCCCAAATCTAACTCTTTCTTGATGAATGATTAAAATAAGAGCTAGAGAAAGGATCAGAAGAGTGAAAGGAATTTTGACTACAAGGTTTAAAGTGTAACGGAAGAAAGGTGAATACAAAGAGTTAGGTATTTTTTATAATAAAAAGAAAGGTGAAAAAAAGGGGTGATTGGGGCTATTTATAGCCAACTAATCAACACAAATCATAGAGGTTTTAGGAACAACTCTAAAACCCCAAGACTTACCTTTTGAATTTGAGTTAAATAGATGGATTTTTTTCAATATATGATGACCTATTTTTTAGAGCTAAAATTCTATTTTTAGAGACTACAAGTTAAATAGGCTAGAATTGAAATTCCTAAGAGGGGTAATGGAAGGTCAACGTGGAAGAAATATTGTAGCAAATTAGAATCATGCATAAGATCTAATCATTGATCTTAAAAATGTGCAGAGGAGAGAGGTGGAAGAAGACAAAGTCGATGTCATCTCTCCCCCTCTACTGCCCCAATCAAAATTACATATCAGTCTTAGGTAGTATTTTAGCTTAATTACATCATGAAAAAGGCTAGGAATCTCTTAGAAACAATTTGGTATGGGTTAACAAGGTTCCATTTTAGTATATAAATTATTATTTTTTGAAAATTTGAGTTTGAAAATATGCCCAACTTGAAAAACTAGTCGATCAACTTAGCCTATCAGTCGGCTATTCGACAAACTAATATATGTTTTTAGTTGAGAAAAACCATTTCACTAAAATGGTGAACTAGTTGATCAATTTTAACTAAACCAAATAATAATATCAAATCAAAATCAAACATCCAATATTGGCATAATTCTCATTCTAACATTTACCAAAAAGGAGGGGTGTTACAGCACTACCCCTTTTAAAGAGGTTGTGTCCCCGAAGCCTATAAATATTCCAATCACATTATTTATCACATATTAATACACACATAAAATTCACATTCAAGAAAGAAGGTTACTACCCCTTTAAAGAAAAAGGATTACACCAAGGTAACAAGCTAAGAAAATAACTCTGGGTACTTAGCTCGAATTTCCTCCTTGGCCTCCCAAGTAGCCTCTTTTATACCATTCCATAACCAAAGAACATTTACCAACAAGATGGTCTTTATACACATCTCTATCATCTTAGTATCCAGAATACTCATTGGTCACTCTTCGTAAGTCAAGTATTCATCGAGCTATAACAACTCTAGTCATATGATATATAAAGGATCTACTACATACTTTCGTAGCTGAGATATGTGAAAGACTTTGTGCATACGCAATAACTCCATTAGGAGAGCTAAGTGATAGGCGTCTTCACCAATACAATCTAAAATCTCATATAATCCAATGTACCTTGGGCTGAACTTACCCTTCCTATAGAACCTCATGACTCCCTTAGTGGGAGAGACCCTCAAAAGGACTATGTCACCCACCTTGTAACCATTGGTTAGTCATCTCAGATCTACGTAGTTATTCTGTTGATCCTAGACTAGTCTTATCCGGTCCTGAATCACATGAATGTGCCTAGTTGTCCCCTCAATCATTTCAAGTCTGAAAATAAGCATCTTGCTAATGTTGTTCCAATATGAGGGACTATGACATTTTATCCTATAAAAGGCTTTAATGGGTTCCATCTTGACACTAGCGTGGTAATTTTTGTTATAGGAGAATTTGATCAAGTCTAGACGATCTTCCCAACTACCTCCAAAGTCTAACATAAATGCATAAGGCATATCATCCAAAATCTGAATAGTCCTCTCTAGCTAACTATCCATAGCTGTGTAAAAAGCAATACTCATCTTTAGTTGAGTACCAAATGTAGCTTAAAAAATGTAATAAAAACCTAGAGTCTAGATCGGACATAATGTCCTTAGGGACTCCATGTAGTCTCACCACATACTTTCTATAAGAATTGGCAAGCAACTCCATATTCCATGTCACATTCATTAGAACAAACACAACTAACTTAATTAGACAATCTACAACAACCTAGATGGAATCAAATCCACTACGGGACCTTGGAAGACCAACCAAAAAGTTCATAGATATGCTACCTCACCTAGGGGTCATCTAGTGGTTGAACTAACCTTGATGGTCTTTTGTACTCAATCTTAACCTCATGATAGGTTAAACATTAGGCATAAAAATTCTACCACTTCTTACTTTATGTGGGGCCACTAATGTACCTTCTTTAGATTCTTGTGCAACTTATCCCCTCTAGGGTTGATAGAATAAGGAGTATAATATCCTTTAATAAGGATTCTTCTCTTAAACTCAACACGCCCTTGTGGTACACACCACCTACTACGATATGTGATACCACTATCCTTATGGATCTAGAATCCTATAGCTCTACCTGTTGTAATACTATTCAGATTCCCTTAAGCTTAATATCACCAGGTTATTTAGCTTGGAAATCCTTGAAGATTGATGGGCAATGGTGAGTGCACTCATTCTTGCCTTTAGACTACCAACAGTGATTAGTTTGATCTCTAACCTTTTGATTTATTAGCATAAATGATCTAATAACACAATCGTACTCATGGAATGTGACGTCTATAAGCTAAGTGTATCTGTTACCACATTGACCTTACCCTCATGGTAGGTCAATTCCAAGTTATAATCCTTGACCAACTCTAACCATCAATGTTGCCTCAGATTTAACTCCCATTAGGTGAAGATGTACTTGAGGCTCTTATGGTCTGTTTATAACATGTACTAAAATCCATAGATATAAGGCCTCCAAATCTTAAGGTCGAACACTACCGTAGCAAGCTCTTTAAGTCATGTGTCAGGTGGTTCTTTTCATGTGACTTTAGTTGTCAAGAAGCATAAGGCACTGCTCTTTCATGTTGCATCAACATGCAACCCAAACCGTGATTGGAAGTATCATTGTATACCTCAAAACCATTAGACCCATTCTGTAATGTGACCACTAGCGCTGAAGTCAAATTCCTCTTCAACTCCACAAAGGCTTTGCTACACTTCTCATCCCACTAGAAATGCATAGTCTTCTTTATTTGGAGTCAATAGTTGCGCTATCTTGAAGAAGTCTACCAAAAACTGATGGTAGTAACTAGCTAATCCCAACAAGCTCCACACCTCCGTGATAGAAGTGGGTGTTAGCCATTTAGAAACAGCTTGAATCATGACAGAATCTACTACCACTCCATCTTTAGATATTATATGTCCAAGGAAAGCTACTTGGTCTAACTAAAAATCGCACTTGGAAAGTTTGGCGTACATCTAGTGTGACATCAGCAATACTAAAGTTAACCTCAAATGCTACTCATGCATCTCTCAGTTACTAGAGTAGATGAGGATGTTATTGATGAACACTATGATGAATTGGTCCAAGAATGGATAGAAGATCTGGTTCATAAGAGAAATGAAGGCTACTAGCGCATTAGTGAATGTGAAAGGTAATACTATGGACTCACAATGACCGTAACTTGTCTGAAAAGTAGTCTTAGGGATGTCTTGTTCTACTATCCTTAGTTCATGGTAAACTAATTGAAGATCAATCTTGGAGAACACCTTGGTTCCCTCGAGTTGATCGAATAGGTCATCAATCCTTGGCAATAGATAATAGTTCTTGATGGTCATCTAGTTCAAACCTTAGTAGTTGATGCACAACCTCAAGCTCCCATCCTTCTTCCTTAAAAATAAAACTGGCACTCCCCACGACAATATGCTTTGTTAGATGTAACCTTTCTCCAAAAGTTCCTCTAACTAAGTCTTGAGTTCTTTCCTCTTTGTAGGTGTCATACGGTATAAGACCTTAGATACTAGCTCTATCCATAACAACATGTCCATGGTGAAATCAACTTCTCAAATGGGCGGCATTCTAGGAATCTCCTTAGGGAATATGTCAGCATACTTGTAGACCACTATTATCTACCCCAATGGCATCTCAGTTGCTGTAGTGTCTCTAACACTACATAGGTATAGTGGATACCCTTTACAAGCAAGGTTGCTCATCACGATTGCCGACACAATCCTTCAAAAAGGATTAAGTTCACACTTCCGACATGAAACCCTAATACACTTTTATCCTCGTGGAAGCACGTGTTCTTTTGAGGAATTGATCAGCACTCGGTACTTTCCCAACATATCCATTCCAATGATCACATCAAAATCATGCAACATGAGTTTGATGTGGTCCGACAGAAATTCTATACCCCTAGCTACCAAAGTTATTCCTTGATAAAACCTAGACCATATAATCCTATCCCTAAAAGGAAACACAATAGAAGTGAAAATACTACTAGAAGGAGATAAATCAACTCTAGCTACAAATGCGGATGACTCAAAAGACTACGATGCACTAGAGTCAAACAATACGCATGTTGGAAAAGTAGAGACAATAAGCATACTACTCACCACACCAGCCTAACTCTTTACCTTTACTTGGCTCATCACATTTTGGCATTCGTCCGAAGGAACTCCTGTAACACGAGCTGATCCTTTCCCTTGTTGGAAAGGGTGAGGCCTCTAACCCTTAGGCTAACTAGCTCGATTAGTGGTACTATCTAGAGACGAAGGAACTCTTTAAGTCTGTGACTATGGTTATTGGATAGATCTAGTACTCTGAGCTCTATATTAACTGCTTTAGATGTTACCACCCCTAACTCGACACTCATAAGCTCAATGCCCCATCATGCCACATCCATAGCACATCACCTTATTGCCTCTATAGTCTACCCTTAGAGATCTATTCTGCATTATTTATAGTGGTATTTTATCTCCTCGTCATGACCCCTTAATAGACCTCCAACTTAGGGTACTAATGATATGAGTTGATTTGAGCAAATTAAAGGACCATACGAGTATCATTATATATATGATTTTTACCACGTTAGGGAGTCATAAGGTGTGTTTATTAACATTTTTTCCACTCTTTAAGATCTCACATGACTCTTTTGAGTTTGACCTAAAAAGAGTTCTAATATCCTAGGAACTGATGATACTTGCACTTTTATGACAACTCACAAACTTGATGGTTTTACTCAGTTAATTGCAAAACATGTGTATAAACAGCGGCAACACATCATATCAAGTCATATCCTCACCTTGCCAAGATTGTAGAAGGCACCACCCTAGTAGCCATTAGGTCTGCAATGAATAAAGAAGAAGGCTATCCTAAAGCAAGTAGTATTTCAAGGTACTTGTAGAGTGCAACACTAACTCTAACAATGTATATATACTCATGCACTTATAGCACTAGAGGACCAACATCACCAAAAAGACCAAAGATAGAACCAAACAGGCAAACATGATAATATTTGAATATAAGTATAATGTATATGTATTATGGTTGTTAATATAATATACGATAAGATATGTAATATGACTAGATCAAGAGAGATAATAATGATAGATATATATTATTATAGTAGTATTAATATTGATCTTCATTTATAGTGTCATTATTACTTTTTTTATAGTTGTATGATTATATAGATGACTTATAGTTATAGATTGATGAATTATTTTATGATATGAAGTAGAGAGATAGTAGTATATAGCTAACTGTGATAATATACTTTAGATAATTGTTAGATGAGTACTACCTTCCCTTCTTTTATTTTTAGTTGTTTTGAATGAACTAATTATTTTATATTATTAGATTTAATCTATTAGTGAGGTTATGTAGCTGAATTATGTAGTATATTGTGATATTGATGATGATATTATGCGAATTGTATTCATATATATATATGTCATTAGATAATCAATGATACTGAATTTATCAATTATACTAACCGAATGATATTAACAAAAATGTTGACTGTGATTAGTATGATATGGATAGATGATAATGATATATGATTAATTGAATATAGTATATGATATATGTTTATGTATTACATGTCTATTTGGTTCATTCATGCTACTTTGAACCCTCTACTATCCGTGTATTAGCTAAACTCTCTAGGTAACCCTAAATCTTACGTTGATATTAGCATAGTTGAAACCTAGGCTCATCACTCATTGTATAGTGTACATCTATCAGATAGTTCATTATCTAATCTATCACTCATACTTACTTCTTCTATGGTAAGTATATCACCTGTATATCTAAATTACTATATTATATCTGAATTTTCATATGACACTGTGCAATCATGACTTATCTTTGATACATATCTTCGTTGTAGTAATCAGTCACTTACTTCTTATATTGAACTTACATTGATAGTTAATAAACTTGAATAATCATTTGTTCAAGTTCTGTGAATCAACACTCGTCATCACTTTATTACTTAGTTTGATAGGTGTACTTGCACGATTATGTTGTGCTCCATTGTTTATATTACCATACTAAGAATTGTTGAACCAAGCACACACTAATAAACCCCATGCTTCTACCATATCTAAGGGGTAAGCTTCTTCTTGAAAAGGCCTTCATTCTATCACTAGGATGCTTGTGACCTTCAAACTTTCTCTTACTCCCCGAGTGAGCACTTCGGCCTTAGATGACTCGAGTTGCATTAAAATCTTGCTTGTATATCCCTACTATTTCTAGTGGAGTAACTCTCACCAAGAGCTCCTGATATCTAATCCCCATACCAATCTTGGAGCAATGGACTTGCATCACCTTATTAGCCTCCACTTTGAGGGCAAACTAGACCAAGTTCATGAATTGAGTGTAGTACTCCTCGATGAACATGCTCCTTTTCTAAAGATCCATAAAATTGTTGTACTACTTCATGTAGAGGTGAGTTAGGTATAAATAAGCATGAAGCGCCTCTAGAAACGGTCCCCAACCTATAGATTCTCCACCCCTATATTGGACGCTCCTCCACCATGCATCTTCCCTTCCTCTCAAGTAATACACCGCCATGTCAAACCTTCTATCTCCAGGGAACCCACAGGCAGTGAAGGCCTTCTCCATATCCTGGATCCATCTCTCCATGATATTAGGGTCCTCCTGTCCCTCAAAGATCGGTGAATGATGATGTCCTGCCCTCTTGAGCTAATCATTTTGAACTAGTAGATCTACTAGCATCTGTTGTGGTAGTAGTGCTCGCATCTGGCCCTCCATGTATGCTTGGACGGTCTCCATGAATGCCTTGATGTACTCATAGTGGTGGTTAGTGATGATTGATTCCTAAAGACTATAAGTAATTAGGGGAGAAATTAAACCTAAATACTCGCACCACAAGTTATCACAAAGGCTATTTATGACACATTCCTGACCCCACTCTAACTCACAAACATTCTAGACTTATAAATAATTAAACATGTCAGAAAAATCAAATGAGCAAAGATTTCAAATCAAATCTAATACCACCCTATTGTGTCAGCTTACAATTCATTGGCAATGGTGCATTTTTAAGAAAACGCTCTATCAAAACTTGGGGTATCAGCTTATCAATTCTTAAAAGTGAAAAGTCTTTAAGAAAAACTCTAATACCAACCTATAACACCCCATTTTTCACTATGATTTTTTAAATAATGCGGAAGTTGAAAATACACTTGGGAACAATGAGGTTCTATCGTCATACGTAACATAGGATAGACGTATGTTGCTTACCCCATACCAGATACAAGGCTAAAGCCAACCAGCCAATTTAAAATAAAGTGTGAAAGCATAAATAAAATAAACATTTGAAAGATTGTTTACATCAAGGACCTTAATGGTCCCCAACTAAATCAATATAAGAAGACAAATGAATTGAGATGATAGGGCTATATTAAAATAAAATTAGGGTGTGACCCCCAAAACCAAGGTCCGTCATGGATCGCACAAAAACCTCTAGATGTCCACGCTCTTATGCCTTGAACTTAACCTGAGGTAGGCCCACTACTGACCATCCCTAAAATCTACACATGGCCTTCTAATAATGGGAATAAGCAAGGAACTAAGTAAATGGGTACATCATTTTGCTATGTACTAAGTAAGCTAAGTTGCCTCCTTGACAAAAACATAAGTATGCAAAATCTATCATAACATGGATATCATATTTAACATTTTTCTTGCTAATGTCATATACATAAAGGTAGTAATGGATCAAACTGTACCATCACACATAACATAGGTAACACAAAATATATCATGCTTATATTCATATTATAGTCACATAGGTAATCACACATATACCAGACAAATTAATTCAGACAACCACTAGGGTTTATTTTTCAATTTGCTCTATTGATTGGAGTATACCATATTGTTATCCATATATTGATATAGATCAATACCTAGCCAATCTTTCCAATTTATAACCCCTTGGTCATATAAGCTATTATCCAAGTGTGCATACCAACTTTATCCTTTTTCATCCTTCAAACCAATGTTTCCATCATTATCTAATTATTTATTACCCGTCTATTCATCATCCAAAATTTATCATCCAGTTACTTATCACCCAGATTTTTATCATCAAGTGATGAACTATGTACCACCCTATTATCTCACATATCATGGAAGCCTATCTAAATCAAATGATATAAAGTCCAGGCTAAATCCAATCACCAAAGTGGACAAAAGTCTAAGCCAAAGCCAATCACAAAAATGTACATAAGTCTAGGCTAAAGCTAACCACCTAGCTAACTAAACCTTTTAGTATCGATACTTCCTATTACATTATCAATGTCTATAATAGGTGAAGCTTCAAGACCTCTAAGGATCTGCCCAAAGGCACTAATAAATGCTCGAATGTGGACTAACACCCAATAACTAATTAAGGATTAGGTAATCCACAACCATACACAGCTAGATTGTCTTTTGCTTTACGTGATTACTATATTATTCATGAGGATAAGTGATCACAAAAGGCTCATACAAATAACAAGTAAGGTATTAACATATTCCTTCCATATTACTCCTTTTTCTATTTTCCAACCATGTGTGGGGTTTCCATTTATACTTGCCCAATATTATTCTTACTCATCATATTATTTTATTCAAGCACATGCTATGCTTCATTACTCTTTTCTCAAATATCATCACAATTCATATGTGATACACCCATTAACCTTTACAACACCTATAGAGTAAGTCCTATATTATGATATAATTAATCTTTTCATTGGGTCATTAATCCATGATTAAATATTTTTATCCTCTTAATAATCATAAAACAACCCATGCATAACCTCAAAGAATAACCAAACAAAAAGAAATCAAATCACACAAACCATCAATTGTTCTAGCCCAACTAATTGATTACTTTGGGTCGATCAATTGATCGATTTGTCTCAACTAAACCCTATTTTTCTCAGACCGGTCTACCGGTTTAGGTAAACTAGACCAATTGATTGGTTCTACCTAGCCAATCGATGGGTTTAAGCAGAGAATAAGGCCAAATTCTTGGTAGGATTACCAGTAGATAGGTTAGGTTAACCCGGTCGACTGTTCTAGGAACCGATTGATTGGTTTGACCTAATCAATCGGTTGGTTTTCCCTACAGCAGCACCAAATAAATCAATTTCATGTAGATCATGCTTGTAAATCATCATTAAACCACATTGGAACATACTTAACATGGTAACACACATTTTCAGCCTATTTAACTTACATATCTCAACATTTAATGATCACCACTCATTTATCTCAAGTTTCATGCTCTTTAATCAAAATGTACAATCTATCCATCCCAATCAATTCTGTAAGCTATGTACATTCATACCAACATATAAGATCAGGTCAAAGAGTTCCATATCATGAAAGAATACTCATAAACCATTTTAGAAGTAAGAATCACTTGATGTAGACAAAACTCCCTTAAACCAAAAATCTTAGTCCCTAAAAATCTCAACTTTCAAAACTTTAAAAATAACAATATTTAACTTAGAAATTCACATATAAACTTAACAAATTCAAATTTTAAATAGAAATAAAGGATGACATACCACACCCCAAACAAAAAAATAGAGGATACTCAGTTGAACCACTCAACCTTTTCCCCAAATCTAACTCTTTCCTAATTAATGATTAAAATAAGAGGGACCTAGAGAAAGGATTAGAAGAGTGAAAGGAATTTTGATTGTAAGGTTTGAAGTGTAACAAAAGAATGGTTAATACATAGAGTTAGGTATTTTTAGTGATTAAAAGAAAGGTGAACAACATGGGTGATTGGGGCTATTTATAGCCAACCAATCAATACGAATCATAGAGGGTTTAGGAACAATTTGAAAGCCCTAAGACTTACCATTTGAATTTGAGTTAAATTGATAAATTTTGTCAAATATATGCTCACCTATGTTTTAGAGCTCAAATTTTGTTTCTAGAGAATGTAAGTCAATTAGGCTAGAATTAGAATTTGTAAGAGGGGTAACGAAAGGTTAATGTGGAAGAAATATTCTAGATGATCATAATCGTGCCTAAGATCAAAGCCTTGATGTTAGAAATGTACAGAGGAGAGAGGTGGAAGAAGACTAGGCCGATGTCATCTCTCCCCCTAAACTGTCTCAATTGACATTGCTTATGGATCTTAGGCAACATTTCGGGCTAATTTCATTATAAAAGGGGCTAAGAATCTCTTAGAAATAATTTGGCATAGGTTAACAAGGTTTCATTTTAGTATATAAAATTTTCCCAAAAAATTGAGTTAAAAATATGCCTAACTCAAGAAACCAGCCGATCTATTTAGCCTATCAATCGACTATTCTACAAACCAGTAGATCGATTTAGTCGAATAAAACCATTTTGTTGAAATGAAAAACTTGTAGATTGATTCATGGAATTAGCCAATTAGTTCAATTGAAAAGCTTAATAAATATCATTTTCCAACCTTATTTCAAATACAACTTTGCCTCAAACCAAATCATAATACTAAATCAAAATCAAACATCTAAATTTGGCATACATCATATTCTAACATTTTCCAAAAAGGTGGGGGTATTGCAATTAAGTTAGAAAACTCCTTCAAGAAAACAAAAATGTACTCAATTTTATCCCAATCGTCATTAGAGAGGGGCCCAACAACATTAACATCATGTATCAACTCTATAGGGAGATCCATGTTACCAAAAACATCCCTAAATTTCACAGGAGCAGCTAATATAAGATAGGTGGAATTCCACCTATTAGGCATATCAAGAAACGATGAAGCTTTGCACTCAATCTTACACTTTTCAGCATGTTGCTTGAATACAATTAATCTAGTAGGAGAATTTCTAATATACTCAATAACATACTTGACATGATCAATGCAATAATTGAGCTCCTTTATACCATCCCATACAATTATATTGATTATGTGCCCAACATGTCTCATGTGTAAGTATTTACCATCACCAATGCCACCATCTTTTTTCACCATATTTTTCAAATGAACATAAGCAACATCGTTAGAGCTTACATTATCTATGGTGATAATAAATAAATTTTCCTTCAAACCCCAAACAATTAGACAATCTTTAATTACCCTATTGATTGCTTCAACTTTATGACTAGATATAGGACAAAATTTCAAAATTCTTTTTTATAGCCTCCACTAATAATCTAAATGACCAGTTAGACACTTATAATTAATTCTATAATTAGAAGTCTATGTATTAGTATTCACAGAAACTCTATTACATGAAGTACTAAGAAAATCTTTCAATCTTATCTTTTCATGGAGATATAATTTATAGATATTGCGTGCAATAATAGTGTGTGAAGGCACATGAAATTAAGGACAAGCAATAGACATCACTTTTCTAAAACCCCTCTTCTCCACAAAACTAAAATGCAATTAATCAACAATAATCATTTCACCCACAGCTTCTCTAATTTCAACTATATCAATAGTCTTATACCTCAAAGTAGTCTCCAACTACATATCATCACCAATAACAAGGTCAAAACATAGATGATATTTCCTACCTTTTACCTTGTCCTTATTTTGAGAATTATTTACACACCTTTATACATGTCTTTTTATATTTTCATGCCATTATTGTTGGTATCTGTTGAAAAAGTTGTTGGATATTTCTATCTTTTCTCTTCACATATCGATAACCTTTTGTTGGCTTCTTAGGTCTAAAATCTACTACATCAACATCAAGTAAATTAAGGCCTTTTCCTACCTCCATTTCTTGAGCAGAAGAATCATCAATTGTTGTAGGAGGATTGGTGGATCCAAATGGTAAATATTGCCTTTTTTGGATATGATATTGGAGCTCAACATCTAAAAGAAAAGAAAAAAAAAGAACTAACGTTAGTATAGAAATATGTATTAACATATAGTTAATAGTTTCTAGGTTTCAAAAGAAAGGAAAGCAATTCCTAAGCTATTAACTTACATTATGTGAAAGTTGAGTTAATGAATCCATGGCTTAATAACTTTACAACAGTCACCAATCACCAACCAAAAAAAATAAAAATTCAAATGTATAAGAATTAATATAAAGTGCAAAATACGAAACAAAGGGAAACAATTAAAATAAGAACAAGTGCACAACATTACGCTAATAATCAACATTTTTAGGAATCCATTAAACAACTCTAAGATGATATTGATATATACTATAAAATGCATATAAATGCTAAGGTATTAATTAGATTATATGTTATGAAATGCATATAAACTAAGGTATTAACTTTGAAAGCAAATATCTCTCCCCCATTAACTTCTAATATTCTTTCTACCTCCCCTCTTATAGTTAATCAAAATTAAAAGGCTCGTCTTCTTTTTATTCCCAACCCTATTATATGTCATATACATATTGCATAGATTATTATTTTACTCTATATATAGTATACATATATATCAACCTTTTTTTTGCATAATTCATTCTCTTCATTTGGCAAGTTCACAATCTTAATTGCATAGTTAGCTTGACATATCCACAAAAAAAACCATCATAGATCATAATTGAATCAACAAATATTAGCAATACACAGAATAATTACAACTTTACAACTTCACATACTAATTATTAATTAATACCTTAATAATGAGCAACTATTACTATATTAACTTTTTAAAGAAGTAATACATGGATCCAAACAACAAGCCAATTAGCCAAGAACCTGTAGGTAAATGATCAACAACTAGAAAATATTAGCAGATTAAAGAATCTAGCAAATATAAGATCCACGCATTCAACAATCAGTAGATTCAACACATATGGATGGTAAATGGTAAATTTCAAAGTAAAAAATAAAAATAAAAAACCAAACCATACATGTGAAAGTTTGGATGAAGACAAACAATGGGTAGTGGCTCTAGCCTCTAGGGATGGAGATGGTGAGTAATGGATAGAGTCTGAAAATACTAGTAAAGCTCGGAGAAAAACAAAAGAATGACGATTAACAAAGATGATGTGTAGCCTTGGTGAGGGATGGAGGCATTGTGCCTCGTCCTAGTTGAGTCATCGACACGGTGAGTGGATGGTGTTGTCTAGTGCAAGAGTGAGTAGTGGACTTAGTGGTGAGTCTGGTGGCTAGTGAGTGATGAGAGAACTCAAATCCAAAGGTGAGGCACTTGGTGTCATGGTGCTACCGATGAGTGGTGTGGGGGTGCAAATGGTGGGAGTTTTCAATTTAGGCTAGGTAGTTAGTAGTTATAGCCTGTAGGAGCTAGGCGAGGAGTCAAGGAGGGGGATTGGGAAGTGTGGGGGTGTCTGTTATATGCTTGTCTAATGTGTCATGAGTGCGAAATATGATAGATGGCGGGATGGGGCCATAGAAAGGGGGAGCCAAACTATAAAGTTGAAGAATTGAGGGAAAGGTGAGGAATGTGGACTTAAGAGTGGACTAGGATAGGAGGACATTGATTAGTGAATAAAGAAAGGGAGAAATTTAAGTGTTATTTTTGGGTAACCTAGAATTTTTAGATGAAACTTGGACCGAGCATGAAGACTAGTTTTTTTTTTGAAATTTTCAACTCGAAACTCAGATAGCTTTTAAATTTTAGTGTGCACATATGCTATTTAATTGAATATAAATTTTAGGGTTAACCTTGATGCTGCACAACCCTAAGGTGTAAATTAGCAAAAACACAACATTTTAGCCTTCAGACATTTGGAGTGTACATAAAAAGTCCATAGAGACACTCTCCCAATGTCTTTTGGGAATGGTAAGGGCTCCAGTAATCCCGTAGGGCATCTTTGCTCATTATTGTGTTGTTGGCAATAATTCCTCACATACCTTTCAACCTCATCTTACATTTGTGGCCAATAATAAGCATCTTCAACAAGATCAAGGTTCTGTCTCATATTAGGTGTCCAACCCATTTCGAGTCATGACACTCCTTCATTATGTCCCTCTATAAGTTCCCCCATCTGGGTATATTGAGACAGTTTCTAACAATGTAGAGGACTCCCTCTTGTTCCCAGAATCTTTGAGTCTTTCCTTTTTTTGCCATCTCCATCAAGCTTTGAGTAAAGGTATTATGCACCATTCCCTCCTTGACTTGATCTAGGATATTTCTGTTAGATTGCTCATGCTAGCAAGCATCATCTTGTGCCTTGAGGCATTAGCCACCACATTAGCACTTCCAATCTTATATTCTATCTTGTAATCGAACTCTGCTAGGAAGTCCTGCCAGAAGGCTTGCTTGGGACTCAGCTTTTTCTCATTCTGGAAGTAACTCGTTGCAATGCTATCTGCTTTAATGTTGAACTTACTCCCCCGAAGATAGTGCCTCCAAACTTACAAACAATGGATGACGGTGGTCATCTCTTTATCATGAATGAGATATCACCTCTTTGTGTCGTTTAGTTTGTGACTCTCAAAGGTAATGGGATGCCTCTCTTACATGAGTACCCCTCCAATGGCATAGTCAGAGGCATCCAAGTGCACTTCTAACTCTTTTGAGTAGTCAGGTAGGCGTAGAACTAACTCTTCCATCACTCCCTTCTTCAGATCCTCAAAGGCCTTGACACACTCCTCATTCCAACTCTATGGGATCTTCTTCTTCAATCAGTTTGTGACAAGTGTGGCCCTTCCTGAATATCCCTAGATGAATCCAGTGTAGTAGTTGACCAATCCAAGAAAACTTCATAGCTCCAACACATTCTTTGGAGCTTCCAACTCTTGAATGTCTCAGACCTTGGTTGTGTCCATCCTAATCTTCCTATCTCTGATGAAGTAGCCCAAGAACTTCACTTCGGTGAGAGTAAAGGAGCATTTTTCCCTCTTCACATAAAGCCCATTCTATTAAAGTAGTTAGAAAACAACTTTCAAATGCTCTACGTGCTCCTTTAGGGACTTATTATACACCCCAATATCATCTAGATATACCACCACAAACTTATCCAATTATGGGTGGAATATCTTGTTCATTAAAGTACAAAATGTGGTTGGGGCATTTGTAAGACTAAATGGGATGACAAGGAACTCGAAAGAACCATACCTTGTTACACAAGCGGTCTTAGACTCATCTCCTTCGGAAATCTTCACTTGTCAATACCCTAATTGTAGATCCATATTGGTGAAGTACCTTGCCTTCCCGAGTCAATCAAATATATAATCTATCAAAGGCAATGGGTACTTGTTTTTCACCGTGATTTTGTTGAGTGCCCTATAATCCACACACATTTAAAGAGAGCCATCTTGCTTCTTCTAGAATAATACCGAGGTACCATAAGGAGCTTTTGAAGGACGAATGAACCCAGCATCAAGTATATCCTTTAATTGCTTTCTCAATTCTTCCAACTCTAAAGGGCTCATTCAGTAAGGACTCCTTGAGGGCGGCTTGGCTCTTGGCTCTAAATCAATATTATGATAGCCAAATCAATAGTATGATCCATCTCCCTCCTAGGAGGAACCTTCTTTGGTAGCTCTACGGGCATTAAATCCTTAAACACATGAATGACCTATTGTATTTCTTCTAGCACCTCCATGGGTTGTGGGGACTCCTCCTCAATAACCAAAGCCAATTAGTAGACTTCCCCCCTTCTTGAACCCTTTTGAGAAATGCATGGATAAGACTAAATAGGAGTCCACTTTTGCTCTGCTAAGGGAATAATGTGAAATCGTTGTCCCTTCCCCACTTGCATGGTGTTATCTCTTGGAAAGGTGAGTGGAGCTGCCAATTCCATGAACTCCATTCTAAGTGCCATGTCATAGTCATCTATCTTTGTCACCGTGAAGTTCACCCTTCCTTGCCATGATCTAAGGGTGATCAGGACCCCATAAGCTACCTCATTGATGGGCCTAGCATTAGAGTTGATTGCCTTCATTCTTCTCAACTCTATGGTGACTTTAGAATCCATCCTTTGTGCCTCCTTTGGATTGAGGAATTTGTGAGAAGCTCTAGTGTCCATTAAGTCCCTACTAGTGACACCCTTCACCTTTACCTCCACGTATATCAACCCCTTGGCTTGTTCCTTTAGCTTGGAGTTGATAGAGTTGAGTAGGGTTAAGGACCCCATTTGAACTTCACTAGAGCTTTCCTTCTCAGCTTGGCTTATTATCATAGCGCTTAGGGCCTTCTTCTAGGGTTAATATTAAAGGAAGTGATTGCCTCCACACATGAAGTATTCCCATTTTAACTTAGAGAACTATTTACCTTCATCCTCCTTCTCCTTGTCCTTGCCCTTGAAGTCGTAGTGCTTTTGCCTATTCTTCTTGGACTTACCTTCCCTATCTTTGTTAGAGCTATCCTTTTGGCCCTTGTCCTTCTTTTTAGACCTATAATCGATCAAGGATTTAGCTTCCTAATAAGTTGTGGGGAGATCTTGAACACTCCTCCTCCTTAGCTCTTATTCCGCCCATAATTACAACCCATCCTTGAAGTATAGCAATCTTTCCTTCTAGGGAATGTCGGATATCTCCAGCATCAACGAACTATATGCCTTGATGTACTCCTTGATAGCTCTTACATGCTTGAGATTCTGAAGTCTCCTTATGGCATCTATCTCAACATTGGCGGGGTAGAAGTACCTCTTGAGGTCCACCTTAAATTCATCCCACGTTCTTATAACACAAGTACCCCTCTTAATATCTCGGTGACAAGGACGCCACCACAACATAGCATATTTCTTAAGATAATGGGCAACCTAATTAATTTTCATGCTATCATCAAGTAAATAGATAGTGGAAAAGCACCTTTCGATGTTGTAAAGGAAGTTATCGATTTTCTTTGCATTCCTCGAACCCTTGTACTTGTGAGGTCGGGGTGTATCCAACATCATCATGGGGCCCATTGAGCTTCCAACTATATGTGATAATGTTTCTCTACTTCATACACATTCAGACTCAACGTTGGCAAGCTAATCCTTTTAACAACGTTCTCAGCCATTAATTGATGCATCCATGCCATCATATCCTCCATGAGTTTGTGATGGGCCTCTATTATCTCCTCGCTGATCTTGGTGCCTAGAGCATTGACTAGCCTTTGCACTTCTCCTTTAGTGGCCTTTGCACCTCCTCTATAGTGGCCGAGGCTTTCACCTCCTTCTCCAACCCATCTACCTTCCCCTCTAAGGTTATGCTTGGGATGAGGAAAATGGATTAAGGGGAAATAATTAAGGTGGGAATGATTAAGGGGATAATGATTAAGGGGGAAAATTTATCCACCGTTCTTGTTTGGAATGTAAGGGTAAATTATTCAAGGGAATATTTTCCTTATGTTTGGTTTGAGAGGAATAACTTATGTTAGAATAATATTTTATTTTACTTTATTTGCATTAAAAATTAGTAATATTTTTTTATTATATATAAATAATTATTTATTACATGAATCAAAATTTAATATATTACATTTTTTAATTTAATTTTTATAAATCTAAATAACATATTACAATAACTAAAAAAACTATGAAAGAAACTAATTGAGATATAACGCAATAATATTTAAAGAACGATATTTAAAATAGATTCATATACTAAATATCCAATAGCTAAAAAAATAAAAATGATCCAAAATAACATAATAAAACTCTACAAAGTTCATCTAATAAAAAAAATATTACTTCAGTCCATCTAATACATAATAGAAGCATTTTCATAACCTTCATCCAATAACATCCTAAGATAATCATATTTCTCATCTTCATCTTTAAATTGACGAAAATTACACACATCTTCTCCATTCATTTTTTTCATTAATTTCATTACTTCCATTCTAGATATGCCATAAAATGCTAATAATTCTTCATACAACTCATCTTTGTAAGACCCCGGGCTTCTATCCAACATACTCATCAACTCCTTAAATTGCTCCTTATTATCGGTAGATATTTGCTTCATAGTTTCTCTTATGATACTATACACCAATTCCACTTCCTTATTAGCTCTAGATTTCTTTGAACTACCAATAGTTGCACTTGATATCTTTCTCTTACCCCTCGTGTCAGATGCTTGAGCTGATACATTGTCATCTTCATCATTTTCATTATCTTCGTGTATCATATGAGAATTTTCTTGAATGACTTCTAGGATAGAGTCATGTGACGTATCAAGCTCAACTCTATCAGCAGTAGTAGCAACATTAGCACCAACAACCCTATCTTTAGCAAAAATATATTCAAGATCATCGAACAAAGGAAATGACTTCATGTATAACCCTACTGCATCCTTATGACTCTACAACGATTAAAATAAAAGCATAAGATATATACACACAAATACAATGAGAAGAGCCATCACCATTTGTATGATCCATATACAACAATAGAAAAACAAATACAAATTGATATTCGAATATAAGAGAAAAAAGGTCAAGGAAAATTTGAATATAAAATTCACAAAGGAAATAAGAAATTACTCTAGCCCATTCATCAAATAGTTTTTGATTACTCATTACCATCTTTTGTCCCTCATTCCATCCAAAGCCACTCCCTTTTTCCTTAATTTCAAGTAATGCATTGAAGCATTTTTTCAAGTAGCCTAATCTTGAATCAATATTCGTGGATTTTTACTTAGAATCAGACACTACTTCAGAAAAAAGCTTCTCCAAATAAAGTAGATATCCAGCTTTAAATCCTCACTCAGCCTTCCACTTTCCATCTTGGCACATTTCTTTCAAAAATTGTATCAACTTCTCATCCTCATCATGTCTCCAAGTCCTCCTCTAACCTTTTTTAGTAGTCATTGAGTTTGAACTCATGGTACTCACTGTTATATGTTATTCACGATATTAAAAACATACAAACAATCAACCATATAATACAACCATCATCTAAAACTTTGATCAATAATTAAAATATAGCAATACAATCATCGTAATCTCATTAATTAAAACTATGGAAAATTTTCTACGAGATCAACACAACTACAATAAGTCAACATTTCCAAAATAATACATCAAAACAAATGTCTAAATACTACAAAAAAAAGAATATAGAATAATCACAATCTCATTCATGTCCTACTCAACACCCCTTCGAAGTCACCAATTATCAAACATCTCACGTGCAATACCATCTCTCCAAGAAGTCCACGCATTTGAGGTATCAACAATACTAATTAGATTATCTTCTTCATTTATATTTTCCAAGAAAGTGCTCATTATTTCAAACTCTAACTCTTGATCCATTGGGTCCCACCTCATTTCTCTACGAATGAGATTATGAAGAAGAAAACATGTAGTTATAATATCTCCCATGTGTGCTAACATCATAAAAACTTGAATTTTGTAGAATTGCCCATCGCATTTTCAACAATCCAAAGCATCTCTCAATAACATTTCTAGCAGCTGAGTGTTTCATGTTAAAGAACTCCTAAGGAGAGTTTGGTTGATACCCATCCCTCCACTCGTTTAGATGATAGTGTTGACCCCTATAAGGAGCAAGGAAGCCATCACCATTGGTGTAACCCGCATCAGCCAAATAATAATATCTTATGTACAAGCGGGAAAAAAATTAGTTAACTTTTTAAATGCAAAAAATTTTACAACACTAAGTTTAATTTCCTTACCACGAGGAACTCTTAATGGATGTATTCTACTAATAGCATCTCTCAATATTCTACCATCTGCGGCAGAACCTTCCCACACTGGTAAGACATAAGTAAATTGCATGTCGATGGAACATGCAGCTAGAACATTAGCTGCCAACTCTCCCTTCCTTGTTCGATATCTTGGCTTGTCTATATTAGGTACTCTAATATTGATAAATGTTCCATCTAATCCTCCTAGACAGTTCTATTGATTCAAGATGGACCAAAATTATAACTAGTTAGCAATATGAAAACCTAATTACATATTCCAATATATATTAATAAAGTAAGGTTGAATTCTACCTTAAACCATTTCCATCTTTCATTTGTAGAATTTTCTGGCACTGGTTCTAGAGTCTTCATCAATACGATATGCAAACGTAATACAACTCTAAGCACTTGATGAAAATTTCTACTTATTATTTCGATGGATCTTTTCAATCGTCTCAAAATCATCTTATGCTTCTAATCATGTGCTAGTATGTTCAAAAAGATTGCAATCCTTTCCTCAATTGACATATTTTTTGACTCTTTTAAACCACCTTCATTTCGAAGCAACCCACACACCACATGGAATGTATGCATATCCATTCTAATTTGATCAATACAACTAACATCAGAATTAAGAAATGCATCCACATTCTTAATCCCTTGCTCAAGAGTTCTTTGAGTTGAATGTACAGTCCTCTTGGGTTGTTTGATAGATTCTAATACATAGATAAATTAATAATAATATAATGTATTGATTCTTCAATCTAATAAACCAAAATTCTACCACAATATTCCTTCCTATCCTTGACAATGGCAAACGAGCCATGGTTGCATATAATATTTGATTTACCAGAAAAATCACCACAATGTATGGAATGATCTAAGTTACAGTAATTATAAGCATCATTCATAAACCAACTAAAATTTCAAGAAAAAATATGGGAGGGGGAAAATGATGCCAAAGTTTTTCCACAAGCACCAGAAACTTACTTGTAATCAAGAAGAAAAGCACCACACAGAATGAATATACTAGTGCCCAAAAGTCAAGGATTACCGAACTACAATAAAGAGCATCAAACGAATATAATATTTTATTTAATTAAATATATAATTGAATTGATTAGATCTTACAAAACAAAATTTTCCACCCAAACAAAATTTGAATCATTACTACATCTTATATCCTTTCTTTTTGCATTCTCATAATTTTTTTTCTGCATTTTATTTTCTTTTAATACGATGACCTTTTGGTTTCAGCCTATGCCTTCCATCTTTCCATTTTCCCTAGGTTTAAACAAAAATGATAATGCTTTGAAGTTCAATTTTCATAAACTAGTAATAATGATGAAACATTAGTAAGAATAATAGTGAAACATCGGTAGTAATATTTACTTTTAAAATTTTTTCTATTTGTAATTTGAGTGAGAAGACTGGTAGGTTTAAATTTCAATTGTCAAAGAAAATGAGAACTAGAATGATAGAGAAACAATTATGATAATTAGGTTTGTGGGATTTATTTCATTTTTCAATATCAAAAGCAAGTATTTCAGTCAAATAATAATTTTCATCAAGTTTCTCTTTTATTTTAAAGAAAAAAGAAAAAAGGAAAAAACATTTCCATAATAGGTACAACTAATTTCGATTAATATTTAAGACAATAGTTATTGAATGACTAATACTGAAAATTAAAAATCAAAAGCTGAGGTGAATTTGTTGCTAAGGTAAGTGGGAGTTGGGAACTTTAAGTAGTGGCATAGACTCTTAAGCCATAATGATCATCGGTAATCATAATAAGTTCGTATGTAAACGTAAAAAAATTGACTAATCCAGCCATTATTGAATACATAAACGCACACGCACGCACAAACTACTAGTATCATTAAAGATATTAAAAGAACTTGTTTGGAAATCAATTTCAGCTAGTTGAAAATTTGTTTGATCTAAAAATTATGAACAGTGTATAGTTACGCCAGTGCCACAATGTTTAATAAGCCATGGCAAAGATTTGGACTTTTTGATATTCTCCCACAGCCAATCCTGAAGAGGGGCATTTAAGAAGGAATCACAAGCCTCGGTAGAAAGTAATCTACTCCGTATGGACCTTGCAAAACTCCAATCACAGAGAATATGCAGTGTATCCTCAAGCTTATAACCACAAACAGGGAGAGAGGAATCTAAACAAACCCCACATCTCACCCTTTTGGCGTTAGTTATGTGCTAGAAGCCATAGGACGTTGATTCTTTCCTGCACCTTTAGCGTCAAAAGCAAGTCCCATTTTGGGGATCTTGAGACACAAGTAATCTCAATGAAATCAACCACGGACTTCAAAGAAAAACTAGCCATCAACCTCAAATCCCCATGCTGCAGTATCCTCTATATCGGTATGACCCTTAGCAAACATGGTGGCTATCCCCCAGAAGTTACTTTACTAGTAGCTTACAGTGAAATTTGTCCCACCTCCAATTGCGGTTCTCATAGCTGAAGTCGCTCACTTTCAATTGTTGTTTTGCTTCACTTATTGGTGCGCAGGCATGTTCCACAAGAGGGGAATCCCCCACCGACCTGTCATTCCAAGTTTTATCTCCTCTTTCTCATTTAACTGTTCTGGTGCTCGATTTTCATGCTATATGTCATTTATGCAGCATTAATGCACAATATAATCTCCAGTAATAGAAAAAGCTCAGAGGTTTGTCTAAGCATGCTTGTTGTGTGTACTGTGTAGCACGGGTTATATTATATAAGCATACAAGGTTCTCTAGCTTAGCAAGTATTAAGAAATCATTATAAGTGGGAACACGATGAGTTTTGATGATAAAAAAGTAAACATGTAGAAATAAAAATGATTCAAGATTCACCGATTTCAACACAATAGTTTCTCTTGGTTGGGCTGATTCCTTTGGTTGATTATCTAAACATTCTATTTATAAATATCGTAGGTCTTATCATCTATATTTATCGATATAGATATATCAAATCTACGAAACACACATAATTCCAAAATTCCGCCGAAAGGTTCAATCTGTCTCCCTAAGACATCAGATTATGGTGGGGCATTAATGCATCTAAATGCTAGTTGTGAACGTTGTGAGTTTGTGGCTGAGAAGGCTAGTCCTTTGGTTAATTGATTAAACATTCTGCCCATAAATATCTAAGGCCTTATCATCTACCAATATACTTCAAAGAAATCATTAGTGACACAGAACTGCATTCCAACCCACCTGAACCACAAACCAAAATACAGGTATACATTAAGCTTTATATATCAGACCACAAACCAAAATAAACGAAGACAAGGGGCAGCAGGTAAATCAAATAAGAAGCCACACATCTAAGTTACTATGTTTCAGGTTATGAGCGCAAACAAACAAGGGGTCCTTCTCAAAACTGTTTAGGTTCTCGCAGACTTTTCATCCCAAAGTAATTTCCTTCTCCGATTTCAATGACTTTATTTTTCAAATTCTTTCACGCGACAGAACGTGATGGGAAAAAGATTAGAGATGAAGGACAGCTTAATCTTATGCGCGAGGCAAATTCCTTAACTATTTATGTTCTTTCGATTAACCTTAAATTTCCCATGTATCAAACATGGCAAAGAATCAATCAATCCCTTATAGATCTATTGAAGGTGGCACTAGAGAGGTAGCTTTGAGAGGCAGACAGTGAGCAGGGGCAGGCGACAATGGCTGGTGTCGAGGATTCATGCAGCACAGAGAAGACATGCTAAGGGAGAGGAGTCAGAAGACGCAGCAAGGGAGAATAAAATTACCCAATAGTTGAATCGAGAAATAATTTTCCCTAACTTAATAGTATAATTTTACCCTAAAATAATTTTTTCCCTATACCAAACATAAAAGAGAAGGAAAATAATTTTTCTTATATTTTTTACACCTGCTTTACCCCCATACCAAACATAACCTAAGGTGGAAACATCCTCTTGGCATATGATTATGGAACAATTCATCTTCTTAAGAAGTTCCTCCAAACTCAGGGCATGAGATTCAGAGGTAGACTTCAATCTCTTCTTCTTCTTCTCAACATCACCACCTTCTAGAATTTTTAGGAAAGTGTAGAATCATATGCATATTTTCATACTAATCTAGAATATATAACAATATTTTAGATTAATTCAGAGCCTTCCCACGGGGCTTGTAACGGTATTCCTCTATTTTGCCAATGGTCCGACATTGGATACCAATTTTGAGAATTGGTCTATCAGCCATTTATTTGGCTGTGTTAATGGAGCCTGACTCGAAAATAAAGCGTAAGAGTAATCAATTGAACCACTATATTTGACTTCGTTTGGTGCCGACTGTGAGTGCTCTAATGCGATGGATATTTGTTATTGTGCCTACATAAGTACCAATAGCACTATGGAACAGTTCTCCGAGTCTCAGGTAGAGCTGGCAAAAGTTGACCCAACCCGAAAAATTAGCAACCCGACCCGACCCGATACTAACCCGATAAAAATAAACCCGACCCGTGACCCGTCCTTGACCCGACCCGATGCCGACCCGACCCGATAGTGACCCGACCCGCTCCGACCCGACCCGAAAATCACCTGATCTGACCCAACATTAACCTGATCAGATATCAAAATATATTGTAATAATAATAAATTACACATATTTTATTATTCATTTAAAGCTTTTAAAAATATAGTATTTTATAAATTATACTTATTTTTCATAATGTTACCCTAGACATTCTTATTTATTAATGATATCCTAATAAGATATATTATTAATAAATAAAAAATCAAAATAAAAAAGGCAAATATCCAATTGTAAGCCTGTAAAATAATTTTCAAAAAGTATTCCATTACATCCACTAATCCACCTATTTGAAGAAACTCTTAATAGAAGAGCATCATAATGTCCTTTATCAGTTATCAGTTATCACCCACAAAATCCAACAAATAATAACTATATCCCATATCAAGAAGAGTATCTCACATTACAACCTTAAATTTAAAGTTTTAGTTATATTTTTTCTTTTAATATTATTAATTTACTTTAAATATAATTTAGTATTCTACATTCATCAATTTTAAATTTACAATATCCAAATATTTTTATTAATTATAATATTAATTATTTATATTTTACATTATTTAATTTTTAATTTATATCAATTTATATATAATAATTAATAATTTATGAAAATATATAAAATTATTATTTAATTTAAATTATGTTTAAAATAACTTATTATAGTTTTTTTTACTATAATAATAATAATTAATAAAAATATTATAGTAAAAATATCAATATAATAACGTTAATAAAATAAATACAACTAGAGAAATTAATAAGATAAATTATTTAGATAAATGAATATGAAAAAAAAGATAGAATAAATGATATAAAAATTATTAGATAAAAAAATAATAATTTTGTAGGTAAATTTTTTTTACTGTTAATATTAACTGTGTTATATATATGTTCTAACAGTATAAATTGAGCTAAAAATATATTAAAAAGTATCAAAAAATAGCTTCAATGATCCGTCTTGTAGCACTTGTGGGTAAAATTTGTTTTCCCATAACCACAATTCTAAATTTAAAGTCCCTGAATTTGAAATTAGAATATATTTTTTTACACCAGATGCTCTAAATAAATATTAAACTGGTCAAACTATTTTTGTTAGTTTTTTTAATTAAAGTATTGGTATAGTTTATATTTTTGTAAGTTAATACTATATTTTGATCTCTTGAGACTTTAAAAATAAAATTTAGTTTATTTATAACTAAAAATGTAATTCAGGTGGCTAATATGTATGAGAGATATGGATAGAAATAAAAGTACAGATCTAAATTATGAATATCTTTATTATTTATCTTTGTAAAAATAAAACACGTACAATATTCTAATTTTATTTATCTTTACTAGTGATCCTATTATTGTATTGTATCTAATATTTATAATGTAATAAATGATCATTATACATTGTATATTCTTGTTATGCTCAACTTTATTTTATAAAATTATCTTTTCTTAAGTAATCAAATATTTTAAGTAATCAATGAAATATAATATATGATAAACATCTAATATTTATACTTGTAAAATTTATAAATGTTTAAAACAATCAAATATAATACTATTAAAACTTATGAATATCTTTATTATTTACCTTTGTAAAAATAAAATACATATAATATTATTATTTCATTTATCTTTACTAGTGATCCTATGATTGTATTGTATCTAATATTAACAATTTCATAAATGATCATTATACATTGTATATTCTTGTTATACTCACCTTTATTTTATAAAATTATCTTTTTTTAAGTAATCAAATATTTTAAGTAATAAATTAAATATAATATATGATAAACATCTAATATTTTTACTTTTGAAATTTATAAATATTTAAAGCATTCAAATATAATACATTAATACTTTAAAACTTTTAAATATCTTTATTATTTACCTTTGTAAAAATAAAACACATAATATTCCTATTTCATTTATCTTTACTAGTAATCTTATAATTGTATTGTATCTAATATGTAAAGTTTAATAAATGATAATTATACATTGCATATTGTTGTTATACTCACCTTTATTTTATAAAATTATCTTTTTTTAAGTAATCAATTAAATATAATATATGATAAACATCTAATCTTTTTACTTGTAAAATTTATAAATGTTTAAAGCAATCAAATATAATACAATTAAAACTTATAAATATCTTTATTATTTACCTTTGTAAAAATAAAACACATATAATATTCTTAGTTCATTTATCTTTTCTAGTAATCTTATGATTGTATATAATATTTACAATGTAATAAATGATAATTATACATTGTATAGTATTGTTTTGATCATCTTTATTTTATAATTTTTTAAGTAATTAAATATTTTAAGTTATCAAATAAATTATAATCAATGATAAATATCTTTGTTTGATTCAAAGCGCAATATTTTTTATTATTAAAATTTATAAATATCTTTACTATTTATTTGTGAAAATAAAGCGCATTTAATATTTTTAATTCTTTTATATGCAATATTAATCTTATGATTGTCTGTCTTTAATATTTATGATTTATGAAATGATAATTACTTTGACTTGAATATGAGTAAATCCTCAAAACTCGACCCGATCCGACCCATTAAGTTAACCCGTAACTAATTGAATCTAACCCGTCAAATTGTATGAAATGACCCTACCCATCAACTTAACTCAAAACAACTCGGATATAACTAATCCGTCATATTACATGAATTGACCTGAACGGACCAAAGCCACCTATTCATATGAAACAGAAAATGACCCAAATCCAACTCGATCCTACTGGTCAAGTTAATCCGAAATTATCCGAATCTGAGTTTTCTTAACCCGAATGGTCGGACCGAACCAGACCCGACAAATTAATCTGAAATGACCCGACCCGAACCCGACCCAACCGACCCGATTGCCACCTATAGTCTCAGGTAATAGACGTAAGAGGAAATAGATCAGTGATGAACTTCAATTCCACCGTGTAATCCATATCCATAATTCTAGTTTGCGTGTCGATTTCATGTATCTCTTTAAAGCAACACCGAGCATTCTGTAACTTCTGTTCTCCGACCCTTGATGACCCGTTTCGTTTGATCCTGATTCGAACAAAATTAAAACAGAATTTTTTCTGCCACTTTGTTTAGTCACTATCTTGTAGTTGTACCTTTTTTCTTTCTAATTTTATGTAGATTCTGCAATGGAATCATTAGTGACGTTTACTATTTTAGAGCGCGTGTCACGGGGTTCATAATATTTGCTCTCTCATTTATGGTTTGGTCGCTCTTGTACAATGGTTGAGTGGTCGCTATCTGCGTGCAAAAAGCTGGTTTCTGATCATATTCGTGTTGCTGATCTGGTTCTTTCTTAATTATCCATTTATTTATTTGGACATATGTCATTGAAAGCGACCATTAGTCTGTATCGGACTTATTTTCTTGATTATATGTCGGCAATTGATATCTGTATTCTAGCTTGCTAATTGTCTTAATTATTTGTCGGCAATCGATTTCTGTACTTTAGCTTGCCAATTGCAAATTGCAATAGTTCATTTCTGGCCCCGTCTTTGAAGGGACTCTTTGGATTATTATGGATTTGACATGCTAATTGATGTTTTTATATTCCGTCAATTTCTATTACTTCCAATCTCCCAGCAAAGCACTGCTATAGACGAGAAGGGCTAGCACATTTTCTGGTACTTCTTCAGGATTCATGATGCGCAGGAAAGGGAAGTAGAAAAGTGAAGTGTGAGGTAACTCTTTGGACTTCTTCATGTACCATAAGTTTGTTCTCTTTTGTCTTCTCTTTCTCCCTCTCTCGTACGACGGGACAAAGTGAGATTTTTCAAAATTTTCTTCTGGACTGTATTCCAATCTATGAGATTTTTAAGTTGAGGGAAAAGGAAACTAAGGATGGAAAATAAATAAATAAATAAATAAATAAAGTGATAGTTTGGTGTGATGTCCTTTCATTTGTTTACTACTTCAACTGTCACAACTTTGCGTAACATATACATGTATCGTTTCAATCTACTCATACCATTGTCTTCTATGTATACGTGAGGTTATTTGAATATCGTAATGCATAATGAAGGACTTGTTGACAATGCCCAAATTATTGTTACCCCTACTCTGAGAGATATCCTCGTGGCTAACCTTCAACATAATCTGGCGGCCAACCATGGATTTGGTAGATCAAACTTTGACAATTTTCAAGCTATTCGCATTTGCAATAATCTTCAAGCACTAAAGGATGGGCTATCGTTTTTGTGGGTCCCAACTTTCTTCCCTTGTAGACGACTTGTAATCACAACAATGCTTCTATGCCTTTTGATGTGTGCATGATTTCCCGTCAAAAAAATAAGATTAATAATTTTGCCACTCTACTACACTTCATTTGGTTCCATTATTATTCTCCCATGGCTACTGCCGGTACATGGGGAGTTCCAAGATAAGTATTTAACTCGTTAACCTTTCTAATTATCTGAAGCCTGTGAAGCGCCCTCTTCATAAGTCGAGAATGGAGGAGTCATTTTGAGGTAGTCATCTTCTCCTTCGGTAAGGCTACTTCAATTCTTGATTTTGTGCTGTAGGGATTCTCGGAATGTATATTATGATCAACCTGGAAGCTATTGACTCGCTGACATAGAAACGTAGAAGTTTCTGTGTTTGATATTATTTAGACCGTCGTCAGTGGTCTTCTGGAGATTAGTATAATGGAATTTCCTGGCGGGAATTTATGATTAGATATCTCATCGAGGAAGGAATACTATTTCCCTGCCTTCATCCCTGCTACCCCAGATTTATGGTAGAAATTCATGAAGCTCCAAATGAAAATTACCTTTTCTTGCCTCATTATATTTGTCTGGGCTCAAGACGCTTGCTGTGGTTAGTAGCACTACTCTAGTTCCAGTTCCACCTTCTTATTTTGATTTGTTGCTAATAACACATCCAGTATACTGAATCAGAACTGACGTTCTGATGCCAGTTCAATTAAGCATTTGATGGAAACTAGTTTTGTTTGGCCTGCAAAATATTAATTATGAATTGTTCTACCTGTTTCTACATCATGACGTTGAACGAGCAAGTGAGCTTACTTTACTGTATCAATTGGTTGCAGATCAAGTTGTAAATACACATGGTATGAAATGGACTTGTAGATGTTCTTCTGCCAGAGAAGTAAGCCCGAGCTTCTTGCTTGCATCAAATTGTTCAAGTTCCTGTGGTTGTGCACTGGGTAAGACTCAAGACTTCAATTTGTACTCTCAAGAGGGGATATAACAAGTTAATGATTCATGTGTATAACAAACAATGACCCTGCAGGATTTTCTCAGACAAGTATCTGTGTTTTTATAAACTACCTGTTCACTCATCTTATAGCAAGCATTTGGTGTTTAACGATCCTGAACCATGTGCTATGTGCTAGAAGAGTCCTCAATGGTCTTCTTACAGTGGAACACTGTTAGTAATTGTATATTTATCACTTCTTATGTTCTTATTAAGATGCTTGCTGTGCTTCAATTCAGATGCACTAGAAATTGAGCCTTTTAATAAACCTATGCTTTATTTAAATGAATTTGTGCTTGTATACTGTTTATGCCATTTGTTACCATATTCCAGTCGCTTACTTCTTCCTGGCATTTGATTAATTAGTTCTTGGTTCAGTAACAAGAAAGAGGATTTTTGTATTCATCCTAAATTTATAAATTTTTTCATGGTTTCCTTTACAAAATGAAATCTCACCTAACATTACCAAACTTAAAAAATTTAAGCTTCTGCCTAGTTGCCTGCTCCACGTGTACACTGACTAAAAGGCAGGTGGGTCCTTTCAGGTTCTCTGGGTCCATAATTGTGTCTACTTTATTTATTTATTTATACTTTATGTGGGGAGGGGGGGGGTTTGGTGTGTTGGGCTTGGGCTTACAAGTTTAAATCTCTCCATCATTGGTTGTGATTGATTTTGATTCTTATGTATGGCTCAAACTCAGCTGCAGGAGGACCAAGTGGCAATAGTTGGTCATGTATCTGTGCTTCTGATAGATTTCCTGTTGTGGCTGGTGATAATCGCTCCAGTACATGCTTCACTGCATGTGATTGCACCACTGGTAATATCTTTGTTCTTGGCTAAATTTGAATGGATGATAACTATTGCTGTTTCTATTCTGAAGCATCTTCTAAGTTGTAATTTTACGGGCAATACACACACACACACACTAGGATCAAATAGAACGCGGCTTTAGGTATGAAATGAGAAGACATTAAGACCACTAGTGTGAATAATTAAATGCCATTAGACGCAAACTTTCCACCCTACCCTGCTACTACTCTTGGTGCCCCTCCTGGAACCTCCCCCACTTCTATATTCTTGATCTCCCTCCTGAAACAACTCCACAACTTGTTCATTCTCCTTCCTCTCGCTGCATTGTGTTGCTATCCTTCTCATGAATATGCATTTAGCTGACCACCATCAACTACCAGGGCTCCATATCAGTCTCCTTTAATTTGCTTCAGAAACTCAATCCTCAGCATCCTAGTGTTGTACTTTTCTAATGTCTATTGCTCAATGTTTCAATCCTATTAATTTGCTTATGAATTTACCTTTTTGTTGGGTAGGTGGGGGGGCTATGATAATTAGCACTGCTTACTCAGGTGAGGTTTGATATCTGGCACTGGCAACTGAGGTTTAGACAATCATCTTTTTCCTAATGTTGAGAAAATGAAATATGTAATATATGACACAAGTTAAATTCAATGAATATCCATTGATTATGCTCTAAATTTCTGAGAATCTGCAGCATATGGTGTTGAATAAGTCAATCTGCCTTCGACCCATAGTGAAATGAGTTTTCCTGTACTCTGCTTACTATCTACTAGCTCTCCTTTATTATCTTCCAAATTGGGTGTGTAAGGCTGAAAATCATATGTGGAAGTAATTTAGGATTAATGATGTGGAGAAGTAAAATCAAGAATAAAAAAACAAGACACAAATTTCCTGGGGTTACCCAATGATGTGGGAACTCTGTAGAAGAAAGAATTATAAAATAGAATTGTCAATTGCAAAATTATGTAAAGAGGATGAAGAGAGCTCTCAAGTCTTTCAATATGTTTTTCACTCTCAACATGTTATATTGTCTCATGAAGTGTAACTACAAGAAGAACCTAAAGGCTTGAGGTGCGCACAAGAAAATGTGTGAAAAAGATTAGATACATGCATGCTGTGTCAGCATGGGCAGCCCATGTCGCGGACACAAAACATAGAACACTCCGAAGGCCAACACAAGCGGACATGGTCATGTTCAATTCTGCAATGTTATTTCCTACCTGAACAACTGTCTTTGGAATGTTGATGGAGCACTCCCAAGTCTTGTGGACTCCAAAAACTTCAATCTTCACTCTATGAACTCACAAATTGAGGCACATACACAATAGCTTTGATTATGATGGGGGTTTAGGTGCAGTGGTGGTCTTGTGGTAATGGAGTTATGGTAATGCAGGTTTCGCCGATGATTGGAATTTGGGTGGCAGTGGGCTGGGACCTAAGGATCTTGCCTTTTTCTAGCAATGCTTTAAACTTGGCCTTTAAATATATATATATATATATATAGAGAGAGAGAGAAATTAATCTAATGAGAACCTACTCTTAAAATAAGTGTTGAGAACTTTTTATTCAAACCGTTTGACTAAGTCTTAATATTGAGATTAGAAATTGAAAGGTGGGATTAGAAGATAAATACACCTATCAACCTTGCCATGTTTATTTAGTCCACCTTACTTTCCATTCATCTCCTCAAAGATAGCATTTTCCTCCTAATTGTTTGTGTAACACCTTTATTTTTCTAAACTATATTTTTTGTTTAAAGTACTATACAGAAGCTAAAACAAAGGATGAGGATGTGGTCACAGCTAACATAAAGAGAGATGTGTGATCACCTAACTCAGGCCAAAAAAAAAGGTAACTTTAATAACAATGGATTAACGTGATAAACTTCTCTAAAGGAGAGATAGATATAATAAATAAGGTCACAAAAAAATGAGATGGTATTGCAACTAAATACATAAATTTGAAAACAAGTAAACATGTTGACTATGTAACCAAAGGTTTCCAAACATGGGTGAAAAGAAAAATGCTAGTTAGTCTAACTTTGGACTACTAAAAGCATTCTTCTAAGCAAAGCATCATTGACCATCGCTTGGGTGCAGGCTATTATCATCAAGTAGGTCATCAACATTGTGCATAAAAACATCACCATCTTCCCATCAAATGAACAATGTCCATTAAATGGTAAGTCAATCTAAACCACTATACATGCTGAAACATGGTTCATATATTAACAACGTATAATTAAGTCATGTGATGACATACTGGGAACATATATGGAATAATAGTCATGTTATACATTTCTGACGTCATGTGCGGCATAAACATAAGATAATGGGGAGGTTAGCATAGATCACAATCAAAGAGGATCATATGATAGGATCACTTTACCTGAGTGGAAAACAAGGCTTTATGACATCTCGAGGATTCAAATTTGATTATTATCTTTTCATGTATCATGACCTTTCGAGAGTAGTTATCTAGATTTCGAATGAAGAGACTAATGATGTTTTGAGTTTTTACACCTAACACAAGCCAATAATATATAGACATCTTGTCCACCATTCATATTCAAAGCTATGGCAGTTCACTCCCACTTAGGTAACCAATTCTTAAGTGTGCACAAATACCACGCCTCTTGGGTCCCTTTCAGAGTAAAATCATAGAAACTTTTGGAGACCATGTTTATAAATTATGCTTGTGGCCAACATGTATAAAGGTTGTAAAGGCTCGGCGAACATGTTCGTAGGCTGTTTTCATAGCCAACACGTATGAATGCCTCAAAACCATGCTTGTATGTCCGTAATTAGTTTGCATAAATTCTTATTTATTTGCGTAGGTGTTTAATCGTGATTACAACAAACACAAGAGATGATTTGAAGATCGCTCAAACCATAAAATTTCTATTTTGAGAGCTCTCAAAGGATCAACAAATCATTTAAATATCTTAAAATGGATACATTGAAGGCTATTGACCACTCAGAGAAAACAATCTTATTCATTTAAGAGTTTTCCAAAGAAAGTAAACTTGAAGGCCAACTTTCAAAAGTCAACTCTAAAGTTCAACGAGTAAACTAAGGTAACCTTGAAGTCAAGAAAAGTTCCTAAAGTCCAATCTAACATGTTATTCTAATTACCAAAATTCCTTTTAAAACTTTAAAACCCTAATTTGGAAGTTTTAAGTATCCAAGATGCATAATTAAATAATATAAACCATTTTAAGTTCAAATAAATCTTTTTAAACATTTTTAAGTCGAAAATACCCTTGTTGTCAAGGAATTCCAGCAAGTGATGCAAAAAGACTATTTTGCCCTTTTCAAACCAAAAACACCAATCTTCATTTTAAAAACCTTATAGCGTATTTCCAACACCACAAATCATATGATAAATATATTTGATTCATGTATATTATCCATTTTGCTGGAAAATTTCTAGAATCACATGTTAAAAGATATTTATGCCCTTAAGGCCAAAAAACTTATAATAATCATAGAACTGTTATGCATGCTTAAATGACAACATATTTTATATGAAATTGCATCTAATAATACCAATGAACATCATGGAACTCTCAAAGTCATAAAAAAATTCTCTAGTTCACAAGACCCTTTTTGGCTGAGGCATACGTGTATTTTTCCTAGTTTTTTTTATCAACTTTTAATATCCATACTTGCATATTATTATGTAGGTACAATAACACATTTTATCTCATGCTTACATGAGAATAACAATGGGAAACACGGTCTCTACATACTCATATAATAATGCTAATAAAGACTTTCATGCTATAAGTCACATAAAAATCCTAATATGCAACTTCTAACAAATTTCAACACAAAAGTAAGAGAAGGTATAAATTTACCTAAGCTCTCGAGATCCTAGGAATAATAAGAAATATGAACGCTTTTATCTCCCAACACCAAAGAGAGCTCCTCTTGACCACCTTTTCAAGAAAACAAGACCAAAAGTAAGTAAATCTTTTCTTTTACAAACCAAAATCAAGGAGAATAAAAGATTCAAGAAGGGCGAAAACTCTGTGATTACTAATCAAAATCAAAGAGAATTTTCTTAGTGGAAGATATATTGTTACCTTTTGTTTTCTCGCTGTGATTACTCATCAAATCTATCCAACAGAAATCTTTTGCAGCCAATTATACTGCTAATGCTGATAACAGAATGGTATAAGATATTCTCAGCTCATGTCTTCTACCCAATAGCCTTCTATCTTATGTTGGTACACTTAATAGCTATCCATGTCCAGTTACATCCATACACTAATGGTGTTGGAGAAGTGCTATTTAAACATTTTATCAACAATGCGGAAGGTGTTCCTTATGCTTCTGTTTTTTCTTTGCAGATCCGACAAATCATATAGACAATCTGGCTTCATTTTTAAATTCAAAAATATCTTTTTATGCATTTGACTGTATGATCTCCTAAAACTATGTGGCATAATAATTTTGTATCATTGTCTGTTCATTTTTGTCTGCGATGGGTATTTGCTTATATGATAATTAATTAATGGCGCTAAGCTGCAGCTTTATTTTTCTGTGTTCTCCCCCCCTTCTGAACAGGATCTATAAATGGCAGCCAGGCTCCAAAGAAGCACTTTTCCAACAGAACTATTTTCATTGTTCTCTTACTATGTGTGGTCCTGACTACTGTGGGCTTTTTTGCATCAGCAGCCTGCTATATTCATCTTAGAACCCAGTATCAAACGCAACTGCACTTATCAGACAAGGGGTCTACCTGTAATAGTGCTACCAACCTGATGAGTCATAAGTATGCATCAGAACCTTCAGCAGGAATGAAAATGGGTCCTCCACCAAACCTAATCATAGGTAACCCTTGAGACATTTAGAAAATTTTACCAGAGGATACTGTTGTGATGGATGATATTCTTAGATGCATGTGTGATTTCAACCTTATAAGAAAACCACGGAAGTGGATGCATCCAGATGAAGGTAAGAGTAATTCATAAATCTGTAAAGAAAGACAAAATATTAGTTTTCAACAGGCACAATAAAATCCTTGGATACTGCTGTGCTAAAAGGAGCAGTACAAGGTTAAAGACATAGAAAGGTCAGAGGTTAGGACTAGAAAAAACCTGGAAAATGATTATTAGAAGAAGACTAAAATGGTGTTCGATAAAAAAAAAAAGAAAGAAAGAAAGAAAGGAAATGACTGCTCTTTTGTCAGCAACCCGTGGGCTGTCTGATAGGTCAAGAAAATTGCATTATATATTTCCTTGGCTAAAGTTGAAACTCTTTGGTCATAGATTTAAATGTAGGCATGATTGATATATTTCTCTATTCATGAGAATGCAAATAATTTCTTACACGCAACTAATAGCGGAGAATGTAGAAGGCCAAATTCAGGTTCTTATGTTTATTACCATTGCTCTCTATACTTGCAGGATGCCTTGGCAAGGCTTCATTTCTATTTAGAAGTGAAAGTGGAATAGATCATAGTGCAATCATCCGATTTTCGTACACAGAATTAGAAAATGCAACGAACAAGTTCTCTCATGGCAATTTAATTGGAGTGGGGGGCAGCAGCCTTGTTTATCAAGGTCATCTTAAAGATGGAAGAATAGTAGCAGTCAAGCGACTTAAGACTCTTACTGGCCCGGATGTAGAATCCATTTTTTCAGCAGAGGTACGAGCGCAATGAACTCCACTTTTATTTATTTGTCAGACAAATCTGTATAAAGCTTGAACATTTCTAGTAGGATCTTAGGCTAAAGGATGATCTCATATTACATATTCAAACTTGCATCATTCTTGGTACAGATTGACCTCATATCCAGACTCCATCACTGTCATGTCGTGCCATTGCTTGGCTACTGTTCTGTGTCATGGGGAAAACAAACTGAACATCTACTGGTGTTTGAGTTCATGCCAAATGGTAATCTGAGAGACTGTCTGGATGGGGCGTCAGGAAGATACTTAAACTGGAGCACTCGTGTTGCCATTGCACTTGGAGCTGCCAGAGGCCTGGAATATCTCCATGAAGCTGCTGCTCCAAGAATATTACATAGAGATGTCAAATCTACGAACATTCTTCTTGATGAACAGTGGAGAGCAAAGGTATAAGTCTAGATTAGCTGTGTCCTAATAACTTATAGCATACAACGAAGGTTCAATTATCAGTTTCGCAACTATTATCAGTGTAGATTAGAATACCATGGCAGAAAGTAGAATAGAGAGGGAGAGAAGAAATTGTTCGTCCTATTATTCTGGAGGAAACCAGATAATACAACTTAAATAATGAACAAGACAGAGAGAGAGAGAGAGAGAGAGAGAGAGAGAAACATATAGATGAGCCTATCTCTAGAATCCCTAACAATTAGGGATTGACTAGCTATTTCTCTCCCTTAATTCTAGGATATCATCTCCTAAATTTTTTGGTGTAATTTATCTCTTAAATTTTTTCAAAGCTGACCCACTAAACCTTAACGTCCCTTTCAAATTGGTACAAAGATATCTATTATCCCAAATTGCTTACATGAAACTCAAATGGATATTTCAAGGGACCCGTTGTTAACCTATCTGCAGCTAGCTGCTTTGTTGGGACAAATGGAGTGCACATTATTCTCTTTTCAATTTTCTCATATCAATCTCAATATGTTTTGTCCTATAATGTAGAATGGGATTATGAACAATGCTGATAGCTGTCTTGGATCACAATATAGCCTCATAAGAAGACTAGCCAATGTGCTAGAACCTTCTTTAGCTGACCTCACAATTCTTGATCCATTGGTCTGAATTCAGTTTCAACATCTATCAATTACATGTTCATTCTTACTCCTCCATGTAATTAACTTTCCCCAAAGAAATGTACAATACCCTAAAGTTGGCCTTCTATTAGTCTTGCTCAATCTGCATTTGTGTACTCATCAATTCCTCTCTTCATATGCTTCTTGAAGAAAAGTACTTTTCTTGGCATGCCTATTAGATATTAAAGAATTCAATACATAGCTTCAAGGTGTACCTTGTATGAAGATTGCATAAATTGACTCACCATGCTCACAAAATGGGTTATATGGGTTGGGTCATCTCAAGGCGGGTTAAAATTGGGTTTGCTATACATTAGTTTGGGTTTGTGTTGTATCAGATTCCATTTTGGGCTGTAGTCCAATTTGGGTTGGGATGATTCATTTGGATTTGAGTTGGATCGAGTGAATATTAGGTTACTTTAGAGCCCAACTTGTTAGGTTTCTTCATTTTAGGTTCGATTTTGGTTTACAAACTCTTGGTCAGATCCATTTTTAGTTAGGTGAATTCGGCTTAGAATTCATATCGTTTTTTTTTATTAATTTGTTATGACAAATAAGTTGAATTGTATGATTTATTATTATTGTTATGTTTATTATAATAATTATTATCATAATATATGCAATAATAATAACAACTTATTATTATTTTAGTTATTGTTATAAATTTAGTTATAACTAGTATTATTATGAATATAATTATAATTATTGTTATGAATGTTATAATAATAATTATTATTTTAAATAATAACGATGATTATTGTTATTATTATTATTATTTTCTTAAGAGATGTAATAATAATAATTATTATTAGAAATATAAATTTTATTATTGTAATTTTAATGATATATATATATATATATAATAATTATATTTATAATTATAATTATAATTTTATGTTTATAATAATAGTAATAATAATAATTACTAATTAAGGAGCATAGAGTCCTACTATTTTAGTTATATTTGTTGTTGTATGAGTTGAGTATCATATTCTCTTACATAAAATTTTGCTAATAAGATAATTTATTGATATTTATGTTGCAATTTATATGAAGAAGACTATTATATTTGTGGATTGAATATGACTTTAGTTTAGGTGAAATTCAGATTTATGGTCGGGTATGGGTTGGGTACAGGTTAGGTTATTTTTGGTTGAGTCAATTTGGGTGTGGGAAATTATTGAGTTTATGTCAGGGTTGCAGGTCATTATTGGGCTGGTTGCAGCTCATAATTAGGCTGGTTTTCAAATTGTTTCAAGTTTTGGGTTGGGTTTAGATTTTTGGGTCAAAATTGGGTTTTGGTTTTGGGTCGGGTTTAGAGCTGGCAAAAGTTGACCCGACCCGAAAAATCCGACGAATATCGACTCGATCCGCCCGAAATCCGATCCGATTTTATTCGAGTAATAAAAAGCCCGAAACCTATCTGACCCGATCCGATACATATCCGATATCCGATTCAACCCGAGAAATCATAAGCCCGAAATAAACCCGACCCGACCCGCTATTCACCCGAAACCCGATATAACCCGAAAAACTATAAATCCGAAATGACCCAACCCGATCCATTATTTATCCGAAATCTTATATTATTTGAAAATTTATAAACCTATAAAGATTCAACTTGGTAGTACCCAAAAATTAACATTAACACATAACTTAAAATTTTTTAAACTTCATAAAACATGAAATAATGTAGATGTGCAACTAATCCATACTAGCACTTACATCAAAATCTAGAAACAATATACTTTTATAAAATTTATATCACTTATGTATATAAAAATACAATATCCATTAATACCAATAGAAATAAAAGTAGAGAAAAAAGAAAAAGAAAAACACTACTATGCCATTTAAATATTAGTTCACTTCCATTATTCCATTTAGTAACATAAGATAATAATAGTGCAGCCTTGAACACTATATGTTAGTATTTATACGGCCATACCTTATAATATAGCACCTACAACATCATAGAAAAGTAGGAAAAATTTGGAGTGAGAATGTTAATTATTCATTATAAAAATTAAAGATTAATATTTTTTATTACATCAACAGTGTTAAATAGTAAGAAGTCAATATTAGTTGGTCTTTTGTCAATAATAGTCATTATTACTTACTTTATCTAATTTTTATCTTATTTAGCTTGATATGATCTAATCAAAATATATAATAAAAAACTAATATGTTGTTATTATTATTTTTGCCATAATTGATATTCATTGATTACTATTATTATTGTTATCATTATTTTTGTATTACTATTAATTATTATTATTATATTTATTAAAATTATGTTGATATGATGTGATCAATCTTTTTTAAAAATAATATGAGAAGTACAACCTTAGAAGTCTTCATTTGTTATCAATTATCAATGATTATTATAAGTTAATATCATGTAAGTTATACCTTAACATAAAAAGAAAAGTGATACGATTTGAAAACTTTTAAATTTGAAACGTTAGATACATCTCCAAAGATAAAATAATGACAAAAAATTCTAAGGCCCCAAAACAATTAATATAATAATTCACTTTTAATTGAATAAGATAAATTAAAATAAATGATCTCAAAATAATTAACTTTTAATAATATCTTGGAATAAAAAGAAAGAAAGAAAATGACACAAGCATGGCTCAAATATGAAATGACCTAAATCCAATTTAAATTTGACCCGAAAATATAATAATTCAAACTCAACCGAGCCCGATCCGAACCTGAACCGAAATTAGAACAACCCAAATTTACCCGAATCCGAGTCCATCCGATCTCAACCAGACCCAACCCGAGAGCTTAGAATGACCCGAGATTATCCGATACTGAGTTGATCCGAATCAAACCCGACCCAGCCCGACCCGACAAAATGATCCGAAATTATCCGAAACCGATATGACCCAATTATCATGTTACCCGATCCGATAATGACCCGACCCGCCCGATTGCCAACTCTAGTCGGGTTTGGTCTACTACCGACAAAGGCTATGTTAGGACAGGTATGTGATAGGTGAATCAATCTGCCAGCCAGTCTTTGGTACCAAGTACCAACCTGTATTTATTGGAATTCCCTCTCTAACTTCCCCAAGTTTAGCATTAATTGCTATTAGAATTCAGTAATAGCATTCAGCAGGTTTGCAACCATTCATTCTAGTTTCTTTCAACAAATCTAGAACATAATTTTGTTGTAAAACCACAATGCCCTTGTCAAACCTTGTCACTTCCATTCTAAGAAAATTCCATAGTGGGATTAATTTTTTAATCTTGAATTCTCAGCTAAACTCTATTTCAATCGCCTCATCTCATCTATATCATATCATATCCGATCAAGATTATGTCACAATGAAAATTGAGATTCTGTTTTTAATGGACCTTCTGCTAAAAGGATTATGACCAGGTCTATAAACATGACCTTTAATAGACCTGGTGAATATTTCTGTTATTGGCAAAAGGCCAAGAGGACCAAAGCCTTAAAGATTGTCTTGTTGTCTGACAACCTTGATGGCCAAGGCAAATATCAACTCCTTATTTATTTATTAATGCTAGATTTTATTTATTAGCTAATATTTGAATAATATGCTAGGATAATAATATTATTAAAAGAAGTAAAGTACCGTACGTTGAGAGATCTTATACAAGTTACCATATAAGGCTATGCTCTTATGGTAATATTTGGGTTGTAATTTTATATATAAGGGACCTATTTTTTAGTAATAAATTAAGTTGGAAGAACTACACAAAATAATTCTCTAGCTTCCTCTATTCTCTAATTTTTATATTCAATCTTCATTAGTCCCATTCCAATTAATTAATACACATTCAAATGAAATTCAACCTTCAACCAATTTCCTATGGGTTAAATCAAGAAGGTTCCCTAGATAACTAAGTCAGGATCTGATTTTGAGGCTTGCATCACTTTCAAACCATGCTGTGGGAGACTGTTTAAATTCATATATAGCCTTTTTTAGCTTGCATACCTTGGTTCCAAACTTATGAATGAAACAACTGGTGGCTTCATATATACTTTTTTTTTCTCCCCAATTTCTATATAAAAAATCATTTTCTTATGCCTAGTTGGTTTAATGGCTAATCTAGGTTAGTTGCAGTTGAATTTAACTTCACCACAAATGAAAATGTTTGAGTAATGCCTTTAGCAATTAGGTGGGCCTTGTATCTCTCATGATCACAATGAGCCGTTTATTGGATCTAATATGAATTCAATCCTCGCGTTCAAAAATGTTGGGCTCTATTTTCAACCCATGGAATTTTATTCTACTTCTTATGATGAGTGAAGGTGATCGATCATCAATGCTTCTAGGAATTTTATTGAACTTCTTAGTAGGATAGAGTATCATGTAACCCTAAAAGAGTGGATATCAACATTGAGAACACTTAAGCTATTGATTCGGTTTCTCAAGGATCTTTCTATCTTAAAAATTCACCCGCGATCTGGATTTAATGGGCAGACAAACGTGTTAATGCAAAGGTAGTTGAATTGTATTTCATAATGAACACCCATTTTTTATTCTAATAAGTTGGTAGATCTACTTTCTCCTAAGCAGCACCCTTTTCTTAAGCTCTCATCTCGTCAAGAATAACTTATTTCACTAAGGAATATTTAGTGCCCCTAAATAGTGTTAGGAATGGAAACGCTGGACATCTGTGAAATAAATGTACAATATGAAGGAGATTGTTTTAAATTAGATACAATTTTTGATAAATGATGTTTTATACAAGATCTAACACCTTTCCTTGGAGCATTAGGAAGATCAAGTTGGCTAGAAGAATTCAAGTCAACTAAAAATAACATTGAGAAGAATTTTCAGGAACTTTTGAAGTGTTATCATGAATTTCATGATCCAAGCGTCGATTAGTTTCCTGGTGATGCTGTGAAGTAGTGTCTTTCCTTTTCAGTGCAAGATGTTTATTAGAATATACAAAACCTTCATAACATTTTGCACCTCTTTATTTTTTCATTTTTTCATGTTGAAATGGCATTAGTAGGAGTGGTTCATTGGTAGATTCAACGCGATCAACATTTTTAATGTTTAATTTATTATTTCAATAGGTGCAATATTATGATCAAGTTCAAATATTAAAGCAAAACCATTTAAAACATCATTTTCATTAGTGTTGCTCTCCCTTGAAGATTTAAGTTTTGTCTTCAAAGAAAAAGGCATTTATAGTTGCAGACATTTTTTTCAAAACTAGTTTGAAACATTTGTAACTTCTTTGTGTTGAGATGCTGCGATAAATCATTGCTTTTATGAAAGGCCTTTTGTTGAACATAAAGCCTCGGAGGGTCGAGTACCATTGAGGGACTCTTTCTTTAAAATTTGGTGTTGTAATGTGCTAATGGCGAAAAACACTGCGGCCCATGTTTATTAGTATGCCTTGTGTTTTTCTTAAGTTTTTGATCTTGAAATTGAAACAGGATCCCACATTATTTTATACAATCTATATTTTTTAGTTTGTACACATTTTTTTTTACTTGTTTAACTAATTGATTGGGTGACATCTAGGATTGTTTAGTAGTCATTCTTTGTTCAAAACATAACATAGAGAGACAGAGCAACTTGATCCTATTCCATTCTTTGCCCTATTTGTGACATGAGAGTGGATTTCATTGTAATTATCTCAATATTTGTAATCCCTCAACACAATAAGAAGGCAATCCAACTCTTTTCACCCTTGGATGTACACCACTAAATTAAACCACTTAAATTTGGGTGTCTTGATTTCATTTGTTGCACTTCTCTTTTGGTCTTGTTATTATTTGATTGTAAATTGTGATTTGGGGTTGTTATTCAAGCTCTAGTCATTTTGATCCTAACAATTGGTATCAAAGTACAAGTTTTGGGCATTTTCGAAATTGTTGATCCCAATTTTAGTTTCTTGCAATGGCAACCAAATTTGATATTGATAAATTTGATCGATTGATGAATTTCGGTCACTAGAAATTGAAGATGAAGGTTGCCCTTATTCATAACGGTTTGTACAAGGTGTATGATGTCGAGGCTAAGAATCTGGATTCGTTGATGGATGATTAACAGGATGAATTAGATTTAAAGATGATGTTCATGAGATAATCATGTTTCTTGTGCAAAGTTTTGCGTGAAGTCACAAAGGAAACATCTGCAACTAGTTTTTGGTTGAGATTGGAGTTTTTGTACATGAGCGTCACCAATTATCTACTTTGGAAGAGTAGACTTTATGATCTTCATCTTGCATAAGGTAATATTCTAATACAACATATGGGTACTTTTTTTTTTGCAATTATCATGGACCTATAGATCATTGATGCAATGCAGAATATTGATGTGGTTGTTGATGATGAGGATTTAGCTATTGCGTTGCTTTGTTTATTACCATCTTCGTATAAGCACTTTTGTGAAATCTTATTGTATGGGCATGATGAATTGATCATGGATGATGTGAACAATTTGTTGTTACAACGCAATTTGATTAATTGTTAGATGGCTTCAAAGTTTGTTGACCCTCTTGGTGATGGTCTAGTTGTGTTGGGTGGGACCTTTGAAAGGAATTCTATGATCAATGATAGGATTGATTGAATTCTTGATTCCGGCTGTTTTTATCACATGAGTTCTTACAAGATATCTTTTTTTTTTTACTTATAAGTCAGTTGACTATGGAAAAGTGTTAACGGGAAATAATACACCTAAGGATCAAGATGTATGATGGTGTGATTCAAACTTTGTTTAATGTCCGACCTAATTTGAGGAAGAATCTTATCTTGGTGGGCACCCTTGATGCTAATAGGTGTAAATTTTCGCTAAAGGTGGAGATATGAGGATTTGTAGAGGTTCTCTAGTCCTTATGAGAGGGAAGAAGATTGGTAGTTTGTCTATGTTTTATTTTGTCTGGTTATTCATTCAACAACCGTTTTAACAACATTATAAGATTGTGATGTCACAAAGTTGTGTCATAGGGCATATAAGAGTGAAAGGTATGGTGTCTTTGAGCAAAAGAGGACTACTTTTTAGGTAGGAGGTGAGCAAGTTAGACTTTTGTGAAGATTGAGATTATGGTAAACACAAGCAGGCCAATTTCAGCACAACAACTCACAATATCAAAGGGTTCTTTTACTACATTTATTCAGACTTGTGTGGATATTCATCAATTGTGTTATCTAGTGGTGCTAATTACTTGCCTACATTCATAGATGAATTATCCAGGAAAGTATGGGCTTATTTTCTCAAGCACAAGAATGATGTTTTTGATGCACGTGTAAATTGGAAAACTATGAATGAGCAGCTAACGGAATGATAAGTCAAAGTTCTGTGTACTGATAATGGGTTGGAGTTTGTTGAGAGGTTGTTTAGGGAGTATTGTAAGAAGAATTGTATTGTTCAACATCACATTTGTGTTGTTAGGCCTCAATAAAATGGAGTAGTTGGGCATATCAACATAACCCTTATTAAGAGAGTTCGGTGCTGCTTTTGAATGTTGTTTGAGGAAGGTGTTCTGGGTAGATGTTGTTGCTACTACATGCTACCTGGTGAACAAATCTCCTTACTCATCCCTTGTGATATGCAGATTATTCAATTTTGAGAGCTTTTGGTTGTCTTGTGTCAAATGGGAAGCTAAAGCATTGAGCCAATAAGTGTATTTTCTTGGGCTATGGTTTGGTTAATGTGGGATATAGGATCTTGAAGATAGGAAGGTTGTTACGTTCAGATAGGGTTGTTGACGAGCCAAATCGAGCATACCTCTCGGCTAGAGCTCAACTCGTTAAGTTTTTTTAGGCTCAGGCTCGACTTGAGTTCGAAACTAGCTAAACAAGCCTGGCACAAGCTTGACTTAAAAAGGTTCGCGAGCTGACTTGGCTCTACTCGCTAAACTTTTAAAACAAACCAATTTGACTCATTTATCATGATTCGATTTGTGGCTCGATTTGTTTAACTACTCGACTTGTTTGGAAGTTAAATAAACCAAATTAATTGGTTTAATTATTCGACTTGATGAAAGGCTCATTTAACTATTTGACTCATTTATTAAATAAATTCTATACAAGCCCAACTTATAAATGAACAAGATGAGTTTATAGACGAGCCAAACTGAACTTGAGCTAAATTCGAGCAGCTCGTGAACAAACGTGCCAAACCTCCTTTAGCTATAGCTTGACTCATTTAATAAATGAGACCAAAAATAAGGATTTGGCTTGATCCATTTTCCTAAACAAAGAGCCAAGTCAGCTTGCAAGCCAACTCGGTTTGTCAATAGCCCTATTTTCAGAGATGTAACTTTTAATGAGTTTACTATGCTAGCTCCTAGAAAGGAGGTTGTTGTTCCTTGTTATTATTTGAGTGTCAGTTGCGATTTCGGGTTGTTGTTCAAGTGTCAATCATAGTGTTATTAGGATAGCCTATAAAAATACATTTATGCTCGTTTCCTTCAACTTTTGAATGCTTGTGATCATGGTTATGAGAAAAGGCCACACTTCCAAAAACCTTTTAGGAAATATCTATTACTAGCCGAGATTTCATATAACATTGAGTAAAAAGGTGTATAGGTGCTTTGAAATTCAAAACTCAAGTAGAAAGTATATTAATCAAATGAGTGGCAGGAAAACAGCTAGTTTCTAAGCCCAAGATACTTGGGAAACTTAGTTTGAAAACTTAGAGCACTTAAGAACCTTTATTTACTTTAGGGAAATGTTTGTTTTTAATCTCAGCCACCTCGTATTTTTTTTTTTTGTGGTGTGTTATTAACACAAACTATGGTGAATAATGTCTTTATTTGTGAAAAAAATTTGATGTTAAAAAAATCCCTTCGTTTTTTGAACATGAAATCGATTTTGTGGTGGAGGTGGTGATTGGAGCCCTCTTGTTGGAGCTTGGTTTCAAGCCCTTTCTATTCTTTGACTACATGATCCCACATAAATTGATAGATCCTCTTGCACCTTAGACAATTGAACTTGAGTATCTCAATGAGCCTTATTTTTTTTTGACAATTTGAGAGGGGAGTTGTTGAAGTTGATTCATCAAAGCTTCAAACTTTTATTTATTTATTTATGATTGCTTGCATTTTGTGCCCTCTAAGGCTTGTTAATGTCAAACAATTCTTCTCTTTTAATTTGTGATGAAGATCTTCTAGTTTGGAAGGTCGTAAAATATATCTTAATCAATTAAGTAGATTATTTATAAGATTTGAGCATACAATTGAATATCAATCTTAATACGCAATATTGACAGATATTTATTGGATCTTGGGTTAGTTGGTGCGTGAAGTTGGTGGTACACAACCATTTCAGAATATCGGCAATATATTAGTTATTGGCTGATATTTACCAATATTTGTCTGTAAAAAAAAATCAAGCTGCAACAACCATGACATATAAAATATTATTTATGACACCACAACCTCGACCGTAGTTTTATTACCTGAATCTGAGACCAACATCCTATTAGATTGGTATCAGAGTTAGATGCCTCAGTGATGCAAACTACTTATCTAGAATAGATGACATGGCAACCACAAGAGTTGGGAAGCTAACTACACAATTGAAAAGGCTTCCTCTAGCAATGGTATTCATGCTATTGTTGCCAACCTCCTTCCTACCACCATTGCAACAATCCATTCCACAAACCGTAAAACTATCACTACTTGCGATACCACCCCAAAATCCATCCCTAGTCCTATGTCCATAGCAACCTAGTAGCCCCACATGACCACAATCTTTCTCCAACACTACCCATCACTGTTAAGCCTCCAATATCCCTCACCTCCTAGTTGCACAATCCCCAAGCCCTCACAAGCCCCTCACCATCTATGTGCCGCCTCATATGAGCCATAGAACTCATATCGCCACACTTAACACTACAAGGACCATCCCTAGCTTTGGTTCCCCCACCTCACCCTTGCTAGCATTTTTGTTCACTTCCCCTACTGTTTGCATGCCTCCTACCTCCTCAATCATGCCCTTCTCCGCCTCAATATTTATTGCCTTGCCCTTCTCTTTGTTCCTTGTCACTCCTATGCTGCTCTTAACCGCTACCTCTGACCCCTCACTTACCCTAATTTTAATGAACCATAACCCTAGTTCACCCCATGCTAAACACCTTAGCTCCACCCCTTGATTTCTCGCCGGCACCAACCTTCTAGTTTTCCTCCCTACTCACCAGCAAACCACCACCCGGGCCATCTGAGCTTCTGGCTGCCCACAACTCCAATGGCATCACACCTTTGTTCCTTTACAACCCCTCATATTAGCCCTTGGAATTGATCTTGAGGACTTGGTTGGACCATACAATAAAATCGTGGTCTTGTTTGTAGTATTGGAACGCTGTGAATGATGACTTATGTGTTGTAGTTGTTGCATAGTGAATTTTTACTTTTATTCTACAATATGTTCTAATTCTTATTTATTGATCACAAAAATATAGGTATTTAATCAAATAGTGTCGTATATTATATTAGAAATATTTAAATGAGTCATTATATGATAAGTTGTCATAATAAGCGTACATTTTCTTTGAAATAAAAAGCAAAATATGTTATTTAGTGTATATGTGAAGCATACAATTAAATCGTGGGTCCGATATTGCGTATCGGCCGCAATTTCGCGGAATCCCAGCCTGCCGCGACGCAAAACCACCGAAACGCGACAGAAAAAAAATTTCACGGCAATATCGCCGATATATCGGCGTAATATCGGATATCGGAAAATATCGCCGATATTGCCCCGAAATATCGGTTACCCTAGCCAAACACAGTGAGATTCGAAAAACTCAGCAGCCTGCACCATCCATGGTGCCCTGCGAATAGGGGTAGAAGACAAATGAAAATGACGAAAATGCCTATAAAAATCAGATGGAAGAAGGAAAAGAACACTAACCCTAATTTACAACAAACCAACAAGGCAGCAACACAGAAACCAAAGAATCGAGCGGCGAGGGCTGATGGCGAGCTGCGAACGGCGACGAGGAGCTAGCTGCAACCTTAGATTGGAAGTGTGGGAACGGGAAGTGAAGTCTGCGAAGTCGGAAGAGGAAGACCGGAAGAGGAAGACCGTCGACCGTCGACCGTCTACTACCGTCGACTGTTGAGTGTCGATGTCGAGCACTGGAGTGGAGCGTGGAGGTGGAGGTCGATTGTCGAACAGTTAAAGGCTGGGGCCTGGGAGTCCAACTGTCTGACATAGGTAGATATAGGTGCAAGAGGAAAAGTTATAACATAAGTCTCCGAAGTTAACGGTGGAACATTCGAGCAAGTCACAGCAACTCACCACAAGTGCCTCAAACCTTAAAAGTTAGTATAAATATTTTTTATTTAAGTAGATATAAAATATTTAAATAATTTATATTAAATTATGCTACTAATATGTGATAATATTATCTATATTTTATTAATTAACTAACTAATCTACTTAATTTATACTATCTAGTTTTTATTAATTAGCTATTATTTATTAGTTGAATAATATATTAATATGTTGCTAATTTTCATATGTTACATATATGAATTTTTTAAATAAAATATTAATACTTAGCCTAATAATAATGTGGTATTAATAATTAATTAAATTAGTATATGGATAAATTAATACTTATAATTATTATAATTTAAATATATTGTTAACATATGCAGTTATGTACTATAATAAATTAATAACGGTTTATTATTAATAATTTTGTATGATTATTGAATACTAATTAGTTAAGTAATTTTAATATTAATTAAATTAGTACATGGTTAAAATTAATAGATGGATAATAAACAATTGTTATAGTGTTAATTTATTGTAAATTTGTATAAATATAATATAACGATAATTTATTACCGATAAATTTAATATTATAGATTAGGCATCTAAAAAATCAATTAATAATAATTTAAAATTGGCTAAGAGAAGAAGTAGTATTTATTTAATACCAAGAAGAGTTAGATACTTAAATACTTATATTTAGTATATATATATTATTTTCTTTATTTAACATATTATATATACATAATAGTTTAAGTGTGTTTGTGTTATATTAAAAACTCTCATCATCACCTATAATTTTATAAATAATGACTTTTATAGTTCACTTACTAATTATAGGTACGCTATAATTTTATAGGGTAATTTAGTATTTAGTAATTAGTATTCCTTATTTAGTAGATATGAAATATTTAATTGATTTATGTTAAATTATGCTACTAATATGTGATAATATTATCTATATTTTATTAATTAGCTAATTAATCTACTTAACTTATGTTACCTAGTTTTTATTAATTAACTATTATTTATTAGTTGAATAATATATTAATATATTGCTAATTTTCATATGCTACATGAAAGTTCTATAATAAGTTATTTATAAATTTTCATATAATAAATTTATAACATATAATTTAACATATAATAACTTATTATTTATTAATTAGCAAAAGTAGTGTTGTTAAAATAATTTAACATATAATAAGTCATTTAAAGACTTCTAATATAACATATAACCTTCATACATAGTTGTATAAGTAATTAAATGATGAATAAATAATATTTAATCCATATTGTGAAAAAAAAATCAGAAATCACGCCGCGACGGCCGCGACACATAATTTATTCACCGCGACACTCCGATACCGCGATACCGCGACCGCGACCGCAATCGCGACCGCGACCGCGGTTTTATTGTATGATGTGAAGTAAATAAATAACAATACTTTTAATATTATCTAATTGTTACTTCGTCCATTATATATATATAGTACATGAATAATAAGAAATTATTATGTGCTTTTTCTTTTGTAAATATAGGATTTTCCAATAAATCTTCCATTTACGATATTTTTGATATATAATATATTGGCAATAAATTTGTTTAATTTTTTATTTTTTGCATATCAGATGGCCCAAATTTCGCCATGTAGCGACTGATACGCTATAGTGGGATTTCTATTTAATTATATAGGTTAGTGCGCTATCACCAATCAACATCCTCGCCATGCTATCTGTCTTGCTCCATTAGATTAGTTGGCAATCACAACCGTGCTCTATGCCAAGTCCTGGATATAGTTTAAGGTACAATGGTAGCCCTCTCCCACTTCCTTGTCACCCTCGTTGGCGTGAAGCCTCCTTAGCCACCTAAAGTACAAGTTCTACGAATGTCTTAGCTAGGTAGTTGTCACACCTAGTTAACTTTCTATAGCTCCAACTAAACTTAGGGGCCACATGCTACAAGCTACGAAGGAGGCTAATTGTGCGTGTATATGGGGCTATTGAGTTTATAATATATTTATAGGTGTTGTAGAAGAGTTTTGAGTCCTTTAGATCATGCTATAGGTTGGCCATAATATAGGCTTTTAATTTGGAAAAGATTTAGATTGAAGATATTACACATTGGGGATATTCGGGGTCGACATGACTGTGTTGAACAACATGGCTTAGCTACGTTTGTTTCGAATTCATTATTTTTACCCACTCTAAAAACTTTCACTATTTTGGTCATAACCTTCTTGTCGACGTTGGAATGAGATAATTCAAAATATGTTGGAAAGCTAACAGAAAAGATCTACAACTTTATTCATTGACATTTTTCCAAACTCGCATTAGATCATGGCTGAAATTTTAATTATTCATAGGCATACATTATTTTTCTTATCGAATGATGCATATTCAACCCATTTTTGCTCGTATTTTTCTCCTTCCAATTGAGTACATATGGTTTAAATGAGGTTGAATTGGCCTAGAAAATTAATTAATGCAAAGAATGATGATTCATGCCGTAAAAATAGGATATAAAATACACCTATCAATGACCATGATCTACCACAAACTATTCCACCAGCTTGGCCTCATTGGCCCTTTGCAACTCTACATACTAGGCTGCTAAATCTTTGGTCATAGCTCACTCGGTTGCTCACCACTTGAAATTGTTGGTCAAGTGGAATGGATTGCATCTAGATGAAGCTACTGTGGTGTCATAACTCCTTTCAGTCGTTCCTTTCCTTGCTATGAGCTTGAGGATAAGCTTATTTTCTAGAAAGGGAGTAATGTTAGGATTGATGATCCTAGCAGCCCTTTTCAGGCAAGTTTTGAGCTTAATTTAGGCAATAATATTTCTTTTGTTAATTTATTTAGCTGCAAGTTAAGATTATTTAGTTAATATTGCTAATTAGGAAACTATGAGTATATTTAGCTAGGGGATTATTTCGGAAAGGATTTTATTAGATTCCTAAGAGATATTATTACTATCTTAATTAAATAAAGGGCTCAGCGCATGAGATGTACACATAAAACTAAGAGGCCTAAACCGCATTAATAACATAAGTTGGGAGAATAAGAAAAGTTAATTCGCCAAGTCTCGTCTACCTTTCCCTTTTCTATGCTTTCTAGTTCCCACAAACCATGATTTATGTCTTACATGCCCAATTAATTCAATGAATTCCATTCAATTAAGCTTAAACTCCCTAGAATTCATCGAAATCCATGGGAATTACTACTCCTAGATCCAGAAAGAGGATGATTGTTGTCCAGGATCTATATTGCCCACTTTGAATGCATACACTTCTCCCCCTGGCTTTTTTCGTATTTTCTTCCAATCTGTTGGTTTCCCATTCAACTTCCAATAGATTTCTCAAGCATGCAATGGCCTTTTACAATGGTCATAACAAGGCCTCTGGTTTCCTTATCATCTATCTCTTTCTGAGTTTGAACTCAGGCCCTCAGACTAGAACAAACCCCTCGTATATGTTCTTACTAGCATTCTTCAACATCACTTATCATCATACTTATCTCTATGCACTTCTGAAGAAGCTTACCTTATAATAGGCAAGTGCTTTTACTAATATGTTTGCCTCAAACCACATCAAGTTCCTTATTCAGACAGCTGAAAAACAAATGCATGGCTTCTTTATCTCTTTTTTTTTTCTCTTTTTTTTTTGTACCATGCTGCATTCATTTCATTTCTTCTTCCAATATCCAACTTTTGCCAAACAGCCATCATCTCTTCATGATGGGTTGTTACATTGCCTTCACCTTGTTACTTCTTTGTATTCCGTGTAGACAACTGTGATTGATTGTCTAGAATTGAATAGATTTCCTGAATTGCTTTTATATATCATTGGCCATTGACAGGACCATGAATAGTTTTCCAATCATTTGATTCATAGAATTTGATCAACTAGGTGATGGCCATTGAATATTTGGAATGCCACTTGTAAGTGGGGTCATTAATGGCTGGTGGTCAATTTCCCAATTTTAATAGCTGAGTTTCCCATTGTCATCAATCACCAATTACACGGATTGAGACCTCTCAAGGTTAATTTTTTCCATTCAATATGTGTATGGTAATTTGGAGGGAATTATTTGAAAGGGAAAGACAGTTGGCTGAACAAAGGATACCCATTGAAGATGTCGCACCACTGGTAGTATCTGAGGGGAATAAGCCTGAGTCAACCATGAATGCCCTAAAGCTCCCATGCAGTGTAGATTAAAATACTAAGGCAGAGAGTAAAATATAGAGGGAGATAAGAAAATGTAAAGGAAATCGGAGAATACAGCTTAGTTAATGAATAAGATCGAGAAATATAAAAACGTATAGGAGAGAATATTTCTAGAATCTCCTACAATCAGTGATTGGCTAACTATCCCTAACAATCAGGGATTATTAATTATTTCTCCTCTTTAATTGTAGGATATTCTCTCCTAAATCTATTGATATAGTTTATCTCCAAAATTTTTTGGAATCTGACCAACCAAATGTTAATTTCCCTAATTTACCGACAATCAACAATTGACTTGTTAGCATTTTCAATGAAGTGGGGGAAGGATTTCCATCTTTCCATGGTAGATAGAAAAGAAGAAACTAGAAGATGGCTGAAAATTCTTTGTGTTGGTAGATGTTTTCTTTTTGTTTCTAGTCTATGTAGATGATGTTTTTTGTGTTTTCCTTGTCATTAATAAAAGGACTTTTTCTCATTTCCAACCTAAGCTGTAAAACAATGAGCTTGCTTTTAAAACATATTGATCAATTGTATGTGGTTTTTTAATGTGCAGATAACGGATCTAGGCATGGCAAAGTGCCTGAGCTGTGATGATTTGCCCAGCTGTTCCAGCTCTCCGGCAAGGATGCAAGGCACCTTTGGCTATTTTGCGCCAGAGTATGCCATTGTTGGAAGAGCTACTCTTAAATCTGACGTTTTCAGTTTTGGTGTAGTTCTACTTGAGATAATAACGGGTAGAAAACCCATATACAGCTTGGATGGTAAAAGGAGAACAACAGAGCCTTGTGATATGGGTATGTGAACATATCTTTTCTGTTACATTGAAAGTAGGACTGGAGTTGTCAATGTAGAGGAGTGCTTTTGAGATTTTAGTTTGTGCATCAACCTCCATCTCTGGCCATTGAAGCCATAATCTAGCTACTCTTACCATCATTTACTTTTTGGACACCAACTTGTATAACATAACTCTGATAACTCTACTCCTAGTGGCCTGTAAAATATGGTTGTTAGGTAACGATAGTGTTTGTTTAGAAACACCCCTACTGTCTATTTATCAACATAATTAAAGATGGGAGTTGTGAACAAATATTAGGGTCTCTGAATTTAACTTTTTTTCTATCATAGGCTGCACCTCGTCTGCAGAATAGTAAGCGAGTGATCTTAGAACTTCCTGACCCAAATTTGAAGGGCCAGTTCTCTGAGGAGGAGATGCTCATAATGGGATATTTAGCAAAAGAATGCCTTCTCTTGGATCCTGATTCCAGACCAACTATGACTGAAGTTGTACATATCCTCTCAACAATTGCACCAGAGTTTTCAGCAAGAAGAAATGTTTTGATAAATCTCTCTCAGGTACGTCCATGTATTCTGTTCCATTTTGTCTGTCTCTCAGGAAAATTTGAAATTTCATTTGGTTAGGCTACGGATGAAATGGTAAATGTCAGGTACTTTTGAGATACTAAAATGCTAAACTCATCTGCTGAGTACCATAAATCTGATGATGCGCCATTGCTACTAGAAATGAAAATATATTTATGATTTTGCACATGTACTCCTGTAAGTATAAGTTATCATTGTATATCTATGAAAATATACATTATCTAATCAATACTAAGGCAAAGTTGGAGCAGATACCCGATCACTCTTTAGCTCTTTGTGTGTTAGATGGGAAAATGAACCCAAACAACCGGACTTTGAACTAAGAAAATCCAGCAATTATCGTTAAGGATAAAATATTAATTAAAATTGCACACATTATATAAAAAATGAAATGACACAATTATTGATGTGGGGAAACGACCAGGCTTATACCACACTAATTAACAATACTTAAGTGGGCCCACCATACAATCATAGCTATAGAAAACGGTAGGAATCAATGATCATCCTTGGAACACCAAACACACTCGATTGTTGAAACTTGGAATTGAAACTCCGACTTGTAGGAACAACGTATTAAAGCTTCGTCCAGATCAGATATTGTTTAGTTATTGATTGGGGCAAGAAAGTTGCTGCAAGTGTTTGTGGTCGAAAAGCACTTTTCTTTGTCCTTAATGAACTTTTAGTATCTATGACATCAATCACATGTGCATAGAAACACATGCTCTACTTGTTTCATGCAATGCTCATTCATGTTACTACCTTCAAATTTCCATGTCAATGGGAATTTTTCAACAGATGCCTAGGCATATATCCTTTGACTCTATCTATTCTATAATTTGTGAATAGCAAGAGATTTGCTTAGAATTTGTCTTTTCACTGAACCATTTATCTATTTCCATCTTTTTCATTGATTTATTTCGCTTACATTTTTCAATGTATTTGGAGTTACCACTAACATATTTTTAATGTTTTATTTAAATATAGAGTTAGGTGTGTATATATTTTAATGATATTCTTGTATTTTCTTTATATAATCAAATGTCATGAGCAAACTATACTCGTGTATGTTTTATTTGACCTGAAAGTTGGGTATCTATATATTTTAGAATCATATTTTCACATTTTCTTTTTATAATCAAATAACATGAGCAAGCTATAACCACGCATTGCATGGAAACTAGTTTGCATAATAAAAAGAAGCAAGATGTGCATACCTTGTATATGTAGCAGAATATTGATTGAGGGCCGATTCAATTCAACTATGACTAGAATGGTCAACCTTATTCAAAAATAGTTTACTTGTGTAACAATCTGTTGTAAAGTTCTTAAGTAATCTCTCTCTTGCCTTATCCTTTTTTAATATATAATTATTATCATTGTTGTGGCTGTTGCAAAGTTCTCAATCTCATTTCAAAGGTAAGAAAAAAAAATGGACAAATAGAGTTGAGTTGAAACTGTATAGGAAGGCTTATGTAGCTATGTGGCACATCCTACTCCTTTTTGACACAATAGAGTAGCGAGTTATATTCCCTGTTTGTTCTATGCTTTTATTCTCAAATAATAAATTATTAGCATGTAGCCAGGCAATAAAGTCACGGTCTTGACTACAGTCACGGTCTTGACTACAATCGCGGTGGTGAATAAATTATATATTATGGTTGTCACAGTATGATTTTTTATTTTATATTTTATCATATACTCTAATTATTATTTATTGATCATTTGAATATAAATATTGAATAAACTAGTATTTTATATTATATTAGAAGTATTGAAGCAAGTCATTATATGTTAAATTGTCCTAATAATCCTAAATTTGCCTTAGAATGAAAAAGGTAAATGTTATTTAGCAGTATATGTAAAGGTAATAAATGACAATACTTTATTATCATTCAGTAGTAACTTGGTTGAATATATATATATATAGTAAATGAATAAAATTTTTATCGTGCATGCTCTATTTAATAGATTTAAGAATTCTAAATAAATTGCTGATTTATCGGTGCTATTTTTTGATTTATTAGCGATTTACTGACGATAAATATGAAAATTTGGAACCATAATGTATCAATAATTTCAAATCACGAGTGACCCAAAAACCATTACATAGTGACCGTTATACTATAGCAGTACTGCTATTTAATTGTATGCTTGTAGGCCATGGAAACCACCTCTTTATCCATCAACATGGACATGTTCCTAGTTAATATTGCTTATATAATTCCTGCATTCTCTATTACTTGATCTCTGTTTGGGGCTGCAAAATCATCTCACTTTTCAAGAGATCTTCATCTCTCATGTTTTGTCATAAATTTTTATTCTATCCTGTAACTTGATTGCAGAACTTATCAACTTGTGCGTCGAAAGTTCAATGTGATCCAATGAAACCTATCAACCAAGTTGATGGTTGCATTGATATCAGGGAGCTTAGTGGGAGTGTTTCTGGTTCATTGGAAGTCAGATCTGCAATTCCACTAGATGTTGATGGTATTCTTTGTCTTGATAACAGTAATAAAGTAGTGACTCGCTCGTCAGCGGAGTATATGGCATTGCATGCCAAATATGAAGAGGCAGTAGATTTGACTGAGCCTCGATACGAGACATTCCATGTCGGAAACGGGATGTCATCTCCATGGCAGTCATCCCAGTGATGCATCCTCGAAAATGCAAGTGTAGCTAAGTAACACAGATTATTGGGGCATAATGATATAAAAAACCTCTGCTTTACTGCCAAGACGATTCGACAGAAACTAGGACTGGTACAGCATCGATGTCGCATGTCTTCAAAAGGCTTGTAATACTTATTTCTATATTTGTAAGTAATACTTCTGTATTCCTCATGTAAGTAAAACTTGGACAACAATTATGTGAAGTTTAAGGAGAACATATGAATCTCATTGTGCTAAAGAAGGGAAAAACGGATCTTTATCAACTTCCGGAAGCAGAAGGGTCGGCGCCACTGCTTTGTTTACTATATGATCCTCAGAGGAGATAGAATCATAAGAAACGGAATTTTTGTTTTCTGTTGCATCCAACCATAAGTTGTGATCGTTCCACTTAATATGATGCTATTGTAAGGAAATTTACAAAGTTACCTTAAAATTCTAATGTTTGGTTCTGCAGCTGCTAAGGCTTATAAGCACTTTCTCCTAAAATCTGATGGTTCTTCTGTGTCCCTGATTTTAAGATTCTTTGAATTCTTTTCCATGCCGTTTGAGACGTTATTGGTCAATGCTTTCATATTAAGTCAGACACGTTCATTGATTAGTTATCATCTTTTTATTGGGTGAATTCTTATTCTGTCTTCATCAATATTAGTAACGTGTATACGTGCGTGTACAGACATCTGAAAATATATGTGTTTTCGCGGTAGGTTTTCCATCATAACTTCAAAAAATAAAAATAAATAAATAAATAAATAAAAATGAAAAAAAAATCTGCAACGACAACATTACACAACTATCATCAAGAACTCTCGAAACGAAGGCTTTAGATAAGTGCGCTTTTGCTAGTAGTGTTGTACCAAATGCCCTTTCTATTATATCTTTGGTTTATTAATGATGGAGATCATTAAAGAGATGGCGTAGCGGCTGCGTCATGTAGGAAAAAGATGTTGGCGATAAGCCTAATATTAGGTGCATTTGTTGGTTAGGTAGCACACCATTCTATACTAGAAGCCATCTCACGCCGGTACAGAAACGATTATGGATGGCAGTGGAAAATAGCAAAAGATGGTGGTAATCAACAGTTGTGTAGGCCATAGTCACTTAAAAATTATCGGTAATAATTGGTCGACAGTTGGATACTAAAAATATCCGTCCATTGTCTACTATAACATACAATTGTTTTAATCCAAAGCCTTCGTCTAATTCTTTTTTTTTTGAATGTATGGATTAGACATTGATTTCTGTTGTCTATAACCCATTATAGATGATGGTTTTGTCTTACAACCATTATCTTATCCTTCCCCTAATTTTTTTTAGTATAGATGACAGTTTTGGCTTAGAATTTCCATCTATAGCCTTTTTTTTAAATTTTTTGTTACCTATATCATACATAATTCTCTAGACATAAAAAATCTGTATATATTCAAGTAATACATAAGCATCAATCGTGTGCTTTCCAATTCAAAATATTAATTTTGTACTATATCAACAAACAACTTATGACATCAATCAATTCACACTAAAATTATATTTAGGTAACATACATATCTCTTCAACAAAATATACACATTGTGTTTTGTCAATGAGGAAAAAAGAAACTTTACCACTATTTTCTTCTATATCATTTCTTCCACCTATAATGAGGTATTGTTAGAACATTCATTGCCTAATCTTTGCATTCTAGAGCCTTTCATCAACATATAAATTACACTGAAATTATTTTATTTGAACTCTTCATCTCTTTTCTTTACCTTTCTCTCTAAATATATGTCATTCACAAATAATATATAATTTAAAAAAGGCATACATTTCAAAATTCAAAAAATTCAAGTACTACAAATTATATTTACAAACATAATATATCATTCATTTAACTAGAAACTCTTGTGATCTTATCTTCTTATAAGAGAATATGCTACCTTATGAAATTACACATGTACACATGTCGTATTATTAGAGGGTTATTGCAAACATAGGTTTTTGGAATTCAAAACATGAAGACCTTAATTCGAATGTCAAAACAATGTCTTAGGCTCCATAAGTGTCGAAACCCCCTTTATGGGTTTCCACACATAGATCTGAAAAAAAAATATCTAAAATGAAAAAAAAAACATAGAAAACAAAAAATCGAGTAAAGAGTTATGCCCATCAAAATATTTTTAACAAATTACAATAGTTATATATATGTTGTTGTCTACATTTATTTTTGTAGCAGTGTCAATTCCTCTCATAACAATTCTTTACTTTGAAAATCCTATGCAGAAAAATTTTGAACTCTCACTTCTTCACAATCCTATTTTCATTTCAATTTAAGTCTGATACTCATCGATGTAGAAGAAAAATCCATGAGCAAGGTTACTAAAGAACCACATATGCATAAATTTATGGAAGAAATAATGACGTTGAAAGTTATGGAAGAAATAATGATGTTGAAAGTTAAGAAACTATGAACTCAAAAGTTATTAAATAAGGAGGTTATGAAAGATGCAATGGAATCAAACGTTATGGAAGAAATGAGAAATGGTAAGTTTTCGAAAAAGAAACATTATTTTTGTAGAGATATGTTAGACAATAATTCTATTCAGAAAGCACCCTAGAGGGAGGGGGTGGATAGGGTGCACTGAATAAAAGTGACAAACAATAAATTTTGACACAAGATTTACAGTGGTTAAAGCCAACTTAAGGTAGATTACCCTACATCCACTACTTAAAGGTCCTTCCTTCTAGATTGTGAAATTATATTGCTTATTCATTGATGATCACTTACTCTTGGTTTATGGACCAACAATTCTAATGACCCTCTAGGAGATGGTTTATAACTTAGCCTAGTTACCCTATTCTAGGTTTATGACCATTCAAACTCAATAACTTCTTCTAGGGATTCTAGACACATGCAACCTCTTGATAATATTTTTTTAAGAATAGGTGTGGTGATTACAATAAAATCCTCTCACATTACAATATATGAAAATTGGAAGAATTGAGAAATTGTAATCTATCTAGAAGTTACTAATATGAAAGTGTTTTTCACTGTAGCTAATGAGCTTGATCTTTGAGTGTGAGAAAGTTGTAAAGAAAATTCAAGATATGAATGTTTGGATTTGATTTCTTGAGAAATTATGAGTGAGTGGATGAGACAATTAAATGAGTGTAATTATTGATTTTGAATTTTTTTGAAATCGGGAACATACTCTTTTATAGTTCTCTCTAATTAATAAAGTCATTAGTTGCAATTCATGCACTAAAGAACAAATTCATGACTAAATATTTTATATAGCATAAACATAAATTGACCGATGTCAAAGGATCAGTTACATGGTGCCTAAATTTTTCCTAATAAAAATTTACTACAAGAGATGTGAAACTAGCCATTGCGTAGGCCCGTTAATTGCTTTATGACCATTTTAGGAAAAATCAAGGCTAGTCAATGTGAAAATAGAGAGAAATTTTTTTGCAAGGCTATCCAATTGACTAGCCGACCTTTCCTTCTTTTATTTAATCAGCCTAAAGCAGGATCATTTGTTTAATTTAACCATGAGTGAAAGAGGAAATCAATTCAACTTTCAAATAAACTATAAGGATCAAATATGATAGATGTATTGATTTAATACATGCAGTCCCAATAATGGATTATAATTCTTCCATTAGTTAGTTAGTACCCAATTCTCATATAATTTTAAGGTATACAACAAGCTAGGGTACTTGATAAAACCTATGGCCAATTGGTTGGTACAATTTGACCAATCTACTGGTGTCCTAATATTTTTATGTACTAGTTGACTGCTCTATGAATTTTTGAGGTAGTATTTTTTTAACTTGATAACCAGTTAATTGGTTCTTATCACTAATCTACACGTTTCTAAAAGAAAATCAACGCATAGTGCAATTTTAATTGAAATTATTTTTCTAAATTAAAATCACTTAAAATTTTTTTCAAAGATACTTTTAAAGAATATTTTCATGAGAAATTTTCATGCTTCAAGGATCAAACACATGTACAAATCAAACATTTTCATTTAAAAACCTTTAAACACTAGTATTTGAAGGAAATCAATATCTACTGTGATTTCAAGAAAAATTATTTTTCTAAATTAAAATCACTTAAAAAAATTTCAAACATATATTTTAAAGAGACTTTTAAAGCATATTTTCATGATATTTTTGCAAGCTTCAAGTATCAAACATATGTACAAATCAAACCTACAACTTAGTATTAAGATATGAATATACCATTTAAGCACCAAGTCTTGAGGTATTATTTGGTGTAATTTGCTTGTTCTTGATATCAAACATTAGTTACAACTTTCTTGAAGCCTTCCTCCATTGAGTGTTGCACTTGGTTGATCTTGTATGTTCTTATGGTTGATTTAAATGTGATGCATTCTTTTTTACTTTGAGAAACTTGATTGGTCTCTTTTCTTAGATTTTTCTTGAATGTTTGTTTTGAGTGTGTTAGTCATCATTTGATCTTGTATAAACCATGCACACTTAAACAACCATATTAAAACCCTAAATAAGGTTTGTTATCATTAAAACTAAGATATATGACTTATGTGGTTAAGAATATCCCCATTTTTTATGACGACAAACAAAAATATACAATAAGGGTAATTTGACATATTTGAACGTTATAAGATCAAAATATTACCTACATATATCATCTTTTATCTAAAACTTGGAGTTTCTCCCCCTTTCTTCATCGACAAAAGGTGGAAGCATCAATCAAAGGATGTAGAATGGAGGGAAATCTCCCCCTCAAGTGGCAAATTAGTGAATATAATATAGCAAAAACATATAATATACTATCCTAGGTTTAGTGAATGAAAGATATATGAAAAATGTAAGTTTTTCAGCACCTAAAAAAACATAATGAAAGTTTAGACCATGTAAAGCATAGAATAAAATCAATGAATCATTAAACTCATCATATAACTAAAAGAAATCACATATCATTTCATATCTTCATTGAAATTCATAAGTATAAGAGATGCAGTAGATATATGATCATAAATAGCCAAAAGAGCATTATATACAGGATCACGAGTTTATACATAACACCAAATAATCAACAAAGTTAAGCTAATACAACTCAATGAAAATAATAAAAAAAGGAATTAAAATATGACTAACTAACTAGATGAAGACTAAGGGCTATATGAAGGGTCTTGATCATCACTAGTGGTGCTTGGTACTAAACCAAGGGTAAATGGTAGGACAAACTTAAAAGGTGTGGGGCTGATTAGGTTTGGAATGGATGTCATATCAATAAGAGGATTAGAGTCATCTCAGCTTAATATCTTCTTTGAGTCATCTCCACCTCTATCCTCAATGCTGCCACCAATATTGAGACTTAGATCATAAATGATATTTGTAATCTTAACCTCTCTAGTACTTTGATAACAAGGAGCATAGTCAATAGTAGAATCATCATCTCCCTTAACTTATATAGTATGATATGAAGTTTCAGTGGGAGGTGGAGGATTTTGAGAGCTCTATAGAAGTGTGAGGTTGAAATGTCTAACCAATTAACTGGAAACACTTACTATCAAATCCTACAGTTGTTCAAGGGTGATTGATCTAGTGGGAGTAGTAGGTATAATTAAAGGTACAAGGGCTAAAGTGGAAGGTGTAGAGATAGAAGGTTGAGGATCATGTGTGGCATACCATGTGTAACACCCCCAAATTTACTACTAAAAAATTTCGTTTAAATCAAAAGGTTTAGCAGAAGTGAAAGATTTAAAACCGTAAACTTGGGGGTATTACCGCCATACTTAGTACCGGACCGGTTCACTCCTACCGTCCCGATACTAAGTGCTAAGGCTAAATCAAACCATCATTAATAAGAACCATAAAAAAACATAAGTTCATAGCCATCATAAATCATTCAAGAAACAAGAGTCAACCACAGACAAAATATTGTTTAAGATTACAACTTAAGAGTTCCTCTCCAAAATACGAACATAATACAAATACGGCTAACTCAAGATAAACGGAAACGAGGATAGTAAAAGAGTCCGGTCGGCTCGCTCTCGGCCCCAACCAAGGTAGGCTCAACACTCGGCCCCACCCGATGCCTCGTAGGTATCGTAGGCATCGAAAACATGATCTCCTACCTGCACAAGGTCAGAAGGGTCCTCTGCTCGTGGGAATGAGCAGCACCCATGAAACGGGTGATCAGTACGCTACGTACTGAGTAAGGTAACAGACGAGATAAGGCCAACACAACGTGCAACATAATATACAAGGTACAACACACAGGAGACATGGAATAACACAGATGGTGCAAGTCCGCAATGGCCTACTCAAACATCTTTCATAACCCTTGTAATTAGTCATTTCACATTATAAACTTTATTAACCCATGAGAGTGCGGAAACCCCACTATTATAGCCGATGGATCGGTCACTTATAGGGCAGAACGCACCTAACCACTATTATATGCCGGTGGATCGGTCTCCAGGGCACAATGCTCCTGGCCACTATTATGCCAGTGGATCAGCCTGGCCCCGACTCTCATGGTGTTCCACTGTAAGTATATAGTAGCTTCCCCATAATTCATTTACAACATACTGTTTGGTTTGTTGAGCTTGGGATCCCCCACTATTATAGCAGGTGGAGCGGTCACGTATAGGGCAGAACGCACCTAACCACTATTATATGCCGGTAGATCGGTCTCCAGGGCACCTCGGCACCTGACCACTATTATGCCGGTGGATCGGTCTGGGCCCGACTCAACAATTTTACTCTTTAAGTAATTAGTATCTTATTCATGTCTTACAAAAAAACTTTCCACCCTTGACATGCATATCAACTACCCTCTACTTCTTTCCTCCCAAGGGGGCCCGTCCCATATCTTGAGACTCCTGCGCCCCTTATTACACCCCGATGCCCATCCCCTCTTTCTCTTATACATAAGGAAACGTAGTAAGGGCACACTCTCTCGAGAATGTGGGCTAACCCTAACACAACGATATCGGTCCCGCATGTCCTCGCCCCTCTAGGGCTCCTCCTTGGAAAACCCTAATTTGGGCCTACATAGCCCAACTCCTTATTACTCATCCTAACTTTACTTTGTTCCTTGCCTCGCATCCCGCCTCTACTAAGAAATTCCCAAAATATATCCCTTTATTCCCCGACTCCACATGTGACCGCCAAACCTTAGTTGGCCACACCAAACCCTAGCACCTTACTTCCTCCCCAAGTAACCTCCCCTCTTTGCCCCAAAACCTCTTCTTTCATTTAGAAGCCCATACGCATCCTTCCTACAAGTGGACTCTCACTCTCAACCCCATACTCCATCCCTCCTTGATCATTTTTATCCTTGTACCCTTCAAATTGCTCATTTCCTCCCAAAACCCTAATTGGGTCCCTTAGACACCCTTACATCGACCCACGTGAAATTTTGCACCCAAGTCTCCAATGGACCCGTAACTTTGACATTATCTTATTTACTTCTTAAATCAATGTTCCTCACGCAAGATTCATTTCCATGCATAATTTAAACACTCCATGCAAACTCTCCAACCCCCACTTACACCCAAACCCTAATAAGGTCGCTTATGCACCAACTCACGTACTATTTTTCATACCAAGTCCCCAATCACTCCAAGACTCTCCCAAACTCTTACTTACAACCCAAATCAACTTTTCACACGTAAGGATCATGCCCATGCAAGGTCTAGTCCCCCCCACGCAAACTCCCCAAACGTCCACTTCCCCGTTGTTCTTTTATTATCATTTCATGCTACCCAAAACCCTAGCATGCATGTCCTAGAGGGCCATAACAAGTCACATCATCAACATCAACACCAAACATGGAACATGTCATACACGTATAATACAAGGCACACACAACATACCTCATTATCTACGCTGCGCTACACAAAACAAGTTATTCATAACACATGCATAATACACATCCACATGGCATGCTCATCATTCATCCACACATTACATCACATATAGCACAAGGCCATAACTTCGTCCTTACCTAGGTAGGCACCGAGCTCGGAGCACGCTCCTCTAGCTCCTTAGGGCTCGGATCGGGGTCACCTATGAAAAGGGGAAAAAGCTAAGTATTAGTTTCCCTTATAAATACTATTAACTCTTATTCTAGTTTAAGGTTAGGGTTCTTATCCCTAGTAGGGGCGTTGTACAAAACTAGGGTTTTTGCTCTAATTTATTATGCTAAGTATTACTCATTGATATATCTTTAGTTTCAAAACTCATTGTTACACTTATATCATTAGACCCGTTAGTTCCATCTTTATAACATTAGTGTTTGCTAGACATAGTAAAATAGTGATAATAATGGTATTAGTAAACCACTAATAGTGATACTTATGTTGGTGTTAGCATTAAAATATTAATACAATGGTTGTAATATCAAAAAGTTAACACTCCTAGAGGTAGTAATGATAAAAGTCATATTTTGAATAAAAAGTATAAGGGCTCCCATATTTTGTCACCCTAATAGAATTAGCATATGGGTAATATCAATAATAGAAATGACACTAATGTTAAAGGTATTAAGTATGGTAAAACACTATTACATAGTTACAATACTTCACATAAGGTTGGGTTAAATAGTAAGAACACTAATAGTGGTAGTAATCTTAGCGATAGTATTAATAAAAATAATAACACCAACACTAATGGTTAAGTATGTTGAAAGCTAGGGTTTTTGGGAGAGATTATGGCTTGTAAGAAAATAACACCTTTAGGATACAGAAATTAATAATGGTAATAACAATAATACAAGTAATAATAATACTAGTATTAGAAATGTTAATAATGAAGGTAATGATACTAACCCTAAGTTAAGTATAATAAGAGTTAGGGTTGGAAGGGGTGATAGTATGATAACATTAAGGATAATAACAAAAATGGTATTAGTTAATAAGCTAATAATAATAATAATAATAATAATAATAATAATAATAATAATAATAAGTGTAATAATAATAATAATAATAATAATAATAATAATAATAATAATAAGTGTAATAATACTAATATTAATTAAAAACTACTATAGGTGGCATAAGAAAAGGGTTTTAGGGTTCAGATGAGTGGAAGACCACCTGAGGACGGTGGTGGTCCCGCGGCGGCGCGAGGCGGCGGCGGCGGCAATGGAGGAGGAGAAGAGAGGAAAAGATGGAGGAGGAAAAAGGAAAGTTAAGCGTGGGGGAGGAGACAGCAGGTATAACACCCCATATTAATTACTCTTTAAATTAGACTCGTAAGACTTAAAACGTGATTAGTAGGCAAAGTGAACCATAATATTATTGTTATTATTATTATTATTATTATTATTATTATTATTATTATTATTATCGTTCGCCTTGTTTTCTCGAGTGGTTCCATAAATAATAAGTTATAAATAACCCGGGCTAAGTGCAAGAAAGAGTAGAGGAAGAAAAAAAATGATGTCGTAATAATACCGATCACAAGAGGCGAGTAATTAAAATAGAAGGGATTGTAAGAATAATAATAATGTTAGAAATAATTTCATACATAATAAAATGGGGGAAGTGATAAAATAATGATAATAATAATAATAATAATAATATTGGTCATAATAATAATAGTATCATGATTTCTTTTTGGAGGAGATTAAGCCTTGTTTAAGCGGTAATTCTTTTTCCTAATAACCTTCTTGTTAGCTACTACCTTAGGATTTTTCTTTTCTTTTCTTCCTAATCTTTTCTCTAATCAACCAGCACCTTTTTCCCACCCTCTTCCCCACGTAAACCAGCCCAAACCACCCCCAGCAGGTCGCATGACCTGTAGATCCCAGCCATGCACACGTCACCTTCCTCCCTTCCCATGCATAAGTCTTTTCCACCCAGCCTTATCCCCCTCCTTTGCAGCCTTTCCTCTTCCCCAAACGCAGCCCCCTCCTCCCTACAACCTCACCCTCTCTCACGCCACCCAAGCCTGAAAATTTTGGCAGCCATCACTCAACCATCATCCCTCACATCACCCACCACCTACAACCTACCTTCGACACTCAACCTCCCACCCCCTAAGCTTACAGCCTCATCCTTCCCTTCTCAACCTGCACCCCTACCCTATCCTTCCTCCATCTGCCCACCTATTTTTCCTCCTTTCCCATGCCTTCCTTCCCTGCAAAAATCCTAGCAAATCAGGCCACCCATAGCCATTACGTCACTAACCTTATGCAGCCCCAAAACCCCACGCCACCCCAACCTTCCTGCGAGATACAGCTGGTATCTCCCTCCCCTTCTCAACCTGCACCCCTAACCCATTATTCCAGCCACCTATCACTTCTTTTTCCCCTTTCCCCATGCATGCAACCAACCCCTTTTCCCTCCTCAATGTTCGAAACTCTCCCCCCTAAAAACCAACCTGCAGCACCTTTCCCCACTCACCCTTGTAGCAGCCCATTTTCTCCCCCTTTTATTTGTGTCTCAACCTACAGATATCACCCCTTTTCCCCCTCCATTTAAGCCCTCTAAGTTGCTCCTTGCAGCCCCTCTTCACTTCCCTTAATTCTAGTAAGAAAACAAAGGTAAGTGCAGCCCCAAAACTCCCCTCTCCCCCCTCCACCGAATTTAGTTTCAAATTCTTCCAGCTTTTACCTTGTGTTCTACCTTCTCCAAGCAGCCATTTTCCTTCCCCAAGTAAGCACTCTATCCTCGTTAATTCGGTAAGTTCGGTGCTTAAATTCATGCACCGCTGCCTCGTTTATTCTTCCTAAAATTTTCAATATTAGTTTGCGTAGTTGCATTTTGATTATTTTATTTTGCATAATATATTAATGCTTGAAGTTTGGATGTGTTTTCTACTTCTAGGTAACCTCGACCTCTCTTAAGTATTATTTGGAGGAAGCTCAAGTAAACCCAACAACCCAAAGACGGTAGAATTTTTATGTGAAAATGTAAGCTAGTTGCTATGATTAAATCATGATAGAATGTATATATCAAATTATCATATGTTTGGGGAAATGGGAGCAAGATGTATTTCTTTTCTACATGAAAATACCATGATGTGTAAATTAACATGTGTTATCATGCAATCATTTTCCATGTGCCTAAGTGATATTCTAAATATTTGACGAAGTAATGATAATGATAACAAACTTGATTATGCTAGTAAAAAAGAATGAATATGTCTAAGGTTAAAATGTATTTATATGGGAGCATGTGTAGTTCATTCATACATGAATATAATGAATATAAATTAATATGTGTTACCATGTAATCTTTTTATAAGCCAAAGTGATTATTCTTAAATGTGAAGAAGTGTATGCTAATGGTACTGAACTTGGACTTTATGCTAGTACATAGAGACGGGTATGTTTAAGGTGAAATGTAATTTTATATACCATGATTGTGTTTAGATTTATTTGTGAAAATTATATGAAGCTTACGAGATATTAAAAACGCATGCTAATAGTGTTTACATGAACTATGTATGATAAATGGTTAGGGATAATATGGTCCCTTGTAGTACCAGAAGAGATGTTGGATGTGGAGTAACAATAATTTATTTTATTCTAGCATTTCATGACAAATGGCTTATGTAAGAAAACTCGGTAATAAAAGTGAAGGAAATGTGGTAGTTAAAGGTTGAGGGTTATTTGCATTAAGGCAAAAAGGTGTTCCAAAAGTGGATAAATGGATTAATAAATTAAAGTGATGGCCTTAAAATAAAATGTTGGAATAATTGGAATTATTGGTTTGAACATTGAATCGAATAATTATTCGGGCTATGGCATAATGCCTAACCCAAGCCGTGTTGGCTTGGAATGGTTGTGAAATGTGGTCTTTGGATGTGATGTTGTTTGTTGATGGTTGAATAAGTTGAACTTTGTGAATCTCGGCATTCTAAAAATGAAATAATAACCCGAAATTTCATAAGACAATAAATACTTAAAGAGAAAGACCGAGTTGGAAAGGATCATCGTGCCTCGACTTGGCCACCGAGTGCATAGTTTTTGGGCCTTCGGGTCAAGGGGCTCATTCCTGCTCTATAGTATTCCATACACCCTATAAGGGAGTACACGTACTATAAGGTCTTGAGTTTTGAGGTTTAGTATGGGCGACTGTTATGTAAGTGTGGCTTCCTTGGCGAGCTTTTTGCCCTAAGAATCGAGTGATTTATTTTGTACCACCCTCCTTGACGACCAAGAACCTTTTCATGGATATGGATTTATTCCACTTGAGAAATTGCTATGAAATTTTATAACCGATTAGATACCCACCATAATACTTCTATAATAATCGGAATAAGGAATGACTTGACCTGGTGAGATTGCTTGGAATATCACTAACTCTTCTTCTTAGGTCATAATGTATGGTCTTTGGTTAGTTAAATTGATTATGAAATTATAATCATTAGCCTTAATGCCTTTGACGGAGATTTTTTTGATCTAGCTCGTACTATTAAATGTGATGTGGTTGTGTGTTTCAAAATCGTGGCCTTGCATGTAAACATATATTCTCTTTGAATTCCGTACTTGCATGATTTTTTGCTACGTGGGTATGCTACCCACTCCGGAGGCTTGTGGTTTACTCAGTACGAGGAAGTCATACTGAACTATCACTTTTCAGAGGAGTACGTCCATGACATGCGTTTGCTAAAAAGACTACGAGGAGCGTTCACCTCGGTGAATAGGTAGATTTAGGAGCAAGTTGGACCCGCCCCCCTTTTTTCCCCTTCTCCTTGTAATTGTTGGACCATAAGAGTGTAAGGCAGACCATATATGACTTTTGCGTACTCTGTTGTTATTTACTAAATGGTTAGTTTATTTAATTCCTAAACAATCATTTATCTTGGATAATATGTCCTTTGCAAAACTCATGATTTTTCGTATTGCACTTCTCTTATTTTGGATGGTTTGATTTGTTTTAAGCCTTAGACACTTGATAGTAAAGGATGGTGAGAGAGGACCAGACTTATTCAAGTGTGGCGGAAACAATCCCAAAATCACCAGGGATTTTACGCATGGGTATTTATAAAAAAACAAAAGGATAATACAATCCCAAATCGTTTCGGTGGTTATAATTATGGTTTTGAACACTTGGAGGGGTTAGCAAGTGGGCCACCCATCGTTCTTTAATTTTCGCTTCCGCAAAGCATAATTTAAATGAAATTTTCAAGTCATGATTTTGGGGTGTTACAGCAGGGAGAGGGGAGTGGAATGAGGGTGGTGGCATGAGAAGGGCGGCGGCGCATGGTGGTGGATGCGGCGGCCGAAGGGGGAAGAAGGTGGTGGAAAATGGTGGAGGCTGGTGGAGAAGGAAGCAGGGGGTAAGGAGGGTATGGGCAGGTAGGGGAGGACCTGCAGGTTACTTTGGAAGGTGGAAGGAGGGTGGAACACGGCGGAGGTGGCGGCTACGGGCGGCGGCGACTGGAAGAGGGGTTTTTTAGCAGGGAGCTTTGCATGGCTATGGCGGCACGTGCAGGGCAGGGTGGAGGTCGGTGATAGTTTGGTTTTGTCGAGGAAGGTGCAGGGGTGTTTTTGGTGGCCAGCGGTGGCGGCGGCGATCACCGACGGCGGCAGAAGCTTCGTCTGATTTTTAGGCAACAGAGAGGCAGAGTTTCGGGGTAATTTTTGTAGCACAGGTTATGGATGTCGAAGGGGGGGGGGTATTATAGGCAATTGGGGGGGAGAAAACAACGAAGGAGGAGAGGACATGCCAGGTCACGGTAGTACGCCGTCCGGCGGCGATCGGGCTAGCCTGCAGATTCTCTGTCAGCAGGTTCTGGCTTAGTTTGGGTGAGAAAGGAAAGGGGGCAGGGCCTGGGCGGTGCAAGATGGTAGGCTGGGACAAATCGGGAAAGAAAAGGACAATAAAAAGGACGAGAAGGACGGTCGGACTGTGGCGTTGTCGGCGTTGTAGCGGCGCGGTGGTCACAGGCGCGAGGAAGAAGATGACATCGGAGTAGGTTGGACCGGTGGTCTAGGAAAGAAAAGAAAGGGGAGAAACCGGCCGGTCGATAACGGTTATAACGTTTCTAATCTCAACGCGTCATTTCATTATTTAGAAGGTCGAAACGCAGCGTCGTGTCGTTGGCTGGCAACGGTTATAAGGCTCATTAATTGCGACGCGGCGCTTCAGCGGATCAAAAGGCAAAACGCTGCGTCGCACTCAGGCGTTGGCCACCGAACGACGCTGGGCCGCGGGGGAGGGAGAAAGGAAAAGAAGAGAAGGGCTGGGCCGCGGGGAGAGGCCCAACCGATGGGGAAAAAGGAAAAAAAAGAAAAGGAAGAAAAGGAAGAAGGAAAATGAGGGAAAAGAAAAGAGAAAATGTTTTATTTAGGGTTTTGGATTTTGCATAAATTATTTATAATATTTTTGGGCTGTTTGGAATATTAATATTTATAAAATATTAAATAAATTTCCTTTTTGCTTAGTTAGACTATTTTAGATAAATTTCCTTAACCTCCATACTAATTAGGAAAATACCCAAATTTTCTTCCAATTAAATTCTTTATTATTCCCTCTTAATTTAACTTAATTAATTCCCTACATTTTAAATAATTAAATTTATATGTTTAATTCCCTACTAATTCCTTATTTGGCCATAATTTTGGAAATTAAGGTTTTGGGGTATTTCACCATGTCTCAACATATGGAGTAATCTTAGTACCTTGATCACCCAAGCATCTCCCTAAGTAAAGGATATCTCACAATTGGTATTTATTGTCTCCTAACATGCTCATCTATGTCCTTAACAATGGACAACTCATGCATTTTTCTATCATCATTTGAAAGCTCAAGTATATTAGCACCAATCTTAAATTTCATAACAATCAAAAAGCACTTATCATACTTATCATAATATGTCTTTTCAAGCTCGAGTGTCTCTCAAGTGAAGCCATCTAGTGGAATCTCCCAATGCTTTAGGATTTAAGTGATCAATGAAGCATATCCAAGCTCATCCTTAGCATTATCTAACATGTAATACATGTGGACTAGGGATTTCCACTCCAATCCTCATCTACCTTCATGATTAAAGATCATATATTGGTCTCTATGTGCTAGGTCAACTTTTCTCTCTTCCCTAGAGAAAATAATGTTGTGAGCAAATGCTTTGAGTCATCTTACCTCGGGAGTAAGATATATAGACTTCATAGTAACATTCCTATAAGTAGAGTATTTCCTAAACATTATTTTGTACACATTCTCCTACCATAAAATCCATCTACAAAATGTATCTAGAGCTCATGAGTACCATACTTTTACTTCTCCTAACTATATCATACAATCTTTTATCATTGAAGTGAATGGGATAACCTAAAACAAAGGTGGTGATTGAATCATATCTATCAAAGGTAGTTAGTTTGAATATAATTTCTAATCAAACTTAGGATAAAAATCATTTTTAATAATGGTAAAATAAATATGCTAAATAGAAAAGAGATTACACATATAGGAAAGTTTATAAACTAAAGTGCATTTCTCAACATTCATACCTCTAGGTTATATAAAGGCTCTCTTATAAAATCCTCTCACCCAAGAATATTTTTTTAGATATTTCAAAGAGAGAGGGATCAAAGGTTTAAGTAGGTTTGAGGTTTCTAAATATTTTAGAAAAATAAAGAGCATGATTAGCTCTAGAGGAAGAGCCTATAAGCTTAGTAGTATTAGGAAGGAATAAGGAAGGTGGTTATGGGATATCTCTTGTATATGATTTCCTCTTTCTCATTTTTCTTCTTTTTCCCTTAGAGTATTTAAAGCATCATTCATTCTTTTAGTCATAATAAGTTATTTTTAGGATTCTTGAAAGTTTTGATTAAGAATTGATATATTTGAAGTGAGAAAAGGGTACTTTGTGAGTGAGAGAATAAAGGAAATGAAATCAGAGTCTCCCAAATCACATACATCATATAAAAACCAAATACAATCTTAATCATCCACTGGTTTCAACAATTTATCCTAAAACAAAGAGTGAGTCCAAAACCCTTACCAAATTGAAAACCCTATCTCTAAATCCAAGAACCACTAAAATTTCACCTTCAAATCTTGAACCCCATACCTTTAATGAGAAAAATCCACTTTATTTGAGGAGTTTTTGTTTATATATGAGGGGGAAAAAGATAAAGGGAATAACAAGTTCACTAGGTAGAGAGAAAGAGAGAGGAATAAGAGTTGGGTGGTTTAATGAGAACTTAAATAGTTTTTGAATTTTTGCAATACTAGCTAATTAGTGGAACATTGCCACTTCACCAGTGCCTTCTTTTAGAAACGAAAATTTGAAAGGCCAAAGATGATGTTTTAACATTGTATATCTAGTATAATAGAGATATTGAACCATTTGATAGGTATATACTATTGGTTAGTAAATATGAATTTAATTGATTGAGTTTTAAGCCATATGTATGTACCAATTGAGTGGAACATAGGGCTAGTTGATTGTTTTACCATGAAATGAAAATTTTCAACTTTAAAACACATAATTTTGAATATGAATTGAATCAACTCAATCATGGATCATTAACACATGACTTTAATTGATCATAGGATATTGTTTTTTATGAATTCACATATATAAAAGACATAATATGGATCACATAAATGTTATCTCAAGTTCTCTCTAATGATCATGAATCTTTCATAATTATGTGATTTTGTGAAAATGTCTCCCTATCTATATAATGTAACACTCAAAAATTTACTATTAAAAAATTTAATTTTACAGAAGTATACAACTAAGATGATTTAGTGTTATTGCTATACTCAACACGATTCATGGTTAGCATACCAATCTTATATTGAATATAAGGAAATTTTTTTACAATTTTAAATAGACAAACAAGAGAACAAGAGAAACTTCCATAAATCTTGGATAAGAGTTTGGAAATTAAACTTCGAGTACAATATAAATAAAATGCAATAAAAAGAGATCCAATGGAACTAAGAGCTAATAGGGTATCTGAACATAGATCTAGCTAATAGAGATCATTTACTCTACACCTATATATCAATAGATGAATTACTCCTCCACAAGAGATGATCATAACTAGAAAAATATCAATCCAATCCGTAGTGACATGCAGATCAAAACTTGGGTCGTCTATTCATGGAAATGAGCTACAGCTATGAAAATTATGCTCAATACTTGTGTATTGAGTAAGATAACAATAAAATCATAGGAAAGAGAATAAAATCACATATGGTTAAATGGAAAATTTAAACATGAAAATTCATGATAACATGAGATGGCTCAAGAGTGGAACCGAACTAGAGTTTGGTATTAAGTATACGAGTAATCTATTTACTAAATATGTTGAGTTCAGGGACCCCACTATTCTCATTTGGTAGAATGGGTAAGTCCAACTCCTAGGGAAAAATACTTCTAGCCACTATTCTCATTTAGTGGAATGAGATAATGCAATTCCTAAGGTAAAAATACTCTTGGCCACTATTCTCTTTTAGTGGAATGGAAAGATAAAACTCCTAGGGCATAATGCTCATGGCTGCTATTTTTGTTCGATGGAACATAAGGATACAACTCAACCCTAACTCGTATGATCTTTTACTTCAAATATTAATGTCTTATTAAATTTTCAATTATCTTGATATTATCATTCAAGATTATCATAGATATTCAAGACACATAAAGCACAACAAGAAGATCTTTAGGTCGTTCCTTAAGGGGAAGGACCACAATGCCCCTACGAGACCCTAATTTTGCATAACAAGTATAATTACTTCCATAAGACTCACCTGACCACAAAAAATTACACATCATCCTAAATTTTTTTAACAACATATACAAAATTTAAGTCTAACTCTAATATCTTGCACATATGATAACAAACATGCCTTTAGGGATTATTATTCCCAAATTAGTCACTTCACATGTTATCAGGCATATGCTGCTCATAATGAACCTATGCAAAACATAGTTAATATATTTTAATACAATACCACTTTAGAAATAATAAGAGTTCACATTTAACCTAAATTGACCAAAATACCCCTATGTCGCTTAAGTGTCACAAACTTTTCTTCTTATGTGACTTTTGCCTTACTCTATTTAAATGCTAACATGTTTCATATGTATTTAATTTTACAACCTTCAATTATTACTATGACATATTCATTTTTTTTGAAAAATTTATGAAATGACTCAAATACCTTTAATATTAAGAACTACCCAATTATGTTACCAAACTCTACGAATCCTAATATTATCAACTTCTCATCCTTCATATATCTCATCATGATAATACTTAATAATATTTATAATCCACTCTCCATAATCAATTTAAACCAACATGTTATACCAACATGCTTAGGGTTACCAATCAAGGCTTATAACACGTAATGCCAAATAATGCTCAAAATTTATATGACAGTCATGATTTCATAATATGATACAACATGATTTCAATAAATGTAACTATGAGATAATATATAGTATACAATTTATGCTTAACATAAAAAATATTTTACAATATGTATCCTTAATCAAATGTCACCAATCTCTAAGTATAAACAAAGCCCTACGTCTCCTCTTCTAGGGCCGTTAAGGAAACACCTAATGCCAAGAGAAATATATATGGTTAGGAGAGTAGGATGAGCGACCAAAGAAAGGAAAGAGGCAAAAAGAAAAGAGATAGAATTGGGGGGGGGCTAGATAAGGAGAATAGAACCAAACATTACACTGGAAGAGGAATAATAACAAGCTAAGACTGAGGGGGAGTACGCAAGTTTAGCCAAGACCAAGGCAAGAACAAAATTGATTTAGACTAAGTGAGGATAAACGCTCTTGGCAATATCGATTCATTAGACAAGTTCAACTCACCTATCAAGACCAACCAAGATTAAGGGAGAATAAATTAACTGTTCTAAGAGGGAGGGAAAGTAACACCACAAGTTGAGAGGCATTTGATGAGTTCATATTTTAACATATTTTATACAATTTTAATCTTAGTTTTTAGTATTTTTATTTGAGTAATATATGTGAATAATTATGATTTTATACTTAAGTAACAATAATTGTATAAATTTTATTATTTGAGCTAAAATGATAGAAATTAAATAAATATAGATTATAAGATCATTTATTAATTTTTCTAATTTTATTTTGTAGGAAAATAAAAAAATAATTTTAGGCCTTTTGACTAATGACCTAAGGACCGAAGGCCCAAAAACCTAGAAATAAAGGCATGAAAAAAAAAACCCAGACGATTATAGTATAAAGAACAAGGAGAAGCTCACACAAAAAGAGGAGGGTAGTAGATACTAAATAAAGAGTGCGGCCAAAAAGCAACACCATAATAGCCATCTGGAGAGGGGTGAAAGAGACAGAGCATATGAGTAGAGGCAACCATATGGAAAAAGAGAAGCATAGTTCAACATAAGTTAACAAGAAAAACCAAGGATGCCAACAATGCAGAACGCAGTGGGAGAAGTTAGAAGGGAATGACAACAAGATTGAGGAGGATGAACGACAAAAAGAAGCTAGGCGACCAAAAAGTGGGGGAACAAAAAGTGTAGGCTTTCAATATAAAAGAAAGATCAAGCTGTCATCTGAAGAATGAAAAAGAAATAAAGAGAGAGAGAGAAGTTTGCACGGAATCTTATGCCAGTGGAGGGGAGAAAGAACTCAAGAAAGTATAACCAAAAAATTTATTTTAGATAAAATTAATTAATTTTGGTTATTTATTTATTAATTACTTTTTCATTTGAATAATTTTTAGATCTTCCATCGATAATTAATTTTGGTTATTTATTTCTCTATTTTAATTTATATTTTTGATATATATTTCTATATATCTAATTCGATCATTATAACTGGTTGATTATTTATTGCCGGGGAATATACTGAAACCCTAGATTATGGTTTGAGATATGATTTTATTTTTATTTATTTAATGATATTGTTCTTTGACTCTATTTTAATTGCTATTGTTTATATAATATAATTCTATTAAGTATAATTTATATGGTGCATGCCTTGTTTTAGTTTCATCACAATGATAATATGTAGTATTATCTTCTTGCTATGTGGCCATATAAATATACTAGAATTTATATGTTTAAATTATAGCTAGGTTAGATAATAATTCATCTAATATTTTTGTGATTCTAATTGGAGTAGTAAAACATTTAGATACGTGTGGATCAAAGGGGAGAAATACAAGTAGACATGCTTAATTTACTTGTCTTGGTACTTAGATTGACATCCTTCCAATTATACTTAATACATTAAATCTACCTAAATATAGGATCTGCTTGTTGCTATTATACTGCTGTTATTTAATAGGATTAATATTGGTGCTTTGTCGTATTAATTATTTTAGGAAAGTAAAATAAGGTGTATAGACCTACTTTTGGCTTAAAACTTGGTCAATCTCTTTCTCATGATTAAAATTTCCTTAGAAATTATTATTATATCTTGACCTAATCTAGTGGCGGATTTTGGTTTCCCTAGCATACTTATCATATGTGTGGTTATCCATTATTTTTTTATTTTCTAATTTTATAACCCCCATTAGTGGGTTTTCTTATTTATTTATTTTTTGTGATTTAGATTTTTAATTATTTTAATATTTTTATTAATTTTGGGCTATTTAAATAGAGGTGAACCTTCTCAATCCCCAATATAGAATGATACCCTTATTTATCAGTACTACAATTGTCAACAAGAGGATTTAAACTGCAAGCGAGCTATGACCACACAAATTTTTTGTGAGGATTGAAAACTTCACCTTTGTTTTGCTAGTATTTTTAGTGCATTGTATTTGTCATAGAATCCTTTTACTTAGAGGTTAGAGTTCTTGTGGGCACTCAAGTCTCTAAATTAATAGGATTTTTAGTAGTTAGTGTGTTTTTTAGTGTTTTATTTTTTCTTTTAGTTATTTTAGGACTTTTGCTGTACTTTGTTTCACTTTTAACCTTTTCCTTTGAAGTGTTGGTATCCTTTCAGGTTGCTATCATAGGATCCTTAGGATATGGATAACTTTGCATGAATCTTAATGTTATAGTAAATGAGCTAAGTTTAAGTACCCTTGATGATAGACTTAACCAACTCACTATTCTTGTTTTATAGGTTACCATAGCTACTTGAGTTATTAATACAAGCGGATTGTGTCACATAGAAGGAAATCCATATGCTTACCGTTCATAAGCTATGAGAGGAGGAGGATTGACACAACCCAATGCTCAAGCTTTCAATAGTTTTCAAAGAAATGACCTCTACACAAGCACATACTATTCAGGAATGAGGCATCACCCCAACTTTGGATGGGAGATGAATGATTGTGATCAGTGCTATATCAAGACCCTTATAAAATCAATTATGAAGATTCAAAATATTATTAAGACCCTTAACAAGAATCTTATCCAATTTCAAAGCCCTCAATTTCATAAAAAATGGAAAAGCTTTTTGAAGCATTGACAAATGGGAAAAACCAATTGGTATAAAGTCAAATTAAAGAAAATAAAAGGATGTCAGTGTTAGAGGAGAAAATGAGTTCTATGGTCAACATAATCAATCAATTACAAACACAAAAAGAGCTCTCTAGTTCTTCATTTCCAAATTCCAGTGGGAGTTATGAGTACGATTATGCCATATTCGCATGTGAAGATGGGCTAGTTGAGGAGGTCCCCATGGAGCATATTGAAAAGCATGAACATGTGGAAGAAGAGCTTGTAAAAGTAGAAGAAGGATATCATCAAAATAAGAAAAAAAGTGAACAAAGAGAATCATATGGATGACAAGACTATCACTTTCATATACCATAGAACATATTTGGACATTTATTCCCAAATTTTGCTTGTAGATGACCATGAGATATGAGGTAAGCCTTTGAACCACTTTGAGTTTATTTATGCTAACCCTACTCCTTATTTTCCCTCTCTTAGTAGGCTATATGGGTCTAAGATTGACGAGAGTAACCAAATCATCTTGGACACATCTAATAAGAAGCAGAATGCTCCAAAAGAGAGTTCATGTTGGAAAGATATGTTAAAAGACTTTGAGATGGGATAATATGTTTCTCCCTTGATAGAGAGACCACCATACATTAACATCGGACAAAAAATTCTCTCTTTACACATGAGCTTAAATTTCATGATAGGTAAGTTGCGTTCTTACTAGGTCAAATCATTTATTAAAACTAAAATTTGGTCATTTTCTACCATACAGGATATAGATGATCAACATGAGGAGGGATTTGGTGATGTAGCTCCCAAGTGGACGTACCCACCCTAAATAAGTAAATCGAGATCATATCATGCTGAAGACATAAAAAAAAGCACTACTTGGAAGGCAACCTAATATGTTAGGGGAGTTTTCTACCCTTTAGTTAATTTTATTTATTTAATTTTATTCTCTCCATAATTAAAATTATATGTTCCCTTAGTTGTTTACACATTGAGGACAATGTGTGATTTAAGTGTGGAGGTGTGAGTGTTTTATGTGTTTGTTATAAAAAAAATTAAATATTTTTCCTTTTTATGTTTTTAGAGTCTTAAGAGCTCTTAACTAGTTAATGAGGAGCATATCTTTGAAATCCAATGAAAAGAGAATCATAAAATTGAGATAAAGCAGAGAGATATTTTTTATGTTAATGTCAATATAGGGAACACATATCTATGTGTCTAGATGTGAATGGAGAAAAAACATGTATGATTTTCTAACCACCAACATGGCATATTGAGATTCATCACATTCGTCATTGAGTTTTTTAACCATATATACCTTATTTTTTATAAGAGAATTCACATGAAATTATCTACTTATCTTGGCTTTAAATTTTCTTTGCAAACCTCACTTATGTCTAATTGCTTTGATTAAATTATTTGTTGTAGCTCTTGTAATGAACTCTAGAGATTACTAGAACTTACTCTTGTGCTAGTTGAAGGTTATAGTCAAAACATGATCTGATTGGGAAAATGATAAAGGCAACTTAGGATTTTCCATCACATGACCAAATAACTTGATCCTAATTTGTGTATACATGATATAAACCCCATAGAAGGCCTTTAAGCCTATACATTAAACATATATTTTTCATCATTAACAACATTAAAAAACTTTCAGGCCTTATCCTTACCCTTGCCTAAATCTAGTGGAAGGGGATCAATTCATTTTGGATATTGAGTGGTTGTGTATGTGTAAGAAATATATGCATTTATGCTAAGAAAGGAATTGTTTATGTTTGTTGGTATAGATATAATTTATATATTTTTTTTATTATCATTATTATTCTTAATAACAAAAAGAAAAAAAATGAAAATTAAAAAACAATGGAAAATAATAAAAAAGAGAAAAGAAGAAAATGATACGATATAAGGAAGAGAGGGAGATATGGAGATGATGTTGTGAAAGTTCTATGCATTTTCTATTTTGGTGTTAAGGTGGAGATGTGTATTATTGATTATTTATGTGGATTTAATGCTTATATTTCATCTAATTATTAGAGTTCCACTAGCTCTTGACCGTTTTAGCACCACAATCCTAGAATACTTTGTTCCCTTCTATACCTTAAACCCCATTACAACCAATAAGTAAATCCTATTTAATTCTTGAGATGAGCAGCCTTTTATCTGATGGAGATTAGTCACAAAAGATAATCATATGGTTCGGTCCATTTGGTAGATATTTGATATCTTTCATGAGATTTTATCCACAAAAATATGAGCCTTTTTTGTTTATATATATGAGTCGTTTATTATCTTTATCAACTTATCACACATACTTGAATATTTCTATATATTTGTAGCCATGAATATAAGAGAGAAAAAAATAGAGGGTATCATAGTGAGGATGGATCTCGATGTGACTAAAGCTTGGTAGATCTTCATCCATAATATAGATCTGTCCATACTTGTCATATTTATGTGTGCACCATATCTTGAAATTGATCCTTTAAATCTGCTAATGCCAAATCTTTGTTGAGTGTTAATCTTGACATATGAAAGTAAAGGATTTTTGTGACATCATTGGTTAAGGGTATTAGATGTGATTTTTTTTATTATGTGTGATTTTGTGGGTATATTATCTGCAAAATTCTTATATGACTGTACTCGTCCTCTATAGACGATCTAGGGGTTTAAAGGACTTGTTGCACACGTTAAGTGCAATTGTGAGACCTACAAAAGTGGCTAGTTAGTTTATTTTTATTTGGTTAGAGTCATAACTTGTCTGACGACAAGAAAGAAGCTACTTGTGAGGGTATTGATAAGTTTATATTTTAACATATTTTATACCGTTTTAATCTTAGTTTTTAGTATATTTATTTGAGTAATATATGTGAATAATTATGATTTTATATATTAGCGAGAATAATTGTATGAATTTTATTATTTGAACTAAAATGATAGAAATTAAATAAATTTTGATTATAAAATTATTTATTTATTATTTCAAATTTTATTTTATAGGAAAAGGAAAAAAATAATGTTAGGCCCTTGGATCAACGGCTGAAGGACCGAAGGCTCGAAGCCTTAGAAGCAAAGGCACGAAAAAAATCAGACTGGTTATAGTATAAAGAACAAGGAGAAGCTTTCACGAAAAGAGGAGGGCGGTAGAAACAAAATAAAGAGGGCTGGCAAATAGTAGCAGCACGATAGCCAAGACGAGGGGGGAGAAAGAGACAAGAGTACAGGCAACTGCATAGAAAAAGAGAAGCACAGCGCAACAGAAGTTAAAAAGAACGAAGTTGGTGACGCAGAACGCAGAGGCTGCACGAAAGCCAGGCAGCCAAACAGGGGGGAACAAAAAGTGCAAGTTGCCAACATAAAAGAAAGATCAAGCCGCCAGCTGAAGAACGAAAAAGAAAGGAATAAAACAGAGAATTTTGCATGGAATCTTATGTTAGTGGGGGAGAGAGAACTAAGGAAAGGATACCCAAAATTTTTATTTCAGATGAAATTTATTATTATTTTATTTAAATAAATTTTTAATCTTTTATTCATAATTAATCCTGATTATTTCTTTCTTTATTTTTAATTTTAATATATCTTTCTGTGTAATTAATTTGATCATTATGACAAGTTGCTTATTTATTATTGGGGATTAGATTGAAACCCTAGATCATGGTTTGAGATATGACTTTATTTTTCTTTTTTCATGAGATTATTTTTTGACTTTATTTTAATTGCTATGATTTATATATGATTTTGTCAAATATAATTTATATGGTGCATGCCATATTTTAGTTTCCTCATAGTGACAGTATGTAGAATTATTTGCTTACTAGGCTGCCATAAAAATATACCTGAATTTATATGTATAAATTGTAACTAGGTTAGATAACAATTCACCTAATAATTTTGTGATTCTAATTGGAGTAATAAAACGTTTATATATATGTCAGTCAAGGGAGAGAAATACAAGTAGACATGCTTAGTGTAATAATCTGGGTACTTAGATGGACATCCTTCTAATTATACTTTATGTATTAAATCTAGTTAAATATAGGAGCCACTTGTTGCTACTATACTGCTAGTATTTAATAAGATTAATATTATCAATTTGTCGTATTAATTATTTTAGGAAAGTAAAATAAGGTGTATATACCTGAATTTAGCTTACAACTTGGTCAATCTCTTTCTTATGATTAAAATTTTACTTAGAAAGTATTATATTATGACTTAATCTAGTGGTGGATTTTGATTTACTAGCATATTTATTATATTTATGGTTATCCATTATTTATTTTATTTTATTTATTCTTTTTCTTATTTTCTAATTTTATAACCCCCATTAGTGTTTTTTCTTATTTATTTATTTATTTTGTGTGATTTAGAGTTTTTAATTAATTTATTTATTTTTATTATTTTTGAGCTAGTTAAATATAGGCGAGACATCTTAATCTTTGGTATAAAATGATACCCTTTTTTTTTACCAGTACTATAATTTTCAACAAGAGAGTTTAAATTACGTGCTCGTTGTGGCGACACTAGCATTTGTCTGAGCAATTGAGTTAAAAATGGTGGTGGCGACTATGGTAGATGAATGAAAAACAAAGAGGTGGTGAAGGAGAAGTTTTGGTTGTGTTTGGTTGGGTGATTTGTGAAGAATGGCGATGACGATACTGACATGCATTGTGGCCGTATAGAAATTTGTTGAAAATAGGGTAAGAAAGTTTAGAGTAGAAGGAAAGAGTTTTGGTAACTTTAATAAATGAATAGGAGTGAGATGGGGTTTATATGGCCTATTGCATGAGGAAGTTAAGAAGTGAGGTTAGGTGATGGAGATGGGACACATAAAATAAGGGAAGAAGAAATGGAATGGAGTTGATGTGTAAGACGAATAAGTAGAGAGATTAAGTGTGGATTTAGGCATGGCTAGGTTTTGGTTTGCTTAACTAAGCCAAACCAAATTTATTTTTGGGAAGGAAGAGGGCTATACAGGAGAGAAAAAAAAGTAAGGAAAAGAATAAAAAGAGAAAAAAGGGAAAAGGGAAAAGGAATGTAGAAGAAAGGTGTTAAAGGATATAGTTAGAGTTGGAATTATGATGAAATGGATTTGGCAAATTGATAGGATGCTAACTTCTTGAGATAAAAGTTTGATTAAAATTTGGTACATTGCATATAAAGTATCTTCAAAATCCACAATCACATCCCCTTTTCAACATGGTCTCTAATGAAATGATGTATTATCTATATATTATTAAACTTAAGGTATTGAATAGGGTTCGTAGTGAGGTAAATAACACAAGTGTTATCACACCTAATGGGAATTGTTTTTAAACTAGATGGATTCTGGTAACATTGATAAGTTAGGAATAATATTTTCTAAATATTGGTAAATAAGTTGATATGAGACCCTCTCTAGGTGGACATTGACAAGAACTCATTACCTAGATGAGGAGTGCTTAAATGAGCTTGGATTGAAAGTAGACATTTATTGTTTGCCTAAGGCCATTCATTAGGTCACTTTCATGATTTGTAGGGGCCCTACATATTATTTCATAAATTTATAATTTTTATATCTTTTCAATTAAAGGCTATTAAGAAGGAGAGTGGGGGTATAGCACATTTTTAGCTATTTAATGTAGACTATGATAAACCCTTGGGATATTTCACTATGACATTTCATTTACCCACCAGTGGGGAACATGAGTATCCTCGATGTTGGAACCCAAGTGCCTTCTAGTCCTTCATCGCCTAGGGGTCAAGGGAGCCTCTTGATACACTATTTAAGAAATTTGAGGCTAAGAGCTCGTACATCTATAACCCAGTACTTTGATATATCTTAAGATTGCTAGCTTTCATGGTATTTTCCAGATGAGACAATATAGGTGTTTCTAGGGAGTCTAGGCTTTTCTTCGTATATTGTATGCTTGAAGGGATTCCTATTAATACTAATTTTTTCTAACTAAGAAGATTAAGTGAGTTACTAACTCTACATCTAGGGATATAGCCATAAGCATCTTGATCACAACTATAGCTGTAGGACTAGGCCTAGATTTCTTTGATGTTCTACCAATGGAGGCCCATGGCATGTGTATTGTCCTATAAAATTATCATGTAATAGGTATAATATCTAGAAGGGGGAAGGATTATTGGTTACACTATGAGGGTCGATCCTCCTTCCATCTCCTGTGCCCCTAGTTTACTTACCTCTCTAAGTAGAACTAGATACCCTCTAGGTCGAGTGACATTACTATGCTTGATGGTCTTCCCTCACTCACTTTCCTAGGAGGATATTCCACCATAGGAGAACTCCCCCTCATAGGAGAACTTATTACGTGCTGATCCTTAGTGCCAACACTATCGAGAATAAGTAAATGAGTAATTTCTCTTAGTATATGAGTGTTTAGATGGGATGGTAGCAACCTAGAGCCAGATGAACCAGATGATGCAGACCATGTATGGCGTGCAGTTTGGTTTTGGTAGTCATTTTCCTCCACCCTCCTAGTGAGCCCTACCCCTTCCCTTACTTTTAATTTCTATGGTTTATTCATTGAGGACAATGCATATTCTAAGCATAGGGGAGGTACTGTCTTTATTCTTATATTTTTTTTAACATTTTATTCTTGTTTATTATGTAATTATCTTTTGTTTTATTTTAAGTGTGCTTTGAATTTTATTAATTTTTAGTGACATTATTTTATATTTATTAGAAAAAAAATGAAGGAATAAAAAAATATAAGAGATGACACCTTGAGAATAGATAATGAAAGAAATCTCTGTTTGATAGCCTTAGTGTGCATGTGTAGTCAGGACTACATTTTGTTATAGCTTGCAACTCAATATCAAAGAACTTACACATGAAAAATTTGATAGCTGTCATATAAATGAAAAAGAAATTAGGCCTAATGGAAACAAAAATTAGTGAGATTTTGAGCCTTATTGATATTGTGTGCAATTATCCATTGGTATGTAAAACTAGAACTTGTTATTATTTTCTTAAGGCAACATGAAGCTTTTACAAACATTAAGATGATAGGGGCACAATTTAATTCTAGTTAACCACTTAGCCAAATAGCCTACCTATTATAATTTTTCCTTTACATAACCTTGTTGATCTTTTAAGCCTATTTTATTGATATTTAACCTAAAAACATACTTGATTATCTGTATTATATCTCATCTCTTAGTTTATTGCTAGTGGAGTATAATTTTGTAATGATTTTTTTATATGGTTCAAACTCTAAGCATGGGGGTGTGTTAGTGCTTTTTTGTTGAGCAATGATTTGAATTGTTGAAAAAAAAAAAGAATATACGTAGACACACACACTTGATGTACTAATGTCAAAAGAAAAGGGTGGATTGTGAATTCACTAAATCCTTGTGTTGAATAGGATAAAGCATAAAATGCACCTACTCTATGAAATATGTCTCAAGTTAAAAAATAAAAATAAAGAAAAAGAAATATATAAAATTATAATAGATCCATTAGTGTAGGAGGTTATGATTGGATATAGAAAATTCATTAAGAAAAAGGTGAAGTTGAAAATCATAAAGAGTTAAAATTATGAAAAATGTGTGCTTCACTAACAATAGACAATGCATCAAAATCCTAGAATTTACCCTACCTTCAACCTTAGCCCCTATTACAACAAATTAAAAGACCTTGATTTTTGTATTCTTTAGTTCATAAGCGATGACGAATAAAGAAGAGTAAAAAGCCTAGAGTAAATATAAACCTGAGACACATGAGAGTAGAGTGCTTCCACATGCCTAAAGTGATAATCTATTAGTCCAATTCTTCATATTTGTTCACATTGATGACTTAAAAATTGGATTAATTGGGGACTTGGCTGTGATGTATGTAACCCCAAGTTTGAAATTAATTTTTTACATGTTTAATTTTTATTTTTTGAGTCTCAATGAAACTTATGCATTGTTTTTGTCAATTTTTGATATCTATCATTGACTATTGGAATGGAGATCATATGTGACTTGATATTTGATAGTTCTCATACTTTTTATGGTTGTGTTATTTGAGGGTAGGAAGTGGTTCAAGTATAGGGGTATTTGATGGGTGTATATTTTATAGAATTATTAGGTATACCTTTTTGTAATACCCCAAATTTTACTATTTTTTTAAAGTAGAAGTAATTAAATTAAAAACCTGTGAATTCTAGGGATGTTACCGCCACACTTAGTACTAGACCGGTTCACTCCGACCGTTTCAGTACCAAGTGCTAAGGCTAGAAGAAATTTAATAATCAATTATAAATCAAAATAATCTAAACTTCGAATGAGCATTAAATGGTTGTAAAGCGGAAATCAGAGTGCGCGTAAAGAATTGTAATTTATATCTAAAAGAGTAATAAGCTTACAACCAATAAAATGTTCATCTAAAATACTCGATACAAATTAATAAATTATAAAAGGGTAAATATGATACAAAATAAATAACAAAAGGCGATAAAATAACAAGAATAGTGAAGTTGACCACTCTACTTTCGAACTTAGAGCCAAATATATGTTCAAGACTCAGCTCCGCTTGATGTCTCGCCCACCCACACAAAGTCAGAAATGCCTTATGCTCATGGGAATGGGCAACACCCATGAAAGGGGTGATCAGTATGCTACGTACTGAGTAAGGTAACTATGCACTAAGGCCAACACACAAAATTTACATTAACCATGCAGAATAATAAAAGAGCATAAAATCCAACATGATAACGTAAAAGGCATATGATCATTCAGGTAAATATACAAAGGACCATCTATAGTCCGATTAATTACTTAATTAATCTCTTATTAGAAATTATTTCACCTTGCTTTTTATCAAATCCATGCGAGTATGGGGACCCCACTATTATAGCCGTGGACCGGAAACACACAAGGCATAATGCACTTGACCACTATTATTTGCCGGTGGATCGGTCTCGCACAAAGTATAAAGCTCCTGACAACTATTATTCGATGGTGGATCGGTCAGTCCCCGACTCTCATGGTGTTTCACTGTAAGTACTTAGTGTCTTTCCCATATCTTAGCACAAATATGTTCAGTTTGTTGTGCAAGTAATCCCCCACTATTATAGTTGGTGGACCGAAAACTCACAGTTACAATGCCTGGCCACTATTATTCGCCGGTGGACCGGTTTGGGCTCGGCTCAACAATCTTCCACTTTTAAATAATTAATGTATTATAGGGTATTGTTCAAAAGATTTACCCTCGACTTATATGATTCACTCCCTCTACACTTGTCCTCCAAATTACCTGTACCATATCATGATAATCTTGCACCTCCTAACTTGCCTAACAACCTTTCCTCCACACTCTAACTCACACTAGAAATCCATCTCCAATGTATGTGGGTCAAGGCCCACTACTACACACCTCCAAGTCCACTTATTCCCTTACTCAAGGGTTTTTCCCTAGAAACCCTAATTTAGGCCTAAGTGGCCCATCCTACTCCACCTCACACAACCCAATTCATTTTTAACACTCCATACATCACAAATCATAGATTCCACCCTCATCATTAAAATTTAATCACCAAGTACACGTGCTACCAGAAAAAACCTAAGTAGCTACACCAAACCCTTATTGTCCACACCAAACCCTAGCTCGGTCTCCTACATACCCTTATATTTCTCCATTTACTATTTTTCATCCAAAGTGTTCAAATACCCAAACAACACTTACATTACCTTCCTGACACCCCAAATCAACTTTCCATAAGTAAATTTCAGTCCTATGAAGAATTTACACATTCCATGCAACCTTTCAAACTTTTCATGCAAAACCGTAAAACTCCCACATGAAACCCTAGATTCCTCCATACGAAACCCTAGACTCTTCCATGAAAAACCCAAGATTCACCCATACCAAACCTTAGGTTCAATCCATACAAAACCCTAGATTAGGTTCTCCCATGCAACACCATAGAATCTGCCATGCAAAACCCTAAGTCCATCTATACAAAAACCCTAGTTTAGATTCTCCCATTCCTTCATTTTACTCTCACCCCCATTCTTCTTTCACTGACGGATCATTAAGATATTTAGGTCAACTCACATTCCATAGTCAACTCATTTATGTTTTAGTCAACTTATTCCCCTTTGGTCAACTCATTTTCCATTTTCATTTTCAACCTTTTCCCACATAATACCACTTTTATACATCCTCACATGCATGTCTAAAGGGTCACAAACCAATCATCATATACCACAATATTTCATCATATATACATAATACACATGAACATACTTTAACTCCATGCCATACCACACAGGAAATAATTATAATGATAATCATAGTATACATAGCATACAAAGCATATAATGCATGTCAACACACATAAGGCTTTAGTTACACCCTTACCTAAAATGACACCGATCTTGGAGCACGCTCCTACGCCTCCTTAGGGCTTTAGCTGGTCTCACCTATCTGAGGGAAAAACTAAAAATTAGATCCCCTCTTACTAAAAATCCTATTATTTACCAATTTATACTAATACTAGGTTTTTGAAAACATAATCAAATAATAATAATAATAATAATAATAATAATAATAATAATAATAATAATAATAATAATAATAATAATCATCATCATCATCATCATTAACTAACTACTAAATTTGGCTAAAAATTTAGAAATAATAGTAGTATTGTAAAAGTTGATAATATAAGGGTTTGAAGATTTATTTCTAATAATAATAATAATGATATTAGAAATAATACCAAAAATAATAATGATAATAATAACAAAAATAAAAATAAAAAATAAAATAATAATAATAATAATAATAATAATAATAAAATAATAAAATAATAAAAATAAGGGCATAATTCGAAAATAAAGTGAAGTAAAGGCTTCGACCCCTTTACTAAAATAATACTAATAATAATATTAGTAACATTGGTAATAAAATTTAGTGATAATAACAATAATGAAATAGTAATAACAATAATGATAAAAAATCATAATAATAATGCAAAAATGATAATAATCATAGTGGTAATAATAGTAATGATAACAATCGAAGATAAAATGAAGTAGGGTTTCACCCATACATTGAAAAATAATAAACATAATAAATAATAATAATAATAATAATACTCTAATAATAATATTAAATAATAATGATAATAAAAATATTAATAATACTACTAATAATAAGACAAGATATTTATAATACTACTAAAATTCAAAATAGGCATAATAGGGTTTTAATCATATATTGAAAAATAATACTAACATTAATAATAATAATAATAATAATAATAATAATAATAATAAAAATAATAATAATAATAATAATAATAATAATAATAATAATAATAATAATAATAATAAAATTGAAATAAATAGAATAGGGATTCAACCCTCAATAACAATAATAGTAGTACCATTAATAATAATAATAATAATAATAATAATAATAATAGTAATAATAATAATAATAATAATAATAATAATAATAATAATAATAATAATAATAGTATTATACTCAAAATAATGGAAATAAAATAAAAGAAATAAAGCTTGTAAAAATAGGGTAAAAGGGTTGAGAGGGTTTAGGGTTCCACCTTAGGCTGGTGGTGACAGGCGGCGCCAGCGGTGGCAACGGTGGCTGAAAAAAGAGAAAAAAGGGAAAAAGTTGAGGGCTAGGAAAAAGAGGGTGGAAGTAGGGGTGGTTATGGTTGTCTAGAAGGAGAGGAATAGAATGAGGGTAGTGGCGCATGGCGGCGGCGGCGGTGGCCGAATGAGGAAGAAGAAGAGAAAGAGAGGAGGAGAGGGAGGAAGAGGAAAAGAAAGATAGGGGAGATAGAGGAGGGTCTACAGGGTTTTTTTGGAAGGTGAAGGGGGCAGTGGTGGCGGCGGTAGTGGTGGTGGACGACAACACGAAGGGTGGTAGAGGTGGAAGAAAAGGCTAATCGGGGAGGAAACTTTGCACAAACGGGGTGGCTTGTGCAGGAAAAATCAAGGGGCAAGAGAAGTGTAGTTAGTTAGAGGATGGTGCAAGGATTCATTGGGTGGGTAAAGAGGGCGGCGGCGTTGGCCGAAGGTGGCCGCAATAGTGTCTAAAGTGGCGGCATTGCACAAGGGGAAGTTTCCTAGGTTTTGGGAAAGGTTCAAATCCAGGCTGAGTAGGGGTATTTATATGGCTTAAAGGAGAGGATAGAGTCAGGGGAATGACGAGGGAATAGGGAGGGTTGGTTAGGATTCACCACCAGCAATAGAGGCCGACAAATATTCAAAATAGGGAAGAGGTGATTGGTTAGGAAAAGGGGATCATGTACGAGAAAATGGGAGGTGTAGATGGGTCAAAATGGCCGGTAAGTTAGCAGGGACGAGGGAGAAGCGAAACTACCGGTCAACGGTGTGATCGGCGGTGAAAAACCAGGGAGCTGGGGTGGTGTAGTTGTAGGTCGACGTCGGGGGGGGGGGGGGGGAAGAAAGAAGGAGGAAGAAGGAGAAAGGTTGGACTGGCAGTCCGGGGAAGAAAAGAAACAAAAGAAAAGAAAGGCGGACTAGGTCGGCAGAAGTAAAAAAAAAAAGCGAAAACGCGGCGTTTCATCCTGGGCCGCACAGAAGGAAAAGAAGGAAGAGGAGAAGTGGGCCTCGAGAAGGTAGGCCCGGGTTGAGGGAGAGGAAGAAATGCAGCGTGCCAGATGACCAAGGAAGAAGGAAGAAAAAGAGAGATTTGAGTCGCGGACGAGCCCAAATCGGGAAGGAGAAAGAAAAAGAAAAGGAGAAGAAATAAAGAGAAGAGAAGAAAAAGAAAAGAAAAAGAAGAAAGAAAAGGGAAACGGAAAAATGAAAAAGAAAAAAAAATAGGTGAGTGGGATTAATTAAATTAATTAGTATATTTGGAATATTTAAACTTAATAATATTTAAATAAAATAATTTTTAATTCCTTTTTTTGAGGGTAATTTAGGATTTTTGGAAGATTCTTTATAAATTCTATTTTAATTGGAAAAATACCCAAATTTTTCTAATAAAAATATTTATTGTTTTCTTCTTTATTTTTCCTAATTAATTCCCTTTTATTTTTATAAAAATAATTTATTTCATTATTTTCCATAATAAATACCTATTTAACTAAAACTCTTATACTTAGGTTTTGGGGTATTTCACCTTAACCCAACTTTATATGTTTGTTACGATAATTTCACCATTTGCCTTGAATTTTCTCTATTAGCTTAGTTTTGTAGGAAAAGATGAAATAAAGATAATTTGGGCTAATAACTAAGGAAAAGAAGCACAATATGAGAATCAAGACTAGAGTTATGGAAATTTGGATGTGCCATTATAAAAGATCATAAAAGAGAAGTCATGTGAAGAATAATTAAGTCAAGATAATCAATAGAGAGGAAATATGAGCCCCCTGTATTTATGGCAATATGAACTATATTTCTATTTTTCTCCTCCCACATGCGCCATTAATTCATTATATGTGTATCGTGTTAGAGAAAAAATTATGGGTGCCCCATATTCACTAATATCAACTGTATTTTTTCCATAATTTGGATTTGATACTTAAGACCTTATATCTATATATGACATATATTAGGTCAAATAGAATATAAAAGAGCAACGTGGCAATGTCTATGAATTTGATTTTAATATTTCTAAACCAAGAGGGTTATTTTCTTATATTTAGTTAGTTATTTGGTGTAATTAAGGGATTAGATATAATAGGGTGTTTGATGTTCCACAATATCTTAAGTTCTTTATGTCATTTGCTTCATTTATTCATTTTTTATTTATTATTGTACTTAATGAAAATTTCATTTTTAGTTTAATTAAATAATTTTGTGAATTTTTTAGTTTAACTTACTCATTGTTAATTTGTTTCTCTATGTTTATCAAATTTATGATTTTTATGTGTTTAGAGTCTGTATTTTCTAATTTGATTAATATGCTAGTCTAGATTAATATGGGGTAAGAGGATACTTAAAGGTTATGGGATAATTAATCATGAGATTCGAATTTGACTTAATTATTAGGCATGTTTTTAGTTGGATTAATTAACATAGCTTAATGATCATTGATCCAATATTAGGACTTTATTATTTATATTGGCCACCTATTTAATTTGTGTACTAATCGAATGCTAGAATAGTATACTAAATCCATAATTGTTAATGTATACATCCACAAGTAGAAAATATGTTGGTTAATTTCTAAAGAAATATAATAATTAAATCTATGCCTATTAATATTTAGAATTACATAAGTCTAGAAGACTATAATTATGGTTTTAGTTAGCTAATCCCTAATAATTAATGCTTCCATTAGTTAAATCTATAGATCTAATCCTAGGTTATTAATGGGTAAATAATAAATTATAAGTAGAACTTGGTTTATTTACATAAGGTGTTTCTAGAAAGCAGATGTGTGTGATCTTCTATAAGTTAATATTAGAAATACTTCATAACTATTTTATTAGATGATTAGTTGATATGCTTATGTTGAATACGTCATATGATCCATAGTATCCTATTATTGTTAGTCAGTTATTGTTTTAATTGCTTATTTTTTATTTTTTTTTCATTATTATTTATTATTTTACTAGATTTGATAATAGGGAAAATTTATATAATACTAGAAATATACGAATTAGATTATAGTTTTCGTGGGATTGACCCTTACGCACCGCTTACTATTTGTGTGTGTGTGTGTGTGTGTATGTGTTTAGGGTTCAATTTAGTGTCTTTGTGATAATAAATCAACTAGGTTTTTATCATGCTTACCCCTAATGTCTATAAGTGTCTTTTATGGTCACCCATAATGTGAAATCATTGAAATCTTTCGATGTGCTTATATCTTGCAAAAAACTCTAAGCATATATCATAAAACATATAATGGTTTAAATTTAACACATTTTTGTTTAAAAATATTCCATTTAAATCATTATATAACTTTTTGAAATATTTATTTTAATCCTAAAATATTACGAAATTTAAATTAAGCTAATTTAGAAAACTTACCCAAGTTCAAAATCACAAAATAAAGCCACATGCATTTAAAATTTTTGTTTTTATTTACCAACAAATAGATGAGAAATTAAAGTCTGTATCAAGTTGAAATTATAGTTAATGGTTAATGTCAAAAGTTAATTTCAATGTTTAATGGTAAACTTTCAATGCTTGGCTATCACTATGCACTTAGTCAATATTTTAATATCCTATGGTGTATTTTATCATGTCTAATCATAAATATTATTCCATTAATCCCACTTATGTAATTAGTGAGGTGATTATATCTAGATTATCATGCTATAAAGGTTATAATGAAGAAATTCAAGAACAAGGAAGAATACATCATGCACATATTTATTGAGTAGTGATGAACATGTTGAATTTGTTCATTGACACACATGATGATATTCAACATAACTTTATGAAACTTCCTTCAATCATACGATAGGGTATACTAATCTAAAAGAAAAAATATTATGTATTAAATTTATCCTAATAATTCCCACAAACAACTTTAAGTTCCTAAAAAACACAAAATGAAATCTAACCCGATGCTCAGGCTTCTTGAACTAGAAAAATATGTTTGTGCACTTGTAGGAAAACACCCATAACCTCTTTGATATTAAAAATTTTGAAGGTATGAAATTTAAGTTTGAAATTATAAGTTTCAAGATTTAATTTGATATTAAATAGGAATTCTACCTCTTAGCCAATTTACAAAAATTTAGTTTGAGATAAATTCACAAATATGAAAGCAATATGTTTCATAGTTCATTTACCTTAAAAAAATGATCAAGGCTCAAATGATTATACAATTAACATAATATTGAGGTACATAAAATCATACTATGTGTAAAGTAATAATAATCTTTCTTGGCAACAAATAAAACTAAAAGAAAAGGAAAGGGAGCTTGATTATCCTTTTAAATACTTAAACTCACCAAGAAAAGTATAATCATAAAAAATTAGATTCATACAAAATCATAAGGTAAAAGAGGAAAAAAATATTGAAGGAAAGGAATTAACTAAAATTATATGATGTAGTATGGTTGAAAGCTTCAAAATCATTTCATGGGGGTTTTATATGGCTCACAAATTGGAGAGATAGTAGAGGAATTTGGTTTGGATTTATGTGGGGGAAATGGAATGAAAAAATAAAATGGAAAATGTTTATATTTCTTACAAGTGAAGGAAATAATATGTTAGATGATCGTGTTTGTTATGATTATTAACTTCAAATATTGGGGTAGGAATCATGATTCATGCAAGAGGGAGACATTAGGGATATGATAGGCATAATGGGGATGAGGTGGAAGACTTAAGGAGTAAGGATAGCATATTCTTGAAATCTCATGATGAAAATGAAGAAGTTGGTTGCTATAAGCAACATGTGTGTGTGTATGAATTGTCGCACCACTTGTGGCTTGGGTTAGAATGATAATACTAGTATAGGGTAGATTTATATGGATAGGATTGAAATATATAAGATAGGGTGTGATTTGAGTACATAATATTGAGTTTTAAAAGCTTATTTTCCCAAAAAAAGGTAACTTAATTAGAACATAAAATATTTTTTTAATTCATTTTAAGCATTAGAAAACCAAAATATGATTATAGCACCCCAAAATTTACTATCAAAACATTGATTTTATTTAAAAAATCATTCAAACATAAGAAGGGTGCTATTGTTGTAATCAGTATAAATTTGGCCATAGACCCTCATCATACAACCTACAAGGCAAAGGAAAAATAGAACACAAACCGTAATAAATATAGAAGAAGTACAATTTATATCATAAATATGAGTTAGGTGTTTATTTAGAAAGTAAAACTAAAATACATATATAAATGTTAAAATGTAAATGACAGGAAGAAAACTGGTTAAAAACAATAATCGGATAACACAACTTTTCAATACCATCCCTAGTCATAATAACATCACTCTACTCCTATCAGAGTATCGTATGCATCAAAGTCATCTAGTGAGTCCTCATTTACTTCCACAGACTCAGAAGGAGTCTTTGCTCATGGGAATAAGTAGCACCCATAACAAGGGTAATCAATATGCTACGTATCGAGTAGGGTAACAATATAGTGAAAAATTTCACAAAAATTAATAACAACACCATAATAGATGACACATGCATAAGTTGATCATGCCAATTTTATTTAATATAATTTAAATATACAGTATTAGCAAAATGATAATTATACCATGATTTTATTCACATTGGTTTAGGGACACTACTATTTTCAACTAGTGGAATAGTAAACTAGGCTAGGACACTTCTGGCCATTATTTTCACCAATGGATATGTAATTAGAGTACAACTAGTCTTGACCCACGTGGTATTCTACTATAAGTAATTAGTATCTTACTATTGGTTATTTATCATCCAATGGTTCAGTTTACTTTATTTCAGAACCCCGCTATTCTAACCAGTGGAAAGGTAATAGGGTACAACTTCTAGGGCAGGATGCTCTTAGATACTATTCTTATCAGTATATTGGCAGGTAAAACTGGTCCGATTTAAGTGATCTTCCACTTTAAGTGATTAGTTTATTATTCATATTTTATTGAATTCAAGTCCATCACACAATCATGTACACCTACTTATGCAAGGAACTATCCCAACTACTACCTTGAAACAACCTTATTTCCCTTATAAACCTTAATTTCACAACCCCGGGCATATCCTCACCTCCAGTTCCCCCTTTTAGTCCCCAATATACCCAAAAAATCTTAATTTTTCATTATAAAACCCATAGTAAAGATTCATGTCCTGTTTTCCACATTTTACATATATGTTTTTAACTAACCTTTAGTGTTACCCCTACAAAACCCTAATTTCTTCTATCTAGCATAGCCCCTTCTCTATGGCTTATCTAGTCCTCAAATTACATACCCATTCATAGAATTCTATGGTTAAACATTATATCAAACATGGTGGTATAAATCCTTCATTTTACACATGTTATAATACCCTTCCTATTTGATCCTCCTCTAAAACTCTAATTCCTACTTTTAGTTGTAACTATTTCACTCTATCTCGCATGGCCACTAAATTTGGTATGAATTCCCAAAATGTTATGGCGAACATCATATTTCGTGTTTTTTTTTTCAAATCCCCCATCTATTACATGCAATAATAGCCTACCCCTAGGTTTTCACACCTTAGACTTCCAAACCTAAATTTCACCTTTTGGTTATACCTCTTCCCTTGGTGCTTAAAGGACTTCCTAAATTTTCATGACTACCTAAAATGTCATAATTTACCTCATATCCACTACCACATACCAAACCCCCACTCTATTAACATATGATCATAATTTCCCTTAGGTTTTATTTATCCCATATATGGTATTTCTCTGATTACTGTATTTACAGTAAATTTCTTTATGTTTGCCATATTTATTTCATGTATTATTTCCAACTTATTTTATTACAGTTAAAACCCTAAGGTACCCTATATGCTACTTTTTCATAATATTCACCAAAATGCTCCTAGGTCTTAAAAACCCTACCTAAACCATAGGACACCCAACATAAAGAATCTCGAACTCCACACATGCAATGTCATAAAAAATAGACATGGATATACACAAACACTTGAAATCAATACAGTCATGACTACAAATTTTTTTTTACCTTTAGTTACTGTCAATCCAAAACTACATATATAACGCTAGAGCCATTTTTCATTTCATGCATACCATTGCATAATACACATCATGGACATATATTAAATATAGTAAAACCCTATCTATAACTGTATCCTTACAGTAGCAACATCAATCTCTAAGTATGCACGACCTATACCTCCTCTTCCACTATCCCCAGAATATTACCTAGAAATGGGAATATACACAGTTTACGCTCTCCTTTTATTAAAAAATAAATATAAAATAGACTTTAACCTAAGGAAATCTAAAACAGGATAAAGGAAATGGATGTGACCAAAGTGGGGGTGGGGGAAATGGTGTAAGCATCGCACGACGGTGGTGTAATGCCCCAAAAATTTTCTTAACCTAATCCCATGTCATTAATGCCCTAATTTCATTCCAATCTCAATAAATACTATGTTAGCCTTAACTTAACTCCTTAATCCCAAAGCTTTAACCAAATCCAAAAATTTGACTCAAATAAACCGTAATTCGTAAACCAAAATCAAAACCAGCTAAAATATCCACTAATCCTAATTACTTTGGCTAATCTAAAGTCACCCTAAACTAATCTCCAACCCTTCTTTGTTTCGTTTTCTTTTCTTCTTGCTTCTCCTCCTTTTGTCAACCTTGAACTATAACATTTAAATTGGTTGCAACTTGTACTTGCAACTTGCTCCACCCACTTGCACCATCACCTTTTTACATCCATCACCCATCACCTTACTTCCTTTCTTCTTTTCATTCTTCTCCTTCTGCTCCCTTATCCCTACCTGATTGCACACCCTTAAACACACTCTACACACCCCATCTTCCCCTACCATTTCATTTTTCACATAACACCTAAATAAACACAATCACCACCCTCACCTTGTAGCTACTTCCCTACCCCTAACCATCCTCTAAAACCATCACCATCATCATCACCTTGTAGCTGCACCATCACAATAATCACCATCACACATGACCCCATGTTCTTTTCTTCCTTCCCAATTCACACCACACATGCACACATGTATGTGTGTATATATATATATATCACTGTCTCCTTCTTTCTCTTTGGTTTTGTCTCATTCTACCCATCTTTGTGTTAAAGAGCCATTAGCAGAGCTCCTTCTTCCTTCTCCTTTCCTCCTTCTCTCTTTTCTTCTTCTTCTCATGATTATTATTATTATTTTATTATTATTATTATTATTATTATTATTATTATTCTTATTATTATTATTACTATTATCATTATCATCATCATCATCATCATCATCATCATTATTATTATATATTATAATAATAATAATAATTATTATAATTATTATTATTCCTTCTTTCCCTGTTTTTGGCTTACGGACCACGATTTCCACCACCTCAGCCACCACTTGCCACCCTTTAACTGGTGGACCCACCACCAAGGTCACCCTAACCTTTCCTTTCACCATCGCCATCCATCACCACCGACCACCACTTTTTTTCCCTTATTCTTCCTCTCGGCATCCATCACACCTTTTTGCTGCACAGCCGTGCAACACTTAAAATCTCCTGTTGTAGAGTCATGCAACCTTTGCACCACCTGGCTGTGCATCTTTTTTTCTCTCAGCTTGCTATGTACTGATGCAGCATAGCCGTGCAACTTTCACACTACCTACCCTTGTGTCTTTTCTCTCTTCGAACTGTTGTTGCACAGCCATGCAACTTTTACACTGCTTGGCTATGCACCATATTTTCTCTTAACCAGGAGCTGCACCGCCTACTGCACAACCATACAACTTCTTATTTTTGTTGTGTACCCCTATTTTAATCCCCAAACCTTGTCCAAACACCACCAAAATTTAATCGTAGGTCCACCACACATTCTTCTACACATCGACACATTTCAAGCTCCCATTTATCTATGGTTATATCTATTTTTATCCCCTTTACCTTGATTTATCCTTCAATTTAACTGTTTGAGTGTAACCATGAATTTAATTTTTTTATAGGTGGTATTCTAGTAGCCTCAAAGGAGGAAGTCTAGGATTTGCATGCTTAGAGTCCAGTGTCCTAGTTGGTAAGGATACTATTCGATGATTAGGGTTTTTCAGTATTATTTGCTTGTATGGTTATATGTGTTTCTCATGATACTGTTTGAAATGCCCTAGAACCAAAATTTTAAGAATTTAGCTAATTAAGGATTTATTTTGGAAATAAATTCAATTAATTATTTTTCTTAAAATAAAAGGAATTTAATTAAAGATAATTAAGAGGAAAATAATAAATATTTTAATCTAGAAAAAGTTGGATATTTGTTAATTAAATTGGAATTTAGGAAAAACCTTTCAAAAATTCTAAATTAGCCTAACAAGTAAAATTTAATATTATTTTATTTAAATATTATTATTTTTAAATATCCCAAATCACCAAAATATTCTAAATATCACAACCTACCTATTTTTATTTTTTCCTTTTTCCTTTTACCTTTTCTTTCTTCCTTTTTCTTACCTTTGTCTTTCTTTTTTTCTTCTTCTTTTCTTTTCTTCCTCCTTTTCGACCTGGTCCTGTTCGCAGCCCATTTCCCCTTCTTTTTCTTTCCTCCTTTGGCTGCTCAAGATGTCACGTTTATCTTTTCTTCTTTTCCCCCATCGCCTGGTCTAGTCTTCTTTTCTTTCTTTTCTTTCTCCAGCCGCCTGGTCAACACCACCTTCTTCTTCCTACTCCTTCTCCCCCATCGCAACTTGCCACACCCAACTTCCTGAGATTTTCACCGCTTTCCATGCCCATTTTGACTGGCTATTTCTTCTCCTCTCTCCTCCCCTTGACTCTTCGGTCACCTTGACCCAACCCACTTCCCTCTCTTCTTGCACGATTCCCCTCTTTTTCCTTGGTCAATCGCAAGCTACGACGCAATCATGAGCCGACCTGCCGTCGTTGCTGATAAACCCTAACCCTACTTGCCCTATTCCCTCGTTGCCCCACTAACCTTATCCTCTCCTTTAAGCCTTATAAATACCCCAACCCAGCCTGTAATCAAGCCTTTCTCTAAAACCCAAAATTCCCTTTCTCATGCACCACTCCCTACACTACCCTTTAACTAACTACACCACCCTTCTTCCTCGATTTGCCCTCCACAAGCCACCCCGGCCGTGCAAAGTAGCTTCCTCGATTAACCCTTCCTTCCACATTTACCGCCCTTCACACCACCATTAGCCACCACTCTCGCCCCAAACACTTCCCCTTACACCGCCCAAAGGCACCTACAGACTTTCCTCTACCTCCCCTACCCTTCTTTTCCTCATTCTCTTCCTCCTCCTCTCTTTCTCTCCTTCCTTTGCTATCGACCACCACAACCGCTGTCATGCGCTGCTACCATTGGTTGCACTGCCACCCTTATTCTACTCCTCTACATCTAGGAAATCATAAACACCCCAACTCCCACCCTCATTCTTTCTCTCTTTTTCCCAGCACTCAACTTTCTCTCTTTTCTTCTCTTTTTCTGGCCACCATTGCCGTTGTCGTGCACCACCTCCGGTGCTGATTGTCACCACCAACCCCAGGTGGACCCCTAAACCCTCTCAACCCTTTAAAACTATTTATACAAGCTTTATTTATTTTATTTCCATTATTTCAAATATATTATTATTATTATTATTATGTATTATTATTATTGTTATTATTTTTAATGTTAGAATTATTATTTTATATAAGGCCAAGACCCTATTATGTCTATTTCAATTTTTAATATTAGTATTATTAATATCATGTATTATTATTGTTATTATTATTTTAGTGAAGGGCGGAAGCCCTTATTTCACATTCATTTTGAATTATATCATTTTCATTTTCATTTTCATTATTATAATTATGATTATTATTATTATTATTATTATTTCTAATATCATTATTATTATTAGGGTTAAATCTTCAAACCTTATATTATCATCTCTTACAATATTATCATTATTACTTTTTTCTTTAGCAAAATTAGTAATTAGTTAGTGTTATTACTATTATATTATTATTTTATCCAAAACACTAATCTTAGAATGAATTAGGAAATAATAGTATTTTTAGTAGGAGGGAGTCTAATCTTTAGTGTTTTCCTCTTATAGGTGAGACTAGTCAAAGCCCTAAGGAGGCTTAGGATTGTGCTCCAAGACCGATGTTGTATTAGGTAAGGGTGTAGCTAAGCCCTTAATTGTGCTATGTGTATTATATGCCTTGGATGACTTATATAATGTCGTTTTGTATATCATGTGCTATTAGTTGACTATTTTTTGTTTGGAGCAGCTTAGAGTTATGGTATGCTTATGTGCCTTCTTATTGTATATGTTGATATGTATATGTGGTGAAATGTTGTGGAATGTGATATGATATGATGTGACCCTATAAGACATGAATGCTAGGTTATGTAATATGATGATATGGATCGAAATGGTGTGGAGTTGACCTCAATGTTGCATGACCATTAATGGAAGAATCTAGGGTTTTGCATGGAGGAATCTAGGATTTTGTATGGCAAAATCTAGGGTTTTGCATGGAGGAATATAGGGTTTTGTATGAATGGATCTAGGGCTTGCATGGGTGAATCTAGGGTTTCACGTGGGAGTTTTAGGGTTTGCATGAAAAAGTTTGAAGGGTTGCATGGGATGTGTAAAGTTTGCATGGGGGTGAAATTTACATATGGAAGGTTGATTTAGGGTGAGAGGAAGGTGATGGAAGTGTTGTTTGGGTGTTTGAACACTTTGGAGGAAAAATAGTACGTGGAATAATATAAGGGTACATAGGAGATCAAGCTAGGGTTTGGTGTCGCTACTTAGGGTTTCGTGGCCACACGTGTACTTGGTGAGTAAAGGGTGATAATGAGGGTGGAATCTATGTGTTGTGTGGAGTGTTAAAATGATTTGAGTTGTGTGAGGTGGATTAGGATGGGCCATTTAGGCCTAAATTAGGGTTTCAAAATAAAACCCTAGAGTGAGACAGTGAGTGGACATGGAAGTGTAAGGTAGTGGGCCTTGACCCACATACACGGGAAATGGGCTCTAGTGTGAGCTAGGGTAATGAGCAAAGGATTTTGGGCCAAGTTAGGAGGTGCATAAGTCTTACGATGTAAGACAGGTCCTTTTAGAGGATAAGAATAGAGGAATTAGTCATGCATGTCTAGGGTTAAAAATTCTGAATAAGACACTTAAGACATTAATCATGTAAAGTGAAAGATTATTGAGCCGGGTCCAAGCCGATCCACTCGTTAGGAATAGTGGTTAGGGTGTTCCACCCTATAAGTGTTCGATCCACTGATTATAATAGTGTTCAGGAGCTTTATGCCCTATGTATTTTCGGCCCACCAACAATAATAGTGGGGGACCTCGAGCTCAATAAACCAAATCTAAGTTTGCTAAGACACATAAAAGACACTAATTACATATAGTGGAACACTATGCGAGCCGAGACCAATCGATCCATCGGTAAGGAATAGTAGTTAGGGTGTTCTACCCTACATGCGACCAATTCACCGTCTATAATAGTGGTTAGGTGCATATTACCCTATATGTGACTGAGCCGCCGACTAGAATAGTGGGGGTTCCTGTACTTGCATGGTTTTGATAAAGAGCATGGTATGAAATGAGTATCGATAAGAGATTATGATGCAAGAGCATCTAATTATTCTTATATTCCTATTGATTCGAAAGGTAAGGAAGAATTAACTTTCTTAATATTGGAGCCAATCATATTAAATGTTCTTGATAATATGTCTATGCTTGGTATTGAAAAGAATTTGAGATATTCTTGTAGGTATATTACATATTTGCAAGGAGAAGATGTTAACACACAAAACAAGACTTAAAGTGTACAAGCATTCAAAGCATACAAGGCTATGGTATACATGGGATGACACTATAACAAGATATGGTGATGATTATCATTAGTTATATTAAAGTTGTTGTAAACCCTAAGTGTATTTTATGTAAGCTAGGGCTTTGATGCAATTTCATGTATATGCCATAGTTGATTGTGTGGCTTTGTAATGTTATTCATTAATATCATTTAGATGATGATATTATGAGTAATATTAGGTATTATATGGGCTTAATTCAAGTGAGTTAAATGGATTGAATTAAGAGGGGAAACTCGGATGGTTTAAGGCCTTGTAGTTGGTCTCCCTCCCCTATAAAATCCTAACTTGTACACGAATAATGCAGAATGGAATAACAAAATTTTAACCACAGAAATCTCGAGCCTTTGCGTGCATTTTATCCTCCCTTTTTGGAGTCCTATCTAGCTTGAAGAACTGCCCAGGGTACTCTGCATTCTAGTCCTTTGAACATTCCTTCAATCTTCAAAGAAACATCAACCTTCAAACCTGCAACATTTTTCGAGTTTAATCTTTTTAAACCATAGCTTCTCTTGCAATTTCTACCTTCCAACGTAAAGAACAATTGATGATAGATCCTGAGCGTTTCCTTTCCATTTGATCCACATCAAATTTTGGTATCAAAGATCCCAAATCTATTGCTTATTTGCGTTAGTGTAAAATATTGTCTTTCTTGCTGGTACATGCAAGAAAATCAGCTTGCAAGAAACCACCGAACCAACCATTTTTCTTGCATCTTCATTCCAATATTGAATCTTCAATCTGTTCTTGGTTGAAGGTTTTAAATCTTGCAAGAATCTTAGTGAAGATACATGCAGCCTCAACCAAGAGAAGATCATCCACTTCTCTTCGTCGCCATCTTTCTTTCTTTTCTTCCTTCTGATCTTCAACCAGTTTCCTTCTTAATCCCCCGCCATAACCTCGACTTCTGCTAATCCCTTTATTTCCCTTTCCTTTCTCCATTTTCTGGTAGTTTATCTTCCCATCCCTATTTCTCCACGTACCAAATTTGGTAGGATGAACCCCCGACACCCCTGGTACCATATACCCAGGTTCAAAGGTTTTGAAATTTTTTTGTGCCTAGTTTAGTCCATTTACTATCCATTTCCAAAATAACTCTTCTTATTTTTCTTCTTCACATCTTCTATGGTGTATGGCAATAAAATCTTCAACTTGAAGATCTCAATTCCTTGAAGAAAGTCGACGGCCTTCTTGTTATTTTATGTGACTGATTGTTTGTCACAAAGAAGACCAACCTTCCAGCCACCTTTCTCCCTACGTGCATATTGTAATATGCTGGCTACATTTCCTTCCATTTGTACGTGATCAAGATAGTAGGTAGTGATCCCAAATTGCATGTGACTTGGCAAAATATTTCTGTGTTTTTTTTGTTGTAGGGAAGTTCCAACATATATGCATTTGTTGCAATTCTTTTGTGTGAAGAAAGAAGTGTGTGTCATCCTTCACTATGGCAAGTGAAGAGGTCCATGCCTCGGTAGCATCTATCAATAGTCTAACCACATGAATGGATGCTCACTACATATTCAAACAACACTTCAACAACAATTGCAAAGTGTGGAAGCCAAACTATCCAATCAAGAGGCGCATCGACCATTGCCAACTTGCATGGAGACCACACAAGATACCGTGGAAGGAAAAATGAAGCATGAATTCCATGAAAAAGGTGGACATGGATATTCAAACATGCATCACAATGAAGACAAAGAGGATGAGATGAGTTATTTTGGCTCAAGCAACCGAAGAAGACCACATACATTCCAAGTAAGACATGCTTACAATGAAGATCAAGGTATTAAACTTGACCTTCCTAAATTTTATGGTGATTTAAATGTGGAATTATTCTTTGAGTGGTTGCATGAAATTGAAGCTCTATTTGAATTTAAAGAGTATGATGATGGGAGAAAATGTAAGCTTGCTACTCTTAAGTTCAAAAAGTTAGCTAGAATGTGGTATGATAATTTGAAAACAACAAGAGAAAGACAATAGAAGTCAAAAATAAAATCTTGGGAAAAACTTAAGAAATTGTTTTTTGCCTAGAGAGTATGAGAAAGATATGTATGTGAAAATGACAAATCTAAGGCAAGGCTTATTTAGTGTAGAAGAATACTCTAGAGAATTTGAAAAACTAGCCCTTATTTATGATGTTCAAGAAAGAAAAGAACAAAAAGGTGCTAGATACTTAGGTGGCTTGAATAATTTGATAAGAGATAAAGTTGACATGTATTCTTATGATTCTCTTGATGACTTAATTAATTTGGCTTTAAAATTTGAAAGTCAAACTAAATCAACCAAAGCCTATGTTAAGTATAATGCTTCAACTTCAACTAAACCCTATTCTAATAGCTTTACACCTAAATCAACATCTTCATATGATAAAAAGAATCATCAAGATGATAAAGGTAAAAATAAGGTAGTTGAAATGGCAAATAAACAATGTTTTAAATGTAAAGGATATGGGTATTTTGCTAGAGATTATCCTAACTAAAGAGCCTTAACCTTTCATGAAATAGAAAACATGGAACCATGTAGTGATGATGAGAATTTAGAAATTACATCTCCTAATGAAATCTAAAACTTGGATGAAGAAGAGGGAGATCCATGTTTCTTAATTCAAAGAGTGTTACAAATCTAACCTAATATGACACCTACTCAAAGAGAGAAATTTTTTAAGACTAAGTGTAAAATAGATGACATGGTTTATACACTCATTATTGATAGTGGTTCTTGTACAAATGTTGCTAATGAGGAAATGGTTAAGAAAATTAGTTTAGATACTACTAATCATTATAAACCCTATTCTTTACAATGGCTAAACAAAGAAAAAGGATCTAAAGTAAACAAAAGAACCTTAATCACATTTCCATTAGAGATTTCCATGATGAAGTTCTATGTGATGTTTTGCCTATGGATGCTTGTAGATTACTTTTAGGAATACCATGGAAATATGATAGAAAAGCAACTCATGATGGAGTAAATAATAAATATGTGGTGAAAAAAGAAAAGCAATTGTATAGAGTGAAACCTTCTTTATGTGATCATATGCCTTTGATTGATGACAAAAAGAGATTATTTTTACATGAAAACGCTATGGAAAAATGCATAGAAGAAGAAGGAATTTGTTATGCTTTAGTTGCTAAAGATTCTAAACCTAAGAAGCAACAAATTGAGAATCCTAATCTAATTAAGCTACTTGATGAATATAATGATGTATTTCCTACTAATTTACCTCCTGGATTGCCACCTAAAAGAGGTATAGAACATGCCATTGATCTTGTTCCTAGCATGCCTATTCCAAATAAACCACCTTATAGATATAACCCAGATGATGCTAAGGAATTACATAAAAAAAATCCAAGAGCTTATAGATAAAGGGTTTGTGAGAGAAAGTACGAGCCCTTGTAGTGTTTTTGCTTTACTAGAGCCTAAAAATGATGGTACTTGGCGTATGTGTATAGATTCTAGGGTAGTGAATAACATTACTATCAAATATCATTTTATTATGTGTAGGTTAGATCATATTCTTGATGAAATTTGTGGTGCACAAGTATTTTCCAAAATTGATTTGAGAAGTGGCGATCATCAATTAAGGATTAGAGATAGAGATGAGTGGAAAAATGCTTTTTAAAACTAAATATGGTCTCTATGAGAGGATGGTTATGCCTTTTGGGTTATGTAATGCACCTAGCTCATTTATGAGACTTATTAATGAAGTTCTCCGACCTTTCCTTAGTGATTTCATTATTGTATATTTGGATGATATTCTTGTGTATAGCAAAAATGGTTATGATCACCTAATGCATTTGAGGAAATTGTTCATAAGCTAAGGAAAGCTAAGCTATGTGGAAAACTTGAGAAATGTGATTTTATGCTTCCAAGTATAGTTTTCCTATGCTATATTATTAGTGGAGAGGGTATTAATGTAATACCCCGAATTTTTAAAATCCAGATTTATTAAGTTTAATGATTTTATTAGCGTAATTTGATGTAAACAATTAATTATTTTAATTTTGATTCGTTTTATGGATTTATCAATGTTTTTGAATTCATAATTGAATGTAATTAATCATTTTCGGGAAGTAATATTTTATCGATTTTTTAATTAATTGAATGTAATATTTTTCAGGAAGTTAGATTAAAAATATTTTTGGAACTCATTTAATAATTTCTTTTTAAAATTAATTTTCTTTCGTTCTACGCTTTTTAGTTTGCAGAAAACCGATTTCGGAAAATTATTAAAATTAGTCTTGATTTATTGGAATTTGACTTAATTATTTTATTATAGGTTTTTTTTTAAATATTATTTCAGTGTCTTATAATGTATTTCCCTAAATAATATAAATTTTTACGTTCGATGGTAAATTCTTCCGAAAATGTTTCCAAAATTCTTTATATAGCTTTTTATTAATTTTAAGCCTTCAGATCCGTTCGAAATAAATTTTTTTTAGACATAAATTTTCCTTAGACAAATTTTATATAAAATATTCCAAAAATATTTTTTATATTTTTAGTATTTTATTTTATGTGTATTTGTAAAAAAAAAAAACCGCAGCCCTGACCGGCTGACCCCCTCCCTCTTCTTTCCTCTTCTCTCTTCCCCCCTTATTTTCCTTTTCCCTGCTCCCGACCTCTGCTACCCCAACCCTTACTCCCTGTTCGCAAACCCTAGCCGCCGCCTCCTCTCCGCTCCGGCCAACCTCGCTAGCCCTTGTCGGCCTCAACCTGCAGTAGCAGCCGAAGCATTAGCCACCGAAGCAGCCGCGCAGCACCAACAATGAACTGCAGCAGGGCAGCAACGAGTCACGCAGCTCGCGCCACCGCGCGGTCACCGGCGGGCCCTGCTGACCACCGGCGAGCCACTCCCAGCCTCCGACGAAGCTTCCCCAACCCTCCTTGCTCTGATTTTTACTGATTTTGTTTGGTATAATTTCCAAAAAACCCTAACCCTTGTTTGGATTAATTGGGTATGATTTAGCTTGTGATAAGCTAAATTAATTATTTGATAATGTATATATGTGCTGTAAGACTGATTTGGATAGGTAAATTGTGTGGTTGTGTTGGAATTTTGGGAAAATTGGATTTTTAGCCGGGTTATGCCCAAATTTTTTGAATCCGCCCGTTTTTTTTTGATTTTGGACAAATTGATTATACAATATGTTTTAAAATGTATCCAATTTCATTTTGGAACCATCAATTTGAGAAATTTATGCAGGTTTTATCGGAATTTGATTCCTAGGTCAAATTTTGGGTGTAATGAAATTGGGTCGTATAATTGAGCCGTCCCGCTCAATTGATTTTATAATATCATTTAAAATGTATTTAATTTTATATTGGAAGTGTTGATTTTGAAAAATTGTGCGTAATTTATCGAAATTGGATTTTTAGGTCAAAACTCCCGCGGGTTTAAATTGGATTTTGTAATCGGGTTATTTTATTCAATTGACTATATAAATTACATTAGAATATGTTTAATTACATTTCGAACCGTCAGTTGGTATGTTTTGGCAGTAATTGATCGGGTTTGCGTTCCGGGCTCAAAAACCTTAATTGTGCTAAATTGCGTATTTCTTTTATTAGTTTTGAGCAATTGATTATTTGATATGTTATAAAATGTGTTTAATTACATTTCTAAACATTCAATTTGATTAAATTTATAGAATTTAACAAATTGTATTTTCGGGTCTAAAATCCTAAATTTCAAGTGAAATTTTGAAATCAATTACTTGTATTGTTATTTTTCTAAAATTGAATGTATAGAAATAGTTGAAATGGTATTAAATGCTTCTAATACCTTTAACTTGAATTGATTAAATTGAATTACTTGAGTTTGTGTCGTGGGTTTTAAAACCCTAATTTTCGGGGATGATTTTATAAAATTGATTTTGCTATGTGTACTTTATCTAATCAATTTCTATCTTTGGGTTTTAAATCATTTAAATTCTGTTTTAACCTAATCGGTTTGGATTTGGTTCTATGTAATTGGTTGGGTTACTTATTTAGTTGTAAAACCTAATAAATAATTTATTTTCGATAAATTAACTTATGATCGATTCTTCTTTCTTGGGCTTTCCAAATTAAGTTGAAATGTCCCAAGTGATATTTGTATTAATCCGTTTTGATTTAGTTTTAACCTTAAATCTTAGTAAAGCTATGCTTTTAAGTTCTAATTTTTGGTCACATTTTCTAAGAAAGATCATTTAGGTTATTTGTGTTTATTTAATTAGAATATGTGAATTATTGATTGATAGGATAGTTTTTAATTTAGTTTTTCGATTTCTATCGGATCTAGGAAAGCTTTCTCGTGGATCCACGAGCTAGGGATCTCTCTCCCTCTTATCTCGCTTAGCTAGCTTCGGATCCATAAGTCTCGACTTACCTCTACTTATGGGTATTTCGCAAGGATGTGGCTAAGGTCCTTATGTGTTATGTGACTTGTATGTCTTGGATGCCTCGTATGATTATATGTCGTGTTTTACATGTTGTTACTTTACTTGTTATGTGTAGCACAATTTGGATTCAAGGTATGCCTTTGTGATCGCTCTTGTTACGTGTTAATGTGGATGTGCTACAAGTTGTGACATGTATATGTATGATATTGATGATGTGTTGATATGGCCCTCTAGGACATGCATGCTAGGGTTTTGGGTAGTAGCAAGAAATGATAATAAAAGAACAACAGGAAAGTGGATGTTTGGGAAGTTTGCATGGGGGGACTAGATCTTGCATGGCATGATCCTTACGTGGGAAAAGTTGATATGGGTCATAAGTAAGAGTTTTGGAGAACCTTAGAGTGATTGGAGACTTGGTATGAAAAATAGTACGTGAGTTGGTGCATAAGAGACCTGATTAGGGTTTTGCGAGTAAGTGGGTGTTGGGGAGTCTGTAGTGAGTACTTAAATTCTGCATGGGGATGAATCTTACGTGAGGAAAGTTGATCTAGGAAGTAAATAAAATAACGTCAAAGTTATGGGTCCATTGGAGACTTGGGTGCAAAATTTTATGCGGGTCGATGTAAGGGTGTCTAAGGTACCCAATTAGGGCTTGGGAGAAATTGGGGAATTTGAAGGGGTACAAGAGTAAAAGTGATTAAGGGAGAGTAGAGTATGGGTTAAGAGTGAGAATTCTATTTTACAAAAGATGACTCTGGGTTTCCTTGTGAAAGAAGAGACTTGGGGATGAAAAGAGAGAGGTTACTTGTGAAATAAGTGAGGTGCTAGGGTTTGATGTGGCCAACTAGGGTTTTACCGAGTACATACGAGGTCGAGGAATAAAAGAATATGCTTTGGGCTTTGACTTAATAAGGGTGAGATGTGGGGTGAAGAATGAGTAATGGTAAGGTAAGTGAGAAGAGGTTGGGCCACATAGGTCCAACTAGGGTTTCCAAGGGGAAAACCCTAGAGGTTGAGAATAGGCGAGATTAATGTCGTAGGGTGTTAGGTTTAACCTACACTTCCAAGAGTTGGCCTTTCATTATGTGTGAGTTTAAGGGGGGAAATAATGCCGGAGTGTGATTTGGGGTGCACGAGTCTCAACATATGGGACAGGCCCTCTTGGAAGGGAAAGTAGTGGAATGTAGTGGGCATGCATGTTAGGGTGTGATGTGATTCAATAAGACACAGATAAGACATTAATTACGTAAAGCAAAAGATGTTGAGCCGAGCCCGTGATTCGGTCCAACAGCTGTAATAGTGGATCAGAGGCGTTCTGCCCTATGCGTTTATTTTTCGGTCCACCGGCTATAATAGAGGATCAGAGGCGTTCTGCCTTGTGCGTTTACTTTTCGGTCCACCGGCTATAATAGTGGATCAGAGGCGTTCTACCCTGTGCGCTTATTTTTCGGTCCACCGGCTATAATAGTGGGGGATCTCGTGCTCAACAAACCAAACGAATAAGTTAATCTATGGGAAAGATACTAAGTACTTAAAGCAAAACACCATGTGATTTGGGGCCGTGATCCGGTCCACCGGCTATAATAGTGGATCAGAGGCGTTTTGCCTTGTGCGTTTATTTTCTGGTCCACCGGCTATAATAGTGGATCAGAGGCGTTCTACCCTGTGCGTATATCTTCCGGTCCACCAGCTATAATAGTGTGGCTCCCGCGCTCACATGGATTAATGAAGAATGCTTTGAATGAAAATGAATGAAGTAATCCATGGGAAAATACTAACTACTTACAGTGAAACACCATGTAAGTCGGGGCCAGTCCGGTCCACCGGTAAGAACAGTGGTCAGAGGCGTTCTACCCTATGTGTTTATTTCCGGTCCACCGGCTATAATAGTGGGGCTCCCGCACTTACATGGATTATTAAAGAATATGTGTGGAATGAACATATTATTAATGAGAATAAAGAATAAGTCTAATTGGACCATGGCCAGCTTTTATTATCTGTATTGCTACATGTTGCTTACGTGAGTATGCCACGTATTGAGTTTTAATAATATGGATTATTCCTACCTGAGGCGTATGAGCCACTTTACATCTCGGTTATACCACGCTTATATGTTAAATAGGATGTTACGTATGTTTTATATGTTACTCTAGGTGTATGGTAAGATTTATGCTATGGGTTGTGAATATGCATGATATTGTATCAACGTGTTGTACCCGGATTTAATATGCACATGATGATATCTCTCCTAAGATAGGGTAGTGGGACTTACTCAGTATTGGACCCGTACTGATACTACACTGGTTGAATGGGTTCTGTGATGATCCACGATGGTGGGGAGCAGACCTCTTGTGCAGGTTTAAGATCAGATACTGTGTTGGGGTGGAAGCCTTGACTTGAGTGAGTAGGCAATCCGGATATTGATCCTTCGGGATTTATTTTTGTTTAGCTATATTTTGTATTACGTTCTTGTTTTGAGAAACATATTCTGAGGTTGTAATCCCAAATCGTATTCTAACTTCTGTTTGACTTACCTCTTATTAAGGATTTATGTTAAATGTCATCTTTCGTTTTTTTGATACTTCGTACTAAATGTTGATCGGATTTAGCTTTAGCACTTAGTACTGGAACGGTAGGAGTGAATCGGTCTAGTACTAAGTGTGGCGGTAATACCCCCGAGTTTACGGTTTTATCCTTTGCTTCCGCTAAGCCTTTTGATTTTAAACGAAATTTTTTAGTAGTAAATTTGGGGGTGTTACAAATAAAGTAGATCCTAATAAGGTTAGAGCTATAAAAGAATGATCTATCCTTAAAAATGTTCATGATGTTAGAAGTTTTCATGGATTAGCTAGCTTCTATAGAAGATTCATTAAGGATTTTTCTACTATAGCTACACCTATTACACAACTCATGAAAAAGGGTGAATTTTATTGGGGATAAGAAGCTACTCAAGCCTTTGAAACCCTCAAAACTAAACTTTGTAATGCCCCTGTTCTATCCTTACCCAACTTTAATCTTTTTTTTTAAAGTAACTTGTGATGCTAGTGGAGTTGGAATAGGAGGAGTACTTTCACAAGAAAAGAAACCTATAGCATTCTTCTCTGAAAAGTTGAATGTCGCCAAACTTAACTATTCAACTTATGACAAGGAATTATTTGCCATTATACGGAGTTTAGAGACATGGAGTCATTATTTGAGACAAAACCCTTTGTCTTACATTCAGATCATGAAAGTTTAAAATACTTACATAGTCAAAAGAAATTTAATTCGATAAATGCAAAGTGGGTGAGTTTCTTACAATCCTTTGTATTTTTTTATCAAACATTTAGATGGAAAAGAAAATTTAGTAGCCGATGCTCTTTCTCGTAGATCTACATTGCTTGTTATGATGGATGCAAAAATCTTAGGATTCGAATTGTTAAAAGAATTGTATCCTAAAGATGAAGATTTTAAGGATATATTTAGTGCATGTAAAGAGAGTGGATATCATGGTAATTATGTCATACAAGATGGATTTTTGTTTAGATTAAATAAACTTTGTTTCCCTAGATCTAGTATTCGAGACTTACTGAATAAGGAACTACATGAAAGTAGCATTGCGGGACATTTTGGTATACAAAAGACTTTGGAACTATTGCAAGAAAATTTCTATTGGCCACGAATGGTTAAACATGTTCAAGCCATGATAAGTAGATGTTATACATGTTAAAAATGTAAAAGTTACTTTCACAAAGGCTTATACACACCTTTACCAGTTCCTGATAAAGCCATGAAAAGGAGTTAGTATGGACTTTATCCTAGGGTTACCAAGAACACAATGTGGTAAAGATTCTATTCTTGTGGTGGTATATAGATTTTCTAAAATGGCACATTTTATTCCATGTAATAAAACCGATGATGCCATGCATGTTGCTGACTTGTATTTTAGAGAGGTTGTTAAACTTCAAGATGTGCCTAAAAGCATAGTCTCTTATCAAGATGTCAAGTTTATAAGTTATATTTGAAAAAATTTGTGGCATATGCTTGGTGCTAAATTGTTATTTAGCACTTCACATCATCCATAAACTGATGGTCAAACTAAAGTAACTAATCGAACTCTTGGTACATTATTAATAGGTTTAGTTAATAAAAGTAGTAAGGATTGGGATGTTAAGTTAGCTTATGTAGAGTTTGCTTATAAGCGTAGTCTATCTAGTACTATTCAAACTAGTCTGTTTGAGGTGGTGTATGGAGTGAACCCACACATGCCTATCGATATTATTTCTTTGAAAAAAGGTGAATTAAAAAATTATGAAGCTGAGGATAGAGTTAAATTTTTTCAACAGCTTCATCAGAAAATAAAAACTAACATTGAAAAAGTTAATGCCGAGTATAAAGCTTGAGCGAATAAGGATAGAAAGCCATATGTGTTTTCTCCTGGTGAATTAGTTTGGTTACATTTGCGTAAAGAAAGATTTCCTAATTTACATAAAAATAAACTAATTCCAAGAGCTGATGGACCTTTTAAAATAATAAGAAAGTTTGGGGATAATTCTTATGAATTTGAACTTCTAGTCCATTATGGTGGAATTTCAAAGACTTTTAATATTAGTGATTTGTCTCCTTATTATACTGATGAAAATTTGAGGGCAAATTCTTCTCAACTTGGGGAGAATGATGCATGAGAATCTAGTGATTCTCATATTCCAAATTGATTCTCAAGGTAATGAAGAATTGAATTTCTTAATATTGGAGCCAATCATGTTAAATGTTCTTGATAATATATCTATGCTTGGTATTGAAAGCAATTCGAGATATTCTTGTAGATATGTTACATATTTACAAGGAGAAGATGTTAACACACCAAACAAGACTTAAAGTGTACAAGCATTCAAAGCATACAAGGCTATGGTATACATGGGATGACACTACAAAAAGATATGGTGATGATTATCATTAGTTATATTAAACTTTTTGTAAAACCTAAGTGTATTTTATGCAAGCTAGGGTTTTGATGTAATTTCATGTATGTTTCATAGTTGAATGTGTGGATTTGTAATGTTAGTCATTAATATCATTTAGATGATGATTTTATGAGTACACTTAGGTATTGTATGGGCTTAATTCAAGTGAGTTAAATGGCTTGAATTAAGAGGGGAAACTTGGCTGGTTTAAGGCCTTATATTCGGTCTCCCTCCCCTATAAAAGCCTAACTTGTACACGCATAATGTCGAATGGAATAATATAATTTTAACCACAGAAATCTGGAGCCTTTGCATGCATTTTATCATCCCTTTTTTGAGTGCTATCTAGATTGAAGAACTGCCCAGGGTACTCTTCATTCTAGGTCTTTGAACATGCCTTCAATCTTTGAAGAAACATCAACCTTCAAACCTGCAACATTCTTCGAGTTTAAGCTTCTTAAATCGTAGCTTCTCTTGTAATTTCTACCTTCCAACGTAAAGAGAAATTGATGATAGATCCTAAGCATTTCCCTTTCCTTTGATCCACATCAAATTAAATAATTAATTTATCTAGAATATAAATGGCCTTTATTTGTTTATTTATCTGAAGTGATCGTATACCATTTTATCATTCTGTTAGAACTATATGCTTATGTGTGTTGGCCTTAGTGCATGTTTATCTTACTCAATACATAGCGTACGGTTCACCTTTTTATGGGTGCCGCTCATTCCCACGAGCAGAGGGTCCTTTTGACTTTGTGCAGGTGGGTGATGCATATTTTGATGCCTTCGATGTTTATAAGGCATCAAGTTAGGCTGAGTGTTGAGCATGTTCTCGCTCATAGATCGAGAGTGGCGTGGCCGGTTTCCCTCGTTTTATTCTTCTATTTGTTTATGTTATTCGTACATGTATTGAGTTTCCTAAGTTTAATTAAACATTTGTAGACTCATTTTCTCTTAAGGAACTCCTACTTTGTACTCTAGATTATGAGTCATTGTCATGCACTCTGATTTCTATTTTATAGTTGTTTAATGGTTATTTGAAGTCTTGATTTGATTTGATTCATATTGATTATTAAATTCCTTTTAGCCTTAGCACTTGGTACCAGAACTGCTGGAGTGAACTGGTCTAGTACTAAGTGTGGCGATAACAAACCTAAAATTCATAGATTTTAATTTAATTGCTTCCGTTTTTTTTCTTAAATACTGAATTTTGGGGTGTTACATTGTTGATATATGATGAATCATGTGTTGATCTTAATATTTTCTGATGATATGAATGTTATGTTGAAAGAAAGTAAGAATTGGTGAGAAGTACCATTATGTTACGATATTGTTGTGATAATGTCATATTTGAGGAATTATATCTTACGGTATGAAATATGGGTTTAAGGATATTATGTTATTGAAAGAAGTAATAATGGATAAGAATTAACATTAATATTTTGTTGTGATAATGTCATACTTATGGAAATATATCCTATGGCATGAAATATTGATTTAAGGATATTATGTTATTGAAAGAAAGTAAGAATGGGTAAGATGTACTATTATTATTTTGTTGTGATAATGTCATATTTGTAGAAATATATGTATTATGGTATGAAATATGGGCTAAGTGAGTTTTTGAAAAATGGATTTAAGAATTTTCATAAGGTATGATGATTAATTGTGGACTTGGAAAATAAAATGTGTGGGAAAAATAAAAGTTTTTCATTGTACTTAAGGGTAACTTGGTCATATGGGATAATAAAGAAATTTTGGTATTTTATGTGTTAGGAGGCTTAAAATATGACAATAATAGCATGATGAATTCATTAAAGTATTATTATTATTTGGAATCTTTAAAATAACATATAATTTTATCTAAAACTCATTTAACAAAAAATATTTTGTAAAGATTCGAAGGTATAAAATCAATATAAGAGCCATATAAAGAATTTCTAAAAAGGTTTCGAAAGATAATACCAATGAACGCAAAGTTCCAAATAATTTACAAAAAAGCATTATTAAACCTCAAAAAACATTTAAAACCATATAATAAAATATTTAAATCAAATTCTAAGATAATGGGACTATTTTAAATAATATCTGAAGATGATCCTCTACAAAAAAAAAAGGGTGAAACGGAAGAAAGTTTACTTCGAAAAAGAAATCTATAAATAAGTTACAGAAATCTTTTTAATTTAAAAACTTATGAAGCTCATAAAGATCTTGAAAAAATAGATAAATTCAAAGTCAAAATAGAAATACAAGGATTTTTTATGAGACTAAACCCAGCAAAGTTGAATTAAAATAAGGAATATGAAGTAAAATAGAAAAAAAGAAAATCAATGTTTAGCAAGTGAAATACAATGGGATTTGAATTAGGAAGAAATATACACTTAAAGTAAAAACAAGCTATAAAAATACTATTCCTTAAAATAAAGCCTAATATGAGAATAAGGAAAACATGTATCGTGAAGTTCAAATAGAAGAAAGGAAACAAAATTTCTAATGGGTACATAATTCTAACAACACAACTAATACATAATATGCATCTAAAACTTTATACAAAGAGTTATCTCTATAGCATCACACATGCAAATGAGGCTAACACTAGGCTCAACAATGGATAAAATATCCCAGTATGTACCAACCATATACATTTAGATCAAAGGAGATTCATAAAATAAAATACTTCGCTAACAATCTCCCTAACCTACACTACAATAATGATAGTCCAGACACTTTAATTCCCAAATGCTACTACTACATCAACAATAGAATTTATAGCCCACCATGTTTTTTTTATTACTACCTACTAATAGTTCTCCTTATATAAGATAAAAATTAACACAATACCATTCACTAGCAAGTAGACAAGAAAAAATGCATATTTTATGAACAAGAATATTCATACATTAAGGTTGAAACTATTAGCACAAAATACAAAACTGAAGCAACATGTGATTGAATGTTAATCAATGAAAACCAAAATATAAACATGTAATGAAAGTTATACTACATAATTAAGGTCACTATGGTAAATGAGGTACCTTACACACTGCCTATGAATAATATCACCTCTAGCTAAACCTCAACATCATCATTATCACAATTTTAGGTTTCTCCCAATTCAAAAGGACACATATATTTAAACATCACCATACAGGTTATAGAGCTACGTTTTTTATAATTCCAAAATGTGAACCTACTAAAAAAACATAGATTTCAATTTATATTACATCATGCTACATCTAGTAAGGTGCACCTTAAGGTTATCAATCCACCAAACCTAAGAGACTAGGGTTAACTTAGTGGGTTACTACCCCATTAAAAGTAAACTAATTACAAAACCATAACAATTACAATAAATATAATATAAAATTAACACAATTCAAGCATATAAAATAATAATGACCATATAATGAGACATAAGAATCCATATAAGGAGACATAAGCATAATAGGAAATCATATGGCCACTTAAATTACCCAATCACACTAACCTCAGAAGCTAATCCAAATTTGAAAATTCACTTGACATTTTATCAATAGACAAATCAAACACTTCAAATATGTTTTAGATCAATGAATTTCAAAATTCAACGAGAAAATCTAATTTTCAAAACCATAAGCTTTGATACAAACTTACAACACCCCAAGTTGATACAACCATGCTGGGGTTACCCTAGAGTGCTTTTAGATTGATTGGTTGGCCCCATAGATCAACACGAGTTCTTTCATCATGATTTATCCTTACTTACGCACTTCCTAGTTTATTTTTAAAAAATTATAAAATTTCCCAGAGGGTCACCCATCCTAAAAATTTCTCCACGACTAGCATGCTTAACTATGGAGTTCTTAGGTGGGAATTACCAACATGATGGTATAGCATGTTCATATATATAGCCATATCAAACCCTATAATCCTCTGCTTAATTTAGGGTATTATAATTTCCCCTACTCTATGTGTTTTTAAAGCTTTTTCTGAGGTAATTCATTCTTACCTTTTATTCTAGGGTAACCGATTATGTGGCTTAGTTTAAGCTCTACAATCTTGGTATTGTATGTGAACATTTATGATAGTTGTAGTTATTCTTTTGAAGTATGGCTTGAATTTTGATATTTTCAATGAAAATATGAGTTATATGCATGTATATTGATAATTAATTGGAATGCAACATGATTGAATGGTTAAGCATAACTAATCCTAGGTTAAAAAGTATTTACTAATATTTATGTGAAATGGTTGATGTTGGAGGCTTAAAATGCATGTGTCGGGTATTTTTCACAAACATATCAACTTTTTTGATTGAACCGATCAACTAGTTGCTAGAATAATCAAACGGTTAAGCTAACCCATTAACTGATTTTTATGTGGAATTGAATAATTTTGTCTAAGCTTGAACCTATTGGCTAGTTTAGTCAAATCAATTAACTCATTGGTAAAATAGTCAAACAATAAGGCTAACCTAATGAGTGGTTTTGGAAAGGGGCATTAGTGTTTGGTAGTGTCAAGGAAATAAATTGATCTATAGAACTAATCAACCAGTTTCAACAAAAATTATTTCTTTGATACTATTTGACCTTATAAGATTTTTGGACTTGATATTATCTCATGATATGATTACTGAAAAATGAAATTTATTATTTATCATGAATTAATTAACTCAATTACTGATAAAAATCGGTCAAGTATTGATGATATCATCACGAAGTACCCTGGATAGGTTATGAGCGATAACTTGGAGTAATTAAATGATCATGGTTGGTTTGGTAAGCTATAAAGGAATTGTTTAGTACATGGTTTGGAAAAAAATACTAATATTTTTAGCTAGAATATCATACAATTCTATATGGAAGTAGATTATACAATATTTGATTAGCTATTATTTGTTAGTTTGCCTTTGGGCATTTTTTATTATTTGCCAATGGAAAGGATTCAAGTTAATCATAATGCATTTCCAATTCTAGACACTAAGGATGTATTAGGGAGTATCGATAATAAATTGCATGGTAATCCAAAATGGTTTATTTATCTATGGTCAAACTTTACAACCATTTGTATTTTTCTTAGCTTCTGTCGAACATTTATCCTTTTGTTATTAGTTTTATTTCATGAGTGTTGAGAGACCATGAAGGATGATCTAACTCATTACTGATATAAATAAATAGTTACTAAACATTGTGATCAAAATCTCAGGAATGATTAAATAGAACAGACCTTAGAATTAACCTATGTAGCTTATGTCCTAAGTATTTCTCTTCACATGTTCCTATGTTATTACCTATGATTCCTATTTTTTTTGGTAATTATGATGAACCATGAATTTTGTATAATTTTTTACAAATCATGATATTTTTATTACCATGTCTATCATTAAGCATGATGTCTTTTTATTCTACATAAGATACCATGTTGAGAATATAATGTTTGTAGATTAATGTGAGTTGGTATGTTACTATATATGTTGTGTGTATTATGACTTGTACACATTTCTTGATCATATGTGTATCACCAAATAATATGATAAGGGAACTTCGCTTACTCAGTATGCAACATACTAATGTGCCATTTAGTTATCCACTTGCTCAATCCTAAGAGCTAGGATCATGTGTATGTAGTTGAGGTTGGCCAGTAATTAGTCAGTTTATGATTTGTTGGTCCTTGAGAGGATTATTTTCCCCTCTTTTTTCTTATTCCAATGAATTCTCTCCTTATATATTTTAGTTTTTTTTTTACATGGTATGGTCTTAGTTTTGTAAATGGTGACTCTCATCTTCTTTCATACTATCAGTTTTTTGCACTCTATTTTACATGTTTGGCCGGTTACTTGATTAGCCTTGTATCAAACATGGGATAGATGGTAGGAAATATATCTTATGTTAAGTGAGACGATAACACCCTAATTTGTAAGAGTGTTTTTCAAATTTGTCTTCCACAAAAATTTTAAAAGAAATAATTTTTAGTAGTGAAAGTTTTTTTTATTCCATGCATATTACTACCTCTCCTTTTGAAAACCAAATCATTCTAAAATATTTGATTTATTATTTTAGATCTATTTTTTTCTATTTTAATTATGATTCTCAAGAATAACTAACTTAGCTCTCTAATCATTTTTATTTATAATCATTAGGATGACCCTTTCATTAGAGCTTTAAATTTATTTACTTTTCTAGACCCTTACAAAATAATTTAATGTGTGGATGTGTAGTAGAATGTGTGGTGGAGCTATGGCCAAAATTTGATAGTATTTAGATAATGTTTGGGGGAAAAAGTAGGGGTGCATGACTACAATGGGGTGGCTGCATGACTGTGCTGCAGACGGTGTACGCCTAGGCTGGGAGGAAGGATTTTGCATGGCCTAACTGTGCATAGTGGCACGATTGTGCTCAATCATTGGGTAAATAGGTCACAAGTCAACGTGCGTGCATTTGGACCATGCACTAGCATACGAGGGTGCATAGGTAGGTTGTGCTAGATTGCATAGGTAGGTTATACTAGGTTGTAGGGGTATGCCATAGGAAATTTTAGTGTGGCACATCCTTCCTTGAGGTCGTGTGTTCTGTAATAAGAGGATGGGAAAGAGAAAGAAGAAGGGAAAAGAAGTAGTGGTTGGTTGTGATGGCTGACGACAGTGCAAGGGAAGGTTTTAGTGACATTGGTGGTCGGTCCACCAGTCAATGAGCCACGAGTTGTGGCTGAGTTGGTGCATAGAATTAGGGGTGTGTAGGCCAATAATAAGGACCTCATAAAGGGAAGAAGGAGAAGAAGAGAGAAGGAAGATAAGAGAAGGAATAAGAGGCTTGTGCTGGGCATTTTGGACAGGTTTAGATAGGAAATGGAACAAGAAAATAAGGTAGAAGGATAATATTTAGTGTGTATATGTATACATATGTGCATGTGTGAAGTGAACTCTATCACTATAATTTTGAAGATGAAGTTATAATATGTAGAATAATAGAGAAGAAGCTATAGAATGTGAAGCTTAAGATTGAAGATGATCATCCACCTTGTCTGTAGTAGTAACTCTATCAAGTGCACTCTTCCATATTCTTTATTTTTCTTTCTTTAATCTTATTTGTAATTTAGGTTTAATTCTCAGCATGAGTTGAATATTTTTTGTGGGGGAGGATGATGAGGATCCTAATTATGTATTCACTAAAATTTTGTAGGCTTGTGCATGTCTCAAATATGTGTGTATTTCAATTTTTTAGTGCACTTAATGTTTTATGTTCTTGTTTCTACATCACAAATGACTTCTACTTTGTTGGGTGAAGCTCAAGAAGAAAAAATGCAATTTAAAAGGATAAAATGGTGTTTAATCTAATATAGAGATTTATTTAGGGTAATGCTAAGGCTTATGTACATATACGTTGGTAGCTTAAGTGTATGGTTCACCCTTAGTGAAGCCCAATGGGTAGTGGAATGTTGATACCCTATAGGATCTTGAATACTAGAGTGTGATGATTTAACACTTTTAGGCTATATATAGAATCCATTCCTTATAACTATTTTTTTGTTTTTTTTCTACACTATCTATCTTATCTTGTAATATCAATTATTTATATTCTCATTTGCATATGATTTTGTAGTTTCCCTTAACCTATAGTAAAATTTGTTTGCATTTCATCATTCTACACCCCATAGCTATCCTACAACATTGCACTACCTTATTCCTTATGATACTAATACTTTACTAATTAGTAACACAGACACACACACACACACACACACCACAACACACAGACACATACACACAAACACACATAGTGTTGTAGCCATTTTCCATATTTTAGTGCATTTTTTATATAGCTATACACTAACTTTTTGACATCATTAATAGGATTGGCAACGTTGTAAGTGTGATTTGATGCTTATAATTATAATATATGTAGATTATTTTTCATTTGATTTTGATTTTTTCTCTACCCTACATTAGTGTTAATATGTCTTAGCAAGCTTAAAGGATATAATAAGATGAATACATTAGCTCAATGGAAAATCCTTTTGGGTGAGAGGAAAAAACCACTTAATGGTCTTCCTTTAGTACTATTCCCACAACACAATGTGTAGTACCTTCTATAATAGTTTATTTAGAAAATTAGAATTCAGCTTTGTGGATTTACTGCCCTCATTTAGGATCATATTCACCTTACTATTATGCAGCCTAAAATCTAAGCCTCCTAATTTGAGTTAAAACCCGCTATGTTCCACATGCTTCAAACTATAAGGAATTTTTTTTTCTGAAAAAGCTACTAAAGAACCCTACACGCACTTAAAAGACTTCATAGAAGTGACATATTTAAATTCTATGGAATATCTTAACAACCCTTAGATTCAAACTCTTTCTCTACTCTCTATAGGGTAGAACTAGGAAGTAGTTTTACCCCCTTCATGCATGATTCAAGTTCCTCATGAAATATTTCCCTCGCAAAAAATAGGCAAAGCTTAGAGCCCATGTAAAGATGTTGATATCCCCACATAATACATGGGAGAAGTATAAGAACTTGATTTGAAAAGTCCCTGACTATGGTCTACCCTGTAAGTTACAAAGGGAAACATTCTACTAGGGGTTGAACATGTAGGTTAGAAATCTCATAAAGGCATCTTCTAGTGGTGCACTAATGAGCAAATTATATGACCAAGACTATACCATCAATTGTAATACGCCCACCAAATGATGGTGGATAGTGGAGGCATAAAATGATTGAAAGGACTACTTATATCAATAACATATACCTTCTTTGTAGGAACCTTATCATTAAAGAAATCTATAGTTAAACATACTTGACTTAGAGCATTATAAGGATGGGTTATATCTAAGGAAGTTTTTATAGGATGCAAGTGATTTGTTAAAAAATTTGCTTAAAAGGACGCATCTTGATCTATTGGGTTAATCATTGATCCTACAAGAACTATAGAGTAATTACCCACAACCCTATTGAAGTTGGGGCACTATAAATAATATTAGAGAAAAACAATGTCCATGAGCTAAACTTTGATGAGCTAGTTAGTTGTGTAGTAGGGTGATTCTTTGGATAAAATATCATGAGGAAACTAGTGGTTAGGAAATAATTGTAACAACCTGATTTTTACTACCTAAAAATTTCATTTTTACAACAAAAGTAAATAAGTAAAATATTAGGGGTTACCTTTGTAATTAGTATAAGTCTATTTTATTCAACAATCCTTATGTCAATCACAAGGCTAAAACATTTATAGTAACACAAGGAAATTAGAAATAAAAAAAACATTTATAATACAATAATGAGTTTGGAGTTTAACTCTAAGTTACAATGCACAAAATACAAAAGAAGGTGATACAGTGGATCAAGAGTCAAAAATGGTGATCTAGCTGATAACATAAGGCATTAGATGAAATCACTCATCCATGCATAAGGTATCGTAGAAAAAATAATCATCTAACTGATATTTTGAGACCTACACATAAGAATCAATGTCTCCTGCTTGTAGAAATGAGCAGCACCCATAAAACCAATTGCCAGTACACTACATATTGAGCAAGGGAATAATAGTATCAAAAAAGGAATGCAATTAGCACATGCTCCCACAATAGATAATTAGCATTATAGCAAATAAATGAAAGATTTTGTAAGATAAATAATGATCCAAATCTCTTTATTAAGCATAATCCATTTTCATTTTTTTATATACGTTAAGTGCAACAACCATACTGTTCTTAAACTAGTGGAACCGTGTGAAACACCTTCTTAGGGACAATACACTTGAGCTACTGTTATCAACCGATGGAACAGATTTGAAAACATTACCTTCTCAGGGAAGAATGCTCTTGAGCCACTATTCTCCCTAGTGGAATGGGACATATACATATACATATAAACAACACCTTGGTCTTGACGCACGTATTCTTCTACTTTAAATCATTAGTATCTTTTCCATAGGTTATACTATTATATTTTCATTTCATGATGAGTAGGGGGTCCACTATTCTTAATATGGTGGACTATTATTAATATGGTGGAACGGGCTGAAACACCTTTTAAGGGTAAAATGCTCTGAGCCACTATTTTTTCCGATGGAATGGATATTCAAAACATCACCTTCTTAGGAAAAATGCTCCCGAGCCACTATTCTCCGTAGTGGAATGGGAATACACACACACACATATATAAATATATCATTTTGGTCCTACTCACGTTCTCTTTCACTTTAAGTGATTAGTATCTTGTACAAGATTGATTCTGAACCATCAAACACATTAAAGTAGATACATACACAACAAATGGTTAAATTTATTACATCCTTTCAGACCATAATTACACTCCCTTAGCATTCATTCTCCCATACTAATTATTCTACACAACTTATATTATATCATCTCCAAATCTCATCATTATTATCATACCGAAAATGCATGGTCTAGTTCCCATGTCATACACATACCATAACAATCTTACTCCAAGGTATTACTCATAGAAATCTCCAAAAATTCTAATTCCATAAATTAGGCATAACACATGATTACCAATTCCAATAGATAACCTTATAAGGCTAATCTTTAACAATGCATTTAGAATCTTAATGAACTCTAGATTTTACACATGGAATAATGGTATTATCATTATAAGTTATTATTCCCTAATTAACCAATAATTCATTTAAGGACTCCAAAAAAATAATAATACTTCCGAGAATTCTTTATGATATCCCTATCATATTTTAATCCACCTAAAACGTAAAATACCAAAATAAATGTATTACTCCATAATGACCAACCTCAAGCACAAACAATAACCTTTACTTTATAAATTCTTATACCTTCCACACATATTATTTTCCAAATCCACAAATTATCATCATACCTCATAAAGATACTTAGGCCCACTTATCGAAGCTCATTTAACCTATGTTTCAAGCCATAAGATAAATTTCTATGAATATGTACCTCTTACCCATTCTCACCTCCTTTCGATATAATATTCATATCATCACAAAATATCATGATCAACATATGTTACATCATATATCAATGATATCATGAAAAAAATATATAACCATACAAGCAAATAACACAAAAACTGTAAATGTCAAATAGTTTAACTAGGCTCTAAGAACTAGGAAACTAGGCTCTAAGCATGAAAATCCTAAATTTCCTCCTTCAAAGCTATAATAATACCACCTATAAAAAACAACAAAAAACCACATTTAGGCTTGAAGAGTTTAACTAAAGTAGAAATTAAGGTAAAGAGGGTAAAAATGGAATTAACCATAGTCAAATAGGATCTTGGGTTATATGGATGTGTTTTAGAATGTGTGGTGGAGCTATGGTAAAAATTTGGTGGTGTTTGGACAAGGGTTAGGGGTGAAAATAAGGGTGCACGACAAAAAATGCACAAAATTGCATGGTTGTGCTATAGGTGGTGCAACCCTAGTCTAGAGAAAGGATCGCGCACAACCAGAAGCTGTAAAGTGGAACGACTATGCTCGTTCACTTGACAAATAGGTCACAAGTTGAATAGATGAGCACACATATGCATTTGGGCCATGTATAGGTGTGCGAGGGTGCATGAGAAGGTTGTGCTGGGTTGCATAGGCGTGCAATAGAAAATTTTAGTATTTCATGGCCATGCATAGGCCTTAAACTTTGTAAAAATGTGACGGATAAAAGAAAGAAGATGGGAAAAGAGGCGGTGGTTAGCGGTAATGACTGGCGATGTTATTGGGGAAGGTTATGGTGACCTTAGTGGTCGGTCTACTAGCTAAAGGGCGGCAAGTGGTGGATATGGTGGTGGACGATGGTGGTTTGCAAGCCTAAAATTGGGGAAAGAAGAAAAAAAGAAGGAAGAAAGGAGAAAGAAGAGGGTGCTCAAGCAGTATCTTCTTGACACAAAATGATAGAGTGGAGCCCAAACAAAGAGGAAGAAGAGAGAGCGAGTAGTGTGTGTGTGTATGGACATGTGTGCATGCGGAGTGAATTGGGGAAAATAAATGAAAGGGAAATGGATGGGTGATATTGATGATGGTGATGGTGCAGCTATAAGGTGATGATGATGATGGTGGTTGCAGAGAATGGTGAGGCATAAGCAACAGTCGTAGGGTGAGGGTTTTGATGGTTGTGTGTATGTTGCGTGACAAGGAAAATGGATAGGGGGATGGTGTGTGCAGGTCGGGTAGGTATAAGAGAAGCAGAAGGAGAAGAAGAAAAAAAAGGAAAGGAAGTAGGATGATGGGTGAAGGATGTTTGTAGGAGGTGATGGTGCAAGTGAGGAGGGTGCAAGTTACATCAATTTAAAACATCACCACTTGGTTTTATGGGAGAAGGGAGAAGAAGAAAATAAAAGGAGAAAAATATTGGTAATTAGTTTAGGAAATTTTAGCTTAACCAAATATGGCGAGGATTAGCAATAATTTTAGAAGGTTTTGATTTTGATTTACAAATTATGATTTATTTGAGTTAGGATTTTGGAATCGGCTAAAGTTTCATGATTAAGATATTAGGTTAAGGCTAAAATAATATTTATCAATATTAGAATCAAATTAGGATGTTAATGATACAAGATTAGGCTAAGAAAAATCTAGGGGTATTACAATAATGATACTTTTGCATTATTTAGTGGGGCTACTAAAAACAATTAAACATAACTTGTAGCTGTATTAGAATGGGTGACCTTCAAAGAAGTTTTCCGAGATGAGTGTGAGTTGATAAGAATCACATGTAAAAAAGGAATTGTGTTAATATTTGGGGTCTAATCATTTATCTAAAAAATATTCCAAAGTAACTACCCATCACCCTAGTGAGTTCAAGAGGTCACATCACCTACATTATAGCAAGCACCGAGCATCAATGGGCTAGGACAAGGAATTTATATAGTGTAAAGGATGTTGGTATTCTTGAGGTTAATTAAATCATAACTATAATGGTACATGTATCATTAATTTCCAATATAAATAAGACCATGTCTTCATGAAATTGATATGTCGTGTAACAACACAAGTAAGAGCACCTTATAGGACAAGGTATCACATTATCTTATGTTTCTCTTAGAGAAGGTCACATTTTTGATAAGTACCCCAAAAATCTTATGTCAATGAGTTACATAGGTAATAAGACTATAGGAATCCTATAATATAAGATCATTTATGATTAGAACTATAGTAAATATCCTAATTTACCTTGGAAGAACCAAAACAACATGCAAGACCTTGCACCAAATTTCTAATATCCTTAATACCATCATCTATCCTACTAAGTTCAACTAAACATAAAGCTTAGTCATCCACCCTCTAATTTTGAATTTTCCATGTCACTTAATAGCCTAGTGAAATACTACATGGTAAAGAATGATGCCATCATTTGAAGCTAAATAACATCCCTACAAAATAAAGACACTTAAGTATGGTAACTTGATAAACCATTGAGTAAAACTCCTCAATGTAACCTACCCTATGACCTAGAGAAGCCTAGAAGAGAAGGGAAGAAGCACTATAAGGCATTGGTATGGAAGTTTAACTTGAAAACTCGGAACCTTATATAGGAAGAAAAACATAGAAAGAAAAATAAATACATCAACACTACAAGAAATGCCACCCTCTGCCGTTAGCTAAAGGAAAGAATAAGACACTAATTCTATAATATCTTATCCTGAGCTAGGTGAGACAAAATCTATATAAAATAAACACTTAAGTAATGGAAAACACATACATACCTACAAAAACTTTTCTACTAAGGATGAGGATGGACTAATTAGAGTTGTATATTGTTAAGAAAAATGGTGTATGAAGTCCTACTATAGGGTATAGACGATTTGATTGTGAAATATATGTAATTGTTATTTTATGGCATTAGGTGACCCTAAGAGGGTAATATATGCTAATTTTTGGAGCCATAATGTTTACTAGAGGCCTCAAGAATCCATTTACATATTTAAGGGGTAACCCATACCTATTAAACAGCTACATTGAGGGATTTTTTTTCCATTTTTTTATATTTTCTACTCCTTTTATTATTAGTTTATATTATTGATTTGAGGGCACTACATCTCTTTACATTTTGGGGGATGTTTTTTGTTTTGTGCTTTTGTGGTTTTTGGTTGTCATGTTCCTATATTATTTTATGTGACTTTTATATTATTTGTGTTGTAGTGATATTGTAGTACTATTATAACATATGTGTTCCCTACATCATCATATGTTTTAGAATAATTTGTGAGCTTGTTTTTCTATTTATTTTACTTCTTTTCTTATTTTTATTTTCTCTCTATTTTTTATTATATTTAGTTCTAGTGTCGTTTCCTATCTGTATTCTATTTGCACTATTCTCAACCTTTCTTTGTATGTGACCCTGGAGAGTCTAAACTTGACTAACCATAACAATTTTACCTATGTAGTGAGGAAACTACTACTTTTGAAGTTTTGGTCATGGTATTATTGATTTCTTTATTTTTTTTCTTTTTAGATGTTAAATATCTATTTTTTCGTTTCAAATTAATGGTATGCCTATCTTTCTCTTATGTCCTTTCAATTTCATAATATTTTAGCATCATATGTCCTATAACTTTAATTTATTAAAAATTATTTTCCCATGTTATATTATGTTTTATTTTAAGTTAATTCCCATTATCTTTACCTAGTATTGGCATAGTTAACTCAATATAGCCTAATGAGGGTATTGCCTTTCCATTATGTCATTTATTAGTTTTTATTGTCATAACATGCATAAATGTTTCTTCAAATTGTTATCATCTAATATTAAGCACATAAATGAAGGTTATCTTAAGTAGACTATTAATTAAACTTAAACTCAGGTGAAAGATCGAGGTGGACAATTCCTTGGCCTATAGGAAGTGTCGAGCAAACCTTTGATTACTAGGTAATTAACACTAGATAAAAAATGATTTGGAGGAAGTGTGCCCAAATAATAAAATTCTTTCTATTAGATGAAAAGAGGTTTAACAATGATATTTATATAGTTAGCTCCGAGACCTAGAACACATATTAACTAAGGGGCGGTTGCATGAGATTAATATGTATGGTTAGATCAAATATTGTTGTAGGATGATAGTTTGCTAAAACACTTCTAGATTAGTGATAAGGTTGAGTAAGCATTGATACTTATTTGAGACCTAGATGCATACTTCATTCAAAAGGCCCTATGCACTTGAGGAAACTCATTGATCTAAAAAAAACGCTAAACTCTACACATGTCCTATAAAAATTGAGTTGAAGAGGAACACTATAAAATATCTTATAGGTAGGGACTTAGAAAATGTGAAAAAACTTAATGAGCTTATTTTATTTTGATTAGATGAAGTGATGAAAAACCTAGAGGAATTAATATATGTACACTATGATTACTCTTATAACTAATTTCATATACATGGTAGCAATTCTGGGAAGCAAATATTAGCCATTTTTTTAGTTGGCTTGGATACAAGCTAAAAGTGACCATTCCAGTTGTTAGTTAGTGTTAATTATTGGATTTACATTTTTGTGTTGTATGCTATAGTATTGCTCGAGGAGCTTTAGTTTATGCATAAGAAAAGTGATTATATTCTAGGATTACATATATTTTCCCTCTTAATGTATATTAATCATGTGTTTTTGATAGTTAATATGCTATAGGGTATGGTAGGCTACAAAATTATCTCATTGTATAGGGTTACAAAACTTAGAAATGGAAAAAGGGAACTTGAATCATAACTAACCAAAACTTAGTATTTTTTATCTTAACAATTACTCTTTTTACATTCGAATAAAATCATATTTTGGAATCCTTAAGATGGATGATAGGGTGTAATTGTGCTACTAAACAATATGATGATACAAGATGATGTACCCTACAAAACAAGCTAACATTCCTTTATTCTGAATGTTACATGTTCCTTTAATTATCTTTCTTTCTTCTATTTAACTGTTCCTCTTGACATCCCTTGCATCATGTCAGATAATTTTTAATATTGAAATATAACACAAGTAAATAATTGGTTGATTCTATCTTTGTGATTAAATACCCATTCTAAGAATATTTAGAATAATCTTAGATTGGTGATATTTAAATTGGTTTCTTTGATTCTTTTTTAATTCTTTGATTTCTTGATTGATTTCATATTGAGTTCTTTTTTGATTTCAAAATTCCTCTTTTATAGACATACAAAGTGATCTAATGATTCAATTCATTTCACATTAATCTTCATCCTCTTTGAAGATTTTTGCCAATATTAACAATATCTCTTACCAATGGTAATACTTTTCCTAAGGGGAATTAGGCACCAATTTATTAATAGTCAACTAGTTTTTATGAACTAGTTGACTTCTTGTTCTATACTATGAAAAATATGCTCTTCGACTTGTCATTTTCTGTATTAAATGCACACCAATGGGCACATTCATTTAGGTTCCCACAAAAAATATTTTGAATGAAACTAACAAATAAAATTCCATGATATTAAACTCTTTCTTACTTTATTTTTTTTATCCATTAAGAAATCTATAATCCTCATCTTGCAAACATCAAAGGTAGTTATTATTCATTTTCCAATATGTAAACACAAGATAAATTACTTACTCACAATCACTCTTCAATTTCATTCTTATAAATTGTAAGGAAATTCTTATAATCAACCACAACATTCACTGAAACTCAAAAAGAGGATGTGTGATGGTTTACATTCTTGTAAATATTCTTGAGAGAAGAATCTAGAGAAGATAACTAGAAAAATATCCTAAATTTCCTATTTAGAGTTCATTGAGTTAGTTTTCCCATAAACTTACCGAGTGATCATCAATAAAAGTATATGTGATGTTCAAAATCTAAAAGGGAAAAATCTATTTGTAGTGGATGTAGAATAAACTACCTTAGGTTGACTTGAACCACTATAATTTCTATGTGTGCTTTCTCCCAATTTAGATCCAAAACATCTATTCACCACATTCTTGGTTGTTTTCAATAGTGATCACACAATTTACATCTATGTATGAATTTTCATCAAGCACTTATCATATCCATTATTGATAAGTGTACATATTACACGACTTAGGAATCATGGATCACAAGATATACACAAATAGGTAATATATTAAGAATATAAGAAACCTAAGGCATCTCTAGGATTCATTTCATTTAGTTGCTTATATAATAATATATCTACGCAATTATACATCAATTTATGTTTTACAATTGGGTTAGATTATCTCCCATGGTTTCACAATGCGCATAAAGTGAAACCTAATATCGAAATGGACATGAATTTTAGCTAAAGCTAAAGGAGTTAAACGAAAAAAATTCCAAACAAATCTAAAATATCCCAACATAAGCAATCTAACTCTTTTTTATTGCTACCCCTAGTAGTCATCAATGTTTAGAGTATAAAAAACCAACTAAAATATCTCTATCAAATCTAAATGCAAATGATTATGAGAACCGTATGAAGGTAGACTAAAGACTTGTAGCTAATTGAGGATAGGATAATCTCCAGCAATATAGTGTTCGATAATCATTCTCTTTAATTGATTAATGTCTTATAATATCAATATTATAGGCCATGCCAAGGTTCAAATTACAAATCATCCAAATACAACCATTAAATATCTCATAACATTCATCATTTCCCAATATGGGTAATTAAATTAACAATATCTATTACTTAACCTATTTATGTCAATAAAGGGAGATACATATTAATTTCAAAAATATACATTCAAAAAATAACTTAATTCCAATTATTCTCTTCTTTTTTTCATAAAAAAAAGTTATAGGTCAAAACCTAAGACTAGAGTTAAAGATATTGTCAAATTATAAGGAAAATCTATAAAAATAGCATATATTACTTCCAAAATAATCATTAATTATTCCATAGTGTAATAACCCATTTTATAAAATTAATTAAATTTCACAAACAGTCTCATAATTCACTTCTAAAAATTCAACTATCAGATTTAATGTTGATTATATTAAATTTGAACATTTTTTCTATTATTTTATAGAAATTCATACCTTCTTTAATTCCTCTAATATTTTCAAATTTTTTTATCATTATTTTCCTTCATTCACTTGAAATTATTTTTCTTAGCTTGATTGTAGAAAATTTTATTTAAGTGATTAATAGATTTTATCCATTTTCCCTTTTTAGTTTATTGTGGATAAAACCAACTTTAAAACTAAATATTTTTATATATTTAGTTTTCTAAAATTATTTTTCATCAATCATTATCATTTGAGTTATTTTGTATGGTAATAATTAGAACAATTAGAGTATAAGGGAATTGTGGTTATGAATGGATAAAATGTGCTGAGATGTTGAATAGTTTTTAATATTGGCCTTAGTTGACTTTAGGGTTGATCTTTCACATTTCTCTTAAAACTTTACTCTATGTCAAATTTTTTGAATAATTAAATATAAATTTTTAATCAATTTAAATTTAACTAAATTGATTGAGTGTTTGGGCTATAACCTAATAACTAACCCTCGGTTTTTTTATGTCATTGAATTAATGTTACAATCCTGGTTCTTATAAATTCATTGCATGATTTATTTTTTTTAATTGTTTGGTGGATCTTGTGTCCATTATTGATATTAAATTAATGTTAAATAAAATATTAATTAGTTAAAGAGAAAGACAAATTGAGTTGGAAAAATCTTACGCCTTGGATAAAAGGTATTCCACATAACCTACAAAGCGTTTGGATATACTAAGGTTTACTATGGGAGGATATTAGGCCATATAGCTTTCTTGGTGATCTTTGCCCTAGAATTAGATGATTTAATTTTGGAAACACCTCCTTTATGATCATTGAATTAGATTATTTTTCTTTCTTCCTCTCATGATGATTGAATTGAGTTTTAGCTTTATAAGTATTGAGTTTAAGGTTTAACTTGAAAAGTATTGAGTTGTGTTGGAATCATGTTGATTTTTGGCCCTTATAAAGGTATGGTTGGTTTCTATCATTTGTAGATTTGTGAAATCGTCATTATCTTTAAATGTTATTATCTCATGAGATCATATATTATACACATGATTCTTACATGTGTGTTATAATAATCTATGTGAGCATGCTATCTCTATTGACTTGTTGTGATTTACACATCACAAGGAAGTCATTATGATACTACATTTTTAGATGATTATTTTGATTTAGAAATATTTTAGAAACTGTGGAGCATGATGAGAATCCATGGGAGTAAATTCCTTAGAGAAATAGGTCTGCAAGACTAAAATTAAGGACTAATCATAGTTACACCATAGCGTGTTAGTTTTTTTTGTTGGTTACCTTTTAACTCTAGAAACTATGTTGTTATTCTATGGATATTATCTTATGTCCTAATATTTATCTATATTATTATCACTTCGTGCTATTATTTTAGTGCTTTTTGAATTTCTTACTCCCTATAACGTATCATAAGGAAGGAAATTGTTGTACGAGCATCTCCATCTCATTCTTCTATTATTAGAGGAAAATAATTAACATATTTTGAGGCTGTACCAATTGTTCTTGATAATCTTGAACACCTTGATGATATATCTAATAATGTTTTGTCTAGTAATTCTTGCATCTATTATATATAATTATAAGAAGAGGAATTCACCAAAGACATCTATTTTACAATAAAATGGCAAGGAAAGGATTATAAAGTGTCATAAATGACAAAGCTAAAAGACATGAAGCTTAATCACTTGATTATTCAATGTATTACATGAGTTGGATTTCATTTAGCTTTAAGATTTTATGTAAACTTTTTAATGTCTTGTAAATTATAATTATGGGCAATTATATGTATTATATGATGTGTAAAGCACTAGTTTATCTCTTTAATTAAATATATTAGACTGGTTGGGCTAGGCTTAGTTAATAAGGAGGAAACTAAGGAGTCATGTATATGCTTATATGTGTGTGTGTCGACTTCTTCCTCATAAGAAAAACGTGATTAATAACTTCTAAATTGTCAAAATTTGTTCATTATATTCAAGTTAGGATTATCTAGAGAGTTTAAGTTTTTTTTTTCTTTAGAGAAAACTTGGAGATTTCTCTTTTTTGGAGTTACAAAACCACAATTACAAGTGATAATTACATCCATCTACTTAAGTGTCAAGTTTTCTTCTAATACCAAATAAAAAGGTTATGCATTTGTGAAAGATCAATTCTCCATTATCTCCCACATCAATTTTTCATATCAAATATGGTTTTGGGATGTACCTCCATTGGAATAAAACTCATCTTTATCTAGAAACAAGAAAAACACACCGCTAACAATCTTAAATGAGGTTCTTGATTCTTCTTGTTACCATATTTTGAATCTTGATTGATTTTATTGAGATCATGTGCCCATGATCTAGATTTAATGTGAGCATGTATATATATTGTGAATGTATTATAGGAATCTTGGAAGAATCTTGGAGGTTTTATTGTATAAAAGATGAACAAGATAGATATTTGTGTATAGGGTTTTTGAATTTAATAAAGGATAATCAAGTATATGTATTTCTTATATGTATTTATTTTTATGAGATGTTTTCTACATGAAAGCATACATGAAGGAAAATTATCATTCATGAAAAATTTTGGTTTTTAAGAATGATTTTCAAAGTGGAATGACTGATTAAAACACTTCACTCTAAGCATGACTTAATTGTGAGATTTGTGTTGAGAATTTGTTTACTACTTGTGGAACAATTAAGGCATATGTAGTCCATGATTTGGAAGATTTGAGTAGTGTACTATCTTTGTATCATGTCTGTAGATTAGAAATTTATATTACCTTGAATATAATACATGAAAAGGACATAAATAATGTCTATAATGTTTGAAGTACATCGAATGAATTAGAAGATATTTTGTTGAATTATTCTATAAGAATTTATCAAGAAATATAAAAGGTGTAATAATTTATTTGTGATTGTGTTATATTTTATTTTTGGTTGTGTGTTTGATTCTTTGGAACAAAAATTTATAGGAAGAACCAATGAAGAACCAAACTAGGGTATTAGTTGATTTAGGTTTCTATCAAAACCCTAGGAAATACTAATCATTTTATTGAGTGTGTTAGAAAATTGATTTCAATGGAAGGGTAGCTGAGTTTTCAAGCTATCTTAGAGGAAATCCAAAATATTTCAACCAAACTAGATGCAACCAATTCTCAACTTGACCAACTTCGTATAATGAAAACTCAATTACAAAGGATGGAGTCTCAATTTGTTGAGCAAGATTTGGTCCAACATATTTAAGATTAAAGGGAGTTCTATGGAGATCAAATGGGAGATGTAGCTAATTCAACCCACCAAGAAAGAGGGAGATATTTAAAATCATGAGTAGACTATGAAGAAGAGTCATAAGGTAGTGTAAACAATCAAAGATTCTATGACCATCAATTGAAGCATCATCATAGAGAAGATAAAGGTGTCAAACTTATCTTCCTGATTTTGATTGTAAACATGTTGTTGGCTTAGTTCTTGAGTGGTTACATGAGGCAAAGGATATATTTAAAATCAAGGATTATCATGTTAAGAAAAAAATGTAAACTAGCTACTCTTATATGGAAGAATTTTGATAGGATATGGAATGATAACTTGAAAAATACTAGAGAACGAGGAGGTAAATCTATAAACAAATCTTGGGATAAGCTTGAGAAAAATTTAAGAAAGAAATTTGTAAATAAAGAGTATGAGCAACAAAACTGAATTATATTGGCTACTCTTAGACAAGGACTTCAAAATTTTGAAGAATATGTTAGGTAATTTGAGATACATGTATATGTGACATATATGATAAAAAGGAACAAATATGTCCTAGATTTCTAGGTGGCCTAAACATGATGATTCAATATAAAGTTGAAAATTTTTTGTATGATTATCTTGAAGATATTATTATGCTATCTTTGAGATTTTAAAAGAAAATCAAGTACACTAAACTCATTCAAAACAAAGTACTTCATCTACAAAGTATTACTCGAGCACACAAACTACAAAGTATGGGATGGGTACCTCAATCTCTATAAATGTTTATAACTAACAAGGAATTACCTAAGTGGATAGAGGTAAGGCCAAGGTCTATGAGGTCTATATAAATTAATGTTTTGAATGCCAAGGATATGGACACTTTGCTAGAGAATGGCACAATCAAAGAGTGTTATCTATACAAAAGATTGAAGCTATAGAGACTTGTGATGAAGAACCTATGTTCGAACAAAATGAAGTAATTTTAAGTCAATCTAAGGGTGAGGACAATTCTTGTTAAGTCTTGCAAAGAGTTCTTCAACTCCAATATAATGAGTGACCTAATAAATGAGAGGAGATATCTAATTCGAAACAAATAGTGGGAGATATGGTTTGTCAAGTTATTTATTGATAGTAGATCATTTACAAATGTAGCTAATGAGAGCATGGTGTAGGAGTTGGGAGTGCAGATAAGACCACATCCATAACCTTATACTCTTCAATGTCTTAACAAGGAAAAGTTAGTCAAGGTAACTAAAGAAACCGTAACCTCAAATTGATTTGATAGTTTTCATGATGATGTGTTATGTGATGTTTTGCTTATAGATGCATGTGGAATCATATAAGGTAGATTATAGAAGTATGATAGATGTTTTATTCATAATGGTATTATTAATGATTATATTGTTGAAAAAGGATAAGAAAAAGCACAACCTTAAACTTATAAGTGTGATAATGATAACATAGCCAAAAATAAAAGGAGTTTAATTTTTATATGAAAAGGCATTGATAGAATATATTAAAGAAGAAGGTAGTTGTTATGCTTTGTTTTCAAAGAAATCCTATAAGGGGAGAAAAATGAAATTAATCCTTGATTAAATGAGGTTATTAATTAAAATAAAGATGTACTTCCTCATGATTTACCAACTAGATTAGCATCTAAAAGAGTAATAGAACATGCTATAGACTAAATACTTGGCATGTGTCTACCTAGTCATCCTATTTATAGACATAATATGGAAGATGCTGCAAGATTAAAAAAAAATATAAGAGCTCATAGGAAAGGGATATATGAGAGACATTCCATGTTGTGTACCTATATTACTTGTTCCTAAAAAAGATGGTATATGCACATGTGTAATAATATTAGAATTATGAACAATATAACTATAAAATGTCAATTTCCTATACCTAGATTAGATGAAATGTTTAATGAATTATGTGGACAACAATTATTCTCTAAATTGATCTAAGAAATATATATATAATCAAATGATAATAAGAGAAATGGGTGAATGAAAATTTGTTTTAAAATGAAATACGATCTTTATGAATGGACTGTGATTCCATATGGATTGTGTTATGCACCTCGTTTGTGTATAATACTAATGAATGAAATTATTCATCCGTTTCTTGGAAAATTCATTGTGGGATACTTAAATGATACACTTGTGTATAGTTAAAAAGAGAATGATCATCTTATTGATTAGAGGAGATTATTTGATATGCTAAAGGAAGTTAAACTCTATGGAAAAGTGGAAAAATGTGTTTTTATGCTTTTGAGTATTTTTTTTCCTTAGTTATATTATTAGTAGAAAAGGTATAAAGTGGATCCCATAAAGATTCAAGCTATTCATGATTGGCCTACACCCAAAGATATTCATGAGGTGAGAAGTTTACATGGCCTAGCAAGTTTTCATAGAAGATTCATCAAGGACTTCTCAACTATGGCCATGCCAATGAAACATCTTATGAAGAAAGGTAAATTTAAATGAGAAGAGGATGTAACTTAAGCGTTCGAGACATTGAAATATAAGTTATGTAATGAATTGATATTATCTTTGCCTAACTTTAATAAATTATTTGAAATTATATGTGATGATAGTGGTATGGTTATAAATGAGTCAAGTTGAGCCAAGATGGGGTGGGCTTGGGATCAACTCTTTAAATAAACAATCCTAAAAATAAGGCTCTATCTCAACACATTTATAAATGAACAATATTTTAAGGAGCCGAGATAGGCTAGCTCATGAGATTTTATGGTAAATAAGCGGAGCTCAAGAGATTTGGACTATAAATGAGCTCAAGCTCAAATTCTTCATGCTCAACCTCAGCTCCTTTATTAAACGAGCCATGCTCAAACCTCATTGTTAGGCTTTTTTAGCTAAATAAAAGAGTAGAGTTGAGCCAAAAGTTCTCATGAGCCAGCTCTATTCATTAATAGCCCTAGCTAGTTGGGTAGGGATTGGAGGGGTACTATCACAAGAAAAAAGGGCTAGCATATTCTTTTATTGAAAAATTAAATGGTTTGAAATTAAATATTCCACATATGATAATTAATTCTATGCCATCATATGAAGCTTAGAAAAATGGAGTCATTATTTGAGACCTAAAAGATTTATTATGTATTTGGATCATGAAAGTCTAAAATATTTACATGGGAAAACAAAAATAAATCATAGGCATAAAAATAGATTAGTTTTTTTGCAATCCTTTATTTTTTTCTATAAAAAATTTCAATGGTAAATAAGAAGTGGTAGTAGATGCATTATAAAAATGATCTTTAATACTTATTATGTTGGATGCTAAAGTATTAGGTTTTAAAATGTTGAAAGAACTATATGCAAGAGATGAAGATTTCTTTGAGTTTTATAATATATGTTAAAAGAATTATGATCGTGGTAATTATGTGCTTCAAGATGAATTTCTTTTCAAACTAAATAATTTGTGTGTACTTTATCCTAGTGTTTGTGATTTACTTGTTAAGGAAGTACATGAGGGATGTATAGTTAGTCATTTTGGTATTTATAAAACTATAGGAACATTATAAGAGCATTTCTATTGGCCATAAATTATGAAATTAGTAATACCTATTATTAGAAGATATGTGGCTAGTTAGAAGAGTAAGATTTTGTTCCATAAAGGTTTACATACTCCTTTACCTATTCCTGGTCAACCGTGGGAGGGGTTTAGCGTAGACTCAATTCTAGGGTCACCAAGGACACAAAGGGTTAAGGATTCTATTAGGGTAGTGGTTGGTAGGTTTTCTAAAATGGTAACTTTTATTACTTGTAATTAAACATATGATTCAACTCATGTAGAAAATTTATATTTCAAGAAAATATTAAGGTTACACGGTATTCCCAAATAGTATTAGATAATGATGTAAAATATTTGAGTTACTTTTAGAAGACACTTTAGCATACGTTAATTACTAAGTTTCTATTTAGTACATATCCTCATACACAAATTGATGTTCAAATCAAAGTGATTAATAGAACCTTAGGAACTTGACTCTGAGGATTTTTTAATAAGAGTACAAAGGAATGGGATATGAAATTTGCACGTGCTGAATTAGCATATAATAGGAGTCCTTCTAGTGTAATTCAATCAAGTCCATTCAAATTTGTTTAGGGAGTTGATCCGTATTTATCTATTGTTATGTTTTCATTAAAGAAAGGTGATATTAAGAACAATGATGCTAAGAAGGAGTTGAATTCTGTAAGAAACTTCATGAGAAAATTAAGGATGGCATTGAGAAATCTAATGCAAAATACCAAACTCAAGAAAAATAGTTAAATTATACAATTATTTTCACTAAGAGATTTAGTTATGTTACACTTACTAAAAGAAAGATTTGCGAAGTTAAAGAAAAATAAAGTAATGCCAAGAGTGGATAGACCATTTAAATATTAAGAAAATTTGGAAATAATGATTATGAATTAGAATTACTTGAGTCATATAGGGAAGTTTCTAGGACTTTCAATATTGATAATTTATCTCCTTATTATAGTGATACTAATTTGAGGAAAAATTCTCTTCTACAAGAGGAAAATGATATAGTAGAATCTTTATTTCATTCTTCTATTGTTAGAGGGAAAGAGTTAGCATATTTAGTAGCGGTACCAATTATCATTTAAAATCTTGAACACCTTTATAATAACTATAATAATTTTTTATAATGTATTTCTTCCAAATATTATATATGTGTACAAGAAGAGGAATTCACCACAGACAACTAATATAAAATAAAACGGTAATGCAAGGATTACAAAGTTGCATAACGGACGAAGCTATAAGATATAAGGCTTGATTACTTGATTATTCAATGTATTAAATGAGTAGGGTTTTTTTAGCTTTGATATTTTATGTAAACTTTGTAAAATCTTGTAACTTGTAATTTATATCATTATATGTATAATATGGTGTATAAAGCTCTATTTTAGCTATTTTATTAGCTAAGTTAGACCGGTTGGGATGGTCTTAGTTAATAAAGAGGGAAGTAAGACCTCATGTGTGTGTATGTGTGTGTGTGTTTTGTATGTGTCGACTTGTACCTCATAAGAACAAAGATATGAGTAAGAAATAAAAATTCATAATTGTCAAAATTCTTCATTTTCTTCAAGTGAAGATTATCTTGAGAGTTTGGATATTGTTCTTTAGAGAAAACTTGGTGATTTCTCTTTAGAATTGAGTGGCTTTGCTAGAGTTACAAAGCTACAATTGCAAGTGAAGATTATATCCATATACTTGAGTGTTGAGTTTTCTTCTAATACTAAAACATAAGGTCCTACATTTATGAAAGATCAATTCTCTATTACATTCCACATAAGATGTGGAGACAGAACTGATGTGATATGTGATAATGACACCTAATACTTTATGATAATGCTTTTGCTAAACTAAAAATAGAGGTGTTACACATAAAACCATTAGAATAATTTGGGTTGCATAAAATAAACACAACACTTAATGCAACATAACTAGTGGATAGGTTTAAGTAGACCATTCGATTGGTAAAGCTAATTCACTACTCTTACCTTAATAGTTTATTAGTGGCATGCAAGAAAAACAATTCAAAGAAATACATAGGTAACAAAATTTTACCCTATAACTGGTGGACTACAAAGGTAAACCAATTATTTAGTATAGTAAGATAAATAGTTATAAACCCTAAATAGTTTATTGGTTACTATAGAACCTAATCATTTATCTATTTAAGGTTTTATATATACTTTCTCTACCATACATAATCATGTCGAGTGCATATGATATAACCCATGGATACCATGGATGAAGATTTTTACACATAAATAACCTTTAGATTCTGATTAAATCATTAAACTTCAAGTATTTCATCTAGTGTCATGTTAAAAGAACATAAAACTCTTAACCATGCTTCACATTCAAAAACCCACTAAATTATTCATTTGAAGCATGAGTATATGCTTAAAGCTTATCACATTTGTGATATATACCAATTTTGCACAAATCCATGAAAAGTAACACGTGAAACCATGCTCAAACCTATTTTCATATTTTCCACTTGTGCATACACTTACTCCACTTAACATTTCTTAAATTCACATGTAACTTATCATGCATTTTTGCACACAAAAATAAAATCCCAAAATCCTAATCATTAAAAGAGAAGATCAAAACCTTTGAAATATTCTTAAGATTTTATAAAACTAAGATAAGAATTCAAAGTTAAGGAAAATCCATAAAAGCACAACCTCAATTTAAGAATAAGGAACATAAATAGAAAGGCTCAAATCCCTCAACTTTTTGTAAATATAATCTTCTTTTGTTTAGGGGGGAATCTAAATAAGGGAGTAAAATATGTAAGGAAGAACTAAAATGGAGAAAATTTAGAAAAGAAAAGTTAGGGAGGGGGAGAAGAGGAGAGAACCATAGAAGAAATGTGAAATAAGAGAGTGAAGTGAGAGGGACATGCTTGAATTATATTGTGTAATTAGAGGTACCTTTAAGAATTGTGAAAGTTTCCCTCTCAAAGCCCATATAGATCAATAACAAGCAAAGAAGCAAAAGGAAAGGATAGAAACATCTTATATTTTCTCAAATTGGTGGGTATAGAGCCTTAGATTATAGGATAAGGCCAAACCTTCATACAAAAGAGAGAGAAAAAATATTTAGGTTTGATCTAGTAGTAGATGAGCATGCCAAAGGAATTTTTTCATCAAATTACACAAATTATTTGGGGGTATAGCATAGGAGAAAGGAAGGAAGAAGGAGATAAGAATGACAAAGTTATCAAAACATTTTTTTTTATATTTTTAATCCATGAATTTGTTTAAAATAATTGAAATATAATATAAGATTATATTTAAACTCATAAAAATATTATATAAATAGTCTCAAACTTTATTATCAAGTATCAAGATCATTAGAAAAAATTTTAAAAAGAAAATTGAGAATGAAATTGTTTAGATTAGATGGACTAGTCATCTGGTCAAGTAATACTAGCTAATTGGTACCACTAATTAACAAGTTCCCTCAAAATAGTTAACTATATTTTCATTCCAAAGGGCAAGCTAAAAGCCATAAACCAATTGATTGGTACTTAATAAAATTTATTTTTCTCCCTTTTATAAAACCCTTTTAAATCCTATAAAAACCAAACTCATAGCACACCTCAAATTATAATGAAACATAATTGGAACATTATTAAACACATGAATAAACAAGCATAAAAATAATAAAAGATAACCACTAATAAAACCAACCAATCCTTTCCATACTCTTATGACCACATTTTTACATCAAACCAAGACTAGTGAAACTTAGTACATCAAAACATAGAAATGTTTATGGAAGTTTACTTAGAATCCAATTATAAGAAAGATCCTTGTGATCCCAAAATACTCTCAAGATTGATGCGGGAGCAGAGTCACAGAACATAACACCAAGGAAGACAATTACGCTACTCATAATGGGTGCATGAATAGGGGGTATGCATTGCTTCATGTAACGTTTTTTAGCTAGCGTAACGTTTATTTTTAAGTACTAGTTATTGTTATTTACTTTTAGTCAACGTTTGTTAGCTAGCGTAACGTTTATTTTTTAAATACTAGTTATTGTTATTTACTTTTAGTCAACGTTTATTAGCTAGCGTAACGTTTATGTTTAAGTACTAGTTATTGTTATTTACTTTTAGTCAGTTAGTAACTGACTATTAACTAGCTAGTCTTAAGGGAATTAATGCTTTTGAGAGGGAATATGCTTGTAATCTTTTGAGAAGATGCTTGGTTCCTTGGCTATATAAACCATAGGAAACCAAGTAGAAAGACACAACTTGAATAAGAAGAACAACCTTAAGCATTGCTTAAACCTGAATTCTGTGTGGATTCATCTCGTAACAAGTCGAATCTGTGTGAACGATTTGTTTCGAATCATCTCGAAATAAAACCGAATCTGTGTGAACGGTTTTGTTCTCGAAACTTAATCTTTATTTCTGTGTGGTTTAAAGATTAATTTACCCTTCTACCTCGTGTTCCATCATCATCCACCCCTTCAAATCCCCATCATCAACCTCCATAATCCATACTCATCAAATACTCCATATAAACTCCATCTAAATCTAAAACTCTAACCGTGCACGCATCAAAGATGCTAACTCAATTGTCATCAAAGTGCACATAAAATGTCTGTATACATTTAAATATGCTCTTCATATATAACCACTCATAGGTTTATGCTAAAATGCCTAAAATGCATCATGTTAATGATACACTCCTAAAGCTCCTATAACTATACAACATATCCAAATAATATTATAAAATGACCCAAGAAACGCAACCTTAAATCTCTTAGCAACTGAAAATGACCTACAAAACCTCCTCTAATGGTACACCTTTCTCACTAAAGTAAAATAACATTAAAAAATCTTAAAAATCACTTGGAACCAGAGAGAAAGAAGGATAAAATAGGAAAAGAGGGGTGAGTATGGTTTTTCCTCCAAAAGTGATTCTTTAAAAAACTAGTTAGATTAATATCCAAAAAATGAAATTAGTATCCCTGCTTTTGTAAAATTGTGCTTAATCTATAATCATTAACTTATAAGTCTTAATAATTTTGGAATAAAGTTTCAATATCAAATAGTATGAAGAATCAATTCCAATAAAACTAGTTGATTCATTTTTACATGATAATCGATTCTCTTCTCAAACCATGAACACAAGGAAGTTAACTACTTAATTTGTTTTCTCAGTGAATTACTTGGTCTCCTAGATTGAAAGAATTTTTCAAAATTAATTCAAATTCATTTTCCTCTAAAATATTACAGTGAAGCATGTGTTTAAATGTGGGATATTACATCTTTTTGGTCAAGTAGACATTAGGGGTTTTGTCATATGGGTGTAGTAATCCCCTAACTACCCTTAGTGGCCCTTAGCTACATGTCTTTTCTTATGATTAGTGTCTAAGGTGGACATATTTTGTTAGAGGGGCATGGTGTAATACGGTTGTGGTTTGTTTGGGTTGGGATATTTTGTGCTCAATAAGTAGAGAAAAGAATTAGATTTTTATAATTGTTAAGGAATGATTTATTATGTTTTATAAACCCTTGAAGATGCCACATTTTCCTAATGATTACCCAATGATTTTTTTTATGATTAAAAGTGGAAGTATAAAGGAACATATGAGATGTTGAATGAGATTCTATACCACTTGGAGGAAAAGTGCATTTATTTAGGGCCATACATGTACCTATCTTACTACCTTTTATAGACCTTATCGTCCATTAAGCTATGGATAATAGTGAATAAGGAGTATATAGATTTTCTTCTTGGTGATGGTTTGAACTAAAAGTGTATAAAATGAAGATAATTCATGAACTAATACTTTTCCAAATAACTAATTGTGGTTGATGATAGTCATGGAGATTGCTATAGGATGCCATAAAACAATTTACATAGGTAACTATTGGAGATTGATGGAGTAAAGGGACCTTCCTTCAAATGAGAAAGAGAATGGATGCTAGAGTTCAATGAATCCAATTGAGAATCAATTGTGCTTAGTTGATACATAATTTAGAGTAGTTGATACATGATTTAGAGTCTCTACTATAACAACACTATATATTTAACCTTAGATGACCTATTTTTGGATAAGTAATATAGGTGTGTTTCTACACTTATTATATTGTTTTTGAGAATATGAATATATGATGCCATATTGTGAATAGATGATTTTTTTTTATCCTTAGTGAAGTTTTTTTAAGTTTAGGTTGACCATGTATAGTGTTTAACTTGTAGTTTCTCCCTTGATTTTTCTCTTGTGTATGTTCATTTTCATAGCTATTGGTTGTAACTAATAACAAATGTTTTCCCTATATTGTGCTTTAGTTTTGACTTTGAGGATAAAGTTTGTTTTAACAGGGTAGTACTGTAATATCCCGTAAATATAAAGTACTTTTTGAATTTTTAGAGGGAAAATCAATTGAAAACAAATTATGAAAATGAGTTTCAAAATAGGGGACTAGTTAAATAAAATGGAAAATTAGTATACTAGTAATATGTGTATTTATTTTACATGTTTTGATGATCTAATCAACTGGTATACCAAAATAAATTAATTAATTCTATTGGAACTCATGGTGTCTATTTTAGTTTAAACTCAAAAATCTTCCAAAAATTATATATAAAATAGTTTTTCATTAATAATGTTTATTTAAAAAGCTTAGGATGTCTACATTATATAGAAAATTACGACACTCTATTTTGAGCTTTGTAGCTAAAGTTATGATATTTTTTGTAAATACATTTCGTGTTAAAAACTGGTCAACTGATCAACTAGTTTTAAAACCCATTGAGTGGTTTCCAAACAAGCTTACTAAATTGAAAATTTATTGACTAGTTTGAGCATTTCCAAGATTTTTACTCATTGTAATTAAACCATTGGAATGCTTTTTTACATCCAACTACTAATGGCAATTTTTTTTCATCTATTAACACTATAAATGAAAGATGTAACAATTTAACAGCATAAATCAATAAAGTAAAACTTTTTAGAAATCATCTTTTTCATATCTTATAAAAAATCAAAGTAAGTTTTGAATTTACACATTTAAATCCAAATCAAACTTCTCTAACAATAATTTTATTCTTCATATATTATTTGGAGTACTTAAACACCTATAAATATTATTTCTCTAGATATATCTAAATCATCACTAGCGATTACTCACTTTCATATTCTATGCAGTGAAGATTCTTATTATATTAATTGAGAGTTATCATCTCAAATAAAAGTGAAGAGTGGTGTGGTCTATAGCATTCTTGAAAAAGGTCATTGAGATTGTAGTATCATAACCCTAGAGATAATAACTAAGCCACATGTAAATCATCTCCTAGAAGGTCATTATTATTGTAGGCTTATAAAGTAAGATATGAGTGATCATCATTAAAAACCCATTATAAATAAAGAGACATTCAAATCTAAAAGGAAAAACTTTTTGGTAATAGACGTAGATAAGCTTTGTAAAGTTTCTTGAAGCACTATAAATTGTGTGTTTATTATTTTCCATCATTCTACATATTGCTCCTAAATTTTTTATTTGACCTATTGTTACAAAATACTCTATTCACCCCCACTAGAGTATCCATATAGGCTTTTAATTGATATCATAGCTTGGGTCTTTAACAAATTTATCTAACAAACAAAATGTTAAGATCATAAAACTATGGATAACCTTATGGGTTTATATTTAAAACCATTAAAGCTACCATTTTTTCATCAAAGAAAATTTTAGAATTTCAAGAATGGCAATTAGAGGCTTCTTCAATTCAAAAAATCAAGACTTATGGTTCATAATTAAAAATGGTCCCATTAAGATTCGAAAATCCACTATCGATGGATTAATTGATTAACTAGGTGAAATATGGATAGAGCTCAACAAACAAAGGGACAATGACGAAGATATTTAGATACTCTATTATGGTTCTAGTGGTGATGTACTTAAGAACATTCTAGAATGCACCACCAAAAAATGGATTTGGGAAATATTAAATATCACTTATGGTGGTAACAAGGAAGAAGAAATCCCACATCCTTTTTCATCCATATAAATAATTGAATTTTAAGTGAAAAAGATGAGGTAATCAATGTCTCCCCTAACTTTAAAATTAATTTGTATGCTATTGATGATAATTGGTTAATTCATTTTTAGAATATGGATTGTCAAAATTTTGAGTTAAATAAAATGTTTTACCACTTATTCTTAAGGCATGTAAAATTGAATAATGAAAGTGAACTATTTGCATCTATGGTTAAAAGATAGAAAATTTAATTAGATGTAAAAATTAAAATGATTGAAAATAATTCTTTGTAAAACTATGAAAATAATAGAAATATCCTACATCAATAAAAAAAATAACACTTCATTTTCCTTTTTAAAAAATTATTTGGATTTCAAATAATTTTATTATTTTTAATGATTCATCAATGACTAAGCCCTATGGACTAAAAAAGATATAGGTATCAAAAGCATGTATTTGAAAATTCATTATAAGGGAAAAGAAGAAGAATGGGAGGAGGATCTTGAACGATCAAAGAAAAATAGCAACGTCAAATCCCCTTCTACCTTTTCATAAGAAAAATGAGGAATACATATGAATTTTCATAACTCCAAGTTAGTATTATCCCATTTTGTATTTCATTTTCTTCAATGTTAAATATTTCATTAGTGGATGATAAAAAAAGGTTTGTAAAAACTCTTATCTGAACCTAACATATGAAATTTAACATTATTCATTCTTAAAGTGTCATTATTTGATGCATGAAAGCTATGTTAAAATCATGGTTGGATAGGGTGGATAAATATTGATTTGGTTCTAAATTGGTCTACATGATTTGTGTCTACACTAATTTTACAATGAATATTTAAATTCATGAATCGATTATCATTCATGCTCATTATATGTGTTTGTAACCTAAAGAGAACAACCAACTAGTGGAAAAATATTTGACTTGTCAAAGGGATAAGTCGATGTGTTCCCTTCAAACCATTCGATAGGTAATGAGCTTTATTTTTCAAAATAGGGTAATAAGAGTCATGTGCTTTTCAAACTAATCAACTACGTTGTATAAGGTATATAAGGTTTTCTTTCTTGAACAAAACAATTTAACTTAATTTATTTTCCTCTAACTTGATGCTTGAACCCTAACTACATAGCTCTAATCCTCTCCCCAATTCCTATTAATTTATCCAAAGAACCTTACAAACTTCAGCTTGATTTCATCATTAGAATAAGGAAAAACTACTATATCTATTGAGTCAAAGAAAGAACGTGATTTGGTATGAAAATTAAAATTTTTATGCACGTAAACCCTAATTTGCTACTAAATAAAATTAAAGTGTGATACAACTTAACCTATTATTGGATTATGGTCAACACTACCTAGCTGATTGTGAGTATAAACAAATAATTATTACCTAATTCATTGCTAACCAGTTAATTGGCCATAATCACCATTACATGTAGTATGAGGAACTAATGTTGGTTAATTCTTACATTTTTATGTAATCAATCTAACATTGACTACCCTCTTTAACTATATTTCTCTCACAAAATTTGAGCTGTATTTTTTCCAATTCATTAGTGAGTTTTGAATTTAATTTGAAACCTTTTAGCCTTATTTTTAACTATCATTTGTTCCTGATTGATTGTTCATGCAATTAACTAAATTATATTAAATTTGTTGATCTTTAGTAATAGTAATGGTACCCATAATGGTCTGAAAACCTACTCCCATTCTCACTAAAATGGTGAAGGATAAGGATTCATATTAATGATAAGGATTTATATCAATGAACCAATGCCTCATGTTCCACCTCCATATATGGAGGAACCAAAACCTCATATGTATTATAGATATTGTCATCTTTTACCCTAAAATATGATTTAACCTCTTTCTAAACTTCACCTCACTAAAGAATCAACCTTTAACCACCATTTATTTCCATCTATGTCTAAGAAACAAAATAAAATAGTAACTTTAAGGAAAAAAAACTTTCCCTTGTATGCTTCATCAACATTGATATTTGCATTAATTTATATCTTTTATCCTTTATGAAACTTCAACATGACTCTCACATTTTCCCACTAATCATCCTTAAAAATCCTCACTATCATGAGTTAGTTAAAATCTTCTAGAACAACCTATCCTTTAATAAAAGCACCTTAGTGATTACTTCTTATGACAAAAGGGTTGAGATATGCTTGAATAAAGCTAAGGTATTTGAGGTTCTTGGAATTCTACGAGAATAAAATAATAAAGGAAAAGTGCATTAATTTTAATCTTGGCTCCAACATTATCAAGATGCCTTTAAGTAGAATATCTTTGATGTTTGCATTTATCCACTCTTTGAGCTATATAATCCTATCTACTTTGATCTTAATTAAATATCTTATGAGAAATTGATTGTTTCTACCAATGGTTCTACCACCGCCACTAGATTCTAAAGTGTTCCTATTCATGTCAATGAGACTAAACGTGTTAGAACTAGGAATTTAGGTGGTCACCTCTTCTAGGGATTACATATCAAATTTTTATAAGCATGAGGACACATGGAATGGTTATGTAAGATGTGACTATGCATCATGATGTGATTTGAGGCACCATTAGAACATATTGTTTGCTACACTATAAGAGATTATTGTACTATTTTATTCATAAAATGCTTTTCCTCATGTGACATATAAGGATGAAATGATTGCTAGAAATTTGTATGAGGCTGACCAAATTTGTATGAGGCTGACCATAACTTATCAAGGTATGCCATGTGCTTAAAGATCAACATCTCTCAAAACATGGCACACATGGTGAGGCAAGAACAAGATTTTTTAGGGTATATGATGTTTGTGGGAATATAGAATTATCAAATTTGTAAAACCAATGCTTGATTATGTTTTAATTAAGAAGTAGAAGATTCGAAAGTGATGTATTGATGATGAAGATATTTGAACAAGGTAGGATAATGGTGATGATGATATGAATATAGTGGCAATGATTCGATGATGATGAGTGAATGATTAAGATGAATCAAATTTGATGAGATGATGATGGTGTTGATTTCACAATAATGAGACGATGAAGAGGGTGATTTGATGATTGGGATTGGATGATGGATGGTTTCGTTGGTTAGGGTTCGGGTTATGGTTAGGGTTTAGTTTTGGAAAGTAAGGTTAAGGTCTGGGTTTGGTTCGAAACTTGGGGTTAGTGTTTTGAATTATGGTTTTGATTTTGGAATGTGTTTTGACAATGAATATGGCTTGAAGGGTGTGGGTTATGGAGTTAAGAAAAGATAGTAATTAATCTCTAATTCACACATAAGAAGAGACTAAGGGTTTGAAGATTAATCGTTTACAAAGATTTAATTAAACTTGAGATAAACTCACATATAATTCAATACTTGCAATTTGCATTCAAATTCAATTCACTCTTGATCTCTCCAATCATGGATTATATGACTTTATATAGTCATGGGTAACAGTTACAAGATACTAGCTAAAAGGTAAATTCTTCAAAAGATACCTACTTAAAGATACTTGAATATGGAATAGGATAAAAGATAATGGTATATAGAATATTCTTTAAAAAGGTAGATTTATGTCACTTTATTCTCTACCTAATTTCTAACTCTACTAATTAATTAATTAATTAATTAATTTAATCAATTTATATACATGTCCAAGCTGTATATTGTTTCTCCTATGCAGGTAGCTATGTCCTCTATGCATACTATGCACATGCACTTTTACACCTAGTAGCTTGTATGTTACGTGTAACCATCTGTTTGTCTTCAATTCTGTGGGATATCTTTTCTAAATTAAGAACAACCTATTCTATAATGATGAATGCCAATTCTTAAGTGTTTGCTCTTGTATCATTCTCCCCTTATTGATTTGAATTTTCCCTCAAATTTGCATCGCCATAGTAAGGGCTAATGTCTCCAATATTGAATGTCTTTAATACCCAATCATATGTATCTAACAAATCTATCTCATAAGCACTTTCCCTAAAATTTTAAAGTTCTTTGAGAGGACCATCCACCCATGGCATAAGCATGTGTTTCCTTAGATTAGAAAATCTTGCATTCCTCAAGTGTAACCATTCTAAATCTCCCAATTGAAAAATATGTTGACTCCTACGCTTCTTTGCTTTTATCTTGTATACTTCATCCACCTTCTCAATATTACTTCATTTGTTGATGAAGTTTTGAAATAATTCCACTCTTTCTTGTGCATCATAACTCTTCACTTTACCTTTCTTTATCGGTATCATATGTAACACCCCCAAAATTCACTACTGAAAAATTTTGTTTTATCAAAAGATAATAGCGGAAGCCGATTAATAAAACGTGAACTTTGGGAGTATTACCGCCACACTTAGTACCAGAACGGTTCACTCATACCGTTCCAGTACTAAGTGCTAAGGCTAAGAAATGAAATACATTCTGGAAGAAATTCAACACACATAACTCAGAGTAGTGCATCAAATCGTTTACAGGAATAAAATCCACTAATGGTGGTTACTTTAACAACGTTAACATTTAAAACCAAGAATTTAAATGATAAAGAGAAAAAGCCTAACGATACCGGATAATTCCTTACTCTCTTTCCCATAGCTCACTTGAGTAGCAACTGAAAATACCTGCAAGGGCACTGCCCATTGAATAGGCAGGGGCCCCATAAAGGGAATCCCTTCAGTACTACGGTACTGAGTAACCCTTTAATACCACACTTAAAGACAGACCCGCATACGACACATAATGCAAGCTACACATATAAATAATGAGAGATGCATACATAACAATAACAAACATAATACTTTATAAGTCACGATCGATACTTTGGGCCTTAAGCCATGTCATAGTGTAAGATCAATACATTCGGGCCTTAAGCCATTATTCCATCATCATTCAATCAATATCATATTTTATATCCATGTGAGTGCAAGAACCCCACTATTATAGCCGGTGGACCGGAAAGTATACACTCAGGGAAGAACACCTCTGACCACTATTATTGCCGGTGGACCGGAAGATAAACACACAGGGCAGAACGCACCTGACCACTATTATTTGCCGGTGGACCGGTCTGGCCTCGACTCACATGGTGTTCCACTATAAGTGATTAGTATTTTTCCATAATCTGATTCACATACATAACCGATTTTATCGAGCTCGGGACCCCCACTATTATTGCCGGTGGACCGGAATACAGATAACTCATCATCCAGGGCACAACGCTCCTGGCCACTATTATAACCGGTGGACCGGTACTCATAATCACATACCAGGGCAACACGCTCCTGGACCACTATTATATCCTGTGGACCGGTACACAATATCTCATACCAGGGCAACACGCTCCTGGACCACTATTATAACCGGTGGACCGGTACTCAATATCATAATCATCTGGGCCCAGCGCATTAATATTCCACTTTCAATAATAGTATCTTTCCTTTTCTTTAATCAGCACATCAATCATATTTATTTGCCTCGAATGGGAGATTGATAACCCGGGACACAAAGGTACACCGGTCGTACCGGTGCATATCAGCTACTCAGTACCCTTCAACCATGAACCCAAGGACACAAAGGTACCCTAGTCGTACTAGTGCATAAAGCTAACTCAGTACCCTACCGACAAGGACACCTAATCCATAAGTATGCATACCCCCTAACTAGGTCCGTAGAGCTAGGAAGAGTAAGATATAGGGCCTGGCTGGGGCACAAAGGCACACCAGCAAATACCAGAATAATCGTGGACTAAACCACGTCCTTAGGGTAGCGACCCCTAGGAAGTCAACATTCCCGATCTCGAGGTCTTTCACTTTAAGTAATAGTGTCTTAATTAAGGTGATCACAAAAAGTATGATAATCCGATACTTATTCACTTTCAATCGTTCTGATATCATTAATCATTTCTTATTCAGATGATTATCCAAAATATCACAGAGAAACCATTAAGGCCATCCTAATTATCAAATACTCTTACTTGGCTAATCAACATTATTTAAATCATATCATAATGTTCCACAATCTCAAAGACATGTTAGGTACAAATTACTCATTTTCCCTTTACTTATATAATTGTTAAGTATCCATTCCTTACTTGATGAATTACCACATTACCCTTAAGGTTGCATAATTACCAAATTGTCTCCTACACTTTTTAGATCACCATTCACCCCTTATAATTACTACGCTTATCATAATTCCCTTTTGGTTGGTTATATTACCAAATCACCCTTCTTTTTTGTTATAATTACTAAATTGCCCTTGAGTTGGATAAATTACCAAATCGCCCTTCTCCTTATCATAATTACCATTTTACCTCTCTCAATTATTTTAATTGCCATTTACCCTTTTCAATTATCATAAATTCCAAATTAACCTTCCTCATAATTAATTTACCCCTCTTCATAATTACAACTACCAATTTTACCCTTCTCCGTATTTAAAATTACTATAATGCCCTTTAATTGGTTAATTTACCAAATTACCCTTTTATAGCATCATACTTATCCAATTGTCCTTCTACAATCATAATTTAATTTCTAAATTATCCTTTTTCGTTATCATAATTACCACGTTACCTCTTACTCCCAAGTTTACCATAATATCCTTTTATTTACAAAATTACCATTTTCCCCCTTACATCCAATTTTACCATAATATCCTTTATTTATGAAAACTACCACCATACATCTTTTACTTTACAAATTACTATTTTACCCTTTCACATCCAAGATTACCATCTTTATCTTTCCATACATAATTACCATTTTGCCTTCTTTCCCAAATTACCATATTACCCCTTTACTTATAAATTACCACTTCACCATTCACTTATAAAATTTACCATATTACCCTTTACTTATGAAATTACGATTTTGCCCCTCTACCTCCAAAATTACCATAATGCCCTCCTTCATCCAAAATTACTATTTTACCCCTACTTCCAAAATTACCATTTTACCCTTCTTTCTCACAACTTACAATTTTATCCTTTACTTGTAAATTATCATTTGGCCATTTAATCATAAAATTACCATATTATTCTTTTATCTCAAAAATTACCGAAATACCCTTTTCACTTATAAAATTTCCACTCAACCCCTTTATTCACCATTTTTATGAATTTACTAACACTACATAAAATAATGATATTAATACTTCATTTTTATCATCTAAGTCCACCAACTTGTCATTTTCAACATAATACTCATTAGCAACTACACACATTGATTTATGTACCTCATAAGCATAATTACTAAAATACCCTTAAACAATAACATCATTCATGCATTAGGAACATGATACATCATAAACAAGTATTTAACATTTTCATCAATAATCAAACTCCATCCTTAATTAACATACCTACATATGGAACAAAGTCATCACGCTTTTTCCTTTTTATCAAACAATATAAGAAACCATATACATATCATGCTAAGCATACAAAACGTGCATAAAATCATACTAAACCCTAAATGTGCTAGCATACATTTTTCCATATATTTAAGGGAGGATTAACGGTTACCTTAATCCCGCAAGATATCAAATCTTACCAAGCATAATTAGCAACTCAACACCTAAAATAATATCCATTATTTTTATGTTAGAAATAAGAATCCAAGCATAAAACTTTATAAAATTTAATTAGTAAAACACTTAACATAAAATACTATTATACCTTAAAAATTAGCTAAATGATTTCCAAAATTCAAGGGGGAGCTCACACTGCATGAGCAGTGTGAGTCTGATGCAAAAATAAGGGGTGGAAGGGTTCGAAGGGCGGTGAAGGAAGCAAAATCTATTTTTTTGGGTTAGGGTATTTAGGCTAGAAAAGAAGGTGGTTGGGGGAGGTTCTAAGGCAAGTGAATGGTGCAGAAGTGAAGAGGGGGTGTAGGTGGAGGCTAGGGGTAGTTTCACGGCGTCATAGGGCGGCGGAGATGGCAGCGGCAAGGCAGCGAAGGTGGTTGCTGAAGTAGGTCGAGGTGGAAGGGTTGGGAAGAAATGAAAAGTCGAGGGAAAAATGGAGGGGTGCAAGGGTTGGTTTTGGCCAACTAAGGCATGGCGGTTGTAGAGGGGGTTGCAGGGTGTCGAACGGTGGGTTGGGTGGCGGCAGAGGTGGACGGACGGCGGCGGAAATGGCGGTTGCAGGTGGCTCGGGTGTAAGGGGGAAAACTGGGGAGAAAAAGGAAGAAGAGGAGAAGGAAGGAAGTGCAGGGCTCGAAGGGCGGCGTGGTGGTGCAGGGTGGTAGTAGGCGGTGGCAGAAGGCGGCGCAGGGGCTGGGCTTGGTGGTTCAGGCGGCGGAGGCTGGCGGTGATAAAAAAACCGAGGAAGAAAAATGGGGAAGAAAGAAGGAGAGAGGAGGGAGTTTGGGGGAAGACAAGGGCTTGAAAATGAGGGGAATGGAGGGCTGGGAGATGGAGAAAAAGAAGAGGGAGAAGAGAGGGGGCAAGGCTGGCCGACGATCGTGTTGCAGGTGGTAGGTGGTAGTCGGGTGGCAGGGGAAGACGGGGAGAAGAAGAAAGAAAATAGGGAGAGGGAAGGAAAACGGCAGGGGAAGAGAGAGAGGGAGAGGGAGGTAGGTGGTGGCCAGGTTGTAGGGCAGCTCGGTGGTCGGGCATGGCGGTAGGTATGGTGATGAGGACGGGTCAGGGTTTCGGGGTGATCGAAGAAGAAAGAAAATAGGGAGAGGGAAGGAGACCCAACCGGCACATAAGAAAAAAAACAAGCGGCCAGCCCGGTTCAGGGGAGAAGGGAGGGTTGGTGCGTGTAGGGCGAACGGGCCCATGGCCCAAGCGGGGGGAGAGGGGGCGGTGCAGGCCGAGCGGATGGCCCAAGGAGGAGGAAAAGGGAAAAAAAAGAGAAGAAAGGAAAAATTGTAAAAAGGGAAATGGAAAAATAGTAAAATAAATTAAATTAATTTATAAAATTATAAAATGTAATATTCTTGGTAAATTATTTAATTTAATAATTTAATTTATCATAATCTAATATATTAGTTTAAAAAGGATAAAGTTGGTAAAATATTAGTTTGGAAAATTATTGAAATAAACTAATATGATAAATAGCAAAATATTTATTTTTAATTTATTAAATACTCTTATCCAAATTTACATACTCTAAAATCCATACAATAATTAAAATAAATAAATTTACAAACGAATTTTATTTCAAATAAAGTTATTTATTAAAATATAGGTTTTCGAAATTTTTGGGGGATTACATCATATCAATCAAATTATATGGATTAATACTATACGCTATCTTGAATCTAGTATTCTAAGATAATGCATCCGCCACAACATTCTTTTTTCCATCCACGTGTCATGTAGAGAACACAAATGTCTGTAAGAAGCTTATCCACTTAGCATGTCTTGGACTCACTTTCTTTTAACCATGTAAATAATTCAAAATCTCATGATCAGAGAGAAGTACAAAAGGCTTGGGTCTCAAGTAATTAATCCATGTGTCTAAACAACACATAATAGTATATAACTCTTTATCATAAGTCAAATAGTTGAGTCTTACACCATTCAAATTTTCACTAAAGAAAAGCAATCAGTATCCTTTCTTGTGAAAGCACACCACCAATGTCTACACCACTAGCATCATAGGTTACTTCAAATAATTTATCAAAATAAGGTAAAGATAATACCAGTGCATTTGAGAGCTTTATCTTTAATTCTTCAAAAGCCATTATCATTTCATCATTCCTATAGAACTCTCCTTTCTTCATCAGTTGTGTGACAGATGTTGTAATGGTAGGGAAGTCTTTGATGAACTTCCTATAGAATGAGGCCAACCCATGAAAACTTCAAACTTTGTGGACATTAGTAGGAATAGGCCATATTTGTATAGCTTCCACCTTTGACGGATCAACTCTAATACCATCGTCAATCATAATATAACCAAGAAAAATCACCCTCTCCATCATAAAATCACATTTATCCATCTTACCATAGAGCTTCACCTCTCTAAGCTTATCAAATATCCACTTTAAGTACTGTATGTGCACAAACTCGCTCTTACTGTATACTAAGATATCATCAAGGTAAACAACAACAAAGACTACAAGGAATGGTCTAAGTACCGCAGTCATCAATCTCATGAAGGAACTTGGTGTATTACATAACCCAAATAGAATTACCAACCAGTCATACAACCCATACTTAGTCTTGAAGGTTGTCTTCCGCTCGTATCCTTCCCTTATTCTCATTTGATGATAACCACTACTAAGATTAGCCCTTCTTGATTTTCCATCTCTTCCCTTCACCAACCGAGTGGTGCTTCTCCAAACATGCCTCTAAGTGCTATATTTTAGTGTTTTCTTGATGAATTATTGGGATAATCTTGAAAAAGAGTCACGTTCTGAAAGAATCTTTAAGTAAATACACATTCTTTCAAGAATCTTGAAAAAAGATGGGATCTTGATCACAATAGATCAAACCTAAGGCTTAGATACCATAATTGATGTGATTGGGAATATGGAATTATAAAATTTGTAAAACTAATGCTTGATTATGTTGTAATTAAGAATTAAAATATTAGAAAGTGATGTATTGATGATGAAGATATTTAAACAACGTAGAATAATGATGATGATGATTTGATGATGATGAGTGAATGATTAAGATGATTTGAATTTGATGAGATGATGATGATGATGTTAATTTAACAATGATGATGAGGATGATTCTAAGATTAGGATTTGATGAATGATGGTTTTATGGGTTAGGGTTAGGGCTAGGGTTTAGTTTTGAAAAGTAGGGTTAGGGTTAGGGTTAGGGTTAGGTTCAAAACTTAAGGTTAGGGTTTTGAATTAGGACTTTGATTTTGGGATGTTTTTGGACAATGGATATGGGTAGAAGGGTATGGGTTATGAAGTTTAGAAAAGATAGTACTTAATCTCTAATTCACACTAAAGAATATATTAAGGGTTTTAAGATTAATCGTTCACATAGATTTGATTAAACTTTAGATGAACTCACACATAATTAAACACTTGCAATTTACATTCAACTTCAATTCAATCTTGATCTTTCCCATCATGGGTTCTATGGTTTTATATAGCTAATTCTACTAATTACAAGATACTAGTTAAAAGGTATAATTCTTCAAAATATACTTAGTTAAAAGATACTAGAATATAGAATATGCTAAAAGAAAGTAGAATATAGAATATTCTTTAAAAAGGTAGATTTATGCTACTTTATTCTCTAGTTAATTTCTAACTCTACTAATTAATTAATTAACTAAAAAAATTAGTATGCACATCAAAGCTGCATATTATTTCCCCTATGCATGTATCCATGTTCTCCATGTATGCTATGCACATACACGTACTTGCATAGTAGCTTGCATATTACGTTTCACCTATTACTAGCAACGTAACAGTCCATTTGTATTAAATTTTATGGGAGATCCTTTATATATAAATAACAATAGATTTTATAATGATGATGATAATTCTTGAGTGTTTGCTCATGCATCCGTACGTTTTTCCCATCACAGTTATCTTGGAGGATTTCTAGGTCTCATTTAGATATTTCAATTTCATTCCTCTCTATTTACTAAATAGATTGGATATTTTTGATAAGATGACCTTATAACCAATAAGATATGGGTTGAGTGAGAATAGTCAAAGTCTCATACTTACTATGAAGGTTAGAGCTTCATTGACATACACTAGTAGGATGCTAACTACTCAAGCTCCTCATTCTCATGATACATATGATTTGGAAACTCCTCTTATTACTCCCTATCCACTCGCTACATATTCCACAATTCTTTTTTGCTATATCATATGTTGTATCTATACCCACTACTCTCATCCATCAAATTCTTAGGGTATAAATATATTTCATGGCCTTTAAGACTTGCTTATCAAAGGATTTTAGACTATATACTAGAGATTTACATGCATAGACTATACACAAGCTCGATTATTGTACCATTTGGTAGTCTTGAGAAAGCTATGTATTTTATGCATTCTACTACCTCTATTAAAGGCCCACTGGGTCTATAAACTCACGTATGCTCCTAAAACATAGAAGTAGGCCCAAGATATATCTAGATCTCCATAGTATACTATATTTGAGGGTTAAATTATTACTTCTATAATCACTACAAGTAATTAGGGTGTTAAGGATAATGATACTAAGGAGATTGCGTCTCTACTTAGTACTAAGTAACTAAAGTATGCACTAGGCTCTCAAGATGATGTTGATGTTGAGTTGGATAATGTATTTGTAGAGAACTCAAAGGATACACTATCAAATGATTCTCTTTACTCAAATATAAAGGTTCTTTTGATTTATCTCACTATTGTTACTCACCCATCTAGATCCACACCTTTAGAGTCTTCCCTTTGATTTACCTCTAGTTAATATCTAGGCACCATTGGTGGTGATTAGAGCTCTATAAGCCATGATCATATTAGTGTATGGGATACATTTTTTTTACATCCTTTTTGGTGTTATGCTTATGCTCTTATTGTTATCCATACTTTATCTTTATTGTCATATATTCTTAAAACCACATTTTTCTAGGTTAATTAACTCATATATCAAGAAGATTTACTCATAAATACTTTTATCTCATATTCGGTGAATTGAATGAGCTTTATTTTATACCTTCTTACCCTAATGGAACGATGAGTAATGATAATATGTTTTGATATACAATTTTATATGCATATGCACATGCCACATTTTCATGTTATTTGATGATTTATTTGACACTTGAATAAGTTAACTCATCTAATGATATCTCTCATGCAATCATCCTTTTAATGATACATTTTGAGAAATTCCTTAAAGTATTATATAATTTAGGTAATGATTCATCCAAGTATATTGTTAGATTATGCTCTTGAAATTTTTGATAAATTGGTACATTTAGTCAGAAGTTTAATCAGCATGATACTTATACTTTCTTATTATCAAAATTTCTTGATAAGTAGTAACTCTATTAGAAAAGGAAATTTTTTCCATTGAACTTATGTATAGGTTACATGTTGAATGGAATCTCTAAATTTTTAATAAGCATACACTTGTAAGATTCCACCATAATTAATAAGCATGTGAAACATTCTAAAGATTCTATGAGAAGAGTCTAACCTATCTCACATTGGTCATCCATATATAGTAAACTCTAACCAAACAATTTCACATGTGTTAAATTATTATATCTAATTTAGGCTGCTCTTTCTGATAGTTAAACTAACATGACATATATATTTTGAAGGAATGCTTGGTCTCTCTTTTATTTTCATCTAGACTTCTTCCTTATTAGTGGGTATGCCTGCCGATGTGAGCGGTATAATTGTTGAATACTTTAAATTATGAAACCATTCATAATTGATTCAAGCATATTATTCATAATAATTCAATTATTATTTTGATTCTTCATGCTAAGCACATGTGTGTATTCTATACCACCTTGATAATATGAGATATTAGTGTTGTTGCTAATAATTTAAAGTTTTTCATGTGTCATTATAAGTAATATTCCCTAAACTATCACAAATCCTTCACTTATAATTGTTTGTGATAATGTGTAATATATATAGATAGATAGATAGATAGATAGATAGATAGATAGATAGATAGATAGATAGATAGATAGAAAGATAGATAGATATATGCTATGCATAAATTGATAAAAGCTTAAGACCCAACTACTTTTATTTGCTAACTCATTTGAACAATGTTACTTAACAAAGAATGAGTTTAAAGGTTTAAATACTTTTTAGAAACATATTTTTCATTGTATACATGCTAGCACATGCCTTCACTATCATTCCTAATTAAATATACACGTTTGTTTGTGTTCACATATGATTACAAGAGTTTTATATTCTCTATGAGCATATATGATACTCTTACTGAATGTTGATCTCATTCATCAACTTCCCTTTTTTCGTTGAAAATTTAAGATCTAGAAAGTTACATTTTTTAGGAAACTACTTTCTTGATGCACACATATTCTCCCTCTTTCTCCTTCTCAATTAAATATTAAGAAGCAATTCATGCATAGCTTTTTGATTAATGTTTATAATTTAATTTATATTTACGTGAATGTTGATGCTTAATTGTAATAACTTGAGATTACAATCTACTTATATATACTATATGACATGGAAAGTTATTAGGACATGCTTCCTCTATTATCTTTACATCCATACATATACAATGTTTTTTATTTTTTATGACTAAATGTTCATACTTGATACACATAGATGACATTTTATGTTTTGACATCGATACAATTATCACGCTCACTAATTCACCATATTTTTAACAATTTGGTTCTTGTATGCATGGTCCATCCTATTTCTATTCCTTTATATTTATTGCCCATTTATTACTATGAAAAGGAAACAATTGATTTAATTTGAGGATAATGGAGCTTTCAGACAATTCCTTTCTTGAGTAGACTTGCACAAACATCATATGTGACATAAATATGATTATTTTACTCTCATTTTGAATAACCAAGTGAAACACTAAATTGCTTAAATGTTACGTGGGTGTATACTTGCAACTATGGTATTCTTTTTCACATCATTTATGGTTAATATGTTTATAAAACTCCTTGATGGTATATGCTTCTATGAGTTACACCTTAGTGTTTTACCATATTATAGATCCTTGGGTAATGATATGACCCTATATAATATGAAACTTCCAATCTTAAGATGATTATATAGATCTACAACTCATCATATTATGAACAAGTTACTTATTGAATATCTCATTTATCCCATTCCTTATTTTTCCCAGGATTTATGTCCACCATATAAAATGAAAACATTTGAAAAGGTTTTATGTCATAACTTTCATTATGAAATTTTCATACACTATCTTGTGGATCTCTATTAATGCTGAGGGATACTCTCATATATATATATATATATATATATATATATATTCATAATCCTTGTTGCACTCACCTTCTTATTTAGTGAATTAGTTAGATTTATGCAACTATAGAATTTATTTTCATATCATTACTTGGGTGTTTTTAGGACTACTTGAGTATGTTTTGCCTTATTTATATGAATATCCGAATTATGAAATCTCACAAGATTTAGTGTTATCATATCTTAGATATTCCCAATATTTATCATATTACTAATATATAAATCCTCTTAGGGATAACATATATTTTTTACTTGATTACTTGTTTTATTACCTTAGGCATAACCTAAGGGGGAGATATGTCGTATTTGTTTAACTCATGTTAGTCATTAATAATATTAAGTATAATTTATCTCCTTGTGCTTTATTAGAGCATGTGCATATTTTGAAGGGTAGTTTCACTTCATATGTATTTAATTTCTTATGCATTTATCTTTTGATTGGAGATCTTATTTGCTAAAGTCCGTTCCTTTTGTAATGAAAAAAAGGGGAGAACGGGTTAAAACTTGTTATGTACTAACTTGTTTTATTATTATATTGCCACTCATATGATACTTGTGTCATTTTATTTTAAAATGGAAAATATATGATCCATATGATTTGATAAAAAGTAATACTTTCTTACTTTCACATCTTTATACATTATCTATCAATGTATTGGCATCTTTTTGTCCATCATCACCAAAAAAAGGGGTGATTTTTGACCTCATAGGCCAATCAACATTTGTTTTGATGATAACAACTTAAGTATAAAATTTAATTATTTGTGAAGTGTGCATGTGTATCATAGTAAAAAATGAAGTATTTAAGACTAAATGAATTCAATTTTATAGGTCATCTCCCAATGAAAAGCCAAAGATAAAAAAGGGTGACATAATACAACTCTAGCTTCACATATTTAAATAACATATGTAATATACAAACCATGAAGGGATAAGTGTACTCATGATAACAAGACTCAAATTTCAAAGAGTATGTGACATCTTAAATTTTATGTACTTATGATTTACATATTAAGTATTTAGATTCTTAAATGATTTCATATCTATAATCCTAATCAAAAATCATTTTGAAAGATCTTAAATTGATTTCATGCAACAAAAATATTTCCAAGTATTTGTGTAAAAGGTTGTCATATATTGATTTTTTTAAAGTTTTTTTATATATGACTTGAATTGAAATACTCACCATAAATTCTATAAAAAAAATTGGATTAATGAAAGGTTTAGATGTTTACTTTATAGCAAAGATGGCACTCAATGTTGAGCTTTAAAGCTCAAGATGTAATATTTTTTATAAATGTGTATAGTGTTGAAAAGAGGTTGATTAATTGACTAGTTTTAAAACTCGTCAAGTGGTTTCCAAATTAATCAATAGGAATCAAAACTTATCTACTAGTCTAAGAATTTTTTTTAAAAAAATTCTCCATTGTAATTTGACCACTAGAGTCCTTTTTATGCCCAATAGGTAGTGTCAATTTTTTCTTCTTCTATTAGAGCTATAAATAAGAGTTATTAAACTTCAATAAACATAAATCAAGCTATATAAAAATCTTCACTAGTTGTTACTCACTTTCATATACTATCTAGCGAAGATCATTATTATATTCATTCAAACTCATCTTCTCAAATATAAGTGAAGAGTGGTGTGCTCTGTAGAATTCTTGAAAAAGGTCATTGAGATTGTAGTCTTATAAACCTAGTGATGATAACTAGGTAAAGTGTAAATCATCTCCTAGAGAGTCATTAATATTATAGGATCATAAACCAAGAGAGGAGTGCTCATCATCAGTTACCCACTACAAATAAAGAGCGATTCAAATGTAAAAGCCAAAACCTTTTGGTAGTGGATGTAGATAAACTTTGTAATGTTTCCTGAAAAAACTGTTAATTTTGGTGTTAATTATTTGTCATCCTTCTACTTATTTCTCAAAAAGTTTTTATTTGGCATTATTGTTACAAAATACTCTATTTACCTTTCTAGAGCATATATATGAGCTTATAAGTGCACTTCCCACTTTTCTCTTGGTTTATTCTTATTCCATTCACTCCGTCTCTCCTCGCTCTATGACTACCACTTTCAAGTCACCACCCAGCTTCATCAACCAATTCAACCTTCCATATTCCTCCCTGTTTCCCTACTCTGTGGAATCCATTTACCCAAATATTCCTATAGCAATTTTAGTGTTGTTGAATAACATTGTGATTATGTCTTGTGTTTTGATGATTATTTGCATTTTTGGTGATTATATCATGTACATTTCATAATACACTTTATCATAGATAATGCTAATTTGTATGATTATTATTGAAATGCCCCGAAAATTTATAATTGTATAAACTACATTTAAAGGATATTTATTATAAGAATTATTTAAATATATTATTTTTAAATTGAATTAATTAGGGCAAATCAAGAAGAAATTTATAAGTATTTTTATTAGAAGAGAAATTGAGTATTTTAGCTAATTAAGCATTTTATTTTGAAAATTAATTAAATAAATTATTTTATTTAAAATAAGAATAAGAAAATAGTTTTAAATTAATAATAATTTTATAAATAAATTAATTGGAGAAATTTAGTGTGTTTTACTAATTAAAATGGAAATTATGGAAAATCTTTTAAAAATTCTAATTTAGACAAAAAAAGGGATTTAATATTATTTTATTCAAATATTATTATTTTTAAATATCCCAAATATTTTAATTAATTTAAATACCAAACATAATTATTTCTTTCTTTTTCTTCTTCTTTTCTTTTCCTTTTTCTTCTTCACCCCGAACTGGGCCAACTCGCGGCCCAGTCTTCCTCTTCTTCTTCCTTCTGGCCTACCCGCGCCGCGCACCCTTTGTCCCCCTCGAAGTGCCGCCTTTCTTCTTTTCTCCACTCAACACGCGCCGTTATGTTTAATGAATTTTCCCCGTCGCGCCTGGTTCGCCTGTCTCCCTTTCTTTTCTCTTCTTTTCCCGGCCGACCGGTCCAACCGCCTGCCTTTCTTCTTCCTCCTTCGCACCTGCCAGCCCCGACGCCAGCCTGCAACGTTCGCCGCCCGCCCTAGTTTTTCGCCGGCGATCTAGCTCGATTTGACCGGCATTTTCCTCCCTTTCTCTTCTCCTCGTTTTGGCAGCCTCATAAACCCTATCAACTCTCCCTTTTGTCGCGTGATACTCTCTCTCTCCTGCCCAACCCCTTTCCCCCGTTTTGACTCCCACCGGCCGACCACGCCACCGGCGATCGGAACCCTACCTTCCCTATCTACTAGCCAACCCATATAACCCTAGCCTCCCTTCTAAGCCTATAAATACCCTCGTAAGCAGCTCTATATCGAGCTCTTGATCCTCCAACCCAGAATTTTCCCTTTATCGCTGCCACCCCTTTAGACACCTATTCCGCCGCCTCCGGCCAACTACGCCACCTTCTCTAGCAACCCGTGCACTCCTTGCACCGCCCTCTAGCTAACCAAACCTCCCTCATCCCTCGATTCTTTCTGAACAAGTCTCCCCGACTGTGCAAACTTCCCTTCTCGATCAACCCTTTCTTCCACCTCCGCCGCCCTTCGAACCACCATTAACCACCTCTTCCACCGCTTCTGCCACCTATTTCTCCTCCCATTCTCTTCTTCAGAACCTCCTCTATCTCCCCATACCTTTATTTTCCTTTTTCTCCCTCTCCTCCTCTTTCTTTCTCCTTCTCCTCCATTCAGCCACCACCATCGCTCCCGTGCGCCGCCACCTTTGGCTGCTCCACCACCTTCATTCTGTCCCTCTACTTCTGGGCAACTCAAAACACCCCAGCTCCCATTTTAATTCTTCCTATCTTATTCCCAGCATGCAACTTTCCCCTCTTTCTTTCTTCTTTCCGGCCACCGCCGCCACCTCCGTGCGCCACCGCCGGTGCCGCCTATCCCCACCAACATTTGGTTGAACCCTAGACCCTCTCAGCTATTTTTCCCTATTTTTATAACCCTTAAATTATTTTATTTCAACTATTTACATATAAATACTATTATTATTCTTCTTAATATTTATATTTTAATATGCATTATTATTATTATTATTAGTATTAATATTTTATTATTATTTATGTTGAGGGCTGAAGCCTAATATATTTTAATTCGATTTTATAATTAGTCTTCTTATTATTTCTATAATTACTATTATTAATATTAAAATGTTATAAGTATAATAATAATTATTATTATTATTTTCTATTTCGAATTTCCATTATTCTTATTTATTATTATTAATATAAATATTTTAACATTAGTGGTGTTAATAATGTCATTATTATTATTATTATTATTATTATTATTATTATTATTATTATTATTATTATTATTTATGAATTGGCTTATTTATTTTACAAATAATATTTTTAGTATTATTTTGGTAAAGGGTCGAATCCCTTATTTCACTTTATTTTTGAGTAATGCCTTTTTATTATTATTTCTACTATTTTCTTATTCTTATTAATATTAATATCAAAATTATTTTAGTATTTTGTTATTATTATTTTATAAAAAAACTATTGTGTTTGATTATTATTTCTACTATTTTCTTATTCTTATCAAGACCTCTCAAGCAAAAGAACTAGGAAAAATTGTGTTTGATTAGTCAATTTTATGAAAAATTAGGAATTAGCTAGTTAATTGATAAATAAAACAAGTTAAATCCCCCCTTATTTTACAGTATTATGTCTTGGGTTTATTTCTCTCACTAATATGTTTCATTTGATTCTCGATCTTCCTCGTCATTTCTCTTTATATATTAAAAGTCCTAAAATCCTTCAAATTGTACTTAAAATTATGGTGATAAAAAATAAATGAGTTTTGGTTTTGGAAAAGGCTTGAAATCTTAATAAACTTGTGAATTTCAAGCGCATCGATCGACTAGTTTTCCCAACTAATTAACTAGTATGCTCAGAAACTGTCAACTATATTTTTCATTAAGTGATTTGGCATGTTTGCTCAAACTGATTGACTGGTTGTCTCGCAATTTCATATCTTTTCTCTAATTTTGATTCAAATTTCTTTCTAATGTTTATAAAAACTACTAATTATAATCTATCTATGCTAATAACCATATTTTTACGCTTAGGGATTATTTTTACATTATTTAGGTAACTCTATGATAATTTTTTAGCTAAATTTTCCTAAAAATATTTCTTTGAGTCATATCTCACCTTCTCTGTTCTCCATCACTTTTCTCTCTCATTCAATAGCCAAGGCTACATGTTTGACTTTCTATACCACTAACCTAACCTAAAAAACCTTTATCATGTCTCATCTTAATCAAACCTTACCTCCTTTATATCAAATTGTGACCTCTTTACACTTTTTGTTTCCCACACTCAACCTAAGTCAGACTTTCCTTCCCCCCACTTGGTTATGTCAACCAATATTCCCCCTTAGACCCCATTTTATATTTAATATTCACCTTATCACCTGCATTTGCTAATTCTCTCCCTTTCCCATTGTGTAAATTTGCCCAAGTGTTGGGCACTCTCAATGGCACTCCTTTTTCTTCTCTACTAGGACAAAACATAGGCTTGTTGCATATTCCCTATACTTTGATCAAAATTACCATGTTCTCTTTATCCCCCTGATCTTAGTTTAACCTCTACCTTACATCTCTAAAGTAAGAAAGAATTAAAGTTTTTAGGAAGGTTGTAGACCTTGGGTTTTGGTTTTAAGTTTCAACTCTGAGAAATGTTGTATTATATTTTCTTTCTACCCCTTCTTCTTCAAATTTTATATCTATTATACATTGAAAAAGTATTTATTATTATTATTATTATTATTATTATTATTATTATTATTTTGATTCTTGATTCTCTTAGGAATCGAGGTCTTACTAGATATCCACTGAGTTAGGATTTTTACGCTAGAAGAATTACTTGATGTTAAGGAATTCTTATATTTAATATAAATGAGGTTTTTTTGCTTATTGTGGTAATGCAGGAGCATCTAGTGGTCCTCAAAATAATGAGTTGGTATTTCTAATAATGGAGTCAATCATCTTAAACATTCTTGATAATAGTTCTATCATTGATATTGAAAAGACTTTAAGATGTTCTTGCAGGTATGTTACATAATTGCAAGGTGAAGATATTTGAAGAAGTCAAGATACATGAAGATACCTAAAGTGTATAATTCATGCAAAGTTATGGCAAACATGGGATGACAATGCAACAAGATTGATATGGTGATCTTATTAGTTATATTAGACTTGTTGTAAACCCTAAGATATATTTCATGTAAGTTAGGATATTGTTGTTATTTTATGTATGTATTATAGTCGGTTGTAATGCTTTGTAATGATTTTCATTAATATCATTTAAATGATGATATTCCGACTAGGGTTAGGGATTATAGGATATTAATTCAGGTTGGTTAAGGCTAGCTTGAGTTAAGGTTCCTAACGGCTAGTTTTCTACTAACTTAGTCGACTAGCTAGTTGATTAATAATCCTATAAATACTATCCTATTTCATTGTACACAGCATTATTAAGTTCAAATGATAAAATCTACAAGTTTAACACTTGAGTATCCTCTCTTTTGAGATTGAATTCTAGATAGGAATTGACCTGGGTAACCTCCTAAATAGAAGGCTTTGAATGTTTCTACTGATTCATTCAAAGTTATCCATCCCATTGAGTTCTTGGTTGAAGATTCTTTTTCTTTATTTCATAGCTTACTAAAACTGTGCAATGTCTTTCTTTCCAACTTCAAATCCAATTGAAGATCAGACAAAAATTCATGATCAACACTTCCCCCACTTTGATTCGCATCATGTGGTTCCATATTATTAATCGAGCATTTAGTAGAGTTATTCTTAAAATTAAAGCATGTTTAGGTTCCTTGATTTTGATATCATATAATGCCAAAATTTGTAGGCCTCCATGTGATTATATGTGTACAACATGTCTCTTTATATTTTTTATGACATATCAACATATTAATATTAATATGGGAACGTTTGGTAAGTTTTAGTATATGGATTGTAAGTTTGGGTGTTGTCTTACCTAGACTAGTCAATCAATTCATTGAACCTATTGACTAATTTTGTGAAGAGTCGGTTAGTTTGGGAATTTCGATTAGTTGTTTGGGAGATCATCGAATTGGTTTGATGAACCAAGTTACTATGAATGGTTGATCGATTTTCCAAACTCATCGACTAGTGACCTTATGCCAAAGTGGTCTTATCTTTACTTAGAATTATTGATTTATTTGATCAAAGCCATCAATTGGTTTTGCTATAAATAATATTTTTGTGTGACCAAGGAGTCGAAAGGTCCATTGATATGATTTTCGTATAGGTTTGGTATAACTAGACCAATTGGTTGGTCCTAGGGACCAATCCACAAGTATGGATGCATACTGCATGGTTCGTTGTTACTTATTTTTTCTTCCTTCAAGCCATCTACATTAATATTTTTGTGTAAATTACAACATTGTAAATATGATTACAACCATGTTTACCTTTAAATCAATATGAATCATAATGTTAGTATTTAAGCCTTGAATTAGTTAAGTTTGGTGTCATCTCTAAACATATAATTGGTGGCTTTTATAACCTGTTGATGCCTTTGGCATTATCACTTGGAAACACTAGTTTTGGATAATAACGGAGTTAAATTATGACTTAAGATATCACTTGATAATTAATAATTAACTGATTAATATTTCATTCAAGCCTTTTTCTCCGATTGTCAGGGTAGCTATCTAAGAGTTAGTGGTAGGGTTGCTCTATCTTTTTATGTTTTCACTATGTGTGTATTTCATTCTTTACTAGGTTGTAGTTAATAGGGGGCATGTGCATATCTTTGAGGTATAGGATTAAACTATGGCAAGCTAGCATGGCATTGGTGTCTAGTTTAGGTGGGTGAGGTATCCCATTAAAAGCCATTGGCACTTGTATTATCCAGTGCTTAGGTGGGTGTGGCATCCTATCTTTTAGCCCTTACGGTAAAGCCATTCAATGCATGATGGGTGAGGTATCCAGTATAGGACCCTTTAATTTACTTTATCCGTTTATGGGGTGTGGTGTACAAACTTTTTAGCCCTCAAGGATGATGCATTCATGGTGTGATGGGCGGAGTATCCCAATACAATCCCCCTTGACATACTTTAGCCATATGTTGTCCCATGGTGTGTTAGTCATCATAGTTGGTGCATTCGATGTGTGATGGGTGTGCTATACTTGGAGAGAAGCCCCTTCGATGTATTTTGATCCCATGTGGTAGGTATAGTATCCCATTTTTTTATATATTGTCATAACTTTCCTTCATGGTGGAGAATAGGGTCTGGTCAGAAAATTTATCTTAAAAAATGGGAATTATATGATCATTAAAAGAAGATTTAAAATATGATTTACATTTTGTGGTCGTAATTCATTTACCATATTATTATTCTTCCATGCACTCCCTATCTTATTATCATATATTGCTATACTTAACACCATGCCACTATGTGACCTCAATGTGCTACATGAGCCCTCACATGTTTTAGGTACTCAATTTTACCAATACTTCACTATAATAATACTACACTTGTATGGTCAATGTGATGATTTAGCTTTTGATCTAGGGAGAAAAGGATGATTTCCAAGAGTAGGATTCTCAGTTAGAGTTCTTTGAGGATGATACTCTGAGCCATCCATGTCTTGGCGATTCAAGAGTTATCATTTAATTTGGTTAATAATTAGGCTAATTGATTAGATGTGTTTTACCTACTATATTAGGGTGTATTTTGATTCTTTTTTGTTATTTAAACTCTTAGATTTGATTCCTCTATTAGATTTTATAAACTCTCATACTCCCTTCCATCCATATTATTTCTATTTTTATCATTCTCATTATTAGTATTATTATATTGTTAGTGAGCATGTGTTCTTTCACAATTGTTTCCTTTTTACTGTGAATCAAGCAAGTGTTCAGTGATAATCACAACTCTCTCATGGTTGTTGTGCTAGTAACATTCCTCAATTTTTTTTTCAAATACTTCCACATTATTTTAAAAATAAAACTTTCTAGTTCATAAATTAGGGGTGTTATAGGTTGGTATGAAAGCTTATTAGTTTTTAATCTTGGCATTACATTGCTTAAATTTTGTTTGTTTCACTTAAAATTTTAGAATTTGGTTTAGTTAGCAAGTGAGTGTTGATTTTGATTAGGATTTAGCCTTAAAATTTATAGGATAGGAATATCTCTCTCCATTATGTGCAATGTTCTACCAATTAGCTTCTCAAATGTTTCATGGAGATTGTTGGGGCTTGCATGAAGTAATAGGTCTAGCGTGAGGAGGCTCCATAGCTACCGCCACCTCCTTCTTTTTTTATACAACTATCAATGGACTAGGTTCACAAGGTTGATTTCCACTACCCATCAATCTTTGATGGGAAGGAGGATTCAGATGTGTTGGAGTGTTGGCTGAGGAACTTTGATAAAATCTTTACAACTAATGGCTTACCATAGGGTAAGTGGGTAGACATTGGAGTGTTCCATTTGCAAGTTTGACCTAATGAAAGGTGGAGAGGTCAACAGCTGAGAGGATCCACTATAGATTAGTGGTAGACTTTTATTAAAATTCTCAGGGCATGGTTCTACCCTACCGACCTAAGGATGGTGATGTATGATATGTTTATGGTGTTGTGTTAGGGTAGGTATATGGTAAAATAGCACCACAACTGCTATTTGGACCTAGTCTGGTTTTCTTTAGAGGTTGACATAGATAAGTGTATGAAAGTGCATCAATTTTGGTTAGGACTGAGTCAGAGGCTGTCGAAGATGCTTGTTGAGACTCATGCTTAAAACTTATAAGCCATGTATGAATATGTCTTTGAGGCATTACCATTTACATAGGCTTGTAATGCCTGGTAAGGGGCTAATTAGAGGTTTCAGGGTGGTCGGTGCTAAAGGGGAGAGAAGAGGTTCCAGGCTAAGGTAGCCATCTATCAGGGTTGGTACCTCTCTATGGAGCATAGCTGAGTTAGCAAGCAATGAGGCACTTCATATATTAGTGGTGTGGTAAGAACTACTTAAGGACTTAATGTTTAGGATATTTAGTTCAATGTTATAGATGTGGTAGTATGGGGCACAGTTTGTTTGAGTGTTGTATTATAAGGGGGTAGTGTCCTATAAGAGCAGGCACATTTGCATAGTATAATGGCTTTGATGCCACCAGCTAAGAGGGTTCATAGGCCCCTTACCTTTTAGCAAGGGCAGGGCTCAAGTAGTGCTACAAGACCACCTCCAAGTAGCTACTTGAATGTGAAGAGTCAGTTAAAGGTTGATAGGTAGGAAGAAGTTATCATAGGTATGTTAAAGGTTTCTTTCCTTCCTACTTATGTATTATTTGATTCAGTTACTTTACACTCCTGTATGTCTACTAATTTCGTACCTATAACAACTATGATTACTTCTGATAGGAGAGAGCCTTTTGCTATGGTCCGTCCTAGGGATAAACTTCCATGTATTAGGCTATTTAGAGATGTGCCATTAGTCATTAGTGAGATTGAGATTTTGGTATACCTCATAGAACTTTAACATTGTTACTTTGATGAAATCCTTGGGATTAATATGATCCTGAGGTATCATGTTACAATTTATTGTTCACAAGACATGTAGTTTTTAAGGGACCAGAGGGTATTAGGGTTTCTTACAAGATATGTAAGTTTAGGCCCTCGATGAGGATGGTGTATGTTATTATGCTTGATAAATTAGTATGTAGAGGATACCTACTCTACTTATATAATGTCCAAGATCTGGGTTGGAGGAGCCATTGATTGAGGGTATCATTGTTATATGAGAGTTTTTAGACATATTTTGAGATGAGATAATGGGTATTCCACTAGCATGTGAGATAGGCGTCATGATACACCTTTTACTAGGGATAGAGCCTATGTCAAAGCCACCCTATCACTTGGCTCTGACTGAGATGGCAAAGGTGAGCACTAAGTTGGAGGAGTTGTTGGAGAAGATGTACACTCAACAAAGTGTATTACCTTAGGAAGCACCAATCATTTTTATGAGGAAAATGATAGTGGGTTGAGACTCTACATCAATTACCGAGGATTAAACTAGGCCATGGTGAAAACCATTATTCTTTACCTTAAATTGGTGGCCGTTTTGATTAGCTATGTTGGGCTACTATGCTTTCAAAGAGTGATCTCATATTAAGGTATCATCAATTGTAAATTACCGAGAAGGGTATAATAAAGATAACCGTCAAACGAGGTATGACCATTATGAGTTCACCTTGATGTCCTTTGGACTCTTGAATGAGTTAATGGTGTTCATGAATCTCATGAAACACATCATCTAGCAATACCTTGATCAATTCATCGTTATCTTAATCGATGATATCTTGATGTACTCTATGACTCAAGAGGAATAGAAGCACTATCTTAGCCAGACTTTAGAAATGTTGAGGACCTATTAGTTATATGCCAAGATATCTAGCTAGTTAAGGTAGCTTTCCTTTGTCATGTTATCTTAAAGGTGGGTGTGTCATTGGATCTTTCAAAGATTTAAGCCATAGCAGAATGGTCAAAAATGATGAATGTAAGGGACATACACAGTTTTCTAAGACCGGCAAGCTACTATAAATGTTTTGCCTAGTTTTTTTTTTTGAATTACTCATCCTTTGACTACCTTGTTGAAGAAGACATTGTGTTTTCATTAGGATAAGAAGAGCATTAAGGTCTTTGAGGATCTTATGAGAAGGTTGACTTCAGCTCTAGTTCTTACTTTATCGTCAGGTATAAAGGGATTTGAGGTATATAGTGTTGCATCAAACCAAGGTCTGGGGTGTGTGTTGATGTAGAAATGGAGGGTAGTGCCATATGCTTCTCACTAATTGAAATAGCATGAGTAAAGCTATCCCGCTCATGACCTTGAGCTATCTATAATAGTTTTTCCTTAATGATCAGGTATAATACTCCGTATTAATAAATCCTTAATTTAGATATGAAAGACTTAAATTTTGATTAGTGGGCAAATTAAATCATAGGATTCTTTTTAAATGATTGTCTCATCGTTTCGAGTGAGACTATAATTATTAAATTATTAAAATAACCCAGATTAATGTATATATGAGTAGAGGAAGATAAACGTTGATGCCGCAATAATAACGATAATAAGAAGAGAGTAAATAGTAATCAAAATAGAAGGATGGTAATAACAATAACCTTATTATGAATAACACTCTTAACAATAATACTGATAACAATGATTGTAAGAATAATAATGTTAGAAATAATTATGATAATGAAAGAGAGATAGTGATAACACAAATAATAATTATATTGACCATGATAATAATAGTGACATTTTTGGTAAAAATAAAACCTTTTTTAAGTAGGATTCTTTTCCTTAATAACCATACACTTGAAAGCCTACTACCTTGGGATAATTTTTCTAAATAAATCCTAACCGAACCCCCACCTTAACCCCAGCCAAAACCCTCAACCTGTTGATCCAATCCTCTTCCCCATGTAGCCCATCTCCTCCTTTCTTCTATCCATGCATGCACCCCCTTCTTGTCCAGCAATCACCCCTCATTGTAGCCTTCCCTCTTCCCCAAACACATCCCATCATCTCCTTGCAACACATCCTCCCTCATGCCACCCTAGCCCTACATGTTGCAGCCACCAACCCAGCCCATCCTCCCTCATCCCACTCAGCCACATGCAGCCCCAAACCCCTCGAAACCCCAACCCCTTCCACCAAGTTACAGCCATCATCTCCCCCTCCCCTCAACCTGCACCCCTACTCTAATTTCTAGCCATATATTCGCCCATTTTTTCCTCCCTTCCCCATGCTACAACCTGCCCTTGCAGGCTCCTTTCCCATCTAACCTGTTTCGATACCCTTAACCCCAAAAACCCACCTGCAGCACGCTTCCCCACTCACCCTTGCAACAACCCACTCCTTCCTCTTCTTTTCCCTTCCTTTCTTAAGTCCCAACCTACAACAAAGACCCTCCTTCCCTCTCCCTTAGATCCTTTATTTTTCCCCTTGCAAATCCTCTCCTTCTCCCCCTTAATTCCAGCATTAAAAATTCTTGCTTGCAGCCCCTAAATTTCTCCCTTCCCTTCACCAAAACCTTACCCAAAAATCACCCAACTCTCCCTTGTGTTTCACCTCTCCAAGCAGCAACTATTTTTTTGACATAAGTATTCTATCTTTTCGTGGGCTTAGTGCGTAGGAATTCCATGCACCAGCCGCCTTGGTTAACTCCCTAATCGTATTTTGGGTATTAGTTCACATAGGTTATCATTTTATTATTTTAAATAGCATAGATACTAATGCTTGTAGTTTTGGATGGTGTTATTTATTTTTAGGTAATCTCAACCCCGCTTAAGGTATTTTTGGAAGAAGCTCTTCGTGGTGTTATTATTTTCTTAGCTCAAAGGTAAATCTAACTAATCCGTAGATGGTATAATATTATGTGAGAATGATAGCTTAGTTTTCTAAGATAAAAATCATGCTAGGTTGAGGGTATCAAATGATTTGTATTTTATAGGAGATGGAAGCATGTTGTAGTTCATTTCTATGTGAATATTATGATGTGTAAATCAATATATGTTACCATGCAAATTTTTATATGCCTAAGTAGTATTCTAAAATTTGAAGAGTGTATGCTTATGATAACGAAGATGGATTTATGCTAAGAAAAGGAAATGAGTATGTTTAGGGTACTAATATATGTTACCATGATAATAATTGTATACTTAGGTAGTATTCTAAAAATTGAAAGTGTATGCTTATGAGAACATATATGGATTTATGATAAAGGAGAAATGTGCGTGTTTAGGATTAGAGTCCAACTAAAAATTTTTCATGTTTCATGGTAAGACCCATAAATGAATTAAATGTGTCCCTTGGATAATTTAGATAATTTTGGACGTATAGCACATTAACTTAGAGTATAAATGTTTTTAAATGGTTATTATTATGTGTTGCATGTTCTAGGGGTAAAAATATAAATTTTATATACCATGATTCGTATTTGAAAGTTATTTGTGGAAATTACATGAATTTATGAGATACTAGAAATGCATGATAGGAGTGTATACGTGCACTATGTATGGTGAATGTTTAGGGGTAATATGGTTTTTTGTCATATAGAATAAATTATTGTATGTTAAAGTATCATTAGTTATTTTATGTTAGCATTTTCATGACAAATACCCTATAGAGGTAAACTTGATGATAAAGTGAAGGGAAATGTGGTAGTTATAAGTTGAAGGGTATTTTGGTCATTAAGGTGAAAAGGTGTTTTAAAATAATTGGGCTAGTTGAATTAAGTGTTGGCCTCAAAATAATTTTGGAAATAATTGGACAAATGGATTGAACAATTGAATCGGATAAATATTTGGGCTATGGCATGATACCTAACCCTAGGTCATGTTGGCTTGGAATGGTTGCGACCCTCGTGGTCTTTTGGATTTTACATTGGTTGATTGATTGATGGCTAAGTTGTAATATTATGATCCTTAGTATTCTAAAATTAATAACCGGGGATTTCATAAGACACTAATTACTTAAAGAGGAAGACTTGAGTTGGAAAGGAATCTCATGCCAAGGACTTGGCCACCGAGTGCATAGTTTGGGCCTTTGAGTTAAGAGGCTCACTTCTACTCTATAGGTGAAATGCCTTGGAATTATTTATTTTAAGATATATTATTAAATAAGGATTTATTGGGAAATTAATTTAATTTATTATTTTAGTTGGAATAAGAAGGATTTATCTAGGGCAAATTAATAGGAATTTATAAATATTTTTATAAAGGAAAAAAATTGGACTTTTTTTAAGTATAAAGGAATTTAGGAGAAATATTTTTAAAGGCCCTAAATTAACCTAAAATGGAGGTTTAATGTTTTTTTTATTTAAATATTTTTCAAAATACCCAAGATATTCTAAATATTATATGTAAACCCAAAACCCTTAAATATTTCTTTTTTCCTCTTACTTTTTTTTCCTCCTTTTCTTTCTTTTGTTCTTTTCTTTTTTCTTTCTTCTTTTTCTTCTCACCGGATTGGCCCTGGACGCGGCGCGATCCCCTTTTCCTTCTCCTTCCTCTGCGGCCCAGCGTTGTTTCCTTCTTCTTGTTGTGGCACCCCGATGCAGTGTTTCGTCTCTTATTTATCTGAGACAATGCATCTTGTTTAGTGAAAATATAATCGTTCCAAACCGGCCCGGTTCCCCTCCTTTCCTTTTCTTTCCTGGCCACCCGTTCACCTCTCCCTCCCTCCTTTTTCCTCCTCTCTCCCCCATCGTCAAAGCCTACAACTCCCGCCCCCGAAAATAGCACCACCCGCCACGAGGACTATGACAAACCGTTTCTCCCTATATTTTCTCCCTCTTGACTCGCCCATTAGCTTGGCATGATCGGTTATCTTCAAATCCCGCTCTTTCTCTCTCTATTTTCTCTCGAAGTACCGAATCCGACCAAATCCTTCGCTGGCCAATTACCGCCTCCAGCTGCCCCAAAACCTACATAGGACACCCTCCTACCAACCCCAAAACCTTAATATCCCATCTAACCTCTATAAATAGCCTCAATTGGTTTGCTTTCAAAGTTTTTCCTCCCCAAAAACCTAAGAGACAGCCATGCGCTACCTTGACTTCAGACGAGATTACCACCGCCGATAGCCAACCTCACTGCCACCGCTGCATCCCAAACTCTTGCTTGCAATTCCCTCTAGCTAACTAAGCTCTCCAAAACCTTCAATTCTTCTCGCACAAGTTGCCAAAGCCGTGAGAAATCTCCTACCCATCTAGCAAAAATCTGTACCCTGCAACCTTTAAGCCACCGTCCGCCACCACTGCCGCCACTTCTATTGCCCTCTGCACCACCCAAAAACTCCCTCTAATTCTCCTCCACCTAACCATAAGCTTATTTTCTTTTTTTTCCCTTCTCCTTCCCTCTTTTTCTTCATCTTTTTCCCTCTTAGACTATTTTTTCCGGCCACCGCCTTGCACCACTGCCGGTGCCACCCATCCCTTCCGACTCAAGGTGAAACGTTAGACCTTCTTAGACCTTCCATTATATTTCTTTGCATTTATTCTGTTTTTATTCAAATTTTTATGGTTATTCAATTATTATTATCATTGTTATTATTATTATTATTATTATTATTATTATTATTAGATGGAATATTAAGGCTAAATTTTTCTTGCAGGGTAGAGAGTAGGAATAAAATAATTAGGGTTATTAGTTTCGAAGTTTAGGTATTATTTGAATTATTATATGTTTTATTACCATTCTTATTACTATTATCATTAATATTATTATTACTATAATTGTTTTTATTATTAGATTTAATTATTGTAGAAGGGTAGAGACCTTAATTATTTTATTATTATTCACACATATGCTTTATAGTATTATTACTACTATTTTTATTATTATTAATAATAATATTATTATTATCTTTATTATTTTATTATTATTATAAATAATATATGTTATTAATATTATTGAATAGTATTTCATCATTTAGGGGTAGGGTCGAAACCCCACCTTGTAATTTCAAGGCTTAGATTATTATTATTAAGATTTCTATTAATATTACTAATATTAGTAATAGTTTGTTACTATTAAAAGTATTATTATTATTATTATTGTTATTATTATTATTATTATTATTAGTATTACCTTTACTACCTTTATTTTGGTGAAGGGTAGAAACCCTTATATCACCTTTACTTTAAATTACAATAGTATTTTATTAGCATTTTAGTAGTATTTGGTGTAGTTAATTAAGAACCAAGACTTAGGATAAGTTAGAAGCTAATAGTATTTTAGGAGGGAAGCTAATTCTAGTATTTTCCCCCATAATAGGTGAGCCCAGTTAAAGCCCTCAGGTGGAATAGGAGCATGCACCAAGACTGGTGACCTATTAGGTAAGGGTGTTACTGTAACACCCCAAAATCATGACTTGAAAATTTCGTTTAAATTATGCTTTGCGGAAGCGAAAATTAAAGAATGGTGGGTGTTACCGCCACACTTGACATAAGTCTGGTCTCCTCACATCCTTACATCAAGTGCTAAGGCTTAAACAAATCAAACCATCCAAAGTTAAGAGAAAAATAACACGAAATCAAGAGTTTTACAAAAGACATATTATCCAAGATAAATGATTGTTTAGGAATTAAATAACTAACCATTTAGAAAATAACAACAGAGTACGCAAAAGTCATATATGGTCTACCTTACACTCTTACGGTCCAACAAATTACAAGGAAAAAGGGGAAAAAGGGGCTGGGTCCACTCGCTCCCGAAATCTACCTACTCTTCGGGGTGACGCTCCTCGTAGTCCTTTAGCCAACGCATGCCTTGGACGTACTCCTCTGAAAAGTGATAGCATCAGTACGACTTCCTCGTACTGAGTAAACCACAACGCCTCCGGAGAGGTAGCATACCCATATAGCAAACATCATACAAGTACGGAATTCAAAGGGAACATATGCTCACATACAAGGCCGTGATTTTGAAACACACAACCACATCACGAGCTAGGTCAAAATCTCTATCAAAGGCATTTAAGGCATGCTTACAATTCATAATCAATTTAACTTACCAACAACCATACATTATGGCCCAATAGGAAGAGTTAGTGATATTCCGAGCAATCTCACCAAGGTCAAGTCATTCCTATTCCGATTATTATAGAAGTATTATGGTGGGTGTCTAATCCGGTTATAAAATTCATGGCAATTCTCAAGTGGAATACAATCCCATATCCATGACAAAGATCGTCAAGGAGGGTGGTACCAAAATAAATCACTCGATTCCAGGGCAAAGCTCGCCAAGGAAGCCACGCGACATAACAGTCGCCCATACTAAACCTCAGAACTCAAGACCTTAAGTACGCGTACTCCCTATAGGGTGTATGGAATACCTATAGAGCAGAAGTGAGCCCCTTAACCCGAAGGCCCAAAACTATGCACTCGGCGGCTAAGTCCGAGGCATGAGATTCCTTTCCAACTCGAGTCTTTCTCTTTAAGTAATTATTGTCTTATGAAATTTTGGGTTATTATTTCCTTTAGAATGTCGAGATTCACATCATTCAACTTAGTCAACCACCAACAAACAACATCACATCCAAGACCACAAGGTCACAACCATTCCAAGCCAACACAGCCTAGGGTTAGGTATTATGCCATAGCCCAATTAATTATTCGATTCAAAGTTCAAACCAATTATCCAATTATTCCCAACATTTATTTTAAGGCCAACACTTAATTTAATTAATCCATTTATCCACTTTGGAACACCTTTTTGCCTTAATAACCAAAATATCCCTCAACCTATAACTACAACATTTTCCTTCACTTTTATTACCGAGTTTACTTACACAAACCATTTATCATGAAGCGTTAGCATAAAATAATTATTGATACTTTAAATCCGACAATCTCTTCGGTACTACAAAGGACCATATTATCCCTAGCCATTTATCATACATAGTACATGTAAACACTATTAGCATGCATTTCTAATATTTCATAGGCTCATACACTTTTCACAAACAAATCTCAACACAATCATGGTATATAAAATTACATTTTACCTTAAACATATCCGTCTCATTATACTAGCATAAAACCAAGTTAGTTACCATTAGCGTACACTTTTTCACATTTAAGAATATCACTCCAGCATATAAAAGATTATATGATAACACATGTTAATTTACACTTCGTTATATTCATGTATGAATAAACTACAACATGCTCCCATATAAACTACATTTTACCTTAGACATATTCATCTCATTTTACTAGCATAATTCAAGTTCGTTATCATTATCATATACTTCATCAAATATTTACAATGTCACTTAGGCACATGAAAAGATTGCATGATAACACATGTTAATTTACACATCATGGTATTCATGTAGAAAAGAAATACATCATGCTCCCATTTCCCACAAACATATGATAATTTGATATATACATTCTATCATGATTTAGTCCTAGCAACTAGCTTATCATTTTCACATAAAAATTCTACCGTCTTCGGGTTAGTTGGGTTTACCTTGAGCTTCCTCCAAAAAATACTCTAAGCAAGGTCGAGGTTACCTAGAAGTGAAAACACCATCCAAAATACAAGCATTAATATTTATTCAAAATAAAATAATCGAAATGCAACCTACGCAAACTAATACTTGAAAATTATATGAAGAATAAATGAGGCAGCCGGTGCATGAATTTAAGCACCGAACTTACCAAGGATAGAGTGCTTACTTGGGGTAGGAAAATGGCTGCTTGGAGAAGGTAGAACACAAGGTAAAAGCTGGAAGAATTTTGAAACTAAATTCGGTGGAGGGGAGAGGGGAGTTTTGGGGCTGCGCTTACCTTTGTTTTCTTACTAGAATTAAGGGAAGGGAAGAGGGGTTGCAAGGAGCAACTTATAGGGCTTAAAGGGAGGGGGAAAGGGGTGATATCTGCAGGTTGGGGCACAAATAAAAGGGGAAGAAAAATGGGGAGAAAAGGGGCTACTACAAGGGTGAGTGGGGAAAGGTGCTGCAGGTGGGTTTTTTTTAGGGGGAGAGTTTCGAACCAGGGAGGCGGGGAAGGGCTGGTTTCAAGCATGGGAAAAGAGGAAAAAGAAGGGATAGGTGGCTGGAATAAGGGAGGGTGCGGTTGAGAGGAGGGAGAAAGGTAAGAGGGATGGGAGGGTGGAAGAAGGAGCAGGGTGTGGAGGAGAGGGAGGCAGGAGGGGGAGAAGGGCAGGCATGGGGGTGGGGTGCACAGAGGTGAGTGAAGGAGGGGTGGGAGAGGATTTTTTTGCAGGGAAGGAGGGCATGGAAAGAGGAAAAATAGGTGGGTAGATGGAGGAAGGATAGGGTAGGGCTGCAGGTTGAGAAGGGGAGGATGAGGCTGCAAGTTTAGAAGGTGGAAGGTTGAGTGTTGAAGGTAGGCTGCAGGTTGTGGGTGATGTGAGGGATGATGGTTGAGTGATGGCTGCCAAAATTTGCAAGCTTGGGTGGCGTGAGAGAGGGTAAGGTTGTAGGGAGGAGGGAGCTGCATTTGGGGAAGAGGAAAGGCTGCAAAGGAGGGGGATAGGGCTGGGTGGAAAAGAGTTATGCATGGGAAGGGAGGAAGGTGACGGGTGCATGGTTTGGGGGCTGCAGGTCGTGCGACCTGCTGGGGGTGGTTTGGGCTGGGTTTAGGTGGGGAAGAAGTTGGGAAAAAGGTGCAGGTTGATTAGAGAAAAGATTAGGAAGAAAAGAAAAAAAACTCCTAAGGTAGTAGCTAACAAGAAGGTTATTAGGAAAAAGAATTACCACCTAAACAAGACTTAATCTCCTCCATAAAGAAATAATGATACTATTAATATTATGACCAATATTATTATTATTATTATCATTATTTTATCACTTCCCCCATTTTATTATGTTTTCCATTATTTCCAACATTGTTATTATTCTTACCATCCCCTTCTACTTTAATTACTCACCTTTTATGATCGGTATTATTACGACATCAATTTTTTTTCTTCCTCTACTCTTTCTTGCACTTAGCCTGGGTTATTTTTATAACTCAAATTATTTATGGAACCACTTGAGAAAACAAGGCGATCGATAAAAACAGTATTAATAAAAAAATAATAATAACAATAATAATAATCTTATGGTTCACTTTGCCTACTAATCACATTTTAAGTCTTGCATGTCTAAAATAAGGGTTAATTAATACGTGGTATTACAGTTACTAAGTCCATTTGTGCGTTTATATGCATTATGTGCTTCTTATGCCATGTATTCTATGTTATCATTATTAATTATGTCGTATATGATATGATGTGGAGTTCACGTATGATATTGGGTTGTTATATGGCATGTGTTTTATTTATATGTGCTGATATGTGATGTTGCATGGTGTTAGGGTTCGCATGATGTTATTAATGTCACATGGTGTTAGGGTTTTTGCATGGTGGTATTAGGGTTGCATGGAAGTGTGGTACGTTGCATGGTATTAGGGTTGTGTGGAAGGGTGGTATGTTGTATGGTATTAGGGTTGCATGGAAGTGTGGTACGTTGCATGGTGATGTTAAGGTTGCATGGAAGTGTGGTACGTTTCATGGGAATTAAGGTTTGCATGGAAGTGTGGTACATTGCATGGCAGTATTAGGGTTGCATGGAAGTGTGGTATGTTGCATGGGAATTAGGGTTTGTATGGAAGTGTGGGACGTGGAGCTAGGGTTTTGCAAGGAGTTAGGCATGCATGTTTGGGCGAAAGTTCATGAATAAAATACTTAAGACATTAATCATTTAAAGTGGAAGATTGTTGAGCCGGGTCCAGACCGATCCACCGGTCAAAAATAGTGGTTAGGACATGATGTTCTATATGTAACCGATCCACCTGTAACAATAGTGACAGGCCCACCGGAAATAATAGTGGGGTGAATGGAGCTCAATAAATATAAACCAGAGTTTGTCAAAACGCTTAAAAGATACTAGTTACTTGCGTGGCCAGTTTTCCATTGAGATTTTATTCCCATTTTTTTTTAATCATGTTGAGCACTCCATAAAAAATTTTATGATTGTAGTTATTTCTTTTTCTGAAAAACTACCCTCGTATTTTGGATTGAATAAATACTTATGCATACCTGATTCCTGTATTTTTGAATTCGGACTATCTATTAATATTTATTGAGTTGTTTTCTTTAGCCTTAGCACTTAGTACTGGAACGGTAGGAGTGAACCGGTCTGGTGCTAAGTGTGGCGGTAACATCCCCAGAATTTACGGTCTAATTTATACGTATTGTTTTAAAAAAAATGTGTAAATTTTTTGGGGGTGTAACAAGTTAGTATCAGAACGGTTGATCTTGTTGACCATGGTCATTTTTGGAAATAAAATTATTTTTTGGAAGTTGCTATTGAAATTTGAAAAAGGATTTCCCGCCTTAGGTGAAAATCTTTCTATTTTAAAAAAAATTGGAGCCCAGCCACGATGAGGAGTGCCAGGGTAGATTAGGGTTTTCCCTATGGATTAGAAATCTTGTTGATAATTTTGAACCAGTGGGTTCGTTTCTAAGTGCTTATTTTTGTGCAACAAGATGGAAAACAACATGAGGATTAATAGTTTGGAGGAGGCCGTCACTGCCTTCCTGGAGTTCACCCATCGCTCCCAAAACGTTGAGGTGGGAGAGTTACCGGACATCACCCGCCGACGTATTCCGGGGAGGAGAACCCGGTGGTTTTAGAGGGGTGGATCCGCGATCTGGATCGCACCTTTGAGGCCGTAAATTGCCCACTCAACCAACTACCCACCATTGCAGCATTCTTCCTCCAGGGCATAACAGACGCCTAGTGGGAGGCATTTTGTGCTAAAGAAGCTCCTTCGGCTACCTGGGAGGCATTTAAAACCGCCCTCCGTACCAGATTCTATCCCGAGAGCTTCACGAGGGACAAGCTACGGGAGTTCACGCAGTTGACACAGGGGCCAATGTCAGTACCATGCCAAGTTCATTGAGCTGCTCTGGTTTACCCCAGGGATCGCTGCCAAAGAATCCACGGTGGTCTTTCAATTCGAATAGGGACTAAATTTCAGCATCTGCCGCATGATGGGTGCAGTACCGTTCATAGATCTAGTGTCCTTATATGAGCGTGCTTGCATAGCAGACACGCTGGTCCATGAGCAGTCCACCATCCTTGGGAAGAGGAAGCTCGAGGTCTAGAGTTCCGTGAGTAGGACGCAGCCTAGGTATGGAGATTCTAGGAGGCCCCCACCGAAGGATTCTAGTAGAAGCCAAGAGTCCCCGAGAGGCCCAATTTGCAGGAAATGTAGCTGAGTCCACCCTGGCAAGAATTGTGTAGGCAAGCATGTCACTTGCCTAAATTGTGGGAAGACAGGTCATCGAGCAGTCGAGTGTTGGAGGCCACCTAAATTTCAGCAAAGTTAGCCCAGATCATATTAGCATGAAGGAGCTCTCATGCCTCAACAACAGACCTACCAGCAGTACCGTCAGAACTCATCCCAAAAGTACTATTAGAGAGCATCTGCTTCATTGGTGCCCAGCTCTAGAGATAGGGGGAAGACCGCAGGGATCTAGGCCTCATCCCCAAAAGGGAGGCCAGTCAGGAGGGTGCCTGAATGTTATTAGTCAGGTCGAGGCAGAGCGACAGTTGGATGTCGTTACTGGTATATTCACCATCTATTCATTATGACCATATGTTCTATTTGATTTCGGTGCTGCATTGTCTTTCATTTCCTCTGCATTTACTGCTAAGGCTGGATTGTCACCATCTGCTAGAGTAGAGTTATCTATTATGCTTCAGTCAGGTGCATGATGGAGTATAGTCGAAGGTTTTCTAATATGGCCTTAAATATAGGAGGGGTAGACTTCCTAGTAGATCTAATTGGGATGGACCTGAAAGACTTTGACGTGATTCTGGGCATGGATATGCTGGGGAAGTACAAAGCAGTTATTGATTGTGCCAAGGAGCGGGTGATATTGTGAGGCCCAAACAGAACTAGGGTTTCTTACCAAAAGACTAAGCCCGAGCCGACCACTAAGGTGGTGTCAGCGGTCACATTGCACGCTTTGATCCAGAAGGGTTATCCCTTATATTTATGTACTGTGCAAGAGCTCAACAAGGATTTGGCCACATTGGATAGTATTCCAGTAGTTAAAGAATTTCCGGACGTTTTCTCAGAAGAAATACCAGGTATGCCTCCGGTTCGGGAAATTGAATTCAAGATCGAGTTAGTGCTGGGAGGTGAGCCTGTTGTCAAGGCTCCTTATAGAATGACACTAGTTGAGTTGAAAGAATTGAAGGCCTAGCTGGAGGAACTCTTAGAGCACGGGTACATACGACCTAGTGTATAGCCGTGGGGAGCACCGGTTTTGTTTGTGAAGAAGGACGGTAGTCTACATCTTTGTATCAACTACCGGGGGTTGAATCAGTTGACGGTAAAGAACCGCTATCAACTCCCGAGAATAGATGATTTGTTTGACTAACTGAAGGGTGCTACGATGTTTTCAAGATCGATTTGAGGTAGGGGTATCATCAATTGAGGATCGCTGATGCTGGTATTATGAAGACTGCATTCCGGACCCGATATGGGCATTACGAATTTACAGTGATGCCCTTTGAACTTAAAATGCTCCTACTATATTCATGGATCTGATGATGAGAATATTCAAACCTTTCCTCGATCAATTTGTGGTAGTATTTATAGACGATATTCTAGTGTATTCCCAGGAAATGAGGAGCACGAACAGCATCTACGCACCATTTTGAGCACATTGAGAGAGCATCATCTGTATGCTAAGCTATCGAAGTGTGGGTTTTAGCTCCAGGAGGTAGCTTTCCTTGGCCACGTTGTATCGGCTAAGGGAGTGGTTGTGGATCCCGCTAAGATTGTGGTCATCACGGAGTGGAAGCCTCCTACGAATATATCAGAGATTTAGAGTTTTCTGGGTTTGGCTGGATATTACAGACGATTTGTGCAGAACTTTTCCAAGATAGCCAGACCATTGACTAATCTCTTGAAGAAGACTACAAAATTTCAGTGGGATGAAACATGTGAAGAGGCTTTTCAAGAGCTGAAGAAGAGGTTGACCACTGCACCGGTGTTGACTTTACCCAAGGGGACCGGGTAGTTCGAGGTTTACAGTGATGCATCCAAGCATGGGTTGGGATGTGTGTTAATGCAGAAGGGTAAAGTGGTATCTTATGCCTCACGACAGCTGAAGAAACATGAGCAAAATTATCTCACGCATGATCTTAAGTTAGATGTTGTTGTGTTCGCCTTGAAGATTTGGAGGCATTATCTATATGAGGCGAAGTGTAAATTCTTTACTGATCACAAGAGCCTCAAATATATCTTCACACAGAAGGAGTTCAACTTGAGGTAGAGAAGATGGTTGGAGCTAGTAAAGGATTATGACATTGAGTTGGCCTACCATGAGGGTAAGGCCAACGTGGTTGCTGATGCTCTGAGTAGGAAGACTACACATTCTACACTGTGTTGTGTGGCTGCTGATCGGATGATAAGGGAGTTATCAGATATGGAGATCGAGATGATTTAGCAGGGAGACCTCGAAGCCATTATGAATGCCTTGATGCTTACTCCGACTATATTTGAAGAGATCCGAACTGGCCAGGTTAGAGATGTTAAGTTGGAGAGGATCCGACAGAAGATGCCGGAAGGCAAGGCAGAAGGGTTCAAAGTCCATGATGATGGCAGTATCCAATTTAGGGGTCGTTGGTGTGTGCCCCAGAGTTGTCCAGATCTTAAGCATTGTATTATGGAGGAAGGTCATCAGACTCCCTATTCGGTTCTCAAAAAGGTGTACTGGTGGCCACGTATAAAGTGAGAAGTAGCTGAGTTTGTATCCCGGTGTCTTGTGTGCCAGAAGGTCAAGATTGAACATCGGAGACCAACGGGATTACTTCAATATTTAGAGGTGCCAAGATGGAAATGGGATTCCATTTCTATGGACTTTGTGAGTGGTTTACCGAGGACCCGAAGCGGTTGTGATACTATCTGGGTCATTGTTGATAGATTAACCAAGTCAGTCATGTTCATTCCTATGAAGTCCACCTAGAGTATGGAGCAATTAGCGAACACTTATATGAAGTTCGTGGTTAGCCACCATGGAGTCCCAAAGGATGTAGTTTCACATCGAGATTTGAGGTTCCTCTCTCACTTTTGGGGGAAGTTGTAGGAAGTTTTACGAACCAAATTAAAGATGAGTACATCTTTTTACCCTACCATAGATGGGCAGACAGAGTGGACCATTTATACCTTGGAGGATATTTTGAGGGCATGCGTATTGGATTTCCAGGGATGTTGGGAGGAGTGCTTGCATATGGTGGAGTTCTTGTATAATAACAGTTATCACGCCAGTATTGGGATGGCTCCCTTCAAGGCGTTGTATGGACGGAAGTGCAGGACTCGTTTGTGTTGGAGCGACATCAGCGAGACGATTGTGTTGGGACCAGAAATGATTGAAGATATGACTTGTCAGGTCAGATAGATCCAGGATTGGATGAAAGCAGCTCGGAGCTAACAAAAGAGTTATGCCGATTAGAGGCGTAGGGATGGAGATTTTGAGCCTGGAGACAAAGTGTTGCTAAGGGTTTCGCCTACCAAGGGGGTGCAGAGGTTTGGAAGGAAAGGTAAGTTGAGCCCGAGATATATTGGGCCCTATGAGATATTGGAGTGAGTAGGTGAAGTTGCTTACAGATTGGCTCTTCCTCCTGAATTGGCACGATTGCATAATGTGTTCTACATTTCCCGACTGCGGAAGTACGTTGCCGATCCATCACATGTAATTCAGCCAGATGAGGTCGAATTAGATGATTCCTTGACTTACGAGGAGCGACCGGTGCGGATTCTTGACACTAAATTAAGAAAGACTCGTACGATTTTGGTGCCACTGGTTAAGATCTTATGGAGTCGACATGGGACTGAGGAAGCTACTCGGGAGACCGAAAAAGATATACGAGAAGCATATCTGGAGCTTTTCGCTACAGGTTAGATTTTTATTTTATCTAGTTTGTCCCTAAGGGGGTAGTTGATTTAAGTATATTTAATGATGTGTTATTCTAGAAGTTTAGAATACCCAAGCCCTAACCCTAGAGAGTTGCAGGAGACTTCGGGAGCGAAGTCTGTTTTTAAGGGGGTAGTGATGAAATGCCTTGGAATTATTTATTTTAAGATATATTATTAGATAAGGATTTATTGGGAAATTAATTTAATTTATTATTTTATTTAGAATAAGAAGGATTTATTTAGGGAAAATTAATAGGAATTTATAAATATTTTAATAAAGGAAAAAAGGTGGACTTTTGTTAAGTAAAAAGGAATTTAGGAAAAATATTTTTAAAGGACCTAAATTAGCCTAAAAAGGAGGTTTAATATTTTTTTCAAAATATTTTTATTCAAAATACCCAAGATATTCTAAATATTTTATGTAAACCCAAAACCCTTAAATTTTAATTTTTTCCTCTTTCTTTTTTTCCTCCTTTTCTTTGTTTTCCTCTTTCCTCTTTTCTTTTTTCTTTCTTCTTTTTCTTCTCGCCAGATTGAGCCTGGACGCGGCCCAATCTCCTTTTCCTTCTTCTTCCTCTCCGACCCCGCGTCGTTTCCTTCTTCTTATTGCGGCACCCCGACGCAGCGTTGCGTCTCTTATCTATCTGAGACATTTGCATCTCGTTTAATGACAATATAACTGTTCCAAACCGGCCTGGTTCCCCTCATTTCCTGTTCTTTCTCGGTCACCGGTTCACCTCTCCCTCCCTCCTTTTTCCTCCTCTCTCCCCCGTCGTGAAACCCTACAACTCCCGCCCCCGAAAATGGTGTCGCCGACCATGAGGACTTTGACCAGCCATTTCTCCCTTTTGACTCGCCCATTAGCTTGGCATGATCGGTTACCTTCAAATCCCGCTCTTTCTCTCTCTATTTTCTCTCGAAGTACCGAATCCGACCAAATCCTTCGCCGACCGATTATCGCCTCTAGCTGCCCCAAAACCTACATAGGACACCCTCCTACCGACCCCCAAAACCCTAATATCCCCGCTAACCTCTATAAATAGCCTCTAATATTTTCTCTCTCTATTATTATTACTGTTATTATTATTATTATTATTATTATTATTATTAGATGGAATATTAAGGCTAAATTTTTCTTGCAGGGTAGAGAGTAGGAATAAAATAATTAGGGTTATTAGTTTCGAAGCTTAGGTATTATTTGAATTATTATATGTTTTATTACCATTCTTATTATTATTATCATTAATATTATTATTAGTATAATTATTTTTATTATTAGATTTAATTATTCTAGAAGGGTAGAGACCTTAATTATTTTATTATTATTCGCACATATGCTTTATAGTATTATTACTACTATTTTTATTATTATTAATAATAATATTATTATTATCTTTATTATTTTAATATTATTATAAATAATATATGTTATTAATATTATTGAATAGTATTTCATCATTTAGGGGTAGGGTCGAAACCCCACCTTGTAATTTCAAGGCTTAGATTATTATTATTAAGATTTCTATTAATATTACTAATATTAGTAATAGTTTGTTATTATTATTATTATTATTATTATTGTTATTATTATTATTATTATTATTATTATTAGTATTACCTTTACTAACTTTATTTTGGTGAAGGGTAGAAACCCTTATATTACCTTTACTTTAAATTACAATAGTATTTTATTAGCATTTTAGTAGTATTTGGTGTAGTTAATTAAGAACCAAGACTTAGGATAAGTTAGAAGCTAATAGTATTTTAGGAGGGAAGCTAATTCTAGTATTTTCTCCCATAATAGGTGAGCCCAGTTAAAGCCCTCAGGTGAAATAGGAGCATGCACCAAGACTGGTGACCTATTAGGTAAGGGTGTTACTAAGTCCATTTGTGCGTTTATATGCATTATGTGCTTCTTATGCCATGTATTCTATGTTATTATTATTAATTATGTCGTATATGATATGATGTGGAGTTCACGTATGATCTTGGGTTGTTATATGGAATGTGTTTTATTTATATATGATGATATGTTATGTAGCCTTAAGACATACATGTTAGGTTTGCAAAATAATGATGCTGGTATTAGTATTGCATGGTGTTAGGGTTCGCATGATGTTACTAATGTCGCATGGTGTTAGGGTTTTTGCATGGCGGTATTAGGGTTGCATGGAAGTGTGGTACGTTTCATGGTATTAGGGTTGCATGGAAGGGTGGTACGTTGCATGGTATTAGGGTTGCAAGGAAGTGTGGTACGTTGCATGGCGATATTAAGGTTGCATGGAAGTGTGGTACGTTGCATGAGAATTAGGGTTTGCATGGAAGTGTGGTACATTGCATGGCACTATAGGGTTGCATGGAAGTGTGGTATGTTGCATGGGAATTAGGGTTTGTATGGAAGTGTGGAACGTCATGGAAGCATGGTACGTGGTGCTAGGATTTGCATGGAGCTTGGGTTTGCATGGGAGCTAGGGTTTGCATTAGAGCTAGGGTTCTGCACGGAGTTAGTCATGCAGGTCTGGGAAAAATTTTGTGAATAAAATGCTTAAGACATTAATCATTTAAAGTGGAAGATTGTTGAGCTGGGGCCAGATCGATCCACCGGTCAGAAATAGTAGTTAAGACATGATATCCTATGTGTAACTGATCCACCGGTAATAATAGTGGTGTGGACTTTGTCCCGCAAGTGACCGACCCACCAACAATAATAGTGGTGTGACTCGAGCTCAATAAAAATAAACCAGAGTTTTCCAAAATGCTTAAGAGATACTAATTACTTACAGTGGAACACCATGTCAGCAGGAACCAGACCGATCCACCGTTCAAGAATAGTGGTGTGGACTTTGTCCTGCAAGTGACTGATCCACCGACGAATAATAGTGGTGTAGACTTTGTCCCGCAAGTGACAGGCTCACCGGCTAAAATAGTGGGGTATTCCTGTACTTACATGGATTGGATAAAAGGCATGGTGTGTATCGACTTCTGATAAAAGATTAATTAAATAATTAATTCGGACTATGATTGGGCCTTTATGTATCTATCCGAATGATTGTTCGTTTTATGTTATCATGTTGGTCTTAATGTTCTTTTATTCTTATGCACGGTTTATGTGATTTTATATATTGACCTTAGTGCTTGGTTACCTTACTCAGTACCTAGCGTACTGATCACTCGTTTTATGAGTGCTTCTCTTTCCCACGAGTAGAAGACCTATCTGACTTGCTGCAGGTAGGAGATGTTTATTTTGACACGATTGATGTCTATGGGACATCGGATGGGGCTGAGTGATGATCGGGATGAATAAGTTTCGGAGTGGCATGGCCGGTTTTCCATTAATATTTTATTCCCATTTTCTTTTAATCATGTTGAGCACTCCGTAAACAATTTTATGATTGTAGTTATTTCTTTTTCCTGAAAAACTACCCTCGTATTTTGGATTGAATAAAGACTTATGCATACATGATTCCTATATTTTTGAATTCGGACTATCTATTAATGTTTATTGAGTTGTTTTCTATAGCCTTAGCACTTAGTACTGAAACGGTAGGAGTGAACCGGTCTGGAACTAAGTGTGGCGGTAGCATCCCCAGAGTTTATGGTCTAATTTATAAGTATTGTTTTAAAAAAAAGTGTAAATTTTTGGGGTGTTACAATAGGTATTCCATACAACATATAGGGGTACGCGTACTTAAGGAATTGAGTTATGAGGTTTAGTATGGTCGAATGATATGTCGTGTGGCTTCCTTGGTGAGCTTTGCCCTGGAATTGAGTGAATTATTTTGGTACCACCTCTTTGACGATCATTATCATGGATATGGGATTGTATTCCACTAGAGAATTGAGATATAAATGATATAACCGGATTAGACACCCCACCATAATACTTCTGTAATAATTGGATTAGGCATGGCTCGACCATGGTTAGATTGTTTATAGTGTCACTACTTCACCCTAATATGCTATAAAGTATGGTCATTGGTAAGTTCAAATGGTTGTGAGATTATAAGCATGTCTTCAATGCCTTGGCTAAGGATTATGATCTAACTAGTATCATTAATTGTGATGTGGATTGTGTCATAAACTCATAGCTTACATGTGACCATATTTTTTATTTGAATGCCTTACTTTTATGATGATTGTATACATGGGTATGCTACCTCTCTGGTGGCGTTGTGGTTTAATCAGTACGAGGAAGTCATACTAATGCTATCACTTTTCAGAGGAGTTCATCCGTGGCACGCAGTGGTTGAATAATTTTAAGGAGCATCATCCAGGCGATTAGTGGGCTTAAGGGAGTGAGTGGACCCTATCCCTATTTCCCTTTTTCCCTATAACTTTGATGGACAGGATGAGTGTAAGGCAAACCATTATTGCACCTTTGTGTGCTCTTTCCTTATTTTCTGAAAACGGTTAGCTACCTAATTATCTAAATGGTCCTTTGTTATGGATAATCTTTCTTTTGTAAAACCCTCAATTATGTATTGTACTTCTCTCATTTTTTTTGTTGATTTGACTTATTGTAAGCTTTAGCACTTGACGTAAGTATAGTGAGGAGACAGAACTTATGTTAAGTGTGGTGGTAGCAACCACCATTCTTTAATTTCCGCTTCAGCAAAGCAAAATTTAAACGAAATTTTCAAGTCATGATTTTGGGGTGTTACATCAAGAAACATTACTTTTATAGAATGTAGTGTATGTTCTATATGGACCATAAGATCCTCAAGTACATCTTAACTTAGTGTGAGCTAAACATGAGATAGTGAAGGTGGATGGAGTTGGTTAGGACTACAATTTGGAGTTGACCTACCATGATTGTAAGACCAACGTCGTAGCAGATGCTCTTAGTAGAAAGACTTCACGCTCCTTGGGTTCATTAGTTTTTTCAAATTGGATTTGGAAAGATCATTAGGATTTAGGCATTGAGATCATTAGGTTTAGGGATTTTGAGATAAAAATGAGTGCTCTCAGAATCATAACAACCATTTTTTACAAGATTTGATAGCCAGCTAGAAAATGTCAAGCTTCAGCAGATTAAGAGAGCTATAATATTGGGTAGAGCAATGATATTTTGGATTTTTGAGGATGATAGTGTTCATTTCTAAGGTAGTTGATGTGTTTCATAGAGTTATGGGGAGCTTAATGGAATATCTTGAAGGAGGGTCATAGTGTGCCTTATTCCGTCCATCCTAGTGGGGATTAGTTAGACTTGAAGTGGATCTATTGGTGGAATCGTATGAAGAGGGATGTTGAAAACTTTATGGCTAGGTGGTTGAATTGTCAAAAGGTAAAGGTCAATAACATGTCTTGTAGTGTTGGTTCTACCATTGGATATTTCTGAGTTAAAGTGGGAAAGTGTATCAGTAGAATTTTTGGTTGGGTAACGAAGGATATATAATGGGTTAAATTCAATTTGGGTTGTAGTTGAGCAGTTAACCAAACAAGCTATATACATACATTGGAAGTCAACCTGGAGTATGGAGAAAATGGCCAGTTCTTACAAGAAACACATGACACACTACCATATGATGCCTAAGGGCATCATATTATAGTGAGATTTTAGATTCTTATCACACTTCTGGCAAAATTTGTAAGCAAATTTTGGGATACAACTGAAGATGAATACTACTTTCCATACAAATATGGATGGTCAGACAGAGTACACTATTTCCACATCAAAGGATATGCTTCGAGTATGTGTACTCAAGTTTCAAGGAAGCTGGGAGGGATTGCTTAAATTTGATAGAGTTTTCCTACACCAGTAGTCACCATTTCAGCATAGGGATGGAACCTTTTGAGACACTGTATAAATGGAAGTGTAGTAGTCCCTTGTATGGGAGTGAGTTAAGTGAGATAGTTGTGTTTAGAATAGAGATGATATAGGACACTGCTAGGTAGATCAGACTATTTCGAGATCAAATTAAGGCTTCTTAGGATAGGTAGAAGAGTTATGCAGATGTACAAAGGAGGACATTTGAGTTTGAGTTAGGTGATCTAGTTCCTTTGAGGGTTTAACCCACCAAGGGATTTTATGCATTTTCATCAAAAGGGAAAACTTAGCTCGATGTATATTAGATGGTATAAGATTTTAGATCCAGTTAGAGAGGTTACTTATTAACTTGCCTTACTTGTTTATCTTTAATGTGTACATGATGTTTTTACATCTCTCAATTGAGGAGGTATGTACCAAATCAATTGTACAAAATTCATCTCGAGACATTTGAGCTTGATAAGCTGTTGTCTTCTTAGGAGCAATCGTAGATGATCCTTAATAACAAGATTCGTGGAGTGCATCCGAAGGTTGTCCCATAGGTGAAGACCTTTTGCTCATGCCATGGAGGTAAGAAAACCACCTAGGTGTTCAAGGAAGAGATCATAGAGTAATACCCGAAGCTATTTGTTTAGGTGCATTACATGGGTAATGTTACCCCTGTTAAGGGGTTAGTACCCTTCTATATTTTACTAACCCTTGGTTGTTATTTTCCTTTTTCTTGATGGCTTAAATTTTTATAATGTTTTCAGCTTAATATTATATTTTATTTTGTAGATTTCAAAGATGAAGTCTCTTTTTAAGGTGTAATGGTGTAATATTCTATCCTAAAATCCTTCAAATTGTATTTAACATTACATTGATATAAAATAAATAAGTTTTGGTTTAACAAAGGACTTAAAATATTAATAAAGTTGAGAACTTTAGGTGCACCCATTTACTAGTTTACCAAACTGATCGACTAGTATATTAAGAAACCGGCAATTATATTTCTTGATAAACAAGTCGACTAGTTTGCTCAAATTGATTGATAGGTTGTCCTATGATTTCATATCCTTTTTCTTATTTTGATTCGAATATCTTTCCAATATTTATAAAACTTATAATAAAAATATTTTTGTGCTAATAACCATATTTTCGTGCTTTGGGATTATTTGTACTTTATTTAGATAACTCCATGATTTTTATTTAGCTAAATTTTCCTAAAAGCACTTATTGTGCCACATCTCACCTTCTCTCTTCTCCTTCACTTTCATCTCTCTTCCAACAGGCATGGCTATGTGTTTGACTTTCTACACCACTCTCCTAACCTACCAAACCTTTTTCATGTCTCTTCCTAATCACACCTTACCTCCCTTATCTCAAATTGTGACCTTTTTACACTTTAGGTTATGCACACTCAACCAAAGTCAAGCTTCTTTCACTCCCACTTCATTATGTTGACCAACATTCCCTCCTCAAGACATCATTTCTGATAAAATTCACTCCCTATCACCAACAATTACTAATTCTCTCCCTTTCCTATTGGGAAAATTTTCCCTAGTGTTGGGCACTCTCTATTGTACTCATTTTTCTTCAACGCTAAAGAAAAAAGAGGCTTGCCTCTTATTCCCTATAATATGATTGAAATTAGAATCTCATCTTTCTCCTTCTAATATTATGTTTGGCTACTCCTTAGATCTCTTAAGCAAATAAGGGTTACAATTTTGAGAAAGGTTGAAGACCTTGAATATTTGATTTGAGTTTCAACTATTCAAAAATTTGTATTCTGTTATCTTTGATCTCCTTGTTCTTCTAATTTAGTTTTTTTTACATGTTGAAAAGGAATTTTTTATGGCTTTGATTCTTGATTCACTTAGGAATTGAGGTCCTACAAGATAACCATCAAGTTAGAAATTTTGTGCTAGAAGAATTGCTTGAAGGTAAGGCATTCTTATCTTTGTTAAGAATGAGGTTTTGTTGCATATTATGGTTCTATGTTATTGGCATGTTTATGTGTTGATTAAGAGTTCATTGTAATTTATAATTCAAGTATGTTGTAGATTTTTCCTTGAAATTTAATCATGTTCGGGTTCCCTAATTTTATTTGTGAATTGGAATTTTTGTGTATGATTTCATTTCATGCCAACACCTCCATGTGTCCATGTGATTCTATGTGTGTAATATATAGCTTTATGTGTTTCATAGCATGGCAGCATGTTAGGATTAAGATGCTCATGTTTGGTAAATTTTAGTATATAAATCAAATTTTTGGGTGTTGTTTTACCCATCCTAGTCAATTAGTTTATTGAAACCATCGACTCATTATGTGAATAGTCTCTCAGTTTGGGAATTTTTATCGACAAGGTGCGAGATTAGCCAACTAGTTTGATGAGCCCATCCCTTTGTTTCTATGAACAATAGATTGGTTCGTGAAATCTATCGACTGGTGACCCTATGACCAATATGGTTTAGTCTCTACTTAGAACCATTAATTGGTTTTGTCAAGCCCATCAAATATTAATATGAATAGTCTCTTAGTTTGGGATTTTTGACCAGCAAGTTATGTGATCAACCAACTAGTTCAATAAACTAGTCGCTTTGTAACTATGAACGATTGATTGGTTTTCCAAATCCATCGACCAATGACCCTATGATCAATGTGTTCTAGCCTCTACTTAGAACCATTTATCAATTTTGTCAAACCCATCGACTCGTTTCCAATAAATAGTTGATCAATCTGACTGAGTAGTTGACTCGTCTATTGGGATTATTTTGTTTAATTTAGTATAACCAAACTAGTTGACTAGTCGTAAGGATTGATCACTTTATCTAGCTACATTCCACAAGGTTTGTTATTAATTGTTGATCTTCCTTTCGGCCTTCTACATTAATAATTCCATGTAACTTACAATATTCTAGTTATGATTACTGCCATGTTTACCATGGAAGTAAGAACTATCATAATGTTAGTATTTAGGCCTTAAATTTGTTAAGTTTATGTCATTTTTAAATACCAAATTGATTATTTTTATACCTTGTGATGTGTTTGGTGTTATCACTTAGAAACACCCAATTTGGATGATAATGAAATTAAATTGTGATATATGATATCACTTGGTAAGTAATAATTAATGGACTAATATTTCATTTGAGGCTTTTTCTCCAACTCTCAGGGTAGCTAGCTTGAAGTTAGCAGGAAGGTCACCCTGTGTTTTATATTTTCACTCAGTACCTATTTCCTTCTCTACCAAGTTGTAGCCGATAGGGGTGTACGCACATATCTTTGAGATGTAGGATTATGTAATGGTAGGTTGGCATGTCATTTTTGTCTAGTTCGGGTGGGTGAGGTATCCTAATAAAATCCTCTAGTCATTGTATTACTATTCCTTAGGTGGGTGTGGTACCCAACTTTTTAACCCTCGTAGTGGATGCATTTAGGGCATAGTGGGTGAGGTTTCTAGTACAAGCCCATTGATGTACTTCAACCATGTGTTTTGGGTGTGGTATCTTAACTTTTTAGCCCTTGCTGCAGAAGCATTCAAGGTGTGGTAGGTGAGGTATCCTATTATAAGCCCCCATGATGTACTTCAACCATGTGTAGTGGGTGTAGTATCCCATGGTGTGTTAGCCTTCGTAGTAGGCGTATTCGATGTGTTGTGGGTGTGATATCCTCGAATAAAAGCACCTTCAATGTATCCTAACCCCATGTGGTAGGTATGGTATCTAACTTTGTGGATATGATGCCATGACTTTTGTTCATAGTGGATAGCTAGGTATGGTTGGATGAATTATATTAATATCTAGAAATTATGTGATCACTAAAGGAAGATTTATAATATAATTTACAATATGTTGTTGTCAGGCATTTAGCATAGTATTATTCTTACATGATATCCATGCCTTGTTATTATATATTGGTATGCTTAACACCATACTACTATATAACCTCGATGTGTTGCATGAGCCCTTACATGTTTTAAGTAATATGTTTTACCAGTATTTCACCTTACTGATATTATATTTGTGTGGTCACTATGATGATTCAGCTTTTGGTTTGGGGAGTAGAGGATGATTTATAGGGGCATGATTCTTAATTAAATTATGTTGAGAATGATAGTATTAGCTGGTAGTTAGCCATTCCATGGAGATTCAAATGTTACTATGTTGTTTAGTTATGAGTTGTGTTAACTGGCTATACGTGTTTTTCATACTATGTTGGGATTTATTTTGAATATTGTTTTTGGGTTATTTAAAGTCTAGGCTTTGATTTGTGTATTGGATTTTGAAAATCTCATACTCTCTTATATATATAATATTGTTATTCTTATCACTATCATTATGCATATTGTTGTATTGTGAGGGAGCATGCTTTCTTTCACAATTATTTCATTTTCCCTTGCATCTAGCATGTGTAAGATGATAATGGCACCACTCTCATGATTGATGTAGTGGTAATATTCATTTTTTTAATGCTTCTCCATTGTCTTAAAAGAAAAATTTTGTTGTTCCAAAATTGGGGGTGTTTCACTCTTTCCCTATTGCTAGAGCCTTGAATGTCGTTGTCGCTAGAGGTTGATGGTTTACCTTTTTTCTCCATCACATATGCTCATCTTCCCTTGCACACATGTTCGTTCATTTCATTTTTCTACCTTCAACTTCATTGTCCATTTGTCAATTCTAACCTATCGCTATTGTAAGAGTTGGAGCTTGGATGCCATTATCACTAGATCTGGAGCTTGGAGCCATTAATTTTTCTTAACCTCATGCCGCTTCTAATTTTCCCTTGCAAGAGTTGTAGTTGGAGCTTGAAGGTCAGTGTCGACAAGTAAGTCTTCCTATTAGTAAATATACATATGTAGGTGCTTGGAGATAGAACACAAATTGTTGTTGTTCTTGTCTTACTACTAGTATATGTCAATTCCTTTGTTGTAGTGTGATGTGCAGTTGTGCTTGTCATGGCTAGGGGTCAATTTTTGGTAGAATCGTAGAAGTGCTTGTAGCATTTGTTTAGGAAATAAGTTGGTGGTTTGTTGTTTTACTAGATTGTAAATTTTCTATGAGTATTAGCTTCATATTTTGTCAATTGTTGGCTTGAATGTTAGCTTTTGCTGAGATATCTTAAATATGGGATTCTCAATTATATTGTTGCTTCTTTTTGTTGTGTTACTATGAGTGTGTAATATATTTTTATTTTATAAAAGGTGAAAATTTTGATATAGAAAATGTCTACAGAGGCTAGTAATATTGGTTATACATCTATAAAAAAAATCTTCTCTGAAAAGTGTTACCAAAGGAAAGAAAGATCTTTCTTAGGGCTTCTTTGGTATGGGAGTAATAAGGGTGGAAAAAATTTCCCTTATTTTATGTCTTTTATATTAAGTATTCAATAATAATAAATAGATTTTTAATAAAATACGCATTTTAGATCAAATTAAGATCTAAAATGGGTATATATTAGAATAGAAATATTTAATTTTAACTAAATTATACAAGATATATAAAATAAAGTGGTAATTTTTCCACCTCTATTACCCCTAACCAAACGAGCACTTAGGGTCATTGTAGGGAGGTTGCGGATGGTAATGATAGAAAGAAGTTATAGTACTTGTATAGTTGTAAACTACATTTGGGAGGTGATATTCAACATTTCAAATAGTATTTAGCTTATGTCAAAGGTCAAGTAGAGATATGCAAAAATGTTCCTCATAAAGTAGGTTATGAGATGAATAATATAAATGAAGGTTTTTCTAATAAAAAATGGAAGACACAAGAGATATTCACTAAAGAAAATCCATATGGCCCAATGGGAATAGACACACTTTCTCAACATTTAATTGAACACCCACCATCATCCATGCTTTCTCCTAGGGTTGCTAGTGATTCTGATTTAGGAGCTAAGCAAAAGATTAAGATAAAGGGAAAAGAAAGCAAACCACACTGAAACATCATTTTATGCCAAGAACAACTCTTAGTGCATAACTAACAATTAAAAGTATTTTACAAATAAAATTTGTTTTCATTTAATGCTGCAAATTTTATTTATTATTATGATGTGATTTATGGTATTTTACACTTGTGTCTTGGCTCTAAGGGTCCAAGTTTTCATGCTCTTCAACGCCATTTGTTGTTGAAAAATGTTGAAGATGTGAAGAACTATGTTGAGGTTTTTTGTCCAACATGGGAACAAACAGGTTGTACCATTATGGTAGATGGGTGGGTTGATCAACATAATCAAACTTTGATTAATTTCCTGGTTCATTATCCAAAAGGGAATGTGTTTTTGAAGTCTATTGATGCCTTAGAAGCTTCTAAAACTACTAAGTTGTTACATAAGCTATTTAGAGAGATTGTTTTGTATGTTGGTACTAAAAATGTTATGCATATAGTGGCTGATAATAGTGCTAAATATGTAGCTGCTGCTAGATTGTTAGAGTATGAGTTTAAGATACTTTATTAGTCACCTTGTATTGCACATTGCATAAATTTGGTGCTTAAAGAAATGGGTAAGGTAGATGAGGTTGAAGAGAATATAAACATGCTTGTATAATCACCAAGTACATTTATAATCATTGTTATGCTTTACATTTGATGACGAAGCATACATAAGGAAGGCAAATCATTCCTCAAGCTCCAATAAGATTTGTTACTAATTTCATTGCTTGACAAAGAATATTGTCACATAATCAATGGTTATTTCTAGATAATGGACCTCTTGTGTTTAGGCTAAAGAAAGGAAATAAAATAAATTTATGGAGAATGTGTTGAGTTTTGTCTTATGTAAAGAGTGTGTTGTTATTATACATCTTTGACTGAATTATCTAATTCGATAAAATATTCAATATATTTTTTGATTATTTTTACAATACATCATAATATTGTGTTTCTATAATTTTAATTTTTTTAAATTATTTATTTTTATATTTCAAACATTTATAATACAATTTTAATATTTTTTTTATAAAATAATACTATTATATTAATATAAATATGAATATTAATTGATATTTAATCATTATAAAAAAAATATCAGAACATATATAAATATTTTTAAAAACTATTGGAATAGGTATTGATATCCCATTTGCATACCCTTAGTTCATATAACATTATTTCTTGGACAACTCGCAATTCTAATAACTAATGACTCATTGGGTTTTTGGGGGTTTCAGATTATTAAATTAATTTTTCAGGCACTAAGTACATTATCTTAAACGACTAGTAATTAATCAAGTTTTGGGGGAGGAATATTTAACCATCTGGGAAAATAAAGGTAAATAAACATGAAACACTTGAAAAAATGTGCAAATAAAATCGACGTAGATCAATCCTTTCATGCCCAAACAAACACTTCACAACACAAAATATGAAAGTATTGTGCATTACAATGAGAAGGGTTAAAAGAACAAAAAAAAAAAAACAAAAAATGGCCCTGCTAAAAGATAACAAGCATTATAGATGAGTTATCCATGACTGCACAGTACAAATTGTTTCCGCAATATGTTTTTTCACGGATACGCACGCACACAACTGGGGATCCACAGAAAATTAAATCACGGCGGAGGAGGGCCTGGCTCAAAAAGCGGAGGACAGCATCCTGTAAAGAGGCCACAGCAGCATAGAAACCACAGGCTGCAATCAAGAAAAGAAGAATGATAAATAAAACAAAATAAAATATCAAGTTCTTATGGTGGCACATCAAAATTTGGATAAAAAGCGAAGGCAGCAAAAGGAAGTAGCTCCCTATTATGAACTATTATGCCTCCGACGAAGTTCGTAAGATCCGGATATACGCGACATTAATCGACTGACTTTTGTTGGTGATTAATTTCCTCATTGTCTTACCATGAATCAAGATATCCACCGGTTGGAGGAGCTGGTGAGAGGAGCGGCGCTTCCGGGCGTGGAGGATCCATCAGCAATGAAGGCAGGCACTTGGGAAATGTTGCCCGCTTAGTGCATTGTGTGTCATGAATGTCAACGCGGTAGAGCAAACGGAAGGAACAAAAAACTTACAAATTCGCAGTCCAGGTTAGATATCAAATTTCAGCCTTCGCCTACGAGTCAAACTCTCAGCTACCATTCAAAGTAGGAACTGTAAAGCCTTAATGGAACTCAGCGGCGAAGGCGGAGAAAAAATGGTTCAGCACCTAATATTGACAATATAGTACTCAGGCCCAATGAAAATGAAAGTCGCTACTTAATTTGAGGATTTTTTTTTTTTTTTGCAATTAATTTTGGTTAAAAAACATATAGAAGCATTAACTCTCCTTTTCCATTTTTCCATAGAATTTAGTCCTCTTTTGTTTATCAGATTTTCGTCAAAAGAATAAAATGATGACCTTCATTTTTGTCATAAATAAGTATATCATAAAAGCATACCACAATACATTTTTCAAGAAAAAGATGAGGAACTTCATTCGTAAGAGTCATAAATGAATTAGGTGCATGACTTAAACAAAAAGGGGTCACCATCCATTCATAAATGTCATATTTAGTTTTTAAAATAGTTTTCCAATCATCACATTTTTTTATTCATATTTGGTGGCATCCACTTCTTAAATCAATCTTAAAAACCACTTTTGCACCACTTAATTCCTCAAGCATGACATCCAGTCTAGGCATAGTAAATATGTAGTTGATAGGAATGTTATTCACAACTCTAGAATCATTGCACACACACCATATACCATCTCTTTTGAAAACAAGTAGACCAAGTATAGAAAGTATAGAACATGGGATTATGCTTTCTATCACATAACCCTTATCTACAAGATCTTGGATTTGCTTTTGTAATTCCCTGTATTCCTCTGTATTACATCTACATGTTGGTTTATTAGGTAAAGACATATAATACCTCTAATGTTATCTAACACTAATCCCAAATAATTAATATCTTAACCTAGTCCTAATCTCAAGTAATTGATACTTTTATTTTACTCTAATTCATTAATCCTAAATTTAATCCTCATTCTTATCATAATTTTAGGTCACTAACATTTTAAACCTAACCCTAACCTCCAATGATTGATAAATTAAATTTACCCTAACTCTTTAATCATAAACATAAACCTAGTTCTAATCCTAACCCATTTTTTTTTCCATTTTCCACTTCTTTACCCTTCTCCCCGTCTAGATCAATTGACTCATTATTCCCCTTCTAGGCATGCAAACCCCTACACCCTCATGGTTTCTTCTTTCCCTACCCAACCTTACTCTGCGTCGCTTACTCTACACCACCAACTAGGCTAGTCACCATTTGTACCCAAACTCATGTCAAGGGAAAATCTACACTAAGCACCAACTCCTCCAAAACCCTACACAATTGTCATTTCCACATTTTGAGACTCTGAACCCCTCATCTCCATTAAATATCCCTCCTCTCCCTTCTTACATTATTTTTTACAAACCATAAAACCTCTCCCCATACTCTCACATCCTTCTCTCAACTCTTATACGTTCCATTCATTCTCTATCAACCACATTCTTCCCTCAAACCTCAATAAAATATTTGTCTCCTTATGTTGAGAAGTACCCTAAACGTGAGTACGTCATGCTATCCAAGCTTTGCAGCATGAGAAACCTATGCCTAATACCATTAGTTATATGAACTACTCATGCAAACCCACCCACATCCACGACATCAACTCACACAATAACCATCACCTTATTTGCCCATACCTTATTACGTTAAACTCCCATGATGCACTATCACTTCTTGCATGAAATTCCCACACAAACCACCCTCATTTATGCCCTCAAACTTATGCGAAAATCACCCCCTTGTGTCACTCTTTATGGAATAATAATTCCAAACACACCAAAATCCCATACCAAACCACCACCGCCCACATCAATAATCCACACAAAACCACCACCTATAGTGTTAAGAACCCATGCCAACACCACCCTACTTACCTCACTCCTTAACACAACAACCCCTTTAGATGTGTCACATGCCGACCTTGCATCCCCAAAGCTATTTATGTTGTAGCTAGTTTAGGCCTTGCACACCTTGGTGTGCATTAGTTTTACTCCATTTTCCTCCCTCCTTTACCTTATCTTTTCCTTATTTGTTTTCTTGATTTCAAGGATGCATTATCCTTAATTCTTTGGTGATTTTAAAGTTGTCTTGGTGGAGGAGTCTTAGGTTATACGTGGTTAGAGGCTAAAAATATTAAAAAAGTAACTTAATATATATACATATAATAACAAATATTTAAATTGTTATTTAAAATTTAATAATACCAACCATAGTTTAATAAATCTAACTAGTCATCAAACTGGTATTATAATTGGTTCACTGGTTTAGTAGTTAAAAAATAGGTTTGGACTTTTCAGACTAGTAGTATATATTAAGTAAAAATTTGAAATATATAAAAAGTTCAACTATATATGAATTTGACCAACTCCCCAATAAATTTTTGGACCTATTCAACCATCCTTTTTTTGTTTTTTTATCAATTTACTAATTTTTACTAGTTCTCAGCTCCTAAGAAATGGTATATGAAATCTAGCTAGCAACCTTAGCCATTCACTAATCAAACTGAATGGTCCTATCTGATTTTTAAAACAATGATATCAACAAACATTAATATTGTAAGTATTTGCAATAGAAAATAATGCTATCATATATATATATGTTAGCATAATTATATTAATACCAATATATGTCTTATTAACTAATATATTTGCTAAATTTATTTTAGGTCATATGAAAAATGTTTTACCTTTCCCTCTAAAATAGTTGAATATACATTATTATCCTTGTTAATATTTCCCACCTAATTTATTTTTAAGAATAAAATAATAATAAATTTCGAAAACTTAAAAAAGAAGAAGTAAAAAGCTAAAACAATATTATAGCATCTAGTAAGTATCCTTGCTCTACTTTCAACATTTAAGATGCAACTAATCTTGCTTCGATATTTGAGAGCAAACTTCTCTTTCACTAACATTTAGATATGAGAGAAAAATGACCTACTCTTCCTTCGACATTCACTACGAGAGAAAAACAAACTACTCCTTCATTCTACATCCACTAGCTCCACCAACAATCAAGGCTTTGATGATTAATACTACTTCATTCATTAGTATTCTCCTCGTCCTATTCCTCCTATAAATCTCTTAAATAAAATTCGGTATAACTACTTAAAAAATTTCTTATATATCTTAATGAGTATATCATAATTTTAGTTAATTAGTAAATTGATTGAACATATTGGTGTAGAAAGAGAAATTAGGTCATGTAAATAGTTTTTAGTCCATGTGATGTAGTTGGATTTTGTTCATTTGATGGATTAAATGGTTATGTTTTCTTTGATTACAATAAACTTGGTCTGATAAAGTGGTATTAAGGTATGCAATTAGTTTTTTAGTGAATTTGTTTTAGTTAGGTGTCAACTAATTTCTGACTTGTCTAATTGTTTTGATATATAATATATAATTTGGTACCTATATATGTTGAACTATTTTAATATATTTCTAGATTTACTACTAATTATTTTTTTTTTTCATTCTATCTAATCTATTTCTCAATAATTAGTTTCATAAACAATTACTAAAACTATTAGTATATCACAATTAAAAAAAAAATCCTAATATACAATTTTAGAGTCATGTAAAGGTAGAGTTGTGATTGATATTTTTTTAAGGATCTAAGAAATCCTTGTTTAGTACTTACTGTATGAAGTAGTTGTTGAGTCTAAGCTATTTGGTTTGCGGCATTGATTTTTGAGAGATTTGTGTTGTCATTAGACCTTTTCTAGCTTGGTGATGTTTCTCATTCTCTTTCACTTCTTGTTATTTTCTTTTATGTGGCATAATTGCTTAATTGTCTTACTTTTTATAGGTTTTTATAGTTGGATGGATTTGCATGATGGATGTTAATCAAGATGCTCAACATCTTAGGAATTTTTTCTTGATTTTGTTTTTTGTGCTTCATGATACAATGTTTAAAGACCCTTTTTATTGATTTTAGTTTGGCCTTTTTTTATATATATTGGGCTCTTTAATACACTTATGGACTATTTCCCCTTTTTTATTTTATAGATTGGTAAAAAAAAATTATATATTTTTTGTTAATAATAATTATAAGTACCCATCATATTAGCTGTAAGCATAAAAAACTAAGGTTGCAAGCACTCTTCCCCTTTGTGGCTAACAACTACTTTCAGGTTAACCAAGCAAACTACATAAACTACCCAGCTTAAGACTGTTACATTCAAACTAAGTGTAGGTTGTCATGACATAAACACGCACCTCAAATAGACCAAAAACACATAGTTGGGGGGCTGATACAACACAAAATAGGCAGTACAACACTATAGTAGCTATAACGACTACATTTAGTGTAAAATAGTAGCTATAGCTACAAAAAACATACAACATCATCAGATATCCTTAGTTCAAAATCATCAATATAGCCACAATAGGGGTTAACATTCAAAAATCATTTGTTGAATCATCCTAAACCTGTCACCTAATAACAATAGAATGATCTTAGCCAAACAAGAAGATAAAATCCAATCCAAAACCTAGTGTTAAGTTTCTCATGTAAACCTATATGGAACATGATTGTTCAAGTTAAGGTCATGCACACAATCATTTTAATATTTATGATAGTACCAACAATACCTCTTTCTTCTTCTTCTTCTTCTTTTGGCATTTAGAGCTATCCAAATGTGGTATATAGTTGTAACTAAAGGGGACTATTCTGGCTTATGCGTGTGTTGTAGATTCAGCTTTTGTTTGCATTTCCTAATAACCATCATTGTGATAGCAATTGTTGTGAATTCTCTTATAACTCTCAATGACCTTCTGATGTCATCTAATACCTATCAAGTAGATCAACATTTTATTACCTTATTTTCTTGTCAAGATGATTTATGTTTACAAAGTGGGATTGATTCTTGAGAATTTTATGTTTGGGGATAGTGCAGGTTAGGTATATTCTAGTATTTGTAAATATGAACATGTAAGTTGGCCATTTTATAACCATATTTTTTTTCAGAACAACTATAAATATTTTCTATAGACTATCTAAGCATTGTTTAGGTTTGCTAAAGAGGGCATACATGTTCATATACATCTTTATTGTGCAAAGTGCCTTATGATGTTAGTTGTGGACTTGCTTTTTATTGGATTAATCTTTCCGAGTGGTGTACTTTTTGTGGTCTCCATGATTGTTACTCTCTATTCCTTGTCTGCTCTAACCTATGGGAAGATAGGTTAAAGCAACTTAAGAATGGTGATGTCATAAATAGACAATCATGTTCTTTTGAGATTTTCCCATTCAATTGGGTGGGATTTATTTCCTTATTTACACTAGATTGGTAGATAGTTAGTAGGATTTTAGAAGGCCTCACTTTTTATTTGCTGACCATTTTTCAAATATCTTTATTTCCCTCTTCTTGTCTTTCTCTTTGCCCTTTTCATAGGACGATGTATCTTTGGGGTTGTATATGAGAAACAAATTTGGTCCATTGAGGGTGGACAAAACATTACTCCTATTTTATTATAGGGGGATTGTCTTCTCATGTTTTGTAACAAATCTTCTAGTTAGTGGGATAGTGATAATTATATTTATCTTTTAACTTTGGAGTTGTTTGTGTTGGATTTCTTAGGGCTAAGCATGAGGTATAAAATGAGATGATCCTCTTGTATAAAATATAAAACACATGTAGGACCCATACCTATGAGATGAATTTCTACCATTATCCTAGTTTTTCTTATGATTTTCTATTATGTGATTTGGGGAATTGTTTCAAGGTAGCTTTCTTCTATCCTGGTGTAATTGTTTGTTATGTAGCAATAGGTAGATAGCTTTTATATGTATGTCATTGTGTCAGAATCTATTATTCAATATAATAATCTTATCTTAATTTTTTACCTTATTCAATCTATTATTATTGTTTTTTCTAATTAAAGAAAGGTGGTATTAAATTGTCTAATTTAAAGTGAAGACTTGAGAAAGTGTAGTCTTACCAAATTCTAACTATCGATTGGTACCATAAAGGTTAAAAAGACTTTGATGACTAACTATTGTGTATTAGGCATGTCTAGAGTAGGATTTTTTTTTACAAGTATGGTATATTAAAGCATGTGAAAAAATACTAATGAATTAATTTTTGAATAAGGATAAAATTGTACTTAAATTTAAAATAAAAAAAAGTTTTATAAAATAAAAAAATTGAAAAAAAATGTGCATCACTCAATTTGAACCTAATTAAAACAATCATCCACAAATTTTAGACTTCATGCTTTTCTTCTCTTCAAAATTTAGTGGTTGCAATGATTAGAGCTTCATCCAGTGGTAGCAACAATATTAGCTTCATCTAATGGTGGTAATAATTGGCTTTGTTTAGTACAAGCAATAATCAAGGCTTCACATAGTAGTAGTTGCTATTGAGAATTCAACACTTGTAAGTATTTTCTTTGCTATATTTTTCCTTTAATTTTAATTCTCTTCTTCTCTTTAATTATGTCTACAAAATTTCAAATTGAAACTTTTTATATTACTTGATTAATTTTCTTATATAAGTGGTATGCTATATTTTCACTATGTTACTAGATTTTGTTTTATTTGTATTTTGTTGATTGACATTTTTTTGGTTATCTTTCTAATTTATTTTATTTTAAAGCCATAAAATTGTTTGATTTGTTTAATTATGTTGAAATTGATAATGTAGGAGTTGATATTATGGATTTATTGGAGGATAATAGTTAAGTAAAACTAAGGAGAGTAGATGATGATTATAAGAGAGCCTTAGATGCATTCCTTCACTACACTTGTTCAATCAAGGTGTTTGATAGAAATATTTCATATCCATGTCGTATTTGTGATAATGAAAAATACTATGAAAGGAACATTGTGATAAATCACCTTATCATTAATGAGATGGATAAAAGACTGTCAAAAGTGTATATAGAATTTTCATGGGGAGTCAATGGTTGGTAAAAAAGGTGATATATTTGGTGATGAACTTGGTATTGAATTTAAATATGATATGATTGGGATGATAGATGATGCCTTTGAATTTTAGAAATCATCTAGTGGCTCATTAGGGCCTAATGATTATGCACACGCATCTTTTAAGTTGGTTGAAGATGCAGTATAACGTTTAAATCATGCTTGTGAAGAATTTTGTAAACTTTCATTCATAGTTGAAATGTATCATCTGAAATGTTCGTATGGGATGACTTATGTAACATTTGATGATTTGATATTTTTTTTCAAAAGAGCTCTTCTTAAAGACTCATCATTGCCTGACTCTTTTAAAAAGGCTCAAAGGATTAGTAAGAAACTTGGTCTTGATCATAAGAAGATTGATGTGTGCCTATAAGATTGTGTTCTTTTTTTGAAGGAAAATGCTACACTTGATAATTACCCAAACTATAATACTTTGACGTGGAAAATAATCAATGATGAGACAATTATACAGTTGGTGAATGGTAACAAGGTGCCAAGAAAGGTTTTGTGTCACTTTCCATTAAGTTTCAGGCTTAAGGGGCTCTTTATGCCATCAAAAACGTCCCATGTAATGAGATGGAATGTGGAAGGGTGTAAAATGATGGTAGATTAAGGTATCCAACAAATCATTCTTCTTAAAAAAAATTATTATAAATAATTCAGACTTTTCTAGAGAAGATTAAAATGATTGTTTAGGTGTGACTAGTGATGAGTTCAATCTATTGACTTCAATGGTCAAACAATGTCATTAAACTTGTTTTGATGATAAAAAATGGATCTTAATAACCAATGTGTTTGCTTAAGTGTGCATATACAACAATTAATGTATGCCCTTAAGGCATTTTCCTAATGTGAAAATGTAAAAGAGCAATCAAGTTTCTAAGTTTAAGAAAACGACACATGTAAAATAACCAAGACATGAAGGTTAAGGATAATATTCCTTAAGTCTTAGCTTTTTTGCAAAAATTTAAGTAGAGCAAAGTAAATATTTCAATTAAAACTTTTAAAACACTTTTTTGAAGAATAATTGACTTGATTTCATTTCATAAACTCTTTAAAGGTATTTTAAAAACAAATTGATTGGTTTTAGTTGGAGCTAGTCAACTTGTCCTCAGACTGATTGATCAGTTCAGTTTGATCAAATACATGAATTGAGTTAAATTCAGATAGAGAGATAGGTGGATAAAACCAATCAACTGGTTATCTTAAACTAATTAGCTATTTTAGAAATCGATAGACTGATTTAGCAAACATGTCAATAGGTTTCATTCTTACATAAACTTGTTCGTCTCTATTTAAACAAATCAACTAGTTTTACCAAACTAATCAATCGATTTGACCAAAGAGTCCATGGTTTCACTCTTGTAGAAACCCATTCATCTCTATTTAAATGCATCAATTAGTTTTTCCAAACTTATCTACAGGTTTGATAAAATTGATTGACCGATTTGACCAAGCATTCTATGGGTTTCACTCTTGTAGAAATCCATATTTCTCTACTTAAACACATTGTCTAGTTTTGCCAAATTGAGTGATAAGTTTGTTAAAATCAATTGATTAGTTTGACCAACCTTTTCAAGGGTTTAACTCTTTTAGAAACCCAATAATCTCTATTTAAACACATCGACTGGTTTCACCAAATAATTCGACTAGTTTGGGGAAACTGATTAACAGGTTTAACCAACTAATCCATGGGTTTTATTCTTACAAAAACCTAATGGCGTCTATTGAAACATATCAACCAGTTTTACCAAGCCAATCAATTAGTCAATAACCAATTAACGAAATTAGATAAACCAATTGATAGGTAAAATGAATACATCAACCGATTTTACCATACCATGTCACTATTCATATATATTCATAAGACAAACTATACACTACGCATAAGTGATCGACTGGTTTGAATAAATAGATTGACTTGTTCATAGAATGGTAAATTCTATTTTAGGGCTAAAAATTAATAGTTTAATATTTTAAATACTGATTAACTAGCCATATAAGAGATTGACTAGTTTGACCATACCAATTGGGTGGTGAGTATTAAATACTTATTTTCTACTTGTTGGGTGAAACAACTTTTTCTAATTTTGTATCTTACAACTATATAATGAGGGAAACTCTTATAAATAAGGTCAATTTGCATATATTAAAACTACTTTTCAAAACATTTATTTTTCAATTAATCTCTTACTTTCAAATCATTCAATTGGTCACTCAAAATTTCTAAAATTTCACAATTCTGGGATTCTACTGAAAAGTGCTTTTTTGCTTACTTCTCTTAGCTAGAACTAATATTCAATTGTAATATATCTCATTACATGTAGCTTGATTAAATCTTATCCAAGGTTATTCGCTTTCATATCTTGTATTCTTGGTGAGAATTATCTGTAATCACAACCTCCTTGCAAAATATATTTAAAGAGGTTAGTGAGTGTTTGCCTATCATTCTTAAGAGATTCTTGTAGAGAGTCTAGAGAAGATAAATAGTTCAACATGTAAATTTTCTCTTAGAGGGTCATTAAGATATTAAAGCTCATAAATTGAGAGAACAGTGATTATCAATAAAAATACATCACTATTTCTAAATCCAAAAGGGAGAACCTTTTGGTATCGAATGTAAAGATTAATTTATTGTTGAACCACTCTATATTGTGTGTTAATTTTTATTTTGTCATTTCCATTCTATAAAAATATGTTTACCACCCTATAGGGTGTTTTTCAATAAGTATCAAAGCTAGGGAACCTATCAAAAGATTCAACAATCTGAGGTAAAAAAGATCCACAAGTGGAATAGATTCCATTGGTCTAAATAAAGACATCTTCACTACTAAACCAACATTGTTGAATGGAGAGAAGTATGCCTACTGGAAGAACCAAATGATTTTCTTCATCAACTGACAAGATTATAACATGTAGTTAATTAACTTAAGGGCTAATAAAGATCACAAATGAGTTTAATTAATCTGCTATTCGCGCACTCTTTTGTTTTAAGTGTTTTGGTTGGTTTCTCCTAGTATATGATATAGGATGGGCGGTGGATGTCTATCCCTCTTTCAAGTACAGTGGTAATACCCCATTTTTTCTAGTTTCGCAAATGCTTTAACAATATTTTTTTTAGTAAAAAATGGGGGTGTTACACACATACCAACGACTGAGTCAACCAGAAAGATCACATATGTTCAGCAACAGTAGCAAAATTCCTAATGTCGGCAACATATACTTATTAGCAAGTTTACTTGTTTTACATAATATATGCCACAATGAGTACTGAATTATTGTCCTACATAGGCTAATCAATAGCTAAGAAACTCAAATGAATAAAAACAAGCCAAGGATATCAAAATAACATAAAGAATTAAAAAATATCTAAACTAAAATAAATAAAATCTAATAAAGATCAAATTAATTAATAATAATTACCAAGGGATCCAGATCCACCTCTACCCAATTATAATCGCCAATTAATTAATTACTTAATCCTTTCAATGACTATCTATGTATTAATGAGAACATTTAAGTAACAAATTCTCTTGAGATATGTAATCCTATCACTAATTATTAGTCTCATTATCTCTAGTCAAAGAATTTAAATAAATATAATGCTGTAGGTTCAATTAACTATATATCCTTTGTTATTGTTGTAGAAATTATGTAATTGTTCTTACAACCCATTCAATTTTCATTTAAGTTATTTGAACCTAAACTGGATAATCACCTCTTTCATCTTTTCTCGACTTATTAAATACTAATTAAACGTGATCAATCTATTAATTAAGAACAATCTAGAATAATAACATAGAATACATAGAGTAATCTATTAATCAAGAAATTAATTAATTTATGATCATAAAGAATTAGGTTTCACCATATCCTTGATAAAATAAAATTAGAACATGTTATTAATTAAATTTAAAAAAAAATCAAATTAAATAAAGAATTCAAATTATATATGAAACATTAAACATGAAAATAGTGGAATTTAAAATTACAATATTTTAGGTTTAGAATTGGAACTAAAAAAATAAATAAATTACTACACTACACAAATGACAACGACACTGAATATTTCTTTTCAACACATGTTTTCTCCCTTATTGTTAGAACTCTATTGTGCCTTGTGTCAATACCTTTTTTTCTCTAAGGCTTTGTGCCAGTTTTGTCTTTCATTCCCTACTGCTATTGTTAAACCTCTTTCTTTTCCTACACCTCTTTTCACCTCTCCTTCTTTATTCTTTTCTCCTATGCCATTCTCTATTTTCTTTTCCTTTCTATCCCTTCTCTCTCTGCTATGCTTGTTCTTGTTCTTCATTCAACTACATAATGCCGCCATCTCTTTCTTTATTCTTTTATTCTTTGATTTCTTCTATTCATCCTACTAGTTTGTGCCCTCTTTATTGGGCCTCGTTTGCTCAGCCTTCAAGCCTTTGGTCCTTTAGGCATTTTCTTTTTTCCTTTTCTTTTTCATTTCTATTTTCTTAGTTTTTTATTCCATGCATCATTGGTACCCACATAATAAAATCATTTTAAGCTCTAGATTGATAAAACACGTGATATTATTATAAATTAAGCAAACAATTTAAAATAATATAAATAACCTCACATATTATTTCCATAAATAACTAAATTATTAAAGTAAAATGATATAAAATGGCTAAAAATATGCATTCATCAATCCCTCAAGGTAGAATCAACACCTAAAATAACCTCTAACAATAGCTTTAGCCCATTAATACTACTACCTCTAGTATACAATGCATAACCACCTCTACCTAAAGCAACATCCACTTGCTCCATGTGCTACCCTAATTCCTCCTCACCTAAAAAATCTTTACCATCTACATCAACATCAACCTCCACCCCATCTAAAGCACTTGGCTTACTCTCCTGCTTCACCTTCTTATCAATAAGGAATTCAAACTCATAGAAGTTAACGGATCTAGATGTTTCCGCGTCATGAAATAAGGATCCGCCAATCATGCTAATGACACTCCCATGTTCCAATCATATCAACACAAGACTAGAAACAATTGAGTCACACATTATCAATGTCTCCCTAATTGGACCTTCAATAGTTGTGCCAACAAGCTCACCCAATGTCCTAACCTACTTGCCAACAATTACCACCACAAGTCCTTCACAAAATTTTAATGTGCCATTCTCAATTATTCACATATAACCTTTGCTATCAAAGGAACATAGTGAAATAAATCTATTGGTCATATTAGGAACATGACGAACACCAGACTGTGTTCTGACAACACCAGCATACATCCTCACCCTCATAGTCTAAATCCCAACAACCCTCCATGAAGCATTGTTTCCCAACAAAACAAATCTACCTCAAATATTGTCGCATGTCATAAACTATCTTCTATGGGGACATATATGGTAAGAGCACCCAAAATCTAGAATCCACCTATTGGTCAATCTGGTATGTCCATCTATGGCATTTAGCACATCACCACCACCATCTTCTTCAGTAATAGCTACATCACCTTCATCAAATACACCATGAGCAACATCTATAAGCTTCCTACTAGGGTAATATTTCCTAATATGGATTTTATGTGACAACCATGGAAAAACACAACCTTAAACATGTCCTTCCTCAATTTAAACTTCTTCTTGTCACCATACCCCCTTGCTATAAGTCCCTCACCACATGAGTCACCTAGACATCCTCTATTTAATTAAATCTTAATCAATTCACATTGTAGCATGGCATTCCTAACATTTGTAAGAACTAATTCAACATTCCCATACATTATAGTCTCATGAAAAATACTTATAAACAATAGGTAAAGAACATAATAATATAAAAGCCAAATCATCAACATCTAATTTAACATCTATATTATGTAAATCCATAAGTACATATTTAAATTAATTAAGATAAGACTTCAGATTAACTCCCACCTAATTACAAATCATGAACCTAATTCTCAAACAATAGATGATTCGCCACAAATCTCATCATATACAAGGATTCCAAATTCAACCATGGGGGGATAAAAATTTTCACTTTGGCCACTTCTTACAAAACCTCATTTAGAGAATATAATTGTTTGCTGCATAAGACCTTCAAATTAATATCCCCAAACTTTTCATCATACATTGTTTCTAACTTCTCTACTTTCCTACGTAATGCCTTCTCTAATAGTTCTTAACAAGAATCGCCTTCATCTTCAATTTCCATAACCAAAAATTGACAAACGATACAAATTGATCACATACCTAAAATTTGATACAAATTATTGGAAAAGACATTCACCAAACATGAATAGCCAAGAACTAATGTAACAAGCTATTGGAAAACTCCATGATCTAATTGAGATAAAAATCAAAACACAATAACAATTGGGGAAACAACAATGATCTTTGTTGCATACAAAAGTTCAATGATGTATTGCTTATCGTTGGGGTTTCATACATATGTATTTATAGAAGTACATAATTGACACAAGTGAATGGTATAAAATAGGGAAAACATGGTATTTCACTACTATGAAAATAGAAAATAATAATGGCACATTAATAACTGTGATTAGGAAACATTTTCTAAACACGTGAAAATTATTACACGGGTTAGTTTGATAACAATTATAGTTCAAAAAATTTATTAAAACCTCAACACTAAAATTATACATGATAGTTTTAAAAAAGGTATATGAAAAATCATTATTAAAAGATCATTTAATAATAGTTTCTATAATAACCATTGTTAAAAGGTCAAGAAGTTTTAATAACGGTTGTTACAGGAACCGTTATTAAAAGATGATTTAATAATGGTTATTCAAAGAATAATTATTAAAGTATCCTTTAATAATAGTTCCTATAAGAACCATTATTAAAGCCCCAATCTTCCGCCTTTTATTTAGTTTGGTTCTTATTTCATGCAAAAAATTTCAGACTCTCTCATTCTCTGCACCTTCCCTCTCTTGCTCTTATTCTCTTGCAAACCCTTGCACCAGCACATAGTGCACCACCACTCCGGCTCCTCTCGACTTAGGGAAACCACCACTTGTTCTTTTTTGCATCACCAACTCTGAGCATCCACTCTTTTTCTTACACCACCACACCTCTGTCATTATCGGTGTTGCATGTGCTACCATTCATGCACACCTTACCTGCACTTAGTCCTTTTTTCTCCATCGTGTTCATAGGTGGTCGCCACTCTCCTCTTACTCGCTGTTGGTTCTCTTGCTTGCCGCCTTCCATTTATGTATAGTTTTGTTCTTCTGTGTATAGCTTTTTCTCTTCTTATATATATATATATATATAAATGCATGCATGTTGATGCAGGTTGCATTATTTTTTATTGAAAAATTACAGTCTGTTGTTGAAAAATGTATGGTTGAATGTGTTAGTGAAAAGTGTTGCTGTTCATTATTGAATTTATCGGTATTATTATATATATAAACATGCATGACTATGTTGGCTGAGACCTTACATATATATATCACATGCATGAGTGTTTAATTACCAAGAGAAATAAAATACTAAAAAATATTAGTAATGTCACTCGTAAAAACTATATATATATATATATATATAGTAATAAGTATAAGACACTTTAAGATGTTAGAAAATTTCATATAATTAAATGAAAATATATTTTACATATGCACATCATTAAATGAAAATTTTAATTAGAGATGCAAGTTAATGATTTTTATTTGATGAGGATTAAATAGACATAGAAAATAAAGAAGATATAAAAGTGAATAATTAAAAAGAAAGGAATAACTATGTATAATAATAATAATAATAACAATAATAATAATAATAATAATAATAATAATAATATAGGATTTATTAGGGTTTAATTATAGTTAGATAGTTTTAGGATTGGTGTTTATTAGGTTTAGGGTTAGTTTTTATTATAATTTATTAGGGTTAGGGTTAGGGTTTAGCGTTTATTATACTAAATATAAAAGTGAATAATTAAATAAAGAGTAATAATTGTGTATAATAATAATAATAATAATAAAAATAATAATAATATAGGATTTATTAGGGTTTAATTATAGTTAGCTAGGTTTAAGATTAGGGTTTATTAGATTTAGGGTTAGTTTTTATTATAATTTATTAGGGTTAGGGTTAGGGTCAGGGTTAGGGATATGGTTAGGTTAGTGTTAGGGTTAGGGTTAGGGTTTAGCGTTTATTATACTAAACATAATAATTAATATGTTCTCTTATAACAAACTATTATATACATTATTCTCAACTCTACTTTTAATAATATCATATTATTGTACTTAACCTATATGTATTATCTTATTAATATCTACTTGATTTTACTATACGGAGCTTGAACGATTTGACGATAGTTTGATGTTCACTCGGTTTGTTAAATATATGACTCAAGATTATGTCATTATTTTAAACATGTCGAGTATAATAAGAGGAAGTTTGATTCAACTTAAATCATTGACAAGTGTAGAGGGAGTAAATGAAAGGATGTTTTTGGTAATTTATCTTTTCTTGATATTTAATGATACATTTACATCAATTGAGAAATAAACACTACTAGGAAAACAGGAAATAATAACGGGACATTAATAATGGTAGTTCGACAACCATTGTCAATCGCGTGAAAATTAATGGGCGGGAGAGTTTTGATAACGGTTCTAGCTAAAAACCGTTATTAAAAGGGCAACGTTAAAATTTGCACGGTTGTTTTAATAACGGTTTCAGGTAAACCGTTATTAAAATAGGATTTAATAACGGTTCTTATTAGAACCGTTGTCAAAAGTCAGAATCTTTTAATAACGGTTCCTAGAAGAACCGTTATTGAAATATGTTTTAATAACGGTTCTCTCAAAAACCGTTATTAAATACTCTTTTTAATAACGGTTCTCTTAGGAACCGTTATTAAAACTCCAAAATCAAACTTATATTTCGTTCAGTTCTGTTTTGTGCCAAAATTTTCAGACTCTCCGCGCCTTCGTTCTCTTGCTCTCCTTCTCCTTGCAAACCCTCGCACCACCACACCGGCTCCTCTCAAGTAAAGGAAACCCTCGCACCGCCAACTCTCCACCACGCCTCTGCCATTACTGGCTCTGCATGTGCGTGCTGTCATTGTTCCGAAGCTAGCTAGCACTTGCACCTTCATCCTCTGTCGACGTTTTTGAAGCCCTTGCCTCTCTCAACATTCTCGATCACCGTCGTGTTTGTAGCTAGCTCACTTTATGTATGTGTTTGTTCTTCCTCTCGTAACTTTTTATCTACTTATATATGTATATATATATAAATGCATGCATGTTGCTACAGGGTTTCGCTTGTTTGTTATTGAAAGATTGTGGTTTGTCGTTCGAAAATGTGTACGTTGTTGTATGTATTGGCTGAAAATTTTGCTGTTTGTTGTTGAATTTGTTGCGTTATTGTTATATATTAACAAATGCATGTGTTGGCCGAGACCTTTACATTATATATATATATATTATATATATATATATATATATATATATATATATAATATGAATGTGAGTGTAGAATTATATACATTTTCACTCATAAAAACTATATATATATATATATATACACACACACACACACATTTTCATTAATAAGTATAGGAGACTAGCAATAAGATATAGGAAATGTCATATAATGAAATGCAAATATATTTTACATATGCATATGTTAATGATTGCTGTTTGATGAGGATTAAATAGATATAGAGAATAAGGAATATATAAAAGTGAATAATTAATAGAGAGAAATAATTGTGTATGATAATAATAATAATATATAATAATAATAATTAATAATATGATTTATATATTATGCTTTAATTACATTTAGCTAGGTTTAGGGATTAGGTTTTTTTTTTGTGGTTTAGGGTTAGGTTTTATTATAATAAATTATGGTTAATTAGCTAGGGTTAGGGTTAGGGTTTATCGTTTATTATGGTTAATTATGGTTAATTAGGGTTAGGGTTAGGGTTAGGGTTAGTATTAATATCTTTTTGGAAACGTGTTAGCTAGCATGATTCGTATATATATATAGAATAGCATGATACATTTGAGATTAATTTTTTCTAAGCATGATTCGTATAGATAATATAATAGTACATTATTATGCTCAATACATAACATTCTAACATAATTTATTTATTTATTTTTTGTAGAGATATGGCCAACAAAACATTGATAGGGATAGCAGTGATGAAGAAGGGAAGATAGGACCTACGATTATGAGAATTATCATAGACATGGGAATAGAGGAGAAGTAGTCGAGTTGGGATGGAATACTTACAATCTTCCCATCGGCCCTTACGCAGATATGTTCTTGACCTACATTTCACTTGTGACCCGTAACCGTGTTCCTATCTCCTATAATAATTGGAAGCAGGTTCCACAGGGTCATAAGGAGCATATTTGGCAGGAAATCACGGTAAATATGCTATTTTATGTAATCATTTTTGTATGTCAAATGTTATTAATTTTATTACATTAACATCGGTATACATCTACATGTCTTATTTTGCAGAGAGTGTTCAATGTCCCAGAGAGTAGGAAGAAATGGCTTCTTAGACATTGTGGGGAGCGTCTAAGAACCTTTAGGTCATATTTAGCTCGTAGAAAAATGTATAGAAAGAAGGATGGTTCTGTACGACAGAACCCACCCAAACGATACGGTTTCATCGATCAAGAAAGTTGGAACCAATTCATTGCTTATCGTCTTACGGTGGATTTTAAGGTACTTGTTAGATAACAATTAAACTTTTTGTATCAATCCCAGTATTATGCTTAATATTGAAATAACCATGTCATTATGTTTTGGCTTGTCACATAGGAAAAAAGTACCCAAAATAAAGAGATTGCCAAGCAAAATAAATACCGGCATAATATGGCTCGCAAAGGCTATGCGGGCCTTGAAGAGGAGTTGGTATGCATTTTGTGATTATCTATTTACATGTAAATGTTGAATTTAATAATAATATTCTTAATTAAGAATATTTTTTGATTTGTAGCTTCTAGCCCAAGACTTGGACCCATGTACCTCGTCCATCAATATTGGTACATTATGGAAGAAGGCTAGAGCAACAAGAGATGGATATATTAATGAATATGTTGATGTTGCAGCCAAAAAAATTGTAAGTTTGTAGATATCTAGAACCCTACTTACTTTTCTTTTAGAAAACTATTATATTATGCTTATTCCTATAAGTTAAATTTACAGGACGAACTTGAAACGTCAGAAGGTGAGGAGGTGGACCAATATAGCATTGTGGCCCAGGCTACAGGAATTGTAGAACACCCTGGAAGACACAGGGGCATTGGATTGGGTGTTACGAGAACGAGCATATGTGGTCGATCTCGTGGTTCTCGTAGCACTAATGAGCAAGTCGCCATCCTCACCCAAAAATTGAACGTGGCATTTGAACGGATGGCAACAATGGAGCAAGAGCTGTCATTTATTAAATCTCAAGGGTATAAGCCATCTGATTCAGTAGACCATGATCAGCTTCACATACCTAATGTAAATAGCGTCAGAGATAGTTGTGAAGCTGATGCATTTCTTTCTACTCTTCCCGAGGTAAGCATTACAAACTATGAATTGTTATTAAATATATTCAGTGTTATAAATTAATTATTAATAATGTGTAATATTTTTGTTTAGGGTTTGCATAAATGTGACTTATTAGCGAATGACCTTTCAACAATTTTGGCGAAAGGAAGGGTCCGCATCAGTCACAGTATTGAAACGCAGACAATCCACGGGTACAATTTAGCCCTAAATACAAGGCCGGTGAGTATTGACACTCCAATCATTGGCAGTGCACACTTGCCTTGTTATAAAGAGAGGGCGATGAGGCAACCACAGTACTAGAAGCTCATGGAAGCTTCGTGGCTTGGCCTGCGGATCAAATACGTCTCACTACTGAAGAGGTATTGACATTTAATTTGACATCTTCATTAGACCTTGTTTAGTAGTTACACTATATATACCTTTTTCATATATATATATATATATATATATATATATATATATATTTATATGCTCAATATATATTTTGTTTAATATTATCAATTAAGGAATCAAAAAAGAAGACTGCTTCTGCTAGTAAAACCAAGAGAGGTACTAGCAGAACGAGCAACACAAAACAGGGCGCTGCTAAGGAAAGAGAGCTAAATCTGAAAAATTAGTTGCCCCACAAAAGATTCCTTCTTCAGATCAGCAAAGCCAACCTCCACCAGCATTAGCTATATTATATTTTTATGCCCAAAACTACCTCGGGGACAATTATATTTTCATTGATTGTCGTCCTGAGTATGTTGGGAAGGACGATGCTACTTACATGGTATCGATGGCTGACATAAGCGACATTTATAATCAAGAATGGATGTCAACCATAAGTGTCGCCGTCTATGTCACGTAAGTTTATTTCATTTTGAGATTTTAGTACTCTTAACTTATACAATTGGAATTTTTATGACCTCTTATATGAGTTATTATTTATTAAGAAATATGCATTGTTTTTGTTGTCCATAGGTTGGTAGCTACTCGAGCTGCGATGGAGGGAATGCTGTCCTCTATTGTGTTTGTGTGCCCATACTACATAGCTGACGGTAGTACAATAAGAGAGGGTAGGCACATAAACTATTTAGCGGATCGCATTTTGATTGAGGGACACAACAAGCTCTATCTCATTCCTCACCTCGCAATTGAACATTGGGTTTTGTACGCCGTCCGACCTGATCTTAATAAAGTCTATGTGTTTGATTCCCTTCGAACCTATGACGTGCCTTTTGAAGTCGCTCGTCGTTATGGGAAGGAATTTATCGACATGTTAGTATACTTTTCACTTCTTACTTCATTAGCTTATTTATACATATATTCGCTTAGCTAGCTTTCATTATTTGAGGTATATATGCGTACTTACAATATTGTGTATCCAACTCTATTTATTAGGGCACTACGAACAGCGTATCCAAGGAGAGGTGGGAATGGTGTCCCAGACCCAAAGAATGTTCAATACGAGCCTGTCATAGTAAGTAGGAAGGTAACTATTTCGTATTTTATTTTAATTAAAATTAATATCTAATAGTTAGAGAGCTAACTGAATTTATATGACAGCGTCCACAACAGCAAAACGACAAAGATTGTGGATACTATGTATGTAGAGCAATGGATCTGATAGTCCAAAATAGATCGGTCAACATAGATCCAAGCCATGTATGTTTTCTTTTCGATATTTTTCCATTAATGAATCATGACATATATGTTTGATACTTGACGTAAGTGCTAACTGTATATTAATCAAAACTTGGGATTTGTAGTTTTTCACCGATGATTATGCACAAGGCCAGCAATACAATGTTGAAGAAATTGATGAAGTGAGAGAGCAATGGGCCAAGCATGTGCTCTCATTCATTCGGTATTAGGTAGAGATCGATCTATATATTCTACATGCATGTTCAGGTTTGTATTTTGTCTAGCTATGTCTTTAAGTCTTCTAAGCTAGATTTATAAACATTTTGCTTTGGCGTGTAGAGCTACCAAGTTGTGGTATGCCTACTAATTTTGATTCTTGAGTATATATGTCTGGTGTATTAACAAGGTCGGGATTGATTGAAATTATGGTGTGACTGCAGATTTGTTATCAATTGATGATTTTTTACAATGCAGATTTGGTAATTATTTGAACATACAACTGTGTATGTGGGCAGGAACAAAACTGCAAAAACTAAAAAAAAAACTGGAGTTTTAATAACGGTTCTTACGAAAACCGTTATTAAAACCTCGTTTTAATAACGGTTCTGATGAAAACCGTTATTAAAACTCATGTTTTTAATAACGGTTTGATACTTGAACTGTTATTAAAACCTATCTTTTAATAACGGTTTTCGTCAGAACCGTTATTAAAACCCTCTTGTTTAACAACGGCTTTTCTCAAAAATCGTTATTAAACATGCATTTTATGCTCATATTGGCGGGTTTTTTTTTTATATTTTTGATAACGGTTATGAACCGTTATTAAAGATTTAATAACGGGCATTTTAATAACGGTTGAAAACTGTCATTAAAACTGTAAAATAACCGTTATTAAAACTACTTTTTGGGGTAGTGAAATAAAAATCAATTTAAGATTATAAGTTTTATGATGAGTATCTTATGTGGGTATGTTGTTAGCTTTACATAGTTGGTTAAGATCTGGTAGTATATATTTATAATTGGTCTAGCTAGTTGAAAATCAGTTTATATATTCTATAATTTAGATCCTTTAGAGAATAACCTTGATGATAAGATTTAGTGGTTCTCATTTATAGGTAGTGAAATAACATACCCTCCACCATATCTATGCATGGCTCCACATGCTGATCTACGGACTCATGTTATATGGTTATACAATGAGCTAGGTCAGTTATATGCGAGTGATGCATCCTATCACCCCTTCCATTTCAGATCATGTCACCTACTGTTGACCCTACCTTAGAAAGAGCAATATTCATTGGCTGCATCTACTTTTTTGCATTTGTTAGTCCACCACACTGATGCACCACACCCAATATTTATTGAGGATGAAATGTTTTCCAGAGATTATGATCGGATATCAAGAGAGATGATGGTGATTGATGATGAGCGGAGGTTTGTTCATAGCTTGCCTCCAAGTATCCACGCTAGTTACCCTAGAGTATCCATGACTAGACTCTCTAGTGATGATTTGAGGGAACAAATGACATATCATGATGAGTGGACTTTGAGAGTGATATTTATTAGTCGGGCTCAATGAGGCTACCGAGGGATTTAATTTTACAGTTATGAGTTTTTCTTATTTAGGTGTTTGGGCTTTAGCAACCTTTTGATGTATATAGTGTTGTCATTGCTTTAATCCCGTAGTATGTATATCTTTTGTAATTTGAACCATTGTATAATGTTTTACTATGTATGTATGTATGTATGTATAGATATATAGATATATATATATATGAACCCTTTCTACGTATGAGCAGTTTGAGTATTAATATCTTTCTAGAAATGTGTTCTCATGATTTGTATATATATACATATATACAGAATAGGATGATATATTTGATATTAATTATTTCTAAGCATGAGAGATTTGTGAGGAGGAAATATATGTTAGGGATGATCATCATGAAGTAATATATGTATCAGATCATAAAACCAATCCTAAAACAATGGGAAAAAAGAAGGATATGAAGGCAATGAGGGTAATAATATTGTATATCTTTTTTTAAATAATTTAGTTGGATATGTATTGTATCAAAAAATAATTTAGTGGTATATTATGGTCAATACATAATATTCTAACATAATTTATTCATTAATTTTTTGTAGAGATATGGCCAACAAAAATAGTTAATAGGGACAATAGTGATGAATAAGGGAAGAGAGGACATACTATTATGAGAATCCTCACAGACATGTGGAATAGAGGAGAACTAGTTGAGTTGGGATGGAATACTTACAATCTTTCCATTGGCCCTTACGTAGACATGTTTCTGACATACATTTCACTCGTCACGTATAACTATATTCCTATCTCTTATAATAATTAGAAGCAGGTTCCAAAGGGTCACAAAGAGCATATTTGGTAGGAAATCATAGTAAATATGCTATTTTGTTTAATTATTTTTGTATATCAAATGTTATTAATTTTAATACATTAACATCGGTATACATCTATATGTCTTATTTTGTAGAGAGTCTTTAATGTCCCAAAGACTAGGAAGATATGACTGCTTATACACTATGGGGAGCATCTAAGAACATTTAGGTCATATTTGGCTCATAGAAAAATTTATAGAAAGAGGGATAGCTCTCTACAGAAGAACCCACCCAAATGATAACGTTTCATTGATCAAGAAAGTTAGAACCAATTTATTGCATATCGTCTTTCGGAGGATTTTAAGTATTTATTAGATAAAAATTAAACTTTTTGATTAAGAATATTTCATTAATATTTAGATAACCATGTGACTATATTTTGGCTTGTAACATAGGAAAAAAGTGTCAAAAATGAAGAGATTGCTAAGCAGAATAAATACCGGCATAATATGGCTCACAAAGGCTAAGTAGGCCTTGAAGAGGAGTTGGTATGAGATTTTGATTTATCTATTTAGATGTAAAAGTATAATGTTAAAATATTATTCTTGATGTAAGATTATGTTTTGATTTAGAACTCATAGTCCAAGACTTGGATCCATGTACCTCGTCCATCAATATTAGTACATTATGGAAGAAGGCAAACTAACAAAAGATGGATATATTAATAAAGATGTAGATGTTGCTGCCAAAAAAATTGTAAGTTTGTAGATATCCTGAACCCTACTTAGTTTTCTTTTAGAAAACTATTATATTATGCTTATTCCTATAAGATAAATTTAAATGCATTGTATACAATACAGGACGAACTTGAAACTTCAAATGTTGTAGAGGGGTAGACCAATATAACATTGTGTCCTAAGCTATAGGAATTGTAAAACATCCTGAAAGACACAAGGGTCTTGGATTAGGTGATACGAGAACGAGCGTGTGTGTTGATGGCAATAATGGACCAACATTTGTCATTTATTAAATCTCAAGGGTATAAGCCATCGAATTCAATCGACCATGATCAGCTTCACATACCCAATGTAAATAGCGTTAGAGACAGTTGCGAAGCTAATGCACACCTTTCTTTTCTTCCTGAGGTAAGCATTACAAACTATGAATTGTTATTAAATGTATTAGGTGTCATAAATAATTAAGAATATGTAATATTTTATTTTACGGTTTGCATAAATGTGGCTTGTTGGCAAATGACTTTTCAACTCTTTGGCGAAAGGAAGGGTACACATCAGTTATAGTACCCAAATGCAAACATTCAATGGGTATAACTTTGCCCTAAATACAAGGCTAGTGAGTATTGACACTCCGATCATTGGCAGTGCACCCTTACCTTGTTATAAAGAAGGTTATGAGGCAACCACAGTGCTAGAAGCTCATGAAAGCTTAGTGCCTTAGCCTGTGGATAAGATATGTCTCACTACTGAAAAGGTAATGACATTCGACATCATTATTAGACCTTATTTATTACTTATATTGTTTATATATTTTTCATATATATATGCTCAATACATATTTCATTTATTTTTATGAATTAAGGAATCAAAAAAGAAGAACGCCCCTACTAGTAAAACATAGAGAGGTACTAGTAAAATGAGAAACACAAAAGAGGGCGCTGCTAAAGGAAATAGAGCTAAATTGAAAAAATTAGTTGTCCCATAAAAGATTCTTTCTTCAAAGAAGAGCTAACCTCTACCAGCACTGGTATTATTGTATTTCTGCGCCCAAAACTACCTTAGAGATAATTATATTTTCATTGATTGTCGTCTTGAGTATGTTGGGAGGGACGACACTACTTATATGGTATCGACAGTTGACATAAGTGACATTTATAATTAGGAATGGATGTCAACCACGAATGTTTCCATCTATGTCATGTAAGTATTATTTCATATTTTAGATTTTAGCACTTCTTGTTACATTGGAATTTGTTTATGACCTCTTATATGAGTTATCAGTTATTAAAAATTATGCATTTTTATTGTCATCCATAAATTGGTAGTTAGTCGTGCTATGATAGAGGGAATGCTGGGCTCTATTGTGTTTGTATGCCCATACTACATAGCTGATAGTACTACAATTACAATAAGAGACGATAAGCATAACCTATTTTGCGGATTACATTTTGGTTGAGGGATACAACAAGCTTATCTTATTCCTCACCTTGCAAATGAACATTTGGTTTTGTATGCTATCTTACCTGATCATAATAAAGTTTATGTGTTTGATTCCCTTCGAACCTATGACGTGCCTTTTCACGTTGCTAGTCGTGGTGGAAAAGAATTTATTAACATGTTAGTATACTTTTCACTTCTTACTTCATTAGCTTATTTATGTATATATACTACTTTAATTATTTGAGCTATATATACTTACAATATTATGTATCCAACTCTATTTATTAGGGCACTACGGTGACGTATCAGATGAGAGGTGGGAACGGTGTCCCAAACCTAAAGAGTCTTGAATATGAGCCTGAAATGGTAAGTAGGAAGATAACTATTTTATATTTTATTTTAATTCAAATTAATATCTAATAGTCAGAGATCTAAATGAATTCATTTGACATTTTCCACAATAGCAGAATGGTGATGATTGTGGATACTATGTATGTAGAGCAATTGATTTGATAGTCCAAAACAGATCGGTCAACATAGATCCAAACCATGTATGTTTGTTTTTTCATATTTTTTCATTAATAAATCATGACATATATATTTGGTACTTGACCTCATTACTAACTAAATAATCGAATCTTGGACATTATAGTTTTTCACCGGTGACTATGCACGATGCCAAAAATACAATGTTCATGAAATTGATGAAGTTAGAGACCAAAGGGCCAAGCACGTGTACTCATACATTTGGTATTAGCTAGGGATCTATATTATACATGCGTGTTCAGGTTTGTATTCATCTACGTCTTTTGGTCATCTAGGTTGTGATCTATGAACGTTTGACTTTGGAGTGTAGAGATACGTAGTTGTGGTACGCCTACTAATTTTGATTCCTGGGTATGCCTAGTTTATTGAGATATACTAATTTAGAGCTTGTTTGAAAATATGGAGTATCATTTGGGAGGAAGACATGCTTGTATATATGAATTAATGTTGTTTTACATTATAGATTTGGTAAATATTTGAACATACGACTATGCATGTGCAGGATGGAACAAAGTAGCAAAAATATAAATAAATAAAAACATATAAGTTTTAATAATGGTTCTTACTGAAATCGTTATTATATAAGTTTTAATAAAAGTTTTGAGTAAGAACCGTTATTAAAACAACCTTTTCAATAACAGTTATCCACTACAACCATTATTAATATAATTTTTAATAACGGTTATCCATACACACTGTTATTATAACTGTTATTAAAAGTTGGTGTTTAATCTCAAATTTATGCTTATTTAATATGTATTAGGGTTTAATAAATATATAATCAATGATTAAAACCCCAATTGGATGATATTTTAACAATAATTTTTGTAAACCATTGTTAAAAATAACGTTTACGCCCATATTCGTAGTTTTTTATATATTTTTTATGATGGTTATGAACCATTATTAAAGATTTAATAATGGGCAATTTAATAACGGTTCAAAATTGCTATTAAAAGAATAAAATAACCTTTATTAAAACCCCTTTCTAGGGTAGTGTGTGTTCATAAACAAGGGGCTCCTACGCTTTTCCAAAACTATTGACTTTTGACAAAGTAATGCAAGGTCAAGTATACCAAGAAAACATAGGCATTCGTGCTTTCTTACTTGATCTCCTTTTAGCTCCAAGTTTCTCCAAACAATTGTATGCATCAATTGATTCTAGACTACACATATAAATATAAGTCATGATCTCACACACTACATAGGACATGTGAACCATCGGACTCCATTTATTAATTGGTGGTTTGAAAATTAGTGTTGTTTATATAGACCCTAGCCATGAGGGGAGAATGGCTAGAGCTACCCTAAAATTTTGTATTTCTTATCTTATATTAATTGTCTACTACTATGATTAAATTGATTTTCTATCCTACTAACCATTCTATATTAATTGATTGCTAACATGATTGATCCTTTATATTTTATTCAAGTTCTAAATCATTTTATTCTAAGCCTTTAAAACACTTCTCAAATAAATAATCCTTTAATTATCAAGTTTATGTGTTTCAATACGTTTTTTTGGATACAAGATGTTTTTTCTAGATTGTTTTATATGCAAGCTTTGTTGTTTGATCTTTGTTTTGGGCCAACGGGCATACTTGCGTAGGTGTGGTTTTTACTTTCTCCTTTGCTAACATTTCAGATGAGGATCTCGAGTTTTGATCGAACAAACTAAATTTGCAAGCAAAGTCAAGGACATTGGTCAGCTAATTCTATAGTTTACTAGGGATGCTTTATAGCGTTTTGATTGATAAGGTAGTTGGCACATTTCTCACCATTAGTTAAGCAGAAATGAAATGCAATTATTGGCTATTTAACTTGTGGTTCATCACATCTTATTGAATTATGGATGATTTCTCGAGTTATAATTAAGTTAATTATTCCTTTTAGTTTTCTATCAGAAATTGTTATGTATTAGCCTTGCTAGCTACATGAGTTATCTCATATGGTTAGTGAAATGCGACATCTCATAACTAAAAGGGTTGTTTAGGGTGGCTGTATGCATGATACAAAGAGCAACAGGCCAGCCGTAGTATTGCACGAGTACGCGGTACACCTACTATATTTCCGTTAAGAGAAACGATAAGAGTGGATTAGCTAGCTAGCTGCTATAGAATTTGTCTCGGGTGTTTTTACTGATAATTAGGTACATATATAACAGGTAGGTACGCACTGTATATTATAAATTTTTGTATATCATAGTTAATATATATATATATTAAGAAAAACTTCTTACGTCTTGAACATGCATGTCTGCAGTTTTCAGTAACTAATTAAAAACAGCCGATAACGTCATTGCATAATAAAGGTATGGTTGAGGACGACGTGTTGATTCTTAAACGCATCTTTCAACTTTTTTTTTTACCTTTTTGTGATGTATTTTTTGTTTGTTTACGTTTATATTGGTTAGTAGAAATACAGTACACCGAAAAAGTAGTTCACTTTATTGTTTCACATCAGAATCGGCAGTTTCCCTCTGGTAATCTTTTGCTTGTATGCATGTAAATTGTAGCCGTGCGTGCATCTTCTAAGGAACCGTGTATATGTGCGTGTCTACATATACATGTGTGTGTGTGTGTGTGTGTGTGTAGCAGAAAGAAAACAACATATAGAAAGCTGTAGACAGTAAACATGAACCGAAGGAATCATCAGCTGAGGTAAATGCAAATATATGTGATGACCCAGTTGTTCATCTCAGTTCAAGCGCCAAATCTAACTCAATTCTTAAGCTAGCTTTCGTTCCTATGTTCTACCTAATTATTGAGCTTTAGTTTTCACTCATATGTTGTAATTGTTGAAGAAATACAAATAAATTTTCAGTCTCCAACACGAAGAAGCGAAGAATGGAAACAACTCAACGATCAGCGACGACCACCACCAGTCTCTCAGGCATACTGTTGACTGCGATCCATGTAAGGAATTCCCATGCAGCTGCAAGCCGAAAATACTATCGAGGGTCTTTCCTGAAGACTTTTACAAAGTGAAGAAGGCGATACTAGATCCACAATCGCCGATAGCAAACCGCTGGAACAAGACTATCTTGTCAGCATGCCTATTGTCTCTCTTCATTGACCCTCTATTTCTTTTCTCACCAGAATCTACTGCTGAACTCTGCACAAGGGTTAACACATCTTTTGATGTACTCCTAACCTTTGCGCGATCAACCTCCGATGTCTTTTACTGGATTAATATTTGTATCCAGTTTCGGACGGCTTACGTTGCGCCGTCTTCTCGAGTCTTGGGAAGAGGGGAGCTCGTAATAGAACCATGGAAGATTGCAACGAAGTATCTTTATGGGGATTTCTGGATTCACGTCTTGGCAGCATTACCCCTCCCACAGGTACGTACACATGAACTTCCAGGGTTCGTTTGGATGAAAGCAGAAATTTCACTTTAACAAGGAAAATGTATAGTTTTCCAATGCTAAAATACATCATAAATTCCTCTTAGAACTACCTTTTCCGAACAGAGACTAGTTACTCCGATCTCCTCGTAATTAATCGCATCGATCTATATGAATGCCGTTGAGGTTGCATTTCCCTTTTTTTTATTGCATCGATCTATAGAACCTTTGAGCTTTCCTTCCTTTATCTGGATTCATTTTTCTCTGTTTCAATAGGCTTAATTGTTGTAGGTGAAAGGCATGTATTTGAAGGTCAATAACATATTTGATCCTGTAGCTAACATATACTATATGTAAAGCTGCTTTTGAGTGTCTATATTCTCTATAAATTAACTTGTACCAGTTACTCCAACACTGATGGCAATAAGGCTTTCTAATAGTAATAGAGAACTAGAAAAAAACAGCAATATGCATACAAGAGTTAGTATTATTTTATTTTAGGTTCGTCGTCTGATGATGATCAGGATGCTGTTCTTTTTCGGAGAATGAATAATACTTAAGTCATTTGGGATTCAAACAGCTATCAGTTTGTCGAATCGCATATGCCATTAAAATTGATTTGATATCTGAATGCCACTTTAGATTATCAAATTACCCCAACTAATCCTCCTAATTTCATGCATATTTTAATTTCGCAGGTTATAGTTTGGGCAGTTATACCTAACGTCAAATATTCTGCGGCAAAAATATCCCTCAGGTTCTCCGTCATGTTGCAGTACATACTTAGATTAGCTCTTATATTCCCGCTATCTTCCAAAATATCAAAGGCTTCCGGACCAGTGCCAAAAACAGCACAGAACGGAGCTGCCTACAACGCCATGCTTTACTTTCTAATAAGCCATGTAAGTCGGACAACCAAATTCCTCGTATAACTTTAATAAACACATGTTGTATACACACAGTACTATAACTTATTGAATATTATCTCCTACGTACGTAACTAAATTCTGGTGCAATAGGCAGCTGGTGCATGTTGGTACCTCCTGTCGTTAAAGCGACAACTCGACTGCTGGAGAGAAGTGTGTGTTACCGGGAATCCGTCCTGCACTACTTTCAGTTTCTTTGATTGCTTTGCAGGAAATGATCCCCGCAACTGGATAGACAGCAGCAATGTCGCCGAGATTTGTGACCCAAACAATGGGTTCTATCACTACGGTATATACAGAAGTGCACTGCAAGTTGGGGCTCCATCAGCTACATTCTTGAGGAAGTACTTTTTCTCTTTTTGGTGGGCCTTCCAGAGCTTAAGGTAAAATTAATTAATATTCCTTCGTAAGGCTTGCGAGGCAGTTACTTCAATTCTGTTTTCAAAAGTATCGACCGTGATTGCTCGGCTAATATATTGACTGATTGATGCAGCTCCATTGGGAATAACCTTTCAACAAGCTCCAACGTTGTGGAAAATATATTCACTAATCTGATAGCAGTTGTGGGTCTGATTCTTTTCGCATTACTCCTCGGAAATATTCAAGTAATGCCTGCTTCTCCCATGCCTTTCTTAACGACTCTCTTTCTTTGATGGATATAGCATGTATGTATGTATATGTACGTATGTCATTAATATATATTTCTCTAAATAAGCAGAGGTATCTTCAATCCACATCAATGAGATTGGAAGAGTGGAGGACAAAAAGAAGTGATACTGAACAGTGGATGCATCACAGGCAGCTTCCTCTTGAATTAAGGCATTGGGTGAGAATGTATGATGACTACAAGTGGGTGGCTACTCGTGGAGTGAATGAAAATGCTCTCCTCCAACAGCTCCCTTCCAACCTCCGTAGGGAAGTCCACCGCCATCTTTGCTTCAACCTACTCCACCGAGTATTTTTCTTAATTATGCTTCTTCCAGCTACATATATATATCGATCAATCCTCGATTATGCATAGGACATATCACGTACCCCAAGATAGCTGGAGATCCTAGCTAGTTTATAATTCTTGTGTGCTTGCAGGTGCCAATGTTTAAGCAAATGGATGATCATATGTTGGATGCAATCTGCGAGAGGCTGAAAGCAGCAGTCTGTTTTAAAGGTGCATACATCTTCCGTGAGGGTGAACCAGTAAACAAAATGCTTTTCATAAGCCGTGGGGAACTGGATTCTTACACTACCAATGGTGGGACAGCAGGGTTCTTTAACACGTCAAGAATGGGACCTGGAAACTTCTGTGGTGAGGAATTGCTGACCTGGGCACTCAGCCCAAGCCCATCCCTCCCTTTATCTACCCACACTGTTAGGGCCATTACTGAGACCGAAGCATTTTGTCTCATGCCCGAGGACTTGAGATATGTGGCAACACATTTCAGGAAGCTACACAGCAAGAATGTGGTGCATAACTTCCGTTTCCACTCTAATCAGTGGAAAACATGGGCTGCATGCTACATACAAGCAGCATGGCGGAAGTATAAAAAGCACAGGGATTTAACAAGGAGGCCAAGTAGTGCACAGAATGAGCTTGCCGGGCATGCAGATATGGGCCTTTTTATGCCACAACCTGGATCTGGAGTAGCTGTCTATGCGGCTAGAGTCTTGAAAATCATCAAGAGGGGTTCAAGCAATCGTTTTGGCCCTGATTCTATCACTACTACTGGCTTATTATTTGAGGATATTTTAGGACAGCCTTCTGGCGCATAACAAAGTCCTCGAGCTGAAAAGTCACGCTGACGTTCTTTATTTTATATACGTGGCAGCTAGCACCAAAAGCCACTTATTGCACATGATCAAAGGTGGCGGCAAATTAATCTTACAATATAAGGAAAGGACGGTGTAAGAATTTTACACGCGTAGCTAGCATGTGCCGTCAAAGTTTTGGCAACCTGGTGCCATTCACTCACACCATATATATATATATATATATTGAGTGAGTGCGATTGAGATAAAGTTTCAGAGAAAGAAACATATTTTAGATTTTTATTAATATTTTTAGGTTATTCCTATTATAAGAGAAAATTAGCTTTAAATGTATTCTCCTAATATTAAAAAATAATTGTTGTAATTCGTTTGGTGTCAAATATTTTTATTTCCTCCGCATATATTTTCATTTTTGCTTGTACTCAGTTGTCAATTAAATGCATCAATATCGCAACAATACTAACAAAGAGTATTAGAGTTTTAGGTTTTTTTCACTTATTATTTTTCGCTACAATCAAGTCCATTTAGTGGAAAGGAGATATATAAAATAATGACAACAAAGAACCAAATAGAGAAATTAAATGAAAATAATATCTTGTTGTAGAAAATGAGAATGAAAGTAGTCCTAAGAAAAGATAACTACTTGGGAGGAATAGAAGAAAAGCTTGATGGAGTAACAGATGCCAAGAGGGAAGAGATGGAAGGCAATGTTGTTGACGATCTACGTTTAGCATTACAAAATAGGGTATTGATAAGTGTGGCGGATAAAAGGACAATGATAAATGTGAAAGATACGCATTGTCTTAGTATGTTTCAAGCTTGATTTATGGGTGTTTGATGTATATTTCGTAGTTAGATCAAAGATACTGCTTTGGTTTGTATTCGTATGTGTAGTTATTGGCTCAAGGTTGAAAATAGATTCCTTGGGGATTCTATTGGATTTGCAAAAATATTAATGGGTTTAATTTAATCTTAATTCCATGAAAGTAGGTAATTGAGCTTAATTTGGCACAATCTTTAGACCTTGAAACAGGCTTTAGATTAATTTAATTCACCCTTTTTAGTTTAAACTAACACCAAAAGCTAAACTAATTCATCATTGAGTACCAAAGTTTTGGTGAATACCTATTCTTTGCCCTTCATTATATTGAATTCCAACTTATTAGCTATTTATTTTATTTTTACTATTTAATCTTACAATTTTATTCTCTTTTACCTTACTATAATACCCTAATTTTTTAGCTAACCTAATTTTGAGTAATTAATATCATAAACTAATCCTAATCTAGGGAAATAAATATTTTCACCTTATCCTAATTATCTAACTCTAGACTTTAACCTAATTCTGATTTATCGATACTGAATCAATCCTATTATCTAAACATAAATTATATTGATCTTGTTATAATCAAAAACTAAAAATATTACCCCCTAAAAATATTAAATCTGGTTTTTTTGAGCCCTACATGAAAGCCATGATCGATTTGTGAAACTAGGATTTGTAAGCCCTAGAAATAGTGACATTTAGGATGAGGTTATTATCAAACTTGCAAGACCATAGAGTTAGGCCTTGAAATTCTTGTATGTTGATAATAATAATAATATTTGAGAAATCAGAACTAATTTTGGTGATTCAAAGAGTAATAGAAAAAGAATTATGACAAAAGTTTGAAATTAGGGTTTCAAAATAATATAGGGATCTTAACTCTAGAGAATGACTTTATGATTTTTGTAAAGTACTTATCCACTTTAAATGTATGATGTGCTTTTAAATCAAACATGAATAAGACATTAATCATTTAAAGTGAAAGATTAAGGGAGTCAAAATAAGGTATTTGCATATCTATTCCACTGGACGATAATAGTGGCTCAAATGTGATGCCCTAAGAGGTGTTTAGGACGTTTCTACCAGTTTAAAAATAGCAGCTCAAGAGCATTTTGCCCTGATAGGTGTTTAATGGATCCATTCCAACAAATGGTTGGCTCAGATGTGTTATCTTTAAGAGATGTTTTAGTGTTTTCCACTAGATTAAGAATAGTGAAGCCCTATACTCATTTTGAATAAAAATATGGTTTGAGATGAGTAACCTAATGTATATGATATTAATAATTTAAAGTGGAAGAGTACATGAGTCAGGAGCAAGATGTTTTTGGATCCATTACATCGTATGATAATAGTGGCTTATATGTGTTGTCCCTAAGAGGTGCTTTAGACCATTCCACCAGTTTAAGAATAGTAACTCAAGAACATTCTACCCTAAGAGGTGTTGGATCTATTCTACTAGATGATAATAGTGGTTCATATGTGTTAGCTCTAAGAGGTGTTTCAAACTGTTTCACCGGTTTAAGAATATTGGGGTCCCTAAACTCAACGTAAAGAAAAGAATAAAAATGGTTATATCTAATAAAGAGTCTTAGATCAATATTTACCCTATAAGATCAATATTTACCCTATGAGACTTGGCATAATTTGTATGTGTACTTATCATTTGCTATGAATGTATGTATTTGTCTATATCCCTAATGTGATAGTTTTATTACCTTACTCAATACATAGCATATTGATCTTTCTTCTTATGGGTGTTGCTCATTCCCATGAGCAAATTATCCAAATTCTTTTGTGCAAGTCTTTGAGGACAATCTAAATGATTTTGAAGCTTTTGATGTCTTATATGGGGAGGAGTGACCTTTTTCTGTACTATATGTTTGGGCTAAGAGTTATATTATCCAAACAATGGCTTTTACCTGGATCCCTTTTGGACTCTCTTTGATATATGGTATCCCTTTATTTATATTCTATTATTATATCCTGGAGTTAATCTCCAACTCATATTTTTACTTATAATGTTTCTCTCATTTTGAGTTACTCTCTACTTACTTTAATGGTTTTAACCTTGTTATTGATGTGAGGTTGGTATGAAAAATGATACTTGCATCACATATAGTTGTAACACCTAATATTTTAGTTATAAGCTTCCACTGTAAAATAAAATTTAGTAAAATTTGGGGTGTTACAAAGTTGGTATCAAAGCTTTGATTTTTATTACCGCATTTTGAAATTTGGTTTACAAATGATCTCTCATCTGATTTCATCAGTCTATTTTATATTTTTTGAAAAAATCATTCTTCCAAAATTTGGATTAACTTATGAGAAATCGATAATAGGTAGCCTAGGTAGGCCTTGAGTGTGTATTTTGTGCTAGTAAGATAGGAATATTTTTCCTAACAAGTATCCTATTTTGCAGTTAGTTCAACATGGCACTTAATGATTTCCATGGACATTTGCAGGATACATTCAAGGCATCCATCGAGTTTATCCTACACCTACCTCAGCCACCACCACTACCTCTACATTACCCATAAGAGGGTGTGAAAAAAGACTAGCTTTCTAGGATTACAGGATATCACCCCAGACTTATATCGGTGATAAGGACCCGATCATCGTGGAAGGATGGATCTATGACATGGATAGGATGTATGAGGTGGTTGACTTCCCACCTACTCAAAAGGCTAGCAATGTACCTATCTTCATATGAGGGGTTGCTGGCAGCTGGTGGGGAGGTCATCGTGCTCTGGCAGGGTTACCAATGTCCTAGGAAGACTTTAAGGTAACAATTATTTTTAAGTTTCACCTCAATAATCTTTAGAGGGATAAGCTAAAGATTTCATACAGCTAACTTAAGGGAGTATAATGGTGAGGTAGTACCATGCCCAATTCATGGAGTCACTAATGTTCACACCAGGGATCACAGCTAGTGAGTCGATGGTGGTAAATAAATTCGATAAAAGGCTCCATTTCAGCATCAGAAGGATGATGGGTGTCATGGCTTTTTAAGACTTAGTCACGTTATATAAGAGGGTGTGTATCGCTTCTACACTGGTTCAAGAGAAAGCTTCCATTTTGGGCAAGAAGAAGCTAGAGACATAGGTTTTTAGAGGTAGAATCTAGTTTCAAGGAGATGGACCTCTGAGACTTCAACAACAAGTCAGACCAAGACTTAGGGAGGTTTGTTCCAATGCAACAATCATACGAGAGGTCACGGAAGATCTTGGGCTCAGCCAAGGAGCTTCACATGTTGATTATATGGTTGGGACTATCCAAAGAAAGACTGCCTAGGCACTCCAAATTAGTGCAAGAAGTATGGTCAGCTAGGCTACCAGGCTTTTGAGTGCCAGCATCAACAAGGCTAGTACCAACAACAAAGACCGATGATACTACAATAACAAATGTACCAGTAGTGGGTCTACTAGCCATAGCAATAGCAACAAAGGGCACCTACCCCAACCAGTGGTCAATCAAGGAAGGCTAAAGGGAGACCTCAAGGGTCTCACCCATTTTCTTAAAGAGGAGGAAAGAACTAGGGTTCTGATGGGTATCATTGAGGATACTAGGGAGGAGAGTTGTGTAGGGGCCTGAATGTCATTAGGCGGGAAGAAGCTCACATATAATTGAATATGATTACTGGTATATTCTTTATTCTTTTTTTTTATCAGCTTATGTGTTGTTCGATTCTAGGACATCTCTATTATTTGCTTCTTCTTCTTTTGTTTCTAGAGATGATTTGTCTCCATATTCTATTGTGTTTATTTCTATGATGCTTCCTTTTAAAGATAGATTGGATTGTACTAGGCTCTACTCTGACGTGACCTTAGAGATAGGTGGGTTAGAATTCCTAGTAGACTTGGTTGAGATGAACCTTTCAAACTTTGATGTTATCCTAGGTAAAAGATATATTGAGGAAGTATAAGGCAATGATAGATTATTCATAAGAATGAGTCATGTTAAAAGGACCTTAGGGTGCTAGGGTTTCCTATTGGAGATGCAAGCCTAGGTCTATAAAGAAGGTTATGTCTACCCCTACATTATAATCTTTTGTACAAAGAGGTTACTCTATGTATTTGTGTGGCATTTTGGAGTTGAATAATGATGTGTTCGCTTTAGAGGATATTTCAGTAGCCTAGGAGTTTCTTAACATGTTTTCTTAAGAGATTCGATGTATTCCACTTGTACGTCAAATAGATATTACTATTGAGTTAGTATCGGGGTCCTAGCCTATCTCAAAGGCACCTTAATGGATGGCACCAGTAGAGTTGAGGGAGTTAAAGGCTCAACTGAAGGAGTTGTTAGCTTATGGGTAATTGGCCCAAGTGTGTCCCCATGGGGTGTACTAGTTTTTTTTATCAGGAAGAATGATGGGAGCCTTCATTTGTATATAGATTATTGGGGTCTAAACCAGTTGATGGTGAAGAACCATTATTTGCTTCCAAGGATTTATAACTTATTTGACTAGCTTTGGTGTACTTCGATCTTCTCAAAGATTTACTTGGTGTTAGGATATCATTAGTTGCACATCGCTAAAGCAGATGTAATAAAGAATACCTTTAGGGCATGGTACAAGCATTACAAGTTTATGATGATGCCTTTTGTGCTCACCAATGTGCCTAGTGTCTTTATGGACTTGATGACAATGATTTTTTGGCCGTTCCTCAATCAACTTTTGGTGAATTTCATATACGATATTTTGGTTTACTCTTAGAGTAGAAGGGAGCATGAGCAGCACCGGATTATGGCATTGTCACTCCTTAGAGAGCATAATTTTTGTGCCATGCTCTCCAATTACTGGTTTTGGCTTTAAAAGGTTATATTTTTGGGACATATGGTATCAGCAAGAAGAGTCTCTATGGACATGTTTGAGTGGAAGGATGCTACTAGCGTCCCTAAGGTTTGTAGTTTCCTATGCTTGAATAGGTACTATAGATACTTTGCTTAGGACTTCTCGAAGATAGATTATCCCTTGATGAACCCTCTAATTAAGACAACCATGTTTCAGTGGGATGATGCTTGTAAATGAGAATTTTAGGAGTTGAAGAGGTGGTTGACTACATCATCAAGTTTGACTCTATTATCATGATCAAACGGGTTTGGAACTATAGCCATGCATCAAAACACGAACTAGGTTGTGTATTAATGTAGCATGGGAAGGTAGTGGCTTACACTTCTTGACAGTTGTAGTAGCATGAGTAGAACTACCCAACGCATGATCTAGTGTTAGCAATCATCATTTTTCATGCTAAATATTTCGAGGCATTATCTATATGGGACTCGGTGAAAATTCTAAACCAACCATAAGAATCTCAAGAACATATTCACTCAAAAGTAGTTGAACATGAGGCAGATGAGATGGTTAGAGTTAGTGAAGGACTATGATATTGAGTTGTCCTACCACGAGGGTAAGGCTAACATCATTACAAATGCCTTGTGTAGTAAGACATCACACTCCTTTAGTGCTTTTGTGGTGACTAATCAGTTGCTAGAAGATCTTAGCGAGATGGGGATGGAGATAATCCAGCATGATGACTTAGAAGTTCCAATCTGTGTCTTTACTATTACACCAATGGATTTTGATGAGATTTAAGCAGAAAAACTTAGGGATGTTAAAATAGAGAGGATTTGATTGATCATTAAGAACAATCAAGCTAGGGGTTTCTAGATCCATGAGGATTTTTGCATTTGTGACAAAGGTCAATAGCGTATATCTCAGTGTTGTGTTATTCTAAAGCACCAGAATTTAGAGGAGGTTCACTATACTCTTTATTCCTTCCACCTATGACGGGATAAGTTGTATAAAGACCTCAAGAGGATCTACTCATGGCCTCACATGAAGTCAGAGGTGGCGGAATATGTGTCTAGATGTTTAACCTATGAAAAGGTTTAGCTCGAGCATCAGAGACCTACATGGTTAGGTTAGCATTTAGAGTTTTTGAGATTAAAATAGGACTCCATCTCAATGGATTTTGTGAGTAGGCTATCAAGGACTCGTAATACCTGCAAAACAATTTGGGTTATTGTTAACAAGTTGAGTAAATCGGCCATTTTTGTGTCGATAAAGTCGACTTGGAGTATAGATTAGTTAATTGATGCTTATTGTAGGCTTGTGGTGAGTCTTCACGATACACATACCAACATAGTCTCTTATTAGGATTCAAGGTTTCTTTTGTACTTTTAGGGAAAGTTACAGGAGGTTATGGGCATAAGATTAGGTATGAGTACCACCTTTCATCCAGCTACAGATGGAAAGACTGGAGGACTATGTATACATTCAAGGATTTATTATAGGCCTATGTTTTGGACTTCCAAGGAAGTTGGGAAGAACATCTACATTTTTTTAAGTTCTTGTACAAAAATAGTTATCATACTAGTATAGGGATGACACCCTTTGAGGCACTGTATTAACATAACTGTCGTACACCCTTATGTTGGAGGGACATTAGTGAGATTGTATTACTTAGACTAGAGATCATTGAAGAGATAACTTAGCAAACTTGGCTGATCCAAGATAGGATGAGAGCATCTCAGAGTTATAAGAAGAGCTATACCGATCAGAAGCACCATAGTGATGGATTTGAGTTAGGGGATAGAGTTTTGTTGAGGGTTTCGCCCACCACGGGGGTGTAGAGATTTGTTCAAAAGTGTAAGCTAATCCTGAGGTATATTGATCCTTATAAGATTCTTGATAGGGTTTGTGAGGTTGCATACCGCCTAACACTTTGACTAGAGTTAGCCCTAGTTCTAACGTCTTCCACATCTCCAAATTAAGGAAGTAAGTCCCAAATCCATACCATGTGATTAAAACAAAATAGATAAATCTTAATGATTTGATGTCCTACGAGGAGAGGCCTTTATAGATTCTCGACACTAAGATTTGACAAACTTGGATGAGTTTAGTTCTGCTTGTGAAGGTTCTTTAGAGCTGGCGTAGAGTAGAACTCTTTGTCTTAGGTGCATTAGGCTTCGGGTTCTCTCACTTTTAAGGTTGTGATCCCTAATAGTATAGTAGGGACTCTAGTAGAGTTAGCCTCCGATATCACCTTCCTTACATCCTTTTTCTCTTCTTTCCCAACCTCAACTTCTTGACATCGGGGATAAAGTCTCTTTTAAGGGGGTAGTGATGTAATACCCCAAATGTTTAGCAAACCTAATACCAAGTAATTAATATCATAACCTAATCCTAATCTTATGTAATAAATATTTTCACCTTATCCTAATTCTCTCACGCCTAGAATTTAACCGTATCCTGATTTATTGATAATTAATCTATCATATTATCTCAACCTAATTTATATTGATCTTATTATAATCAAAAACTAAAAATATTTACCCCTTATTATTTTCCCTCTTTTCCTTTTTCTCTCCTTTCTCTCTTAGCCGATCCTCCCTCTCCTTCTCATTTTTCCCACTTCTCCCTTTGTGAACCATTCATCATAGACAATGCTTACATGGCTATCACTCCCTACCATATATCAAGTGATTCTCTACTTCCATCAACTTCTACCTCTGATGCTTAAGGGTTGCGGTTGAATTTTCCATGCAACCCTTACTTGTCTCTGCACCTTTCATGGGGGTATATGCAGGCATACTTAACCAACATTAAATGCTCCTACCACCTCTCTTCTTTCCATTTTTTTTCTGTAAAACAACACACCACCATTTTCCCTCCTTAACCATCTCTTTGACATCAGAAATATAGGCTAAAAAGCCACCACCATTGAGCCAACCTTTACCATTTCTCCCTCACCACCTTCGGCTATCCTTGCAAAACATCACCCCCAACCCTCGGCCAAAAATGTCCAAGGTAACCATTCCACTTCAGGTGCCTCCACTGCAACCACCATCTCCCTTTCCTTTCTTCTTGATGTAACAACCCTTGTGACAACCTAACACCACCATTCAGTATCCTTGACCAAAGAAAAACCCTCCCTTTCGGCAACCATAACTACAACATCCCTTCCACTTATTGGAACCTATAACTGCAACCCTCCATCCATCCTTCAAAATCTCCAACCTTAGCACACCACACCTTTTTATTCCCACCACCGAACACTAGCCCATATGTTTGGCCTCCAATCTCATTGTACCCTCCATTCCTATGGCAGCAATTGTTTCCCCCTTTGCTTGGTTATGTAATTTTTTCCCAAACAATACCCTTCTTGGTATGGTTTTCTTCCTTATTTCACACTTCCATTTCCTTAAGTATTTCCTTACTTGTGTGGTTTAATCCTATTGGTATTTTATTATTATTTTCTTAGTTAATTTCCCTATAGTTCTTTAAGAGGAAGAATAAGATACACGTGATTAGAGATCGGAGCTATTTTTATAGGGAAACTTGTCATAGGTTAGGGTTTTTTATTGCAAAATTTTATACATGATTTTATGTTTTGTGATGATATTTTGCTTATGGTTGTTGATACTAGGATAAGTGCTTGATATTATATAATAGAAAATGAGTAAGTAAAGATCATGTGATATTATTATTTATGTGAAAAATTCCTTAGTGTTAAATATGGATGTATCAAGGGTATATTAGTGGTATGATGAATGTTAAATGAGTACGATAATATTTACGAATAAAGAAGTGGATTTGGAAATAATGCAACTAAAAACATAAGATTCGTATGAAATAAGGGTTTGTTACTTATATGGACATTTTTATCAATATGGGTGAAATATGATAATCATGGTATTTTAAGGTGTTATATTATCTAAAATGTTATAAGAATATTATATGAAGTGTATGGAGTAACTATGAATGACATAAGATGAATAAAGTATGAAAATTGTTGAATTTAGGAGTAGTAACCCTAAAACGATGAGGCTAATATCATATTTGTGAAACAGTAATGTTAGACCACAAAATTTGAATATGGTATTAACTTTAGTGTTTTGAAAATTTATATTGAATATGGTATTTGATTGATCCCTACATGAAAAGTTATGATTGATTTGTTAAATTAGAGTTTCTAAGCCCTCAGAATAGTAACTTTTGGGATAGGATTATTATTGCATGTGCAAGACTTTGAAGTTAGACCTTTAAATTTTATTATGTTTAGAATAGTAATATTTGAGGAAGAGGAACTAAATTTGGTGATTAAAAGAGTAAGAGAAAAAGAGTTATGATAAAAGTGTGAAACTAGTATTTTGGAAAATTATAGGGATCTTAACTCTAGAGAATAGCCTTATCTAAGTACGTTGATAATAGTAATATTTGAGGAAGAGAAACTAAGTTTGGTGATTAAAAATATAGGAGAAAAAGAGTTATGTTGAAAGTGTGAAATTAGGGTTTTGGGAAAATATAAGGATCCTAACTCTAGAGAATGGTCTTATGATCTTCGTGATGTACTTACCTACTTTAAATGTATTATGTGCCTTTGAATCGAATATGAATAAGAAATCAATCATTTAAAGTGAAAAAACCATGTGAGTTGGGCCACAGTGTTTATGGATCCATTCCACTAGACAATAATAGTGGTTTAAGTGTGTTGTCCATGAGAGGTGTTTCAGACCGTTTCACCTATTTAAGAGTAGTGGCTCAAGAGTGTTTTTGCACTAAGAGGTTTTTTATGGATTCCTTCCACCGAATGATAATAGTGACTCAGGTATATTATCCATAAAGTGTTATTTAATCCATTCCACCGGATTAAGAATAGTGGGGCTCCATACTCATTGTAAATAAGAATATGGATGAAGATAAGTAGCCTAATGGATAATATATTTATGATTTAAAGCAGAATAATATGTGAGTCAGGACCAAGGTCTTTTGGGATCTATTCCACTAGATGATAGCAGTGGATTAGGTGTGTTATCCCTGAGAGATGCATCAGATTGTTCAACCAGTTTAAGAATAGTAGCTCAGAAGAGTTCATCCTAAATAGGTGTTGGATCCGTTCCATCAAATGATAATAGTGGATTAGTTGTGTTGTCTCTAAGAGGTGCTTCAGACTTTTCCACCGGTTTAAGAATAGTTGGATCCCTAAAGTCAACATAAATAAAAGAATGATAATGGTTTAATCTAATTAAGAGTCTGTATCAATATTTTAGTTTTGTTGTCTCTTAGAGGTGCTTCAGACTGTTCCACTAATTTAAGAATAGTCAGATCCCTAAAGTCAACGTAAATAAAAGAATGATAATGGTTTAATCTAATTAAGAGGTATGTATCAGTATTTACCCTATGAGACTTTACATAATTTGTATCTATACTTATCATTTGCTATGAATATATGTATTTATCTATATCCCTAACTTAATAGTATTGTTACCTTATTTAGTATGTTGCATATTAACCATCCTTTTTATGGGTGTTGCTTATTCCCAAGAATAGATGACCTGGATGCTTTTGTGCAAATCTTTAAATACCAGTCAAATGATTTTGTGGCCTTTAATGCATTGTACGGTAGGAGTCACCTTTTCTTGTACTGGGTATTTGGCGAAGAGTTACGTTATCCAGACAATGTTTTTGCCCAAATACCTTTTAGGCTTTTCCATCCTTAGCATCCCTTTATTTCTATTTTATTATTGTATCCTAGAGTTAATCTCCAAACTAATATTTGTATTTATAAAGTTTATCTCATTTCAAGCCACTCTATGTTTACTTTAATGGTTTTAGATTTGTGATTGATGTGATGATGGTATAGTTAAAAAGACTTGCATGAATTACAATGGTAGCATCCAATATTTTTTTATCTACTTTTACTATAGGGAAAAAAATTTCAGTGGTAAAATTTAGGTTTTACATTTACTCATTAGCATAGCTAGTAGAAAACGTAAAGTTTGGTAAGTAACACTTAGTCCCTGTGGGATCAAAATTGATAGCTACAACGAATTCATGTGCTTGCGGTTTTCCCTATTAAACTTTTTCCATCATTATCAGGGAATACATTGTTAATTATGGTTGTTTACGTGATTAGGCTATAATTCACTTTTTATTTTTATTTATATATTTATATATTTTTTATTTTTTTTCCTTTGCTACTGACCTTATTTTATGTAAGGGCATCAATTGGAAGTATACAACGAGAACGATCCTAAACTATTATTGACTATTACAAACATAAGAAGGTACAAAAGGGAGCAAAGGAATACAAAACTAGCTATGATGGGTGTTCAAAATCAACTTATTAATGATTTTGCTTCCCCAAATAGTCAAGCACGCACTCGAGAATTCTAAGGCCTATTATTAAAGCTGATAACTTTGTGCGAAATCCATTACTACTCTCAATGATAGTGTAGGAGCATTTGTGGATTCTCATGATATATCTATTGATTTCCATGATAATGGGGATTTGGCATTCTTAGAATTGATTCTATTATAATATGTGTCTTTGATGATAATACAACTTTGACTAACCATAACAAGTATATTTTGAGTGATTATTTTAGTTATGTAACATATTTGCAAGTAGAAGATTCAAGATGTCAACACATTTAATCTTTCTTATGCTATATGTTATTAAAATTCAAAGCAGCTATTATGCATGAAATTAAAATTTTCAAGTCAATTATGACCTAGTTATCATTCCTATGTAAACTAGGGATTTTGATAGTTGTTTTTGTGTAATAATTAGCTACATCTATTTGTAATAATATATCATTCGATTCATGTACTATATAGGTTAGTAATATGGTTTTATTAGATGTTAGTGTACTAGTTAGCCATGTGTGCATTAACTTGGCTACTTTAGTGTACTACTTAGAAAACTTTTCACTTCATATATAAGGCATGACTTGGCATAATGTAACATAGAAGATTCTAGTATTATTGAATCTAATCACAATTATATTACTTGGTTATGTTTCTCACTTTGAGTAAAATTTTCTTCCTAAGACTACTTGGAGTAAACATAGCTAGAGTACTTTGAAGGTGTTCTTGGATATACATTCAAAGCTATGTTCTTTTTGAATTCTTGTTTAATCTTATTTGAATATTTATATCCTTCTTTAACTCTTGGTTGAATCTAGCTTGAAGGTTCGCATCCTTTTCCTTAATCTTCAACCCACTGATCCTATAATTTATTTTAACCTTTAAATCTCCTCTTTTCCCAATAATATTCACACTAGTTTTGGTATCAAAACTAGCTTGGCTACTTCCATCATTCAAATAGAAATCATAATCTTCAACCTCCCTTTTTTTTAAATTATACATGCAAGCACATGAAATGTAGCTAAATGAACCTCTAGTGTATATTCAAAGTTTTCTTTGCATCTTCAACCTTCAAAGTTAAATCACTTTGATTCCTCATGTTCTTTTATTTAATTTTCATCAAATATCCTTTAGATATTCAAAGGTAAATCTATCCTCCTTTCATCCATGTTTAATTAGAAGACTCAACCTATTTGATTCTTCCTTCTTTCTCTCATGTATAGTCAAACTCTTGAGAATATTTTTGAGATTCATTTAGGTGTTCATGAGTATCTTGATTCAAGTAATAAGAAACTTTAGTTTTCTAAAACTCCCGAAGAATTACTTGGATGTTCTTTCTCCTTTTCCATTCTTAACATTCAATCACTCACATGTAGAAGACTTCAACTCATCTTAATGTTCTATTCAACATCTTCAAGTTCATTCTTGATTATTTCTTGTACAACATCCAGCCATATCCTCCATTAGTAACTCTTCATTGTGAATTAAGAATTTCTGGTAATCTTCTCAACCAATTCCCTTACATTACTACTTTATCTTTTGGACTAAGAAGTCTCTAAGATTCTTGAAGCTTCATCAAGAAACCATCAAGAACCAACTTAAGCCATAAATGCTCCTTCATCGAGATTGATTTCAACAAGTGTAATAGATGTTGGTGAATGATTGTTTATGAAGGATATCTTCAACACTCTTCAACAACATACAACAAGTGTGCCACTAACACACAACTTCAACAACTCATATCCATTTAAAGCCAAATTCTATGACTAGAGATGAGAGCAGCTGACTAAGAGACCCTTCAACATATGCAAAACACCATGGAAGCCACCAATGATCAACTAGAGGGCATGGTGAGATGAGTTATCCAAGAATGAGGATCCCATGCAAATTATAAACAAAGAAAGGTTGAATGAGAATGGTTCCAATGATTTTAGCTAAAATTGATGAGCCCATGTAAATTATCAACAAAGGTATAATCATATAGAAGACAAAGGTACTAAGCTCAATGTCCTTGATTTCTATGGTGAATTAGATGTTAAATTATTTTTTAAATGGTTGCATGAAATAGAAGCTGTATTAAAATTTAGAGAGTATGATCATGAGTATAGAGGTAATTTAGCAACTCTGAAATTTAAAAAATTTGCTAAGGTTTGGTATGATAATCTTAAGAGGACTGGTGAAAGGCAAGGAAAGGGTAAAGGCAAGTCATGGGATAAATTGAAAAAACACTTAAGGAAGAAATTTGTTCCTAAATAGTATGAACAAGAAATGTATATTAAATTGACTACACTAAGTAATGAATACTTAGTGTATAGGAATACACTAGAAAATTTAAAAGACTAGTACTCTTATCTAACATATAAGAAAGAAAAGAAAAAACATGTTCTAGATACTTTGGTGGCCTTAATAAATTCATTGGAGACAAAGTTGAAATGTTTTCCTATTATTCTATTGATGATTTAACTAAGTTAGATTTAAAATGTGAAAGACAAACTGCATCTACCTAGTCCTATGCTAAAAAAAATTCTTTGACTTCTACTTCCATAGAAAACTATTTAAATGCATCTATTTCAAAAGATGGGACATATGTAACTTCAACTAATGATATAAAAATCAACCCTAATAAAGATTAAAAAAAAGTGTAGAAACAAGGTAAATGAGATGTCCAATAAGAAATTTTTTTAATTGTAATGGATATAGTTGTTTTTCTAGAAAATTTCCTAACCAAAGAGTTTAACCTTGAATGAAAGTGATCATGAAGACCTAGAGACTGAATCTAATGATGATACCTTTAGTGTGTATGAAGAGGATGATATTCCATGTTTATTACTTCAAAGGGAAAGACAAATCCAACTAATCCACCTCCACAAAGAGATACAATTGTTAAAACTATGTGTAAAATTAGTGATAAGGTTTATAGAGTTATCATAGATAGTGGTCTGTGTCCTAATATTTCTAGTGAAATGATTGTTAAGCAATTAGGTTTAGTGACCCCTAATAATCCTAAACCATATTCATTATAATGGCTTAACAATGACAAAGTTTATAAAGTAGATAAGAAAACCCTAACTACTTTTCCTATTAGTGATTATCATGATGAAGTATTGTGTGATATATTACATATGGATGCTTGTGGTATTTTACTAGGAATACTGTGGCAATATGATAGAAATGCAATTCAGGATCGTGTGACTAATGAATAAATTATGCTCAAAGCTAAGAAAAAAGAGTTTAAATTGAAACCATCTCAATATGATCATATGTAACTTAGTGACACTAAGAATTATGTTGCAAATGAAGGTGTTTGTTATGCTTTAGAAGTAAGAGAATCTTAATTTAGGGAGAATAATTATAACAATTAAAACCTTACTAGATTCATTGATGAATATATAATGATGTATTTCATGATGACTTACCTCTTAGACTACATCCTATTTTAGGTATAGAGCATACCATAGAATTAAGTCCTGGAATGTCTTTAGTTAGTAAACCTACTTATAGATGTAATCCAGAAGAAGCTAAATAATTACAAAGAGAAATACAAGAACTAGTAAATGAAGGTTATGTGAAAAAAAGTATGAGCCTTTATTGTGAACCTGCCTTGTTAGTTCCTAATTTTGACCTACATTTTTATGTAAATTATGTTGCTAGCGAGGTAGGTATAGGAGGAGTTTTTTCATAACAAAAAAAATACCTATTGCATACTTTAGTGAAAAATTAAATGAAGCTAAATTAACATATTCAACATATGATAAGGAATTATTTACCATCATACATAGTTTAGAGACATAGAGTCATTATTTGAGGCTTAAACCATTTGTATTACATTATGATCATGAGACTTTCGAATATTTAAATGGTTAAAGAAATTTATTCCTAGACATGCAAAATGAATAAAATTATTACAATTCTTTGTGCTCTCTGTGAAACAATTTGATGGGAAAGAAAATTTAGTAGACGATGCTCTTTCTCAAATCTCTAAATTTCTTGTGACATCAGGTGCTAAATTGCTAGGATTTAAAATGTTAAAAAAAATTACATATCAAAGATGAATATTTTAGTGATAAATATCAAGCATGTTAATCTTTGGATGCCACCTTTCAACAAAAGTAGATATCAGTGGGCAGTTATGACAATGGAAGTAACTGTCACGTAGAGCTATCAACCCTGTGTTGTCAACGAGATTATAGACATTTCCATCCTCAAGAGTGAGATGAGGTAGCCTTACAAGTACCTTTACCCTCAACTACACACTTAATGACCCACGTGATTCCTACCAAAAAGATCAGAAAAAAAAGTAAATGACGTGAATTATTTTAAAAAAAATTATTAATTGATAAATAAATTTGTAAAAATTGCTTCATCAGGATTCCATATGGAGTATGCCACATTGCCTTTAAAGTTAGTAAGAAGATCATGAATCTCTGAACCATCGCTTGTAAGACCAATCAACCGCTAAAGAAAAAGAAGATCCTGCTACCTGGCTAGAGGTGCTACTGCTAACATCAAAATCATGCTCATATGGAATATAGTCAGCAAGAGAACTATATAGCATTGTCTCAGTATTGCATTATACTGTAGCACGTGCCTTGGCACTCATGGTCATAATTCTCTTAGACACCCTGCTAGTGGGAGCGCCTTGCCTAATATCTTTACCTTTTATTTTGTTACCTACCATCTAAATTTTATAATCAAGATATCATTAATAAATATTATATTAAATAATAATTAATTATTTTACTAAACTAAATCAAATTGGGGTTTATGATTGACGATTAGGGGTTGGTGGTTGATATTTAAGAGGGTAGTGATGTTATAACCTTAAAATTTGCTTAGCTTATCCCGCATCATTAACTCCCTAATTTGATTCAAATCTCAAGAAATATTAATTTAGCCTTAACATATTTCCTTAATCCTAAAACTTTAACTAAATCCAAAACCTTGACTCGGATAAATCGTAAATCATAAACTGAAACCAAAATCGGGTAAAATATCCACTAATCCTATTTATTTATGGCTAATACAAAATCATCTAAACTTATTCCCAACCTTTCTCTATTTCCTTTTATTTTCCTTTTCTATTCTTCTTCTCCTTCTCCCATCAACCTTAGCCGCAAAGTTTCATTTTTGTTACAACTTGCCTTGCAACTTACACTTCTCCTCTGTAGCTTCCATCATCATCGTCATCTTTCATCCATCACCCAATCTTCTTCTTCTTCAAGTCTTATCATAGCTCGATTTACACACCCCCATCACCTCCCCCTACCATTTATTTTTCTTCCTCAACCTTATGCAATAAACACACACAACCATCAGCAATCCTACCACACTCTCTGCCATTTTTTTCAAACACTCAACCATCATTTCCCTACACCACCCCTCATACCCGACCTACACCATCACTCATCACATACCTCCCCTACTTTTTCTTTCTTCCCCAATTCACACCACACAAGCACACATCCATATTATATATATATATACACACACACACCACACTCCCCTCTCTTCCTCTTGGTTTAGCCTCCACTCAACCATTTTTGGTCAAGAATCTTTCCCTTGCATCCCCCTTCTTTCTCCTTTCTTCCTTCTCTTTTCTTCTTCTTCTTCCTTCTTCTTTCCCCTATTTTTGGCCTATGCACCACCGTGCACCACTCAACCACCACTCACCATCCATTGGCTAGTGGACCAACCACTAAGGTCACCCTAGCCTTCTCTAACACTATCGCCGACCATCGTCATCAACCACCACCTCTTTTCCTTTCTTCTTTCTCTCATCCATTGAATTTTTACAAAGCATAATGCCTCAAGCAAAGCCATTCAACATTAAAATTTCCTATCCCATGCTTGTGCAACCCAACACCACCTGGTTGTGCGTGATTGTTTTTCTTAACAAGGGTTACACCACCTATAACACAGTTATGCAGCTTCCTATTTTCAGCTATGCACCCCTATTTTTACCCCCAAATCATGTCCAAACGCCACTAAATTTTTACCATAGCTCCATCACTCATTTCTCTATACATCCACACAACTCAAGCTCCCATATGACAACGGTTATTTTTGTTTATACCCTCCTTGATTTAATTTCTCCTTCATTTAAACTCTTCGAGACTAACCATGAATTTTATTATTTTTTGTAGGCGGTATTCCAATAGTGTTGGAGGAGGAAGTCTAGGATTTGCGTGCTTAGAGTTCACTGTCATAGTTGGTAAGGATACTATATAATGTTTAGGGTTTTGTGTTAATTTCTTGTATGGTTATATGTGTTTTTATGATATCGTTGATATATGATGTAGCATGTATTGATTGTGATATTTTTCAATGATATAAATACTATGCTAAAATGAAGTGCGAATGGATGAGAATACCATTATGATTTTGTTATGGTAATGTAATATTTTTGGACATATATCTTATGGTATGAAATATGGGCTAAGTAAGCTTTGGCAATTGGACATAAATATTTTTATAAAGTATAATGATAATTGGTAGATTTGGAAAATTATGTGAGTGGAAAGTTCAAGAATTTATAAAATAAAGGTTATTATTTGTGTTTAAAGGTAATTTTGTCATTATGGGGTAATAAGATATTTTTGGCAATTTATGTTTTCGGTGGATTAAAATATGATAATGATATCATGATGAATGCTTGGGAGTATTATAGTTTTTTGGGGTCCTTCTATGAGTTAATGGCTAATTTTGGCATAATATCTTATAATAAAAATATAATTATTATATGTGTAAAAATATAGAGGTTAATTGGATTATGAATACATTACTAACGATTATTCCAATGAGGTTACTTATTGATAGTGGTAACCATATGAATTTCACGGGAGGTATTCTAGCCAATATGTGGAATTAGAATTTTGGAGACTTCTATGAGTAATACCTTGGAATAATATTATTAAGGTATGTATATGACATGGGAACTAGACCATGCATTATGGGTACGATAATAATGATGATATTTGAGAGTCACTCATTGTAGATGATACTAATCACTTAAAGTGAAAGAGTATGTGAGTAGGCTAATGTGATCTATTTGTGTGTGTGTGTGTGTGTGTGTGTGTGTGTGTATTCCCATTCTACTGGAGAGAATAGTGGCTCGAGAGATTTTTGCACTAAGAACATGATGTTTTTAATCTCTATTCCACAAAAAATAATAGTAGTTCAGAAGCATTTTTCCATGAAAATGTGCTTTAAGCTATTCCACTAAATTAAGAATAGTGGGGTCCTTACTCATCCTGAAATGAAAATGTAACAAAATAACCTATGGAAAAAATACCAAGGATTTAAAGTGGAATAATACGTGAGCTAGGACTAAGGTGTTGTTTTTATATATACGTCTCGTTCCACTCAGGAGAATAATGGCTCAGGAGTGATTTTCCCTAATAAGGTGATATTTTTAGATCCATTCAACCGGATTATAATAGTGGCTTAGATGTGTTGTCTGTGAGAAGGTGCTTTGGACAATTACTCTGGCTTATAAATAGTGGGGTTCCTATACTCAATGTATATAAAAGAATAAAAATAGATTATACTTAATAAAGAGATCTAGATCATTTTCTATCTTATGAGATATTTTATTTATTTATTTATTCACTTATTATTTGATGCAAAATCATGTGATAATTGTATCCATATTCAATAGTATTGATCCCTTACTCAGTACGTAGTGTACTGACCACCTATTTTATAGGTGTTGCTCATTTCCACGAGTAGAACACCCTGATTTTTATGTGTAGGTCTCAGAAGATCAGCTACATGATTTTGCTTCCTATGAAGCTTTATGTGAGGATGAGTGATTTCATCTGTATTAGGAGTTGGGTGAAGAGTAATTTTTATCCAATAGACGTACTTTACTGGATACTTTTCTAGACTCTTGATCTATGGTATCCCTTCTTTTATATTTTGTATTATTAACTCAGAGTTAAACTCCAAACTTATTAGTGTATTATAAATGTTTCTTTTGTTTATAATTTCCTTACTCTACCTTAAATGTTTTAACATTATGATTAATGTAAGGATGGTTGCATAGGCTAGAATTTTGTTAATTATGGTAGTAACCCCCAATATTTTACTTGTTTACTTTCACTATAAAATGAAATTTTTTAATACTAAAAATCAGGGTGTTATAAGTTAGTATCAGAGCTTTTGGTTTTAATTACCGTTTTTTGCTTTTCAAATTTTGATTTTCAATAATCCCTCATCTTTTTTTAATTTTTTTTTCACATTTTAGAATACTTATGTTATTTTTGAAAACACATATTAAATTATGAGGAATAAAGGATAGGTAGCCTAGGTGGCCTTGAAATGTGAATATGTGTATTACGTGTTAGTAAGTTAGGAAGTCTTTTCCCTAACAAGTTTTCTATCTTGAAGCTAGTTATTCATCATGGCACTTAATGGCTGCGTTGGTCATTTTGAAAAGACATTTGAGGGGTTTATTGAGTTCGTCCAACATCTGCCTCAGCCGCCACCACTATCTCCACATCACCAACAGGAGGGTATCAAAGAAGACTGGCTTTGAAGGGTCATGGGACATCACTGGCCAAACTACACGAGAGATGAGGACCCAATCATCCTAGAGGGATAGATTTGATATTTGGATAGGACGTTCAAGGCAGTTGATTGCCCACTTGCTCATAAGCGGGTATTGTAGCCTTCTTCTTGCATGGATTTGCCAACACCTAATAGGTAGGTCGCCATGCTTAGGATGAGTCATAGATTTCCAAGGAGGACTTCAAGGCGGCACTTCATGTGAAGTTTTACCCTAAGAGTCTTAAGAGGGATAAGCTAAAGGAGTTCATACACTTGACTTAGGAAGCATGATGATGAGGCAGTACCGCACTTGGTGTATGGAGTTGCTGATGTTCGCATTGGGGATCACAGGGACTCCACTTTAGCATATGGAGGATGATGGGTATGGCTTTTTATACTTGGTCACATTATGTGAAAGGCATGTATCACAACTACGTTGGTTTAGGACCAAGCTTCCATTCTGGGTAAGAGGATGCCGCATTATAGGGTTCTGAAGGCAAGATCTAATATCGAGAGGAGGACCTCCATATTTTTAGAAAAGAAGTTAAAACCAGTCTTTGGGAGCTCAGTATCAAAACTATGATTAGTCAAGATGTCAAAGCAAATCTTAAGGTTAGTCGAGGTGCTTCACATGTTGTTTTGTGGTTAGGATCATCCAAGGCGGAGTTACGAGGGTGATTTGATTTGGTGTAGCACATGTGGTCTGCTGGCCACTAGCCTTTTGAGTGTCAATGATAGCAGGGTCAGTATCAACAGAAAACATCATTGATTCTACAACAACAAGCTTCCCAACAACGGACCTACTAGTAGCCTTAGTAGCGGCTTCAACAGAGAGCAACTACCCCCACCAAGTGAAAAGCCTAGAAAGAGTTAGGGAAGATCACAAGGGCCTTGCCCTTTCCAATAAAAGGGAGGAGGTTAATCTCAGATTTCTAAAGGGTATCCTAAAGGATATTAGGGAGGATAGTTAGGCAGGTGCCTAAATTTCATCAACCAAGTCGAGGCTGATAGGTAATTAGATGTGGTTATTGGTATATTCTCAATCCTATTGTTACGAATTTATGTGTTGTTTGATTCAGGAGCATCTTCTTCATTTGTGTCTTCTTCATTTGTTGCTAAAGCTACATTGACTTCATCTTCTTCTGTATCTATATCTGAGATGTTTCCTTCTGGGGATAAGTTAGACTGTACTAGGCTCTACTCGAGTGTGGCCTTAGAGATAGATAAGGTAGACTTCCTAGTAGATGTAGTTGAGATGGACCTTCAGGGTTTTGACATTATCGTTGGGATGGATATGTTAGGGACTTATAAGGAAGTGATAGATTGTTCACAGGAGTGACTTGTGTTGTAGGGATCTTAGGGTGCTAGGGTCTTTTATTGAAGATGCAAGCCTAGGCCTACAATGAAGGTTATATCTCCCCATATGTTGTAATCCTTGGTGTAGAGAGGTTTCCCTATGTTTTTTTGTGAAGTTCAAGAGATGAACAAGCACATGTCAGCGTTGGTGGGAATTTTGGTTGTTCGAAAGTTTCCAGATGTGTTTCATGAGGAAATTCTAGGTATGCCTTTAGTGCAAGAGATAGATTTCAACATTGAGTTGATACCGGGGGCCAAACCTATTTATAAGGATCCCTACCAAATGCCACCGGTAGAGTTAAGGGAGTTGAAGACTAATTTGGAGGACTTGTTAACTTACGGGTATATTCGGCTGAGTGTTTCTCCATAGGGAGTACCGGTGTTCTTTGTGAAGAAGAAGGATGAGAGGATTGAATCAGTTGACAGTCAAGAACTACTGTCTACTTTCAAGGATCAACAACATGTTTGATCATCTTCAGGGTGCTTCAACCTTCTCGAAGGTTGACTTGAGGTTGGGTTATTATCAGTTGCACATTGCCGAGCCAGACATCATGAACGATTTTTCCTTTTGGAATCACTAATGTGTCCTCAATCTTTATGGACTTAATGACGAGAATTTTCTAGTCGTTCCTTAATCAGTTTGTTGTAGTTTTCATTGACGATATTTTGATTTACTCTCAGAGTAGAGAGTAGCATAAGCAACATCTACGAACGATTTTGTCCCTCCTTAGAGATCATAAGTTGTATGCCAAACTCTCCAAGTGTGAGTTCTGGCTTCAAGAGGTTGCATTTTTAGGACACGTGGTGTCAATAGGAGGAGGATTTGTGGACCCAACGAAGATTCTAGCAGTGACTGAGTTCAAGGCACCCACTAGAGCCCCTGAGTTATGTAGTGGTGTGTAATCAAAGTGGAGGGAAAGGTTGGATAGATGGCTATTGTTGGTTGTATCAATCACGAGTTTATGTAGCAGAAACACTTGGTTTAATGTTGATTAAACTGATACAAATGCTACATTCAGGCTGGACTTCTTTGAAGATTGAAGCTAGTTTCAATGTTCGAATAAATGAGATCAATGGAAGAAGGAATGCCCCGGGCTTTCCTTGATCAAAGGAGGCTCAAAAGAGAGGATAAAACGCAAGCCTTATTGTGTTAATTTTGTGCTCAAAAAATTATGTATATCTCTTCTTTTCCATCCGTGTACAAGGGTATATATATAGGAGGAAGTAGTCGGCACCTTAAGCTTAAACCAACCGGTTCCTACCTTAATTCAAGTTAAATTATCTTACTTCAATTAAGCCCAAATAATACCTAATCTTAATCACAATATCATTGTCTAAATGATATTAATGACTAACATTACAAAGCCATACAATTAACTATGATACATACATGAAATTACATCAAAGCCAAACTTACATAAAATACACATAGGGTTCACAACAAGTTAATACAACTAATTATAATCATCACCATATCTTCTTGTTGTAAATTATCATCCCATGTATGCCATAGTCTTGCATACTTTGAATACTTGTACACTTTAAGGTGTATTAACATCTTCTTCTTACAAAATATGTAACATACCTGTAAGAACAACTTGAATTGTTTTCAACACCAAATACTTCAAACACTTTGTTTAGGATTTCTCAAAAATAGATTTTTCTTTGACGAACCTTCTAAAGAAATGGCTAAATTTTAGTGGGATTATACTTGTGAGAGAGCATTTCAGGAGTTGAAGTAGTGGTTGACTACAACACCAGTTTTGACTTTGCCTTTGAGTATTGATGGATTTGAGATCTATAGCGATGTGTCAAAGCAAGGGCTAGGTTATGTCCTAATGCAACACGGTAAGTTTATGGCTTACCCTTCTCATTAGCTAAAGTAGTATGAGCAGCATTATCCGACATATGATCTAGAGTTGGCCACAGTTGTTTTTGCGTTGAAGATTTGGAGGTATTATATATATGAGACTAAGTGCAAATTCTACACCAACCATAAGAGACTCAAGTACATATTCACTTAGAAAGAGTTAAATATGAGGCAGATGCGATGGCTAAAGTTAGTGAAGGACTATGATATCGAGTTAACCTACCACGAGGGTAAGGCTGATGTCATTACAGATACCTTGAATATGAAGACATTATATTATTTGGGTTTGGTAGTGGTATCTAGTTATTTGCTGGAGGAGTTTGGTGAGATAGGGATAGAGATGATCTAGTAGGGTGATTTGGAGATTCAAATGTGTGCTTTGAAATTTCACCAATGGTTTTTAATGAAATTGGAGAAGGATAGTTTGGGGAAGTTAAGCTTGAGAGGATATGACAAAAGATTCAGGATGGTAGAGCTAAGGGTTTCTAAATTGATGAGTATGGTAGCATTCACTATAGATGTCGTTGGCGTGTACCTTAGAGTTGCATTGATCTGAATCATTAGATTTTGGAGGAAGGTCACTGCACTCCATATGTACTAGCGGCCTCGCATGAAGCGAGAGGTAGTAGAGTTTGTGTCAAAGTATTTGACTTGTCAAAAGGTCATGATTGAGCATCAATGACCTGTAGGGTTCGTTAAGACTTTTGATGATTAGAGGTGGAAGTGGGACTGCGTCTCAATGGATTTTTTTAGTAAACTACCGAGGACTCATAGCAGTTGTGATACGATTTTGGTTATTATCAATAGGTTAAATAATTCTATTGTATTTATGCCAATGAAGTAGACTTGGAGTATGGATCAGCTAGCAAATGCATATTTGAAGTTTGTGGTAAGTAGGCATGGTACCCCTACCGATATAGTTTCCAATCTAGATTTGAGATTTCTTTCACACTACTAGGGGAAGTTGCAGAAGGCTATGGGTAGGAGACTAAGGATGAATACCAACTTTCATCAAGCTATAGACAAACAGACTAAGAGGATGATTTGGACTCTTGAGGACATGCGTGAGGCATATCTCGAGATTTTTACCTCCGTTGTGTTAGAATTTGGGGTTTTCTTTCTTTTAAGGGGGTATTATTCAGTAGCATAATAGTAACTCTGATGGATTTGACCACTGAAATTTCTTCCTTACATCATTTTTCTCTTCTTCCCTATCGTAGACTTATTAACTTCAGAGACAAAGGGGGTAGTGATATAATACCCCACAACTTTACTTAGCCAAATCCTGGATCATTAATGTCCTAATTTGATTCTAATCTCAAGAAATATTATTTTAGCCTTAACCTAATTTCTTAATTCCAAAACTTTTACTCTCATAAATCATAATACATAAACAAAAATCAAAACCTACTAAAATTTCCATTAATTGTAATTATTTATAGTTAATCTAAAATCATCTAAATTAATTCCTTTCTCTTTTTCCTTTTCCTTTATACTTTTCTTTTCTTCTTCTCCTTCAATCAACCCTAGCCATAAAGTTTAATTTTTGTTGCAACTTGCACTTCTCCTCTACAGCTTCCATCATCACCCTCATCCAACATCCATCGCCCAATATTTTTCTTCTTCTCCTCTTATCACTACCCAATTTGCACACCACCATCACCTCCCCTTGCCATTTCTTTTTCTTCCCCAACCTTATGCATTACACACACACAACCATCACCATCCCTAATACACCCTCTTCCATTATTCCCAACACTCAACCATCATTTCCCTACACCACCCCTCTTGCCTGACCTACACCATCACTCGTAGCACACCTCCCCTGCTTTTTCTTTCTTCCCCGATTCACACCACACATGCACATATACACACACACACACACACACATATATATATATATATATACACACACACATACCACACTCTCCTCTCTCCTCTCTTTCTCTTAGTTTAGCCTCCACTCAACTATTTTTGTGTCAAAAATCTTGCTTGAGCAAACCCCTTCCTTTTCCTTTCTTCACTATAGGAAATTTGGTTTTTAACAACCAACCATTTTTGTAATTAATGGCTAAATTTTGGTCGCTAATGTCAATAACACCAAAAAAATTAGTGGCCATTAGTGGTTTTTATTGCTGCCTCGTTAAAGGCTTTAAGGACCAACTAAAATTTTTTGGTCGCTAAATTAATAGCAACGATATATTATGTTAGTTGCTAAAGCAATAGCGACAACATAAGATGTTAGCCGCTAAAAATAATAACAACGACATAAATCAATAGTTGTTGAAAGTAATAGCGACAACGCATGATGTTTGTCCCTAAAAGTGATGGTAACGACGTATGATATTGGTCATTAAAAAAAATAACGTCATATGATGTTGGTTGCTAAAAGCAATAACGATGAACAAAATATATCATTGTAAATAATATTAATGACCATTTTTTTTATCATAATTATATAAAAAATTATCACACCAATAACGACTAATTTTTCCGTTAATACTGAAATTCATTCATTATTAGCGACATAATTTATTGGTTGCAAATGGCATAATTATATATTCAATAATATAATTAGCATTTCAATATTCATCTATAACCCTACACCTATATGCATATACATCCATTTCAATATTCTCAAGACCTATACCTGTATGCATGTATATATATCCATTTCAATCTTCTCAAACCCTATACCTATATCCATGAATATATATCTATTTCAATCTTCTCAAGCTATGTACCTCTATGCATATATATTCATTTCAATCTTCTCAAGCCCTATACCTGTATGCATATATATCCATTCTAACATATTGATATAATTTTCTAAATATCTATTTAAAAACATTCAACTAAATATTCATAAAAATAATTTGTATCAAATGTGTGATACAATAAAATGTTTGATCAAATATAAATATATTATAAAAGAGCTACAGGATGTCATTATATTAAAAAATATTATGATTAGTAGCTGCTTAAGAATTAATCATTCTATTCATTGGATATAATAGACTTGGTCAGTTTATCAAAATAAACTGGATCTACAACAAAAAAAATTAAAAAATAATAATTAATATAAGTATCAAATAAACAATGACATATCATATCAAAAGAAAAGAAAAACATTATTTCAAAAAAAAAGAGTATATCATTACTCTTCAACCCAAGATAAAAACTACTTTCGAACTAAGTTGGCAGCATCCACAATGAGCACCATAAACCTTACCCTCCAACCCTATCACATCTAAACAATTCGTCTAACATACCCATGGTAATAAATGACTCAAACAAAGTAAATCCAACTAATCAATTGTCAATGATATATGGTGATCCAACAAAATCAATGAATAAGGTTCAAATTTTCTTCATCACTAGAAAATTATATTTTTATTATTACGAGAAAAAAACTCAACTTTACACATTGCATATTACTACCAATAGTTATATTTTCAAAATTAACGGCCTTTACAAAAATATATCCACTTGGAACTTATTGGCATTTATTTTGAATTCAAAATAATCAAAAGCTAAATAGTCAACTTTATGAAAATGTATATTCTATGACATTAAGGATACCAAGATACAACCTGAACTATATAAGTCCCTTCTTATGGATGCTGTTGGATGCACATTTTAATAATATAAACATTAGAGCTAAAATAAAGTATTAAATAAAAAATCAACACCGTTACAAAAATATACAATTACATGCACATCATTATGAGAAGAAACCTCAACTCTACACAATGAATATTATCACCACCAATTACCTCAACTCGACGTATGTTCAAAATTATATTCTACTTAGATGTTTCTGGATGCACATTTTAATAATTCAACCGATAGAGCTAAAACAAAGTATGAAATAAAACTATTAATTGAAGGAACAACTCAAGCTAAAAGAGAGTAATATAAAGATGTAAACATGCTACCCTTATGAGAAATGATTCTAGTGGAGAAGAACAAATTAATGGAAACGTCTACATTGAACCCTTATGAGCAACCAATATATGCCCCAAATCTACTTGACATCAATTTGATTTTGTGTTGTTTATAAACCTTATTTATCATGGGTATCGGAGTTGGGTTCTTAATTTTTTTTATGTTGATTGGTAATTTAGTGGCATGAATTATTCTTAGTTTGTAACCTTTATTTTCTACTTTAGTTACCTATATTTTTGTCATTATATTTCTACACAATACCTGTTCCCAAATGCACTCTTTGAAGCAGGAGGTATTTGGTTTGGCTGAGGACATTCTTATGACTATTGTTTCCCCTAATTATGATTTGAGTGTGTACATTCTATGTGTCATTTATAGGTCATTCTGAAGTCTTTTTATACTACTATACATATTTGTAATTTTCTAGCCACTAGTATTAGCTTATTACATGTAATTTTTCAAAAGTCAAATCTAGTTGTCTTTGGATGGTCCATATGCTTTCTAATTTTGAAAATTCATCCCTAGGAACCATACTTAGCTTATTTGAATTTAATTAGATATAAACTATCTAGTTAAGCTTATTAGACAACTAATTAGAATCATACTCATAATTATTAACACATTTAACAATTTTAACTAACCTCATGTTCAAGGACACCTAGCATCCTCTAATGTAGATGGAGAAGCAAGCATGTAATCTACATCATCACTTACATTCTCTTCATTTTGCATCAAGCATTGAAATAGTACACTTTTCAAAATCTTCTCCATGAAAGGTTCCCATTTGTCCATTCTTTCTCTCAGTACTTGCTTTTCTTGATTCAATTTCTCAAGCTCTTCTTCTTTTCTATTAAGAGCAGCATCATTTACCTTGAGATCTTTCAAAAGTTTTTTCTTGCCTTTGTAAGGGCCTCTAATTTCTCTAGGCTTCATGAGTAAATGAGGGTTCAGCAACTTGGACCTCAATAATTTGAGCCTTCAAGACAAAGAATGTAAGTTAGACATATATATATATATATATATATATAACACTAATAAAATGAATTATATATGAAAAAAGGTGTATATGGATATCTACAGCCTCAGTTATAACTATCTCTTCACCCTTTTTATGGCTTTCGAAATAAACGGTGCCATAATTTAGATTTTTTCCATCTTTTCCTCCATAGATAATATAAAATTTATCTATAAGGATTGAAAACAAGGAAAAAATAAAATTTTGAAAATTTTTGTATCATGCTCTTCATAGGCAAATACATATAATATATACCATATCATAGGCAATCTCTCAATAAGGCCTACTCCCACTATGATGAAGACATTTGTTATCCATCATCAAGTGGTTGTTTATATTTCTTTAGATTCCTGTGCACATATGTTGTATTATATGATAACTAAGAGAAGAATAATTAGCAAGATAATCGAATATATAAATATATTTATAATCAATAATTCATAAGTGATTTACCACAAACTTTAGACTATGATAGTAACATTTGACCAGCCACTTCCAATCTAATTGCTCCTCAATCATATTTGGTTTAAGCTTCGATTGTTCATGTACATCCAATCCTTTAATAGTTATGTGATTTTCTCCCCTCAGATTGTTCCACAAGTCTTTCATGTGATGAAAAGTAGAATTTTTGTAACTCTTCATGTCATCATTAGAGAAATTCTCCTACAACACAAAAGAAACGAATCCAAAGGAACTAAAAATTAACAAGTAAAGGAAAATATTATATGGAAAAGGAGAAAAGACTTTGCAGTAGCACAAGTAAAAGTAAATGAAATATCAAAACGAAAACTTGAAATTAATTACCATCATTGCAGCCCATAGGTGGTCCTTGTGTCTTTGCTCAACCACATCCCAAGATGGATTCAAATATGTATTATGTTGTGATCATGAACTAATTTACCTATGTGCCTACTCCACTCATGGCTATTATCTCCAACAATACGACCATTAAAAAAATTCATATGTGGCTTATTTCCACCACAAGTCTTGCCACTTTTTGACACCTATTTCTATCTTAAGGCTTCAAAATATTTTGAGTAAAATCATCTATTACATAAAACTATCTAAAAAAGTGAAAAAGCATTAAGTAAAATAATAATAATAAATCTTATTGTGGCATACCTCCACTTGTAAGCTTCACTAGAGAATATTGGAAGACATTTTCATCGTTGGCATGATTCTTTCCACCTAGGGCAGCAATTGTTTTGCCTTGTGGAGCAGCATTGTCATTGAGTAAGGGTAGAGGGGGGCCCTTTGAGCTACAGGGACATTAGTAGTGTTGAACTTGCATTTAGCGCCAACTCTTGAAGTTGATGATGATGGGGGAACGGCATTCCTCTTATCAATGGCATGAATGTTACCACCAATTCTAGAGGATAGTCAAAGTATATTCAATCCTATTTCGTGGTTGTGCCTTTCCAATAGCATTCAATTGACCCGATGATATATACTTAAGTCGATCAATATTTAATTCAACTGGTGACACCATTTCCTTAAAACTTACAACCACGCTATTAATATAAACAATTAGATTCTATAAAACAACATTTGGTGGAAGATATTATGTCACAATATATATATATATTATATTATATATTTATATATATATATATATACAAAAAAGATTTGCTTCAAAGGTTATATTCAGCAATTATCTTTTCAAAATTCGATTTAAAATCTGGTTTTTGGCAAATACAAATTAATCCCGAAGACAGATACAAAACTGCATTCACGGTCCCCTTTGGACAATTTGAATGGAACGTGATGCCTTTCGGACTAAAAAATGCTCCTTCTGAATTTCAAAGAATAATGAATGAGATTTTTAATCCGTATTCAAATTTTTGTCTAGTATATATTGACGATGTCTTAGTATACTCAAACAGTCTAGATCAGCATTTTCGACATCTTAGGATCTTCCTTAGTGTCGCTAGGCGTAATGGACTTGTAGTAACTAAGCCCAAAATAGATTTGGCCCAAACTAGGATCAGATTCTTAGGTCATTACATCGATTCGGGTAGCATAAGGCCCATCGAGAGATCCATAGAATTTGCGTCTAAGTTTCCAGACCAAATCCTAGACAAAACCCAACTTCAGAGGTTTTTAGGAAGCCTAAATTATGTCTTAGACTTCTTTCCAAACCTTAACCAAGTTGCCAAACCACTTCATGACAGGCTTAGGAAGAACCCAAAACCTTGGTCCCAAGCCCATACAGATGTCATCAAATATATTAAAGCCCAAGTCCAGTCCATCCCATGTCTAACCTAGGCCAACCCAAATCTGTTCAAAATAGTTGAGACCGATGCCTCCGAATTAGGTTACGGTGGTATCCTTAAACAGTCCCAGGCCCAAACACTAGAACAGTATTTGGCCCAAACCAAATAGTCTCAACCCAAAGCAGAAACAGTGATCCAATATACATCAGGACACTAGACCCAAACTTAGCAAAATTATTCGACGGTCAAGAAGGAAATATTTTGCGATCGTCCAGTCCATCACAAAATTCCCGTCCGACTTACTAAACCAAAAGTTCCTATTAAGAGTCGACTGCAAATCAGCAAAGCAGATACTCAAAAAAGACGTATAGAACGTCGCAAGCAAACAAATCTTCGCCAGGTGGCAAGCCTTGCTTTCGATGTTCGACTTCGACATCGAATATATAAAAGGTGAAGACAATTCATTACCAGATTTTCTCATGCGCGAATTCCTTCAAGGAAGCTCCCTTTCTAATCATGTCTCCAAAAAAAGAAAGGAAAAGAGAAGGTTCAAGAAATATTGGCTGCAAAGCCAATCAAATCATGGTATGAAGCCACAATGGAAGATGAAGTAGCAGCAACAGCCTCCTCAAACCAAGAAGCCTCAGCTTCTCAAAACCCAAATCGGTGGATTCCCTAATCCACAAATTTGAAAAGTGGATTCGGGAATCCACCGAAAAGTAAACAGTAAAAAGTAAACAGTAAAAGTTGTACTGCCTACAGTAGCGTCTATAGGAAAAGTTTGAATAGTACAAGGTAAAAGTACAATCAGTAAAAGTTAATCCTAGAAAACTACAGTAATCCGCGTGATCTTCTTTTACCGCAGATTCCTTTGTCGTCTTCTTCTTTTGCTTTTACTCTATTCTTTTACCAAGGTAAAATTATCAACCGCCGAAAGTAGCCGAAAGTAGATTCCTACTTCTTTTGAGGGCGGCACTTTTGACTCTGATACAAACTTTTGACTGGCAGGAACATACTTTGTCTGCCACGACCTTTGACGCATGTGGATGCGTGATCCTCCGGAAATACTTGTATTTGTACTGTCTACCGGATAGGAGGTAGTATCCCGTAACAGTCATCTTCATTCTCATCACCATAGTCGATCTCCGGAGAGATGGATGAGGATGCAGAATCTCCTTGTTTTCTTTGAGAGAATACTTCGCCCAGAATTGCTAAGTATTCATCTTCGGTTTTTGCAGCTGCAAGTTTTGCGGCTGTTATCGACTTTTGGGCCAGAAATTTTGAGTCCTCCTGAAATGCCCCGAAAAATTATAATTTTATAAACTACATTTAAAGGATATTTATTATAAAAATTATTTAAATAAATTATTTTCATTAAAATAAAAGGATATTTAATTAGGAAAAATTAAGAAGAAATTTATAAGTATTTTTATTATAAAAGGATTTTGGTATTTTAGCTAATTAAGCATTTTATTTTGAAAATTAATTAAATAAATTATTTTATTTAAAATAAGAATGAGAAATAGTTTTAAATTAATAATAATTTTATAAATAATTTAATTGGAGAAATATAGTGTGTTTTGCTAATTAAAATGAAAATTATGGAAAATCTTTTAAAAATCCTAATTTAGCTTAAAAAGGGATTTAAATATTATTTTATTTAAATATTATAATTTTTAAATATCCCAAATATTTTAATAAATTTAAATACCCAAAATAATTATTTTTCTCTTTTCCTTTTTCCCCTTCTTTCTTCCTTTTTCTTCTTTTTCTTTCCTTTTCTTTCTTTTCTTCTTTTTCTTTTCCTCCCTTCTTCCCCGTTTGGGCTGCCCTCTCCGGCGGCCCAATCCTTTTCCCCTTCTTCTTTTCCTTCGGCCCAGCCCAGCAACGCGACGCTGGCTCTTCCGTCGTCCCCCTCCCCGCGCTGCGTTTTGATGGTTTTTCCATCAGGACGCAACGTTTCATTAAACGTTACCTGCGCCCTTCGCCCGTCCCCCTCTACGCCGCGTTTTGATTCCACTTCCACCGAAACCCATCGTTTCATTTAATGCCCCTTCCTCGCGCCCAGACAGGCCCGGTCTGCCCCTTTTTCTTTCTTTTCTTTCCTCGCGAACCGCCCGGCCCAGCCCTTTCTTCTTCCCCTTCACGCCTGCCAGCCCCGACGCCGCCCCTACCTGCAACTCCTGCGCCGAAAATGGCGGCACCGGCTGCGAGAGCTCTGACCGGCCGAGTCACCTCTCTTTTTCTTCCTCTCGGCTCGCACATTAGCTTGGAATAATCAATTATCCTTAACTCTCGCTCATTCTCTCTCTCTGGCTTCTCGAACCTTCGACCCGACCCAAATGATCGCCGGCCGATTTCTCACGCCGGCCACCCAAATCCTATAACCCAAACCCATCCTGCAGACCTCCAAAACCCTAATAACCCATCTAAACCCTTTAAATAGCCTGGTTGTGAGTGTGGTCGAGACTTCTTCCTTCCAAAACCCTAAGTCAGAATCGCCCAGCCACCGCCCCATCGGACGCCATTATCTCCTTCCCCGGCCAACTTCAACACCTCCTCTTGCTACCAATCTCTTCCCTGCAATTCCCTCTAGCTAACTAAGCCCTTAAAATCCTTCGATTCTTCTTAAATGAGCTGCCATAACCATGCAAAGTTTGCTTCTCATCTCGCCCAAAATCTTGACCCCGAGACCTTAAACCACCGCTCGCCGCCACTTACGCCGCTTCTGCCACCCTATAAACCACTCAAAATCTTCTACTAAGTATCCTCCATTGAACCATAAGCTTAGTTTATTTTTCTCCTTACCCCTTCCCTCTTTTTCTTCATTTTTACCTCTCTTAGATCCATTTTCCGGCCACCTCCGGGAACCACCAACGGTGCCACCAATACCCTCCAACTCAAGGTGAAACCCTAGAACTTTTAAATATTTACTTTCGATTTATTGATAATTATTATGCTTTTATTCTAATTTTTAATGCTAATTCGAGTTTAATTATTATTATTATAATTATTATTATTGTTGTTATCAACTTTATTTTAATTTCTAAATTTTATTGACAGGTCTGGGAGTATTATTGAGTAAGATAAATTATTATTCTCGAATTTTGCCTATTTAATGTAATTATTACATGTTTAGTAATATTATTAATAATATAATTAATATTATTATTGTTAGTATAATTAGTTATTTAATACTGCAATTATTTCAGGAGAATTAGAAACCTAAAATTTTAACTAAGTCTCGTAGCTTTGCCTTTTATTATTATTTTTAGCATTTTTAACATTATTACTAATTATCTTATTATTATTAACCATATTAACTTTATATAATAAGTATATGTATAATATTAATATCTTTTTATATTTCAAATAGTATTATCATTAAATGGGGAGGTTTCGAAATCCACTTTGTAATTTTAAGGCTTAGATTATTATTATTATTAAGTTCTCTATTAATATTACTACTATTAGTAATAATTTGTTATTATTAAAATTATTATTATAAAATATTATTATTATTATTACCTTTACTAACTTTATTTCAGTAAAGGGTAGAAACCCTTATATCACCTTTTTACTTTAAATTATAATAGTATGTATTAATGTTTAGTGGTTTTGGGCATAATTAATTAAGAATCAAGACTTAAGATAAATTAGAAACTAATAGTAGTATAGAAAGGAAGCTAATCCTAGTATTTCTTCCCCACAATAGGTGAGCCCAGTCAAATCCCTCAAGTGGAATAGGAGCGTGCACCAAGACCGGTGTCGTTTTAGGTAAGGAGTGCTAAGGTCGTTTATGTGCTTATGTGTATTATGTGTTTCGCATGTTATGTATCTATTGTTTATTATTATTAAATATTTTATATGTGGTATGACTTGGAGTTGAAGCATGTTGTGCATGGTATGTGTATTAATTATGTATGATGATATGTGTTGTGTATGTGAGGAAGTCGATGTGGTTTGTGTGAGAGGAAGGATGAAAAAGGGAGGATGGGGAAAGAAGTTGACTAAGGGGAGTGAGTTTACCTAAATTTTATGGTTTTATAAGGAATAATCTAGTTTATGATGCTATTTGGGAGAATTTAAGTTATGATATTATATGGGAGAATTTAATTTATGATTGTTTGAGAGAATTAAATTATGGTTTGTTTGGGAGAATCTAATTTATGATTTTATTTGGGAGAATGTAATTTATAATACTATATGGGAGAATTTAAGTTATGATTTGATTGGGAGAGTTAGTTTATAATTTGTTTGGGAGAATTTAATTTATGATGTTATTTGGGAAAATGTAATTGATGATATTATATTAGGGAATCTAATTTATGATTTGCTTGGGGGAATTCAATGTATAGTTTTCTTTGGGAGATTCTAATTTATTATTTTATGTGGAAGAATCTTTATGGCTTGAATTTAGGGTTTGGTATGGAAGAATCTTTATGTGATTTGAATCTAGGGTTTGGTAAGGATGAATATTTGGTTGGTATGGATTGAATTTAGGGTATTGTATGACGGAATCTTGGAATTTGTGTGGTGGTATTAGGGTTGCATGGTGGAGTTAGGGTTTTGCATGGGAGTTAATGATTGCATTGAATTTAGGGTTTGCATGAAAAGTTCGAATGGTTGCATGGGATGTGTAAAGTCTGCATGGGAGTAAAATTTACGTATGAAAAGTTAATTTGGGATGTAAGGAAGGTAATGTAAGCGTTGTTTGGGTGGTTAAACACTTTGGATGGAAAATAATACGTGGAACATTATTTGGGTACGTAGGAGACAAAGCTAGGGTTGGAGTGGCTAATTGTGAATTGTTGTGGTTAATTAAGGTCTGGAAGGGCTAGTTATGGTTAAATAAGGGTTGGAGTGGTTAATTATGGTTTGTGGTGGTTGATTAAGGTTTGGTGTGGTTGCTTAAGGTTTTTGTTGTATCATGTATTTTTGGTGATTAAGGTGTAAGCATGAGAATGGAATCAATAGTTTGTGATGTGTGGAGGGTTAAAATAATTTGGGTGATGTGAGGTGGAGTAAGAGGAGATGTTAAGGCCTAAATTAGGGTTTCAGGATAAAACCCTAGAGTGAGATGTGAAGTAGAATTGGAGGATAAGTGTAAAGGGAGCGATTCATGCATGTCTAGGGTTTGGTGGTAGCACATGGGTAATTGGTGAATAAAGTATGATGATGAATATGGAATTTATGATTTATGATTCGTGCACGTATATGGTGAAATCCTTTGAATAAGATACTTAAAACATTAATTATCTAAAGAGGAAGATCGTTGAGACGGGACCAACCGATCCACCGGTTCGGAATAGTGGTTAGGGTTTTTACCCTATGTGCGACCGATCCACCGGTTATAATAGTGGTTAGGACATGATGTCCTATGTGTGACCGATCCACCGGTTATAATAGTGGGGGTTCCCGAGCTCAACAGTCACAAACCAGAATGCTTAAAAGATACTAATTACTTACAGTGGAACACCATGCGAGCCGGAGCCAACCGATCCACCGGTTAGGAATAGTGGTTAGGGCGTAGTCCTATGTGTTTCCGATCCACCGGCTATAATAGTGGTTAGGGTATGATACCCTATGTGCCTCCGATCCACCGGCTATAATAGTGGGGGCTTCCGTACTCGCATGGATTTGATAAAAAGTATGGTGTGAATCGAATTCTGATAAGAGATTAATTAAATGAATAATCTTGATTATATACGGGCCTTTGTACATTTACCTAGTTGATCATATGCATTTATGATTGTGTTCTTCTATTTTTCTGCATGGCTTATGTGTTTATGTGTTGGCCTTAGTGATCAAGTCACCTTACTCAGTACTGGACCCGTACTGATACTACCTTGGTTGATGGGTCCTGTGATGATCCACCGATGGTGGGGAGCAGACCTCTTGTGCAGGTTTAAGATCAGAGATTGTTTTGGGGTGGCAGGCCTGACTTGAGTGAGTAGGCAATCCGGAATTTGACCCATCGGGTTTTATCTTGTTTAAATGTATTTCTATTTGGAAGTTACAAGTGTTAATAAACGATTATGCGTACTCTGATTTTGTTGTATGATCTTTTGAATTCTTTTATGAATTGTTAATTTGAATTTAATGTAAATCTTTTCTTTAGCCTTAGCACTTGGTACTGGAACGGTCGGAGAGAACCGGTCTGGTACTAAGTGTGGCGGTAACATTCCCAGAATTCACAGGTTTTAAGTATTTCTATTTTAATTGCTTTCGCTTTTCAAAAAAAAAATAGTGAATTTTGGGGTGTTACACCTCCGATCTGGCTAGTACCTTGTTTGTTGTAGAAGAGGCCGGCTGAGTATTGATGAGTTTGCGGACGGCCTGTTCCGAGACTCTCTCGAACGTTTGATACTTTGACCACCATTTGACTTTGAACCGGCGGACCAAAGTTAGAACTCCTTTTATCTCATGGATCTCCGTTGTCTAGGCGAACACCCACGGGCAGAACAGTTTGGAACAAAAGGCAAAGATAGGGGGCAATACCCTATCATCTTTTGTAGGTTTGTAAAGGGTTTTGAACAGGTCGAGGGATTTTGAAACCTGTTCTGGTAGGATGTCTGGGATGGCGCCGAAGTCTTTCCACCATCGGATAAACCAGACAGGGTAGTGTGTTTGGTTAAGGTTTTTGAAAAACAATAACCAGGAATGCGACCTTTTGGAATTTTCTGTGAAGAAAGTATTCCACCAAGCCTGCTGATAGTCCCAGTAATTGAAATTCAGTTTGGCGTTTGGGCTGAATTTGTACGAATCCGGGAGCCTTCGAGGCAATTCGAGGCTTTGACCCCAGTCCGCGGGAAGGATAACCCTGTGTAGTTGACAGGTTGAGTAGGCAGCTTCATTTTTGGTTTGGGGTAGTTTGAAAGTTCTGAATGAAGCTGAACCTGTATACTCGAGAATCGACTTGTAGTACGCATGGGGTGCAGTCACGTCCCATGGTTTGAAATCCCAACCAGAAAACATTTTCCGAAGGGCAACGAAGGGATCCTGATGATGGAATCCATCTTCGAGGTTTGAAATAATTTGAAGGTTTTGTTTTGTGAAATACTCAGCTTTTTTCTCGAAAGCTGGTTTAATTTCCAAAACGTTTTCAAGTCTTGAAATCCTTGATCTCAAGGCCAGAATTTTGCAAATCTGTTTGTCAGAAGATATTTTTGAAATCGCTTTTGAAGGAGTCATAGGGATTAAAAGACCTCCTTTAGTTTTGTAAACGGAGTTTGAGGAACACGTACCTTCCCGTTCAGGTTGAGAACACTGAACTTGTTCCGAAAGTTTTTGAAGTGCTTTGACCATTTGGGGTGAGTGAGAAAGTGTCTCCACCCATTTGAGCACGTCTGGATTTGGGTTTTGAGAAGCTGAGGCTTCTTGGTTTGAGGAGGCTGCTGCTGCTGCTTCATCTTCCATTGTGGCTTCATACCATGATTTGATTGGCTTTGCAGCCAATATTTTCTGAACCTTCTCTTTTCCTTTCTTTTTTTTGGAGACATGATCAGAAAGGGAGCTTCCTTGAAGGAATTCGCGCGTGAGAAAATCTGGTAATGAATTGTCTTCACCTTTTATATATTCGATGTCGAAGTCGAACACCGAAAGCAAGGCTTGCCACCTGGCGAAGATTTGTTTGCTTGCGACGTTCTGTACGCCTTTTTTGAGTATCTGCTTTTCTGATTTGCAGTCGACTCTTAATAGGAACTTTTGGTTTAGTAAGTCGGACTGGAATTTTGTGATGGACTGGACGATCGCAAATATTTCCTTCTTGACCGTCGAATAATTTTGCTGAGTTTGGGTCCAGTGTCCTGATGTATATTGGATCATTGTTTGGCTTTGGGTTGAGACTGTTTGGTTTGGGCCAAATACTGTTCTAGTGTTTGGGCCTGGGACTGTTTAAGGATACCACCGTAACCTAATTCGGAGGCATCGGTCTCAACTATTTTGAACAGATTTGGGTTGGCCAAGGTCAGACATGGGATGGACTGGACTTGGGCTTTAATATATTTGATGACATCTGTATCGGCTTGGGACCAAGGTTTTGGGTTCTTCCTAAGCCTGTCATGAAGTGGTTTGGCAACTTGGTTAAGGTTTGGACAGAAGTCTAAGACATAATTTAGGCTTCCTAAAAACCTCTGAAGCTGGGTTTTGTCTAGGATTTGGTCTGGAAACTTAGACGCAAATTCTATGGATCTCTCGATGGGCCTTATGCTACCCGACTCGATGTAATGACCTAAGAATCTGATCCTAGTTTGGGCTAAATCTATTTTGGACTTAGATACTACAAGTCCATTACGCCTAGCGACACTAAGGAAGATCCTAAGATGTCGAAAATGCTGATCTAGACTGTTTGAGTATACTAAGACATTGTTAATATATACTAGACAAAAATTTGAATACGGATTAAAAATCTCATTCATTATTCTTTGAAATTCAGAAGGAGCATTTTTTAGTCCGAAAGGCATCACGTTCCATTCAAATTGTCCAAAGGGGACCGTGAATGCAGTTTTTTATCTGTCTTTGGGATTAATTTGTATTTGCCAAAAACCAGATTTTAAATCGAATTTTGAAAAGATAATTGCTGAATATAACCTTTGAAGCAAATCGTTTTTGTTTGGTATCGGATATCTGATCCATCTGAGAGCGTCATTTAAAGGTTTGTAATTTATTACTAACCTAGGTGTTCCACGCTCTATTTCGGAGTTTTTGTTTACATAGAATGCCGCACAGGACCAAGGTGACCTAGATTTTTGAATTAAACCTTTTGTTTCTAAGTCTTTTATTTCCTGTTTACAGAATTCTATTAATTCCGAATTCATCTGTATCGGTCTAGCTTTTGTTGGTATATTCCTCTCGTCAAATTTGTCTTCATATGGGAGGTTTACCATGTGATGCTTTCTAGACCAAAAGGCGTTTGGGAGATCCGAATAGATCTCTTTTTCGATCTGATTCCTAATTTGGTCAATTTTATCTTTTACCGATCTTGTTTGTAACTGACTTTGTATTCGGTGAGAAATGACATTTTGTTTTAGGAAATCTAAATCATTTTGTTTGCCTTTAATCAGAAGATTAATTTGATCTTCGTAAATTAAGTTTGCCTTTAACAAATTGAGGTTTCTTGTCCTAGGGATTTCTAAAAAGGATAAGTTATTTTTCCGTCCTTTTGTTTTGAATGAAATTCTGACAAACCTACTTTGTAAGGGGTTATCAAATTAATGAAGGGAGTACCTAAGATAACAGATTGGCTAATATCGGGAGTTATCAAATAGGTTGTTTTGATTTGTAAGTTATTACAAATTAAATCCGCCTCACATTTGTATTTGATTTTTAATCTGTAGATGTTGGCTGCAGATAGTTTTTCGTTTGATTTTGAGAGGTATCTTCTTGGAATAATTCCCTCTTTTATGCAATTTAAGTCAGCACCGGTATCAAATAGCGCGACTGTGTTTATTTGGAAACCATCTTCTAACCTGAGGGTTATACTAATGATGTATTTGCGGGAGGTTATTTCTTTTAATACGTTGAGAAATTCTCCAGGGATTAATTCGTTTGAGTCTTCAATAGTGTTTTGTTCATCGTCGCTAGTTTCGGAAGATGAGTTGGAGACTTGTTTTGACAATATTGTTTGTATGGTTTGCATATCAGATTCATGTTTTGATTTTAACTCTTTTAATTCTTTTTTGACTTCTTTAATCTCTTTCTGAAGTTCAGAAGTAGTCGGAGTTAAATCTTTTGATTTCTTTTGTTTGTTAAGAATCTTAGTCAGATCATAAGTGTTTGCCGGTTTTGTAGGAATGTTTTGAATTAATGGTTTGGGTGGTTCATCTTTCTCGATTGACTCCATTAATTTTTCCAAGTATTCAGCTTGTTTTAATGGGTCTGGGATTAAGTGAACTATATCTAAAATCATCTTTTGTTGTTTGGTTAAAACATTCATTTGATTTTCTACAGGCTCTTCTTCTTGGTCGGAAGAGCTGCTAGAAGAGGAAGATGACTCTGTTTGGAGTTCATCTAACTCTGGGTTTTCGTTATCATCCTCAGAAGATACTAGGAGGTTTTGAATTTTTTCCCTAGTTTCATCATCTAAGTCTAATTCGCGAATTTGGTTGCTCATTTTGCAGAATTTTATTGTGTGTCCTATTTTACCACATTTGTAGCACCTATAGTCTTTATATCTTTTTCCCCAATTCGGGTTCTTTGAAGATGAGACTGTATTTTGCTATTTTTTGGTTTTGACTTTTGGTAATAGGGTATCTGCTTTTGATTCTGCGGAGCAGGTAAATATTTTTGTTTTTTCTTTTTGTGGTGACTAGGTCTACAATTCCCAGAACATTGTTTGTTTGTTACTCTTACAATGTCGAATTGTTTACAGAAAGATCCTAGTTCCTGTTTGGTTTGATTTAATTCTCGTTTGAGTTGTGTTTGGAATTTTAAGTCTTGACAAATTTTTAAAGCTTCCTTTTGTGTCAAGCTTATTAATTCTCCATATGTGAATTTGTTGTAAGGAATTTGATTATTATGAGTCTCTTTGATTCTGTTCCTTACCTTTCCTCCTAAGACGGGAAAACCTGAAAAATATGAATAAGGAAACAAGGGAGGATAGATAGATAGATGGAGAAAGAGGATAGATAGATAGGAAAGTTTGGGTTTTATTTCATTTTGATATCTTTGATCTGGTCTGAAAAACCGACCCCGAACAATGAATTCCTAAGGCCCCTTATATAGAAGAGGGGGTCAGACTAAAACAAATTTGAAAAGTGGATTCGAGAATCCACCGAAAGTAAACAGTAAAAGTTGTACTGCCTATAGTGCCGTCTACAGGAAAAGTTTGAATAGTACAAGGTAAAAGTACAATCAGTAAAAGTTAATCCTAGAAAACTACAGTAATCCGCGTGATCTTCTTTTGCCGCAGATTCCTTTGTCGTCTTCTTCTTTTGCTTTTACTTTATTCTTTTACCAAGGTAAAATTATCAACCACCGAAAGTAGCCGAAAGTAAATTCCTACTTCTTTTGAGGGCGGCACTTTTGATTCTGATACAAACTTTTGACTGGCAGGTTCATACTTTGTCTGCCACGACCTTTGACGCATGTGGATGCGTGATCCTCCGGAAATACTTATATTTGTACTGTCTACCGGATAGGAGGTAGTATCCCGTAACAGTCATCTTCATTCTCATCACCATAGTCGATCTCCGGAGAGATGGATGAGGATGCAGAATCTCCTTGTTTGCTTTGAGAGAATACTTCGCCCAGAATTGCTAAGTATTCATCTTCGGTTTTTGCAGCTGCAAGTTTTGGGGCTGTTATCGACTTTTGGGCCAGAAATTTTGAGTCCTGCGATCTGGCTAGTACCTTGTTTGTTGTAGAAGAGGCCGGCTGAGTATTGATGAGTTTGCGGACGGCCTGTTCTGAGACTTTCTCGAACGTTTGATACTTTGACCACCATTTGACTTTGAACCGGCGGACCAAAGTTAGAACTCCTTCTATCTCATGGATCTCCGTTGTCCAGGCGAACACCCACGGGCAGAACAGTTTGGAACAAAAGGCAAAGATAGGGGGCAATACCCTATCATCTTTTGTAGGTTTGTAAAGGGTTTTGAACAGGTCGAGGGATTTTGAAACCTGTTCTGGTAGGATGTCTGGGATGGCGCTGAAGTCTTTCCACCATCGGATAAACCAGATAGGGTAGTGTGTTTGGTTAAGGTTTTTGAAAAACAATAACCAGGAATGCGACCTTTTGGAATTTTCTGTGAAGAAAGTATTCCACCAAGCCTGCTGATAGTCCCAGTAATTGAAATTCAGTTTGGCGTTTGGGCTGAATTTGTACGAATCCGGGAGCCTTCGAGGCAATTCGAGGCTTTGACCCCAGTCCGCGGGAAGGATAACCCTGTGTAGTTGACAGGTTGAGTAGGCAGCTTCATTTTTGGTTTGGAGTAGTTTGAAGGTTCTGAATGAAGCTGAACCTGTATACTCGAGAATCAACTTGTAGTACGCATGGGGTGCAGTCACGTCCCATGGTTTGAAATCCCAACCAGAAAACATTTTCCGAAGGGCAACGAAGGGATCCTGATGATGGAATCCATCTTCGAGGTTTGAAATAATTTGAAGGTTTTGTTTTGTGAAATACTCAGCTTTTTTCTCGAAAGCTGGTTTAATTTCCAAAACGTTTTCAAGTCTTGAAATCCTTGATCTCAAGGCCGGAATTTTGCAAATCTGTTTGTCAGAAGATATTTTTGAAATCACTTTTGAAGGAGTCATAGGGATTAAAAGACCTCCTTCAGTTTTGTAAACGGAGTTTGAGGAACACGTACCTTCGCGTTCAGGTTGAGAACACTGAACTTGTTCCGAAAGTTTTTGAAGTGCTTTGACCATTTGGGGTGAGTGAGAAAGTGTCTCCACCCATTTGAGCACGTCTGGATTTGGGTTTTGAGAATCTGAGGCTTCTTGGTTTGAGGAGGCTGCTGCTGCTGCTTTATCTTCCATTGTGGCTTCATATCATGATTTGATTGGCTTTGCAGCCAATATTTCCTGAACCTTCTCTTTTCCTTTCTTTTTTGGAGACATGATCAGAAAGGGAGCTTCCTTGAAGGAATTCGCGCGTGAGAAAATCTGGTAATGAATTGTCTTCACCTTTTATATATTCGATGTCGAAGTCGAACACCGAAAGCAAGGCTTGCCACCTGGCGAAGATTTGTTTGCTTGCGACGTTCTGTACGTCTTTTTTGAGTATCTGCTTTTCTGATTTGCAGTCGACTCTTAATAGGAACTTTTGGTTTAGTAAGTCGGACTGGAATTTTGTGATGGACTGGACGATCGCAAATATTTCCTTCTTGACCGTCGAATAATTTTGCTGAGTTTGGGTCCAGTGTCCTGATATATATTGGATCACTGTTTCGGCTTTGGGTTGAGACTGTTTGGTTTGGGCCAAATACTGTTCTAGTGTTTGGGCCTGGGACTGTTTAAGGATACCACCGTAACCTAATTCGGAGGCATCGGTCTCAACTATTTTGAACAGATTTGGGTTGGCCAAGGTCAGACATGGGATGGACTGGACTTAGGCTTTAATATATTTGATGACATCTGTATGGGCTTGGGACCAAGGTTTTGGGTTCTTCCTAAGCCTTTCATGAAGTAGTTTGGCAACTTGGTTAAGGTTTGGACAGAAGTCTAAGACATAATTTAGGCTTCCTAAAAACCTCTGAAGTTGGGTTTTGTCTAGGATTTGGTCTGGAAACTTAGACGCAAATTCTATGGATCTCTCGATGGGCCTTATGCTACCCGACTCGATGTAATGACCTAAGAATCTGATCCTAGTTTGGGCCAAATCTATTTTGGGCTTAGATACTACAAGTCCATTACGCCTAGCGACACTAAGGAAGATCCTAAGATGTCGAAAATGTTGATCTAGACTGTTTGAGTATACTAAGACATCGTCAATATATACTAGACAAAAATTTGAATACGGATTAAAAATCTCATTCATTATTCTTTGAAATTCAGAAGGAGCATTTTTTAGTCCGAAAGGCATCACGTTCCATTCAAATTGTCCAAAGGGGACCGTGAATGCAGTTTTGTATCTGTCTTCGGGATTAATTTGTATTTGCCGAAAACCAGATTTTAAATCGAATTTTGAAAAGATAATTGCTGAATATAACGTTTGAAGCAAATCTTTTTTGTTTGGTATCGGATATCTGATCCATCTGAGAGCGTCATTTAAAGGTTTGTAATTTATTACTAACCTAGGTGTTCCACGCTCTATTTCGGAGTTTTTGTTTACATAGAATGCCGCACAGGACCAAGGTGACCTAGAATGCTTGGAGTGATATATATATATATCATGAGCTATATATAAGACAATTAAATTTTTTTTGTTCCCTTATCTTCATTAGCATTATAACACATTACAAAAATAGAGTACATAAGACACTTCCTACATTAAACACATAAATTCAGAGTTCAAAATAAACAATTAAAAAAACACATCTCATTTTTAGAAAATTATGCTACTAGTACAAACTATACAAAAATACATATGTAAGAACTATTATAAACCTCAAGTATGGTTAAAGTTTATATGCACAAGTCTTCATCCGATTGTAATATCTTCATAAGGAACTGCTAATAGATTTTTTAACACAACAAGGCAACCCTTGTTAATGTTATCTTCAACATAAAATGCTTATGATGATTGAGTTGCTAGAACAAAAGGTTCTGTATTTTTCCAAATACGTCTGCAATTAACACTTGTGAACCCATACTTATCTTCTTTCACTCCCTTAAATTTATTAGCTACATCAAACCAATCACATCAAAACAAGACTAAGCATTTATTACCCAAATACTACAATTCAATAATCTTGGTCAATCGACTATAGTAATCAATGGATCTACTATCATCATCACCAACTCAACCACTCCACAATATTGTGTCCTTATTCTTTCCTCGTGAAGTGTGGAATCAATATACATTTACTACATAGACATAAAAGCATGCCAAATATTTTGATGGACCACGTGGCAAAGAGAGTAAGGCTTCTATCTTCTCACTTTTATCTATTTCATATAAATTTGTAACCTAGTAAATATTACGTTTATTATAACCTATCCTTACAAACCCAATGATCTAAATGAACTTGCATTACTATATATATTGAATATTGAATGTCATGAAAAACTTAATCTTTTGTTAAACCACTAAATAAACATTATCTTCCATTCATTGGAAGAGACTTGTGGTTAATTGTCTTCTTGGTTTTGATAATACATTCTACAATGATAAAGATATATCATATGTCTAATACGTACCTTTGAAAAAAATAGATAGAAAGGAAATAATTTTTAGGTATGACTTACTCAAGAAATGGTTGAACTTCTTCAAAATTGTTAAGAACATACATATGGGCTTGCTCTAATTCATCTACATCTAAGTCTCTTGTTCTACCACTTCCTAGCCCTCTTCCCTTGTAAGAAAAGGAAGATAATTTGGCAGAGACATTCACATCATCATCATAATTTCAATCAAAGAGATAATTTAGTCTCTACTTTATATAAATATATTAAACAAATATTCATGCATTCTTCTGCTATATAACTTTCTATAATAGAACCCTCTAGATGAGCCATCTTACGTATATAAAATTTCAAAGTGTATAAATTTATTTCCACTATATACATCCAATGAGAGTGTACAAGTCCATATAACATAGCCTCATATGCTAAATGAACTGGCAAATGTAACATCACATTAAAGAAAGATGGTGGAAAAATATTCTCTAACTTAGAAAGGGTTATTAGAATTTAGGCTTCAAGACACCTCATGTCTTCCATATTCAAATGTTTCAAACCTAAATCCTTGAAAAATATAAACAACTTAAGAAGTGGTTCATACACATCCTCCGAAAGAAGGCCACGTAATGCAAGAGGAAGAATATAATGTAAGAGAATATTATGGCTCTTTAATCCAGAAATCTTATTCTCTTTCAAGTTTACACATTATGAAATGTTAGAAGAAAAACCATTGGAACCTTCAAATACTTCAAAAAGTTGCATAATTTATGTTTTTTGTCTCAAGATAGGGTGAAACGGGCATCAGGCAGCAATATTTTATGGGCATTTGTAATAAGATGCAAATCTGACCTAATACCCACTGCTTGTAAATCAAGACGAGATTTATAGCTATCCATTATCTTATTTGGTAAAATAAGTAGTGTCCAAGTATGCTATCATGTATATTTTTTTCAATGTGCATTACATCTAGGGTATGCCATATCAAGTAGTGCTTCTAATATGGGAGCCTAAAAAATATACTCTTCTTGTTCCGGTTATCTTGCCACTTCTTGTATGAGACCTCTCCTTTAAAGGTAGGATATTTGCTTAATATGATGTCTTAAATATCTTGCACTTAGTGAAGAATCTCTTCACCTATTAGAGGGTTTGGAGGTGTACGCTTTTCTATAGTACCATCAAATAACATTTTCTCTCTTCTCCATCTATGATTATTTTCCAAGTAGCGCCGGTGACCTATGAAGCATTCTTTTCGCCCCATTAACTAGTCTCAAAAAGTGAGCATCCTTATTACAAAAAAGGAAAGTAAGTTTTCCCTTTATGCTCCATCCAAACAATATTCCATATGCAGGAAGATCATTGATAGTCCACATAAGAGATGCATGAAGATTTAAAATTTGACGCTTTGATGCATCATATGTTTGGACACTGTTATTCCACAAGTCATCTAATTCATTGACTAAAGGCCATAAATATACATCAATAGCATCCCCAGGACCATTAGGACCTAAAATGAACATAAAAGAAAGAAATTTGGATGACATGGATATCAAAAGGAAGCGTGTACAAAATGTGTTTTTTTGATATCATAATTAAGAATAGTCAATGAAAGTTGAAAGTTAATAGCAAAACTAGTATGAGCTTGGACAGCAAACATACTTGGTTCCTTTATGTACAACAAAGAATGTAAGTTGTATGGAATAAGGGTCATAGGACATGTACCCTATGATGGTCTCACATTGTTGAATGGTTGAAAACCATCACTAGCTAGCCCAAGTCTAACATTTCAAGGTTCAGAAGCAAAATCCAAATTGAGCTCATCATGTTTTTTCCATGCCAACCCATCAGTTGGATACCTCAAATTTCTATCATTATCTTTATCATGATGTCATCTCATTAAAAAGGTCGTCTCAATGAACATAAAAAGCATATGAAGTTGAGGTTTTAGTGGAAAGTATCACAATATCTTAACAGGTATTTTTTTTCATTTGATTTTACCTTATCTTTCCCATAATGCTTGCTATGTTGCCATCTTGAAGCTTTGCAAATTTTACATTTCTCTAGATAACTATCTTTTTTTCCAAAATAGCATACAATCCTTCACACATGCATAAATCTTCTTATATGAAAAGCAAAGATCTTTAATTGTATTTTTTGCCTTGTAATAAGAGTTAAACAAGGTTGAGTCTTTGGGAAATAACTCTTCTTTCAACAATTTAAGTAACATTGTGAAAGAACGATTACTCCATTTGCTATTACTCTTCACATGAAGCAATTGAATTAATTCAGACAATTTAGGTCCCTTAGAACCCTCATGGGAGGTTGTTGGAAGTCATTCAACAACCTTTATTTATCTACTGCTTCAAAGTTGGGCTCTTCTTCATGGTTTAGGGATCCTATATTTTCCAAATTTGGCTCAAGATTCTGATATATGGAATTTATATATTATTTTCCTAAGTAAAAATGTATTATTCCTCATTGTTTTTATAAGATTTAATCTTTTCTTGAGTTTTTCTCTTTTGGATAGATTTGTCTCTTTTAGGAAATATGGGACCTCCGTGTTTTTTCTTGAATTCTCTGCCAAATGTTGAATTTTAAGAGCTGAAATTTTATGTGCTAACAGAAAAACGCGGGCCGTGTTTATAAAACACGCGGGGGGGCGTGTTTCTTGTTCCTTCATTATTTCTTTATGAAATTTCAACACAAGCTTCCCTTTGATATATATTCTTCATTTCTGGTCTTTCCTTCCATTGATTCCATATCTATTGATGTGTTCTTTGCTTCATTTTCTCTTTCCATCAATTTCTCCTTTGAATTTCTTCATTTTTATCTTTTCCTATAAAATCTATTCAAAAGAGAAAAACTCCAAAAAAGATTAAATCTTATAAAAAAAATGAGGAATAAATGACAGTTTTACTTAGGAAAATAACGTATAAATTCCATAGATCATATTCGATAATGAGGATACCTATTTTCCAAAAGTTCTGCTATGCCGTTATCACTACCGTCATAGTCATCTTCATTCTCATTATTTTGAGGATCCATATTGATGTCAGAATGTTCCTCATGTCCTTCTTCACCATGATAAAAACATAGAGTATAACCTCTCATAATCTCAAAGGTCATCAAGTGTGTTTTCATAGTATCACGAGTTCTAGAATCAGTGTTAACACAAGTTATACATGGATATCTAATTAGATTTCTATTGACTATTTGAAATTCATATTTTAAGAATTCGTTAACCCTGGTAAAATATGCTAGATCATGAAAAGGATCATTAAAAAGTCTAGTCCATTCCTTATTGGGTGCCATTTTCTAATAGAAAAAAAGGGCATAAACATAACAATTAGAAAAAAAAATGGTAATTAGATAAAACATGCACATATCATTTTGAAGAATACGGGACAAGGATTGCAAAGATATAACACCAAACATCATTAATAAAGTATTAATGAAAGAAAAAAAAGTACAAAAGTACACCAATTACATCATATTTTGTTTTTTGTTAAAAAAAATAATGTTAATGTTGATCATCATTATACTCTTTATCTACTGCTTCAAAGTTGGGCTCTTCTTCATGGTTTAGGGATCCTATATTTTCCAAATTTGGCTCAAGATTCTGATATATGGAATTTATATATTATTTTCCTAAGTAAAAATGTATTATTCCTCATTGTTTTTATAAGATTTAATCTTTTCTTGAGTTTTTCTCTTTTTGATAGATTTTTCTCTTTTAGGAAATACGGGACCTCCGTGTTTTTTCTTGAATTCTCTACCAAATGCTGAATTTTAAAAGCTGAAATTTTATGTGCTAACAGAAAAATGCGGGTTGTGTTTATGAAACACGCGAGGGGGGCGTGTTTCTTGTTCCTTCATTATTTCTTTATGAAATTTCAACACAAGCTTCCCTTTGATATATATTCTTCATTTCTGGTCTTTCCTTCCATTGATTCCATATCTATTGATGTGTTCTTTGCTTCATTTTCTCTTTCCATCAATTTCTCCTTTGAATTTCTTCATGTTTATCTTTTCTTGTAAAATCTATTTAAAAGAGAAAAACTCCAGACTAGATTAAATCTTATAAAAACAATGAGGAATAAATGACATTTTTACTTAGGAAAATAACGTATAAATTCCATAGATCAGATTTGATAATGAGGATACCTATTTTCTAAAAGTTCTGCTATGTTGTTATCACTACCGTTATAGTCATCTTCATTCTCATTATTTTGAGGATCCATATTGATGTCAGAATTTTCCTCATGTCCTTCTTCACCATGATAAAACCATAGAGTATAACCTCTCATAATCTCAAAGGTCATCAAGTGTGTTTTCATAGTATCACGAGTTCTAGAATCAGTGTTAACACAAGTTATACACGGATATCTAATTAGATTTCTATTGACTATTTGAAATTCATATTTTAAGAATTCGTTAACCCTGGTAAAATATGCTAGATCATGAAAAGGATCATTAAAAAGTCTAGTCCATTCCTTATTGGGTGCCATTTTCTAATAGAAAAAAAGGGCATAAACATAACAATTAGAAAACAAATGGTAATTAGATAAAACATGCACATATCATTTTGAAGAATACGGGACAAGGATTGCAAAGATATAACACCAAACATCATTAATAAAGTATTAATGAAAGAAAAAAAAGTACAAAAGTACACCAATTACATCATATTTTGTTTTTTGTTAAAAAAATAATGTTAATGTTGATCATCATCATACTCTTTATCTTATTTTATCAACTTGAATGATTATGAAATTATTAAATGAATTAACATAGAAATTAATCTCATGACATCAAAAAGAGATTATACAACAGTATAAAGTGATGAAGAAAACCTTCAAACCCACCATCCATCAAAACCCTTCCTTATTTTTTACTTTCAAGATAACATATATTGTATGCTCAACTAATTAAAACAATAAAGGAAAGATCCAATTTAACATAATTAGAACTTTTAAAACCGGACTACAAATCCCATCAAATCTTGCTAAAATATTTAAAATTACAGATCAAAAATGAACTTAAGCATAATCTAATGCAAATTATATAATCAATTGAATAAAATAACTCGATTACACAATCCAATATAAATCAATAAATAAAATAAATCAATATAAATATGCAAGAATTTTGACCTAAGAATCCAATTCCGATTAATTTTGAAAATAATTTTCAAATTGATAGTTCTAAAATGAAATTAGATACATTTTAAAGCATATTATAAATTCAATTTATCTAAAATAGATTAATCCAATAAAACTGACAAATTCGGACATAATTGGGTCACAAATCTGATTTTCATAAATCAACCACAACCAATACAATTAACCATTCCAAATCACTCATACAACATATATATATATATATATATATATATATATATATATATATATATATATATAATTAAACAACTAATTTATCTTATCATAAGCTAATTTATTCAAAATTAATCAAAAAAAAAGTTAGGGTTTGGGTATTTATACCAAACGAATTGCTATAAAATTGGAGGGGATGAGGCCTGTTGGAGCTTCGTCGGTTGTCAAGGACCACTTGTCGGTGCCGACCGGTGTTGGAGGTGGACTAGAGGTGGTGCCCCACTACTGTCTCCATGTGTTGTTGGCAGCTACCACTGATGCTCATAGCTGCTACACTAGAGGATGAAGGCAACAAGAGGAGGGGTGATGGTGTGCTCGAGTAGTGATGGATGGTGTGGTTGTGTGGCTTGGGTTGAAGTCGTAGACCAAGAAGAGGCAAGGGTCGGGGATCCGAAGCAAGGGCCAGTTTGTATTGGTAGACATTTGGGGAAAAAATGGAAAGGTGGAAGACAAAGGAAATACATTGGGGTTGGGCGCACGGGCGGGATTTTTTTTTTTTGTTAAGGATTTGAGAGGTTTAAGTGTTTTTTCTTTCATTACATTTTTTTTAGATTTTACAGATTTGAAAAAAAAATTCATTATAAAACATATATATATGAGACTTAAAAATTTTTAGGGACCAATAAATTAATGATTAACGACCAAAAATTATATTGGTTATAATAGATATACCAATAATAACGACTTTGATGGTGGTCATTAATAATTTATCAATAAGGACAAAAAAAATCGGTCGCTAAATTGGTCGGTAATACACCAGTTTGTTGTAGTTCTTCCTTATCTTTTCTTCTTCTTCCTCCTTCTTCTTTCCCCCATTTTTAGCCTATACACCACCCATTCCACCATCTCGGCTACCACCCACCACCCATTGGCCGATGGGCCAGCCACCAAGGTCATCCAAACCTTCTCGAACATCGTTACCGACCATCGTTGTTAACCACCACCTCTTTTCCCATCTTCTTTCTCTCGTTCATCACATTTTTTACATAGAGCACAGCCTCAAGCACAGCTGTGCAACACTAAAATTTCCTATTGCACGCTTGTGTAACCAAGCACCGCCTAGTCATGCGTGATCTTTTCTCTCGACCAGGGCTACACCGCCCACAGTACAACCGTATAGCTTCCTATTTTTGGTCGTGTACCCCTATTTTCATACCCAATACTTGTTTAAATACCACTAAATTTTTACCATAGCTCCACCACTAATTTTCTACACATCCACACAACTCAAGCTCCCATTTGACTATGGTTATTTCTATTTTTACCCTCTTTAACTTAATTTCTCTTTTAGTTAAACTCGTCGAGCCTAAACATAAATTTTGTTATTTTTCGTAGTGGTATTCCAGTAGCTTTGGAGAAGAAAGTCTAGGATTTGCTTGATTAGAGCCCAGTGTCCTAGTTTTCAAGGATACTATTTGATGATTAAGATTTTTGAGTTAATTGCTTGTATGGTTATATGAGTTTTTCATGATATTGTTGATATATGATGTAACATGTGTTGATTGTGATATTTTGTGATGATATGAATATTATGTTGAAAGAAAGAGAGAATGGGTGTGAGTTACCACTATAACTTTGTTGTGATAATGTCATATTTGTAGGAATATATCTTATGGTATGAATTATGGGCTAAGCTTTGATAAATAGACATAAGTATTTTAATGAAGTATGATGATAATTGGTGGATTTGAAAAATGATGTGTGTGGAAGGTACAAGACTTTATAAAATAAAGGTTATTATTTGTACTTAAAGGTAATTTAGTCACTATAGGATAATAAGAAAATTTTGGTAATTTTTGTGTTAGGTGGATTAAAATATGATAATGATATCATGAGGAATGCTTGGGAGATTTATTGTTGTTTTGGGGTTCTTTAATGAATTAATGGTTAATTTTGGCATAATATCTTATAATGATAAGATCATTATTACATGTGTAAAAATCTGAAGGTTAATTGGATTCTGAATACATTACTAATGAGTAGTCCTATGAGGTTATTTATTGACAGTGGTAACCATATGAATTTTATGGGAGGTGTTATGGCTAATATGTGGAATTAGGGATTTTGAGACTTCTATGAGTAAGACCTTGGAATAATATTATTAAGGTATGTGTATGATATGGGAACTAGACCGTGCATTATGGTTATGATAATAATGATGATATTCGAGAGTCACTCATTGTAAAAGATGGATGAATAATCAATATTGGAGAATGATTTCTAAATGGAGTGAAATTAAAGTTTGAAAAGGACTTGAGGAATCCGTCCTATTTTATATGTATATCTGTTTTAATGTGTTCATTGCTTGAAAATTAACTTTGAATAAGACAATAATCACTTAAAAGTGAATGAACACATCAGTAAGACTAAGGTGATATATATATATATATATGAAAATCTCCAAAACCTAATTTTAAGAATTATAGCTAATTAAGGATTTATTTAGAAATTTATTAAATAAATTATTTTTATTAAAATAAAAGAAAATTAATTAGGGCTATTCAAGAAGAAAATAATAAATATTTTTATTAGAAAGATTTGGTATTTTAGTTAATTAAGGATTTTATTTTGAAAATTAATTAAATAAAATATTTCATTTAAAATAAGGAGGAAATAGTTCCAAATTAATAGGAATTTTATAAATAATTTAATTGAAGAAAATCAGGGTGTTTTGCTAATTAAAATGGAATTTATGAAAAACCTTTTAAAAGTCCTAAATTAGCCTAAAAAGAAATTTAAATATTATTTTATTTAAATATTATTATTTTTAAATATCCCAAATATCCTAATTAATTTAATTAACCCAACGCTCATATTTTTTTTTCCCTTTTTCCTTTTTCTTTCTTCCTTTTCTTTCCTTTTTCTTTCTTCTTCTTTTCTTTTTCTTACTCCTTCCCGATTGGGCCTGTCGGCAGCCCAATCCCCTTCTTCCTTTTTCTCCTCCTCATGGGCCGCCCCTTCCCTTCTTTCTTTTCCTTCTCCCATGGCCTAGACTCCTTTTCTTTCTTTTCTTTTTCCTTTGGCAACCAGAGAACCGTGTTTTCCTCTTTTCCCCCACAAACACGGCGTTTCAATTAAAATGTCCCCCTCACTGTCGGACCGGCCAGCTCCCCTCTTTTTATTTTCTTTCTTTCTTCCCCGGACCACCAATCTACCCCTCACATTCTTCTTCCTCCCTCTTCTCCTCCTCCATCGTCGACGACCTGCAACTACGCCGCCCCGTCCCTGGTTTTTCACCATCGGTTACACCCCTTTGACCAAAAGTTTTTCTTCCTTTCTCTTCCCTCTGATTCGGCGACCATTTAGACCCAACCCACCTTCCTTCCTTTTCGCACACAACCTTCTATTTCCTACGCAACCACCTCCTGCCCGATTTGAATTTTGCTGGCTTTTGTTGCCACCGGTGACCCTAACCCTACCTTCATTACTCTCTCACTGACCCATAGAACCTTACCCTCTCTTCTAAAATCTATAAATACCCCATAATGAGCCCTAAATCGAACTTTTGATCCCTACCTAGAAAAACCCTCGCGTGCACCACCTCCACTTTATACGCTTTGTCCGCCGTCGTCGGCCAACTTCGCTGCCCACTCTTCCCACCTAAGTCTTCCCTGCACTGCCCTCTAACTAACTACGCCTTCCTTCTCCCTTGATTCTTCCTGCACAAGCCACCCCGGCCGTGCAAGGTTCCCTTCTCAATCAACCCATTCTCTGCCTCTGCCACCCTTTGCGCCGCCGTCCGCCACCACTACCGCCGCTTCCACGGCCTCATTGACCTCCCAACCTGTTCTTCAGACCACCCTCTACCTTCCCCTACCTTTCGTTTCCTCTTCCTCCCTCTCCTCCTCTCTTTCTCTTCTTCTTCCCCATTCGGCCACCTCCGCCGCCGCCTTGTGCCGCCACCGTTGGCTGCACCGCCACCCTCATTCTATTCCTCTCCTTTAAACGACTGTAACCACCCTTACTTCCACCCTCTTTCTCTTTCTCTTTTTCCCAGCCCTCAACTTTTCCTCTTTTCTTCTCTTTTTTTGGCCACTGCAGCCACCGCTGTGCACCACCGCCGGTGCTACCTATCACCACCAACCTAAGGTTGAACCCTAAAGCCCCTCAACCCTTTTTCACTATTTATACAAGCCTTAATCTATTTTATTTCATGTATTCAAAATATATTATTATTATTATTATTATTATTATTATTATTATTATTATTATTATTTCTATTATTATTATAATAATAATTATTATTATTATTATTATTAATGTTTTTATTATTATTTCTATAGAAGACCGAATCCCTATTATATTTTTATTTCAATTTTATTATTATTATTCTTATTGTTGCTATTATCTTTATTAATTAATATTAATATGTTATTATTATTATAATTATAATGTATTATTATTATTACTAGTATTAGGTTCAATATTATTTGTATTATTATTTCTTATTAGGGCTGACCCTATTTGGCTTAGTAGATTATTAGTATTAGTATTATTATGAGTTTTTATTTTATTTATTAATGTTATTATTATTATTATTATTATTATTATTATTATTATTATTATTATTATTATTATTACTATTATTATTATTATTATTACTATTACTATTTTGAAATTATTATTATTATTTCATTATCATTATTACAACTATTTTACTATTAGTGTTGCTATTATTACTATTATTAATTATTATTATGCAATTATTATTATTATTATTATTATTATTATTATTATTATTATTATTCATAGTATTATTATTCTATATAGGGCTGAAACCCTATTGTGCCTATTTTGAATTGTAGTAGTAGTATTATAAATATCAAGTCTTATTAATAATAATTTATCATTAGCATTTATTATTCTTATTAGTGTTATTATTATTATTATTATTTAATAAGTTTATTATTATTCAATGTAGGGTCGAAACCCTATTTCATATTATCTTCAATTATTATTATTACTATTATTAACATTATCAATATTCTTATTTTTGCAATATTATTATGGTTTTTTATCATTATTATTATTACTATTTCATCATTAATATTATTACTAAATTTTGTTATTAATTTTACTAATGTTATTATTAGTATTATTTTGGTGAAGGGTCGAAGCCCTTATCCCACCATTTATTTCGAATCATATTATTATTATTATTATTAGTAGTAGTAGTAGTAGTAGTAGTAGTAGTAGTAGTAGTAGTATTAGTATTATTATTGTTACTGTTATTATTATTCTTATTAAAATTATCATTCTAATTATTTTTAGTATCTTTGTTATTATTATTTTTTAATATCATTATTATTATTAGGGTAAAGTCTTCAACCTTATATTATCAACTTTTATAATATTACTATTATTTCTTATATCTTTAGCAAGGTAGTAATTAGTTAATGTCATTTTTATTAATATGCTATTATTTTATCAAAAACCTAGTCTTAAAATAAATTAATAAGTAATAGTATTTTTGGTAGGAGGGAATCTAATTTTAGTTCTTTCCTCATATAGGTGAGATCAGTCAAAGCCCTAAGAAGGCGTAGGAACGTGCTCCAAAACAGTTGTCGTTTTAGGTAAGGGTATTACTAAGGCCTTAGGTGTGTTTATGTGCATTATGTGCTTCGTATGCTATGTATTCTTTGTTTATCATTATTAATTATTTCGTATGTGGTATAACGTGGAGTTGAAGTATGTTTTGTGTATTTGCATGGCTTGTGTATTATGCATGTGATGAATGGTTTGTGACCCTTTAAACATGCATGTGAGGATGTTAATGTGGTTTGTGTGGGGGAAATGATGAAAAAGGAGGATGTGGAAAGAACTTGACCAAGGGATTTGAGTTAACCTAAGTATTTTAATGATCCGTGAGTGGAAGAGTAAAATGGGGAATTTATGGTTTCGTGAAAGAGAATCTAATCTATGGTGTTACATGGGAGAATCTAATTTATGGTTTTATATGGGAGAATCTAATCTATGGTTTTGTATGGGAGAATCTAATCTATGGTTTTATATGGAAAAATCTAATTTATGGTTTTATATAGGAAAATCTAATCTATGGTTTTGTATGGAAGAACCTCATCTAGGGTTTTGTATGGATTGAATCCAGGGTTTTGTATGGTGGAATCTAAGGTTTTGCATGGATGGATCTAGGGTTTGCATAGTTGAATCTAAGGTTTCATGTGAGAGTTTTAGGGTTTGCATGAAAAACTTTGAAGGTTTTCATGGGGAGGTTAGCGTCTGCATGGGAGTAAAATTTACGTATGAAAAGTTGACTTGGGATGTAAGGAAGGTAATAGAAGAGTTATTTGGATGTTTGAAAGTTTTGGGTGAAAAATAGTATGTAGGACATTAAAAGGGTATGGAGGAGATTCAGTTAGGGTTTGGAGTGATTAATTATGGTTTGTTGTGATTAACTAGGGTTTGGAGTGGCTAATTATGGTTTGTTGTGCTTAGTTAACTAGGGTTTGGTGTGGTTAACTAGGGTTCGGTGGTAACATGTGTATACTTGGGAAATAAAGTATGATGATTAATATGGGATCGATGGTTGTGAAAAATGGGGTGTTAAAATAATTTGGGTTGTGTGAGGTGGAGTAGGATGGGTCATGTGGGCCTAAATTAGGGTTTCTGGGAAAAACCTTAGAGTAAGGAAATAAGTGGACTTGGAGGTGTATAGTTAGTGGACCTTGACCCACACATTTTGGTGTTGGAGTTCTAGTGTGAGTTTGAGTATAGAGGAAATGTTGTTGGGCAAGTTAGAAGGTGTAGAGTTCTCATGATATGATACAGATCAGTTGGAGGATAAGTGTAAAGAGAGTGATTCATGCATGTCTAGGGTGAAAGCTTCTGAATAAGATACTTAAGACATTAATCACTTAAAGTGAAAGATTATTGAGTCGGGTCCAGTCGATCCACCAGTTAGGAATAGTGGTTAGGGTTCTTACCCTATAAGTGACTGATCCACTAGCGAATAATAGTGGTGTGGACCTAATGTCCTGCAAGTGACCGGCCCACCGACTATAATAGTGCAGGATCCCGAGCTCAATAAACACAAACTAGAGTTTTGCTAAGGTACTTAAAAGATACTAATTACTTATAGTGGAATATTATGCGAGCAGGAACCGAACCTATCCACCAGTAAGGAATAGTGGTTAGGGTTTTATCTACAAGTGACCGATCCTCCGACGATTAATAGTGGTGAGGACATGATGTCCCGCAAGTGACCGGCCCACCGGATAAAATAGTGGGAGGTTCCCGTACTGCATGGATTTGATAAAAATGCATGGTGTGAATCGATTTTCGATAAGAGATTAATTAAATAATTAATCCGGACTATAAATGGGCCTTTATGTACTTACCCAAATGATTGTACCATATTATGTTATCATGATGGATTATGATCTTTTATTTCTTCTGCATAATTTATGTGAATTTTGTGTGTTGGCCTTAGTGCACGATAACCTTACTCAGTACGTAGCGTATTGATCACCTTTTTCATGGGTGTTGCTCATTCCCACAAGTAGTAGGCCCTTCTGACTTTGTGCAGATGGGCAAGACATCAAGCAGGGCTAAGTGTTGAGCTTGTGGTTGGCTCAAAGTTCGAGAGTATCGTCGCCATATTTACTCTTTATGTGATTTATTCCTTCTATATTTCTTTTGTATCGTATATACCCTTTTATGATTTATTACCTTGTACTGAGTACTTCAATTAAACCTTTTATCAATTGTAAGATTATTTCCTCTTAGGAATTTTGATTTTGCACTCTGATTTCTATCTTATTATTGCTTATAAACTTTTATGCGTACTCTGATTTCTATGTTATGATCTTGTTAATTCATTTTATGAACTCTCGGTTTAAGTTTGAAAATAATCTTTTTAGCCTAGCACTTGGTACTAGAATGGTCGGAGTGAACTAGTCTAGTACTAAGTGTGGTGGTAACATCTCCAGAATTCACAGGTTTCAAATTTAAATTCTTCCTTTTTAAAAAAAATAGTGAATTTTGGGGTGTTATAATATATATATATATATATATATATATATATATATATGTATGTATGTATGTATGTATGTATGTATTCTAGTTCCATCAGGGAGAATAGTGGCTTGGGACCATTTTGCCTCGAGAATATGATATTTTTTAATCTCTGTTCCGCTAGGATGAATAGTGGCATAGGAGCATTTTGCCCCGAAAATGTGCTTTAGTCCATTCCATCGAATTAAGAATAGTGGAGCCCCTACTCATCGTGAAATGAAAATGTAACAGAATAACATATAAAAAAGATACTAATGATTTAAAGTGGAAGAATAAGTGAGTCAGCACCAAGGTGTTGTTTATATATGTGTGTGTGTGTGTGTGTGTGTGTGTGTGTGTGTGTCACGTTCCACTAGTGAGAATAGTGTCCCGAGAAGGTGATGTTTTTAGATCTGTTCTACCGGATGATAATATTGGCTCAGGTGTGTTGTCCGTGAAAAGGTGCTTCAGACCATTCCATCAATTTAAGAATAGTGGGGTTCCTTCACTGGACGTATATAAAAGATTGAAAATGAATTATACTTAATAAAAATATTTGGATCATTTTCTTTCTTATCAGATGTTTCATTTATGTGTTTATTGAATTATTATCTGATTTGAAAGTATGTGATAATTGTATCATGTTTGATAGTATTATTCCCTTACTCGGTACGTAATGTACTAACCACCGTTTTATAGGTGCTGCTCATTCCCATGAGTAGAAGACCCTAATTTTTATGTGCAAGTCTCTAAAGATCAGCTACATAATTATGATGCCTATAATGCCCTATATAAGAATGAGTGATTTCATCTATATTAGGAGTTGGGTGAAAAGTAATTGCTATCAAATAAATATATTTAACTGAATATCTTTTTGCACTCTTGATTCATGGTATCCCTTCTTTTATATTTTGTATTGTTAACTCGGAGTTAAGATTCAAATTTATGATCGTATTATAAATGTTTCCTTTGTATCTAATTTCCTTACAATACTTTAAATGTGTTTAGCCTTGTGATTGATATAAGGATGGTTGCATAGGCTAGACTTATGTCAATTACAGTGGTATCCCCAATATTTTACTTATTTACTTCCGTTGTAAAATAAAAAATTTCACTAGTAAAAATCAATGTGTTATATTAGGGTTTAGGGTTTGGGGTTTTGGGTTTTGGGTTTCGGGTTTGGGGATTAGGGTTTACGGTTTACGGTTCATGGTTAGGGTTTAGGTTTATGGTTTAGGATTTGGGGTTTAGGGTTTATTATTTGGGGTTTAGGGTTAGGATTTAGGTTTGGGGTTTAGGGTTTAGGGTTTGGGGTTGGGATTTAGGGATTAGGGTTTATGGTTTAGGGTTTGGGGTTTTAGGTTTAGGGTTTAGGGTTTGGGGTATGGGATTGATGGTTAAGGGTTTGGGGATCGAGTACAAGTAAAATCAGGCGATGGGGAAGACGGGCCATTGCTTCATATGATGGGGGAATCGACAAGCTATTTGTACGTAGGTGGGGGGAGGCGACGGGTCATTGATACGTAGGTGAGGAAAGGAGACACGCTGTCTACACGTAAGGTAAGGGAGAACTACGGGGCCCTTACCTGGAGCCTTGGAGCCTCAAAAGGTGGCTCGCCCTTTGGTTCTACTCCCTTCTCGCTTAGATCATCCATTCGTCCGCCTACACATGATTCACTCATTCAACCCTACCCTATTTCTTTCGCAGATATTTACAGATAATCACATGCAAATCACCCTACACATTGAATTTAGATATAAAAAAATAAAAAATGAAAAACCTCTTACTTACATTCAAGAGTAACCAAAGAGTGGCAACAGCAAATGCAAACCAAAGCAAAAAACGAGAGAGAATTTTTATATGAATGGCAGAGACCTTGAGAGGAGGGATATTTGGATGAGGGTAGTTTTGAAAATTTTATAAAAATGAAGGGTTATAGGATGTATATAAAGAAATTTGTGTGTACAACGAGAGGAGGCGTATTTACTGTTACCTTGTTCAAGTTAGGCGCCTGGAATATTAAGGCTGATGGAGAACGGCCAAAAAATAAAATAAAATAAATAGAGACAGATCGAATATTATTTGTTCGGCTTCGAAAAAGCGAAAGTGATCTAGAATTTGTTTTGATCCTGTTGGATATACCGCGATGAAAAAGGACAAGAGAGATGTGACAGTATTCATGATATATGCACGAATAGGACATCTCGTTCTGTCTGTATATATAATGTACAGGTTCTTCCTTTCCGAAAAGTATGTAGATCGTTGCCTCAACGACAATGAGATGTGGCCCAGCGAAAAAATATATAGTGCCGCATGACATGAGCCTGCTAAAATCCTAGCAACTCAAAGTGGTAGCTGGTTACCTAAACAACGAAGAATAAAATAATTATAGCGAATATTAGCCAAGAAGAGACATGAACCGTGAATCATGACCGGAGAGCAGTACGCAATTAAAGTGGCCATAGCCCTCATCTAGGACTCCGATCGGACATCATTATGTATCCTATGACTGCAGAAATTTTTCCCGGGGAAAGGGGAGTATATCCCACAGAACTTTAAATCTGTTTCCTTGAATTAATTTCAGAGAAACTCAAAAAAAATTACAGTAGAGAGACTCGGTTTAAAGATCAATAAACAGTCGTGTTAATGTTGTTAGCACAAGATGCGGGATCAGAGTCAAGAGGAGCTGAGGCACCATGAATGCGGATCATACCTGTGAATAATCCGGCAGGCTGATCAACGCACACCCCCTTTTGCAGCATTTCAAATCAGAAAGGAGCGATCAATGACTCGTTGGTCTCTAAGATCCAATAGGTTTGTCCAGCCAGATGATTATATGCTCGTATGCTGAGAAGAAATTAACTTCAAGCCCATAACAAGTTGTATCATCTGGTTCTAATCGCTTTCCTGTACTTTCCTACGCATTTTTTTCAGGATCAAAGATGACGGTGAGTTAGGAGTCATCAGCTCAAGCATTACCGAAAAAGACACAAGTGCTCGATCACAAACCGAAAGTTCGTCATCATTCTTATCAGGACTGATCTTCTATTGTCCTGTCCGACAAAAGGGATCGTCGTCGACAAGGCAATCATTTGTATTCGACCCGCGAGCAACGTTTACGCAGAGATGGAACATGTTATTCTTCATAATTAACTTATTTTCTATCTTCATTGATCCTTTGTTCCTGCTGCTGCCTCATGTCCGACAAGAGATTTGCGTCCAGCTTTCTGCACCTCTCAAACTAAATCTAACGGTTATACGTTCCGCTATTGACTCGTTTTACATGATTCACATACTTCTCCAGTTTGTTACGGCTTATGTTGATCCTTCAACTCGTGTGACCGGTAGGGGTGAGCTTGTAAAGGACCATGACAAGATTGCATGGAGGTACCTTCGGTATGGCTTCTGGTGGGATTTATCTGCCGCGGTTCCTCTCCCACAGGTAAGCTAGTGCATGGGGGGTTTGATTTATTATTATTTTTTTTTTTTTGAAGGCCTGCCATTAGGGATCGATGTCTTTACCGACTAACGAGTTTCTTGCATGCCATGTTCTGATCAGGTCTTAATCTGGTTTATTATACCATACCGGCTGGGTGGATCTATGACTTGGAATTTTAGGACGTACATGATGCTCATCATCACAGTACAAATACTACATAGGTCGTATCTAGCATATCTACTGTCCGTACAACTTGCCATGACTTCTGGAATCATGACAGAAAAAGCATGGGTCATTGCTGCAAACAACCTTGTTTTCTACTTACTAGCAAGCATCGTAAGGAACTACTGTATATGTATTGGCCGGCCCCATGTCAGCGAGTCCTCCTACCGTTATCCAAATCTAATGAGGTTTTTTTTTTTTTTTCCTTCCTTGTCTCTTTGTCTGCAAATCAAGGTCGCGGGAAATTGGTGGTACTTGTTGTCAGTACAACGCCAGGAAGCATGCTGGAGAAGTGCATGCGATCAGGAAGGTTCAGTATGTCAGTACGCCTACTTCGACTGCATCACAGTAGGGACCCCAAGCAGAGATTCTTGGTTCAGAGGGAGCAGTGTCGCAATCTACTGCGACCCAAATAACAATTATTATGAATACGGCATATACAGCTTCACGGTAACAGAAAGCATATCTTCAGGGAGGTTTTTCAACAAGTTCTTTTACTGTCTTTGGTGGGGAATAAGAAATTTAAGGTACGTACGTGCGTGCGTTCCAATTAAATTTTCATATTTACGAAGACATATATATTTGTGGTACGTTGTGATTCTAATAAAGTCGCGCGGGTCTTTAATTTGCGGTTGCAGTTCTCAAGGGCAAAATCTCTACCCAAGCATCTTCGTCTTAGAAAACATTTTTGCTATCGTGACTGGAACTCTTGGGCTCATATTATTTTTCTTTCTCATCGGAAATATGCAGGTTAGTCTAACAAACTTTTTCAACTTTTCACACCTAGCTAAGCTAGTTCCATTCATTCACAGTTAATTTTCTGATGCAGTTGCTTAATTATTTTGTCCCCATAAAAAAAATAAAAAATAAATAAAAGAGCATTCAATCACTAAATGTTTATATAAGGAAAAAAAAGGGTCATTTTAAAAATTTTAAAATTTGTTCTCTAATTTTATTCTTATATTTTTTTATTATATTTCCGTTAAATATTTTATTATTTTTAATGAATGGTGTAAATATAACTTTATTTTTTAAAACAATTAAAAATTATTACAATTATTTTCTTTTTTATACGCAATGAGTATAGTTTACAGCCTTTTTTAATTCTTTTTTTTTTTTTTTGCCACACTCGCTGACTAATCCTGGATGTAAAACTATATAGAAATACTTCCAATCTGCAACTTCACGGTTAGAAGAATGGAGGATGAAGCAAACAGATCTAGAGCAATGGATGCACCACAGACAGCTGCCAAAGGAACTAACGCAGAGTATCAGGAGATATCACAACTTCGAGTGGAAAGCTACTCAAGGAGTCGACGAACTAAATTATCCTCAACCAACTGCCTGCAAATCTTCGTAGACAAACTAAGAGTTACCTCTGTCTTAACCTACTTCGTCAAGTGAGTACTCCAAAATCAAGCCAGCATGGTCCCCAGGTGCCGCTGGCTTCTGCTTCTTTTTTGTGTACATAACTAATTCATTGGTTTTAAATATATATATATATATATATATATGGAGGCAGCTAAGAACACATGGGGTCAAGTTTTTTTTACTTTTTATAACTTTTATCTAAAAATATTAAAAAATAATTAAAATTTATTTTTTTACACTGTAATATTTATTAAAAATTGAGGAATTATTCAGTATTTTATTATATGATGATCCCATGAAATTAAAGTCCTAACTTTGACCTCATAGAATTAAAGTTCTGGCTTCGTCCATGTATATAATATGCAGGTCCCATTGTTTCACCAACTGGATGACCGCACGCTGGATGCAATATGTGGAAGACTAAAGCCTGCTCTCTATCCAGAAGGCATGTACACAATACATGAAGGCTACCCAGTGACTGAAATGCTATTCATAATTCGGGGCCATCTTTACTCCTACACCACAGACGGTGGTCGTACTGGTTTCTTCAACTCCTCGAAACTCATCCCCAATGACTTTTGTGGTGAAGAATTACTTAACTGGGCCCTCGAGTACGGGCCTCATCAACATCACCATCACATGATCCTTCCCCTGTCGACGCGCACCATAAAAACCATTTCGAATGTCGAAGGGTTCACGCTGGGAGTGGAAGACCTAAGGTTCATCTCATTGCAGTTTCGTAGGATACATAGCAGAGACTTGCATCACAAGCTAAGGTTCTACTCTCAGCAATGGAGAACATGGGCTGCTTGCTTCATTCAAGCATCGTGGCGCGTGTATAACAAGAGGAAGAAGGGGTTTTCGGCTGATGAACAGGTCCTCAACGCTAATAATGAGCAACAGAATTCCCTTTCAAATTTTCCTAATACATGCTATGAAGATATGAACATGTTTGTGCCTCGTCCGGATGCTGGCATTGAAGTATATGCGGCAAGGTTGATGGCAGATGTTAGGAGATCTGCAAGCAATCGTTTTGAATTAAACTAATTCGTGCGTGTTGCATGCCCTGAACTTCTTAGGCTTAGATCGATGGTGCAAATAGTATTTGATTGTCTTTCTGTTGTACTTAGAGATAAAAACTCATTTCAAATTAAAACAAAAAAACAAAAAACAAAAAACAAAAAAATTAAACTGTGAAATGAAGAACCGGTCAAATAAGAATTGACTACGGATGGACGCATGAATAAAGAATATATGGCAACTAAAAACTGTATCAATTGAGAAACCATAACATAAATTAGTAATATAAATATTTACATAGTTGGTCAAATCAACTTACATTTATGAGTAATGAGAGATAGATTGATATATTAATCAATCATGATATTACAAAATCAAAGATGATAACAATGTATTCTCAATATCGGACTCAATTAAATCAAATGTATAATTGATGGTGTAAGTGGATATCCCTAAATCCTAAAAACTTCTCTCTCAAAACCTCTCAATGAGTCAAGAACGAAGACAATCAATAGTATACCAACACAATCAAAAGTATACTAATAGACACAATGAAACATGCTAAAAAAGAGATCACAGCCTCTGGCAAGGTCGTGCTAAAGTTTCACAACCTGACCGTGTATATATATTGTATATGGTGGCTATTTGACACAACTGTCATGCATTCTTTTTCGGTAAGCTAGGATGGTTTGTGTTACGTGTATATTCGGTAGTTTTGGCTAATAATCGTCGTGTATTCCCTATTTTCTTATTTATTTTTGGAGCACATATAATCCTTGTCATACCATACCACATTCTTTCCTTAAAAAAAATGCACATGATTTCCAAAATACTTACGCCATCATCAACACTTGCCACATCCAAGCAATTAGCAACCATAATTCACAAGATTCACATAAAAATAAATGAAGAAGATTTAATACTTTCATTATATAGCTCATATAAAAAACCTTATATTTTTTTTCAATCATATTTACAATCTACATACAAAAAAATTAAAGCGCATATCATCCTACAAATAATCATCATAAAAAATTATAATAAAATCTAGCATCCATACTTTCCTAACTTTATTAATCTTGTTATTATCATATTTATGATTCTCAAAAGGTTGATAGACCTACAAATATGGAAAGTACAATATGAGTGTTAATGTATATAGCTAATTGTAATTAATATAAACTAGACAAAGAAAATACATAGTTTTCCCTTACTTATCCAATATTTGCAAATGATTTCCTTCATGAATATATGATATAGTATCCACAAATTATCTTCTTTTGTTGTCCTAGAAACTAAAAGAATAAAATATAAATTATTGTATCTTGTTAATTTCTTATAATAATAACATAAAATTAAATGACAATAATTCTTAAATAGCATAAAAACCACAAACATAAATTTTTTTCAAAGTTATATGGAGGTGGCGGTGCCCTTCTCTTAATTTGTGGCTCAAAAAATGTCTTGAATGACCTAATTGATGTAGTATTCGTATAAATGTGTGTGTGTGCGCGCGCGTGCATGGATGAGCTTGATTCTCATTTATATCATTATATAGATACATATTACCATTTAATAAGTGATTTTGGATTATAACAAGGATTTCTATCAATTGAATAAATCCAATATATGATCCCTAAATATGGGTGTAATATCACTAGCTAGTACCTAATGCATGTAAAAGAAAATGGAGAAAAAATAAAGATTATGTGGTGTTATCTTTATCGTGTTGACCACATATTGAACAAGTTTAATATTATCATTTTCATTTAATATCATGTGTGAGCATTGATATCTATACACATCAAACCTATCCAAGACATCAGATAAGAAATTTCCTTTCGAGAACCTATAACCATTAAAGAATATTTCTCCCTGCTAGAAATTAAAATAAATTCAAACATGAAAGGATTTAAATTACCACATTTATACGATTATATATTAACCTTGTAACAAGTGTAGAATATCCTATGCCCTAATCCATATACTCTTGTCCTCTGATTGCAGTTAGCTCTCTAACTATTAGATATTAATTTTAATTAAAATAAAATACAAAATAGTTGTCTTCCTACTTACTATGACAGGCTCGTATTGAACATTCTTTAGGTCTGGGACACCATTCCCATCTCTCCTTTGATATGTTGTCCGTAGTGCCCTAATAAATAGAGTTGGATACACATTATTGTAAGTACGCATATATACCTCAAATAATGAAAGCTATTAGAATATATGTATAAATAAGCTAATGAAGTAAGAAGTGAAAAGTATACTAACATGTCGATAAATTCTTCCCACCACGACGAGCGACTTCAAAAGGTATGTCATAGGTTCGAATGGAATCAAACACATAGACTTTATTAGAATCAGGTCGAACTGCGTACAAAACCCAATGTTCAGTTGCTAGGTGAGGAATGAGATAGAGCTTGTTGTGTCCCTCAATCAAAATGCGATCCGCTAAATAGTTTATGTGCCTACCCTCTCTTATTGTACTACAGTCAGCTATGTAGTATGGGCACACAAACATAATAGAGGAAAACATTCCCTCCATCGCATCTCGATTAGCTACCAACCTATGGATGATAAAAACAATGCATATTTGTTAATAACTAATAACTCATATAAGAGGTCATAAAAATTCCAATTGTACAAGTTAAGAGTACTAAAATCTCAAAATGAAATAATACTTACGTGACATAGATGGCGACACTCATGGTTGACATCCATTCCTGATTATAAATGTCGCTTATGTCAACCGTCGATACCATGTAAGTAGCATCGTCCCTCCCAACATACTCAGTACGACAATCAATGAAAATATAATTGTCCCTGAGGTATTTTTGGGCATAAAAATACAATAAAGCTATTGCTGGTGGAGGTTGGCTTTTCTGATCTAAAGAAGGAATCTTTTGTGGGGCAACTGATTTTTCAGATTTAGCTATCTTTCCTTTAGCAGCACCCTCTTTTGTGTTGCTCGTTCTGCTAGTACCTCTCTTGGTTTTACTAGTAGGAGCAGTCTTCTTTTTTTTATTCCTTTTTTGATTCCTTAATTGATAATATTAAACAAAATATGTATTGAGCATATAAATATATTTATGAAAAAGGTATGAATAGTGTAACTACTAAACAAGGTCTAATGAAGATGTCAAATGTCAATACCTCTTCAGTAGTGAGACGTATTTGATCCGCAAGCCAAGCTACGAAGCTTCCATGAGCTTCTAGTACTATGGTTGCCTCATCGCCCTCTTTATAATAAGGCAAGTGCGCACTGCCAATGATTGGAGTGTCAATACTCACCGGCCTTGTATTTAGGGCTAAATTGTACCCGTAGATTGTTTGCGTTTGGGTACTGTGACTGATGCGGACCCTTCCTTTCGCCAAAAGTGTTGAAAGGTCATTCGCTAATAAGTCATATTTATGCAAACCCTAAACAAAAATATTACACATTATTAATTATTTATTACACCAAATACATTTAATAACAATTCATAGTTTGTAATGCTTACCTCGGGAAGAGTAGAAAGACGTGCATCAACTTCACAACTATCTCTGACGCTATTTACATTAGGTATGTGAAGCTGATCATGGTCTACTGAATCGGATGGCTTATACCCTTGAGATTTAATAAATGACAACTCTTGCTCCATTGTTTCCATCCGTTCAAATGCCACATTCAATTTTTGGGTGAGGATGGCGACTTGCTTATTAGTGCTACGAGAACCACAAGATTGACCACATATGCTCATTCTCGTAACACCCAATCCAAGGCCCCTGTGTCTTCCAGGGTGTTCTACAATTCCTGTAACCTGGGACACAATGCTATATTGGTCCACCCCCTCCTCACCATCTGACGTTTTAAGTTCGTCCTGTAATGTATATAATATATGTAAATTTAACTTATAGGAATAAGCATAATATAATAGTTTTCTAAAAGAAAACTAAGTAGGGTTCTAGATATCTACAAACTTACAATTTTTTTGGCTGCAACATCAACATATTCATTAATATATCCATCTCTTGTTGCTCTAGCCTTCTTCCATAATGTACCAATATTAATGGACGAGGTACATGGGTCCAAGTCTTGGGCTAGGAGCTACAAATCAAAAAATATTCTTAATTGAGAATATTATTATAAAATTCGACATTTACATGTAAATAGATAAATCACAAAATGCATATCAACTCCTCTTCAAGGCCTGCATAGCCTTTGCGAGCCATATTATGCCGGTATTTATTTTGCTTTGTAATCTCTTTATTTTGGGTACTTTTTTCCTATGTGACAAGCCAAAACATAGTGACATGGTTATTTCAATATTAAGCATAATACTAGGATCGGTACAAAAAGTTTAAGTGTTATCTAACAAGTACCTTAAAATCCCCCGTAAGACGATATGCAATGAATTGGTTCCAACTTTCTTGATCGATGAAACCGTATCGCTTGGGTGGGTTCTTTCGTAGAGAATCATCCCTCTTTCTATACATTTTTCTACGAGCTAAATATGACCTAAATGTTCTTAAACGCTCCCCACAATGTTTAAGAAGTCATTTCTTCCTACTCTCGGGGACATTGAACACTCTCTGCAAAATAAGACATGTAGATGTATACCGATGTTAATGTAATAAAATTAATAACATTTGACATACAAAAATGATTACATAAAATAGCATATTTACCGTGATTTTCTGCCAAATATGCTCCTTATGACCCTTTGGAACCTGCTTCCAATTATTATAGGAGATAGGAACATGATTACAAGTCATAAGTGAAATGTAAGTCAAGAACATGTTTGCGTAAGGGTTAATGGGAAGATTGTAAGTATTCCATCTCAACTCGACTAATTCTCCTCTATTCCTCATGCCTGTGATAATTCTCATAATCGTAGGTCCTCTCTTCCCTTCTTCATCACTACTGTCCCTATGTATTGAGCGAATGTTATGTATTGAGCATAATAATGTTAGAATGTTATGTATTGAGCGAATGTTATGTATTGAGCATAATAATGTACCATTATATTATCGATACGAATTATTCTTAGAAAAAATTAATCTCAAATGTATCATGCTATTATATATATATACGAATCATGCTAACACGTTTCCAAAAAGATATTAATACTAACCCTAACCCTAATTAACCATAATTAACCATAATAAACGATAAACCCTAACCCTAGCTAATTAACCATAATTTATTATAATAAAATCTAACCCTAAACCTCATAAAACCCTAAACCTAGCTAAATGTAATTAAACCATAATATATAAATCATATTATTAATTATTATTATTATTATTATCATACACAATTATTTCTCTCTATTTAATTATTCACTTTTATATATTCCTTATTTTCTATATCTATTTAATCCTCATCAAATAGCAATCATTAACATATGCATCTCTAATTGAAATTTTCATTTAATGATGCATGTGCATATGTAAAATATATTTTCATTTCATTATATGACATTTCCTATATCTTATTGCTAGTGTCCTATACTTATTAATGAAAATGTGTATATATTATATATATATATATATAGTTTTTATGAGTGAAAATGTATATAATTCTACACTCACATTCATATTATATATATATGTAAAGGTCTCGGCCAACACATGCATTTGTTAATATATAACAATAACGCAACAAATTCAACAACAAACATCAACATTTTCAACCAACACATTCAACAACACATTTTCGAACGACAAACCTCAATCTTTCAATAACAAACAAAAAAAACCCTGTAGCAACATGCATGCATTTATATATATATACATATATATGTAGATAAAAAGTTACGAGAGGAAGAACAAACACATACATAAAGTGAGCTAGCTACAAACACGACGGCGAGCAAGTTGAGAGAGGCAAGGGCTTAAAAAACGACGGAGGATGAAGGTGCAAGTGCTGGCTAGCTAGCTTCGGAACAATGACAGCACGCACATGCAGAGCCGACAATGGCAGAGGCGTGGTGGAGAGTTGGTGGTGCGAGGGTTTCCCTTACTTGAGAGGAGCTAGAGTGGTGGTGCACGGTGTGGTGGTGCGAGGGTTTGCAAGGAGAAGGAGAGTAAGAGAATGAAGGTGCAGAGAGTCTGAAACTTTTGGCACGAAACAGAACTGAGCGAAATAAAAGTTTGATTTTGGAGTTTTAATAACGGTTCTCCCAGGAACCGTTATTAAAACCTTCGGACTTTTGACAACAATTCTTGTATGAACCGTTATTAAAACCTCTTTTAATAACGGTTTAAATAAAACCGTTATTAAAACATCCGTGTAAATTTTAACGTTGCCCTTTTAATAACGGTTTTGAACTAGAACCGTTATCAAAACTGTCCCGCGCATTAATTTTCACGTGTTTGACAACGATTTTCGAACCACCGTTATTAATGTCTCATTATTATTTTCCGTTTTTGTAGTAGTGTACATACTCTATATCCTTTGTTTTCCTCTTACTAATAATTCTTGCTATAATACGACCTCCCTTAGTATGTAAGAAAGAGTGGAAAATATAATTATTAGATCATATATTACCACCCTAAATAACAACAATGAATCTAAAATTAAATATATTTTGATTATCTCATCCTTAATAATTTCAAGGTTACTCGGCCATCTAACAAATTTCCTTTCTAGTAAGCAAATTATAAGCATATCCTCTTCTTTGCAATTGTATGCCACAACTATCGGCACAGGATCCATTAAGTTTGTCTGAAAGGCATTATGAATTGAGACCTAAACTTTATGAACCCCCAATGATCGAGTATGAAGGGTTGAATTTGACTTAATTAATGTAATAGCATTTGCTATAATAGGCCCATCCTCTATGGCTTGCAAATTAAAAGGACACTGACCCTATAATAACCATAAATTTCAAGGTATTTCCACAAAGATGAATGTTGATTTTATTTAAAAAGAAATACATTCAAGTACATATAATGTAGTATAGTAATATCATTAATTCTCAAAAAAGTCTTAGAACTATAGATGTGGAGGGTTGTATAGGGCATCATAAAGAGGATAGCATAGTATCTGACGTATTAAGGACTTCCTCTTGTGATTCCTTTAACATCTCGACTTTTTTCTCTATCCATTCAAAAATTTCTTTTGAAGGGAAAAAACTAGGGTGACGTTCAAAAATCTTAGATAGTTGAACCCATAACTATACGTCCTACAATGGCCACCATGATCTTGAGTGCCCAATGCATGTGTCAAATGATCATTTGGACCTTCTTTATCAAAAGCACTAGCTATAGAGTTCTTTCTCAAAACCCTTCTATTATAAGTAATAAAAAAAGTTAGGGATAAGTAGCCATATTAAACCATATAAAGAGAAATATTGTAGGTCTTACAATTTTCTCAACCATATGTTGAGTTGGTTTGTTAGCAAGCTCTCCTTTCTTTACCCTAGTGTATATCCAAATACAAACTCACTCTAGGGATACATAAAAATTCTAAGCTAGCTTTTTTTCCTCCATTAGTTGTTTCCTCTATTGCATCTAGTAAAAATACTTAGTAACAATATTAGATCGTGAAATGGCATGGGGGTATATATATATATATATATATATATCACATACCAAGGCTTCTCTAGCTATTTCATTTTCTCTACACCATGTCTTATGATTGTATATATTTTCTCTACATTAGCTATATTGTTAGTGTTCTTCGCCTATCATATTGAATAGAGAGATTATGTTAGTTTGAATTATAAGTTAAGTACAGTGTGTATATTAAAAAAATAATAATATGTTTTATCTTAAGTATACCATGAACATAACTCCCTCTACTGGTCGAGGGTGATCACATCCCTACAAATGTGGACATGGTAGTACCATCATTTGTGTACATATGGTTTTTATCCATCCACGACTTCGAATATGTCTGGGACTTTGTAGCTCAACTCTAACCAAGTTTCTTATGTTGTTTTCAAACATTAAATCATTGTTACAATATTAAAGAATCAAATATATATTTCTGATATTAAAATCATACCATAATATCATCCCACACCATAACCTTCAACTCTTTTGGGGAATCCCTCAAAGTCCAATAAGTGATGGAGATGAGCATACTAGTTCTAGAGTTATAATAATCAGCAAATAAAGCCCTAATCTTGCCCATTAGATACTCAGATTCATCAAAATCAACATCAAGAATAATTCCCCTTTCTCTATTTCTAACAACTTGTGTTAATCTAGTTCTTCACCTTCTTTATGTTTTTCCAACCTCATAAGCATGTGTATCATCTTCTCACAAATCCATGCCTAAAAAATGAATAAAAATAATATATTAGGAAGTAATTAAAGCAATATTTAGTACAATATAGTTAAAATATAAAAAATAAACCTTAATACACAAAAACAAAACACATAAAAAGTGAATAAAGCAATATACAATGCGATATAGTCAAAACATAAAAAATAAACCTATAAAAACAAAACAAAACAAAACAAAGAAATACATAGGAAGTAATTAAACCTTTCATATATAATGCTTAGAACATTTCTTTATGATCATCTCATACATAAAGGTCATCAGTAATGTCATCATGGTTGGATAAGAAAGGTAAATCAGTAATCAAAACATTATCCACCTCTATGTCATCTTCCCATTTTTTTTTTCTTTCAAGATAATAGACCCACTATTTATCAACTGGATCAGTAACATAGAATACCTATTTTGCTTATGAGGACAATATAAATTGGTTTTGCTTATAACAAAGCCTTAAAAGATCCACCTTATAAATCCAAATTCCTTAATATAGCCCCTATTTTGATTACCAACCTATTTGCACCCAAATAAAGGAACTCTAAAAGCTGTATAATTTAATAGCCATATGCACCCTATCACCCCATAATATGTCATTAATGCATAAACAAGGTTTTTTGTATTTGGCACTTGATATATATATAAAGTCCTCATGTTACACTCACACAACTATTTTAAATATTACTCTTGTCATCCTCATCTTTTACGTACAACCATTGATCATATATGAGCTATAGGACAGTAATGCCCTATGAGGAGGGTTTGACAACCAATACAAATTAGTATTAGATTCAAATGAGTGAGATGAAAACCACTCCAAAAAGTATACATTATGTTTATTTAATATCCATTTTTTACTCCTACAAAGATTTAAAGCACTAAAATTATCCATATGTTGATTCACATATGACTGAACATTATCTCTATTGTGAAGAATATAGATGTGAGCTTGTGAAAATATTTTATCATCATCAATGATGGCCATGAAAAATCATTTTCATTATTTCCCTCATTCCTCTATACCTAAATTTCATGGTGTAGGAATGACTATTGTATTAACATCGGTTAAGAACTCACAATAAAATTATACCGCCTCCTCTACTAGATAACTTTCATTAATTCATCATTTAGCCTTGTTCGGATTCTTCATGTATCCTTTTAAGAATTTTATATACCTTTACATTAGATATATCTAATTAAAAATGAACTAGCCCACATAATCTAAGCTCTCTAACTAAGTGAACCACTAAATGAATCATGATTACAAAGAATGATGGAGGAAAATACATATCATATAAGAATAATTTAGCCACAATCTTACTCTAAAATTTTTCCAACTTTGTGGGGTTAATATAATTACTACATAATACCTTGGAAAAGAACCAAAATCTAGTGACAGCACTTCAAACAAGATTTGGTAAGACAGAACATATAGCAATCATCAAGTGTTAAATGACAATGTGATGATCATGAGATTTCATACCTACTCACTTCAAATATTTCATTAAAAAACATTAATTGATGCTTGATGAATATCTTTTGGGAACCTTCACTTCATGTAAACACTCATAGAAAGAGATATTCTCTTTTTGGAAATATCATAACATGAAGGAGGTAAAAAATTTCTATGTTCCACCTTTTGAGGATGTAATTCTATTCTTATATCCATATCAACCAAGTACAACTAACCATTGATACTATCCTTTGTATTTTTAAGCATATTCATAAGTGAATTAATTAGAAAACCATATACATTCTTCTCAATATGAATCATGTCAAGACAATGTTGTATGTGCAAGTTCTTCCAATATGGAAGGTCAAAGAAGATTAACCTCTTCTTCTACCCACTTAATGGGACTCTTTTCTCTTTTTTTTCTTTTTTTTCTGAAAGACACATTCATGTCTTTTACTCTATTAAATACTTGAAATCCCATAAGACAAGTTAGAGCCCTTTCTTATTCAACATTTCCATGAAAAGCTTTTCTTTACCTATGAAAATAATGATTTGTAGGCAAGAATCTACAAATTCCATGATTAGCAATCTTCCTACTCTTTGGTAGCTAGAGAAATTTTATGTTATCTTTACAAATAGAGCATGCATAGTGTCCATGCACACTATAAATGGAAAGATTACCGTAAGTAAAAAATAATAATTTATGATACAAAATAACATTGCTCTTAAGTTAAAAGACTCTTAGCTCTTTGCATCAACTACTTCAACTATGTGATCCTTCATGTACTTTAAGTCCTCAATAAATGGAGCCAAATAAAAGTCAATATCATGAACCACCTGATTTGGACTACATATAAGTAGAGATAGAATTATCCATTTCTGCTTAATCCATAATGATGGGAGGAGATTGTAGATCACCAGAATAATAGAGCATAAACTATAGTTTGTGTTTCCATTAGAAGGGTTCACTCCATCTAAACAAAGTGAAAACCTGGGTTTCTAGGTTCACTACCAAAATCAATGTATTTAGAACTAATCATCTTCTATTGAGGATAATATGCCAACTGTCTAAGCTTGTCATAAAAAATAATTCCTTTCACATACCATATAATATTCTTTGTGTTTTTCTCATTGTGAAACGCATGTAAAAATCGTGGTATAATTGAAAAATACTAAAACACCTTATTAGTAACCTTAACCATGGCTAAGTCCGTAAGCGCATGAATTCAATATAGCAATTCAAGATTGTATCATATAGGAACTTTGTAATTGACTACTAATTTTTTCCATTTTAGCTATCTAGACTACCCTTTTCTCTAAATGAGAATAAGAATATAGTTTATAAAAATGCATGCAACGACGATTCAAATAAAATTCTTGAACGATAATAATAAACCTTAAGATTGAACTTCGGTCTTGAATTTAGTACTTAACAAAGGATTAACATTATATTATATTATAGTCTAAATGGTTGTAAACAACTATTCTAATATGGCTCACTAGCCTCTTTTAAGGTCTAAGAATGTATTTAACATAATTTATTAACTACTTTCATGACTAACAAATTATATTACACCCATTAAGTCCCACTGATTCAATATTCCCTAAGAATTCAAATATCTACTTTCGTGATCATTTGAGTTCCCGTTCATATGTTAATTTCTAACATCAATTTCAACCTTTTAGTTATAGTCAATACCTAAACAAGTCAAATTTTAAGATATAAAAGATCACATAAAAGCACACATATAACATATATGCTAATTTTTCATAGTCATACTGAATTGAGCCTAATTTAATCTTATAAAAAGGAAACTACTCACTCATGGTTGCAGGAAAACACAAGAAATAAAATTAAATGACAAATATAATGACAGATGCAATAAATAATAAAGGGAATAAACCATAGATTGATAATAAAACCTGTTGTTGCAATATGGGAATACACCCAATTCAACTTCAAAATTGGAAAAATTAAACTACTATATCTAAGGTAAGTTACATGGAGTTTTTGCTATAAAAAATAGGAGAAAATAAATGGCAAAAATTCTCTCCTTTTAGTAATCCCAAAATTTTCTTTTTGTTGAGCCATTGAACATGAATATTGGGTTGTGCCTTATTGTGGGATAACCCCTGCATAGATGTGCTAGCCTAGCATAGCTAGGTTGTGCACCTATAAAATTTAGGCACAATTGTGCACGAGCTAGCATGGATGTGTTGTGCCTGTGCACAAGTGTGCTTTGCCTTAATAACCGCTTATTTTATCCTCTTTTCAGCCCTTTAGCTTCTTCTACTCTTCTTCCTTACACGTGAGGTTAGCTTTTCTTCCTCAAAACATTTTATAATGAATCCTTGCTCCAAATCTGTGCCTCTCTTCCTTGTTTTTGTACACTTTTGAACAAATCTTGAAAAATAAATCCCAAACATTTTCCAAATTATATGAAACATAGTCATAATTTGTGGTCAAAGAAAGGCGGAATAGAAGAGAAAAATGTGTTTATTATTAACCCTCTTGAATCACGACATTCAATACTAAAGAAAACTATCTAACGATGCATATTCATTACGATACAAAATGCAACTGTTAGGACAATCTTGAATATTTTCATAATTTAAACCTATATAGCAAAGAATATTTTTATCTTCATAAGTATAGGAAAGAAGCACATTGTCATCTAGAAATATCTCTTTCAAGAGCTCAAGAAGAGAAGTAAATTTTTTATCAATCAATATATTACCCACCTTCAAGTTGTACAATCGTAACATGGCATAAAATTTTATAAATTTAGCCAAACCATTGCGCAAATCCATCTCTGACGCATTAGTATAACTCTTATCAATTTCATAGTTAATGAGATGATCTCGTATCTCATTTACCCCTCTTCTTATTGTATTTCCACAATCCACACACGGGGAAGGTATCTACAAAGCATCTCTTGAAAGTTCAAAGGCTATCTTAAGAAAGTCTCGAACACCATATATATTTTTTCTAGACAACCTACTTGCATGTATCCACTTATGATCCATAACGAGAGATGAGTAAAATTTGGCCCCTAATTTTTTTTTTAAAAAAAGTATGGGAAATCTGACAATATTAGACAATTCAATTAAAAAAAATACCTATATACCCGCAATATATATACACCAAAACAACATTTGCACTAGTAATAATACCATGATTTCTATTATGTTATCTATTTTGTATATATACTCTCAGCTTTTAGAAGTAGTTTGATAATATATCTAGTAAATAATTTAACACCCCCATAAGAAATATGAACTCAAAAACTAACAACATACAATATATAGGTATACACCAAAACATCATATATAATATATATACACATGAAGGACTTTGAATATGGAAGGTATAAGCAAAATTTAGAAAATAGAGAAATTTATATAAACAAGCTAAAAATGTTATGAGAAGATTAACAAAGGAATAATGAATATATTGTGAACAGAGAGAGAGAGAGAGAGGGCTAACAATGGTGAAATAAGAAAGAGGAAAAATGAGCATGTAAACCAATAAAGATAATAGAGAAGGACAACATTGGTTTTATAGGTTTCAAGTAGCTACTATCTAGTTTCTTACTATCAAGCAAGGTTAAATGAAAAGTTAGCAGAAGAATCTAGGTTAAAGCACGACGAAGTAAAAAGAGGGGGGGGGACAGTATACATTATGGTTCTACAACATAACACTCATTTATGCTATTATTGCTACTCTTAATATTTTAAAGAAAAAAAAGGAAAATGAGAGTATATATGAAGGTTGGATAAGTGTATATAAAACAGTTATAGAATAATTTTTTTCCCATACTCCCATTTTATCCTTTTTTTATTATTATTAAGAATAGCATACACAGTGGTTATGTTGTAAAATCATTGTGTATACCCTTATCAAAAAATTAGTTTTCTCAGTAAGGGTATACCAGGTGGTCTTACGATATAGCCATTGTGTATACATCCTACTTTAAATTTCAAAATGCTCCTTCCATATTTTTTCTTACTAGGCAATATAATACACAACTACTTATTTTTAAGTTGCAATTTACTGGCTACCATGTATTCCAATTCTTATACTAGTATACCAATATATTATAGATTTTTGGGTAAGAAAACATTTTAAGATTAGTTGTAACACCCCCTAGTTTCAAATTTTCAAATTTTCAAATTATTTTAGAATTATTATGATTTCAAGCTAAATTTATAATCTAAAATTTTCTTCAACATTATTGGTGAGGTCTTCCATGTAAGCAAAGTCATATATAGCTTCAATATCATCGTGGTCAACTAAACTAGGTTCATTAAGAAGTGGCTCTACATGCCATATCCACCTAGTGTAACTCATATCAATTAAACAAATAATAAGAGGATCTTGTATCTCATTTAACCCTCTTCTTATCATATTTACACAATCTACACATAAACAAGATATCTGTAAAGAATCTTTCAAATGATCAATGATTATCTTAAGAAAGCTTGAACATCAACTATATATTCTCTAGATAACCTACTTGCGTGCATCCATTTATGATATATAATGAGAAATAAGTAAAATCTAGACCCTTAAATAAATTTAAAAATGGTAAATTCGATAATATTAGTGAAGTCAATCAAATACCCACCAATATATCTAAAATACATATACACCACAACAACATATGCACTAATAACAATACAATGAATTCTACAATACAATGAATTCTACAATATTATCTATTTCATTTATATACTATGTTCTTATAAATAGTTTGACAATATATCTAGTAAACAATTTTCCATCTCCACAAGATATAACAACTCAAATACTAACAACATACGATGTACAAATATACACCACAACATTATATATAGTATAAATGTAACACCCCCAAATTTACTACTGAAAAATTTCGTTTAAATCAAAAGGTTAGCGGAAGCAAAGAATTAAAACCGTAAACTTGGGGGGTATTATCGCCACACTTAGTACCAGACCGGTTCATTCCTACCGTTCCAGTACTAAGTGCTAAGGCTAAATCCGATCATCAATAAGTACGAATTATCATAAAACGCAAGATGACATTTAGCATAAATCGTTAATAAGATATAAGTCAAACAAAAGTTTGAATACAATTTAGGATTACAACCCCATAATGCTTTTTCTTTAAAAACAGGAAACGTAATACAAAATATAGCTAACAAAACAATCCCCAAAAAGGATCAGTATCCGGATCGTCTACTCACTCAAGTCAAGCCTTCCACCCCAAGATAGTACCCGATCATAAACCTGCACAGGAAGTCTGCTCCCTACCATTGGTGGATCATCACAGGACCCATTCATTCAAGGTAGTATCAGTATGGGTCCAATACTGAGTAAGGGCGCAGGTGCGCTAAGGCCAAGCATACAATCATACAACATAACTTGCACAACGCAATCACATAAGCAACATGATATATTATGAATGATGTAGGTCGGTTATGGTCCAGTCCAACTTCTTCTTTTCATAACTCTGATAATTATAGTCGATTCACATCATAATCGTTATGAATCCATGAGAATACGGGAACCCCACTATTATAGCTAGTGGATCGGTCACTTATAGGGCAGAACGCACCTAACCACTATTTTATGCCGGTGTATCGGTCTCCAGGGCAGAACGCTCCTGGCCACTATTATGCCGGTGGATCGGTCTGGCCCCAACTCTCATGGTATTTCACTGTGATTATAATGTATCTTTCCATGATTTGTTTATGAGTCATTTCACACCATAATCTTTGTTAATCCATGTGAGTACGGGAACCCCACTATTATAGCCGGTGGATCGGTCACTTATAGGGCAGAACGTACCTAACCACTATTATACGCCGGTGGATCGGTCTCCAGGGCACAACGCTCCGGGCCACTATTATGCCGGTGGATCGGTCTGGCCCCGACTCTCATGGTGTTCCACTGTAAGTATATAGTATCTTTCCCATGATTTAATTACAACATACTGTTTGGTTTGTTGAGCTCGGGATCCCCCACTATTATAGCCGGTGGATCGGTCACGTATAGGGCAGAACGCACCTAACCACTATTATATGCCGGTGGATCGGTCTCCAGGACACCCCGGCACCTGGCCACTATTATGCCGGTGGATCGGTCTGGGCCTGGCTCAACAATCTTACTATTTAAGTAGTTAATGTCTTATTCATGTATTATTAAATAAGGTTCCACCCTTGACATGCATGTAATACCCCAAAATTTTCGAAAATCTAGATTTTAATAAATAACTTTATTTGAAATAAAATTTGCTTGTAAAATTATTTATTTTAATTATTTTATGGATTTTAGAGTATATAAATTTGGATAATATTATTTAATAAATTAAATATAAATATTTTGCTAATTATCATATTATTTATTTAAATAATTTTCCAAAACTAATATTTTACCAACTTTATCCTTTTTAAACTAAAATACTAGATTATAATAAATTGAATTATTGAATTAAATAATTTACCAAGAATATTATATTTTACGATTTCATAAATTAAATTAAATCATTTTTTCCTATTTTTCCATTCCCTTTTTGCCCTTTTTCCCTTTTTCCCTTTCTTCTTTTCTTTTTTTCTTTTTTTCTCTTCCTCCCTCGGGCTGCCTCGCTAGGCCAGCCTTCCTCCCCGCGCATTGGGCCTTCGGCCTGCCTTCCCCCTTCCTCCCCCCACGCCTGACGCAAGCCCCAGCCCGACCTCCTTCTTTTTCCCCCTTGGACCGGCCGGCTCCCTTCTTTTTCTACACCGGTCCAGCCGCCCGCCATCCCTTTCTTCTTCCTTCTCCCACGCCCGACCTGCTCTCGTCGCCATGCCAGCCTGCAACTGCAGCCGCCTGCCACCACCACCTGCTCCCTCTCCGTCTCTCTCTCTTCCCCCGTCGTTTTCCTTCCCTTCTCGAGCCAAACCAGCCTTGGACCACAGCCTCGCATGCTCTCTCCCTTTCCTTCTTCGTCCCTCTTTCTCCCCTGCCACCCGACCACCACCTGCCACCTGCAGCACCGATCGCCGACCATCCCTGCCCCTCTCTTCTCCCTCCTATTTTTCTCCATCCCACCAGCCCTTCATTACCACATTTTTCGAAGCCTATCATCCCCTTCCCGAGCTCCATCCTCTCTCTTTTCTCCTCCTCCCATTCGCTCCCCGTTCTTCTTTTTCCGCCGCCCTCCGCCGCTCGAACCACCAAGCCCAGCCCCTGCGCCGCCTTCTGCCACCGCCTACTACCACCCTGCACCACCACGCCGCCCCTCGAGCCCTAAACTTCCTCCCTTCTCCTCCTTTTCCTTTTTCTCCCCAGTTTTTCCCCTTACCGCCGAGCCACCTGCAACCGCCGCTTCCGCCGCCGTCCGGCCACCTCTGCCGCCACCCAACCCACCGTTCGACACCCTGCAACCCCCTCTACAACCGCCATCCATTAGTTGGCCGAAAAAAGCCCTTGAACCCCTCCATTTTTCCCTCTCCTTTTCCTTCCTTCACAACCCCTTTCCCTCGACCCATCTTGGCAGCCACCTTCGCCGCCTCTCCGCCGCCTTGAGCCACTTTGAAACCACCCTTAGCCTCCACCTACACCCCCTCTTCACTTCTGCACCATTCACTTGCCTTAGAACCTCCCCCAACCACCTTCTTTTCTAGCCTAAATACCCTAACCCGAAAATAATGTATTTTGCTCCCTTCACCCTCTTTGAGCCTTTTTCCCCCATGGGGTTTTGCATGAAACTCACGCTGCCCATGCAGCGTGAGCTTGCCTTCATTTTAAAAAAATTATTTGGCTAATTTTTAAGGTATAATGGTATTTTATGTTAAGTGTTTTACTAATTAAAATTTTATAAAGTTTTATACTTGGATTCTTATTTCTAACATAAATATGATGGATATTATTTTTAGGTGTTGAGTTGCTAATTATGCTTGGTAAGATTTGATATTTTGCGGAATTAAGGTAACCGTTAATCCTCCCTTAAATATATGGAAAAACGCATGCTAGCACATTTAGGGTTTAGTATGATTTTATGCACGTTTTGTATGCTTAGCATGATATGTTTATGGTTTCTTATATTGTTTGTTAAAAAGAAAGAGCATGATAACTTTTGTGCCATATGTAGGTACGTTAATTAAGGAAGGAGTTTGATTATGGATGGAAATGTTAAATACTTGTTTATGATGTATCATGTTGCTAGTGCATGAATGATGTTATTGTTTAAGGGTATTTTAGTAATTATGCTTATGAGGTATATAAATCAATGTGTGTAGTTGCTAATGAGTATTATGTTGAAAAATGACAAGTTGGTGGACTTAGATGATAAAAATGAAGTATTAATATCATTATTTTATGTAGTGTTAGCAAATTCATAAAAATGGTGAATAAAGGGGTTGAGTGGAAATTTTATAAGTGGAAAGGGTATTTCGGTAATTTTTGAGATAAAAGAATAAGATGGAAATTTTATGATTAAATGGTCAAATGATAATTTACAAGTAAAGGATAAAATTGTAAGTTGTGAGAAAGAAGGGTAAAATGGTAATTTTGGAAGTAGGGGTAAAATAGTAATTTTGGATGAAGGAGGGCACTATGGTAATTTTGGAGGTAAAGGGGCAAAATCGTAATTTCATAAGTAAAGGGTAATATGGTAAATTTTATAAGTGAATGGCGAAGTGGAAATTTATAAGTAAAGAGGTAATATGGTAAATTGGAAAAGAAGGGCAAAATGATAATTATATAAGGAAAGATAAAGATGGTAATCTTGGATGTGAAAGGGTAAAATAGTGATTTGTAAAGTAAACGATGTATGGTGGTAAATTTCACAAATAAAAGGATATTATGGTAAAATGTTAATTTTGTAAATAAAAGGATATTATGGTAAACTTAGGAGCAAGGGGTAACTTGGTAATTATGATAACGACAAAAGATAATTTAGCAATTAAATTATGATTGTAGAAGGGCAATTGGATAAGTATGATACTATAGAAGGGTAATTTGGTAAATTAACCAATTAAAGGGCATTGTGGAAATTTTAATAATGGAGAAGGGTAATATAGTAATTTTGATTATGAAAAAGGTAAATTAATATTTGTAATTATGAAGAAGGGTAATTTGGGATTTATAATGATTAAAAAGGGTAAATGGCAATTAAAATAATTGAGAGGGATAAAATGGTAATTATGATAAAGGAGAAGGGTAATTTGTTAATTTATCCAACTAAAGGGGCAAATTGGTAATTTGGCCAATGATGGGATAAAGTGATAATTATTTAACCAACTAAAGGGGCAAAATAGTAATCATGATAATAAAGGAGGGTAATTTAGTAATTATAACAAAGGAGAAGGGCGATTTGGTAATATAACCAACCAAAAAGGGAAATATGATAAGTGTAGTAATTATGAGGGGTGAATGGTGATCTAAAAAGTGTAGGAGACAATTTGGTAATCTAAGGTGGACAAGGGGTAATTTGGTAATTATGCAACCTTAAGGGTAATGTGGTAATTTATCAGGTAAGGAATGGATACTTAACAATTATATAAGTAAAGGGCAAATGAGTAGTTTGTACCTAACACGTCTTTGAGATTGTGGAACATTAATATGATTCAAATAATGCTGATTAGCCAAGTAAGAGTATTTGATAATTAGGATGGCCTTAATGGTTTCTCTGTGATATCCTGGATAATCATCTGAATAAGAAACGATTAATGATATCAGAACGATTGAAAGTGAATAAGTATCTGATTATCGTGATTTTCGTGATCACCTTAATTAAGACACTATTACTTAAAGTGAAAGACCTCGAGATCGGGAATGGTGACTCCTTAGGGGTCGCTACCCTAAGGACGTGGTTTAGTCCACGATTATTCTGGTATTTGCTGGTGTGCCTTTGTGCCCCAACCAGGCCCTATATCTTACTCTTTCTAGCTCTACGGACCTAGTTAGGGGGTATGCATACTTATGGATTAGGTGTCCTTGTCGGTAGGGTACTGAGTTAGCTTTATGCACCAGTACGACCAGGGTACCTTTGCGTCCTTGGGTTCATGGTTGAAGGGTACTGAGTAGCTGATATGCACCGGTACGACCGGTGTACCTTTGCGTCCCGGGTTATCGATCTCCCATTCGAGGCAAATAAATATGATTGATGTGCTGATTAAAGAAAGGAAAGATACTATTATTGAAAGTGGAATATTAATGAGCCGGGCCCAGATAATTATGATATTGAGTACTGGTCCACTGGTTATAATAGTAGCCAGGAGCGTTGTGCCCTAGATAATGAGTTATATGTATCCCGGTCCACCGGTTATAATAGTGGCCAGGAGCATTGTGCCCTGGATGATGATTCTTTATATATCCCGGTCCATAGGTTATAATAGTGGCCAGGAGCGTTGTGCCCTGGATGATGAGTTATCTGTATTCCGGTCCACCGGCAATAATAGTGGGGGTCCCGAGCTCAATAAAATCGGTTATGTATGTGAATCAGATTATGGAAAAATACTAATCACTTATAGTGGAACACCATGTGAGTTGGGGCCAGACCGGTCCACCGGCAAATAATAGTGGTCAGGTGCGTTCTGCCCCGTGTGTTTATCTTCCGGTCCACCTGCAATAATAGTGGTCAGAGGCGTTCTGCCCTGAGTGTATACTTTCCGGTCCACCGGCTATAATAGTGGGGTTCTCGCACTCACATGGATATAAAATATGATATTGATTGAATGATGATGGAATAATGGCTTAAGGCCTGAATGTATTGATCTCACACTATGACATGGCTTAAGGCCCAAAGATATCGATCGTGAATTATAACTTGTGTTACGTGTTATTGTTATGTATGCACCTCATATTATTTATGTGCGTGACTTGCATTATGTGCCGTATGCGGGCCTGTCTTTAAGTGTGGTATTAAAGGGTTACTCAGTACCGTAGTACTGAAGGGATTCCCTTTATGGGGCCCCTGCCTATTCAATGGGCAGTGCCCTTGCAGGTTTTTCAGGTGCTACTCAAGTGGGTTACGGGAAGGAGAGTGAGGAATTTTTCGATATCATGGCTTTTTCTCTTTCTCATCTAAATTCTTGGTTTTAAATGTTAACGTTGTTAAAGTAGCCACCATTGGTGGATTTTATTCCTGAAAACGATTTGATGCGCTACTCTGATTTAAATATGTTGAAGTTCTTGCAATTTACTCTGATTTATGCATGTTGAATGTCTTTCGAATTGTATTTCATTTTCTTAGCCTTAGCACTTGGTATTGGAACGGTATGAGTGAACCGGTCTGGTACTAAGTGTGGCAGTAATACTCCCAAAGTTCACATTTTATTTATCTGCTTCCGCTAATCTTCCTTTTAATTAACGAAATTTTTCAATAGTGAATTTTGGGGGTGTTACAATGCATGTCTACTACTCTCTATTCCTTCCCTTCGAGGAGGCCCGTCCCATATCTTGAGACTGTTCTCCCCTTCTCACGCCCGATTTCCAACTTCTCTTACTCTTATACATAAGGAAATGTAGTAAGGGCACACTCTCCCAAGAATGTGGGCTAACCTAACACAACGATATCGGTCCAGCATGTCCTCGCCCTTCTAGGGCTCCTCCTTGGAAAACCCTAATTTGGGCCTATATGGCCCAACTCTTTCTTACTCATCTTAACTTTACTTTGCTCCTTGTCGCGTATCCCGTCTCTACTAAGAAATTCCCAAAATATTTCCTTGTTCCCCAACTCCGCATGTGGTCGCCAAACCCTAGTTAGCCACACCAAAACCCTAGCTCTTGACTTCCTCCCCAAGTAACCTCTCCTCTTTGCTCCAAAACCTCTTCTCTCATTTAGAAGCCCACACTCATCCTTTATACAAGTGGACCCTCACTCTCAACCCCATACTCCACCCTTCCTTAATCGCCTTTACCATTGTACCTCTCCAATTCCTCATTTTCCCCCAAAAACCCTAATTGGGTCCCTTAGGTACCCTTACATCCGCCTACGTACTATTTTACATCAAAGTCTCCAATGGACCCATAACTTTGACATTATCTCATTTACGCCCTAAATCAACTTTCCTCACGTAAGATTCATTCCCATGCTTAATTTAAACACTCCATGCAGACTCTCCAACACCCGCTTACACACAAAACCCTAATAAGGTCTCTTATGCGCCAACTTACATACTATTTTTCATACTAAGTCTCCAATCATTCCAAGACTCTCCCAAGCTCTTACTTACAACCCAAATCAACTTTTCACACGTAAGGATCATGCCCATGCAAGGTCTAGTCCCCCCCATGCAACTTCCCAAACGTCCCTCTCCCCGTTGTTCTTTTATTATCATTTCATGCTACCCAAAACCCTAGCATGCATGTCCTAGAGGGCCATATCATATCACCTCATAAACATCATATATATACATGTCATGCTCATGTCATAGGAAACACATAGAAATATACCTCAATCTCCAAGCTGCGCTACACATAAGACAAGTTATACACAGATTATATAATACATGGCATAGCATGGCATACACAACATTCAACACATCCATGTCACACATAGCATAAGGCCATAGCTTTGTCCTTACCTAAGGCGACGCCGGGCTTGGAGCACGCTCCTCTAACTCCTTAGGGCTTTGGTCGGGATTACCTATAAAAGGGGGGGGGAATGCTAAGTATTAGTTTCCCTCAAAAGTGCCATCAACCCTTATTCTAGTTTAGGAATAAGGTTCTTATTACTAGAGGGGTTATTATACAAAAGTTAGGGTTTTTGCTCTAATTTATTATGCTAAGTATTACTCATTGATATATCTTTAGTTTCAAAACTCATTGTTACACTTATATCATTAGACCCGTTAGTTCCATCTTTACAACATTAGTGTTTGCTAGACATAGTAAAATAGTGATAATAATGGTATTAGTAAACTACTAATAGTGATACTTATGTTGGTGTTAGCATTAAGATATTAATACAATGGTTGTAATATCAACAAGTTAACACTCCTAGAGGTAGTAATGATAAAAGTCATATTTTTGAATAAATAGTATAAGGGCTCCCATATTTTGTCACCCTAATAGAATTAGCATGTGGGTAATATCAATAATAGAAATGACACTAATGTTAAAGGTATTAGGTATGGTAAAACACTATTACATAGTTACAATACTTCACATAAGGTTGGGTTAAATAGTAAGAGCACTAATAGTGGTAGTATTCTTAGTGATAGTATTAATAAAAATATTAACACCAACAATAATGGTTAAGTATGTTGAAAGCTAGGGTTTTGGGGGAGATTATGGCTTGTAAGAAAATAACACCTTTAGGATACAGAAATTAATAATGGTAATAACAATAATAAAAGTAATAATAATACTAGTATTAGAAACGTTAATAATGAAGATAATGATACTAACCCTAAGTTAAGTATAATAGGGGTTGGGGTTGGAAGGGGTGATAGTATGATAACATTAATGATAATAACAGAAATGGTAATAGTTAATAAGCTAATAATAATAATAATAATAATAAGTGTAATAATAATAATAATAATAAGTGTAATAATACTAATATTAATTAAAAACTACTATGGGTGGCATAAGAAAAGGGTTTTAGGGTTAAGATGAGTGGAAGACCACCTGAGGACGGTGGTGGTCCGGCGGCGGCGCGAGGCGGCGGCGGCGATGGAGGAGGAGAAGAGAGAAAAGATGGGGAAGGTGGTTAGATGGGAGGAGGAAAATGGAAGTTAAGTGTGGGGGAGGAGACAGCAGGGAGAGGGAAGTGGAATGAGGGTGGTGGCGTGAGAAAGGCGGCGGCGCGCGGTGGTGGACGCTGCGGCCGAAGGTGGAAGAAGGTGGTGGGAGATGGTGGAGGTTGGTGGAGAAGGAGGTAGGGGGTAAGGATGGTATGGGTAGGTAGGGGAGGACCTGCCGGTTATTTTGGGAGGTGGCAGGGTGGCTGGTCGCGGCGGAGGAGGCGGCAGAAGGTGGCGCAAGGCGGCGACGGGCTGGAAGGGGCTGCTCGGGTGGCGATTTTGCACGGCCTGGGGTGGCTCTTGCAAGGCAAATCGAGGGCTGAGGAGGGCTTGGTTAGGTGGAGGGTGGTGCAAGGTGGGGTATTGGGCAGCGCTCGACCGGCGGCGTTGGGGGAGGGCGGCGGTCGACGCGTCTGATGGGGCGGCAGTGAGAGGGAGCAAACCCAGGGTTTCGGGGTTCCAAATCCCGAACCCAGGTGATCAATGGGGGTATTTATAGGCAATTGGAAGGGGAAAACGACAAGGGGAGAAGGAGGCGTGCGGGGCAGGTGTGCAGGTGGCTGGCCGGTGGCAGGCGGTGCAGGTCCTACCATGGAAGGCTGGGTCGGGGAAGGGGAGAGGAAAAGGGAAAGAGGTGGGCACGGGGGAAGGGGAGAGAGGGACTTGGTTGGGGTCAAAAATAGAAAGACAACGACGGGGAGAGGGTAGAGAGGGGAGGTCGGACGGCGTGTTGTTGTCGGCGGCAGGGCTGCAAGGTTTGGCAGTTGCAGATCGGGGTTTGGGAGAGAGGAAGACGACGACTGGACCGGTCGGTCCAGGGGGAGAAAGAAAAGAAAGAAGAGGGCGGTTCGGCCGGCTGGGGGCAACAGGCGACAAAGGAGTTGAGCGGGCCTGGTCGCGCGAGACGGGGGGGGGAAGGAGAGTTTGGGCCGCGTGCTGGCCCAAACCGGGAGATGAAGAAGAAGAAAACAAATAAAGGAGGAAGAAAGAAAAAGAAAAGAAAGGAGAAAAAGGAAATAGGAAAATGGAAAATGATAAAGTAAGTTGGGTTGGGGGTATTGGTCTTTATTTATTTATATATTTATTTTAGATATTTAATTTTAATAATAATTATTTTAATTATAATAATTAAATCCATTTTTAAATTAGTTAGGCTATTTTGGATAAATTTCCCTTAGCTTCCATTTTAATTAGTAAAATGTCTAAAATTTTATAAATAATTTATTTATTGATTTATCTTTATTTTCCTCAATTAATTTCCTCTTTATTTAATAAAGTAACCTATTTCCTTAAATTTTCTCTAATAAATCATTATTTGCCATAATTCCATAATTAGGATTTTTGGGGTATTACAATAAATATATAGGAAGGAGTTAGAATAAGATATACACAAGAAAAATTTAGAAAATAGAGAAATTTATACAATAAGATCAAATGGCTAAGAAAAGCAAAAATAAAAGAATAATGAACATACTATGAGAAGAGATAGAGAAAGCTAATGATGTTTAATTAAAGGGGGGGGGGAATGAGTAAGAACTATGGAGAAGAAGAGAGAATACACTAGCAGTTGTAGAGGTTTGGAGCTTGGAACTACCATTGTCTGGTATTGAGAGGTAAAGTGAAAGTTGCAAGCGGTTCTAGGTTAAAGAAAGACAAAGTAAAAAAGGGGTCATGGAGAGGGTATACACAATGATTGTAACTTAAAACTATCGTGTATAATATGTTCCATATTAAGGGGGGGGGGGGATACACATCGTGTTATAGAACAAAACTGCCTAGTATAAAATATACAGTCATAATGAGGGTATACATGATAGTTTTCCTCCATAACCACCATGTATACCCTTATTTTCCTTTTTTTTAATATGAAAAATAGTATACACTGCGTGTTATAGAACAAAACCACTTAGTATAACTGACATAAAATGTACTGTCACAATACGAATATACCCAATGGTTGGTGTGTTATAACCAGTGTGTATACACTTATCTTTTATTCTCTCTTTTTTTTAATATAGAAAAATCATACACGGCGGTTATAAGGTAAAACCACCGTGTATACCCTTCTTTACTATTTACCTTTCTCGTTAAGGGTATACACGACTATTTTACCTTATAATCACCTTGTATACATCTCGCTTAAAAAGACAAAATGCTCCCTCCATATTATTTTAGTAGGTAATGGAATAGACAGCGGTTTAGTTTTAAACTGTCTTTTATCCATTGTCATTTTATTCCAATTTGTGTACTAGTGGTGACATAAGTCATTAAAACATATCATACTTTGATGACCATAAGTAAATCATGCTATTTACAATATATTTGAATAATTTATGAAGGCCCTAATAACAATATTATAAGATCCTAAGATACATTCTTAGAACATGAAGAATACATAAAGAACTCATGGTAGAACATATCATACTTGACAATAAATGCCATATAGTATGGTATAATGCTAAATTTTAGCTCTAAATAGGTTTAAATGAGCACATTCAAAGCTTTACAAATTCTTCTAGAACAAGAGTAAAATATTAAAAAACATTTTATAATTTCTTTCCGCGTTCTATGACTTAAAAAAAGACCAAAAGAATTGTGATTTTCGTGAATAAACTAAGTATTACAACTTAAGAAGAAGAAAACTAATAAAAGGTATCAAGGAGAATCTCAAATAAGACCAAAAGAAGGATGAAGAATAATAATGGGGCACCTTTGGTATTTATAGACATAGTGGAAGCTAGCTAAAATAGTTAACTTAGTTTCAGGTGCTAACTCTAGCCGATTGGGGCTGAGATGAGAAAATTATCGAGGCTTGGTTCTTTCCTTCAATGATTTTATACTTAGTGTGTGAGTGTGTGTACTATTTTAACAACTATATATAAAATCATTTTACTATAATGATACAAAATGAATAAATGAAAATAAGAAAATTCATCATTTAAATTTACCACTAAACAACTTATTAGAATTCAATAAAATAAAAAGACATAGCAATACATAAACAAAAACATCTATCGGAGAGTGAAAGTTTTTTTAACTCGCCTTAGAAGGAAGATATTTCAAGATAAATCTTTAATGAATACAAAGACATACACATAACTAGGGGCCCCTCAATTTGGAGCCCAAAGCGATTGTCTTTACTTACCTACACTTAAGGTTGACCTTGCTTACATAATTATTAAATAATTAGATAAAGGTAACTAAATAAAAACTAATTTTGACCCTTAAACGTTAAGTAAAGTTGTTGGTTAAAATGAAAGCAAAGCCTTGCTCAAGAACCAATCATGTTAGCACCCATAGGAGGGAGATAAGGAAGAAAAAAGTTTGGGTTGCCTCAAACATTAGTTGAAAATAACCAGAATAAATTTTAATGGAAAATGTAAAATTTTGAATTGTTAAATAGATGAATATGATCATAAATATATTCCAAGAATTTTGGTTAAAGAAAAATATTATTCACAAAAGTACTTTCTATGTGATAAAATGTTATTATTAAAATGAATAAAAATGAGAAATTCACTCAAAGCTAGCAACATCCTTTAAAAGGATACTATCATGGAAATACTTACCATATATCATTTTATAAACCAAATAGAGTTTAAATACTATCAATTGTAATATTTTACAAGTATTCAAGAGCTTGTCATATAGGGTTTTTTTTTTTTTTTAGTTTCTAAAAAAAATTGATAGAAATGTCTATCTTAAAATGCTAACAATAAAATAAATCTCTAAATAAAAAAATATATACCTTAATGTGAACCCTAGTGCTTAAAATAACTCTTTTAGAACCATTGAATGAATATAACTAATATTTATTAAATGTTATGGATATAAATATTAATTGCATAAATTAGATTTTTTAACAGTGGTGTACTACATAAGGTCACAAGGCTCATCATTTATTTATAAATTTATTAATTTGCTGTGAATTAAAAATTTTAATGTATTATTATTATTGTTCTTATTACCATCACTATTGCAAGTAATTTAACATTATTTATATTATTATCAATAATTTATTAATCAGATTTGAGTTGATATAATGCAAAAATATGGTGTAATTAGTAGGATCGGAGCCCTTAGTATGTTCCATAGTTTGAATAAATATTTAAGAACAATATCATATATAACCTGCCACTAATTGATATGAATTGATAATGTACTTTCATTTATCTCCTAATTTAGCTTGGTGGCTCACACCCTTCGTCACATTAAGGGTTTGTTTGGTATGGGGGTAATAGGGGTGGAAAATTTTTTTCTCTATTTTGTACCTCTTATATTAAGTATTTAATAATAATCAATATATTTTTAATGAAATACCCATTTTAGATCAATTAAGATCTAAAATGGATATTTATTAGAATAAAAATATTTAATTTTAAATAAATTATACAAGATATATAAAATATAGGGGTAATTTTTCCACCCCAATTACCTCCATACTAAACAAGCACTAAGAATAGTTTCGATCTCTGCAATTATTTCTATTGAATTTAGCGTATATTTTCAAAAAATAGGTCACTCAAAATTCTTTTTTTGTTCTTTGAATAATTTTGGCTTAGCCATGGAGGCCCATGACTAACGATGGTTATTTCGTTCCATGCATATAAATCATCCGATTAAGAACTCAAAACTATTTTATCATCAATCATTGTCCTATTAAATGTTTTAGTTGTATTTAAGTTGTTATTTGTAGAATTAATTAGCAACCTTGTTGTGATTTGGAGTTAATGGCAACATTATACCTAAAGCAGGAAAGATATAAATAATTAATTAAATAAATAAATAAGTATAAGAAAAATATACAAATAAGGTAATATTCTCCACTATTAGGTAAAATTAGTATTTATATAGTAAACTTTTTAAGACGACATATGATCTAAAAAGGTAGAAATGATATGATGACTTATCGAAAACTAAGAAAATGATGGAAATTTTATATGAAAAAAAAAACAATTAAGCCAGTTTTTAAATGAAGTTAAAAAATTTCTCCCAAAATTATATTTTAAAATTCTGACGATTACATTTTAGAATCCATATCAGCTAGTCCCTCATTTGGCGCGACAATACGTGACAAATACCCTATCCACTCACGAAATCCGTATCGTCTAGACAATTCGAAAAGGATATATGTCGTAATTTGCGAGGCGAAGGAAAAAGCGACCCATGCTCCCAAAGATACGTACAAATACCATCTGCCTTAGCCTTTTAGTCTGGACTCGTCCTTTAGACTGCGATCTGCGGTGACTAACCTTGGCCTCGGAAAGAAGAAAACAGCATACGCTCTTCGACTTCCTCCAAATTGACAAAACGATGAAAACGTCAAGGAGGGGGATGCGCTGTTTGTCAACAGCAATAGTATTAGTAGTACTAGTGATCAATTGTATTTATATTGGCGAATGTGTGGCGAGTTCCGGTGCCATCGGCAGCGGCAGAAACTACGGACTAACGGAAGAAGACCGCCGCCGTCAACATGACTCGTACAGGAGATACTTGCTCACTAATGGTCTTGGTCTCACTCCTCCCATGGGGTAACGTACGCCATGATCATACTTTTTACTCCCTTCGCCGCTTTACTAGAACATCTTCAACATTTTATCTTTTCTCTTACTTTTATGTTTTTAATATTATTCGAATATCGATTTTCAAGAAACGATATATTTAGTACGAGTGTCGGTGTCTCTGCTGGCAATTGAATTGCATCATCATCATCTTCTTCTTCTTCTTCTTTTCCTCACGTGGCTAATTACACCCGCACAAACGTGCTGCTCGATGGATTATTTCTCACCACTCTAGAACAGGTAGCCAGTATTGAAAATGTAGAAAGTAATTTTATCCAGAGGCTGGATCTGTACTTCCTGGTTGCATTGAAAAAATAAGTAGAAGAGTTGATTTTAGTAGTACGTACATTAAATTTATCAAGTTTGAACGCTGAGAAGATTATTCAATCACTGCCATGAAGAAATATATTAGCTAGTACTTCTATAGCTAAGATGAGGGGCAATGATATCGATTGATACTTTAACTATCTTGGAAAGACTCCGACGACATAATATATCCTGAATATCTTGGCTGCAATAACTTTGCACATCGTGTGTGTGCCTGTGTACATAGAGAGAGGCCTCATTGGCTGATGCGTAAGGCTGATACTTCAGTGCTCAATCCAGTGAAGTCGGTTGATCGGATCACTCAAATTCATCATCTGCGCTTGCTGCGTGAACAGAGGAGAGGTGTTAGCGTATATATATATGCTGTTGAAAGATTGACTACTGTAGTTTAATTGTTTAATTATAATATTCGATTGTGAGATATTATAGGAAGGTGAGAGCTGTACCCGTAAGACTCGGTGTCGTGGGAATTATTCAACACTATTAGTTGAAATATTAGATTCAGATTATTAGGAATCAGTTAATATTTTTCCTCTTCATGTAATTTAGGAAGAGTCAGCTATCTGTGAGGCTATATATACTTGTATATCCTTATGAACATAAGAATCGAATAAAAAGAAAACGAGAGTCTCGATTATTTAACTCTTGGTTTTTATGGTATCAGAGCCCGGGTCACCTCTGCCTCCATGCCAAAAAATGACGGATGTTACATCTCAATCCTCTAAGAGTGAACTTACCTTATAACTCAGAATATACTAGAAAATCACCCTATTCAATTCACAACAATCAGGCTGAATGGTGATAACTTTCTCCGATGGTCTCAATCTGTTCTTTTGTACCTCAAAGGGAGAGGAAAGATTGGCTATATCATAGGAGATACTAAACAGCCTGACATGAAGGGTCCATCCTATGTTAGTTGTGATGTGTAAGATATTGATAAATATCTTCACAATTATAGGATCTTTGAATTTGGATTAAAATTCAACATAGTTGATTTAAGTAAAGAAGAGTTCAAGTTGGACTATTGCTAGTTGGACTTGAATACATGTGTTTTGATCTACTCCAAGATCAAGTTCACTTCTAAAGAGAAATCTCTAAAGAATTATTCCTAAGATTCACTCCTCACTTGAGAGAAAGATAGGAAGAAAGAAACAAAGTTGCTTCTCTTGCTCCTTGGTTTAGCTAATGCTTGATTTCATTCTTCATTCTTCCTCCATCAAACTTACAAGCATATATATATACACAAACACATATGGTAATAGGTTGAGCTTAACTCTCCTTAATTAAGCTCAATACATAATGATTTACAGTTACAATGACAAGATATTATATATAATGAGTTACAATTATAATGACAAGATATTATAAAGTTTACATAAAATATCAAAGATACATAAAATCTAATCACGATAATACATGAAATAATCAATAATCAAGCTTCATGTCTTGTAGCTTTGTTTCCCATGCAATTTTGTAACTCTTGCATTGTCATTGTCTTGCACATTAGATATTATTGGTGAAGTCTTCTTCTTGCAAACATATGTAATACCTGCAAGAATTACATAATGAAATATTACTAGCATGATTGTGAAAGCATTAAAGATTTTCCAAAATAATTGGTACTGCCTTCAAATATACTAACTCTTGACCTTCAACTTGAGAAGAATGAGATGGAAATGCTCTTACATTAAGTTGGGAGGCTGAAAATTCCATGGTAATAGTGTGGTTGGTTTATTCTATAGCTAAAGAGATAGGTTCTAATTATCTCTATTATTCTACAGCAAAAGAATTATGGGACAATGCCTTACTAACATACTCTAACTTAGGAAATCAATCTCAAGTTTATGAATTAACTTTTCAACTTGGAGATATTCACCAAGGTGAGGATTTTGTGACTAAATACTTTAACTACCTTAAAAGAATTTGGCGAGACCTAGATGTGTTCAATGATTACGAGTGGAAGTCACCCGAGGACTACAAGCATTGCAAAAAGATGGTGGATGATAACCGAGTCTTTAAGTCCTGCAGGCTTAAACATTAAATTTGATGTGGTCTGGGGCTGAATTATTGGAAGAAATCCTCTACCTCCAATAAGTGTGGTATTTCTAGAAATTTGTAGAGAAGAGAGTCAAAGATAAGGGATGCTTGGGAAGAAGGTTGTTGGAACAATCGAATCTATTGAAGGATTAGCTCTACTATCCCTGAGGCTCAAGTTAGTCGGAAATTCACACAAAATCAGTGCATTGACAAGAATAATCTACATTGTGATTATTGTGGGAAACCTTGCCAAATTAGAGAGACTTGTTACAAGTTACATGGTAGACCATCCATAATGAATAAACTTGATCAACCACACATGCCCAGGGCTAATGAGGCTGAGTCATCTACTCTAAGTAAAGAGCTATTAGATCAACTTCTTAAACTGCTAAAATCCTATTCTTCACCTAATACTCCTGTTGGATCTGTGGCACAAACAGGTAGTATCGATGGCAGATATTGTACCCTCAATTTGAGATTACCAGATATTGTATCAATGGCAGGGGAAGAAGTTACGGATCATAACCCTAAGCTTCAGGTTTATACTAAGAAGAAGTTTCACAAATGTGTTGATGATCCAGTTATTACTCAAGCAGAAGTTCAATTAAAATCCCCGAGTGAAGATCCTAGAACTCAGAATAATCCTTCCTTTACTCATATTTCTCCTCTATCTACTGATATACCTAATCTATCCAATTCTGATATTAACCTTCTAGTTTCTTTAAGAAAAGGTTCTTGAGCATCCACAAAACACCCTATTGCAAACTACTTATCCTATAAAAAATTTATCTCATACTCATAGAACTTTCGTGTCTAGGATCACTAATCTATTTGTGCCAAGAAATGTACAAGAAACATTAGATGATCCTAATTGGATGATAGCTGTGATAGAAGAGATGAATGCTCTTAATAAAATAACACATGGAGCGTTACCTAGTTACCCCAAAACAATAAAATAGTTGGATGCAAATGGGTATTCACAGTGAAGTGGAAAGCTGATGGAAGTATAGAGAGATAGAAAGTGAGACTCATAGCAAAAGGATTTACTCAAACTCATGGTATAGACTATCAAGAGACTTTTGCCCCTGTTGCGAAGATGAACTCTATTAGAATTCTTCATTCCTTCCAAATCAATTACAACTGGCCACTTTATCAATTTGATATTAAAAAATGCCTTCATGAATGGAGACTTACATGAAGAAGTTTACATGGATCTGCCGCCTGGATTTAAAGAAAGTCTTGGAAGAGGTAAAGTTTGCAGGTTGAGAAAATCTCTATATGGGATAAAGCAATCACCGAGAGCCTGGTTTGATAGGTTTGGATATGTAGGAAGGAGACATGGCTTCTCAAAAATTCAAGTTGATCACACATTGTTTTATAAGCATTCCATTGAAGGGAAAATAGCTATCCTGATAGTATATGTAGGTGATATTATCATGACTGGGGATGATCTGTCTGAGATTTACATGCTAAAAAATAAGCTGAAGGCTGAATTTGAAATCAAGGACCTCGGGAAACTTAAATATTTCCTTGGGATGGAATTTGCATGATCAAAGGAGGGAATTTTCATCAACCAACGCAAATACATTTTGGATTTACTCAAAGAGACAAGGATGGTAGGTTTTAAAGATGCAGAAATTCCAATAGATCTAAATGTCAAACTAAAGGTAGCCGAAGCAAATGAGGTGGTGGATCAAGAACACTACCAGAGACTAGGTGGGAGATTAATTTATCTTTCACACACAAGACCTGATATAGCTTTAGCAGTGAGTGTCGTAAGTCTGTTTATGCATTCACCTGGGCCTACACATTTTGAAGCTGTGTTTAGAATTTTAAGATACTTGAAAGGAACTCTAGGGAAAGAACTCTTGTTCAAAAATAGGGGCCATGTACAAATTGAAGCCTACACAGATGGGCAAGAGATATATAATGACAGAAAGTCTACCTCGGGTTATTGCACTTTTGTAGGAGGAAATTTTGTTACTTGGAGAAGCGAAAAGCAAAGCGTTGTGACGAGTTGCAGAAGCAGAATTGCGTAGTGTTGCTCATGGATTTTGCAAGGTGTTATGGGTTAAAAGACTTCTAAATGAACTAAAGGTTCATACCCCTGTACCTGTTAAAGTCTATTGTGATAACAAATCAACTATTTCAATAGCTCACAACCCAATACTACATGACAGAACAAAACATGTAGAAGTGGATAAACACTTCGTCAAGGAGAAGATAGACAGTGGAGTAATATGCATGCCGTACATACCCACTATTAGTCAAATAGCAAACATACTCACCAAAGGACTTTGTAAGACACAATATCATAAGTTAGTCAGCAAGCTTGCCATGAGTGATATATTCATGCCAGCTTAAGCGGCAGTGTTGAAAGATTGACTGCCAATGTAGTTTAATTGTTTAATTATAATATTCGATTTTGAGATATTATAGGAAGGTAAGAGCTGTACCCATTAGACTTGGTGTCATGGGAATTAGTCAACATTATTAGTTAAAATATTAGATCCACATTATTAGGAATCAGTTAATATCTTTCAAGAGTCGGCTATCTGTGAAGAGATATATACTTGTAAATCCTTATGTACAGAAGAGTCGAATTAACAGAAAAAGAGTCTCGATTATTGAACTCTGTATTTTTATATATTGTTGATTTTTCTCATTCCACTATAGTGTGACGTTTTAATAGTCTGTGTTTTTTTATAGAGATTGATGGCAAAAATGTACTATATACAAGCTGCTGAGGAAGGTAATTATGTATATGTATTCAAGCCTGTCAATGACAGAATGTTTTTGTATTTTCTTCTGTTTGTTTTATCATTATCAGATGGAACAGCTGGAACCATTTTGGATGCAATATCAGTGAAAAGATAATTAGAGAAACTGGTGAGCTTTACATATAATGCAATGTCAAAGTTGATTGGATATATCTGATTTCGATATATCCATCCATGGCTTCACCTACTTATTTATCCTACAGTTATATTTCTAATTAATAAATATAATTGGCAGCTGATGCATTGGTTTCAACTGGCCTGTCTAAGATCGGATATGAGTACGTTAATATCGGTATGTAGGTCTGTATTCTGCATTTACGTATTTGTCAGTCTCAGGCACCCCTACGTGTTGCTTGTAACAAGTTGATTTTCATGATATAACATTCTGCCTAGCCCGCCTGCTAGTGATTAGTAACTTCAAGTCAACTAAGGGTTGTGTTGTGTGTCTTATCTTGCTTCATTAGACGATTGCTGGGCTGAATTGACACGTGATGACAAGGTCTGTACTGTACCTACTCAGACTTCTTGAATGTAATGTATGTAACTAATTCTTTAATTCTTCTTGACGGCAAATGTATTGCATCATATTATGTAGAAATAGTTGATGAATTCATATATACTTGGTTTAAATACACTGCTTGTTATTTGAGTGCAGGGTAGTTTGGTACCAAAGGCCTCATCCTTTCCTTCAGGAATGAAAGCACTAGCTGACTATGTCCACAGCAAGGGTCTCAAACTTGGCATCTACTCTGATGCAGGGTTAGTCTCAGACACAAAATCTGAAATGTGCTCTTGTTTTATTCTGAAAATTTGTGATTATTGCTGTCTGGTATTTGATCAGTGGAGTTATTTGATTGATGCTGATGCTAATGCTGATGATAGTTTTTTACTCTAATTAATTTACAGATACTACACTTGCAGTAAAACAATGCCCGGGTCACTTGGTCATGAGGAGCATGATGCTCAAACCCTTGCTTCATGGGTACTTACACCTCCCACCCACTCTCTTCATGTAACCATTATTCTGTTTTGTATGTAATTATTAAAAATAAAAGGAAGAAGAATCAATTGCCTCTACCTCCCTGCAGAGCATTGATTATTTGAAATATGACAACTGTAACAATGATGGTTCAAAGCCAACAGTTAGGTATGCATATGTGACCCACAACGGATTTAATTTAAGTCAAGCTCAGTTTTGTATTAAGTGCGACGTTCTGTATGATCCACAACATGATCATTCCTTTCTTCCTCTCAGATATCCTGTAATGACACATGCTTTGATGAAGACTGGCCGTCCCATTTTCTTTTCGCTGTGTGAATGGTAAAAATGCTCCTTCATTAAACATCTCCGATCCTCTTAGTGGATGAGCATGCCATACCTTGTGGATACTGATGGAATGGAATAATGTGTACGTGCTTCTACTGCTGCATTGTATATGTAGGGGGGATATGCACCCTGCTGTCTGGGGTTTTCAGGTAGGAAACAGCTGGAGAACCACAAATGACATTGCTGATAACTGGGATAGGTACGTATTGCTCATGATCTATCCACTAACTTAATTTGGTACATTCTTCATATATATTAGTCAGTGTAATAATCAATTGTACTTATTAATTTGTTTAATCTTTCTGCAGCATGGTTTCTAGGGCTGACATGAACGAATTTTATGCTGAACTTGCAAGACCTGGTGGCTGGAATGGTCTGTCTGTCAATTAAATCTGGCAATCATCAAGCACTTCTGATGTCTCTAGTTCATTCTTCATTCATGTTTCTTTCTGTTGGTGCTTCATAACTTACATGGTTATAATATCTTTCTTTTTCTTTTTTTTTGGACAGATCCGGACATGCTTGAGGTAGGGAATGGAGGGATGACAAAAGACGAGTACATTGTCCACTTTAGTATCTGGGCCATCTCTAAGGTGCTGCTTCATCTTCTGCGCAGCCTTCCATTTCTGTAGAAATTCTATGATAAGAATCCTCAGCTATATATACTGCTCAGCAGCAGATCGCTTCAAATTAATTTATGCGACTTGCCCCATACTGCAGGCTCCTCTTCTTATTGGGTGTGACGTGAGGAATGTCACAGAAGAGACTCTGCAGATCATTGGCAATACTGAAGTTATTGCGGTCAACCAAGGTACGTATTTAATTCTGACTGATAGTTAAGTGGTAAGCATACCAGTTCGGTTCTGAATTTTAGACGCCGCTTCTGAGTACATATGCATAAATGTATGATCTAATCAGTACATTTTATCTGTGTCCTCTACAGATCTTCATGGTATTCAAGCTAAGAAGGTTAGAATGGAAGGTGACCTCGAGGTACTTTTCTTTTATCGTCATATGATTGTGTGTTTTCTCGAGTATAAAAACACAAATAGTACAAATAAAAAAAAAATTAAAAAAAACTGAGAAGCTTACTGTGAATGGTGATGATGATGATCCTTGTTAGACATTCATTAATATACACACGCACACAGGTGTGGGCAGGGCCGCTCTCAGGATACAGGGTTGCGTTGCTGCTTGTCAACCGTGGTCTTGCGCGTAATCCCATCACGGCAAACTGGGATGACATTGGCATTCCACCACATAGCATTGTTCAAGCTAGGGATCTTTGGGAGGTACATATACATATCTGATCAGTTTGACTGCTTGAGCTTGCTAGCTGATTTTGTGTCCACCTAAGATTTATAAAATCACACATTCTCTCGTCCCTCTTTTTGGTAGATCGACATGTTGCCAATTGCTTTTATTTGACTGCAGCACAAGACCCTAAAGCGAACATTTGTCGGGAACCTCACAGCGACGGTGGACTCTCACGCTTGCAAAATGTATGTTCTCAAGCCAGTTGGTTCCAGTATTTAGTTACTACACAATCAAGCGTTAATTGTAATTCATCCAAGAACTAATAATAATATTAACAATAATTTTTGGGAAGTTGGATGGTGAGTACATGAATAAGCTCTGTATTACCTCGTTACTGGACTGGAGGAGGGGAATAGAAGTTGATTTGTAACAAAAATACTAACATGACGCAATTGAATATTGTCATCTCCCACACTTCTGACCGTTCATTCGTTCAAAAGGCAAAATCCTCCCCTCTAATCTTCCATCGCTCTACCGGTACAATATCGTAGAAAAAGGTAAATTGTAGCATGCCTAAACAACACGTAAGAGTTACTAGATTTGATACCAGCTGAGCTATCTATAGGCCGGTTACTTCAAGTCATTCATTTTATATATGTCGGTAGAGAGATCAGCTGCACGTTTGATGTCCTGCTTACTCAGTGATGGCTTGCTATGATTGATTCGGTACCTAAAAGTAATGTGTGGAGACACTATTGGCCGGACCATGTGCATGCTTGCTTGAGAACAAATTTATGAGCCGACTATGGACTACAGTTACTATATAGTTTTGTTGCACGAATACCGAGCTTTTTCTTTCTTAGGGGTTCTTGTCAACCCAATGATGGATGTTAGGCTTCAAATCGATGAGAGAGACACTGATCTATCAGTCTAGTCCTCAACTAATCGTACAACTTGATTGTCATGGAGAACGGTTGATTTTTTTAAGTCTATTGGGACTTCCGATTTCATCTTATAATTGATTTTGTTAAATGAACAGACACCGAGCATTATGTCATCTGAGGGTACTCATGAAAGCATCAATCACAATAATGATACCTAAAGCTTTTACATTATTATCATAGTTAAAAAAAATTATTTAAATAAATAAGTAAAAATTAAAATAACTATTTTAAAATTTTATTTAAATAATATTAACTTAATTTAAATAAAAATTATTTTAGTTACATTTGAATTATGGTGAAACAAAATGAATAAATATTATATTAATTAAATTTTATTCTCCACCTTATAGAATAAGTTTAATAAAAATAAGGTGATTCCAAAATACAATTTTAACCTTTGTTAATCCAAGCGAGAGTTTTTAAATAGGTTTATCAAACTAAACAGACATTAAAATACTCAATAAATTAAGCTACAACAATCCAACCGTTAAACCTTCGCCATTCCTTTGCTCGTTTATATGGTTTTGGGAATCTCTTGATGGTATAAAGAATAGTATTAGTCTCAAGTGCTTTATACTCAAGCAATTTTGGTAAGTATTATTAAAATATCATCAATCATACAAAATAATAAAAAATTCATCGAGTCTCATCATCAATATAGAGAAAGTTCTCCCTCTATGTTTATAATTTCATAAAGTTAATGATAAAAATATATTTAATAATAGTAAAAGATGCTTTAAATGCAGGGATGATAATATGACATGTTGTAATACCTTCAAATTTACTAAAAAAAATGCTTTACAGAAGTGATAATTAAAAAATTATGAATGCTACCACCACATTAAACATAAGTCTGATCTTCTTACCTTCCTTATTCCAAGTGTTACGAATAAACATCCACCGTACGATAATAATAATCAAAATACATTAAAATGATATAAGAGTGTAAAGGAAAACCAACTACGCCAAAATTTAGTACTCAAAGGTACGATACTGGTTTGCCTTAACTTTTAAACCTAAAGCCTATTATAAGAACAAAATCTGCTCCCAAGGATCCCACTTATGCTTACCACACTTATATATCTCGTGTCATCACATAAACATCTACAAATGTAGTATTAGTACAACTTTCTCATACTAAATAAATAAAGATATCTCACAAGATGTAGCATACTCAAATTGTACAAAACTACACAAATTCTAAAATAAACTCAAAGCACAAAACACATGCAATAAAAATATATGAATAATCATGTGATAACTTATACAACATCAAAGCCTCATGTTCAACAATTAACATAATCATAATCATTTCACATCAATCTCAAAAGACATAATTACCATATCATAACCCATGACCAATAAGATAGTGTACTGAGGGGCCACCAACCAACCAACCAAATCAATTACAATACTAAAGGTAGGGCACACAGACAACTACTAAACCAACAATGAAGTGCATACCAAAGCCATAAAGTAAATACTTCCTTATTATCTATTTTATTCGAGGGGAGATGATTGACTCGAGGATACTGACATACACCCAATCATATTGGCTCCTAGAGGAAACACAATACCCTTAGACCATAGAACCCAAAGACACTGTTATACATTTGGTCATAATGGCTTAACAAGGAAACACAATAACCTTAGTCCTCTTAGGTCACCAAATCCTTAAATATCGATATCCTCTAAGAAATCTAAAGAACTAATTTAATTAGATATAGGGAACTACATCACACCGACAAAACAAATCAAACCATGGGTTAAACCTCATCCTTAGGGTAGCTACCTTTAAGGATCCACCAATCCCAAACTTGAGATCTTCCACTTTAACACTCCCATTTTATACTACTAAAGTTTTTTATTTTAAAACAATATAGAAGAAAAAATACCTAGAAAAAATAGTGGTAACGCCACACCTAATATAAGATAGATGTTTATTACTCGTTCCATGTTAGATACAAGGTTAAGAAAAACGACAAAATCAAATACAATAATAGAGTGCGCAAGGGATACGATATGTAGATACTACGAGAAAATGTTTATAAAACAATACATCCGCTAGTCCCCAAAATGTTTGAATACATAGAGTAGAGTAAACTAAAAATATTGAAATACAATAGAATAAAATGATAAAGGGTAAAGACATAAAACCTTAGTCCATTAAGGACTTACATAAGATCTCTGGGTGTTCACATTCTCAAGTCCCCAAGGTTGACTCAAGTAGGCTAACTATAAGCCATCCTAAAAAACCTACACATGGTATTTTGCTTGTAGGATTGAGCAGATGATTGAACAAATGAGCACATTCGTATGCTACATACTGAGTAAGTCAAGTTACCTTTTCAATTGGAATCACAAGCATGTAAGGCGTAAGGAAAAAAATGAGATCATACTAAAAACATGATATCATACCTACACGATACATTTATCTATATATGCATTATCATGATCATATATAACATTAAGATTATATGACATGCAAAAGCTTAGACAATTCATAGCTCATCACACTTATCAATACAACAAAGATATCATGGATAACACATATAAGTAATAACAAATTATTCCACATCTCACTAGACTCTTCTAATATCCACTTATTAGAGTATTTTATTAAGTTCATTTCCTAGATTTACATGACCATTAAATTAGTTATTCACCACCTACTATTCCTTTTTTTTCTTTTTCTTTTTCTTTTTCAAGTGATGAACTAATTATCACCCCATGGTCTTACATACTATGGACGTAACACCTCCAAAATTTACTATTAAAATTTTCATTTTTAAAAGTTATAAGTGGAAGAAAATATAGTAAATTTTAGGGTATTACCGCTACACTAAATATCAAACCAGTTTCCATCCACCGTTTTGATACCAAGTGTTAAGGCTAAAAATACTTGACTTAAATTCCAAGAATACAATTATAAAATAGACTAGCGCAAGAATTAGAATACATGAAATACAACCCAATAAGTGTGGTTATAAAATAAAGTCAGTAGAAATGAAATATAGAATATCATAAGAAAAATATATATTTTTTTTTGGATAGTCGTACACTCTTAACCCAATGAGAAAATTATTGGATAGTACTTGTGAGCTAACCTACAAAGACCATTGCCCATTGAATAAGCAAAGGCCTAAGAAATGAACCCTTCAGTACTATGGTACTGAGTAACCCATTATACGAGACTATTATGTAAGGCCCGTATGTAGCACATCAAATGCATCACATCAATCACATGAACATGGAATTATACATATATTAACTAAAATGCAATAATCATTTAGATTTCCATATACATTAAGATTATATGTTACTAATGCTCATTCACTTAGAATTAACAAAACTTACCAATGGAACATCCAAGCAATGTTCTTTGTGGTATAATTAGAGAGCCACATCATCTTCAACAATACACAACCCAATCAATTCACAGGTAGGCTTATAAGCCCATCAATACAATACAATACAATACTCAATCCATTAAGGTAGGCTCAAAGGCTACTACCAAATCATAAGTAGGCTCAAAGGCCAGTACCAAAACTCAAGTAGGCTCAAAGGCTGCTGCCGATACACGGGTAAGCTCAAAGGCTGCTACCAAAATATCCTAATAAACATTTTCATTTAATTATCACACAATTCCATTTTTATTTACTCGATGGGGAGACCACAAACCTAGAGACACTAAGGTATCACGTCATACTAGCACATAAGAGTAGTATAGTATCCTACCAACTATGAACCCAAGGATGCAAATGTACCCTGGTTGCACTGGTACACGAAGGTACACAATACCCTTTCGACAAGGACACCTAATCCATAAGTATGCATACCTCCTAATTAGGTCTGTAGAGCTAAATATTGTAAGATGTAGAGTCTGATTGGGGCATTAAGGCACACTAGTAAAATCTATAATAATCATTATCTAAACTACGTCTTTAGGGTAATGACTCCTTAAGAGCCATCATTTCCAATCTTGAAGCACACATTAATCACATACTTAACTATTTTTATTTGTTTCAAACATTATGAAGTAGCCAGAATTAGGATTATTGTCAATGTCAACATAAGTAGTCCACTAAGGCCATCCCAGGCTCAAGTACTCACACTTAGGCACTTTAGGTCAAAATGACCAAAATACCCCTAAGGATAAGGCTACCTCTTTACCATTCACTTTCATCATAGAATTTATTTTTATTTATCAACATGCCATCAAAAGAGTAACATACCATAATTAGACTATTGATCATGAGGTTAAGTTACCCGACACACCAAACGACTATTTTGCACATAAAATCCTAACATGCACTTCTAGAACAACCAAGCACACATTCTCATATTTAAGCCAAGAATTAATGCACTTCTTGCTTGTTTATAAGAAAAACATCATAGCATACCCCAATTTACCAAAATACCTTTAAACATGCCATAGTAATAATTATGCTGAAGCATACACATTTAACACAGCAACATCCTATACTCAGGCTTAATAATGAACCTCACATATCATGCATATTCATTAGTGTATTCATCAATGTATACTCTAAATTACCAAAATACCCCTATACCTTACAATATTCATAAAAATGCTTGAACATGTGATACTAAGGCAATAAAAACTATTCTCATATTTGACATTAGTTAATACTTACCATATATGTTTATTAGACTAATTGCCATATCACATGTAAATTACCAAAATACCCCTAGACCATAGATTATTGATTATCATGTTCACATAAATGATACTAAGATAATAAACCCCTATTATCATATTTAACATCAATTTATACTTATCATGCATATTTATTAAACTAATCACCATATTACATGTAAAATTACTAAAATGCTCCTATACCAAATTTTATTGAACATCATTCTCAAATAAGTGATACTAAGACAATAAACCTCTATTATCATATTTGACATCAATTTATACTTACCGTGCATGTTTATTAGACTAATCACCATATTACATACAAAATTACCAAAATGTTCCTAGACCATATATTATTGATTATCATGCTCAAATAATTGATGCTAAGATGGTAAACCCCTATTCTCATATTTAATGTTAATTAACACTTATCATGCATGTCTATTTGATTAATACCCCTAGTTCATGCAAAATTACCAAAATGTCCATAGGTTGTATAATATTATTAATCATACCCAAACATGCATTACTAATACCACGAACCTCTATTATCATATTTAGCACTAATTATTACTTATCATGCATAATTATTAATATGACTCCCATCGCACATGGAATATTTTTAAAAATACCCCTAGGTCATATAATACTAATAGTCATACCCAAACATGCATTACTAACACCATAAACCCCTATTATCATACTTATCATCAATTATTACTTATCATGTATGCTTATTAAGATAACTCCCATTTCACATGAAAAATTATCAAAATACTCCTAGGTCATATAATATTAATAATTATAATGGAACATGTATTTTTAATGCCACAAACCGATATTATCATTCTCAACACCATATAACACTTAGCATGCATATTAGTTAGGATGATCACCTCCATGCATTAAAATTACCAAAATAACCCTAAGCCATAAAATATTAATATTCTTACTAAGACGTGTATTTATATTACGCCAAACTCCTATCTCCATTCTTAGCAACATATATGACATGTTAGGCATCTCAGTTAGGGTTAAATATCATGATGCGTCCAAATGACCAAATTACCCTTAGAGCTCATAATAGTAATATTTTTACTTCAAGTGTCCATCCATACTCCACCAAGAATTTTATATACATATAGAATCCACCATCAAACATTAGACCACTTCTTAATCACCCTATCACACACAATGCATCATACACAAGATAATATGCATTCCTTTTTTTTTTTTCTAAGATAACATTAATAATCATGGGATCATTTGTGATATATCATATCTACACAAATCACATTCCAAAAAACCTAATATGCCAACATATGATAATCTAAATATTTTAGTAGGGTATAATGATTACTTTATTTTTAGCAAAAACCAAACTTTACCGGTATCTAGTTAAAAATGCTTAGGCTCTGTTTAATAAAATTTTATACCTAAAATAACATCACAATACAATATTAATATTAGATAAATAAAATAATAATTTTTTATTAAAAATGTTTATTAAATATACAATTAGTAAAATATCCTTATACCTTAATATTATTCAAAAATATACAAAAATGTACAGCATAACTCATGCTGCATGTGCAGGATGAGCATGTAAAATATATGGTTGAAGGAAATGGAATGGGAATAATGGGGGTGGCTAGGGAAAAGGGTTTGAGGGAGATGGTGGAGAGTGTTGGTGCTAGTTGTTTGGTGTAGGGGGGTGAGGCAGGAGGTGGATGGTGGTTGGAGGTCATGGTGTGGTGGCTCGAAGGTGGCAGAGACGGTGGTGTGGGTTGCAGGAAGGGAGGTGCAACACCCTAGATTTTCAAAAATCTAAAATTTAATATTTAACCCTTTATCTAGAATAATTTTATATTAAATTATTAGTTTAATTATTTTATGAACCTTTAATTTATAAAAATAGATATAATTATTTAATAAATTAATATAATATTTTTATCATTTTATCTTACTTTTATTTATTTAAATAAATCTCAAAATCCATAATTTTACCACTATTATTTTCCTAAATTAATACTTTGAATTTTGAATAAATTAATTTAATATTTTTTCCCTTAACCAAATTTAGCCTATTTTCTAAGCATAACTTTAAAAATAATTTTCTTTTTTTTCCTTTTCCTTTTTTTCCCCTTCATTTCCCTTCCTTTTCCTTTTCTTTCTTTCTTTTATTCTTTCTTCTTTAGGCAAGCCTGGCCTTCTTCCTCTTTTCTTTCTTCCTTCTCCAGCCAGGCTAAAACCTCCCTCTTTCTCCTTCTTTTCTTTCCACTCGGTACAGCCCAAGATCTTCTTCTTCTTTTTTCTTTCTTTCATTTCCCTTCTTTCTCCTTTGAGCCAGCCCACCTTCACCTTTCTTTTTTTTTCTCTCCCCTCCCATGCATGTTGGCCTCCCTGCCCCTTTTCTTTTCTTTCCTTTCCCGCTCGGCCTCTTTCCCTTCTTCCTTCGTCTTCCCCTGCAGCACCCCAAGTAAAACACCCCTAACCTCCAGCATCATCGCATGTCCCCCTCTTCCCTCTTCCCTCTTCCCCTACTACGCCCTTGCACTTCCAACCTGCAACCCCCTCTACCCGTTCCTTCCTTTCCATTTTAGGCCTTGCATTCCCTTCCTGTATAGCTTCCCCCTTCCCCTTTCATCCCTACACCTACCCCTTGCCTACCATCTATGTCACCTGCATATCCTCTACACCCACCTAACCTCCTGCATTGCATGCCTCTCCCTCCTTCTCTCTTCTTATTCTTCTCCTGCTCTTCTTCTCCTATGCCTCACTTCTCTTCCTTGAGATCCCTTCTTCCTACCCGATTCTCTCTTTTCCTTTATCTCCCTATTCCTCCCTTATTTTTCATTCATAGCCCCCTCCACCATCTCCAACACCCAACCAGGCACTCCTGCACCCTATTCCTGTAGCCACCGTCACTGTATCTATCGTTGTCTCCACCCTTCCTGAGCCGCTACACTTCTACCTCTAGCCACCACCTACACCCTACCTCACCCCTTGCACCCAACAGTCAACCCCAACTTTTCTCTACCACCTCCCTTATGCCACTTACCCAAGCCTTTCCCCCTTCTTCCATTTTCACTTTCCTTCACTCTATATGCATTACATGCTCATGATCCATGGGCAGCATGAGTTATGTTGTATGAATTTTGAATGTTTTAGCTAATATTGAGGTAAAATGTAGTTTGGTAATAATATGTATTTAATAAGTATTTTTAATAAAAAAATCCTTCTTTTACCTATTTACTAATGATATGTTACTTGCGACATTATTTTAGGTAAAAAATTTTACTAAACAAAGCCTAAGCATTTTAAACTAGTATATCGATTAAGTTTAGTTTTTTCTAGACATAAGGTAATCGTTATACCCCACTAAAATGTATGGATTATCGTATGTTAGCACATTAGAATTTTTAGTATATAATTTATATAAATATGATGTGTTACTATCAATCCCATAATTATTATGTTATCTTATATATGGTGTGATATGAGTAAAAGGGTGACTAAGAAAAAGGGGTTGATGTTGATGATGAGTGTTATGTGTATATATATGCTATGATAATTGAGTATGGAAGTTGTAGTGAAAATAGTACTAAAACGAGCCTTAGGGGTAATTTGATCATTTGGACATATCATGATGTATAAACCTAAATGAGGTGACTAATATGTTATATGTGTTGACAAGAATGGATATGGGAGTTTGGTGGAGTATAAATATAAGTGTTGGTAGAAATATCCATGTTTTATGGCCTAAGGGTAATTTGGTAAATTTTTATGTATGGTGTTGATTATCTTAATAAAAATGCATGCTAAGTGTTATGTGCTGTTGAACATGATGATAGGGGTTTGTGGCATTGAAAATATATGTTCCTTCATGAAAAATGATTTTTTATGTTTTAGGAGCATTTTAGCATTTTGGCATGTAAAATGGAGGTTGCTTAAATAAATATACATGGTAAGTAATGATTGGTGCTAAGAATAATAACAAGGGTGTTGTGGTGCCAATAATGTATGTTGGGCATGAGTATTAGTATTTTATGACCTAGGGGCATTTTAGTAAGTTTACATATAAAATAGAGGGTGCCTAAATAAATATTCATGATAAGTAACAAGTGGTGCTAAGTGTGCTAAAAAGGGTTTTGTGGTGTTAGAAATGCATGTTGGGTATGATTATCAATATTTTATGTATTAGGGGCATTTTAGTAATTTTGCATGTGAAATGGAGGTTAACTTAATAAATGGGCATGATAAGTAACAAATAGTGCTAAGTATGCTAATAAGGGTTTTGTGGTGTTACTAATGGATATTGAGTATGAATATTAATATTTTATGACCTAGGGGCATTTTAGTAATCGGACATACCTAATGGAAGTTAACATAATAAATATGCATGACAAGTAGCACTTGGTGATAAGAATGATAATAGGGGTTTGATGTTAGTATGATTATTAATAATAAATGGTCTATTGGCATTTTAGTAATTTCACATTTATAATGGGAGTTATCTTAATAACCAAACATGATAAGTGGTAATTAGTGCTAAGTATGATAATAGGGGTTTATGGTGTTAGTGATGCATGTGGGGTATGATTATTAATATTAAATGAAGTAAGGGTATTTTGGTAATTTTGCTAGTAAAAATGGGCTTCTTGGTAATTTTACATGTAAAATGGTGAGTGTACTAATAAACATGCACGAAAGGAATAATTTAATGTTAAATATGATAATAGATATTATGGCCTTAGTATCACATGTTCAAGCCTGATCATGAACATTATAAGGCTTAGCGGTATTTTAGTAATTTGGAGTGTATTATAAGCAGTATGCATGGTTTAGGGTTAACTGAGTAAATTAGATTGTGTTCTAATATTATTTTAATAAACATATAGGAAGTGCATTAATTGTTAATTAAGCATGAGAATGCATGTTAGTTGTTCTAGAAGTGCATGTTAGGATTTTATGTGTAAAATAATCATTTGGTATATTGGGTAACTTAACTACATAATCAGTAGTATAATTATGGTATGTTACTCTTTTATGGTATGTTGATAAATAAAAATGAATTATGTGATGGAAGTGAATGGTAAAGAGGCAGCCTTTGCTTTAGGGGCATTTTGGTTATTCTAACATAAAGTGCTTAAGTATGAGTGTTGAAACCTAGGATGGTTTTAGTGGACTACTTAAGTTAACATTGACAATAATCTTGATATTGACTACTTGATAATAATGGAAACACATAAAAATGGTTAAGTATGTGATTAATGTATTTCTCACAGTCACCTTAACTAAAGTGAAAGACCTTGGGATTGGGAATAGTGGCTTTTTAGGAGTCGTTACCCTAAAGATGTGTTTAGCCCACGATTATTCTGAATTTTTCTGGTATGCCTTAGTGCCCCAACCAAGCCCTACATCTTACTCTATTTATCTCTACATACCTAATTAGGGAGTATGAATACTTATGAATTAGGTGTCCTTATAGGTAATGTATTGTGTGTCTTCGTGCACCATTGCGACTAGGGTACCTTTGCATCCCTGAATTGATAGTCGGTAGGATAATGTGCTACTTCTATGCACCAATATGATCGACGTACCTTTGTGTCTCTTTGTTTGTGATCTCCCCCTCGAGTTAATGAAATGGAATTGGTGTGATAATTAAAATGGAAAGACACTAATCACATAAAGTGGAACACCACATAGGTCGGTATCGTGTGTAGTATATGTATTGGTCCACCAATTATAATAGTGGTCAGGAGCGTTCTACCCTAGATTATATCATATATACCAGTCCACCAGTTATAATTGTGGTTAGGAGCATTCTACCCTAGATTATATCATATGTACCGGTCTACCGGTTATAATAATGGGGCCCCCGAACCTACGTAGGTATAATTCAAGAGATAATTAATATCTAAATTAAAGGCTTAAGTCCAGATAATAATGAACGAACTATTATGACCTGTTGATGTGATATGGTAGCGGCCTTGGTGCCTTCCTTGATGGGTTGGTGTATGGTGTTGTGTTGATGAGCCAATGGGCTTGCCTTTGAGTTGAGTGGTGGTGTGCATGGTTGAGTATGATGTTGGCTATTTAATTATACTACAAAGAGTATCGCTTGGATGCTCCCTTGGTAAGATCTATTATTTCTGAATGAGCCTTTGTGACATATAATCTTGATACATGCAACCATTCACATATTTATTGTATATTAGTTATATGTATGATCCCATGTCCATGTATTTGATGTGTAGCAAATGATGTATCGTATGTGGACCCTAAATATTAGTCCTATATAAAGGGTTACTCAATTCCATAGGGTTGAAGGGTTCCTTTCATGGCCCCTACTTATTCAATGGACATGGTCTTTGCATGTTAGCTCGCAAGTGCTGTTCTAGAATTACTCTCGGGTTAGGAGCATAGGACTATCCGAGAAGATTTTTGGGTTTCCTTAAAACTCATATATTTATTGTTTCAATGATTTTATTCTATAACCACTAATAGTGGATCTAATTTCTTGTAATTTAACTATCATGCTACTTTGGTTTATGATTGAATCTTGGATTTGTGTATAATATATTTTTAGCCTTAGCACTTGGTACCGGAATAGTGGAGGGAAACCAGTCTAGTACTAAATGTGGTGGTAGCATCTCCTAAATTTACCATTTTTACTTCCGCTTATAAATTTAAAAATTAATTTTTTTAGTGTTAAATTTTGGGGGTGTTATAGGAGGTGCAGAGAAGGAAAAGAAGTGGAAGAAAGGTGAAGAGGAAGAGAAAGGGAAGGGTTGAAAATAAGGGTAGCTTGGGTGAGGTCGTGTAGGGTGAGTTGAGGTGGCAACGAGTAGCTAGGGTTTGCGGTGGTGGAGGAGAGGGAGGAGGAAGAGGTGGCCAAGGGTGGTAGGGTTGTCGAAGGTGAGAAAAGGAAAATAGAGGAAGGGCTATAGGTTAGGTTGGTGCTAGCTACTCAGGTTAGTGTAGGGGAGGAGGTAGGGTGGAGGAGCTGGCAGCATGGAGGCTGGGTTGGTTATGGAGATGACGAAGGCGGCTGTAGGGATATCGAATGGAAAAAATAGGGTAGGAGAAGAAGGGATAAAAAGAGAAGAGAGGGTTCGAGGGAAAGAGTTGATCATGAGGGAAGAGTGAGGCAGCGAAGAAAAGAAAAAGAAGGAGAAAAAGAAGGGAAGGAGAGGGCTCGGCATGCAGGGTTAGGTGAGTGTAGGGGGAGGTCGCAAGTAGGGGATAGGGCATGCGAAGATAGAAAAGACAAAAAATTGAAGGAAGAGGGGAATGTAGGGAAGGGAAGGTCCAGGGCTGCTAGGCCAGAAAAGGAAGGAAAGGGACAATAGGGGAGAAGGTGGTGTAGTGTAGGGGAAGAAAGGCATGCGAGGGGGAGAGGTGCGTTTGGCATAGGGGTGTAGACGGGGGAAGAAGGAGAGAGAGGAGACGGGTCATGCGGGGGAGAAAAGAAAAGAAAAGGAGGTGGGTTGACCCGTATAGGAGAAGAGGGAAGGAGAAGCTAGGCTGGGCTAAGGGGGAATAAAAGGAAAGGAAAGGGGAAGGCTTGGCTTGGCCTGTGTAAGAGAAGAAGAGAAGGAAAAAGGAAAGGTTGGGCTGGCCCGAGGGAAAAAAGAGAAAGAAAAGGAAGGTGGTGGTTTGGGCTGGCCTAAGGAAGAAGGAAGAAAAGAAAAGAAAAAAAAAAGGAAAAAGAAGAAACATAAGGAAAAAGGAAAAGGAAAATTTTTTAGAGTTAGGATTAGAAATTATGCTAAAATTGGCTATTGAAAAAATATTAAATTAATTTATCCAAAATTAAGGTATTAATTTAAGAAAATAATTTTAGCAAAATGATGGGTTTGAAATTTATTTAAATAAAAAGAGTAAGGTACATGATAAAAATAATCATATTAATTTATTAAATAATTTTATCTATTTTTGTAAGTCAAAGGTCTATAACATAATTAAATCAATAATTTAAAGGTTAACTTATTCTAGATAAAAGATTAAATATTTAAATTTTAGGTTTTAAAATTTTGGGGTGTCACAATGGAATCCTTTCAAAACTATAGGACATAAGGTTTAATCGAAGTCAAGTAACCACTAATGGATATAAAATTAGGCTAAAGCCAATAAAGAAATCTTTCCTTGTAATTGACTTACTCTGGTTTTCTTTTTTTATCTAGCATATAGACAATCTAGTCAATTGGTTTAGTCTAACTAGTCAATTGTTCTAAGGAACAGTTAGTTGGTTTAACTTAACTCGTAAATCGGTTTACTTCCAGATATCACATAAAATATATTTAAAACATGATTGAAGCTCTAAAATAATACCAAATCCAAACCATAAAACTATCATTGCATAAGGCCAAGATTTAACATGCTCATCTATTGAATCATAATTCACTTACATGAAATAAACCCTATTTCTTAAAATCCTTGAATGCTCCAATATGCATCACTAAAATGCCAACCATCTCATATATGCATATAAAGTTAGAAATTCACAAAGTATACTAACTCATTTACTTACTAACGCTACATTTCAAAGGCAAGAATGAGTTACATGAAACTTAACAAAATTTTCCACCAAGAAGGAAAAACCTTTAGTTGAAATATTTTAAGTTTTAAAACCTTAAAAATAAGAGGTTAAAAGACATAAACCTTCAAATAATATTTATAAATCAAGAAACTTGAATTAGGAAGGAAAACAAAATTACCACCTCTAAGAGAAACCAGAGGAAATAATTAGATGAAAGTAATACTCAACTTTTTTCTGAATTAAACTCTTTCTTACTAAAGAATAAATCAAAAGGGTTCTAGATAAAGGCTTAGAAGAGCGAAATGAGTTAGAGTGAAAGCTCAAAGTGGAAAAGAGTGAGCACAAGTGTTGAGAATCTTTGTATATTTTAGTGGTGAAAAAAAAAGTAAAAAAATAGATGATTATAGATAACTATAGCCAATGAATTGATCAAGGAATGAGTGAGATGGTGTAACAAATTAAAAATCCTAATTTTATGGTTCCAATTTGAGTTAAATGAGTGGATTTATCAAGAATAGGTTGACTTCTATTCTAAAGATTAAATGATAATTTTCTATAGAATTTAGATCAAGTTCTTCAAGAAAAATATTGAATATAAGAAAGGAAATAATAGATCGGTGTAGGAAGCAAATATCCCATTGGTGTAGTGATAACCTAGAATGAATCAGATGTTCTAGAGGCATATAGAGGAGAGAGGAAGAAGAAGACAAAGGGTGAGGTCATCCTCCCCATCGTTTGTCGAAAGTATAATTTCAAATTCTCTCGATGCAAAATTAAAGCTGGATAAATTATCAAAAAGGTGGAAGATTACTCAAGAGCAACTCAAAGTTGTATTAACAAGGTTCCATTTTTATGAAAGAAATTTTCTAGAAAAATCAATATTCCAAAGGCATTGAGCTCGATAAACTAGTTGATTAATTTATTCAGACCATTCAATTAGTTCCCCTAACTAGTCAATTGGTTCCGTTGAATCATACTTAAACTAAAAATGACAGATCAATCGATTGGTTCATAGAACCGGTTGACTAGTACAACAAGAAAAACTCTTTTTTTTTTAATTTTATCATACTTTTCCAATTCCTTATTAAATCAAAACCAAACTATAGTTCCAAATCAAGATCAAACATCACCTAAATTTAATTAAACACAAAAAATTTCCATTTTATAAATCTTATAATTATAGAGTATTACAATATTACCCCTTTAAAGGAGGATGTATCTATAAAGCTTACTAACCAAAATCCATTCACATCATCTAATACATAGCGAGTCATACATCATGTTCAACAAAGCACACAAAAGAGGTTACTACTGCCTTAAAAGGAGGGTCACACCAACATATATCACACTAAGAGAAAAAGTTGGGGTAATTTGTGTGAATCTCTTTGTTAGCCTCCCACATGGCCTCCCCGACCATATGCCATGACCAAAGGAACTTTTTAGTGGGACTATCTTTATGTTCACAATGCTTACCAACCATTCATCATAAGTTATATACTCATCAAGCTTTAACGTCTCTAGATGGATGATTTATAAAGGGTCTACTAGGTACTTCCTCAACCGAAAAATGTGAAAGATATTTTGTACATGTGAGAACTCTATTGGTAGGGACAACTAATAGAAAACCTTACCGACCAGATCTACAATCTTCTATGGTCCAATATACCTTTGATTGAGCTTACCCTTCTTGCTGAACCTCATTACTTCTTTAGTGGGAGAGACCCTCAAAAGGACTTTATCACCCACCTCATAACCTTTGGTTAGTCTCTTCTAATCTATGTAGCTCTTTTGTCAATCTTAGGTTTCTCTCATATGGTTATAAGTTAATCTAATTTGTCTCATCACCTCCTCAATCATGTTCAATCCCAAAACAATCATCTCACTAATGTTGCTCCAGTTGAAGGGACTACGACACTTATTCTCATTCAAGGCCTCGAATAGCGTGGTAACTATTGTTGTATACGAATTCGATCAAGTTTAGGAGGTCATCCCAACTGCCTCTAAAGTTCAATACACATTCCGTAACCATGTCATCTAATGTTTGAATGGTATTCTCTGTCTGACCATCTATAGATGGGTGAAAAGTAGTACTCTTCTTTAGCTGAGTGACGAAAGTAGCCTAAAAATTTTACCAAAAGTGTGATATGAATTTGGAGTCTAATTCTAACACGGTGTCTCTAGGGACCCCATGTATTCTCACAATGTGCTTTTTGTAAGCGGTAGCTAACTAATCCATACTCCATGTCATCTTCATCAATATAAACACTATTAACTTAGTCAGGTGATCTACAATGATCCAAATAGAATCAAAACCATTATAGTTCTTTGCAATTCTGACCATAAAATCCATATATATACTATCACACTTCCCCTCTTCCAGTAGTTTTACTAACCTTGTTGGTATCTTATGATTGATCTTGACCTTATAACATGTCAAACATCCGGCAAAAAACTCTACAACCTCCCACTACTTATGGGGCCACCAATATACCTTCTTCAAATCCTTATACTACTTATTCCCTCCACGATGGATAGAATAGGGAGTACAATGACATTTTTCTAGAATTTTATGCTTGAGCTCAACACATCCTTATGGTACACACCACCTACCATGGTATAGGCACATCATAGAGATAATGCCTTTGAATCTTCAAAGCAAACACTACTACAACAAACTCTAAATCATGTATTAGATAGTTTTTTTCATTCAAATTCAATTGTCGAGGGGTATAGGCCACTACTCTCCCATATTGCATCAACACACAACCTAATCCATGCTTAAAAGCATTTCTATACACCTCAAAACCATTCGATCCACTTGGCAATGTGAGCAATATAGTTGAAGTTAAATGATTATTCAATTTCTTGATGGCTTCGCTACACTTTCATCCCACTAGAAACTTATAACCTTCTTCAGCAAATTAGTTAACAGATGAGCTATCTTGGAGAAGTGTGCAACAAGTCTACTGTAGTAACCGACCAATCCCAAAAAATTGCACACATCCTTGATAGATGTTGGTGTTGGCCACTTGGAAACTGCATGGACCTTCGAAGGATCCAGTAACACACCATCCTTCAATATTATATGCCCAAGGAAATCTACTTGATCTAACCAAACCTCACATTTCAAAAGCTTAGCACATAGTTGGTGTGCTCTCAACAATGCTAATGTTTATCTTTGATATTATTTGTGCTCCTTCTGGATATTAGAATATATGAGGATATCATCAAAGAACATCATGATGAACTTGTAACACCCCCAAATTTACTACTGAAATTTTTTTTTGAAAAGAATAAAGCGGAAGCTATGAGAGAATTTAGGAAGTGTTACCGCCACATCTAACACAAGATAAATGTCAACCATCTATCTCATGTTAGATGCAAGGCTAAAACCTGTCAAACAATTAAAATAAACTTAAAAGGTAAAATCCTCAACATAATTAATTTAGATAAGTTTAAGAGCTAATTTATCCTAAATAAATGAGGTTTATTAAATTATAGTTTTTTTTAAATACAAATATACATAAAATAAAATACTGAATATTTATAAATTATTATTGGAAGATTTTGTCTAAAATTTATTAAACAAAAATTATTTTGAAACGATCCGAACGCTTAAAATTAATAAAAAGCTATATAAAGAATTTCAGAAACATTTTCGGGAGAATTTACCAACGAATATAAAAATTTATATTATTTACGAAAATATATTATAAGACCTCGAAAAATTATTTAAAAGTATATAATGAAATATTTAAGTCAAATTCGAATAAACCGATATTAATTTAAATAATTTCCGAAATTAGTTTTCCGCAAATCAAAAAGTGTAAAACAGAAGAAAATTAATTTCGGAAAGAACTTCTTAAATAAATCTTTTAAATTTAAAATTTCCCAAACATATTAACTATTTTCAAAAATGGATAAATTTAGAGTCGGAAATATTTTCTATGGATAAAATCATGAAAATAAATTAAACTATTTAAACAGAAATTCTATAATTTAAATAATATATTTCGTTAACGAAATATAACTCCAAAATAAAGTCGTAGTCACACGATGAAGTTATAATTGAAAATGAATCTAAAATATAAAAATCAAAATACGAGAAAGAAAGGGAATACATACTTTTAACCGAAAATCGAAATCATAAGAATATAATAAAATCATGGTCGTGAATGAATGGTTCGCAACGACCACGATTAATTAAATTCAAATATGGATTCAAAATCGTCGATAAATCCATAAAACGAATCGAAATTAAAATAATTAGATATTTGCATCAAATTAAGCTAATAAAATCATTAGGCTTAATAAAATTAGATTTCAAAAATACGGGGTATTACATAACTTATCTAATTTTTTTTTTGGAAAATCTAGTTCAATAGAGACATGAATTTTGTTGGCTCATTAATTTTCCGAAAGGCATTACTCTGAACTCATAAAGGTTGTGTCTGGTCCAAAGTATCGTCTTTAGAATATCTTGTTCAGTGACCCACAACTAGTGGTAACCTAACCAAAGATCAATCTTGGAGAACATTATGACTCATTTTAGATGGTCAAACAAATCATTGATTTAAGGTAACAAATATTAGTTCTTCATTGTAACCTTATTCAACTCTCATTAGTTGATGCACAGCCTCAGATATCCATCCTTCTTCTTAACTAAGCCTTAAGCTTGGTTGAATGTAAGAGCGATGCTCCCTAGGGAAATACACTTGGTTGAACGTAGCCCTTCTCCAAAAAATTTCTATCTGAGCTTTAAGCTTATTTATCTCTGTAGGTACCATATGATATAAAGCTTTGGATACTAGCTCCATCCCTATAAATGAGTCCACAATAAACTCAATATCTCGAACAGGTAACATGCCTAAAATATCATTAGGAAACATATCAAGATACTCTTGGATCACCAGAACTTGCTCTAGAGGTGTCTCATTGATCTTAGTATCTCAAACACTGTACAAGAAGAGCAGATATCCCTTTTGAATGGGGCTACTCAACACAATTTCCAACATGGCCTTCACAATAGGGTTAGGTTCACACTTTCAGTAAGAGACACTAACACCATTTATTATTTGAAGAACCATACACTCCTATGCTCATTCTATTAACAATCAATAATTTCCCACCATATCTATGCCAACAATTACATCAAAATTTCCTACTTCAAGCTCCATGAGATGTAACAACCCCAGCATTCACAACTAAAAATATTTGTTTTATTAAAATTTGAGCGAAATCAAATATAATAAATTTTGAGGATGCTACTGCCACACTTAGTATCAGACCGATTCTCCTCCACCATTTTCTAGTATCAAGTGCTAAGGCTTAAAAGAAGAGAACAAACTTTACACAAATCCAAGATTACAAAATTAAATTAGAGTGGCGCGTTAAATTAAATTACAAGAAATAGAAACCACTAATAGTTCTACACTGAAACCTACAAAGTTGAGAAAGGGAAAGTAGAAGTTTAGAGGAAAACATTGAAATCTTCCTGGATAGTTCTATGCTTTTTAACCCAAAAATAAAGTCTAGATAATAGCTGTAGGCTAACCTATAAAGGATACTGTCCATCGAATAGGCAGGGGCCCACAAAAGGAACATTTTAATACTATGGTACTGAGTAACCCTTTATACAGAACTAAAAGGCGGGGCTCACATGCAACACATCAATCAAACATAAGAATAGTAGATTACACATATACATGAAATGAGATACAATAATCATTAGCATGAATACTTACCTCAAGGTTATTTATGATAAGGTTTATTCACTTAGAATTAACATCACTTACCAAGAGAGCATCCAAGGAAAGCTCTTTGTGGTATAATTAAGAGGCCAACATCATACTCAATCATTGCATACCATCACTCAATTCCAAGGCAGGCACCAGGGTCACAATCTTACCATAACAACAGGTCATAGCCATACAATTATTATTTTCTAGACTTAAGCCATTAATTAGATATTAACCATAATCATATATTGAATTATATCCATGTAGGTTCGGGAACTCCTCTATTATAACAAGTGGACCGGCAGGACAAAATGCACCTGGCTACTATTATAACCGGTGGACCGGTAAATGTATACAATCTCCAGGACAACACACACCTAGCCATTATTATAAACGGTGGACTGGTAAATATATGTAATATCTAGGACAACACACACCTAGCTACTATTTTAACTGCGGGACCTATAAATATATACAACTCTAGGGCAAAACATTCTTAGCCACTATTATAACCGGTGGAACTATACAAACTATATAATCCACATTGTCCCGACCTATATGGCGTTCCACTGTAAGAGATTAGTGTCTTTCCATTTAATGTGCATACCAATTCCATTTATTTAACTAGAGTGGGAGATCACGAACCCAGAGACACAAATGCACACTAGTCATACTAGCACATACAAGTAGCACAATATCCTACCGACTATCAACCCAGGGACGCAAAGGTACCTTGGTCGCACTGGTGCACAAAGACACACAGTACCCTACCAATAAGAATACCTAACCTATAAGTATGCGTATCCCCTATAAAGGTACATAGAGCTAAACAAAGTAAGATATAGGGTCTAAATGGGGCACTAAAGCACACCAGCAAAATCCAAAATAATCTTGGGATAAACCACGTCTTTAGGGTAACGACTCCTAAAGAGCTACTATTTTTGATCTCGAGGTCTTTCACTTTATTTATTAGTGTCTTAATTAAGGTGACCATGAAAAATACATGCATCACATACTTAATCATTTTTATTTGTTTCTATTGTTATTTAGTAATCAATGACAAGATTATTGTCCATGTGAAGTTAAATAGTCCACTGAGGCCATCCTAAGTTCCAATACTCATATTTAGGCACCTTAGGTGAAAATGACTAAAATACCCCTGAGGCTAAGGCTACTTCTTATTATCCACTTCCATCACATAATTCATTTTTATTTGTCAACAAGCCATAATAGGTCAACATATCATGATTATACAATTGATTATGAAGTTAAAGTACCCTACACACTAAAGGATCATTTTACACATAAACCCTAACATGCACTTCTAGAACAACTAGCACACATTCCTTTGCATAATTAACAATTAAGGCACCTCTTGCATTTTATGAAAATAACATCATAACACACTGTCAATTACCCATTCAACTCTAAACCATGCATTTTCTTTATGATATAATCCAACTTACTGAAATACCGCTAGCCTTAAAATATACATTATTATACTTAAACAAGTAATACTAAGGCCATAAACCCTTATTCTCTTATTTAACATTACTTATCACTCATTATGAAGGTTCATTAGACCAATCGCCATATTACATGCAAAGTTACCAAATTACCCCTTCTTCCTTACAAAATTACTAAAATATCCTTTTTACCTACAAATTTACTAAAATACCATTTCACTTTTCAAATTACCAAAATACCCTTCTTACTTGTGAAATTACTAAAATGCCCTTCTTACTTACAAAATTACTAGAATACCCTTCTTACTTGTACAATTACCAAAATATCCATGTTACTTGCAAAATTACAAAAATCCTTCTTACTTGTCAATTTACTAAAATTTCCTTCTTACTTACAAATTATCAAAATACCCTTCTTACTTATAAATTTACCAAGATAGTCTTCATAATTACAAAATTATCAAAATACCCTTCTTACTTGTAAAAATTACTAAAATGCCCCAAGGTTATTTATTATTATTGATCATGCCACACATACTTTATTAACACCACAAAATCGTTATTATTATTCTTAGCATGAATATTACATATCATGCACTTTTATTTGAGTGACCTCCACTTTACATGTAAAATTACTAAAATACCCCTAGCATATACAATCATTAACATCCATAACCCACATGCATCATTTAACACCACAAAACCCAAATTATTATTTTAAGCACCCATTATCACCTACCATGCACATTTACTTAGGTCGCTCCCATTGAACATGTAAAATTACTAAAATGCCCCTAGAATATAAAATATCATTTTTCATGATGGAACAAGTATTTTTAATGCTACAAACTCCTATCGTCATTTTCAACATCCCGCAACACTTAGCATGTATTTTCATTAAAATTATCAATTCTCTACATGAAAATTACCAAATTACTACTAGGCTATAAATATGGATATTTCTACTAACACTTATACTTAAACTCGACCAAACTTCCATATTCCTTATGGTTCATATTAGCATCAAATATAACACATTAGGTATCTCCTTTAGGTTTAAACATTATGATATGTCTAAATAACCAAAATGTCTCTAGGGTTTATATTAGCATTATTTCAACTATAAGTGTCCATATTTACTTAGCATACTATACATATGCGCATAACATCATTATTAACGTAAATCCCCTTTCTTAACCACAATTTCCACATTTGTCACATTACATATAGTATAACATGCTTTTCTTCCTATCTTTCAATTTAACATTAAAAATCATAAGGTGATTAACAATGCATCATATACAAACAAAACATATACCTAATCCCTAATATGATAACATATGTAAATCCATACATTTTAGTAGGGTATAAAAATTATCTTATTTTCTGCAAAAATAAAACTTTACCAGTGTCCCGATTTTAAAGCTTAAGCTTTTATTAGTAAAAATTATACCTAAAATTAATGTCACAAGTAGCATATTAGTAGTAGATAATTAAAATAATAATTTTTTATTATCAAAAGGCTTATTAGATACCATTATTACTAAACCATAATATACCTCAAAATTAGTTAAGTAATCCTTAAAATTATGCAGCACCACTCACGCTGCCCATGTAGGGTAAGAATGCATGCATGAAAGGGGGCAAATGGGGTGGTCTCAAGTTGTGGCTTGATGGAGGATTTGGGGTTGGTATTTGGGTGCACGAGTGATGTAAGATATAGATGGTGGCTGAGGGTCAATGGGTGGTGGCTCAAGGGTGGCGGAGACGATGATGGCGATCGATAAAAGGAAGATGCAGAGAAGGGGGAAGAATAGGAGGAATGGGTAAGAAAGAGGATGAAATGAGGGTTGTAGGGGGATTTTAGGCAGGCTGAGGCAGGTGGGGGTGGTGTTAGGTGGCTGAGGGGTGCCTTCGGTGGCGGCAGAAGAGGGGAAATGACTGTGAGGTTGTGATGCAGGGAGTGGGTCGAGAGGAGTAGAAAAGAAAAGGGAGAGGGATTTAGTTATGGGTAGAGGGCATGGCAACTATGGGTGGTGTAGGGAGGAAGTAGGGGAGGCAGGGGAGTCAGTGTGGTAGCTGGTTGGGCAGTGGAGATAGCGGATAAGGGTAGCGCAACACAAATAAGGGAGAAGAGAAAAAATAAAGAAAGGGGCGATCAAGCGAGAAGAGAAGGGGCTCAAGGGGAAGAAAAATAAGGCAAAGGAGAAGAAAAGAAGGAGAAGAAAAAGAAGAGGGGCATGCTTGGTGCAAGGCTTAGGTGGGTGCAGGGGGAGTGTAGGCATTATGCAGGGTGGAATAGAGGGGAAGAAGAGGAAAGAAGATGGAAGGGGAAAGGATGAGGGAGAGAGAGAGGTTTCAGGGGGTGTGTATGGTGGAAAATGGAAGGGAAAAGGATGAGGGAGATAGAGAAGTTGCAGGATGGGATGGTAAGTGCAGGGGGGTTGGTGGTAGGCATGCAAGGTGTAGGCAAGGGGTGTTTGGCTTCATCAACTCAAGGGAGAAGAAGGAATAAGAAAAGAAGAAGGAGGTCAAGTGGGGGAGGAAGAAACGAATAGGCCAACCCATGCGAAGGAGAAAGGAAAAAAAAGAAAAGGGAAGAGAGTTAGGCTAGCCCAATGGGGGAGAAGAGAAAGAAGAAAGAAAAGAGGGGGAGGGATGTGGGCTAGACATGTAAGAAGGAGGAAATTAAAAGAAGAAAGAAGGGGCTTCAGCCCAGCGGGGGAAAAAAGGGAGGGGGCCAATTAGCCCAAAAAGAAAGAAAGGAAAAAAAAAGGAAAAAAGGAAGGACAAAGGAAAAAGGACAAAATAAAAATAAAATAATTTTTTGAGTTTGGATTAGAATTAGTTTGATAGAAAAAATTATTTATTTAAAACTTAAAGTATTAATTTAATAGGATAGTTTTAGTAAAATTATGCGTTTGAGAATTTATTTAAATAAAAAGAGTGTGATAAAATAATAAATTATTTATTTTAATTTATTAAATAATCCTATCCAATTTTTTTTTATAAATCAAAGGTCCATAAAATAAGTAAATTAATAATTTAGGATTTAATTATTTTAATAAGGGGTAAAATATTAAATTTTAGATTTTAAAATTTTTGGGTATTACATGATATCTAAGAAAAACACTTCTCCCTTAATTATTAAGAGAACCCCTTTATAAATCCTAGAGCATGAAATTTAATCCTCAAAGTTAAGAAAATAGGAGTAAAAATACTCGAACTTTCGTCTGAATACTGAAGGTAGTTGGAAAATCGTTAAATCAATCGGTGGTGTCGGCTTAAACATCTAAAATGTCAGGAATATTTAAAGAAACTTTAATACCGTCTTGTGATATTAGCTAAAGGCATTTAAAATTAAGCAATTTAACATTTGAAAACATCACAAAAGTAGAAAATACAGAACACGCTTAGGAAAAATAGAGTTTTATCACCACACCTAATATAGGATAGACCTCTACCACATGTCCCATGTTAGAGAAAAGGATATGAAAACTAACTCACTCAAATATAATAATAGAGTGTGCGAGAGATATGATATAAAACTATTATGAGAAACTATTTACAAATTAAGACCTTCATAGGTCCCTAGAATATTTAAATGTATAGGTTAAAGTGAACTTAAAGTACTGAAATAAAAAAAAAATGATAAAGGTCAAAACCCAAAAACCTAGTCCATTAAGAACTTACATAATATGGTGTCCATGCTCTCAATCCCCCAAGCTTTACATAAGGTAGGCTAACTATTGGGCATCCTCAGAAACCTATACATGATCTTCTACTCCTAGGATTGAGGAGGTGACTAAATAAATGGACACATATATATGCTATGTACTGAGTAAGCCAAGTTACTTCCTCAATAATATTCACAAGAACATAAGGCCTAAGGAAACAAATGATATCATAATAAAAACACGATATCATAATTACACAATACAGTTAGCTATACATGCATTATCATGATCATATAATGTATCAATATTTCATTCCATGCAAAGACTTAGACAATTCATAGCTTATGACACTTATCAATACAATATATATCATGGATAATACATATAATTAATAGAAAATTATTCCATAGTGCACTAGAATCTTCTACTATACACTGACCGAAGTATTTCATTGGGTCTATTTTCCAGATTTACATGACCATTAAATTAGTTATTCACTAACCATTATTCCCTTTTTCCTTTTTCTTTTTTCTTTTTTGAGTGATGGACCGATTACCACCCCATGATCTCATATACCAAGGAAGCCTATACAAACTAGAGGATATATATTTTGATCAAAACCAAGTAACCAATAATAGAAATAAAGTGTGGTAAAATCCAAGTAACCACCAATTGACATAAAGTCTAGTAGAAGCCAATAAATTATCTAGATGGCCAGACCCTTTAATGTTGATACTCCCTAGTACATCATTAGTGTCTAGAGTAGGCAAGGCACCATGATCTACTAGGATCTCTCCCAAAAACAAAGCTCAAAGACACCAATAAATGCCCTAAGATAGACTAACATTTGGTAGTTAATCAAGGATTAGGTAATCTAAACTCATGCACAACTCGATTATTTGCCGCTTTAAGTGATTAGTGTGTTATTCTCTAATGTTATGTTATCACATAAGACCTATACAATAACCAAGTAACACGTCCACCTAATCATTCTAGCTTAATCATTGTTACCCTTCAAACCATGTGGTGGGACTTTCATTAGTTCTTAGCCAAGTTTAAATTAATCCATTAAGATGATCCATTTAGGCCAATAATTCATATTACACCATCCATTTGTAGCATCATAGCATATACCTTATGATTTTTCCATTAAAACCTTATGGCTACACTTATTAAGAATACCAAGAATTATGAATCATTTCATCCATCTAATAGGTCAATTAATTCATACCAAGATGTGTGTGCTCATCATTAAAGAATTATATTATAGCATAATATCAAGTTTCAACTCATATTGAGTTAAAAAGACATAAATAACATACTCTGGTCAAACTGATCAATCAATTTGGGCTAACAAGACTATCAATTTGGATTAGCCAAACCTCAGGGTTCCTTGAACAAGTCGATTGTTCTATGACCACTTGATCGATTCTGAAAAATTGATCGATTGGTTTGGTTAGATCAATTGGATGTTCTACGTACCTGCCAATTAGTTCTATAAACTAGTTGATAGGTTCCTTTAAATCATACTCAAGCTTAAGAATAATAAACTAGTCGATTTGTTCATTGAACTGGTTGGCTGGTACACTAAAAAAAACTCATTTTACTTGATTTTTCCATATGTTTTTAATTCCTTATTAAATCATAACCAAAATATAGTTCTAAATAAATATTAAACATCACCTAAATTTCATTAAACACAAAATTTACCATTTTATAGATCTTACAATTTTGGGGTATTATGTCCACTTTAAATATTAATATTTCATGAGATAATCACAAATATCACATATTGTATAATAATTCCAATTCCAAAATTAACTAGTTTTACTTTGTTACAATTATGTAAATCAACATTAAGGTCAATAGTCCAAGTTAGAGTTAAAGCCAAAGCTAAGGTTAACCTATCAACACACTAAGGCCCTCCTATGTCCAATTATTCACATTGAGGTGTATTAGGTTTAAATTGACCAAAATGGCTTTAAAATGTTAATTACACAATATTATCCAACTCACTAATCTTTATTATAATGATAATTTGTCATGAAAAGGTTAAACGATAATAATTTAAAACACTTTAGTGTACAGGTAATTTATAAAACTTAGCAATTGATTGTATTTTCCTTTATGCAAGTATTTATCATCTTTTGCATACCATCTCTAAGCATGCATTTTCATAAGGTTATATATTCCATGAAACCATGCATACAAAATTAAAGCATGACTCAACATTTAAGATAATGTTTAATATCATAATACATGCAAGAACACATTTCTATCCTTAGAGCATGTGAATAACAATTTGCACAAAACTAACCCTAATCATACTACGCAAATAGCTTAACAAGTTCATATACCCTAACCAAACCTTATTCATGCATGCATTAACCTTTTTCATATTCCACGCATATAACCCATATTTAATAACATGTCAAACATATATGCTAACTATTTAAGATCATGCTTTCACCTTATCACACATTTTCATAATAATTGCATAAAATAAAACCCTAGCATGATTCTAGTTCTTGAAAATGTATCATACTCATACATAAATTCTACCATCTCATGAGTGATTGGATTTACCTAATTTCAAGCTACATAAAATCACAAAAGTTTGCCTTCTTGGTTGTACCTCAAGGATTACCTGAGAAAGCAACACCCAACAACAATTATTAGCATCTAACACAATACAACAATCAACAAAATTAACAAAAAATAAATAGAGGAGAACATAAGATAACTAAGGAAAATGAAAGCTACGCAAGGTAGCAACTTAACAAGGGAGCAACAACGGGTGAAGCTCATGCTGATAAGGGTTTGCAACATGAGATATTCACACTAGGAGAAGCAAGCAATGTTAATAACTCACATAAGAGGGGAGGTGCAACATGAGTTGCCCATGTAGAAAGGAGGGGTCATCATCTAAAGGTTACGCAACAAGGGCTTGGCAATGTTAGAAGATCACACAAGGAAGACATTTGCAATGTTAGAGGCTCATGTTGTTAAGGTATGGCTTCACATCAAGGTTTGAAAATGCATGAAGCTTGCATGACTAAGGAGGAAAGAACACAAGGGGTTCACACAACCAAAGGTGAGTAGTGTGAGGCATAGGTAAGCTCAACCAAAATCTTAAAATAATGATGGAGAAGATGGGGGAGGGTACAAATAGAAGCTAAGGAGAAAGGGGAGAAGTGTGCAAATAAAAAGGGCACAAATTTAGGCTGGATCAACCACAAAAAATTATGGAGGAAGAATGGCTTATATGGGAAATAGTGGTAAGAAAATTGTTTGGGCAAGCTGGGTTGGTGAAGGATAACAGGGACAAGAAGAATAAGGCATGAGTTGCATGGCTTAGCATAATAAATGGCACGCACAGGGGGTGATGTGTTGAGAAGGACGATGTTACAACTTAGTTAGGGATTCTAGTTACTAAAATCAAATAAAAGAAAATAGGAAAATAATCAATTCTAAGGTTAAGGTTCTATAGTTAAACCAACAGAGGTTAGGGGCCGAAACTACTATTATAATCAATCATCCAAAGTCTATTTAATTTTAATCTAAATTTATATATAATTCATCGTAACAATACATTTAATACATAATATACTACAATAATTATCATAATTAATTAAATTTAATTACTAATTTTATAATTAGGGCTTCTATTAATAGAATATTATACATGCCCATCCCCAAACCCAAAATATATTCACATCATCAAACTCATCATATTCTCTCATTTCTGCTAATGGGAAATCTCCACCCCAATTCCCATGGGGACTAATCCCCTAATCTCTATCTTTTATCCCTGTCCCTATCATCTAAACCTAAAAAAATTTCAAAACAAGAATAAAACTATAAATCTCTTAAAGACATTTTTTTCTATATATATATGGGGTATATTTAGTGAGAACAACCCTTTACGGTGAGAACTAAAAGTCACACTAGTTTCCTAAGATACTTATAATAGTTTTCACCACCTATTGCTGATAGTTTTCACCATCTATTGTAGTTAGTTTCTTAATTTGAAACATAAATATCTTATATTTATAAAAATGCCATCGTATATTTTCCTAACACTTGAATACTATAGTTTTTTTAGAGACTTGTAGGAGTTTATTCTACCTATTAGAGGTTATTTCTACTACCTACTGTATGTAATTTCCTAACCTTAAATATAAATATCTAATATTTATAAAAATGATACTATTTGTTCTAACACTCAAATACTGTAGTTTTCTGAGAGACATATAGTTGTTTCTTCCACCTATTAAGAGTAGTTCTACCACCTAAGGTAAATAATTTCTAAATTTAAAACATAAATACATGATATTTACAAAAATGCCACCATTATTTTCCTAACACTCAAATACTATAGTTTTTTTAAGACTACTTCTAGTAGTTTTCTCTAAATAGTAATAGTAATTTCCATCACCTATTGTGGGATACAAATTTTTTGGAATGGGTTGACAAACAGGGACATTAATCTTATCCCTTCCTTTCCCCAATTCTATTTCTAAAATATTTTTCAAACTCATCCTAATCTCCTAAATCATTCTGAATCCAACTTTGAATAGAGAATCTGAGACATAGCTTTGAACTTGTAAGAATTATTATTATATCCATTTAGATGCTTAGTAAAATAATTGTATAATTGTAACAAATTGCACAGTTCTTAGCTTGCTCCTGATTGCACGGTTTGCACACTATCTGAGGTAATCGATTGAATCTTGGTGTGATTGGTTGGAAGAAAAGGAAAGATGAGAGGGTCCTATGTATAGGAGGCAATGGGGTCAGGCGGGTCAAGTTCGAATTAGGTTATAGCGAGTCAAGTCGTTCTTGGGTTAGGTTGTTTGCAGATCATTTCCTTTGCAGATTAATTGTGAGTCATATTAGGTTATTTCAGGTTGTCTTATTATATGGGTCAGGATGGGTTTGGGTTGAGATAGTTAGGGTTCAAGTCGAGTTAGGTCAGGTTCAATTATTTCATATTAGCTTATCGGATTGGGTCGAGTCAGATCTATGGATGTAAATGGGGTGGATTTTACCTAAAATATGATGGGTTTTATCCGTTAGATACTTAAACAAATATGGACAAATCAATATGAAGGATAGAAAAAAATACCCATGGGATACGAGTATGGGATATCTATATCAATACCCATACCCATACCTATTTCTATATCCGTACCCATTTACCTGATACATAATTATCCTTGTACCCTTAATTTTCAAATAAATATAGTATAAATTAAGTTTAAAGTTTTCATTTGGCTTAACTCTAAATGGATTTATCCCCTATATAATAATATCCATTAACAAGTAAATAGATTATTCGTTATGTAATAGATATCTAACGAATACTGATATGGATGTATAAGTGTATATTCTTTTGGGTACAGGTATGACTTCAGGTAAGGATATGAATACGGGTATGGGCATACCAATCAGGTCTGAATTAGGCTGAGAAAGCTCATATAAGGGTGATTTCGTACTCGAGTTAATTTGATAGGTCAAGTTTAGGTTAACTTGATGAATTATATCTTTTTAGGTTTTGATTGGTTGGGTTGGGTTTAGGCTGAGCTAATCTTCGATCAAATCACTTTAAATTTAGTTTAAATCGGATATTGACCACCAAAATTAATATAAATTATTAATCTCGTATGCAAGCATTAAGTTGAACTTTATATAAGCATGTGATTAATAATGTATTATTAATTGCTATTTGTTTATTATTATAGCTTTATAATGTTGTGTTTTTATATAAAAAAATAAAATTAGAATATCATTGGCGAATAAGTTAGTTCACTGTAAAAGTAAGAAAAATAAATAAAATTTAAATAATAATATATTTTTAAAAGCTTTAAATAAATAATAGGATATGTGTATTTTTTATTATCATAAATGATTAATATCAAATTTGGTTTTGTCAAGTCGGGTTGGTTTACGAGGGGATCGAGTTGATAACGGGTTGGGTTGGTGGTGGGTTCGATTGATGTTGGGTTACGGGTTGGGATCAGGTTAGGTTTGGGTCAGGTTGGATCTCTTATATTCGGGTAAGTGTTAGATCAGATCAGCTTTTGCCAGCTCTTAGTCATATGGTATATTTTGGTTCAACTTGGAAGGAAGAGTTACTTCTTAAATTCTACTATAAGGATTATGTTGGGAAATAGTAACAACATCATGTTTTGGCACGATAAGTAGTTGGAATAGGATATTCTGAAAAGTTTATTTCCAAGATTGTTCTTGGCGTCACATAAGCAAGGGGATAGAATAACGGATATGGGTTTCTGGGATGGTGTGATGTGGTGGTGACACTTATCGTGGGGTCAAAGAATTTTTACTAGGGAGGAAGAGCAGCCAAAGAAACTGGGTCATTTTATTAGGTAATCTATCTCGAGTAAAGATAGGAAGGATTCGATTGGCTAAGCTTATGACAATAAAGGGATTTTCTCGGTTAATTCCTTTTGTGAGACCTTGTATTAGTTTCTTAACAATGATGGAAAGGGTAGTAGTGACTACAACAGACTTTGGATTGGCATCGTGCCACCAAGGATCAAACTCATTGCATGGTTTGCCATTCAATAGAGACTTAACACCAAGGACGTTCTAGCGAGGCTCCATCTCATTGACATAAGGGGGTCGGGTTTCCCTTTCTGTAAGATTGAGCAAGAGTCTGTCAACCACGTGTTCCTCCACAGCACAGTGATGGGTAGAATCTAGTATGGGATTTGTAGTTGGATAGGATACACTCGAGTAATGCCGAGATCTATCGTTAATAATGCTCTCACCTGGCTTGGAGGTAGAAGGAGGGGTCTTAGGGAGCAAATTTGGAATGTTGTATTTTTTTCAATAATGGGAGTTTGTTGGATATACAGAAACAATATAGTGTTTGAAAATCAACAAGTATGCATTCAATGGATGGTTCTTCTTGTCAAAATGAGGATCGGATTCTGGATTAAGAATAACCGAGAGGATTTTCATTATAGAATCAACGAGATGTTCCACCACATTCAGACATTCTTTTGAGTTTTTATTCCTCTTGTGTTATCTTTTTTCAATCTCTATAGTTTGTATCATTTTCTTTCTCAACTATATAAAAAAAGGGTAAAAAAAGTGGTACAGTGGTCCATGTAGTTTAGACATCTCATAACTTCGAAAGAAATTTGATGTGTTGCTCTTGGAGATCTGATAGGGAATGCAAATTATATTACGTAAGTGAGCCAGTATATAAAATAGTACCATGTAAAGAAACAGAATCAATAAATAAAATCCTTTTCGACACACACATCATGTTCATCTTCACTCTCTAGGCTCTACCTCACACAATGTAAACCAAGACCTTGTCGATAGCCATTCAACCTCAGCTCTGGCAGTACCTTCCTCTAATCACCGGCTTCATTTCTAGATGGATGTATATTTAGTAATTTATTGAAGAATTATTCTTCATAGGATGGAGAAATTTTTACATAGGGCTTATTTTCTTGCTTTTTAATATGTTCATGAATTAATCTTATAAATTTAAGTTATACACATTGGTCTATTACTCAGTTAATATATTGATGAATATTATTTTTTGAGTCAATGAATATTAGTCCATAGGTTGATGAATATGTAGTTTTAGAATTAATGAATATTTAGCTCATAGTTGGTGAATGGTTTATGGATGAATATAAAACTTTTGAGGTGATATATATAAGTCTTTGATCTAATAAATATTATATAATTATCCTTTGAGTTAATAAATATTTAGTCTTCAAGCTAATGAATATTCACCAAGTGAAAGGCAAATATTCTTCAACTAGAGAATTGTATCAAAAGTTGATGATTATTCCTTCTTCTTGTTCTTTTTTTCTTACCTAATGCATACTTGCCTCTTAGTTGAATAATTTTACCATCTTTGGATAGATGAATATGAGAATTTTAGCTGATAAATATTAGTATTTAAACTAATGAATATGATTATATATAAGGTAATTTAGATAATTTATTTATTTTTGTCTCAGAAGTATATTAATATGAGTATCTATTTGTATATAAAAATTAGAAAAATATTGTCGTGTAGTTATTTTATTTTTTTAGTAATCTAAAATTAGAGATATTTTAGTTTAAAATTGCAGCACAAAAGTGAATCACATAAAAACTTATACTTCTAATATTATGTGTTCCCCCTTATACAATAAATAATTCTTTTTTTTTCTATCTTGTACATGGGACCACCTCACTAGTAGGTTGTGTAAATTAAAATATCAATATTTGATTGAATATTTTTTTTTCTTTACAGATATCATATCCCATTGGATATCAAATATCCCGCTTCCAAATATGCATTTGATCATCTCATATACCCCACTTTTGATCATCTTAAATATCCGTACAACCATGAAGAAAAACATCCATTATATATAGTGGTATAGGTTATTTATAAACTACACCAATAACTCAAAGAATTATCCCAAGACCACTACTATGCTCAGACAGTAGGGCCAATCCCAACTTATAGGCCCAATTCATATAAGAAACTTGGTCTTGAGGCCTAGTCCATGATACGTTGCTTTAGAGACCCTGATATTAGTTGATAACCATATGTATTAGTCTTCTTACAATAAGTGGCTTGCATAAGATCTCCTTCCCATTCACCCTTCCATTGTACTCACACTACAAGAACATGAAAAAGGATATTTCGCAACTTGTTTTAGCAAAGACCAAAAATTTTATTGCCAAGAAAATATTTTTTGCAACAATTATTAACTATTATGGCACAAAAATTCTTGCCATAAATGCAAATTTTCTCACAATAATAATATCGTGTTGCTATAAATGATATTTTTATTGCCACAATAAATTATCGTTGCTAAAACATTCATAATATTTGCAACGACAATTTTGTTGTAAAAAGTATTATTTTGTATCAATTTTTCGAGTCATGAAAAAAACATTTATGAGACTAGAGGACTCAAAAATATGTTTTTACATATCTTATTTATTATCATGATACAATGTTGTTGGTAAAAAAATGTTAGTTTTTCCCTATGAAAATTATGTTGCCGAAGCATATTTTTGCAACAATTTTTTGTTATGGCTACAATATTTTATAGCTATTTTTTTTATTTCTTGTAACTTAAAAAATATTACAATAAAAACTTTAAAAATATATATTATGGCATTTTTTCATTTAATAAAAATTAATATAAGAAAAAAAATCAATTTTTAAGGAATCATAAAAGATATTACACTATTTTTTATTTCATTAAAGTTAAGAATATAAACAAATAAAATTCTTTAATAATATTATTATAAAATAAATATATTTTTAGCAATGGATTTAATTAATTGTTATAGAAAATATTTTCACAAATTTCATTATAAATTTAGCAACATATTTTATCAACTATTATTGAAAATATTTTCACAAATTTAATTATAACTTTAGTAACTTATCCGATTAGTTAAGGCTAAAAACAGTTACAAAAATTTTAATATAACTTTAGCTATGAAATTGATTAATTGTGGTTGAAAATGGTTTCATATATTTCAATATAAATTTAGCAATGACCTATATTAATTGTGCCCAAAAATAATTCCACAAATTTTAATATAACTTTAGCAAAAAAACTAATTAATTGCAGTCAAAAATAGTTTCACACATTTGAATATAACTTTAGCAATGAACCTAATTAATTGTTTTTGAAAATAGTTTTACAAATTTCAAAATAAACTAACTTTCACAACATATCTTATGAAATGTGACAAAAAGTAATTTCCTAAATTTCAATTTAACTTCAACTACGATTGAATTGTTATGAAAAATCTAACACATGGTAAAAATATTTAGTGGTACGTTTCCGTGGTAAGGAATAACTTGTAGATAAAAGAAAACAAACCTAAACCTAATGACCCATGGTTCTCCTACTTGCCTAACTCATTCTCACAACCAAAACCCATATTCTATCCTCACAACCTTCACCATTAGCACCTCCCTCCTTCAAAAAATTCTTCAACTATAGCTATGGATGACGATTAGTTGTGTTTGATGGTTCTTTCAATGATGGGCACTGGTTTTCGACAACTTGCAGTGGACAACGTTTCCATCAAGCACATAGGGCTCAACTAGCATTAATCAGTTTTGTCTACTACAAAAGCAAGGACAATCAACTACCTTAATAGGCTTATAAGGTACAATGCCTTCCTATTTCAATTTTTTTTTCTAATTTGTAAATCAAAATTTGAAAGTAGACACATCCTACCATCAATGACTCCTTCATTGAGTAGATTCTTCCACCGCAGCTACCATAGTCATATCTTCTAGTGATGTTTTACATAACTAGTGGTAGTTTTTGGCAACAAGCAACAAATGGGATTCCAAAGATCGGAAGGGTCATTTCTTAGTTTGATAGAAGATCTATAGGTGAGGCTGCCTCTTCACTTTTTTTGTGTGTTTCAAATCTTGATGCTCTCCCTTCATCCTTGCCTCCATATACTTGTCGCGGGCTATGTTTATGGCAGGCTACACATCACTTTTGTTTATATTTTGTCTAATTTTTGTTATACTTGAGTTTATCTCCCCTAATCTCTTGTCTTTTTTTTTGATATTTGAAGGTTAGAACCCATTTTTAGGACGCTTACCTTCCCTTTTCATTAGCAATAGAATTGCCTCTGGCCACCATTGTCTTTTCATTATTTATAGATTCATTGTAGTGCTTATATCTAGAGTGTGAGACATTCAAGCATTATGAGGTTTGAGATTGTTGGTTTTAGCTACTGACTCTAGTTCATAATTACACCTATTAGGTATTAGTAACAAAAATGATAGCAAACTACTAATTTGGATATTAGCTCAATGCTTGGTTTCCTTTATGTAGTAGTAAGGAGTGGGTGCCTAGGTGTTGTTGAAGCATGTTTTGAGCTTGAAAATATTACATCTATATGTAAGAAAGTGTACATACTAAAAAATGGTGGCCATTATCACCATATTTTCTCCTTTTTAGCACCTGAAAATTTTGCTATCCCTCCTTTTTAAGATGGCACACTAGTTTTTTAGCTACAAAATTTATTACATAAGGCTTTTCATAAGTAGGACTAATCTTTGTTCACCCTGACTCCCTAAACCTTCAAAATAAAACTAAGCTATAGTTTTTGGCTCATTTATACTCCATTAATCTATACACGAATTTCATAATGAGTTAGCCATCTACTCTTAAACGTGCTCTAGAATAGACTTAAAATTTACTTGAGTTACTGAGTATTTTTAGCAAATATGGCTTTCTACATTGTGGCTAAAAAGTTGTAATTGTAGAATAAGTGGTCATGATGTTTAATAAGATTTTCTTAACCAAAGATCTCTCTTGTACTTATAATTAGTTAATAAGTGCTTGTTTGGTTAGGGGGTAATAGGGGTGGAAAAATTACCTCCATATTTTATATATCTTATATAATCTAATTAAAATTAAATATTATTGTTCTAATGAATACTCATTTTAGATCTCAATTTTATCTAAAATGGGTATTTTATTAAAAATATATTTATTATTATTAAATACTTAATATAAAAGATATAAAATAGGGAGAAATTTTTTCTACCCCTATTACTCCCATACCAAACAAGCCCTAAGAGTATATATTAAACATGCATTAATCTATTAGCATAAAAGGAAAAAATATTTAGGTATTATATTTTTTGATGTTTATATTTAGTATGGCTTATATAGATGATCTACTTATTATATGTGCTAAGAAAAATAATTTTGTTCTTACAAAATTATTAATAGAATTGCTATAGTTAAAGGTGATGCAAGTGCAAATGTGTTTATACATCAATACATGATTCATGGGCATGTTTAATATGTTTCTTGATGTTCTTGGGAGTGTTTTACAAGTTAAAGACACATTATTTGAAGATATGGTTCTAAATTAAAGAATCTTGCAAATAGGATGTTTTTGCACGACCAAACGAAGCCTTAGCGAGTTGGTTGATTGGTTGACTAGACAGAGGTGACAAATTAGCAACTAGAATAAGTCAACTACAACCATCAAAAGTGGATAATGACAACTAAGTAGGCAATTATGGTAAACTAGGGTTTTGTTGATAGTTATGATTTTATGTGCTACTTTTGTAACTAAACTCTAACCCCAACTTGTCATTAGGCTAGTTGAGTGGGTATTTTTGTGGGCTATGCCTATATATATGGCATAATGTCGAATCTTAGAAGAGTAGAGAGAAGAATGTAAATAATAGTTGAGTTGAGTAAAAAAAATCTCTTTGTGAGTTATTTCATTCTCTTTGTGAGATTACTTGATTATGGAAAAACTACTATATGTGGTTTATCTTAATTAACTTTAGTAAGTGATTCTTTGTGACTTCTCATTAAAAAAAAATGTTTGATTACTATCTTTGTGAAGTATCAAACTTTCTATCTTGTTAGTGTTTGGGTACCATTTGAATGCATGAATACTTCATACAACCGATCAAAACATGTTGTTGAAATAAGAAGATCTATTTAATTACTTGAGGTTCTTTCAACCCACATTCACATCAAAAGCAATATCAAAGCTCATATTGAATCCTTCCTTAAGTTATTCTCAATCCTAGGTTGTGTATTTTCTTGTCGAGTTTCATTTATTGCGGGTGGATGGTTCGAAAGTCTTTTCTCCATTTTTGTATCTTTTTCCTCCAGTTTCATTATTTTATTTCCAAAGAACCTATCAAGATTCATTGTTAGGAATTTTAGTGCATCTTCAAAAATTATAGTTGAACATATTCATAAGTGTTATTTGATATTCAACCAAGAACTTATCAAGATCCTGTTGAATACAATCAAGAAAGCATTTGGAGTTGTGTTTTTGGGTTTGAAAATAAAGATGGCAAATGATGATATTATGAGATCTCTTCTAGAGACTATAACCAAGATTCAATTACAACCTTAACACATGGAAGATCAAAGGTAGGCCGATAGTGGATAGGGTTACATTTGAAAATTTGAAGACTATAAAGAAATATATATGAAGGTTGATATTCTAGATTTCTATGTTGAGTTAGATGCTGAAATTTTATAGATTGGATGTAAACTCCACCTGCAATTTTTGGCTTCAAAGATTATGATGATCATATGAGGCGTAAAGTAGTACTATTGAAGTTAAGAAAATTTTCACATACTTAGTTTGAAAACGTGAAAACATCAAGAGATAAAAAAAATGAAAATCGAAGATAAAGACATGGGAAAAATTAAAGAAGAACATGAAGAGAAATTCATTCCTAAGGAGTTCAAGAAAAATAATTTCATTAGGATGATTATGCTCAAGCAAGATAATGCAAGTGTAAAATAATATGTAAGATAGTTTGAAAGACCTTCCCTCATATGTTATGAGACAAAAAAGAATGGCACAAACATATGCAAGATTTTTAGGAGGGTTAAATGCAAATTTAAAAGACATGGTAGAAGTTTCTTCTTATGATTTGTTAGAGGATGTTATCATTTTAGCATTAAATTCTTAAAAGAAAGACAAGACATCCAAGATGATTTCAAAAATTTCCATTTCTTCTTCTCATATTGATGTTCCACCAAGTTTGAATATAGATGAAAAAAGAATTATTATATGTGAAGAGAAGGGAAAAGATAAAATGGATGAATATGTTCTGAAGAATAAGCATTGATATAAGTGTAGAGGATATGGTCATTTTGCTAAGGAGTGTGCAAATAGAATAACTTTATCATTAATGGAGAGTAAGACCATGGATTTTGGTAATGGTGAAACAAGGAGGGAAGAAAGAAAGGAAAAATGTGGATATGTTTGATTCTAAGGAGTATGAAAGTGTTTATGGTGAAGAAGATGAAGTGTGTAATTTTGCATATTAGAATTCTCTTTATGAGCTTTATTCTATTTCATAGTATTTGTGAATTGAAGTTGTGCATGTCCATTCATATTATTGAGTTTGGATTTTTATCTTTGAAGATATACTTTGTGAATCTCTTCAATGTTATTATTACCTTTAGAAGTCTACTTTGTGTCTTCTTTTTGAGGGATCCCAAGTGAGGAAATCTTTGTGAATCCTTAGTTGGTAGTTTGGGAGTGTTTAATTTGTGAAATTACTTTCATTCATATCCATTTCCTACCCTTTGAGTTCAAACTTCATCATTTGAATTGGAGTTGATGTATGATGGTGGTTTCATATTGGAGTGGACATGTAGATCCACATCAAAAAGTGTCCATATATATATATATATAATCTATGAGGTTCTTAACTATATATATATATTTTTTAATTTAAAAAAAAAGTAAAATAGTGACCAACAACGTATGCTATCTTAAATGAGTTTTTGAGGTACTTTTTAATTTTTAAAAATGATATGATAACATCTTCTTTTCTTTTAATCACCCACTTCAATTTTATTATATTTGTCATCCATTTGAATCCCCATTATTTTCTCAAAAACCTACTAAGAATACAATATAACTCTTATTGATCCTTAATAAAAATCAATAATAGTTTCTATATTTATTATGACACTGTATGCCATTATTTTTATTACCTTTGTCTCCCTTTAAAACTTTTATTATTTCTCAAAAACCTACGAGAAATCTATTAGAACCTCCATTGTTCCTTTATAAGAATCGATAATAGTTTTTATATTTAATATGAAATAATGCGTGGCATTATATTTATTGATATCTAGTATATGAACTAATATATTATGAAAATTTATCTTATGAATTGATATCTAAAAAATTAATTTATAATTATCTTATCATATCTTAGAAAATTTTATCCATTATATATATCAATATCTAGTACTCTAAGTTTTTAACCATCTTTTATTTCATGTTAATTTCTTTTTATATTTTCAATACATTTTCTACCCTTCAAGTAAGCATTTGTTTTAGATAATAAAACCATTAAATTATATAAATCTTGATAAAAGTTTTAAAACAATGTTTGAAATTTTTCAGAAGAAATGAATTATTCTTTAACTAAGATATACTTAAAACATAATGAACAATGCAATTACACATGTTTATCAATCAAACATTCACAATTGTTTTTTCCTTTTTATTGAAGTGAAGATTCCTTTCATGCAATATTACATCAGAAATGTTTTCAGGATATCCATTTATCCATACAGTATTTGTAACATTGGACGTAACCTCATAAGCTAGGAAACGAGTAGCTATATTTAGATTCCTACTAAAATGTGCAATCGAGAATAATATTAGACTTATAGTATATTTTAAATTGATATCTATTCAGGAAATTGCTATGCATTTTGGTATTTCATATTAAAAAAATATTAAAAAAAAATATCTTACTCACTTGTGATGAAAACTTTAAATATATAAAAATATAATAAAATATGTGAAATTATATATGAATAGTATGGAAATTAAGTTTGTATTCCAAACACATCAAGTATAATGATTTTCACCATTTTCTCTATCATCTTGACAATTAACATTCACAAGATCAAATAAGTAAACCTATACTTCTAATAAATTTCTTTGGGTTAACAATTTCTGGTCTAGGGGTTATACTATAGTAACATACATCTAATATAGCAAACACTTGCTATTTCAATGCATACTTAATTAAACAACAACTCTACAATTCAATAATTGTATCCCTGATAGGGAATATCATAAATAAAATTGAAACTAAACTCCTTGTCATATTAATAAGGAACTTTAAACAAAATCAGAAATAAAAAATACACCATTATGAACTAAATAAAAAAATTAATGGCAATACAACCAGTAGAGAAACTAGAGGAGCTTAAAACCACATTAATAAAGACCAACTATGAAGGATCACTATGAAACATATGGCCACCAAAGAACAAAAAGAAGCAATCTCAAAGACGTGCCACAAAGGGATTTAATCTCAAGAGACCCTACTGTGCTAGGCCATCCACAATATTCAAAAATTTATCCAAACAAACAGGATAAATAAAAGCAAGGATAGTAATTGAAACTACAATCTTAAATAATTAGAATAAAAAGGAAAAAAATATACTAGCTTCACCATTACTGCCAAAATGTATCTCAAAAATATTAATGAAATCATCTTTAGATTGCTAATCAATACCTTCACCATATAAAAAAAGCCTTTAGAATACATTTACATTTATTTTGACAACAGTTTGATACGCAAACTCAATATGACCACCGCCATCAACAAAATCATACACATTTGAATACAACTGATTCATGTACTCTCTAAGTAAACACTTCTTGAAATAGGTTCTATGTATATAATTACATATAAGTGGAACAACAAATTAATTACTAAAAATATATTTATACAACTTAGTTTCAATTATACATCAAACAAGCCCTCTAAATCTATATGAAATTGAAATTCAACAACCCTAATTTTGAAATTGGAGCTAGAAAGCTTAAACAAATGGCATACCAAATAATTCTAAGAATACAAATGATGATTACCTGCAATGAACACTAAAATGAGATGTTTTAATCTAAATTATTCATCATCACTATCTTTTTGCATTCTTTCTCTTATAGGAAAATTAGGTTATGTCAATGGACAAATAATGGATGAAATTAAATCGAGCATCACCTCAATATTCAGAAGGGGCTAATCATTTTCTAGATTTTGCATTTAGTATTTCACATTCAAATGACGAGTTAGAATCTAAAAGAATTATTAGTTACCCATATAATAAGTGTGTAAATGTGCAGTTCAAAAATAGAATTGCATTTGTTGAAAAATGGAATTCTACAAAGTTATATTGTGTGGGGAAAACCATGGTGAAGTGTTTAATGTCTCTCCATTTGAACCCAAGACTTTGTTGATCATGATGACATGATAAAGATGTAAGAAGTTGGTTGTGGTATTGCTAGTATGGATTTTTTTAGTGAATAATGGTAGAAATGAACATAACTTCACCTCAGAAGAACCTACTAGCAAAATAGCTTGATTCTATCACCTATTATAGGAGTATAAAGAGCATTTAACTTTGGATCGCTCTAGAATTTCAAAGTCAGGATACCTTTTGAAGTTGCTATATCTTAAGTGTATGACCCATTAGGGTGATACCTCCTTTAGTGAAATGTTGAAGCCTCTAAATAGGACATTAGGTTGTAATATTCTCAATTCCTATGATGAGTTTCATAGAATCATCTATGATTTAAACCCTGATTGTACAATAATTCATGCATGTCCAAATGATTGCATCATCTATTAGCATGAAAATGTCGATGCACAAGAATGTCCATACATGCCATTCCTCCAGGTGGAAGATTGATAGAAAAAGATTCCCTATAAAATTTTATGATATTTCCCTATAAAGTATAGATTACAAAGGTTTTTTATGACAATTGTGAAAAGAAAGGATATGTGTTGGAATAAAGAAGATAGGGTTGATGATGAGATAATGAGACATCCATTGAACTCTTAAGCATGGAAGTATTTTGACAAGAAGTTTCCATTATTTATAAAAGATCCTCGTAGTGTGAGACTTAGCTTTGCTAAAGATGGTTTTTAACCATTTAATAATTTTGGGGAATCATCTCATAGCATTTGGATAGTCATTGTGGTTCCGTATAGTTTACCTCCATGGATGTACATGAACTCTCCTAATATAATTTTTTTGGGTATATTGATGGTCCTAATTCACCGATAATGGACCTTGATGTCTATTTGCAACTTTTGGTAAAAGAGTTGATATATTAAGGGAGGATGGTGCTAACACATATTATGCCTATGCGAAACAAACATTGTTATGCATGCATTGGTGATATGGGTTATTAGCAGTTTCCCAACTTATGTAGACTTGTCTATTTAGAGTATTAGTTGATCGTTTACTTGTCCATGTTGTCACAAGGAACCTGGATCTTGTTGAATAACATAAAATAAGTGTTACTTAAGGTATAGGTGTTGGTTACCGACAAATCATAGATGGAAAAAATTACCTAAAACCTTTTACAAAGCAAAGGAAAAGGTAAATTCTCCAATCCTATTATCATGTGATGATGTTTTGAGGAAGCTTAGTTAGTTTACTCATGTACCATTTGGAAATATGGTTACAGAGAGGAAGTGGGATGACATAAATAGCTTATATGGATGGAGGAATAAGAACATTTTTTGAGTTACCTTATTGGCACAAGCTAACATTGTGTCATAACCTAGATGTGATGCACATTGAAAAAAGTATTTTTGATAATATTATAGGGACTTTAATGAATATCAAAGATAATATCAAGGATAACTTGAAGTCTTAATTGGATATAATGTCAATGGGTATAAAGGGAAGATCTTCATCCAATTATTGAAGAGAGTAGAATAAGAGTGTCTATAGCATGTTATACATTAAGGGATGAGGAAAAAGATACATTTTGTGAGATGTTTCAAAAGTTAAAGACTCTTGACAACTAATTTTCAAATCTCTCTTGTTGTTTGAAAGATAATGGTTAAAATATCTCATGCATGAAGAGTTACTATCATCACATATTTATTGAGAAACTTCTTCCTATAGCTATTTGTAGGCTCCTTCCCAAACATGTTTGTGAACCTTTAATTGAATTGATTTCCTTCCCTAGGAAATTGTTCTCAAAAAACTTGAACATGAAAGATTTAGATGCTCTTGAAGACCAAATCCACTACACATCGTGTAAGTTAGAAATGGTCTTTCCACCATCCTTCTTCACGTGCATGGTAAAATTAGTCATTTATTTGGTGAGAGAGGTGAAGGTTGTTGGGCCAATAAGATATTGTTGGATGTATTCAGTAGAGAAGTATTTTTTAAACTACAAGGTTTACATTCATTTACTTTCATAATTAGATAACTTATCTCTAGATTTAAATTTGTATCAAAATTTATGTTATTAGGTATTTGTGTGCCTTAAAATACAACGTTTAAAGTAAGGCACACCACAAAGGATCAATTGCATATTTAGAAAATGAATACTTTGTTCTACGTATATAGATGACATGTGTATAAAGTTTAATCATATATCAAAAAATGACAAAGTTGGTAATGATGACCAAAGAAATCAAATAGATACTTTTAAAAGTATTGGGTGTCTATTGGGGAAGCCTATTCTTTATAATCTTGGGTTTGAGGAGTTTGATCAGGCTCACTTATATGTCCTTTATAATTATTTTGAGATTTAATAATTTGTAAAGTAAGCCATTTGTTATTCTAAAATTTGTAAGTAAAAAGTATTTTTCATAAATGCAATTTCCTTAAACTTTTTATTTCATTTTTTATATTAGAATGCACAAAGAAGAACTAATGATTGACAATCCAAATCTAAGAAAGGTAGAGAGGAGATATAGGGCTCAATTTATTGATTAGGTTTTTGATCGTGTATATATCATATATCCTTAATTTCTAAATGTGATAAAATGTTACCGATGATATGTAAACGTATTTTTTCCTTCATTGATCAATAGGTCGAAAATTTATATATAGAAGGATAAGTTAATGAATTTATTTCACTTGGTGTGTCATCCCTTATGCACCATAAAGTGTATAGTGGGATTATTTCTAATGGATTTAGATTTCACTCATTTGTTCTAGGCATAGATAATAAAATGTCAAAGTAGTGGTGTTATGGTACAAGGAGACGATTATACAAATGACTCCTATTATGGTGCAATAAGAGATGTTTATGAGTTGCAATATGCCGGTGAAAACCATGTTGTTCTTTTGAAATGTAATTAGTATGATGTAGAGCATCAAGGTAGAGGATATAAAACGGATGAATATGGAATTATTGTAACACTTCCATTTCCTGCTATTGAAAATTTTCATTTTGAAAACCTTATAAAAGCATAAAAATACCAAATACTTAGGAAAAATAGGGTGCTAGTGCCACACCAAACATAGAATAAGCGTTAGCCACACGTCCCATGTTAGATACAAGGCTAAGAACCAAACCATCCGAAATCAATGTAGAGTGGGCCAAAAACATATTATATAAATACCAAAAGAAAACAAGTTATATAAATATAGGACCTTGGTGGTCTACCATGTTTAAATACATGAGGAAATTAGATCAAAGTACATGGTCTCAATTTATGAAAATAGAAGTAGGGCATAGCCCTAAGCCCTGGTCCATCACGAACCATTCAAAAGTATTTGGAATTCCACGCTCTCAAAACCCATACACCGCACGAGGTTGGCAAACAACTGAACATCCTAGAAAACTTACACATGGCCCTCCACTCATGGGTATAAGCAAGTGATCAAGTAAACAGGCACATCAATATGCTTCGTAATAAATAAGCCAAGTTACTTCTTCAATAGCAATCACAAGCACACAAGATTCTAGTAAATAATCCTAATCATAATAATATATCACAAGCATATTTCATATAAATAGGATACCTAATCAATATGCTCTATCAATGTCTCAATAAGCATAGGAAGTTCATACCATACATGACTCATCATTCTTGATAACATAACATAATATCCTAGATTAATACATGCAGTCTACTAAGTAAATGTTTTAACTATCATTAAGGCTTCATTAATCCATGCACATAATTCCAAAATAGGTCATTTCTCCACTTTCTTATTCCATAAGGCAATTTATACATATATAAGTTATTATCTCCTTTACCGTTCTTTTCCTTTTACTTTTACCTTTCTCTTTAGTCATATACCTATTCTAACTTCTTATCTAATCACTCACTCAAATTAGTGTACAATTACTTGTCCAAGTTATTATCCAAATACTCATTCTAATTATTATCGTGTGATGGATTGTGCACCACCCTATTATCTCACATACCATGGAAGTCTATCCAAACCAAAGGAAATAAAGTTTAGGCCGAAGCCATGTAACTATCAATGGACATAAGTCTAGGCCGAAGCCAAAAACCACCTAGGTAACTAGACCATTTAGTATTGATACCTTCTAGTACATCATTAGTATCTAGAGTAGGTAAGGTACTAGGATCTACTAGTATCCCATCCAAAGGCACCAATAAATACCCTAAAGAAGACTAACCCCCAATAACTAATTGAGGACTAGGTAACTCAAACCCATACATAGTGCAATTTTCTTACGCTTAAAGTGATTAATATGTTATTCTCAATTTAAGTGATCACACAAGACCTATACAATATACAAGCAAGGCATTCACATATTTATTCCATATTAACCATTACCATCCCCAACCATGTGTAGGATTTCCATTAATTCTCTATCATCATTAACTAATCCCTTAAATTAATCCATTTCAACCCAAATTCCAAATTAAATTACCCCATTAAAGCCATCAAATACTTATTCAGGCTTGCCCATTAAGGTCATTACAACACCGATTGGGGTATGCCATGAATCATGTTCAATTTAATCCATCCATTAGGTTGTCAATGCATGTTAACATATGTATTTCATGGATTAAATAGTCATATAACAATGTTAAGAATAGTCTCAAAGTATATCCAAGCTAAAAGATCAAAATCACATAATCTGGACGAACTAGTCGATCAGTTTGGCCTAACTAGTCAATCGGTTTTACCTTCCACTCAATCGATTTGGGCTAACCAGTCAATCGATTTGGCTCAGGCAAATCTAGGGCTCCCTTCAACTAATTTATCGGTTTGGCCAAACCAGTCAACTATTCAGAGATCAATCAATCGATTTTGTCAAACTAGCTGATGGGTTTAAGTAGAGAGAAAATTAAGTTCCCCACAAACCTACTAGTTGATCGGTTTGGGCCAACCAAGCGATCAGCTGAGCTTAAATAGTTGATCGATTTTCCCCTAAAAAATGTATTATAGTCATTTATCATGCAATTTACCCTCAAAAGTCCTACCACATCCAAACCACATCATATCCTAGCTTCATACTAATGCTTCATAATTTAATAAATTGAAGCGTACTTCACAAATAATAAAATTGACATAGTTTCACTAAAATCATGCCTTTTCTCAATATTCATAAATTAATCAACATGCATAAATCTAAAACCAAATCTCATTCCAACTTATAACTCAAGACTCTATAGAATTTACTCCAACACATGCTTAACTAATTCACATTTCAAAACTAATAATGACTTACTTCATGCAAGCAAGACTTTTTCCCAAAATAAGGAAAACTCAACCTAGAAGATTTTCAACATCCAAACCTTAAAAAAAAAAAGGTTAAAACTTCAGAAATTCAATGAATAATTTTATAAATTAAAATTTTAATTTAAGAAAGCAAATTACCAAATCTAAGAGAAAAATGAGGGAATTTGTGCTAAAAGAGAGACTTAGTTTTCTCCTAAATCTAACCCTCCCTTGATTAAAGATAAATAATAAGGAGCTATAGAAGATCAAAGGAGTGGAAAGAAACTAAACTAAGCTCAAATTCGAGATAAGGAACACAAGGTTAGAGAGAGTTGGAATATTTTCGTGGTTAAAAGAAAGGTGAATGGAAGGGGAAATTAGGGCTATTAAAAGATAATAAATTAGTGCAAGGGTGAGTGTGGTTAGGCATAGTTAAAAAAAATTATAATTTATACCATTCAAATTTGAGTTGAATGGGTAAATTTCATCAAAGATAGACTAAACACCCTTCTAGAGTTGAAATGGTGATTTCTAGAAAAATGCAAATCAAATTTGCCTAAAAATATCAAACATAAGAGACGAAATGAACGATCAAAGTGGAATGAATATCCTAGCTAAGCATACAGATGTCTAGAAATTAAAGCAATGATTTCAAAAGTATGCAGAGGTGAGAGGAAGAAGAATATAAAGCTAAGATTACCCTCCCCTCAACTGTCCAAACAAAACCCTCAAACTAGTTTGAGGTAGAAGCTTGGGATAAATGCATGATAAGAAAGGTTAATAATATCTAAAGAATAAAGAATCATCAAGGTTCCATTTTGGTATAATAAATTTTACAAGATAAATAGAGTTTTAAAAATGTACTCAGCTCAACAAACTAGTCGATGAATTTAGCTTACCAGTCAACTATTCTATAAGCCAATCAATAGGTTACCCAAACCAATCGATCGGTTCAGTAAAGCAAAACCCTTTAACTAAAATGAAAAACCAATTGATTGATTCATGGAACTAGTAGATTGGTTTATGGAACCAGTCTATTGTCTACTTAAAAACTCATTTTATTTAATTTCAAAAGATTATTCAAATCTAACTTTTCCTTAAACTCAATTATAGTTCTAAATCAAAATCAAAACTATCAAACCTTAATAAATACCAAAACTTCTCATTCAAAAACTTCACAAAAAGATGGGGTAGCATAATAACTTGCATATATATATGTTTTTCATTTAAAACAAATGATCCTTTTGAATTAGAATCATAAGTGGAGAAAGTTTTATGTTTAAGATCCAAGTCATGATGATTGGATAGTTGTGATAAATATAGAGCCTCGAGACTTGTATAGTAGGTTGAAAGTGGTGGAAGAGCAATTATGCCTTCAAATTAATGATGAAGTTGTGCAATAATGAGAGATTTAGGGTTTTGTTTATGTTTTTTAGCCTATAAGACATATGCATAGTATTTCTTTATTGACTCATCATTTCACAGTAGAATGAGGAGAAATTTTTTCAAATGGGTGGCAAATAAATTGGAGAACATAAATAAAAAATGGGAACGAATTTAGAGGAAGCTAAAGAAGAAAAACTTAGATTTTGATGATTTTATTGTTGCTAATATTAAACTTTAACTACTTTATGACTTATTTTTATGTATTTGTTTGTGTATCGACATCAACTATACATACATACATACATACATACATACATACATACATACATACATACATATATACATACACATATATCTTTTTTAGTTATTCTATAAAGTTTTTATTACCTTTTTGATAGATTCATGATTCCAACAAATTAGAGATATTATTTATTTCAAATTTCATGCAGTGTTCTATGTAATGTCATATTTGACGAACTTGTTTTAGTTTGCACATATGTCAGGGCAAGATTGATTAAAGACTACGTGTAAGAACATTGTGAATGGAAGTGTTTGTGGTCTAGAGGTTAATGTATTATGCTTTTAGTTAATTTAGATCTTATTATAATGCTTTCTTATTAATTAATTATTTTCCTTACCTACTATTGTGATGAATTTTAGCTCACCATTACTAGGAGTGTCTCTAAACTAACTCATCAACAAAATGGCAAGTACGCCCAACCACTAGGTAGTTAAAATGTTATCAAAGGTTAGGTTTTATATGGATTTAGAAGATGTGTAATACCCTTAATTTATTGATTAAAACTTTATTTTGTGGAAGTGTTAATCTCAAAATAATGAGTGTTACCACTACAGTATGGTTCCCTCACCTTTATTATGCCAAGTACAAATGCTAAAAATAAGTTAGATCCAAAGTAAAGTAGTGGAAAGAAGAGATAATAATATAGATAAAGTTACGTATAAGTGTACCCCATGAAAAATGATAATCAAAATAAAGCAAAGCATATAATATTCTGAGGGAAAAATTATTACAGCAAAAACTAGTGCCCAAAAGTACAACACCGGTTTGCCCTAAATTTTAGACCCATAAGCCCATTAATAGAATGGAACCTCTTCCTAGTGACTCCACTTATCCTTGACACTCCTATACATTGTGTGCCACTATATGGCCTTCACATAATCCTCTGCAAATGTAGTATCAATATGAATCCTTGTATTGAGTAAATTATAATATCTCACAACAGGTAGCATGCTCACATTGCACATAATCATACAACAAATATGAAAACATTCTAAAAGCACAAGAGACATGCCATAAAAATATAAAATAATCATATGATATTATATACAACATCAAAGTATCAAACTCAGTATCCGATCTACTTAACCAATTTGCATCATCTCAAAGTACATAATAGCCATATCGAAATCCATAACCAAAAACAAATAATTAAATCAGTTCTAAATACCAAGGGTAAAACTCTAAGGCAACTACCAAACCACAACCACAACAATCCATTTAACTTCTTATACAATAGTTACTTCTATTTTTAATTACTCGAGTGGGGATACAATTAACATAGAGATACTAAGGTGCACCTGATCATACTTATGCATAAAGGTAGCACTATACCCTTACTTTATAACCTAAGAACAATATAGTATGCCCCAATCATAATAGAACACGTAAAAAAATACACTATCCTCTAACCTTGATCACCTAATTATAAAGTATTGATACCCCCTATCAGGCTTATAGGTCACCTATAGATTAGATTAAGGCCTTACTAGGGCATAATGGCACACTGGTAAACTAACTCTAGATAAATGATACACCTTGTCTCTAGGGTAGCTAATCCTAGAGAGAAACCATTCCCAAACTTGAGGTTTTTTATTTCAAGTATTAATATTTTATGAGGGGATTACAAATACTACATACTGCATAACAACTTTCATTTTCATACTTAACTATTGTTCCTTTATTTCCAATTATTCAATTCAATCCTAAGGTCAATTGTCTAAGTAAAGGTCCAAGCCAAAACTAAGGTCAACCTATCGATATACTAAGGTCATCCTATGTTCAATTTTTTGCATTAGCATATTAGATCAAAAATGACCAAAATGTCCTCAAACCCCTAATTTCACCATTATTATCCAATCTTGTGTCATAAATTATTATTATGAGAATTTATCATGAAAAGGATAAAATATAATAATTTATAATATTTTAGCACATAGGTAATTATTAATATTTAGCGATTGAATATCTTTTTCATTATGTATGCATTTATAATTTTACATGTACAAAACCTAGTCATACATTTATAATATGTCATATAATACATGCGGCACATACACACTTATTTATAGCATGATATGATATTTAAGATGGTAGTCATCATCGCAGTATACATAACAAAATATTTCTAACCCTAGAGCATGTGAATAAAAATTATTATGTTTTAATCCTAATCATGTGCGTGCTTTTATACTATTTAAGTCAACCATAGCTACATATGCAATGATAATCATGGAAGACTTAACATAGATTATACATCATAGCTTAATAAGGTCATGAACCCCAACAAAACCTTACATAGGAGAGTTAGAAATGTTATAGAGTTATAAATATTATAATGTTATGTAAAGTATCAAAATGTATGATACCATTCTACTAAATAGGGATTATAAACTGAGAGTTTAAATAACTAAAATGCTTAAAATGTTCCCTTAATAGGGAAAAACAAAGCTAAGTGTGGATTAGCTTAACTTTAAGTGAAGCTCACTCATTTTCTTGCATGACTCATTAGTTATCACTAGATAGTTAACTATCATAGTTATCATCCAATTGGGCTCCAAAACCTACATACACACTCTATCATCTAACCATTGAATAATCATTAACTAAGAAACTTACATATTAGTATGAAACATAATGAGTAAGATGTAACTACTACATATGACTATGTTGACATGGAACATAATATAAACCTCACATAATAAAATTCTACACCAACTGATAATACACATATGCGAAACAAACATAAATTATAGATCATAAAGCATGTAATACAATGCAATGCCAAAAGATTACCAGCATTTCAAAATGAAAACAAGAGCTATACTCACCCACCAACCAAGGTCTTTGACAAGGAATAATTTTAAATCAAAACCATGAGATATATACACCCGCCAAACAAGGTCATAGCTCGTGTAGCAAAACAATTCAAACCATGGGTTGAACTCACCTACTACCATGTACTCAGCCATAGAAACAACACGCACCTAAGTGTCCTATTCCTTATATGTATACACCCCCTATAGGGTCCATAGATAACCTATAGAGTAGATAAGTTGTCAGATAACTTAAATACTATCATATCCCCCTTGGTTTTCTCGATAACCAAAAATGTATAGTCCACGGACTCTAATATTTATCAATTACTACAACATTCAAGGGAATTTATATCACGCTAACCCATAACTTCTTATAAAAATGGGATTTGATATTGTGCTAATATGTAATGTTTGGTAAGTGTTTTATATAATTACACCTAACAAAAAAATTATTAAAAACACATTTAAATCAAGTGCATAAAATATTGAAAAACCTAGATCACAAAACACATATCATATAGGGTTTAAAGATAACTTAATTTAGCATAAAAAGGAACTATTTAAGATCTAAAAGATAATCATATAAATCCCAAAAAAACACTTAAGCCTAATCAGACTAATATATCAAATCTTTTTAGGTTAAAAATCACAAAACATTATCTTATTCCATTTTCTAAAAATATAAATATTAATGGTCAATGGTTAAAGTTAAACTTAATGGTTAATGGTTATACTTTGACTTATCTAACTCACATATGCGTTATTTTATTTTTTAAATGATAATAATGATCATAATATGTCTTACCGTGATTAATCATTTACTAGCTCTAAAAATTATGACAAAATATTTAATAACCCTCCTTATGGAGATTAGTAAAGAACATTTTGAGTATGTTGAAGAACACATTGAATATATAAAGAACATTCAACATGTTTGCCTAAATTTAACTAGACTTTAATTTCTTATAATGTATGTCATACTAATCCAAAATATGTCATATCATGAACCAAATCGAACATAAAAATACTAGTGAACATCATGGAAGAATAAAATTCACCAAAATCCAAGCCTAAAACCTCTAAGGGTTATTTAGGCAAGGGCACACAAAGGCCATTTATGGTCTTTTTCATGTTTTTCAATATATATTATTTCATAAGAACATTAAAGCATCAATAACATACATTTATAATGCTCTTCACTACCATAAGATAATGCCTATCAAATTTGATAAATATATAAAATAATGAAAATTTGTAAAATGAATGATATCATGCTACCATGGAATCATTCTCTAATTGGAGTAAGAAAAGACTTAGTTGAAACTTATGCTACTAAGATTAATAAAAGGAAAGAAAAGCAATCAGTTATGATACACCAAAATCATCCACAAATCCTAGCAAAACTATAAGAAACATAAGATGTAATACCCCGTATTTTTAAAATCCAAATTTATTAAGTTTAATGATTTTATTAGCGTAATTTGATGTAAATAATTAATTATTTTAATTTCAATTCGTTTTACGGATTTATCGATGATTTCGAATTCATAATTGAATGTAATTAATCATTGTCATTGCGAACCATTCTAGACAAATTTGTTCACGACAATGATTTTATTATATTCTTATGATTTCGATGTTCGGTTAAAAATATGTATTCCCATTCTTTCTTGTATTTTGATTTTTAATATTTTAGATTCGTTTCCGATTATAACTTCGTCGTGTGATTAGGATTTTATTTTGGAGTTATATTTCGTTAACGAAATATATTATTTAAATTATGGAATTTCTGTTTAAATAGTTAAATTTATTTTAATGATTTTATCCGTAGGAAATATTTCCGACTTTAAATTTATTCATTTTCGGAAATCGTTAATATTTTTGGGAAGTTTTAATTTAAAAGGATTTTTGGAGCTTATTTATGAATTTCTTTCCGAAATTAATTTTCTTTTGTTTTACGCTTTTTGGTTTGCGGAAAATTGGTTTCAGAAATTATTAAAATTAGTCTCGGTTTATTAGAATTTAACTTAAATATTTTAGTATATGTTTTTAAATATTATTTCGGGGTTTTATAATATATTTTGGTAAATAACATAAATGTTTCGTTCGTTGGTAAATTCTTTCGAAAATGTTTATGAAATTCTTTATATAGTTCTTTTATTAATTTTAACCTTTCGGAACCTTGAGAAATAATTTTTGTTTAATGAATTTTAGATAAAATCTTCTAATAATAATTTAAATATTTAGTAGTTTATTTTATATGAGTATTTGAAAAAAAAAGACCCAACCGGTGCCCCGACCAAACCCCCCCTCTTCCTTTTCCTTTTTCTCTTCTTCCCTTTCTCTTGTCTTTCCTAACTCTCCTGTTCGTGACCTCTACTCCCGACCCCTACTCCCGTCTCGCAACCCTAGTTGCCACCTTCTCCCTAAGCTCCTCCCCCTCCGGCCAAGCTCACCAGTCCTCGTCGGCCACAACCCGCAGCAACAGCCGCTGCAGCAGCAGCCGGAGCATCGCATCAGCAGTGGGCGACAGCAGCAGCAGCGACGAGCCGCGCTGGGTGCGCCGCCATCCGGCCACAGTAAACCCTGCTGACCACCGGCGAGCCACCCCCGACCCCCGACAAAGCTTCCCCGACCCTCCTTGCTCCGATTTTTACTTATTTTTGTTGGTATAATTTTCTGGAAACCTTATTATATAATTGTGCTAAATTGAGTATTTTTTTATTGGTTTTGATCAATTGATTATTTGATATGTTATAAAATTTGTTTAATTACATTTCTAAACATTCAATTGAGTTAAATTAATAGAATTCAACCGAATTGCATTTTCGGGCCTAAAACCCTATATTTCAAGTGAGATTAAGAGATTGGTTATTTGTATAGTTGTTTTGCTATGTGTATTTTATCTAACCGATTTCTATCTTTGGGTTTTAAATCATTTAAATTATGTTTTAACCTAATCGGTTCGGATTCGGTTCTATGTAAATGGTTGGGTTGCCTATTTAGTTGTAAAACATAATAAATAAGTTATTTTCGATAAATTAATTTATGATCGATTATTCTTTCTCGGTCTTTCCTAATTAAGTTGAAATGTCCCAAGTGATTATTGTATTAATCCATTTTGATTTAATTTTAACCTTAAATCTTAATAGAGCTATGCTTTTAAGTTCTAAGTTTTGGACACGTTTTCTAAGAGAGATCCCTTGTGTCGTTTGTGTGTATTTAATTAGAGTATGTGAATTATTGATTGATAGGATAGTTTCTAGTTTAGTTTTTTGATTTCTATCGGATCTAGGAAAGCTTTCTTGTGGATCCACTAGCTAGGGATCTCTCTCCCTCTTATCTCGCTTAGCTAGCTTCGGATCCAGGTAAGTTTCTACTTACCTCCACTTATGGGTGTTTCGTAAGGATGTGGCTAAGGTTCCTACGTGTTATTTGACTTGTATGCCTTGGGTGCCTTGTATATATACCATGTCCTGTTGTGTATCACATGTTTGACCTTAACGTGTTTTATGCGTAGCGCAGCTTGGAGTTAAAGTATGTGGTATGTGTTTTTCTTATGACATGAATGTGATATCCGTATGTGGTGATTATGATGTGTTGTGACATGATGTAACCCTCTAGGACATGCATGCTAGGGTGATTATGGTGATGACATGGAGATGAAAGGACAAAAGAAATAAATGAGAAGTGAGTTGCTAGAAGGGAGTATAAGGGACCCGATTAGGGTTTTGGGAAGAATTAGTAATCTGAAAAAAAAAGCGAAAGTAAAAATGTTTAAGAGCGAGTGAGGTATGGGTTGAGAGTGAGAGTTTATGTTATAAGGAATGATTATGGGTGTTTTGGGAGAGAAGAAATAGGGGGTTAAAAGGAGAGGTTACTTGTGGGGGAAGAAAGGTGTCAGGGTTGAAGTGGCCAACTAGGGTTTTTCGGTCATATGTGAAATCAAGAGGTAAAGCGATATGATTTGGGATTGGATCTAAATGAGATGAGGTGTGGGACGATAAATGGAGTAATGGTAGTGTAAGTGAGAGAAAGTTGGGCCACCTAGGTCCAATTAGGGTTTCCAAGGGAAAACCCTAGAGGGAGATAGCATGTGGAGGGGATGTCACGAGGTGTTGGGCCTTAACCCACACCCTTAGGAAATGGTTTTCATTTTGTGTAAGCGTAAAAGGGAATGGATATCGAGGTGTGATAAGGGGCGCAAGGGTCCCAAGATATGGGACGGGCCCTCCTGGGAGGATAAGTGTGGATATAGTTAGTCGTGCATGTTAAGGGTAAAATACTTTCAAATAAGATATGTTAAGACACTAATTACTTAAAGAGGAAGATGTTGAGCCGGACCCAGACCGGTCCACCGGCGAATAATAGTGGTTAGGGCCGGGGTGCCCTACATGACCGGTCCATCGGCTATAATAGTGGCCAGGCGTGTTCTGCCCTGCATGATTTTCAATCCACTGGCTATAATAGTGGGGGATTCCGTGCTCAGCAAACCGAACGTAATAACGTTAAGACATGGGAAAGACACAAAGTAATTACAGTGAAACATCATGTGAGTCGGGGCCAGACCGTTCCACCGACGAATAATAGTGGCCAGGAGCGTTCTGCCCTGCATGACCGGTCCACCAGCTATAATAGTGGCTAGGCGCGTTCTGCCCTGCATGATTTCCGGTCCACCGGCTATAATAGTGGGGTTCCCGCACTCACATGAATTGATAAAGACTATGATGTGAGTCGATTATAATTACCAGAGATCTAAAGAATGACTGAGTGAGTCTACCCGGACCATAGCCGACTTTTATTATCTGTATTACTACATGCTGCTCCTTTCCACGAGCAGAGGACTTGATTTGGCTTGGTTTGGTTTGGCGTTGTCCGAAAATGCCCGATTGGTTGGTTTAATATTGTCCATGAATGCTCGGTTAGTTTATTTGAATGTCTTATTGGATTAAGATGTTTGCTGCCACACTTACATGTTTAAATAAATGTTATATATGTTTTGCATGTTATTATATATGTATGGTAGGACTTATGATGTGGGTTTTGAGTATGCATAATATTATATCAACGTAAATATACCATGATTCAATATGCCCTTGATTTTATAGTTTACGTCTCTCCCATAAGATAGTGTAGTGGGATTTACTCAGTATTGGACCCGTACTGATACTACCTTGGTTGAATGGGTCCTGTGATGATCCACTGATGGTGGGGAGCAGACCTCTTGTGCAGGTTTAAGATTGGATACTGTTTTGGGGCGGAAGGCCTGAATTGAGTGAGTAGGCAATCCGGATATTGATCCTTCGGGATTTGTTTTGTTCAACTATATTCGTCTTTCGAAGTTACAAGTGTTGTATTTAAATTTCCAAGGATTTTGTAATTGACTTTTAATTTCTCGTAACGCTATTGTGCTTTTAAAATTCGGATTTAATTGTTTGACAGGTTAGCCTTGCATCTAACATGAGATAGATGGTTGACATGTATCTTGTGTTAGATGTGGCGGTGACATTTCCTAAATTCGCTCCTAGCTTCCGCTTTATTCTTTTTACATTTTTTTTTCAGGAGTGAAATTTGGGGGTGTTACATAAGATATTAGTACTTAAAAATCATTAAAAAAATAGATAATGGAAATTTAAGGAAGAGAAATAGAATTAACTGAAGCTTGATTATGGTTGAATTTGGATGCTTCAAAGGTTCCATCAATGGAGATAATGAATGGCACATGAAAGGAGAGGAAAAAAAAATGTAAGTGTTATAGCATAGGTGTAGGCACAAAATAATGGAACACAGAGTGAGGATACTTGGGAAAAATGAAGTAAATGTAGCTTTAATGAATTGGAAAGTTATGGTGAGAATTAATTAAGGTTTTGTAGACCATTTATTCCAAATGTGGTGTTGTGGAACAAGGGTAGGTACATAAAGATGGTATACTTGGGGATGGAGTAGATCTGGAAGTGTACACATATGGGAATGACAAAGATAGTAAGGAACACACCTAGTGCTTACTTAATGAAAATCATATCATCTTTAGTTTTCACATGGTTAGCAATGTGAATAAGAGAGCAGAGATGTTGCAATTCGGCTTGAATGAAAGCATTAGGGTCATGTCTTATCAAGGTTTGGATACTTGAGATTAAATCTCAAAATAGATGAGATTCAAGTGTAGAAGTTAGGTTTTACTAACTAATTATGCCAAAAAAATGGTAAATATATTTGATGTTGATAAAATTAAAATAGTTCTAATTCATTTTTATTTTTAACTCAAAGATATCAAAATATTATAATCCATTAAGTTTTGTATATTTTAGATAATTAAAAGATCATTTTGAGGTGTAACATGATATAAAAACTAATTGAAATGCAAATTGTGTTTTTGGCTAAAACCTTTGGTTACCATTATGAAAATGAATAGAAGACTCATAAAAAATTAAGAAATTTAAATATTAACAATTTAGAAGAATTTATATGGCCAAAAATAACTTTGAATATCTCACAAAATAAATTTGTGAGGAAGGAGACGAATGATGGAATGAATTGTCCAAGTCGTAACTAGCGTTTTATATTTACTCAAGGGATGTAATAAATATACATAACATAACTTTTCGTTTATTTAATATCAAACATATGTTTGAAAACTGAGTTATTACACCACAAAAACTCTATAGATAATAGCTTGATCATAAAAACACATTCATATCACAAAGCATGCCATCATGCTAAGTATAAGGCATGATATATGAATTTATGGAATAGCATAAGATAATTATGGTATGCACATTAGGACATATGGAAATTAGAGACATATCATTACCACATCTCCAAACCTAATCATAGAGAACTAGGGAATACATGGTATGGTATGCCACACTTAATTCTAAATACTTAGACTCAAAACATCTTTTTCCTTTTAGTGTGACCAAGAAAAGAAATTTCACTTATCTAAATTGAGTGAGAGATGCACTTTGCTCCCTGGAACTCTCATGAACATAGAGCAATAGTAATAATAATAAATGGAAAACTTAAAATTCCAACTAAACCACCTCAACCACCTATTTCTTAAGTATGCATACTCTCTAAAAGGATTGTAGAATCTTAATATAGTACATGTAATGCCCCTATTTTTTCACTATAAAGTAATTTTATTTTAGTCATATATTACAAAAGATAAAATAAGGGTGAGGGTGTCATTATCATATCTAACACTGATTAAGCATCTACTATATAACAAGTATTAAATGCAAAGCTAAAACATAGCTTTTAAAAAAGTCAAAAGAATATAGGAAAACTATCAAAGTGATAACATGAGATGGATAAAGAGTTAGTGATTACACAAAACTAAATAAATTTATATCAAAAACATAGCACGAATACAAGAGTAAAAATCCTAGAAGTTTAAATATCACACAAAGAATAAAAAAGATTCCATATAAGAAAAAATTACTACATAAGATAGCCTAACCCTCAAGCCAAAAGGCTCTCCAAGTAAGGCCTATTATTGATCATCCACAAGTATCTGTACAAAGCCATCTACTCCCCTAAAAATAGTCAAGATCATCACATGAGACCCAATTCAATCATGAAAATAGTACAAGCTATGGAATGTGTAAATCAAAATTGCATTGACATAAAAAGGGCTCATAATTTTTATAAAATCATGGTATTACACTCACATGCAATAATCCTCTTAAATCATATGTGTGATAAAATATATATATATATATATATGAGATGTACATGTGATAACTATCATAAAGTACTCATATGATCACAAGCATAATATAAACCTATGATAACATATATAACAATCAAGAAACAAGAAACAAAAGTAGAAAAAGTATTAAGACCTCTTAACCCCAGTCCTCAAGAAAAGTTAAAGGTGATCATCAAAATAACCATCTACTAGTAATGAATAGTATTTTACAAGGTAATAACTAAATCTAGAAATCAAGCATGTTAGACTAGTTTGGGTTTAGATTGGCTTAGATCATTTATCCTTTCTAGCCGAGCAGATTCAAATAAGCCTCAAATCATCTTAGATCATTCAACTGATTCAATTTCAGTTGAGATCATATAGTTTTGGGTGTAGATAAGTTCACATAATTCTATATTTGAGAACAAAATTTTGTCAAGTTAATCCATTTAAAATTTAGATTATTTCCTATTATTTTATCTTCTTTTCCTTTCATTTATTTTGTGTAGATTTAAGTTTTCTAGATTTAATTTTTTGTGTTGAACCATATATTTTGTTTTATCATTATTTATGTTTTCAAATTAATGATGGGTTACTATTTCAAAATTTCTAATATTACTTTTCATTTTGTAACACAATTTATCATTATTCATATTTTTTTTTAATTGGAAAATGTTAAGAGAATCATCCATATGAAACTTAGATAATATATTCATTCATATAATGCAACTAATTTGTTTGATAGAAAGATAAAAAAAAATCATCTCCTTCTAGATTAAAAATGAAGATGAAAACGATGATTATGATCATGATTGAAAGCATTCTAGAGGAGGTAAATAGGGTGAGATAAATAAATGTTTAAAAATAGCTCATAGAATTTAGAGTGGTTCAAGGGAATACAGCTGAAACGAACTCCAAGTGGAGTTCAGTAAAAATTACACAAAAATTGCAAGAACAACCGAACGGGAATAGGGATAGGGTAATCGGGACTGCCCGATTCAAATCCTCGAAATCGAGAATAACAAAAATGCCGGAAACCGACAATAAACGACGCAAGATCGTAAGAAAAATAGCTTTATTTCATATGCTGAAATCGATTCGAACCAAGTTGTCCCTTTTACAGCATGATAGGAGCTTTATATAGGGCAGCAACTAGCCAGGGTTGAGGGAATCCGAACGTTGGGTAACGGTCGAAAAGGTAGAGCGGGCAGAGTGGATTAATGGTGGATAATCCCCATTGATGGTGGTCGACGAAGAAGGCGGAATTAGAGGAAGGAGACGACCAAGGAAGGGCTGCGTGAGGAGTGAAGGGCGTTTTGACCGAACGGGAGTGAAGGTGTTTGACCGAGCGGGGTTGATAAAGAAGGCAGGGCTTAAAGGCTGTTGGTGCGGTATGGGCCTCGGTGTCCAATTTGTTTGGGCTGAGGGTATGGTAATTTATTTGGGCTGAGGGTATGGTAGGATTTAGGTTGATGTAGGGGATTTGAAGGTGGTTTAATGATGGATTAGGCAAATCCCACTTAACTAGCTGCTTAATACCCTTATTACAAGATAAAACTAAATAAACAAAACAACGATAATATAGAATTTTGCTAATTGGGCGATAATGCCCTTATTCTTGCTAATAATTTTAAAACTTGAATATGTCTTCTCAGCACAGAATCCCGTTTTTGACAGCACCGTCTTGAATCCTTTTGCCCGCTTGCTTGGCTTAGATTGTCAATTTTCTTGATTATTCTGCAAGACAATAATACAAATATAATTAATTATTTTTAAAGGATAATTTGTGCTTTTCTTAGTAAGGGTACTAAGGGTATTTGGGCTTTCATCATCCTCCCCTTCTTGAAAAGGTTTCGTCACCGAAACCGAACCTGCATCATAAAAGGGGGATAGGTCAGAAACATTAACAGTGTCACTGATATTTCCATATTTTCCTGGAAGATCGATCTTGTACGCATTATCATTAATGAGTTCCAAGATGGTAAAGGGACCATCGCCTCTTTGTGCGAGTTTGGATTTCCTTTGGGTAGGAAACCTTTCTTTTCGTAAATGGACCCACACAAGATCTCCTGGAGCGAATATAATCTTCTTGCGGTGTTTGTTTGCTGCGCTTGCTATCTGATGATTGCGTAGGTTTATTTGTTTCTCCACTGACTCATGTAATGATTTTATGGATTGCGCCCTTCTTTTTGCATCAAAGTTAGTATAATCGGTTATGGGTAAAGGAATAAGATCAAGTGGTGAAAGAGGATTAAACCCGTAGACAATTTCAAAGGGAGTCTTTTTGGTGGTGGAGTGGATGGTCCGATTGTATGCGAACTCCACATGTGGTAGGTGGGATTCCCAATGCTTAATGTTATTATCCAGGATAGCTCGAAGCATGTTACCAAGAGTGCGATTTACTACTTCGGTTTGGCCGTCAGTCTGGGGATGGCATGTAGTAGAAAATAGTAACTTTGTCCCCAATTTTCCCCATAAGACCCGCCAGAAGTGGCTGAGAAATTTGACATCCCTGTCGGATACAATGGTACGTGGCACACCATGTAAGCGCACAATATTTTGGAAGAAATAATCAGCTATTGTGGTAGCATCATTGGTACGGTGGCAAGCAACAAAATGTGCCATTTTAGAGAATCGATCGACAACTACCATGATGCTATCTTTCCCTCTATTAGACCTGAGTAGTCCAAGTACAAAATCCATGGAAATGTCAACCCATGGTTGTTTGGGAACGGGAAGGGGTGTGTATAATCCATGCGGCTTAGAAGTGGATTTAGCATGTTTACAGGTCATGCATTGATCACAAAATCTTTACACATCTCGTTTGAGGTGGGGCCAATAGAAATGCTCTTTGATGATACTTAAAGTTTTGAGATGGCCGAAGTGTCCCATCAGACCTCCACTATGGGCTTCTTGTACAAGCAATTCACGCATAGAGCATCTAGGTATGCATAATCTATTGTCACGAAAAAGTAAGCCCTTATGACGATAGTATTTTCCGACGGTGGTATTTTCGCATGCTTTGAACAATTCGGAAAAGTCATCATCAGTTGCATATAGATTTTTAATATAGGTAAACCCTAATAAATGAGCATCCAAGGTAGCAACCAACGTATATCTCCTGCTTAGGGCATCAGCAACAATATTATCACCACCTTTTTTTTACTTAACCATATATGGGAAGGATTCAAGGAATTCAATCCACTTGGCTTGTCTCCGATTTAGCTTATGCTGAGATTTTAGGTATTTGAGTGCTTGGTGGTCGGAATGGATGATGAATTCTTTGGACCATAGGTAGTGTTGCCAAGTTTCCAAAGCCCTAATTAGGGCAAATAATTTTTTTTCGTAGGTGGAGTAATTAAGGGTAGCACCGCTCAATTTTTCACTGAAGTAGGCAATAGGTTTTCCTTCTTGAGATAAGACAGCTCCAATACCTATTCCTGATGCGTCACAGTCAATTTCAAAAGCCTTATCAAAATCAGGTAGCGATAATATGGGGGCATTAGTCAGCTTTTCTTTTAATAAGTCAAAGGCATTCTGCTGTTCTTTCTCCCATTTAAACTCGACTTCCTTTTTTATAACAGAGGTGAGGGGAGCGGCTATAGTGCTGAAGTTACACACAAATCTCCGGTAGAAGCTACATAAGCCATGGAAGCTTCTTACTTCTGTAATAGACTGGGGCACGGGCCAGTCTCGTATGGCCTTTACCTTTTCATCGTCAACGGCTATTCCATCCTTGCATATCACAAATCCAAGAAACACAACACTTTCTAAACAGAATCTGCTCTTGGAGAGGTTGGCATATAATTTCTCGATCTTAAACACCTCAAGAACAGATCGTAGATGATCAAAGTGTTCCTCATAAGACTTGCTATATATAAGGATTTCGTCAAAGTATACGACGAAGAATTTACCAATAAAGTGTCTGAGCACATAATTCATTAGTCGCATGAAAGTACTAGGTGCATTAGACAGGCCGAAGGGCATCACCAGCCACTCATAGAGTCCAAAGTTGGTTTTAAAGGCCGTTTTCCATTCATCTCCAGCCTTTATGCGAATCTGATGGTATCCACTTTTTAAATCAATTTTTGAAAATATAATAGACTCATGCAATTGGTCAAGCATTTCATCTAACCGAGGGATGGGGTATCGGTATTTGACGGTAATTTTATTAACAGCCCTACTGTCAATACACATGCGCCAACTTCCGTCTTTTTTTGGAACTAGTAACACAGGAACAGCACAAGGACTCATGGACTCTCGAATGTGCCCTTTTTCAAGTAGTTCAGTTATCTGCTTCTTTAGTTCTTTTACTTCCTCAGGGTTAGCTCGATATGCAGGTCTATTGGGAATGGAGGCTCCCGGTACGAAATCAATCTGATGTTCGATTCCTCTAGTTGGAGGTAACCCTTGTGGAATTTCTTCAGGAAAGAGCTCAGAGTATTCATTGAGTAAGGTGCGTATGTCATCAGGAACAGAATCAAGTAGAGTGAAATCACTATGATAACATTCTTTACGCATGAGCATATAGATGGGTAACTTAGCAGAGAAGGCATAAGAGATGTCCCTTTTTCTGGGCGAAAAGTTACGTAGTGGTTTATTCTGGCCTTCCATGTTGGGTTTCGAGGTCTTATTTATTTCCTCCCTCATGCTTTTGAATTCATCTTGAAGCTTGAAGCTTGAGTTGATCATCATGGACTTGCTTGGGTGATAGCGGCATTAGAGTGATCTTCTTGTCATCCTTGATAAGGGAGTAGCTATTTTTGTACCCGTCATGCGTTACTTTCCTATCAAACTGCCATGGTCTCCCAAGTAGAACGTGACTAGCGTGCATGGGAATGACATCACATAATACTTCATCCGTATATTTCCCAATTTGGATTGCAAGTAATACTTGCTTGTAGACCTTGACCTCACCCGTGTCGTTGAGCCATTGTAGTTTATAGGGTCGAGGGTGTTTCGTGGCTGTCAACCCTAATTTGGTAATTAGGCTAGCACTTGCGGCGTTAACATAGCTACCGCTATCAATGATCAAACTACACAACTTGTCACTAATTCGACATCTGGTATAGAAGATATTCTCACGTTGTATTCGCTCGTCATCAACTTTTGCATGTACGTTCAGGGCACGTCGTACGACGAGTAGTTCTCCCTCGGAAGCATATACCTCATCATGGCCAGGGTCACTATCATAGGGGTCAATATGAGTAGGGGAGTGGTCAACAAGCTCATCATCCTCGAATTCAATCTCTCTTGTTGGCCGAACCACCATCACCTTCCTATTGGGACATTCGGACGCGATATGACCATGCCCTAAGCATTTGAAGCATTTGATGTTTCTTGAACGTCCATTGCTAGAATTACCACTTGTATGTTCCTTAACCTTTTCCTTAAGAGGGATTGCCTTATTGTCGAATTAAACTCTCGGTCTTTCTTCACTTCTAGGAGGCTGCTTCCAGTTATGATTCTTTGAATGGCCGGGTTGGAAGTTGGGTTGGGATTTAAAGGTCCTGACCCTTTTGATCTGTTTTTCAATTTTGATGGCTAAGTTAACCATTTCCTCGATATCCACATAGTGTTGGAGTTCAAGTTTATCAACTATTTCCTTGTTAAGTCCACTAAGGAATCTAGCCATGGTCGCCTCTCTATCTTCGATTATGTTGGCCCGAATCATTGCAATCTCCATTTCCTTATAATATTCATCAACACTTCTAGGGCCTTGGACAAGGTTTTGTAGTTTCTGGTAGAGTTCTCGATAGTAATAGCTAGGTACAAACCTACGTCATAATAATCCTTTGAACTCGTTCCAATCTCTTACCAGTCTCTCGTGGTTTCGGCGCCGGTTAGTAACAAGCTGATCCCACCAATTGATGGCATAATCGGTGAACTCAACAATGGCGAGTTTAATCTTTTTTTCATCTGAGTAATTGTAGCAGTCAAAGACCAACTATATTTTTCTTTCCCAATCCAAGTATGCGTCAGGGTCGTTTTTTCCACTAAATGCTGGGATCGTTAATTTGATATTATTTAGATTCCGGTCCTCCCGATCGTACCGTCTTGGATGTCTGCGAGGTCAATGTCCCATCCTAGCATGTTCTTAGGCTGATGAGCCGTCGGATGAGAAAATATTTGGCTCGGGGTGGAAGTTCCTTGGATGTCTGTTTGGCTAGGGTGACTGGATAGGTTCAGTTGTATTATTAATTGTTTGTTCAATCCGATCCACTCTTTCTATTAGGATACGTAGTTGTGCGGAAATAGGGTTTGAGTTACTATCGGATCCTTCCGACACGTGTCCTGACATTGCATGTCCGGTTCGGGAATTCATTTCAATCCGTTTATGTATATTAAATTGTCACACGATCGATTGGTATTACTTACGTAGTAGGTGACTAGAATGTTGGGCTTTTAGCCCGTGACTGTTCGATAGGGCAGGTTTCCGAGCTGGTGGCTTAAACGATATGGAATATCGAATCGCCGCCTAATACCTGATATCCTGCCCCATTTCTGGATACCAAATTAATTTTGGTATCAAGTTCGGATCACTAGGTGATATCTAATTTTTTTTTAAAAAAAAAATCAGACGACCCAAAAAAATAAAATTAACACGGCAGAATTAAAACAAAGGTCGACACCAGACAATCAAAACAGGGTACTGTTTGGACAGAAGAAAAAGAAAAAAAATTAAAATAAAACACCAATATTTCGAAATTAACATGGCAGGAAAATCAACACATACAATTGATACTGGAAATGCACGACTAATTCGATCGACTCAAAACAGGAATAGAATTCAAACACAGAAAATTTTTACTGGAAATCAAGACAAAAATCAAAAAAAATACGACATCGACACTGGGAATTAAAGACAGGAGTTTAACACAATATCGACACTAACACAACCCCAAATCCGAACGGGTTTCGAACATAAAAACAAAAGAAAAACATTAATTCAGAGATGAGCGAAGCAGATCGACGCTCTGATACCAGCTGAAATGAACTCCAAGTGGAGTTCAGTAAAAATTACACAAAAATTGCAAGAACAACCGAACAGGAATAGGGATAGGGTAATCGGGACTGCCCAATTTAAATCCTCAAAATCGAGAATAACAAAAATGCCGGAAACAGACAATAAACGACGCAAGATCGTAAGAAAAATAGCTTTATTTCATATGCTGAAATCGATTCGAACCAAGTTGTCCCTTTTACAGCATGATAGGAGCTTTATATAGGGCAGAAACTAGCCAGGGTTGAGGGAATCCGAATGTTGGGTAACGATCAAAAAGGTAGAGCGGGCAGAGTGGATTAATGGTGGATAATCCCCATTGATGGTGGTCGACGAAGAAGGCAGAATTAGAGGAAGGAGACGACCAAGGAAGGGTTGCGTGAGGAGTGAAGGGCGTTTTGACCGAACGGGAGTGAAGGTGTTTAACCGAGCGGGGTTGATAAAGAAGGCAGGGCTTAAAGGCTGTTGGTGCGGTATGGGCCTCGGTGTCCAATTTGTTTGGGCTGAGGGTATGGTAATTTATTTGGGTTGAGGGTATGGTAGGATTAAGGTTGATGTAGGGGATTTTAAGGTGGTTTAATGATGGAGTAGGAAAATCCCACTTAACTAGCTGCTTAATACCCTTATTACAAGATAAAACTAAATAAACAAAACAACGATAATATTAATAGTAGAATTTTGCTAATTGGGCGATAATGCCCTTATTCTTGCTAATAATTTTAAAACTTGAATATGTCTTCTCAGCACAGAATCCCGTTTTTGACAGCACCGTCTTGAATCCTTTTCCCCGCTTGCTTGGCTTAGATTGTCAATTTTCTTGATTATCCTGCAAGACAATAATACAAATATAATTAATTATTTTTAAAGGATAATTGGTGCTTTTCTTAGTAAGGGTACTAAGGGTATTTGGGCTTTCATCAACAACTCTTTTATATCTACTACTAAAAGGTCCTCCCTTTTAGATTTGAAATCTTATAATGTTAATGATGATCACTCTTCTATGTAATGACCTCATATGAGCTAATTTACACCTTATTCTAGTTATTCTCTCTTAGTTATATGATCCTACAAACTCAATGACCACATTCACAAATACTAGACACACACAACCTATTTGATTATGAGTTTTTAAGAGTGTTATTATGTTTGCAAATGATTTCTCAAAATTTACAAGATTGACATTTAATAGATTGTGAGAAATTAATCTACCTAGAAAAATATGATATTTGAAAAATAAAGATCGACTCTAGCTTGGTGGAATAAGTAAGAAACATTTCTGATATTTTCTCAACAACAACTCATTTGAAAATGTGTGTTGAGAATTAATTGTAAGAGAATGAGTAGAGAATTAAATGTGAAATTGATGAGGGTTTAAATTTTATTTTAATTTTACCCCATAAACGTTATTTATAAAGTGAGCCATCAAACTAGTCATTGATGGGGAAAAAAAGCATATATCCATTGTGCAAGAAATGATGAGAATTTTTGACATTTAATGTTGAACGGTTGATAAGTTCAAGGTATTAGTTTATCAATTACCTTAACCGGTTAATCAATTGGTATAACCAGCTAAATGAATATATTCAACCTGATAAAAAAATGTTACTATTACATAAAATAATCGATAAGTTATTAGAACTAGTCAATTGATTTAATGCTTTGTAATTTTGTTTTAATGATCATATAAGAACAATTTAATGTTTTAACAAACCAGTCGATGGGTCATGGTGACCAGTGATGCAAGGAAACGGGGACGGGGACGGGACGAAACGCGGAAACGCCATTTCTTAAAAATTTAGGAAACGGGGACGGCAGGAAAAGTTAAAAAAATTATATATATATTTTTAAAAAAGAGGTTAAATTTATTAAAATTTAGAGAGAAAAATAAAATTAATTTTTATATTAGTTAATTTTAACTAATAATAATAATTTTTTAATAAAAAATTAATTAAATAATATATTTTTAATAAAAATATTAATTAAATAATTTTAATATAAATTTTAATCCGAAGAAGTTTTCGAGAAGTTTTCGGGACGGGAAACGGCACCTAAGTGCCGTTTCCGTGCATCACGGATGGTGACTAGTTGATGTGGTTGCTCAAACTAGTTAAAAGGTTTAGACCAAGGAAAAAGCCATTATGCACTTTAATTTAACCTATAGCTTGGTTAGTTAAAACAATCAATAAGTTACAAGAACTAGTTGATCGGTTTGAGAAAAGTAGTTGAAGTGCTTAAATAGAGGAAAAATTAATTTCTACGAAAGCTCAAGCCATGGCCTGGTTATAAACTAGTTGATCAGTTTGGAAAATAAGTCAACTAGTTTACTGAAATGGCTAGTATGTTCAACCTTAGCCTAAACAAATTTTCTTGGGACTAAAGATCCTTATGAGCCATTTGAAGGGGTTACAAAAAAGCTGATAGGTTTCAAAGGGTTTGGAAATATTAATGTCTTGATTTTAAAAACGAAAACTAGTCAACAAGTTCCAACTAGAATCAACCACTTGTAAAACACTTTGAAAAAGGTTTAGATTTTAAAATCAATCATACATCAAAAGAATTATAAGAAATATTTTAAAACATTCCAAAATATAAAATCAAAAGCTTTAGTGCTCCGAAAACCTTATAAAAAAATAAGACTTGGAAGATTATATCATGAAGCTAAAGTCTTGATTTCTCAAATCTGTGTTTGATCTTTGTTTCTTGATATGAAATTGTGTAGAATATCTTGAACTATTCATCCATTGAGTGCTTGACTTGATATAAAGGCTGAAAATCCTTATCACTTGATCGAAAACTTGAATATGTTCCATTCTTGATTGCTTTGAGAAACTATTGATATTTTATCTTTGTTTGCACTTAGAATCTTTATTTGCATGCGTTTAACATAAATTGGACATATAAAACTCATGCATAATTAAACAGGCACATTAAAACCGTTATCATCAAAACAAATGATTGAAATATTAATTGACCAAAAACGTCAATAACGATGACGACGACGACAACAATAATACGTATAATAATAATAATTATTATAATAATAATAATTATTATTATAATAATTATAATAATAATTATTATTATTATTATTATATAGTAATTTTAATTATAATAATAATAGTAATAGTAATAGTAATTATAGTACTGAAAAAATAAAAGTTAGTAGTAATAGTAACAATAACAATAATAATTACACTATTAATTTCACCAATAATATTAATAATAATAATAATAACAACAACAACAACAACAACAACAACAATAATAATAATTTTAATCATAATAACCATAGTTGTAATATTAGTAACAGCAATAATAATTATTGTTGTAGTAAGAGGACTAGGAGGAGGAAGAGGAGTATTAATCATACTATACTTTTTGTAAGTATTATCTCTCAGATAGTCACTAGATCGAGTCAAACTTATTTCAGATGTATATTATCTCATGTTATATCGGGTCTTGGTTAAGTGTTGGGTCGAGTTGTATATGTTTTGGGTTCATAATTTATTATATCATATTAGATTTCAAATAATCATCAAATCAAGTTCGAAAGGTTTGGTTTATAGATTTTTGGGTCAAAATTAGATCAATTTTTAGACTAACTAGATTGATTTTTATCAATTATTTTTATTAAAGTCACTTTATCACCTCTAGTGATAACACCTAACACATAAAAATCACGTAATTCCACTTAAATCTCATCAATCTCCTATCATCCACTTATAACCTTTTAATCCAAAAGATCATAAAAGATCAGTGAATCCACTCATAGGAGATAGAAGGCTCAATAGAGGCATTAAGTCATCCACCTTCACACTTGATCATTTTCACAAATTACCTAAAAAGCTAGTGGTTAAAGTTAAGTCAATGGTCAACCCAAAATTAAACGAAATCCAACTAATGTACGATAATACCCCATTTACATAAACCCTAATTTGGATATCCTAATTTAAGTTTTGACTTTTTATATGTAATTAATTATATAGAATTAGGATTGGATGTCTCATTATTATTTGTATTATTATTATTATTATTATTATTATTATTATTATTATTAAATTGGTGTTATCATTCTAGACTAGTTGATTAAAATTTAAAGGTTGAATCATAAAAGTTAAAATTTAGTTGAAACCCCTCGATAAGCCTAGCCTTGTACCCCTTGTTCTGATTCTTCCTTACCCATTTTTCCTAACTCAACAAACTCAGCCATAAGTTAAAGGAGTTGTGGTATAGATGAATGAGTTGGTTCTAAGGTTTGTAGGTTGTTTTAGTTGAGATAAGGATCAATTTATTTGTTTCTAAGTTGAATTATTGTACCCTTATAGGATGTCCTACGATGCCTTTTGGAGAAACCGACCTATATCTATCTGAACTTAGGATGGCACCTGGTGGAGACAATAGGATGCAAGTGAGGTGGCTAGCTAGAGACTTGAACTGTTTGGCTAACACGGGCCATTACCTAGGGCCCTATAAGTTTTAGTCCAACAACCTATTAAGGACCCTCCCCTTGGTTGAGTCGTGGATTACAACAATGGTGATTTATCAAGATTTGTTTATTACCGAGGTTCCCCACTCTAGGTTTGTAGAAGGAGGTTGGTTCATGTTGCATAATCATTAGTTGGCAAGAAATTTGATTAAAATTGATGATGCATGGAATAATAGGCTTGAATTACCACTGACTATGGCCTTGGATTATCCTAGTGAGTTGAATGAAGTGGATGGGTGTTCTTATGACCCAAAGAGAAAGTATAGGATCCTACATGAGGAATTTTTCTAGCAGGAGATCCATGAGATTTGGGTATTTGATGATTATATGGATCTAAGCTATCAGAGTTTCAATGGAGATCATTGACTGGATAGGTTTCAAGGTTTCATAAAGCATCCCATGTCTAGGGTTGATGTTAGGCAGATGCGTGGGTTGTAGTGAACCATCATAGTAGTATAATTAACCCTAGAGTAGTGGATTTTCTTTTTTCACGTGGGCCTTAGTTACTAATTTTTGTGATGTTGGTAATCTTGAATGTTGTATAACAACTTTTATTTTATGAATTTAAATGCTTTCCTTTTTAACTTCTATTTATGGTGCATGCACAACCCTTGTGCGTATATTAGCATTTCATTGATTGTGTTAGATTTAAGTGTTGTTTTCTTAAGGGGTAGTGGGCCCCAGCTCATAGAACCATTATTGTAGGCCACCCAAGGTTATGATATGTTGGTGTAATTTTTTTGATTTTGGCGATGAAGCCTCTTTTAATGGGCTAGTAATGTAACACCTCATTTATATAAATCCTAACGAAAATACCCTAATTTAAATTTTGATTATTATGTTTAATAAATTATAGAATTATTTTAGGGTTTGATGTCCCATTATTGTGTGCATTATTATTATTATTATTGTTATTATTATTATTATTATTATTATTATTATTATTATTAAATTTATGTTAATAATTTGGACAAGTAGATTAAAATTTTACTAGCAAGATAATGATGATGATGATGATGTATTAATCGGGTAGGATTTTTAGTATTTCATAACCTCTTAAATTTAATTGATATTATTTATGTATTTATTTATTAATTAATTTAACTAAAAGCCTTTTGCTATTTTTTTTTCCTAAACCCAACCTTCTAACTAATCCATTTTAGCGGAAATCCATCCACAAGCCTAGCCCTGTACCCCTTACCTTATTCTTCTCTAGTCGTTTTTCCCTGCTTGACTAACTCAACCAAACCACCCTTACACAATATCTTCTCTGATTATATGTGTTTCCCCATACGCTAACCTTACAAAATGTGTCCTTACCTATCCCACCTATGTCGATTGCTTTTGACACTACACCATTTTGTTCCAACACCATAGACAAGCATTGTTTGACTCTTACATCTAAACATGCCCCTATCCAACGTGTTTCGTCCCATCACCCAACCCCTCAACCTAGCTTTTCTATTTACTTGAGACTAAACACTTCACTATATTATACCATCTTACTCTAATCTAGCCACTGTTTGCATGCTACCAATTCCATCAGAATCCCTTGTTGTAGACTTTTTTTTTTAGCCTCATACACCAACTTTGCCTCCCATTGCACGTAACCCCCTGGCAGCATGACTTCATTCTCCTCTTGCACCGCCCTAGAACCTAGGTTTTTTCCTCCACTTCATGTATATTTTTCCCTTTAAATCACACACCCTCCTCATCAAGCTCTATTGTTGTTGCTGACATGTTCGATCTCCACCAATGTCATTGCTTCATTTGTTCCTCCACCCGTGATCTCCAGCTTTGAGAATCATTGTTACCACCATTGCTTTGCCTTATCTCAAAACCATCATCTTTCAACTCTTAGTCATTCAACCTCCCTAAATCCTCCTTTAATTATCCTCCTCTCTACATGAGCTAACACCACAAACCACCTTGTTTCATTAGAAAGTCATGCAAAAACTCTATACCTACGTGAGCTTCTCACGTGATACAAACCCCTTCAACATGAGAGATTGACGGATCATACCCGGCATTCTTCCAATCCTTGTTCTTATTTCATAAACCTCCATCCCTACCTAATTTTTTCATGTCAACCTCTAAGTGGAGGATCCCTATATAACACACTAATTTTTAAGACTAGAAAATGTATTTGCAGAGTTAAGCGCTGAAGCTAAAAGAATATAAACGAAGGGTGTTTACAAGTTCATGCTCCTCTACCATTCTCATACCAAGTGATAAAGTAAAAATAATTACTCCACTTACAATTAATAATAGGAATACAAGAAACATAATAGAGAAGACAATAGATAATTATTGTCCTAAATAAAAGAGACCAAAATCAAATACACCAAAAAACACCAGATAGCCATAGGCTCTTAAATAAACTATCACCTTTCGACTGAACTCGGAAGCTGACCTACAAAGAATACTACCCATTGGATAATTAGGGGCCCATAAAAGGAGCCCTTCAATAAAATGGTACTGAGTAATCCTTTATAAAGAATCAAAATGAAAAAATCCTCATAGAACATGTGAAAGGCATTGTCATAATACCTGGTATAAGAAATCAAATTGTACATGCGTCAATTGAAATATGATAATCATTCATATAACCACATACCACTAAGTACATATACTATTTATACGATTTCATTTAGAACTAACTGAAACTTACCAATGGAACATCAAAGAGATGCTCTTTGAGGTATAATTAGAAACAACATCAACCTAAAACCAAGACAATAACCACATGTAACATATCTCATTATCAATACTAATAAATCTCATAACATAGGTAGTCTTATAAGCATAGATCAATAACAACTCATAGCATCACACGTAGGCACAAAGGATGCTATCGGAACACAGGTAGGCACAAAGGTTGTTGCCAAACTATAAGTAGGCACAAAGGCTACTACTGAACCACATATAGGCATAAAGGTTGCTACCCACCAACCTAATAATCCATCAATCATTTCCATTTTTAGTCACTCAAAGGGATATCAATCAACCTAGAGACACTAAGGTACTCTACTTATACCAACACACTAAGGAAGTACGATATCCTATCAACTATCAACCTATGGATGCAAAGGTACCCTAGTAGCACTGGTACACAAAGGTAACATGGTATCCTACCGACAAGGACACCCAATCCATAAGTATATATACCCCCTATAAGTTAACAAAATACAATAGAGTAAGATGTAGAGTGAGGTTGAGGAATTAAGGCACACTAGTAAAAATCCATAATCAACTATAGGATAAACCACGTCTTTAGGTAGCGACCCCTAAAGAGCCACCATTTCCGATCTCAAGGTATTTCAGTTTAACTATTAGTATCATATCAAGGTGGCCATGAAATGGCATACAAATCACATAAATCTAATTTCCATACCTTAACCCTTTTTACTTATTTTAATTTATTACGAGACAACAATAAATAAGATCAGTATGAAGGTCATTCATCAAAATATACTAAGGTCATCATAGGCTCAATTGTTCACTTTTGGGCACATTAGGATAAAAATAACCAGAATGCCCTTGTTCAAAATTAGCACATTATCATCCTTTTTAATTATTAAATCAATCTCAATTATTAAGATTTCATGAAAAGGATATAATATAATAATTAAATTAATTCATCATGAAGTTAAATTATTAGATAAGCCAAATGACTAATTTACCCTTATTTAATTTTTGCATACAAATAAGTTAAATTATTAGATAATCCAAATGACTAATTTACCCTTATTTAAGTTTTGCATATAAAACCCTAACACGTATATCTAATACATCTATGATCACATAATCTCATGCTTAATAACATATAATACATATTAGACATGCTTATCATGTTAAAAATTATCATACACATAAAATGATCAAATTTTCCACATACATGTCATATATTATCATAAAAATCATTTTGCCATACTTTTGTACCGGAAATATTTTACATACGATAACCTATTCTTTTTACCAATTTTTATGATATAATAATTCAACACATAATTATAGACGAATCATGCTTGACATATTTCATACACAAAACCCTAATGTGCTATCACATAATGTTTAACATTTTAGGAGAGTATAAAAGTTACCTGAATTACAACAAAAATACAAAATAGTAGTATGCTACTAAATACTACAAGACCCCACTAACTAACTTTTACACCTAAAAATAATACCATAAATAAATATTGATATTTAATAAATAAAATAATAATTATAAAATATTTAATTTCATAAAATTACTAAAATACCCTTACATTTAAAATAGGTACCAAAATTATTAACCCTAAAACTCACTCACACTACATGTGTAGCGTGAGCCACGCATGAAAGAAAAGAGGTGCAGGGGCTAAAAGTACTCGAGGTGAGAGTTAGGGGTGGTGATGGTTAGTATCATCAGAGCCTGGTGTTATAAAACTGCAGTAGAGGGGTGACAGTAGTGGTGTCAGGGCATGGTGGTGTAAGAAGGGATAATATTTAGTGTCTAATTTTTTTAAAATATTTTGTTATTATCATCATCATCATCATCATCATCATCATCATCATCATCATTATTATTATTATTATTATTATTATTATTATTATTATGACTACTAATCTCGATGCTAATATTTAATTAGAAAAAAATAAAAGGGAAAATATGTAGGAAGAAGGTTTAATATTTAGTGCTCCATTTGTTTATAGGTGAACCAAACCCTTGCCAAAATGATGCGTAAGATTTCTGCTCCAAGTCTGGTGTCATATTAGGTAAGGATATGGTTAAGGAATGGTTTATATGATTTATGTGCTCATGGGTGTTTTGATATGTGTTATGTATTATATATGAGTATGGACTAAAATGTGTGTAGTGCAGCTTTATTTGCCTGGAGCTATGGCAAGTTGTGTATGAGTCATGATATGGGGGACATGGGCGATATAACTTGTATTTTATGACATGTTCTTCTATATAGTTCTTATAATATGACATGCATGCTAGGAGGCCTTAGGTGGTATGATGAGGTTGTGGGGATCTAAAAGAAATAAAGAGCATCAAGTAAATAGGAAGGTGGTAAAACACTAAGTGCTTTATGACTTGTAGGTGACATAATAAAGGAAGAATAATAATAAAATGAAGAGCAAGAGTAAATCTTACCTGGGAATTGTAAGTCTGACATGGGGTGGTTAACCTTTGCATGAGGGTAAAGTTTACATGGGAAAATTTGGTTTAAGGTTTAAGCATGGTGAAGGAAGAGTACTTTGGATGGTAGGATTCTGTGGGTGAAAGATAGTATGTTAGTTGGTAGAAGTGTGTATGGGGGCTTAACTAGGATTTTTAGGGAAAACCCTAAATAGGGGGTGTGTGAAATGGTTAATGTTTATTGGTTGGAGTTAGGGTTGAGATTAGGAGGGTGTCTTATGAAGGGAGATGAGTCAAGTGGTAAAGAGGGTGGAGTGCATGTGTGAAGGGATAGCATAAAAGAAAGGAGTATTAGAGTTTTAGGGTGGCCAACTGGGGTTTTGTTATCACTTGTGGAAGATTGGGAATAGGTTTGTGATGTTGGATGTTATTTGAGTGGAGTGATGGTGTTGGAATAAAAGGGGAGCATGGGCCAAGTATGACAAAGAGATGCTAGCGCCACATAGGTCTTATTAGGATTTCCATGGGAAAACCCTAGTGGATGATGGTGAGCTTAGGTGGAGAAATAGAAAATTGGGTCTTAACCCACATGTGCGGGGATTTGGGATTTCATGGTGAGTAGGGGAAAGGTGAGAAAGAATTCTTAGATTCCTAGGGAGTGTAGAGTCCCAAGTTATGGGACAGGGTTATTCAAGGAGTCTAGGGTGAAAGGGTGAGAATGGGAAGTTCAGTGGGGCATGCATGTCTAGTAAGAAATTACTTGTTGAATAAGACACAAATAAAACACTAACCATTTAATGTGGAAGACTATTGAGTCAGGCCCAGATCAATCCACCGGGGAGAATAGTGGCTAGGTGCAATTTACCTTAGAGACCGATCCACCAGTGAATAATAGTGGCCAAGTGTGTACTTCCCTGGGTGTTTTCGATCCACCAGCTATAATAGTGGGGGATCCCAAACTCACTAAACCAAACCCTAGATGATAAAAAGTCATGGAAAAAATTACTAATTACTAATCACTTATAAAGGAAAACCATGAAAGTCAGGGCTAGACGGATCCACCGGTGAGAATAATGGCTAGGAGTATTTTACCTTGGAGACTAATCCACCTACAGATGATAGTGTTCAAGAGAATCCTACCTTGGGTGTTTCCCATCCACCAGCTATAATAGTGGAGTTGTTGCACTCACATGGATACGAATTGAGAGTTGTGTGAAGATGGTATTAATGGACTAAGTTATAATAATTATGATTAATCATAATGACGTACTCCATGTACTATCTGTCTTTTTCGTGTTTACATGGTCTTAGCCATATCGTCACCTTACTCAGTACATAGTGTACTAATCATCTCTTTCATGGATGCTACTCATTCCCACAAGAAGTGGGCCCTCCTGAGTCTATACAAGTAGGAGATGAGGCCTATGATGACCTTGATGCCTATGATGCCTTGGGTAGGATTGAGTGATGACTTGTTACACCTGTTGTGGGGTCCTAGAGGGTTTTCTCCGAACTTATCATTATCTATTTTTGATTCATTTTTATTTCCACCGTAGTGGGCATTGTTTGTATTAATTTTCATTTCTATATTAACTCTGACAATGGCGCACTCTACTTTTATTTATGAAGTGTTGAACTACTATGGTTTTTATTAATTACTCATGTTAATGCTTTTAGTTCTTTTAGCCTTGTGGTTAGTATGAGATTAGTTGAGGGTCAATCATGTACTGATCATGGTGGTAGCACCCCCCCCCATTTTGGTGTATAGTTTTTATGTACAAACAAAAATTTTCAATTATAAATTTTTGGTGTTACAAGTTGGTATCAGAACATCATTTCTAATAATCGCGCTTTATTTTCAAAAAAAATTGGATTAATAAGTTTTCCTCTATTTTTGAAAATGCTTTATACCCTAAAAAGGTTTTTCTATTTTGAAAAACCTTAGCCTGGGTTCACTAGTAAGGAAACCAAAGGGTATAATAGAAATTTTCTAGAAGGGAAATAATGTGTGGTAGTTGTAACGAACTAGTTAGTTCCCTCCTCACATGTCTTTTTCTCTTACATCAAAATTTCATGATGAATGGAAGGGTAAGAAATTTGGAGGAGGCCTTTAAGGCTTTTATGAAGTTCGTCCAGCGCTAGCCGCTGGTGCAGCCCCCACCCCCACCACATCACTCTAAGGGTGCTATGGAGGATTATCTCCTGAGGGTCACCTGGCATCACCCTCCACTATACACGGGTGAGGAGGACCCTATGATTCTTGAGGGGTTGATCCAAGACATGGATCACACCTTTGAAGATATGGACTACCCTCCTACCGGGTGGTTCGGTATCGTAGTGTTCTTTATGAGGGGCATGGCAAATGCCTGGTGGGTTGAGCACCGTACTTGGGATGGTCCCTCGATGACCTAAGAGGTGTTCAAGGCCGCCATACAATCTAGATTCTACCTAGAGAGATTGAAGAGGGACAAGCTCTCATTTCACCAAGCTACTTCGATTTACCTTGGGAATTGCTGCCAGTGAGTCCACGGTGGTGTTCCAGTTTGAGAAGAGGCTAAACTTTAGCATTTTTTATATGATGGGAGCTATGACCTTCACTAAATTGTCCACCCTATACAAGCGCGCATATATTACTACCACTCTAGTCTAGGAGTAGATATCTATCCTAGGGAAGAGGAGACCAGAGGGCCAGAGCTTTGGGATAAGGATTTAGCTACGAGTAGGAGGGACCTCGAGACACTAGCAAAGGGGTTAGATTAGAGGTCAGGGACTACTAAGATGGTCCTCATGCTAAAAATGTTGCAGGAGCTACCCGTGCAGATATTATAGAGGCAGACTTGTGACCTACCTAAACTATGGCAGGTTGGCCCACTACGTGTTTGAGTGTATGAGGAAGCAGTGTTTACAACAACTCCAGGGTTAGCAATACCAGCAGAGGAGACCCTTAATTCCCTAGAAATAGGCCTACCAGTAACACACACAAACGCCATCCCTATAGTTCTAATAGAGAGCACCTACCCTAGTCGGTGCACCAGTTCAGAATGTCAAGGAAAGGCCTCAGGGACTACGACATTTCCCTCAGAGAGGAGTTTATTCAGGAGGCCACCTAAATGTGATTAGCCAAGTAGAGGTTGATTGTCAACTAGATGTCATCATTGGTATGTTCACCATACTATCTTTACCAATGCATGTTCTTTTTTATTTAGGGGCATCTTTATCATTTGTGTCCACTTCTTTTGGTATGTAATGCTTCCTTCATATGATAGGATGGATTATACTGAAATATACTCAAATGTGACCTTAGTCATAGATCAGGTAAGCTTCTTAGTGGACCTGATCAAGATGGATTTATGGAATTTTGACATGATTTTAGGGATGGATATGCTTGGGAGGTATCTGACGGGGATCAACAATGCTCAAGAGCATATGGTATTTCGAAGCCTAAAGGGTATTAGGGTTCATATAGGAATACCAAGCCTAAGCCCACTACCAAAGTGGTCTTGGTAGTTGGACTACACTCCTTTGTCCAAAAAGGGTACCCAATGTACTTATGTAGTGTGCAAGAGCTGAACAAAGACTTGGCAGCTCTAGAGGACATTCTGATAATTATAGATTTTCCATATGTGTTCCCAGAGGAAATACGAGGTATGCCCCCAGTTCATAAGATTGATTTCACTATCGAGCTAGCTTTAAGAGCTGAGCCTATGTCAAGAACATCCTACCGAATGGAACCTATTGAGCTGAAGGAACTTAAGACCTAGGTGGAGGAGTCATTGGAACAAGGGTATATATAACCAAGTGTGTTATCCTAGGGAGCACCGGTCTTATTTGTGAAGAAAAAGGACAGGAACCTCCATCTCTCTATAGACCACCAGAGGCTAAACTAGTTGACTATAAAGAACTAGTACCCAATCCTAAGGATTGATGATCTCTACAACCAATTGTGGGGTACCACGGTTTTCTCCAAGATCATCCTAAGATCGAGGTACCACTAGTTGCGGACAGAAGATGCAAACATTATGAAGACCACCTTGCAAAATCGGTACGGATACTATAAGTTCACGGTGATGCCTTTTGGGGCGACATGAGCTCCTATAGTTTTCATTGACTTAATGATGAGGATCTTCCGACCCTTCCTCAATCAATTTGTGGTGGTGTTCATCTAAGGCATCCTAGTGTACTCTCAAGGGAATGAAGAGCATAAGCAACATCTCAGTATTATATTGTCCTTCCTATGGGAGCACTATCTATTCATGAAGCTATCTAAGTGTGGATTTTGGCTTTAGGAAGTGGCCTTCCTTGGGCATTTAGTTTCAAATGGAGGAGTATCTACTGAGCCAATGAACATCATGGTAGTCATAGAATGGAAGCCTCCCCCAAACATGTCAGAAGTTTGAAATTCTTTAGGACTGGTCGGGTATTACCAACATTTTTTGCACACCTTCGCAAAGATTTCCCATCCCTTAACCAACCTCTTGAATAAGACTACCAAGTTCTAGTGGGATGAGTCTTATGATGGGACCTTCCAAGAGTTAAAGTGATGGTTGACTACTACACCTGTCTTAACTCTACCAGAGGGCTTAGAAGTTTTCGAGGTTTACAGTGATCATCCAAGCATGGACTCGGTTGTGTGCTGATGATGAATGGCAAAATGGTTACATATGCCTCTCGACAGTTGAAGAAACATGAGAAGAACTATCCGACTCATGACCTAGAGTTAGCTATAGTGTTTTTTACCTTAAAGATCTAAGGGTACTACTTGTATGGGACCAAGTGCAAGTTCTTCACAAATCATAATACTTTCAAGTACATCTTCACCCAGAAAGCACCGGGGTAGCAATTTTAAGCCAGGGGAAAATGTAATATTGAGGGTTTCCCCCACTAAAGGTGTGCAGATATTTGGTAAAAAGGATAAGCTGAGACCAAGGTACATCGAACCCTATGAGATCTTAAAGAGGGTCAAAGAAGTTTCATACCGATTGGTATTCCCACTAGAATTGGCATGAGTTCACAATGTGCTCCACATCTCATAGTTATGGAAGTACGTTGTTGATCCCTCCCATGTGATACAGCCTAATAAGGTCGAACTTGATGATTCCCTAGCGTACAAGGAGAGACATGTGTGGATCCTTGACGCTAAGATCTAGAAGACCCTCACGAGTGCAGTCCCACTTGTGAAGATTCTTTGGAGCCACCATGGGACTGAAGAAGCTACCTGGGAAGCTAAGAAGGAAATGCACAAAGTGTATCCGAAAATCTTTGCCTTAGGTACGATAGTCCCTAGTAAAACCCTTAGAACTAAATAATCTTAGAACTATTTTTCCCTATTCCCTACTCCCAAGATTTAAGCCAATGACTTCGGGGATGAAGCTTTTCTTTAAGGGGGTAGTGATGTAATATCCAAAAATCCTAATTTAGGAATTAATAATAAAATAGGGATTAATAGGTAAGATTGATTTTAATATACCATTTGTAATAAAATAATGGTATTATCATAAAAATAAGTAAAGCCAAAAAGAAGGAAAATAATGTAGGAATCAAATTAGTAGAGGTTAGAATAATTTACTGAACTAAAATAAATTTTAATTAAATTATAATAATAATTTATAAATAAATAAATAAATTTTTATTTTTACTAATTTTATTATTTCTAAAATTTAAAAAAATAATAAAAAACACCCCAAACCACCTCATTTTTATTTTTTCTTTTTTCCTTTTCCCTATTCCTCTCTTTTTCTTCCTTTTCTTTTTCTTTCTTCCTTTTTCTTCTTTTTATTTCTTTTTGTTACCCCTCTTCCTTTTTTCCCTCACATGGCCCTATAGTGGTCCCCACCCCTCTGTAGCCCCAACATCCTCACCAAACCCTTGTAAACCTACCCCAAAAACCCAGCCCTACCCCACAAACCTACACCACCTTGCCACCGCTAACCAGCAGAACCCTACTCCCCCCCCTTATTTATCCTCATTATCCCTTGTTCTTCCCCTCTCCTACGCCTATAAAATCCTCCCTCAACTTTCTTCTCCATGCTTTTTTTCTACACAGATTTTCCCCTACCCCCATCTCCCATTACCACTTTAGAGGCAGCCACCACAGCCATCGCGTCGTGCCACAGTCCAAACTACTACTTGTTCTCTTCCTTACACCACCATCTACCAAATGTGGCCTTCCCCTACCTCTAACTCTCCCTCCTCTTCTCTCCCCACCTGTGCAAAGTGGGTAGCTAAAGCTATCCTTTTCACCTTATGCCACCCTTTACGCTGCCACCACCACCACAACTCCCTTTAACCTAGAAACCCTACCACCCAAGAAGACACCACTTCTCTCCCCTTTTATAACCCCAAAATCCTATATTTTCTATCACCACTGCCTCCATCATCCTTGTGTCGCTGCTGCTAACACCCATTTAGCCACACCCTCTCTGGTTATACCCTAACCCTTGTATATATTTAGTATAATTTATTTTAAATATTTTGATATTATTAACATTATTATTATCATTATTATTATTATTATTATTATTATTATTAATCTCTTTAATAATATTTAATTAGAAAAAAATAAAAGAAAAGGGAAAAGATGTAGGAAGAAGGTTTAATATTTAGTGTTCCATTTTTTTATAAGTGAATCAAACCCTTCCCATAAGGAGGTGTATAATTCCTACTCGAACCCCGGTATCCTATTAGCTAAGGATATGGTTAAGGCTTGGTTTGTAAAATTTATGTGCTCATGGGTGTTTTGATATGTGCTATGTATTTTATGCGAGTATGGACTAAAATGTGTGTAGTGCAGCTTTCTTTGCATGGAGTGAAGGTAAGTTGTGTATGACATGATATGTGTGACATGGGTGATATGAATTGTATTTTATGACATGCTCTTATGTATAGTTCTTATTATATGACATGTATGCAAGGAGGCCTTAGGTGGTATGATGAGGTTGTGGGGATTTAAAAGAAATAAAGAGGGTGGAGTGAATAAGAGGAAGTGGGGAAAGACTAAGTACTTTATGACCTATGGGTGACATAATAAAAGAAGAATAATAATAAAATGAAGGGTTAGAGTAAATCTTACATGGGAAGTGTAAGCCTTGCATGCAGTGGTTAGCCTTTGCATGAGGGTAACATTTATGTGGAAAAAAGTAGTTTAAGGTTTTTGCATGGTGAGGGACGAGTAGTTTGGGGGATTAGAATCCTTTGGTGAAAGATAATATGTTAGTTGGTAAAAGTGTGCATGAGGAGAATGATGCAGGAGCATCTATTGATTCTCATATTCATATTGATTCTCAAGGTAAGGAAGAATTAGCTTTCTTAATATTGGAGCCAATCATATTAAATATTCTTGATAACATGTCTATGCTTGGTATTGAAAACAATTCAAGATATTCTTGCAGGTATATTACATATTTGCAAGGAGAAGATGTTAACATACCAAATAAGACTTGAAGTTTACAAGCATTAAAAGCATACAAGGCTATGGCATACATGGGATGACACTACAACAAGATATGGTGATGATTATCATTAGTTATATTAAACTTGTTGTAAACCCTAAGTGTATTTTATGTAAGCTAGGGTTTGATGTAATTTCATGTATGTACCATAGTTGATTGTGTGGCTTTGTAATGTTAGTCATTAATATCATTTAGATGATGATATTGTGATGAATATTAGGCATTATATGGGCTTAATTCAAGTGAGGTAATTTAGCTTGAATTAAGGGGGAAGACCGACTAATTTAAAGGCCTTAATGTCAACTCCCTTACCTATATATATACCTATGTTGTACATGCTTAAGGAAGAAGAATAATAGCAATCATTTTGAATCTAATTCTCAAGTAAACACTTGAATTTTCTCTCCCTTTTTGGATTAGTATATCCAAGAAAGCCCGGGGCATTCCTTCTTTCAATTCCCTTCCCTCCTTCGAAGCTTGAAAGCAACTTCAACCTTCAAAGAACCTCAGCCAATTTTAATCCTTTATGTCAAGTTTAAGCATCTTAAACCAAGTGATTTTCTTCAAGCATCAACTTGTGGCCGACAGGAAAAAATAAGTGATCGACCTAACACTTCTCTCCACCTTAATCCACACCATTTTTGGTATCAAAGCTCCCCACAACTTTTCTTTCCTTCGGTAGTACAAATTCTTGCACTTTCTTGCTGCTACCTGCAAGAAGGTCCACTGCCTAGCAATATTCAACATTTTATTAAGTCTTGATGTCTTTCTTAGATCTTGTTGCAATTTCATGCAGCCCATCCAGCAAATTCCTTAGATCTTCGACCATCCATCCTTTCATTATGTCGAGACTCCACTAGTCCGTATGTTTTGTTTTAACTTCGAGCCTTTACTTCTACTTCCACTAACCCTTTCTCTTTTATTTCCTATCCCCACTTGTCCATTTATCCAGCAAATCATCCATCCATTTTGTTTCTACACGTTCCAACACTTGGTAGAAAGGAGAAAAACCCCCGACACCCTAGTATAATATAGCAGGTTCGAAGGTTTTGCAAAAAAAAAAATTGTGCCTTAGTTTTACTCCAATTCTAGTCCATACTCTTCTTATTTTTCTTATTCATATCTTCTATGGTGTATGGCAACAAAATCTTCAACTTGAATATCTCATTTCCTTGAAGAAGCCAACCGCCTTTGTTATTTTATGTGATTGATTGTTAGTCACAAAGAAAACCACCATCCAGCCAGTTTGTTTCCAACGTGCATGCAGTGTTATGTTGGCTACATTTCCTTCCATTTGTGCATGACCAATACAAAAGTAATGATCCATATTTTCTTGTGATTTGGCAAAATATTTTTCTATTTGTTTGGTTGCAGGACATTACAACATCTACACATTTGTGGTACCCTTTTGGTGAAAAGAAATAGGTGTGTTTCTACCTTCACCATGGCAAGTGAAGAGATTCATGCATTGGTAGAGTCTATCAAGAGTCTAACCACACAAATGGATCCCCAACTACATAATCAAACAACTCTTCACAACAATTACAAATTGTATAAGCCAAGCTAGCCGATCAAGAGAAGTATCGAACATGGAAAAATCACATGGAGACCATACAAGATAGTGTGGAAGGAAAAATGAAGCATGCATTCCATACAAAAGGAGGACGTGGATATTCAAACATGCATCACAATGAAGATAGAGAGGATGAGATGAGTTCCTTTGGCTCAAGCAACCAAAGAATACCATATACATTCCAAGTAAAACATGCATACAATGAAGATCAAACTATCAAACTTGACCTTCCTAACTTTTATGGTGAATTGAATGTTGAATTATTCTTTCAGTGGTTGCATGAAATTGAAGCTATATTTGAATTTAAAGAGTATGATGATGAGAGAAAATGCAAGTTTGCTACTCTTGAGTTCAAAAGATTTGCCAGGATTTGGTATGATAATTTGAAAAAAATAATAGAAAGATAAGAGAAGTTAAAAATAAAATCTTGGGAAAAAATTAAGAAACACCTAAGGAAAAAAATTGTGCCTAGATAATATGAGCAAGATATTCATGTGAAAATTACAACTCTAAGGCAAGGCTTATTTAGTGTAGAAGAATACACTAGAGAATTGGAAAAACTAGCACTTATTTGTGATGTTCAAGAGAGAAAAGAACAAAATTGTGCTGGATACTTAGGTGGCTTGAATAACTTGATAAGAGATAAAGTCGACATGTATTCTTATGATTCTCTTGATGAATTAATTAATTTGGCTTTAAAATTTGAAAGAAAAACTAAATCAACCAAAGCCTATGTTAAGTCTAATGTTTCAACTTCAAATAAACCCTATTATAACACCTTTACACCTAAATCAACATCTTCATATGACAAAATTAATAATCGAGATGATAAAGGTAAAAATAAGGTAGTTGAAATGGCTAATAAAAAATTCTTTAAATGTAAAGGTTGTGGACACTTTTCCAGAGAATGTCCTAACCAAAGAGCCTTAACCTTGAATGAAATAGAACATATGGAACCATGTAGTGATGATGAGAATTTAGAAATTGAATCTCCTAATGAAATCTTAACCATGGATGAAGAAGAGGGAGATCCATGTTTCGTAATTCAAAGAGTGTTACAAATCCAACCTAAAATGACACCTACTCAAAGAGAGAAAATTTTTAAAACTAAGTGTAAAATAGTTGACATGGTTTGTAGACTCATTATTGATAGTGGTTCATGTACAAATGTTGCTAGTGAAGAAATGGTTCAGAAACTTGGTTTAGACACTACTAATCATCCTAAACCTTATTATTTACAATGGCTAAACAAAGACAAAGGAGCTAAAGTAAACAAAAGAACCCTAATCACATTTTCCATTAGATGGTACCATGATGAAGTTCTATGTGATGTTTTGCCTAAGGATGCTTGTGGATTAATTTTAGAAAGACCATGGAAATATGATAGAAAAGAAACTCATGATGGAGTAACTAATGAATATGTGGTGAAGAAAGAAAAGAAATTGTATATACTGACACCTTATTTATGTGATCATATGCCTTTGAGTGATGACAAAAAGAGATTATTTTTACATGAAAAGGCTATGGAAAAATGAATAGAAGAAGAAGGGATTTGTTATGCTTTAGTTTCTAAAGATTCTAAATTTGAGAAGCAAAAAATTGAAAATCCTAATCTAATTAAGCTTCATGATGGATATAATGATGTATTTCCTAATTATTTACCTCCTAGATTACCACATAAAAGAGGTATAGAACATGCCATTGATCTTATCCTTGGAATGCCTCTTCCAAATAAACCTTCTTATAGATGTAACCCAGAAGAAGCTAAGGAATTACAATAACAAATCCAAGAGCTTATGGATAAAGTATTTGTGAAAGAAAGTATAAGTCCTTGTAGTGTTCCTACTTTACTAGTGCCTAAAAAAGATGGTACATGGCGTATGTGTATCGATTATAGAGCAGTGAATAACATTACTATCAAATATCATTTTCCTATGACTAGGTTAGATGATATGCTTGATGAACTTTGTGGTGCACAAGTATTTCCCAAAATTGATTTGAGAAGTGGTTATCATCAATTAAGGATTAGAGATGGAGATGAATGGAAAACTACTTTTAAAACTAAATATGGCCTCTATGAGTGGATGGTTACGCATTTTGGGTTATGTAATGCACCTAGCTCATTTATAAGACTTATCAATGAAGTTCTCCAACCTTTCCTTGGTGATTTCATTTTTGTATATTTGGATGATATTCTTGTGTATAGCAAAATTGGTTATGATCACCTAGTGCATTTGAGGAGATTGTTTGATAAGCTAAGGAGAGCTAAACTATAAGGAAAACTTGAGAAATGTGATTTTATGCTTCCAAGTGTAGTTTTCCTAGGCTATATTATTAGTGGAGAGCGTATTAAAGTAGATCCTAATAAGATTAGAGCTATAAAATATGGACTATCCCTAAAAATGTTCGTGATGTTAGAAGTTTTCATAGATTAGCTATCTTCTATAGAAGATTCATTAAGGATTTTTCTACTATAGCTACACCTATTACACAACTCATGAAAAAGGGTGAATTTTATTGGGGACAAGAAGCTACTCAAGCCTTGAAACCCTCAAAACTAAAATTTGTAATGCCCTTGTTCTATCCTTACCCAAATTTAATCTTCTTTTTCAAGTAACTTGTGATGCTAGTGGAGTTGGAATAGGAGGAGTACTTTCACAAGAAAAGAAACCTATAGCAATCTTCTCTGAAAAGTTGAATGGAGCCAAACTTAACTATTCAACTTATGACAAGGAATTATTTTCCATTATACAAAGTCTAGAGACATGGAGTCTTTATCTGAGACCAAAACCCTTTGTATTACATTCGGATCATGAAAGTTTAAAATACTTACATAGTCAAAAGAAAGTTAATCTGAGACATGCAAAGTGGGTGAGTTTCTTACAATCCTTTGTGTTCTCTATAAAACATTTAGATGGAAAAGAAAATGTAGTAGCTGATGCTCTTTCTTGTAGATCTACATTACTTGTTATGATGGATGCTAAAATCTTAGGTTTCGAAATGTTAAAAGAATTGTATCCTAAAGATGAGGATTTTAAGGACATATTTAGTGCATGTAAAGAGAGTGGATACCATGGAAATTATGTCATACAAGATAGATTTTTGTTTAGACTAAATAAATTTTGTATTCCTAGATCTAGTATTTGAGACTTGATGATCAAAGAAATGCATGAAGGTAGTATTGCAGGACATTTTGGTATACATAAGACTATGGAAATATTGCAAGAAAATTTCTATTGGCCACAAATGGTTAAAAATGTACAAGCTATGATAAGTAGATGTTCTACATGTCATAAATGTAAGAGTTACTTTCATAAAGGCTTATACACACCTTTAGTCGTTCCTGATAAACCATGGGAAGGTGTAATCCCTCAAAAATTTAGAAAATCTATAATTTAATAAATAGCTTTTATTTTAAATAAGTTAGCTTTTAAAATTTTATAGTTTAATTATTATATGGATTTTTGATTATATAAAATTAAATAGGAATATTTAATAAATTAAAATAAATATATTATTATTTTATCGTACTCATTTTATTTAAATAATTTTCCAAACCAATATTTTACTAAAATTATCCTTTTTAAGCCCATATATTTAATTAAGTTAAATTATTAAATAAATTTATTATTAAAAATATTAAATCCTATTATTCTATAAATTAAATTATTTTAAGTTCTCCCATTTTCCTATTTTCCTTTTCCTTTTTTTTCTTCCCTTCTCCTTTTTCTCCTTTTTCCTCCTTTATTTCTTTTCCTATTTTTCTCCTCCTTTGGGCCGCCCGCACCCGGTCTATTTCCCCCTCCCTGCGCGCCTGGGCCATAGGCCCGTTTCTTCTCTCCCCTCCTCTCCTTCTCCTCCTACGTCGCAGGCCCAGCCAAATTTTTTTCCTCACCCGCCAGCACGTCACAACCAGCCCAGCCTTCTATTTTTTATTTTTTACCTTCTCCCTTCCCCTTGGACCTGCCAGCCTATCTTTCTTTCCTGCGTCGGTCCGCTCGCTCGCACCCCCTCCCCTTCCTTTCTCTCTTCTTTCACGCCCGACCACCATTCTTCTGCCATTATCAAGCACACCGGCCGCACCTACAGTGGCCATGCCCGACCACCACCTACCTGCCTGGTACTCCCTCTCTCTCCCCCGTCATTTTCTTTCCTATTTCGAACCAAACTAACCCCTGCATCCCTAGCCCGCATGCCCTTTTCCTTTCCTTCTTCTTCCCTCCCTTCTCCCTACCAACCGACCACCCCTGCCACCGTACTGCTAGCCCCGACCGGCCACCTACTCCCCCTGTCTCTCCCTCTTCTTTTTCTTCTCCCCACCAGCATTTCTTGCCCCATATTTCGAGCCTTACTTTCCCTTCCCCTATTCTTTTCTCTCATTCTCCTCCTTCCCATTTTTCCCTGGTTTGTGCACGCCGCCGCCACCCGCTGCTCCAACCTCCGCACCAAGCCCTTGCGCCGCCCTCTGCCACCCTATACCTCAGCCCTGCACCACCACGAGACCACCCAAGCCACCCTCGAGCCACTACAGTTCTTCCCTTCTCCACCTCTTCTTTTTCTCCCCACTTTTCTCCCTTACCGGCAGGCCACCTGCAACCGCCCCGTTCGCCGTTGTCCGGCCACCTCTACCGCCACCCAAACCACCAATCCACACCCTGCAACCTCCTCTACCACCCCCATACCTTACTTTCCCGAAAAAAGCCCCCCTTACCCCTCCATTTTTCCCTTCTCTTTTCCTTCCTTCTCAGCCACACCTAGCCCGACAGCCAACTTCGCCACCTCGCTACCGCCGTCTCCGCCACCTTTGGCCGCCGAAAACCCATCCCCAGCCTCCACCTACACCCCCTCTTCACTCCTGCACCCTTACCTTGCCTCCAATCCTCCCCCATCTACCTCCTTTTCTAGCCTAAAGACCCTAAACCGGGCCATCTCCCCCTCCCTTCTACCTCACCCCCTTCGACCCTTTTCTCCCCCTTTAATCTGCATGTGGCTCACGCTGTTCATGCAGTGTGAGCTCCACATTGATTTGGAATTTATTTGTCTAAATTTTGAGGTATATTCATAGTTAATTAAAGTGTTTTATTATTAAATAAATTTTTATAAAGTTTTGTCCTTTTAATTTCCTACTTCTAATATAATACTTATTGATATTATTTTTAGGTGTTTAGTTGCTAATTAAGCTTTGAATCTTTAACCGAGATACTGGTAAGGTTCTATTTTTGCAGGATTAAGGTAGTCGTTAAACCCCACTTAAACGCATGGAAAAACGTATGCTAGCACATTAGGGATTTTAGCATGATTTTATGCATGTTATATGTTGCCTAGTATGATATATGTGATTGTTTATATTGATTGATAAAAAGAAGAGCATGCTAGATTTTATGACATGCGTAGATATGATACTTAAGGAAGGAGTTTGATTATTGATGGGAATGTTAAATGCTTGTCTATGATGTATTATGCTGCTAATGCATGAATAATATTATTGTGAGCCTAAGGGTATTTTAGTAATACGCCTATGTAAGTATGTGATCTAATATATGTAGTTGCTAATGAGTATTATGTTGAATAATGACAAGTTGGTGGAGTTAGATAATCAGAATGAAGTGCTAATATTAGTATTTTATGTAGTGGAAGTAAATTCATAAAAGTGGTGAATAAAGGGGTTAAGTAGTAATTTTATAAGTGAAAATGGTAATTTGGAAATTTTGTAGTAAAGGGGTATTTTGGTAATGTTGAAATAAAAGGGTAAAACGGTGATTTTGTAAGTAAAAGGATATTTTGGTAATTTTGAAAGAAAGGGGTGAAATGATAATTTTATAAATAAAAGGATAAATTGTAAGTTGTAAGTAAAAGGGGTATTATGGTAATTTTTGAGGCAAAAGGGCAATATGGTAATTTTATGATTAAATGAAAAAATGATAATTTTATAAGTAAAGGGGTATTATGGTAATTTTTGGAGAAAAGGGTAAAGTGGTAATTTTGGAGTCAAAGGGCAATATAGTAATTTTATAGGTAAGTGGTAAGAATGGTAATTTTGGAAGTAAGGGGTAAAATAGAAATTTTGGATGAAGGAGGGTATTATGGTAATTTGCAAGGAGAAGGGTAATATGGTAAAATTAGATGTAAAGGGTAAAATGGTAATTTTTATAAATAAAAGGATATTATGGTAATTTGGAAGTAAGGAGTAGAAGGATAATTTTGTAAATAAAAGGGTATTTATGGCAAACTTGGGAGTAAGGGGTAACTTGGTAATTATAAAAACGACGAAGGGTAACTTGGTAATTAAATTACGATTATAGAAGGGCAATATAATATTTATAAAAATGGAGAAGGGTAAATTGGTAATTATAATTATGGAAAAGGGTAAATTAATAATTATAATTATAGAGAAGGGTAAATTAATAAATATAAATATGGAGAAGGGTAAATTGGTGATTATAATTATGGAGAAGGGTAAATTGGTGTTTATAATAATGGAGAAGGGTAAAATGGTAATTATAATAATTGAGAAGGGTAGAATGGTAATTATGACAATGGAAAAGGGTAATTTGGTAATTTAACCAACGAAGGGGCAATTCGGTAATTATGATGATGGAGAAGGGCAATTTGGTAATTTAATCGACTAAAGGGTGAGTTAGTAATTATTTAACCTACTAAAGGGGCAAATTGGTAATCATGATAGCAAAGATGGGTAATTTGGTAATTTATCCAACTAAAGGGCAAGTTGTTGATTGTAATAAAAGAAAAGGGCAAATTGGTAATCTAACCAACCAAATGGGAGACATGTTAAGTGTAGCAATTATGAGGGGTGAATGGTGATCTAAAAAGCATAGGAGATAACTTGGTAACCTAAATCGGATAAGGGGTAATTTGGTAATTATGCAACCTGAAGGGTAATAGGGTAATTTGTCAAGTAAGGAAGGGATGACTTAACAACTATATAAGTAAGGGGCAAATGAGTAATTTGTACCTAACATGTCGCTGTGATTGTGGAATTTTGTAATATGACTCAAATAATGCTGATTAGCAAGGTAAGAGTATTTGATAATTAGTAAGTATCACGAGAACGAATCCTAATTCAGAATTAGATGTGATTATGATGGTCTTAATGATTTCTCTGTATTATCTTGGATAACCGTCTGAATAAGAAATGACTAATGATATCAAAACGATTGAAAGTGAATAAGTATCTGATTATTGTGCTTTTCGTGATCACTTTAATTAAGACACTAATACTTAAAGTGAAAGACCTCGAGATCGGGAATGGTGGCTCTTTAGGGGTCGCTACCCTAAAGACGTGGTTTAGCCCACGATTATTCTGGTATTTGCTGGTGTGCCTTTGTGCCCCAGCCAGGCCCTATATCTTACTCTATCTAGCTCTACGGACCTAGTTAGGGGGTATGCATACTTATGGATTAGGTGTCATTGTCGGTAGGGTACTGAGTAGCTTTATACACCAGTACGACCAGGGTACATTTGCGTCCCTGGGTTCGTGGTTGAAGGGTATTGAGTGGCTTGTATGCACCGGTACGACCGGTGTACCTTTGTGTCCCGGGTTCTTGATCTCCCATCCGAGGCAAATAAATGGGATTGTTGTGCTGATTAAAGAAAGGAAAAATACTAATAATGAAAGTGAAAGATTAATGAGTCGGGCCCAGTTGACTTATGATATTGAGTACCGATCCACCGGTTATAATAGTGGCCCAGGAGCGTGTTGCCCTGGAAAGTGATTATGAGTACCTATCCACCGGTTATAATAGTGGCCCAGGAGCTTGTTGCCCTAGCAGGTGATACTGAGTACCGGTCCACCGGATATAATAGTGGCCTAGGAGCGTTTTGCCCTGGATGATGATTATATGTATTCTGGTCCACCGGCTAAAATAGTGGGGGTCCCGAGCTCAATAAAACAAGCATTGGATGTGAATAAATTATGGAAAGATATTAATCACTTATAGTGGAACACCTTGTGAGTCGAGGCCAGACCGGTCCACCAGCGAATAATAGTGGCCAGGAGCGTTCTGCCTTGGAGACCGATCCACCGGCAATAATAGTGGTCAGGAGTGTTCTGCCCTGTATGTATTCCTGTCCACCGGCTATAATAGTGGGGTTCCCGCACTCACTTGGATATAACCAGATAGATGATTGAATAATGATGGACTAATGGCTTAAGGCCCAAAAGTATCGATCATACTTTATAACTCGTTGACATGTGGTAGCCTTGTTATATATGTGATTGTTATGTATGCACCTCTCATTACATATGTATATAGCTTGCATTATGTGTTGCATTGCGGGCCTATTTTTAAGTGTGGTATTAAAGGGTTACTCAGTACCATAGTACTGAAGGGTTCCCCTCATGGGGCCCCTGCCTATTCAATGGGCAGTGTCCCTTGCAGGTCTTCCTTCGAGGACCATCTGACACTTGGTGGGAAGATCTTCGAACTCAAGGAGGACAACCGACATCATGGGAAGACTTCAAAACAGCCATCCGTATGCGTTTCTACACAGAAAGTCTCAAGAGGGCCAAACTTAAAGAATTCATGGGGCTGACACAAGGAAGTTTGTCAGTTCGAGAATACTATGCGCGATTCACTGAATTGCTGAAGTTCACCCCCTGAATAGTAGCTAGCAAGGCTACAATGGTCTTTCAATTCGAGCAAGGACTTCGATTCAACATCCGAAGCATGATGGGCGCTGACATTTTCCACGATCTGAGTATGGTGTACGAGCGAGCGTGTATCGTCGATGCCTTAGTCTAAGAACAAGCCTCCATCCTAGGCAAGAGGAAGAGCAAAGAGACTGAGTTTGGAGAAAAGAGTCATCGCCCCAGTAACAAGGTTTAGCGGGTCCAGCCTCAACTTCAAACTAAATTTCGGCGTAAAAAGAATCAAAGTGCTCCTAATGGCAAGGCAAATAAGAGACCGGTTCGACATTACCATTACCGACGTTGCAAAAGAGATCATCCAGGTAAGGATTGCATGGGCAAGCTAGTTCAATGCCACGACTATGGAAAGCTTGGTCACAGGAGCTACAAGTGCTACAGTGCACCACGCGAAAGAATCTAGAGAACACAACAACTATCAGTTCAGCCGTATCAAACGCTTAGAGCAACTTGTTCAACCTCGTTAACTGAAGCAGATGAGCAAGCAATCGATCGGGATACAACTTCTTCGAGCTTACCATCAGGGTCCCGCGTAGTTATTTTTATTATTAGATATGTGTGTAGTTGTTTTCCATAGTTAAGTAAGTTTTTTTTTGGGGGGTAGTTACCCAGAGTAACTTAGGGTCCCTCCTTATAACCCTAGTACTAAGGCGTAAACTTCGGGGACGAAGTTTTTCTTTAAGGGGGTAGTGATGTAATCCCCCAAAAATTTAGAAAATCTATAATTTAATAAATAGCTTTTATTTTAAATAAGTTAGCTTTTAAATTTTATAGTTTAATTATTTTATGGATTTTTGATTATATAAAATTACATAGGAATATTTAATAAATTAAAATAAATATTTTATTATTTTATCGTACTCATTTTATTTAAATAATTTTTCAAACCAATATTTTACTAAAATTATCCTTTTTAAGCCCATATATTTAATTAAATTAAATTATTAAATAAATTTATTATTAAAAATATTAAATCTTATTATTCTATAAATTAAATTATTTTAAGTTCTCCCATTTTCCTATTTTCCTTTTCCTTTTTTTCTTCCCTTCTCCTTTTTTCTCCTTTTTCCTCCTTTATTTATTTTCCTTTTTTCTCCTCCTTTGGGCCGCCCGCACCCGGCCTGTTTCCCCCTCCCTGCGCGCCTGGGGAGAATGATGCAAGAGCATCTATTGATTCTCATATTCATATTGATTCTCAAGGTAAGGAAGAATTAGCTTTCTTAATATTGGAGTCAATCATATTAAATATTCTTGATAACATGTCTATGCTTGGTATTGAAAACAATTCAAGATATTCTTGCAGGTATATTACATATTTTCAAGGAGAAGATGTTAACACACCAAACAAGACTCAAAGTGTACAAGAATTAAAAGCATACAAGGCTATGGCATACATGGGATGACACTACAACAAGATATGGTGATGATTATCATTAGTTATATTAAACTTGTTGTAAACCCTAAGTGTATTTTATGTAAGCTAGGGTTTGATGTAATTTCATGCATGAACCATATTTGATTGTGTGACTTTGTAATGTTAGTCATTAATATCATTTAGATGATGATATTGTGATTAAGATTAGGCATTATATGGGCTTAATTCAAGTGAGGTAATTTAGCTTGAATTAAGGGGGAAGACCGACTGATTTAAAGGCCTTAATGTCGACTCCCTTACCTATATATATACCTATTTTGTACACGCATAAGGAAGAAGAATAATAGCAATCATTTTGAATCTAATTCTCAAGTAAACACTTGAATTGTCTCTCCCTTTTTGGATTAGTATATCCAAGAAAGCACGAGGCATTTCTTCCTTCAATTCTCTTCCCTCATTCAAAGCTTGAAAGCAACTTCAACCTTTGAAGAACCTCAGCCAATTTTAATCCTTTTTGTCGAGTTTTAAGCATCTTAAACCAAGTGATTTTCTTCAAGCATCAACTTGTGGCCGATGGGAACAAAGAAGTGATAGATCCAATGCTTCTCTCCACCTTGATCCACACCAGGGGCCTTAACTAATGTTTTTGGGTAAAACACGTAGTAGGGGTGTGTGAAAGGGTTGATGGTGGTTGGAGTTAAGGTTGAGATTAGGAGGGTGCCTTATAAAAGGGGATGAGTCAAGTGGTAAAGAGGGTGGAGTGTTTGTGCGAAGGGATAGCATAAAAGAAAGGAGGAGTATTAGGGTTTTGAGGTGCCCAACTAGGTTTTTTCTTATAACATGTGGAATATGGGGAGTAGGGTTATGATATTTGATTTGGGTTTAATGGAGTTATGGTGTTGGAACCAAATGGGAGCATGGTGTTATGGGCCGCAACAAAAATCCTAGATTAAGGTTCCACCGGTCTCAGAATAGTCTAGAATATCCTTGTATAATCTAGATAAGTATGGAGAGATGTATAGGGTTCTACACTCTCCTAGATAGTTCTAGAAGGTTCTAGACGGGAATGTCTCTAGATCCTTCTCCACTTGTGTAGAGAAGTATGGATAACTCTACAAACCCTAATGGACTATTCTAGAACCCCTAATGGGCTTACTGGGTCATTCTAGATAAATCCATTAGGCCCGTATCTAGAATCTTTCTGGGGGAGGCGAAGGGGTGGATCCTCTCCTATAAATAGAGGAGGATAGAAGCATTTGAGATCATCCAACAAGAGTTGTACTCAGAGCTTCACTCTCTATAATTCAATCTCCCTTTCTCTCTCTAAAAGTTCTCTCTTGAGTTCTCTCGTGAAGGTTTCGTGTGGTGGTCTAAGAGGCATCTCTAGCCTAAGTGTTTAATATACTTGTGGAGTAAGGCTGACTTACTCTATTAAGGAGTGATAAAAGGCTAAGGCCTCATGTAGCTAGACTTGGTGAAGAAGTCGATGCGTGACAATGGGCCAAGTATAATAAAGAGAGGTTAGGGCCACATACGTCATATTAGGGTTTCCAAGGAAAAATCCTAGTGGGCGATGGTGAGTGTAGGTGGACAAATGGAAAAGTGGGCCTTAACCCACATGTGCGAGATTTTGGATTTCATGATGAGTAGGGGAAAGATGAGAAAGAATTTTTGGAGTCGTAGGGAGTGTAGAGTCCCAAGTTATGGGATTAAGTTATTGAAGGAGCCTAGGGTGAAAGAGTGAGAATGAGAATTCTAGTGGGGCATGCATGTCTAGTAAGAAATTACTTGTTGAATAAGACACGAATAAAACACTAACCATTTAAAGTAGAAGACTACTGAGTTGGGCCTAAACCGATCCATCAGCGGGAATAGTGGTTAGGTGCATGTTACTTTGGAGACCGATCTACTAGCGAATAATAGTGGCTAGGTGCATCCTTTCCTAGGTGTTTCCAATCCACCAACTATAATAGTGGGGGATTCTGAGCTCAATAAACCAAACCCTAAATGATAGCAAGTCATGGAGAAAAATACTAATCACTTATAGTGGAAAACCGCGAGAGTTGGGGCCAGACCGATCTACAGGCGAGAATAGTGGCTGGGAGCATTTTGCCTTGGAGACCAATCCATGGGCAAATAATAGTGGCCAAGAGCATCATACCCTAAGTATTTTCGAACCACTGACTCTAATAATGAGGTTATGGCACTCGCATGGATACAAATCGAGAGTTGTGTGAAGATGGTATTAATGGCCTAAGTTCTAATAATTGTGATTAATCGAAATTACTTACTGCATGCATTGTCTACCTTTTTCATGTTTGCATGGTCTTATCCATATGGTTACCTTACTAAGTACGTAGCTTACTGATCAACCCTTTCATGAATTGTTACACCTTTTTTGGGGTCTGAGAGGGTGTTCTTCAAACTTATCATTATATGATTTCTATTCATTTTTATTTCCCCTAGATTGGGCATTGTTGGTATTAATTTTCATTTATGTATTTCCTTTGACAATTGTGCAGTCTGGTTTTATTTATGAAGTGTTGAACCACCATAGTTTTTATTGATTACTCGTGTTAATGTTTTTAGTTCCTTTAGCCTTGTAGTTAGTATGATATTGGATAGGTGTCAATCTTGTACTTATCATGGTGGTAGCAACCCCCTTTTAGTGTATAGTTTTTCTATACAAACAAAAAATTTCAACTATAAATTTTGGGGGTGTTACAAGTATAGGAGACTTCAAAGCATAGTGGTGTGTGGGCTGATGTGGAGGGTGACTCGGTTGGAGCAGTGCATGAAGGAAGAAAAGGTAGCAGTAGAGAAGGTCAAAGAAGGTGGTGGTTAGCTATGGTGGGAGGCAACGAAGGTATGGCAGTCCAATAGCAAAAACTATCATTTCATAGGGGTTTGGTGCGGGAGAATTTACCGCAAAGGGTGTAGTAGGGAATAGAAAAAATTATCGTAGGGAAGGAGAGAAGAAAAAAGGGTTACAAGGGAGGAAGAAGAAGAAGAAGAAGAAGAAGAAGAAGAAGAAGAAGAAGAAGAAGAAGAAGAAGAAGAGGCCGACTAGCTGGATGATGGTGGAGGCTATAACGCAAGGAGGCAAACCTAGGGCACATAGAGCATAGGGCAGGGAGATGGTGTAAATGGTGAGAATAGGTGGCAATTGGGTCTGGTTACAGTGGGTCAAGCCGTTCTAGGGTAAGGTTGTTTGTAGGTTGGTTGTGGGTTGGGTCATTTCGGGTCGTCTTATTATTTGGGTCGGGTTTGAGTCATTATAGATCCCAGTTGTATTGGGTTAATTTACTAGTCGAGTCTTAAGATAGTTTGAGTTTGAGTTGGGTCAGATTCAGATTATTTTAGTTTAGCTTGTCAAGTTGGGTCGGGTATGGTCTATGGATATAAATGGGACAGATTTTACCAAAAATATGTTGGGATTTATCCGTTGGACACTTAAAAAAATATGGATAAATGGATATGGAGGATGGGAGAAAAAAATACTATTTGAATACGAGTATGAGATATCTATATTCGTACCCATACACATACCCATAACCACATCCATATCCGTATCCATTTACCCAATCTATAAATACCCTTTTACCCTTAATTTTAAAATAAATATAGTATAAATTAAGGTTAAATTTATCATTTGTCTTAACTCTAAATAGGTTTATCCATTGGGTAATGAATTTATCTACTCAATAATATCCATTAACGGGTAAATAGATTATTTGTAGGGTAACAGATATCCAAAGGATACAGATATGGATGTATAAGTGGATACCCATTTGACTAAGGGTACATATTCGGATACGGATACAGGTATGGGTGTGCTTGTCCTAAACCTGTCCTGAACCCGCCATATTTACATTCCTATCTAACCAAGATTGGATCAAGCAAGCTCGCATTTGGGTGATTTCATATTCAAGTTAATTTGACAGGTCGGGTATGGGTTAACTTAATGAATTGGATCGTTTTTTGGTTTTGATGGGTTGGGTTAGGTTCGGGCCCAGCTAATCTTAGACCAAATCACTTTAGATTTAGGTCAAATCAAACATTGACCACCAAAACTAATCTAAATTATTAACCTCGTAAGCAAGCATTAAGTTTAACTTTATGCAAGCATATGATTAATAATATGTTATTCATTGCTATTTTTTATTATTTTAGCTTTATAAGGTTATGTTTTTACTCAAAAAATATACAAAATTATAATATCATCAGTGAATAAGTAGGTTTACAATAAAATTAAGAAAAATAAATAAAAATTTAAATAAAAATATTTTTTTAAAAGCTTTAAATAAATAATAAGACATGTGTATTTTATTTTTATCAAAACTGATTAATATCAAATTTGGTTTTGTCGAGTTAGGTCTGGTCGGGTTGATTGCAGGTCAGGTTGATAATGGGTCAAGTTGATGGTGGGTTGGGTTGATGTACGGTTACAGGTTGAGGTTGGGTTAGGTTTGGGTCAGATTAAGTCACTTATATTTAGGTCAGCATCGAGTCAAGTCAAGTTTGGATCAATTTTGGGCCAAGGCTAGTTAAATTTTTCCGGCTCTAATAGTGACACACAAAAATGGGGGCTAGTGGTGATGGTTTCAATGAAACCAAACTAACCCGAGACAGAGAGAGTAGAGGGTGGTAGTGTTTGGTTGCGGTAATGCAAATGAGGATGTTGGTTGGTAGGGAGAGGAGAAGGGAGTAGGCTAGTGGTTGGGGAGCAAACCAAACAAAGCTGAGAAGGGTAGGGGAAAGTAGAATAAGTGAAACAGGAAGGTATTGAGTGGGCTTTTTGGTAAAGGAAATCCAGGGGTTGTGCATGCAAGGAAGGAGTGATGGTGATGGTGACGCATGAAAATGGAGGGTTAGTGGTAGTTGTGGCTGGAAAAGATGGGGCACAAGAGGAGGCAAAATAAATGGACAAGGAAACGCGATAGTTTTGTTGAGAGATGAGGGTTGTTGTGTGCGTATGTGTCTATTCATGCAGATAGGGAAAAGGAGTATGGTTTGGTAAAGAAGGGTAGGGTGATAGGGATGAGTGAGAGGAATGGTTCAATAGGTGAGGGGTATGGATGTAGTGAACTTTAGAGCGTAAGCTAAGGGGGATGGGGAGAGTGTTTGGGGGAGAAAATAGGGCACACAAAAGGGATTATAGAGAAAAAAGGTAGGGTGGGTTGGAAATAGGATATAAACTTATTTATTTGGTTTTAGTTTTAGTTTGGATAAGTTTGGGTACCTGGTAAGAATAAATCAGGTAAAAATAATTAGGTTTAGGATAAGTTTAACAAAAAGGAAAGTGGTAAAATAATTGGCAAAAAATATTTAAGAATTTATTTAGGTTGTGGGGAAAAGGCTATTAATTAAATAATAAGTCTAAAGTTTAAGGGTTAGTTTTTTAATTAATGGCTAAACATCTGAAAACAAAGGTTACTAAATTTTGGGATATTACACCTTACTTCTCGAGCAACATCGGTAACCTACACCACTTTCACCAAGCAGCCACTACCTAGCACATTTGAGCCATGCAGACACTATTCCCCATTTCCTGGCCAAACACCTCAATAAAGCACCTAGAGTTAGCCACCCCAGTAGCCAACCTCTTTTTTTTGTCAAGCATGAGTGATGCAGGTGCATCTAGTATATTTAATGCTTCTAATGATTCTCAAGGTAATGAAGAATTATCATTTCTAATAATTGAGCCGATCATCTTAAATGTTCTTGATAATATTTCTATAATAGATATTGAAAATACTTCAAGATGTTCTTGCAGGTATGTTACATATTTGCAAGGTAAAGAAGTCAACATACGATAATATACTTAAAGTGTATAATGCATTCAAAGCATGAAAAGATATGGCATACATTTACAACAAGATATAGTCGGTCATATCATTAGTTATATTAAACTTGTTGTAAACCCTAAAGTATATTTCATGTAAGCTAGTGTTTTGTTTTAATTTCATGTATGTACCATAGTTGATTGTAAAGCTTTGTAATGGTTGTCATTAATATCACTTAAATGATGATATTATGGCTCTGAGTAGGTATTATATAGGCTTAATTCAAGTGGGTTAAAACTAGCTTGGATTAAGGGGGATAATCGGCTGGTTTAGGCCCTTTAAGTCAGCAACTCTCCTATATATATACCTAAGCCTTGTACACTTGCATTTCTCTCTCTTTTGGAGATCAATCTAACTAGGAAGTGCCAGGAATTTTTTCCTCTTTAGATCCTTTGAATGTGCATCGACATTCAAAGCTACGCTATCATTGAAGAACCTGCATAATTTGTAGCTTAAACCCTTAAGCCGAGCTTCATTCCTTCATCAACTTCAACCTACTGGAGTCCAAATCAAGGAATTTAATCAATCCAACATTTCCCTCCCTTTGATCCACCCCATTTTTGGTATCAAAGCTTTGAAATTCTTTTGGTTTCTTTTGACCTTCCAGGGTGTCATCACCATTCTTACTATTGCATGCAAGAATTCCCTTCATTAAGAACCCACCGAGATAGTGCATCTTCATCCTCTTCTTGCATCTTCAACGTAAATCTTGGTTGAAGACCCTTCTTGCACCTATCTTGTTGAAGTTCTTTTATCTTCAGTTGAAGAAGACCTCCCTTCTTCGATGCCATTCTTCATCCCATTTCTCCCTTCAACCTTCAAGCATTTCTCTTCTATTTTTCCCTTGGATTTTCCAGAGTCCTCTTCCATTTCTTCCTTTGATTCTTCCTGCAGTTCTTCTCCCATTTTCCCCCAACGTTTCTTTATTCTAAGATACATCCAAACCCCCAGTAGTTCCACTGGTTCGAGTGATATTTCCAGCCTTCAAACCTTACCATTTATCTCCCACCATTTCAACACATACTCTTCTTTCTCTCCTTCACATCTTTGAGTTTTCTTAATATACAGCATCTTCAACTTGACGATACTAATAACTTCGACACACATTCGATGTCCACTCCTTATATTTTATGTGACTTCACTTAATTTTCACCAAGAAACCCTCATCACCAGCCAAGAATCATCATAAAACCATTCAACCACCTTCTTTTAAACCTTGCGTGACCAAGACACTAAAGAAGCCATCAAGACTTGCTTAAATCTTAGCAAGAATTGTCCTATATCATTCGGCTGCAAATAAAACTTCCAGGACCACCGTTGGTTGTTGATTCTTTGTGGAAGTTTGAGTGTTGTGTTGTTAAATTCACCATGGCAAGTGAAGATGTGCATGTGTTGGTGGATTCCATCAAGAGCCTCACTACTCGCATGGACGCCCAGCTTCATACTCATGCATCACTCCAACAACAATTAAAGAATGTGGAAGCAAAGCTAGCAGACCAAGACAAGCTTCAACCATGGCCAAATCAATTGGAAGCCATGCAAGATGGTGTGGAAGGAAGGATGAGGCGTGCAATCCAAGATAAAGCAAGATGTGGGCATGCAAAGGTGAACCATGTCGAGGGTGGAGAAGAGGAAATTATTTCTTATGGCTCAAGCAATCATAGAAAACCACACCAATTCCGAGTAAGACATGCATGTAATGAGGATCAAGGTATCAAACTAGACCTTCCTAAATTTTATGGTGAATTAAATGTGGAATTGTTCTTTTAATGGTTGCATGAAATTGAGGCTATTTTTAAATTTAAGGAGTATGATGATGAAATAAAATATAAGCTTGCTACTCTTAAGTTCAAAAGATTTGCTAGGATTTAGTATGACAACTTTAAAAAAAATAAGAGAAAGACAAGAAAATCATAAATTAAGTCATGAGAAAAACTTAAAAAGCACCTAATAAGAAAATTTATGCCTAGGGAATATGAAAAAGATATATATGTAAAGATGAAAACCCTAATTCAAGGATTGGTTAGTGTAGAAGAGTACACTAGAGAATTTAAAAAACTAGCACTTACATGTGATGTACAAGAAAGAAAGGAACAAGAATGTGCTAGATACTTAGGTGGATTAAATAATTTGATACGTGACAAAGTTGATATGTTTGCATATGATTCTCTTGATGACTTGATTAAGTTAGCATTGAAATTTGAAAAAAAAAATTCAACCAAGGCCTATGTTAAATCTAATGCTTCAACTTCATCTAAAGCATATTCGAATACATTCATGCCTAAATCTGAATCTTCATATGATAAAAAGATTAACCGAGATGAAAAAGGTAAAAATAAGATATTTTAAATGTCTAACAAACAATGTTTCAAATGTAGAGGATATGGACACTTTGCTAGAGAATGTCCTAACTAAAGAGCTTTAACCTTAAGTGAAATAGAAGACATGGAACCATGTAGTGAAGATGAGGACTTAGAAATCAAATATCCTAATGAAATTTTAACCATGGGTAAGGAAGAAGGAGTCCCATGTTTTGTGCTTCAAATAGTGTTACAAATTCAACCCAATGTGACACTTACTCAAAGAGTGAAAATTTTTAAAACTAAGTGTAAAATAGGTGATACAGTTTGTAGACTCATTATTTATGGTGGTTCATATACAAATGTTGCTAGTGAAGAAATGGTTAAAAAGCTTGGTTTAGAGACTACTAATCAATCTAAACCCTATTCTTTACAATGGTTAAACAAAGATAAAGGATCTAAGGTAAAAAAAAACAAAAGAACCCTAATATCATTTTTCATTAGAGACTACCATGATGAAGTTTTATGTGATGTATTGCCTAAGGATGCTTGTGGTTTACTTTTAGGAAGACTATGGCAATATGATAGAAAAGCAAATCATGATGGAGTAACTAATGAATATGTGGTGAAAAAAGGAAAACAATTTTATAGATTAACACCTTCTCTATGTGATAATATGCCTTTAAGTGATGATAAAAAGAGATTATTTCTACATGAAAAGGCTATGGAAAAATGCATAGAAGAAGAGGGAATTTGTTATGCCTTAGTTGTTAAAGATTCTAAACTTGGGGAGCAATAACATAATAATCCTAATCTAAATAAGCTTCTTGACGAATATCATGATGTATTTCCTGATGACTTACCTCCTGGATTACTACCTAAAAGAGGTATAGAACATGCTATTGATCTTATTCCTGGAATACCTCTTCCAAATAAAGCTGCTTATAGATGTAACCCAGAAGAAGATAAGGAATTACAAAAAAAAATACAAGAGCTTATGGACAAAGTATTTGTGAGATAAATTATGAGCCCTTGTAGTGTACCTGCCCTACTAGTTCCTAAGAAAGATGGTACTTGGCATATATGTATAGATTCAAGAGCACTAAATAACATTACTATCAAATATTGTTTTCCTATGCCTAGGTTAGATGATATGCTAGATGAACTTTGTGGTGCAAAATTATTTTCTAAAATTGATTTAAGAAGTGGTTACCATCAACTAAGGATTAGGGATGGAGATAAGTGGAAAACTGCTTCAAGACTAAATATGGTCTCTATGAATGGATAGTCATGCCTTTTGGGCTATGTAATGCACCTAGCTCATTCATAAGACTTATGAATTAAGTTCTCCAACCTTTCCTTGGTGACTTTATTATTGTCTATTTGGATGATATCCTTGTGTATAGTAAAAATGGGCATGATCACCTAGTGCATTTGAGAAAGTTGTTTGATAAGCTAAGGTAAGCTAAACTTTATGGAAAACTTGAGAAATTTCATTTCATGCTTCCAAGTGTAGTTTTCCTAGGCTATAGTGTTAGTGGAGAGGGAATTAAAGTGGATCCTAATAAGATTAAAGCTATACAAGAGTGGCATATCCGTAAAAATGTACATGATGTGAGAATTTTCCATGGATTAGCTAGTTTTTATAGAAGATTCATTAAGGATTTTTCTACTATAGATGTGCCTATTACACAACTCATGAAAAAAGAAGAATTTAATTAGGGACAAGAAGCTACTCATGCATTTGAAACCCTCAAAACAAAACTTTGTAATGCTCCTGTCCTATCTTTTCCCAACTTTGACTTTCTTTTTGAAGTGACTTGTGATGCTAGTGGAGTTGGGATAGGAGGTTTCCTCTCACAAGAAAAGAAACCTATAGCATTATTCTTTAAAAAGCTGAATGGAGCCAAACTTAAATATTCAACTTATGACAAGGAATTCTTTTCCATTATACTGAGCTTAGAGACATGGAGTCATTATCTGAATCCAAAACCCTTTGTGTTACACTCGGATCATGAGAGTTTGAAATACTTGCATGGTCAAAATAAAGTTAGTCCAAGACGTGTAAAGTGGGTGAGCTTCTTACAATCCTTTGTGTTTTCTGTCAAACATTTAGATGGAAAAGAAAATGTAGTAGCCAATGATCTTTCTCATGGTTCTACATTACTTGTTATGATGGATGCTAAAATTCATTCAACGGCTTCATCAGAAAATAAAGACCAATATTGAGAAAGCTAATGACAGGTATAAAGCTCAAGCAAATAAGTATAGAACCCCACAGGTATTTTCTCCTGGTGACTTAGTTTTTTTTACATTTACATAAAGAACGATTTCCTAATTTGCGTAAAAATAAACTAATGCTAAGAGCTTATGGACCTTTTAAAATACTAAGAAAATTTGGAGATAATGCTTATAAACTTGAACTTCTAGATCATTATGGTGGAATTTCAAGAATGTTTAATATTGGTTATTTTTCTCCCTATTATAATGATGATAATTTGAGGACAAATTCTTCTCATCTTGGGGAAAATGATGCAGGTGCATCTAGTGTATCTAATGCTTCTAATGATTCTCAAGGTAATGAAGAATTAGCATTTCTAATAATGGAGTCAATCATCTTAAATGTTCTTGATAATATTTCTATACTTGATATTGAAAATACTTCAAGATGTTCTTGCAGGTATGTTACATATTTGCAAGGTGAAGAAGTCAACATATGAGAAGATACCTAAAGTGTACAATGCATTCAAAGCATGCAAATCTATGGCATACATGGGATGATAATATAACAAGATATAGTTGGTTATATCATTAGTTATATTAAATTTGTTGTAAACCCTAAAGTATATTTTATGTAAGCTAGGGTTTTGTTGTAATTTCATGTTTGTACCATAGTTGATTGTAAAGATTTGTAAAGGTTGTCATTAATATCATTTAAATGATGATATTATGGCTGGGAGTAGGTATTATATAGGCTTAATTCAAGTGGGTTAAAACTAGCATAGATTAAGGGGGATAACAAGCTAGTTTAGGCCCTTTAAGCTGGCAACTCTCCTATATATATACCTAAGCCTTGTACACGCCTAAGAGGTGAAGATCATTTGAAATAAAATCTCAAGTTTAACACTTGCATTTCTCTCTCTTTTGGAGATAAATCTAACTAGGAAGTGCCGAGCATTTTTCCTCTTTAGATCCTTTGAATGTGCATCGACATTCAAAGCTACACTATCATTGAAGAACCTACATAATTTGTAGCTTAAAACCTTAAGCCAAGCCTCATTCCTTCATCAACTTCAACCTGCTGGAGTCCAAATCAAGGAATTTAATTGATCAAATGTTTCCCTCCCTTTGATCCACACCAATGAGTCTTAGTTAGGTTTCCTTACATATGTTATGTATGGTTTTGCCATGCACCCAAGACCCTTGGCTTTACATTCCCTAATTGTTAGCCTTAGTTCCTAATTATTTTATCTTGATATAGATACTAATATGAATATATATTGTATGGGTTGTGTTGTTAGTTTTATGTATTCACAATCTTACTTGAGGTGGCTTTGGAAAGTGTATCTTTATGGTGTAATTTGTGTAGCTTGGAGGTAAATCTAACCACTCCATAGATAATAGAATTTGAGAGTTTATTTTTAGAATAAAATCATGCTAAGTCGATGTTATCAAAGTATTTTTACCCGATAATGAAAGTGTCAAATATTACAATTTTGTGTAAAATTTTGTGTTGTATAAATTAGCATATGTTGCCATTTTAGAAATTAATAATACATATATGCCTTGGTAATATTTTAAACGTGGCAATGTAAGCCTCTGTGAATATATAAAGTATAACTAGAAATAATAGGCATTTCTAAGGTTAAGGTTCAATAAAAAAAATTCCCTTGTCATATGCCTGACTTACTAATGAGCTTAATATATTTATTATACTCTTAGATAGATTTTGATGTATAACATGTTGTTTTTAAAGCATAATTATCATTAATTTTTTTTTATGATTCTGTATCATATGTTCTAGGGATAGAAATGTAATTTTTTATGTACCATGATTCATATCAAAGATCATTATGTGGAATTCATGGTGAAAGTTATGACCGGTTAAAATTCATGTTAGAGTTTCATATGTATATTGTGTTGTGTCCATGCTTAGGAGTAATATTGCATTTTCTCATGATGTAGAATTTACTTGTATGAATTTATTTTAATGATTGTGTTTTTAGCCTTTTCATGATAAATATTCATTACAAATAAAGATGGTAATAAATTTAATAAAGTTGGTAGCTAGATCTTTGGAGGGTATTTGTTCATTTTGATAATAAAAAAATGTTCCTTGAGTGAATAGTTAAACTAGGTTAGCCTAAGTAGATTTTTAGTTTGGTCTTAGTGTTGACTTCAACTTAGCTTGATTTGTCGACTTTAAGGTTAAATTCAATAATTAGAAATAAAGGAAAAACTAGTTAAGTGTGGAAATGGAAATTTTGTGCATCATATCATTTTTGTGGTCATCTCATAAAATATTAATATTTAAAGTAGAAGATCTCAAGTTTAGGATTGGTAGCTCCTTAGAGGTAGTTACCCTAAGGACAACTTTAGCCCTCAATTTGATTTGTTTTTTCTAGTGTATATCACTGCCCTAGTAAGTCCCTATATCTACTTTAATTAGTATCTTAATTTATTTGGAAATATCAATACTTAAGAATTAAGTGACCTAGGAGAAACAAGTGATATTCTGCTACCTTGTTGTGCCAATATGACTAGGTGTATGGCAATATTCCTAGGTACTAAGGCATAGGATTTTGTGATGCCTATGTAGGCTAGTATGAGTGGGTGTACATCAGTATATCCAAGTTGATATTATATCCCCTTAAGAAAATTAAATAATCAAGAATTAATTTTATTTGATGGCCTTGGCATGTTTTGGATTGTTGCTTATTATTTTCTTATGTGTACTACCTTTGGTTTAAAGTTGATTTGGTTTGTTGGTCGATAGAGCCCTAATGCACTACAATATTATATATGTGTTATGATAGGGATATATTATGTTTTGATATGTATGTGAAATAATTAAGTATGTTAGTGTTGAGCATGATACTTTGATGTCACATATATAATCACATGTTATTTGTATCTTTCTATCACATGTGTCTATGTTTTAATTATATTTTGTTGGTTACAATATGGTTATGCTACCTCTTTGGAAGCATTGTGATTTATTTAGTACGAGTAAGTCATAGTGATACTATCATTTATAGATTATTGAAAGTTTTAGTGGTAGCTTGTGTTCAAGTCAAAGAGTTAAGGTTAATCTAGTACCTATTGGCACAGTTTTATATTTCATTCTTGAGGTCCCTTTTGAAACTTCAAGTGTTTTAGAACTCTTTGTGTTTTATTTAAAATCTCTCATTTTTCACTTATGTTGGTTTCTTTTGAATTTGGACTCAACCTTGGATTAACATCTAACCACACCTAATATTTCTATTTGGGTTGTCTTGGCCTTGAAACTAGTACAGGTTAGGTATTGGTCATACCTCTCTATGTGTTGGTTTTAGCATAACTCCCAATATTTTGTATAATTACTTTTTCTAAAATAAAATTTCTAAATACTAAATTTGGGAGTGTTATATGCCCAAACTAGTCAACAAAAGTGAACTAATATCAAAAATATGTCCAACTTACCATATTTTTTAGCTTTAAACCATTAATGACAAAAATACCCTTTTATTAAAAAAATTAACTTTAAAATAAGGTATAAATTCAAGAAAAACTCATATTTAACTTTAAAAGTTAATTCCAAGACTTATTAAATTAATTAAACTCATTTTAAGTAAAGTAAACACCTTTGTCCAGAAAAACAAATCCATAATTAATATGGAAAGGCCAAAATTCCCTCATATATGATTAAACATTACTGCCCATGAAAACCCTCACTCATACATATCTGACACATTAAAAATACATATTACACGTAATTAATATAATAAATCATTATAAACATGGTTATATTTTTTTAAAATCTTAATTTATACATGAAAAGATTAATATGACTTTAAGGTTATAAAATCCTCAATCTAGTGTAATTCATTTAACACATGCTCAAATGACAACATATTATATATGAAATTTTGTGTAAAATATACAAGAAGTTCAATGGAGCACTCAAAAAAATAAAAAACCAACTTTTATTCAAAAAAAACCCAAGAGGCCAAGAGCCTTATATGCCACAAAATTTCCATTTTTCACGTTTGATCATCCATACTTGCATAACATCATGGAAACACCAAAACACACAATATATCATGCTTAATCACTTAATATAATGATTCAAATATTTTTTTTAAAATATGTATTAAATTACTTAATATTGTGGACGCATTATATTTTCAAGGAAAGATAATATTTCACAAATTATCAACTAAAAGAAACACCGAGACCATCAAGCATATGTTCATCATAAGAAAAGGTAAGTAGAGAATTTCCTAGATATAAGATGAAATACTAGAAAAATAATGAAAAAATTAGTAGCCTAGCTTGCAAAAACAAGATACTACTTTCCTTGATCTGTAACACTCCCAATCTACCTCTAGTTGGGAGGTGTTTTACAACTCTAATTGCACAAGGAGATTCATTTAGCCAACAATGATAAAATAGAGTTAAGCTATAAAAAAATATTTATAAACTTTATTAACCATAGAAAATATTCTAAATGAAAAATAAAGATATCCTTCTCTAGTACATAGTTATCCTGACAAATATTACAAACTTATTATTATAAGCTTATAATAATCCTAACAAACTAGTCAATCGATCAAACATTAGTCCTCGGACCTTCAACTATGCCTCAAGTTGCTCATCTAAAATGTTAGAGAAGAGTGAGCAAAACCACAACTCGGTAAGTAGTTGGTCCACTAGCCAAAACAAATATCAAGCAAGTACTAGTTGGGAGGCATTACAAGACTCTAACTACATAAGGAGACTTATATAGCTAGCAAGGCTAAAATCGAGTCAAGCTATAAGAAAATAAATATTTCTAAACTTTATTAACCATAGAAAAGAATCTAAATGAAAAATAAAGAGATCATTCTCCTGTATATAGTTAACTAGACAAAAATTATAAACTTATTATTATAAGCATATAATAATCCTAATGAATTAGCTAATTGATTGACATTGGTTCTCAAACCTTCAATTATGCCTCGAGCTATTTATCTAAATGTTAGAAAGGAGTGAGCAAAACCACATATTAGTATATAGTTGTCTTACTATAAAACATAAGTTATTAAAACTATAAAATAAACTAGATGATAATAAAATCGTTACAAAATAAGGAGGTTTAAAATAAACTTAAGTAATCAAAACATTATAAGAGTTGAACAAAGAACGCCATAAAATGACCAATCATAATGACATAGAAAAGTTAGTAGGACCAAATAAACACTTCATTAGCCAAAACCATAATAGAATCAGGTAAAATAAACAAATATCAAATCAGATAAGATAAGGTGTAACTATGGTTGTTCTCCCCTCGCAGCTAGGGCATAAAAATGACAACTAATCAATAATCCCCAGGTCATTAGTTGGGGGTCAAAAGGATTTCTTGAGTAGTACACTACGGAACAAAAGTAATAATGATTAGCACTACTCATGGGCCAATCACAATCACAAAATAAAACAATCCTACTAATAGAAATATAATTCAGTATTATAAAGCTAAAATAATCAATAAGATCCAAAATAAAGCTTGATCTCAAATTTTAGATTGAAATACATAGTAATAAAATTGAAATAATTTATGCATATAAATAAAAAAGTCTATAAAATATTATTTTATGGATAGAAAATAAAAAAATTATTACAAAAAATAGACATAAAAATGAAGCCATATAGGCTAATTACTTGCCTAAAATTATGATTACAAAAGTCATATCAAATCTCTAATAAGGTAGTCCTATAAATAATAATGGCAATGTTATTGCTAGAAGGTATTTACAAAATAAGGCATTTCATTCATACCCATATAACCCTTCTATCTTCACTTGAAAACATATGCACGAACTAACTGTTAATCCATAATTATTTAGCCCATAACTCACTAACAAGTCAGAGCTAGAGATAAATAACTTTCAATATTTAAGGTAGGATAATCGCGTAGCAATATCCTAATGCCTTCAAATATAACATAATTGAAATTATCATAACTTATATAGTCTAATTACGTAGCAAGATGGGGAGAGGAAGCCAAATGACACAAAAATTTACTACATAGCCAAGTAAAAAATATGTGCAAGCATGTGTATGTTTTATGCATGCTCGACCACTACATCATACTAATAGAAAGCCATAACAATAATATATGTATGTAATGTTAAAAGTAGTGAACAATCTACAGTTGGAAAAGTTCCAATAAAATCCTACAAAATAGGCACATACTTCTAAGATTAGACCAAAAGTATGCATAAACTATGTACGTATATCATGCCAAAAGAAAGAAAAAATAGGTGGATGAATGGCACATACACGAAGTAAAATATTTACATAATTATGGATACCAATACCTTTGGTGACGGTGGGGAATGGAGTAAATAATAATAATAATAATAATAATAATAAATGGCAAACCTTGAAAACCATACACCAAGGATTAGGTTAACAATAGTCATATTAGGCATGTATGACATAATTAGATGAGTACCAAGGTGTAACTACTACTATATTTATATGTGAATAAGGGATGTATTCTAGTAGTATTAACAAATAAACATTAATTTGTCCATCATGCAGAGCAGCAGCAGCTATCATTTATAACACTAAGTAACTAGATGATTACCTCCGACAAATGATCCCAATACTGCCAGACACCGGTAGGACAAGTTAAATAGAGGTAAATAATAAGGTAGGAGTTATGAAGTACAAAGTAGAGATGGAGCAAAAGAAAGGTGAGGACTGATTAGTCAGGGGTAGAGCAACGGAAATGAGAGGGAGAAAAATGGAAGTTAATACAGATTAACTGAAGACAGTAAGACTTATAAAGCATAAGGTTGATCAGTCAAGTAGGTGAAAAGCCCAAACTCTTGGCTTACCTGTGATGCATAACGGAATAAATATTTTCAAAAATACTCTATTTTATATAATTTTATAATGATAAATAAAAGATGAATTCTAAAATAAGGATATTGATGAATGATCACACAAAGTAAATCTTCAAACTAACTTTAAAAACCTCATATAGATAACTATCAAAAGATATATAATGAAGAAATACGCAATAAACTTTACTAAATAACTCTATACAAACCCACATAGGAAAGTTATAAAGGGTGTCTAAATTATCAATCATAGAGATAAGATAATTTAGAAAGATGTCTAGTTTACGACTCACACAAATAACATAAGCATAAAACAAAGAAACTCACAAGCCTCAATGAGAGAAAACTTGATTTAATGACTCAATCCAACTATCATCCTCAAATAATGAGTTTATATGAGATATTTATATGATAGTATTCCCCTCCTCATGCAACATCATCAATAATAAGATAAACTAAATATAAATAAGATAGATAATATTAATGAAATCACTATTTATAATACTATTAATATGAATAGTGACCCACTTAATCCTATGATAATAATAATCAAACCTAAAAACATTTTAAAAAGATAAAATACATCATAGGATAAAAGATAAACCTCATCTAATTTATTAATGATTAAGAAAATAAATTAACTAACTAATATCCTAAAATAATTATCAAATAAGTAAATAGAAAACTAAATAATAAATATAAAAAGATAAAAGTATCCATAATGCAAATTACGACACTTTATCTATTCACATGTAAAAATTTAGCTTAACACACATATGGTAAAATAGTCATAACTTTGTGTTGAAAACTAGGATTTCATATTCAAAAGATATGTTGGACACCTAATGTAATAATATTTCTAATGATATCTATATTTTAAGGTAAAAAATTATCTTCAAATTTGACCTTTTCTTCTTTCTATCGTGATTCATAAATCAATCTTTAAAATCCTAGAATGCTTCTAAATCATTCTCCCCTTGTTTAGAAAATTTGTCCTCAAATTTGCTCTTGAATCAATCTTGTTAAACTTTGAGTTAAAGCTTAAATATTGAATCAATTGACCTCTTGAATCATTGAAGTTCTTGGAAGATCTTCAAAACTGAGCTCAGATACCAAAAATTGATGTGTAAGATAATAGATGACCTATCTTTCACAATGCAAGATCTTTTTGCTTGAGTTTAAGAAGAATGGCAATCAAGATGGAAAGGATTTTGATGTTGTGAATGTCTTCAACTAAACACACAGTTGGAAATTTTTGATTTTCGCTAAGATCAAAATATTTCTAAAAATAAAACAGTAATTTCTCTATAGAAAAATTCCTAAACTCACTCAAGATTAAACTCACTTGAAGAGGAAGGAAGGAAGGTCGAAGCTAACTAAGATTTTCACCTCAACTCTCATTCATTCTTATTCCATTCATGTTCCACCTTCACTGAATGAACAAGTACACACACACACACACACACACACACACACACACACACACACACACACACACACACACACACACACACACACATATATATATATATATATATATATATATATATATATATATATACATATGAGGCTCAGCTTAACCTTCATTAACCAAGCCCAAACCAACCAGTTAATTAATAAAAATTTAAACTAACACACGTCTATATGGTATATATGATGATTTAAAATTATAATATTAAACTTGCATAAAACCTAATCTTAATAATACATTTAATAATCAAGTAATCAAGCTTTATGTCTTGTAGCTTTTTCTTCCATGCAACTTTGTAACCCTTGCATTGTAATTGTCTTACACACTAGATATCATTGGGGAGGTATTCTTCTAGAATTACTTAATGAAACATAATTAGGGTTATTATGAATGTGTTCAATATTTTCATGAACAATTGGTATCATCTCCAGATATGATAGCTCTTGACCGTCAACATGAGAAGAATAAAATGAGGATGCTCCCACATCAACATGTTTCATTAACCTATATAATAATCTATCTGATAATTAGGTAGGTAAGTTGATGGACCAAGTAAGCCAAGAGTCACACAAAATAACTTCAGCCATCAATATGTTATATGAATATCTAGTGGGAGATTCAAGATTAAAGGCCACTTATTTAAATTATTTAATAACTTAAGATTAATGAAGAGGCCAATTATAAATAGTTTTTTTATTAAGGTTACCACAAGATCATCTATCAAAAACACAAGTTTAATATTATTAAAATACTTCTTTGACCAAACCAAAGCTAAAAAAAATCATGATAAATTTATAAAAAAAATAATAATAAAATAAATCATCAGCATCCCCCCAAAAACTAAGAACTCCAAGAGAAGAAATAACAATGATCTTTGAATATCAACTAAATTTATTCCCCTCTTACTTAATGAAATTAAATAGAGATTCAAATAAATGATTCAAAGAAGTAAATAAGAAGTAAAATAATGATAAATGCTTGAATTTAGGCTCAAGGACAAAAGTGTGTGTTCTTAAACTTAGAATAAAATAGGAGTGAGGAGAGAGCACCTAATCACTTACAACTTTTGCATAAGAGAAATAAGTGTACGGGTAACTTAGGTATAAAATATAAAATAGCCAAGAGGATCCCAATTAGAGTTAATCACCACTTAGAAACAGTGATAGTGTCACATTTGACATTAAGGAAAATTAGAGTGCTAGAAAGGGTAAGGCAGGTGTGCTTTTTATTTTTGAGTGGCTTACATTTAAGGGTATAAATGTATTTTTTTAGATCTCAATCATTGCTCAGAAAGTTTTTAATGGGTTAATCGTGTGAGAAAAAGTAAGTGGAGAAGTGAGTCAAACAAACTATTATGATTTTATTTGATTTATTTTTTATATTATGTATTGAAGGAAAATCCAACTAAAAAAAATTATTATAAAATTTTATATAATTTAAGAAAACATTCAAAATAATTATTTTCAACTCAAATATATAAAGATGTTTAAATTTCAATACCATCTAAGGAATTTTTGGATCAAAAGTCAAATATAATAGTGTTGGCCAGGTTCCCCAATCAAACAATGCTCAATTCTAATTGACCATTAGCCTTGATTTCCAAACACTCCTCTTTATATCTACCTGACGAACTACCAATCCAAAACTTAAATTTTCTTTTATTTTCAACTACTTTCCACATACTTTAAATGTTAACATATTAGTCAATGTTAAAATAGTATTTAACACATAATTATTAGTTTTCCAAAAGTTTTATAAATAGAGTATTGTAGTAGGCATAATCCTTAACCCATATGTCCAAATTCAATACAAGAAAGGCATACAACACACAACCTTATGTTAGAGGAAATCCTGAGGTCAAGAGATCCTAATCCCTAATCAACCATATTTCACTTTAAGTTATTAATATTTTATACAAATTTTTGCATATTTAACTTATATCACACACAATCCACACTTTAGCCACTTTCATTATTTCATTTCCCACACTTAAGCAATGGGGTCTACAATGATCACATTATCAAGTCAAGCCATCAAAAGGCCCATATTAAACACGTAGTTGTGTTCCACCATATTTAACCATTTATTCAAATGTTAATGGTTAAGGTCAAAGGTTAAAGGTTGACATGAAAGTTAACTAGAAGTCAACAAAAATGATAAGTTAACTCTACCCATTTTATTCATATTTTACAACTTATGACTATTTTTCTCTAGTTATCATTCCACATCTTAATTGAAGTCTTCATCACCAACTTTACAAATTTCATCCAAATTTCCCAACAGCACTTAATAAATTCAAAATAATATAATTTAAGGCGTAAAACCATTTCCTTTCATAAGACTCCAACAAGGGTAGAATGTCTGAAAGATCCCTAAGCATGCAATTAGGGCGTTGTACACATAAAACCTATTACATGTTACTAATACTCAATATAATTCATTAGTGTGGGTGTAGCCGTCATATAATTTAAACCCTCTTGTAGTAAATTATAGTATTAGTAAATAAAGGTATCGTTCTAATCCAGATATTGAGAGGGCTTACCTAAATTTAGCTAACTCACAAATAATAAAATAAAAGGCTCTAAATCATAGATACACAAATAATAAGAAAAATACTATTATAGTAGTAAAAATAGAAAATAATAAAAATCAAATAAGAAAATAAATATAGGTGAACACCGATATAATGAATGTACTAGAAAATTTAAAACCCACCACTAGACTAAATGAAAATAAAATAGTAATTTCTATGTTAAATTTTATTCACAAGAAATTAATTGGCCAAATTGAAAGCCAAAAGCAAGTATATACACCTTATATTACTTTCTTAAAATAACTAATATGACAAAGCACCAATATTAAATCCTATTAAATTCTAGAAGTATAGTCGCAATAGGTGATTCCTATATTTAACTAGATTTGAAGTATTAAGTACATATGGAAGGGTGTTAATATAAGTACCTAAACTAGTACCTCAAGCTTACCTAGTTGTATTTTTCTCTTTTAACCCACGCATATCTAAATATTTCACTACTTTGGTTAGAATTATAGAACTATTAGGTGACTATTATCTAACATAGCAGTAATATATATATATATATATACACATTCTAGTATGTTCATATAGCCACCTAGCAAGCATATAGACCCATATACTATCACTATATGAAAGCCAAAATGAGACATGCACTATATAAATCATACTCAACACAATCACATATATAAATTTTAGCATTTAAATTAGAATCAAAAGACAATCTTATAAAATAAAGAAAACTAATATTATATATCAAACCATGGTCTTGGGTTTTAATCTATTCCATAATAAAAATTTATTACCCAATCATAATTAATTAATTACATAAAAATATATGTTAAAAAATATATATAAGAGATATAAAAAATAACTAAAAATAAATATGGATGAAATTTTAGTAATTTATTCTGGTGGAAAATTATTTATTTTCATCTAAAATAATTATTTTAGTTCTCTTTTTATTTTTTTTTCTCTCTCCTCTCTCTTCTCTTCCACCTTCATCTACTAGCATCCACCTCCCTTTTCTCTCTATTTCTCTTACACCATTTTCATTTATTTTTCTCATATGATGTCATTCTTTTCCTTCTCCATACGCCAGTCCTTCTTTTCATCTTTTTCTGCCCTCACTCTCCTAATACAAGAGCATCTCCATATCATTCTTCTCATGTTAAAGGGAAAGAGTTAACATATTTGAAGTTAGTACCAATTATATTTTAAAATCTTGAAAACCTTCATGATAACCCTAATAATTTTTCTTTAAGTGATTTTTGTAGGTATTACATTTTTTTGTCAGAAGAAGGCTTCAGCAATGATGTCTAATGTGCAAAACAAAATTATGAAAGGGTTACAAAGTTGCATGGGATACAAAGCTATAAGACATGAAGCTTGATAAATAAGAGGAACAAGAGTCAAAACTCTTAGGCATCTTTCTTCCTATCTTTCTCTAAGGTGAGGAGTGAAATTTAGGAGCCATTATCTAGAGAAATTATGGGCTTATCTTTATAATTTATTTTGATATTGGAGTAGATCAAAATATACCATTTGAATCAATATTAAAATCGACTATCTTCAAGTTTTATTACTGTTAGTTGACTTTGTTGATCATCAAGCCAAACTCAAAGGTCCTACACTTGTGAAAGTTGTACATCTAATATCCTACACATCAAATTTTGGTATCAAACCCTAGTTTTGTTTGACACAAAAGGAGTATAAGATGGCTTGGAGAAGAATTAAGCAACACCTTCCTTTTACGTGAAACTAAAGAGGTTCTTGATGTTTCTTGATTTGATTCTTTGAATCTTGATTGCTTTTCTTGAATTATTACATGCATGATATTAATATTTCATGGTATAATGTGTGATTATAATAGGATTTATATTGATCTTGAAGTGAATATTGGAATTTGACATTTAAATAATCAAGTTGAAGATGATGATATGTAATGTGTGTGTCAAATAGTTTGAAGGGGGAAAATGTGTGTATGTTCTACTTGTGTAGAATGGATTTGTTTCTACATATTATTTAGATGTATAAGATAACTTCTAATGTGTAATTAAACCTGTATATGAGTGTTTAAATGCATGGAAACTAAATGGATGATAAAACCATAATCAGTGTGTATAAAGTTGCAAGTAGTTAAACGTGAGCTAGTGTATATGCTAAAATAAGTGTGAAGTGTAGTCCATAATTTTTATAGGTTTTTTGTGAAATAATTATACCTCATAAATTTAATTTAGTGTTTCAAATGACCATTAAACATATTGCATGTTAAAACATAGAATACATGCATAAACATAGTTAGATTTATCGAATCTGTGTATATCAAGAATTTGACAAGAAATGTGTAAGGTATATTGATTTTATTGTGTATGTGATAATATTGATTTTTGTTTGTGTTTTTGATTCATTGGAATCAAAATTTTCTATAAGAACCAACTAGAAAATCGAAGGAAAAGCCTTAAGTGATTCAAGCTCCCACTAAACCTTAAAGAGTTACTAATCTTTTGTTAAGTGTATTAGCAAAGTTGATTCATATGGAGAGAGAACCCAATGTTCAAGCCATATTTGAGGTAATACAAAATCTATCAATTAATTTGGAAGCAACTAATGTAAAACTTCAACTAATTCCTATAATGCAAACTCAATTGCAAAGGATGGAGTCTTGATCTACCAAGCAAGATCTGATGTAAAATTTGTAAGACGAAATGGATTTCTTTGGAGATCGAATGGGAAGTGATAAAAATCTTATCAATCAAGCAATAGGAAGATATTTGAACTCATGAGTCGAGTATGATGAAGAGTCATAAGGTAGTGAAAAAGGTAAAAGGAACAATGATCATCAATCAAGGTATCATCATAAAGAAGATAAAGGTATCAAACTTGATCTTCTTGATTTGGTTGGAAAACTTGATGTTAAATTATTTCTTGAATGTTTACATGAGGTAGAGGATATTTATGAATTCAAGGGTTATCATGATGAGCAAATTTATAAATTAGCTACTCTTAAGCTTAAGAATTTTTCTACTGACAACTTGAAAAGAACAAGAGAAAGAGAAGGTAAATCTAAAATCACATCTTAGAATAAGCTTAAGAAATATTTGAGAAGAAAATTTATACCTATAAAATATGAACAAGATAATTAAATTATATTGAATGCTCTTTGTCAAGGACTTTTAAGTATTGAAGAGTATATTAGGGAATTAGAGAGTAGCACTTATATGTGATATCAATGAGAGGAAGGAACAAACATGTGCAAGATTTCTAGGTGGCATTAACATAATGATTTAAGATATAGTTGAAAATTTTCTATATGATTCTCTTGATGATATGATTAAGCTCTCTTTTATATTTAAAAAGAAAAAAAATCTACGAATCATCATGCCAAGAAAATTAATTCTTCTACAAAGTACTTCTTAAGTACTCAAGCTAATAAGTACAGGATAGGTACCTCAAGCTTTACGAATGTTGAGAAGAAATAAGGAATTAATTGATAGGAGAAGGGAAAGACCAAGGGTAATGAAGTCTCTAAAAAATAATTTTTTAAATGTTGGGGATTTGGACACTTCACTAGAGATTTTTCCAACCAAAGAGTATTATCTATACAAGAGATTGAAGTTATGGAGGCTTGTGATGAAGATATTGAGTTCAAGTCAAAGAAAGGAATTTTAAGTGAATTAGAGGATGAAGGCAATGCTTGTTATGTGCTACAAAGAGTAATTCAAGTGGAGGCTAGTGAGCAACTAAATCAACGAGAGAAGATATTCATGACTAAATGAAGAGTGGGAGATACAATTTGTCAAGTTATCATTGATAGTAGATCGTATGCAAATGTGGCTAATGAGAAGATGGTGAAGGAATAGGGGTTAGAGATAGCACCACATTCAAAACCTTATTCTCTTCGTTGTCTGAATAAGGATAAAGGAGTCAAGGTAACAAAACAAACCATAATTGTGTTTAAAATTGGTAATTATCACTATAGTGTGCTATGTGATGTTTTACCTATGGATGCATGTAGAATCTTATTAGGTAGACCATGGAAATATGATCGATGTGCTATTCATGATAGTGTTAATAATGAATATCTTGTTTAAATAGATAATAAGAAGCATAAACTTAAACCTTCTAAGTGTGATAATGATAACATAGTTGAAAATAAAAGAGAGTTTATTTTTACATGAGAAGGCTAGGAGATAATGTATTAAAGAAGAAGGTGGTTGTTATGATATTATTATCAAGGAATCCTACAAGAGGGAAAAAATAGAAATAATCCTCAATTATATGAGCTTATATATGAATATAATGATGTCTTTCCAAATGGCTTACCACAAGGATTACCACCTAAAAGATGAATACAATATGCTATGGACTTAATACCTGGTAAGTCTTTACCTAAGCATCCTACCTATAGATGTAATCCAGAAGAAGCTAAGGAATTAGAGAGATAAATACAAGATCTCATAGCAAAAGGATATGTGAGAGAAAGCATGAGACCATGTTGTGTACCTACATTACTTGTTCCTAAAAAAGATAATACATGACTTATGTGTATTGACTCTAGAGCTGTGAACAACATAACTGTCAGATATAGATTTCCTATGCTTAGATTAAATGACATATTAGATGAATTATATGGAGCAAAATTATTATCTAAAATTGATCTAATTAGTGGATATCATCAAATGAGAATTATATAAGGGGATGAATGGAAGATTTCTTGTAAAATGAAATACGATATTTACAAATCGATTTTTATACCATTTGGATTGTGTAATGCACCTAGTTAGTTTATGAGATCAATGAATGAAGTTATTCGACCTTTTATTGGAAAATTCATTGTGGTATATAATTGTATATAGAAAAAATGAGCATGTTCATCTTGGTCATTTGAGGAGATTATTTGATAAGCAGAGGGAAGATAAACTCTATGAAAAAATGGAAAAGAGTGATTTTTTGCTTTTGAGTATTGTTTTCCTAGTTTATATTGTGAGAAGAAAAGGTATAATTGTGGATCCTACAAATATTCAAATTATTCATGATTGGCTACTACCTAAAGATACTTATGAGTTGAGGAGTTTTCACTAATTAGTGAGTTTCTATAGAAGATTCATTAAAAACTTCTTGACAATTGCAGTACATATTACATATCTTATGAAGAAAGGTGAATTCAATTGGGGAGAAGATGCAACCAAAGCCTTCAAGACTTTAAATTATAAGCTATGTAATGCAACAGTATTATCCTTGCCTAAATTTGATAAAGTATTAGAAGTTACATGTGGTGCTAGTGGGATAGGGATAGGAGGTGTATTCTCACAAGAAAAAAGACCCAATGCATTTTTTAGTGAAAAATTAAATGGTGCTAAAATGAATTATTCAACATATGACAATGAATTCTATTCCATCATAAGAAACTTGAAAACGTGGAGTCATTATTTGAGACCTAAGCCATTTGTTTTGAATTCGGATCATGAGAGTCTAAAATGTTTTCATGGGTAAGAGAATATTAGCCCCAATCATGCAAAAATGGATTAGTTTTTTATAATCCTTTGTGTTTTTGTTAAACATTTCAATGGTAGAGAAAATGCCATAGTCGATGCATCATATAGAAGATCTATGATACTTTTTATGTTGGATACCAAATTATTAAGATTTGAAATGTTGACAAAAGTATATGTAAAAGATGAATATTTCTTTGAAATTTATAAGGAGTTAGGCTTGAAAATTATCATGAAATTAGGCTTGAAATTTATCATGAATGAAGAATTATACATCTAATATCTTACACATAATCTCCTCTCTTACGATGTGTCATTATCTCTCTTCCTATTGTACGCTTCCTCTCTCTTCTCTCCTTCCTGTGCCATCTCTCAAGCCTAACTCTTTTTTCTCTCTTGCATCATATCTTGATCTCTCTCTTCCGGTTGCTATTATCCCTTCTTTTTCTTATCTTTTTCTCTCTTTCCATTCATGCCCTTTCTTTTTTCTTCTTTCTTTTCACGCCCTATCCTCTTCTCCTTCACCCTTTACCCCGCTTTCTTTCATTTTATTTTATTTTTTTGGAGGTTGCACCTTTCTACCCTCTTACATTGCCTTTTTGTCTTCTTTCTTTTTCTCTATTTCATTTTTTCTAACTGATACCCTTCAAAGTTGGTCGTCTCTCTTGTATGCCCTATTTGTTTGATCCTTTAGTCCTTTGGACCAAAGCTCTTTTTCTTTTTATTTTTTTATTTTACCTATAAAAATAAAATTAAAATAATTAATAAATAATCACATGCTTTAAACCTATTAATTTTATAACATTTTAATTCAAATAGTTAAATATATGAGATTATTATCACTAAGCATAGAATTGTAAGTGTCCTAATATATTGTTCAACCAAAACCCCAAAAATGAAGATTAAAAGAGTATAAAATTTTTTACAATATGTATTCATCATTCGTGCATTTCATACCTAGAAAGAAACATAATTTTTTGATTGATCAAAATGCCCCAAGAGTCAGTAAAACTTAATTTAGGAATGTCTATCATTTTACATGCTCAAACCTAGGCATAATGTAAATCAAATTTTGTGTAAAACATACAAGGAACCTAATGGAAAACTAAAAAAAGTGCCAAACGATACTCAAATAAAAAAAATTATGGTTGAGAGCTTCATAAGCTTGCACAAATTTATATTTTCACACTTTTTACAAAATACTTGCATACATTCACATATACATTTAATTACATGAATATAAATGTTATACACACTCACTTTAATAGCATGATATATATACTCCTACATACATACCTACATGGAAAAAAATGCTTATATACATATTTTAAGATTCACAAACATGTTAGCATAGTTCAACATGAAAAATAGAAAATCATACTTACATATAATTTCTACCATTTATGGGGTTTTATTTGGATTTACCTAACATCCAAGCTTAGAAAAAATAAAAAAAAAAGTTAAAACACCTCCAAAACTTAGAGATTAAAATTAATATTTGTTAAGAAGTGGATCAAGTGGTGTTTGAATCAACAAATTAAAACTGATAATAAGAAATTACACTATCACAATTATAAACTGAGAAAAGAAAAAACAAATCACAATCATCAATTTTGCAAGGTTTGGTCAATCAGTCAATGTCCACTAACGAGAGGAGTTAGATTATATTTTATTACATATGAATGATTGCAAAATTGAAAGGTTACAAATTGATTTACTCTCGTATCTCAAAATGGGTATAGGAGTATTATATTTTGTTGCTCTCTCTACTCTCTTTTCAAAAAAAAAATAGAATATGAGAATTCATGACAAGAGAAAAGCTAGATATTTAACAAGTAAATAATCTAAGAAAGCATGTATAGGGCCAAAAACATAGACGGTGATAAGAAATATGAATATCCTATGTTTTATATTGTCTCAATAATAAAACAACCAATAAAAGTAGGAGGACATAAGTAGCACTTGTAAACACAGAGCCCTCATGCTCTCTATTAGAGCATCATTTTAACTTCAGTTTTATCAAGCACTTCCATAAGTAATATTAATTCTAGTTAACAACTTAAAAACCTCCACCATTGACTTAAATCACTTTAAAAACACAAAAAAAAACATCTCTCCAAAAAAAAAATCCTTGAAATCATCTAGTGAAAGACTCACCAAGTAAACACCATATACAGACCTAGCTAATGCCAACATATCAACTAAATTTTCATATGTAACAATATTTTCCAAAATTTCTTCATCCTTGACAATGACACCATGAATAAAATGATACTTTACATTAATGCACTTAGTTCTCTTGTGATAAACATATTGATTTCATGTAAGATGAATCGCACTATGGTCATCATAATATGCTATCACAATCCCATCAAAAGATGTGAGCTCATGAACTACTCATTCAGCCATTTATATTCTATAAAGGATTCTATAAGAGACGTGTAATCTTACTTAGTAGTTGATAACATTATTGCTTCTTATAGACATGCTTTCCAACTTATTATCGTACCATCAAAAAATGAAAGCATGTCCAAAAGTTAATTTTATATTATCCATACATGATCTAAATAACAAAACCAACAAACCCATCAATTATCCTTCTAAATGCCTTCAACATCAAAAGTACCATGAGAGTACTTATGTTTCCATTTAATAGCATTCTAATGCCCTTTTCCAAGATACGACATATATCTCTTAACCACAGTGACACTTTGAGCAATGTAAGCAGAGTGTAAATTATGAATATATCATGATACTCACTTTACTTGTATACGGAGATATCACCATGCATTGTTCTTCGTCAATGTCCTTTGATGGTAAGCTAGCTAAAAGCCTAAAATGACTCATCAAAGGAGTACTGATAAAGTGAATATTTTCTATATTTTAGTCTCTCTTTACCTTCACTTTGAGACTTCATTTAATATCTTCCACATATTTGGCTATGGTTCTAATCTATTATTTGCACTACTACTTTCTTGAGTTTTGTGTTTCAGTAATTTCCACAAGAACACCAAATCCAAGAAAGAAATACATGTTTTCATAACAAAGGACCTAGCATGGAAGGCTTTGGACGAAAGTAAGTCAACCCAACATGTTTATGGAAGAGTCTTAAAGCTAAGAAAGCTAGAGATGTGCCAAGCAGTCCAGAAGAAATAAGAAAAGAAAGTTGCATAGCCAGTTGCACTCCAGTTGCACAGCCATGCAGCACTTACCTGTGATTTTCGAAGAAAAATAAATCGCACAACCAGGAAATGCATGAATCGCAAGGCCATAAGGAATTTTAGGTAGAAGAAATCGAGGCTCCAGACCTTGAATGGCCAGGTAGTGCGCGACTAGCACAGTCGTGTAAGGTCCAAATTTCTATATATTCAAGAGCTGAGATGTTGCATGGCCATGCAGCGACAGTTACTCCCATGATCAACATATGTGACATGCCTTGCGTGTTGGGGATTATTTAAGGCACACTTCGGGGAATTCTTAGGGAGTTAGAGGAGGGATTCTATAGAACTTTTACTTCTCATTACTGAACAATAGCTTCATGTATTTTGTCAATTTCCATTGGTTTGATTTTTCTAGAGATTCAAGTGCATTTTTATATGTGATCAACTCAAAATCGACTTTTTTCTCCTCTGATTAAGGTTAATTGAATCTAATTCTTCTTCTTCGTATCTTTATATTGTTATTATGATTATTATTCTATTCATTTAGTTAATTTTCCTTAAAGATATGAGTGAGTAATCTTCTTTACTAGGATTGAACTAGGTCTATTTTAGTGTTAATATGATGAACTAAAGTATTATATCGTATGTTTGATTCATCTATACTAATACCTATGCTAGGATTGAATGTTATAAAGTAGATTTGAAGAATTTAACCTCTTTAGATAATATATGCAATTGAAAGGTTGAAATTATTATTGGAAAGCGGCATGTGTATAGGAATTTAAGAAATCATGAAAGTAGATGTTTAATTCTTAGGGACTAAAAATTGGTGACACTTAATGGATTTAGTCAAATTTATGAGTCACGAAAGTAGTCGGAAAATTAGATTAAATACGTTATTAGTCTTTGAAAAATGCTAATGGATATAATTAGACCAGTTGTTCATAGTTAAAGAATTAAACTATAACATATTTGTTGTTTCATCATTGATTACTAATTTGGAGACCGCAGTTCGATCCTAGGTTTCACTCATATTATTTTAGCATTTACAATTAGAAATTTTTTCATAACTATTCTCATTATCCGTTTGCATATTCCTGATCCATTTTGATTTAGATAGTTAAGATACTAAAGAAGTGTACTGAATTTTGAAGTCCCTGTAGGATATGACCTTTAATTGCTATAACGAATTTGTGTGCTTGTGGAAATAGCTCATCAAGTTTTTGGCATCATTGCCAAGGACTTTAGCTAATTGATATTCTGTTCTTTATTATTTGGCTGGACTAAATCCTTTCATTTCCCTCTGTTCTTTATCTTTTATCTTCTATGTTTGATAGTCCATTTTCTGCATTTTTAGGTACCTTTTATGCAAAGATCTTTTCGACTTGGGACTCCAGTTGAGCTAGACCTTGAGATCAAACGAATGTTGATTGGACTACGGAGGTGGATACGTGAGATAAAATAAAGCATGAGCTCAGAGACCATGGCTGAAACTAATGGAGAGGAAGAGCAGCATCACTATCTTAAAAAATTTGCATCTACAAATGTATATGGGACACAATCAAGTATCAAGAAACCAAACACAGCGGCCAACAATATTGAGTTAAAACTTACGTTGCTCAACATGGTTCAGCAAAATCAATTCACTAGTAGCCCAATGAAGGATCCAAACTTTCACATTTCCATTTTTCTTGAGTATTGTGACACTTTGAAGATGAACTGAGTGTCGGACGACGTGATCAAGCTGCAGTTATTTCCATTCTCATTGCGGGATAAAGCAAGAGCTTGGTTGCAATCACTTTCCCCTAGATTCATTACCACTTGGGATCAACTTTCACGAGCCTTCCTAAACAAGTATCTTCCCCCATCCAAAATAAGTTAATTGAGGAACCTCATTATAAGTTTTAGTCAAAAGGATGGAAAATCACTCTACGACGTATGGGAGTACTATAAGGATATGTTACGAATGTGCCCACATCATGGGTTGGAAGAATGGTTGCTGGTTCACACCTTTTATAATGGCCTACATTACAATACCAGTTTGAATCTGGATGTATAGCAAGAGGCACTCGCATGAATAAAAGCATACTTGAGTCCAAGCAATTAATCAAAGACATGGCTTAGAATCATTACCAATGGTCAAGTGAGTGCTCTTCTACCAAGAAGGGAAGTAGGTATGATGTTGATACTTTGGATCACCTTTCTTCACATGTTGATGCATTATTTTAGAAACTTGATAAATTAAGTGTTAACGTACTAACATCCTCTCCTGTTGTTTGTGAGATTTGTGGCATTACAGGGCACTCATCTGTTGAATGTCAATCCATTACCCCTCCACCCCCTAAAGCAAACTTAGTAGACCACGTTAATTATGTGAATAATTTCAACCAAAAGGGAGATCTATTTGCTCCCACCTACAATTCAAGATGGCAAAATCATCCAAATCTATCCTACGAGAACCTACCACCGAATCCCATCACTCAATTAAACATTAGGCCTCTAGGTTTTCAAAACCTTAGACCACCATTTCCTAATCCTCCAAAGACAAATCTTGAGTTAATGATGGAGAACATCATAGCCTCTTAAAACAAACAAACAGAAGATTTGAAGAAATTGGTCAAAAAATTAAGTTCTAAGGTTGAATCCCTAGCCACCCACAATAATATGCTGGAAAACCAAATTATCCAATTAAACCCAACAGTCAGGATCTTCCTCTTGGCCTGTCGGAATGCTTCCCTGGTATTCAGAGACCAATCTTAAGGGCATGTTAATTCCATAGCACTTAGAAGTGGAAAGGAGTTGGAAGATCCTATTTTGAGAAATGAAATGGAAGAAGAAGGTAGAAGAATTGAAGAAATAGAGGAAAAGAATAGAGAGGCCATGAACATTGAGAAAGAAACCACCTTAGGGAAAGATAATGAGACTGCCACCATATAAACCTACCCTATCTTTCCCTCAAAGACAAGCTAAGGCAAGATTAGAAAAATAGTTTGGAAGGTTTGTTGAAATTTTAAAAAGATTACAAATCAATATTCTAATTGTGGAAGCCATATCTCAAATGCCTACTTATGCTAAATTTCTGAAAGAAATTCTTTCTAATAAAAGATGGTTAAAGGAATATGAAATAGTATCCCTAACACAGGAATGTAGTGATATTATTCAAAACAAGCTTCCACCTAAGCTCAAAGACCCTGGCTCATTTTCTATTCCATGTACTATCGGTGACATGTCTACTAACTATGCCCTTTGTGATCTTGGATCTAGTGTCAGTCTAATGCCTCTTTCTGTTTCTAAGAAACTGCAGATGGGATATTTGAATCCCACCACCATTTACCTCTGATTAGTAAATTGATCAATAAAACATCTAGTAGGTATATTAGAATATGTACCTATCCAAGTCGGAAAGTTTTATGTTCCGGTTGATTTTTTTATTCTAAAGATAGAGGAGGATGCACAAATCCCTATCATATTAGGAAGACCTTTCCTGGATACTATGGGAGCGATTATCAATGTGAAAAATGGAAAGCTCTCTCTCAACATTGGGGAGGAGAAAATGGATTTTGATTTACCTTCTACAATAAAATTTCCATTAATTGACGATAATTGCTGCAGGATTGATACGGTGGATAAGATGATTTAAGAAGACCTTGCTCACTTAATCTCAAATGATCCAATAGAGAAATGTTTGACAAGAGATGGAGTGTTCCATGATGGTGACGAGGAGGTAGCTGCCTATACTGGCATGCTTGGAGAAAACCCTGCCTATGCAAAATAACAAGGTTTAGTGGCCTCAATTGAGAGAGAATTGCATGGCTCATTATGTAAAGAAAAAGTGGCACCTAAGGTAGAGACAAAACCCTTCCCTTCCTCTCTCAAGTATAAATTTCTAGACTCCAATGGTGAATATCCTGTTATTCTGAATGCTAGCTTGAATCAAGAAGAAGTTGAAAAATTACTTGAAGTCCTTAGGCTACATAAAGATGGGATAGGATATTCCATTGAAGATATCAAGGGCATAAATCCTTCATTTTGCATGCATCGCATTCTAATAGGAGACGGTCATAAAGCCTCCATTGAACATAAAAGATAATTGAACCCAAACATGCTGGAGGTCGTAAAAAAGGAAGTGCTTAAGTTACTTGATGTAGGAATCATTTATCCTATCTCAGATAGTGAGTGGGTGAGCCCAATTCACGTAGTACCTAAGAAGGAGGGCATAACGGTCATACAAAATGAACAAAATGAACCTATCCCTATAAGAACGGTCACTGGGTGGCGTATGCTTATTGATTATAGAAAGTTAAATAAAGCCACTCGAAAGGATCACTTCCTCCTTCCACTTATCGATCAGATGTTGAAAAGGTTAGCTAGACACTCTTACTTCTGTTATCTAGATGGGTATTTAGGATTTTTTTCAAATCCCTATCCACCCTAGTGATCGAGAGAAAATGACATTTACATGCCCATATGGTACTTTTTCTTATAAGAGGATGACATTTAGCTTGTGTAATGCTCCAGCCACTTTCCAACACTGTATGATGTCCATATTATCATATCTTATCGAAAATATTATGGAGGTGTTTATGGATGACTTCTATATTTATGGAATTACCTTTGATTATTGCCTCGATAATCTTACTAAGGTTTTAAAGAGATATAAAGAATTGAACCTCGTACTTAATTGGGAAAAATTCTATTTTATGGTATAAGAGGGAATTGCTCTAGAACACTTAATATCTAATCATGGGATTGAAGTTGATAAGGCAAAATTTGATATCATTGCTAAAATGCCTACCCCGACCAATGTCAAAGGTAGGAGTTTTCTGGGCCATGTTGGATTCTATAGGCTTTTCATTAAATATTTATCAAAAATTTCTAAACCCCTAACCCACTTACTCGTCAAGGATACCCCTTTTACATTTGATCAATCTTCTTTAAATGCTTTTACAACTACACTAGCAATGAGACCCCCCAATTAGATCCTTCCTTTCGAGGTAATGTGCGATGTCAGTGACTATGCTATTGGGGCAGTACTTGGAGAAAGGAAAGATAGGAAAGTGTACACTATATAATATGCTAGTAGAACTTTGGATGATGCTTAGATGAATTATGCCACAATCGAGAAGGAGCACCTAGCTGTGGTGTTCTCTTTGGATAAATCCAGGTCTTATCTTGTTAGATCAAGAGGTATTGTATTCACTGACCATGGTGCTCTTAGGAATCTCTTGGCCAAGAAAGATGCAAATCCAAGTTTATTAGATGAATCCTTCTCTTGCAAGAGTTCGATTTGGAGATAAAGGACAAGAAAGATGTTGAAAATGTAGTGTCAGATCACCTTTCTAGACTTAGGCAAGAGATGCATGAAGAAGAAAAGGATGAAAGCCCAATTGATGATTCATTTCCTGGTGATAATATTTTTTCTATTGAGAGCCTCCAAGCCCCATGGTTCGCAGATTTTGTCAATTACATCATTTGCGAGGTATTACCATAATACCTATCTTATCAACAACATAAGAAATTCCTTTCCAGCATCAAACACTATTTTTGGGATGATCCTTGCCTTTACAAGCGTTGTGCAGATGAATTTTTTCAGCGATGCATGCTTGAGAATGAAATTATTGATATCATAACCCATTATCACTCATCACCGTATAGGGGTCATGCTATCACCTCAAAAATAGCTTCAAGGGTATTTCTCGTAGAATTTTACTGGCCTACACTCTTCAAAGACTTGAGGAGTTATGTACTAGCATGTTATCAATGCCAAATAACATGGAATGTCTCAAGAAGAAATAATATGCCCTTAAATAACATCTTTGAAGTGGAGTTATTCGATGTGTGGGGGATTGATTTCACTTTTTCATTATCCCACAACAACAAATACATACTAGTTACAGTGGATTATGTCTCGAAATGGGTAGAGGCATTAGCGTATTAAGAAAATGACATGAAGATAGTGGTTAAACTATTTTAGAAGGTTATTTTCCCCTGCTTTGGAGTCCCAAGAGATGTGATCAGTGATGGGGGATCTCATTTTGCCAACAAGGTTCTAAGAAAGCTTTTGAGGAAATATGGTGTAGCTCACAAAATAAATACACCATATCACCCTCAAACGAGTGGTTAAGTGGAGATCAAAAATAGAGAGATAAAAGGAATTATGGAGAAGAGAGTATCTAAGTTAAAGAAATATTGATCCTCCAGACTAGATGATATTCTTTAGGCTTACAAGAAAGCTTACAAGACCCCTATAGGCACAACACCATTCCATTTGCTATATGAAAAATCATGTCATTTGCTAGTAGAGGTTGAATACAAGGCACATTGGGCCATTAAGACTATTCATCTAGGTTTGAAGGAAGTAGGGGAGTGGAGGATGCTTCAACTCATTGACGTTGACGAGTTACGGTTAGATGCTTATGAAAATGCCAAAATATATAAAGAAAGGATAAAGAGGTGGCATGAAAAACATATTCTCTGAAGATAATTTAGAGAGGGAGTATTCAACTCCCGTCTAAAGCTTTTTCCAGAAAATCTATGCTTGAGATGGTCGGGACAGCTCCAAGTGCACAAGGTACATCCCTTTAGAGAAATTATAGTTTGGAGTGAATCTATGAAAACTTTCAAAGTAAATGGGAAACAATTGAAACATTAAGTTGTCGAATCTCCGATCAAGAAGTTGCGTACCTTAACCCTTCTTGACATACCATCAGTTTGAATACCATCACAATCAAGCTAACAACTCTAAACAAGTGCTTCATAGGAGGCAACACATGCTATAAGTATTTCTTTTGTTTAAGCGTTTCTTTTGTTAAGTGTTTCTCACCCCTTTTTCTTTGTTTTATCTTTGTGTTGCAACATTTTAGTAGGTCTCATTGCTATTCTAAGTTATCCAATGGATAAAATGGGGTGTAAAGGCATCATTTGAAGAAAAGGAGCCATAAAAATGAATAACATAGGTTTACACAGCCGCAACATGGCCTAACGCACGACCATGCATAACTCTAGCACTGAAAAATGAAGAAAAGGCATGCCAGACCTGCATGGCCATGCTAATTTGTAAAGTATCAGGCCGAGACCAATTTTCTTATACCATCTGGACGTGCAGAAGCTGTACGCCCCGTGCACTTCCCTTCTTTCCCTCAACCATCATTCTTCCTTCCTTTCGAACCCTAACTCATCCCCAACCTTCTCCCTTCCCCAAAACCAAGCTACAGCACCACCATCACCGCCATTCACGTCGCTAACACCTTCACTAGGCCATTCTCCATCTACTCCCCCCACCGATGCATAGTCTGCAAGCCCATTCTCTATTTTACTTTGCACTCCCCATCTCACCTATGCAAACACTTTCTTTACACTCCCTAGTAGTGCACCACCGCACCACCATCACCATCACCACCACCACACACCTATTATAACACCATCACCACAACCACATAGCCTATTTCCCTACCCCTCCATCCCTTCTAAACCAAACCCTAACTATGCACCACTATTCCTTAACTTGCACACTTACCCCTGCTAGTGTACCACCACACCACCATTTCTCCCCACCACTAATTTGCACGAGCTTGGGCAAAACGCACACCGACAGTCTTAATCGGTTTGAGTTTTCATTCATCTTGTTTCCTTCATTATTACTTTGGTTCTTCATGATGTTCTTTCTATTTTAACTTCCATTATATCACTTCTAATCCAATATACAATGTGTGGTTATTTGACCAATTCTATAAAGTTTCTCTTTTGCAGATAGACCGCAGCTATGGCCCCAAAGAAACGATCAAAGATGAACCAAGAGGAAGGGGAGTCCTCAAGATCATAGCCTTGCTAATTCAAAGGCAAAGGTAAGGCTACGAATACTCAACCCTCTAATCCCTCCAGTATTGTGTTCACCGACCCTGATGACAAAGAACTTTACAAGGGGCTTATCTCTCAAACTATTACCCCAACCCGATACGTATATTGGGAATGGCTTGAGGTATTGGAGATTAAGGAGGATGTTGAGTATTTTCTCACTCTTGGTGGCTTATCCCGCTTCTATCTACATGTGCATCCCACAAGCAAGGGACTCACTCTTGAGTTCCTCAGTTCATTTTATTTTGATCGTATAAGAGGTGTCGTTCTTTTTTGACTCTTTAATGAGACTCAAAAAATGACCCTATCTCAATTTTTGTCCTTGCTTTGTCTTCCCCCTATTGGTCGGAGACTTTCTGATAAACCACAATTATAGGATCCTCAAGAGTTTTGGGATCAAATCTCCATACTCAAAAGGGGATGTGCTCCTAAGCCATACAGCGGACATCACGCAAGGACACGTTAATTTATAACCCAGCCCTGCGCTACGTCCAATGGCTTTAGGCTGGCATACTATTTAGTAGGTGGAAAGCTAGGGAAAAATACACAAGTTAGAGATTTTTGATCTACGTTGAATGCTCTTGATTGATACCCTCGATGGGAGGTATTATTTTTCCAATCACCTGATTACAGTAAGCACTAACCTCACTGGTGATATCATCATCGGTGATATCATCACGTATATTGCTACTCAGCTAAGGCACAGTTTAACTGATATACCTGTTGACTAAGAACCAACTTACCTAGGGCTGGCAACCTACACAAAAATGAAATTAATTGTGCAGGATCGACTTCATTACCGCTTATTTTGTAATCAGGAGGTGTTGTACCCGTTACCCAACAAAAATTTCACCACTCTTATAGGGAATAGTCGCACCAACTGGTGACATTCTCCCACCATGCCTCGCCCCGGTCAACCGATGCCCCCCTTAGACAATTATCCTGACATTCCTGAAGAATAGCCTAATCTACCATTGCTTTACCTCCCAATGCCTCCCTCTTTTGGTGCCGACTTCGGCCCTTCTTCCTCCGGCACCTCTTAGGATGTCTACTTCCAGCATATCAATAACCGATGCAATATGCTAGATGCTCAAGTTTCTATTCTTTGGGAAGTTGTCGCTCCCATTGACCAAATGAACACCATGATACAACAAATGTATCAATGGTATTTAGATCACGGTTATCCTCCACCACCCCCACCCCAGTGATCGTGCTTACACCTCCCCATGTTCCTCCCTTCCACATTTTAGAAAATGTGACCTTCAAGCATGGAGGAGTTGCTTGCTCTCTACCATTTTTGTTGTTTTGGTTATTTGCCTTTTGTCTTTATTTATCTTTTCTTTCTTTTTCAACTTGATGTTTCTATTTTGCAAGATGAAAGCCTATGATGGCTGCATGATAGAATCTTCTATATAACCTGGCTATACACTAGCAAAACCTATAAATTGTAAGCTATTACAACTAACATGTTTTGAAATTGCTTTAAGCGTAGACTCCCTAAGTGATAGACTCTCAAACCACTTATTATTGTAACACTCTAATGATTTATCTTCGTAGACTTACCCATCCAAACTAAGGCTCCTAGCAGAGAAACAATGAGACCTTGAGGTTTAAAGACTGTCCATCTTCTATGCAGTCTTAAAATTTTCTAACTGTGTGTTCTCTCCTCTAATATATGAAACTAGAACTGGCATATATTCTCTTCAAAACCGTATAAGAATTATGTATGCATTAATATGATGGAGGCATGTGTTTTCTTTGCTAGCTACATTAGCCCATAAGCCACTAAATGACATTCATTTTCATTTTCTCAACCCCCCTTCGAGCCTAAGACTTTTTTTCATAAACCTACCTACTAGTTGTATTTCCAAGTAAATACCTTACCTTGGTCTGATAACTAGGGAGCGGTAGCTAATTGACTCAATTATGGTAGGTAAGTCAAAAGGGTAAGCATAGGTGTCTTCTTCATTTTCCTTTCATGTGAAAAAAAAATGAATGGTTGGTAGATCTCATGATCTATATGTAGCAAAATTTATCTTCCCCTTTCGTATAAAAAAAAAGGAAGAAGAAGAAGAAGGGATCCTTGGTGAATAATTAAGAGTGACTAGCAAGTTTCCACTTCCTATATATACATGTAGTTATCACTCTGCTAGTTTTCATACCCATAGCTACAATCTTAGATCTATCCTACCCTTCACTCTGGCCCCACTACAACCTTTTCAAGACCTCTTGATTTTTGTACTGCATATTGTCTTTGAGTGGTGGAGAAGGAGAGCTTATGCAACCATATGGTTGATCATCATTAGATCGGAGAGTTTTGAGCGACACTATTATCCCTACAAACAAACACATGAGTGCATAGCATCCACATTTTACTAAAGAGAGGAAGTCTATATCCTTGTTTAACCTCAATCTCATCAAGATGGCATTTATACGATCCTAAACCACCTTAGAGTGTCATGATATTAATGATTTGTACGTCCACGCTAACGGGTAATCTCTCTTTATTTTTCCTACTATTACCGCTCGCAGTATGGGTCAAACAAGACATTGTATGCCTTATTTATGTTGTCAATCCTATCATTTGAGGCTTTGATCTCGTTCTTCTTCTTTCCATTATTATTTCCGTATTTATGTGTTTGCTTGGGGACAAGTAAAGGATAAGCATGGGGGAGTTGATAAAGTGAATATTTTTTATATTTTTGCCTCTCTTTGCCTTCACTTTGGGACTTCATTTAATCTCTTTCACATATTTTTCTATGGTTCTAGTCTACTATTTCCCCTACTTCTTTCTTGAGTTTTGTGTTTCAAGAATTTCCACAAGAACGCCAAATCTAAGAAAGAAATACATATTTTCAAAACAAATGACCTAGCATGGAAGGCTTTGGAGGAGAATTAGTTAACCAAAAATGTTTAAAGAAGAGTCTTGAAGCTAAGAGAGTTGGATATGTGCCAAGAAATCCAGAAGAAATAAGAAGAGAGAGCTGCACAACTGGTTGCACACCCAAGTACACAGACGTGTAGCACTTACCTATGACTTTTGAATAAAAAGAAACCGCAATGCCAGGCAGTGCATGAACCGCACGGCTGTGCTAAATTTTATGTTGAAGAAATTGAGGCTCTAGACCTTGCACAATTAGGCAGTGCGCGACTCATACAGCTATGTAAGGTCCAAATTTCTATCTATTTGAGAGCTGTGATGTTGCACAGCCAAGCCATGCAGGCGTTGCAAGGTCATGCAGCGACAGTTACTCCCACAATCATCGTGCGCGACATGCCTGGCATGATGGTGATTATTTAAGGCACATTTTGGGGACTTCTTAAGGAGTTCCAGAGCACATGTACTTCTCATTACCAACCAATAGCTTCACGTATTTTTTTTGTTTCCATTAGTTTGATTTTTTCGTAGATTCAAGTGCATATTTGTGTATAATCAACTTGGAATCAACTTTGTTCTCCTCTGGTTTATGGTTAATTCAATCTAATTCTTCCTCTTTGTATCTTTGTATTGTTGTTATGCTTATTATGCTATTTATTTTGTTGATTTTACTTAAAGATATGAGTGAGTAATCTTCTTTGCTAGGGTTGAACTAGGTCCATTTTAGCATTAATATGATTAACTGAAGTATTATTCCTATGTTTAATTCGTCTATACTATTGCATGTGCTAGGATCAATTGTTGTAAAGTGGATTTGATGAAAACCAACCTCTTTAGATAATATTTTCAATTGAAAGGTTGAAATTATTATCAGAAAGTAGCATATGTATAGGAATTTAAACAATCACAAAAGTAGATGTTTAATTCTTCGGGACTATAAAATTAGTGATAATGGATTTAATCTAATTTGTGAGTCACAAAACTAGTCGGCAAATAAGATTAAATACGTTCTTAGTCCTTGAAAAAGGCTAATTGATATAATTAGACCAATTGTTCATAGTTAACAAATTAAACTACGACATATTCGTTGTTTCATCATTGATTACTAATTTGGAGACCGAAGTTCGATCCTAGGTTTCATTCATATTGTTTTAGCATTTACAATGAGAAAGTTTTTCATATTTATTCTCGCTATCCGTTTACATATTCTTGATCCATTTTGATTTAGATAGTTAATATACTAAAAAAGTATACTCAATTTCGAAGTCCCTATAGGATACGACCTTGAATTACTATAACAAATCCATGCGCTTATGGAAATAGCTCATCAAGCAACATGTATTTTTCATTTTGTATACCAAAATGATCTAATACATTTTCAATGTACCTCTTATGACCCAAATACAACACTTTAAAAGTTATATCCTTATGAATCTACATAGCAAGTATCTTCCTTATATTGCTAAGGTTTTTTTTTATTTCAAACTTGATATTCACCATAGTCTTTAACTTCTCAATCATTGACTTCTCCTTATAAGAAATGAGTATGTCATCAACATAAAGTCATAAATAGATGAAAGAATTATCTACAAACCTCCTAAGATATACACAACTATAATATTTGCTACAAAAGATATCTATAAGAAACCATAAATGAGTTAAATCATTTATAACATTGTTTGGGAAGCCACTTCAATCCCATATAAGGAGTTCTTAGCAAATATATTTGGTCGTCATTTCCTTCCACTCCAAACCCTTTAGGTGCTACATAAGAAAATTTCCTTCAAGTTTCCCATATAGAAATACAGTATTAACATTGAGTTGTTCCAACTCTAAGTCATCATGAGCCACCAAAGTAAGCACGACTTGGATACAAGTGTGCTTCACAATTGGAGAGAACACTTAGTGAAAATCAATACCTATAAATTGATTAAAACCTTGACCAACAACCCTCTACTTATAGCATGGATTAATGACCTTAAGATACTTCTTTCTTTTTTAGCACCCATTTACATCGAATAATTTTAATTTGTTTTGCATCAACTAATACCCATGTTTTATTCTAGTGTAGGGATTTCATCTCTTTTATAGCAACTAATCAATTGGTAGCATATGGAGATGAAACAACTATGTTGAAAATGTTGGGACCATCAGTGGTCTCCATCTGACTAGCAACACACGAAATGTAAAATACAAAATCGTATTCTTCAAAAGTTTAAGGTGGATTAATCTATCATATTAGACTTTTGTAGCAATAAATTAAAGAACGTAATGAGGTTGAGACTCTGACATATTAAAACTATCAACTTGAGGTGGTGATCTAAAACAACTAACTCCACCTCTTTCTTGGTACTATGTTGTAATACTCCATCCTAAAATCCTTCAAATTGCATTTAAATCTATGTTGATATAAAATAAATTAATTTTAGTTTTGTAAAGGGCTTGAAATTATAATAAAACTATGAATTTCAAGTGCATTGATTGATTTATTCCCCTAACCGATCAATCGATAAGCTCAAGAACTGGAAATTTTATATTCAAATAAACCAATCTACTAGCTTACTCAAACCTATCAAATGGTTGTCCTCCAATTTTATATCCATTTCTGATTTTTGTTTGAACCAATTTTAAATGTTTATGAAAACTTCTTATCATAATCTATTTGTACTAATAAGCATATTTTGGTGCTCTGAGATTATCTATCCACTATTTAGATCATTATACAATTTTTATTTAGCTAAACTTTCCCTAAACGTAACTTTTGAGGCATTTATCACATTCTTTCTCTTCACCCTCATTTTCCTATTTCTTCTAAAATCCATTCCTATGTGTTTTAATTTCTATACCTTTTCCCTAAGTTGCCAATCATATGTCATATCTCTTATTGGTTACACTCTAACTACCTTACCTCATCACGTATCTCTCTTATACCATGGTTGCTCACACTCTTACTTGTGGATGTCAATAGACCCTCCTCTATACACCCCATTCCTGATTCATTCTTACTCCATATAATCTGCACTTGCTTATTCTCTCCCTTCCTTTGTGAAAAAATGCATAAGTAATGGGCATTTCTCCACATTTTTTCTTTTCTACAGGAAAATAAAAGCTTGTCTCTTATTCTCTTCTCTTCTTGATCGATTATTATCTCTTCTCTCTTCTCCTAATCTTAAATTTAACTCTCCCTTTTTTTCTCTTAAGTAAGTAAGGGTTAAGGTTTTAATAAAGGTTGAAGACCTTAGCTCTATTGTCCTTGAAATTATAAGAGATAGGTTGGGCTATGAAATTATTCTTCTAATAATTTTTTTTTAAGTTTTGAAAAAATATTTTTGATTGTTTTGATTCCTAATACTCTTAGGAATCGAGGTATTAGTAGGAAGTGGTCAAATTATGAGTAGTTTATGCTAGAATAATTGCCTATAGATAAAGAAATCTTATCTCTAATATGAATAAGGTCTTTTGTTATATGTTGTTATTCCATGTTCTGGTATATTTTTGTGTTTTGTATGATTTAATTGAGTTATTAGATTCAAGCATGTGGTAAATTTTTCAACTTTAAAGTTTTAAATAGGCTTTGATCTGTTTGATATTATGCATGATTTTGGTATATTTGAACATGATTTTGTTAAGTATCGATTATACCATATATCCAAGTCATTCTATGTGTGCAGTATGTTTTATATGTGTTTTATGGCATAGAAGCATGCTAAGATTAAAATGAAAAAGTTGGGTAAATTTTGATATGGGAGTCATGGGTCTAGATGTTGTTTTATCCAAACCAGTCGATCGGTTTATTGGATCGATCAACTGGTTATGTGTACGGTCACTCAATTTGGAATTTTTGTTTACCTAGTTGTGACAATAGTCAATTGATTTGATGAACCAGCCAAATGGTTTCCATAGATAGTCGATTGGTTTACCAAATCCATCAATTAGTGGTCTTATGACTAGAGTGGTTTGTTCTCTTCTTAGACACATCGACCGGTTTGGTCAAACCCATCAATTGGTTCTTATGAATAGTCAGTTGGTGGGATCAACCAGTCGATTGGTTCCACTAATCGAATTTTTATCTTAGGTCTCGACCAAACTAGTCGAATGGTCCTAGTGACCGATCAACCAGTCCACCTGAGTTCACCGCGCTTGCTTGATTATTTGTTTATCTTTCTTTGTGACTTATATCTTAATATTTCCATGTAATTACATTATTTTAATCATGATTTCAACCATATCTAACCAAAGTTTTATGAGTATCAAAATAGTTATACTAGTGCCTCGTTTGGTTGAGTTTGGTGTTCCCTTAAAACAACTAATTTAGTGGCTTGTATACTTTGGTTAATGTTTGGTGTCAAAACTTAAAGCAACCAACTAGATTGATATTTGGAATTGAATAATGGAATTATAGAGGCCTTCCCTGTATACATACTTAGGATTTTGTTATTTTTTGTTCCATTTAACCTAAGTGCCCAAGTGTGGTGAATATTGTGTAGCAAACCTAAAATTGAGTGTATGCCCCCTCACTTAGGCACCTAGATTATGTGGATGTTAAATATCCCTTAGAAAATCCCCTGGCACTAGTGTGTAGTGGTGGTGAGAGTTGCAATCCTATATTTGTCCCAATCTTGGATATAAACAATGGCTTGATTCCAAATAATTTTTTTAGGTATTACAGACCTAAAATTTAGTGTATGTCCCCTTACCTAGGCGCCCAAGTTAAGTGGATGTTAATATCCCTTAGAAACGCCCCTTAGCAATAGCATGTAATGGTGGTGGGAGTTGTTGTCCCACGTTAGTCCTCGTCATGGATAATGATATGTTGTGGTTTATTCTAGAAACTCATTCATGCATATTCTATATGCCTTGCTATGTCATATGTGTATCTACAATTTAATGTGCCGTGTTCCTCTTGCTAAGTATGATTATATACTATTTTATTATGTGACTTCAATGTACAACATGATTCTTTACCATAATTTAGGTAGTATGTTTTACTAGTACTTTACCATACTAATACTACATTTGTGGGGATGATACGGCTTCTGTTATGGTGAGCATAGGATAATTTGTAGGGATATGTGTAACACATTGAAATTTTGTAACCTTTACTTTTGGGTGCTTAGCCATTTATTTATAAATTAACCCTTAAACATTAGCTTTTTATTTTATTATTAACCTTTGACAAGTGACCCGAATAATTTCTTAAATATTTTTCTTGATTATTTTACTGTTTTTCGTCTTATTAAACCTGTCTAAAGCCAAATTACTTTTCTAATATATTTTTTCTTAATGGTACCCTAGCCTACCTAAACTAAACCTCAAAATAAAATAAATTAATCAATACCCTATCCCTGCCAAGCCCTTTCTTTGGCAACCCCCTTGTTGTGCTAAATTTCCTTCCCCTAAACCTTCTCCATATCTTCCTCCTTATCTCATGCAACTTATCCACCCCCCTTATCGAACCCACTAAACTCAACCATCACCACCACCTTACCTCTCTATCAAGCCATACGCCATCACCATCACTACTTAATCATCTACACATACCAAACAACCCACATGTATAGATACATATACTCCCCCCTCTCTTTTTTTGTGCATTTTTTACTAACAAACCACTCATCCTCTCTCTCTTTTTATTTTTTGAAAAAAATCTCTAGCCCCTCTACACCATTTCCCTCGACACCCTGTGCAGCCAAACACAACCTTCGAGCCCTGCTCCCTCTCTCAACTCTATTAGTTTCGCATGCACCATCTTTACTAGCCTCAATCATCCAGCTTTACTTAACCACCACCACACCTAAATCATTATTGTTCTCCCTTCTCGGCCTATTTGGTTTCTCCATCTATTCTCTTCCCCAAGCCCGCAGGCTCCAGCTAGCATCCCCTCCATTTTTATTAATTTGACCCATTGCAACAGCCAAACTCACTAAAGATATCCCACCCCCTTCAACATTTTCTCTCGTTACTTTCCCCTAAGCAATAGAAAAAACTATTGTTATTCCCCTTATCCCCTAGTACTTCGGCTCCTTCCTTTGTATCTCTAGCCTATTCCTTTTATAGCCTCCCAGCCTAGTCATCCTCCACACAACCCAAACCCTCACCATCGTGTGCCATCCCTAGGTGTATAGCCTATTCCCCAGCCAACCACCATGCCATGCATGCGTTCCCTCCTACATGCCATTAGTTTCAACCCTGCACCATCATAGCCTTCACCACTGCCAACCCCAACTAATTCCTTCTCCTACCCTATAGGCTAAACCCCTAAAATACCTCCCCCAACCACCGACCAAATCTACCACAGCTAACCCCCTTATTTTCGACCATTTCCACTGTAGACACCTCCCATCTTATGCCTCACCACCTCCTAGCCACTAGCCTTGTCAACTAAGCCACCCAACACCTCCCTTCCACCTACCTCAACCATCACCAGCAACCCACCATCTAGCTTCATTATCCCACCAACGCACACCCCCTCTCGTAGGCCAACTCACGCTATCCATACAGCATGAGGAAGATTTATTTTAAAAAAATTTGTAGTCATTTTTAATAGTAAGGGTATTTTGATAATTGTAGTTAATAAATACTTTAATATTATAAATATTATTTATTTTTTAAATATTAATACGATAATTGCAATATTATTTTTCGATATAAAAGTTTGATTAGTGGAGCTTAATAATTTTAGTAAGATACTGATAACTTGTTCCTTGCTGAAAAACATGTAAGTGTTATACTAAACTAAAATGATAGATATTGCATGATAGCACATTAGGATTTTGTGTATGAAGTATGTTAAGCATGATTTATTATAGTGTAATTATTAGCTTAATTATTGTTAGCACAAAAATTTAGAAAAGGAAGCATGTTATCTTATGTGAAATATTTCAGTTCCAAAAGTATGACTAAAATAATGTTAATTATGATACATACATATAAATGATAATTTGAGCATGCTTAGGCATATTTGTAGAATAATTATTATTTTTATTATATGCCTTAGGGACAAATTGATCATTTTGTGTGTAACTTGATATTTTTCTTAAAAAGTATGCCTAATATGTGTTATTTATTATTGATAATAAGAATCTATGATTTTGGATGAAATAAAATCACATGATAGGTTTTTATGTGCAAAATCATATTAAGGGTAAAATGTTCATTTGGCATATATGATAATTTAACTACCTGATAAATAATTTAATTCTTATATTTTAGCCTTTTCATGAAAAATTAATAAATAAATGGATTTAGGTTTTAAAATGGGATATAATTTGGTAATTATGGCCTTAGAGGCCTTTTGGTCATTTTTTGCCTAATATACCCAAATATGAATAATTGAGCCTAGGATGGTCTAAGTATATTTTTAATGTTGACCATGTTTATGAATGTATTGAATAAATGGAAAATAAGTCAAATGGTTCCATATGGAAACTGGATTTACATGGTTGATTGTGATTTCGTAATCACCCTAATAAAACATTAGTGCTTAAAGTGTAAGACCTCGAGATAAAAAATGGTGGCTCTTTAGAGGTTGTTACCCTAAAGATGTAGTTTAGCCCACAATTGATTATGAGTGTTTGCTAATGTGCCTTAGTGCCCCATCTAGGTCTTATATCTTACTCTATTTAGCTAATGGATTGGTAGAGGGTATGCATACTTATGGAGTAAGTGTCTTTATCGGTAGGATACTATGTTATCTCGTGTACCAGTGCAACTAATGTACCTTTGTGTCTTTAGGTTGACAATCGGTAGGATAATGTGTTGCCTTAGGCATCGGCATGATTGGAGTACCTTAGTGTCTCTTAGTTGATATAATCTCCCTTCAAGTAAATAAAAATGAAAATGATTATGATTGGATTATTAGGTTGGGTGGTAGTAGCCTTCATGCCTACCTATGGTTCAGTAATAGCCTTTATACCTAATTATGGTTTGATAGCAGCCATTCTTCCCTCCTATAGTTTGGTAGCAAGCATGGTTCCTACTATGATTTTGTAGTAGCCTTTGTGCCTATATGTGATTTGGTAGTAGCCTTTGCACCTAATTGTGGTTCAATAGCAGACTCTGTACCTACCTATGATGTTTTAGACTTTATTGGTCCTATGCATGTGAGCCTACCTATGTTATGGAATTTATTGGTATTAATAATGAAATATGTGATATGTTGTCACTGCCTTGGTTTTGGGGTGATGTTAGTTATAATTATACTTCAAATAGCATCCCATGGATGTTTGGTTGGTAAGTATCATCATGTTTAGAAGAATGTGTATGAGCAGTATATAACCTTGGTGGTATTCAGTTATCTTATATAGTTATAGTATTTCAATCATCACATGTACAATTTGATGTGTTATGCCAATTATTATTGTAATCCCCTATATGTGTTCCATGTTGGTTTTCCCATATTGGTTTGGTATAATAGGTTGCTCAATACCCTTATACTGAAGAGTTTCTTTTATAGGCTCCTACCTATTTAATGGGTAGTGGTCTTTGTAAGTCAACTTCCAAGTTCACTAGCAAGCTAGTAGTTTGGGTTGAGAGCCTAGGGCTATCTGGTGTCCCTTTTTTTTATGTTAATTCTAGTTGTTTTTGGACTCTTATGTCCTCTTATATTTTCTCTCTTTTAATTTTTGTAACCGCTAGTGTTGTTTATTTTCAAAATGGTGTATATATGTTTGTTCTCTCTAATTTGAATCTTGTGACTGTGTTATTAATTTAAGTGGAGTAATGACTTTAGCCTTAGTACTTGGTGTGATAATGGTAAAGGAAACCAGACTCGTACCAAGTGTGGTGGTAACACCCTTTTTTGTATTGTTTTAGCTTCCATGCTTAACTCTTTAAACAAAATTTTCAAGTCTTAAAGAAATGAGGGTGCTACAGTACGATTCTCTGTCAGAGGATGTTGAGGATGATGATATAGGTTAGTAGCTAGCCATTACTTAAGGATCAAGATTTATATTTTATTGGTTAAGAGTTTGGCTAATTAGCTAGATGTGTTTTATCCATTATATTGGGATATTTTTTGTACTTCCAATTAGTTAAACCCTTGGCTTTGGTTCCTGCATTTGGATCTTTTAACCTTTTCTCTTTTCTATTATCTCATCTTATTGTTATCATTGTTGTATTATCGGTGCATGCATATTTTAGTCTATTGTTCTATTTTACTTTGCATTAGGTATGGGTTAGGTGATAATTACATCTCTCTCATGGTTGGTGTGTCATTAACATTCTCTTATTTTTCTTTTATAAATGTTTTGACATTGTCTTTATAATAAAATATATAAAAATTATTCAAATTTGGGAGTTGTTACACTTGCAGTGAACTTGAATCACTTAGAACAACAATTTCCTTTTTTAAGAGTTAGCATAGTAAACTCATTAAGACATAACAACTTTCCTATATTCAAGATCCCAAAGCCTATATCTCTGAACACCTAAGTCATAGCCTAAAATATATATTCATCGACCCTATGATCCAGCTTCCCATCATTAACGTACATGTAGGCAAGACAACCAAAACAAAATCTCAATTTAGAATAATAAGTTTTTCCATGCCTAATTCTTCTAAAATCTTCAAATTAAAGGATGAGTTAGGATATATGTTTCCCAAATAGTACATCAAAGCAACAACTTCTACTAAAACATCTTCCCCAACCTCGCATCCAAAAGGATGCATCAAGCTTTCTCAATAAGGGTCTTGTTTATAGCTTTATTACACAACCCTAATGAGATCTACCAACACATGTGTGATATCAAATGATGTCATTCTTCTTATAATACTTACTAAACACATTTTCAACAAACTCTTATTCATTATCAGTATGAAGAACTTTAACCTATCTTTCCATGCACTTCTCAATCATAGTTTTCCAATAAAGATAAGCTAAAAGACATCATTCCCATATTTCAAAAAATAAACTCATATTTTCATAGCAAGTACCTGGCACCACTACACAAAGTAGTTGATGAAAGTAATTGATAAAAGTATTCACAAGTCTAAATGAACATTATCAAGGCTCTTTACTATTATGATTTGTGTTGAAATTGGCATTTTTTATAATTTTCATAAACACAATGCTCACAAAATTCTATTATTCTCATTCTATTTGTATAATAGTCCTCTTTTGCTTAAGAAAACCATGCCTTACTCTTTAATATGCCACAACTTCATATGCCATAATGTTATCACATCAACATCAAATAAGGCTGACAAAATGGATGCGAAAATTATAACCATATTACCCTACAAAACATATGACATTCATTTTTCTTCCTTTTTCTAAGCACTAGATCCCCTCTACAAATATTCATAAATCCACATGTTACTGAAAACTTGCACCCATTTACATCTTGGGTGCCTACAGGGATAAGATTCTTCTTCAAAATAGGAACATGCTAAATAATAGACAACATCCTAATAACAACATTATAAATCTTTATACTAATGGACCCAATACCATTAACCTTAATCGGAGCATTGTTACTCATAAAAACCTTTATACCATTGAAAGATTTATAGGGGAAATCCTACAAGCATCCAAAAAGTGTAGCTCTAATACCACTTGTTATAAATTAGATTAAATGAAAGTTGAATCGATAAATTAAAATTTGCAATCATAAATCAAAAAATCAAAATCAAAAATTGAGAAAAAAACATCATAAAAGATAGATTTTACGTGATTAAGTCAATCAACGATAGGACTATTATCAAATTTTATTACATATGACGGATTACAAAACTGAGAGATTACAAATATATTCACTCTTAGGTCTCAAAATAGGGATAGAAGTACTGTATTTTTTTTTTGCTATCTTTTGAATCTTTTCAAAAAAGAGATAATGAAAAACATGCAATGAAGAAAGATAAAAGTCACCAAGTAAACAAGCTAAAAAATTGCATACATGGCCAAAAACACTAGTCTCCTATGTTTAGTACTATATCAACAAAATAACAAGCAACAAAATAAAGAGACCATGAGTTGTGCTTGGGAATACAGGATCCTCATGTCCCCTGTTGGAACATCATTTTAGCTTCATTTTCATCAAAACACTTCCATAAACAACATTAATTCAAGGAAATAACTCAATAGTATTCTTAAATCCTTGATCGCCTCATAAAAATTAAAATAGAAGGTTTCAAATATTATTCTTTAACATAATTATATAATACTCAAAATAAATTATTGAGAAATTAAAAAGAGAATATATCACCCTTCTTGAAATTTTCATGATTATATAAGAGTGGAAACCAGGAATCCTTTGCCTTAACAAAATTCTAACCCCTCGTGAATTAAGTAAAGTAATAAGGAGTTTGAAAAATAGATTTAAAAGGTAGGAAGATGACAAAAATACAGAAATATGAATGAGAAGCTTAGTCATAAGGAGAAGAAGAGGAGAGAGGGGAAAGATATGTAGCTAGTATACTTTTTGTGAAGGATAAATGAAGACCAAAGGAGTATTAAGTTAGACCAAAATAGATCATTAAATTTGATATATTTTATTATATCAATTTAATCAAATTTTAGAATAAACCATGTACACATAATGTGCCATAAAGTACTGGTGTTTATTTATTGTATTATGGCTATCAATTAACTTTTTATTTTTATATACACTCTTATTTTATTTATCTTTATTATTTAGCTAATAATTATTAGATTTAAGATGGTAATTCCATAAATTCTTTTTTCTTAATGGGTGGATGGATAGGCTAAAGATATAGATTAATTTTTACACAAGACACAACTTTAAGATAGGAGAATATGTGTGTGCCCAATGGGAATTGGCCATGGAGCATTAGGGATAGATTGTGGAATGGTAGCCACTAAGCTATGGGAACGATATAGATTATTTTTATATTTAAAAATAATGTTATAGGTTGTCCCATCTATGCATATCATAAGATCCCTCGGTTTAAATGTAGTGTTGAAGATACCCTGAAGTGGCATCATGTAATTTAAGTAATTCTACGCAAGTATCAAGATATTTCTTATCTATTATCATGTTGAATATGTTCAGTAAATCTATTATATTAACAACATATTAAATTCTAAATTAATTAAAATAATGCTACAAATGAAAACCAACAAAAAATGCAAATTATAATTATTTACAAGTATTCAAATGAATTTTATTTATTTATTATAAAATCTAGCTATTTGGAAATGTTTAGAAAATTTTAAAAACAAATTCACAACAATTAAAATACATTCAAATAGTTATATAAATAAAACTTAGATTGCCTTTTCTATTACCCTAGAAAAGATGTTTTTTTTTAAATTGTGTACCTTGCAAATTCTCTTATGATAGTACATCTTAGTGACGAAAAAATTGGATAAAATTTATATATAGGACATATTTTGACCTTAATGTATCCATATTACTCTTGCCATGTTTCCTCCTTCAAATCTATATTATACTGTCTCATTCTAATCTTGTTGTTGCATTTTTTAGGTTTCACTAAGCAGTAACATAAAAAAGTAAAGAAACTTTTACGCTCTATACATATTAAAAATTCTTCAGTAACCATCCATAGTGTGGTTAGTTTTCGTTTCTTCTTGTATGTGTATACAATTCTTTCTTTCCTCTTCTTTAAGGACAACATAAGGTGTGCCTTCCTCTTCTCCCAACAATTGTAAGAGCACATGCTGGGTAATTCACTTCGGCTAAAGTAGTCATTATATTAACCTAACTCATATTAAGCTTTACTTACATCAATATAATATTCATAGTAAATGCTATATATTTTATACAAGAGGATTCATCATGAACTTGATTCATAAACTTTACCCTCAATCATTGACTACACAACATTTATTCCCCTTCAACAATGAGCATGTAAGACTTGTGTAACCATAATGCTGCCTATGTGCATACTTCCCAAATCTCCACTTACAAATATCATCATCATTGGCAAGAAAATTGAATAAGCAATCTTGAAATGTGTCTAAATCTTCTAAAAAGTATAATTTGCAACTTTAATGAAAGTAGTGACATTTCTACTAAATTTGAGATATGAGGACTCATCTAGCAACCAGAATTCCTAACAACAAATGTGCTTCGATATTAGTAAATAATAACAAGCATAGAGTAAATAACAAGCACCAAGTTCCAAGAGCAAATGGCACCCTACAATCATATGCAATTAGCTAAGTGCATATGATGTTATTTTATCTTATATGTTATTTACTACTCTTATAGTCATTAAAAATACACATATTATTAAAAAAAACAATGATATTTGTTAACAAAATACACTTCTTTTAAATTATAAATACACAATTTATAAAATATTATTATACATCTTAGAGAATATAAATATACATCATCAACAACATAAATAGATATCTAAATAAAAACACGCATCCTAAATATATATATAATCCTTTTAAAATAAAGGTATACATATTTAACAATGAGAGCACACTTTTTAAATTTATGGATTCTCTAAGAATAACAATAATATTTTTTATAAAATAGATTAACAGATTTATAACATATACATTTTCCTTATTAAATGTGTACTTTTATAAATAAATATTTTTAATATACATCTTAGAAATGATTGCGTATAAGACAATAAAATATTAAACACTAGCAAGGTACACATGATTGTGTGGTGTACGGATTGACCAAATATGAAGATATACATTCAATTTGTCGCATAAAAAAGAGTTCCCACCAGATGATTACGGAAAATGAGGTGACAGGGGATGAGATACAAAGAGCGAGGAAAACTTGTAAGGAAGTGCGAGAACAAATAAATTGAGATCAAGGAGGGTACAACTAAAATAGAATGATCAAAATCTATTCCATACACAAATTTAGAGAAACCAAGTAGAATATTTGTCTGAAAGAAAGTGAAATCGTTAAGTTTCTAGTGTAAATTTCAAAGACCAAGTATTATCATTCTTATTGCTCTTATTATTTTTCCAGTTACTATAATCATTATTCACATTTTTATTATCATAAGCAGAATGATAATAACAAATATATAGATACTATGAAAAAGGTAAGAAAATTTAACTATATACTCATTTTGTTAACAGATAATACACAGCAAAAAAGAGAATTATATTTCTATCTTTACAATCCTACAGAAGCAAACAGGATAACTAGTTTGTCCAACTAGCCACGAGGTACAGAAATACTCATGAGAGACGAGGCTGATTGTGCATAACAAAAAGATCGTCTCAAAATGGCTTCACTTCCAAGAAGTATGAAGTAGATACAACCATGAAGAAATCTCAAACTTAACGGAGCTACATAGAGCACAACATAGAATCAGGACCTTGGCGCCGCCATCTGCTGCTTCTTCATTCTGTCATCTTGCTTTACCATGCTGGAAACATTGAACATAAGTCAGTTCATATATGAGCATTAGGATGATACATGTGGTAATAGCAGTAAGGCAATCAGACAATTTCATAGACCCTGTCAAGGTTCAATAGTGATGCGGACCTGAGCAGGGTGATGGTGTCAATACTGGTACTGTAGAACTAGCTCTAATGGATAAAGGGTGGTGACCTCGCCAAGTAAAAGCTACGACGGATTTACATGACTGGCCTATCAACTTACGGGCTAATAAATGCAAACTGCCCGACTTCTTTTTTATTTATGTACAGCAATGCACAGCATGGGTATTTCTTTGTGATTCAGATCGAGAGTTTAAATAATACTAATGCCCAATCAACCTACCAAAACTTTAATTTTCAACATGCAATCAGCAAACGCTGACAATTTAATTTTCGACAACCAAACTAGGTCCTTTGCCCATGTTAAAAAATGTGCCATTAACATCAAGGGGACTCCTCTCTCAGTGAATTCTGAATAACCAGGAGCACAATCAAGTTAGACCCACATCTCTCGGAGACGGTGCTTAGAAAACAACAGATAGGCACCATCATTCAGTTATTTACTAGACGAGAACCACAGCAGACAGCTACGTGTAATCTACTTGCTACACAGCCAGGCCAGAATCGTACCATAATTATAACTAGTTTAGCAGGTCAAGGCAAAAAACCGCTGCAATACAGAATTTACTACATCCATATAACTTTTTTCCTTTATGCATACCTAATATCATGAGGAGTTATAAATATCCATTGAGATCCCTGTGATAATGCAAAGTCCACCAACGTATCCAAGCTGATTTTCCTGCTAATTGCATCCTAGAAAATCATTCAAATGCATTCACATCAGCTCTGAATATTGCATTTCAAAGCAAGAGCAAAAAAATCATTGAACCACACACGGGCATCAAAATAATAAGAGAGCTTGCTTACCATAAACACATCAAACTCATCCATCGCTCGAAAAGGGGCTTCTGTCATCTCATGAAGAGCTAATGCAAAACATAATGTTGAGAAAGAACGCTCGCCACCTGCATAAGCACAACACTAGTTACTATGAAGGTCACAAAACTTCACTAGTTAATAATTATCAGTGCTTGATACTCAAGCAACATGCATGAGCAGTTATGTATGTGCGTTGTCGTGTATCAGTTCAGCATGGCAAGGAAAAAGGATCTCCATCATCATCTGAAGTTGAAGCAACAAACACCAATCCCATCGCTAAAAGAAGGGGAAAAAATAGAACAAAGAACAGGGCAGCGTGCTGTGCTGCTCAGAGCAACCTTTGATCAATTCTACAGCCTTTTTCTATACTCAAGAAGTCATCGCCAACTAGGTACAGAAAATTCAGTCCAAACTATTAGAAACAAAATGACACACTAGAGTAATGTTCATAAGGAGGAGTGGACCTGAAAGCCCTCTAGTGTCACGAACAACATTGCTCGAGGCGTCTTGTGGCATCTTCACCTACAGAATAGACCTCAAAGAAATCTTAAAAGGTCCTTTGCTTTAAGCGCACAAAAATGTGGTGCTACTAGTTATGTGCAATTTACTATTTTGATTTAACAGCGCAAAAAAAATAAAATAAAAATAAAAATAAAAAAAATAAAAGAATCATCAAGCTACCTCAATTGATAAGGTCTTCTCTTCATAACCTACTCTGATAGTCCCACTAATACCTTTCTTCCTCAAATGCCCATTAAATCTAGTTGAATAATCAGAGAAATTATTCCACTCTGAAATACTGATACAACCGAAACTGAAAAAAAAAAGGAAAAAAAAAAGGTTGAGAGTCAGTTCTATAAGACGTACTGCCATGTCAACTGACGCTTCAATAATGTGGCATTACGTCGAAATTTGTCATCTCGCAGGGCAAGAGCTTCATTACAAGCCTGAAAAGGAGAACATAGAAAATTATTAAAAGGACGAGAAAAATAAAACGTAAATCTAATCAGAGGATAGAGTATTCGTAGTTCTAATATTAAGAAGGATATTTTATAGTTGATCAGATTATAAATTTAAAAGACCACGAAACTCAAACTTTTCCAAGATACAGTGTACGATCCTGTTATAGGCATCGAATCTTCTTTAGTTGGGGTAACAATATCACAAAACTAGTCTATGTTATAACTAGTCAGGCATAAATGTTGCACTGGGGTTCCCACTCAGCAATAAATGCTTTCGAGTTCCCAACTAAAGAATAACCATTAAAGTTCAACTTAAACTGAAGCGTAAATATTTTGAGTCCTCATTCAGAAATAAGCACAATGTACGGATAATACTAGGAAAATAAATGTCACTGTTCCAGTCTCTCATATGGTCCAAATACAACATTTATTCCAGATTTGAAAATCTCATGCTTTACAGGAGAATAATCTTAATGGTTTATTCCTCAACTCAATTCATTATCTTTAAATGGTGAAGCTGCCCTAACATTTACGCCAGACTAATAACTTATCTCGTCCATTAATGCCAACAAGCACCAAATCTGAAAAAAAGACAGTCAAAAGCAGACTCGCTCAGCCAGTAGGCAGCACAACTTACTTTCAGTTTCTGTCGGAAATCTTCAAAAGTTTGCTGCTTCCTCATAATTTTCTTCTGTTTTTTCTCATAGAGCATGCGGAGATTGTCAAGAGAATCAACAGAACTGCAAGCCAAAAATCCTTATTAATAACTAAAACCTACAAAATTTGTTTGTGGAATATGAACAGAAGGAGGTACTTTTGGTTTTCACGCTGCAATCTCTGATTTAGCCTGGTCAGTTGAGCACTAAGTTGCTCTGGTGTGCTCTCTTTACATCCTCCTAAAGCTTCAACCTCACTCTCTGGACATATATAAGAAGCCTTCTCACAACTTTCCTGCAGAAAATTATCTCATTACAGGAAAGAAGACCCAGAAAGAGAGCAAGAAAAAAATAAGGCAAGCTTCTTATATACAGCTGAATGACTACATAAAACATGCAAGACTACCTGCCGAAGCTTTTCAAGCTTGTGATACTCTTCTTCTCCCTCATTGATAAAGGGAAGAAGCTTCCTACTTAAAAGATCTTCATAGTGAGCCTTATTCTGAGATTTGGAAAGAATAAAGGAAAACCAACAGAAAAAGAAGGATCACTGGATTATTAGAACTCATTGTAGGGCTGCAAGCTAACAGAAATATGAAGAAAAGAAGCAGTGGCACTGTATCATACATGATGCGTGTAGGAAGCAGGAGTTTGGAGAATAGCCCATTTATGGATGAACACAAATGTTAAATGATGATTCGTTGGCTAAGGTTAATGGTAGGGATTTATGATTTTTTATGTGATTTTATGATGATTTCTAAATTAAGGATATAGACGAAGGATCGCACAAAATAGCACTAGCTTTGAAAGTCTCACACATAACTCTCAAAGGATCTCTATTAAAGAACACACACTAGACTTCCATAGAGATCCTTTAAGTAAATTATCTGTGTGAGACTTTCAAAGCTAGTATTACTTTGTGTGATCCTTATCCATATCTTTGTTTAGAAATCATATTCGTTCATGATCATAAAATCACATAAAAATCGTAAACCCTACCCATCAACCATAGCAAACAAATCATCATTCATCCTTTGATCATCAAATGCTTGTGTCAATTCGTCCATAAACAAGCCATTCACCAAACCCTTGCCTCCTACACACATCAAATTGAGAAGATCTTTCAAGAATTTAAATGATTTAAGAAGAAAATTGATTAAAGAGTCAACCTTGACAAATACTTCTCAATAAGGGAAGAATAATGCGGGAGCATGTCAAGAGATGTGTTTATCTTATTCTCACATTAGAAAAAAGGGAGATTTAATTTATGAGGAAAAATATTTACCTTACAACATGGGCATCATTGGAGGAGTCCAATGTCTTTTTCAAGTATCAATTTTGAGTTTTCTTTACAAAAGTCTGTTTTACCGTAAGACAGTCAAGCTGAAAATTTTCCAGCAAACGGATAAGATTAGTGTTTATCTTTAATTATACATTGGATTATAGACATTCATTATCTTTTCATATTTATCAACTAGGTTGTTATTTGCTTAGTTGATAATTCTGTTAAGATATTAGTTAGTTATGGTGTATTTTATCTTATTGGAAGTTTGCTAGGACATGATTAGTTTTATCTTATTTTGATTTAATTTATCTTATAAATGAGATTAATTGAGGAAGTGATCATATGACGTATAAATACTCATGTAATGCACATTAAAATCATATGATGAGTTGAGTAATGTTGAAGTTGGAGTTTATTCTCTCATTCTCTTTGTGTGAATCATAAACTTGAAACCTATGTCTTAATTTTGTGTGAGTTAAATTAGAGTTATCAAGTAAAATTTACTATGTGGTTTTTATTAGAGATCCTCCGTTTGAGACTTCAAAAGCCAATTTGAGTCATTACTTTGTGTGTTTCTACACTCATTTCCCTACCCAACAATCTTTGATCATCAAATTTGTGTTATTAACATCAATATTCATCTATAAACAGGTCATTCACCAAACCATCAATTCCACCACGCATCAATACATCGGATCAATAAAAAATTTCTAATGAAGTACAGCAGTAAGTTATGAGAACCTTTGCCTTAATAATGTGAAGAGCTAGCAATCATTCAAGCCTATCGGGTCAACATTAGGTTTGGGTCAATTTGGACTTGGGCTGCCTCATGTTATTTATCTTCTTAGGTAAAGGTCAGGTCATCCTAAATCATTTGACTCACTCAGATCACGTTAATGTTGGATAGCTTTTCAAGTAATTTTATCTTTCTAATCATAATCACTTTGGATTCGGGTCATTTTGTGTTGAAGTAAGCACGGACTATTTTAACTTTCAAATTGCATTCAGGCTTGGATAAGATTGGTTATTCTATCGTTCATTCCATGTTCAATTTGAATTTGAGTTCAAATGATTTATCTTACCAGGAGGTCAAATCATACATCTTTGAACTTAGGTTATTCTAAATTATTGTATCTTCTTTCTTTCCTAGATTTGAGTTTGTTTGAATTTAAATTTATTCATGTTGAATCATATAACTTTTTTGTTATTTTAATTCTAGGAGTGTGTTTACCATTGTAAATTGTTTTATATTTATCTTTTTTTGGCCTAGTAATCAAACAATTTTAAATTTGCTAGAAGTGTGATTTTCTTCGTAAACTATTTTTCATTTTTCATCACTAGTTCTGAATGGTGAATAAGAATAAAGTTCTCCATGTAAAACTAAAAATAATATATTCATTTATTTATAACAACAATAAAAATAATAGTAATAATAATAATATTAATAGTAGCAGTAGTAGTAGTAGTAATCACAATGTGCTCAGTGGTGCAACGTCAATTGCCTACATAGATTTTGTAGGTTGACTCAATAGTAAGAACTATTGATTTCAAAGCTCACTTTAGTCAACTATAATCAGGAATTACATTCTGACTTTGCAACAAGTCTATCTCTAGAGGATCCTTTCAGAGTTCTAATATCATTTATCAGCAGATTTTGTAGGTTCGACATGATGATGAGGGATTAAAGTGAACTCCAATTAAAGACAGGTAATAATTATATAATTTGTAATATGTCCCTAAAGCAATTTTATTGAAGTCTAAACCAAAGAGTTTTGAAAACTCACAACTAAGACAGAAATTCCCATTTTTTAGGCAGAGCACTTCTGTTTCTATGAGCAAAAGGATGTATTTTATCATTTTATTTAGATTTGAATAGTACCCGTTTGATAAATTAGTTATGATTTAATATTATGTTATGGGATTTAAATTTATTGCTCAGGATTAAGTACTGTATTTTATGATTTAGTATCATGTTCTGGGACTTAAATTTATAAGTTAGGATTTAGTATTATATTTTATGATTTAATTTTATCATTTTTGGATGGTAATAAATCGATCTTATAGGGCCATAGGCTAATGTTATTTGTTTCATACCTAACGATACTGAATATTATTTAGTTGTTGTCTGATTTCTTTTCTCTCATATCAAGTCTCATCTTTCCTCACCCCATTTTCTCTTCTTTCTTTTCCCCTCCTCTTCCCAATTCCCTCTTATTCTCTCGTTTCCTTAATTTCAACCCTGCATCAATTTCTGCAGCCAAAAAAGCACAAAATATCCATCCCACAAAACAGCTTCATGAAACAACCACAAAACTAACAATAGGCCAACCACCACAAGCCATCCACTCCACTTCCATCCTTAACTGTTGTGATGACACCGTCCACCCCCAACACTACATCAATAGTTACCATCAACAGGTTTAAATGCTAGTCATCACATCTCAGCATCAAATTAGTCATAATTGAAGGTTGATCTGAGGTAGTTGAATCATTATAATTCAATTCAAATCAGTAAAACCCCATTACCCAAATCTCAACCCAATTAATCAATTTCACCAATAATTCCTAAAATTCCAAACCCTTACCAAATTGAGAAGGAATTCAGACTAACTGTAAGAAACTGAGAATGATAAACCAGGATCAAACTTCAAACCACAGTGCAGGAATTACTTGAGTGAGTGAGGGTGTCTAATAATTTTGTTTGTTCTTAACAACGGCAATACATGGCTCCTGCTACTCCATTATTGTTTATTCTTTGCTTGCACAGTTGTGGTCACATGAATTCTCACCGAAGCACACATCAAATTGCCCAAGATCGGACAGAGAAACCTATTGGATGTGGCTTTTATAATTTATTTATGATAGTTGATTTGTTGTTGATCAAGTAAAAAGAGAAACAATCAAAGGAAAAGTTACCAATTCAAATCATTTATCATCATAATTTTGACGTAGAGTCATCCATAGCTTGTTTTCTCAATAAATCTAAAGCAACGAAACCTTTTTCACCAAGGACAAACCCCCTGAAGTTTGAAAATACTTCAGCAATCTCGACCTATCTTACCTGGAAGACCATGTAATGGAGTTCTACTAAACTTCAAAAGCGCTTAAAAATTGTGTTACAAGTCCTGTCACAAGTCATCATTTTTGACAATAATTATTTCATTACATTCAAGGTCTGAAATCAAAGTATTTCCCCATTATGGTGATTTGGAAAAAATTGCAATGTCATGTTCTTATTCAATTTTATTAATAGGACGCTATCAAAGCCTAGCAATTGGCCCATTGTAAATGCACATTTTTAAGGATTATTGACAGATGAATATCGAGTTTGCCAGCGAAGAAACTTGCGGGCGTATGTTACGGATGCATTCCCTGGAAAATGTTATGTGAGACAAAGAAAACAGAGAAGGGCAATGACAGCAGTGACAGAGGTCGATTTTACTGGTGGTTAAATTGGAAAGAATATCCAAAGATTGAGAGTTATGCTGTTACCAAGAGAATAGAAGGGGAAATAATATTAATTCCTTAATTATAGGATTTACTTTGGTAAATGAATAAAAGAAGATTGATCGTTATTTTGTTACCTTAGTTACATGATTTATTAACTTTAGTAAAAGAATGAATTTACTTTAGTAAAGAATATAAGATTCATTGTTATTTTGTTACCTTATTTACAGGATTTACTTTAGCAAACTACATGTCAGCTAATCCATTCCTATTGCAGCGCTATGTAATCCCTATTAAAGAGACCACTCTAGTAATGAACAAATACGTCTAATTCCTATCATCTGTTTCAAGAGATATAAGGCTCTCTCTTAGTGAGTCTAAGGTAAGGAGCACCCGTTGACAGTTTCATTAAAGTCCGTCACCATAGGATCCTCTAGGGATAAGAAACACAGCAGGTGCAAGAATAAGCAGAAACAGGTGGCAGAAGAAATGCCCATTCACTGCCTGGTGATCTGATCCTGGAGTAAGACTCATAACAGCATAGCCCTAACTTACATAGTAACTGCCTAGAGGCCAAGGCAACTGCCAATGTTGGCTTGGTTCATTCTGGGTCCCTGAAGACAGGAATACAAGTAAAATCTCCTGAGAAGCTTGAAGACGCTGTGGAACCCTGTAATTATTCAGGGGATGAAGATTTGGTTAATCATTGTTCTCTGTTGGTTGTAAGTTCCAAGTTTGAGGTCGAACTTTTCTCTAGCGGGGGAAAATGATGTAGTTTACGTGTCTCCGCACTATAGGCCTCATAATTTTGAGTCTGAATTATAAAAGAGAAGGTCCAGATCCACATAGATACAACTCCTTACATAGGTACTGTACAGCCGAAAGATTTAGGAGTATTGGCTTGAATATTATACTTGATACTATTTTAATTATATCTTATTGCACATGATTTTATTATGGTTTGATATAATTTGGATTTTATTCTATTACATTAGGTTTTAGTAATGGGCTTCCCTGTAAATATAGCCCTAGGTTGTACTTTAAGATTCAAAGTTGAGTTAATAAGAATTTGAGTGTGGTTTTGTGTGAAAACTCGAAGCTCAGAGTTTAATCTACATTAGCATGGTTTAAATCTTAATATGTAACTTTAACCCATAATATATAGGAGAAAATTTTGGGCAGCTTCCTTATACAGCCTTTTATTTTACAGGCAACACTTCAGTCTTCAGATCACTATATAAAGATTCTTTTAAACACTACAAAGACCAGTGATAAAATGGCCAACTACAATTCCCCTCTCCAATCCAGAGACACATAGAGACAAAAAGAAAGAAAGGATAAGGACCTTTTCTGCAGTAGACATCTCTTGCTGAATAGCTGAAAGCTCATTTGTAACTTTCTCTAGAGCATCACTATCCTCCTTTGCTGACTCTGTAATTTTAAACCAGAAATGACCCCAAAAAATATTTAAACCAGAACACAAGGATAATGGATGTGTTAAAAGTATAGCTTACATCAAACATCACCACAATCAACATACCACATAACTTCATAAGAGATGCTCTCAGACTTGTCTGTTTTTCTTCAGCATCTCTAATCTGCTGCAGATACTTTTCCAGCATAATTTCCTTCTCCTGAATCTCACCTTCGGTTCCCTAGAAAATGTTCCAGAAAAGAAGTCATCTTCAATTGAACACAAGGAAACAGGCACACAGAACTTCAAACAAATACAAGCATGAACAGAAACAGGCAGGAGTGTGTTGATGCACAATAACAAACTGTTATAGTTATGAGGGTTGGATGACAAACCGAAATGTCTCCATGAAGATCATCCACAGAAGGTGCAGATGCTGAACCAGCCTCAGCTACTAACGATTTCTTCTGGTCTTGCACTGCTATCTTCTTGTTCATACAATCCCTCTCTGCAATCAACCGTCTCCTCTTTGCATATAAAATGGAAGGAGACAGATGTCAGGCTCAGAAACAGAATAATAATGCAGTACAAGTAGACCACTATAATTCTCTGGAACAGCATATATAAACTATATTCCTAATTACTTATACTATAATGCATCAAAGGTCGTAAAATACAAAATCCTATATCAATGGAACAGTTATTCATTAACCTGGATTTATTTGCATTCCATATCATAAGCCAGCTGCAGAGGAAACTACCCACAATAGCGATAATGTTATTGATTGATATATGAAGAAAAAGTCAGGATGAAAATTGAACTCTCATCCCTTCCTAAGCAAATTGTTAGATAGTGACATATATCAGATACCCATATAATAACAGGGACAATGAACAACATATTTCTGTCACACACTCAGTAACTTAGACAGGAGAGAAGAAGATCGATAGAAAAACTAGCGAGTGAACATGTAAACTGGTAGATCAAGGTAGTTTTTAGAGTTGAAACTCCAGTTGTGGAGAGAATTGACCCTATTGGGCTGAAAACTATAACATTTGAAATGAAGCATCACAAAGATGTGTTAACTTAAAAGGAATTCTATCACATATTCAAGTCTCCATCCTCCCAGCATTTATCCCTTCTCAAGTTTTTTCTCAGTCATCTTTTCTGTTTTTGATGGAAAATAAGGCCTCACCGGGCAATGAAAAAGTCAAAGATGCAGTATTGTTGTATCGGACAGTAGCAGATGACATCATTTTTTTCATAAAATATTATTTTAAGTTAGAAACTTAAAAGTCTAGTAACATAATATTTTAGGGAATATTATATTCATTTAATAATTATTGAGCAGTTACAATAAGTCCAACAAATTATACGTTATTAACAAAGATAAATAAAACTAGTTCTTTTCTAATGTATGTCTATTACATATTTACATACTTTACTTGTAACTTTATAATATGTTTCTCAACAAAATCTGTAAAGTAAATTAATACATTTTTATGAGGAAACCAATCTATTGATACATTGCTTCTACACTTAAGGTTCCACTCCTGCCTCACTGGATGGTTAGATTCATGCCACCACAATGCACAATGACTGGATTTGATAATAAATCCTCTAGAATTCTTTATACTGACCTACACCTCATTAGTATATAGGAGCATATACAAGATGACATAGAACCTTCAATACCTAGGATTATAATCCCATCCAACCATCCTACTAGGAAGCTCTTTGCCAAGTTGTCTGCAGGAATCAAAGTAGGACAGGCACCTTAAACTGGGCCTTCTTAAGATATGAAATGTGGATATCAGCATGGTCTTAGACTAAAAATAGGTGTCCTGAGACAACGGCCTCTTTCTTTCTCTCCCTTTCAGACGATTCCTTTTTCTTACTACTCTGCACGTTACATTTGTCATGTGTCCCTCACTCAAGATGAACTAGAAACTCCCATAAAACTCTAGGATTATAATCCCATCCAAGCATCCTAGTTGGAAGCTCTTTGCCAAATTATCTGCAGGAATCCAAGTAGGATGGCCTTCTTAAACTAGAACTTATTAAGAGATGAAATGTGGATATGCACTGTCTTAGGCTGAAACCATGTGTCCTCTGACAACGGCCTCTTTCTTTCTCTCCCTTTCTATTGATTCAATTTTCTTCTTGCTCTGCACACTACATTTGTCACGTATCCCACATTTACACAGCCCGATCTTTCCTGTTGTGTAAAGTCTGCACCTGGAAGCATGTTGAAAGGCCCAAGACCCAACTACTCAATGTGTTTATACCTCCGAATGGGGTAGAGTCAGCAAGAAACGATGCTTACCTTTATGCACTGCAGATTGTCTCTAATTTTGTTAATTTCATCATCAGCAACCCTTTTCTTGTGGCAAGCTTGCTGAATTTTCTCTCGGAAAGATGATGCCTCACTATTCAACTCCTTGACTTGAACATCATATGAACTGCATAGCCGGCCAGTTCTTGCCCTCTTATTTGGAGGTAGAATGGTTTGCACATAACCACGAGAAAACCTAGCAATGAAGCAGCAATAATTATCCAAACAAGGTGAAGTTTCAATCCCAAAACTTTATATCTTGTTACAAATGTAACAATGCACAACGAGCAACACATGGAATTCTCTCAACAACAATAGGTATCATAACTTTCACAAAAGATTTTACAGAAGTTATATTTTCATTCTCTGCCTGCATACTATTTCCATAAAGCAGCACAAGATTATATACATTATCTGTCTTGGATAACTAATTAATGGGGGCGTACGTCCTGTAGCGAGATCTCTGAATCTAGAGGCACTTTTAGTGTCTCATGACTAATAAAAAATATAAAATATAAAATAAAATAAATAATAATAATAATAAGTGACTTTATTTTACTACATTTACTTGATTGGAATTATTTGTTTAGTTTATATTCATCATTTATATTTTTATGTCAATTATATATTTAAGATGATTTTCCGAGCAAAATTTAGCCTGATAATTATTTATGTAGTTCAAAATTAATGGCGTCAAAAAATAATTGGTAAAGATACTAAAATTGAATAGAAAGATCTAAACATAAATGGTAAGTTTCAAATTTTCTTGTTCCATGCAACATAAGTCTAAAACATACTCCATCTGTTTCATAATAGAGGACTATAAATGATATCCAAGTTGATTAAAAAAACCATAATGAAACTTGAGCACTTTATTATTATGATATACATTAATAAGGGGTGAGAGAAAAAAGAAGGTAAGTTTGATAATGTAGATTGAATTCTTTATCGTTTTTGTAAAATAAATTATATTATGAAACAATAATAAAATAAGTTAACACTATAGGCCCTCTACTATAAAATGGAGGGAGTATGTATGTGTATATATATATATATATATATATGCAAGTAATTTGTATTATTCATTGCAGACTTGACACATTATAAAAATAACAATGACAATTCATGTGTTTCACTACTATAAATTAAATAAATGTTTTTTTTTTGTCCATAACTATCTCCTTTTGTACTTCTTTAATTTCTTTTTTTCTATCTAATCTCTAATATATCCCCATATATCTAATCTAATATTGATATCAGGTTTGTAAGTTGTTTTACCAAATAATAAACAATTGAGATGCTAATAACCTTTTATCACTTATCATATACATATCTAATATCTTCATTTAGACATGACAACATTTTGGCCTGATATAAGTTGTATTTTAAGTAATCCCACATAGGCACTTTCACATTTTGGTTTATTTTTATTTGAGTATCTTTCACTTAACACTAGATTTTTGTCTTGCTATAATCCACTAAAAATTTTATTATTTGAAATATTTTTCATATTTTATATAATAATCCACTTAAATTTGTATAGCATTAACTTTGTGATAATTATTTTTTTTTAGTATTACAAATTATTTGGTAATATAATTATAAAAAATTAAACATATTAAATATGATAAAAATATTTTAGAAATTATAAAATTTTAATCAAAAATACCGGAAATTAAGAAAACTATTAAAAAAATTGATAAATTTAGAAATTATTAGAATATTTCATAAACTTACAAATAATATTAAAAAAAGCTTGAATATTCCTTATTTCTACGAAAATTTAACAAAATAGAAAAAAAAATATTGAAAAAAATAGAAACATTCCAAACCTCTTGTTTAGAGTTTTTCCCTAGAGTTTATTGAGACTTTTGGAAATGCTTTATTATTTAAAAAAAATTTCTTACAGTTTTTTCAGATTTTCGGAAATTTTTTAACATTTCTAGAATTGTCTTAGGAGTTTTAGAGAAATTGTGAAATTTTCCAGAATTTTTTATAATTTTCTTGATTTCAATATTTATTACTAAGAAACCAGAATTTTTGGAATCATTCTAGTCATAGTATAATTGGTTTTATTTTTTTATAATTTAATTAACTTATTTGATTTTCAGAAAAAGTACTACAAATTTCAGTTATTATTCTACAAAATATGACTATTGGAAAAATGCAAAATATTCTTTTTTTTGTAATTTTCTTGATTATCCTGCCTTAGTCTTTAGCCACTTTTTGGTTTTAAGTGAATAATAATCGAATAAAAATAAATTAAAATTCTAAGGTAACTAAGTGAAATTACTAGAAACCCAAGTTTACCCAGTAAAACAATAAGCTGAATATCACAGACCTAAATAGAATTAATTGAAATAAAATGATACATTTATAGAACCCTATTCTAATGCATGCATGCAGTATCAAGCATCTGTACAAAACATGCAAGCTAACACCTAGAGTATATATAGAATAATTCTTAAGCCAAGTGTTGAACACGCACGTTTATCAATAATTGTTAGATTATGGATATTATTTTGGCCCATGAGCTAATAAGGGGGTAAGGCCACACATACTACTATCTCCTAGACCCCATAAAAGACAGGATTGATATTCAATATTACCTTCACTGCTATTGTTTCTTCATTATGGATGCCGCTCAACTTAATAATAATAATAATAATATCACAATGACAAAAAAATATTATCTGGATTAAAGAAATGCAATAAAAAATTTATAACTATTAAGGTTTCATGTAATTAAAAAAAATATATATATATGTTCAGCTCCAAGTATATATAAAAACATCTCATATATATATATAATATAGTATAGCAAACAATTAGAAATAGTGATTCACTATTCATCTAAAACACAATTATTGTAATAAGGTAGTTTGATTCTAAGATGGCAAATGTCTCCTAATATATATAAAATCATCGCATATAATATCTTATAGTATGGCAAGCACATCAGATTTATTAAGATTAGTTTATGGACACAAGATTATGATCACAAGTGATGCATGCCTAATGAAGAAAAATACACCAACATTTACAATGATAAAGTAGCTTGATTTTAGGATTAGTGGGGAGAAGAAAATGAAAGCAGTTGTTTTGAGAGGAACACAACAATTTTCATAATACGAAAGTGTCGGAAAATTATGAAGATGTGAGAAAATTGATTGGAGGTTTTTATTTTATCTCATTTTTTCCATGGAACAAGAAAATGAGAGCAATTGCAGTTTTTGTAGAGACCAAGACAGAAGTTTAAGAGTTTCGTGCATTCTACCAAGACTTTTTAGGCATTGATTTAACTCACTCAATGAACCTATGTCAGAGAAAGAGATTGTAATTTCTACTGAGCAACAACATTCTCCTTATCTGCAAATGGGAGATAAGGGATGCTATGCTCTCCATTGGAGACACAAAAGCACCTGGAATTGATGGTCACACCTCTAGTTTTTCTAAGATGTATGGGATAATGTTGAGCATCATATATATATGGAAGCTAGTGGATGAGGCCTGTTTATTAGAAATATTACCCCCATTTGTATAGAATAGCATTGACAAATGTGGAGAAAGTTATTGATTCAATGCTCATAGCTTGTTGTTCTGTCCTCTACAATGTGCAACGCACAACCTTAAATGCCAGACTGCAGGCAATACTACCCCCTCTGATCAATGATAACTGGGGAGAGCATTTGCTAGCCCATGAGCTTGTTACAATGTATGGTGGGTATAACATCTCTCCTCGATGCATGCTTAAAGTTGATGTACCAAGAAGACTTTTGATTGAGTCTGTAGGAGGTTCTTAGAAAAAATGTTCTTGGGATTGTGAACCCTTTGCATGTGATGAAAATGATCACGCCTTGTGTTTCAAATGTCTTACTTCATTTCTCTAAATTGCCACATCATACCCTGTTTTGTGGGAAGAAAGGTCTAACATAAGGAGTTGGACTATTTGAGTAAGATGTAGAAGCTATTGTGGTATGATCCAGCTTTACAAGGGTCACACAAAATAAAAGGCTTAAGATAGCTAATGTCTCCTTTACTAATAATGAGTTTCCCTTCTGTTGAGGCGACCTACCCTTAGTCCATAAACTTATGTCAACATTTGAGAGATTCAAAGATCTATTAGGTTCCCACATCAGCCCTGAGAAGAGCCAAGTATAATTTGGGGGAGTTGATCATGCCACTAAAATCCTTACTTTGCAGCACTTGGGATTCCCTGAAGAAAAGTTCCCTTTCAAGTACCTTAGAATCCCTCTGATGCTTGCTTGCAGGTCAACCATCTTGACTGAATACATTACCAAAAGGATGAGGCTAAAGCTCCTCTCTTATGCACGGTGCCCCCAACTCCTCAAATCTATGAATTTTGGGTACAAATATATCAGTTCTGGGTTTTCTTGCTTCCTAAAAAATGTTTTGCATCAGCTAATTGGCCAAACATTTTCTTTGGATAAAGCCACTCTCTAAGCAATTGTGCCCTTCTGGCTCGGACTGAAGTCTGCCTATTTAGGAAAGGACGTGGCGTCATTGACATGGAGGTTTTTATAGGGATCAAATGGATCCACAGCTATTACGTCACACGTGTGAATCTACAGAGAAGCAGTAGACTGCATCTGCCTATTGGACATTGAAATGCATATTTGGCCTTAGACTAACTTTGGTACTCTCTTTTTCCTTGCTGACTCAGGATGCTGATTATAGCATAAAACGAGTTTATGATATCATCAAAAGAAGAGGTCCCAAAGTGCATTCGTGGAAAACTGTGGGAAAATCAGGCAGCACTAAGACACCATTTATTGTTCGGGTTGGCTTCATGGGAGAGGTTGCATACAAAAGACAATATTAGCAAGCACTCTAATATTTGTGTGTTTTGCCAGAAAATGGTATACATATCCCAACTATTCTTGACCTACCCTACCAATGGGAAAATCTGGAAGATTGTCAGGTGATCTACTAGATGGAAGGATACTGTGGGAAGCTAGTCTCAGGAGCTCAATCATGTTAGGAGAAGCAGAGATTCCCAGGTAAAGACTTTGATCCAAACAGGCTTAATGGCTATTGCCATATATTAAATTTAAAAAGCTAAGAATTGCTTCATTTTTCAGAATCACCCCTTTACGTTGGGATCAGTTGATTCAATTTGTTGCTATTACACCTTCCCAAAGATGCATGTTTCCTTCTACAAAAGGCACTTATAGTCCACATCTTCATGTAATCCAACTTCTGTTCTTTGGGCTGTCATGGTTGTAGACATTATGAATTAATGAGGTTTCTTTACAAAATGTCGCATCATTCAGCTTGAACACCATATACCTCTTGAGAGGTAACTCCAATAGACAATGGATTCAAACTGCTTTGTGATAATGGTGACAAAGAGAGCATGAGCACCAGCACAAGCAGATGGGCACAAACCCCATAATATTGATTGGGTGAGAAGAAATGAGATTGAAAGAAATGTTAAAAGATAAGGCCTGAACACTATGAGAAGTTTACAGAGTGAAATAAAATTATTCACCGGAGAGAGAGAGGGAGACAGAGAGATATATATGACAGATTTTGCCCAGAAGGGCGTTAGTAGGGGAAGGAAAATAAAAGTACTCAGCAAATGCTGCACAAGGCAGAACGAAGTGTGTTCAGAGATTCTACTGAAATGAATATAACAAAAGAGTGCTGCAATTACAGCAGAGCCTAAAATGACTGGTAAGACAAGCATAAGCAGAAGTACGTACAAAATAATCTCTCCAGCTACACTTTTTAGTCCTGGACAGAAAAAATTTTGCGCGGTGCACCTTGTTCAGTAAGAGATTCGTTAACAATAAAGCAATATTCCCCATTCAAAAAAATAATGAATAAATCAATATTTGGGGATCATCACACATACCAAAACTAAAAGGTAGGTTTTGCCTTATTTTTTTATCCTCAAATAATTTTGCCTCCACAACAATGATCTCCAATATAATAATAAGCATACTATATTTATCAATCTATAGCCACTTTTTCTTTTTTCTCACTTTCTTTCTATTTTTCTTTATCTTCATTATGGTTACCTTTCTTCCCCAGTCCAACTTCTTGCCTCACAGTACATGGGATTGATATTTTATGTGTGAGAGTTTTTGGAATCAAAGGGATCAATATTGATCTTTGTTGTGAATGTGATTAGTTTGAATTTCCCCTTTTTGTCATATTGCTTCAAAGTAATTTCGAGACTTCGATATCAGCAGTACGAAACAGACTTTATTTGCCCACATTTGTGCCCCCCCCCCAAAAAAAAAAAAGTTGCATCACATTATCTGTTACAAAGTTAGAAACACAACTACTGTTTTGGAGGGGAGGGGGAGATTGAAATAGATACCACAATATGAAATGCAGTTAATTAGAAGTAGCAGCAACTATTAAGCTTTCTAAGTTAGAGAATAGTAAGAGTGAAAAAGAAAAGAAAAAGGAACTAGTTCTGCCTCACATTCTATACCCATCTATGGTGTACACCTCCTTCAAGTTTGGAATTCTTTGTCCGAAGGCAACCTTCTTTCCGATCTCATAATCCTTAACAAGCACTTGTCTCTCAGCATTACCCTGGAACATTAGTAGAACAAACAAATTGAATGCAGGACTAGTGGATACCAGTGGCCAATAATTTTCTTCTTTGAATAAGAAATTTCATTGAGGTACAAGCAGATAAGGTCTTTACAAGACTAGAACAGGGGAAAAAAGTTTCCTTTTAGAACAAAATACTTAAATTTACAAATAAGAGACCAAACGCATTTGCCTCCAGGCTATTTTTCTTTGGAAAGATGCCAAATGTGCATGACCTTGTATATTTATCATGCATTTTGTACATGGGCCAAAAGCTAAAAAATGGACTGATAGCTTTTGTAAATGGCAGGCACACACCGCCACCTTGATGGTAAATGAATTACAGTTTAACTATATAAAGGTAGGGACTTATATTGTCTCTATTTTTTCGTCAGGATCAATTGAATGGGCAAGGTAGTGCATGTAACAGCTAAGTATTAAAGCTAACTTATGGTCAAAAATATAGAAATCATATAGCAATTAGGGTAAATACAAGATGACAGGCAAGATTACCATGTCCACCAAGACATTCATCACCGTAGGATTTTCTGAATGTAAAACAGAGAGCACAGTCAGATGCTCAGTCCGTGGAAGCATATCATCTGGAATATTTAACCTGCATCAACGAAAAACCAAACAAATCATTCCAAGAGAGAGCCAATAAAAAACTTAGAAAATGTCTTCCTTGAATTAGGAATGTACCAATAATGTACCTTGGCTTTGAAAAGTCATATATAAAAATTTGAAGATATTCATAATGAGCTTCTTTAGCACATTTCCTCAAAAGCAAGGAATCTTTATGATCGGTCACAATGAAGGCATTGAGCAACCTCCCAATGGCATTTTCAACAGCAAAACCCCATGCATCACCATTCAATAAATTCTGCGTGAAAGAAAGTATAGATAGCATCTACAAATTATTGCTCTAGACTGCAAGTGATAGCACATGGACAGATCGATAATGTTGTGATGTCAAAAGAGAGCAGAATCAAGGGTAACAGAAAGCCCACAGAATCATGGCCGCATTCATTGTGAGAATTTGAAGTATTAGCATAAGTACAACAATTGCTTACAATCCAAATCAGTTAAATGTGAATATCATATGCAAATATTCAAGGACAAACCTCCCATGAAATATCATGCAAATACAGTGGAATAGCACTGACTACGAGGACAGAAAGAAACTGTAAATTTTATTAGCAAATGGTCAAAGACACATCAAAAAAGTTCAACTGTTCAATGAATTAGCATGATAGATTCCACATTTGAAGAATTCAGAAATCGGCAGGCAGGAGGGGAGGCTATTAGGCATTACATATATTCATCACTAGTATACTAGTGATGTTCACAGAATATGCTCCTATTCACTCACCACATGACCACCAATTGGACCAATGGGTGCTTTTTTGAATTTCTGGTGGTGCCTCTCCACCACACGTAGGAGCTGGATGACTCTTTCTCCTCCAAAAGCAGTAACCTGCAAGACAAAAATTGGTGTAGAGAAGCCACATGTAAAAAACCTACACATACCAAGTTCCTGCTTAAAAGGTATGCTGAAGAGAAGTCGTAATCAATAAACCCTACCTTGTTTGTTCGATGTTGCTGAATCTCACGAATACCTGAAGAGATTTCACGCAACCTTCTTTCATAGCCATCAACCTTAAGTGAAAATAAAAATGATAAGTTGCAAATCAACAATAATGATATTCATCACTAAATGATGTAGTCATGTAGCTATAGGCTATAGCTAATAAAAAGACCTGCAGGATGGTATCATGAATAATGATGCATACATTTAAAATAAATAGGAAGGTGAGAGGATGGCCGGATCATCAAATACTGGATCAGCCACACCCCCATTTTTCACTCCTATAAAATTTGAGAGTGTTGCACATTGGTATCAGATTTTTGGTTTTGAATATTAAGTTTTCAGTTTTCAAATTGTGATTTTCAACGATCCGAAATCCTTTCTGTGTTCGATTTGGTTTTTGACCCAGATTAGTATGTAAGAGAGTGTGGGTTAGTTTATTGTTTAACACTTGTGTCGATTATTTATCTCTGTGTTGGTTTCATATTAATGTGATTGTATATCCTACGTGTTTAGTAGCATGGCTTTCTCTACCTTGGTTAAGATTTGGGTGTTTCTTTCATGGGGTAGTACCCCTGTAACTTGTTTTCAGCCTCACACGTGTATTTTTTTCTTAATTGAACTTCACCTTACCTGATTTGCTAAACGTTGATATGCCTTTTTTCTATTTAACCTTAACTCAACCTTAACTCACTCTGTTGCGATTGAAATTCGTTTTGTTTTGTTTTATCAAACCTTGATTCCTTATCTTCTATTTAACTCTGACTCCCTTCTTTTCGATATCCTTTCGCACATCTTGTGTATATTTGCATATATCTCTTCCCGCTGTTTCTATTTTTCTCAGTTGTTTTATCTTTTCCGTTGTTCATGCTTTGACATTTTTTACTTGAGTTTCATATAAGAATAGTGAGGGGGTCAACTTGTACAAAATGTGTTTTTAACACCTCTCAAAGCTTCCGTGTTTAAAAAAAATTCATAAAAATAGTTTTATACATGGAGGCAGCTTACAGAAGATTTCTAAGGAATACAAGAGAGTTTTCTACATTATAATTCTTGTCTGCATTTCTTCCTTTGTTTATCCCTATCCCACAAAAATTTCTGATATCTTGATCTCAGACTTCAGTCATTCTTCCTCATCAAAGCAACCATATGAAGCCGAAAATCAAACATAGCAGAGAGGTCCACGTTGAGTGCTTGGGCAGCATTCACAATGTAATTCAAACAAATGTTCACTATCTAATTTTAAGATCTTATTGATCCAATTTTAACTCCTTAGTCAAACATGAATGATATCTAATAAGATTTCCAGCTTCAGCTCTAAACTTAACTGAACCCAAAGAACTCAGACCAAGCCAGATTTGCATCACATGTATCAATCATTGCCCCCATCCATTCCGTCAATGTGATTATTGAACCATATCAATTACCAATCCACTCAAATAACTATACAGGGCCAATTCTGATGGCAATTTGCACCTTCTCAGAAAATAACAATAATAATAATAATAATAATAATAAAATCGAAAGACTTGCAAATATATTCTCCACAGAATATATTTGCAAATGAGCAGCTAATTAGCCTACTCTCAAGCATGTAATTCGCTTTGTGAACTGTTGTAACCTGATCATTAATCTTCGATTATACTCAACTCTGTTACAAGTTCTTGGAAGATTAAAGTGTATTAAACTCTGAAATCAGGACAAAGAAAGAACGAAGCAAAAAATGAGAAAGAGACACAAATCATTTACGAGTTCGGATTGATCAGTGTGATCATCCTACGTCTCGGGAGAAGTTTAGTTTTCTTTTATTTATCTCGAATACAGAAGAACAAAAGAAAGAGAGAATAAGTTTCGCACATGAAAAGGTTTTACAGAAATGATTCTACAACCCCGGGTAAAATACCAGAACATATATATATAAGTTTCTGGTTTTACAATCAAGCCCCTGTAACTTCCCATAATTCTGCTTTGGCCCCCAGACTTTAATCTTTTAACCTAAGTCGGTTTTGCGCATAACCCCTTGGTTAACCTGAAGCCTCTCTCTCGAAACTTAAGCAGCTTTAAGTTCTTCCTCGTTCCTTCATTCAGAGATCATATTTCATCAATCTCCACCTTGATCTCTGAATCTTTAGCAGTAGACTCTGGAACTAAACTTCTCCAAACCTGACTCTTTTCATTCATCAGTCAGCTTCAGCACTTTTAGTGCTGAAATGAACTTGCCCACAGGAAGTGTTTTTGTAAGTATATCAGCCGGATTGTATTGTGTATGAACTTTCAAAACCTTGACTCTTCCTTGTGCAATGATGTCCCTGACAAAATGAAGTCTGACATCAATGTGCTTTGTCCTTTCATGAAACACCTGATTCTTTGACAAAGCTAAAGCACTTTGTGAGTCACAGAAAACTTCTGCACAATCTGGTTTTAACCCGAGTTCCTCAACAATACCATTCAACCACACTGCCTCTTTTACTGCTTCAGCCAAAGCCATATACTCGGCTTCAGTTGTAGATAATGCAACTACATGCTGAAGACTAGATTTCCAGCTCACCACATTTCCTCCCACAGTGAAAATAAAACCTGTTATGGATCTTCTTCTGTCTAAATCAGCAGCAAAATCAGAATCACAGAACCCTCTCACCTTAAAGCTTGCATCTCTGATATAGACCAGTTTATAGTTCTGTGTTCCCTTGATATATCTTAGTACCCATTTCACTGCATCCCAGTGTTCTCGATTTGGATTACTCATAAACCTGCAAATAACTCCAACTGGATGAGCTAAATCAGGTCTTGTTCCAATCATAGCATACATGATACTCCCCACTGCATTAGAATAAGGGACTGTATCCATAAATGAGTAATCTGTATCCTCTTGCTCCTTTGATGCCCTTAGCTTAAAATGAGCTCCTAATGGAGTTGAAACACCTTTTACTTGATCCATACAGTAAGTCATTAGAACCTTGTGCAAATATTCTTCCTGAGACAGAGTCAATCTTCCCAAGTTTCTGTCCCTTTGAATGGTCATTCCAAGAATTTTCTTTGCAGGCCCCAGATCTTTCATTTCGAATTCTGTATTGAGAGTATCTTTCAGCTTCTTCAACTCTGACATATTTTTAGCAGCAACTAACATATCATCAACATATATCAAGAGGTAGATATATGTCTGATCCTTCAGTTGTCTGAAGTAAACACAGGGATCATACTGACTCCTCGTGTAGTCTTGGCTGAGCATGAATGTATCAAAACGTTGGTTCCATTGTCTAGGAGCCTGTTTCAAGCCATACAGGGACCTTTTAAGCAGACAAACCAACCCTTCAGCTCCTTTAGCCTCAAAACCTTCTGGTTGTTTCATGAGGATCTGCTCTTCCAGATTTCCATGAAGAAAAGCAGTTTTTACATCCAATTGCTCTAGTTCAAGATCTTGATGAACTACCAAGGATAGGAGAAGCCTGATAGAGACATGCTTGACAACAGGTGAAAAAATCTCGCTGTAGTCTATTCCCTCAACCTGTGAGTAACCCTTAGCTACAAGCCGAGCCTTGTATCTTGGCTTTTCAACTCCAGGTATGCCAGGTTTAAGTTTATAAACCCACTTGCACCCAATCACTCTCTTGTTTGCTGTTGGTTTGACAAGAGACCAGGTTTCATTCTTTATAAGAGAATCCATTTCCTCTTCCATAGCCTTCTTCCACATAGGCCAATTTTTGCTTCTCCTTGCTTCTTGATATCCTTTTGGTTCCTCTAGTTCAATATCTTCTGCAGAAATAAATGCAAAGGCCACTGTGTCTGATTCATTGAATCTTGATGGGACTTTTATGTTCCTTTTTTTCTCTGTCTCTAGCAAGAACCCAGTCTGCAAGATCTTTCTGCTCCTCTGTATTCTTCTCAACATCTGTTTCTATCTGATCTTGCTTGGAAGATTCATCAGATTTCTCATCTGATCCATTCACTTTCTCATCATCAGATTCAGACCCATATTCTTCTATCAGTGTCTGTGATGAGAAAACTCCACCTGGAACTGGAGTCTTTTTCTTTCCATTTCCTGGGTTAACAGGTATAGGAATTTGAATTTGAGTTCTCTGATTTTTATCATCATTTTCAGACTCCATTTCTTCTCTAGGCAAATCCTTGAATACCATGGCCTCATTAAAGATCACATCTCTACTAGTTATTACCTTGTTTTCATTCTTAATCCACACTTTATATCCCTTGGTTCCTTGGGGATAACCAATGAATATACCTTGTTTTGCTCTTGGGTTCAACTTACCTTGATCAACATGGACATAGGCTACACAACCAAACCTTCTGAGATGATTATAGTTTGGTGAGTAGCCTGTCCAAAGCTTTTCTGGAACCTGAAGATTCACTGCAGTAGATGGTGATCTGTTTATTAAATAGACTGAAGTTGCTGCTGCTTCAGCCCACATTCTCTGAGGTAAACCCGACTCAACAAGTAGGCATCTCACCTTCTCCATTATTGTCCGATTCATTCTTTCTGCCACTCCATTCTGTTGTGGAGTATAAACACAGGTTCTGTGTCTCTGTACACCTTGTTCTCTGCAGAAACTATCAAACTTTTGATTACAAAATTCCAATCCATTATCTGTTCTGAGAGTTTTTATCCTTCTGCCTGTTTGGTTTTCTACCAAAGATTTCCATTCCACAAACTTTTCAAACACCTCATCTTTAGTTCTCAAAAAACTAATCCAGACTTTCCTCGAGAAGTCATCTATGAAGGTGACAAAGTATTGAAACCTTGACTGAGAAGGTGTGACAGATGGTGCTCCCCACAAATCAGAATGTACATATTCAAGTATATTTCTTGAAGTATGCTTACCTGTTTTAAAGGATAGTCTGTGAGACTTCCCTAAAACACAGTTTTCACAAAAGGTAAGAGCCGAGATATGTTTGCCTTCAAGTGATCCTTCCTTTGACAGAACTTCAAGTCCCCTTTGGCTCATATGTCCCAATCTGCTATGCCAAAGTTGAGTTTCATCTGGAGTGACTGCAGCAACATTACTTTCTCCAGAAACAACCTTTCCTTGTATGATGAATAGGCCATCTTGTAGGACTGCTTTCATAACTGTTCTGCATCCCTTTATGATTTTAAGTGAGACCTTTTCACCTTTGTAGCCACAGTTTGTACGGTCTAAGGCTCCAAGAGAGATCAAGTTTCTCTTTAGCTCAGGTACATATCTCACTTGTGTCAATATAACAGAAGTTCCATCATCCAACTCCATCTTAACACTTCCAATACCTCTAACTGGGCATATTGCATCATTTCCCATCTTGACTTTTCCTCCTTCTGATTCTTCAAAATTTAGAAACCATTCTTTTCGAGGGGTCATATGGAATGTACATCCTGAGTCTAATATCCACTGATCCTGGATATTTAGGTCTGAAGCTATTAATGAATCTGCATCCACTATTGTCAAAACATCAGATTCATTAGGAGCTGCATTTGCAATTGCAGCTTCTCCCCTTTCTTCCTGACTTTCCTGGTTTCCCTTTTCAGCTTTCTTTCTTGAGAAACAATCTCTCCTTAGATGACCTTTCTTTCCACAATACCAGCATTCTGCCCTAGTTTTGGATTTGGATCTTGATTTCTTTCTGTTCTTATTGTTTTGATTGCTCTCCCTGTTCATTGATCTTCCTCGGACAAACAGTCCTTCCCCTGAGCTTCTGGTTACTCTCTTTTGGGCAGCAAGCTCGAGTTCTTTAGATCTTGCAGCAGCTTTCACCTCTTCAGCAGTTATAGTCGACCTTGAATATTTCAGGACATCCTTTAACTGATCATAAGCAGGAGGTAATGAATTTAACAGATAGACTGTTTGATATTCATCTTCCACTTTCACTTGTAAGTTTTGCAGATCTGACAAAAGTTTTTGAAACACATCCAAATTTTCCTCGATATGTTTGCTTTCATCCATTCTAAATCCTGACAGTCTTTGCAGCAGATACATCTTATTAGGGAGAGACTGCTCTACGTACATCTGTTCTAACATTTTCCATACACCATACGCTGTCTTTTCATGCACAACCTTTCTTAATATTTGGTCGGCCAAACAGAGCACAATCATGTTTCTTACTCTCTGACTCTTCTCCATTCTTAACTCAATTGACTCCTCTTTAAAAGATTTCATCAACGTGGTTTCTCCTGAAATCTTGGTCGAGATTGAGGTCATACCTGTCACAGGTGTGGAGATCTCCACTTTGGACTCCGCCTCTTTTTCTTGAGTCCAGCTCTCAGGATTATCTTCCAAGGTTGTATGAAGGCCGAGATTCCACAGGCTTGCCCATACTTTCTCTTTCCAGAGAACGAAGTCTCCTTTTCCATCAAACTTCTCAACTTCTAATTTCCATGTCTGCGTCGTCATTCTTTCTGATTTTCCAAACACAAGAACCTCTCTGTTCACCTGGTTTCAACAGTCCTCGTTGAGTTCTTGAATTTCTTGAATTTCTCTGAAGTTCACTTCCGGTGATGATTCAAAGTCACGACCGGGCTCTGATACCACTTGTTGTAACCTGATCATTAATCTTCGATTATACTCAACTCTGTTACAAGTTCTTGGAAGATTAAAGTGTATTAAACTCTGAAATCAGGACAAAGAAAGAACGAAGCAAAAAATGAGAAAGAGACACAAATCATTTACGAGTTCGGATTGATCAGTGTGATCATCCTACGTCTCGGGAGAAGTTTAGTTTACTTTTATTTATCTCGTATACAGAAGAACAAAAGAGAGAGAGAATAAGTTTCGCACATGAAAAGGTTTTACAGTAGTGATACTCCTACCCCGGGAAAAATACCAGAACATATATATATAAGTTTCTGGTTTTACAATCAAGCCCCTGTAACTTCCCATAATTCTGCTTTGGCCCCCAGACTTTAATCTTTTAACCTAAGTCGGTTTTGCGCATAACCCCTTGGTTAACCTGAAGCCTCTCTCTCGAAACTTAAGCAGCTTTAAGTTCTTCCTCGTTCCTTCATTCAGAGATCATATTTCATCATGAACCTCCAAGCAGTCTTTCACTTTTAAGCAGGCAGTGAAGTTTGTGGTGACGGATGCAGTGCTGCAGTATCGGAGCATCATGGACAATATATAATATGTTGCGGCAATGGCATTCCTTATTTTTTTATAGTGAATATTGGTCCATAACGGGATCATATCGATGAATATCAGTGAATATAAGTGCATGCATAGGTCGTACTGCATTCCTTCACATATCAGCGATATCATGTATTGCCATGCTCAAAATCCGGTAAGTATCACCAATATATCAGTAGATTTTTGTTTTCATGCCCATATCATGCTAAGATTAATATTAACTTAAAAGCTAACACAATCTAGTGCCATATATCTGATACAAGCACATACATATACACACACACGGGGCATCATAAGAAAGTGAGTCAATTAGAGATCAACAAGAAATCTATAGAGTTGTGCCACATAATTTTACCTCATCAGCTATCTCCTTTATTTCATTTGTTCTCACAGATAGAATTGCTGACACAGAATTCTCTTCTTCCTTCAAACTGAAAGTGATCATATATACAGCTAAAAATGGTGACCTTCAAAGTAAGCGCTAATTATTATATACTCCCACATATATCAGCATAAATAAAAGCTGGAAGAACCTCAGTAGAAATGAATTAGCAGCGTCAAATTGATCTTGAAGTTCTCTCAGCTTCTCCTCCATTTCAAAATCTTCAGCCTATGGCCAGTTATAAAAAAGCAACATTCTGAGTGTGAAAGAAAAGGACTGATAACCATGTCAAGACAAGTAAGCAGGGGACAAGTAGAAATCACCAGCCCTGTGGTAAGGTTGGTCACATGCATCAAAGTCACCTTTAGCCACATAAAGTACCAATTGAAAAAAAAAATAGCAAAGCAAATAAAAAAATATTACTCTCTCTCTCTCTAAACATTTATAGGCAATATGAATGTTGTCAGGGTAGAAAGAAAAGATCATAAATTACAACAAAAGAAGTGCTACTTGACAGCTTTTCAGGGTTTGGAATCCAAAAAAGAGCAGATGCTACCTCCTGATATGTCCACTTGAGTGAAGAATAAAGTAGAGATTCAAACCTTATTGAGCAAGAAATCGACAACTGAGAACTAAAGTGAAGATTGCCAATGGTTTAATGCTTTTCTTAGACAACCAGTATTCTAGTTACATAAGCATGCTAGAAGACAGCAACTTATATGTTATTTTACAGGAATTCAAACGCAAACAAGGCAAGAATCTTTTTCAACTTCTGCTGTAATGGTCTGCGGAAATGCCAAATGAATAATATCAGTTCTGAACATCAGGTTGTTGCCATTTCTGGGAATCAACTACAGAAATGATTTCAAGGATATATTACACTCAATAATGATATCTAGGCTATCTAGCAATAGTTTCCAGTGTACTGGTGATTATTTCAAGCTACCAAACATTTTTTTTTATTTCAAGCACCTGAGTATTCTTCATATGCTGCTCCTGAATATCCCCAACTTGTTCCTGCAGCGCTTCCAAATGCTTAGCCATCTTCTGGATTTCTTTTGTTCTGCGGCTATGCTCCCCTTCTAACTGAAGCCTCTCCTTTGTGACCTACGAGATGCATTTCCATATGAGAGGTCCTAGGCTAACATGAAATGTTATAAAGCATTCTGACACAAGAATCTGTTGTTGTGACAGAAGAAAACAACAGCAAAGTAAAATAGAAATAACAAAAAACCGAAGAACTTGCAAATCTAAACAGATAAAAGGCAGCTTCAGAAATTCCAAGCAGAATCAGGATATATATCAAGGACCAAAAAGAGCAAAAAAGAATAAATATTTCTGCTCAAAGAACTTTTCATGATTGATAAATATGTAAAAGTGTATTAATTGCGTGATTTACACTCTTAAAATACAAGGCTTCATGGAGTTTTGATGTGTTTAGGGTAGATTTTATATTAGATCTGAGATACTACTTCTCTCGTGGTTTATCTTGTAGATACAATTCTTGGGATGCAGAACAGGATGAAATGGAACAACACAAGACTTACAAGCAAAGAGTACTCTAAAGATGGAATTATAACACCATTAAAATGATAAGGCGCGAAAGAATTCCTTAAATTAACAGAACAAGCCAAAAAAGAGTATATCATGGAATATAGCATTACTGCTATTTGGGCCACAACGACAGCTATTTTGGAAGAAAATAAATTTAGACCATAAAAATTCCAACCATAATGCGATTGGATATTGGAAGTAGTAATACTTTTTTGACCTTTCTAGTACCAAACCTCATTTTGAGGTCATACGAAGGAGTTATGGCCAAAATACTAAAGACTATCAAAACAAACAAGATGGAAAAATATGATGATTCACACATAACAAGGACGGGCATGCTTGGTCACACAGTCTTGCCTGTGCAAAATCTTCCTAGGCAACACAAAAAAAAAAAAAAAAAAAAAAATGGCAGCAACTTGTCTCATCATTTATTATTGGGCGATGATGGAGACCAAGATCATGATAATTCTTTCTCTTATTAGAATTCTAATTATAATGGTTCAACATATAAACAACATGAAATTGGAATCTTAGATACCAGTTATGTTACTCAAGTCAGTTTCTTGTTCGAGTTAGCGACCGTGTTTGGACCATTCAAGAATGGATTAAAGATGTTCCCTTAAGTTATGTGATATGCTATGTGACATTGGTGGGCTAATGGGAAACAAGAACGCTGGTGTAAAAGAGATGGTTTCTATATTATTGTATATGCTCTCTCATGATAAAATAAAATAAAATATAAGAACTCAAGTATATTTATGGTGAAGTCATGAAACAATATCCAAACACTACAATACCATGATCAGATGTTACAATCTTATGTTCATAAATGTTACAATCTTCGTGGGAAGAAGCTGAAGTTTATTGATGGAAGTTGTTCGGACAAAAGATGGATATGAGTTAAGGTGTATTAGTTTATTTTATATTTTTATTTAAATTTAAAACATAAAGTAAATAATTTCCAACAGTGTAGACTCTATGTAGAATCATTTTGATGCTTTCAATTGAACCCATATCAAAGTTCTTGTTGGCGGAAATGAAAAATCAAGGTACAGAAATTGAAAGGGAAAATTAGTCACTAATGTGTTAGGTGCAAATTCAAAAGATCTCCTATTTATCTATGTTTTACATGTGGTTTAGCTCATGATAATATGATACTTTGAGATGCACATTTTAGAAGGAATGGGCAAAGAATTCATCATGGTAACAATTATAATCCTTTCAAATATTACACTTCTCATCAATGGACTTCATTATTTAATAAGGGCAATGTTTTAATGTATACTAGGATGGTACTACTTATGTGACACTGGATACATGAATTGAGAGCTTACTAACCCCCTAGAGAGGACAAAGGTAACAACTTGATGAATGAAGACATGAGCATCAACCACCAAAGTTGAGGAGATCTACGACATGAACCATTTGCAAGCTAGAAATGTGATGGAAAGGTGTTTAGGTTTGTTAAAGAGAAGATGGGAGGTTTTAAGAAGCATTATGATACTAAGTGAAGACGATTGGCGTGATTATTTCTGAATGTGATTTATTACATAACTTTATTAGGATGAATATGAATATTGATCTAATAGAAAGTTCTTAAAGCATTTGGCAATGGAAAGCAAGATGTTGGTAATGATTCTTTCATTGAGCATCTCAAGACTAGCACCACTTGGAACAACTTTAGAAATGATTTAGCTTGTAAAATGTTCCAACAGTCAAGGCAAACTTAGCAAAAGAAGAGATCTAATTTATTTGTTTTGTGATGAAATATTTTCTCCTCAATGTTATTGTATTGATATTGATGTGAATGTATTTGTGTGAGATGATGATAAATTTAATTTCTCATCACTATTTATATGAGGATGCTTAGGTGATGGGTTTGCATTATATATTATATTGAATTGTCGTTATACATTTATTATATATCATTATATTTAATATTGAAGACAAAGCATCATATGACAAAGGAAGATCTTATGTTAGATGAGCCAACAGGAGGATGTTTTCCTTGATGAAAGTTGAATGTATCTTGTACTTGAAGAACATTGGAACGCAGAAAATGATCGATTTAAGTCAGAGTGTCGATTGAAGCAGAAGAATCTTATGCAAGAGAATTTTTGGGAGTCAAATCAAGGTTATGACCCATGTTGATAAGAGTTTAATTTTTAAGGGATAGATGTTATGCAATTGTAGAGATACCTGGACCCAATTGTAATACCCCGTTGATAAAAATCAAACCCTAATTATAAACTATTAATTATGTATAATTAATTATAATAATTAATATAGGGTGTTTTGTATTAAATGTGTTATTAATATGTGTATTATAATGCCATATTAAATATAAATTTATTAGGTTAAAATTCGATAGAATTTAGGTTATTAAATTTGATCCTAGTTTAAACCCTAACTAGTGATTCAGTTTAAGTACCTAACATCACTACCCTACCGTGATCCTTATTTTTCTACGTGATCCCACATCGTCCTCCCCTGGCACGTTTTTCTCTTCACGTCATACTTCTCCTATGCACTCCATACACCCTCCTATGCTCCCATGTTTCTCCCATCTTGTCTCATCCATCGCACCTCTCACCCTTATAAGCTCCCTTGCATCCTCTATGCTTCTGTTTTGTTCCACTAGAAAAACCAAACTCATGGTCTGTTTCCTATCGCCTTTCTCCCGAGCAAGAAGATCCACATCAGTTCTCTATGTCATTTCACCTTCATCTTCGCCATTTTTATCTAGCAGCGTCCACCACCACCGTTCCATTTCCCCTAGCAACGCCACAGCAACTATTCCTCCCACTTGGCTTCGGCCATCCCCACTAAAGCAAACCCCCAACCAACAACCATCACCACCAAACTCCTTTTTTTCACTTCGGCCATTTCTGTCGAAATTCCCCCTTGCTAGACCCAAAAGCACCAAACCCCCCTCCTTAGCTTTAGCCAAAAGCACTGAACTTCCCCCCTTTGCAACGGCAATAAGTGCTCACCAACCTGCAACACCACCAAGTATTGTTGCCCTCCTCCTTCCTTGCGTGACTTTGCATTGTTCCTAGCTTCCTTTATCTGTTTATTTTCTAATCTTTTTCCCGAATGGTTTTTAATTAATTTTGGGTTATTGTTGTGTCATATTTTAAATGCTAATATATTTGTTGTTAGATGTTAATTTCTTAAGTGATCTTTGAGGTGTTGTGGAGAAGACGGTCTTTTGTGTTTTTTATGTATCTTGGATTTAGATAAATTCAATCATTCTTGAAATAGTAGAATTTATATGCGAGCGTGTTAGGATTGCTTAGATCTAGAATCATGCTAACGTTTTATATTATACAAATATTATGAAATGCATAATAAAATGATAATATGCTAAATAGATGGTACAAACGATTTGTTATTAACTTTTACATAGTTAATATATGCATGTTTAGGGTTTTGTTAGGATTTAAAACCTTGTCAAATTATAATGTAATTGTGATAAGTATTTTATGATTATCATTGCATGGTAGCTAGAGTTGAGATAAGTAGCATAAAAGCATGCACACATGATTAAGGTTTGTACACGTAATTTACTAAATGTATAAAAAGTGAAAAATACAATTAATTGCTAAACTGTAAAGTTTACCAAAGTGCTAACATACTATGAATTATTGTCTTTTAGCCTTTTTATGACAAATACTCATAATAAAAATGTTTGGTATGAAACTTGGATAATAATGATGAAATTAGGGTAAGAGGGCATTTTAATCATTTTCGACCTAATGGATTTTTTGTGAAAAATTGAACATAGGATGGCTTTAGACTTTTAATAGGTTGACCTTAGTGTTGACTTTGGCTTGACATAGACCAATAATCTTAGGGTTTACCGTAATAGTTGGAAATAAAGGAAAAATGACTAAGTATGGAAATAGAAATTGTTTTGCAATATGTGATATTCGTAATAACCTCATAAGATATTAATACTCAAAATGCAAAAGCACAAGTTGGGAATAGTTATTTTCTAGTATTATCTACCCTAGAGACGAGGTCTAGCCCTTATTTGGTTTTGGTTCGTTGGTGTGCCGTTGCACCCCAATAAGGTCCTAGTCTCCTAGTCTACTCTATAGGTGACTTATGGACCCTATAGCCTATAGGGGGTATCGATACATAAAGGATTAGGTGACCGAAGCTGGAGGATACTGTGTTGCCTATGTGCACTAGTATGATCAGGCGTACTGTAGTATCCCTAGGTTCTATAGTAAGGATATTGCGTTGCCTTCATACAACAATATGACCAGATGTACCTTACTATCCCAAGGTTGATGGTCTTCCCTCGAGAAGGATAAATAAGATGTGTTATAAATGACCTTGTTGCAGATTTGGATTATTAGTTCAATTAATGCCGTAGTGCCCTATATTGGTAATTTGGAAATGATTTGATAGGTCTGTTTGGTCACGAATTTTAATGTGGCTTTAGTGTACTTTGAGATGATGTGAATTAGTTGAGTATGATTGAATGTTGAGCATGAGACTTGAAAATTGTATATAACATCCCATGATTATTGTATATTGTTATGGCATGTGCATTGTGTTTTGAGCATGTTTTCATATTATTGTGTGATTATATACAATGTGGGTATGCTAACTCTTGTGAGATATTGTGATTTACTCACTACAAGAAAATCGTACTAATACTATATTTGCGGATAACTATATGAAGGACATGGAGTGGTTCGAGGCATATAATATTGGCAAAGATAAGTAGAACTCTTGGGAAGAGGTTTGATTCTCGGAATGGGCTTACGAGTCTAAAAGTTAGGGCAAACCGATGTTGTACTTTCAACTACTAGTTTTTATTGTAATCGGTTTTCCTTTGAACTCTTATATCCCTTGTATTTTGATTACCATTTTTGTAAGGAGGATATTATCCGTAACTCTTATGTATTGTCTCTTATTGACGCTGCTTTGTTTTGGGATCTAACTTGTTTTGAGTCTTTGCACTTAACATAAGAAAGGTGAGAGAACCGAACTTGCGCTAAGTGTGGAACTAGCACCCATTATTTAGGTAATTAGTGCTTCCGCAAAACAAAATTTTAAGTAGTAAAAATAGGGATGTTACACCAATGGTAGCAAATTTGGATGGGATGAGATAAGAAAATGTATCTCGGTGGATGATACCACATTTTTTGAACAAGTAAAGGTTATATATCTATTTACAATATGCAATTAAGGAAAAAAATTTCTATATAATACAATTATTTAATATTTTGTTAATATTTGTTTTACATTGACTAGAGTCATCCTACTGAACTAAATAACAAGTCATTTCCCTAATAAGGAGATCTTTATATTATCTATGGAAATGATTGAACCACAAGAGAAGGTGCTCAATGTGCTATTGATGTGGAGGATCGATTACCATCAAGAGCAAAATGAAATATCATCCCTACATAGAAGATGGTTAAGAAAGCGAAGATAAAGACATTGGAAGCTATTATAGAGATGGAATCACATATAAAATGAATGAGTGATGTGACGTAAGCTGTTGAGAGCATATCAATCTCATCGCTAATTGCCTTAAATATGAACATAAGGTGCATAATTGAAGAATGAATGTATTCTCCAAGTAAAGAAGTAGAAGGTTTATTTTCAAATGAGATTATGAAAGTTGTGAAGAAAATCATTTTAGATCCTGTAGAAGTAGTAGTTGAATCATGAAAATCATTGAAAAGCATATGTTTTCAATTTGTTTGTTGATTCAAGACATTTAAAATATAGCAATCACATGCACAATTTTCATTTCACAATAAGTATTGTTTTTATTATTATATTAGAACTATTTCGTTGTTCTATTTTATGGTTTTGGATTCATTAAATTTTTACAATTAAGTTGTGATAGTGAAGCTAGTTAAATTACTTGAATATATTTTTATGGTATTCTATTGGTGTATGTTATTATTATTTATTAGTAAATAAAATTGCTATTTATGTAAACAATAAGAAAAAAATGTGGAAAATAATTGTTGTTACATATTAGTAAGGGATGTCATTGCAATTTATTCCTACCTCCTAGGTATAGGTGGCAATCGTGTCAAGTTTGGATCAAGTTATAGCAAGTCAGGTCGTTATCAGGTGGGGTTGTTCGCGGGTCATTTTCTTTACAGGTCAATTGTGGGTCAGGTTGGGTCATTTCAGGTTCGGATCATTTCAAGTCCCCTACTTGTTCAAGTCGGGTTGAGTTCGGGTTCGGATTGTCGCAGATCCAGGTTGTATAGGGTTAATTTACCGAATCGGGTCTAATCTGGATTGAAATAGTTCGGGTTTGAGTCGGGTCGTGTTTCAGATTATTTCGAGTTAGCTTTTGGGTCGGGTCAAGTCGGGTCTATGAATGTAAACGGAGCGAATTTTATCCAAAGCACACTGGGTTTTATTCGTTAGATAATTAAACGGATATAAAAGACGGAAAAAAGAATACCCGTCGGATACGGGTATGTGATATCCATATTCGTACCCATACCCATACCTGTATCTATATCCATACTCATTTACCTGATATATAATTACTCTTTTACCCTTAATTTTAAAATAAATATAGTATAAATTAAGGTTAAAATTGTCATTTGACCTAACTCTAAATAGGTGTATTCGTTGGGTAATTGATTTATCCACTAGATAATATTTGTTAATGAATACACAGGTTATTCATCGGGTAACAGATATCTAACGGATACGGATATGGATGTGTAAGTGGATACTCATTCGAGTACAAGTACAAATTCGGGTACAGTTATAAATATGGGTATGGGCATACCCGCCCTGTTTACATCTCTATCGGGTTAGAATTGGGCCAAGAAAGCTCATATTCGGGTAATTTCGTGTTCAAGTTAATTTAACGGGTCAGGTTTGGATTAACTTGATGAATCGAGTCTTTTTAGGTTTTGATGGGTCGAGTTGGGTTCGAGTCGAGCTAATCTAGGATCAAATCACTTCAGATTTGGGTCAAATCGAACATTGACTACCAAAATTAATCTAAATCATTAACCTCATAAGCAAGCATTAAATTTAACTTCATGTAAGCATATGATTAATAATGTATTATAAATTGTTATTTGTTAATTATTATGGCTTTATAAGGTTGTGTTTTTATGCAAAAAATTGGTCAAATTAGAATATCATTGGTGAATAAGTAAGTTCACAATAAAAGTAAAAAAAAATAATAATAAATAAATCATAATATATTTTTTAAATCTTTAAATAAATAATAAGACATGTGTATTTTCTTTATTATCATAATTAATTAATATCAAATTTGATTTTGTCTAGTCGGGTTGATAGCGAGTAAGGTTAGTGACATGTCGGGTTGGTGGCGGGTTATGGGTTGGAATCGGGTCGGGTTTGGGTCGAGTCACTTATATTCTAGTCAGTGTCGGGTCGGATCGGATCGGGTTTTGTGCGGGTTGGGTCAGGTCGGACGGATCGGGTCAGGTTTTGCCATCTCTACTCTTAGTTAATAAAGTAATTAACCAAACAACACATAATGATAGGAAGTGTATAGATGTAACAAGCAAAGGGATGTTTCTTCGGAACTACTTCCCAAAATCTTTCCCCAAAAGTTGTACAATTTATTGACTTATTGTATAAGTGATAGTCAGTATACCAAACAAGGTATGTGTTGATTAATATGGACTATGAATGTGTGGTTGATGTGCATCAAAAGGATAAGGCTTTTAATGAAGGGGACTATGTTATGATATGCATGTGTCCTAAACATTTTAGGATGCATGGTTTTCTAAAGTTGCATGCACAGGACATATGCCCATATAAGATTTTCTCAAAACAAGGGCTTAATGCATACACTCCACAAATAAAATCATAATTTAGTGGTTGGGGTTTGGGTGCTAGATACAAGAGATATTAGGTTTGAATCACCCCTCTAAATATTTATACACTTTTGCAGTGATGTTGGCATCCATAATGTAACTTCTACTCACCCTACCGAATCCCTATAAATAAATAAATAAAAATGCTATTGTAATAAATCCACTTGATAATTAGGCTTTAGTTTGTTTTCCATAACAGTGATCTGTCGTCAAGTTCTTGGGAAAAGGATCTAGGCATGGCAGTCAATTGCTTGTTTATCTAGTTTTTAGAATAGTTTTTCTAGTAAAAGGCCCTGAATCTTTTAGTTCTCTTAGACCTCATCGAGTTGGGTCTTCTCTTAAACCCCATGGTTAAGAGTATTAGAATAATCAAGAGTAGTGGTTGATGGTGGCGGGGAAGGTTATGGAGGATTGAATGGTGGTTGCAACGGCCTAAGTTGCCCGATTGCAGAAGGGGAGAGAGGAGCTAGAACAAGTGAGAGAGAGGAGAGAGATAATTGAGGAAACGTTGGGAAATTAGGTCTCTGATTAAATGCTAACTTGTATATTCTTGAGGTCTTCTCCTCTTATTTATGATTACATCACATGGGCTAAGCACTATTAAGAATAATGTAATATTCTCCAACTATCTAAAAGGAAATTCTATCTATTAAACATTATACTAAAAATAGTTATTAAAATCTCGATTCGATCCTGTAATTATACGATCAGTAGAATCTTCCATCCTACAGTAAAATATTACGATCCTAGCTTTTACAACTACATAATAGCTATAATTTTTATCGAGTCCACATCTATTTTCCATTTATTCCAACTATATTTCTTCCTTAATCCTCTAATTTTTGACCCAATATTATTTGGCAACATGTGAGCTAACGCAAATAAAGAATGATTGAGTTACTACTAAAATAATAAAGTTGATTGTTGATGTAAAATGTTGATGATAGAATGTAACCTCCATCTAAATAATAAAATAAATATATTAAATTTTACAATGTTATTAATTGTTAAGTTCTATTCAATTCAAAATTAATATTTTTTCTAACTTTTTTATGGTCATGTTAGCTTCATAAAACAAACAAGCTTTAGTCTATGATGTACATCTGATTTATATAGTAACTTAACATATGTGCATATAGCTAAAACTTCTTTTTTTTTCCTTTTTTTTAATCTTAATTCATCAAAAATTTAAAAGCCAACATAAAACTTTTTATGCTTCCTTCATTATCATCTGTTTCCTTCATTCTTTGTGTATTTTTAAAGGCTGATAATGTCATATTTTGAACACAATGCGTTGTATGCTTCCTCTACTCTCATTTTAATTTTCATATTCATTTGGCAAATTCTTTCTAGTGTTGTTGCCTTAATATAATCCTTAATATGTAAAATAACTTAAACAATTTATACTACGTAAGTTGCTAGAACTCGATGAGCGTAATTTTGTGTTCTTTTAGCTTAAAATATGTAATTTTATAGCATATAAGTATAAGAGTTTCATATTTTTATAGTTTTTGTAGGATCTTACGATCCCACATTCGATCATGAGCATTCAAATTGATGTAAAATATAATCTTGATTCTAACAACCTTACTACTAGACAAAATATGTAATTAGATTCACCTCATCTGAATAAAATAAACAACCACTATTACCTAAATAATAAAATTGCAAGGGGAAAAAAAATACCAAATAGTGTTGGCCTTATAAGCCATAAATAGAAGCCCAAACATGAGTATCCCTCAACATCACACTTGAGGTTAGCATGTCATAAAGGCTATCTAGGACTCTCGGGAGTAGAAATATGGGAAGCCACGGCATTCAACTAATAACTGCCACACGCTTGGCAAGGAATGGGTCGTAGTTGTTAGTCACTAAAGGAAAAATGGGGCACTTTGGGAGCTAAGACAATCCCATCCTAGGACCACCAAAATATCAAGCCATGGGACAATATATGGCTCCACAATTGATCACACCCCATCTATGTCGATGCCAAATTGCTCATAGATACCTAGGAACAGTGACCAATTCTTATTATTCACTGCAACAGTAAGGGCCAACCATGGCGTGGCATGTTGTAGTTGTTGCAGTGCTCACATAGCTAGTCAAACTATCAACCTAAATCTAGGAAAGGATGACCCATCTTGCTATGAGTGTCAATTTAATCTTGGTAAAGGAAGCGGTTCAAAAGCAAGTGTCCCATCAAAAAGAGTTCCAAGGCACTCTTAAGGGTCCAACTCTGTCTCCCTATCTACATCTAAATCAATATCCTCCTCAGACTAGTGTCAGGTCACTCAACTTAAGTGATAGAAAACCTACATCAAATCTAGAACAGCACAATTGTTGCAGAATATCCACCTCTAAGATTCCCTCAATAACTATCGGCTCAATCTCGACTTTTGAAGGGTCCTCCTAGAATGAGTTGATGTCTTGAATTGAATGACACTAGTTGTTGGCTATGGTTCGAGGCTCGCCAGGATGAGATAATGAATGAGAATATCTTCTTCGTTGAATCCTATGATTCAATCTTTTACATCAATGTATGGTACTCTCCAGAGAAAGAAGACGTCTCGGTATTGGATCCACTCTTCCAACTTGATAGCTTATAAGGACGGCCAAGGTAGGAATGGCCCTGCGAGAAATATTCATGACAAACATCAAAGCAAGAATTTTCATCCAGACTAACCGACAGCGCTGAAAACAAGCCCGGGTAGCTATAATCCTAGTCAATATCAAGGAAAATGGGAATTACCCTCAAATTAAATGCAGCATTCTTTAGCAGGTTAACCCCTTCTACCCATAACATTAGCAAGCTCCCTTAAGATTTGTCACAGGTATGGAGAAGACTTCATTGTGACCCTTGCTCATGTTAAGGTCCAACACTTCAAGTTGTCACGAGGCCCAACTCAAAATCTCAAACTTCTTAGGCTCGATGAACGAACCCTAGAGACAAAACAAAGCCAAAAGAGGTATTGCAGCCGGAGAAATTTGATAGTCTTTGGCTAGCTAAGAATCTAAATCGGTAATAGATACGATAAGGTGGCATTGTAGTGTGGTCAAAGTCAACCAAGTAAGCAGTATGGGATGCAACTACAGCACGTGGCCAAACACTCAAGCAACCTTGGGAGCGGTTTGCTAAAAGTTAACAAATATGATTGATATCGGGGCTAGGGCTATGCTTCCATTTCTGCTTGACCATTTAGTGACGGACACCAAGAGAAGTAACAAATCAAATGCCATAGGTGGATGAAACCACATCCAAAGGTGGCTAAACAAAAGCTTATATGGGCTTATTTGTTTGAATATATACAAGAAGCAAAGGTAGTAGGAGTGAAGATGCCTATGTTGGATGATCGATGTTAGGGATTAACCATTTATGGCCAATAAAGCTAATATTATTTAGTATTTATTTTCTTGCAAGTTTAATTATTTAAGCCATATTTTTATTTTTATTTTTTTTAGTCAAATTTTTAGATAGCAGGAGGTGAATCTAGCTAAATATTTTATTTAGTAGTTAGTATTTCCTTTTAGATATTAGGAGAATATTATTTTATTTTAATAGGGCTTAGTCTATGTGGTGTAATCAAATATAAGTTTGAGATTAAGACCTCAAAAATAAACAAGCTAGGAACCAATCACAAAAACTTATTGCCTAACCTTTCCTCAATATCTCTCTACTCTCTCCCACCTAATCTCCCTCCATCCCTCTCCCTTTGCAATTGGCTAACTTGGTACTTCGCCACCATGGCTTATTCCTTCACAACCTTCCCTAATCCCTACCACCTCTAGAGGTTAACCTACAACTTTTTCATCATCTTACTCGTTGGATTTGGTGTTATTTTTAGTGGGCGAGTACAATGTAAGATTACAATAATATATTTAGGATTTAATATAATATTTTTCTCAGCAAATAAGTGGAAATGAAGACCAAAATTGATCAAAACTATAGTCTTGAAGCTTTCAACATCCCTTACGAACAAGGCAAATATTGTCCACATATATCAATTCTACTGCTACGCAAAGCTTGATATGCACGTATGCAAACAGCTAGAAAACAATCTAGAATGGAGTATATACATATGGTTCAATACCACATCATTTCCATTGACCAAAATATGGTATAAAACTGCAACATATGCAACTCCAAGCAACCTAACTCTTATCCTTTTTAGTCAGTTTCAACATCCATCCAGTTGAGAAAATTACGCTAATCTCCATATCCAATACAAAATCCAGGCCAATTCAGAATTTAATACCAAAAAGAAGTAGCAAGAGGGTAATCAATGAACAAATGAGACAAATTTTCTACAGATGATGAAGAACATGTTTCACAAATGGCAGACTCGGGAACTCCCCAGGGATGCACTTTATCCATTGTGTTTAATGCGAAATGGCAAGCAAGCCAAGAGATGAGCTTATGTTCCAGCTGGCCATCATCCAGCCACTAGCCAGTAGCCACACCGGGTTAGACCATACTTTCTCAGTCCTCCTTGGCCTAAGATGACTATGATCCAGCCCGACCTAATAAAGTCAATATTTGAGTAAGGTTCGACGTGACTTTACGTAGAAATTGTTGTATTATTACAATAAAATATCTTGAGAAATACTATTAGAATATATTATTATGAGATATATCACTAGGAAATTTTACATCATGTGTATTAGGAAAATATTCCCTCCCTCTTTTGGTCTCCTCATATCAGACTTCTGAAGGACTATGTATCGTCTTATATCAAACTCATGTACTCATATTTGAATAAAACAACAGGGTTAAGAATTAAAATCGAATGTATCTCCTCCCAATTTCCTCATGAGCTCTTTCACTCCCATTCTAACCCTACATCAACACCACAAACCGCTAATGTAGATGATGCAAGATGCTATCATCACACCGCCCCAGGAAAACCAATGTCTAGCACAGATGCACTCTGCTCAGCAGGCAGATCCCTCCTCGAACCCCAATAAGCCTAAAGTAGCCATTGACAGGTAGCCCTTTCCGTGGAGGCAGTGAACAACTTTGATAACAAATAAAGCCCAAGGAAGAACCACATCCAAAAAGCTAGCTATAAAGGCTGGAGACCCCATGGACTTAGGTATTAATCGACATACTGGTATCTAGCTGATGTGGGATTGTATTAGAATAACAGTGCAATAGGTGCAACCCAAAGCTATTACTTACTGCTGAAACTAGATAAGCCTTTCCAAAAAGCTAATAATTCATGTTACTTGGCAAGATACAATGATAAATGTAAGTTGAACCATAACATAGCAAAAAAGGGTTTAAGAAACAATCAAAATTAGTAAAGACAAGATATGAGCGACTACTAATACTAGCAGGCAGCAGCATGTAGTTACAAAAGCAACAAATAATGCTTCATGATCCCAATGCCCTTGTCATAATTAACATTCAGGGATTGTAGCAGGTATCAACATACCATTGAAAGATTCTGCTTCAACTCATTTTTCATTATCTCTACCTCAGATGTTTTCTCCAGCAGTTTGTCAGATTCAGCCTTTTTCTTCACAAAGGAATCTTTCAAATCCTGATGAATTTTCTGCAGATTACAGAAGAAAATAAGATTTCAAATTACACACCTTGTTGAAATATGCAAACGGTGAAATGCAATCCAGCTTCTGACCTCCATACCAAAATGCTTACGAATACTGCCTTTTATGTCAACCACACTCTAAAATTAGAAAAGAGGGAGGGGGGACTTCGAGAAGCCAAACTTCATAGCTTACAATATTCTTATCTATTCTGGTGTGGCACACAGGAACATTATTCTTCAATTTCTCAAGTTTTGCACTTTGTTCCTGCAACTGCTTATCAACATCATAAACCCAAGACCAAGCTAATTTCTTCTTCAACTGCTTAGCCTGCTCGGTAATCTGTTCTACATGCTCCAAGCTTTTAATCTTGCCCCGCAATTCCTTCAGTTCCCTGAGTATAGGTTCAATTGATTTTTCCAGTTCACACACCAGATCATTTGCCGATTCAAGCAGCTTTCTTATTTTTTGCAACAGATCATCAACCTGCTGAAGAAGTGTGGCCTTGAAGAAAAACTGTCACAAAAGAAATCAGTATGGCATGCAGTACATCTACTGCACGAGGAACTAAACAGATAAAGAAGCCTCAAACAGGAAAAAGAAGAAGAAAAATATTACAAAAAAATTGGATATAAACAGAACTTTTCAGCCTCCTACACCAAAGGAAATCCTAATATTACCCTGATCAGGAAAAACAGAGAAAACCAGATCTCACTCCTCCAACTTAACTTTCTCACCTTAAATTTATCTTTGTTACTTCCAGAATGCAAAAATTCTCTGCTTTTGTCTTGTGTCATTATCACACAGGGATTTTCAACATCAATCTGCGAACCAATAGATCAATTATAAAGTCTAGGCATAAAACAAATATTCGCAAGGGAACTTGAATACTCAATTTGATTATGCAGCATATAACATATAAAAAAAAATCAGCTTCCTAGTCAAACAACCCAACGCCAGTTAATCTAATTTTGTCTTGGAAATAACTCAAAACAGTGTCCAACAAAGTCATCACTGTCGCTGTGAATGAAATAAAGAAAAAGCAAAAGATTCTGACAAGACTTTCAAGTTCAGAAAGGAGACATGCTGGACAATAATGATCAAGTGTAAACAAGGGTTTAGATTTTGCAAAGGAATCTTCTAAGGGACTTGGAAAAGCTTAAACCATACTATTAAATAGCGGTGCCACCATAGAGTATCAGCTGCTATTGAACGGTTTTTGGGTCAACCGCAATGCGAAATTACCGATACGCTATAGTTTTAAATTTTCACATTTTATTGGCCGATAAATCGGTATCGCTGACAAATTAGAAAATAACAATGATAAATCAACGATTTAGTGAGAATTCTTAAATCTACTAAAAAAAGTATACATAATAATTTCTCCTTATTCATTTACTATATATATATATATATATATATATTGGAACAAGTTAGTATTAAATTATAGGGTTATTAGGACAAATTTAAATACTTGTAATATAATATAAAATATTAGTTTATTAATATTTGTATTCAAATGATCAATAAATAATAATGAAATCGTATGGTGAAATAAAAACAAAAATTCACGCCGTAACAACCATGACACATAATTTATCTTTCGCGACACTCCAACACTGCGATACCACGACAGTGACTGCAAAAACTGCCGCGATTTTATTGATTGGCTTAACCTCTCCTTAAAGCCTAGGCTCCATAAAATAAAATATTAAAGAGCCGAAGTAAACCAGAAAAAAAAATATAGCAACAAAATGAGAGAGAATATATAGTTGCAAAGCACGCCAAACTTCACCGTTCTACAGCCACTCAACTACAACAATATGTATGTAAATACGAAACAGAAGGAGAAGATTTATTTCATAATAAACAGTCAGTGATAATCTTAGTTTCTGAATTATTTTTTATACAGGAGGTGAAACATGATAGACCAGTGATTTAGTGCATAAACATCACAGGAGGGCAGTCCGTGAGGCCTGGGTGGAGCCACGCGTATTACACATGGATTGCCCACAGCAACAATTTATATCTGCTCATCTGCTGCTTGTTAGAATCTTGTTATCTCCTTAATTAGTATTTCCTTTTCCCTTCTTCTGTCCAGTGATGCCAGGGAATATGGTCCAGTAGCAGATTCTGGAATTCTGTTATTTGGAATCTTCCTTTCTATAATCAGGCATGTAGGCCTCTGAAGGCTGAGTCTGTTATTATAAGGGTCATGATGACAGAGGGGGGAGATTGTTGGAAGGAGGAACCTAGACCTCGAATGCCTAGTTGTATCTCCATTTGATTCTGAGAGATTCAGGCACTCTCTTCATCACCCTAAATCTTACTTTTCAATTACAAATCTTAATCACTTTGAGGTGTAGTTCTATTACAGATCTTAACAAAACATTATTCAATCACTTCTTCGATAAGGGGAGTGTAAAAGAACAATGTTATCAAAGATCAGTACCTCTGATATGCAAGTAGAATGATGGCAGACAGAACTGCTCAAATATCCAAGACAAGTATTGACAGCCGAGAGAAATCTTCAATCTTATTGTGCATCCTATTTCATTTTTTATTTTGGAGGGGGGGGGGTTGTTGTTTAGTCAAGTTTCAACTTAGTTAAAACTAGAAAAATAATTCTTAGAAAATTTAAATTTGCAGCGTTGATACACCAATCCTCACAAATAGGACACCTTCTGAGATCAAATATTCCACCGCAGACGCAAGGACAAATAAGAAGAAATTAGCTGTTCATCATATTCTACAACTGATGTGACAAAAGGCCTGTAAAATACAGCAATATAACGAGGGGGAAAAAGACATATCCGGGCATGGATAAAAAGTAATACTCACATTAAAGTGTTCCACAAGTTCACGAATCTCCTCTCTTCCACTAGCTACCTTCTTACCTATCAAAGAGTATAAAGCACACAAACAGCAAGACAATCCACCACCTCAGTACAGTAAAACCTGAATCTGCAAAGTCTTGATCAGACTGAGCTCAATCTCACTAATCATACTCCATTTTTCTTTTTAATATCACGGCAACAGAGTAAATATCTTTCACTTCAGCCATACAGTTTTCACAAGAACACATGGATAAATTACGATATCAAACCTTCTTACACCATAAACTATTAATATATTAAATCCAGCAAATAAGGGGGAAAACCGTTTATAAGATGAAATGAAACTAGAGTAGAATACCCAGATGATCCTTTAGGACAACGGAACCGGAAGTTTCAGAAATCTTCCTCTCTAGAATTATAAGATCGCCATAAACTTCAGGCTTAAATGCATCTTCCCCTTGATTTTTCATTTCAACATGGATAACAGCATAACTGCAAAAAAAATAAATGAATAAATTAAATAAAATACACAAATCAATCACTGATTCACATCTCATTGTCTCATGAGTCATGAACATCATAAGCCCATATAGCTCTACAATGTATCATAGCGGATTACAAATAAATGTTCAATACTTCTAATCTGCTAAAGAGCCTCTTATCATCCCCATTCAAACTTCCACTTTCCACCTTGTAATAATTCCCTGCCCTTGAGCAGATATAAAATCAAAAGCAGAAGGGAAAATACCAATAAGAAGTGCAAAATGGGTGTGCCTGATCCTTCAACCAAATAGATATAACCAAAAAAATGAGAAGAAACCAGGGGAAACATTTCCACAGACTGCACAGCGAAAACCTAAGCAAAGTACTGACAACAGACATGAGGAACAGAGGAACCAATAAGCAAATTCAAGTTCTGTTATACTCTGCTGATGTTATAATTAACTAATTCTCTCACTTACATAAAGCAACTATACGTGTGTGGTGAAGTACATGCACATGTATGTCATAACAGCTTGATAAAGATCTGAGAGCATAATGCAATTCCATAAATAATTAAAATTGTAAAGCTTCAAAAGACTTGTCAAACCTTCTTGGAAGTCTTTCCTGACACAACAAACCTCAATGGATGCATTGATTTCTAAAGACATGCCTAGAGAATTCACCGTCTTTTGCAGGACTTCAGTGTACTAAATATAAATGGGAAAAGAAACCAACAACCAATCTGCAACTAACAGCAAAAGATAATTGCTAACGTACACATCACAAATAGATTCATCTTTTATTTACGTCATCAAAAACTGAAATTCAGGAAAAAAAGGCTCACTGAGCAATAGTTCTCTTTTTTATTAAATAAGATAATATCCATGAGAAGTGGAAAAGAAGCCATTCTAGTCCTGCAGGGCAATAAGTTCCTGCATTGGCTGCTTACTCGTGCACAATGTCTCTTATGCTCTCTTCATCATATCTGCCTCTCTCAATCATAGTTCAGTCATAGCATGATGAACATGCATTTGAGGTGTACACATGGAATAAAATATTTGCCAATACACCAATACATCACCAATAACGTTATACAATTAAATATTGATCCCAATACGCAATATCAGCTGATATTTATCATATTTTGCGTCGTCCAATACACAAAATTGGTGACAAATGGCGGTTTTATAATTTCAAGTATTTATCAGCGTTATCGACTGACATTTGCCAATATTTAACAATATTTGCTATAATTTGTTGTGAAAAAAATACGACACAACAACTGCAACATATAAAATATCGTTTGCGATACCGCGACTGCGGTTTTATTACTGTTGACACATAGCATAGAAATGGAATCGCATGTATATTGGCATTTGATGATATTTAACAATATTTACTTATATCTATTATTAAAAAAAATACACTGCAACAACCAAGATATATAAATTATCCTCCGATACCACGACAACAATCATGACTTGGGTGGACGGTAGATTACCCCAAAAAAGGATATTGCACCATATAGTGTTGTGTTTTGACTTGTTCACTCATAAACTTTACACCGTGATTTTAAATAGTCACATGCCTTATTTCAATAAAACTAACTTAAATGACTAACAAAAATAAAGGACAACAGTACATGAGTGAATTTCACCAGATTTTACAATATCACAAACGAAATTATCACTTGAGCTACAAAATTTTCAGAAACCAACTGTTTGCAGCTAATGGTTAATTTGGAGCTTCCCCTCTGACCCAGCAAAAGGAAAACTTGGGGATAGAAAGACATTAAAGAGAAAGGAACTTAGCATAAAAGTATATGAAATATAATTCATCAATCAGGATTCAAATGGTAGGATAGTAACTACCTATGCTTAGTGTTGACATACAAATCAACAAAAAAAGAGGCGCCAATTTGTAAAGTTACCAATTTGCAATGAATTGCAACCAGAGATCCAATTCTTTTCAAATGCCAAAACTTAGCAGATAGTTATCAAATATACTTCAATCACACAATATGAAAACCAAACAAAGCAAGAAGTAGATCAAAGTGAGCCAATATGGCTTGTTATCTTCTTTTGTTGCTTTTTTCTTTCTTTCCCCCATTATATCTCTGATTGTTTGCTCATCCCAGAAGCAATAACAATTAATCTACTTCAACCAGAACAACAGGGTTTCGAGCACAACTTTTTATTGCATGTCTAAAGCTTCCAACAATCAAGGCAAGGAATTTCCTAAGGGCAAAGCAAGTTGATATAGTAAGCACTTTCTGGGCAGTGCACTGCTAAGTGCTGTATGAGAGGACTTTGCGGACATCCTGTGGTGAGGGGTTAGTTTATGAAGTAGTTCCAAGAAATTTAAGTTTCAGAGCATAATAGATAGGACGGCAAGCTGCCGTCTGCTTCAAGCTACTTGTGCTACTTTCAGCAATTAAAAACTAGGTCATCTGATGAGATAGACTAAGCGCTAAAATCAGGGTCAACCCTAAGTATAGCAATATGAGGCATGTGCCTAGGAGCCCCAAATTTATATATATATGAGGCCATCTGATATAAAAGTAAGAATCTAAACTAGCATAGATGGTTAGATAATAAGAATAAGGAAGCTTTATTGAAGTAGATCAGGGATTCGATTTCCTGTCCAAACAAAAATTTTATACACTTCAAATATGGGGGCCACAATATTTTTTTCGGCGTAGGACCCCCTGAATGTCAGGGCCGGCCCTGGCTAAATTCTTTGATCCCCAACCCTACCAGCATGCAGTATTGAGTTCTGGATCTAACACCTACAAATTCCTTCACACTCCGTGCACATTAAGCTTCAATTAGAATATACGCAGACCTCAAAATCAAAGGCAATGAGTGGAACTAACCAAGCCAACCGGCAAATATTTGAGCTGTAAAATATCCCTCTTTAGTCATCACGCATTATACCAGAATCACAAAACTTTAATTTTCAAGCAGCATCCCGGTTAAAGTTAAGCCTGATACGTTGACATAGACAAGATAAAAACAATACTACAATCGAATGAGAGAGATTACTTGCAGTTGGTTTTTATGAAGTCCTTTAAAGTCGATGCTCTCTGGGTGCTCTTAGCTCGACAACCAAAAGCTACGCATAAAGCAGTCAGAATAGCGCTCTTACCACCTAGGCACCCCGGATTATTTAACAGAATTAGAACAGGACGCATATAAAAAGAAGACATTTCAATATACAGTGTCACTACAGATTATCCGACGCGAACTTACTCCCGTTTTGTCCGGTAATGAAATTCACGTAATCGCCAAAGTCGATTTGCAAATTACTGTGACACATAAAGTTTTCTAGGCGAATTTTGGTTATCGTGCCTGCCGCGCCTGACGATCGCCGAAGGCCGCCTGGCGGTACATTGGAAACCCTAGAATCTGCCATTAGCGGTATTCTTCCTGCAGTTCCTCTTCGCTGATAGATGGACAGCGCAGGAAGAGATTTTAAGCTGGCAGCCTTGGTTTCGAGGTTTTCTACTCTCTAGATTTCACTTCTCGATCACCTCGCTCAGTCTTCTGGCGGGAAAAGTGCCGGCCTAGCAGGTGTCGGTAAGCAATTCATAATGTTAATGACTGAACCGATTTTAATTTGTTCAATCAGATGATTAATGGTTTAATTGATGTAGGACTGAATATAATTAGAGTAAGATAAATTTAAATTCGTATTCAACTAGATTAATAAATAAGTTAGATTTAGATTCAACTTAATAAATGAATCAAATTATGATTTTAAAAACCGGATCAGCCAGTCTGATCGATAAATTAAAGAGCTAGTCGGATTTTATATACTAATTCTCAAAATTTTGGAACCAGCAAAAATTAATTGAATCGGTAAAAATTGACCTAACAAACCGGGAAAAAGAAACTATTGAAAGACGATCAAATTTATATATAGATTAATTTTTTTATATTTTAAATTTTTTAATTTAATTTGTACCCCAAATCCAATCAGTCTAAACTATTGATCCAACCACTAAACTTGTGAACTAGTTATGATACTGATTTGATAATCGGTTCAGTTTTTAAAACTATGAATCAGATAGTAAGGTTTGTTTTGTTTAACTTAATGGAAAAGTCAAACTAAACTTTTAATAAACTAAATCGAATTCACTAATCTAAGTTATAAATAATTCAAGCCGAACTTTTTTTAACCTCGAATTCGACTCATTTAATAAACAAGCTTGAAAGTAATGCTCGAGATCACCTAATTTAACTAAACAAACGAGTTGAACCCATAGTTTTAAAAATCGGATCAGTAAGCGAACCAGTATCATAACTAGTTTACTGGTTTAATAGTCAGACCAATTGTTTGAACTGGTCAGACTAGTAGTATATATTAAGTCAAAAAATATAAAATATAAAAAAAAAATAAACTACATATGAATTTAATCAACTCCTAACCGGTTTTTTGACCATTTCGACTAACTCATTTTTGACCAGTTCAGTTGGCCTATTTTTGACCGATTCACATATTTTTACTTGTCCAACCGATTTTAACTAGTTGTGAGATATTAAAAATCAGTACAGGGAATCTAGTCAGTGATCTGACCAGTTCATCACCTAGTATGATCCAATTTTTAAAGCTACAGAGGAACTGAGCTTTTAAGGAATTAAGTCGAATAGTCTGTTAGTCGACTTGGCTCATTTACTACCCTTACTCAAGTATTATACTTTGTAAAAAGAATTATAATTATAGTAAAAAAATGAAGTTTGCCTATTAATAGTTTTAAATTTAAATATAAATTAAACTTGCTTAAATTTATCTAACCAAGTGCTACAATAAAATAATGCATAGACTACCATTTAGGTCTGGTTTTCTTGAACAAATTTTATTGGCCTATTGAGATATGAAATTTTTAAATACCCTTTCTTTAGCATTTTACGATTATTAATGTCATTACTGATATTTTTTCTATGTTGGTATAATCAATATTGTTATCGTTATTATAATTTCTTGGTAAGTATTATCAATATATCATTATTATAGTAATTATTATCATTAATATTCTATTTTGTTTATTAGTATCAAAATTTTTCTTATTTAAATAAGGTCCGAAAATAAGCCAAGAAGAGTAGGCCTTTAATTAAAGTTCAATAATGGTATAAATCTAAGCCTAGTTAGCTAAATACTCATGCCCCAACCCAAAGTTAAAAGCTTTAAAAGGTTAAATACCCTAATAACCACCTTTTATAACCTTACAACTGACATTTATAGTTTTAGAATGAATACTTATGGCTAACGGAGTGTAATATATGCATACGGTCTCCGACATATTTCCATTCTCTATGTCGATTGTCTCTTTCTCTGAATTTCAAGCTTGTTTAAACACTTTGGAAGTAGCTAATTGCACGTCTGCATCTACAAATGAGAAAAAAGGTAGAGCTAAAAGAATAAGACATGAATAAGGGTAATTCGTCTTGATTTTCCCTTTCTCTCTATTATTTTTTTGTCTCTAATTATTTTTCATCCAGATTTAATTTGAGAATTGGTGTGTTATCTAATTTAATTTCACATACTTTCATTTGATACAAAATATGCTCGTCTCTACTACTTGTTCGTTCTTCTACCTCTTTCCCTTTTTATATCAAAAGGATATTTGGAGAACTTGAGGATTTATAAAGTAGTTGGTATCATCGATATTAAAAAACCGAAAATCAAGAAGAGTTGTTTGTAAGGTTTAGTTAGGACAAGAAACTCGTAGCACTGATGAAGGGGAGGAATAAGTATAAACGATAGTGTAAATTTTTTGGGTATTGTCATGTGGAAAACAATGGGTTACAATATGGAAAACATTGAGAGTAAAATTAACTAATTTATCCTTCTCCACCCATGTTACCACTCTTTCACTTTAGGCCTGACTCGCACATCCTTCCTTGGCTTTTATTTCTTCCTCCACGCACTCAAGCCTTCACTTTATTCATTCCCCCCAAATCCTCCCTTGAGTTTCCTTTCTCTCTCATACAACCGATGATGTTTTTCAAGCTAATCCTAGGTTTTTAGCAACCCTAACAAAAATGGAGTGTCTAAGCTATGAAGGAGAGAAAAAAAGGTGATGCTAGTAGCTACGAATCTATCAGTCATCTATCATATATCAATTTCAATCTCAATAATGAGGTGCATATTTGTTTATTATCAACCAGTAGGTTTGGTGGAATGTGCATGGCAACATGAGAAGAATATGGAGGAGACCATGACCAATGTAAGGGATTCAAGTGTTGAAATAATTTGACTATAGAGAATGATTGCCCTGTCCTAACAAAACCAAATAAACCTAGTCTACTTTATTTCACCGATCCACTATATTATAAGGGCATACATACTTAAATGTTAAATGTTTACTAGTGGCTCAAGTGAGTTATACCCTATATGTGAGAATATTAGTAAAGTTGGGTAGCTTTCTCCCATATATGGGGAAAGGGGGAGTAAATGTTACATATAAGTGAGGTTTACTATCTTTATTCCATCTGCGGACAAAGAGGGGGGGGAGTGGTCATATTACAAGTGGTTCAATGATCTCAATGCGACCAAAATAAATGAATTTGTGTGATTACCTAATGATAAACTTTAAATATGATTTTTCTCTTGGATAGTCTCATATCTTGAACATAGATCATTATGTTAACTTATGCCTTGGATGCCCTTTTATATGAATGTTTAATGTTACATTACTTAGTAAGCAACATACTGACCATCTTTTTTTACAGGAGTTGCTTACTCCCACAGGCAAATACCTCATTATTTGTAGGTATATGTTGATTCATTGTGTTTGTTGTACTGAATTGCAATGAGTTGTTTTAAGGGTATGGTTATCTAGATATATCTCTCTCATTGGACTTTTAGTCATTTGTTTTCTATTATGTATTCTTCTCTCTATTGTGTAACCTCGTATCATCACGGGATCGAGTACTTCCAACATATGATCTCTAGCTATGAGTTACTTTTAACCTTGCACTTAACCTAAATAGGTTATTGGGAGCACTTCTTCTACATTGGACATGGCTTAATATCCAGTATTTTATTATTAATGCTTCAATAAAAATAAAAATTTTCAGTTAGCAATTTTTAGGTGTTACACGATGTCTTAACCACATCGTTATACACCTTAACCTTCACAAACCCCACCCAAAACTTTACAACTCTGTATGCAATATCATTACCCACTAGGATAACTCTACCTCGAGTCATCTTATAAGTTCGAGACTAACTATGGTTGGGACAAACATGTTAGGAACACCCAAAATCCAAGAACAACCTATTTGTAATACCCCAAATTTTTAAAACCTAAAATTTAATAATTAAACCCTTATTTGGAGTAATTTAATTATTTTACCTTTGATTTATAAAAATGGATGAGATTATTTAATAAAATAAAATAAATATTTTATTATTTTATCATACTCTTTTTTTATGTAAATAAATTTCCAAACCCATAATTTTATAAATATTATCCTCTTAAATTAATACTTTAAATTTTGACTAAGTTAAGTTAATAAATACTTTTTTTTCATCAACCTAATTTCTAATCCTAACTCAAAAAATTTAATTTATTTTTCTTTGTCACATTTTCCTTTTTCCTTCCCTTTTCCTTTTCTTTCTTTCTTCTTGGGCCGACCAACCTTCTCCTTCTTTTCCCTCGCTAAGCCACCCAACCTTCTCCCCCTTCCTTCTCCTCTCCCCCTGCTTATCCAGCTTATTCTCCCCCTTCCTTTCCTTCGTTCCTTATCTTCTCTCCAATTAGGCCAACCCAACCTTCTCTTCTTCTTCTTTTCTCTTCTCCCTCTCACGGGCCGACCTACCCCATTTCTTCTCTCCCCGCCCAGCCTCCTTCTCCTTTTTCCTTCTTTCCCCTGTGTCAACTAGCCAAACAGCCCCTAACCTGCACCTATCCCGCCTGCAACCTCCTACCTCCCACCTGCACCTGCAACCTTAGTCTTCCCCACTCTCTCCCATCTCTTTCCTTCCATTTTTGACCAAACACCCTTGCAACTCCCCTGCATGCCCCCTTTTTCTTTCCCTTTTCTTCTCCCTGCCACCCTATATGCCAACCTGCAACCCCCCTACACCCACCTGCCCTACATGCCGAGCCTTCCTCCTTCCCTCCTCTCCTCTTCTTTTTCTTCCCCTTCTCTTCTTCTTATTCTCTACCCCATCTCTCCCCCTCAAACCCTTTCTCTCCCTGCCTGATCCCCTTTTCTTCCTTCCTTCCTCTTCTCCCATGTTTTTGCTTCGTCGCCCCTATCCATAGTCTCCACCGCCCAACCGACCACCACACCAGCTCCCCTACCTCCTCTATTTCCTCCCTGCACCACCCCAAGCAGCCACCCCAAGCCCATGCAGCCAACTCCCCCTTCATTTTCTTTTCTTCTCCTCTCGACCCACACTTTGCATGCAACCTTGTGCCGCCTGTTTCTCCTCTTCCATCTCCACTGAAGCCACCCTTTGGCCACTTGACACCCCCCACCACCTCCCTACCTCACCTTGCTAGAACTCCCCTCCACTTTTGTTCTCCCCTTCTTCCTCATCTCCCTCCCTTCTTTGCACCTTCTTTCCAACCACCATCGATGTCATCTCCACCACCCTGAATCACCACTCTCCTACCCCCAGCCACCACCTACGCCCTGCCACTCCTCCTACACCTAACAATTACCTTAACTCCCCTCCATCACTCCCTTAACTCCCCTTACCCGAGACCTTCTTCCCCCCTTTGTCCAAACTAACCTCTTCCACCCCATCCCTTATTGTGTGCATGCATTCTCATGCTGCATGGGCAACGTGAGTGTTGTTGCATATTTTAAGGGTATTCAATAATTTTTTGATATATAATATAGTTAGTAATAATAGCATTTAATAATCCCTTTTTATAAAAAAATATTCTTTTAATTATATACTACTAATATGCTAATTGTGATATTATTTTTAGGTACAATTTTTTCTAATCAAAGCATAATCTTTTAAACCATGATACCAATAAATTTTGGTTGTTGCCGAAAATAAGGTAATCATTATACCTTACTAAAATGTGTGGATCTACATATGTTAGCACATTAGGGCTTTGATATATGTTTTGTGTATATATGATGCATTACTAATCATCTCATGATTTTTAATGTTATATTGAAAGGTAGAAGAAAAGTATGATATATTATATGAAATGTGATATGTGTGGAAATAATGTTTAAGAATGGGGTTTGATGTTAATAACGGTGTTATGTGCATATGCATACTGATGCAGGAGCATACATTGAACATAATGATTGTCATATTCATTATAATCCTCAAGGTAAGGATGATGATTTAGCTTTCTTAATATTAGAGCTTATCATGTTAAATATTCTTGATAATTCTAATATGCTTAACAATAAAAACCATTCAAGTTATTCTTGTAGGTATGTTATATATTTGCAAGAAGATGATGTTCATACACATTGATGTGTACAAGTATTCCAAGGCATGCAAGGCTATGACATACATGGAATGATACATTACAACAAGAGATAAAGTGATGATATTCATTATTTGTATAAACTTGTTGTAAACCCTAACCCTAAGTATATTTTATGTAAGTTAGGGTATGGCTATAATTTCATGTATGTATCTTAGTCAATTGTATAGCTTTGTAATATTAATCCTTAGTATCATTTAACCAATGATATTATGCTTTGGATTAAGGTTAATATGGGCTTAATTCAACCATGATTAATGGGCTGAGTTAAGGGACTAAACTCGGCTGGTTTAAGCTAGTCACCACCGAGCTTATTCCTTCTCCTATATATACCCTTTGTGCGCATGGTTTGTGGGTAGAATTGAATAGAATTGATTGAAATTTTTTTTTTATAAAACTTTGAGCAAGAGAGCTAAAGTATAATCCTCCCTTTTGGGTCTACATTGAGCAAGGAAGATCTGGGATAATCCTTCCTCAATACTATCTTCAAGTTAACACATTTGAAGACCTTCAAATATGCCGAAACACCTTCATCTTGTAACCGCAAGTTATTCGTCTATAATCCACCAAATCACTTCATTATTTTTGCATTAGATCGTGGGTGACAGCTTCTAATACAAATTTTGATCCAACCTTCTGTTACTTTGATAAAAACCACATCATTTTTGGTATCAAAGCTTCATTTGTTCGAAGCTGATACAACTAGTGATTTATGCCGACCTGAAATCGTGTTGTGCTCTTTCACCAAGAACTCCTTGGTTACTCCACCATTTTCTTTTAATTCTTGATTCTTGATGAACTTATTTAATTTTTCTTGAATTTATTGCTCTAAGTTCTTGCAATCTTGCAAGGATCTTGTTGCATTTTCTCTCAACTTTCCACATAAAATACCAACAGAGTTTGAACTTTCAGCAACACCAGTTTGGTTCGTCTGTTTGCAATGATCATGTGTGCCTCTCCAGCACTTGATTTCTATTGTATTCTACTCTCTATTAGTGTGTGATCAAGTGTATAACAATCCCTTTCCAGTTCTCTTCGTGCAAGCAAGAAGAAAATCTTCAAAGTGTTTGACATCCCAGGATAGTTCTCATTCGCCGAGAATGACCTGGAACTTGCATGCCATGTATTCAATTCATTTCTCATCAATTTCCCTCAAGAAATTATTCCATCATCTACCTCTGGATCTCCTCTACATTTCACATGAAGACTTAAACACGAATCTCCCACTAGAAGACAAGTTTTTGTTGAAGATATAGAAACATGTTCTATGGTTTTATGTGAAGCCTAAGATTGGCCTGGAACTTGCAGACCCAATATTTGATTCACTTCTCATCAATTTCTCTCAATAAACTAGTCCATCATCTACCCCTGGATCGCCTCTGCATTTTCTATGAAGACTTCAACACGAAAATCCCATTGGAAGACAAGCCTTTATTGACATCACAGAAACATGTTCTATGATTTTATGTGAATCATTTTCACATCTATTACTACTAACCTTTCATTGTTTGTGTGTACCTACGTGCAGTGCCTAATCTTGGGGCTAAAAGATCTCCTTTGTTCCTAGATAAATACTGCAGGTATTGTTTGATATTTTCTTTAGAATTAGAAATTGGTTTGTGCTTTGTTTGGTTGTAAGCAAAATAAATCCAGCACCTACATTTGTGGAAGATATATTGTGTGCATCAAGAAAGGTTGTGTGTCGACCTTCACCATGGCTAGTGAAGAGGTGTGTGCCATGGTTGAGTCCATAAAAATCCTCACCACACGCATGGATGCCCAACTACAAACTCAAAACACATTACAACATCAACTCCAAAGTGTAGAAGCAAAGTTGGCCGACCAAGAGAAGTATAAGCCATGGCAACCTCGAATGGAAACCACACATGATAGTGTGGAGGGGAGAATGAAGCTGATTTACCATGCCAAGAATGGACGTGGACCTTTCAATATTTCTTATCATGAAGATGGAGAAGACGAGGCAAATTATTTTGGCTCAAGCAACCAAAGAAGAGCACCTACATTCCATGTAAGAAATCCACACCATGAAGATCAAGGTATTAAACTTGAACTTCCTGAATTTTATGGTGATTTGAATGTGGAGTCATTTTTTGAATGGTTGCATGATATTGAGGCTATTTTTGAGTTTAGAGAATATGATGATGATAGAAAGTGCAAATTAGCTACTTTAAAGTTCAAAAGTTAGCTTGAATTTGGTATGATAACTTAAAGCAAACTAGAGAAAGATAAGAGAAGTCTAAAATCAAATCTTGGGAAAAACTTAAAAAACACTTAAGAAAGAAATTTGAATCTAGAGAGTATGAACAAGATATGTATGTTAAAATGACTACTGTAAGCCAAGGCTTATTTAGTGTAGAAGAATACACTAGAAAGTTTGAAAGACTAGCCCTTATTTGTGATGTTCATGAAAGAAAAGAACAAAAATGTGCTAGATACTTATGTGGCTTGAATAATTTAATAAGAGACAAAGTTGATATGTGCTCTTATGACTTTATAAAATTGGTTATGAAAATAGAAAGACAAACCAAAACAACAAAAGCCTATGTTAAGCCTAATGCTTCTACTTCAACTAAACCCTATTCTAACACCTTTACACCTAAATTAACATTTTCATATGATAAAAAGAATAACAATGATGATAAAGGTAAAAATAAGGTGGTTGAAATGGCTAATAAACAATATTTTAAATGTAAAGGATATGGAAATTTTGCTAGATATTGTCCTAACCAAAGAGCCTTAACCTTACATGACATAGAAACACATGGAACCATGTAGTGATGATGATGAATTAGAAGTTGAATCTCCTAATGAAATATTAACTATGGAAGAAGAAGAAGGATACCCCTGCTTTGTAATTCAAAGAGTCTTGCAAATACAACCTAGTATCACACCTACTCAAAGAGAAAAGATTTTTAAAATTAAGTGTAAAATAGGTGATATGGTTTGTAGACTTATAATTGATAGTGATTCATGTACTAATGTTGCCAGTGAGGCTATGGGTAAGAAAATTGGTTTGGAAACTAAAAATCATCCTAAACCCTATTCTTTACAATGGTTAAACAAGGATAAAGGAGCTAAAGTAAACAAAAGAGCTTTAATCACATTTTCTATTAGAGACTATCATGATGAAGTTCTATGTGATGTTTTACCTATGGATGCTTGTGGATTACTTTTGGGTAGACCATGGCAATTTGATAGAAAAGCAACTCATGATGGGGTAACTAATGAATATGTGGTGAAAAAGGAAAAACAATTATATAGGCTCAAACCTTCTTTATATGATCATATGCCCTTAAGTGATGATAAAAATATATTATTTTTACATGAAAAAGCTATGGAAAAATGTAGAAAAAAAGAAGGAATTTGTTATGCTTTGGTTTCTAAAGATTCTAAACCTAGAAAACAACAAATTGAAAATCCTAATTTGATTAAGTTACTTGATGAGTATAATGATGTATTTCCTGATGACTTACCTCCTAGATTACCACCTAAAAGAGGTATAGAACATGCTATTGATCTTGTTCCTGGTATGCCTATCCCTAATAAACCGGCTTATAGATGTAACCCAGAAGAAGCTAAGGAATTACAAAAACAAATACAATAACTTATAGATAAAGGATTTGTGAAAGAAAATATGATTTTTTGTATAATCCTTTCAAATACTGCTTATGTCAAGTTTATGACTTATTTTTAGAAAAATTTATGGAATATACTTAGTGTGTATGGTGTGAATCCTAACATGCCTATTAACATGATTCCGTTAAAAAAAGGTGAATTGCAAAACTTTGAGCAAGAGAGCTAAAGTCTAATCCTCCCTTTTGGGTCTACATTGAGAAAGAAAGATCTGGGATAATCCTTCCTCAAAAACTATCTTAAATCTCGACATATTTGAAGGTTATACAAATCTGTCGAGTATCTTCAACGTGTATCTTCAATTTCTTCGTCCATAATCCACCAATTCACTTCATTCTTTTTGCATTAGATCGTGGGTGACAACTTCTACTACAAATTTCAATCCAACCTTCCGTTACTTTGATAAAAACCACATCACATACTATGCTAAGTAAATATTGACACTTGTAGTAGAAATAATACTAATATGAGCCTTAGGGGCATTTTGGTTATTTTGACATATCATAATGTTTGCACTTAAATGAGATGCTTAATGTGTTATAATTGATGTTAAAAAAGAATATGAAAGTTTGGTGGAGTATAAGTATAAACATTAGTAGAAATATCCATTTTTATAGTCTAGTGGTAATTTGGTAATTTCCATGTACAGGGTTGATTATTATAGTGAAAAAGTATGCAAATGTTTTGGGATGTGGAAAATGACGATAAGAAGTTGTAGCATTAAAAATACTTGTTCCCTTATGAAAAATGTTATTTTATGTTCTAGGAGCATATTGGTAATTTTATATGTTCATAAAGAGTAACCTAAATGAATGTGCATGGTAGGTGATAATGGGTATTAAGAATAATAATAAGGGTTTTGTGGTGTTAAATGATGCATGTGGGCCGTGGTTGTTAATATTTTACATGCTAGGGGTATTTTAGTAATTTTACACGAGAAAGTGGTAATTTGGTAATTTTACAAGTAAGAATGGTAATTTGGTAATTTTATAAGTAAGAAGGGTATTTTGGTAATTATAAAAGTAAGAAGGGTATTTTGGTAATTTTACAAGTAAGAAGGGTATTTTAGTAGTTTCGTAGGTAAGAAGAGTATTTTATTAATTTTGTAAGTAAGAAGGGGTACGTTGGTAATATTGCATGTAACATGAAAATTGGTTTAATAAACCTTCATAATAAGTAATAAGTGATGATAAATGAGAGAATAAGGGTTTATAGCTTTAATATCACTTATTTAAGTATAATCACGTATATTATAAGGCTAGGGGTATTTTAGTAAATTAGAGTATATCATAATGAGTATGCATGGTTTAGGGTTGAATGGGTAATTAAAGGTGTGTTATGATGTTAATTTCATAATTATGTAAGAGGTGTCTTAATTGTTAATTATGTATGGAAATGTGTGTTGGTTGTTCTAGAAGTGCATGTTAGGGTTTATGTGTAAATGATCCTTTGGTGTGTATGGTACTCTACTTTCATAATTAGTAGAATAATCATGATATGTTGACCTATCATGGTTTGTTGATTAATAGAAATGAATTATGTGATGGAAGTGGATGATAAGAGGAAGCCTTAGCCTTAGAAGCATTTCGGTCATTTTGATCTAAAGTGCCTAATTAAGTATTGGAACATAGGATGGCCTTAGTAGACTATTTAAGTTAACATAGACAATAATACTAATAATGATTACTTAAAAATAATGGAAACAATTGAAAATGATGTATGTGATTGATGTGTTTCTCGTGGTCACCTTAATCAAGACACTAATATTTAAAGTGAAAGACCTCGAGATCGAGAATGGTGACTCTTTAGATGTCACTACCCTAAAGATGAGGTATAGACCATGATTATTCTGGATTTTGGTGGTGTGTCTTAGTACCCCAGTCAAGCCCTACACCTTACTCTATTTAGCTCTACGGATCTATATAGGGGGTATGCATACTTATGGATTAGGATTAGGTGTCCTTATAGATAGGGTATTGTGTGTCTTCATGCATTAGTGCTACCAAGGTACATTTACATCCCTAGGTTGATAGTTGGAAGGGTACCGTGTTACTTGTATGAGCTAGTATAAATGGTGTACCTTTGTGTCTTAGGGTTCATGATCTACCCCTCGAGTTAAATAAATAGAATTGGTATGCTAATTAAATGTGAAGACATTGATCATTTATAGTGGTACACCGTGTAGGTCGGGACCATATGACTTATATCATTTGTATCGGTCCACCAGTTATAATAGTGGACAAGTGCCTATTGCCTTGAAGATTGTATATGTTAACTGTTCCACCGGTTATAATAGTGGCTAGGTCTGTGTTGTCTTAGAGATTGTATATGTTTACTGTTCTACCGATTATCATAGTGGTCAGATGCATTTTTCCCTAGAATTGGATATCTTGTGCCCATTCTACTAGTTATAATAGTGGGGTTCCCTAACCCACGTGGATATAATCTAAGAGATGATTATGATTAATTTTTAATTAATGGATTAAGTCCAAATATTGTTGATTATACCATTATGATATGATAGTAGCCCTTGGTGCTTACCTTGAAATTGAGTGGTGGTATATATTGATTGAGTATAATGTTGGACACTTATACTACAAAGAGCTTCACTTGGATGCTCTCTTAGTTGGTGTTGTTAATGCTAAGTGAACAATACTTGTGACATATGATTCTTGAAGTACGAATCCATCCTAATATTTCTCCTTCCATGTATATGTGTGATCTACTGTTCTCATGTTTGGATCGATGTGTTGCATGCAGGCTCTAACTTTTAGTTCTATATAAATGGTCACTCAGTACCATAGTATTGAAGGGTTCCTTTTGTGGCCCCCTACCTATTCAATGGGCAATGTGCTTTGTAGGTTATCTCGTAGGTGTTATTTAAGCTTTATTTTTGGGTTAAGAACGTAGGACTATTCGAGAAGCTTTTAGGGTTTTCCCTTAAACTTTTGTATTCCCTTGTTTAATGATATTTCTTTTATAACTACTAATAGTGGATTTTATTCTTGCAATGTATTTAATACGCCACTCTAATTTAATTTTGTAACCTTGGTTTTGTGTAAAATTGACTCTTTTCTTTTTAACCATTATCACTTGGTACTAGAACAGTAGAAAGAAATTGGTCTGGTACTAAGTATGACATTAGCATCCCCGAAATTGACTATATTTGATTCTACTCAAATTTTAATAAAACGAAAGTTTTCAGTAGTGAATTTTGGAGGTGTTATACTATTAGTCATCTTGGCTTGTCTATTAATGTTTGTCAATAGGTCACTATCGCTATCGTCTTAGACAATATCATCATCATCCTTTGAACCATATGACCCATCAAACTTATTATCATGTCTTCTATTAGGGAAAAACTTCCTAATATAACCTTGCTTGTTGCACCCATGACACATAAAAATCTTGCATCTATTATTTGATTTTAATTAGGACTTTTTATAGTCACTGAACCTGTGTTCTTGAGCTCTTCTCTAATTATAATCCTCTCATTGTGAGAGTCCCATGGACTTATTTGAATCAATTAATGTTCAATAAGTTCTCATTGAAGTAGGATGGTCTTGACATCATCTATAACACCCCCTATTGAAAAACTTATTTTTAAAAACATTGTAGAAGTGGAAACACAAATCCAACCTGTGAAAAATGGGGTGCTACTGTGCTACCATCGTATATAACATAAGATAGGCACCTCACCGTCTACTTCACTCTAGACACAATGCTAAGTATCTGACCAATGAAAAATACAAGGGAAAATAGAGTGTGCAAGGTAAGAAAAATCATCGTTTATAACCGAAGGCTACATACGCCCAAATCCGTACTAGACATGTATAAAGAAAATGCTTAATTGAAGCAAATTGATTTCAACAGAATACGCTATGGTCACTCAAAGACCATAGAAAAGTCTCTAGGAAAGTGTATGCTCAACAACCCAACATTTCTGATAGGAGGATGAACCACTCACTAGTCATCATTAGGAAACCTATAACAAACCTCATACTTGTGGGATTGAGCAAGGGATTGCCACAACAACCACATCAGTATGCATACATATTAATCTACCAGCATCATGTAGATCCCGATACAAGCAAGGCCCGCATGACATACTCATGGTACAACTAACCAAAATGTGCACGTGACTTTCCTGTTATGTCATTCATGTATAATCACATAGGTCATTAGAGATATGAGTGGATCCATTTAATCTTGTGTAGTTATAATCATACCAGAATACAAGGGTATACAAACTTTTAACATGCATATTTTCTACCTACGAAACATGAATTACTTAGATTATCCTTTGGGTAGCAGATAGAGTATAACTTGCATGGTAATGAGGAAATCAGGTTTATATATATGACTTCCTAACCATGGATGGATCATGAGCATAAGAATAATAGATCATGGGATAACTCATGGAAACATTCCAAAACATAGGCAAGTACTACAGTAGCCATTCTAGAGGAACATATGATTAGCACAAAATTCCAAGTAGGTGAGCATGATTTATACTACATATTCATAGCTTAAACGAGGTGTGAGATATTGGGTATTCATAAAGCAAAGTGAGTATCATGCTATAAAATAGCTAAAATCATATAAAAAGAGATGACCTTTTACTCCTTAGATCTCATTGTAGTCATAATTTTTGCTTTAGGTAAAAATATAATTCCTTTAAAAAATCCTTGAGCAATAAGTGAGTATATAGTTTTTTTACCCAAGTTATTGAGAAATAGGTGGGATAATTCCCATGGCCTCCCAATACCATGGAAGTCATCCAAATAACTGGACATAAAGTCCTAGCTCATGTTAAGGAACCTAGTGGACATAAGTCCAGTAGCTAATTAAGGATCGAATAATTCAGACCTCTTACGGTGCTCATTCTACTTTAAGTGATTAGTGTCTTATTAGCTCGGGAATGTCATTTCACATAAAAGGCCCACATTAATATCACACCAAGAAACAAGCCTTTTTAATTCAATTCACCCATATAGGGTTCTCACATCATCCAGTGTTTCTATTTAGGGTCTCTTCAAGTGATTATTTCAATACACGATCCATTATGCCAAATGGTGGAATTATTTAATATTAATAACACCCATAATAGTTCAAGCCAACCATTTAATTTCCATTTATTACCTTTTTCATAATTCAACTCTACATCATACCAAATCAAAGTCATAGTTAATCGCTTAATCATAGTCTTACCCGTTTATTAGAGGACGTTCCAAGTAATTTTCTAAGGCCAAAGGTGAAGGTCCAGTTATAGGTCAACTAGAGTCAGATCCTAACTCACAACTGTTTATTCATTTATTTCAGTAGCTATGTGAAATCATTAATTTTAGGTTAGGTTAACTCAAGGCCACCCTATATGCTCAAGTCATCTTCTTTTATCTTTGCTAAGTTATTTTACTTACAGGGTTCTCATTTTAAGGTAATGATATAAGTCATTAAAGGTCTATTACCTATCATTTTGATCCATTACATCAGTCCTAACCATAGGAATATTCCATTATTAGTCATCTGATTAGCTATTCATGTTATAGTCAGGAAAAGGGTTAAATGCTACACTAAGGTAAAACATTGATCAACTAGGATAATTTTCTTTTTATTGTCTTTAGTCCATTAATTAACTTCGATAATCTAGATAATTTCATAGCTATTAGCATATTAGGTCATTATCCAAGCATAAGAAATTCAAACATTACATTTGGGAAGAAAATAGGTGAGAAAAGAAAGACTAGTCGAAGCTAGTTGATTGGTTTCAAAACCAATAGATGGATCTCATTGACCAATTGGTTGGTTTCATGGACCAATCAATTGGTCAGTGTGTTGCCATCCTTCCAGTGGTGGTGAATTAGTTAATTGGTTAACCTCACCAGTCAACTCATTTGAAAACCAATCGATCATTTGGCTATATTAGAGTTGTTGACCAATCGGTCGACTATTCTAGGAACCAATCAATTAGTGGTTGAAGTAGTCAATTGGTTTAACTTGAGTCCAAAACCACCGAAGTTACATACTAACCAGTTGATCTGTCTTGGAGACCAGTTGACTGGTTTGGGGCGAAAGCAACCCCACAAAGCACAAATTACACATGGTTAAATTCCATAACTTTACCCAATCAAATCTAAACATTAATATTAGGTCATTCTAGGTTCTCAACAACAATATTCATAAATTAGCATGCGAAATACCAAAATCATGCTAGGAATTTTAGCAAATCATGCTTGCATTTTATGAACTTTTATTAGGAAATAGTGCATAACATTTTCTTCTTACTAGGCCATCATGCAACAATTTACTCCACATGTCACGTATATCATTGTCACTCAAGACACCCAGATTATAAAGGAGATTTTGAATCTAGAATCATAGACATGAGATTTAGGAATACGAGGCTTTAAACCAAGTTTCCTACCAGTCCATTCATTCATTATATACAAGCTAGTGTAGGCACATTGTCATCTCTACACAGCAGGATATCACAGACCTATAAAGCATATAGTATACTTACCCATACCATTTCTACAATAACAATGAAGACAATGATTTACCTTAAAAGAGTTGAGCAACACACCAAAAGAACATAAGTCTCTGAAATTCCAAACCTTTTTCTTACACTAAAACACCTTTCAAAAATAGTTTAATTAAAACTCATTAAAAATCTCTTTGAAATTGTGCAAAGAAGATTTAATGAAATTAGAGACCTAGGAGAGAAAATTAAACAAAAACCCACCTTCCAAATAGGAAAAACTGAGAGCACCAGGGATGAAATTTCACCTTCACTATTTTCCTCAATTTAACCCCGTCTTGCTTAAAATAAAAACAAGAAGGAGATAGGGAGAGGATTAGAAGAGGAAAAGAAGATTAGAGAGGGGAAACTAGCAAAGTAAGTGTGAAGGAAAATAGGGAAATTTGGAGGTTAGGAAGAAGAGAAAAAAAATGAAGACTTTAAGTTCGAATTACCAAGGTTTTTTGCTGAAAGGAGAAGGGCGAGGGAGTTTATAAATTGAGACCCCCAAACCCCAGTTTGAATTAAATATTCAAAGTGTAGGTTTTCAAAGTTTTAAAGCTAACATTTCTACCTTGATCTAATTTGGTGAAACTATAGGATTCTAGGTAATGTGCCTCAAGAATTTCAAACACGAGAAGGGAATTATGATGAAAATGGACGAGAATCAAAGTTTAGTAAATCTATTGAGATTTTAGGCACATATAATCTATTCAAGAATCTTGTAGAAGATAGAGAAAGTAGGGAAGAAGAAAAATGAGCCAAGGGCATAAAATTCACTTCTCATGAATTCCTTCCTTGTGAATCCGTTGAAAATAAGTAAAATAAGTTAATCAAGATCAGAATTTTCCTAAAAATTAAAAACAAACTATTCAAAATGTAGTTATAATGTTTGAAAAGTTTTGGGGAAAGATTTGTAGGAAAAATCAAGTTTGAAGAACAATTAGGTCAGTCAAATCAATTGACTAGTATCCCAAACCGGTCAATCAGTTCATCGAGTTTCAAAAATCAAATTCAATGGAAAAAATAGTCAATTGGTACCTCAAACTAGTTAATTGATTTCTTGATGAAACTAAGTATTTTCCCTAATTTAAATCAAGCTTATCCAAGAACCATATCAATCTTAAACACACTTCTAAAACAAGATCAAACACACTAGGATCTCCATTAAACACCCAAATTAGTACACATTAAGGACTCTAAAAAGTGAGTTATTACATCATTAAGAACCAACTCATACTTTCCATAAAATACAATCTCACAAAAATTCCTACGTTTTGAATTGCTTTTAAAGGTTTTCGAAGTTTAAATCTTCGTTATTAAGTTTTTCCTCTTTAGTGGGAAAGTTTACTAAACATTAAGTCATTAATACCTTTGAAATGTGGCATGAACAAGAATTTGAGTTAGTGTACTCTATAAAATGTGAATTTTATATGTGTACATGAGAGTTTGGTTTTTTAAATGATTCATGTTGAATTAATTAATAATTATGACAAAAAGACTTGATTTATGGGAAATAGGGTCGATTTACTAGATTATAAAGCACGATTAAGTTTATGAGCATGTTAAATCTTAATATTTTTCCATGACGTGTTATGGTTTGTATGCGCTAAGATTTTAGATTATGAATCAAATGTAAAATGTATGTTATGTGTTGTCTATGAGCAAACTGGTTGACTTGTTAAGCTAAACCAATTGATTAGTCCTTATAATAGTCATTTGGTTGGCAAAAACTAACTGATTAGATGGTTTTTGATGATTGTGGTTTCTGTCTACTTAAATCCATCAATTGGTTTGTTAGAGTCAATCCACTTGTCTTAGAATAGTCGATGAGTCTAATTAAACTGACTAACTTGTTTGAGGGAATTTTGGAGTTTAGCTAAGACACATTGATCAGCTGTTTCAGCCAGAGTGGGCTATTTTGTTCTATTAGACTTGCAAGGCTTTGATAATGTGCACAAATGCTATAGTATGGTCCTTTAATGATGAAAACACATATCTTAGCATGAATTAACTAACCTATTGGATGGATTAAAGGGATTACAATTCATGATATTCTTATTTAGTGCCTTTAGAAAACTTTAATGAGTAAATTGGAATAACTGTGCTATAATGATATTAATAAATGGGATAATCTAGATTTTGGCATAAATGGATTACCTTAATAGGTTGATTTGAACTTGGCTAAGCATTACTAGAAATCCCACCACATGGTTGGAGGGTAATGATGGACAAGATGGAATGAGTATGTGGATGTATTACTTGTATGCTATATGAGCCTTGTATGATTATATAACCTTGGAAAATAACATACTAATCACATAGAGTGGAAGATAATTGAATTATGCATAGGTCTTGGTTACTTAATCCTTGATTAGCTATCAGGGGTTAGTACGCCTTTGGGAAAGATCCTAATAGATTCTAATTCCTTACCTACTCTAGATATTAATGATATACTATAGGGTATCAATAGTAAAGGGTTTGGTCATCTAGATGAGTTATTTGGCTTCAGTAGGACTTTATGTCCATTGGTGGGTACTTGGATTCGGCCAAACTTTGTGTCATTTGGTTTTGATAGGTTCCATGGTATGTGAGACCATGTGGTGGTAAGCAATCCATTGCTTAATAAGGATAAGAATAAGAATACAAAAGAGAATAATAATAAAAATAAGAAAAAGGGTGTGAATAAATAAAAAGGATAAAGAAAGGGAAAGAGAAATCATGGCTTATAAATAAATGACCTAATGAATTATGCAAGATTGTAAAATATACCTAATGAGATATTATGTGAATGGATGGCAGAAGCCCTGATAAGTTTATTTGGATAACTTACTTATTTAATTGTATGTTTCTATCCATGATGTCTATGTTACGTCGATAAGCATGATGTGTCCTAAATTATCTATGTCGTGTATGGCATGAAGTCTTGATGTATTATATGACCATAATATAGCATGTATATCTAATTGTATGGTATAAGCATGATATATGTTCAATATGACCTTGTATTCTTATGACACCCGATGAGGAGGTAACCTGGATTACTCATTACAAAGCATATTAATATGCCTATTTCTTTGGTCTCTTGATCAATCCCATGAGCGGAAGGCCATGTGTAGGTTTTTAAGGATGGATTGTACTAGGCCTACCTCATTTTAGGCTCGAGGATTGAGAGCATGGAAATCTAGAGACTATTGTTTGGTGCTTAATTGACCAGGGTTGGGGCTACGCCCTACCTTTGTTTTCTGGCCATTGTAATTTTTCACTTCATTTTAATATTCTTTCATGTATTTGAATATTTCAAGGATTGTTAATGCCCTATTTTGTAATTTTTTTCTTTAGTATATATATATGCCATGTTTTTTGCACATTCTACTAATGTTTTGATTGTTTTGGTTTCTTAGCCTTGCTAACACCCATCCTATGATAAGTACGATGGTAGCATCCCATTTTTCCTATATGTATTTGGTATTTTTTTTGCTTCCACTACTTTAAAATGAAAATTTTCATTAGAAAAAAATGGGGATTTTACAATTTCATTAAAGCTAGTGGTCATTCATCATTGGGGAATTATAGGCACTTGATAACATTTTTTCCATTATCAACTAGAGGTGCACATGTGAAAATAAAATATTTAGGGCATCAATCCTCATCCTTGATCCATTTATTTTTTACTCGTTGCCTCTAATAAATTTCATCCAGCCTCAAGAGTAGCCAAAAATTTTTATTAAGGTCTTTTCTTTGGGTTATAGCATCATCAATTTGGGTGTTGTACTATAGATGAAGGAATGAAACATTAGCTTCATCAATATCTACTCTTAAGTATTCCGTATTTTTGTTTCTTTTATTTTAATAGTAAGGGTAGCCATTGTCTTAGTTTGGAAGGAAGGGATGCCATGGTAGAAATATCATTCTTTTAAACATGAGTACGTGTGCCTTGATATTAGAGGTGTGTAGTCCAAAATGCTTCAAATCTTTTAGAATTTTAGCTTCATTATGTGGGTTGTCAAGTATAGGGAGAAGTGGAGAATGATCACTACACATCATAGGAAGTAAGGAGATAGGGGAATTAGGGAAAATACAGAACCAATCACTTGTGGAAAAAGCCTTTTCCATTCATTTACAAATATTTTATCCCATCTATATTTTGTTGGGCCAATTGAACGTTATATCAATGACTCCAAGATCTAAAAGTCCATAATGACTTATCATTTGGGTTAATGCATTTGGAGAGATTCATTGTGTTTTAGCCTCCTTTTTTGTTTGTATAGGCCGAATAGATACTTGATGGGTTTGTACCTAATTCTTCCATTTTTGATAACAGAATTTTAGTTAATTAAAAAAAGAAGGAAAAAAAAGGCTACTATGAAGGAATATAAAAGTAGTTCATAAATGGAGTCCATATATAAAGTAAACCATGATCGGAAATTATAAGTGGTGATCATGGAAATTTAATGATTGAATGATATATAATGAAACATAATATCTCATATAACGATTGCAATAGAGAGAACCAACATAATAATATAAAAAATTAATAGAGGAGCTTTAGAGATTTCTATAATCACCAGAAACTTCAATAAAAGCATATTAATAGACGATATAGACTATTTTGGAGGCATGTAAAGGTGAAAAAATTTAAAAGAAGAAACTAATTTAATCCATCTCAAATATAAGTTCTGAGCATGATTTTAGAATGAGAAATAAATGTATCCCCTTCTTAACTGGAGAGATTATTAGGTGAATCGTATGCACCAAGTTTTTTTCATATATAATGCATCTAACTAAAATGAATCAACAAATTTTGTATATATTTTAAAATTTTTGACTCAACAATTTTAGTTTTTTATTATAATTAATAGTAGCTTAAATACCATGGTGACTAGTTTCATATAATGAAAATGGAAATAATCTTGTAAAATAAAATGGAAGAGATAAAATGGATGGACAATTGTTTAAAAAGTTATCAAATTAAAAACACACACTCACACACTACTAAAAAAAACATCCATTTTATTATATAAAACTACTCTCTTTATTTAACAAAACTACTATTAAATTCATATAAAACTAAAATTATCAAGTTCAAAATTTCAAAATTTATACAAAACTACTTGTTTCATTATATATAATTGGGTGCACCACATCTAAAAATTAATATGGGGTAATTGTTACATGTAATAACATCTATCCTAATTTTATGTGGCTTGATATGACATGTAACACTTTTACTTTTTACTACAGAAAAAATTTGTTTTAAAACATTACAGAAGAAAAAAATACAAATCCAATCTATTAGAAATGGGGTGCTACCACTGTATCAAATAAGATAGGCGCCTCAGCGCCAATCTCACATTAAAGACAAGACTAAGTATCCAAATAATCAAACACAAGAAAAACTAGAGTGACCAAGAAAACATTTAGAGATCGGAAGAATCAAGGTTTACAACATAGGGCTACGTAGGCTCAAATTCCATACAAAGATATATTAGAAGAAAAAGTTGACTAGAATAAATTAATCTCAAATGAAAAATGCCTAGGTCACTCAATGACCATAAAAGAAGGTCTCTAGGAATGCATATGCTCAATAACCCAACTATTTGGAGAGAAGGATAGACGATTCACTGTTCATCCTCAGGAAACCTGCACCAAACCTCCTTCTTTTGGGATTGAGTAGGGGATTACCATAACAACTCCATTAGTATGCATATATACTGAGAAAATCAATATGCCAGTATCATGTAGGTCTTAGTACAAGCAAGAATGACACAACATGCTCATGATATGACCTATCAAAATGTACATGTGATTCTTCTACTATGTCATTCACTTACAACCACATAAGTCATACAAGACATATTTTGATCCAATGGAATATGCTTAATCATAATCATACCAGCATATGAGGGTATACGAATTATAAAATACATACCACCTTCTTAAGGAACATGGATTACTTAGATTATCCACATAGTAATGGTTAGAGTATAGCTTGAAGGGTAATGTGAAATCATAATTACATATATGACTTTCCAACCATGGATTCTTACAGCGGATGGATCATGAGTATAATAGCAATATATCATGTAATAATTCATGGAAAAATTTCGGAAATACAAAAACGTACCACAATGGGGCATTCAAGGGAAATATATGATTGGTATAGAATTTAAGGATGGTAAATGTGAGTTACACAACATATTCACAATTTAAGTGAAGAGTGAGTTCTTTAGGTACTTATAGGGCAAAGCAAGTATCATATTAGCAAAATAATCATATCAAGATCGAACATCGAATCATATAAGGCCAATTAATATTTATTTTGGTTTCATCTTGGTTATTATTTTGTGTTAAGTGAATAAAGAACTCCTTTACAACTGTAACACCTCTATTTTTTTACTACCAATTTTTTTTTTTAAAATAATTGTTGAAGTAGAAAACATCTAGGAAAAACGGGGTGTTACCGCTATACCTAACATAGGATAGACATCCACCGCCTACCCTATATCAGATACAAGGCCAAACCATTTAAACGCTTAAAACAACAGAGTGAAAAAATATTAATTTAATTAAAAAATTCCAAAAGTGTTTACATCAAAGGACCCTAATAGGTTCTGATCAAACTATTACAAAATACATATGAATAAATTACTGGGCAACAAAAACATAAGTTAGGGCATGGTACCCAAATTAAAATCATGTTCCACCATGGATCCCACTAGATACTCCTAGATGTCCTTACTCTCAAACCTCGACCCAATTGAGGAAGGCCATTTACTAGCCATCCTCAAAGACCTGCATATTATCATCTGATCATGGGAATGAGTAGGTGACCGAGCAAATGGACATATTAGTACGCTACATATTGAGTAAGCTAAGTTGCTCCCTCAATGTACACAAATATGCCAACTTATCATATAAGAAGATAGATTACAACATGCATCATGATAAGACTATATATAAAATAGAAGTGCAAAAAGAAATACTAGCATTCATAAGAATACATCATGCTTAGATTTACAACCTTCTCACAAAAAACGCTTACATAAGTAGTAATAAGAGCATCCAAGCAACCTTTAGGAAGACACTTACATAAGTAGTAATAAGAGCATCCAAGCAAACTTTAGGGTATGCCATTCATTTGTCTATGTATAAGACATGTCAATCACTCAATCAATATTCCATCCCATAACCAATTAGTAAATTACATAAACCAGCTTTTTTCATTTTAGTCAATCATATCATTACTTTTATTTCTTAATCAACCATTAACCATTCACTTAGTCACCATTCATAATTATCAGCCAATATTTACCATCCATATTTTATTATCATCGAGTGATGGAGTGTACAACATCTCATGGTCTCAAATACCATAGAAGCCTATACAAGTAAGGGACATGAAGTATAAGCCGAAGCCAATCACCAAGTGGACATAAGCCTATACCAAGGCCAATCACTAGAATGGGAATAAGTCCAGGCCAAAGCCAACCAATATGGACATAAGTCCAAGTCGAAGCCAACTACCTAGGTAACCAGACCCTTTACTATCTATACCCCCTAATGCAACATTAGTGTCTAGAGTAAGTAAGGCACCAATACCTCTATGGATCCCACCCGATGGCACCAAAAATGCCTGAAGGTAGACTAACCCCTGGTAGCTAATCAAGGGTCAGGAAATCTAGATCTATACTTAACTCAACTTTCTTTTGCTTTATGTGATTCGTATTTTATTCATAAATATGGGTGATCATAGAACGCCCATATAAAACAAACAAGTCAACTTTCCATGTTAATCCATATTAATCATTTTCTTTCCATTTTCCCCATCATGTGGGTTTCCCATTTGTCCTTGGCCAATGTTACTTGTAACCACCATTATATCTAATTATAGCCCAAGCTTAGTTTCATTATTCTTTTCTCAATAGCCTCACTTATTATAAGTGAAATACCCATTTAGTCATTTCATTACTCATAGAGTACACAATAATTCATGATCCATTACAATCTTTTATTTAGGCCAATAATCCATGATAAAATGTATATTTTATCCAATTAATAGCCATGGTATAGCCCCAAACATAGCCTCAAAGTATAACTAAACCAAAAAGAAGTAAATTAAACAAACCATTCAAACTAGTCGATCGGTTTGGCCTAACCAATCGATCGATTTGACTCAACTAGATTATATTTTCCTCAAACTTATTGATCAGTTTGGCAAACTAGTCAACTATTTATAGACCAGTTGATCAGTTTTGCTAAACCAGTCAATGGATTTAAGTAGAGAGAAAGACCAAGGCATTTGTAGGCTTACTGGTCGATGGGTTGGGCCAACCGATCTATTGTTCTAAGAACTAGTCAATCAGTTTGACCTAAGCAGTCAATTGGTTTGCCCTAATACAACACCAACTCACAAATTTCATGTAGATTCTTTCATATAAATCATTATTAGCCATATTAACACATGTATCAACATAATGGATCTTATTTCCAACTAAATTATCATGCATTTCTCAACATAGAGCCATCAAAACCTATTTTTATCCATATTCATGCTTTCTACTCAAACCATATCATCTAATCACCCATATCATACAACTACATTAATCATGCCAACATGTAGAAATCAACTAAAGATAACACCGAACATGAAGGAATACTTACTAAACATTTTAAAATCAAGAATCACTTACTTGATGCAAGAAATATCCTTGTAAAAATAAAATTTCAAGTATGGAAATTCTCAGATTTGAAAACCTTCAACCAAAACCTTAAATTCAGACATTATACCAAAATTTTATCAAATTTCAAACTTAAAAATCGAAGGAATAAGAACATACCACTTGAGGTAAAAATAGGGGAAAAGGGCTAAACTAAAATACTCAACCGTTTTCTAGAATCTAACTCTACCTTGCTTGAAAATCAAAACAAGAAAGAGCTAGAGATAGAATCAAAAGAGTGCAAGAAAATAGATTAAAAATGCTCAAGTGTGGAAGAAGGAGAGGGAATGTAAGACTTAGGGAAATTTAGTGGTTGAAAGAAAGGTGCCTTGTAGGGATTATTAGAACTATTTATAGCTAAACAATCGAAGTAAATTACTAAAGGTTCAAAAATTGACACAAAACCCTACCATTGTTCGTTTGAATTCAATCAAAACAGATGGAATTGGTCTAGAATTTGCTAACCTCTTCTCTAAAGCTTAAATGGTTTCCCTAAAGAATTCAGGTCAATTAGACCAAAATGAGTATTCACAAATAGAGTAATAGAAGGTCAGCATGAAATGAATCTTCTTGCTACTTAGAAGCATGCCTAAGATTGAAGCATTCAATCTCACAATCATGTAGAGGAGAAAGGAGGAAGAAGTTAATGTTGAGGTCATTTATCCTCGTCAATTGCACAAATCGACTTCCAAATCAAATTGAGGTAATATTTTGAGTTAAATGCATCATAAAAATGGTTAAGAATCTCTTAGGGACAATCTATCATGGGTTGGTATGGTTCCATTTTAGTTTAAGGGATTTTACACAAAAATAAAGGTTAAAAATATGACCAGCTCTACAAACTAGTTGATGGGTTTGGGTTTACCAGTAGATTGTTCAACCGCCAGTCAATTGGTTTCCCACAACCAATCGATCAGTTTAGTCAAGGAACCCAAATCAGTTGAAACCACAAACCAGATAATGGGTTTCTCTACAAAATTCAATAAACTCCATTTTTCAACATAATTTTAAATTAAACTTTATCCCAAACCAAATAATAACATTAAATATAAATCAAAGGCCCCAAATTTGACTTAATTCTCATTCAATCATTATCCAAAAATTTGGGGTATTACAAAATCACTGAGCAATAGATGATACTAGAATTATTTACCCCAAGCTATTAGGATTATACCCTATGGTCTCTCTATACCATGGAATTTAAACCAAATAAATAGACATGAAGTCCCCACTTATACTGAAGTAATTTGGCGGACATAAATTATGGTTCATGCTAAAGTAACCTAGTGGGCATAAGTCTTGCCTCATGCAAAAATAACCATCCTATAGTGACCATACCCTTTACTATCGATACACTTTAGTATCATGAGTGTCTAGAGTAGAAAAGGCATTGCAATCAATGAGGATCCTTGGATAAACTAAAATCCTGCCTAAAGGCACTTGAAGGCAGACTAGCCCCTGTAGCTAATTGAGCTAGGACATAAATTAATATCTTAAGTGATTAATATCTTATTATATCGAGATTTTATATCACATAAAGGTCCACAAATAATATCACACCAATTAACAAGCCAATTCAATGTAATGCACCCATATATAGTTCTCACATCATCCAGTGTTTCAATTTAGGGTATATTCAAGTGATCATCCCATTACTTGATCAATTATGCCAAAAGGTAGAATTATATATTGTTAATATCATCCATGAATTTTCAAGCCAACATTTGATTTCTATTTATTAATATTTTGATCACCATTCAAATTTAGGTAAAGGCTTAGGGCTAAGGTTAAAGCCATAGTTTACATCTTAACTATAGTCTTACCATTCATTAAAGGGTGTTCCAAGTTAATTCCCTAAGGCTAAAGATGAAGGTCCAATTAGAGGTCAACTAGAGCCCAACCCTAAATCATAGTTATTTATCTATTTAAATCAATAACCAAATGAAAGTCATTATTCATAGATAAGCTTAACTTTATGCCACCATATATGTCCATGTTATTTTGCTTATTCTTACTAAGTCGTTTAACATACAAAGTTTCACATTTTAAGCCCACTATGTAAGTCATTAGAGGTTTATTATCCATTAGTTTTATTCATTACGCGAATACTAACCTTAGGAAGAATCCATTTTTAGCCATCTAATCATCTACTCTTGTTATGGTTAATAAAAAGGCCTAAAGGCTAAATTAAGTCAACATTGGTCAACTAGGACAAAATTTCTCCTTAATAACTTTAATCCATCATTCAAACTCCATTAATCAAGGTAAATTTATGCTACTAGAATCTTAGGTCATTATCAAAGCATGAGAAAACTTAAAACATCACATTCGGGATGAGGCAAGAAAGAAAACTGAATGAGACCAGTTGATGGGTTTCTAAAACTAATTGATGGGTCTTGCTAACTAGTTGATCAGCTTCATGAACCGGTTAATCGATCAAGGAGTCATTAACCTTCATAGTGGTAGTGAGCAATTCGATCAGTTTACCTCATCGGTCGACTGTTCTCAAAACTAATTGATTTTTTTGGTTAAACAGATCAATGTGTCTAACTTGAGGTAAGACTACAAAGGTCACATACCAACCAACCAATTACTTAACCTAATTAGTTGACTATTCTAGGAACCAGTTGATGGGTTTGATCAAACCAGTCGATGGGTTTAGTCAAACCAGCTGATGGGTTTAACTTCAGACCAAGCCCACTAAAGTCATAGGACAATCAATCAATGACACTACCAGACTAGTTGATCGCATATAAGCACCAGTTGATTGGTTGGGGCAAAAAAAAAACCCCATAGAACAACACTTACACAAAATTAAATTCCATAATATATTTTTTAAATCAATCCAAAATCTTAGGTTATTTAAGTTATGTAACATACAGTATTCATGAATTGACATGTAAAATACCATAATCATGCCGGAAATCTCAATAAAATCATGCTAGCACTTTAGAGACTTAAAACTAGGAAAGCATACATCATATTCTCTTCTTCTTAGGCCATCATGCAACAATCTATCCATAATATCACACATAATATTGTCACTTAAGACACTCCAAATATCAATGGTGATTATGAATCTAGAATCATACTTATGTGGCTTATGCATGTAAGACTTTAAGCTAAGCTTCCTACCACTTCTTTTATTCATTCCATGTTAACAAGCTCAAGAGCATTATCATCTATAATAATAAGGTTATCACATACTTATAAAACATGCACTATACTTACCCATACCATTTTATACAAAATAGGGAAGATAATGGTTTACCTAAAAAGATTGAACAAAACACAGAAGAGAGAAAAAGTCTTTTGATGTGTGAGGGAGGATGAGATTCTAAATTATGTAGAATTAAGGCTCAAGTTAGGTTTATATATTAGGATAAAAGCTTGTTGACGGTGAATTAAGAAATTGAAGATTCAAATAGGATGGAATAAGGATGAGGATAGTTCAAATATAATAGAGGAATGACGATGATGATTCGGTGATGGTGATTTAATGATGATGATGGTTTGAATGTTGTTTAGAAATTAGAATATGCATTCAATGTTGGTATGATGCTAAATTTAAGCTTAAAAGTTTATGGTTTAGATGAAGGTTAGAGTCATGGTTTAGGGTTAGGGTAAGGGTTTGGTTCAAAAAGAATGAATAAGGTTGCATTTGGTTTGTGTGGGAAGGTTAGGGTTTCGAATGGATGGTTTAGGGTTTCAGTTGTGTATACCAAATTAGGGATTTGATTAAACACGAATTAGAGTAGTATTTTGATGGTAATTATGGTAGGAAAAGTATGGATTAAGGAGAGTAGAAAATATATGGATTAATCTCTAATTCATATAGACGAAGAGATAAAACTTTCAAGCTAAATTGTTTACACATATTTGATTTGCTTGAGTTTGAACTCACATAGAATTCACTTGTATTCAACTTCATTGTTGATCTTCAACTTCAATTTAATTCTCAATGCTCATGGTCAACATCAATAGCAGCATTTAAACTTTCTACCACTAGCTAAAAGCATAATTCAAAAGATGCCAAGCTAAAAGATATTATGCTACCTTTATTCTAACTTTATGCTAACTTTATTATCCAACTTTACTACTTAATTAATAAATTAGCTAAATTACATAATAATGCTTGAAAAGTCAGCAAATAAGCTCTTCATGCATGTTGTCACTCCTTCCATTCATGCCATGCACATGTACATAGACACTTAGTTGCTTGTTTGTTATGTTTCTAACAACGTAACCATCCATTGGTCTTCAAATTTGCGGGAATAATTGGTTTCATAATTATGAAAGCCAATTCTTGATTTTTTTTCTCCTGCATCATCTTTGAAAATCCATAGACCTTTCCTACACTATAACACCTTTCAATAGAGCCAGATTAAAACTCAGTAAAACCTTTGAAATTATGAAACAAAGATTTGGTAAAAATCATAGACTTAGGAGAGGAAATTAGAGAATGTCTACCTTCCTAATGATAAAAAAGATAACATAAGAGATGGAGGCTAAAACCTCTCTCTTTTCCTAAATCTAAACCTGGCTTACTTAAAATTAAAATAAGAAGGAGATAGAGAAAGGATTAGAAGAGGAAAGGAAGATCAGAAATGAAGTTAAGGAGATGAAATGTGGCAAAGTAAGTATGTGAAGAAAATAGAGCATTTTGAAGGTTAGGATAGAAGGGAGAAAATGAAGCCTTTTGGTTAAAATTACTAAGGGCATCTACTAAAAAAGAAGGATAATAGAAATCAAGAATCCAAACCCGAGCTTAAATCCAAGTTTCAAAGGTTAAAAAAAATGGTATTTTTGCCCTTGAGCTTAATTGTTGAAACTACAGTGTTCTAGGTAATGTACCTAATAAATTTCAAACACAAGAAATGAATAATTACAATAAGGGAAGGGAATTGAAGTTTAAAAATCTACAAAGGTTATAGGAGTTAATAATATGCTTAGGAATCTCATAGAAGGGAGAGAAAACAAGGAAGAAAAAGACAAATAAGATGAAGTCATGAAAGTAGTTTCTCATGAATTATTTCTTCATGAATCTATTAATAATTGATAAAATAGGTTAGTCATGCTCAAAAGCTGTGCAAAATCACAAACAAAATGCTCAAAACATAATCACAATGCTTGAAAAGTTTTTAGAGCGAAAATCAAGTCAAGAGAACAACCAGTTCAGTCAAACTAGTCTATTAGTTCATCGGGTTTCAAAACTCCAATTTAATTAACAAACAAGTCGATCAATACCTATTCTAGAAAAATTCATTCACAATTATGACTTTTATTAAATTCATATGATCTTTGTTTCTATTTAAAAATATATTTCCATTTACGAAAATTATTTAAATTTTTTACAGTTCCTTAGAATTTGATTTATATATTTTTCAATTTCTTTTAATTATTATTTTGATATTTAATTTCTTTTTCCACAAGCTATATGATTTTTATTTAAAATATATTTTCATTTTCATTGTGTGTTTTTATTTTAATATTTTAAATTTATTTCCAATTATAACTTCGTTGTGTGATTACGACTTTATTATGGAGTTATATTTCATTAGCAAAAATAAATTATTTTTTATTATAAAATCTCTTTAAAGTAGTAAAATCATTTGAACGATTTATTTGTAACAAACATTTCCTTCTTTGAATTTATTTATTTTATACTACAATAAATTGGTGCATTAACGACCTATTTAGCGACCACTTTTTTTGGTCGTTATTGGTATATCTATTGCGACAAATATAATTTTTGATCATTAATTATTAATTTATTAGTCGCTAAAAATGTTTAAGTTCCACACACACACACACACACACACACACACACACATATATATATATATGTTTTATAATAATATTTTTTCAAATCTCTAAAATCCAAAAAAATAAAATATAATAAAAAAACACTTAAACCCCTCAATTTCTTAAAATTAAAAAAAAAATTTAGCTCCCGCGCGCCTACTACCCCGCCCTTATACCATTCTAATTTTTGTCGAGCCCCGTCTCCCGTGCCTCGACCCCCGACCCTCGACCTCGGCCTCCTCTTGCTCTGCACCTTCAACCCAGGTCGACCACCACACTAGCCACCCCCGCTCGAGCACACCACCACACCTGCCCTAGCTCCTCGTCGTCGTCTTCCATTGCAGCAACAGCGAGCAGTAGCAGCAGCCGTCAGCAACGTACGAGGACATCCGCGGGGTGCCACCGCTCGTCCGCCTCTAGCGCCTCTCGTCACCGGCGAGTGTTCCTTGACCACCGGCGACGCTCCAACACCCCTCACTCCCTCCAATTTCACAGCAATTTGCTTGGTATAAATACTTAAACCCTAACTTCTAATTTGATTAATTTTAAATGATTTAGCTTATGATAAGATAATTTAGTTGTTTAATTATATATATATATATATGTGTGTGTGTGTGTGTGTGTGTGTGTGTGTGTGTGTGTGTGTGTGTGTGTGTGTGTGTTGTATGAGTGATTTGGGCTAGTTAATTGTATTGGTTATGGTTGGTTTGTGAAAATTGGATTTGTGACCCTGCTATATCCGGATTTGTTAGTTTTATCCGATTAAGCTATTTTAAATAAATTGAATTTACATTATACTTTAAAATGTATCTAATTTCATGTTAGAAGTATCAATTTAAAAATTTTGTGCGAAATTAATCGAAATTGAATTCTTAGATCAAAATTCTTGCGGGTTTTATCCAGATTTGTGAATTAGCTTATGATAAGCTAAATTGGTTATTAGATTATGTATATATGAGTTAGATGATTGATTTGGATGGGTTGATTGTGCTGTATATGGTTGATTTATGAAATTTGGATTTAAAACCAGGACTTGTCGGTATAGCTCTGTTTCGTCCGATTTTAAGTAATTTTTACCAATTGATTCTGTAAGATGCTTTGAAATGTATTTAATTGCAGGTTGAAAGTGTTAATTTGAGAAATTTGTCCAGAATCGATAGAAACCTAAATTCTTGGTCAAAACTCTTGCGGTTATGAAATTTGATTAATCATTGGCTTATTTTCTTAAATTGATTATACAATATGATATACAATATGTCTAATTGCATTTCTAAACTTTGAATTTGAAGAAATTAATAAGATTTGACCAAATTATGTTTTGGACCTAAATTCCTAGTTTCGAAAGTAATTTTCTAGAATTGGTCAACATTGTGATTCTTTTTGCTAAAATTGATTGTTCGAATTTGTTTAGAAGAGGTTGTGGCCTTGATCTTTAAAACCCGTTTCCGAGTAACCTTGATGTAGTCACTATGAAGAGGTTGTGGCCTTTCATGAATTGCCAATCATAAGAGGGACTCACATGTGAGTGGGAGTGTTAAGAAGTTGAAACCTACATGTAATTTATCCTATATGAAGAAAAAAATGAAAAAATAATAGGATGACTTTGTCATAAGTGTGTGGTTTTAGGATGAAAGTCCAGTGGAGCTTATAAGCTGTTAGACTCTCTTTTCACTTGGACCTACATAAAAGCCATTAATTGTCAGTATGCTCATGCATTATCGAAAAATTAGATACCTATGTGGAAACTAGTTAATGCTCGTAATCAAAGAAGCTACTTCATAGGCAATACTTTTGCATGCTTTGTCTACGCATTAATTCTTCCTATGGTTATGTTCTCTTCGTCTCATTTTTGTTGAATTGATTTGATTTGAAAAAACTTTAATGCGCTATTATTATTCTTTTACTAATGTTAGTGTCATAATTGATAGTTTTTTATTACTACCATTACTATTTTTATCATTACTATCATTATTATAATTATTATTAATTAACTTTGAGTGTCTTGATCACATGGATGATCATATTCATTTAATTGATTAAATGGCCATAGAGGTTCCATTCTTAAAGTAATTCCGACATTGTTGTCATAATGATCTGTATACTATAATTAATTATTACTGTGATATCATTTGACCTACTTTTATATTTTTGTTCATTAAATGACATAAAGTCTAATAGGTGGCTATGTTAAGACATTAAAAATAGAAAGAACATTGACATTTAATAATGCCAACTAGTGCATGTATGTACAATTAGTTATCTAGTTACATCATTTAGGAAAAGAAATTTAAGTCTTGAAAAGTGCCTAAGGGTAATTGTTAGACAAACTATTATATCAATTATATTAAAGTTTGACTAGAGTACACCTAATGGGAGGATTCTTTCAGGATGTTTCTCTTTTTAGGTGATAAGTATTCATATGCTGCCTTTGTTAGACTATGTATTTGAACTAATGAACCTAAAAGTATAAGTTGTTGGGTTTGGCTTAATTGATGATTTTATACTTTCAATATTCTTTTGTATGTGAATACTTTGTTTGGGCGTAAGACATGGGCTTGCTTATACCAGTTCTAGAAACCACACATCTTGGAATTGTATAAATGGGAGCAATGAAGATTTAAACTTATTGAATAGATCGACTCTACCATGTCAAAAACCAAAAAGCTTAAATTGTAAGGCTTGAAGCTATTCATTGCGGCTCACCCTAGAAGATATTATTTTGTAATTAATATTTCCAAGACTAAAGTAACACTCAAATATGAATCTTGTAGATGTACACACCATCACAACCCTCATATAAAATTGTAGCAAATTACTTCCAAATGACCTATAGAATATTGGGGTTTCAAACTTCTAATTTATGTTTTCAAGTGTATAATTTGCAAACATTGAAATTGGTTGATGATTGAAATATGCATGCCATGTGAACTCTAATTACCTAATCAAGGTTACAAGTTGCACGAACTTCTACATTATTATATGTAAATAAAAACTTAAATTCTATTTAATTTTTATTTTTCCTTTTTATTTTACCATTTTGCGATAAAGTTCTAAAACTATTGAGAATGCTTTTCTATAATAATACTGATTAGAGAGCCATTTTAAGTTTTCTTCCAAATACTTGATTTTGCTCGCACCTGCTCTCCCTCTTAATTATGGACTCTTGTTGTTTTTGAGAAAATTTTAAAACTTCCTTTATTTAGCTTTTGGTATGAATTTATATTAATCTAATTAAGTTACTTGCATATTTTCTTAGGGAATACATCTTGATGATTATCAAAGAGAATGTTAAAGGCGTAGAAGTCGTTGGAGATGCTGAATAGAATGAGAATGAAGATGATGGTGTTTGATGTGCTAATAAAGATGTCTTGTATATCAGCGTATGTTACAACTTGCATTTATAGTATTGTACCTATAAGACTATATTATCACTTTGACAAATAAACTAAACACTGATGATTATGTATGGTGTACTTAATTGTATATAAGGATAAGTTATTATTACAGGTAAATATTACAACAACAGGTATTATGGACATCATTATCGTTTTACGAATAGATAATGTATATATATATATATATATATTTGTTGGTAATGGTTTTAGCAGTATATATTGTTTTGTGGATAATAATTTTAGTCATAGATATCGTTTTATGGGTAATACTTTTAGTCATAAATATTGTTTTGTTGTTAATACTTTTACTTACAGATATAATTGTGGGTATAAGTTTTACCAATAGATAAATATTTGTGGGCATTATTAATTATTCCTAACAGATCATATTTATCTGTGGGCAAAACTTTTAAGCATAGAGTTTTTACCCACAGTTTTGTCACAGAAAAATTTGCCAACAGGAAAATGGCTTTTGCCAACAGATAATGCCCTGTTGGTATAAGTGAATTATTTTGTAGTGTCCAACTAGCCGACTAGTTTTTTGATAAAACCTATCTTCCAATATCCCAACCAATCTCAACCAAAAATCATACCAATCTTAAAAACACCTCTAAAACAAGATCCAACACACTCAGGTAACCATAAAATGAATAGATTTATACACATTAAAGACCCTAAAAAGTGGGGTATTACATGACATTTATGAAAACTAGTAGGGCATGGACAAAAGAAGGGATTAACACATATTGATATAACTAGCACATCATAAAAAAACATAATTGTGATATTGAAAATGGATTTTTACTCTATAGAAAACATTAGACATGAAGTACCCTATATACCCTTCATTTAGTAACATACCAAACCAAACCAACCCCACCCAATCCTCTCTTTCTCTTTTGACCTTACTTTGTACTCTTACTCTTTTTCCCCTATAGTCTTAGCAAAAGAGTAAACCATCTTCCACAAAAATTTTACCAAATAGCCACAAAAGAGTAAATATGAACCCCTAAATAAACAAACAAAAAAGATAATGATAAGAAATCTAGTATAGGTGTAGCAAAACTATTTAAAATTAAAGCAAACCAAGCAACAACCTACAAAATTAAAGAGGATAAGATTAAATCCAAGTAGAATTCCCTTTGTAATTGTTGTTAGTTAGAATTTTTATCTAACAAGGGTTAATTATAATGTAAATAATTGGGTGAGGGTTGTGTAAATGAAAGGATGAGTGTCACACCTCCCTTCATAACCATAAATTTTTTATTTTGTAAAAGTTTTTGTGGAAACTAAATTATAAATATAGAATGTTACTATCACACCCAACATTGAGTAGGTAAAACCAATACCTAAGCCATTATTGGACGATATAGCTAAAAGTACACTCATACCTCAAGAAATCATAATCGGTGGACACTTAACCAAATAAGGATATAAGACTTATTGAATGGTGAATTTAAGTGTGAGAATACTCTTTAAAATAATAGAGATCAAAGTATAGTGCTATATACTAACTTTTGCAGCTAAAAATGTAAAAACAAAAAAAGATGAAGTAGTAAGGGTAACCTACACAAGGACTAAAATTACTCGGAAAGTTAAGGCTTCACAAGAATTGAAAATAAACAAAATTATTTAAATTACTCCCCCCAATAAGTCCAGATCAACTCAATGCCATAAAGTGCATTAATATGGTGAGGTACTTAGTAAAATCTACCTCCTATGAGCAATTAAAACATAATTCATGAAATCACATGCTCACACATATTACATTTACATATGTTAGAACTCTGAAGTAGCTTAATGTAGATAGATATGTAAAATATCATATGAGAATACACGTGAATCTATTAATTTAATTAAATTTTTTTAATCAAGGTTATAAACACCAGCTAACTAAGGTCATAATTAAGGTAACCGAAATGTTTTGAACAAAATTGAAGGGTTGTTTATCCCTAAACAATCTCTAAGGATAAGTTTCATCCTTAAGCAAGCACCTAGGGTAATGCTTATCCCCGACCATCTCAACTAGGAATCAATGCATAACAATGTGTTGCTATCATGGCTAGAAAACCTAATGCATGGGTCATCATAGCTAGGAAAATTGATGTAAATTAATGCATTAACCATCATAGATAGGAAAATCAATGCAAAATAATGCACAATCATCACAACTAGGATATTGAATATAATTATGGTTGCTTAGAGATCAAAATCCATAGGCCATGCCTAAAGCTATCTTGTATGGTCATTCTTAGACTCTTGTGTTTAGTAAGAAACATATAAATGATATAAAATTCTAAAGACTCATGCTTAACGACCAACATATAAATGATATAAAAGTCCCAATATAATTGTGTTTAGAAACCAACACAAAAATGATGTAAAAGCATTTTGTAAGAGCACACTAAACAACATAATTAATGAAAATCACATTTTGAATCATGTTCCTGGAATAGCAAAAACAAAGAGCGTGCAACACATAAAGATTTACAACTAGCATAAATTATTATAAGATTGTATTTGTTGTAATCTCTAAGAAAACCCTTTTTATCCCAATAGTTCATTGAGGAGCTAATGAGAAAAACTATGAGACATATATAAGTAAAAAAATTACATAATATTAATGAAATTTTTTGAAAAATGAAGTAATGATGTGAAACTCTATTCATATTCAACAGAAAATTTTGTTGTATAACGATAATCATAAGACCAAAAACTAATAAAAACATGTATTATAAAAATACTATTCACCACAAACAAGATAAAACGTTAAAGTCAAAGTTAAATTCAATTGTCAAATTCACAGTTAATGGCAAAAGTTTGGCTTTCACTGCTCATATACTTATGTCGTCACCTTTTTAAGGCCAATATGGTCATTATGTATTTAATCAAAACAAATCCCAAATTAACCTAAATCAACATTATTAATTCTTATTTAATCCTGATAAACATGATTAATTATTACTAACCCTACTTACAGTTGTAAGAAGGAAATGAGAGAAGAAAGCTTTAAATATTCATGAAGAAAATAAAAAACATCAAACATATTTTTCCTAAACTTTTTCAAACTTTAATTAATCATAACTTAAGTTATACTAACATAAACAACCACATCTTATCTATCAAATTTCCTCTAAAAATGATAATAAAAATCATGGAATCATTAAAGTTATAAAAACACAAAAATTTCATAAATATTTGCCAAAAATTTGAGCTTAAAATCAAAACAACATTATTTGACAACTTTATACACTTATGGGCAAATGATCATAACTCTATACATACATAAGATTTTCATGAACCATAAAAATTTGGAAAACTAAACCTGTCTCTTTTATATGGAACATTACTTTCATCATAAAAATTAGCTAAAATTAGAAGCCTTGCATAACAATTTACATAATTTATGGTGGTCACAAAAACACCATATTTCATGTTTTCCTTAACCATCAAAATTTTCAAACAATAACTCCTAATTGATATAATGCTTAAAAGATTTTATTAAATCACTAAATATGGCTATCCAACCTCAAGAAACAACATATTATCCATTTTACCAAAAAACAACATGCTAAGTTTGCCAAATCAAGCATACAACGCCGAGAAACATTGAGATACTTGTGATGATAGGCAAAATCATGTTTTTGTAAAATAAAACCAGAATCTTTAGTTCTTTACAAGTTAAAGAAATGTACCAAAATACAAAAGCCTCATGCCAAACATAAATAATAAAAAATACCATAAAATTATTAAAAATAAAAAGAAAACTTAGTAAGAATTATGTTTTAATATAACTTAACTACAAGGGATTTAAACCTAATGAAAATGAGAGAGATTTATGATACTGTTAAAGAGGATTATAAATTGTATTAGAATTGTTGAAAAATAATAGATAATGGCTGGAAAATCTCACCCAAGTCTGAAACTTAACTTCTCTTTATCTTCACTAGACATAAAGGGAAAAAAATTTAAGATTTAACTATGATTATGAAACTTGGAAGTGGGTGTAGCATTAGTGAAACAACTTAAATAGTTGAAGAATAAGGATATTAATTCTATAAAAATAGAGAAGAAGAAGAGGAGGAATGAAAGAGAATGGGTTGGTTGGAGCTCAATGTTCAGGTGACATACATATAAATGTTAAGTTAACTTGCGATATTTTTGTACCTAGGTGATGATTGTTTTGGTGATTCATGGAGTGCAATTATTGAAGGCATTAGCAAGATAATCATTATGATTTATATTGTTCCATGGATATTGAACACAAATATTTAATTTGATTATGTGATATTTTTACATACTTTAGTCCACTTTTTGTTATTTATTACATTTAATCATGTTTTATAGGTATTTAGAGAAAATGGGATCAAAATGATCTAAAACAGAATATCTCAAACAAAACTCAAAAAATAATGAGTACTCAATGTAGGCAATAGTGGAAAGGCGTGCAACTTCAACCATAATATAATATGAATTTGGAAAATTTTTAAACAATAATATTCTATATCTTTTTGTTATTTTTCCAATGCATAAAACACTTACCATAATTTAAGGTCAAAAAAAGAAGCTATGGATGAAATATGATACATGGTTGAATTTTTTAAAAATCTCACAACCTTAGAGTCAACATGGTTGTATCTCCCTACACAAGGGGGCATGTTGATGCATGGTGAGGAGCCTATCAATATTATTCAACACAGATTTTGCCTCATCAACATACGGTGGGTCATGTCAATGCATAATATATGTGTCATTCAACATTATATTACATAAGGCTCCCATATCAATATGTAGTACGCCCATATAAGGTTGTTTTCATTTAGTTATTGAAGAGAATAAACCTTCAATGAAGAGAAAACTTGAGAATGAAAGGGATGCCAATTTGGGAATATAAGAGATAAACCTATGGTTTTCTACTACTTTCATTCATTCATCCAAACCTATTATTCGATTCATCCACAATTTGTATTCTAAGCCGAGTAAATTGAATAGTGATTTCCTAATCTCAAAAAAAGAGGATATTTTTCTCTATATTTAATTTTATCTTCTTTTCAAGTGAAGCTATTCTATTTTTTACTTCTCATGATCACATTTTATAATAATTTTAAGAAAGTGAGATCTAAAATGAGCTAAAACACAACATTTGGAACAAAGGAAAAGAAAGAACAAGTACTCAAAGTATGAAAGAGTGGAAAGACATGCAACTTCAACCATGATGCAATATTATTTTGGAAAAGTGTTAAAAAAATTAAAATTTTATATTCCTTTTTTTATTTCCGACACATAGAAAGTCATCTCAATTGAAGGTCATATGAAGAAGTCATTAACAAAATACACTACATGTTTGAAGGTGTCAAAATTCTCAAAGCCCAAGGGTTAACATAGGTCATGCCTCCTAAAACTAGTGGGTTGTGTTGATGCATAGTGAAGAGTTTATTAGTGTTATGAAATTTAGACCATGCCTCAACTACTCGGTGTTGACATGTTGATATATAAAAAAAGAGTCCACCAACACTATCCAACATGAGGTGCTAATGTAGATTGACACAACATGTTTCAACATGCAAGGAGGCCTATATAAGGCTATTTTTGTTCAATTTTTGAAGAGAACCAACCCTATGGACAAATAGGAAAATAATTTGGAAAAAATAATAAAAGAAAGATATAGGGTTTTACATTATTTTCTTTCCTTCATCAAATCTTATTCCCCTATTCATCATAATCTCCCCTTAATCTCAATTTTGTATCCCATGTTGGGTGAAATTAATAGTGATTTGCTAATCTTGAACAAAGTGGATATTGTATCTCTGTAAATAATTTTATCTTTTTTTTATGTTATTCTATTTGTTTAATATATTGTTCATAATAAAATTCATGATTGACTAATTGATTTATATTAAGGTGAAGGGAGATCCCTTGATCTGGATGTGTCGATGATCTAAAACCAACCCAATCTAATTCCTTATCATGTGTGTCATCTTAATGTTTTGATTGGCATAATTGGAAAATTTATCACTTTTATATCATTTTCTAGATAAATTCTAGTAATATTCAGTAGATAAGCTTGAGCAAGCTCTATTAATAGGACTATAGATGCAATAATAAGGTTGAGAGATGTTGGTTTTTATCTACAACCTAAAAACATAATTATATACATTTAACAATATCTTTTCGATTTTTGCATTTATACTAGATATAAGTGAGTCTCATTAGACAATAAGGTGTAGTGGCTTGAGAGAGTGTTTCACTATATAATTTGGTTGGTGTTCATGCCTTTGTGTTTTAGTTTGGGATTTGGGATTAATGTTTGATTGCATTGGTGTTGAGGGGATAAAACAAAACCTTAGCTTTCTCTCTATCTAGAATTCACTTGTTTATATATTATTTTTGGGTTTGGCTTGAATATTTTCTTTTTATTTATAGTTAGACATCTTATCTCCTCTATCATTAGCCTAGACAAAGGATATCTTCTCACCATCCTTTTTATTACTCTCTAGTCTATGTGGGATGATACATTGAGTGATACTATAAAACTATGCACTTGAAATTAAAGTACATAGAGCTTTTGGTGCTGTTGTCGATGAAATTTACTCATTAATTTATTCATTGATAAATGGGGAGAGATTTGAATTATATTAATTCATGAGACTGTATACCTTAAGGACTAATTCGTCAAATACAATCTCATTTATTTTTATGTGTGTGATGCCCCACCATTGCTGGTGAAACTAGAATTGCCATTAATTCTCTTTAATACCATATATAACTTAGATATGCTTTAAAATGATAGAGGAAAAATCTTTTTCTTATAATACATACATTAACTAAATAGCTCCACCTTCATGTTTTTTCCTTTATAAGCCCCATTGTACTTTTGGTTACTTTTTCTTAATTTAACAACACCCACAATATAGTGTCCTTTATCCTTTCCTTAGTCTATAACTAGTAGGGTGTTTATTAATATTGAATAAAATGGTTAAGAGAGTGATTCAAGATAAGTATGGGGAAAGTATGAAAAAGTGAATGGTTATGTAGATTATATATATATATATATATATATTATATATATATATATATATATATATAATATAGGAGAAAACATAGATAAAAATTAATAAGAAGTTTCTATATGATTCTTATGTTATAGAAGTTGGGATTAAAAAAATGAATAGGGTGAAAGAGTCTTACATTATTGCTATTTGTTACACCTTATTGGTGCTAGACTTGTAACCCCAGGTTCCAAAAAAATATATTTTTGAACCATTTAACCTTTGGCCTTGTTACAATCCTAATAATACCTCTTCATTATTGCATGTTCTTAGTCTTTTTAGTGGTAGAGAATTGAAAAGTAGCATAAGCATGTGTGCGATCGTGTCTATAAGTGTGAGGAGTTGAATGAACCTCATCTACAGACTTAAGCACATGATGGTAGCGTTCCACATCCCTAGAGAAAAATATTGATCATAACATTTGAGTCTAGAATGTGTAAATGATAATTAACCATGAGAAACTATTGAATTCAACCCTTCATATCATTACCTAAGGTTAGATTTAGTGTTTACACTTATATTGTGATTGCATAACCTTAAAAAGGGTTTTCACTGAATTTCTCACTAACATTACTTTATACTTAATTTTGGAGATTTCAAAATTTTAATTGTATTCATAATGTTGTATGCATGTGAATATATCTACCCTATGAAGGTGATCCTATTTTGATATGTCCCCTAATGATTTAATTCCATGCCTATGAATGTATGTTGCATAGGGACATGTAAAATTTTTAAGAATGGGGGAGTTGACTAGTATATTTATATTAGTCAAGTGAAGCTTTAACACAAATATTTAATGTGATTATATGATCATTTTTTTTCATAATTTATTCAATTTTTTTATTTACTTCTCTTGATCATATTTTATAGGCACTTGGGGAAAATAGATTTAAAAGAAGCTAAAGCATAGCAACTGAAACAAAATAGAAGCAAGAGTGAATGCTTAATGTGTGTAAGAGCTAGTGGAAAAAGTGAAACTTCCACCATGATTATATCTAAATTTGGAAAAGTATTAAACATGAAAGTTGGAGATAGTTTTGTTAGTGTTCGAACACATTAAAACCCATCTCAATCAGAGGTCAGATGAAGAGGTTATGGCCAAAATATGATACATGGTCAAATTTTTTGAAAATCTCACAACCCAAGAGTCAACACAGGTCATGTCTCCCAACACGAGGGGTTGTGTTGATGCACGGTGATGAGTCTTTTAGCACTTTTCAACATGGATCATACCTCATAAATATAACGTGGGGTTTGTTGACACATGGAAGAAGATCCCTTCATAGCTATTTGACGTAGGGTATCCATGTTGACGTGCAAGCACACCTATATAAGGTCATTTTTCTTTAATGTTTGAAGATAACCAACCTTTAGAATGAAAATGAATATGTTTTTAGAGTTTTCTATTATTTTCTTTCCTTCATCCAATTATATTCCCCAATTCATCCACGGTCTCCCTCTTGATGTCAATATTATATCCCAAGTTGGATGAATCAAATAGTGATTTCCTAATTTTGAACAAAGAGGATAGTATATAACTTTCTTTAATTTTATCCTTTTTTATTTAATCTTGTTAATATAAGATATTGTACTTAGTAAAATTCATGATTTTCTAATTGTTTTGTGTTAAGGTTAAGGGAGATTTTCTAATCCAAATGTGTTGAGAATCTGAATCCTACCCATTACAATTCCTTGTTGTATGTGTTGTGTTAATGGTTTAATAGGCATAATAAGAAAATTTATCACTTTTATATTATTGTCTAGAGGAACTCTAGCAAGATTTGAGAGATGAGTCATAGCAAACTCCATTAACATGACTAGAGATCCAACCACAAGGTATTGGTCTCTACAACCTAAAAAGGGGATTTGAAATATTTAACAACACATTATCTATTTTTACATTCATAGTTGAGATAGACAGGTCTTAACAAACAACAGGGGTGCATTTTTTGAGAAATCACTTCATTACATACTTTTGTTGGGATTCATGGCTATATGTTTTTTTTTTGGGATTTGGCATTAAGATTTGATTGCATTAGGGTTTATGAGATCGACCAGAATCTTTTTCTTCTTTCTCTCTAGAAATCACTTGTTCTTATTATATTGTATGGTTTTACTTACATAATTTCTTTTTATTTATAGTTAGATATCTTATTCCCCCCTTCATTATCTTCTCACTCTCCTTTTTCTCACTTTATATTCCCTGTAGGATGATTCCTTGAGTGCTATTTCAAAATCATGCACTTGAAGCTAGAAGACACCAAGTTTTTTACCCCCTCATGTTTGAATTTTTTTCCTTATCTCCAAGAAACACACATTCAAAAAATTAAACTTAAATTAGAGAGAGAATATTAAAAAAGGATCATTTTCTCACGATGGAGATATTCACATGCAGAAAATGTCATGACTAATTTTGTCTCATTAAGATCCTGAAAAATAAGTATAAAGTAATATTAATGATAAATTCAGTAAAAAAAATTCAAGGTTGTGCAATCACGATATAACTCTAACAATAGAATCCAATCTCAAGTAATGATATGAAGAGTAGCATTCAACAATATCTCATGCCTAATTATTATTGACACATTCATTACTAAAAGGTTAAGATTAGTATTTTCACTCTAGGGATGTGGAATGCTCCCCTTATCTGTTTAAGCATGTATATATATTTCACTCAAGTCCTTGAACTCATAGACAATAGCATCCAACTGCTTATAATGCTTCTCAATTATTTACCACCAAAAAGACCTAAAATATGTAATAATCAATAGGTCTTATCAGAGTTGTGATGATGCCAAGGGTTAGAAGTTTACAATGAAATTGTTTTTAGGAAGTGGAGCTACAATCCTAGTATCGATGAGGTGTGATCAAGAACAACAATATAAGGCTCTTTCAAACCCCTTTTTTGATCCCAAGTTCTATAATATGAGAATCAAACCATAATTTATTATTCATTTTTTTCCTTTTAATATTTTTTCATAAAATAATATAATAAAACAAACACAAGCTACTTGAAAAAGACACACAAAAAAACATAAACACATAAAACATATAAAAAAGCACATTTAGAACCTAAACATGCCCATGCATATCATGCACATTATCCCCAATCTGACAAAAAAGAAAAAGGGAGAAGTGGAACTCATATACAGAAGTGCAATCATAGGGTGGTGGAGTATGGTCCGAATTCATGCTAAAATTCTTACTCATCCCTGACTTGGATATCAACCACCCTCTATCAAAATCCACTACCTTCACACACTTAGATACACAAAAATATATGAGTTTTAATACACCATAAAACCCCTAAAAAAATATAACAAAATAAAATGTAAAAGTTGCATTGCCTCCTAATAAGGGCTTGTTGAAATTCATTAGCTTGACTCCGACCTCACTATGTAATAACAGTTAGAGGGATAACAAGCTCATATTTGGAACACCATCGTCATAAAAAAACTACAATAATTAGAAAATCACTTAAAAGAGCTTCAAACAAGAATATAAAAGATACATAATATATATCATATAACACTCTTGCATACGAACATGCGTACTATTCTAGGACTTATTTTTCTCTCTATACACCTTAGAATTTTTGTTGGGATATAACTTGAACTCATTAAGTATATAAAAAATTCTATATCTTATAACTAGTAGATGTAATCTAAATTCTCTAATCAATTTACCCATTATAGTTCCACTTATATTAACAGCCACAATTATAAGATTTTTAGTGTTAGAGCCACGTAACGCATACTTGAGGATTAAAGAGGGAGGCTCAGGTTCTCCCTAGTAAAAAATTTCTTCCTAAAAAAGAAGGACCTCAATATCATACTCCAAATTCTCTCATATTAGAAGTTGAGGTTAGATCAATCTTGCATCATATGGTTTACTCAAACAATGTGTGAAAGGCTTTTTCTTCACTAAGTGAGTTAAGTCCTAAATCATACAACATGGATTCTCAAGAGTAAGATATTTACTAGAACAAGGTAAATTAAACTCAACCCTTAAGAAATGATCATCCAACTTTTTTTGTTTTTGATGTTGATGAAATGGAATGTGGGGTTGATATGACTTTACCTACGTCTTGGATTCCTTACCTACCTTCTCATGAATTTTTCTTACCAAATTATGTTAGCCATAACTCAATTTCTCCTTATTATCCTATAAGCTCTCAGATGGAAAATCTAAAATTTCCTTGCCATTCCACACAATTATTGTCAATTTTCCTTCATGTAGATGTGTTTTAATATCAGTAGGTTATGTCTCTTCAGCTCTCTCAGCTAATATGTAATTAGACTATCCTATTTTCACCTCTAAGTTCCTTATAGACACTTTTTTTATTCTTCATCTATGCATCATGATTTTGAATAATGGTCTCATTTGCATTGATAACCTTGATTAAAAATTCCTCGAAGCTAGGTTTTGTCTCTTGAACTTGGTAACATAAGGATTACTAGCTCACTTGGTACTCATTTGAAATAGGATTTTGATCCCACCATAAGAAATTAGGATGAGTGCACCATCTTAAGTTGTTGGTGTTCAAGTGAGGATTATTATGCCTATCAAAATTACCCACATAGTTAGCAAGTTCATATAGAGGACATAACGGACTACCTACTTAATAGTCTATACTAGCATGCGACCCTTCACATAAAAACAACTTATAGCCTGGACTTACAAATTAACAATTCTCAAATTATTAATATTTTAATAAACAACATCTATTTGAGCATAAATAGAAGCCATGATTATTGGTTTTTGATTCCTCAAAGAAGTGCACCTATAAACAACTAAAATCAAGATTAAATAAATAAAAAAAGGAACAAAGGAGAAAAAAGAAATGTCTAAAGCAAAGGATATATCTTAAACCATGAGGCTAATTGTTTCCTAGTCCCTAGCAACGACACCAAAAATAGGGTTTCCTCTAGCCACAAGTGCATAGTTTTTAAGTAGCACTCAAGGTATCGAACTACAGGGACTAGGGAGTGAGCAAAAGAATAGTAAGAAAATATCCTATGTATAGACTAATGAAGGGGGATACAATTTTTGACTGTAAATAAAAGGAAACTATGTAAGAAAAACCCCAGACTAAGATAAGAATAAGTGTTTCCAAATAGAGAGAAGAATAAAGTTCTGATCGATCCCCCATACCCCATTGGGATGACTCTTAATGATAAATCCCAAATCAAAACACATAGCCATGAATGCCATTCAAAGTATCACTACACCCTATTTTCTATTGAGACTCATATATTTCTAGTGGAAATGCAAAAATGTACAGCACATTGTTAAATATCTCTAATCCCTTTGTTAGGTCGTATAAACCAAACCAGCATCTCTCGGCCTATTGGTTGGATCTATAGTTATATTAACAAAACTAATTCATCTCTTAAATTTTATTAGAGTTTATCTAAAAATAATGTGAAAGTGATTAATTTCCCTATTATTCCAATTAAACTATTAACATAACACATATGACAAAGAATTGGATTAGGTAGGGTTCAGATCATTGACATATCAAGACAAATGAACCCTTTACCTCAACAGAAATTAATTATTCAATAATGACTTTTATTAAGAACAAGATATTAAACTAAGAGAATAAAAACAATGGAAAAGGACAAAATTAAATAAAAAATATAATATCTTTTTTGTTCAATATTAGGAAATCACTGTTAAATTTGTTCATCATAAGATACAAAATTGACATGAGGGGGAGATTGTGGATGAATTGGGGAATAGGAATGGATAAAGGAAAAAAAAATAGAAAACACTGGATCTTTCTCTTATATTCCCAAATCATGGGACTTTTTGTCCATAGGGTTAGCTATTTTCAAAAACTGAATAAAAATATCCTTATATAGGCATACTTTTGCATCGAAACATGTTATGTCGATCAACATGGAACCCTATGTTAGATAGTGCTGAAGGACTATTCTCTCATTCATGACCATGACCCACTCCTTGTTTTTGAGGATAACATGTGTTTAACAACGTTGATAGACTCTTTATCATGAATCAACATGGTCACCTAGAGTTGGGAGACATAGCTCGCAATCACTTTCAGAATGTGTAATTTTTAATAGGTTTAACCATGTAGTGTATTTCAATTATAACACCTTCATCTGACCTTTGATTAATCTAATTTTTGATGCATTGAAAATATTTGAAAAAGATATACAACATTTATGTTTCACACATTTTCAAATTAGTATTGCATCATAGTTGAAGTTGTAGTCTTTCTACTCTTACACACTTTGAGTACTATTTCTTGATTTTTTTTTCTAGATGTTGCATTATATATCATTTTGATCCCATTTTCTCTCCATACATATAAAATATTATCAAAAAATATATAAAAAAAGGGTGGACTACAAAATGCAAAAACCATCACATATTGACATGACATATTTTTGTTAAAACTCTACTTAACCAACATAAATACACCTATCAATGACCTACTCTCCTTTCCAAGGAAAATAGAGAGGATATGAGAATTAAGGAAGAGGATAACCTTAGATTTGTCATCTTCTCCCTCTCTTCTCTGTATACTTTTGAAATCATTGATTTGACTTCTAAACTGTCTGTTCTCATATAGGGGATTCCTTTCCATGCCGATCGTTAATTACCCTCCTTCTGTTTGATAATTTTTGGGCAAAATCCACCTATATTCTCCAAAAATCACCATTTCAAATCTAAAAGCTTTAACAAAATCCACCCATTCAACACAAATTCAAATGCTAAAAATTTAAGCTTTCAACTTGTGCATGACCCCACTTTTTTTTAACCGATTTGTTAGTTATAGATATCCCTAATGACCCCTTATCCTCACTTTTATTTCAACTTTTTAGGTATCCCAGCTCTCTAGAACCTATGTTCTTTCCTCACCACTTCAACTTAATTTTAATTTCTTTCCACTCTTCTAATCCTTTCTCTAGCTATTTCTTCTTTATCTTTAAGTAAGGCAGGGTTAGATTTAGGAGGAATTTGAGTCTCTCTCAACATAATTTTCCTATTTTTGTCTCTTAGTTTTGGTAACCTATCTACTTCCAATTCGAATTATGATTTGTGAAATTATTCATTGAGTTTTGAAGCTTTAACTTTCTCTTTTAAAGGTTTTGAATTTGAAAATATTCTACGTTGAGTTATCCCATTTGAGGAAATTTTTTGCTTGCATCAAGTAAGCCATTATTAGTTTTGAAATATGGTTTGGTTAAGCATTTGATGTGGTGTATTCTTTAAATTCCTAATTTCATAGGTCTACATGAAAATTTTACTTTAGATTGATACATGTTGATTTATTTGTGAATTTTGTGAAAAATGCATGATTATAGGGAAATAGGGTCAATTTCATTAATTTGGAATTGTGCTTCAGTTTATGAGCTGATAAAGTATAAACATGATGTTATGATGAATTATGATTTTTTAAGATGATTTGCATGATAAATTTCTGGTATATGGTGTTTTTGGGCAAACTAATTAACCAGTTAGACCAAATCGATCGACTGGTTCTGCCTAATTGTATGATTTTGATATTTTATCTTGGATGTGCTTTGAGACTATGCCTAATGATACTATATGATTTTTTTAATGAGTGAATTGCATCTATTAGCATGGATTGAAAACCTAATGGGTGAATTAAATGAATCATAATTCATGGCATACTCAATAGGTGTTTGTGAAGGCCTTAGTGGGAAAGCCTGAATAAGTATTTTATGACTTTAAAGGGTAATGTAATCTAGATTATCGACCTAAGATGGATTAATTTGATGGATTGACTAATATTAATGAACATCCCACAACATGATCGGAGAAATGCAAATGGGTAAGAAGGAATTAGTATGCAAATGCCTTGTTTGCATATTTTATGGGCCTTATATGAACACATAACCTAAAAAAAAATAATGCACTAATAACTTAAAGTGAAAGATGATCGAGCTGTGTATAGGTCTGGGTTACCCGATCGTTGATTAGCTACCAGGGGTTAGTCTACCTTCAGGTGTTTATTAGTGCCTTCGAGCTTTACCTTTAGGTGGGATCCTAGTGCCTTCTCTACTCTAAATAGTGATGATACTCTACACGTTGCTAATTTATATTTCAAAGAAATTGTGAAGCTAATTGGAAAACCTAAAACTATTGTTTTGGATAAAGATGTTAAGTTTATTAGTTTTTTTGGAAGATATTATAGCACATGTTAGGAACTAATTTGTCATTTAGTAATTCAAATCATCCACAAACTAATGGACAAGCTAAATTTACAAATTGTACTCTTGGCACTTTGTCAAGAGGATTGGTAAGTAAAAGTCCTAAACACTGGGATATTGAGTTATCTCATGCAGAATTTGCTTACAATCAAAGTTCTTCAAGTATTACTAGCTCAAGTCCATTTGAGATTGTTTATGGGGTGAATTCGCACATACTAGTTGACATGGTAACCTTAAATAACGGTGAATTTAAAAATTATGAAGCAAGGAACAAGATGAAATCTTTCAAAAGCTTCGTCAACAAATCAAGGGAAATATGGAATGAGATAATGAAAGGTATCAAAAGCAAGCTAATAAATATCACACTCCACAAGTATTTTCTCCTAGTGATTTAGTTTAGTTACATTTGCAAAAAGAAAGATTTCTTAATCTAAGAAAGAATAAACTAATGCCAAGAGCAAATGGACTATTTAAAATTCTTTAAAAATTTGGAGAAAATGCTTATGAAGTTGAACTTATAGAATCTTATGGTGGTGTTTCAAGGAAATTTAATATTGGTGATTTGTCTCCTTATTACATTGATGTCAATTTGAGGAAAAAATCTTTCCAAGTTGGTGAGATTGATGTAGGAGTATCCATAGATTCTCATGATAATGAGGATTTGGCATTCTTAGTAATGGAGGCTATTAAATTACGTGTCTTTGATGATAATATAACTATAACTAATCATACTAAGTGTATTTTGATTAATTATTGCAGGTACGTAACTTATTTGAAAGGAGAATATTTATACACTTCAATATATCAACACATTTAAGCTTTCCTATGTTACAAGTTATAACAAGTTAAGGGAGCTATTATGCATAGTTGTTAAACTTACAAGTCAAAGAAGCCCTAGGTATCATTCTTATATAAATTAGGGCCTTTATTATTTATTTACATATAATAATTAGCTACATTTATTTGTAATAATTTTGAATTTGATTCATATGCTATATAGGTTAGTTATATGTTGCTATTAAGAGTTAGTGTGCTAGTTAGTCATGTGTGTATTAACTTGGCTATCATAGTGTGTTACTTATCAAAGTATAGCTCCCTATATATATATATATACATATATATTTGTGTGTGCGTGCTAACACCTTTGTAACATAAGAAAATTTTGAAATCAATAACAAGTATACTACTTTATATTCTTTTTTCTCTTTGAGTGAAATTTTCTACCTAAGACTACTAGAAGTAATCTTAGAAATGTGTTATTGGAGAAACATTCAAAGATATCTTCTTGTTGAATTATTGTTGAATATTCACAAAATTCTTTAAATCTTGATTCAATCTTTCTTGAAGATTCTCATTCTTCTCTGTCAGTATCAACCCACCGATCCTACTACTTCTTCTAACCTTCAAATCTTCATTCCTCTTAAGAAGATTCACACCACTTAATAGACCAGAGCTTAGGGATATGCCTTTCTTTTATTTCTATAACCAAAATTCTATACTTTAGCTTAGTTATCCTTGTGTATTTGAATATTCATGGACCATCCAAATCTTTTACTTTAAAATCTTTCCTTTAATATTTATATAATGCAATTTTGGCACACCCTATTATGTTTTTGTCTGCTTTTATGATCATCCTTGTATCTAACATGAAATAGGCGGCTGACACCTATCCTATGTTAGGTGTAGTGGGAACACTCCATTTTTCATAAGGGTTTAATATTTTTCCTCTTTCATAAGGCTTTTAATATGAAATTTTTTAGTACTGAAAAATAGGTGTATTATATGCAATAAGACTTAAAAATAATGTGTATAAGAGTTCATACTTAGACGATCACAAAATTCATGTACATATCCAATTGAGAATAAATACCACATTATTCATAACTAATGGAATGATATTATGACATCAATTCCTTCCAAGGCATAATGCACATTGGAATCAATATTAGTATCAAGTATAATAGAGTATAACATATAACTCCTTCTATGGTAACATACTCTTAGAGACCACTACTAATATCTAGTGTAATGGAATATGGCATATAACTCCTTTTAGGACAAGACACTTTTGAAAACCATAGACACATAATCCTTAATTATGCATGCACCCTATAAAAGTTTAGAAAAAATGATATCTAATATATCTAGATCCACCCTAGTTATTGCAACAACCAATATATCATGCATAACACAATAATTTAGTAAGAAACATAAACTTCATTGATTATTGCAAATCTAAGCTACTTTGGTTACCAGAACAACCTGTAAGAATGACACTAATAAATCATAGCCTTGGCTCTTATTATATTTTATTTTGAAAATTAATGTCTTATTATCTACTTAATCGCTAATTAACAAGGCACCACTCATTCACTTTCATTAATCTAGTCTTTAGTGATATTACCACTTATCACTTGGGAAGCCTCTTATCAACTACCACATCAAATACTAATTTTCATTTATTAATGAATTTATTCCAAAAGTAATTTTACTATCAAACACTTAGATTTAGAATACAATTAAATAAATTAAAATTTCCATAATACATATAGAGAAATAATAAGGTATAAGGAAATCAATCAAGGATGATTGAAGACATAATACTAGTAAAAGTCTATAATGCCCAAATGAAATCTAATTTCACAAATAACTCTTAATATTACCCATAAGACTCAACAACTCACAAAACATACCTTAATTCATAAACTAATCATATTAAACATAATCAACCCAAAAATAACAACATTAGGTACTAATATTTTGCACACAAAATATCAGTCATAGCCTTAGGCTTTCTAATATTATTTGAAGATAATTTCACATGATATTAACACTTACATTACACAACATTAACCTGAACTAATCACATATCCCAATTATCATATGTTTAACCCAAATAACACATATATAGCCCAATTTTCTATAATTGACACAAAATGATAAAATTACCCATATTTCACCTAGACACCTCAAATCTTACAAAATTCACAGCTTAACCCATACTTAACCAAACCCTATTATATTATATACTTAAAATTAATTAAATTCCTAAAAAATAAACCAATGAAATTCATGTGGGAGAATTTCATGATCCTTTTGAGGATTTGGCATCTCTCATAATGGAACTGATCATCTTAGAAATTTTCAATAATACTTCTACTTTAACTAATAAGTTCACCTTGTATCATTCTTGCATATAAGTCACATATTTGCAAGGAGAATATTAATATATCTCAAGATTTCAAATTATGTAAGATATCATGTGTTGAAAGTTATTACTAGACAAGAGAAGTTATTATGCATAGAAGACAAGTTGAAGTTAATAAACTTAGTTATCATTTTATGTAAATTATGGATCTTGTAAGTTTATTCCACGTGTATTAATAGTCACGCCTGCCTTGTAAATAATATAGTTGAATTATTATACTATATAGGTTAGTTATGGGTTGATACAACTACTTAGAATTAGTTAGATAACTAATAGGGCCTAACGCCTATATTGTTATTATATGCTCAAAAATGAAGTGTAACAATATGGGGAGAAACAACTATATTAGTTATTTGTAATATCTAGGTTGTTATCTTAACACCTAGGTTGGTTAGTGACTTGTTAGAGATAGTTGTAACAAAGTTTGTAGCTTCCTATACAACCCTTGTGTTTAGTCTTATAAGCTATGTAATGATTTGTCATATGTTTTGAAACTAATACAAGTGAATTGCTTGGTTATCTCTCTTTGTTAGTGATTGTTACTATCTAATATTACTTTATGTTCTTAGATAACATCCTCTTAGTGTGTTCTATGTGAGCCATTCAAATTTTGGTTTTCTTGTTGAGCTTCCATTTCTACCTTGCTTGAAGATTCATTAACCTTCTAATTCCTTCAATTCCATCAAAGCAAATTTCCTATTATAAAAGTTTAGATGTTCATCCCCTTAGAATATCTACATCAAACATACTTTAATTTCACAAAAACAAAATGGCTATAATACCCTGGAATTCAATTATCACCCCAATTTCCATAAATTGAATACTCCAAAATTCACCAAAATTTTACAAAAAATTTGACATACCAACAAACAACTCATGAAACAAATAAATTGAATTAAATTAGCCTAAATGATCTCTAAAATCCATAAGGATAAGACATCCATAAGCCCAAAGTTAACTAAAATCTAACCCTTCACATCTTATTCTCTAATAATGCTTAACCACAAGATAATTTTATTAACATCATACTTATTAAAAATTGCAAAACATAATATCACACTCAAAAATCAATTGCAATACCTAGTGTGGCCTAAGTATGGTGTCTCACATAGAATCATAAAATTACAATAGTACTCATGAAATCATGTATAATGCATGAATACAAGCCAAATAATCTAAATCATATTTTTACAAGATAAAAAATACTATCATGATATATAATTTAAAAATGCACATATTATTAGAATTTCCTTAAGTTATATATATGTATATATTTACCTAACTAATACCAATCTCTAATAAAAAGTTACTACTATGCACCTTCTTCTGCCACTATTAGATCACTTGAACAAAAATACAAGATTAGAATTAAAGGAAAATAACAAGGGATGAGATTATAATAATAAAAAAATAAAAAAAAATAAAAAAAAGAAAAATTTAGAAACCCTTATCTTGTAAAAAAGTAACTTTGAGGCAAGGATAAGAAAGAATAACCTCCACCCATCACTAAAAATTAATCCCCAACACTTATATTAAATGTTAAGGAGTTAAAACAAAGTATATTAGGGTGTTAATGAACTAAAAAATAACAAAAAATACACATTAAAGTAGGGAAGAAGAAAAAGAAGGACGCTAATGGTTTTAATTAAGAAAGAAGTAGAAAAAAAGGCTAAAAAATACACCAAATACACATTAAATTAAGGGTAAATATAAAGGAAGAAAATTTAAGGTCATGAAGAATTTAGTGCAAGTGAGATAAGAATAAAATGTATGAGAAAAGTGCCAAAAGAAGAGAGAATTGAGCACCAAGGAAGGAAGCAGAAGAATGGATAAGATTTTGGAAAACTTATGCATAGTGAAGTGAATGAAATTTATCGCAAAATATGTTTATATGGAGGGTTGGAAAGTTCCATGTAATTAGGTGAGAATAATGGAAAGATTTACTTGCTAAACACTTGAATAAGAGGTCATGATGATAATAGGTTGTCTTAGAGGTTGAATGTAGGAGTATTTATGACAAAAATTATTATACTTTTAACAAAGATTTGTGTTGAATGAATATAACTAAGTTAAAAAAATTTTAATTTGATTTAGTTAGAGGACTATTTAGGAGTAAATATATATTTAAGGAATTAATTTTAAGTAAACTTAAATAATGGGTATTTATTAGGAAAAATAGCAGATAAGTCTAATTGTTTAGCAATACATTTGAAGGCCTAAAAAAAGAGAGAGAACTATAGTTACTAGATCTTAAATGGTGAAATAATACTGCTTTAGGCTAACTACTATATCACATCTCCTACAAAAAGGATATATAGTGGATAAGATGGATACCTGAAAGGAAAAAATTTATGGGAGGTCACTGCTACCACTAGTAGCTCTTGGTTTGTAAGTTATTTTTCGGGGCTTCAAAATCATTTTGCTTTATTAATGTGCTCCAATAAGGGACACAAACTTTATCACTAGGGTGATTATAACATCTCTACATATTTTGGGAAACTTCAACTTAAGGGGTGGTAGTAGGATAGTGGAAAGTGGTACATAATCCTATATCAATTCTTCATCATCAACTACATCTATGATTAGTTATCATGTAGAGGCTATCTATCAAGGATATGTTGTTTCATATGGGAATGGTAAATGATCAAACCTATGCATTGTGTGATGAGGGTTAGGAGGCATCTTCGTATTATCTATTATTTTAGTGTGCCTACTTTAAGCAACTATAGGCAATAATACTATCAAGTTTGGGAAGCATTCACCGAGCCCATACTTTACGAATACTATTATTGTAACACCCAAATTTTTGGCAACTTAAAATTTTCATTTTAAAGAGTAAACCATAAGAAAAAAACATAATTGAAACCATAACCCCTAAAATATAGAGAGGCACTATCATCACCTAAATTATGCCAGAAGTAAGCTTAAAGAAGTAAAAAATTAAAACCATTAAATAATATACATATGTGTACTCTCAAAAGAAGAGATAGAAAACATATTAAATGCTATTAAGGTATCAACATATAAAACACCAATTATATAAAAAGATAAAGGGTTCAAACCAAGAGTTTTATTTAATTAAAAAAACAAAAATCATAACGCTATAAGGGTAAAACTACTAATGCTGATTAGCTTAACTATAATACCCTATAAATTTGGGTCTTATTATATAATAACTTTTTTATTTAATTTTGATTTGATGTGTATTTGATCTTAAATTGATTTGTGTTCAAGGTTTGATTTGATAAAATATTATAAAAAAAAGGTTAGAGTGGAGTTTCAACTAATATGCATAGTTTTTCCTTAGGGTTTCAATCTATGAATAATCGATCAACTAAAGTTATTTATGACATGATTTATTATCAGGCTAAAATTGATTTTGTATCTAGTTTAAATCAAAAAATTTACCAAATGATTTAAAGGCTTAATTCTTATTCTATGATTAGTTTCTAAGAAAATACTTGTATAAACCATTTAAACCCTTCTTACCACACAAAAAATGGAGGCGAGGTTTCCAAATTGGCAAAAAAAAAAGTGAACTCATCACCTTTATCTCTATCTTCTTCCACTTTATGTATTTTCTTTGTAGATCTGAGCAAATTAAGATTATATCTGGTCACCTCTTTTCTTGAAGGTCAAGTCCAAATCCCTCTTTCACCATTTCCTCTCTTGTGCACCTGAATTTCTGAGGTGCAAGCTTGGAATCTTTCAACACCACCATTTAAGCTCTTTGACTAAAATTATATAGGTTTTCTCACTAACGAGCCTCATGTGACCTAATTTCAAGATGGGTGATTAGGTGTAATATCTTAAATTTTATCTAATCTTAATTTCAAGTAATTAATATATTAACCTAATTCTAATCTTGAAAATTGATATTTCTACCTTATCCTAATTTGTTAATCCTAAATCTTAACTTAATCTTAATATTAATTATGGTTTATACATTTTTTAAAGATAAATATAACCTTAGATGGTTAATAATTAATTAATCCTAATATCCTAATACAAATTATTTGAACCTAATTATAATCCTAACTCCAAACCTATTTTCTCCTTCCTATTTCCCTTTTTCTTTTTTCCTTTTCCCCCTTCTCCTTTTATTTTCCCTCTCCTATGCATCTTCTTTTTCCTTCTTCTCCTTCCTGTTGATTTAATCACTTCTATCAACCAAGACCCCTCTACCATGCTTCCAACCTAACCTACCCTCATTGTCAACCATCAACTCCCACCTCTTATATTGATGGCTTTTTGTTGATAATCTTACGTGAATGCCTCACTTCCCTTCTCCCTCTCTGTTAGTGCATGTAAGTGTGTATGTATATGTGTGTGTGTACGTGTGTGTTTTTTTGTGTGTGTGTGTATGTGTAACTCACATATTATACCTCATTTAATGCCCCAACCACTTCTTTCTTCTCTCCATTTTTGTCAAAGAGTAGCAACCTTTCTTTCCTTCACCTCCTCCTTCTCGGCATCTCAAAAAATTCCTCAACAAAAAACCAATGCCACCCTTCATTGTTCCTTAAATTCTTACACCAATACTCCTTATCCTTACTCCCCCTAACATCAACATCCACCATTGAAACCATCCCTAGCATGGACTATTTTCTCCAAGACCACACCTGAACCAATGGTTGTCACCACCGAAGCCTCCCCGTTTGCTTAGGCCTTCTCCACCTCTCCTCACCCACCACTTTTTTCTTCCCTTATAATTTCACCCCCGTTAGCAATTACTTCTAGTTCCATTTATACCCTCCTTAGCTTCAATACTCTTTGCCATTCCCCCTCCCATTATTTTCCAAAGTTTAACCGATACACCTTTGAGCCGTATGATTTAGTGTTTGCTCCATTATTTCACTATATTTGACCTTAGTATTTCCTTGTTATATCCTTAAGCTTTAATTGTGTTTTATTATTGCTTCCTAATTTATTTTTGAGGTATCAAAGGAGGCATGATTAGATAAACATACTTAGATACCCATGCCCATTTCGGTAAGGATACTAGTTATAGTAAGAGTTATTGTGCTAAATGTTATGTATAATTTGTGTGTTATCATGATGTGATGATTATGTTGTAAACTTTCATGTTGGTAATATTATGATGAGGTGATATTGTATTATATGATGGAAAGTAAGTTAAATGAGAAAGCATGCACTTACATGATACAGTTGCGATAATTCTTATATTATTAACCCTAAGTGAGTTTTTATGATATATGGTATTTTAATAAATTGAGAACTAAAAAATAATGATATATTAGACATATATGGTTCTATGAAATAATGTGTTTGGCTATTCTTAAGGGTATTTTTGTCAGTATGGCTTAAATATAGAAATTTTAGTGTTTTAATGTGATAATTATTTAATATATTTGTAACACCCCAAAATTCACTACTTTATTTTTAAAAGCGGAAGAATTTAAATTAAAACCTGTGAATTCTAGGGATGTTACCGCCACACTTAGTACCAAACCGGTTTTCTCCCTATTTTCTGTCTTCGCCGCCCTTCGAACCGCCCTTAGCCACCTCTTCCGCTGTCGCCGCCACTCCTTTCACCTTCCAAAATGTTCTATAGATCACCTTCTACCTTCCCATACCTTTCTTTTCCTCTTCCTCTCTCTCTTACTCTCTTTCTCTTCTTCTTCCTCTTTCTGCCACTACCATTGCCGTCATGCGCCGCCACCCTTATTTTGTTCCTCTCCACCTAGGTAACCCTAAACATCCTATCTCCCATCTCCATTCTGCCTATCCTTTTCCCAGCATCCAACTTTTACCCTTTTTTTTCCTTTTTCTGACCACCGTCGCCGCCTATGTGCACCACCGCTAGTGTCGCCCATCCCCGCCAGCCTAAGGTTGAACCCTAGACCCTCTCAACCCTTCTCCCTATTTTTATAAGCCTTAATTTATTTTATTTCATTTATTTGAATATAATTATTATTAATATTATTATTATTATTATTATTATAAATATTCCTACTTTTAATATGTATTATTATTATTAGTAGTATTAATGTTTTGATTATTATTTCTGTTGAGGGCCGAAGCCCTATTATATTTTTAATTTGATTTTATTATTATTATTATTATTATTATTATTATTATTATTATTATTATTATTTCGAATTACTATTATTATTGTTCCATTATTAGTATTGCAAATACTTTACTATTAGTTTTTCTATTATTATTATTATTTTTTTTTATTTTTATGCGAGCAGTATTATTATTGTTATTGTTGTTGTTATTATTATTATTATTATTATTTTGGTAAAGGGGCAGAAACCCTTATTTCACTTTGTTTTTGAGTAATGCCTTATTATTATTATTGTTACTATTTTTATTATTCTTGTTAATATTAATATTGATATTATTTTTGGTATTTTTGATATTATTATTTTAGTATTTTATCAAAAGCCTAGTCTTAGAATAAGTTAGTAGTTAATAGTATTTTTGGTAGGAGAGAATCTAAATCTAGTTTTTGCCTCATAATAGGTTTGACCAGTCAAAGCCCTAAGGAGGCGTAGGAGCGTGCTTCAAGACCGGTGTCGTTTTAGGTAAGGGGTGCTAAGGCATTTTATGTGCTTATATACATTATGTGCTTCGCATGATATGCATCCTATGTTATTTCTTTTGTATCGCATTTATTATTTTATGAATTATTACTTGTATTTAGTATTTGAGATGAACCTTTTTAACTGTTGTACAATAATCTCTCTTTTGGATATGAATTATGATTCTTTTATGCGTACTCTGATTTTTAATGTATGATCTTTCTAGTTCTTTTATGAACTGTTGGTTTGGTTTAATATTAATATTTTCTTTAGCCTTAGCACTTGGTACTAGAATGGTCGGAGAGAATCAGTCTGGTACTAAGTGTGGCGGTAACATCCCCATAATTCATGAGTTTTAATTTAATTCTTCCACTTTAAAAAAAAGTAGTGAATTTTGGGGTGTTACAATATGCTAAGTATAACATGTCAAATGTTGGAGTAATTATGAATCGTCTAAGTCTAAATAAAATGAGAAAATGGCTTAAACCAAGAATAGTAACCCTAGAAGTAGGGTTAATATTTCATGTCTAAAAAGTTAAAGTCACACCATGTTTCTTAGATATGTTGTTATTTTTGGTATTTTAGTAATTTATATTGAGTTTGGTGATTATATGAACCTTTGGAAAAATTTATACATAACTTGTTAAATTAGGGTTTTCAATAGTAACTTCGGGGATAGGGCTATTATCATATGTGTAAGATGAGGGAATTAAACCTTTATTTTTAGGTATGTTGATAATGATAATATTTTAGTATTATGTGATAAAATTGGTGCAAAATCATCAATATGGGAGAATTTATGTTTATAATGTGAAAATAGGGTAAATTAGGGAGAGTATCGACATATTTCTCGAGGGAAGGCTTGATAACTATATGGTTGTGATTTACATATTTTAATTATGTGTTGTGCATATCTACATGAATTTTTTATGATATGATAACCAATTTTGAATAAGATATTAGTCATTTAAAATGAAAGAGCACATAAATTGGATCGACATATTTTATATGTCTATCCTATTGGGATAGGCACATTTTTCCCAGGGAGGTATTTCAATTCACTCCACTGAATTAAGAATAGTGGGGCTTTGAACACAACATAAATGAGAATATGAATATGAAGCAAGTAACTAATGAATAAGACATTAATAACTTAAAGTGAAGATCACATGAATCAAGACTAAGGTACAGGAGTTTGTTTTACTAGCTTAATGATAGTTACCAAGATTTTATCTTGGGAGCTTCTTTAGATCATTATGTCAGTTTAAGAGTAGTAATTAATATCATTTTTCCTTAGAAGGTGTAGAGTCTATTCTACTAGTTCAATAATAATAGACATATGTATTTTACCCTAAGAGGTGTTTTTGTTCGTTCCATCGGCTTAAGAATAATGGGATACCTAAACTCAATGTAAATGAAATACTGGATTATGTTATATCTAATAATGGAATCTAGAATTAATATTTACCTCACATTGTTTTATGTTAATGCCCATGTGTTCTCATTCTTCGATGTGAACGTCATATGTTTTATGCAACCCTTGCATCGACTATATTGTTAACTTACTTAATAAGTAGCATAGTAATTATATATATATATATATATATATATTACAGATGTTACTCATTTCCACAAGTAGATCCACCTTTTTTTTAGGTATTTTTTGATTTCTATTTTTCATGTGTTTTCCTTTGATGAACGCTAATTGCAATTGTATCAGGTATGATTATCTAGATATCTATATCTCTCTATGGACTCTTAGTCCTCTATTTTATTATATAGATTTTATTCGGTCTATTTCATATTATGAATCATGGAAGAATCAAGTGCTTCCCACGCCTAATTCCTGGTCACAAGGATTAGAGAAGGAGACGAATGGAAAAATATTTTTAAAACAAAATATGGTCTCTATAAGTGGATGGTTATGCCTTTTGGGTTATGTAATGCATCTAGCTCATTTATGATACTTATGAATGAAGTTCTCCGACCTTTCCTTGGTGATTTCATTGTTGTATATTTGGATGATATTCTTGTGTATAGCAAAAATATTTATGAGCATCTAGTGCATTTGAAGAAATTATTTGATAAGCTAAGGGAAGCTAAACTATATGGAAAACTTGAGAAATGTGATTTTATGCTCCTAAGTGTAGTTTTCCTAGGCTATATTATTAGTGGAGAAGGTATTAAAGTAGATCCTAATAAGATTAGGGCTATAAAAGAATGGCTTATCCCTAAGAATGTTCATGATGTGAGAAGTTTTCATGGATTAGCTAGTTTTTATAGAAGATTCATTAAGGATTTTTCTACTATAGCTACACCTATAACTCAACTCATGAAAAAGGGTGAATTTTATTGGGGACAAGAAGCTATTCAAGCCTTTGAAACCCTCAAAGATAAACTTTGTCATTCTCCTGTTCTATCCTTACACAACTTTAATCTTCTTTTTGAAGTAACTTGTGATGCTAGCGGAGTTGGAATAGGAGGAGTACTTTCCTAGGAAAAGAAACCTATAGCATTTTTCTCTGAAAAGTTGAATGGAGCCAAACTTAACTATTCAACTTATTACAAGGAATTCTTTGCCATCATACGAAGTCTAGAGATATGGAGTCATTATCTAAGACCAAAACCCTTTGTGTTACATTCAGATCATGAAAGTTTAAAATACTTACATAGTCAAAAGAAAGTTAATCCGAGACATGCAAAATGGGTAAATTTCTTACAATCCTTTGTGTTCTCTGTCAAACATTTAGATGGTAAAGAAAATGTAGTCGCTGATGCTCTTTCTCGTATATCTACATTACTTGTTATGATGGATGCAACAATCTTAGGTTTTGAAATGATAAAAGACTTATATCCTAAGGATGAAGATTTTATGGACATGTTTAGTGCATGTAAAGAAAATGGATACCGTGGAAATTATGTCATACAAGACGGATTTTTGTTTAGACTAAATAAACTTTGTATTCCTAGATCTAGTATTCGAGACTTGCTAATCAAGGAAATACATGAAGGTAGCATTACGAGACATTTTGGTATACATAAAACTATGGAACTATTACAAGAAAATTCCTATTGGCTAAGAATGGTTAAACATGTATAAGCTATGATAAGTAGATGTTCTACATGTCAAAAAAGTAAGAGTTACTTTCATAAAGGCTTATACACACCTTTATCCATTCTTGATAAACCATGGAAAGGAGATAGTATGGACTTTATCCCAGGGTTACCAAGAACGCAATGTGGTAAAGATTCTATTCTTGTGGTAGTAGATAGATTTTCTAAAATAGATCATTTTATTCCATGTAATAAAACCGATGATGCCACGCATGTTGCTGACTTGTATTTTAGAGAGGTTGTTAAACTCCATTATTAGAAATGCCAATTCCTCATTATTTTGTGGATCACTAGATGCTCCTGCATCATTCTCCCCTAGTTGAGAAGAATTTGTCATCAAATTGTCATCATTATAATAAGGAGACAAATCACCAATATTAAACGTTCTTGAAATTCCTCCATAATGATCTGAAAGTTCAAGTTCATAAGCATTATCCCCAAATTTTCTTAGTATCTTAAAAGGTCCATCGGCTCTTGGCATTATTTTATTTTTATGTAAGTTAGGAAATCGTTCTTTACATAAATGTAACCAAATTAAATCACCAGGAGAAAATACCTGTGGGGTTCTATACTTATTTGCTTAAGCTTTATACCTGGCATTGGCCTTCTCAATGTTGGTCTTTATTTTCTAATGAAGCTATTGAAATAATTTGACTCTATCTTCAGCTTCATAACTTTGCAATTCTCCTTTCTTCAAATGAATCATATTGATCGGTATGTGTGGATTCACTCCATAAACCACTTCAAACGGGCTAGATTGATTAGTACTTAATGGGCTTCGGTTGTAAGCAAACTCTGCATAAGCTAACTTAACATCCCAATATTTAGTACTTTTGTTAACCAAACCTCTTAATAATGTACCAAGGGTTCAATTAGTTACCTCTGTTTGACCGTCGGTTTGTGGATGATGTGATGTGCTAAATAAAAATTTAGTACCAAGCATATGCCACAAAGTTTTCCAACAATAACTCATAAACTTGACATCCCTATCTGAGACAATAATTTTTGGCACACCATGAAGTTTAACAATTTCTCGAAAATATACATCAGCAACATACATGGCATTGTCAGTTTTACTAAATGGAATAAAATGAGCCATTTTCAAAAATCTATCTACCACAACTAAAATAGAATCTTTACCACGTTGTGTTCTAGGTAACCCTAGGATAAAGTCCATACTCAATCCTTCCCAAGGTTTATTAGGTATGGGTAAAGGTGTGTATAAGACTTATGAAAGTAACTTTTACATTTTTGACAAGTAGAACATCGAATTATTATAGCTTGTATATTTTTAATCATACATGGCCAGTATAAATTTTCTTGTAATAATTCCATAGTTTTATGTATTCCAAAATGTCCCGCAATGCTTCCTTCATGTACCTCTTTTATCAATAAATCTCTAACACTAGATCTAGGTACACAAAGTTTATTTAGTCTAAACAAAAATCCATCTTGTAGAACATAATTACCAAGGTATCCACTTTCTTTACATGCATTGAATATATCCACGAAATCTTCATCTTTAGGATACAATTCTTTTAACATATCGAAACCTAAGATTTTAGCATCCATCATGACAAGTAATGTAGATCTACGAGAAAGAGCATCGACTACTACATTTTCCTTTCCATATAAGTGTTTGACAGAGAATACAAAGGATTGTAAGAAGCTCACCCACTTTGCATGCCTCAGACTAACTTTCTTTTGATCATGTAAGTATTTCAAACTCTCGTGATCTGAGTGTAACACAAAGGGTTTGGGCCTCAAATAATGACTCCATGTCTCTAAACTATGATGGCAAATAATTCATTGTCATAAGTCGAATAGTTAAGTTTGACACCATTCAAGTTTTCAGAAAAGAATGCTATAGGTTTCTTTTCTTGTGAGAGGACACCCCCTATCCCAACCCCACTAGAATCACAAGTCACTTCAAAAAGTTGATCAAAATTAGGTAAAGATAGGACAAGAGCATTACATAGTTTAGTTTTGAGGGTTTCAAATGCTTGAGTAGCTTTTTGTCCCCATTTAGATTCATCTTTTTTCATGAGTTGTGTAATAGGTGCAGCTATTGTAGAAAAATCCTTAATGAATCTTCTATAAAAACTAGCCAACCCATGTAAACTTCTTACATCATGTACATCTTTAGGGATAGGCCACTCTTGTATAGCTTTAATCTTATTAGGATCCACTTTAATACCCTTGCCACTAACAATAAAACCTAGGAAAACTACACTTGGAAGCATGAAATCAAATTTCTCAAGTTTTCCATGAAGTTTAGCTTCCCTTAGCTTGTCAAATAATTTTCTCAAATGCACTAGGTGATCATATCCATTTCTACTATACACAAGTATATCATCCAAATAGACAACAATAAAGTCACCAAGGAAGGGTCGGAGAACTTCATTCATAAGTCTCATGAATGAACTAGGTGCATTACATAACCATCCATTTATAGAGACCATATTTAGTTTTGAAAGCGGTTTTCCACTTATCTCCATCTCTAATCCTCATTTGATGGTAACCACTTCTTAAATCGATTTTGAAAAAAACTTGTGCACCACAAAGTTCATCTAACATATCACCTAACCTAGGCATATGAAAACGATATTTGATAGTAATGTTATTTACGGATCTAGAATCTATGCACATGCGCCAAGTACCATCTTTCTTAGGAACTAGTAGGGCAGGTACACTATAAGGGCTCACACTTTCTCTCACAAATCCTTTATTCATAAGCTCTTGTATTTGTTTTTGTAATTCTTGAGATTCTTCTAGGTTATATCTATAAGCAAGTTTACTTGGGAGAGCCATTCCAGGAATAAGATCTATAACATGTTCTATACCTCTTTTAGGTGGTAATCTAGGAGGTAAGTTGTAACACCCCCAAAATTCACTACTGAAAATTTTTGTTTAATTAAAAGAAAATTAGCGGAAGCAAATTAATAAACCGTGAACTTTGGGAGTATTACCGCCACACTTAGTACCAGACCGGCTCACTCATACCGTTCTGGTACCAAGTGCTAAGGCTAAAGGAGTGAAATCAAAATTTCCAAGAAACTTAAGCATAAATTAACCAGAGTAGCGCGGTAAATGATTTATCAGAGTAAAATCCACCAGTGGTGGTTACAAAACAACAATATATTGAATTTTTAAATTTTAAAGAGGCAAATTAAAAACTTAACAAGTCCGGATAGTTCCTTACGCTCATTCCCGAGGCCCACTTGAAAACATCGAACATGACCTACAAGGGGCACTGCCCATTGAATAGGCAGGGGCCCCACGAAGGGAACCCTTCAGTACTACGGTACTGAGTAACCCTTTAAAAACGCGCTTAAAGACAGGCACGCAATGTCACACATGATATACTAGGATAACCGTACATAACGACATATGTAACTATAACAATCAGATCCATACGTTCACGTATTCAACATGTCAATCAAATATCAATGGTGTATACATGACATTCATCTTTGTCCAATCACATACTTAACAAGTTAACCGAATATCACTAGGCCATAATGAATAATCGATACTTTAGGGCCTTAAGGCCATTAATCCATCATTAATCAATCATCTCAAATTTTATATGTCCATGTGAGTGCGGGAACCCCACTATTATAGCCGGTGGACCGGAAATATATACAGGGTAAAACGCTCCTGGCCACTATTATTCGCCGGTGGGTCGGTCTCCAGGGCAGAACACTCCTGGCCACTATTATTCGCCGATGGACCGGTTTGGCCCCGACTCACAAGGTCTTCCACTATAAGTGATTAGTATTTTTCCCATATCTTATCGATTTTACGTTTGGTTTGCTGAGCACGGTAACCCCCACTATTATAGCCGGTGGACCGGAAATATACAGGGCAAAACACTCCTGACCACTATTGTTCGCCGGTGGACCGGTCTGGGCCCCGGCTCAGCATCTTCCTCTTTAAGTGATTAGTGTCTTAAACGTATCTTATTCGGAAGTGTTCCACCCTTGACATGCATGGCTAACTATATCCACCCTTATCCTCCCAGGAGGGCTCGTCCCATATCTTGAGACTTCTGCACCTCCTAACTCGGTGTTCTCCAAAAACCCTAACTCGGGCCTATGTGGCCCATCCTTCTCTATCGTACACATCCCGACTAATTCAACACCCCACACATCACGACCCTTAGATCCAATCCTCACTTTCTACCCCACTCATTCTCTTTTACTTATATTATTTTCTTTTTCTTTTTCTACCTTCTCACATTAGGGTTTCTTCCTAACCCTAGTTGGGTCTCCTACGCACCCTTATACCGTCCCACGTACTATTTTTCGCCCGAAGCTCCCAGACACCCAAACGACACTTCCGTTACCTTCCTCACATCCTGAGGTAACTTTCCACACGTAAAGTCTGCCCCCATGCGGACTCTAACCAACCCATGCAAATCCTAGTTTCTCCCGTACCTACATTAGCCAACTTACTTCCCTTTGGTCATCTTTCTCTCTCATTACTCTTTTTCATGCCTCCATACCCGACTACCACAATAATTATCCTAGCATGCATGTCCCTAAGGGCCACATCACATCACATCATAACACATAGCATATCCATATCAGGGCATACCAAAAAGAGCACATGAACACACCTTGGTTCCAAGCCATACCACACATGAGACAATTAAAATAGCAACATATAGGTCTCGACATAAAAATTATACAAGGCATTCAAGGCACGTAGGACATATAGCACACATTCGACTTTAGCTACACCCTTACTCGGTTTAGGTTACCGAGCTATCTTTCACATAAATTAGGCCCCTAGACGTCCTTTATAATCGTTACACTTAATATATTTCCCATCTAGTTTGTTAGATTATCAATTTACCCATTTCCTTTATTATAATTAACAAATCACCCATTAGTTGGTCAAATTACCAATTTACCCCCGTTCATTATCCTAATTACCAAATTACCCCTCTAGTTGGTTAAATTACCAAATTACCCCTCACATTTGTCATATTTACGATTTTACCCTTCTCCATTATTAAGTCATCAAATTACCCTTTAATTATTTAAATTATTATTTTTACCCTTCTCAATTATTATAGTTACCAATTTACTCATTTCCAATTTCCACTTTTACCCATTGATTTGCAAATTACCATTTTACCCCTTCACCTTCAAACTTACCATTTTACCCGCTTAACTTCCAAAAATTACCATATCGCCCTTTTACTTATTAAAACTTCCATTTATCCTTAATTATGAAATTACTATCTTACCTCTTTTAATTCTCAGATTACCATTCTGCCCGTTATCCCAAAATTACTATTTTACCCTCTAATTATAAAATTACAATCTTACCCTTTTATTACAAAATTACCAATTATCCTTGTTATTACAATTTACCAAATTACCCTTTCATTACAATTTTACCAAATTGCCCTTTATGATAAAATGTCCATTTTACCCTTTTATTACAAAATTACAACTTTAACCTTTTATTATAAATTACCATTTTGCCCTCTTCTTACAAAATTACAATTTAATCACAAATTACTATTTTACCCTTTATTCACAAAATTACTATTTTGCCCCTTTAATTGTGAAATTACCAAATTACCCTTCTATTTCAAAATTACCAATTTATCCTTTCACTTACAAAATTACCGACTTGTCCCTTTTTATTATAAAGTTTCAAAATTGCCCTTTTATTATAAATTACCAATTTTCCCCTTTTGTTACAAGATTACCAATTTATCCTCCCACTTACAAATTTACCATCTTACCCCTTATCACTCCCCTTGTATTAAATTATTATTATTCCTACATAAAATATTAACTTAAATCTCTCATCTTCAAATCTTATAATTAATGTAGCATTATTAACACCCATATATATTCTAGGCCATAATCGTGTACAAGATACATTAACAAAATTCTCAAAGGCTCACAAAATACTAATCATGCAATAAAGATCACAATACCATAATAAAACGTGGATAATACTTAACATTTTCATTAATAACTAACTTCTACCTTAAACAATATCTCCAAACATGGCACATAATCTATCATACTTCCTTTTCATCAACCAACTCAAGAAAACATATATAATATACTAGACAACATATATTAAACATAATACACATCAAAAATGCCTAATGTGCTAACATACGTTAATCTATATATTTAAGCGGGATTTAACGGTTACCTTGATTCCAAGAAAAACAAACCATGCCGGTATCCCGGTTTAAGGTTCAATATTTGATTTATCAAAACCAATACCTAAAATAATTCAAGACTCATTATGTTAGAAAAATAAAAACCAAATCATAAGGCTTATAACACTTAATTACTCAAATAATTAAATTAAAATATTTTTATACCTCAAAAATACTAAATAAGTAAACCAAAGAGGGCAGCAGCTCATACTGCCCATGCAGCATGAGCTGCATGCAGAGAAAGCACAAGGAGGCTCGAAGGTGGCAAGGATGGAAGAAGGGAGAAGTGTTTTCGGGTTGGTGGTTTGGGGCTAAGAAAAGAGGGATTTCGGGGAGGATTTAGGGCAAAGTGATGGTGCAGAAGTGGAGATGGGGTGTAGGTGGTTGTCGGGGAAGGGTTAACGGCGACTAAGGGCGGCGGAGGTGGCGGCAGCAAAGCTGCGAAGGTGGCGGTCGAGGAGGGAGGTCGAGATGGGGCTGGCGAGGAAGGAAAATGAGGAGGAAAAATGGAGGCTTTAGGAGGATGGTTTCGGCCAAATGAGTATTGGGGGTGGTAGAGGGGGTTGTAGGGAGCAATAGGGTGGCTCGATTGGCGGCGGGAAGGCGGCGGGACGAGGCGTTGCAGGGCGGTTGCCGAGAAGGGGGTGAACGGGAGAGAAAAGAAGAGAGGAGGAAGGAAGGGGATGCGGGGTGACTCAACGGGGACTGTGATGGTTCGAGGGTGAGGCAGAGGGTGGCAGGAGGTGGTGCAGGTGGTGGTTGAGGCGGCGGGAGCGGCGGAGAGGGGCGGCGAAACAAAAATAGGGGGAGATGAGGGAGGAGAAGAAAGGGAGTAAGGAGAGGCTCGGGAGCATGGGGGAGGCTCGAAAAAAAATGCAGAAAGGGCAGGGAAGGAGGATTAAATAGAAGGGGAAGAGAAGGGGAGTGGTAGGGCAGCTCGAGGGGTGTCGGTAGGGTGGTAGGGGAATGGAGTTGCAGGGAGGGGGGAAGGGTTATGGCAATGGCAGGGAGAGGGAGAGGGAGAGGGAGACAGGAAAGGCAGAGAAAACGACGCAAGGGAGAGAGAGAGAGAGGCGAGTCAATAGGGGAGAGGGAGTTGCAGATCCGGCGGCGAAAATATCGCCGGAGATGAGGGAGGAAGAAGACGAAGGAAGAAGGAGGGAGTGTCGGGGGGCTGTGTGCGTGAGACGGACCGGCCGAAGAAAAGAAAGAGCCGGCCCGGTCGAAGAAGAAAGAAAAGAAAGGAGGAGGGGCGGCTGGGCGACGCGCAGGAAGGAAGGGAAACGGGCCTGCGGCCCAGGGCACAGGAGAGGGAGAGGGCAGGCCGACGACCCAAGGAAGGAGAAAGAAAAAGAAAGAAAAGGGAGAAGAAGGAAAAAGGAAAAAAGGGAAAGGAAAAAAAAATAAAATTGTTTTAATTAAAATAATTTAATTTATAAATAATAAGGTAAAATATTTGTGGGTAATAAATTTATTTAACAATTTAATTAAATTACAATGATTTAAAAGGGATAATTTTAGTAAAATAATAATTTGGAAAATTATTTAAATAATAAGAGTATGATAAAATAACAAAATATTTATTTTAATTTATTAAAATATTTATACCAACTTTCAAACACTCAAAAATCCATAAAAAAATTAAATAAAAAAATATTTAAAAGCTAATTTATCCAAAATAAAAATTTATTTATTAAAATATAGGGTTTTAAAAATCCGGGGGATTACATAAGTCATCAGGAAAACATCATGATACTCATCAAGTAGCTTATTTAGATTAGGATTATTATGTTGTTTCTCCCCAAGTTGATATTCTTTAGCAACTAAGGCATAACGGATTCCCTCTTCTTCTATGCATCTTTCCATAGCCTTTTCATGTAGAAATAATCTCTTTTTATCATCACTTAAAGGCATATTATCACATAGAGAAGGTGTTAATCTATACAGTTGTTTTCCCTTTTTCAAAACATATTCATTAATCACTACATCATGAGTTGTTTTTCTATCATATTGCCACGAACGTCCTAAAAGTAAACCACAAGAATCCATAGGCAATACATCACACAAGACTTCATCATGGTAGTCTCTAATGCAAAATGATACTAGGGTTCTCTTATTTACCTTAGCTCCTTTATCTTTATTTAACCATTGCAAAGAATAAGGTTTAGGATGATTATTAGTCTCTAAACCAAGCTTTTTGACCATTACTTCACTAGCAACATTAGTGTATAAACCACTATCAATAATGAGTCTACAAACTGTATCAACTATTTTACATTTAGTTTTAAAAAATTTCTCCCTTTGAGTAGGTGCCACATTAGGTCGTATTTGTAACACTCTTTGAATCACAAAACATGGGTCTCCATCTTCTTCACCCATGGATAAAATATCATGAGGAGATTCAGTTTCTAGGTCATCATCTTCACTACATGGTTACATTTCTTCTATTTCACTTAAGGTCAAAGTTCTTTGGTTAGGATATTCTCTAGCAAAGTGTCCATATCCTTTACACTTAAAACATTATTTATTAGAGATCTCAACCATCTTGTTTTTACCCTTTTCATCTCGATTAGTTTTTTTTTTTATCATAAGAGGATGTAGATGATGCATGCGTACCAGATTTAGGCATAAATGATGTATTCGAATATGGTTTAGATGAAGTCGAAGCATTAGATTTAACATAGGCTTTGGTTGATTTTGTTTGTCTCTCAAATTTTAATGCCAACTTAATCAAGTGATCAAGAGAATCATATGCAAACATATCAACTTTGTCACGTATTAAATTATTAAGCCCACCTAAGTATCTAGCACATTTTTGTTCTTTCCTTTCTTGTACATCACATATAAGTGATAGTTTTTCAAATTCCTTAGTGTACTCTTCCATACTAAGCAATCCTTGCCTTAGGGTTGTCATTTTTACATACATATCTTATTCATATTCCCTAGGCACAAATTTTCTTCTTAGGTGCTTTTTAAGTTTTTCCCATGACTTAATTTTTGACTTCTTTTGCCTTTCTTTTATCTTTTTCAAGTTATAATACCAAATCCTAGCAAACCTTTTAAATTTAAGAGTAGAAAGTTTATGCTTTATTTCATCATCATACTCTTTAAATTCAAAAATAGCTTCTATCTCATGCAACCATTCAAAAAATAATTCCACATTCAATTCGCCATAAAAATCAGTGAGTTCTAGCTTTGTACCTTGATCCTCATTATGTATATGTCTTGCTTGAGTTTGATGCGGTCTTCTATGGTTACTTGATCCGTGAGAACCAATTTCTTCTTCTCCATAGTCGATGTACTCCATTTTTGCATTCACACGTCCTCCTTTGGCTTGAATGGCACGTCTCACCATCCCCTCTACACTATCTTGATTGCTTCCATCTGATTTTTTAGTTATCAAAGCTTGTCTTGGTCGGCTATTTTGGCTTCTACACTTTGAAGTTGTTGTTGTAGTTCAGCATGGGTTTTAAGTTGCGCATCCATTCAGGTGGTAAGACTTTTGATAAACTCTACCAAAGCCTGCACATCCTCACTAGCCATGATGTGGTATTAATAAATAAAACTCACAACCTCCAACAAAGAACAACAATCAAAGGTGTTTTTTGGTAGATTTAAGTGCAGCCATGGGGTGTAGAATGGTTCTTGATAGGGTTTAAGTGATTCTTGATGGTTTCTTTAATGCTTTGATCACGTAAGAAGTATAGGAAGGTGACTGAATGGTGTAGGATACTTCTTAGACTGGTGTGGATGGTTTCTTGATGGAAGTTACGTAGAGGCACATAGGAGAAAAGGAGAGAATGTTGAATGGAGTGTTTATCTTCAAGTTGAAGATGTTCCTTATTGTGACTTGAAGACGGTAATAGAGAAGGAGAGTATATGTTCGAAGGATAGGAGATGAATTGAAAGATTCTAATACTACATGTAATATTCGAATCTTAATGGAAATTGCTGGGAGTATATGGAATCTAGATTGAAGATATATAAGGAGAGGCGTTGGTGGTATCGAAGTGAACTTTTATTTTTTAATATGGATAATGGAATGAAGGTGATGTTTGAAGATTGGAAGATCAACACATACTCAACTTGAGTATTGTAACTTTAGTTGAAGACGTGAAGATCTTCAAGTAAGACCTGTGCAAGAAAGTATCTTCAACCTTTCTTGGATGAGCGGGGTTCTTGTATGCAATTGCAAGAAGGTCGAAGGAAACGTTGGATGACTCGAAAGAAAACTAAAAAAAATCTTTAGTTTTGATAACAAAAATGATGTGGATCAAAGTGAGGGAAGCGATGATCGTGAATTATTTTGGTTGATCTTCAATTAGGTTTGAAGTTGTAAATAAAACAATGCACGGTTTGTGATTGTGTTAAGCTACAAAAGAAAGGATCTTCAATCAAAACTCAATAGGATGGATAACTTTGAATGAATCGGTAGATACATTCAAAGGCTTCTATGTAGGATGTTACCCCGGGCAATCTCTTATCTAGAATTCAATCTCAAAAGAGAGAATATTCAAGTGTTAAACTTGTAGATTTTATTAAGTGGACTTCAAGATGCCGTGTATAATGACATAGGGGGTATTTATAGGAGTCTTAATCAACTAGCTAGCCGACTAAGTTAGTAGAAAACTACCCATTAAACTCCTTAACTCAAGCTAACCTTAACCAACCTGAATTAATATCCTATAATACCTTACCCTAGTCATAATATCATCATTTAAATGATATTAATGACAAACATTACAAAGCATTACAACCAACTATGGTACATACATGAAATAACAACAAAACTCTATTTTACGTGCAATATATCCTAGGGTTTACAACAAGTCTAATATAACTAATGAGATCACCATATCAAGCTTGTTGCATTGTAATCCCATGTATTCCATAGCTTTACATGCTTTGAATGCTTTATACACTTTAGGTATCTTCATGTATCTTGACTTCTTCACCTTGCAAATATGTAACATACCTGCAAGAACATCTTAAAGTCTTTTCAAAATCAATGATAGAAATATTATCAAGAATGTTTAAGATGATCGGATCCATTATTAGAAATTCCAATTCCTCATTATTTTGAGGATCACTAGATGCTCCTGCATTGAAAAACCAAACTGAAAAAGAAACATTTATCCATTATACTAAATGAAATTTTTTACAAGTGAAATATCATAGTTTTGCACACAATTGAAGGTGTTACTATTGAGCATTATCTAATATTTTGATTCATAAACCATTCACTTCACATTTGCTTCTCTGTGAATTTCAACTTTATCTAGAAATAACAATTGTTTTTGTAGGTTTAAGATCATGTGAGAAAATCTCTAGGTTAAGATGTGAACAAAGTTTTTGAGAATCAAATTTAAAAATTCTTATCAAATATTTCTCAAATACATATTTGGGATCACCATCCCCCAACCCATCCCAAACATTTTTATATAATTTTTATATATTATAAATTTAAAATATATTATAAAAACATATAATCACATATCAAAAGTAGAATCAAATATCAATATCGTATCAAAGTTTAAGATCTAAAAATAATTCAAAAATTAAAAATAGATCATAAATCAAATTAATTATAAATATTTAATTCCAATAGAAATTTTCCAATAAAAGAAAAAAAAAGTAAATACGAAAAATATTTTACTCATTCTAATTTGGATATATGATTGATGTCCCCGTAGTCTGTCCGTGCTTATTTCTCTCTCTACTTTGAGCTTGTGAGTATTTAAGCAATAGTAGAGGCCTAGCGAATTATAGTGATGGCATCTATTAATCTATACTATTCACCATCGTACGAAACCTTGCTTACTTATCGCAAGAAAAATATAGATTAAGGAATAAAAGTTTGGGGGTCATTCCAATGAAGGAACAAACTTTTATCATTTTCCAATTCAAGAACAAACATTGAGTCTTTGATCCAAATAAGGAACTTCTGGCTGAATACTTATCGGAGCTTGCAGGAAAATATTTAAATATTATTATTTTTATATTTTATATTATATAACATACTCAGTGCAATATTATTAAAGTATTATTATTTTTAAACTTAATAAAACTAATCTAAAAATCACACAAACCTAATTAATTGAGTCAGACTAACTTATCACTGAATTAAAGTGAAATTAAAACTCGTTGAATTAATCTACCTTGAACTGAATCAAACAAACTTTGAGATGTTTAAACTCATAAAACCAAACAAAAGATAGAACGAAATAGAAAAAAAAAAGAATCAAAGACAATATCTTACTTCTTCATCTGCGAGAGAGGGAGCGAGAACTAGAGGTTGTCATTGAGTAGGTAGTCTCCATCTTCTTGCTTCTTCTTCCGTACTAGTGCCGATCGTTTCATACTCTGCTCTTTATTCCTTTTTCATTTTTGTTTCATTCTCTATAGTTGGCTTCTCAGTGTCTTGTTGTTCGTCTTCAAAATTTTATAGCCATGGGGGAGACGCAAAGTGCAATTTCTTCCAACCCAACCATAGTCGGCCATGATGAAGATGATGTGTAAGTTTTTTGAAGTGTTTTTTTACTGTTTCATACTCTACACTTTCTTCCTTTTAGGGTTTTATCTGTATTTAGGGCTAGTAATGTGAGAGAAAATTAACTCCAATAAAGAGAGTGTATGACTGCAATTATTTAGTGTTTTATTAATTTATAGTTTACCGACTTTAGTTAAGGGTTTGATTAATTAAGTGTTTGATTAATTTAGAGGGTACAATTTCTTGATTTTGGATTATTCTGTTTTGAGTATATCTTAGGACCAATGTTTCTATCATTTTTTGTTATTTTTCTTTCATTGAATACATGAGGGCCCTCAATGATTCTACCTTCTGTTTAGCACTTTGTCTTTGTTTTTGTTGGGAGTTGTTTATTGTATGTTATGTTTATTATCTCTTAAATTATGGATTTTATGTTTGGCTTATTATAGTGGGGAGCATGATGGTGAAACTGCAGTCATTGAGGCTGATAAGGGCGTGGGTGATGTCATTGTAGATGATGTGGCTTGGATAGAGAATTTTCTTGATGATGTTGGTATTGATTTTAATAATGAACATGGGGCTAAAAACTTAAGAACTACCACTGCTACTGAGAGCAGAATTCCATATTTAGGTGTAATTGGGGCTGCTATTTAATTGTGTTTATTTCTTTTGAAGGGATTTATTGAAGGTCAAATACTTATAGTTGTGGGCGCAGATGTGAACAACCAAATGTTTCTAGTTGTATGGTCAGTGGTTGAGAATGAGAACACTGAAAATTGGGTGCGGTTTCTAACCCAAGTGGCTGCTGACTTAGGTCTACAACAAGGTCAAGGTTTAACAAAAATCAGTGACTAGCAAAAGGTATATTACTATTATTTTGTCTTTGGTAGTATTTTTTCTTCACTTTGCAATAATGTATTATACAGTATTTTTATTTCTTTGTGCCTGATTTTGACTTGTATTTTTATAAGGGGTTGGTGGAAGCCATTAAACGTAGTCTTCCTCAAGTTGAGCATAGATGTTGTGCAAGGCACATCTATGCAAATTTTAGGAAGAAGTTCAATGGTATAGTGTATAGAAAGAAAACACTTTTGGATGATTGCAAATGCCACCACCCGTAATATGTTCTCAGATAAGCTATAGGAATTGAAAGAACTCAATGAAGAAGCTGCTATGGATTTGGAAGGCAGGGATCCAATATGGTCTAAAGCTTGGTTTAAGCTTCAAAGTAAATGTGATTATGTCACAAATAATATAACTGGGATTTTTAATGGAAGTATCATTGAAGCTAGACATTTTTAATGGAAGTATCATTGAAGCTAGACACAAACCAATTTTAGGCATGTTAGAAGATATAAGGGAGGTGTGCATGAAGAGGAATATAAAGAAGAGGGAAGCGATTAAGAATATTGACATCTTGTTATGCCCTCGTATTTATAAAATTGTAGACGAGAAAAAAGAAGCAGTAACCAAATGGAATTGTGTATGAAATGGGAGGGATGGATATAAGGTTAAAATAGGCAATAACCCTCTAGGTGATAAATATACAGTGAGGATGGATGCTAGAAGTTTTAGTTGTAGAGCATGATAGTTAAGTGGAATTCCGTGTGAGCATGCCATAGCTGCTATTTGGGAAATGAGGGACGTACCTGAGGGTTATGTAAGCCATTAGTACAATAAGGACACATACCTTAAGGCTTACAATCATACTATGGACATACTAAATGGTCTCAATGAGTGACCACGACAGGGAAAGGAACCTATTAAGCCTCCAGAATTGAGGAAATGGAGAGGAAGGCCACGTAGGAAGAGAAGAAGGGAAGAAGGAGAGACATAAAAAGTCATAAGGTCTCAAGAAGAGCTCAAGAACAACGATGTAGCAATTGTAGTCAAACAGGACATAACAAACATCATTGTTGAAATGCGGGGGTGTCATTACCGATTCATTTGAGATACAAAGATAAATACAAGGTTAGTGTTTTCATAATTGTTTTTCATATCTATAATTTATAATTGTGACTTGTTAATATTTGTTTTCCATATCTATAATTTATAATTGAATTCATTTAGTTGAAAGGCACCCTATGAAATAAAAGGAAGGGGTAGAGGAAGAGGACAACGGGGAGGAAGAGTAGATCAAGTTTCAGATCAAGCTCTAGCTCAAGTTTCAGCTCAAGGACAAAGCGGAGGAAGAGCAGGAGGCATTGGAAGGAGGGGAGGAAGAGGAAAAAGGAAAAGAAAAGGCAGGGGCAGGGGAGGAAGAGGCATTGAAGGTCATGAACAAAACCAGCTCTCATCTTCAAGTCAAGTCTCATAACAAACTCTCATTCCCACTCAAGAATCTATCACAACTAGGGCTGTTGACAAATCAAGCCGGCTAGCGAGCCGACTCGACTCGGCTCGTTAACGGCTCGACTCGGCTTGCTTGATTAGATAAACAAATCAAATCCAAGCCTCGATCTTAGGCTCGTTTATTTAACAAGCCAAACTCAAGCCTAAGTTGACTCAGCTCGTTAGCTAGTAAACCGGCTTGATTCAAACCCGACTCGAATTCGGCTCGTTTGCTCATTTATCAAATAAGTTTTGAGAATATATACAAATATAAAATAAAGTTAAAAAGAACTAATTATTTTTTTTACAAATAATTCTCATAATTTAAGTCTTTTTTAATAAAAATAATTCTTATAAGTTTTTTGTTTAATAAAAATAATTTTCATAATTTAACTGGCTGGACCGCTGGAATGTTGGAACCGGGCAGGGCGGGCCGGCGGGGGGTCTCTTCGACGAACCGGGCGGGGCTTTCAGGCTTTCAGCACTTCAGCAGCAGTCAGCGGGGTTTTTTATTTTTGAATTCTTCCCGAATCCCGTCCCCACTCCCCACTCCCCATCGTCAAGACGTCAACAGCCCTACTCACCACTCACCAATCACCAGACCATACTCCCCGTTGTCCCCGACCCCCAGTCGGCCAGTCCCACTCCCCCCGACTCTCGACTCTCGAGTCCCCGACTCCCCGAGGACCTCGACCCCCTGACTCTCGAGTCTCGACTCTCGACTCCCCGATAGTCCCCTGCCCTCTGCTCTCGTAACCTAGCCAGCCCCAGTCTCCATCACCTCCCCCTTCTCCCTTGCCCTCTGCTCCAGCGACTGGCCTCCTCCTCCCTACTCCTCCTTCGTCGGGCGACAGCCACCATGAGCGACACACATCAACAGCGGGCGCTAGCAGCAGCTGATAGCGACGAGCCGCGCTGGTTGCGCCACTGTTCGGCTCCGGCGAGCCTCTCTGACCACCGGCGAGCCACCTCCAGCCTCCGACGAAGCTTCCCCGGCCTTCCCTTGCCTCAATTCGTTGATTTTCGCGTGGTATAATTTTCTAAAAAACCCTAATATTAATTCATGTAATTGAATATGATTTAGCTTGTGATAAGCTAAATTAATGGTTTGGTTATGTATATATTATGCGAATGGTTTTGCTTTGTATATTGTGATGCTATGGGTGCTGATTTGTTTGTGGTTTGTGAATATGGTTATGCTTGAATTGGATGTTTGGATTTTTGGCGCTGTTTGGATTCGCGTTCGAATTTATTTGTGTTGTGTCTGTTGTTTGCTGTGTTTGTTGTGAATTGTTGATATCTGTGTTGATGTTTTTCAAGAAAGTCTATTTAAATTATTCGTTATGTAAAGTGTAATTGGGTAATTGATTATACAATATGGTCAAATTTCATATTAGAACTGTCAATTTGAGAAATTTACGCAGTTTTATCAAAATTTGACTAGTTAAAATTCGGATGTAATGAAATTTCATATAATGATTCTGAATTGTTTTATAATATCATTTGAAATGTATTTAATTTCATATCGGAAGTGTTGATTTGGGCAAATTGTGTGTAATTGATCGGAATTGGATTTTTAGGTCAAAACTCTTACGAGACTAAATTGGATTGTGTAATCGGGTTGTTTTATTCAATTGACTATATAATTTACATTAGAATACATTTAATTACATTTTTGAATCGTTAATTCATATATTCTAGCAAGAATTTATCGGATTTGCGTTCCAGGCTCAAAACCCTAATTATGCTAAATTGTGTATTTCTTTTATTGGTTTTGAGCAATTGATTATTTCATATGTTATAAAATGTGTTTAATTGCATTTCTAAACATTCAATTTGATTAAATTAATAGAATTCAACCGAATTGTATTTTCGGGCCTAAAACCCTAGATTTCAAGTGAGATTATGAAATTGGTTATTGTATAGTTGTTTTTCTAAAATTAAATTTATAGAATTACTTCTTTGTGCAGGTGATTGGATTCGTACCAAAAAAGGGCTAAAGAAGAAGGTAATAATATTTTTATGTTTTCATTATTAATTTTTGATCTCTTGAAATTTTAGGAATTAAATTCTAATCATTCATATATATATTATTGTTGCTCTCTTAATATAAGCAGATTGTAGATGCTCCAAGCATGAAGATCATAGATCTTCCATAATATGGTATATTTTTTGATCAAATTTAAGGTATAATCTAATCAAAACTTATGGGATTGAAGTCTTTCTCAAATAACTATTACTAATCTAGTTCTCTTATTTATTCATAAAATTATCCTTGCATATATGAAGGTTAGTGGATTTTGGTGCCATATTTTGAGATTTGGTGTAGAAGTACTTATAATGGATTGGATGAGACGAAGGTTGCAAATTTGCTATAATTCTGGATATTGGAATTTAGAATTAAGGATTGAAGAATATGATTTTGGACACATATAAATTATTTTATTTTGTAAAAGCATGCAGGGTTGAAGGCATAATCTTTGAATATTTTGTATGAATGATTTGATACTGTACGGTCTATGGTCTTATTTTAGTATTTATAATCAAGCCAAACAGGTCTTTATTTGATATTTAATTTTTGTTGAAAGTTACAGGTTTAATCGGCTAAATTTTCTAATAAACGAGCCGACCAAACCGAGCCGGTTTGACTTGTTTAAAATTAAAATGAATCGAGCCAAACCGAGCCACAAATTGAGCCACGAGCCAAGCCTGACGAACCGTGCCGATTTGGTTCGTTTTCATTAAACAAAACCGAGTCGAATAGCTCGCGAGCTTTTTTCGAGCCGAACTCAAGCCTCAAATACTTGACTCGATTCGAGCCGAACTCGAGCCTTACAAAAAATTTAACGAGCCGAATCAAGCCAGAGAAGGTTCGACTTGATTCGGTTCGTCAACAGCCCTAATCACAACAAGAACATATAACTGTTAGGATGGACAATTGATGCATCCCTGAGGAGAAGAATGCCAAGTGGGCCATTACATAGGCAATTCTAGTGGGCAATATGCTGATCTCGGTATCAAATTTAGTACAAATGTTGTTAGGTTTTCAATTATTATTATCCAGAGTTAGACTTGTAGACTTTGTAATCATATTTTTGTTGCTAGATTTGTTGCCATGGACTTAATCGATTGTGAGTTAAATAGGAATTGACTCATATCCATTCTTAGATAAACAATATCCCCTGCTATGTTTTCAACATTGCTGGAAATCGCAAGGTTGTTGTTGTTCTTCTATTTTCATGGCTCATATTCTGGAACCATATCTCGGTGCTGAAGGCCATTGGCTGTGGCATTACATTGATTGGATGCACATTCTATGGGTATGTGATATGAGGCCCTATACTAAATAAAAAAAATTAGGATTCTCTAACTAGGATTGTCTCAAAATTTTAGGGACATGTTCAAAATTTAATAAATAGGCCTCTAGAAATCAAATAAGTTACAATTATCTAAATACATTTTATTATCATACTAACAAATAAAAAAACCTAATATGCATGTCATGAGAGTTTGAAGAGGTTAGTTTATGTAGCCTAAAAAATAGATAGCCATCTAAGTTAATTCTTATTATTATTATTATAATCAATCAAATCAAATATTAGCATGCATAAAAAAATGCATTAGAAAAAATAGTAGATTAAACAAATAGAAACTAGTTTATGGGACTTAAGTCCATGACATTGGCGCAAACAACTCTTATAAAAGTATGTTCATCAGCCTATAAGATGAGTAATTTTTATGAAGTATAAACCAAAAGAAGAAGAAGAAGAAGAAGAATCTAGATGAAATAGGTGGTGGGCAGTGATTAGGGGTATTCAATATTCGGTTCAAACCGAGTAATTATTTTAGGTTCGATTCAAGGCAAGATTGGATTTTTAGTTTTTGATTTTGGTTTTAGTCCCGAAGTAAAAAAAAATCTATCCAATTCCAATTCTATCCTATTAGTTTAATCTATTCGTTACATTTTATATTATATAATCTAATAGAATTTTATTCAATTTTCTTTGATTTGGTTGAGGTTTAGATCTAGTTTATTATTATTATTATTATTATTATTATTATTATTATTATTATTGATCTTTCTAAATGTGTTGGTTCTTATCTCATATAATATGATATTAATATCATTATTTGAGATATACTGTTTTTCCTTTTTCAATATGTATTGATCTATTATTATTATTATTATTATTATTATTATTATCGATCTTTCTAAATGTGTTGGTTCTTATCTCATATAATATGATATTAATATCATTATTTGAGATATAATGTTTTTCCTTTTTCAATATGTATTGATCTAATATTATTATTATTATTATTATCGATCTAATATTAATATGATTATTATTATCGATCTTTCTAAATGTGTTGGTTCTTATCTCATATAATATGATATTAATATCATTATTTGAGATATAATGTTTTTCCTTTTTCAATATGTATTGATCAGTGATCAATAGCTTATTACACTAGTAATAAAATAAAATAAACCTTCACTACCTTATTCCTCCAAAGCTAACTTTACTGAAAAGCTAAAAAGAAGGGGAAAAAATGAAATGAGAATTTGCAGAAACAAACTTCAATGTGAGTTATGGCGAAGATAGCATGAAGAGTACTTCTATAACTCGGGAGGTTCAATAACCTTGCATTATTAAATGATTCAAACCATACACTAGTCAACCAATCATTAGTTAATTTAGCTTCTTTTTAATAATACATCAGCTTTAACAATACATAAATAACATAGCCTAAACTAATTAAAATCCCCAAGTTTTTAACATAATAAAAAATACAATATAAACTATAAAAGTTATCCTTGCTTTCACTTGCCCTATTTTTTCTTTTATTTTCATTTGACAGTTGCTGTTTCAGTTCTTCATTTTCCTTGGCTAACTCGACAATTTTTCCCTTTAAGACATCTTCCGTATCTGTATATTTCTGATTCACTTCTTCCAACTAGCTTACCTAATTCCTCAGATCATCATTTTCATCAATTACGTGTCTCGCTGCATCTCTAGCCATGGATGAAAAATGATCATCAATAAAGGCAAATACTTTACAACCACTTGTCTTCCCATATCTATCACACATGTAAAACATTCTAAATGAATTTGTGGGGGTCTTGGACACATATTGGCAAGTAGGATTGCCGCAATCATAAATCTCTCGTATCAACCTACTTTGAGATCGTGATGATGAACTTGCAGTTGTAGCCATAACCCTTCAAATTCTGTACTACTGTAATGAAAATGAGTATATTCAAATGCAGCACAAATAAATCAAAATACTAACCATTCAAACAATGTTAAGCAATAATAATGAAAATGAGTATATTCAGCCGCAGCACAACCAAATCAAGATACTAATCATTCAAACAATGTTAAACAACCGTAATGAAAATAAGTATATTCAGATGTAGCACAACCAAATCAAGATACTAACCATCTAAACAATATTAAGCACATGTGATAAAATTAAAATTGAAAACAACAGCCTACATTTTTTTAGCTACAGGCATGTATTTAACTCTTATGAAAAAGAAATTCATAGGAAACAATAACTAACATTGTTCTTATATTCTTCCTTTTCTCTTATCAGTTAAGAGTTAGTCTAACATCAAATATACTCATTCAATTCTAACAAGCTACTAAAAACAGTAGCTACACATCTCATCATTCTTAGCAAAAAAAAACATATTAGTAAAGAAAATATTCATCTATTAAATAAATTTGTATAAGAGCATTCAAATTTCAATGTTGCTCCATTGAATCGGATTTCGCAGGAAAAAAATTTAAATTCAAAAATTAAGGTTTTTAAAAGTCAGATCTAGGAATAAAAAATTTAAGTATTTTACTTGTTGAAGAACAAAATTATACAATAGATTCGAAACTCAACTCACAAGATATGAGGAGAAGAAAGAAAAGAGGATGAAGTCTACAAATAGGAAGAGCGGGCAAAGAAGATAATAAGTGGATAACAAATAAAAAAAAAGATCAACATACCTGAACAAAGAAGAAGAAAGATCAATGATCCTCTTTGTTTTTTGTTTTTTGTTTTTCTTTTCCTTTTTCGGTTCTTCGTTCCAGAATATACATATATTATTTTTTGATTAATTTTATTAAGTTTAAAAACAATAATGTTTAAATTTATATAAAATCCATATTTATATATAATACTTTAATAATATTATATTAAATATGTTACATAATATAAAATACAAAAATAATAATATTTTAATATTTTTCAACAAGTTCCTTATTCCTTATTGTTACATAGTATTTAACCAGAAATTCCTTATTTGATTCAAAGACTCAACCATTGTTCCTGAATTAAAAAATAAAATATATTTAATCCTTCATTGGAAGGACCCTCCAAATGTTTATTTCTTAATCTACATTTTTATCTTACTTATCCTCTCTGTCCTAAACTCACTCTTTCGATTATATATTCACATCTTCATTTCTTCAATATATATATAATTATAATTTATAGTTTAACTAAATTATCATTTCTATATTTCTCACCTGTAACAAATGGGGCGAAATTTTTAAACAAAAATGGGAGTACGCAGAACTAATTTAGATGAAGAAGCTCCGATTATATTGTGGCCAAAAATGAAAGTGTCAGAACTGAAAAGCCAAGTAACAATTGTGAAGCTCGAATGAGACTCACTCCAAAAGTGGAATTGATAAATAAAATTGATCGCATATGAGCAACTGTCATGGATCCTCACTAAACCTCTACTCCGACTCCTGAAAAGACACAGGGAAAGATGGCATAGGTCTTCAAAACTATGGATAAAAAAAAAAGGACTGCATTATCAATTTAGATTGCACGTGTTTAGGCGGTTTCATCGAAAGTCTATAACTTTTTTAACTAAAATCGCCAGATTCAACTTGAGAGAAGGAAAAAAAAAAATCCTAGAAGAACAGAAGGGTAAAGTGAGAATGAGATCGCTTTTCAGTAGTTCTAACATTTCTTACACCTCATCAGGGATCTCAACATCACCATCGGCAATCTCCTGCTGTAAGTCCTTTGGATCTTTTCCGTCGACCGTGCATCCGATTGAAACACAAGTTCCAAGTATCTCCTTCACGGTCCCGGCCAATGATTTAGCCATCGACCTTGGCTTCATGATTTTGGCGATCTCAATAACATCGTCAAGTGAGATATTTCCAGTGTGCTTGATGTTCTTAGTCTTTTTCCTGTCACGTTCTGGCTCCTTAAGAGCTTTAATAACAAGAGCGGCAGCGGATGGAACGACGGTGACCTTAGCCTGACGATTCTGAACGGTGAGCTTCACCGTAACTCTGAGTCCTTTCCATCCCTTAGCAGTTTCCTTCGCAATGTCTTCACCGATTTTCTTCGGGGAAAGACCGAGAGGACCGATCTTCGGAGCTAGTGAACTCGCAGCACCAACTTCACCTCCGGTTACTCGGACAAAGACGTCGACCACCTGAGTTGGATCGAACTTTGGCGGCATTGTCGAGTAACGTTTTCTCTAGGATTTCTCCACGCCGGAGACAGAGAGGCGGAGGGAGAGGAAAATAAGTGGAGACTACAGAGTTTGAAGCCAGGCGGAGAGTCGCGGAGACAATTAAAAAATAAGCTAGGGTTTTGAGGAGTTAAAATTGAAATGCCGATTTTAGCCCTCTATTATCCACTCTAATTACGGGCCTGGGCAGAATTACTTTAGTCTGTTTGATTCATAAAAAAATATTGTGGAAAAGAAAGAAAATGAGATGGAAATTAACTTTTTGGTTGTCGCAAAAGTTTGGAAGAAAAACAAAAGGTTAGAAAAAAATATTGGATGTTTTCCACGCCAATAACTAAACAGGAAAGAAAGCTCAAAGAAAAAATTTCCACATTAAACTTGACCTCATCTCACTAGTTTCTTTTTTTTTTTGATAGATGGGAAAGTAAGAGAAATAAAATACAGCGATCAAAAAAGATAGCACAAGAGAAAGAAACAACTCAAAAGAAAGCATGCACATTGTGAACCACCTCGTTGATTCTATAAGGGAAATCCTCTCGTCTATTCTTGATCTAGAATTCGATCTTCATTTTGACTAGCATAACCATTCATTTAAAGCAAACTTGTTGATTTTTAAATACTATCTTGTTTTTATATTCCCAAATAACTCCCGTTATTACAAAAAATATAGCTTTTCAAATTTTCTCCTTAATACCCCTTCTTTTGCCTTCAAGCCAAGAGAGAGCATTATCAACGGCAAATCTCGATATTACCAAAGTGTAACCTATCCAGCCACAAAATCCCGTATCAGATCCTACCCGTCATTGTGCAGTGAAAGAACACGTGGTTGATAGACTCTTGCTCAATTTTGCAGAAAGGGTAACTTGACTCCCTTATGTCAATAAGATGGAGCCTAGCTAGAGTGTCTCTTGTATTAAGTCTCTATTGAATAGAAGACCATGCAATGAGTTCGATCCTTAGTGGCGCGATGTTGATCCAAATTCTATTGTAGTCACTACTACTCCTTCCATCATTATTAAGAAAGTGATACGATGTCTCACAAAACAACTTAACCGAGAAAGTCCCCTTATCATCATAAGCCCAACTAATCAAATCCTTCCTATCTTTAGTTGGGATAGATTGCCGAATCAAATTTCCTACCTGCTCTGCCTACTCTTCCTCCCAAGAAAAAAGTCTTTGACGCCACGTTAAGTGCCACTGCCACATTACATCGTCCCAAAATCCCATATTTGCTATTCTATCCCCTTGCTAGTCTGACGTCAAGAACAATATTGGAAATAAACTTTTTAGAATACCCTATTCCAGCTACTTATCATGCCATAACCTGACACTGTTATCATTGCCTAGAATAATCCTTATACTAGAATTTAGAATGAAACTCTTCCTTCTAAGCTCAACGATATCTGCCCACAAAGTCCTACCTTTCCTCTATTTTGGTACCTCTAAGCTTCCAAAATGATTGTAAGAATAAATAGAAGATATGACCTGCTGCCAATAAGCCCTTTCAATAGTATAAAACCTCCACCACCATTTGAACAAAAGCACATTATTCCTCATGATTAGGTCCTCGACCCCCAAGCCACCAGCCAGACTTTTAGTTGGATAACACTTCAGCTAACTAGTGGTAACTTCTTCCGCTCCCCACTTCTGGCCCAAAAAGAAATTCCTTTGGATGTTGATAATCTTCTTAGCAACTCCTTTTGACATTCTGAAAAGACTCATATAATACATCAGCAAGCTGTTTAGAACACTCTTGATCAACATCAGTCCTCCTGCTCCAGAAAGAGTTTTTTCCTTCCACCTTGCCAGTCACTGCTTGATCTTTTCAACTATTGGTTTCCATGACTCTTTATTCCTTGGATTGGTCCCTAATGGGAGGCCAAGGTACTTGTTGGGCAAAAACTTGATCTTACAGTTCAAGATATCTGTAGCATCCTCTTGAAAATGTGCATTCGCCCCAAGACTGATAAGCTTAGACTTTATAAAATTAATGCTCAACCTTGACAACAGATAGAAAGAATCCACCGGTATCCTCTAATTCTTGATGTTATCCTGAAAAGCTTTATAGAAAATTATAGTGTCATTTGCAAATTACAAATGAGTCACCTCAAAAACATCGCTCCCCACTCTCACTCCCTAAATCAACCCTTTAGCAATGCCTCTTTGGATAAGCTGATTTGACACTTCAACAGTCAGGGTAAAAAGAAACTGGGAAATGGGATCCCTTTGCCTAAGACCCATTTTCATCTTAAAGGGGGTGGTTGTCAACTCGTTCACCAAAACTGAGATACTGTCTATTGAAATGCACTATTTTATCCATCCTCTCCAAACATTACCGAATCCCATTATGCCCATAATTTTATCGGTGAAGTCCCATATGATGCTGTCATACGTCTTCTGGAAATCCAACTTAATCATCAAACCTTTCGATCCCTTCTTCTTTTTAAACTATTGAACGATTTCATTGGCGACTAGAGCCCCATCCAAAATGCTTCTTTTCTCAATGAAAGATGATTAAGAATCACTAACTAGATAATCAACTACCTATTTTAATCTATTTGCCAAGATCTTCGAGATAACCTTATAGATACACCTTATCAAACTGATGAGTCTGAAATGAAATACCCTAAAATCCTAATTTAGGAAATTATAATAAAATAAAGATTTATTTAGAAAATTAATTAAATATATTATTTTATTAAAATAAGGGGAGTATTTAAGACAAAAAAGAGGAGAGTAATAAGGAATTCATATTAGAGTATTTTGCTAGTTAAAAATAGAATTTAGGAAAAGAATTACCCAAAATATCCTAAATTAATATAAAAAGTAATTTAATTATTATTTTACTAATTTGTATTATTTTTAAATATTCAAAAATACTAAAATATCCTAAACACCCCGGCTAACCTATTTTTCCTTTTTCTTTTCCCCTTTTCCTTTTTCTTCCTTCCTTTTTCTTTCTCCTTTTTCTTTTTCTCTCATTCCTCCCCGAATTGGGCCACACTCGACCCAACTTTCCTCTCCTTCTATTCTCTCCCCATCATGGCCTAGCCCACCTTCTTCCTTTTTTTTCTCCTCCCTTACCCTTTAGTTCCCCCCTCTTTTTCTTTCCTTTTCTTTTCCCCGGAATAGCTGGCCTGACCCTTCCTTCTTCCCCCTCCCTTCTCCCCATCCTTGAGTTACAGGTCGGCCTGCAACTCTGTCATCGTCTTCCCCTTTGCCCCTATATCGCTGGCTTTCACCTCCCTTCTCTATCCCCTACCTTTTCCCTTTCCTTTTCCAGCCCCAACCTGCCCTATACCCCTTTCCACGTGTGCCCTTTCCCTTTTCCTTTCTCTCCCCTTGCCGACTGCACCTACAATTTTTGCAGGTCGGTGAGCCTTGCCTCACCTTCCCCCTTGGTCTTATCCTCCCTCAATTGGCCTATAAATACCCCCTACTAATCCATTTAGCCCTTTTTATTCTGCCTAGGAATTTCAGCAAATTTGAACCACCGCCACTTCAGACGCTGCCCTGACTGCCGCCGTGAAACACCGCTGCCAGAAACACTACCCAAACCCTTGGCTGCATTACCCTCCACCAAACCGAGCCACTCACCACCCCCTGGTTACCCCTACACAAGCCATCTCCAACCGTGCAAAGTTGGCTACTCAACTTGCCCCTTTGCACCCATCATCGCCCCTCTCGCCGCCATGTATTACCTCCTTCACCGCAATCACCACCTCCCCTACCACCCAATCAACCTAGCAGAGCTTCCATTACCTTCTCTTCTCCCTTTCTCCCTCTCCTTCATCCTCCCTCCTTCTCCACCACCCTCGCCCACCACAACCACCACCACTTGTGCCGGCACCCTTGCTGTGCCACCACCACTACTCCAACCCTCTTAGTCTAGAGAGTCCACCACCACCACCACCACCATCTCACTCTCTCTCTTCCATCCCTAAAAGACCACCTTCTCCAAACCACCACTATCGTCGCCACCGCCACCACTACTACCTTCATTAGGTTGTGCACTAACTCTTCCTAGCTTTTAAGTATAATTTATTTAGTGTAATTATTATTCTAACCATAATTATCATCATCCATCATCATCATCATCATCATCATCATCATCATTATTTATTATTATGCTTATCCTTATCATTATCATTATCATCATTATTATTATTGTTGTTATTATTGTTAATAATATATTGTCATTGACTAACATAACTACCTAAACCTATTTTGGCTAATAATAGCATGATTAACCATTTTAAGAGTAATGCCCTTATTTTTACTACTAAAGCTACTCTTTTTATTATTACCCCTAATACTAGGTTATAATAAATATAAGTAGGAAATAATAAAAATGTTAATAAGAGGGAAGTTAACCCTATTATTTTTTCTCTTATAGGTGAACCAAGTCTGACCCCCAAGGAGGCGTAGTAGCGTGCTCCAAGCCCATTGTCATTTTAGGTAAGGATGTTGTGAAGGCTTAATATGTGTATTATATGTTATGTGTGATGTTATATTCGTGTACCTTATGTGATTATGAACTATGTACTTGTAGTAAGCTTGCTAAGCGTGGAGCTAAGGTAAGTTGTATGTGTTTTCTTTATGGCATGTGTAATATGATAATGTGTCTTGTGCTTTTGTGGTGCTTATTTGATATGGGCCTTCGGGACATACATGCTAGGAGGCTTTAAAAGATATGGTGTGGTGGTGAAAATATGAAAGGGATAAAGGAAGTAAGTTGACTAGAGGAAAGTAAGAATGACCTAAGTATCTTATAACTTATGGGTGGACAAATAAAAGAATAATATGAATAAAATAAGAGAGTGAAATGAATCTTGCATGGGGAGTATAGGGATTTCATGGGATGGTTAGCCCTTGCATAGGGATGAATTTACATTAAAAAAGTTGACTTGAGGGTTAATTAAGGTAATGTAAGAGTTGTTAGGGTGATTAGAGATTATATGTGAAAAATAGTACATGGGTTGGTAAGGATGCCTGAGGGACATGACTAGGGTTTTGGGAGGAAACCCTAAGTGAGAGAAGTGTGCAAGAAAGGGAAAACTAATGGAAATTATTAGAATGGGAAATAAAGGATGAAAGGGTTGTCACATGAGGGAAAGGTGAGCCATGTAAGAAAAGGTGTTTGGGTGTTGAGGGGTTGACATAAAAGAAAGGAGAAGTACTAGGGTTTCGGGGATCGAACTAGGATTTCTATGATCATGTGTGGGAATTGGGTAGTGAGGTTGTGTTGTTGGGTGTGGTTTAAGGGAAATGATGGTTTTGGTAGCAAAGAAGAGTATAGGTTGTGTAGGACTAGGGGAAGTGAGGCCACATTGGCTAGATTAGGGTTTTAGAGGGAAACCCTAGAGAGCAAAGAGGAGTCAAAACCAAGTTATGGAGAGTAAGCCTTGAACCACATGCAAAAGAGTTTTGGATTCTCATGGCGAGTGGGAAAAGATGGGAGAGGAAGCCGAGGAGTCACAGGTTGTGTAAAGGTCCCAAGATATGGGATAAGATTTTCGGTAGAACTAAGAATAAAAGGGTGAGCACGGGAAGCCTAGTGGGTCATGCATGTCTAATCTGTGTGTGTGGAATAAGATACGAATAAAATACTAAACACTTAAAATGAAAGATTATTGAGTCAGGCCTAGTGAGGATATTTTTCCGGTCCACCGACTATAATAGTGGTCAGGTGCGTTCTACCTTGTGGAGTATTTTTGATCCATTAACTATAATAGTGGGGGATTTTGGGCTCGATAAACCAAACTTTACATGGTAATAAGGCATAGAAAGATATTAATTACTTATAGTGGAACACCATGTGAATTAAGGCTAATGAGGATATTTTTTTAGTCCACCGACTATGATAGTGGTCAGGTACGTTTTGCCCTGTGGAGTGCTTCCGGTCCACCAGCTATAATAGTAGGATTCCCATACTCACGTGGAATTAATATGAGAAATGTGTAAGATAGAAATATTAGTCTAAGTCTGGATTGATGATATGAACCTAAATTATGCATTGTATGCCTTACTTGTCTATTTTCTTGCATGGCTTTACCTATATGGTTACCTTACTCAGTACATAGTGTACTGATCACTTGTTTCATGGGTGCTGGTCATTCCCACAAGTAGAAGCCCCTTCTGAGTTTGTGTAGGTAGGAGGTACCATGTTTGATGCCTATAAAGCACTAGATGCGTCGGGCGGGGCTGTGTGATGACCGTTGGACTTTACTTGGGGTTAAGAGTGAGTGTTAACCAGACTCCCTACATTTTCTAGTTTTACTTTATCCTTATATCACTTCTTCCCCTTGAGGGCTTAACTTGTATCCATTTTTAATTCTGTATTAATGCTTTAATTTCACACTTTGACTTCTCTTTATTATGAATATTTTGAATTTTTACAACTCTACGTCTCAATTAGTGTAATGATTTGTGAAAAATTATTTCTTAGCCTTGTGGTTGGTATGAGACTGGCCGGGGGCCAAACTTGTGCTGATCACTGTGGTAGCATCCCCATGTTGTGATTGTTTTAATTAAACAAAAATTTTCAACTATGATTTTTTGGGGTGTTACAGAAATGACTGACCTCCTCCACCTCTTCAACTTTGGGAATCCAGGTAATCAATGTGGTATTAAGCGCATGCGGCAAACAACTAGATTCGAAAAACATTAGAATAGAATCCATAAACTCCTCCCCTATGATGTCCCACATCTTTTGGATGAAACACAAATGATAACCATCATACCCTGGTGCTTTTAAAGGATCTCACTAGTTTCTATTTGTTCTTCATCTCCACTTAACCCTATAAGAGCCATGGAATTCCTTCTTCTCTAAGATTCCTTCCTCTTTGAGCTTCTATCTATCTCGTGGCTCCTCTAGAATTTTGGCAAAAACTTCCTGTAGGTAGTTCAACAAATGCCAATTGTAGGCATCCAAAAACACACCTTTGTCGGCTTAGGCTAATCATTGATTGTTCCATTGTTTCGAACCAAACATGTAGGTTTTAAATAAGTTAAAAAAACTTAATTACCAAACCATAATTTTTATTCCCAACCTTAGGTTTATTAGTTTGGATTTAATTTGAATTTAATAGTTCAATTTTGAGCATTCTTCTCTTCTCTCTCTCTATCTCTCTCTAGTGTTTTTTTTTGGCGTGAGGAGTGTTTTCATGTGTTGCTACTAGGGTACAACATGGTCATGTGGTTGGTTTGTTTGCTTATGTGGGAGTATGATTTTGTTTGTGTTTTGCTCGGGGTACTAGGTTTCTAATGAATATGTTTCTTGCTCAGCCTTAATTGTTTGGTGTTTGTCTTGTAGAGGATAATTTGATGTTTGTATTATATTCTACTAAAAAAAGGTCTAGGGAGATAAATATGATGGTTGAGCTTGCAAAAATTGATAATAACAATTTTATGGTTTGTAAAGAGGGTTCTTGATGTGGAAAGTTGTCTTCAAATAATCTTCTACAACTAGGAACTTTTACTTTGGGATTACAAGTCACAAAAATGCCTCAAATGATCGACTTCTTCAACTTGATTTTGATGATAATTGATATGCTTTTATAGAATGGTGTAGATCCACTCTAAGATCGGATGCCTTCTAATGAGAGATATCATATTTTTCAAGAGAAAACTCTTGATACTCTCCAATACACTCATTTGAAGAAGGAGAAGAGAAGAAGAAGAACACACACTCTAGTGTAAAGTCTCTCTTTTAATTATTTCATATACATAATGGCTACCCAGATCAATGAGTACAAGTGTTTATATATGCATGCACCCATACAAGATTTCTCATTAATAAGCCCATTAATCAGCCCTTATTAATGAAATCAACCTTTAATGCATGGTACACGCATATTTAAAAAGTTACAATGAAAATTTACAAGTATTACAAAGTATACAATAAAATAGTAGAGCTACACAACTTTAATAATGTAATATATAGATATAATAATATGTAATTCAACTTTATGTCTTGTAGCATTGCTCTTCCTTGTACTTTGTAATACTTATAATCACATTTTCACTACCTTTTACATCAAAGATCTTCAATAGCATGAACTTCTTTCGAACATGTACAATACTTTCAAGAATTACTTAACAAAGCTTTAGAAGCATAAGACTTTTAAAGCACAATGGGTTCCATCTCCAAGTATGCTAATTCTTCTTATTCTTCATCATTTGAAGAATAAGAATAAGAATGATCTAAAGATGATAATACATCATTCTCCTCTTATAAAGAAGAATTTTCTCTCTAATTAGCATCACTATAATAAGGAGATAAGTCACTAATATTGAAAATCCTAGATACTCCTCCACAATGTTCAGGTAATTCAAGTTCATTTGCGTTATTTACAAATTTTCTTAAGATTTTATATGGCCCATCTTCTCTTGGCATTAGTTTATTCTTTCTTAAGTTTGGAAATCTTTCTTTTCTCAAATGCAACCATACCAAATCTCTTGACTTGGTTGAGCTTCATATTTAGCATTTGATTTTTCAATGTTGTCTTTAATTTGTTGATAAAGTTTTTAAAAGAATTCAATTATTTCCTTGACATCATAATTCTTTATATGTCCTCTCTTAAATGAAAACATATTAATGGGTAGATAAGGATTAACCCTGTAGACAACCTCATAAGTACTTGTTTGAGTTGTAGTATAAGGACTCTTATTGTATGCAAACTCAGCATGTGTGAGCTTTGTATCCCAATCTTAGGTATTCTTATTCACCAACCCTCATAGAAAAGTATCTAGAGTTCTAGTAGTCACTTTGGTTTGACCATCCATTTGTGGATGATGAGAAGTTCTAAATAGCAACTTAGTACCTAACATGTGCCAATATGTCTTCCAAAAGTATATCAAGAATTTTACACCTCTATCTGATACTATACTTGTAACCTCACTATTTCTTAGAAATATAAGTTTGCTACATGTGTTGCATTATCAGTCTTGTTGCAAGGTGTAGACTGTGCCATTTTCAAAAATTGATCTACTACCTCAAGAATAGAATCTTTAATTCTTTGCATCCTTGTTAATCCTAAAATAAAATCCATGCTAACATGTAAAGGAGTATAAAAACCCACATGGAAGAAACTTTTACTTTTTTTTGACAAGTTACGCATCTTCTTATAATTGATTGTACTAGTTTTACCATCCGTGGCCAGTAAAAGTTCTCTTGTAGTATCTATATGGTTTTATGAACTCCAAAATGGATAGATATACCTCTCTCACGTACTTTTTTAAGAAGTAAATAATGTACATTAGAATGAAGTATACACAACTTATTAAGTTTAAAACGATAGTCATCTTATTGTAAATAATTACCACAACTACCATTCTTTTTACACATATTATAGATGTCAACAAAATATTTAATTAAATATACCATTTTTAATAAAATAATAATATTATAATAAAAATAATTAAAGCTAAAAAGGAGAAAAATAATATAGGGATCAAATTAGTAGAGGCTAGAATACTTTACTAAAGTAAAAAAATTTAAGAAATGTATAATAATAATTTATAAATTAATAAAATATTAATTATTTATTATTACTAATTTTATTATACCCAAAATTTAAAAAAAATCCCAAAACATCGCAACCACCTCACTTTTCTATTTTCTTTTCCTTCTCTTCCTTTTTTTTCTTTCTTCCTTCCTTTTTCTTTTTTTTTCTTTCTTCCCTCCCTCACCGAACTGGGCTTCCTTTTCTCCCCCTCCTCTCCTTTCCTTCTTCCCCAACCAACCTCTTTTTTTTCCCTCAAATGGCCTAGTGTTGTCTATGCCCCTTTTTTCCCCTTTCCCCATTTCCTTTTCCCTTCTTCGCCCTTTACCCCCGTCTTCAACCTCCCCCTCAATTGATGTATCATGCAAGTTTGATTTGCCCTTGTACTGCCCTATAGGGCATGCATCTAGCACTACCTACACTGGCCCCACCTCTCTATAGCCCCAACATTCCCCACCTAACCCCCTACGACCTTGGCAAAAACTTACCTTGTCCCCTAACCGTGCATGCTGTGTCACCTTACACGCTGGTCGATCGCCAACTACCCCCTCCCATTATCTTCTATCTTCCTTTATCCACTTCCCCCAACCTTCTCCACTATATGTATATATATATATATATATCCCCCACACCTCTAATTTTCCTTCTTTTTTTGCCACTACAGATTCTCCCTAGCTCCCTCACACCCTCTCTTCAATTGCCGCCGCAATATTGTGCCACCATCGCCACACCCGCCCTTCCTCTTCCCTACACCACCCTCCACCGAAAAAGACCTTCTCTACCCCTAACTCTCCCTCTTCTTATCTCCACACTTATGCAAAGTGGGTAGGTCAAGCTGCCCTTATACACCCATCTCTGCCGCTTGTACTGCCTTGTGCCGCCACCACCGCAACTACCACCACCTCCACTACCTCCCTTCCTACCCAGAAACCTCCCCTACCTTCCACACTGCCAACTCTCATTTCCCTTCCCTCCTTCCTCCTCCTTTTTTCTCCTTCAATCTCAGCCACCACCACCCCCGCCACCTATGCCACTGTGAGACACCACCACCACCACAACCCCCTCTGACCCAGAAACCCTACCACCCAAGAAAACCTAACTTTCCTCCCCTTTTCTAACCCTAAAATCCCTCCTTTTTCTATCACCACCACCTCCATTGCCTTGCCCTACCACTGTTTCTACCCTATTCTACTATTCCCTCTAGTTGTGACCTTAACCCTTGTATTTATTTAATATAAATTATTTTACATATTTTACCATTATTAACCTTATTATTATTATTATTATTATTGCTAATATCTAGTTAGGAAAAATAAAAGAAAAAGGAAAAGGGTAGTAGGAAGAAGGTTTAATAATTAGTGTTCCATTTTTATAGGTTATGAAATAAACCCTTCCCGTAATGAGGCATAGGATTCGTGCTCCAAGCCCAGTTTCCTATTAGGTAAGGATATGGTTAAGACTTGGGTTTGCTATGATTTATGTGCTTATAGGTGTAATGATATATGTTGTGTATTTATATATGAATGTGGACTAAATATGTGTATAGTGCAGCTTACTTTGCATAGAGCTATGGTAAGTTGTGTATGATTTATGATATGTGTGATATGGGTGATATGACTTGTTATTTATGACACGCTCTTATGTATAGTTATTATAGTATGACATTTATGCTAGAAGGCCTTAGGTGGTTTTGAGAGGTTGTAGGGAACTAAAAGAAATAAAGAGGGTAGAGTGAGTAAGAAGAAGTGGGAAAAGGCCTAAGTACCTAATGATCAATTGGTGATAAAATAAAGGAAAAATAATAATAAAATAAAGGGTGGGAGTAAATCTTACATTGGAAGTGTAAGGCTTGTATAAGGTGGTCAGTCTTTGCATGGGGGAAATTTTATGTAGGAAAAGTTAGTTTAAGGTTTAAATATGGGGAGGAAAGAGTATTTTAGGTAATTAGAGCCTTTAGGGAAAATATGGCACATGGGTTGGCAGAAGTGTGCATAGGAGCCTAATTAGGTTTTGGGGAAAACCCTAACTAGGGGAGTGTTATGAGAGGGTTGATAGTGGTTGTTTGGAATTGGGGTTTAGATTAGAAGGGTGTCTTATGAAAGGTGTGAATCAAGTGGTAAAGAGGGTGGAGTGCATGTATAAAGGGATAGTGTAAAAGAAAAGAGGAGTATTAGGGTTTTGGGGTAGCCAACTAGGGTTTCTTTATCACATATGGAAGATGGAAAATAGAGTTATGATGTTGGAGTGGGTTGAGTGGAGTGATGGTATTGGAATCAAAGGGGAGTATAGGAGATAGATGAAAAGGAGAGGTCAAGGCCACATAGGCTAGATTAGGGTTTCCAAGGGAAAACCTTAGTAAAATATGGTGAGTCTAGGTGGAGAAATGAGAAAGTGGGCCTTGACCCATATGTGTGTGGGATTTTGGAATCATGGTGAGTAGGGGGGAAAGGTGAGAAAGAAGTCTTGGAGTCCTAGGGAGTGTAGAGGTCCTAAATTATGGGATAGGGTTATTTAGAGAGTCAGGGGGAAGAGTGAGAATGGAAAATCTATTGGGGGACATGCATGTCTGATAGGAAATTACTTATTGAATAAGACATGAATAAACCAATAACTATTTAAAGTGGGAGATTATTGAGTCTAGCCTAGACTGATCCATTAGCGAGAATAGTACCCAAGTGCATTTCCCCCCAAATATAGATCCACTGGTGAATAATAATGGCTAGGTGCGTTTTACCCTAGAGTGTATTCTGATTCATCGGCTATAATAGTGGGGAATCTTAAGCTCAATAAACCAAACCTTGGATGATAACAAATTATGGAGAAAATACTATTCACTTATAGTTGAACACCATATGAGTCTAGGCCATATTGATCCACTAGTAAGAATAGTGGCCCGGAGCATTTTATCTTGGAGACTGAGCCACTAACAAATAATAGTGGCTAGGAGTGTCCTGTCCTAGTGTGTATTCTGATCCACCGGCTATAATAGTGGAGTTCTCGTACTCGCATGGATATAATTTGAGAGATGTGTGAAGATGGTATTAATAGCCTAAATTCTAATAATGGTGATTAATCGGAATGACTTAATACATGCATTATCTGCCCTTTCATGTTATGCTTTATCTTAGCCATATGGTTACCTTACTCAGTACATAGTGTACTGATAACCCCTTTCATAGGTGTTGCTCATTCTTATGAGCAGTGACCCCTCATGAGTTTGTGTAGATAGGAGATGATTCTTATGATGACTTTGATGCTTATGATGCCTTGGGAGGGACTGAGTGACGACCTGTTATACATGATGTGGGGCCCGAGAGGGTATTCTCCGGACTTATCATTTCCTATTTTCCTATTGTTTTTACTTCCCCCATTGTGGGTGTCATTTGTATTTAATTTCCATTTTGTATTAACTCTAGTTTTATTATGAAATGTTGAACCATTGTAGTTTTTATTGATTATTCATACTAATACTTTTAGTTCATTTAGCGTTGTGGTTAGTATGAGATTAGCTAGGGGTCAATCTTATACTGATCATGGTAGTAGCACCCCCATTGTTAGTGTATGGTTTTCTACAACAAACAAAAATTTTCAACTTTAAATTTAGTAGATGTTACAAGTTGGTATCAGAGCATTGGTTCTGATAGCCATACTTTATTTTTAGAAATTTTTTGGATTAATAAGTTTTTCTCCTTGTTTTGAAAACTTTTTATATCTTGAATTTTTTTAACAAACCCTAAGTTCGGGTTTACTAGTGAGGATACAAAAGGGTAGCCTAGGAATTTCCTAGAGGAGAAATAATAGGTGGTTGTTGTATCAACCAATAGGTTTCCTTCTAATATGTATTTTCTATTGTAGCAAAAATACGCGATGAATGGAAGGGTTGGATGTCTGGAGGAGTCCTTCAAGGCCTTCATAGAGTTTTTCCATTTTCAACTACTGGTGCATCCCTACTCTGCTACATCACTCCGAGGGTGTCAGGGAGGATTGTCTTTAGAGGGTCAACAGTCATCACCCTCCATTGTACATGATTGAGGAGAACCTCATGATTTTAGAGGGGGTGGATCCGAGGCATAGATTACATCTTTGAAGCTATGCACTGCCCTCTAGCCAAGCAGTCTAGCATTACATCATTTTTCCTAAGGGGCGTAGTAGATGCTTGGTGGATTGAGCATCACATTTAAGACATTCCCCAGATGATTTGGGAAGCATTCAAGGGCGCCTTGTTCTCTAGATTCTATCTAGAGAGCTTGAAGAGGGGCAAGCTTAAAGAATTTATGTAGCTCACCTAATACAACATGACAGTTAGGCAATACTACGCTCACTTCACCAAGATGCTCTAATTTGCCTTGGGAATTGTTGCTAGTGAGTTCACGGTGGTGGTCCAATTCGAGTAGGGGCTAAACTTTAGCGTTTGCCATATGATGGGAGCAATGGCTTTCACAAACTTGGCCACCTTGTATGAGTGCGCCAACATTGCTGCCACTCTAGTTTAGGAGTAGGCATCTATCTTGGGAAAGAGAAGACTAAAGGGATAGAGCTCCGGGAGCAAGACCAGCCCCAAGTAAGGGGAGCCTTAGAACAATAGTATCAAGGTTAGTTTAGAGGTCAGGGACCACCCAGGGGGTCCTCATGTAGATGCTATGGTAGGAGCCATGAAGATCGAGATTGTGGGGGCAGATGTGTGACCTGCCTGAATTGTGGCTAGCTGGGCCACCAAGCGTTCAGGTGTCTGAGGTAGCAACGTTTCAACTAGCCCTAGGATCAGTATTACCAGTAGAAGGGACCTTTGATTCCTTAGGAGTAGGCCTACTAGCAGCACACATAGAAGTCATCCCATCAGACCCAATAGAGAGCACCTACCCCAACCAGTGCACTAGTGTAGCATTTCAAGGGAAGTCATCCCATCTAACTACCCAAACTCATTCAACCCATATATATATATATATATATATATATATATATATATATATATATATCATAAGACATAATTTCACAATTATGACATTATCATCATTCAACCCATATTTCATACCTCAAGTTATAATCTTCACAAATATGACATTCTCATCATTCAACCCAGATTTCATACCATGAATATATTTCTGCAAGTGTGATATTATCATCATTCAATCATAGATATATTTCTACAAGTATGATATTAACATCACTCAACCCATATTTCATGCTATAAGATGCTTCTCCCAAATATGATATTATTGTCACAATCATAACATAATGGTAGCTCTTACAACTCTTATTTTCTTTCAATATACTATACATAACATCGCAAATTAACAATATCAACATATGTTACATATTATAGCAGCAATATCATGAAAACACTTTTAGTCATACACGCAATTATTATCAAAAGTCCTAAGCATTGAATAGTATCCTTACCAACTAGGACACCAGGCTCTAAGCACACAAAATCATATACTTCCTCATTTGAAGCTACTGAAAAACCACCTACGATCAATAATAAAATTACAGTTAGGCTCAAAGAGTTAAACCAAAGGAAAAATCAAGGTAAGGAGGGTAAAAGTAGGTAAAATCGTAGTCCAATAAGGGCTTGAAATGTGTAGATGTGTAGAGGAATGTGTGGTGGAGCTATGGTAGAAGTTTGGTGGTGTTTGGTTGAGGTTTGGGGGTAAAATAGGGATTTAGAGCCAAAGGAATGGGGTTGCATAGCTGTGCAGTAGGCGATGTAGCTTCTGGTCGAGAGAAAACAAAATGTATGGCTAGGTAGTGCAAATTTGCATTACATTAGAGAATATGGCCGAGAGGAAAATTTTTGCATAGTCAAATGGTGTAGGGATTGCATGGTTGTGCAGTAGGGGTTTTAAGCATTGGATGGCCCTGCATAGTGCAATGCTGCAACACACGAGAGGGAGAAGGAGGAAATGAGGCGGCGGTCGATGGTGATGGCTGGTAGCGACCTTGGTGGTTAGTCCATTGACTAAAGGGTGGCAAGTGGTGGTCGAGGTGGTGCACGGTGGAGGAATATGGTGGTGCAAAAGCCAAAATAGGGAAAGGAAGGGGAAGAAGAAGAAGAAATATAGAAGAAGGGCAGGAGAAGGGTGAGTGAGCTCGGTAATGGCTCTTAGGCACAAAATATTAGCAGAGTGAGGCAAAACTAAAGAGAAGTAGTGAGAGTGCGAGGTGTATATATATATGCATGTGTGCTTGCGTGGTGACTTGGGGAAGGAAGACAACTAACAGGGGTGGTATGCGATGGGGAGAACAGTGATGGTGCAGCTGCTAGTTGATGATGGAGGTGATGGTTGCAGAGGATGGCTAGAGTAGGGTCATAGCTGTAGGGTGAGGATGGTGATGGTTTATGGAGGTGTTGCGTAATGATGGAGAGGATACTAAGGATGCAGGGTGATGGGATGGTGCGTAGGGTGCAGGTCTACAAGGATGGGAGAAGGAAAAGAAGAAGGCAAAAGGTGATGGGTGATGGATGAGGGTGCAGAAAGGTGATGGGTGGTGGTGCAAGTGGGAGTGCAAGTGGGTGGTGCAAGAGTTGCAGCAAAGGGGTTAGTGGGAGAAGGAGAAGAAGGAAAGAAAAGAAAAGAAAAGGAAAAAGGAAAAGAAAAGGAAAGGAAAGGAAAAGAGAAAGGGTTGAGGGGATTAGTCTAGGATGATTTCAGATTACTTAAGGGTAATTAGGATTGGTGGAAATTTTAGGAGATTTGATTTCGGTTTACTAATTATGATTTATCAAAGTTAAGGTTTTTTAGAATCGGTTAATGTTTTCAAATTAGGTGTTAATGATGTGGGATTAGCTTAAGCAAAATATTGAGGTATCACATCACTACCCCTTAAAAGAGACTTCGTCCCCAAAGTCAACAAATCTGGGATAAGGAAGAAGAGGAAAAAATGAAAGGGAACAATTTTGACAGTTAAATCCATCGGAGTTACTACTATACTACCAAGTACTACCTCCGTCAAAGAAAGGAAAACCTAAATTCTAACAAACCTGAGCTAAAGAGCTCAGGGTAGACCTCAGGCATATCCTTCTCAGTCTCCCTAGTCGCTTCCTCTGCCCTATGACGGCTCCAAAGAATCTTCACAAGAGGAATTGATCTTGTTCTGGTGCGTCAAATCTTGGTATTGAGAATCCTCAAAGGTCTATCCTTATAAGACAACGAATCATCGAGCTCGATCTCCTCTGGCCTGATCACGTGCAACGGGTTTACGATGTACTTCCTAAGTTGAGAAATGTGAAAGACATTGTAAACTTGGGCTAACTCTAGTGGAAGCGCTAAGCGGTATGCAACTTTGCTAAACCTATCAAGAATCTCATAAGGATCGATATACCTTAGGCTTAGCTAATCCTTCCGACCAAATCTCTGCACTCCCTTAGTAGGTGAAACCCTCAATAGAACTCTATCCCCCGACTCAAAACCATCACTACGACGTCTTAGATTTGCGTATCTCTTGTGGCAACTTTGAGCTGCTCTCATCCTATCCTGGATCAATCGAACCTGCTGAACTGTCTTCTAAATCATCTCCAGTCCAAGTACTACGGTCTCACTGATGTCATTCCAACATAAGGGTGTTCTACACTTACATACATACAATGCCTCAAAGGGTGCCATCCCTATGTTGGAATAATAACTATTGTTGTATGAGAACTCAACCAAATGTAGACGATCTTCCCAATTACCTTGGAAATCTAGAACACAAGCACGAAGCATATCCTACAGAGTCTGAATCGTCCTATCAGTTTGTCCGTCCGTAGCTGGATGGAAGGCGGTACTCATCCTCAATCTCATGCCCATAGCTTCTTGTAACTTTTCCCAATAGTGCAAAAGAAATCTCAAATCCCGATCGGAGACTATGTCGGTAGGGGTACCATGCCTACTCACCACAAACCTCAAATATGCATTTGCTAACTAATACATACTTCAAGTCGATTTCATTGGCACAAGTACTGTAGACTTAGTCAGCTTATCGACGATAACCTAAATTGTATCATAACTGCTATGAGGCCTTGGTAGCCCACTAACAAAATCCATTGAGATGGAGCCCCACTTCCACCCCGGAACATCTAAAGGTTGAACCAAACTTGCAAGTATTTGATGCTGAATCTTGACCTTCTGGCAAGTTAAACACCTTGATACAAACTCTATTACCTCTCACTTCGTGCGAGGCCACCAATAGATCCTCTTGAGATCCTTATACAACTTACCTCCTCCTAGGTGGACAGAATACAGAGTATAGTGACCTTCCTCCAAAATCTGGCACTTCAGATCAACACAACTCTATGGTACACACCAACAACCTCTATAGAAAATGCTACCATCCTCATGAATCTGGAAGCCTTCAAATCTACCATCCTAAATCTTCTACTGAATTTTCTCAAGCTTAACATCCCTATTGCCCCGCTCGAATCTCATAAAAAATCGTGGGCATAATCGTCAATGCACTCATCCGAATCTCTAGTTTACCAAGCTAGATTATCCCTATCTCACCAAACTCCTCCAATAAATGGCTAGTAACCACAATAGAACCTAAAGAATATGACATTGTCCTACTCAAGGCATCCGCGATGACATTGGCCTTACCCTCATAGTAGATCAACTCGATATTGTAGTCCTTTACCAACTAAAGCCATATCCTCTACCTCATATTTAGCTCCTTCTGAGTGAATATAGACTCGAGGCTCTTATGGTCGATGTAGAATTTGCACTTCGTCCCGAATAGATAATGCCTCCAAATCTTCAACACAAAGACAACTAGAGTCAACTCTAGATCATGTGTCAGATAATTCTACTCATGTTGCTTCAACTAGCGAGAAGAAAAAGCCACAACCTTACCATACTACATCATAACACAACTAAGTCCATGCTTCGATGCATTTCTATAGACCTTGAATCCATCTGAACCTAAAGGTAAGGTCGAAAATGGTGTTGTAGTCAACCGCTGCTTCGGTTCTTGAAATGCTCTCTTGCAAGCATCATCCCACTGAAACTTAGTCGTCTTCTTCAAAAGGTTCGTTAAAGGACAAGTTATCTTTGATAAATCCTTGACAAATGGTCTGTAGTACCCTAACAAACCTGGGAAACTACATACCTCAGAAACGCTAGTGGGTGCCTTGCACTCAGTCACCGCTAGAATATTCATCGGGTCCACGGTGACTCCTCCTCTTGATACCACGTGTCCCAAAAATCTAACCTCATAAAGGTAAAACTCACACTTATAGAGTTTAGTATACAATTTATGCTCCCTCAAAAGTGATAAAATTGTCCGTAGATGTTGCTCATGCTCCTCCTTACTTCGAGAGTAAACCAAGATATCGTCAATGAAAACCACAACAAACTAATTGAGGAATGGCCGAAAAATCCTCGTCATCAGGTCCATAAAAATGGTAGGCACATTAGTGAGGTCAAAAGACATCACCGTAAAATCATAGTGCCCATACTGTGTCTTAAAGTCCGTATTCATGATGTCTCCCTCAACGATAGGCAACTGGTGATAACCTGACCTCAAGTCAACCTTTGAGAAGGTCGAAGCTCCCCGAAGCTGGTCAAATAAGTCATCAATCCTAGGAATCGGGTAGCGGTTCTTCACCGTCAACTAATTCAACCCTCGGTAACCTATACACAAGCAAAGGCTCCTATCCTTCTTCTTCACAAACAACATAGGTGCTCCCCATGGAGACATACTCGGCCGGATATACCCATGAACCAACAAGTCCTCCATATGAGTCTTTAACTCTCTCAACTCCATCGGTACCATATGATATGGCGCCTTAGAAACAAGTTTGGCCCCTGGCACTAACTCAATGGTGAAATGTATCTCCCGGATGAGCGGCATACCTAGAATCTCCTCAAGAAACACATCCAAAAACTCATGAACCACTAGAATGTCTTCTAATGCTGACACATCCTTGTTCAACTCCTGAACCCTGCATAAGAACATAGGGAAACCTCTATGCACCCAAAGTATGGGAAGATACGACCATCGTCGTAGGCTTAGGCTTACATCTTCGATAAGAGAGGCCCCCGAAGCACGACTCGCTCATGTGAACAATCTATCACTGCCTCATACCTCCCTAACATATTCATCCCAAGGATAATATCAAAATCCTAAAGGTCCATCTCAACTAAGTCTACTAGGAAGTCTACCCCGCCTATCTCTAAGGACACATTTGAGTATAGCCTAGTAGAATCCATTTTATCCCTAGAAGGCAACGTCATAGATATAAATATAGAAGAAGATGAAGTTAATGCAGCTTTAGCAACAAATGAAGAAGACACAAATGATAGAGATGCTCGCAAATCAAACAACACATAAACTGGTAACGATAGGACTGAGAACGCACTAGTGACCACATCCAACTGCCCGTCAGCTTTTGCTTGGCTGATGACATTCAGGTGCCTGCCTGAGTGTACTCCTTGGTATCCTCCACAATACCCTCCTCTTTTGTAAGGGAAAGAGTGAGGCCCCTACGGTCTCCCCTGACTCCCACTAGTCTGTCCATTAGGTGGGGTAGGTGCTCTCTATTGATACTATTCGTAGGTTCGCTGCTGGAAATCCTAATACTGTGGAATCAATGGTGCCTGCTGCTGATACTGACCCTTCTGTCGTTGACACATAAAAGGTTGGTGGCCCAGCTCACCACACGCCCTACACTAAATTGGGCCATCACAATAAGTACGCCCTGGATGAACCCGATAATAGAAATGGCACACGAAGCTCCTTGACTAACCACAAGACCTGTTCTAACCTCCTAACTGACCCTGATGTCGATACTGACCTCCTTGAGGCTGATTCTGACCTTTCTGTTGGAACCCTATAACCCTACGACTCTGACTTCCTCTTTCCCAGAATGGAAGCCTGTAATTGAACCAACATAGCTATGCACACCCTCTCACATAATGTGGCTAGGTCTTGGAAAGCCACAACACCCATCATCCTCTAAATGCTAAAATGGAGTCCCTACTCAAACTAGTAAACCACCATCAACTCACTAGCTGCGATCCCTGGCGCAAACCTTAATAGCTCTGTGAACTGAGAGTGGTATTACCTCACCGTCATGTTCCTTTGAGTCAACTGCATAAACTCCTTTAACTTGTCCCTCTTAAGACTCTCAGGGTAAAACTTAGCACGAATTGCTATCTTGAAGTATTCCTAAGACATCCGTGGTCCGTCTAATGCACGACAACCTACCCACCAGGTGTCGGCTACTCCTTGCAAGAAGAAGGCTGCAATACTTGCCTTTCGAGCTAGTGGGCAATCAATTGCCTCAAAAGTCCTATCCAAGTCTTGAATCCATCCCTCTAGGATGACTAGGTCCTCATCTCCAACGTAGATTGGTGGGTGATGTCCCATAACCATTTGGAGCCAGTCCTCTCCAATACCCTCCTGTGGGTGACGCGGAGGTAGTGGCGGACGTCGAATGAACTCAATAAATGCCTCAAAAGTCTCTTCTAGACAACCAATATGACCGTTGAGTGCCATTGACTATCTAGTTGCAAGATAGAAAATATGTTAGGCCTAAGCCTTCCTAGTTACCTAACGCATAATGCAAGTAATTCACATTTTAAGGCCACTTAGGCTACCCATCCCCGATTCCTCACAAGTTAATCCGCGTTTTAAAAAGGAAAACTATTTGTTCCAGAAATGTGAAATAGACCATTATAAATCAGATGAGGGATTGTTGAAAATTAAATTTTGAAAACCAAAACACGTAATCAAAACCAAATGCTTGGATACCAACTTGTAACACCACAATTTTTACAACGGAAAAATTTTGTTTGCAATGGAAATAACTAAGTAAAAAATAGTGGGGATACCACCATGATTGATATAATTCTAGTTTATGCAACCGTCCATATATCAATCACACGGCTAAAAGTTTCAAGGTAATATAAAGAAATTAGAAATCAAAAGTGCATTTATAGCACAAATACTGAGTTTAGAGTATTACTTTGAGTTTTACAATAACAAAATATAAAAAGGGGATACTGTGGATCACTAGTCCAAAAGGGGCATCAATTTTAATACATAACCTAGATAATAGATACTCCTCACCCGACCCTGACATAAATGGAGTCCAAAAGGCTTCATAGGTTGTAAAGTCATCTACATGATCCTTTGAAACCTACACAAACGATCTATGGCCTTCTGCTCATGGAAATTGGCAGCACCTATAAAACAGGTGGTCAATACGCTACGTACTAAGTAAGGGAACATTACTATTGAAATAGGAATACAAGTAGCACATTCTTTCACATTAAATGATAAAGGAAAACAACCAAGTAAATGATTTTCTCGTAATGCATAATACAATCTAGATCCTTTTATTAAGTATAGTCCATTTTCATTCTTTTATATACGATGAGTGTAGGATCCCCACTATTTACAAACCGATGGAATGGTTAGAAACTTCTTGGGGACAACACACCCGAGCCACTATTATTTTCAGTGGAAAAGAGGTGATAACATCTTCTCGAGGCGGAATGCACCCGAGCCACTATTCTGCTTGGTGGAACGGGAATAAATCATCTCCTCGGAGCAAAATGCTCCCTAGCCATTATTCTACTTGGTGGAACAAGAATAAGTCACCATGGTCCTGACTCACACATTCTTCCACTTTAAATAATTAGTACCTTTGCCATAGGTTATCTAGATATATTTTATTTCACGATGAGTAGGCACCCCACTATTCTCAATTGTTGGAACGGTTTGAAACTTCTCAGGGACAACACACCCGAGCCATTATTCTTTCCAGTGGAATGGATATTAAAAACATCATCTCAGGGAAGAACTCTCCTGATCCATTATTCTACCTGGTGGAATGGAAATACGTATATATAGATTTATGAAAAATAATCTGATGGCCCTTCTCATGTGTTCTTTCACTTTAAGTGATTAACATCTTATTTAAAATTGATTCTCAAGCATAGAACATAGTCAAACAGATATGTGATGCGCTGTTGTATGCATAACAAATTTAATAAATGAATCCTAATTTCCAAATACGTAGTAGATGGCAAGAAGGAGTCGAACCTACAAGGAATGGTATATAATTGATGAGTTCATATTTCGACACATTTTATACCTTTATAATCTTAGTTTTTGGTAGTTTATTTAACTAATATAGGGAATTAATTATTTTTTTATGCTTAAGTGGTAAAAATTGCATAAAAATTATTATTTGAGCTAAAATGATATAAATTAAGCAAATTTAGAATAAAATATTATTTATTAATATTTATTGAATTTTATTTTGCAGGTTTTGTTTTTAAATAAAAGAAAAAAAAGAAGAAATTTGACCTTTGGACCAACGGCCGAAGGCCGAAGGTCCAAAAGGTCTGGAACAACAAAGCCAAACAAGACGTCCGCACAAAACAAAAAAGGAGAGTCAGCCACAATAAGGGATGCCGTGGAAAGGCGGTCTAACGAAATTAAAAGGCGCAGGAGAGGCTCGACGCAAAGAGGAGAGACGACGCGGAGTGGGCGACAGAGCCTTCAAAGGCTTGGTCAAGCGTCGCAGGCCAGAACGGAGGTCGAGAGCCTCAACAAGCTCGGCAGGGCGCGTCATAGACGCACGTACGACGTGCAAAGGACAACCGCCACACGGATTCCGAGGCAGCAACCAGTCAGGAACGAGCAGCAGCTGCAAGTCAGCCGAAAAAAAAGAAAAAGAAAAAGAATATTGCACGGAAATCCAAGACCGAGAAGGAAGAAATTTGAGAAAGAATTTAATACCCGGTAGAATTTATTTCAGATAAAATTAATTTTTATCTGAATAAATTCTAAATCTTTTATCCAAAATTAATTCCGGTTATTTCTTTCTCTTATTTTTAATTTATATTTTAGATATATATTTCTGTGTAATTAATTATTTAATTATGGCTGGCTGATTATTTATTGTTAGGGAATGAATTGAAACCGTAGACTGTGGTTTGACTTATAATTTTATTTTCTTTGTTTCGTGAGATTGTTTCTTGACTCTATGTTAATTGCTATCGTTTATATGTATGATTCTGTCAAGTATAGTTTATTTGGTGCATGCCTTGTTCTGGTTCCTCATAAGTGACAGTATGTAGGATTATTTGCCTGCTAGGTGGCCATCTAAATATACTAGAATTTATATGTATAAATTGCAGCTAGGTTAGATGACAATTCACCTAATCGTTTTGTGATTCTAACCGAAGTGGTAAAACGTTTCGATACGTGTGGGTCAAGGATAGGAAATACAACTAGACATGCGTTTTGTACTAGTCTGGGTACTTAGATTGACAGCCTTCCACTTACACTTAATGCATTAAATCTAGTTAAATATAGGAGCCGCTTGTTACTGCTATACTGCTAGTATTTAATAGGGTTAATATAGGCACGCGGTCGTATTAATTAATTAAGGGAAGTAATATAAGGTGTATGGACCTGCGTTTGGTGTGCAACTTGGTCGATCTCCTTCTCACGATTAAAAGATGACTTAGAAATACATATTATAGTTTGACCTAATCTAGTGGTGGATTTTTATTTCCCTAACATATTTCTCATATCTGCGAGTTTCCCATTATTTTCATTATTTTTATTATTAGTTTATTTGATTTTATTTATTCCTTTTATTATTATTTTATTATTATTTTTACAACCCCCATTAGTATTTTTCTTATTTATTTATTCTGTGTTATTTAGGTTTTTTTATTTTTAGTTTTAATTATTTTTAAGCTAGTTAGATAGAGGTGAGTCCTCTCAATCCCCGGCCTAGAACGATACCCTTATTTACCAGTGCTACAATTGACAACAAGAGGGTTTAAATTACGTACCGGCTACGGTCACACCAATAATCAATATTTATGTAATCAATGTTAAAACCCCAGTTATACAATATCATTTACTTCTTTCACTAAGTTCTATACTATGGAATACTTTACTCACTAATTAATGGATAAGGATATGAAGGTATTGATTATGGAATTAGGATATCAAACAATCCTGGAGAAAAGAATGATTCTAAATGATGTAAAGTTGACCTATAGAAACTCATAATAATTCATCTCTTTGCTTTCTCTTAATTCTAATAAATTTAATAAGCTCTAAATTTATCCCTAACCAATTAATAATCTAGGTTAAGAATGCTAGATTCAATTAATGGTAGCATTACGAATGGAAAGCAGTCAACTACCACCATAATCACATAAGCTCGGATCATGCAATCGTACGAATTAATAGACAAGATTAATAATTAACCTTTTACTACTTTGGAAACGTTAATTAACAATTATGTATTAATTTTGTTATCCTAGCGTTGATTAAGATCTAAAATAAATAAGCGATCAATCTAATTAGTTTAAATTCTTAACCTATGATGCGAGATCATTCAATTCTATCTATTAATTCAATTAAATTTCATTTAGAATCATAAATTCAAATTACGTTATCATATTTGAAACCCTAATTCTATCATCAAATCCTCCTACCAAATACTATCTACACGTCTATTTTCATAATTGCAATAATATACAATTAAAAGCAATAATCTATAATTAACATCAATGATTACGAATAAATTAATAATGAAACACGAAAAGTAAGAGAAATAATAATGCATTTAGGGAATTTATTTGCATTCAATCAAAAATCAAAACTTGCAATTAAGAGAGGAATGGAGAAGAAGTTATCGAATTGAATTACAGAGCGTTGATTGTTCAATTGAATACGATGGAGAGAAAGAGAATTGGAATTACAACTTACATGTGGTATCTAGAGAATATAGAGAAAAAGAGAGAGTCCAATTCTCAAACTCCCTAGAACTACCTATCGAATGTTGAGAACTTCAGAAATATATCACGGAAAAGTTTGCAAGAACGGTTATAGAATTTAAGAAAAACATGGTCCGTGTTGGGAAATACGAAACCTCCATATTTTTTCTTGAATTCTCTGCTAAATGCTGAATTTTAAAAGCTGAGATTTTATGTGCTGACAGAAAAACACGGGCCGTGTTTATAAAACACGGGGGTGCCATGTTTCTTGTTCCTTCATTATTTCTTTATGAAATTTCAACACAAGCTTCCCTTTGATATATATTCTTCATTTCTGGTCTTTTCTTCCATTGATTCCATATCTTTTGATATGTTCTTTACTTCATTTCCTCTTTCCATCAATTTCTCCTTTGAATTTCTTCATTTTTATCTTTTTCTGCAAAATCTATCCAAAAGAGAAAAACTCGAGAAAAGATTAAATATTATAAAAATAATGATGAATAAATTGACATTTTTACTTAGGAAAATAACATATAAATCCCATATATCAATATGCATGTAATATAATTCCAAACCCTCAAGTCCTGTTAAAATCTAATTACACTTCCTTTAGTGCTCATTCTCTCATGTTGTTTGTTCCACTCACATTATCTTATGACATTTCCTAACTCCCATCATTAGTATCATACCCAAAAATCAGAACCTAATTTCCATGAGTTTGATTTAGTAATATCATCTTGAGGTATATATATATATATATATTAAATATTGAAGTATCCAAATCTAAATCCCATAAAATTATCACAACACTTCATATGAAATATTCATCATTTCTAATTTCCAATAGTTATTCTCTAATCCATGAAGGTGGAATAATAATAATAACATCTCAAGATGACTTGTCCCATATTTACTATTAAAATTTTATGAACCTTAAAATAACGATAATATTTCTATGAATTACTCAAGTTATTATTGTCATAATTTAAGTCTCCTAACACATGAATGATCAAAATTCCTTAATATCCCATAATGACCAAGTTACCCTTTTAGCACAATTAGCACATTTATTTTATAAAAAACTTATACCTTCCATAAATATTATTTTTTCAAGTCCTCATTAATTATCATACCTCATGAGAGACCTTAAGGCCATTTTCCACAACTCATTCAGTCCATATTCATACCATAAGACATAATTTCACAATTATGACATTATCATCATTCAACCCATATTTCATACCTTAAGTTATAAGCTTCACAAATATGACGTTCTCATTCATACAACCCAGATTTCATACCATGAATATATTTCCACAAGTGTGATATTATCATCATTCAACCATAGATATATTTTCACAAGTATGATATTAACATCACTCAACCCATATTTTATGCTATAAGATGCATTCTCACAAATATGATATTTATGTCACAATCATAACATAATGGTAGCTCTGACAACTCTTTTTTCCTTTCAATATACCAGACATAACATCATAAATTTTCAATATCAACATATGTTATATATTATATCATCAATATCATGAAAATACTTTTATTCATATATGCAATTATCATCAAATGTCCTAAGCATCAAATAGTATCCTTACAAACTAGGACATCGGGCTCTAAGCACACAAAATCCTAAACTTCCTCCTCCGAAGCTATAGAAAAACCACCTATGATCAATAATAAAATTATGGTTAGGCTCAAAGAGTTAAACTGAAGGAAAAATCAAGGTAAGGAGGGTAAAAGTAGGCAAAACTGTAGTCCATCGAGGGCTTGAGATGTGTTGATATGTAGAGAAATGTGTGGTGGAGCTATAGTAGAAGTTTGGTGGTGTTTGGTTGAGGTTTGGGGGTGAAAATAGGGATGCACGACCAAAGGAATGGGTTTGCACGGTTATGCGATAGGCGGTCAACTTATGGTTGAGAGAAAATAAAATGCACGGCTAGGCGGTGTAAATTTTCATGGCAGTGCAGAATGAAGCCGAGAGGAAAATTGTTACACGGTCAGACGGTGTATGGATTGCAAGGCTATGCAGTAGGAGTTATAAGCGTTGTACGACTATGTAGCAGGTCGTGTATTAGCTGTGCACACTGTGACACTACAACACATGATAGGGAGAAGGAGGGAAAAGAGGCAGCGGTCGGCGACAATGGCCGGCGATGTTAAGGGAAAAGTCTTGGGTGACCTTGGTTGAAATACCCCAGAATTAATTATTTGTGAAGTATGTCATTAAATAAGGATTTTTTGGGAAATTTATTTAATTTATTACTCCTTTTAGATTAAGAGGGACTATGTCGAACAATTAATAAGAAATTATAAAGGAGGAAAATTTGGGCTTTGTGTAATTTAAAAGGGATTAAGAAGAATATTTTTAAAAAAGGGCCTAAATTAGCTGAAAAGGAGGTGTAATATTTTTATTTAAATATTTAAATATTCTTACTCTAGGTGCCCAAAGGCAAATACTCTAAATATTTATGTAAAATAAAAGAAAAATATATATGTAACATAAAATAATTTTTCTTCCTCCTTTCCCTCCTTTTTCTTTTTCTTCCCTTCCTTTTTTCCTCCTTCTTCTCGCCGGTTGGGCCAGCCCGCGGCCCAACTTCCCCTTCCCACGGCCCAGCGCCGTTCGACGCCCCCCGTGTAGCCAAACGTAGCGTTTCGGCCCTCCTTCCGCTGAGACACTGCATTCCGATTACTGAAGATAACCATTGCCCAACGACAACCCCACGCCGCGCTTTGTCTGAAAATTTACCAAAACTCTACGTTTTACTAAGCGTTTTGACCATTGCCGAACCGACCGGTTCTCCCTTCCTTTTCTTTTCTCCCCTGGACTGCCGGTCCGTCCTCCTTCCCCGCGCGCGACCTGCAAGTCGCCGCCCACCCCCTCTGCACCGACCACCTGCCTACGCCGCCTGCACGCCGCCCCCTTCTTGACTTTCCAGCCACCCTCCCTCGACAGGCCGACACCCCCGCCATCACTCCCAGGCCTGCTCCTGCACCTTTCTCCCTTTTCCTGACCAACTAGCAGGTCTGCCATGGCAGACCCGCGTCGGCCTGCCATCGCCGGCCGGCGTGCCCGAGTACCACCTAACCTGCCTCCCCCTGTCCCCTCTCTCGATACTCCCCCATTTTCAAGCCTATAAAAACCCCCGAAGGACCCAACATCGGGCTTTGTTTGAAACCACAACCCAGAAAACCGCCCTGTGCCACCCTTATTCCAGACAGCCACCCCGTCACCGCCGCTCGATCCACCCCCGAAACTCTTCCTTGCATCACCCTCCACCGACATAGGCCTTCCTCACCCCTTGGTTTGCTCTGCATGCGCCACCCCGGCCGTGCAAAGTGACCTTCCCGATCAACCTAGCTTCGAACCCCGCCGCCCTTCTCACAGCCGCCCACCGCCGTGCCGCCACTTCCAGCACCCCCTCTGCCTTCTAAAACCACCAAGGGAGCTTCCCCAACCTCCCTAGACCCTGTGTTTCCCCTACCAACCTCTCCTCTTCCTTCCTCCCCCCTCCACCTCTTCTCCACCTTCCTTCTCCCCCATCGCCGCCGCCGCCGCCGCCGCCACCTGTGCCACCAGCACCCTAGGTGGCCCTCTAAACTCCCCCAACCCTTAAACCCTTGTTGTTCAAGTGTTAATTATTTTTAGTGGTATCATTAGTATTATTCTTAAGGTTATTATCATTATTATTATTATTATTTATTATTATTATTATTATTACTATTAATTTTATTATTATTTAACCTGAATTTGAAGTAATCATAACTATTATGACTATTAATATTAATGACCTATAACCTTAGTATTATTATTTCAACATCATCATCGTTATTACTTTTATTATTATTGTTATTATTATTGTTACTATTATTATTATTATTAGTATTATTATTCTCACTATCATCATTAATAATATAGCTATTAGTAGTATTAGTATAATACTAACCTCACTAGCACTAATATTGTTACCATTATTATTAACATTGAAACTATTACCGTTAATAATAAATACTATTATATTTGATTTAAATTATCGTAACTATTAAGACCTATTTTGATTAGTAGTAGCATGATTAGCTACCTTAAGAATGAAACCCTACTTTCTTTTACTTATAAAGGCATTATTAGTATTGATAGCCCTAATGGTAAGTTAAAGATAAGGGTAAGGTAGAATGAATGGTGTTTTGGTCAGAGGGAAATTAACCTCTAGTTTTTCCCTCTTATAGGCGAATCAAGTCGAAACCTGGAGGAGGCGTAGGAACGTGCTCCAAGACCGGGGTCGTGTTAGGTAAGGACGAAGCTATGGCCTTGTGCTATGTGTGATTTGGGTGTGTTGAATGTTGTGTATGCCATGCTATGACGTGTATTATATGATTTATGGATAACTTGTCTCATGTGTAGCACAGCTTGGAATTTGAGGTACGTCGTGTGTGCTTTCTATGGCATGAGCATGACATGTTTTATGTGTGATATTTATGATGTGTTGATACAGCCATCTAGGACATGCATGCTAGGGTTTTGGTACTATGAAATGGGACTAAAAGAATAATAAGATGGGGAATGGGAAGTGAGACCATTAAGGGTGATATGGGGTTGACCAAAGTGCCTCATAATCCATGAGAGAAGTTTTATGTGAGAAGAATGTCCAAAGTAAACAAAAGTTGGGAACCATGCATGGGGGCCTTAAAATCTACATGGTGACTTGGGGCGTTTGCATGAGGTGACTAACTTTTGCATGGGGGTGTGTCTTACGTGAGAAAAGTTGAATTTGGGTGTAAATAAGAGAATGGGAGAGTTGTGGAGTGATTGGAGACTTGGGGTGAAAATAGTACGTAGGTTGGTACGAGGGTGCATAAGGGGCCTAACTAGGGTTTCGGTAAGAAAGTGAATACTTGGGGAGTACGAAAGTGCGGATGATTAAGGAGGGGTGGAGTATGGGTTATGAGTGTGAATTCACTATACAAAAGGTGGGTATGGGTTTCCATATGAAAGGAGAGACCTTGGGATAAAGAGGAGAGTTTACTTGTGGAAGAAGTAAGCTACTAGGGTTTGAGGTGGTCAACTAGGGTTTTGTCGATCGCATGTGAGGTTGAAGAGTAAAGTAAGATGCCTTGTGTTTGACTTGGTAAGCATGAGATGTGGGGACAAGGAACAAATAATGGTGAGGTGAGTAAGGAGAGGTTGGGCCACATAGGTCAAACGAGGGTTTCCAGGCTTATGGGAAACAATATCGGGTGTGATAAAGGGGGGCAAGAGTCTCAATATATGGGATGGGCCCGCTTGAAAAGAAACAGTAGAACATTGTGGACATGCATGTCAAGGGCGGAATGTGATTCAACAAGACACAGATAAGACATTAATCACGTAACGCAAAAGACTGTTGAGCCGAACCCAGTCCGGTCCACCGGTAAGAATAGTGGTCAGAGGCGTTCTGCCCTTTGTGATTCATTCCGGTCCACCGGCTATAATAGTGGTCAAAGGCGTTCTGCCCTGTGTGTTTCGTTCTAGTCTACCGACTATAATAGTGGTCAGAGGCGTTCTGCCCTGTGTGTTTACTTCCGGTCCACCGGCTATAATAGTGGGGGTTTTCGGCTCGACAGACCCAAGTAAATAAGTTAATCCATGGGAAAATACTAAGTACTTACAGCGAAACACCATGTGAGTCGGGGCCAGTCCGGTCCACCGGTAAGAATAGTGGTCAGAGGCGTTCTGCCCTGTGTGTTTACTTCCGGTCCACTGGCTATAATAGTGGTCAGAGGCGTTCTGCCCTGTGTGTTTACATCCGGTCCACCAGCTATAATAGTGGGGCTTCCGCACTCACATGGACTATTGAAGAATATGTGTGGAATGAACATATTATTAATGAGAATAAAGAACAAGTCACCGGAAAACTATTCAGGCCTTATCTTGCGTGTTATCCCATGTTGCCTATATGATTGTGCTATGTGGTATGATTGTATGCTTGGCCTTAGCTCACCTGCGCCCTTACTCAGTATTGGACCCGTACTGATACTACCTTGGTTGAATGGGTCCTGTGATGATCCACTGATGGTGGGGAGTAGACCTCCTATACAGGTTTTTGATCGGTTACTAATTTGGGGTGGAAGGCTTGACTTGAGTGAGTAGGCGATCCGGATATTGGTCCCTTTGGATTTGTTTTATTTAGCTATATTTTGTACTACGCTTCATGTTTTGAAACCGTACTCTTAAGTTGTAATCCTAAATGATATTCTAACTGTTGTTGACTTGTGTTTTCGTGAATGATCTATGTTAACTATGGACCTATGTTTTGATGATTCTTACTTAACGATTGTTTAGTTTAGCCTTAGCACTTAGTATCGGAACGGTAGGAGTGAACCGGTCTGGTACTAAGTGTGGTGGTAATACCCCCAAGTTTATGGTTTAATTCTTTCGCTTCCACTAAACCTTTTGATTCAAACGAAAATTTTCAGTAGTAAATTTGGGGGTGTTACATTGGTGGTCGGTCAACCGACCATAGGGTGGCGAGTGGTAGCTGAGGTGTTGCATAGTTGAGGAAGATGTTGGTACGAAAGCCAAATAGGGAAAGGAAGGAGAATAAGAAGAAATATAGAAGAAGGGCAGGAGAAGGGTGAGTGAGCTCGGTAATGGCTCTTTGCGCAAAATATCAGAAGAGTGAGGTAAAACCAAAGAGAAGTGGGGAGAGTGTGAGGTATATTTATATATATGTGTATGTGGCGTGTGATGGGGAGAACAGTGATGGTGCAGCTACAAGTAGATGATAGAGGTGATGGTTGTAGAGGATGGATAGGGTAAGGTAATAGTTGGAGGGTGAGGGTGGTGATGGTTTGTGGAGGTGTTGCATAAAGATGCAGAGGATAAGAAGGATGCAGGGTGATGGGGTGGTGCGTAGGGTGCAGGTTTGCAAGGATGGGAGAAGGAAAATAAGAAGGAGAAAGGTGATTGGTGATGGATGAGGGTGCAGAAAGGTGATGGATGGTGGTGCAAGTGGGTGGCGCAAGAGTTGCAACAAAGGGGCTGGCGGGAGAAGGAGAAGAAGGAAAGAAAAGAAAAGGAAAAGAGAAAGGGTTGAGGGGATTATTTTAGGATGATTTTAGATTAGTTAAGGGTAATTAGGATTAGCAAAAATATTAGGGGATTTGATTTCTGTTTACGAGTTATAGTTTATTAAAGTTAAGGTTTTTCAGAATTGGTTAATGTTTCAGGATTAATGATAGGTTAAGGTTAATATATGATTTATTAGGATTAGAATCAAATTAGGTGCTAATGATGTGGGATTAGCTTAAGCAAATTTTTGGGGTATTACAGCTTCTCTCCATCACTAATGATAGCTCTAGATATGCCAAATCGCATAAAAACATTTCGTTTCAAGAATTTAACAACCACCTTGGTGTCATTCGTAGGAAGTGGCACAACTTCTACCCACTCAGACATATAGACCACAACCACAAGGATATGCTCATTACCAACAGAATAAGGGAATGGTCCTATGAAGTCTATACCCCAAACGTCAATCAACTCACAAACCATGATATTAGTTAAGGGCAATTCATGTTTCTATGATATATTTCCTATCCTTTTGACACCTATCACAAGTAGAACACAAAGATGTGAGCATCCTTAAAAATATTAGTCCAATAAAAGCCACATTGTAAAATCTTAGATGCGGTCTTAGTTGGTCTAAAGTGACCTCTAACCTCCCTACTATGATAATGTTCCTGTATGGAATTACTCTCCTCATCATTCACACACCTCCTAATTACTTGATCAACACAAATTCTAAATAGGTATGGATCATCCCAAAAATAATACTTTATCTCAGAAAGAAACTTTCTTCTGTGGTGATATGAAAGATGAGTGGGTAAGATGTTACTTGCCAAGAAATTGGCTATATCAGCATACCATGGAGTAGGTATGATTTAAATGCTGTAAAGGAGGTCATCTAAAAATTCTTCATTTATGGAATTGGTTGGCTCTTCTATGATAGATTGGAGAAGTCATTAGAGATGATATGCAACACTATTCTCACTCCCCTTTTTATCTTTGATCACCAAGTTGAACTCTTGGAGTAGCAATATCCATCTTATTATCATAGCCTTAGCATCCTTCTTAGGAAACAAGTAATTTAATGCAGAGTGGTTGGTGTAAACAATGACTTTATTCAACAACAATTAAGAAAGAAACTTATCAAATGCAATACTATGGTCAATAATTCTTTTTTAGTAGTAGCATAATCTTGTTGTGCAGAATTTAGAATTCTACTATCATAGTAAATGGTTTGAGAAAAATTTATCTCTCCTTTGACTCAGCACAACACCAATAGAAAAATTACTTGCATTGTACATTAATTTAAAGGGCAAATTCCAATCAAGAAATACCATAATAGGTGGACTAATAAACTTTTCTTTCAATATCCTGAACGCATGCAATCACTTATTAGAAAAAAATGAAAGTAGCATCTTTAACAAGCAACTCATATGGGGGCTTAGCTATTTTTGAGAAGTCTTTAATGAACCTTCGATAAAAGTCAGCATGCCCCAAAAAACTCCTAACACCTTTAACATTAGAGGGAGGGGAAGTTTTTCTATTACTTCAATTTTTGCCTTATCAACTTTAATCTCCTTGTTAGAGATTTTATGACCCAGAACAATCCCCTCTTAGACCATAAAATGACATTTTTCCAGTTACAGACTAAATTTATGTCTTCACATCTTTTCAACACATTATCCAAATTATTTAGGCATGCATCAAAAGAACACCCAAACATAAAAAAATCATCCATGAAATCCTCCACCATATTGTGAAATATTGCCATCATACATCTCTGAAAAGTAGCTGGACATTACACAATCCAAAAGGCATTCTCCTGTATGCAAATATACCATAAGAACATGTGAATGTTGTTTTTCCTTGATCCTCAGGTGTAATAGGGATTTGTATGTAACTCAAATACCCATTTAGGAAACAGTAAAATTTGTGGCCTGCTAATCTCTCTATCATTTGATCAATGAAGGGAAGAGGGTAATGGTCCTTTCTAGTGGCATCATTTACTCGTCTATAATCCATACAAGCACACTAGCCTGTAACGGTACGTGTAGGGATCAGTTCATTCTTTTCATTAGCCACAATGGTAATACCCCCTTTTTAGGTACCACTTGCACTAGACTAACCCACACACTGTCAGATATAGGATAAATTATACCTGCATTGAGTAATTTTATCACATCTTTTTTCACTACTTCTTACACCATGAGATTAAGTCATTGTTGATGTTGCACCACTAGCTTACAACCTTTCTTTATTAGAATTTTATGCATGTATATATATGGACTGATTCCTTTTAAGTATGCAATAGTCCACCTAAAAACCCTTTTATGCTTCTTCAACACCCTCACTGCCTTCTCTTCCATCAACCTACTCAAAGAAGAGGAAATAATCATTGGGAGAGTAGTAGAACCATCTAAAAACACATATTTTAAATGAGAGGGGAGAGTTTGAGCTCAAGCTGAGGAGGCTCTTCGATGGAGGGTTTTAAATTTTTTTATCTCATCATGCTCCCAGCCTCTAAGTGGTGGCCTTAAAAATCTAGGATACGAAGGAGATGCCTCCAGATAGTGGATTGCTTTTATAAGGCTCTCATCTTCCTCATTCTCACTAAGTCCATTCTTAAGACATGCTTCTAATGGGTCATCTGATTTATTCACCTGAAAATACTCACTAATACTCTCATCAATAGAATCAATGCATCAATAATTATCTTCTTTGTGAGGGTGTTTCATGCCATCAAATACATTAAAAATAATTTGTTCATCATTAATCCTCAAAATTAGTTTACCCTCATGAACATAAATAAGAGTTCTACCTGTGACCAAAAAATGGTATCCCTAGAATTTGAGGTACCTGATGGTCCTCTTCCATCTCTAGAATGACAAAGTCCATAGGAAAGATGAACTTGTCAACTTTTACCAACACATCTTCAATAATACCACGTGGATGCTTGATTGATCTATCTACTAGTTGGAGAGATAAGGTCATGCTCTTTGGTTCACCTAATCCAAGCTTCCTAAATTTGGAAAAGGTAATGAGGTTGATGCTTGCACCAAGATCGCAAAGAACCTTATCAAAATATAAACTATTGATATTGTAAGGAATAGTAAAACTCCTTGGATCTTTTAGCTTAGGCGTTAGTTTGTTTTGGAGCATAGCCAAACACTACTTATTTAGTCTAGCCATCTCACAATCCTCTAGTTTCCTTTTGTTAGCTAAAGTTTTATTTAAAAAGTTACCATAACTAGGCATTTGGGTTAAAGCATCAACAAATGGAATATTTATATGCAATTTCTTAAAATTTTCAAGAAACTTAAAAAATTGTGTATCCAATTTATGTTGTTTTGCCCTTTGAAGAAATGCGATGTGAGGTTGATAAGGTTTTACCTCATGATGCGAACCCTCACCAGGTGTGAGGTCATCTCTTACCTCCTTTTGAGAATTAGAAATTTCTATAGACTACTCATCAACTGCCTTTTTCTTACCCTTTTCTTCCAAGTTAAGGGATGATATATCAGACAACTCATTACCACTCCTCAAATGGATTGCATTTGCATCCTCTCTTGGGTTCCTTTATATATTGCTAGGTAAGGTTCCATGGTCTCTTTTGGAGATCATATTTACAAACTGTCCTACTTGCATCTCCAAGTTCTTTAAAGAATCCTCCTGATTTTGCATTTGAGTTTCTTGATTTTGGAATCTAGGCTCGCTTTGGTATACGAACTTAGTAAGCAATTATTCCAAACTTGGTTTTGGTTTAGGGGTCATGGTTTGGTATCTTGGAGGTGGTTTTACTTGACTTGGAGCTTGAGCTGGGTTTTGATTTCTCTAAAGGAAATTTGAGTGATTCCACAAACCAAGATTGTAGGTGTTTGAGTAAGGATTGTTATTGGACCTACCAAAATTTGAAACAAAATTAGCCTACTCAAATGATTGTACAATAAGGTTACCCACCTAGCACTCAGTGCTATTGTGAGGTCCACCATATAAGTCACATCTTATAATCAGTAATTGCACTATAGAAGCACTCAAGTTAGCCACTTTTTAAGTTAAAGCAACCAACTGAGCTAAAAGAGTAGTGACAACATTGATAGAATGGATGAACGCACTCCTACTAGGTAATCTCTCAGCATGCAACTGATGACTATTAGCTACTAACTCCTCAATAAAATCATAGGTATCTTCTGAGTTCTTATTCATGATTGTCCCACCTATAGCTACATCAAGCATAGAATGGTTAGTAGAAAACAAACCATTATAAAAAGTCTGAACCTACAGCCAAATAGGTAGACCATGGTGAGGACATTTTTTTAGTAATTCTTTGAATCATTCCCACACTTCATATAAAAATTCTTGATCATACTGCACGAAATTAGTAATATCATTTCTCATCTTTGTAGTTTTTGATGGTGGAAAAAATTTAGCAAGAAATTGTAGAGCCATATCATCCCACATAGTAATTGATTCTATCGGCAAAGAATGTAGCTAACTCTTAGCTTTATCCCTAAGAGAGAAGGGGGAAAAGCCTAAGCCTTATGGCATCATCAATAACCCCATTTTGCCTAAAAGTATCACAAATCTTAAGAAAATTAGCAATATGAGAATTTGGGTCATCGTTTGGCATTCCTCTAAATTAAACTACTGTTTGAATCATCTAAATAATGGCCAGTTTAATTTCAAAGTTGTCTACTTGTAGGACTGGCCATCTGATGCTGGAACCTATACCATCTAGATTTGGGGTGGCATAGTCTTTAAGAGATCTACCAATGAGAGCTTGTACTTGCACCTGAAGTAGTGCTTGTGGAAAAGCCAGATTGTGTTGTAAATTTATATTCGACACTTATGAAGGAAACAAGTCTTGTGGATCAAGAGCTTGTTGGTTCCTGACATTTTCCATACCTTTAGCATGTCTATCCAATTTGTGCAACCTATAGCTGGATCAAATGGCTCTAGCCCACCCCCATAAGAGCGGGTCACGCACTAGAGATCCTATGCAATGTTAGAAAACCATTCGAACAAACTTTAGAAGGATAAAAAAAATAGAAACACAAATGTTTAAAGAAAAGAAAATCTCTTTGATCACAAGGTCACTTGTTGCCTAGTCCCCGGCAACGGCACTAAAAACTTAATGACTTCTAACCGTAAGTGCATGATATTGAAGTAGCATACAAGGTCAATCCCATAAGGACTAGGAAGTGAGAAATAGAATATTAAAAGGATCTCCTATGTCTATACTAACGATAGGGGCAAGATGTCTACCTCTAAATGAAAAGAAAATGTGCAAATAAAATAAAACTATAATATAGGAACAAGTGAAATTTAGTTAGAAAAAATGCTAAGGTTCCAGTCAATCCCCTCAACCCCAATACGATTGAATATTAACCCCAAATCTCGAATAAAAAAACTTTGTCATGAATGCCAACCAAAGTATGTAGTGTAATGCTCTCTCAAGCCATTACACCCTATTTTCTATTAAGACTCATCTATCAATAGTACAAATGCAAAAATAGGTAATGTATTATTATGTATCATATTCCCTTTTTTTAGTTGTAGAGGCAAACCGACATCTCTTAAATTTGTTGTTTGATCTCTTGTCATGCTAATGGAGCCCACTCTAACTCATCTAGCGAATCTCGCCAGGTTTCTCTAAAAAATAATGAAAAAGTGATCAATTTTGTCTATTATTCCAATTAAATCATTAGCTCAACACATATAATAATGAATTATATTGGGCAGGGTTTAGATTCTCGACACATTCTGATCAGGGGATTTCTCTTCACCTCGGTATAGATCAATTAGCCAATCATGGCTTTTATTAAGCTCAACATCTTAAACATAGAGAATTGAATCAATTGAAAAAAATATATATAAAGGAAAAATTCAATAACCTCTTTATTCAAGATGAGAAATTCATTGTTTTATCCGCCCGATCAAGAACAAAAAATTAAGATCAAGAGATGGAAGATTTTGGATGAAGTGGAGGTGGGATTGGATTGGATGATGCCAAACAAGTAACCCTACATATCTCTTTAGTGCTCTCAAAATCACCGTCTTTTTATCCCATTTGCTTCTCTTCCGAACTGAATGAAAAATAAGTTTATATACACGTAACTACCCATCAACACGACCATGTAAATTAACATGGTAGTGTCGTTTTGATGTTTGAGCTTTGCGTATGTTTTATATTTCGGCCAAAACTTCTTCTTTTGACTTTAGATTAATCTGATTTTTATTGCATTGGAAAGCTAACAAAATATGTATAACTTTCATGTTCAACACTTTCCTAAATTCAGATAAAATCATTTTTGGATTTTAAGTCTTTATTTCTTTTCTTACTTTGAGCACTCACGTTTGCTTCTATTTTGTTATAGCTATTGTGTTTTAGCTCCTTTTGATCCCATATTGTTGAAATACCAACAAAATATGATCAAGAGCAGTAAAAAAGAATAAGTGGGCTAAATTATGAAAAAATAATCATATAATCACATTAAATCTACATGTTAAAGTCCATATGATTGACATAATTCATGCCTATCAATATGATGCCATGATCTATTTTAGTTTAGATGTGGTTGGAATTTTGTGGATGATTTGCTTGAAAAATGTATGTTCTGTGCTATTTGAGGGTAAAGTGATCAACATGTTAGGTTATAAAAAAGTGTATTGATGTGCCTACTTACTTGGTTATCTGCTTATTCCCATAAGGAGAGGGCCATGTGTAGTTTTTTGGGGATGGTCAGTAGCTTACCAACGGTGAATGGGGAATGGGTTTTAAGAGCATAGACATTTGGAGACTTTTGAGTGGTCCGTGCTGGATGATAATTTAGGGCCACGCTATAATTTTGCCTCTATTATTTGATGATCATGTACCTTGACTTATTTTTCCTCGTGTATTTGAACACTGTGAACCGTCGACATCTTGTATTTTATATAAGATGCTTTTTTTGGTATTTGTATAACATTTTTTAGCATATTATACATTGGTTTTGATTGATTTGGTTCTCATCCTTGTATCTTACATAAGATACGCGGCCAATGCCTATCCTATGTTAGGTGTGGTTGTAACACCTAACTTTTCCTAATTATTTATTAGTTTTTTACTTCCGCAAGATTTTCAAAAAGAGTTTTTTAAATAGTTAAAAATTAGTGTGTTATAGGTAGGTATTAGACCTTTTAAAAGAAAATTAATCACAAATTATTTTAACTGATACCCTAGGTTGTTCTTTTAAAGTATTTCTAAGTTCTTTATGAATTTAGCTAAAAGTAAAGATTTTTCAAATTTAGAATGCCTATGAGTGAGAGTGGGTTAGGGAATATGTTGTAGATAACTTTTTTCCTGATTTATTATGCTAGTCTTAGTACTAGGTAATGGATTATTTCTGATTACTCTAAGTCTTTAGAAATATATAGCCACTAACTAATGTTACAAGTGTATGAGATGCTCATAGAGATTGTTGGAGCCTACAAAGAAGGCCAGATCTGAGCACCAAAACCACCATCAGTGCTAATATCCACACCAATTTTGAAAGATTGGCTTAGGAAGGCTAGTCACCTTCACCCACCTATCTTTGAGGATCAGGAGGACCTTGACATAATGGAGAGATGGTTTAAGGATATAGAGAAGACCTTTAGCATATATGGTTACCTTACAGATAAGAGTGTTGATGTGGCAATATAGAACCTGAGGGGAAGAGTAGACTATTGGTAGAGGAGCATTCGGTATAGAGGCAGAGCTCTTACATGTTGGGGACCATTCCTTGAGGCACTTCATGCCATTTATATCCTACTCGTCTTGGTATGAAGATGTATGCTGAGTTTATGAACCTTCGGTAAGGAGAAATGTCAATAGAGGAGTACTACACAAGATTTATAGAATTAGTCGAGTTTTCCCCAAAGGTAGTAGCCAATGAGGCGATGCATATCCACTGTTTCAAAATGGTCTAGGGATCAAATACCAATATTTGTTAGTACAAGTTACCTCTCTAGACATGGTGGGAATGTATGAGCAAGCTTTAGAGGCTTCCTGAGTCACCTAAGCTTGGATTGCCCATTTGCGGGGTAAGATAAAGTTTGAGGGTTTTCAACATCTTAGCGATAGGAAGAAGGCCTCCTTCAGAGGTATTATGCCTCCTAGATATGGCACGAGTATAGGGTTAGTACCCTGAGTTGGAGGCTAATCTAGGGGACTTGCTAAGGAGAGTAATTTCCACTGTAAGTGTGTTGAAGCAGATCAGCTAAGAGTAGGCTGTGGAGGTAACTAGGTGACTTGCTATGGGTGTGATATGGTCGAACACAAAGCCTATGAGTGCCATGTTGGAGGTGGTAGTGTTTAATGAGGTCAGACTCAAGCTTAGAGCATCAAATCCATTTAATAGCTACAATCTTAGATTCTAAGGGTTCCTTAGTCACTAGCTAGTATTGATAGTGAAGCTACCTAACCCAGAAATCAAAAGATTCGTACCTTCCAACAAGGTTAGGGATCAACCTGTGCAATAAGAGTTCCTTCTGGAGTATACCTGACTATTATTAGCTAGTCAAAGGTAGAGCGTTAACCTAGTGTGGCGACCGAGATACTTATTGTCTCTACTATTTAGGGATTTGTACTATTTGACTTTGGTGCTTCACATTCTTTTGCATCTTCTTCATTCATAACCAGAGGTGCCTTATCTCCATCTAGTAGCATGTGTACCTGTTATCTTACCTTCGGATGATAGAATTTCATGCTCTAACTTTTATAAAGGGGAAACTTTGATAGTTGGGGGATTAGATTTTTCCTTGGACCTTATGGAGCTTGAATTACACAACTTCAATGTAATAGTCAAAATGGACATGTTGGGGAAGTTTTAAGAGATGATAGACTACATGAAGAAATGTTTGGTTCTATGAAGACTAAAGGGTATTAGAGTTTCATATTGAAAGTGTGAACCTAGATCCTTTGTAAAGGTTGTGTCAACAATCATGATGAAAAACCTTATTCACATGTGATATCTTCTCTTCTTATACAAATTTTAAGATACTAAGGTAGTTGAGATGCTGTTCGAGCAAATCATAGTGACATGTGAGTATACTTATGTATTCCTTGAGGAGATCCTAGAAATGCCACATGTTTGGGATGTTGTGTTCACCGTGGACATATTGTGAAGAACGATATTGATATTTAAAGCTCCATACCATATGGCACCTATAGAGATGAAAAAATGTTACGGCCAAATTAGAGAAGTTGTTGAGGAAGGGCTACATCCAACCAACTACATCACTGTGGATAGGGCGAGTCGTATTTTTGAAGAAAAAGGATGGGAACCTGATATTGTGCATCAATTTTTGAGAGTTAAATTAGGTTATGGCAAATAAGCATTATCCATTGATAAGGATTGCTGAGTCATTCAATCAACTCAATAGAGCCACAATGTTCTCCGAAATTGATCTTTGGTCATGCTACCATTAATTGAGGATAGAAAATAAGGACACCCCTAAGTCTACATTTCAGAATGATTTCTTTCAGACTCACTAATGTGCTAGCAGCATTCATGTCTCTCATAAACTATATTTTTTAACCATTATGGGATCACTTTATTGTATATTCATTAATGACATCTTCATCTACTTGAATTATTGAGAAAAGCATGAACAAAATTTAAGGCATACTTTGTTAAGGTCACACCAACTATATGCCAAACATTCAAAGTTTGAGTTTTAGCTAGATCAAGTGGCTTTTCATAGATATATAATCTTTGAGGATGAAGTAACAATGGATCCTTTCAAGATTCAAGCATGTTCTAATTGGCCAACCCTAACTTCTATCTAGGAGGTGTGAAATTTTCTAGGAGCGGATAATTAATATGGTAGGTTTAACATAGATTTCTCAAAGATAGCTCATTTGTTCACTAACTTGCTGAAGGAGGTTACGCGATTTTAGTGGGGCGAGAAGTGTGGTGAATATTTTTAGAAGTTAAAAAAGCATTTGATTGAAGCCCTTGTGCTCACATTACCAAATGGATCTAATGGTTTTAAAGTATGCAATGGTGCTTCAAGACATAGTTTAGGTTGTGTGTTGATGTAACGTGGAAAAGTCGTGGTGTATGCTTTTCAATGTTTGAAGCACCATGAGCAGAATTACCCCATGCATGACTTAGAGCTTTCTATATTAGTGTTTGCTCTTAAAGTATGGAAGCACTATTTACATAGGGTTTAGTGTAGGTTATACACCAATGATAAGAGCCCCAAGTATAACTTCATGCTGTAGAAGTTGAATTTAAGACAACACTAATGGTTGGATTTAGTCAATGATTATGACCTAGAATTATCCTACCATGAGGGTGGGGCCAATGTGGTTGTAGATGCACTTAACTAGATGATGCATCTTTCCTTGAGCACAATTATATTATCAAATCAACTATGATGAGAGTTTTGGAAGATAGAGATTGAGCTGATCACCATTGGTAGTTTAGAGGCAAGAATGAGTGCAATCACCATCACACCTTTGATGTTTGAGGAAATTTGATTTAATCAACTTGATGATGTTAAACTCAAGAGGATCAAGCATGGTATTAAAGAAGGCTAAGTCTAAGGGTTTCAACTCCACAAGGATAGTAGTGTCAATTACTATGGTAGGTGGTGTACTGTAACACCCCCAAATTTCCTACTGAAAAATTTCGTTAAAAATCGAAAAGTTTAGCGGAAGCGAAGGAATTAAAACCATAAACTTGAGGGTATTACCGCCACACTTAGTATCGGACCGGTACACCTCTACCGTTCCAGTACTAAGTGCTAAGGATAAAACTAAACAACCTCAGATTTGAAACATTAAAACATGGTTCAACACTTAACATAAATCATTAACGAAACATAAGTCAAACGTCACTTAGAATACGGTTTAGGATTACAACTTAAAAGTGCGCTTTCTCAAAACATAAAGCGTAGTTCATAATACGGTTAAATAAAGAGAATACGAAACCCAAAGATAGCAATGGAGTCCGGCCAACTCGCTCTCGGTCTCCAAGTCAGGTTAGGCTCAACGCTCTGCCCACCCGATACCTCGTAGGTATCATAGGCATCAAAGACATGGTCTCCTACCTGCACAAGGTCAAAGGGGTCCTCTGCTCGTGGGAATGAGCAGCACCCATGAAACGGGTGATCAGTACGCTACGTACTGAGTAAGGTAACAGACGCGCTAAGGCCCACACACCAAGATTCATGACAAAGCAGACATAGCACAATTACTTAGGTAGCATGCAATAACGCAGATAAACAATACAGGTCACAAACCGGATAACTTTATCATCAGGTCTCTGATAATTACAATCGATTCACATCATCGTCTTTATCAGTCCGTGTGAGTACGGGAACCCCACTATTATAGCCGGTGGAACGGTCACGAGGGCCATGCCCTGCCACTATTATAGCCGGTGGACCGGTCACGAGGGTAACATATCCTGCTACTATTATTTGCCGGTGGACCGGTCTGGCCCCGACTCACAAGGTATTCCACTATAAGTATTAGTATCTTTCCCATGTCTTATCATTGTTCTGATTAGTTTGTTGAGCACGGAGTCCCCCACTATTATAGCCGGTGGAACGGTCACGAGGGCCATGCCCTGCCACTATTATAGCCGGTGGACCGATCACGAGGGTAACATACCCTGCCACTATTATTTGCCGGTGGACCGGTCTGGGTTCGGCTCAACATCTTTCTCTGTAAGTAGTTAATGTCTTAACATATCTTATTCAAAAGGTTTTCACCAAGGATACACATAAATCATTCTCTTTATGCTTTACACATCACAATCAATAAAGGTCCGTGTTCATAACTACCCTTTAATCGATGATACACATGATAACGCCAAACGACTCTAAGTAGTCATAACCAACCCTAATTGTCCACACCATCCCATGGTTAACCTCTCCCATCCCTATTATACCATAACCACCGTACTTAGCCATCCCAAACCTTAATCATCCTCAACAGTCACAATTAGTTACTCCATCCCTTCTTAATCACACGCCCCAGAGTTAATCACTCCAAATCCTGATTCCATATGATCGTTAACTCCTATGCAAAACCCTAATACCGCCATACTAACATTAATACCACCATACAATCCATAACACCACCATGTAAACCCTAATACCACCATAAGTCATTAATACCACTATACAATTGTTAATACCGCCATACGAATATTAATACCACCATACAATCCATAACACCACCATGTACACCCTAATACCACCATAAGTCATTAATACCACTATGCAATCGTTAATACCGCCATATGAATATTAATACCCCCATACAATCCATAACACCACCATGTACACCCTAATACCACCATAAGTCATTAATACCACTATGCAATCGTTAATACCGCCATATGAATATTAATACCCCCATACAATCCATAACACCACCATGTACACCCTAATACCACCATAAGTCATTAAGACCACTATACAATCGTTAATACCGCCATATGAATATTAATACCACCGTACAAACCCTAATACCACCATGCAAACCCTAATACCACCATACAAACCCTAATACCACCATACAACATTAATACCTCCATAAAATCACAATACCACCATATGAACCCGAATACCGCCATAAGCCATTAATACCACTATGAAATCATTAGTACCAACATGCGAACATTGATGCCACCATTCAAACCCTAATCCCACCATACAAACTTCAAGACCCCCAGGATGGTTCCCAACTCATGTTACCATTTACCCTAACATGCACGCCCTAGCGGGCCATAGCATATTACATCATAAACATCATACATATACAAGTCATGTTCACGTCATAGGAAACACATACACACATACCTCAATCTCCAAGCTGCGCTACACATAAGACAAGTTATACACAATCATATAACACATGGCATAGCATGACATACATAACATTCAACACATCCATGTCACACATAGCACAGGGCCATTAGCTTCGTCCTTACCTAAGGCGACGCCGAGCTTGGAGCACGCTCCTCTAACTCCTTAGGGCTTTGGTCGGGGTTACCTATAAAAGGAGAAAATGCTAAGTATTAGTTTCCCTTATAATTACTATCAATCCTCATTTTAGTTTAAGGTTAGGGTTTTTATTACTAAAAAGGGTTTTATACAAAAACTAGGGTTTTTACTTTAGAATTAGTATACTAAATATTAGTAGTCAAAATATGTTTATTTTTAATACCTATTGTTACACTTATATTATTAGACCCGTTAGCCCTATTCTTATAATAATAATGTTCATGCTAACTATAGAAAATAGTGATAATAATAATAATAAAACTAATAATAGTGACACTAATGTTTATAGTGAGAGAAACCCTAGCATTTTGTTTAAGGCTAAGTCTACTAATGGTGTCATATTTGAAATCATACTATTATAAGGTCACAATATTACAAGTAACTATTCCTAAGGATGATAATGATAATAGTTGTATATTCTTGAATAATAAAAGGGTTCAAATGCTTTTGATTACAACACTAAGGTAGTGATAGTAGTAATAATAGTAATGGTTAATAATAGTGTCATAGTAATGAGGTTAGGGTTAATGTTGAATGGTATGGTAATAAGGTTCAAGTACTCTTCTTAGTTAACAACCAAATGATATTTACTAGCTTGAGTTAAGTAACATGGGTAAGACGAGGTAGTATTATTATTAACACTAGTGATAAATGTGTTAAGTATAATAATAATAATAATAATAATAATAATAATAATAACAATAGTACAACCAAGTAAGGCTAAGTAATAATAATAATAACCATAGTAAGGGTAATAGAATAATAATAATAAAAATGTTAATACTAATACTTATAAAAATAAGACCAAAGTTAAGTATAATATAGGTTAGGGTTTAAAAGGGATGTTAGTATTAGTAAGAAAATAAGAACATTAATAATAATAAGGACAATAATAATGGTAATAATGATAATAATAATATAATAATAAATAATAATAATAATAATAATAAAAGTAATAACAATAATAAAAGTAGTAGTAATAATAATAATAATAATAATAATAAGTATATTAGTATTAATATTAGTAGAAAATAGTAGCAGCTATAAAAAAAAGGGGGTTAGGGTTTGGATGGGTGGAGAACCACCTAGGGTCGGTGGTGGTTCGGCGACGGCGGCGGCGGTGGAGGAGGAGAAGAGGGGAAAAGATGGAGGTGGCGGTTAGATGGGAGGGAAAAAGGAGGAGTTTGAGGTGGGGAAAGAAAGAGCAGGTGAAGGGGAGTGGAGTGAGGGTGGTGGCGTGGCAAGGGGCGGCGGCGCGCGGCGGCGACGGCGGCGGCCGAGGGTGGTGGAGAGAGGTGGGAGATGAGGGAGGAAGGAGGAGAGGGAGGCAGGGAAAGTTGAAGGCAGGGAAAGGTAGATGGAGGTCTGCTGGTCACTTTGGGAGGTGGGACGCGGGGTGATTACGGCGGTGGTGGCGGCAGAGGGTGGCGCAAGGTGGCGGCGGCGTTTTTTTGGGCAGGTACCTTCGCACGATCGTGGTGGCTCGTGCGGGGTAGGAAGGGCAGCGGCGGTTGCTTGATTGCGTGGGGGTGGCGCAAGGAGGAGTTTGGTGGGTAGAGGTGGTCTCGGCGGTGGCTGGGGGCGGCGGAAACGGCGTCTGTTTTGGCGGCGGCGAGACAAGGTTTCAGCAAGGTCCAGAGGGAGGGACTTGCTATGGCCGTGCGGGAGGGGGTATTTATAGGCCATTAAGGAGGGGAAAACGACGAAGGGGAGAGGGGTGGCATGCGGGGGCAGGCGCGACAGGTGGCCGGCCAGCGGTGGCAGTGTCGCGTGCCCTGCGGTTTGCAGGGTACGTTCGGCCGTTTTCTCGAAAAAGGAAGGGGTAGCAGGACGCGTGAGGGAGTGCTGGGTCGAATTGGGGAAGAAAGGGACGGGGATGGCAGGGAGAGGACGGTCGGACGGCAGGCGGCAGGCGGTAGGTGGCAGGCGGCAGGTTGCAGACCTGCGCGGGAGGGAGGAGGAAGACGACTCCTGGACCGGTGGTCCAGGAGGAAAAGAAAATAGGGGGAACCGGCCGGCTTGGCAACGGTTATAAAATTCTAAAGTCAAACGCGGCGTATTGAAGGCTACGGGGGTAACACGTAGCGTCGCGTCGTAGGCTGACAAGGTTCATTTCGTTACTTAGCGCGACGCGGCGTCTCGGCAAATTGAGGGACGAAACGCTGCGTCGCGATTATGGGAAGGGGGCCGAATGGCGCTGGGCCGCGTGGGAGGGGAAGGAAGGAGGGAAGGAGTTGGGCCGGGCGAGGCCCAATCCCGGCGGGAGAAGAAAAAGAAGAAAAAGGGAGGAAAGAAAAAGGAAAATGGGGAAAAAGGGTTTCTTTAGGGTTTTGGATTTTTGCACAATTTATTTAGAATGTTTTTGGGTTATTATACATTTAAATAGATATATATTTATTTTCTTGAATATTAAAAATTATTTAGATAATAATTTAATTCTATTCTTAGATTAATTTTGGCTATTTTGGGAAATTTTCCCCCACTATTATTTTAATTAGTAAAATGTCCAAAATTTTCTAAATAGCTTATTTATTATTTCCTCCTTATTTCCCTTAATTAATTTCCCCCTTATTTAGTGAGTTAATTTATTTCTCTTGAATTTTTCCTACTAAATCCCTATTTTACCAAGATTCCTAAGTTAGGGTTTTGGGGGTATTTCATGTACACCCTAGGGACGTGTCGAGATTATGAGGCAAATCTTGGAGGAAGGATATTATACTCCTTATTATATCCACCCTAGAGGGGACAAGCTGTAAAAGAATTTGAAGAAGGTACATTGATGGCCCCATACGAAGCGCGTGGTGGCTAAGTTTGTTTCCCGATGTTTGACCTACCAAAAGGTCAAGATCGAGCGCAAGAGTAAACCTGGCAAAGTTGACCCAACCTGACCGACCCAACTCGAATAACCCGACTTGAAACCCGATAGTAACCCAAAAAATAAAACCCGTTCATAACCCGAAAGCCCGAAACAACCCGATTCAATTTGGACCCGACCCGAATTTTGCTAACCCGATAAAGACCCGAACCTAAATTGACCCGAACCAAAGTGACCAAAATCAATAATAACCCGAACCGAGCACACCTCAAACCTGAACCGACCTGAACTCCAACCCGAACCCAAACCGATCCGAACTCTAACTCGAACCCAAACCCGAACCGACCCGAACTTTAACTTTAACCCAAACTAACCCGAACCCGAACCGACTTGAACCAGACTTGAACCGATGATTGATTATTCTTATTCATATATGATATTTTTAACTCCATATTCTTATCAATTTTTGAAACCATGTAAATAAATGCAAACATTTATAAGCATAAATTTATATTTTTGCTTCACTTTGTTTGATAACTTCCTACAACTTAAACTCTACACTCTGGACCATAATAATAAAAACCTAATGAGTTAAAACCACCCAATTCAAACAAAACTTCAAGCCTTACACCATCAACCGCAGGTCAGGATCGTATTTCATTATTCTGGCCATGATAGGACCGGCCAATCCCATGGTTTTACAACAGTTGCAAGAAATTACCCCAGCTTGAATACGCGAGGATGGAAACCAAATTCACAAATAAGAATTTCACAGCTGGTTATGCTTTCCATCAAACTCTACGTTCTTTATGCAGACTGATGACAAAACTAAGTAATTTGATACTATTATGTGATTGCATTTGTAATTACAAACCCTTGTACAAGAGTCAAAAAAACAACCCCACATCCACAGGAAGAAGGATGACATAATATTGAGGTGAAGGCTACTACACAGTATCTGCGTTTCACCCACTACTGAGTAGAATTATTCTTCGCAGAGGATTCTGGCAAGGTTTCCACTGGCTGGACACTGCATGCAGAAGGCAGCATGCATCTGTTTGAGAAAAATGCAGCAATACTCTTAGTCCTTACCCCATTCTTCTCTACAAGTTTGTTATGTGCCCAGGTTTAGCAAGTATAACAAGAAAGAAAAATCAGAAAACAAAACACTACACGTATGGGGATGGATGTATCATGTATAAAAGCCCCCTCCCCTTCTTATGGTTCAAAATAATTTCAGTCAAGATAAGAAGCTTATATTAAATGGTATATTGTGAAGCTTAGGACACAAATCTACAAACCCCCAAATTTTAAAAAAGTGTTGTTAATTAATTTGGAAGTTATTAATAATAGTGGCGATCCCTAATTTTTTCCATGACCAATTTATTTTCTAACCACTGCTATACATTCTAGCAACCACTGCCACCACCAAACACCTATAATATGTTGAAAAATCCACCACCACTTCCTCTCCACAAACACCATCTGCATGGATTTGTGCTAGATACTATATTGCTTGGCTTCAACTCAAATTTGGTATGGGCATGTTATTGTTCTTCTCATTGATTGTAAAAAACAAGTGCGAAAAAGTACAAGACAGGGAGAAGGTGACAAGAAAAAATGGTGGCAAAGAAGAAGAGAGGTGATCCAAATCAGTTATTACCTTCTCATGGAAAGGGATTTTATCACAACATACACCCTCAATCATAAATATGTCTATGTATATATATAAACACATAGAAGATCATAATCACAGTACCTGGTGAACCAGACAGGCTAAGCTAATCAAGAATCTCTTTTTTGACCTGCATAACAGGTACAACCACAAATTTGGTTTAGAAGAGGACTAGTCACTTTATGCATGAATGAATACCCTAATGACAAAAATAAAGAAGCCTAGAGACCATGACAAATTGACAAATAAAAGATGCAACATGTAGATATCAAAATTATATCAAGTACACAAGCACATTGACAAGAGTAACATGAGTACCACACTGCCAAATACACAACTTACAATTTTAGGCAAGTCAGAATCATGTATCATCATCACACTTCTGGTCATTGTTGCATTGACACTGTTATTCAACACACAAGCTTCTACATGCTCTTCTTGTATGTTATCACTTGGTACTTCTACAGCCAGGCCACCAGGAAAAGCTCGAATAATTTTCTAAACATTATAAATGCAAATGATGATGAATAAGAAAAAAATCAAGTAAATAGTGATACCAAAAGAAAAAGAAGAAGAAGAGCGATATGGTATTGTATTAATGATTCATGAGGACCTGATAATCAAATTCAACATTTCATCATACACTCATTGTATGATACACAATACACAATAATATCAAATATACTGATAATTACTAACAAATAAATACAATAAAAGTCCAAACAACTGTAAATAAGAAAAATAAAGCATTGATAACACACCTACAATGAATACTTGATCTTATCTTTAATGGATGAAGGTGAATACCTCTCTTTGATTGAATCCCTGACCTTGAGGTAAGTAACCAAAAAATACTAACTAGAAAGGAAGAAATTTACAATCCAAAAGGCAAAAGATGTCCTATAGGATAGTTATAAACTTATAATGCGAAGAGAAAGACATCACCATATGTTGTTACAAAAACATCACACCAACAAGTCACACACCTTAATCTGAGGCTTATATAACAATGAAGAAAAAAAATAATATCACCCCATTTGGATAGTCCTCCCTGCAACCTCTTCAAAAATATCAGTGTAGTCCTCCCTGTAGTGAAAGAAACTGTAGTTAAATACACTCCATTTGGATAAAAGCTACATACTTAACTATCAATTATATAAAGAATTAAAATAGTACCTATGGACCTTATTAAGGATGTCTAGTAGGGGGGTTAGCTCCATCCCACATCACATTGCAACCAACATATTCATCTTCCTCAGTTGCTAGAGAAATAATAACACATTAGAAATTTACTATGATGTAGAAACAAAGAAGTAAATAAAAGCCTTAAAAACACTACCTTCAAAACCATACAACTAACTACGAGTAGTTATCAACGCTTCAATATTTTCAGGCAAGTACAAGCTTCTCCACCTACTTAAAACTCTACCTCCAATGCTAAAAGTTGATTCTAATGCAACAGTTGTAAGGGGCACACTTAAAATATCCCTAGCTAGATGTGCAAGCTCCCCATATTGAGACTCGTTCTCTCTCCAAAAGTCAAGAATGTTTAGCTTGATTTTGCGGTCCATTCTTGGATCATCTAGATACTTATCCAGCTTTGTCTTTTCATTATAGGTGTATGCAGTCTCATTTTCATCAAAACCCTAAAAATTACAAAAGCAAATGGATATATATATATATATATATATATAATAAATCAAGAATGATAAATATATATATATATATATAATAGTTAATTGAACATAAATATAATAACAAATCAAAATCAAAGGAAAGGCATAAAAGATTAAGGGAAGGTGAGAAATGTAAACTTACGGCAGAGAAATCAAATTTGTGCTTGCGAGTAGAACCAAGGGTGTTAGTGTCTAATGTTGATGATGTTCCACAAGAGTTATAACAAGTACCTCCTCCATCATTAGTTGAAGGATACTCCACTAGAAGCATCCCTAACTTAAACCGCATATCATTGACTTTCAAAGAAGCCATTGTTCCATCCTCAAATAATTTTTGATAGCAATACTTTAGAAAATCCAACTTACAACGAGGATCAAGAATCACAACAAAAGCAAATAATGTACCATATTCATTCCCATCTAAGTTGGCCTAATACTTGTCAAATTTAATCTTCATTTCTATAGCCATTTTCCTCAACACTTCATCGTCCACCTTTATCAACTCATTTAAAAGCATTTTAATCTTTCATACATTCTCAAAATACAAATTTGCCTGGGTTACTGACTACCAGAAAATAACTCAGTAATATCATAAAATGGTTCTAAGACATCACGAATATTTTCAAGCATGTCCCACTCTTGAGGTCTTGGAAAATTCTTGTACAAAGGGTCAATAACCACCATCTCCTTAAATCCATTACGATAAATAATAGCTCTATCAATCATCAAATAAGTAGAGTTCCACCTTGTGGGAACATCAAGCCATAATGCTTTAGTATCTGATATCTGAGCTAATTTCACACAATTTTGAAATGTAGTCTTCCTCGATTCTGACTACTTGATGTATTTTACACTATCTCTAATCTTAACAACAATATCCTCTATTACCTTAAGCACATCCTTAACAATGAGATTCAAAACATGAGCACCACACTGAACATGTAAGTAAATGCCATCATGCAACAAAAAAATTTGATCATTTAGTGTATTTCACAAACGATCTTGCATTCTATCATTGCTTGAGGAATTGTCTAATGTGATAGAGAAAAATATTATCCTCAATACCCCAGTCTTGAAGCAAACTTAACACCGAATTATGTAAGATTTGTCCCGTATATGGTGTTTCTATATGATGAAAATTTAGCACTCTACTATTCAACTTCCAATTAGCATCCACAAAATGAGCAGTCAAACACATATATCCCTCAGTTTGACAAGAAGTCCACATATCAAAAGTCAAAAAAATACGACCAGGGATGCTACGAAGATAGTTCTTAAGCTCAATTTTCAAGTTTGATTGCAATTTCAATACATCCAATTTTGCAGCATTTCTACAAATGGTTCTAACTTGATTATTCAAGTATGCATGAATTTCTCTATTGCCTTCATATTCAACCCAAGAGAATGCATACCCATGTTTGATGATAGCCCTTGCTAATAGATCTCTGTAGATCTTTTGGTTATAAACATTAGATTCTACTTTCACAATTTGTTGATATGATGGACATTTATCAAGATGTCTTTTTAGATTTGTTGTCCCATAATGTGAACTAGCAATGAAAGAAGCCACCTTACAATGGCTGCAAAGTGCTCTCTCTTTTCCATCCTTGGTCTCGGTTCCTTTAAGTCTCAGAAACTCTTTCCAAACTGAGCTCCTTTTCTTATCTTCTACTTGCAAATTAGGATCTGGAAGATTGCTAGCATCATAATTTCCAGCTTCCATAACTACAATAAATTATTAGTATTAGTATTTTATTAAGATAATCATGAAATCACATACAATACAAATAGTATACCATAATCATGAAATCGCATACAATACAAATGGAACACCGTAATCATGAAATCACATACAATACAAATGGAATACCATAATCAAATTAAGATAATCATGAAATCACATACAAACAATCTGTTTGAGCCTGAGGTAACATATGTTTAACAGGCTAACATTAACATATGTTTGAAGTACACACAATCTGCATGCTAACATTTAACAGGCTAACATTTAATCTGCATTTCTGCATGCTAAACATATATACATAATAATTTGTTTGCATGTTAATAGCCTAAACATGTATGGCCAGACCCAACAATAACATAATGACTTTTGCTGCTTCTAACTCAAATTCAATCTGTGATTCACAGTAAAAAACTAAATAAGAATTGGTACATCCAAAACAAACCATCCCACATGCAATAACCAAACAACCCTCAAGAAAACAAACAAACAAAAACATGCTGAGAGAGGAGTTCCAACTTCCAACTTCGAAAACTAATACCCATCGAAGACCTGTATAACAGTACAAGCAGACAAACAAAATGTATGAGACAACGTTAATAATAACAGACAGAAAGTTTTCATCATCAAATAGGATTCAAAAATCAAAATCACCACTAATAGAGTAACATTAAATCAACATCGTGATGACATACTTAACCGATAGGCATTTTGATTGATTTCTGCAACAAAGAGTTGCCAAACAATGAAGAACTAATGAACTATATAGCTAAGTAACCTCACCTCCGACCACTATAGTAATGGTGATTGAAAACATAATAGAGGAAAGGAGGAGATGGAATGGAATGGAAGAAAATCGAAACGGGAGTCAGGAGCAGATGGAAAATGTCGAAACAAGAGGAGATAGAATGGAAGTATGGAACGAAATGGAAAAAGTCAAAACAGGAGGACTGGAGGAGGTGGAATGAAACTATGGAAGTATGGTACGAAATGGAAAAATTCGAAACAGAGGAGGAGATGGAACAAAACAGAAGTATGGAACGAAATGGAAAAAGTCGAAACAAAGGAGTTGGGAGCTGCTGCCGAGCGAGGAGCTGGATGGAATTATGGACTCTGGAACGAGATGCAGGTGCAGCACAACATCAAAAAGTCAAAGCTAAACTACCGAAGGAGGGATCCATGGAGGTACTGAGTGCAGACCAGTGGAAGTGGTGACTGGTCTGGTTGTGGTTGATTGGTCTAGTTGTGCCGTTGTGGTCGACTGGTCGTGGAATGAAGTCTGGGACTCTAGAACTGGAAGTCTTTGTTTCTTCCCATTTGGTTCGAATCACATGATTCAGACCAAAACCAAACGCGGCACCGCGGTGGTGATGAGTGACCAATGACGATTGAGAGTATCGACGAAGCAGTGAGCCAGTGCCTGTGTCTGTGTGTCCTGTGTGTGTGTGTGCACTATAGTGTGAGGTGAGGCTGCGTCTGTGTGAGTGTGACTTGTTGTGAGCCTTACGGCCTTAAGTTTAACTGACTAACCGGGTAAATGGTAATAGAGTAATACTCTAATAGTAAACTAGTATAGCAGTAAGTAGTTGTAGTTGTGTAGCTGTAGCTAGAGATACATGGGAGATATTTTGATGAGTGTCGACTGTCGAGTAATATACTGATATCTAATATGTTAGATTTGGAGGGAAAATAAAATATAGATATTGGGGGGGGGAATAAGATTTAGGTGAAATATTAAAAAAATATAAAGTTACTAGAAAATTAGAAATATTTTAACTAATATCTTATTATAGTTTATATAAAATTAGGGGGGTTAGAAAAATAAGAAGTAAGTGAAACATTTAATAGGGGACAAAGTGTTAAAAAAATATTTAGTATTTAATGTATAAAAAATAAAATGAGTCAAAAATGAGACTTTTAAATAAAATTTAATCATTGTAAGATTTTGAGTTTATTTTCTCATAGTATTTAAATGTAATAATAAGATATATAATGTTATTATTAATTATAATTATCATTTAATTTAAAGATAAAATTTATTTATATTTCTAACCCTAATTAAAGTTTGAGACTAAATTATATATGTAATTTATTCCTAACATCTTTAACATTTACATCTTTATACTTTATAATAATAATTCCCTTTGATAATATTTTTTAGTTGGTATGTTAGTAATATTTTGTGATAATATGTATATATATTTGTACTCATTTTAAAATTTTATGTTAATTATAGCTTTACCATTTGTAATATGCTTTTTTACTCCTTAATTCATAATATCAAATTATCAATAGACTAATAGTCCACCTCATATGTAAATTATATCATTTTTTAATTTATTTTAACTAAAGCAATATTTATTCATTTTTTTTAAAAAATATATTCTCATTTTAATGAAATTTCAATTCATAAATATTGAACTAAATTTTTTGTACTCAATTAATTAAATATATTATTTTTGCTAAAACTTGTTTATTTGTAAAATTGGTAGATCATTAAGAATAATTCATTGGATGTTCACCTTATCATATTTAATAAATAGGTTTCTTTTATATATGAATATTAAATATTTTCATATTATATATTGAATTTCCCTAATATAATAGTATCTTAGCATATCATAGAATCTATGACAACACATTACTAGAAACCGTGTGTAATAATGTGTTGGAGATGAGTAAGATATACAAGTATAGGAGGATGCAATGCATGAGTAAGCCATAATAGAACGTATTTTTTACTTCATCCAAATAGTTTAGATTAGAAAATGAGTTTATAACTATTGAAATGCAACACACATGAGATATATCATGAAATTGTTGGATCATGGCTCATAGCAAAAGAATACAAATTTATTATGACCTATTTTACAACCTATAAAGTTATTGGATATTTTAAAACTTTATTAACTTTACAACCAACTAGGGATAATATTAGCTAGGCATGATATTGAGATAAAAGATCTAAAGGGAGTCAAGGATGAGTCATCATCGTCAAGTTTGCAATGAAAACAAATATAACACCTCACAATCCTCACTAAGAATATCAGATTAAGATTAATACTTCAAATAATTAAAGGCTTGTAAGGAGTAGCTATTAACTAAAAATAGGTTGGTTAAGAAAGGTACGAATGGAACAATGTGTGAGATATGTGAACAAGTAACTTAGACTTTGGTGCATGAGATTAATGATTGCCCTATTACCCAAGTGTTTTATTTGGATGATGATAATCCATAGTGAAGTTGTATACTATAAAAAGACAATGAATTTGATTGAGTCTATTTCATAATCTAACATTTAGATGACGAGACGTTAGAAATGACGTGTACACTAATATAGGTTATTTGAAGGAATTGAAATAGGAGGAGATCAAATGACTCTGCACCGATTCAATGACCAAAGAATATTATTGAGGATGCCATGCACTTGCTTCTAGAATATTATGCCATAATATCAAGAAATGAAATAATTAACAAAGGAAGTGCATGGTCCACCATGTTAGCAATTATAAGAACGAAGGAGATGGATGATATGCATGTTGATGCAAATTAAACATGAACAATGCAGGAAAAGTAATGTAGGAAATCATGAAAATTATACTTGTAATTTAAGGTGTAAAAGGCGATATATTGTCACGTATTAGCTATGTTGTGATCATTATAAATATCTATCGTCATATTTATAATATAGATAATTGTCTTAAGACATCAGACATACAATATAGAGTTTAGTGTGCTATGACGGAGTATTGTTTTACTAAGTTAGGCATTGAGACAAATTCATTGGAAGTGAGGTAAGGTTCATAATCACAAGATAACTTTTGATATTTCATTTTTCACAAAGTTATTGATGATTGTGATTTTCATTTATTACATATTTATTTATTGTATATTAAAAATTATTATTGAAAATAAAAAATAGTGACAATGTCACACTGAGAAATTAAAAAACCACATCAAAAGAAGCTAAAACCAAACTAATAGTAATAGGATAAGGTCGTACTATTATGGCTAGGAAAAAAACTCTCTTATTTTAAATTGTGATGGTGGTGTGTTCAAAGATTTTATTAGTATTCTAAAAATACTTAAAGTTAATTTTGTAAAAATAAAAATAATTTATTTTATTTCATACAAGTTCCAATTTTTATGTTCAAACTCGTTCTTGATCATGATTCATACTGTTATAAATAATACCTAAATTGAGTTTTTTGATTTGACCTAAAATCTATAGACCTGAAATAGACCCGAATTCGAAAAACTCGATAGATCTGACACTTAGTTGATTCGATTCACATCCGACCCATATAGTGACCCGAACCTGAACTCGAACCCAAACCTAACCCGAATTCTATAGACCCGAGTCAAACCCGAAATAGACCCGAACCCGAGAAATCCGAAGAACCTAGCATCGACCCGACCCAAATTACATCCGACCCGTCAATTAACTTGAATCGAACCCAAACCCGACCCAAAGCAACATAACCCAAAACACACCCGAACCGAGTTACACCCGACCCGAACCCGAACCCGACTCGATTGTATAGTAAACAAAAGTTGACCCGACCCATATAAACCCGACCCAAATGACCTGTTTGCCACCTCTACACAAGAGGCCATCGAGGTTGATGCAACCAATAAAAGTTCTAGAAGGGAAATAGGACACCATATCAATAGACTTTGTGGTTGGTCTTTCAAGGACCCATAATGGTTTTTATTCTATTTGAGTTGTGGTAGATCACCTAACTAAGTTGGCAGTATTCATACCCATGAAGACGACGTGGAGTATGGAGTAGCTAACCAACGCCTATAGGAAGCACATTATGTTATTACATGGGGTCCCTAGAAACATTATGTTAGACCTAGACTCTAGATTCTTGTCACAATTCTGGTAATAGTTGCAAGCTACTTCTGGGACTTTGTTGAAGATGATTACTACTTTTTGACCTTAGAGGACATGCTTCGAGCATGCGTGTTGGATTTTGGGGGTAGTTGGGAGGATTGGTTGAACTTGATCGAGTTCTTATACAACAATATTTATTAAACTAATATCAACATTGTGCCTTTTGAAGCCTTGTATGGGAGAAAGTGTCATAGTCCCTTATGCTTGAATGATATCTATGAGACAATTGTATTAGGACAAGAGATGATTGAGGAGACGATGAGGTAGATCTGATTGATTCAGTATCGTATGAGAGTATCCCAAAACCAACAAAAGAGTTATGCATACTTGATAAGATGAATCAAGGGTTATGAGGTGGGCAATAAAGTCATTTTGAAGGTCTCTTCCACCAAAGGAGTCATGAGGTTTGGGAGAATGAGTAAGATTAGTCCAAGGCACATTAGACCGTATGAGATTATGGTTTGTGTTGCTGAAGTCGCTGATTGTTTATCCCTACTAGTGGAATAGTCACATGTGCACAATGTCTTCCACATATCCTAATTAAGTAAGTACATAGTGGATTCTTCGCATGTCATTTGCCTGAATTCATTGGAACATGATAAGTCTCTAACTTACGAAGAACGACTAGTAAGTATCCTATACACGAAGACTCGAGCGACGCATATGAAGAGAGTTCCACTTGTAAAGGTCCTTTGGTCACGATATGGCACTAAGAGGCCAAGTGGGAGGCCGAGGAGGAGATTTGAGCAAAATGCCAAGAGTTTTTCTCCTAGTGTAATGTATATGGCGTAATCATTTTTTAAAGAGGGTAATACCCCTTTTGCTTTATTGAATGCACTATGTGAGTTGTTTTGCGTATATATACTATGCCTAGACCTTGGTTAGTAGGCTTTACTGATGTAGCCTCTTTAAGGGGATAGTGCTATAATACCCTCTCTTTGTGTTAATTTTGAGGAATCAAAGTTATGGTTTTTATTAATATTTGATAATGTTTGATTTTGATTTGGGAACTATAGTTGAGTTTGAGGAAAATTTGGAATTGAATAAGTTTTAGAAAAGGAATAGAATGAATTTTCATGTGGACCTATTGTCTGGTTCCATGAATTGATCGATTGGTTCATTATTTCAACTCAAGAGTTTTTACTTGACCGAAACTATCCACTAGTTTGGGGAATTGATCAATTTCTTAGGAGAACAATCGAGTGGTAGGCTAAACAGATGATCAGTTTGTCGAGTTGAGTACATTTTCAAAACTTAAATTTTTTGGGAAACCTTCTTATATCAAAAAATGGAAACTTAATATTCTCATTCCAAGTTTTTAATCAAAAAGTCATAACGTTTCTTATCATACATTCTGCTTAAGGTTTTACCTCGAACTAATTTAAGGGCCTAATTTAGACAATTAAGGGGAAGGGTGACCTCAAATTTATCTTCTTCCACATATCTCCTATACATAGTCTAAGAAATATTTGCTCAAATTTCTAGATCTATCTTTGATTAGTTGAGAGATTCCTTCTATGTTGATCGTTCATATCTTCTCTTTTGTTTGACATGTCTAAGTGAATTTGACCAACATTTTCCAAAAATCACCATTTCATCTCTTAAAGGGAGGTCAACCTACCTTTGATGAAATTTGTTTGTTTAGCTCAAATTCAAACTATAAAAATTAGTGTTTTAGATTTGTGCTTAACCATACTCATTCTTATACCAATTTGTTGGCTATAAATAACTTTAATCACCCCTTCTATTCACTTTTCTTTTAGCCACCAAAATATTCCATCTCTCGCTAAAATCATGTTCTTTTCTCCCCAATTTAAGCTTAGTTTTGGTTCCTTTCCACTCTTTTGATCCTTTCTTTAGCTCCTTCTGGGTTATCTTTAAGCAAGGGAGAGTTAGATTTAGGAGGAGGTTGAGTCTCTCTTTTAGTACAAATTTCCTTTATTTTCTCTCTGGTTTGGTAAGCCATTGTTCTCCTAATTCAAATTCTAATTTATGAAACCGTTCATTAAAATTTTGAATCTTTAACTTTTATTTTCTTTAAGGTTTGAAAATTAAAAATCTTCTAGATTGAGTTTTCATATTTGTTAAAGAGGTTTTCTTCCACAAAGTAAGTCATTCTTACTCTTGAAATGTGACTTGGTTAATCATGTGATGTGGTGAATTCTTTAAAGTCTTGATTTTACAAGTTTGCATGAGAATTTAGTTTCTAATTGATACATGATGATTAACTTAAGAATTCTGAGAAAAATATATGAATTTAAGGAAATTAGGTCAATTTAATTAATTATGAAGCATGTCTTAGTTTATGAGATGAAAAAGTGTTGGTATGATGCCATGGTATGTTTTAGTTTGGATGTGGTAGAAATTGAGGATAATTTGCATGGAAAATATTTGTTCTATACTATTTGAGGGAAAACTAATTGGGTGGTTAGGGCAAATCAAGTTGTCATAGAATAATTGATTGGCTTGGCCAAACTGATCAAATAGTTAGACGAAACCTTAGTTTGGCTGAGCCAAACTAATCAACTACTTGTCCCAATTGATTAACTGATTGATAAAACCGAAATACTAGTTAGGCCAATCTGATTGATTGGTTTAGCAATTGGTTTAGCTAGATTATCTAATTTTATTCTTTTGACTTGGATATGCTTTCAGACCATGTCTAATGATGAGATATGATTGTTTAATGAATGAAATACCTCTATTGACATGAATGGAAAACATAATGGATGGATTTAATTGTTCATAATTTATGGCATACTCAATGGTTGTTGTAAAGGCATTAATAGGTAAGCCCAAAAAAGTATTTGATGGCTTTAAGGGGGCAATGTAACCTACACTTTTTCTTGGAATGGATTAATCTAATAGACTTGGTTAATATTAAGTAAGCATTAATGGAAATCCCACACAAGGTTGTGGAATGGTAATGGGTAAGATGGAATATACATGTGAATGTCTTGCTTTCATATTGTATGGACCTTGTGTGATCACATACCTCAAGAATAACATACTAATAACTTAAAGCAAAAGATCGTTGAGCTAATTATGGGTTTGGGTTACCTAATTTTCTATTAGCTACTGGGCTAGTTTATCTTCTAGAGTTTATGGGTTGTTTCGGGCAAGATCCTAATAGATCTCGATGTCTTCACTACTCTAGACATTGATGCCATACTAGGGGGTATCAATACTAAAAGGTTTGGTTACTTATGTAGTTTTAGATATAGCTTGGACTCATGTACGTTGGTGGTTACTTGGCTTCTACTTAGACTAATGTCAATTGGTGGGTTCCAGCTTCGGTCTGGACTTTATATCCTTTGATTTGGATAGAATTCCATGGTATGTGAGATCATGGGGTGGTGTAAAGTCCATCGCTTGATAATAACTTGGACAAGTATTTGTATAATAACTTGAATGAGTAATTGGATAAAAAGTTGGAATAAGAATGTGACTAAAGAAAATGTAATATTAAAGGAGATAATAACCTATATATCTATAGATGACCTAACGAATTAGGTATGAGGAAATGGCTTATGGTGAAATTATTTTTTTTGGATGAATGAAGCCTTACGATTAGCCGGACATTCTACTTGTAGCTTGTATAATGTCATCTATGATGTAGTGCTATATTATCAAGCATGATGAATCATGTATGGTTTGACCGTCTTATGCCTTATGTGACCCTGATAGAGTGTGTATCCTCTTTATATGAATTGTGCATGAAATATGTTAGTACAACATTTTTATTATGTTGAAATCCTATGTGCCGGTAACTTTATTGAGAAGATAACTTAACTTACTCAATACAAAGTATACTAAAGTGCCCATTTTGTCAGTTACCTACTTATTCCCATGAGTAGAGAGCCATGTGTAGTTTTTTGGGGTTGGTCAGTAGCTGACAATCATATGTGAGACATGGGTTCTAATAGGGTGGACATACAGAGACTTTTGAGCGGTCTGTGATGGACAAGAGTTTAGGGCCACACCCTATTTTTGTTTCTATAATTTTATTATGATGTACCTTAACTTAATTTTCCTCATGAATTTGAACATCGAGAAATATTTGAGGTCCTATATTTATATAATATGATTTCTTTTGATATTATATGACATGTTTTAGCACACTCTATATTCATTTTGGTTGGTTTGGGTCTCATTCTTATATCAAACATGGGATCGGTGGCTGTCTCATATCCTGTGTTAGGTGCGGTGGTAACATCCCTTTTTTTCTAAGTATTTAATAGTTTGTTGCATCTGCAAGGTTGTCAAAATGAAAATTTTTTGTTGTGAAAAATGGAGATATGATAGTAACTGACAAAGTCAGCCAATTGATAATATATATATATTAGTAGCAAAGTTTACTTAAAAATCATTCATTCAATAGAATAGTGTAGATATATATGATATAAATAAATCATTTCCCTATTCAATGTGGATAGAAAAACTAAACAAAAAAATTAGGATAGATTCCATTTTACTTAATATTTTTAGGTACTTTATATTTTCAAAAATCTTACTTAGGTACCTCAATATTTCAATTTAGTTTATATAGGTATCCAAATGGTGAAAATAAACTAAATTTTTAGTTCCATTTAGGAAACCATTTGGGTATCCAAGTACAGAAAAAATAAAATGTAAAAGTATCAAAATAAAATTATTGAAAATACAATATACTTGAAAAATATTAAATCAAATATCAATGTGCCTAAATAAAATTTATCCACCTTTCCTATCTAATTATCCACTTTCTCCTCTAAATTTTATTATCAAAGTACTCCTCTTCCAAACTCAACCTTAATAAATTTGAAATCTATATATACTTATAAATAAATGACATTAATAATGTCAAATCATTTTTTTTAACACAAGCCATATCATTATCATAATTTGATGGAGTAATAAAATTATGGTATGATTTATTTTATCTGTAAAGTCATATCATTATATACATTGTGTAATAAAAATGGGTAAAATTTACTTTTTCTTTAAAATTAAACTAAATTTACATAAATTTCTTTGTTTACATAGATAAAATTTGATGAAATATATATGACACTGACTATTTATTTCATATTTTAAAAAGATCAGTATCCCCTATATCTCTATGTTTATTATGTATAATTAAAAACCCCAAGAATATAAAAATTTTCCACCTAAAATATTCCTTTATAGGATTATAGTTTTGTACTTCATTAATTAAGAAACAATCTACTATCTACAAGTAATGTGATTTGAATGGTTAGTAACAAACGTTTAATATGGACAAATATATTAATGAAGGTCATCATATAAGATTAAGGAAGAGTTTTCCCAACTTACATAGTAATAGCAACTAAAAATAAGAGTCAATTAGTTTCTCCATATATATGAAAAATTAAATCAATAATAACTATGTAACAACAAAATTAAATGTAGTAACCACATAAATTTCTTCTCTATATTGAAAATTCCATTTTTTAAAATCAAATTATGATGTGAAACACTATGTTACTGTGAATATACATTTATATAATTGAATAGTTAAATTCAATAGAGTTGTTATGCATTGATTTATATCAATATATTATCATGTCATATTTAGTTGTATATCTTTCACACAAACACCTTCCCCTTTTTTCATCATTAAAAAGATAGAAAAAATAGTAATATAGGCTAGTCAACCATTCCTTAATTCAATAATAGTGGTGAGTATGCATAACAATTAGCTTAATATTAATATGTATATTTTAGGATTTTATATTAGCCATTCCAACTACCATCAGTGATTGAGATAAGTAAGAAATAGAGAATTAAGGATGAACTGAGCCATTTATTCAATATATATTGCATTGAGTACGTTAATCTTTGTTACAACCCGTATTTTCATAATCCAATTTCTCAATTTTATTGATGGGATTTGATGAAAGCATTCAATTGTTTCATTTGTGATTCATTTTATAGTTTATCGATGATTTCAATTTTATATTAATATTTAGATTAATTATTTATCATTATAGATAATTTTAGATAAATTTGTTTACAACTATAATTTGTATTAAGTTCGTATGATTCTAATAATGGTTGAATATTATGTTTTTGTTCCTGAATATAATACATATTTTTGTTCGAATTTTTAATCTTTTGTAAAAAGTATTACAATAACTCTATGACTTTTGGTTGAGCTAGTAAAGCTTTATTAAATTTATATTTTATGTTTCTATATGTCTATATTATGAGATTTATATTTTTTACATGGTTTTGTAACTTTTATAAATCTCCATTTTGATTTATAACTTATATTTTCTTTTAGAAATGATTCATGATTCATTTCCAAGCATTTCATTGAGGTTTACATATTATATTTTAATAATATTGTGGATCCCTCATTTGAATTTAGCATTAATATGACATTAAGATTTAATAGAAAAAGTTTCCAAAATCTATTTATCTTGGGTTTTTTTTAAGCATTTATTATAATCTTATTCAAAAAATTATTTAAATAATCTATAGATGCTTAAAATTTAATTTAATTAACTTTTTTTGGAAGAAAGGAAGATTCATTAATGATTGAATTAATTAAATCATAGTATATGAAATCACTCTAGCATGGACATAATATCTTTACATTTACTCCCCTTATAGGAGGACAAGTACTTAGCAACATCTATTAAAGTAATTTTTATTACTAAAGATTTTCATTCGCTACTAGTTTGGGAGAAAAATGTTTTTGTTTCGCACAACCAAACATTCATAGAGGAAAATAATACATAAGGTTCTTAGGACATGATTCTTCTTCTTATTCCCTCTATTAGTGTAGGCCATAGTTTCTAAGACTCTTAGCCAAAGTCAAGTGGGATCTCTAAGGCTAGCGCTTATATATGCTCATCTCCATAAGTGCTTCATAACATGAACTTCAAATAAAAGGTGAGGTAATGATTCTTCACTCGAGTAGAAGCAACGGTTTATGCCTTCTAGATAGCTATATTTACTAGGAATGTCTTGAGTTGGTAATCAATCATAAGAAAATATCAACATCAACAACTTATGCTTGATGTTTGCATTATTTAACCATACAATCCTCCAAGCATCATAGGGATATTTTCACTTTAGTTTCTCATACACAACACTAATCTTATAAACCACAAATGTGAGTGAGGCTAGGATATTTCTGAGTTTTTCTCTAAGCTTGAACAACTTAGTTAGGGTCCAAAAGGATTTATTTATAACACCCTCATTTTTTACTACCAAACATTGTGGTAGTAAAAAATACCAAACACACATAGAAAAATGGGGTGTTATTATAGCAACTAACATAGGATAAACATCCACCACCCATCCTATGTTAGATATAATGCTAAGAAAACTAACCAAACAAACCAAAGTAAGAAATAGAGTGCATACAACATACATTATGAAAATACTAATATTGATTTTTACAAAAAGGGTGGTGTAGGGTACCTTAAAGATCAGAAATTTCTTAAAACAAGAAAGGCTGAAGGTATTGAAATATAGTAGAGATAAAATGACAATAGGGAGAGGCCCCAAACCCTTTTCCGTTAAGGACCTGTAAAATATCTCCAAGTATCCATGCTCTCAGTTCCCTTGGCCCAACACAAGGTAGGCAACAATTCTCAAAAGCCTACATATAGTATTATACTCTTGTGATTTAGTAGGTGACTGAAAAAACAATCACATCAATATATTATGTATTGAGTAAACCAAGTTACTTCCTCAATAAGGGTCATAAGAATGTAGGGCCATGCCATAATAGGAAAATCATGCTAAACACATATCATGCTTACACCATACAATTAGATATATATACTTTATCATGGTCTTATAATGCCTTAGGATTTTATACCATGCAAATACATAGATAAATCATACCTCATCATGCATACCAACATAACATAGATATCATGGATAGCAATGTCTGATTAATAACAAGTTATTCCACAACTCACTAGGGATTCTACTATCTATTTATAGAAGTATCCCATTAGGTATATTTTTAATATTTACATTAATTATATAGAAGCCATTAATCCTTTTTCAAGCAACAGATTGATTACCTCCCTATGGTCTCGCATACCACGGAAACCTATCCAAACAAAAGGACATAAAGTCTAGTTTAAGCTAAGTAATTACCAATGGACATAAAGTCTGGTAGAAGCCAAGAAACTACCCAGGTGATCAGAAATTTAAGAATTGATATACCATAGCAAATCATCATCATCTAGAGTAGGTAACACACTAAGATCTACAAGGATCTCGTCCGAAGGTAAAGCCTAAGGGTGCTAATAAATACCCAAGGGAAAACTAACCACTAGTAGCTAATAGAAGATTGGGTAACCTAAACTTGTGCTTTGTTCGATCATATTTTGCTTTAAGTTATTAGTGTGTTATTATCTAACGCTATGTTATCATATAAGGCCTATATAACAACCAATACACACATCCACATAATCATTCCATCTTAACCATTGTCACCCTCCAAACCATGTAGTGGGGTTTTCATTAGTTCTTAGCGAGATTTAATTAATCCATTAAGATAGTCCACTTATGCCAAGAATTTAGATTACATCATCCATTAGGAGCATCATAGCATACACACTCCAATTTTCTCATTAAAACCTTTAGAGGCACCTATTAAGGATACCACGAATTATGAATCAATTAATCCATCTAATAGGTTGGTTAATTCATGCCAAGATGTGTGTTTTCATCATTAATGAATCATATTATAGCATAAAATCAAATCTCAAAGCATACTGAGATCTATTTAGTTAAACTAGTTGATCAATTTAAACTAATTGGTTGGTCAGTTTGTCTCAACCCAACCCTAGAGGCCCCCTCAAACTAGTCGATTGGTTTGGTTAGACTAGTCGACCATTCTAAGTCTAGTTGACTAGTTTTGACAAATCAGTTAATGGATTTAGCAAGATAGCAACCAAGGTTACTATAGATAAGCTGGTTGATTAGTTTAGGCTAACCAGTTTACTGTTCTAAGGACCAATCGATCAGTTTGATTTAAACAATCAATTAGTTTGCTCCCAAACAGTAAATAATAGGCATTTTAAACATGATTAAGACTCTAAAATTCAACCATATAAAATTGTAACTTCACCATTTATAAAAATAGAGGTTACACATGCTCATGTAGTAATCAAGCTATACCCACATAGAATCAGCCATAATTGATCATGAAATCATACTTTTCTCAAAATTCTTGAACACTTCAACATGCAACACTAAAAAATGGAAAATGTCATATATGCATAAAAGATTAAAAAAAATATATAGTGTACACTAGCTCACATGTTTAGTCATGCCATAGTTCATAGGCAAAAATGACTTACTTGAATCTTAGCAAACTTCCTCACCAAGAAAGAAAAACCTTTGGTTTCAAAATCCTAACTTCAAAAACCTTAAAATAAGATGTTAAAATTCAAGAACCTTCAAATAGTTATTATAAACCAAGAAATACAAACTAGTGAAGGGAAACAAAATCTACCACCTCCAAGGGGATTCTAAGAAAATAAGCCAAAAAGAAACTCAACCTTTTCCCAAATCTAATACTTCTTGCTTAAGGATAAAACAAGAGGGAACTAGTGAAAAGATCAAAAGAGGTACATGAGTTAGAATGAATGATTGAAGTTGAAAAGAGTGGAGCATAAATGTTGAGAAAACTCAAAACATTTTGGTAGCTAAAAAGAGGTAAAGGAAAGAGATGATTAGGGTTATTTATAGCTAATAAATTGGTTAATAAATGAGTGAGAAACATATAAAAACCCCTAGTTTTACTATTTAAATTTTGGTTGAATGGGCAAGTTTATCAAGAGTAAGCTAACTTCCCTCCTATAGCTCAAATGGTGATTTTTTAGAGATGGCAGGCCGAGATTCTCCAAAGAATGATTGAACACAAGAAAAGAAATGCATAGATTGGAATTTGCAATGATAGCCTAAAACAAATCATTTATTTTAGATTCATGCAAAGGAAAGATGAAGAAGAAGACAAAGGGTGAGGTTATCCTACCCCTTTTCTACCAAATCATACCTTCAAATCTACTTGCGGTAAAAATTAAACTTGGATAATTGATCAATGGGGTTAAAGATTACATAAGAATAGCTCGAAATTATATTATCAAGTTTCCATTTTGATGAAATAAAACTTTACCAAAAAATTAAAAAATTAAAAAAGCACTTATCTTGATAAACCAGTCAATTGGTTTTTTCAGACCAGCTGATTATTCTACAGACTAGTCGATGAGTTCTTTGAATAAGTAAATTGGTTCTATTGGTCCAAGCTTAAGCTAAAAATGACACACCAGTTAATTGGTTCACATAACCAGTCAATTGGTATGCCAAGAAAACTTATTTATATCAAAATTTTTAAATTTTCTAACTCTTGTAGAAATCAAACCCAAACTATAGTTCCAAATCAAGATCAAACATCATCAGAATTCCATTAAACACACTAATTTTTCATTTTATAAATCTTATGATTATGGAGTATTATAGTACTACCCCTTAAAAGAGGATATATCCTCAAAGCCTACTAAAAAAAATCTAATCATATCACCTAATCCATAGCAATTCATACATCACATTCAACCTAACAAATAAAAAGGGGTTACTGCCCCAATAAAGGAAAAGAGGTATGCCAATTGATAACACACTAAGAAAAAAAATTGGGTTAATTTGTTCAAATTTATTTCTTGGCCTCCCTTGTGGTCTCATTGACACCATGCCATAAGTAAAGGACCTTCACTAGTGGGATAGTTTTCATACGTAAATCTCAGATTTGAGACTTATCAAACTTTAATGTCTTAGGATGGGTAACATGTGAAGGATCTAATTTGTATTTCCTCAATTGGGTAACATGAAAGATGTTGTGCACATAAGATAACTCTATAAGTAGTGTTAACCAATAGGCAACCTTGTTGACTCACTCTAAGATCTCGTATGATCCAATGTATCTTAGGCTGAGCTTACCTTTCTTTACAAACCTAATTATTGCCATGGTAGGAGATGCCCTTAAAAGGAATTTATTACCCATATTATGACCATCAGTTCATCTTTTTAAGTGTGCACAATTCTTCTACTAGTCTGATCTCATAAGATCCTGAAACTTTCTCATCTTACTCATTTTTTCCTTGATCATGCTTCATCCTAATATAGTTATCTTGCTAATATCGGTCCAACATAAGGGTCTGTGAAATTTCCTCCTATAAAATGCTTCAAAAGGTGACATTTCAATACTTGCATGGTAACTATTATTATAAGAGAACTTAATCAAGTTAAGGCAGTCCCCCCAAATACATCTAAAATCCAACACACATGCCTGAAGCATGTACTTTAAGGTCTAAATGGTCCTCTCCATTTGACCATCCATAGATAAGTCAAAGAATTAATCATCTATAACTGAGTCTCAAAAGAGGCCTCTTGCCAAATGTATGATAATAATCTAAAAGCTCGATCCTATATAATGTCTCTATAAACCCCATAGAGTCTCACGCTATGCTTCCTATAAGATTTAGATTCCTACTCTAAACTCTATGTCATCTTTATTTGTATGAAAACCGGTGACTTAGTCAAAAAATATATAATAAACTAGATGGAATTGAAGCTATTACAGGTATTTGGAAGATTAACCCCTAAATCTACAGATATACTACCCCACTTCTACTCTAGAATTTCTAGTGGTTGTAGTAACCTTACCGCTCTATTATGCTCAATCTTGGCCTTTTTATAAGTCAAATATTAGTTAAGAATTTCTATAACCTCCTACTTCAACAGGGCCACTAATATACCTTCTTCAAATACTCTTACTCTCAATATAGTAGTGTAGCACACACCACCTACCACGGTATATGGTATTGCCATCTTCATGGATATGGAATCCCTCTACTCTACTTTATGAAATGCTGCAATTAATCTTCTCAAGCTTGGCATCACAAAACATCATCAAAGATCGATGGTGTAATGGTGTATGCACTCATCCTTGCTTCCAAACTACTAGTAGTGATCAACTTGATCTCCATCTCTTTGTGCTCTTGACACAAATAGTCAGACAACACAATCATGCTCAAGGAATGTGATGTCTTCCGACTAAGAGCATCTACTATTACATTAGCTTTACCATCATAGTAGGTCAAATCCTAGTCATAATCTTAGACCAATTCCAACCATCAATGACATCTCAAATTCAACTTCCACTATTATAATACCTAATTTTAGAAACCCTAATTATAAATTAGTAATTATGTGTAATTAGTTGTAATAATGATTTTAAGATGTTTTGTATTAAATATTTTATTAATATACATATTAATATGACATATTAGATATAAATTTAGTTAGGTTAAAATATGATTGAAATTAGGTTACTAAATTTAATCCTAGTTTAGACCCAAACTTAAATTTGTAACCTTACTTCTGATAAACAAATTTCTTAATATGTTTAATCATCTTGAATTATTGCCCTACCGTATACTAGGTTATAGCCATACCCTACTCCCTTTACCCCAGCATAACGTTACCCAATGCTTTACCTCCCGCACATTTTTTTCTCCCCTATATTTTCCTCTCTTTTGTTTTGCTCAAAACCCACTATCATGCCACCCTCCATTTAAGTGCATGTCCTCTCATTTTTGTGTGGCTTATTAGCCCCAAGAAAAGCCTATTATTCTTCTCCATTCCTCAATATTCTATTTACCATATATCTGTAGTTTTTTCCTTCATTATTTTGCTATTATCATTGAAACCTTCTATGTCGAGCGTTGCAACCCATGCAACCTTCCCTTTTGTTACATAAGTAATTCACGTTACACCTTCATTGGCAGTGTAAGAAATCCATGTTTTTTAGCTTTGTGTTTCATCCATACCTTACACAATCTCCCCTACATGTTGTTGCACCCCTTTTGCAACATCAATCTCTAATGATCCACCCCTCCTTGATGTGTCAAGCTTGGATGTTTCCTCCCCTCTACCTATATGACTCGGTGACATAGCTCCCCCTCCTTCTATTTGAGTGGGGGAAACTACAAACTCTTTGTGGCTTGATAATCTCATGTTATTAAGCCTTTATAACATGAGTTTCGTTCGTTGTTGCACCTATGATGTGTCGTTACCTTTCAAAGTCTTCCTTTTCCCTAATGATTTTTTTTGTAAGTAAATAATTTTTATTACCAAAAGAGCAATATGTACATCAAAAGTATCCAAATACAAAAATACATACAAAACCAATACTCAAAACAAACCAAAGTGGCTTCTAAACTCTAGAACATCTATCAACTACATCCAATGGTCTATAATCTTTAAGAAATTTTGTGTTTTCCCATTATTTACAAGGTTTCCTCTCATGAAAAATATCTTAGACAATCTAAATAATTATACTTTCAAGAGTAGATTGCTTCTTTTGGAACACAACATCATTTCTATTTACCCAAATCTTATATATCAAGGCAGCAAATGCAATCTTTAACACTTCAGCCCTTCCATATTTACCCCTTGAATTCTTAATCATCTAATGAACACAACTCTGCCATGTAGTAAAGAAATGAGGTAAGAACATCCAATTGAGCATTCTTCTCCAAAGATGATGTGTAATAGTGCATTGGACTAAAAGATGATCAAGGTCTTCATCATCCTATTGGCACACTTCACAGGTAGCATTATCAATCACCCTATTGGCAGATTTCTTAACCTATTTCATGAGGCTTTTTTTTAGTTAATCTTTATTATTTATTTTTTTTGTTTTAAATGCTATGATATGTGTTATTGGGTGTTAATTTCTTAGTTAATCCTTAAGGATCTTAGAGAAGATAATTTGTGCACTTTTGTGTGAGCTTAGATTTTGGTAAATCTAATTACTTATGAAATGATAGAAATTATATGCGAGCATAGTAGGATTTTTTAGATTTAGAATCGTTTTTGGGTTTTATGTCTTTAACGTATTATATTATGCTAAATAAATAGCACATATGATTATTGCTAAGTTATGTTATATGCTTTAGTATTATGTTAAATGATTTATATATGAATGACTAGGTTTTTTTTAGGGTTCATAATCTTGAAATATTTTTGACATAAATGCAATTATTAATATCTCATTATTGATATTGCATGGTGTCTAGGGTTAGATAAATAGCATACAATATGCACTTATGATTAGCGTTAGGGTATGATAGTTGTTTTTTGCATGTTCTATGGCTAGATATGTTTCCTTACATGGATCATGATATTAATTACCCTATTAAATTTTGTATCATGATATAGAATGCATGTACATGCAACATAGAATTTAAGATAAGTTCGTAATGTATGATTAGAGTGTGTGGGAATAAATTACTAAATGTATGAAAAGTAAAAAATATATTAACCAATAAATCCTAAAGATTGCCTATGTGATAAAATAATGTGAATTATTGTCTTTTAACAATTTCATAACAAATTTATCATAAAAATAATGTTTGGTATGAAATTGGATAACATGATGAAGTAAATGTTTTAGAGGCATTTAGTTAAAATTTAAAATTATGCATCTTTTGTGAAAAATTGGATATTAAGATGGTTTTAGACTTTTGATAGAGTGACCATAGTATTGAATTTGGCTTGACCTAAACCGATGGCTTTAGGCTTTACCTTAATAATTGGAAATAAAAGGGAAAATGTTTGAGTATGGAAATGAGAACCATTGTATAGTATTTAACATTTGTGATAACCTCATAAAATATTAATACTTATAGTGAAAGACCTCTATTCGAGAATGGTTGCTCTCTAGGATTAGCTATCCTAGAGATGAGGTGTATCCCTCGTTGATTTTGGTTCACTAGTGTGATGTTGTGCCCCAATAAGGCCCTAGTATACTTTATAGGTGACCTGATGGCCTTATAGAAGGTATGGATATTTAATGACTAGGTGACCGAGGTTGGAGGATACTGTGTTGCCTTTATGAGCTGGTATGACCATCCACACCGCTATGTCACTGGGTTGTAGAGTAAGGTTATTGTATTACCTTTGTGCACCAATATGACCAAGTGTACCTTAGTGACCCTAGGTTGATTATATCCCTCATAAGTAATTAATAATAGAAGTAACTATTTTGTAAGAATATAAAAAGAAATTGATTTTGATTTGTTGGTTTGGTAGTTACCTCAGTGCCCTATCTTTAGTAACTCATATTTTTGTATTATCACTCATATCTTTAGTAACCCTGGTATTGTTTTTTATTGTGATTTTAGTGGTTGCCTCAACGCCCTACCTTGATGGTTGGGATTTATTTGACTGGTTAGATATGGCTAATGTGTACATTATGATGATGAGAGTGACTTTGTATGATTAACTACTAAGTATGAGACTATAATGCTTCGTATATTATCATATGATTATTGTATATTGTTATAGATTATCCTTTTTGCTTGGGTATGATTTTCGGTTTATAGTGTGATTATGTGTAATGTGGGTATGCTATCTTGTACGAGGTATTGTGATTTACTTAGTATGAGGAACTTATATTGATACAGCTTTTGTATATGAATATGTGAAAGTCATGGAATGTTTTAAGGCACATAATAAAGGTAAGGATATATGGAGCCCTTGGGAAGAGGTTCCAATATCATAATGGGATTTAAGGTCTAAGAGTTATGGTAAACTGGTGTTATGCTTTTGGGTACCCATTCTAATGTAATTGGTTTTCCTTCTAACTTTTATATCCCTTGGTGTATTTTGATTTTCATTTTGTACAGATTATATTATTCATAACTCATATTTTTGTATTATCACTCATTTATGTTGTTTTATTCTAGTTGTATTTTATTGTGATCCCTCGCACTTGTCATAAGAAAGGTGAGGGAACTAGACTTATACTAAATGTGTCGGTATACCTACTAATTTGGTAATTAATGCTTCTACAACATGAAATTTATTATACAACAAAAAGGGGGTTATTACAGGTGCGTTAAGATGTACTTGAGGCTCTTGTGATTGATGTAGAACTTAAATTTAACACCATGGAGATAATGCCTCCAAATATTCAAAGAAAAACCCCTATGGAAAGCTCTAAATCATGTGTTGGATAGTTGTCCTCAGGCAGCTTCAATTGTTGAGAATCATAAGTTAATACTCTCCCATGTTACATCAATAAACAATATAATCCATACTTAGAAGCATTGTTATACACCTCAAAACTATTTGACCCACTCTGTAATTTGACCATTAGAGCTAAGGATTAATGAATCTTCAAATCCTCGAAGGCCTCTCTAAACTTCTCCTCCTATTATAAATGTTTCGTCTTCATCAACAAATTTGTTAATATATTAGCTACCTTAGAGAAGTCTATAACAAATCAGCAGATGTTACTATTGGCCACTTAGAATCTACCTAAACCTTGAAAGGATCCATTAACATAATGTCCTTCAAAATTACATATCCAAGGACATACCCTTGATATAGGAAAAACTCACACTTTGAAAGCTTGGAATATAACTAGCGTGATTTCAACAATGCTAATGTATTTCTCAAATGTTGTTCATGCTTATCCTTAATACTAGAGTACATGAGGATGTCTTGAATTAGCACCAAAATGAAATGATCTAAAAATTGTTGAAAAATCTACTTCATGAGAGACATGAATGCTACTGGCACATTAATAAGTTTGAAAAGCATGATTAAGAACTCGTCATACCCATATCTAGTTTGAAATGTTATCTTTTGAATATCTTGCTATATAATTCTCAACATGTGGTACTTGATCAGAGTTCAATCTTGGAGAACAACATGGCACTTATGAGCTAGTCATATAAATCATCTATTTAAGGTAATGGATAATGGTTCTTCACTATAGCTTGATTTAACCCTAGGTAGTTAATGCATAGCCTCATGCTTCCATCTTTCTTCTTAATGAATAAAATATGTGCTCTCTAGGGTGGTACAATTGGTTGAATGTAGCATTTCTCATACAATTATTCTAGTTGATTTTAAGATCTTTCATCTCTATGGGTGTCATATAGTTTAGTGCTTTGGATAATGGTTTTGTTCCTTGCAACAAGTTCACATTAAACTCAAGAGCTTTAACAGATGGCATGCTTGAAATCTCATTGGGAAACACATTGAGATACTCTCTAATCACCGATATTTGTTCTAGCGGCATCCCATCGCCTTAGTATCTCAAACACTACACAAGAAAAGGGGATACCCCTTTCGAATGAGGGTACTCAACACAATTGCCAGCACAACCATATTAGAGGGGTTAGACTCACACTTTTGAGAGGATACTCTAACCCCTTTTGGTCATCAAAGAACTATATGATCTTACATGAAATCCAATAATGCTTAATAATTCCCCAACATGTCCATACCAATGATCACATCAAAATTATGCAACACTAGTTCTGTGAGATGTAAGGAGAATTCCACTGCACCAACTACTAATGCTACCCCTCTATAAAACCTAAAGCAACAATCCTATCCTATTGAAGGCAACATAATAGAAGTAGAAATATTATAGGTAGGAGATAAGGAATCTATAGATACTAATGTAGATAACAAAGAAAAATAGGATGTAATAGAGTAAAATAATACTAGTCACCACACTAGTCTGACGCTTGATCTTAGATTGGCTAATAACATTCAAGCACCCACTTGAAGGACCTCCTTCCTCACTACTTGACCCTTAACCTTGTGGGAAAATGCAGGACTTCTAACCTTTGGGTTGACTAGTACAGTTAGCTACACTAACTAGTGATGGAGGAACTCTTGGAGTCTGTGGATACCATAGCTAAATAGATTTGGTGCTCTAATCTTGAGACTAACTCCTTTGAACACTATCACCTCCAACATGACACTCATAATCCTTATTTCGTTTCATACCACAACCATAGCAAGTAACCTTATTACCCTCACAATCCATCACCCCTGGATGATTTGTTTAAAATGCTTGCAATGGTAGTTACCATCCTCAAAACATCTCCTAGACTGTCCTTCTGATCAAGGTACTGAACCTATACTCCTACCATACCTAGGCATTATGTTACCACTAGAGTAAGTCTCATTTCTATCGCTAGGATGTTGGCAACCGTCCAACTTCCTCTTGCTCAATAGTTGGGTACCTCTTGCTTAGATAACCCAAGAAGCTTCTTGATTGTACTCATACATCCTAACCATGTATGGTAAAGCAACTCCTACAAATAACTCTTGATACCCTATCCTTGGTCCAATCTTGAAATAGTGAACTTGCATTGCCACTCTAGCCTCCACCTTACGAGTGAACTAAACCAAGTCCTTAAATTTCATATAGTACTCCTCTACTGACATGGTCTCCTACTGAAGTGCCATAAAATCATCATAATTCTTTATATGAAGGTTAGTGGATAAAAATATAGCTCAAATCACCTCAAGGAAAGTTCCCCAAGTGGTAGGCTCTTTGCCTCTATGATGGATGCTCCTCCACCATATATTTGCTTGGCCCTTTAATAAATATAATGCTATGTTGACCCCTTTTTCCAACAAAAAAACCACAACTTGTGAAAGTATTATCCATGTATCGTGCCAATTTCTCCTTGATGTCAGGGTCCTCTTATCCCTTGAAGATTCATGGGTGATGATATTTAGCTCCCTTGATTCAATGCTTGGGAATTTGTGTACATATTAACACCAATGGCGATGGATATGGGGCTCAAATTTAGCGTTACATGCAGGCACTGACATTCCCCATGAATGCCTCAATACACTCATAAAAGATGATCAGTAGCCTTAGACTCTTAAAGACTAGGAATAATTAAAAACAACCAATTATAAAGTTTCAAGAAACGCATAGAAAGATCAACACAAAACTATCTATAACACATCCCTAAGCCACTCTCACTCACAGCCATTTTCGGGTTTGAAAGCATTTGAACTTTTAGCTAAGTACTCATGGTAGTTGGAAAATCATTAAGACTAGTGGTACTAGCTTTAAATGTTTAAAAGGTTAAGAATCTCAAAATAGTACTCTAATACCAACATGTAACCCTTTTTTCACTAAACGTTTTTTCAAAACAATGTAAAAGTAGAAAAATACCAAACACACCTAGGAAAATTGGGGTTTTACCACTGCACCTAACATAAGATAAACGTCTGTCACCCATCTCATGTTAGATAGAAGGCTAAGACAACAAACCAACAAAACTAAAGTAATAAATTGAGTGAACAAAACATATATTATGAAAATACTAATCTTAAGTGTTTACAAATGAGGTCATGTTGGGTCCTCAAAAAAATCCAAAATTCCTCAAAATAAGAGAGGCTGAAGGTACAGTAATACAATAGAGATAAAATTAGAATAATGAAAGACCATAAACTGTAGGCTATTAAGGACCTACAAAATAACTCCCAGTGTCCATGTTCTTAGTCCAAAAAGCTCAACACAAGGTAGGCTAATATATATTATCCTAAAGCACCATTGGTGATTTTATAGAGAAGATAATTTAAGATTCTCTAAATAATGGTCAAACATAAGAAAGGAAATAGGTAGATTAGTGAGGGAAGCAAATCTCCTAACTATGTGGTGATAGCTTAGAATGAATCATCTGTTCTAGAGTCATATAGATGATAGAGGAAGAATAAGACAAAGGGTGAGGTCATCCTCCCTTCTTTTTTTTTTCCAAATCAGACCTTCGAATGTGCTCATGTAAAAAAATTAATGGTGGATAAATGATTAATGGAGATAAAGATTAATCAACACCAACTTGGAGTTATATTACCAAGGTTCCATTTTGATGAGAGAAAAATTTTCCATCTCAACAAACTGGCCTATCAATTTGGTCAGACAAGTTGAATGTTCTATAGAAAAGTCAATTAGTTTCCTAAACCCATTGATTAGTTCCATTGATCTAAACTCATGAAAAAAAATGATAGACTAGTCAATCGATTCATCGAATCTATTTATTATTATGTTAAGAAAACTCTTTTTTACTTAATTTTTTCAATTTTTTTCCAATTCCCTTTTTAAATCAATCCCAAAATATAGTTTCGAATAAAGATAAAAGATAATACAAATCTCATTAAACATAAGAATTTCCCATTTCATAAATCTTAAAATTATGGGGTATTGCAATTTTGGGTAACCTTATTTCCCAAACCAAGGTTCCTTTTAAATAATAAATGTGAATAAACTTAATCTACAAACTATTTTTAACTTGATTAAGGTTCCAAATATACTTAAAAATTGTAGATATATTATATAATTATTTATCAAGAAAGCTAATATCTCATTTAATTTTTGGTATGCACACCGTTACCCAAGTAATCAAGGATTATCTACCAAGGTTTACTTTACTCGTGTAGATAAAGGCCTTGCATATGCATATGATTTTAATAAGATGTTTCTTTATAATTATAAATATTTGGCTCTAGTAAAACTATATACCATAGATGACATATTGTAGCAACTACACCTGCTCTACATATGATAATAAATGAGTGGATTAGTGTTGGATATGACTAGTTAATTTTTAAACTAGTTCTACATTTTGCATTAGTGGAGCCTATTATATTATGGATGAACATTGAAGTATTTAAAGGGCATGAAACCTTTATAAATATAAAAAAAAATCTATGATTTATAACTTAGTCTGCATAGGCACAACTCCAAGAAATACAATACTCATTGAAGGACCTATGAACAAGCCTACAGAATCATTAAATTTGTTTAAAGTAGAGTTATAAAGGGTGAATAAAGGCAAACCCCCTATAAGAGAAAAGAAAATCATTTGTGAATGATAGGTTGATGATTTTAAGCTTTTTAAATTTTGGGTGTCCTCTAAAGCCTTCCATATCCTATACATTTAGTAACATTCTTGATACATATTCTAGGGAAAAAATAATGAGGTAGGGGGAAAGGGGGTCACTTTACCTCAATACTCTTTGAGCCTTAAAAGAGGGAAGATGCTAATAATTGATGTTGATAGTGTAATCCACTTGACTCACACTAGCTATGAGTATCTTGACAAAATAAGGGGGAAACATGAGACCCATTAAAACCTTCTCCAAAAATTCCAAGTAGAGTGAGTCATAGGCTTTGTGTAAATTAAATTTCATCATGCATCTTAAAGACACATTCTTTATATTATACATTCTAATCAATTCACGTGCAACCAAAATTTTATCTCTGATCAACCTTCCTTTCGCAAAATTTTACTACAAGCTATTGATTAGGTATAGGGTTATCACACTTAGGCCTCAAAAAAACTAATATGGGGGTGATAAAGTCTGGGAGGTCACCTATACATTTTTTTCCACAAAATTCCAAATATTAGATCCTATTATATCCCATGAGGCCTTAAAGAAGCCACCAATATATCAATCAAGTCTAGGAGTCTTGAGGTTTCCAATAGAAAACAAAGCTTATTTGACTTCATCAAAGGATATAGGTTTCATGGTCTCTTTATATTATATGAGATACACTACTAGGTCCCTATGTAAATTGTTAAGGTCTACTAGTTTTGTACTAGGATTAGTGTTACCTAGTAGATTATAATAAAAACTAGCCAATGTATCTTGTACTAAGTGTGGATCAATAGTCCAAGTACCATCAAGCCTCTAAATTTTTGTTGCCTTATGTTTATCTTGTCAAGATTTCATGTTGGCATAGAATAATTGAGTGTTAGAGTCCCTTAGTTGAAGCCACTTTATTTTAGTTTTTTTTTATGAAGATTTCCTCATAGTGATAATAGTGTTCATAAAGCCTAGTGTATTCTCTTTATCCTCTTTGGTGTACAATACTATCAGAATTCACACTAAGATATTGCTAAATTTCCTCAAGTCTTCTCCTCTAATTTGGAGCTTTAGTGGATATTCTTTCAAACTTAACTTTGTTAAGGGGATTTAGTTTATAATTATGGAAATATAAAGTAATTTTAATTTTTCTAAAATTAAATTTGGAATAATGTTGTTGCCAAATTTCTATCACTATAGTCTTAAAGCTTTCATCATATGTCCACATGTAAAAAAAACTTAAGCATACTAATTACTCTTGGCCCCTAATGGCTTAAGTTCATTAAAGCTAGATTGTGATCTAAGAAATGGGTGGAAAAGAATTCAACTATTGAACTAGAGAAGGTATCAATCCACTTAACATTAGCAAACACTCAATCCAACTTGCACATTATTCTACTCCCCTAATCATCCTATTACTCTAAGTATAGGTGTGTATAGTTGTAACATCCCTAAATTTTGAACTAGAAAATTTTATTTTGATGACAATGTGAAAGCATTTATAAAAGAACAACTGTAGAATGTTACTACCTCATCAACCATGAGAGAGGTGTGATCACCACCTAGGCCATGCTTGAAACATGACAAAACAAAACAATCGTGAAAGAATGCATGCTCAACTAACACTAATAAAATTGTGCAATAACAATGATGATAATGGTGTTATAGATAAAAGAAAGATTTTAAAAATCTAAATACAAGAATCAAATCCAAGAGTTTAAATAATCAGAAAGAACCAAAACATCCCAACATAGTGGGAAAAAGTACATCTAACCGGTTAGCCTAACTCTTAACTATATTGAAAAGTAGCTCTCAAATCTCCAAGCAATATCAAGCTACTAGCTCATGGTATCATCCTTAACAAACAATAGATAGGAATCATAACCATACAAATCTACCCCTACTCACCAGGATAGAAGGTGGATCATCACAGTAACCACACAACTATCATATCACTATGGTGAAGTACTAGTGAAATAAACTACCTAAAACATGGTAAGGGCTTATACGATACATTGAAGTCACATAGTAGTGTGGTGACAAGTACACTCATATAAAATAATGCTCTGGCTCACGGAAGTAATATAGTAATGCATGCTTTCCTGGAGATCATGGAAAAATAATAATACAGTAAGTGCATCATAACCACACAATGTAAACCATATTATAAATATTTCTTTAGTGATCACATAATTTTTAGTTATTAAGATAATTTGTTCAACCACACCTAGTTATCCACCATGCATAAAAGTTAAGGCAACATATACACATAATGGGATACCACACCCATCTTACAAATTTAAAAGACATCAAGTGGGATTTTCTCTAAGGATACCACACCCACCACACATTAAGTGCACCTGCCGCAAGGGCTAACACACCATGGGATACCACACCCACCACACATGATCAAAGTAGATCAAGGGGGCTTGTACTAGGATACCACACCTATCATACCTTGAATGCCTCCACTGTGAGGGCTAAAAGTTGGGATACCACACCTACCTAAGCAATGGACAATACGAAGTGCTAGAGGGCCAGAACTAGACATAACACCATGCCAACCTGCCACAGTATAATCCTATACATCAAAGATATGCGCATACCCCCTACCAAGTACAACCCTGTAGAAAAGAAAATATATAATGAGTGTATATATAAAAACATAGGGTAACCCACCCACTAACTCTCGGTTAGCTACCCTAACATTTAGAGAAAAAGAATTGAATGAAATCTTAATCCATTATTTATTAATAACCAAGTGATATCACAAATAACAAGTTAATTCCATTCTTATCCAAATAGTGTGTTTCTAAGTGATAACACCAAAAATATTATAATGCATCTAAGCCACCAATTAGGTGTTTAGAGATGACATCTAACTTAACCAATTCAAGGCCTAAATATCATTACCGTGATCCATACTAATTTTAGAGTAAACATGGTTGGATTCATTTTTTAAAATGTTATAATTACATAAAAAATAATATAGATGGTCCAACAAAAGTATATTAATTAATAAGTAAATATGGTAAATATAGGTTGACGATTCGATCGATAAATATGACTAGTCAATTGGTTTATTCATACTAGACCTGCATAGAAAAATGAACTAGCGAACCAGTCAACTAGTTAGTTCCACCAATCAACTGTTCATGAAAAATAAGACAATAACTTTGACCAAACTGATAGATGGGTTTAAGTAGAGACTAGACCATGTTAGTTACAAAACAAACAATGGATGGATTTAAGCATATGCCTAGCCACTTTATTCATAAGGTAACTAGTCAATGAGTTTGGAAAACTGATGGACTATTTATAAGAACCGGTCGATTAGTTCGTAGAACCTAATGACTAATCTCATAACTATCTAATCAAAATCCCCAAACCAAGCGATTGCTTACACATCAAGTCGATTTGTCTAATGAACCAATTTGGATAAAATAACTCCCAGACCTACAATCTGCATATCAACATTTCATCAAACTTGCTATAGTAATTCTGGCATCCTTCTATGTCAAAAAACATATAAAGAGACATGATGCACACATGGAATCACACGATACTTGGTCATATTGGTATCAAATAAAAGCATGCCCACAATTGCCAAAATCATGCATAATACCAAAGAACAAAAATGTGCTTAAATTTTAAGAAGAAATCTTGATGACATGCTTAAATCCTATAATAAAATAACTCATGATCAAAATAGAAACAAACTAAGAACATAGAATGAAAATAAGATAAAAAATGATTTATTCAGTTAAATATAAGAATTCCTTCAAGTAATTAGTTTGGCACAAAATACTTCTGGCTTGATGTTTATTTACTAGGGCCTTGATTCCTAGGAGAATCAAGAATCTAAACCATTAAAACTCCTTCCCAAAACATGATAAAAATGAAATAAGAAGAAGAAGGAAAAGATAAATGAAAGAATATAACCTTTTCTCATAATTGAAACCCAAAACTAAAACCTAAAGCCTTCAAATTTTCTCAAAACTTTAACCCTTATTTGCTTAAGAGAAACAAGTAAGAGATAAAAGCTAAGATTAGGAGAAGGAAGAAGAGACAATCATTTTTAACAAAAGGATAGGAAACAAGAGGCAAACCTTTATTTTGCGAACATAGAATAAAATAGAGTAAAAATGGAAAATGCCCAACACTTAGGAAATTTTCATAAAGAAAAGAGAGATTTAGCAAATGAAGATGGTAGGAAGTGACTTAAATTAGAAATTTGGTATATAGGTCGTAATGCTAATTGATATACCTAAGTGGAAGAGTGGGAAGCTAGACCTTAGTTGACTGTGGGTAACCCAAACTGTAAGGAGATCATAAGTTGAGGTAAGAGATGTAAGGTGTAACAAGGAAGAGGCATGGCAGAGGTTTGATAGGTTGAAGGAGTGATATAGAAAGTTAAACACATAGCCATAGATATCAAAAGAGAGAGAAAAGTGAGGGAGAAGTTAGAAGGTGAGATATGCCCAAAAAGTGTTTTTAGGAAGATTTAGCTAAATAAAAATTATAGAGTGATTAAAATAATGTAAAAACACTCTCATAGCACAAATATATGCTTATTAGCACAAATAGATTATAATTAGAAGTTTTCATAAATTTTTAAAAGAGATTTAAATCAAAATTAAAAAAAAAGATATGAATTTTAAGACAACTAATCAATCAATTTGAGCAAACTAGTTGACTCATTTATCAAAAAATAAAATTATCAATTTTTAGCATATAGGTTTATCAATTAAGCAAAAAAGTTGATCAGTGCTCCTAAAATTCACGAATATATTAAAATTTGAAGCCATTTATAAAATTAAAACTTATTTATTTTATATCAACATAATTTTAAATATAATTTAAAGGATTTTAGGATAAGTTATTACAACACTGAACCCTTAAAAAGGACTTCATCTCAAAGTCCACCAAAGATAATATTATTGTAAGCTTAGAATATAACAAAACTCTAAGCCATCAAGCAAAAGAAAAATAAAAACTAAGGGTTAGTATATGAGAGAAGGGTACTACCCCCTTAAAAGAGATGGTGCTACTTGTGCAACACTTCTAAATGAAAAGCTTAGGACACTTTATATTGATCTCCTTTTCGGACTCTTAGGTGGCTTCCTTAGATCCATGGTGTGACCACAAGATATTCACTAGTGGGATGACTATCAAACACATCTCATGAGTCTTAGTGTCAAGGATATTTAGTGGTCACTCCTCATAAGAAAACATCTTGTTAAGCTCAATTGTATCCGGCTGAATGATGTGTGATGGATCTATCACATACCTCCTCAATTGAGAGATGTGAGTAATGTTATGCATGCATGAAAGATAAATAGGAATCAACCTCTCTAATTCGATCCAAATCTCTTACGATCTAATATGCCTTGGGATAAGTTTTCCCTTCCAGCTAAAACACATCATACCTTTGGTAGGCAAAAACCTCAAAATCACTCAGTTACCTACCTCAAATCCATATATCCTACTCCATAGATCTACATAACTCCTCTACCTATCCTAGATGGCATTCATCTGATCTTGAATTAACATTATATTCCTAGTAGTGTCCTCTACCATATTTATCCCAACACAACTATCTCACATGAGTTACTCTAGCACATTAGACTATGACACTTCCATTTATAGAATGCCTCAAAACGTGTCATCTTTATGCTTGTAATATGACTGTTCATATCCTCCAAAGTCTAAATAGTGTGCTCAGTCTGGCCACCTATAACCAGATGGAAAATAGTGTTCATCTTTAGTTGTGTCCCAAAAGCTACTTGCATAAAGTGTGATAAGAACCTAGAATCTCAGTTCTATATAATATCCTTCAGCAACCTATAGTATCGTACCGCATAATTTTTGTAAGCATTGGCCATCTACTCCATACTCTAGGTCAACTTCATTGGTATGAATATTATCAATTTGGTTAACTAGTCAACTATAACCCAAATCAAATGTGAATCATTAAAGGTTCTTAGTAACACCAACACAAATTATATTCCATTTAGGAACCTCTAGTGGATGAACCAACACTAATAATCAATTGTGCTCAACCTTGATCTTTTGATAAGTTAAGCCCTTGCCTACAAAGTCAGTAGCCTCCTACCTTACATGGGACTAACAATAAATCCACTTCAATTCATTATAAAACTTATCCCTTCCAAGATGGGAATAAGGTTCTCGATGCTGCTCCTATAGGATATTCATCTTAAGCTTCCCACAACTCTAAGGAACACAACATATGCCTTGGAAAAGGACACTAACATCCTTAAAAATCTAAAATCCCATTTACCTATGTTATACTATAGCTTAGTTAATCTAATCGAGCTTGACCTCTCCTTTTTGGCTAGCTCAAATATCGTCAAAAATGGTTTGTGTGATCATTAGAGTACTCATCCTTTCCTCAAGAACCCTGAACCCAATTATCTCACTGTCTAACTCCTAAAGCTCTTATCAAATCTAGTCTGAAACAACCAATGAATCCAAGGAGTGTGAATTATATCTACTAGGAGCATCTGCTATGATGTTGGCCTTAATCTTATAGTAGGTCAACTCTAAATCATAGTCCTTATCCAAATCAAGCCACTTTTGTTGTCTAATATTCAACTCATGCTAAGTGAAGATGTACTTGTGGTTCTTATAGTTCATATAGAACTTAAACTACACTCCATATAGGTAATATCTATAGACGTTCAAGGGAAAAATGACTATAACTAGCTCAAGGTCTTGAGTGGAATAATTTTACTTATGCTCCTTCAATTGGCAAGAAGCTTGTGTCACTACCCTACTATGTTGCATCAACACACAACAAAACTATGCTTGGTTGCATCACTATGCACCTCAAATCCCTCTATACCTAATGATAAAGTAAGAACTGGAGCTTAAGTCAACCACCTCATGAGCTCCTTGAAAGCCATGGTGCACTTCTCATCCTAGTGATAGCACAATGTCTTCTTCAACAAGGGAGTCAAAGAACGAGAAATTACATTAAAAAACCTAGACAAAATGTCTATAATAGCCTATAGTCCTAGAAAATTGGTATCTAACTAACATTCATTAGTGCTAACCACTCTAATTCGGCTTGGATCTTGAAAGGGTCCATCGACACACACTCCTTTGAGATGACATGACTAAAAAAAGCTACCTCGTCTAACCAAAACTCAGACTTTAAAAGCTTGACGTATAACTAATTAATCCTCAACAATGCAAAAGTCTTCCTTAAGTGTTGCTCATGTTCCCCATGACACCTGGATTAAATCATGATATTATCAGTAAAGGCCAAAATGAGCTAATCAAGGTGCTAATGGAGGAAGTAGTTCATGATATCCATGAACATTACTAATGCATTCATAAGTCTAAAAGACATCATGGTCAAATCATAATGGCCATACCTTAACTTCAAAGATGACTTTGGTATGTCTCTCGTAGCGATCTTTAACTGATAATATCCTAATATGAGATCAATCTTTGAAAAAATTATAGCCCCATGTAACTGATCAAAAAGGTTATCAATATGAGGTATAGGATAATAATTCTTCACCATAACATGGTTCAATCCTTGTTAATTGATGTAAAGTCTCAACCCACCATCCTTCTTACAAAAAAAAAAGAAAAAGGATTGGTGCTCCTTAATATGATACATTTGGTTAAATGTACCCCTTCTCTGATAACTCCTCTAATTGAGTACACAGCTCTACTATCTTATTTGGTACCAAATGATAGGGTGTCTTTGACATAGGATCGATCCCTGGTAAAAGGTTTATTGTGAAGTATATATCATGTGTTGGTGGCATGCCCTAGATATCATCAGAAAATACATCTAGAAATTCTTATACCACTGGTATACCCTAATTCAATAGATCCTCAACACTCAGATCCTAAACACTACATATGTAGGGCATAGGCTTGCATCTCCAGTAAGAGACCCTAACACCCTTAGATTCTTAAAAACCATATACTCCTATGAGAAATCAATTATAGCTTGATATGTTAAGAGTGTATCCATACCAAGGATTACTTTGAAGTCACAAATTTGAAGCTCTATGAGGCATACTAGAAGCTCAATTCCATTAATGACTAAGGGTATATCTCTATATAATATAGTACAAGAATGGGGATGAATGTCTATCCCCATTATTTGCCATTGATTGGGATCTTAACTTGAATTCCTTGTGTATGAACACTTACTAAATTATTTTTCCATTGAATGGGATGCTATGAACACCAAATCCTACCATTAAGGTGGGAGAGTAGTTATTTATCATAGCTAGATAGTTTCCTAGCTTTTTATGAATTATATCAGCCTTAGGAGCCTTTATTCTTTTCCAGCTACACCTATTATTGAGACCTCATTTACATCTATATACTTCCCTAGCTCTTGCTATTTTTAAGGCTTATTAAGGCCTCTTACATTCTAAACACCTATCATATGTCAAGGGAGATAGTGAGGCTGTGAAAAACCCCATGTTTTCCTTTTTCATCAGCAAGTGGAATATCTAATAGGGAAAATCTATTAGTTCTAAGAATATTAATAGGATTACTCTTTTGAAGTGAATGATAATTATAAGTTCCATAATGTTGTGACTGTTATGATGGTTCCTCTAAAGCTTTCTATTGATGTATAGGTTTCCATATAAGTTTATTATTCTGTTAAGGGTCTATAAGTCATATGGAAGGTCTTTGGCTCATTTTTTGAGCATGGTTTGTGCCCTATTATGATATCTAAACTCCTATAGATGTTGGGCTAACACATTCTTTTGAGTTATTAGGAAGACGACCTTTTTTGTGACATGAATTAAAATTATGTCCATTAAAATCATATAGGTTATAATAACAATGTCTTCATTATATCAATATTGGTTGTGTCAAAAGATTACCATTAGGGTCTACAATATCCATAGTTTAAAAAAAAAATAGGTAACATCAACCTTTATTAAAGCCCATGTAAAAGAATTTTTTTTCTCAAAACTAGTGAATCTATATAAGAACATGGACCTTCCTATAACAATTGTGATGCAACTAATTGAATCCACTTCCCAATAATCCAAGTGAAGATTTGGAATATTGATCCAAAGAAGCATGAATATCAATGTTTCTTACACAAATTAAAATTTTTTCTATCATAGCTTGAGGATAAAGTGTCAATTCATAAAGATCTAGTAAGGGCATTGCATGATCTCATCTCAATCCTCTTTAGACGAGAATTTAAAAACCACAAAATAATCATCATGCACCCATATCTTAGGAGTTTGTATCTTATTCCATTATTGATGGATGTGAACGAGATTGATTTAAATATTATTTCAAGAATTCTTAGATATTATTTTAAGGTTTCCACAAATGATACAAATTCTTTTTATTATTAGTAATTTGATATAAAAAAATCTTTTCTAAAATTTTTATAATGATATTATTCCCTTCTGACTCATATGGAATATTATGTTAAATTAATTCCAAATAAAAACTCATATTTTGATACCTAGATACTTTGATCAAAAGTAGCTTTATAAAAAAAAATCGATGACCAACACCCACCCATTTTCCTTTATTTATTATCTATACCCTTTTCAATTCATTTTTTTATCCTTGATCTTTAAACCCTTCCTCAACCTCCCTAAACTTTCACCCAAACCACTACATTGACCCACCATCCAATTTCCTCTAGCCTCATTGCAAGTAATAGGCCACCATCACCATAAGTCACTAACAAGCTACAATGACAAGAGTTAGAGATCTAGAAACAACAACAACATAGTAATAGGCCAGCACAACATATTGAGTTGTAGATGGAAGTCAACACCACCAACTCAACACTCCATCGATGAGTACTGGTCATCCTTCTTCTATCCATGGATGATCTCTACCATCCATATGATAGTAGATTTATGTTGGTATACATTTTCTCCAAATCCTAACCTCTATTTGATTTGAGTTTTGTAAATTATTTTGTGACAAGCTAGATTAAAGATCATAATGTGCTTATATAAGTTGTATGATGAATTTGGAGGGATTAATTGGTGTGTGCATAGTTGATTTTTGATATTTGGATTTAACTAGATTATGTTTGAATAATTTTTATATGTTAAGAAAATTTATTTTTGATAAATAAAATATAAATGTAAATTTAACTTGGTAGCTTTAATTAGAGAAATTTACAAAATTTATTGAATTGAGATTTTGTGGCTCAAATTCTAATAGGATAGCATGTTCTTTGATTGGATCCTTGGGTTATTTTTGTTAGTTAGCTTTATAAGATACTTTATAATATGCTTGATTTCATTTCCAAACCATCAATTTAATTAATTGAGTAAGAATCAACCAAATATGCAATTAGGGCTAAAAACCTAATTTTTTTAAAATGATTTCTTTGAATTAATTATTCAAACTATTGTAGTTATCAAATTTAATTGTTTAAAATTGTTCATTTTTTATGTAATTATACTTTTCAATTATCCATGTGAAGTAATTGATTTTGTACAATTGATGTATTTGATTAATTTTGTATAAGTTTAATTGCATTCCTATTGTGTAATTTGCACAAGTTTTCTAGAATTGGCTAGTTTAAGCTTTGGTTGTTGAATTTAACCTTTTAAGGTCTTTTTTTTATGTAAGTTACCTATTCTCTACAATATTAGATTAATTGTGTTATTAAATCAATTTAAAATGTTTTTAATTATTCTTCAAAACTCAAGTAAGTCAATGAATTAATTATTTAAAATGTATTAGAGGTGCATCTTCAAGTATTTAATTATTATTTTTTTCAAAAAAATTGCTATGTTAGGCATTATGTACATATTTAGTTAACTTAGTATAAGATCATTAAGATAGTTTCATAACTTAGTTATCTAATTTTTTCACACAATCTATGAAAGTGTTTTTATGGGGGTCTTACACCTAGGGATTTGTTTATTCATTTTCTCAATTTACCTACATGTGGATGAAGGTAAGTCTTTATCACCTCCACTTATAGTTGTTTCATGAAGAGAAACTAATGTTTATGGGTCTTAGAGTCGAGAGCAAAATGTTTCACTTTAATTTGTATGTCAAGTATGTAGCATGACTTGTATGGTACGTTGTGTTACTCTTGAGTTAAATATTTTGAATGAAAGTATGAATTTATGATTATTGAGCACAACTCTTGCATTATTTATATGTTAGGCATAGTGTTAGTATATACCACACTCCTCTTCTTCCTCTTTGTTTTGCCTCCACTCTACCATTTATGTATCCAAGAGCCACTACTGAGCCCCCTTATTTTCCCTTGCCCTTCTTTCTCTTTTCTTCTTCTCCTTCCTCCTATTTCATTCCCTATTTTTGATGCATGACTTCCATCACCACAATGCACCACCACAACCACCAAGAAATGCTCATTGATCGGTGGATTGATCACCAAGGTCACCCCAACCTTCCCCAACATTATTGCTAGCTACCGCTTCTTTTTCCTTCTTCCTTCCCTTGCCCTCACATTTTTGAGAAATGCATGGCCTAAACATGGCCTCAAGCACAACCATACAATACAAAAATTTCCTATTGCATGCTCATGCAACACACCATAGTCTATCGATGCACCCTCGCACACCTGCGCATGGCCTAGATGCATGCACTTGTGCATCTATTTGACTTGCGACCAATTTGCTTGTGATCGAGCATGGTCGTGCCACTTAACATAGCCTAGCTGTGCGTGATCCTACCTATCAACCAAAGTGTGCACCACTTATAGCATGCCTGTGTAACCCCTATTTTTTAGCTGTGCACCCATACTTTTACCCCCCAAACCTTATCCAAACATAAACAAATTTTTACCATAGATCTACCAAACATACTACTACACATCTACACACCACAAGCTTCTATTTGACTATGGTTATTTCAACTTTTACCCTATGTACCTTGATTTCTCCTTTGGTTATACTCTTCAAGCCTAACCATGGATTTTATTATTTTTCATAGGTGGCTGAAATACCCCGAAAATTTCTAATTTTATAAATTATATTTAAATGAGGTTTTATTAGAAAATTTATTTAAATAAATTATTTTTAATAAAATAAAAGGATATCTAACTAGGGAAATTTAAGAAGAAATTTATAAGTATTTTTATTAGAAGAGAATTTGGGTATTTTAGCTAATTAAGCATTTTATTTTGAAAATAAATTAAATAAATTATTTTATTTAAAATAAGAAGGAGAAAAATAGTTTCAAATTAATATTAATTTTATAAATAATTTAATTGGATAAAATTAGGGTGTTGTGCTAATTAAAAAGGAATTTATGGAAACCTTTTAAAAAAATCCTAATTTGGACTAAAATAGGATTTAAATATTATTTTATTCAAATATTATTATTTTTAAATATCCAAATTATTTTAATTAATTTAAATACCCAACATAATTATTTCTCCCTTTTTCTTTTTCCTTTTCTTTCCTTTTTCTTCTTTTTCTTCTTCTTTTCTTTTTCTTTTCCTTCTCCCCGAACTGGGCCAGCCCGGCGGCCCAGTTCCCTTCCTTTCTTCCTTCGGCCCAGCCCGTGCCGCGCGTCCTCCTTCTGCCGCCCCTCGACGCGCCGCGTTTTACTTATCTTCAAACCTAAACTCAGCGTTCCATTTAATTCCACCTCCCTCGCGCCCGACCGCCCGGCCTGCCCCCTTTTTCTTTCTTTTCTTTCCTCACGAACCGCCCGGCCCAGCCCTTTCTTCTTCCCCTTCGCGCCTGCCAGCCCCGACGCCGTCGAGCACCTACAACTCCCAGCCCGAAAATGGCAGCGCCGGCCACGACGAATTTTACCGACCGATTCACCCTTCTTTTTCTTCCTCTTGACTCGCACATTTACTTGGAACGATCAATTATCCTCAAATCTCGCTCGTTCCTTCTCTTTTGGCTCGCAAAATTTCGGCCCCGACCCAAATGATGGACGGTCGATTCCTGCCACCGGCCACCAAAACCCTATCACCCAAACCCATCCTGCCGACCTCCAAAACCCTAATAACCCATCTAAACCCTTTAAATAGCCTAATGGTGGATGTTTTCGAGACTTCTTCTTCTCGAAAACCCTAAATAAGACCTGCCTGCCACCGCCCCATCAGACGCCATTATCTCCTTCCCCGGCCAACTTCAACACCTCCTCTTGCTACCAATCTCTTCCCTGCAATTCCCTCTAGCTAACTAAGCCCTTCAAATCCTTCGATTCTTCTTGAATGATCTGCCATAACCACGCAAAGTTTGCTGCTCATCTCGCCAGAAAATTTCACCCGAGACGTTGAACCACCTTCCACCACCACATGCGCCCCTTCTAACACCTTCCAATCCCACCATTAAATCCTACTAATTATTCTCTACAGCCCCATATAATTATTTTAATTTTTCTTCCTCTCCATTACCCATTTTCCTAATTTTTGGCCCTCTTAGACCACTTTTCCGGCCACCTCCGAGAACCACCTCCGGTGACACCAATACCCTCCAACTCAAGGTGAAACCCTGGAACTTTTAAATACTTACTTTCGATTTATTGATAATTATTATGCTTTTATTCTAATTTTTAATGCTAATTCGAGTTTAATTATTATTATTATAATTATTATTATTGTGGTTATCAACTGTATTTTAATTTCTAAATTTGGTTGACAGGTCTGGGAGTATTATTGAGTAAGATAAATTATTATTCTCGAATTTTTCCTATTTAATGTAATTATTACATGTTTAATAATATTATTAATAATATAATTAATATTATTATTGTTAGTATAATCATTTATTTGATACTGCAATTATTTCAGGAAAAGTAGAAACCTAAAATTTTAATTAAGTCTCGTAGCTTTGCCTTTTATTATTATTTTTATCATTTTTAACATTATTACTAATTATATTATTATTATTAACCATATTAACTTTATATAATAAGTATATGTATAATATTAATATCTTTTTACATTTCAAATAGTATTATCATTAAATGGGGAGGTTTCGAAATCCACTTTGTAAATTTAAGGCTTAGATTATTATTATTATTAAGTTTTCTATTAATATTACTACTATTAGTAATAAATTGTTATTATTAAAATTATTATTATAATAAATATTATTATTATTATTACCTTTACTAAATTTATTTGGGTAAAGGGTAGAAACCCTTATATTACCTTTTTACTTTTAATTATAATAGTATGTATTAATGTTTTAGTGGTTTTGGGCATAATTAATTAAGAATCAAGACTTAAGATAAATTAGAAACTAATAGTAGTATAGGAAGGAAGCTAATCCTAGTATTTCTTCCCCATAGTAGGTGAGCCCATTCAAATCCCTCAAGTGGAATAGGACCGTGCTCCAAGACCGGTGTCGTTGTAGGTAAGGAGTGCTAAGGCCTTTTATGTGCTTATGTGTATTATGTGTTTCGCATGTTATGTATGTAATGTTTATTATAATTAAATATTTTATATGTGGTATGAATTGGAGTTGAAGTATGTTGTGCATGGTATGTGTATTAATTATGTATTATGATATGTGTTGTGGATGTGAGGAAGTCGATGTGGTTTGTATGAGATGAAGGATGAAAAAGGAGGATGGGGAAAGAAGTTGACTAAGGGAAGTGAGTTGACCTAAATTTTATGGTTTTATAAGGAAGAATTTAGTTTATGATGTTATTTGGGATAATGTAATTTATAATATCATATGGGAGAATTTAAGTTATGATTTGATTGGGAGAGTTAATTTATAATTTGTTTGGGAGAATTTAGTTTATGATGTTATTTGGGATAATGTAATTTATAATATTATATGGGAGAATTTAAGTTATGATTTGATTGGGAGAGTTAATTTATAATTTGTTTGGGAGAATTTAGTTTATGATGTTATTTGGGAGAATGTAATTTATAATATTATATGGGAGAATTTAAGTTATGATTTGATTGGGAGAGTTAATTTATAATTTGTTTGGGAGAATCTAATTCATGATGTTATTTGGGAAAATGTAATTTATGATATTATATGGGGGAATCTAATTTATGATTTGCTTGGGGGAATTCAATTTATAGTTTTCCTTGGGAGATTCTAATTTATGATTTTATGTGGAAGAATCTTTATGGCTTCAATTTAGGGTTTGGTATGGAAGAATCTTTATGGTTTGAATTTAGGATTTGATATGGGTGAATCTTTGGTTTTGGTTGGATTGAATTTATGGTTTTGTATAACGGAATCTAGGGTTTACCTGGTGGTATTAATGGATGTATGTTGGTATTAGGGTTTATGATGATATTAAGGTTTGTATGGTGCTAATTATAGCTGTATGGTGGTATTAGGATTTATATGGTGATATTGATAGTTGTATGGTGGTATTAAGGTTTGCATGATTGAATTTAGGGTTTCACGTGGAATTTTAGGGTTTGCATGGAAAAGGTTCGGAGGTTTGCATGGGGAGATTAATGTCTGCATGGGTATTAAATTTACGTGTGAAAAGTTGATTTGGGATGTAAGGGAGGAAGTAGAAGAGTTATTTGGGTGTTTGAATGTTTTGGGTGAAAAATAATACGTAGGACATTATAAGGGTATGGAGGAGACTGAATTATGATTTGTTGTGGTTAATTGAGGTATATGGTGGCTGATTAGGGTTTTTGGTGTTATCATGTGTATATGGTGATTAAAGTGTAATTGTGATGTGTGGTGATTTGTGCATGTTTGGTGAAAGCCTTTGAATAAAATACTTAAGACATTAATCATTTAAAGTGGAAGATTGTTGAGCCGAGTCTAGACCGATCCACCGGTCAGAAATAGTGGTTAGGACATGGTGTCCTATGTGTAACCGATCCACCGGTAATAATAGTGGTGAGGACTATATCCCGCAAGTGACCGGCCCACCGGCAATAATAGTGGGGTGACTCGAGCTTAACAAATATAAACCAGAGTTTGCCAACGTTTAAAAGATATTAATTACTTATAGTGGAACACCATGTGAGCAGGAACCAGACCGATCCACCAGTCAGGAATAGTGGTGTGGACTTTGTCCCGCAAGTGACCGATCCACCGGCGAATAATAGTGGTGTGGACTATGTCCCGCAAGTGACCGGCCCACCGACAATAATAGTGGGGTGTTCCTGTACTTACATGGATTTGATAAAAAGCATGGTGTGTATCGACTTCTGATAAATGATTAATTAAGTAATTAATTTAGATTATTCATGGGCCTTTGTACGTACTTTTGCCTGGTTGATCATATGCATTTATGAATATGCCCCTTTACGTTCTGCATGATTTATGTGTTTATGTGTTGGCCTTAGTGATCAAGTCACCTTACTCAGTACTGGACCCGTACTGATACTACCTTGGTTGATGGGTCCTGTGATGATCCACCGATGGTGGGGAGCAGACCGCTTGTGCAGGTTTAAGATCAGAGATTGTTTGGGGTGGCAGGCCTGACTTGAGTGAGTAGGCAATCCGGAATTTGACCCATCGGGTTTTATCTTGTTTAAATGTATTTCTATTTGGAAGTTACAAGTGTTAATAAACGTTTATGCGTACTCTGATTTTTGTTGTATGATCTTTTGAATTCTTTTATGAATTGTTAATTTGAATTTAACGTAAATCTTTTCTTTAGCCTTAGCACTTGGTACTGGAACGGTCGGAGAGAACCGGTCTGGTACTAAGTGTGGCGGTAACATTCCCAGAATTCACAGGTTTTAAGTGTTTCTATCTTAATTGCTTCCGTTTTTAAAAAAAAAATTGTGATTTTTGGGGTGTTACAGTGGCATTCCTATAATCTCAAATGAGGAAGTCTAGGTTTTATGTTCTTAGAGCTAGTATCCTATTTGGTAAGGATACTAATCAATTTTAGGATTTGTTTTGCTAATTAATTGTACGGATGTGTATTTTTCATGAAATATTTGCTATATGATCTAATGTATGTTGTTGATGATATGTTGTGATTATATAGAATATATATTTGAAAGGAAGTGAGAATGGGTAAGGGTGTAGATATGATTTTGGTTATGATAATATCATATTTATGGAAAATATATTGTATGGCATGAAATATAGGCCAAAAAGGCATGATAAGTGGCATATGCATATTTACGAAGTATGATGATAAATTATGGATTTGGGAAAAATGATGATTGTGGAAGGTGCGAGATTTTATTAAAAAAATAGTTATTAGTTATCTTTAAGGGTATTTTGGTCATTATAGGATAATAAGAAAATTTTGGTATTTTATGAGTTAGGTGGATTAGAATATGGTAATGATGTCTTGAGAAGCATTTAGAAGTATTATTGTTTGTCTTGGGTTCTTCAAAATGAAAAAAATGTTCTAATTAGGGCATAATAACTTAAAATGATGATGTTATCATTCCATATGCAAAAACTAGAGGTTATCCTGAATCGAGATATGTTGCTAATGATTAGCCTTAAGAGGATTTTTATTGAACTTGGTAATCATATGAGTCTTATGGAAGAATTATGACTACTTATGAAATTAGGTTTTTTGGTAATTCTATGAGTAATCTCCTTTGGTTTGTGATTTCCTATTCCCCTTGAGTTTCTCCTTGAAAAAGTTCAAAATTTTGTTATCAACACTCCATCAGGAAGTGAATGACTAGGATTTTCTATAATAAAATTCATATGTAGGATCACAAAGGAAGGCATATTGTTTTTTCCTCCATTTAGCTAGTAGATACATTAATGAGAGTTCCATGAAGATGGTATCATTCCTTCTTTGCATCCTTGGTGTGATGTTCTTATATATCATTATGTGCATAAATTTTTTCTAGAGGACTTATATCCTTTATCATTTGAGAATTTTCTCTCCCTTCATTTGATTGAACCTCCTCAACAACTCAACAGGGGTGTGGTGCTAGCAACTATTTGCCTTTGGTTCTTAAAGATAGATGTGAAACTAGTATGTTGCTCCCTAATAATCTCACCTAAAATGATAACATCAAAACCAAACCAATAAAGTAAAATTCACTTGCCTATGAGGAATAGTAAGAAAAAAATCAAGCAAAACTATACAAGCTTGATGTGTTACATCTAAGGACTTCTAGCAAAACCAAATTATTTTTAAAGATTTTATTGGACAACATATGACTTTTAGAGGGATTCCAATCAACCAATTTCACCAATATAATGTGAGGGATCTTAGCCAACCGCCTTATACTTGCTTAAGCCTTTCTGTTGCTTTTGATTATAGTAGCTCTCGTAGTAGCCACTTCATCAAAGTAACTAACCTTAATTAGTTCTTTAGTTAATTTCTCCTCTACATTAAACTATACAAGCTTGATGTGTTACATCTAGGGACTTCTAGAGAAACCTAATTATTTTTAAAGATTTTATTGGACAACATGTGACTTTTAGAGGGCTTCCAATCAACCAATTTCACCAATATAATTTGAGGGTTATTAGCCAACCGCCTTATACTTAATTAAGCCTTTCTCTTGCTTTTGACTATAGTAGCTCTCGTAGTAGCCACTTCATCAAAGTAACTAACCTTAATTAGTTCTTTAGTTTATTCCTCCTCTACATTAAACTAGCTCAAGACTCCTGTCACATATACTTACTACTCTTTGACATATTCTTTTAACACATCCTTTAATAGTTTATACTCTTCCTCATATTTTGATTTCACTTCCTTGACTTTATTTTCTTCTTCCACATCAATTTCTAGATGGTTTCACTTTGCATATTCCTCTCTCTCTCTCTCTCTCCTTTTTTGAGTTATTAGAGTATTTTCCGGACTCTTCCTCCTTATCATCAGCATCATCATTATCTCCATATTTTTCATTAAGCATCTCCTTAACCTCCTCTTTATTTACCTAGGAATCAGTTTCCATTTTGACATCATCTCTTTCTTTCCTTTAAACCACAATAACTATTCTAGATTCAACCATTTATTCCTCCTCACTCAATTCAAGGGTAAGTTTAGATAGAACCTGCTTCACCATAACATCTATGTTTAAATGCTAAGTTTGTGCATTGGTTCCCTTGTTAGTTTCCATCTTTGTAGGTGCTTTACAAAACATCCCCTCACTTCCTTTTCATTTTTATTATTCATCCTCAGTACCCATTACAAATTCTTTAGCTACTAGTGTTTTCTTTCTTAGTTTGATACGATACCTTATAGTTTTGATCATAAAGGGTTCTTGAACGTCCTTCTCAACTTCCTTATCATCCTCCTTCTCATCTTTCCGAACCTTCTCTTTTTCTTGCTTCACCTTCTCATGTTATTTCTCTTTTATTTTCCTTACTTCCTTCTTATTTAGTTCTCCCCTTAGTATTTCCACCTTTTTTTATACCTATTTAACCACTTCATCTTTGCTCTAGTTCAAATTAATTACATGATGCTCCTTTTCACTCCTATTTTCAACCTTCATTACACTCTTAGGATTCTTGTAATACCTAGTCTTTAAATCTTATAAAATGTATTTGAAATTGTTTTGATTATATAAAAAAAAGTGGTTTTGCTTTGGAATAGACTTGGAAAATTATGTAAAATGGATGTTTTCTAGGGTATCAATTAACTTATGTGATCCATCGGATGACTAGCACCCATCAATCTATTAGTTCATATATCAATTGGTAGCGACAACTTTAGAAAACAAGCACTATATCTGTGATACATTAGTCAACTGATGGCTATGATTCTTAAGTTTGTTTATCTTTATAATTTAATTCTTACTCAAATGATTTCAAAAATCCTAGATTATGACTTTATGTTAGTAAGCACGTTGAGCTGTTTGAAGAATATTTTTACTTTATTTATATAAATTATTTTTATTTAATTAAGTTCCTGTAAAATTACTTTTAGATTCTTTTCTCCTACCTACCCTCTTCTCTCTTTCTTCACTTCTCTCCTCTACTTTGAAGATCTACAAGATGCCCCTATCCTATCTTAATGTGATCTCACCCTAATTTTAACTTAGAATACTCCCATGTCTCCAATGCTTCATCATTTGATTCTCTTACTCCTTTTCACACAATACTCTACACCACCCTTACTAGTTAACCTTCCTCTCTATCTCCTCACCCTTATGGTTGATCAATAGACCCCCTTAAGCCATCATGATCTTATTTCATTTCTCTCTTTGCAAACTCACACTGTTAGCTTTATCTCTTCTCTTCCTAACCAAATTATTCTAAGTGGTGGGTCTTCTCCTTCTCTTATACCCCTCATTATCAACTAACGCCATCCCTGTTGACTTTAATTTCTAGTTATTACTTCCACTTAAACACTTTCTATCCTTTTCTTCTACTTCCCTTAGAATATTTTGTTAAGTAAGGTGAACAGATTTTTATCCCCTTCCTTCCCTTTTCTTGTTCTAGCAGAGAACCAATGCCCTTTCCTCTTATTATTATATTTATAGGTCCAAATTTCCCTTCCCTTTCTTCTTAATAATCTTTACTTTAGTCCTCCTTTTTTTAAGCAAAAGAGGACTAAATTTTAGAGAAATTTGATGATTTCTTACTCTTTACAACTCTTAGCTAATATATCTGTAGGTTGAGGTTAAGGATTTGTGCTTCTATCTCTCTTATTCAATTTTCTTTGTTTAAATCAATTTTAAAGTGTGTTATACTGATTTTTGGGTTCTTAATTCCTTATAAAATCAAGGGTCTTATATTTGGCCATTAAGTTAGAAGTATTTTCTCGTTTGCTAGAAGATTTGCTTTGAGGTAAGACAAATCTCTACCCTATCATAAGGTTTGGTGTTCATGGTTGCTTTAATTGTTATATTGGTTGTCCCATGTTTTTACTTAAATAATGAGTTGTAAACATATCTATACATATACATGGTTAGAAGCACGACATGTGGGTATGGTTAGTTTTTGCATGAGTTATAGTCTTTTGTAAGTTTTGATCATATGAATGAATTACCCCTAAGATTTAGAATTTGTCTTTAAGGAATGATTAGGAAGGTTTCGGTTGCTAAGCATGATTTAGTGTATTACATAAGCTTGTTGTTTTCCTTAATTTTTGATCATGTGAAAAGAAATCATGTTTCATTTGGTAGTTGATCATGTTTAGACTTTTTTTTCCTTTAAGCATGTTTATTTTATTTTATTTTATTTTATTTTATTTTTAGCATTAGAGTATATGATGTTTAATTTGAAGAGTGTGAACCCATATTCTTTATTGTTTAGCATGATTTTTATATGTCCTCATTGATGTTAGGATCACGCTAGAATTTGTGTTTATTTTAATTTATTTATACACTTATTCATGTGCTAATTAGCTTAGAATACCATCAACCACATGGCCATATCGGTCGACTAAATGGTTGTTTTAGTCAGATGATTTGGGTATTCAGACAATTGGATGATTGGTGAAATTTTATGACATGTTCTCTATTTTGTTACTGGTTGATTGTTTCCAACCCATTAGTTGATGACACCTATCATTTCGTTGATAGGGTTTCCCAAATAGTTAATGGGTACATTTAAATTATAATCTATCTTAGTTGATTGATGAATTAAGGAAACACGAAATTGGTCAACTGAAGTAGTGCATTTTTGGGTCTAATCATTTTTTTCCCTTGTTGTTGACTTTTTCCTTATTATTAGTCCTTGAGACAATGGCGATAATTTTTAAAAGTAGTACTTATATACCATCAAAAGGAAAAATTACATCTAGGCACTATTACAACACATTCCATAGAATTCATCTATATACACTAAAAGACAACCAAACTTGACTCTCCCATTCAGGTGATTGCAAAGAATAGATGTAGCATATGAAATGCTTTTAACAAGCCTATTCCAATGAATATTGACATGATAAAATAGAAAGTTATTTCTAGCCTTCCAAATTCCATACAAACCAATAGCCAAAAAAGCTCCGAATAGCTATACTTTTGCTTCATTTACTGTAATCAAGCATCCTACTAATCTTAGTTCCCTATGGGAGTTCCATCCCAACTTTCTAGCTCCCAACACTCTCTTTTCTATCCTCCAAACTTTACAATTGATAGAGCACTATACTACCTATGTTGTATACTCTCAGGTTGTGAACAAAAACAACATTGCTTATCCAAGTAGGGTATGAACCTTGCCAAGGTATTCTTAGATGGTAACTTAAACTGTGTTGCAAGCTAAAAAATAACATTATGTCTAGGAGTAGTAGGATTAATCTGTATTGTTCTCCACCAAGATACCCTGGGAGATTTATCCCTAGAGTATTTATACAAATCCCCAATTCTAAATCTGTAATCATGATGCTGAATTCTTAATTAAGGGATAACTTTTGGCTTGAGTTCAAATAGTTTTTTAATCAGCCAAGAGGCAGTATCAAGTAGATGAACATTCTTAATAGGTTCTTATTTAATATAATAAGAATGTATCCATTTGATCCATAACATTTCTTTCTCATGAATCATGTTCCATTTATGCTTACCCAATGTTATAATATTCCAAATCACATGATCGGTTAGTATTAAGCCTCCCTGCTTCTTCACTAAACAAACTATTTTCCAAGTAACTAGATATCTCCTACTAGGAGTTACCTTCCTTGTCCACAAAAAGCTTATGCAAATGGAAAAAATCTTCAAAATAATCTTCTTAGACATAATATAAATTTATCTCTAGTACATAGTAATCCTAAAGATGACTAATTAAAGAAGGTGCACTCTCCCAACATAAGAAAACAACCTATTTAACCAATGAATTAGCCTGGAAGTAATCTTGCCCATCAAATCCATTAGGTATGCAAATTTGAGCATATTAGAGTCAACTAGAACCCCAAAAATACTTAAAGGGAAAACTTCCCTCATTAAATTGCAATAATTCTAGGATCTAATACTTAATTGCTTGAGTTATAGCACAAAAATAAATATAACTTTTTCCTCACCGATGTGCAGACCTACGAGGGAATTAAAAGCATGAATTTGATGTTTTATAGACATAATAGATCCCATATCACCTCTATAGAATACTAAAACATAATGAGAAAAATCCAAATCAACAATTCCATGAAAATCATTATGATCCCATAAAGTCTTAAACATTCTTCTCAAGTATTCTAAAATAATCACAAAAAGATAAATAGATATATAGTCTCTACGCCTTAAACCTTTCTTCCCTTACAAAGGTTCTAGAGTGCAATTATTAATTGAGAGATAAAAGTTCACTGTAATACATAAGATATGATGAGATTTATAGATAAACTAGAAAGTGCAGCCCTAACAACATTTTCTCTAAGAAGGTCTACTGACAAAATCATAAGCCTTCATGATATCCACTTTTAGTGTACATCTCAGTGATATATTCTTCCTTTTTAACATATGTATCAGCTCATGTGCTATAAGGATATTATCACCAATTTCTCTGCCCTTAATGAATCTAGCCCGATAAGCATGAATAAGGACAGGCAAGACAACTTGTAGATCAGCTATTAAGACCTTGGCTAATATCTTATACAATACATAACAATGGGTTATTAGTCTGAAGTCGAAGACTTTTTCCACATCATCCTTCTTGGGAATAAGAACAAGAAAATTATTGCCCATATAGGGAGGTAAAACACAATTATTAAAAATTCTTTCAACGAACTTCCATAAATCATCTCCCCAAATATTCCACCATGCTTTCAAAAAGTCCACAATATAGCCATTAGGCCTAGGAGCCTTATTGTTACACATAGACGATAAAGAATCCTTGACTTTTATCTTGGTGATAGGAATCATAAGCTAATGTTGTTGTTGCACTAACATGGTATGCTCATTATTCAAAATATTAATAGAAAATTTTCTATTAGATTCTACAAGAACATATAGAAACTAAGTATAATACTCCAAAAAAGCTTGCTTCACACCCTCAGGGTTAGAATTGCAATGCCCCTCAATAGATAATTATTTTTCAATAATCCTTCTTTGTTTCTTGGCTTTTATATTAGAAAAAAAAGTAATGGGAATTAGAATCTCCAAGAATAAGCCACTTGATACTAGATTTCTTCTTGAAAAAAATTCTTCACATAAAGCTAGATCAGCATATGAAGATGAAACATTTTGAGTGTCAAGTTTGGGAAGAAGAATAAAGATACGCCTTCATAAGTTAGGTGGAAGAAGATGTATATATTCTTTAACCTTCCTTACTCAGAATCTTTGTACATCAGGCATGCCCTTGATGTGATGTATATCGAGAAAAATATGTGGCAGTCTTGTTGGTATATTACTTAATGTTCCACGAAAGACTAAAGATGGCATCAATGCTCAAATGGATATGGAATAAATGGGTATTAGATAAGTGTTGGCACCATGAGACAATGGAAGAAGATACATACCACCAGCATGTCATACACTCTCAAGAAAAGAGAAAATTTTATTTTTGTGAATTCATTAATAGGGTTAAAGTTCCAAAAGGGTATTCTTCAAATGTCAGAAGGTTCATGTCAATGAAATTGTTAAAACTAATTAACATGAAGTCTCATGATTGTCATATGTTCATGCAACACATGATTCTAATAGGGATACATGGAATTTTACCGAAGCGTGTTCAAATTACTATCATGAGGCTTTGTTGGTTCTTTAACACCATCTGCTCCAAATTCGTACATCCTGATAGTTTGGATACCTTATAAAGAGGGATTGTGATTACTTTGTGTGAGATTAAAATATACTTTCCACCCTTATTATTTGACAATATAGTACATCTAACTACTTATTTAGTTTATGAGATAAAAATGCTAGGACCTGTTCATGGTATGTACCCCTTTGAGTGGTTTATGAAGTTTATAAAAGTTTATGTGAAGAATAGATATTGGATAGAAGGATACATTGTTGAGAATTAGTTTGTAGAAAAGGCAATTGAATTTTTCACAAAGTACTTGTTAAATGTTGAAGCTCTTGGTATTCCTATGTCTCGACATATAGGAAAAATTAAAGCATAAGGTATTAGGGGCAAATAGTTTGGGCATTTAGACCCTAAAATGTTTCGTAAAGCACATATATAAGTATTACACAACAATGATGATGTTCATTCATATATTGAAGAAAATATGCTTTCTTTAAAGATTAAAAATCCATCAAAGACTGAAAAATAGATAATCGGTAAACATAATCTTTTATTTATAAATTAGCTAAGAGATCGCATCATTTCACTCATTGGACGTTCCCCAACTTCAATTTCCAAAACCCTGCATTGGTTGACTCAAAAACCTTGTTATGAAGTGTTTTTATATACCGGTTATGCAATCAATGGTTACACTTTTTATACAAAACAACAAGATGATAAGAGTACAATACAGAATAGTAGATTAACTTTAGTGGCTAAGGCAATGCATGTTGCTAGTGTAAAGGACAAGAATCCAAAATATGCAGATATGAATTATTATGGTGTGATTGAAAAAAAATATGGGAGCTAGATTACACTCTATTTAAAGTCACTGCATTCAGATGCATATGGGTTAATAATAGCTATGTAGTTAGATATAAAGATGGATTCACATTAGTAGATCTCAATAGCGTAAGATATAAACAAGACCCATTCATCTTAACACCACAAGAAATACAAGTATTCTTTATCACTAATCCTACTGACAATGGATGGTCTGTGGTACTATCTACAAATAAAAGAAATGCCAATGAATATGATGATAAAAATGATGCCAATTGGGATAAAGAGTGTGTCTCAGCTATGCAAGCAACTCAATTATTAAACAATGACAACAATAAAATTAATGAGGAGGAAATATGTGTAAGGGATTATCAGCGTGAAGAATAAATGTATCAGATCCTAAAACCAATCCAAAAACAACGGAAAAAAAAAGAAGGAAAAGAAGATGATGAGGGTAATAATATTGTAACATATGATATATGTGCTTGTATTTTCAAATGCATATTTCATCCTTCCTTACTGAATATATAGTTTATCAAAAAATAATTCAGTGGTACATTATGTGTAACACCCCAAAATTTACTATATTTTTTTAAACAAAACCTGTAAATTTTAGGGATACTACCACCACACTTAGTACTAGACCGGTTCACTCCTACCTTCCAGTACCAAGTGCTAAGGCTCAGAAAAGAGAATTTTATCAACTCATAACAATATATAAACCAAGGTTCATAAATACAAAAATCAGAGTACGCATGAATTATTACATGATCCAAAATACGAGAGAAAGTTCTTTAAAATGGAAAGATGACTACAACATTAAAAATGTTTCTGGAATTCAAACATAGCTAAAAGAGAAAAAGGGATAACGATATCATTAAGGAAAAACCGGCCACGCCACTCCAAAGACTCAATCCAGCCCAAATCAACACTCACCCCTACCTCATGCCTCAAGGACATCAATAGCATCAAATAAGGCATCTCCTACCTGCAATACGTCAGATGAGTCTCTTGCTCGTGGGAATAAGCAGCACCCATAAAAAGGGTGATCAGTATGCTACGTATTGAGCAAGGTAACTGTACACTAAGGCCAACACACAAAATTCACATAAACCATGTAGAATAATAAAAGAGCATAAAGTCCAACATGATAACGTAAAGGCATACGATCATTTAGGTAAAAATACAAAGGTCTAATTATAATCCAGATTAATTACTTAATTAATCTCTTATCGAAATTCTTTTCACGCCATACTCTTTATCAAGTCCACACAAGTACAGGAACCCCACTATTTTAGCCGGTGGATCGGCCTCCAAGGCACTCTGGCGCCTGGCCACTATTTTAGTCGATGGATCGATCACTAGGGTAACATACCCTACCACTATTTTATGCCACTGGATCGATCTGGCCCCTACTCGCATGGCGTTCCATTGTAAGTATTAGTGTCTTTTGCCTATCTTAGAAAACTGTAGGGTTTGGTTTATTGAGCTCGGGATCCCCCACTATTATAGCCAGTGGATCAGTCATTTAGGGTAACATACCTTACCACTATTATATGCCCGTGGATAGGTCTCCAAGATACCTCGGTACCTGGCCACTATTATGCCGGTGGATCGGTCTGGACCCGGCTCAATAGTCTTCCACTTTACATGATTAATGTCTTACGTATCTTATTTATAATTTTTAACCCTAGACATGCATGACTAATTTCCTCCACACTTATCCCCCCAAGGGACTTGTCTCACTCATAATCTCATAAAACTCCTAACTTATCCCATTATCCTTCCCTCTTTACCAAACTTACATTAGAGTCCATTTCCCCCACATATGGACCCAAGCCCACTAGTTTTTCACCACCTACCCATTCACTTCCTCATTGATACACTTTACTTCACCAGACACACACACAACCACATACACAAAAAAAAAAGCCAAACCAAACCCTAACCACCACACGAAACCCTAGATTGGTCTACTATATGCCTTTATACTATCCCACGTACTATTTTTCATTCAACACATTAAAATTCCTAAACAAAGCGTTCCTCACCTTCCTCACACCTCAAATTAACTATTCAGACTTAAAATTTACTCCCATGGAAACTTTATATCCCCCATGCAACCCTTCGTACTATTTCATGCAAAACCCTAGACTCCCACGTGAAACCCTAGATTTCCATGCAAACCCTAGATTCTCCCATGCGTGGTCATATATCACTTAGATCAGCCCCACATAATTACACTCTATACCATCATATTACACAACCTAACATGCATGTCTTATGGGCGATACCAAATCACAATAAAAACACAACTTTACATACTTTACACATGCCATAAAATATCTCATGAACATACCTCAACTCCACATCATATTTCATATATAATAGTTATAAAATGCACATAAAATACATCATATTTCATATCACATGGCATGCAAGACATGTAAAACACATTACACACAAATGGCCTTAGTTAAACCCTTACCTACAACGTCACCGATCTTAGAGCACACTCCTACGCTTCTTTAGGGCTTTGACTGGTCTCACCTATATGAGGAAAAAACTAGAATTAGACTCCCTCCTACCAAAAATACTATTATTTACTAACATATTCTAAGACTAGTTTTTAAATAAAATAATACTATCCTAATAATAACGATAAGAAATAATACTAAAAATACTAATAATAATATTAATATGATTCAAAACGGATGGTGAGATAAGGGCTTCTACCCTTCACCAAAATAATACTAATAATATCATTAGGAAATTATTAATAGAAAAAAAATAGTTGTAATAATAACAATAATAATAATAATAATAATAGTAATGAAATAATAATCGGAATTACAAAATAATAATAATACATATTGCTTATAATAATAATAATAATAATAATAATAATAATAATAAGAAGAATAAGAATAATAATGATAATGATAATAATATTATTAATACTAATAATAAAGGTAGTAGTATTCACATTATATAATAAAGTAGGGCTTCGGCCGTCTAAACAAGTAGTAGTAGTAGCAGTAGTAGTATTAGTAGTAGTAGTAATAATAATAATAATAATAATAATAATAATAATAACTTATAATTATACTAATAATATTAATAATACGAAACTAATAATCTAATTAATGTATATAGGCTCTCAACCCTAATAAGCTTAATTGCTCCTTCGACTTCATCTAGCCAAAACCAAAATCAGGTCCCTGATACACCTGACCAAATAGCCCAAATTAACATGGTGAACCAAACGGACCAAACGGAATCTGAGGAGGCCCAAGAACCTGAAACTCCTGTAGTAGCCCGTTTAGGTGACCCAATGTCCTCTAGGACAATAATACCTAGACAAACAGCGCCAGACCTTAGTCTTGAAGTAAGGCCCAACAAATTAGTTCAGCCCAACTATAAAGCCAATTCATTATATGAATGGAATTTAGATGGACTATCAAAATATCAAATTCTAGGCCTTTTACAACAAATGACTATGGCTGCAAACGCCTATAAAGCCCAAATGAACACCTCCGACAAAACCATAATGGAACTCCTGATAACAGGGTTTTCAGGACAATTAAAAGGATGGTGTACAAACAGTAAAAGTAACCGACAGAAATTACAACAGTAATCTACGTGAATAACTTTTGCCGCAGATTCCTTTGTCATCTTCTCTTTTGCTGTTGCTTTTACTTTATTCTTTTACCTTGGTAAGAAGGACAGTCGCCGAAAGTAGATTCCTACTTCTTTTGAGGACGAAACTTTTGACTCTGTCAACGCTCTTTTGGCTGGCAGGAATATTCTTTGTCTGCCATCGATTTGTTGCGTAATGTCGCGTATGCCTACGCCTTGGATACTTGTATTTGTACCATTACCGGATAGGTGGTAGTATCCCGTAACAGTCGTCTTCATTTTTGTCGCCATAATCTATCTCCGGGGTGACGGACGAGGATGTAGACTCTCCTTGTTTGGTTTGTGAGAGTACTTCGCCCAGTATGGCTAAATACTCGTCTTCATTCTTTGCAGCTGCGAGCTTAGCGGCCGTAACGGACTTTTGGGCCAGAAATTTTGAATCTTCTAATCTGGCTAAGACTGGATTTGTTGAGGAAGATGCCGGTTGTTTGTCGATGATAAGTTTGCGAACGGCCTGTTCTGAGACTTTCTCAAAAGTTTGATACTTTGACAACCATTTGACTTTGAAGCGGAGGACCAAAGTGGGGACTCCTTCAATCTCATGGATTTATGCTATCCAAGCGAATACCCCGGGGCAGAATAGTTTGGAGTAGAAGGTAAAGATAGGGGCAAAACCCTATCGTTTTTTGTAGGTTTGTAAAGGCTTTTGAACAGGTCAAGTGACTTTGATACCTGTTCAGGTAGGACATCTGGGGTGGCGCCGAAGTCTTTCCACCATCTGATGAACCAGACAGGGTAATGTGTTTGGTTAAAGTTTTTGAAGAAAATCAACCACAAGTGAGATTTTTTGGAATTTTCGGTGAAGAAAGTATTCCACCAAGCTTGCTGATAATCCCAATAGTTGAAATTCAATTTTGCGTTTGGGCTGAATTTGTATGAATCAGGAAGTCTGCGAGGTAATTCAAGACTTTGACCCCAATCCATGGGAAGAATAACCCTGTGTAGTTGACAGGTTGAGTAAGTGGCCTCGTTCTTGGTTCGGGGTAGTTTGAAGGTTCTGAACGAGACTGAGCCTGTATACTCTAAAATCGACTTATAATACGCATGGGGGGCAGTCACGTCCCATGGTTTGAAATGCCATCCCAAAAACATTTTTCCAAGGGCGACAAAGGGATCCTGATGATGGAATCCATCTTCGAGGTTTGAAATGATTTGAAAATTCTATTTAGTAAAATACTCAGCTTTCTTCTGGAAAGATGGTTTGATGTCTAAAACATTTTCTAGCCATGGAATTCTACTTCTCAAGACTGGAAAGTTTGAAACCTGTTTGTCAGAAGAGATTTTTGAAATCGCTTTTAAAGGAGCGAGAGGTATTAAATTTCCTCCTTCAGTTTTGTAAATAGGGTTTGAGGAACACGCACCTTTGCGTTCAGGTTGGGAACACTGAACTTGTTCCGTCATTTTTTGAAGTGCTTTAAAGACTTCAGGAGATTGGGTAAGATTTTCTACCCACTTTTGGACGTCTGATTTGCTGTCTTCTTTTGGGGGAGATGAAGCTGCTACTTCATCTTCGATAGTGGCTTCGTACCGTGATTTGATTGGCTTTGCAGCCAATATTTCTTGAATCTTTTCTTTCCCTTTCTTTCTCGGAGGCATACTGCTTTGAGTGTCCTTGCAGAAATTCTCTTGTGAGGAAGTCGAGTAAAGAATTTTCCTCGCCTTTTATGTGTTCAATCTTGAAATTGAAGGCTGACAGAAGAGCCTGCCACCTGGCGAATATTTGTTTGCTGGCAATATTTTGCACGTCTTTTTTGAGGATATGTTTGGCATACTTACAATCGACGCGTAACAGAAACTTTTGGTTAAGTAAGTCGGACTGGAATTTTAAAACAGACTGAACTATGTCTAAAACCATTTTTTGTTCTTTGGTCAAATAGTTCTGTTGGGTTTGGGTCCAGTGACCGGACGTGTATTTGATCACTGTTTCAGGTTTGGGTTGAGACTGTTTGGTTTGGGCCAAATATTGTTCAAGTGTTTGGGCTTGGGACTGTTTGAGAATACCACCGTATCCAAGTTCGGAGGCATCGGTCTCAATAATTTTGAAAAGGTTTGGGTTAGCCAAGGTCAGACATGGGATGGACTGGACTTGGGCTTTGATATATTTGACGACATCCGTATGGGCTTGAGTCCATGGTTTTGGGCTCTTTTTGAGTCTGTCGTGTAAAGGTTTGGCAATCTGGTTTAAATTTGGGCAGAAGTCTAAGACATAGTTTAGGCTTCCTAAAAACCTTTGGAGTTGGGTTTTGTCTAGGATTTGGTCAGGAAGCTTAGTCGCAAATTCAATGGACCTCTCAATGGGCCTAATGCTACCTGACTCGATGAAATGTCCTAAGAATCTAATCCTAGTTTGGGCCAATGCAATTTTTGGTTTAGAGACTACTAGTCCACTTCGCCTGGCGACACTAAGGAAAATCCTAAGGTGTCTAAAATGCTGATCCAAGCTATTTGAGTATACTAGTACGTCGTCTATGTATACTAAACAAAAGTTTGAATACGGATTAAAGATCTCATTCATAATTCTTTGGAATTCGAAAGGAGAATTTTTTAATCCAAATGGCATTACGTTCCATTCAAATTGTCCGAAAGGAACAGTAAAGGCTGTTTTGTATCGGTCTTCTGGTTTAATTTGAATTTGCCAAAAACCCGATTTTAAATCAAAATTTGAAAAGATTATTGCTGAATAAAGTCTTTGAAGCAAATCTTTTTTATTTGGGATAGGGTACCTTATCCATTTGAGAGCATCATTTAAGGGTTTATAATTGATTACTAACCTAGGTGATCCTCTTTCAATTTCAAAATTTTTATTGACATAAAATGTCGCACACGACCAGGGTGATCTAGACTTAGAAATTAATCCTTTTGATTCTAAATCTTCTATCTCCTATTTGCAGTGGTCAATTAATTCTGAATTCATTTGAATGGGTCTAGCTTTTGTTGGTATTTGTCTCTCATTAAAAGTGTCTTCGTATGGGAGATCTACCATATGGTTTTTTCTAGACCAGAAAGCGTTTGGAAGGTCAGAGCAAATCTCTTTTTCGATTTGATTCCTAATTTGGTCAATCTTATCCTTAATCAGTTTAGTCTCTAATTGGTTTTGGATTCGAGATAAATTGACATTTTGTTTTAAGAAATCAAGATCATTTTGTTTTCCTTTGATTAAGAGATTAATTTAATCTTCATAGATTAAGTTTGCCTTTAACAGATTTAGGTTTCGAGTCCTAGGGATTTCTAAAAAGGATAAAGTATTTTTTGTTCCTTTTGATTTGAAAGAAATTCCTGACAAACCTACTTTGTAAGGTGTGATTAAATTAATGAAAGGCGTTTCTAAGATAACTGATTGACTAATGTCTAGGGTTATCAGATAAGTTGATTTTATTTGCAAGTTATTACAAATTAAATCTGCCTCACATTTATATATAATTTTGAGTCTGGAGCTGTTCGCTGCAGACAATTTTTCTTTGGTTTTTGAGAGGAATCTTCTGGGTATGATTCCCTCTTTGATGTAGTTTAAGTCGGCACCGGTATCAAATAGTGCGACTGTATTGATTTGGGAGTCATCATCTAACCTAAGGGTTATACGGATGATGTATTTGCGTGAAGTAATTTCTTTTAACATATGAAGAAATTCTACTGAAACTAATTTTTTTAGACTTTGCTCGTCTTCAGATTTCTCATGTTCACTTGATTCTGAAGATAGATTTTGAATTTGGTTAGACAGAATCATTTGTATGGTTTGGCTTTCCGAATCTTGTTTTTGTTTTAATGATTTTAATTCCCTTTTTACTTCTTTGATTTCCTGTTGTAATTTAGAAGTATTTGGAATTAAATTCTTCTCTCTGTGTTGTTTATTGAGAATTTTTGTTAGGTCATAACTGTTTGTTGGTTTCTTTGGAAGGATTGACCTTACAGTGTTTGATGGTTCTTCAGGTTCAATTGTATCCATTAATTTTTCTAAGTATTCTTTTTGTTTTAATGGATCCGGTATTGATTGAACTATGTCTAAAACCATTTTTTGTTCTTTGGTCAAAACATTTATTTGTTTTTCGAGTGCCTCTTCTTCTGGGTCAAAAGGGCAGGAAGAAGAAGAAGATGATTATGTTATGAGTTCATCTAATTCTGGGTTTCCATTGTCATCCTCAGAGGATACTAGGAGGTTTTGAATTTTGTTCCTAGTTTCATCATTTAAGTCTGATTCTCGAATTTGACTGTTTGTTTTGCAGAATCTTTTAGTATGTCCCATTTTTCCACATTTAAAACATTTGTAATTTTGAAACCTATCATGAGGTAGGAGCTATTTGTTTTCTACCTTTAGGTTTTGATTTCTAGTAATATGGGATTTGTTTTTGTTGCTGCGGAGCAGGCAAATATTTTTGTTTTGACTTTTTGTGGTAACTGGTTTTACAATTTCCAGGGTATTTGTTTAATTTACTTGATGTGCCTAGGATATCGAATTGTTTACAATATGATCCCAGTTCCTGTTTTGTTTTCTTTAATTCCCATTTGAGTTGTTTTTGAAGCTTTAAGTCTTGACAGATTCTTAAACCTTCTTTTTGGGTAAAACTAATAAGTTCACCGTAGGTAAATTTGTTATAGGGAATTTAGTTTCCATGGGCATCTTTGATTTTATTCCTAACCTTTTCTCCTAAAATGGGAGGTAAACCGGCTAAGAATTTCTCTTTCCAAAATGGTTAATTTGAGTCTTCCCTAAGCATGACTCTTGTTAGGAAAGTATTTTTGTACCATTGGAAATCGCTAAGTCTTTTGCACCTAAGGTTTGACAGAAGCTCTGTGTTTTTGTCCTTAAGGTGTGAAGGGTCTCCTATGAAATGTAGAGAGATTGCTAGTATGAGGGATGCAACAGCATCAGACATCGGCTCACCATTATCTAAGATGATTTCTTCGTTTTCATCTACTTTGATGGCTTCCATTATGTCTATTTGTTCATTTGAGGTTAAATGAAAATCCCACCATCCTTTTAATTATCCTGAGAACCCTGCTATCAGGAGTTCCTCTATGGTTTTGTTGGATGCGTTCATTTGGGCTTTATAAGCATTTGCAGCCATAGTCATTTGTTGTAATAGGCCTAGAATTTGATACTCTAACAGTCCATCAAAATTCCATTCGTATAACGAGTTGGCTTTATAGTTGGGTTGAACTAATTTGTTGGGCCTAATCTCAAGACTAAGGTATGGCATTGTTTGTCTAGGTATTATTGTCCTAGAGGACATTGGGTCACCTAAACGGGCTACTACAGGAGTTTCAGACTCTTGGGCCTCTTCAGATTCCGTTTGGTTCATTTGGTTTACCATGTTAATTTGGGTTTTTTGTTCAGGTGTGTCAGGGACCTGATTCTGGTTTTGGCTGGATGAAGTTGAGGGAGCAATTAAGCTTATTTTTTCTTTAATTGCATTTAAGAATTCATCCTTTTGGTTTTGAACTTCCTTTTGACTGGATTTTGATAATTCAAAGGGTTTGAACACGGGCATCTTATTCGGTTCAGTTTGTTTATTTTTTGAAACAGTTTGGATTGCCAAGAGTATTGTTTTTTTAATTTGTTTATCCAGTTTTACTAATTGGGTGCCAATGGTGTTCAGATGAATGTTTGTGAAATTGTTTTGCAACACAATGTTTTTAGTGTTTTCTAATTCATCATATTTTGGCATTCTAAGGGGTTTCAATTCTGAGGTGTTATGCCCTACAGTCATTTGGACATTTTGCAGAGGAGGGTGCTCTGTTTCCACTATTCCTCTTTTTGTTTTCCATGTTTTTGTTTTTGGTCTACTGGTTATGGGTTTTGCAGATTTGAATGGTGAATTATTTAACCTTTTTGGGTCAATACCATTATTCTGTAGTTTAATTTCTAACCAGTCAAAAAACATGATTTGACATTTGTTATCAGCTATGAATTTGTAGAAATCTTCTTGGAGACTACGACTTTGTTTTGCCAGATTTTTAATAAACCAATTTCTTTTATCGGTGTTTTTATCTGAGTAAAAGTCGGCTTTAAAGAATTATTTATTAATAACAAATTCCTTATCAAGGACGTTTAGCTGATTATCTGTTATGTCAGATATTCCAGGAGAATGAGGAGGTGATTCGATTTCGTTATCACTAGTTTGTTCCATTTCTTCCTGTTTTTTGTAGTTTGCTTTTGGAATTCTAGTTTGGTAATTTGCAGTCCTAAACGAATGTCTAGGGGTTTCGTCTATAGAATTCCTATTCTTTTGAGTTTTGTCTTCCAGATTAATAACTTTGGGAAGGTTCGAGACATTTCCTAAGCTAATAGTGGAAGAGGTCGAGGCATCATCCTTAATTCTAAGGCTTGTATTCCTCCTAAAACTAAGTTTGACAGATCCATCATCGAATTGGATTATTCGACTTAAGTTTATAATTGGTTTCGGGATCTCAATTTTTGGTTTTTCTTCCTGGGGAGGTTGAGCTTTTTCTAAGGTCCATTCCTTAGAGAGTTCTACTTCATTCCATTTTATTGTTTTGGGAATGACAGTGTTTGATCTTGATTCGTCAGTTTGCAAGATTAAAGTTTCACCTTGTGCTAAAAGCTGTTTTCGCTACTTTGTAATGTATCCTATAGATTACTGCTACAGGTACAGATCCTTCTAACATTTGATATCCATGCGTTTTAATTTGAAGTGTTAAAGCATGCAAGATATTAGGATCAGAAAGCGAATAAGCAAAGTTTGGAAAGCAATTAAAAAATATCGGACCAAAACAAAGACTTGATTCTACAGTTCCTATTAGGGAATCCGTAAAGTCCATCATCCTAGCGTCTCTAAGTACAGCTAAGATAGAAGTGTTCAGGCCTTCTCTAGTCAGAGATTTGAATCCTACTTGGACTAATCCTAAGTGGATGTAATTGAATCCTTTTTTGATATGTTTGGTTAAGGACTTCTTTGATAAGAGTTGTATCGATTCTAAAGGTTTGCTAATTTGAAGGTCACGTTCTTCCGTTTTGATGATATAGTTTGTCGGTAGAATATGCTAGTTTGAGGTTCTATAAACCATTTCCTTTTGAATTTTTGGAAGTTTGCAAATATCTATGGATCCTTCAAAGTTTTCAAATTCATATTCCTCAGTTTGTCTGTTTGAGTCTCTAGGTCCTAAGTCATACCTAGAACCAGAACTAGAAGAACTAGATGATCGAAATAAATGCATGTCCCTATCCTATTTGTATGTAAACGGCTTTCACCCCCCTATAACTTAGCAACGATCTGCCTTGCCTAACCTCGGGACTTACAGGACTTACCGGCTAACAGGAAATAGGAGCTTACCTCACGGCCTACATACAAATAAAAAATGACCAGATACACTTACCCCTCTCAAGAACTAATCCCGCTAGGCTCTGATATATATATATCACACACTGAAGTATCTAAGTCTAAATCCCATAAAATTGTCATGACACTTCATATGAATATTCATCATTTCTAATTTCTAATAGTTATTCTCTAATCCATAAAGATGGAATCATAATATTAACATCTCAAGATGACTCATCCCAAATTTGCTATTAAACATTTATGAACCCCAAAATAACGATAATATTCCTATGAATTACTCAAATTATTATTGTCATAATTTAAGTCTCCTAACACGTAAATTACCAAAACCTCCTTAATATCCCATAATGACCAAGTTACCCTTTTAGCACAATTACTACCTTTATTTTATAAAAACTTATACCTTCCATACATAATATTTTTCCAAGTCCTCAATGGTCATCATACCTCATGTGAGACCTTAAGGTCATTTACCATAACTCATTCAGCATATATTCATACCATAAGACATAATTTCATAATTATGACATTATCATCATTCAATTCATATCCTATTAAGTTATATTTTCAATATGACATTCACATTCACCTAAATTGTACCATGACTTAAGATAATTATAATTTTCACAAATATGACAATTACATAATAAATATAATAAAATATATTTAAAGTGTTATATTATAATTATCAATATATATATATATATAAAGTATGATATAAAAAAAATATTATATGAAAAAAATAATATCACAAAAAATAAAAATATACAAAAAAAATATATATAACATAAAATGAAAAAAAATGATATCAAAAAAAAGATATAATATCAAAAAAAATATATATATCATGAAAAAAAAACAAATAAGATACATTATTCAATAATAATCAATGCATAAGATGCATCACTATAAGCACATAAATATGGTACTTGAACTCTTAACAACATAACATGCTTACATCACAATATAATATATATACATAGCAGGCTCTGAAAAAAAATTTATTGCAAGCAATTATCAAAAGTCCTAAGCACCTAATAGACTTAACACTCGGGCTCTAAGCACTTAAAATCCTAGTCTAAGCTATGGAAAACCACCTAAGAAAGATAACAAAATTATGGTTAGGCTCGAAGACTTAAATCAAAAGAAAAATCAAGGTAAAGAGTGTAAAAGTATGTATAATTGTAGTCCAATGAGAGATTGAGATGTGTGGATGTGTAGAGGAATGTGTGGTGGAGCTATGGTAGAAGTTTGGTGGTGTTTGGTTGAGGTTTGGAGGTAAAAATAGGGATACACGACTAAAGGAATGGGGTTGAATGGTTGTGCAGCAGGTGATGCAGCTTCTGGTAGAGAGAAAATAAAATGCACAGCCAGGCGGTGTGAAATTGTACAACCATGTAGAATCAGGCGGAGAGGAAAATTGTTGCATGATCAGATGGTGTAGGGATTGCATGGCTATGCATTAGGGGTTTTAAACATTGCACATTCGTGCACACTGCAACGCTACAACACACGAGAGGGAGAAGGAGTGACAAGAGGCAGCGGTCAGCGGAAATGGCCGGCGAAGACGGGGGGAAGGTTGGGGAGACTTTGGTGGTCGATCAACTGGCCAAAGGAAAGTGAGTGGTGGTGCATGGTGGTGCATGGTGGAGGAAGATGGTGGTGCGAAAGCCAAAACATGGAAAGGAAGGAGGAGGAGGAGGAGGAGGAGGAGGAGAAGAAGAAGAAGAAGAAGAAGAAGAAGAAGAAGAAGAAGAAGAAGAAGAAGAAGAAGAAGAAGGGTGAGGGAGCTCGATAATGGCTCTTTGGCATAAAATATCAGTAGAGTGAGGTAAAACCAAAGAGAAGTAGGAATAGTGTGAGGGATGTGTGTGTGTGTGTGTGTGTGTGTGTGTGTGTGTGAGTGTGCATGTGTACTGTATGGTATGGTTCAGGGAAGGAAGAAAAGGAATAGGGGTGGAGTGCGATGGGGAGGATGGTGATGGTGAAGCTGCAAGTTGATGATGATGGTGATGGTTGTAGAGAATGTCTATGGCAGGGTAAAAGCTGCATGGTGAGGATGGTTATGGTTGATGGAAGTGTTGCGTAAAGGTGAAAGGATAAGAGGATGCAAGGTGATGGGGTAGTGCGTAGGGTGTAGGTCTGCAAGGATGGGAGAAGGAAAAGAATAAGGCAGAAGGTGATGGGTGATGGATGAGGGTGCAGAAAGGTGATGGGTGATGGTGCAATTGGAAAGTGCAAGTGGGCGTGCAAATGGAGGTACAAGAGATGCAGCAAAGGGGTTGGTAGGAGAAGGAGGAGAAGGAAAGAAAAGAAAAGGAAAAAAGAAAAAGAAAAAGAAAAGAGAAAAGGTTGAGGGAATTAGTTTAGGGTGATTTAGATTAGTTAAAGGTGATTAGGATTAGCAAAAGTTTTAGTAGATTTGATTTTGGTTTACGAATTACGGTTTATCAAAGTTAAGGTTTTCGAAATCAATTAAACTTTTAGGATTAAGTTTAGGTTAAATTTAATATAGGATTTATTAGGATTAGAATTATATTAGAGCACTAATGATGCGGGATTAGGTTAAGTAAATTTTCGGGGTATTACAGGAATACTTACAATCTTTCCAGTGGCCCTTATGTAGATATGTTTCTAACATACATTTTACTTGTCAGGCATAACTGTGTTCTTATCTCTTATAATAATTGGAAGCAAGTTCCAAAGGGTCACAAAGAGCATATTTGGTAGGAAGTCATGATAAATATGTTGTTTTACTTAATCATTTTTATATTTCAAATGTTATTAATTATAATACATTAACATCTATATACATCTATATGTGTTATTTTGCAGAGAGTCTTTAATGTCTTAGACACTAGAAAGAAATGGCTTCTTAGACATTATGGTGAGTGCCTAAGAACATTTAGGCCATACTTGGCTAGTAAAAAAATATATAAAAAGAGGGGTATCTCTATATGCAGAACCCGCCCAAACATTATGGTTTCATTTATCAAGAAAGTTGGAACTAATTTATTGCATATCGTCTTTCAAAGGATTTTAAAGTATTTGTTAGATGACAATTAAAATTTTGATTATGAACATTTCATTAATATTTAAATAACCATGTGCTTTTTTTTTGCTTGTAACATAGGAAAAAAGTGCCAAAAATAAAGAATTTGCTAAGAAGAATAAATACAAGCATAATATGGCTATGTAGGCCTTAAAGAGGAGTTGGTATGAGATTTTGATTTATCTATTTATATGTGAAATTATAATGTTATAATAATATTCTTGATGAAAGATTAATTTTTAATTTACAGCTCATAGCCCAAGACTTGGATTCATGTACCTTATCTATCAATATTGGTACATTATGGAAGAAGGCTAGAGCAACAAAAGATAGATATCTTAATGAAGATGTAGATGTTGCTGCCAAAAAATTTATAAGTTTGTAGATATCTCGAACCCTACTTAGTTTTCTTTTAGAATAATATTATATTATGTTTATTCTTATAAACTAAATTCAGATATATTGCATACATTACAGGACAAACTTGAAACGTCAGATTCTGCAGAGGGGGTGGACTAATATAACATTATATCCCCAGGATTCAGGAATTATAAAATACTCTAGAAGACTCAGGGGTCTTGAATTAATTGTTACGAGAAAAAGAATGTGTAGTCGATATCGTGGTTCTCGTAGCACTAGTAAGCAAGTGGCTATCCTCACCCACAAATTAAACATAGCATTTGAACAAATGGCAACAATGAATCAAGAGTTATCATTTATCAAATCTCAAGGGTATAAGCCATCTGATTCAGTTGATCATGATCAACTTCACTTACCCAATGTAAATAGCATTAGAGACAGTTGCGAAGCTGATGCACATCTTTCTTCTCTTTTTGAGGTAAGTATTATAAACTATGAATTTTTATTAAATGTATTCGAATTCATAAATAATTAAGAATATTTTAGGGTCTGCATAAATGTGACTTGTTAGCAAATGACCTTTCAACTCTTTTGGCGAAATGAAAAGTATGTATCAATCATAGTACCTAAACACAAACAGTCCATAGGTATAACTTGGCCTTAAATATAAGACCAATAAGTATTGACACTCCAATCATTGGTAATGTGCCCTTGCCTTATTATAAAGAAGGCAATGAGGTAGCCCTAGTGCTAGGAGCTCATGGAAGATTTATGCCTTGGCATGTGGATCAGATACGTCTCACTACTAAAGAGGTAATGGGATTCGACATCATTATTAGACCTTATTTGTTACTTACATTGTTTATACATTTTTCATATATATATGCTCAATACATATTTTGTTTATTATTATGAAATAAGGAATCAAAAAAGAACTATGCTCTCAGGAGTAAAATGAATAGAGGTACTAGTAGAATGTGCAACACAAAAGAGGGTGCTACTGAAGGAAAAGGAGATAAAATAGAAAAATCAATTACCCCATAAAAGATTCCATCTTCAGAGAAGAGCCAACCTCCATCAGTAGTGGCTTTATTATATTTCTATGCCCAAAACTACCTTAATGACAATTATATTTTTATTGATTGTCCACCTGAATATGTTGAGAGGGACAATGCTACTTATATGGTATCGGCAGTTGACATAAGTGATATTTATAAACAGGAATGGATATCAACCACGAGTGTTATCGTCTATGTTACGTAAGTATTATTTCATATTTTAGATTTTAGTACTTCTTCTTGAATTGGAATTTTTATGACTTATTATATGAGTTATCAATTATTAACAAATATGCATTATTGTTGGTTTCCATAGGTTGGTAGCTAGTCATGTTGCGGTGAAGGGAATGTTATCCTCTATTATGTTTGTTTGCCCATACTACATAGCTAACGGTACTACAATAAGAGAGGATAGGTACATAAACTATTTAGCATATTGCATTTTGATTAAGGGATACAATAAGCTTTATCTCATTCCTCCCCTGACAAATGAACACTGGGTTTTATACGCAATCGGACCTAATTATAATAAAGTCTATGTTTTTTATTTCCTTTGAACATATGACATGCCTTTTGACAACACATGTCGTGGTGGGAAAGAATTTGTTAATACGTTAGTATACTTTTTAATTCTTACTTCATTAGCTTATTTATGCATATATTGTACTTTAATTATTTTAGGTATATATAGTTATAATATTGTGTATCCAACTCTATTTATTATGGCACTACGGACGGAGTATCAGAGGAGAGGTGGGAATGCGAAGAGTCTTGAATATGAGCTTGTAATGGTAAGTCAGAAGATAAATATTTTGTATTTTATTTTAATTCAAATTAATATCTAATAATTAGATAGCTAATTGAATTCATTTGACAATATCCACAACATTAAAATGGCGATGATTATGGTTACTATGTATGTAGAGCTATGGATCTGATAGTCAAAAATAGATCGGTCAACATAGATTTAAGCCATGTATGTTTTTTTTCATATTTTTTTATTAATGAATCATGACATATATATTTGGAAATTGACTTAAATACTAACTAAATAATAGAAACTTGTGAATTTGTAGTTTTCACCGGTGGTAATGCACGAGGCCAGAAATATAATGATGATGAAATTTATGAAGTTAGAGACTAATGGATCAAGCACGTGCATTCATACATTCAGTATTAGGGATCTACATTCTATATTCATGTTCAAGTTTATATTTCATCTACGTCTTTTGGTCATTTAGGTTATGATCTACGAACTTTTAACTTTGGAGTGTAGAGCTACCATATTGTGGTACACCTAATAATTTTGGTTCTTGGGTATGCTCAATGTATTGAGACATATCAATTACAGATTGATTGTAAATATGTAGTATCATTTGGGAAGAAGACATGCATGTATAAATGAATTGATTTTTTTTTTCATTGCAGATTTGATAAATATTTGAACATATACATATATATGTGGACTAGAATAAAATAGCAAAAATATTATTAAAAAAAACTTTTGATAACGGTTCTTACTTAAAAACTGTTATTAAAATTTAGCATTTGATCTCAATTAGAGTTTAATAAATGCATAATCAATGATCAAAACTCTAAATTGAGTGTGTTTTAATAATGGTTTTAACTCAAAACGGTCATTAAGAGATCCAATTAATGTGTAATCAATGATTAAAACCCTAAATCAAGTGTATTTTAACAAGGTTTTAATTCAAAACCGTTATTAAAAGAATTATTTAATGCTTATTTAATACGTATTAGGATTTAATAAATGTGTAATTAATTATTAAAACCCTAATTCGTTGACATTTTAACAATGGTTTTTGGATAAACCATTATTAAAATATTATTTCTAACAACACTTGTGACTTACAAACTCACGGTTTTTATATAAAAACCATTATTAAATATCAAAATTATCCCAATATTAGTGATTTTTTGTATATTTTTTATAACGGTTATAAACCGTTACTAAAATTTTAATAACGGGCGATTCAATAATAGTTTAAAACTGTTATTAAAATTATAAAATAATCGTTATTAAAATCTCTTTCTGGAGTGGTACACCATCATATTTAAAGAAAATATAATATGACTAGATAAGAGATTAAGAGGGAAAAAACAAATAAAGTAAAGAAAGAGCAAGAGAGAAGGTCGGTTTTCTACGGCTCGAGAGGAAATGTTGAAGGCTTCAAATACTTGGGCAATCTTCAATCAAAAGGAAGGAGAGAGAGAGAGAGATCAAAAAGGCACCAATGGTTAAATAAGTGAAGAACAAAGCAAGAATGGCATAAAGATGGGGAGTGGTTTCCAAATCAACAAGGGAGGGAGGAGAGGCCGGCAATAGATGATCCTAATTTTACTTTTTCAACACTCGAATGAAAGGTTGATTAAGGGAGACAAGGGCATGTAAATTTAAAATTATAAAATTCATTGTTGCTTTTATTAATTATAGAATTAAATAATTTGGTTATACTATCATCTATCTAAAAGTATCTTATGAGTCTTAAAAGTATCTAAAAGTGCTTTCATCCTAGTCAGAGAGCCATTTGTAAAGTCTTATTCACAACAAGCGATTGCTCTCAACAACAGCTTCCCTGTCGTCTCCCCAGAAAATAAGACTTTCTCATGCCCTGATTTTGTCTTGTACAAGCGACCTTTGAACTGATTATTTGAAATTTCCTAATTCACACAAAACAAGTTTCGGTCACGGGTTTCGTGCGTTTAACTCGCTCAAGTTCGGCAAAAAGCCACTATGAATACACTATTTTTCAGCTACAGCCATCGAAATGCTTGTCGTATGCGTACGGGTTTCTAATATTATATGCTAATATGAAATAGCTTCAATACCGAAAGTCAAACGTACCGACCTTTAAAATTGTTGGTACTTATGAGCGACTCTCATGAGATCCCCCAACCATTCGAATCAGCGGCTGTGTACGTACTCCGTTTTATTATTATTATTAATTATTTTTTTTTCCAATTTTACGCAGCCGAGTTCCCTTTATTTTATTTCCGCGCTTGGTTTACGTATTCTTTAGCTTGATTTGCTCAGGAAGGAAAGGCAAGCCGATACTGGGTGTCTGCTGTACCGGTGGTCTCTGATTAGCTTTGGTGAAATCTGTTCAATTGTTTAATTTGATTAGTTCCTTACTTTGCAAGGTAGACCTGTCTTTTGTCCACTTCATACTACTGTCCCATGTTTATTTATTTATGTTTTATTTTTCGTTTTCCTGGTAAATGATTTATAAGAATTGGGTTCTTAAAATAAAAATTTTCCGATAATTACCTTATCTAAATAAAATTTTATACGATCTGTCATATAGTGTCCGGTTGATTGTGTATTTTGTTGATTTATCTATTTGCTACCCATCTGCAACGTATTCTTAAATTAAAATGCCCAATAAAATTTGATGTTTCTAACAGAACATTAATTATTACCTCAACTTCCCTGGCCATGTAGTATTTAGGCTCGGGCACGACGTAACGAGTGACTGAGGTTTTATAATAAGGGCATAACCATTTAAAAAAAATGTAAATTAAACGCTAACTATTTTTATGTTTTTTCATGTATCTTTTTTACAATTGATTTTCACATATAAAATTTATTCTTTAAAAAAAAGAAAAACTCATTATATCATGAACAAATAATAAATATACATATGAACTTTTTAACGAGTGTTTATATAACTATTTGTTAGCGGTAACTATTTTTTTTTAACTATTTTTATTAAATTTACCCTTTTAACAATATAAAATACTTATAAGCATGCATTAAACATTGTTAATACTAGTAAAAGGAAAATAAGCATTTATTGTCACCAACCAATATGTATTGTAAATATTACCCAGTGTCAAGGAGACCTCATAATAAACCAATGTAACTACCGTATATTTGCAAAGGACATGGATGGAGGAGTGTGTATTATAGGCACACAAGAGAGATGAACTCATGTTTTATGGTGCAAGATTTGACTAAGTTTGGTTAACTAAATACCCTCATTAAGAAAGAAAGTGAATTCCAGTTTTAATGTGTTTATTTATACAATATTTGTATAAATATATTGAGGCTCAAAAGTATTCTAAAATTGGAAGTTTGGTGTCATATAGTAGAGAGTGCGAATTAAATTTTACATGATTTCAATGAATGCTTTTCATGATGTTCACTACGAAATGGGTGCACCTTTTTTTGTTTATTTTTTAATATAAAATTATCTTTAATTGTAGCAATTAAAAAAATAAAATATTGGTGTAGGTGTAGCAGACATATAATTTAAACTCTTTTGTTGTCCATTATAATATTGGTAAGGTTTTATAACAGAGATTGAGAGAGTTTACCTTTATTTAGGTAGATCACAAATAATAAAATAAAATAAAAACTATAAATATAACAAAAAATAAATAATAAGAAAAACACAATAATGGGGGGCTTTAAAAATAGAAATTCATAAAAAAATAAAGGAATTTATAAAAATAATAAATAAATGCAAATATAATGAATGTGCTAGGAAAATCAAAATCTACCACTAGACTATATCAAAATATAATAATAAGTTTTAAGTCATCTTTTAATCACAAGAAATGGACTGACCAAGTTGCAAGCAAAAAACAAATCTATACACCTTATATTTCTTTTCTGAAATAATTAATACAACAAAGCGCTAATATTAAATCCTATTAAATGCAAGTAGTATAGTTGCAACAAGCATCTCCTATATTTAAGTAGATTTAAAGCATTAAGCACAAGTAGAAGGATATCACTCTAAGTACCCAAACGAATACCTCAAACGTGTCTAGTTATGTCCCTCTCCTTTAACTCACACGTATCTAAAAGTTTCACTACTCTAATTAGAATCATAAAACTATTAAGTGAATTATTATCTTACCTAACTGCAATTTTTGCATATTAATTATAGCATATTTATATAGTTACCGAGCAAGCATACAATCCTCCATATTGTCACTATAAGGAAGCTAGAATGAGGCACACACTATGTAAATCATACTTGATAGAATCACATATATATAAATGATAGCAATTAAAGTAGAGTTAAAGAACAATCTCATGAAACAAAGAAAATTAATATTATATCTCAAACTATAATATAGCATTTCAATATATTCCCCAACAATAAATATTTAGCCACCTATAATAGATAAATAAATTACATAAAAATATATACTAAAAATATATATTAGAAATAGAGAAATAAATAACCTAAAGTAAATATAAATGAAAATTCAGTTATTTATTCGAATGAAAAATTACTTAATATCATCTTAAATAAATTTTTGTGGATCTCTTTTCTTCTATTGGACACATCGGCTTCTCTCTCTTTTCTCTCTTTCTCACGTGTTTCTCCTAGCCTAATGTCATCATTCCTTTTTTTTTTCTCTCTTTTTTACGCCATCCTTTCTGCACCCATCTCCTTTTTGTCTCGTCTATCTCCCCCCTCTCTCCCTTCTATGCCTCACCTTCTCATCATTCCCTTCTATCAAAGCTGACCACTCTATGGTTAGAACTCGACCCTCTTGTGGTGACACTCAAATGATTGATGGCTCAGCTAACTTTAAGCTTAGAACTGAATAGCTACACCCCCCAATTATTGTGACAAGGATGATTTCAATCACAAAAATGATAAATAAACTACCTCGGCAACTCATGACATCTAATATAACCATCTGACTAACTCATCTTCTGAAACCCTAAAGATAAACCTCCTCAAAACTACATTCTACCTCTAAAAACCCAATGTCTCTAGCTTCCTCTTACCAAGAATGGAAGCTTATTCTTGGACCATAGTAGTGGCGACACACACCCGTTCGTATAAAGTGGTTGGGTATTGGAAGCACACTAGACCTATCATCATATGGATGCTAAATTAGATTCCCTACTCATACTTGTAGACCGCTATCAACTCACTAGCCACTATACTAGGTGCTAACATCAGTAGCTTTGTGAATCAGTTGTAGTATTATCAAATTATCATGCCTCCTTCATTAAATTGTATTAACTCCTTTAACTTGTCCTTCTTGAGACTCTCCAAACTTGGTGTTTATCGCCATTTGATGTCCACCAAGAGCATCATTATTCTCATTTTACACCATTCTCAATTTAAGTTCATGCGAGTATGGGAACCCCACTATTATAGCCAGTGGACTGGAAAACACCCAGGACATAATGCACCTGGCAACTATTATTCATCGGTGGAACGGTCTCTAGGGCACAATGTCACGCACCGACTCTTCACCAAGTCTAGTTACGTGCGGCCTTAGTCTTTTCTCACTCCTTGAGAGACTAAGTTAGCCTTCCTCCTTCAAGTGTATTTAACACTTAGGCTAGAGACGCCTCTTATACCACCACACCAAACCTTCACACAAGAACTCAAGAGAGAACTTTTACAGAGAGAAAGGGAGATTGTATTTAGAGAGATAAGCTCTAAAGATAAAACTCTTGTTGGATGATCTCAAATGTCTCTACCCTCCCCTCTATTTATAGAAGAGGATCCACCCCTTCACCTCCCCCGGGAAGATTCTAGATACGGGCCTAATGGATTTCTCTAGAATGGCCCAATAAGCCCATTAGAGGTTCTAGAATAGTCCATTAGGGTTTCTAGAGTCTCCTTTAGGTTTTCTAGAATTATCCATACATCTCTACATAAATAGAAAAGGATCTAGAGACATTCCCCTCTGGAACCTTCTAGAACAATCCAGGAGAGTGTAGAACCCTATACATCTCTCCATACTTATCTAGATTACAAGGATGTTCTAGACTATTCCGAGACTGGTAGAACCTCGATGGCAACCTTTCGAAGCGGTCCATAACAACAAGGTACCTGGCCATTATTATCGCTGGTGGATTGGTCTGGCCTCAACTCTCATGGTGTTTCACTATAAGTAATTATTATTTTTCCCATAGCTTATTATCATTAGGTTTGGTTTAATGAGCTCAGGATCCCACACTATTATAGCCAGTGGATCAAAAACATCAAGGCAAAATGCACCTGGCCACTCTTATTTTCCAGTGGAACGGTCTCTAGGACATAAGACACCTGGCCACTATTATTTTCGGTGGACCGGTATGGGCCTGGCGCAATAATCTTTCTCATTAAATGTTTGGTGTCTTATTTGTGTCTTATTCAGCAGATATTTTCATATTCTACATGCATGTCCAATAGACTTCCCACTTCCACACCCCATTCATACCTAATCTCCTAAAAAGCCCCATCCCATATCTTGGGACTTCTACACCTCCCAAAACATCCCGACATCCTTTCCCCTCTTTTCCTTACTTACTATGATAGGCTAAACTCTTATGTATGTGGGTCGAGGACCACTATCCCATATCTCTAGTTTAACTTACCATCACCCTTTAGGTTTTTCCCTCGAAAACCCTAATCTGGCATATATGGCCTAACATCTTTCTATCGTACAAGGCCCATGTTCCCTTTGATCCCAACTCATCACCCCACTTTGTCCGCACCCAACATCCTAACTTTGCATCCCATTCAGCACGCATGATCACAAAACTCTAGTTGGCTACCCCAAACCCTAGCACCTCTCCTTTCTCGTATGTCGCCCCCCTCATCACCCTCACTCACCATTTCCCTTTTTACATGACACACATTTACCCCTCCATGTGACACCCTTCCATTCTCATCCTACACTCAAACCTCTTTCATTAACTCTCCTTTCCACACACTTTCCCACTTAGGGTTTTTCTCACAAACCCTATCCAAGTCCCCCATACATTCTTATACCAACCTATGTACTATTTTTCATATATGGACTCTAATCACCACAACTACTCTTCTCTCACCTTACTTAACCCTCGAGTTAACTTTTTCTATACAAAATTCATCCCCATGTAGAGATTAACCACCCCATTCAAACCTTACACTCCACATGCATAATTTATCCCATCCTTTTATTTTATTCATATTATTCTTTTATTTATCCACCTATAAGTCATAAGAGGCTTAGGCCTTTCTCACTTCCCTCTTACCATTCCACTCACTTTACTTCTATCATTTTCACACAACCTCTTCTTAATACTTAGGGGCTCTAAGTATACATGTCAAATAGGGCAACAATACAAAAGCACAACACAAGTACAAGTCATATGTCTATATCATACATGCCATCAAAACATACACAATTTACCTTAACTCCGTGCTTAGTAAGTTGTGCTACAAGTGCATAGTGCATAACTACATAAGATACATACACATAACCACACACATTAACACATAATACATACAATGAGCCTTAACTACATCTTACCTAAAATGACATCGGGCTTGGAGCATGCTTCCTATGCCTCCTTAGGGGTCGGACTTGGTTTACTTATAAGAGGAAAATACTAGGGTTAACTTCCCTCTTAATCCTGTCATTAGCCCTTAATTGATTTTTAGTAAGAACTAGTATTTGTGATTATAACAATAATAGTCTAAGTAGTATTATTAAGGGTATTATCATTAAAGTGGCTAACAAATATATTAGTAGTAGTATTAACCAAAATAGGGTCATTATGATGATAATAATGATGATAATGGCAGAATAATAATATTAATAGTAATAGTAATAATAATAATAATAATAATAATAATAAGGCTAAAATAATAATTATATCAAAATAATTTATACTTAAGTACTAGAAAGGGTTAGGGCATAGCCTAAGTGAAGGTAGCAGCTAGAATGGCGACGGCAACGACTACGGCTAGAAGTGGTGATTGTTTTGGGAAAGGTTAAACCTTTAAGGTTGGAAGAGAGAGATGGAGGTGGTGGTTGTGAGGTTGTGGACTCCCTAGTCTAGGAGGGTTGCAATAGTGGTGGTGGCACAGTAGGGTGGCGGCGCAGGTGGTGGTGGCTTTGGTGGCCGAGGGTGGTGGAGAATGAGGGAGGGGGAAGGAGAGGGGTTGGGCCACACAGGCGAGGCCCAACTAGGGAGAAAGAAAAGAAAGAAAAGGAAGAAAAGGGGAAAAGGGAAAAAAGAAAAAGAAAAATAAGGCAGTTGGAGTATTTAAGGTCTTTATGGTCTTTTTGAAATATTTGGAAATAATGAAATTAGTAAAAATAAATAAATAAAATCCTTTTTATATGAATTTAGATTTTTTGGGTAATTCTTCCTAAATTCTATTTTAGTTAGCAAATTATCCTAATCTTCCCTAATTTAATCCTATATTATTTCCCTTTTTTGTCTCAATTACTCCCATTATTTTATTTAAAATATTATATTTAATTAATCACACAAATTAATTCTTATTTTATTTTAATTTTATAAATTAAGGTTTTGGGGTGTTACAAAGAAAGAGAAGGAGCTCGAAGGGAAGTATTTATAATCGAGGAAAGGAGCTAAGGGAGTAGGGAAGATGATAGGAGGCTCAGCATGAATGGCTGTAGGAAGAAGAGGAGGTGGTTGTAGGCACCATGGTAGGGTATTAGGCATGTATGGGGGTTCAGGGAGCAGAGGAGCATGCCAGCATGTATGACCTTGCATGGGCCGAGAAGGGAAAGGTGGGGAGGACGGGTGGCATACAAGGTGCAAGTGTAGGGGATGCAAATGGAAAGGAGAGATGGAAACGTGAAGGGGAAGGACCCAAGGAAAAAGAAAGGGAGAAAAATGAAAGAAGAAAAGAAAGGAAGAAAAAAAAATTGAAAGAAAAAGAAAAAGGGGAAACTGGCTTTGCCGCCCAGGGAAGGAAGTAAAAGAAAAGGAGGAAGGGCATGGGCTACCCAAGAGAGAAAAAGAAAGGAAATGAAAAAAGAAATTGATTCGGGGGAGTGGTGTATCCTAGGGGAAAATAAGAAGAGAAAAATAAATAAGGAAGGGAAAAAAATAAAAAGAAGGAAAAAGAAGAATATAGAAAAGGAAAGGGGGAAAAGGAAAAATTATGGGATTTAGGTTAAATATTAGAGTAAAATGTTGGCTTAATACCAATAATTAAATAAAATAAAAAATAATATAAATTTCCTATAAATTATTTTAGGCTCTTTAAATAAAATAAAAATCTTGGAATTATGTTAAATTAGTTCATTGATAATTGAAATTTTGGATTTTAAAATTTTGGTGTATTACATAAGGTGTAGAAACTTTACGTGTAACTCCATAATTGCATAGCAAAGCTTTAATTGTCTTGTTACAAATGTGTGATCCTCCATTACTAATGACCACTCTAGGCATACCAAACCTAAAAAAGATGTGAGATTCGAGGAAACATGTAACTACACAAGAATCATTAGTGCAGATGTTAATTGATTCCACCCATTTTGACATATAATCCACATCATGAAGAATATAAAGATAGCCCTTATGGAAATGGACCCATAAAATCAATAATCCGCACATCAAAAATTTTTACAACTATGATAGAGGTTAAGGGCATTTGATCATTAAAACTACCCGATCTTTGGCACCTATCGCATATAATGCAATAAGTGTTAGCATCTCTAAGTAGTTTAGGCTAATAGAAAAAAAAACTTCAAGAACCTTAAAGGCGGTAATTTTAGCACCAAAGTTTCCTCCATAATGTGAAGTATAATAGTGTGATAAAATATGCTCAAATTTAGAATAGATCACACATCTCCACTCTACCATCAGTACAAATTTCAACAAATAGGGGTCATCCCAAATATTGGTATGCCTCTTTTCTAATCTTAGTTCTCACATAGGTATCTTATGAGTAACAAGATAGTTCACAATATCAACAAACCATGTTGTACTTATCTATATCCCAAGAGTTGCTCATTTAGGAAATTTTCAATCAACGGTATGGTTTCACCATTTTGAATCATATATATCAAATGATCAATTACTACATTCTCGCTCCTTTTCTTATCCTTAATCTCCACATCAAACTCTTGTAGCAAGAGAACCCATCTTATCAATAGGGGATTTGATTCCTTTTTAGACAAAAAATACTTCAATGCTTCATTGTCTATAAAAATGATAACTTTAGTTTGAAGTAAATATGATCTAAATTTTTCTAGAGCAAATACCACTGCTGACAATTCTTTCTCGGTAGTGGAGTAATTTAACTGAGTGTAATTAAGAGTCCTTGAAGCATAATATATGACATATGGCTTTTTATCCTTTTCATTGTCCCAAGATTGCACCAATCACATACTCAAAGGCATCACACGTGATCTCAAATGGTAGGAACCAATCTGGAGGTAGCATCACTGGGGTTGTCATGAAGAGCTTTTTGAGTTCATAAAATTCTTGTTGACACTCCTTACTCCAATTGAAAGATACATCCTTCTACAAAAGGCGTGCCAATGGCTATGCAAAGCTAGAGAAGTCCTTTATAAATCGTCGATAGAAGCCTGCATGTTCGAGAAAAGAACGAACCACTCTCACACAAGTGGGAGAAGGTAAGTAGTGCACAACATCTATCTTAACTTTATCAATCTCTATCCCCTTAGATGAGACAATATGACCAAGTACAATTTCTTGTGTCACTATAAAATGACACTTTTTCCAGCTAAGTACAAGGTTAGTTTCTTCACATAGTTTTAAAATTAAAATTATCTTGTTAAGGCAATTAAAATTAGCTTGTTAAGGCAACAATCAAAAGGATCACCAAAGACACTAAAATCATCCATAAAAACCACAATAATCTTCTCAATGTAATTAGAGAAAATACTAACCATACACCTTTGGAATGCACCAGGGACATTGCATAGCCCAAAGGGCATGTGTTGATAAGAAAATGTGCCAAATGGGCATGTAAAGGTTATATTCTCTTGATCCTCCTATGCTAGATGAATTTAGTTGTAACTAGAGTACCCATAAAGGAAGCAATAATAGGAATGACTAGCCAACCTCTCAAGCATTTGATAAATGATAATGGGAAGTGGTATTTCCTTGTCGTGGAATTCAACTTCCTATAGTTAATGCATGCACAGTGCCTAGTCACTGTTCTTTATAGGATAAACTCATTCTCCTCGTTCTTCACTATAGTGACCCCCGACTTTTTAGGTACCACCTAAATAGGTGCCATCCATTTAGAATTTGAGATTGGGTAGATGATGCCGTAATCCAAAAATTTTATGATTTCCTTCTTTACTACTTCCATCATAGGAAGATTAAGCCTATGTTGAGGTTATCTAGTTGGTTTAGCTCCTTCTTCAAGAAGTATGTAGTGAACACACATGGTAGGAATTATCCCTTTGATGCCTGCTAACATCCATCCAATATCTATTTTGTGAGATTTAAAGACTTCCAATATCTTTATTTCTTGCTTATCTTTCAGCTTTGAAGGTATGATCACTAAAAGTGTCTCAATATCTCTTAAGTAGGCATACTTCTAGTGATACAGTAATGGCTTGAGCTCTAATGTAGGGGCCTTAATCATAGAAGGTATGAGCTTGTTAGTAGCTGAAGGAATCAAAAAAGAGAGAATCTATACGGCTATTGAGGGTTTGCTTCTATTTGTACCATGATATGCACAAGATATGGGTAAAGTATCATCTCTATATTCCCTAAAGGATTATCTTCCCCTTTATCATCTAGTTCTGAAAGCTTAAGACTTCTTCATCAAACTCCATAATAAGAGAATCAATATGAACGTCTATCTTTGTGTGAGCAATTCTCATGAAGGGCCTTCCTAAGATTAGAAACATTAGAATCAAGCTACTTTCATCTATAACCAAAACATAGAAGTCAGTCGAAAATATAAGTGTACCAAGCTACACAAGAACATCTTCTACAAGCCCCATGGGTAATGCATTAGAATGATAAACAAGTTGAATAATATTATTATCTTTCTTAAGCTCTCCTAAACCTAAAGATGCTTAAATATAATATGGAATGACATTAATAGATGCTCCTAGGTTAGTATAGCATTTTCAAACCTATTACTACCAATCAAAGATGGAACAATTAAGCTTTTAGGATATTTACACTTTGGAGGTAACTTCCTTTGTATGACAACTGACAATTTTTCACTCATCCTAACCACTTCCTTTTCCTACAATCTCTTTCATGTTGTGAATAAGTCCTTTAAGAAATTCACATATTTGGGAACTTTCTTAATAGCTTCTAGAAGTGGGATGTTGATTTGCACCTTTTTAAACGTATCCAATGTAGTTTAATCACTCTCATCCTTCTTTGATTTGGATAACTTACTAAGAAAAGGAATAACAAAAATAGGTTTAGTAATAAAAAATTATGGAATGGTTGAGGATTTACCATTTGAAGAACTCTTGGATTTCTTCTTAATAGCGGGTTAGTCAATCGATTGTTTGTTTCCACTCCTATTCTCTTAATTTTACATTATATCTCCTTCTTTTATTGTGGCATCTTCATCTAACTACTCTAAATTCTCTTTGGACTTGTTTGTTCCACTCTCACATGTTTTTCCATTCCTTTGTTACCACTGCATTAGTTGAATTAAATTTTCCTTTTAGATTGGGTATGGTACTACTAGGTAGTTTCCCTAGATCCAATGATTGGTTTAACTTAGTGACAAATTTTCTCATTTGACGCACTTTATTTAACACTCTCTTTTCTATGTTCAATTGGATTTGTATCAGTTGATTCTATCCATTTGTTAGCGACTCAAATATCTTATCATATTTATGAGTAGTTGGAGCTTGAGGTTGAGAGGATGGTCCTTATAGTTTTTGATAGAAACCCAATTCCACTTTATTGAAACCTAAAGGATTAAGAACATTATTGTTATTATCTTTCCAATAGAAGCTAGGATGACTGCGCATACCTGAATGATAAGTATTTGAAAATCAAATGGAATTTGCTTTCTCATGATCCTCTCCTCCAATGTTTATGGGCATTTATTACTAAGATGTCCTATCACTGAACATAGTCTGCATGTAGTAATAGCTTCGATAATTGTGGCAATCTGTAAACCAAGAGTAGTGAATTGGTTAAGTCTATCATCAAATTAACTTACACTTACCTCCTTTACTCTTGCAAGGTAGAGAGGTCATTGTATTGTTATGCGGTAGAGGCTCGAATTTTTAATAAAGCTTGAGCTGAAGTGGGATCCCTATCCTTGAAAGATTCACCACTAGTTACATTTAACATGTTCCACTCAAATAGAGTGATTCCCTTATAAAAGTATTGTAGCAAATTCTCTTCCTTCATCCGATATTGTGGGCACTATGATAGCAAGGCCTTCTACCTCTTGTAGTAAGCATGGAATGTTTCATTAGACACTTAATGGATCCCGATGATCATTTTCTTCCGCACTATGACACGTGGAGTAGGAAAATATTTATCCAAGAATACACTAGCCAAAGTATCTCAAGAGTATATTTGTCTTGTAGGTAACTCATAAATCCAATCCTTAGCATCATCCAACAAAGCGAATTGAAATACCTTAAACTTAAATATTTGAAGATCCACCTCCTTAAGGCACATGGAGACACATACGAACTAAAACTCCTTTAGAAACTTATTGGGATCTTCTCTATGGAGTTCATGGAAAGTGGAAAGTAGGTGAAGTAAGCTAGACTTGAGCTCAAAATCTATTTTCTTTCCAATGATAGGCTTAGGATAAGCCATACATGTAGGGATCGCTTCTACTATATTGTGGGCTGCCAACTCTCACAAACTCCTATTGACTACCATAAGAGCAAAGTAGACAAGCTCTTTCATTAGTGGTGTGCTGATATTTTAAGCCTCTTCTTCGAAGTCTGATAATGATGAAGAACTAAAAATATCATCTTCAGCTCTTAGTGATTAAGGAGAATTATAAATCTTTAACTTTCTAATGGCTTAAATGGATTTCTCTAATTCAAGGTGCACTAATAAAATCTCACCTTACGGATTCCCTCTTATATGCATTCATTAAAAATACCTATAATAAGAAAAACACCATGAATGAGTAAACCACTTTAGATATATAGAAAAAAAACCACTTTAGATATAAAGAAAAAAAAACTAAAAAAAATAAGTATAAAATAATGACTCAAGAAAAACACAATAAGACACTAAAAAAATACTAGCAAAATAAAGGCAAAGTTACCAACCATGGACAATGCCGCCAAAAATTTGTGTGGACATAGCTGGCACACAATTTAAACCCTCTTGTTATCCAATTTAGTATTGGTAAATAAGGATATCGTTCTATACCGGGGATTAAGAGGACTCGCCTTTATTTAGCTAGCTCACAAATAATGATAAAAAACTCTAAATATCACAAAAAAGTAAGAAGAAGAAAATTCTAATAATGGGGGTTTTAAAAATACAAAATATAAAAATATAAAGATAATATATGACTAAAAATATGATGAATGTGATAGAGAAATTGAAATCTACCACTAGACTAGATTGAAAAAAAATAACTGAAATGAAATATGGATCAAATTTAATAATTCATTCAGATGAAAATTTGCTTAATTTCATCTGAAATAAATTTTTTTGGGTTTGTTTTCTTCCATTAGACACAACTTCTTCTCTCTATCTTTCTTGCACGTTTCTCCTTGCTTGAAACCATCCATCCCCTTTTTTTCTCTCTTTCTTCACCATCCTTTCTGCACCTGTCTCCTCTCTGTCTCGTCTGTCTCCCCCTCTCTCCTATCTATGCCTCACCTTGTCATATATTTGTCCCCTCTTTCTGTGGCTTCTTCTTTTTTTTCTTTTTTTTCCCTTCCTAACTCTTCTATCCCCTCTATCAATCCATCTCCTCTCTAACTTCTCTTTCTCTACAATGCGTTTGTCTATTCTCCTCCCTCTCCCTTCTACGCCTCACTTCTTCTTCTTCTTCTTTTCCTTTTCATCCTATCACTCTCTCTTCTCTCTTTCTTCTCCCCACATCCTCTCTCTTCTGTTGTTTTCCAAGCTTACACTTAGCCTTTTTTTCCTTTATTTTATGCCCCGTTTGATGGGCCTCTTTTGCATCAATTTCTCTAATTTTTAGCCTTTGGTCCAGAGGACCCAAAACCTTTTCTTTACTTTTTACCGACAAAATAATATTATAAGAATTAATAAATAATCTTATACTTTAAACCTATTCATTTTATATCATTTTAGCTCAAATAATTAAATATATGGGATTATAATAACTTAAGCATAAAATTATAATCATCTTCATACATTGTTCAAATAAAAGACCAAAAATTAATATTAAAAGAGTTTAAAATATGTAAAAATATGTACTCATCAAATATTTATATCAAAATAATTTTGATATTTATTCCTACAAATAAATATTCATATTGAAATAATTTTGATATAAAAATGTTTTCATGTAAAATATTATTTCATTTTGTTAAAGTAAAATTTTAAATTTAATTGCACTAAATTTTAATATCGTTGTACAAAAATTATCATATAATTGTTAAAACATTATCACATTACTATTGAAAAATTATCACAAAGCTATTGATTTTTTTTCATATTTGTTAAAATATTAGCAAAACTAATAGTAAAATCTTATAACCACACTTGTTTAACAATCTTCATATATTTACTAAAATATCACCACATAATTGTTAAAAATAGGAACATATTTGTTAAAAATTCTTACAATAATGATGGAAATTTTTTAAAACGAGTATTGATAAATCCAAAAAATAATAAATCACATAGTTGTTAAAAATTCAATTAAATAATAGTAAAAAGTTATTACAATATTTGTAGAATAATACTCACATTATTGTTGAAAAATTAGCACAATAATTGTGGTAATTTTCATTGTACCGCCTATTGAGAAACCAACACATAATTGCTATAAAATTTCCATATAGTTACAAAAAGAAAGTAGCACATAGTCGCTCAAGAAATCTGTACAACATATAAGGAATTTTTCATGAAAAGATTTGTTGAAAAATTATCGTATATTACTTGGAAAATTATTTTTTTAACATCACAAGTCTAGGTATTTATTTATATAAAAAAAATACAAGAACTTTGCTATCAATTTTTTTTATTGAAACAAATTAAAGATTTTATATTTAAAAAAAATAAAATAAAAATAGAATGTTGAAACCATTTCTAAAAGTGTTGTTGTTATAAAGCAAAAAAATTGATGATATTTACAAAAATAGCTACCAATTTTATGGTGAGCATGGTGCAACCGATTACATGGTATAATATATGGATTTCAACTATGAGTATGGTATGTAGGAAATTCATCCTTGTAGGTAACTTCTATTTGGTTGATATGTTTTATAACAACAAAAGGGAAATGATAAATATGATTTTAAGAGCTATAGCTAAAACTTAAAATAATAAAAGTTGAAAAATAAAGTACTTAATAACATCAATAATATATGGATTTGTTATGTATTTTCATATTAATTATAATTTAGAAAATAAATTAAATATGTATCAATAATCCTAAAGGCCATAAATAGCAAAGCATGTATTAAAATATTAGATTGTCAGTTAGAATTTGTTTGGGAAAATTATTATTGTTAGTTGTTTGTTGTTAATATTTCTATAATTAGAATATAAACTTACTCTAATACACACACAAGTTTAGTCTTATTGAAGTTCATTTTCTTTTCCCATTTCTTGTGACAATATAGGACCCTATGACTTATAGCTTGTTTGTAGTTAATTATTAAAAGTAATTATCTATGATAATTATTTATTTAAAAAAATTAGGCTAAAAAGTTTAAAAAATAAGTAATTATTATGGATAACTAATTTTGATAAGTAGCTCCAAACATGGGCTTAGTTTCTTCCTATGACTTAATTTTAGTTAAATGAAATCATAAAAATTGTATTGGGCTTCATTAATATTATCTTTTTGACTCATAAGGAGCTCATAATGATGAATATAAAGAATGTGCCCACAAAATGTTACAATCCTTAGCTTGAAATAAGAGAGGATAAACTTTATTAATACTCCCTTCATTAACATTAAATTAGGAAAATTATTCTATCAATTTGTATGCTTTTTAATAAAATAATAAAAGTAATTTTAAAATTACACCTACACCATTCATTGATAAATAACAAAATATTTAATACATATATAATTAAAAAAAAAAGTGAAGCTTGAGTTTCTTTTTAATATAAAATTTTAATAATAAAATGATATTTTTTTTATATAGAGTGAATATGTATTATCATTAATCATGGAAGATGGAATTTAATAAATGTAAGTGCTCATTTGGTATGGGTAATCCTACCCTTTATGTCTTTTATACACTATATATCATATGAATTATATATATATATATTTCCCAAGTGATAAACCATTTCAAGCCTATGTTCAAACTAAAATGGATATCTCCTCAAAAAAATTTCTAGGTCATTTGATAGAGGGTAATATGTAGGGGAAATAAATACAAACTACTGTTTTTTGTGTCTATTGTATAGTGTACCTATTTGGAACAAATTTTTTTGGGTGGATATTCAAATTTTCTCTTAACATAAATTTAAATTAGGCATCATTCTGAAAAGATTTGGCCACAATGAAGGTAAGGTTTATTAGATGTGTGTATAATCTTATGTGTTGCTTGGATCGGGATGAATTGAGGTGAATTACCTTATTTCTATTCATTTGCTCGATTTTTAAATGGTTTTTAAAATGCTTATTTGGGTTAATTGAGTTTAAACTTTGTCATTCATTTACCTCAATTTACGCTCATCTTTTGGGGTAATGAAGATGAAGTTTAAAACATTGCTTATACTTATACCGAATCTGATATAAATATACACCGTTCTGGTACCTTCCTAATTAAATAAAAGAATATAAGTGTTATTTGTTTTATTTTGTAACCTTTATTTATATCAATCCAGATACAATTAAATAATTTACTCCAATTTATCCATATTAGATCAATATTTATTTAAAGAGTATTTTAAAGCACTGATTTTGATTTAATTCTATTTTATCCGTATACATTTAATTTTGAAGTTTATAAACGAACAATAGCCCTGCATTTGGATTGGGGTGAAAGAAAGTTAATGGAGGTGAATCAATTGATTCATTCCATTTGGATACCAGGTTAATAATTTTACCTGAGTGAATTGAGGTTAATGTTTCACCTCTATTTACCTCATTTAGCTTCGTTTTTATGAACCTCCGATTTCAGGGGTAACCGAAATGTAGGTGAAAGAATAAATAAATTTTTGACTTGATAGGGCTAAAATATCCCTTAATAGAACTTATCTATTTAATACTAGGGTATAGATGTCATTTACTTTATTTTTTTAATTTTTATTCACCTCAATCTAAATAAAAATTTTAAAATATTTACCCCTATTCACTAAAGTTAGAATAATATTATTCAAATAATATTTTAAAATATTCATCTTAATTTACTTCTATTTCCTTTACCTACATTAATTTTTAATATTTACTCTTACCTCGATTTGCCCCGATTCAAACCGGCTATAAGAAACGGAAGTAGAGGGGGTTATGTGTGGTAAGCGCAGTGCAGAAAAGGATGCCCGTTGTTTCGGCAACAAAATGGACTTTCATATGCTAGCTTAGAATTGGGAAGATAGAGTTTAATTTGGACAAAATTTTCCGAAACTTTTTGAAATACACTCAACAATAATAATAAGCGTTTCATTGAGCCCATGTGAGCTTTGATGCATGCTTCGTGATTGCTTTCTTGAAGCCAACGCCTGATTTTTGTTTTCCCTAACTTACGTACTAATATATATAAATCCCGCTTTGGCAGACGATCTATTCTTCCATCGGAGAAGGACAAGTAGGAGAAAGAAAAAATATATATATAATTAAGAGCTTCGATTCCCCCCCCCCATCCCACCCCAAAAATCACCACTGCTGCTAGCAATACTGTTATTGCCTTTTTCTATCTTCCCTGAACGGAATCTTCTCGTGCTCGTCGCTAGCTATAGTTTAATTATACTTTTGAATTGTGTCTCCTCGGGAAGGAATTCTGCGTTGCACCATTGTCGTGATGGTAGCATCACACTGATTCAACAAACACATCAATACGGTGAGATTAATTTCCTAATATTATCTTTGAAGTATTTATTCTTGATTGTCTCAACTGATACGCACTAATCTCTGCATTCGCATCTCATCTTTATCATCATGATCATGTCAATGTAGAATCACTGCTGTGTCTAAGTGCCGTGTCATTTTTGCATATTCTTTCAATGTACTGACTGGATGTTCAACTGGCAGGCGGGCGGGCGTAAATTGAATATTCTCCTAAAATTAAAAATAGGTCTGCCGCGCGAAAAATGGGATTTTACAGAAATCCCAGCACGAGAAGTGGGGAACACTTGGAAGGGACATTTGGTGATTATGGTGGAGGAGGAAAGGTGGGCAAGTTGAAGCCCCCGAAGGGCGGTTCGACATCTCGCCTTGTTACAACACTCACCTGTCTTCAATTCTTGTTTGCGGTCTACGCAACATTTCTATTATACTACATGAGCCCAGCGGTTGATTTGCGCACTACGCCAGACTTTACGTGGGCCACTCGATTCGCTAGGCAATGGAAGGAGTTGATTGTTCCGCCTCAATTGGTTACCCGTTTGCAAGAATCCAACGGTTTGGTTAATGGTACCGGATTCATGCTGCAGCCAATATTCACCCCAGCTGAAGTTTGTGAATCCGAGAAGATCGATTTCGTACAGAAGAAATCTAATGATCTCCAGATGATCAAGATGAAGCGGGAGATTTATGACGAGGTGCTTGGTTTCCAAAAGAAAAGCTTTGGTACGGAGACGCTCTCCGAGTTGATGTCAATGAAATCTACGTGGGATGTGAAGGGTCGACAGAATAAGGCGCCGCCTAAAGTCACAGTAATCCTGAACCATTTTAAGAGGAAAACGCTCTGTGCCCAGCTTGATTCTTTGCTCCACCAAACCCTTCCGTTCCACCGCGTTTGGGTGCTTGCGTTCGGCAGCCCCAACGAGCCCTCCCTTAAAAGAATCGTAGATAGCTACAACGATACGAGGATCAGCTTCATCAGTTCGAGCTATGATTTCAAGTACTATGGAAGGTTTCAGATGGCTTTACAGACGGAAGCCGATTTCGTGTACATCGTCGACGACGACATGATACCGGGGAAGAAGATGCTGCAGATCTTAGCTCATGTTGCGGGGACAGAGAAATACAGAAACTCTGTCTTGGGAAGTATCGGGAGGATTCTGCCTTTTAGGCAGAAAGACTTCTCGTTCCCGAGCTATAGGAAATTCCGGTCCAAGGAAGCGGGGCTTTACTTACCGGACCCTGCCTACGATATCGTGATCGACAGGATCGTACAAGTGGATTTTCTCTCCAGCTCCTGGTTTTTATCCGCTGAGCTTGTCAAGACACTATTTACTGAGAACCCATTCACGTTCATGACCGGAGAAGATCTGCACCTCAGGTTAGTCGTCCTCCTTGTCAACGCACAATTTACTACTGCCTTATAGTGCATTGGTTTCGATTTAACAGAAGCAGAATTAGGGAAATACGTTAGTTATTAGTCAAAGTAGCCGATGGTTAATACATCGCCAACATTACTCTGCTTTAATAATCACTCAGCTAATTTATGGTAATACTTACTTAACATGTGAATTATATTTTTTCTTCTTCACACAGAATTTATTTGATTTCATATGTCAGTTTTTCTATCATGTATAATATTGTTTCTTTATCTTTAGCATCAATAAATTCATCCGTAGTCTCGGATCTAGCATGTTCGAATCTACTGAGCCTGTCCGTCTTTTAAAGCCTGACGGTCAATTGCCTGCGTAGTCTCATATATTTTAACGACAGCTATAGAATCTTTAGATCCTATGGACAATAAATATATTGCAGAAAGTCAATGAAACACGCCTTTGAGAACTGGTTACTTAGGAGATGGCCGTTAGAGCATGACGAATGCTGCACCAAAACTACTAACACCTGATCGGACGATTCAATCATTTTACGTCCATCTCTTCTACTTTTAATAATTCAAACTACTTTTATTAATTATATCACATATTATTTATATTTTATTTTATTTAACTTTTATTTATTTTAATGTATACATACCACTTAATTAAATATAAATTTATAAATTATTTTATTTATTTATTTTGAATAAGGATGGATTGATAAGAAAATATTTACGATTTAAGTAATTTTAACAATAATCAGCTATAGTTTATTTAAGTTTTTATATCAGAACATCAATAATTCAAGTACATCATATTGGATTAATAAGAGAGGCATCTATTTCATGGAAATAATAATATTGCTATAATAAAAATATATACAATCCACGTAAATATTAAAATATATAACCCATATAAGAGCACATTCTGATTAAAGAATAATAATTTTAACCTTTTTTTTTGTATTACCATTGCTTCTTAAATCTCATGTATATATAAAAAAGAAAAATTGGCTAATTTAAAAAATATAAAACACTACCGACGGATAATCTTACTATTTGTTTGGAACCGTTTGACGAGAAAAATTGGCTGTTGGAAAGGATAGGTCCACGGTTCGACTCCTTCGGGAGACAAGCTGCAGTGTGGGAGTTTCAACCCTCCGTTTGTGGGGGTGACTCCTTGTGGGCGCCCCGGATCCCGGACCACCACGTGCTCAGCTGCTGGGCCACCGTAATTTACCTCCTCCAACCAGGCTGTCGGACAGGCGGGTTAGGGGCCCTGAGGGCGAGGAATTTCGCCTTTTGGAAAGGAGAAAATAAACCAAGGGCACTGACATGTGGGTCCCACGCAACAAAAAGCGACCGGTGAAAGGCTCCATTTTTGACAGGGGGCTCCATTTCTTCCCTCCAATACAAGGCATTATGTATTTTAGGCGGCACAAATTTGCCATGTATTTTTTATCGTATGTATTGCTGGACCCAAAATTTGATGTACATCAAATTTGCAGTTGTGTTCATTTTTGGGGTGGGATGCAGGTGTGGGTGCTCTTGTCCGGGCCGTAGAAGAGCCGGTGCAACTTAAGCTGAGGAAAAGGGGCCCCAAATTTTGGGGGTCCTATTTTTGGGCTAGGTATGCTTTCGTCTAGAAGAAAAGTTTAATAGAAGCTAGGTTGTTCAAGTGATTGCAAAATGAGACTCTTTGCTGGACTTGCCCAACAACAGAAAGGCGAAAACAAAACTAAAGATAGCAAGAGCGTTGGTTTTAGGGGCCTCTTTTATTTGCTTAGGACATATATCATGTTTCTTTGGGTGTAAATATTTGGGCATATATCATGTTACCATCCTAAACATTGCAAGAAGAACCCCTTATTGATCAGTATAGAGGATGGTTTTCCCAGCAGAATCTGATGCATAATAAAACTTTTATAGGGAGTGGCATCATGTATGATTCTAGTCTTTGTTTATCAGACATCACCTTACTTTATGACAGCAACGTCTAACTTTTATACCGTGTCATTCAGCTACCAGCTTCAAAAGTACAGAAACGCTGGCTCATTTGTTCTTCCGGTTGATCCCAAAGACAAGGAAACATGGGGTGATAGCGAACACAGGCTCGCCTACGTATCCGAGACTACCGTTATCTTCAAAGACATCGTTCAAGTACGGGATGATCAATGGTGGAAGGCACTTACTAGCGGATATGTGACCCAGTGGGCTGCCATGTACCCTCAGAAAATTGATGCCCTCTTTTATGCTCACTCTCTTGATGAGGTGAAAGCACTCAGACCACTCCTACAAAAATTTAGGTCTACGTTTGGGAAGAAGGCCTACATAGTTGTTTCAGGAGGCCAATTTTGTCCATGTGAAGATGCTGCATTGGCCTTAAGCTGGCCAAAATCGGTTTGCAGGGAGAGGAGATTCAAGATATTTGATCTGAGAGTTGGGGCCCTCTCGGGGATATCCAAGTCTGAGGTGCCTGTGTTCCAATCTATTTATGCAAGCGTGAAGGGGCTTATCAAAATGCACAACCCCAGCGTGTTGATTGCGGTCTCCGATGTGGATGCCAACGTGAAAAAGGCCTTGAAAATGGCATCAGAAACAAGCACCACAAACAGCTCTTCGACGACACTGGTTCTTTTACCGAGGTTGTCGGTGCCAAAGGTTCTCTGGATGTCTGAATTAAGACACACTGCATTAACAAGTAAGTGCCCTGTCTTACATGTATATCCTTCAAATAATTTGAGGCTTAGTTTTGCTTCCTGTTTGACTGCTAATGAGATCGATCTAATCAAGAGATACGAACGTTCGTTGCAGACTGGAACAAAATGAGACTTTCTGTCAACATCATCACCCAGAATCGTGCGCAGTCCCTGTCAAGGCTACTCGATTCCCTTAAGAATGCTTACTACGTTGGGGATGAGATCTCTATCACTTTCAATATGGACAGCAAAGTGGATGAGGCAACAGTAAGGCTTGTGAGTACCTTCGACTGGCCGCATGGTCCGAAGATCCTTAGAAGAAGGATCATCCAAGGAGGACTGATACGTGCTGTAAGCGAGAGCTGGTATCCATCGTCGGATGACGATTTCGGTCTCCTCCTTGAAGATGATATTGAGGTTTCCCCATACTACTACCTTTGGATCAAATATGCCCTCTTAGCCTACCACTATGACCCACATATCTCTCTTCCCGAGCTTTCTTCAATCTCTCTCTACACTCCTCGTATCGTTGAGGTCGTCAAAGAAAGGCCCAAGTGGAATGCAACCGATTTCTTCAAGCGCCTTCATCCGAACACACCCTACCTCCATCAGTTACCCTGTAGTTGGGGTGCAGTTTTCTTCCCCAAGCACTGGAGAGAATTCTATGTATACATGAACATGAGGTTCACCGAAGATGCCAAGCAAAACCCGGTTCAGATTCCAAAATCCCGAACCAATGGTTGGCAAGCTTCATGGAAGAAATTCTTGATTGACATGATGTACATAAGAGGCTATGTTAGCCTTTATCCAAACTTTCCAAACCAAGCCAGCTTCTCCACTAATCATATGGAGCCCGGAGCTCATATTTCTGCAAAGGATAATGTTGTGAAGCACAACAAGGCTGACTTTGAGGTTCCTTTATTGAAGGATGATTTCAGGAACTATTTGCTGAATGGGAAGTTGCCTCCAGCATCCAAACTGCCTTCGCTTAATCTCTTCAACCAAGCGGTGTCGCTTAGAGGGTTGAAAACAGCAGGGGCAAAGTTAGGAACGGATGTGCTTGCGTGCCCGCCAACGGAGATTGTAATTGTTGATCATGATACCGGTCTCCCGCGCTCTTGTGCCAAGTACTGAATACTGATCACTTCATTGGATTAAAATCAAATCGTTCATTCTTTGTTTTGTTTCACACATTTCATAATATTCATTCGAGCATGACATACACATACGCTGGTCAAGCAGCGCTAGTTGTTCAAAGCGGGGAAAAAAATCATACCATAGATTGTGCTATGGTTTCTTATACGTTTTTCATCCCCCTCAAAAATTTGAAGGGGAATATAATTTCGAGAGGTTCCAGGTGACACTGTAATATTAATATTTCTGTAATTGCAGTCGAAAGCATCTCCCTTTTCCTGTCTCCTTTTTTTTTATGTAATTTTACTAAAAATATATTTACTCTTAAGTGTCACAAAAAAAAAAAAAATTCTTTTCTCTTTATCATCTGCCCATCTTAATTTCTCTCGGTCTTCGGCTTCATTAGTTGATCGAGATTCACCGTCCATCGTATTGGTAATCACAGTTTGTGCCGGCCAATTACCACACACTAGTATTTTCCCAATTAGCCCCCACAATATTGACAGTTAAATCTGAGTAAATGGAGTAATAAAGTGTCTCATAAATTATAGTGTTAAGGGTGTTTTGTGAACAGGAAAACAAAGAGGAGAGAAAGAGATAGTAGAAGTATGAAAGTTAGGTTTAAAATAAATATAATACCTCATGTATATAAGAGTAAAATAAGGAAAAAAGGACAAATATAAAATATTGTGTGGAGAAGGATAAAGAAGTTGTTATATCTATAAAAACTCGGTCTATCAAAAAACTTGAATGGGTAAGCAACCTTAGACCAATCAAGGCTAAGGTTGATCGAAGAGCACTCGAAAGCTTTTTGGGATGGCCTCTCGTCCTTTTGGCTAGTGTTGAAAGGTCCAATAATCTTAGTTTAAAAGCAAATATATATATCACCACTTCCATCAAAACTTCATCCACCACGTGAGCAACTTCCATTAGTTGAACACGCCAGAATTCTATTACACAACCAACGGTCAAAACTAAACATTAAATTTGTCAACCAGAAATGGAAATAGATAAACTGTCAAACCAATTACACAAATATTATATTTTAAAAGACCAAGCAACAAACCTATGTGAAAGAAAGTATAGATACTCTAGAGAGGGTGAATAGAATATATACAATAATAATACCAAATTAAAAAAAATTAGAGAATTAAATAGATAGTTTAGACACAATGAACACTCGATTTATAGTGGTTCATAAAACTCTACAATGTTTCTCTACATATACTATGAAAATTTTTCTCCTTTTGGATTTGAATATCTCTCTCTATATATATATAGTAGATGTTTTGATGGTGAACACTCTACTAGGTTTACGAGTCTATTATCTCAATAACTTAGTTATCCTAGTTATACTCTCTTAGATTAAAGAGTTAACATCTCCTTTAATCTCTCTTAGTAATGTTATACAACACTCTACTCTCCACTTGTGTTTTCGATGTTGATTTTGAATGGATACAATATGAATCTTCACTAGAGAAAATATGAACGTGAATAATCATTACTGAAGATTATTGTTTGTGTTTTGTGAACTGAGGCCTTATTAAGGAAATGGAGTGAGATATTATGCAATTAAGGAATGCTAAGAGGAAATGTTAGATGAGAGAGGAGAGAGAAAAAGTGAAAAGTTGTATTAATGATTTTGTCCCCTCTTAATGACTACAACAATCCATATTTATAGAGGTAAAACTAGGGAAGAAGGGAAGGGGTGAATACTATGCGGTTAGGAATAACCAACTTTATTTGGGCGGTGAGTTAGATTGGCTTCTATCATACTACAATAACTTCATGTGGGAATAACAACTTGAAGAGTAGGTGTGTGTAAAATTCCTTGGGATCTCCTTTTTTCATTGGGATACCACTCCTTAAGCCCAAAGTGTTAGTTTGGAAAATATTCATATCATCACTCCCTTAAAAACTTCATCCATCGCATTGGTCCTTCTCCTAGTATAGATAAGCTAAACTTCATAAATTTTCCAACGACTATGTGCACCACTAAGTTGCTCCCTTATAATGATATATCTATCACTTACAAATATGATAATATAAAGACCTTATATTTTTTATAAGAGAAAAGATTAAATCATAACCCATGGTTATAAAGTTATTTCCAGTCTATTACAAAAGAAAAGATCGTCAATTACTTAGAAATGAAATTACACAAGAATACCGCTAGCTGCTTAAACATACAATAATAAAATAGATGTCAGATATTGCTCATATAACTTAGTGGACATTTGAGAATCAAATTTCATTAGCAATGTCCATCGAAATGTCTTACTGAGAGGAAAATAAAAATACACCAATTTTATCAATTAGTATAAATTTTCAAATTTTGAATATTAGTAAAATCCAAAATGGCACCCAAAGTGAAACCTATCAAATAAGCTTTATTTTTCTTTTCCCTCCATGTGTCTAAATTATGGAAAAACTCCATGAATAAAGGCTACATGATAAGCTCAAATGTTTTTTTTCTAAAAAAGAGCAATTTTCTAGGTTATTACAAATCATTCATTATGCAACTATATCATGTAAGAAAAGGTACATATGAAGCAAAAATTGATTCTGGATTAGATGTTCTATCTTCTTGCATATGAGATTACTGAAGAGATCGTGTCAGTGATGAGTGTAGATGTATCCACTTCCCCATTAAAAACAAGGTAAATTCACTCAGTCTCTCTCTCTACACACACACACACACATCCCCTTTGACATTTATTTTTTTTTCTTCTTGATTTTTTATGATTACTATTCTTCTTCACCATTTGCAATTACCATTCTTTTGTTTTTATTTATTCTTTCTTTACATCTTCAAACCTTTGTCCCTTATATTTCTATTCCATAATCTATTAGGTTATTAACCACACCACTATCATCTCCATCTATAAACATCATCACTACTCCTCCTAAAATTGCTATCAATGGAGGTGTGCAACATTACAAAGCTATCATATGGGAATTACACTAATTGAGTTCGTGTTGTTGACACTCCAACCATCAATCCTTATACCATCCTCGTAAATCCCCTAATCTGCTAAGGGATATTTTCTTGAAACATCTTACTAATTCTAAATCTCCTTTTGTTTCTGAATCTTTACCTTCATCTATAATTCTTTCCCCTTTTCTTATAGTTTCTTCATCCTCAATGGTCCTATTGGCCACAAACCCCTCGATCCCTTTGCCCCTTTCTTATTCTTCTTTTCCCATAATTATGGTTGGATATTCCTCAATTGACTTAAGCACTCTCCTTTCTAGCAATATTACTAATTCTCAACTTGAGCATATTTGCACAAAATATTACATTCCCTCTTCTCTTACTCTAGGTGTGCTAGCTCCATCAGATAGGGTTAATAGTCCTTTAAATAAATGTATATCCCTTTATCTTGAGGTTCTTTACACCGACATCAATTTTCTTTTACATCCTTACATGAGAGAATTCCTCCAAACTTATTGGCTTAGCATGACAAAGTGTGTTCTTAATGCCTAGATAATTATAACATGCTTTTTATATGGGTGCCATTTGTTATAGGGCGTGCCTATAATGAATCTCTTTAGGCCCAAGGTCTTGAGTTACCCCTCAGCTTTAGTATTTTATTCATTCAAACAAGAGGGAAAAAATCTATTAATGATTCTCAATCCTCCATGAAAAAGTGGAAACCATGTTTCTTCTTCATTTTGGGTGATTCTGAATGGAACATACCAAAGTAGGGTCAGCTTAATCCTAAGGTCCAAGAGTGTATGTCCTTCACTCTTAAGTTATGAACCTCCATAAACATTAATGAAGACCTTTTTAACAACTTGTAATACCCCTAGAAATTACAGTTGAAAATTTTGTTCGTTCCTAAAATCACACACCACGAGGGAGAGGTGTTACTGCTGTGATCAGTATAAGTTTGGCCATTGGCTAGCCCTATACTAACCACAAAGCTAAAAGAATAACACTAATGTAATACCATAATAGAAATAAATTAAAACTTGAAAGAGTTAAAATTAATATATGGAAAATACTATAACATAAGAAAGTCAAGTGTCAATACAGAAGAGTACTAGAAGTATATAATAGGGTCCCACTACTAGGAAAAACATAAAATACTAGTAGAAAATAAGTATGAGATGCACTCTCTCTAGCCCTAACTCGGGGTACCATGGCATCACTCTACCTCGACCAGATCATTATATGCAGTAAAGTCCTCTAAAGCCTCATCACCTACCTGGACAAACTCAGCAGGAGCCACTACTCGTGGGAATGAGCACCACCTATAAGAGGGTTGATTAGTATGCTATGTACTGAGTAAGGTAACAATATAGCTAAATTAGAGCATAGCAATATAGGATATAGGTATAATGCACACGATAGTTTATGTTAGATCATTTACCCCTATAAAAGTTTAAAGCCATTAGTACAGTAGTTACACATCTCTTGAATTATATCAACATGGGTTCGGGAACCTCACTATTATGACCGATGGACTAGTAACTATGTCATCCAGGGCAGAATGCTTCTAACCGCTATTATGACCTCTGGATAGATAAATCTAATACAATCTATGGTAAAATGTTCTTGTCCACTATTATTATAACACCCCAAAATTTACTATTTTTTTTAAACGGAAGCAATTAAATTAAAACCCGTGAATTCTAAGGATGTTACTGCCACACTCAGTACCAGACCAGTTCACTCTGACCGTTCCAGTACCAAGTGTTAAGGCTAAAAAGGATTATTTTCAAAATTAAATCAAGAGTTCATAAAAAGAATTAGAAAGATCATAACATAGAAATCAGTGTGCGAAATCAAATTCCTCAGAGGGGTTAATCTTACCATCAATAAAAGGTTCATTTAAAATACTTAATATAAGGTAATAAATCAAAAAGGATAAATACGATACAAAAGAAATAACATAATGAAATAAAATCACATGAAGAGTGAATTCGGCCATGACACTCTAGAACTTTGAGCCAGCCACAAGCTCAATACTCAGCCCCACCTGATGCCTTGCCCACCTGCACAAGTCAGAAGGGTCTACTACTCGTGGGAATGAGCGGCACCTATAAAAAGGGTGATTAGTACCCTACGTATTGAGTAAGGTAACCGATGCACTAAGTCCAACACATAAAATCACATAAACCATGCAGAAGAATAAAAAGAACATAAAGACCATCATGATAACATAATATCATGCAATCATTCGGGTAGATACATAAAGGCCCATTTATAGTCTGGATTAATTATTTAATTAATCTCTTATCAGAACTCATCTCACACCATACTCTTTATCAAATCCATGCCGAGTAGAGGAACTTCCCACTATTTTAGCCGGTGGCTCAGTCACTTATAGGGTAAAACCCTAACCACTATTTCTTATTGATGGATCGGTTTAGTTCCTGCTTACATAGTATTCTACTGTAAGTAATTAGTATATTTTATGTGCCTTAGCAAAACTCTGGTTTGTGTTTATCGAGCTCGAGATCCTCCACTATTATAACCAATCACTTATAGGGCATCCTGCCCTAACCACTATTATTCGCCAGTGGATCGGTCACTTATAGGGTAAAAAACCTAACCACTATTCCTGACCGGTGGATCAGCTGGACCCGACTTAATAATCTTTCACTTTAAATGATCAATGTCTTGAGTATCTTATTCAGAAGCTTTCACCCAGACATGCATGAATCACTCCCTTTACACTTATCCTCCAACTGACTTGTATCATATCATGAGAACCTTGCACCTCCTGTCTTGCCCAACAACCTTTCCTCTATACTCAAACTCACACTAGAACTCCAACATCGAAATATTTGGGTCAAGGCCCACTACTACACACCTCCAAGTCCACTTATTTCCTTACTATAGGTTCTTCCCAAAAACCCTAATTTAGGCCAAAATAGCCCATCCTACTCCACCTTACACAACCCATATCATTTTAACACCCTATTTTTCACAACCCATCGATCCCATATTCATCATCATCATTTATTCACCAAGTACACACATGTTACCACCGAACCCTAGTTAGCCATATCAAAACCCCAGTTAACCACCAAACCCTAGTTAACCACTCCAAACCCTAATTATCCACAACCAACCATAGTTAACCACTCCAAACCCTATTTAACCATAACAAACCATAATTAGACACTCCAAACCATAATTAGCCACTCCAAACCCTAGTTAATCACAATAACCCATAGTTAATCACTCCAAACCCTAACTCAGTCTCTTCCATACCCTTATAATGTCCTACGTATAATTTTTCACCCAAAACTTCCAAACACCCAAATAACTCTTCTATTACCTTCCTTACATCCCAATTTAACTTTTCATACGTAAACTTTACCCCCATGCAAATGCTAACCTCCCTATGCAAACCTTCAAACTTTTTCATGCAATCCTAAAACTCTCATGTGAAACCCTAGATTCAACCATGCAAACCCTAGATCCAACCATGCAAAACCCGAGATTCCACCATACAAAACCCTAGATTCAATCCATACAAAACCCTAGATTAGATTTCCCCATGCAACACCATAAAATCTGCCATGCAAAACCTTAAGTCCATCCATACCAAAACTCTAGATTCCTCCATACAAAATCCAAGATTCCTTCATATAAAATCCTAGATTCTTCCATACAAAATTTAAAATTCATCCATACTAACTCTATATTCAATCCATACAAAACCCTAGATTAGATTCTCTGATGTAACACCATATATTAGATTCTCCCACACGAAACCATAGATTAGATTCTCCCATACAAAACCATAGATTATATTCTCCCACACGAAACCCTAAAATTCCCCATTTCATTCTTCCACTCATGGATCATTAAAATACTTATCTCATCTCACATCCCTTGGTCAACTTATTCCCCTTTTGTCAACTTACTCCCCTTGGTCAACCTCTTTCCCTTTTTGGTCAACTTACTTCCCTTGGTCAACTTTATTCCCCCATTCTCCTTTTTAATAATTTTCCCTACATAAACTACATTAACATCCTCACATGCATGTCTTACAGGGTCACAAAACATAACATCACATACCACAATATTTCATCACATACACATAGTACACATGCCATGTAAATACACAAAAATTGAAATGCCCCGAAAATTTCGAAATTTATAAATTATATTTAAATGAGGTTTTATTATAAAAAAAATTAATTAAATTAATTATTTAATTAAAGTAAAGGAAATTAATTAGGGAAAATCAAGAATAAATTTAGAAGTATTTTTATTAGGAGCGAATTTGGGTATTCTAGCTAATTAAGGATTTTATTTTAGAAATTAAATAAATAAATTATTTTATTTAAAATAAGAAGGAGAAAATAGTTTTCAATTAATAATAAATTTATAAATAATTTAATTGGAGAAATTTAGGATGTTTTGCTAATTAAAATGGAATTTATGAAAAATCTTTTAAAAATCCTAATTTAGCTTAAAAAGGGATTTAAAGATTATTTTATTTAAATATTATTATTTTTAAATATCCTAAATATTCAGATTAATTTAATTGGCCCTAACCTATTTATTTTTCTCCTTTCCTTTTTTCCCTTTTTCTTTTTCTTTCTTCCTTTTTCCTTTCCTTTTTCTTTCTTTTTCTTCTTTTTCTTTTTCCTCTTCTTTTCCCCAACTGGGCCAGTCGCGGCCCAATTCTTCTTTTTCTTTTCTTCTTCCTCTTCGGCCCAGCCCACGCGGCCCCCTTCCTCTGACTCCGCCATGCCATGTTTTATGCTTAATTTCACCGAAACTCGTCGTTTTATTTAATGAGCTTAACCCTCGCGATCGTCGCCCTTCACCAGGCGTTTCCGCGCTGCATTTTGTTTCTGTTTTCATCACAACGCCGCGTTTCATTTAATTAACCTCCCTCATCACGCCCGACCGCCCGGTCTCCCCTTTTTCTTTTCTTTCTCCGGCCGACCAGTCCCCCTCCTCTTCTTCTTCCTTCTTCCTCCTTTCTCCTCCGTCGACGCCGCTGCAGCTCCCGACCCCATTAATGGCGTCTCCGGCTACGATGATTAATACCGGCCATTTCTTGCCTCATTGTCTTCCTCTTAACTCGAGGAATAAATTGGCATAACTCTCGTCCGTTATTTCTCGCCCGTTTCTTCTCTCCAGCCTCGCTAAATTTCGAGGAAAACCAAACGATGCCCGATCACTTACTACCACCGGCCACCCAAATTCTCGCACCTAATGCCTTCTTGCCGACCCCCAAAACCCTATTATCCCATCTACCATCTATAAATAGCCTAGTTATGGGATTTTTGGAATTTTTTCTTCCCTAAAACCCTAAGCCAGAGCTGGCCGCCACCCTGACTTCAGACGCACCTTCCGCCGCTGATAGCCAACCTCATCGCCGACGCAGCATCTCAAATTCTTACCTACAATCTCTTCTAGCTAACTAATCTCTTCACATCCTTCGATTCTTTTTTCACGAGCTTCCATAGCTGTGTGAAATCTCTTGCCCGTTTCATAAAGATTTGTAACCCACAGCCTTTAAGCTGCCACCGCCGCCTTGCACCACCGCCGGTGCCGACTATCCCCACCAGCCTAAGGTTGAACCCTAGACCCTCTCAACCATTTTCCATATTATTATAAGCCTTGATTTAATTTATTTCAATTATTTGCATATAAATACCATTATTATTATTCTTAATATTTATATTCTTAATATGTTTTATTATTAGTAGTAGTAGTAGTATTATTGTTTTTATTATTGTTTATGTTGAGGGCTGAAGCCCTATTGTATTTTAATTCGATTTTATTATTATTTCCCTTATTATTCCTTTTATTACTATTATTAATATTAATATGTTATAAGTATAATTATTATTATTATTTTATATTTCAAGTTTCTGTTATTCTTATTCCATTATGATTAATGCAGATACTTTACCATTAGTATTGTTAATAATGTTATTGTTGTTATTACTATTGTTATTGTTATTATTATTATTATTGTTGTTGTTGTTGTTGTTGTTGTTGTTGTTGTTGTTGTTGTTGTTGTTGTTATTATTTATATTCTCATTGATATTAGTTTTATTATCTTTGATATTGTTATATTAGTATCATTATTATCATTAGGGTAAAGTCTTTAACCCTATATTATCAAGGTTTGTAATATCTCTATTATTTTTATGTCTTTAGCAAAGTTAGAATTTTGTTAAGGTTATTTTATTAGTATGTTATTATTTAGTCAAAGCCCTAAGGACGTGTAGGAGTGTACTCCAAGATCGGTGACATTTTAGGTAAGGGTTCACTAAGGCCTTTTATGTGCTAATGTGCATTATGTGCCTCGTATGTTATGCATCCTATGTTATTATTGTAATTATTGTATATTTGGTATGGCATGGAGTTCAAGCATGCTTTTGTGTTGTTATATGGCATGTGTACTACATGTATGTGACAATATGTGTTGTGACCCTATAAGACATGCATGTGAGAATGTTGATTTGGTTGTGTGGGGAAAAGGATGAAAAATAAGGATGGAGAAAGAATTTGATCAAGAGATATGAGTTGACCTAAGTATTTTAATGATTTATGAGAGGAAGAATAAAATGGGAAATTTAGGGTTTCGTGGGAGAGAATATAATTTATGATGTTATTTGGGAGAATGTAATTTATGATATTATATGGGAGAAACCTAAGTTATGATTTGATTGGGAGAATCTAATTTATGATTTGTTTGGGGAAATCCAATTAATCCAAATTCTGGTTTTGCTTGGGAGATTCTAATTTATGATTTTATATGGGAGAATCTAACTTATAGTCTTGTATGGTGGAATCTAAATTGTGGTTTTGGAAGGGGAGAGTCTAATCAATTGTATTATGTGGACAAATCTTGGGTTTTGCTATGGATTAAATTTAGGGTTTTATATGGCAGAATCGTGGGTTGGATGGTGGTACTAATGGTTGCATGGTTGTATTAGGGTTGGTATGATGTTACTAAGGTTTGTATGGTGGTATTTATGGTTATATGGTGGTATTTATAGTTTGTATGGTAGTATTAGGGTTGTATGGTGGTAATTATAGTTGTTTGGTGGTATTAGGGTTTACATATTGGCATTGATGGTTGGATGGTGGTATTAGGGTTTGCATGGTTGAAATTAGGGTTTCACACAGAATTTTAGGGTTTGCATGAAAAAGGTTCGAAGGTTTGCATGGGGAGACTAATGTCTGCATGGGTATGAAATTTACGTGTGGAAAGTTAATTTGGGATGTAAAGAAGGTAATGTCAGTGTTATTTGGGTGTTGAACTATTTTGGTCGGAAAATAGTACGTGGAGCATTATGAGGGTACGAAAGAGACTGAATTAGGGTTTGGAGTAATGAACTCTGGGTTGTTGTGATTAACTAAGGATGGAGTGGATAATTGTGGTTTGTTATGATTAACTAAGGTGTGGAGTGGCTAACTATGGTTGGTATGGTTAAATAGAGTTTGGAGTGGTTAACTATGGTTTGTTGTGGTTAATTGAGGTATGTGCTGGCTGATTAGGGTTTTTGTGTTATCATGTGTATGTGGTGATTTAAGTGTAATGATGATGGTGGAATTTTATTATTTGTGATGTATGATGACTTATGCATGTCCAGGGTGAAAGCTTTGAATAAGATACTTAAGACACTAATTATTTAAAGTGGAAGATCGTTGAGACGGGACCAACCGATCCACCGGTTCGGAATAGTGGTTAGAGTTTTTACCCTATGTGTAACCGATCCACCGGTTATAATAGTGGTTAGAGTAGAATGCTCTATGCATAAACCGATCCACCGGTTATAATAGTGGGGGTTCCCGAGCTCAACAACCGCAAACTAGAGTTTTACTAAAATGCCTAAAAGATATTAATTACTTACGGTGGAATACCATGCGTGCCGGAGCTAACCGACCCACCGGTTAGGAATAGTGGTTAGGGCGCGTATAGTCCTATGTGTATCCGATCTATCGGTTAGGAATAGTGGTTAGGGTGCGTAGTCCTATGTGCCTCCGATCCACCGGCTATAATAGTGGGGGCTTCCGTATTCGCATGGATTTGATAAAAAGGCATGATGTGTATCGAATTCCGATAAAAGATTAATTAAGTAATTAATCTGGACTATGTTTGGGCCTTTATATATGTACCCGAATGATTGGTCGATATTATGATATGATGATGGTCTTTATGATCTTTTATTCTTATGCATGATTTTATGTGCTTATGTGTTGGCCTTAGTGTTCGGTTACCTTACTCAGTACGTAGAGTACTTATCACCCTTTTCATGGGTGCTGCTCATTCCCACGAGTAGTATGCCCTTCTAGTTTGTGCAGGTGGGCGAGGCATCAGTTGGGGCTGAGTGTTGAGCATGTCTGGCTCAAAGTTCGAGAGTGTCGTGGCCGTAATTTTCTTCATGTGATTTCATTTCGTTATGATACTTCTTCTGATTCACATTTACTCTTTTTAATTTATTATCTTGTGTTAAGTGTTTTGACTTAACCATTTATAAATTGTAAGATTATTCCCTTCGAGGAATTTTGTTTTCGCACTCTGATTTCTATTTTATTATTAATTATGATTCTTTATGCGCACTCTGATATTAATGTATGATCTTTCGAGTTCTTTTATGAACTGTTAGTTTGAGTTTAATGTAAATATTTTCTTTAGCCTTAGCACTTGGTACTGAAACGGTCGGAGAGAACCGGTTTGGTACTAAGTGTGGCGGTAACATTCCCAGAATTCATAGGTTTTAAGTGATTCTATTTTAATTGCTTCCGCTTTAAAAAAAAGTACTGAATTTTGGGGTGTTACAAAAATATACTTCAACTCCACATCATACCACATAAGAAATAATTATAATGATAAACATAGAATACATAGCATACGAAGCATATAATTCACATAAATACACATAAGGCCTTAGTAACACCCTTACCTAAAATGACACCGGTTTTGGAGTACGCTCCTACGCCTCCTTAGGGCTTTGACCGGTCTCACCTATATGAGAGAAAAACTAAAATTTAGATTCCCTCCTACCAAAAATACTATTAATTACTAACTTATTCTAAGACTAGGTTTTTGATAAAATAATAACATATTAATAAAAATGACATTAAGTAATTACTAACTTTGTTAAAGATATAGGAATTAATAGTAATATTATAAAAATTGATAATATAAGGTTTGAAAAATTTATCCTAATAATAATAGTAGTGATACTAAAATAATAATAATGATAATAGTAAAAAAATAACAACGATAATAATAATACTAAAAATAATAATAATAATAATAATAATAATAATAATAATAATAATAATAATAATAATAATAATAATAATTTGAAATAAAAGGTGGAATATGGGCTTTGACCCTTCATCAAAATAATACTAATAATAACATTAGTAAAATCAATAATAAAAGTTAGTAATAATAATATTAATGAAATAGTAATAATAATGATAAAAACCATAATAATATTGCAAAAATAATAATAATCATAATGGTAGTAATAGTAATGATAATGATCGAAGATAAAATGAAATAGGGTTTCGACCCTACATTGAATAATTGTAACTTAACAAATAATAATAATAATAATAATAATAACAATAATAATAATAATAATAATAATAATAATAATAATAGCACTAATAATAATACTAATAATAAATGCTAATGATAAAAATAAAAATAATAATAATAATAATAATAATAATAATAATAATAATAATACTTGATATTTATAATACTACTATTACAATTCAAAATAGGCACAATAGGGTTTTGGCCCTATATAGAATAATAATACTAACATTGAAAATAATAATAATAATAATAATAATAATAATAATAATAATAATAATAATAACATATTAATATTAATTATAAAGATAATAGAAACAACAACAATAACAACAAAACAATAATAATAATAATATCAAAAATAAAAAATATAATAGGGCTTCGGTCCTCAATAGAAATAATAATAATAATAACAACAACAACAACAAAAACAACAACAACAACAACAAAAACAATATTAATAATAGTAATAATAGTAATAGTAGTAGTAATAATAATAATAGTATATATATTTGAATAAATGAAATAAAATAAATTAAAGCTTGTTTAAATAGTGAAAAAGTGTTGAGAGGGTTTAAGGTTCAACCTTAGGCTGATGGTGACAGGCAGCATTGGCGGTGGTGCACGACAGTGGTAGTAGTGGCCGAAAAAGAGAAGAAAAGGGGAAAAGTTGAACGCTGGGGACTAGATAGGAAGAATGAGGGTGGAAGTAGGGGTGATTATGGTTGTTTAGAAGGAGAGGAATGGAATGAGAGTGGCGGTGCACGGTGGCGGTGGTGGTGGCCGAAATAGAAAGAGAGGAGGAGAGGGAGGGAGGGGAAAAGAAAGGTAGGAGAAGATAGAGGAGGGTCTACATAACAGATTGGGAGGTGTAGGGGGTCGTGGCTACGGTAGGAGAGATGGCTAATGGTGGTTCAAAGGGCGGCGGAGGTGGAAGAGAGGGCTGATTGGGAAGCAAACTTCGCACAGCAGAGGTGGCTCGTGTAGGAAGAATTGAGGGAGGTGGGTGGTTCAGTTAGTTAGAGGGAGGTGCAGGAAAGACTTAGGTAGGCAAGCAGGAGGCGTAGTTGGCCGACGGTAGAGGAAAGGGCGTCTGAAGTGGCGGTAGTGCATAGGAGGAATTTTGCTGGGTTGCGGGAAAAATTCCCAAGATCGAGCTAATGAGGGATATTTATAGAGTTTGGAGGAGAGGATAGGGTTCTTTGGGTCGGCATGGGAATAGGGCGGGTAGGGTTAGGGTCACCAGCGGCGACGGTTGGCCAGTGGAATTCAAAATTGTGGCAAGGGTATGCATAGGAAAAAGATGGGTAGTGTGCGAAAAGAAAGGAAGGTGGGTTGGGTCGAATCAGGGGGAAGAGGAAGGGAGGTAAACAGTTGGTCAAAATGGGTGTAACTGGTGGCACCATTTTCAGAGGTAGGTGGTGTTGCAGGTCGACAGCGGGAAGGAGGAAGAAAGGGGGTTGGACCGGGTGGCTAAGGAGAAAAAGAAAGGAGGGAAAAGAAGGCGAATCGGGCCATTCAGCGTGGTGAGGGGGCAATAATTTAATTTAAACATGGCGTTTCGATGGAAAATGGAAGAAAGAGCGGTGTTTCGCTCTTGGGTCGCTCCAAAAGATGAAAAAAGAAGAAGACGGGTCATGGCAAAGGAGATGGAAGGAGAAATAGAACAGACCTTGAGAAAGGAAAGAAAAGGGAATAAGGGCTTAGGCCGCTGGGCTGGCTCAGGTCGGGGGAGGGTAAGGAAGAAAAGGGAAGAAAAGAAAAGAAAAGAAAGAACAAGGAAAGAAAAAGAAAGAAAGAAAAAGGAAAAGGAAAAAGAAAAATAGGTAGGTTGGGGCCAATTAAATTAATTTGAATATTTTGGGTATTAAAAATAAAAATATTTTAATAAAATAATATTTAATTTCCTTTTTAGGCCAATTTAAGATTTTTAAAAGGTTTTTCTTAAATTCCATTTTAATTAGCAAAAACACCCTAAATTTTTCCAATTGAATTATTTATAAAATTCCTATTAATTTGTACATACTTATTCCCTCTTATTAAATAAAATAATTTATTTAATTAATTTCCAAAATAAAATCCTTAATTAGTTAAAATAACCAAATTTCTTCCTGATCAAAATACTCATAAATTTCTTCTTGATTTACTCTAATTAATTCCCTTTTATTTTAATAAAAATAATTTATTTCATTAATTTTTCTAATAAAATTTTATTTAACTATAATTTTTAAAAGTAGGATTTTTGGGGCATTTGAATTATAACCGGTGGACTAGTAAGTATACTACAATCGAAGGTAGAACGCACCTAACCATTATTATAACTAGTGAACCGGTAAATATCCTACACACAAGTCTAACTCAATGATATTCTACTTTTAGTCATTAGTGTCTTATTCATGTCTTATTTATCAGATATCACACACCCATCCATGCACAAACTAGATAAGACTTCTAACCTACTACCACCCCGACTAAACCTGACCTCATGAAAATCCTAATCCCATAACCCGGGATACCCACACTCTTCGATGATCCCTGGAGAACCCAACATTATCCACCGACCCAAATGTGTCCTTAGAATCCTCATACTCATGGTCATGGCCCGTTGTCCTTTTCCCCCATTTATGAAAACCATCGCTGTAACACCCCCAAAATTCACTACTGAAAAATTTCGTTTTATTAAAAGATAATTGCGGAAGCAGATAAACAAAACGTGAACTTTGAGAGTATTACCGCCACACTTAGTACCAGACCGGTTCACTCATACCGTTCCAGTACCAAGTGCTAAGGCTAAGAAAATAAAATACAAATCGAAAGACATTCAACATGCATAAATCAGAGTAAATTGCAAGAACTTCAACATATTTAAATCAGAGTAGCGCATCAAATTGTTTTCAGGAATAAAATCCACCAATGGTGGCTACTTTAACAACGTTAACATTTAAAACCAAGAATTTAGATGAGAAAGAGAAAAAGCCATGATACCGGAAAATTCCTTACTCTCCTTCCCGTAACCCACTTGAGTAGCACCTGAAAATACCTGCAAGGGCACTGCCCATTGAATAGGCAGGGGCCCCATAAAGGGAATCCCTTCAGTACTACGGTACTGAGTAACCCTTTAATACCACACTTAAAGACAGGCCCGCATATGGCACAAAATGCAAGTCACACACATAAATAATGAGATTTGCATACATGATAATAACACGTAACACAAGTTATAATTCACGATCGATACTTTGGGCCTTAAGCCATTATTCCGTCATTAATCCATCAATATCATATTTTATATCCATGTGAGTACGAGAACCCCACTATTATAGCCGGTGGACCGGAAGGTATACACTCAGGGCAGAACGCCTCTGACCACTATTATTGCCGGTGGACCGGAAGATAAACACACAGGGCAGAACGCACCTGACCACTATTATTTGTCGGTGGACCGGTCTGGCCCCGACTCACATGGTGTTCCACTATAAGTGATTAGTATTTTTCCATAATCTTATTCACATACATAACCGATTTTATTGAGCTCGGGACCCCCACTATTATTGTCGGTGGACCGGAATATATATGTAATCATCATCCAGGGCACAACGCTCCTGGCCACTATTATAACCGGTGGACCGGTACTCATAATCACATACCAGGGCAACACGCTCCTGGACCACTATTATATCCGGTGGACCGGTACTCAATATCACATACCAGGGCAACATGCTCTTGGACCACTATTATAACCGGTGGACCGGTACTCAATATCATAATCATCTGGGCCCGGCTCATTAATATTCCACTTTCAATAATAGTATCTTTTCTTTATTTAATCAGCACGTCAATCATATTTATTTGCCTCGAATGGGAGATCGATAACCCGGGACACAAAGGTACACCGGTCGTACCGGTGCATATCAGCTACTCGGTACCCTTTAACCATGAACCCAAGGACGCAAAGGTACCCTGGTCGTACTGGTGCATAAAGCTAACTCAGTACCATACCGACAAGGACACCTAATCCATAAGTATGCATACCCCCTAACTAGGTCCGTAGAGCTAGGAAGAGTAAGATATAGGGCCTGGCTGGGGCACAAAGGCACACCAGCAAATACCAGAATAATCGTGGACTAAACCAGTCCTTAGGGTAGCGACCCCTAAGGAGTCACCATTCCCGATCTCGAGGTCTTTCACTTTAAGTAATAGTGTCTTAATTAAGGTGATCACGAAAAACACGATAATCCGATACTTATTCACTTTCGATCGTTCCGATATCATTAATCGTTTCTTATTCAGATGATTATCCAGGATATCACAGAGAAACCATTAAGGCCATACTAATTATCAAATACTCTTACTTGGCTAATCAGCATCATTTAATCATATTAATGTTCCACCATCTCAAAGACATATTAGGTACAAACTACTCATTTGCCCTTTACTTATATAATTGTTAAGTATACATTCCTTATTTGATAAATTACCACATTACCCTTAAGGTTGCATAATTACCAAATTACCCCTTGTCCACTTTAGATTACCAAATTGTCTCCTACACTTTTTAAATCACCATTCACCCCTCATAAGTACTACACTTATCATATTTCCCTTTTGGTTGGTTATATTACCGAATCACCCTTCTCCTTTGTTATAATTACTAAATTTGCCCTTGAGTTGGGTAAATTACTAAATTCCCCTCTTTCATTATCATGATTACTATTTTGCCCCTTTAGTTGGTGAAATAATTATCACTTTATCCCATAATTGGCTAAATTACCAAATTGCCCCTTTAGTTGGATAAATTACCAAATTGCCCTTTTCCTTTATCATAATTACCAGTTTACCCCTTACAATTATTTTAATTGCCATTTACCCTTTTTAATCATTATAAATCCCAAATTACCCTTCTTCATAATTACAAATATTAATTTACCCTTTTTCATAATCAAAATTACTATATTACCCTTCTCCATTATTAAAATTACCATAATGCCCTTTAATTGGTTAATTTACCAAATTACCCTTCTATGTATCATACTTATCCAATTGCCCTTCTACAATCATAATTTAATTGCTAAATTATCTTTTGTCAATTACTAAGTTACCCCTTACTCCCAAGTTTACCATAATATCCTTTTATTTACAAAATTACCATTTTACCCCTTACATCCAATTTTACCATAATATCCTTTTATTTATGAAAATTACCACCTTACATCTTTTACTTTACAAATTACTATTTTACCCATTCACATCCAAGATTACCATCTTTATCTTTCCTTACATCATTACCATTTTGCCCTTCTTTTCCAAATTACCATATTACCCTTTACTTATAAATTACCACTTCACCATTCACTTATAAAATTTACCATATTACCCTTTACTTATGAAATTACGATTTTGCCCTTTACCTCCAAAATTACCATAGTGCTTCCTTCATCCAAAATACTATTTTACCTTACTTCCAAAATTACCATTTTACCCTTCTTTCTCACAACTTACAATTTTATCCTTTACTTGTAAATTATCATTTAACCATTTAATCATAAAATTTCCATATTAATCTTTTATCTCAAAAATTACCGAAATACCCTTTTCACTTATAAAAATTCCACTCAACCCCTTTATTCACCATTTTTATGAATTTACTAACACTACATAAAATAATGATATTAATACTTCATTTTTATCATCTAAGTCCACAACTTGTCATTTTTCAAATAATACTCATTAGCAACTACACACATTGATTTATTTACCTCATAAGCATAATTACTAAAATACCCTTAAACAATAACATCATTCATGCATTAACAACATGGTACATCATAAACAAGTGTTTAACATTTCTACCCATATTCCAACTCCTTCTTTATTTAACATACCTACATATGGCACAAAAGTTATCATGCTTTTTCTTTTTAACAAACAATATAAGAAACCATAAACATATCATGCTAAGCATACAAAACATACATAAAATCATACTAAACCCTAAATGTGCTAGCATGCGTTTTTCCATATATTTAATGGAGGATTAACGGTTACCTTAATCCCGCAAAATATCAAATCTTACCAAGCATAATTAGCAACTCAACACCTAAAAATAATATCCATCATATTGTTAGAAATAAGAAGTTAAAAAGGATAAAACTTTATAAAAATTCAATTAATAGAACACTTAATATAAAATACCATTATACCTTAAAAATTAGCTAAAAAATTTTTAAAATGAAGGGGAGCTCACGCTGCATGGGCAGCATGAGTTTCATGCAAAAATAAGGGGTGGAAGGGTTCAAAGGGGGGTGAAGGAAGCAAAATCTATTATTTTCGGATTAGGGTCTTTAGGCTAGAAAAGAAGGTGGTTAGGGGAGGTTCTAAGGCAAGGGAATGGTGCAGAAGTGTAGAGGGAGTGTAGGTGGAGGCAAAGGGTGGTTTCACGGCGGCATAGGGTGGCGGAGACGGCGGCGGCAAGGCGGCGAAGTTGGCTGCTGAAGTGGGGTCGAGTGGAAGGGGCTGAGAAGGAAGGAAAAGTGGAAGGAAAAATGGAGGGGTGCAAGGGCTGTTTTCGACCAACTAAGGAATGGCGGTGGTAGAGGGGGTTGCAGGGCCTTGAATGGTGGCTTGGGTGGCGGAAGAGGCGGCGTAAGGAGGGCTTGCAGGTGGGTGTCGAGAGGGATGAAAAACAGGAAGGAAAAGAAGAGGGGAGGAAGAGGGCTGCGGGATGGCTCGGGAGGGACATTGTGGTGGCGCAAGGCTGAGGTGGAGGGTGGCAGGCAGGGAGCAGTGCAGGGGGTTGGTGAGGCGGAGGGCAGGAGCGGCGGACGGTGGTGGCGACGCAAAAACAGGGTGGAAATGGGGAGAAGAAAATGAGAGAGAGAAGGGAGGATCGGGGGTGAGGGGTCGACAACAATGGGCAGGGAAATGGCTAAAAGGGGAGAAGAAAAAGAGGAGGAAGGGTAGGGGGATAGGGGCTGATCGGATGGCAGGCTTAGGGCGGTGGGGTAGGGCATCGCAGGGTGGCAGGGAAAGGGGGGAAGAAGAAGGAAAGGGGGAGAGGCATGCGGGGGCTGGTCCAGGGCCGGTTTGGCTCAAAAAAAGAAAGAAAATGACGGGGGAGGAGAGAGAGGGAGAGGGAGCAGGTGGTGGGCTGGCAGGGGCACAGTTGCAGGCTGGCATGGCGGACGGAAGGGTCGGGCGTGGGAGAAGGAAGAAGAAAGGGATGGCGGGCGGTCGGGATGGGCGCAGGAAAGAAGGGAGAGCCTGGCCGGTCCAGGAAAGAAAATAAAGGAGGAAAGTGGGCTGGAGGGACGGGCGTGCGCGAAGAGAAAGGGGCGGGAGAGACGGGCCGAAGGCCCAACTCACAGGGAGAAGGGAGAGCAGGCCGATGGCGGGCGGCCCAAGGGGGAGAAAAGGAAAAGAGAAGAAAGAAGAAAAAGGAGAAAAGGAGAAGGAAAAGAAAAGGAAAAATGAGAAAATGGGGAAATAAATTAAATTAATTATATAAAATCATAAAATGTAATATTCTTGATAAATTATTTAATTAATAATTTAATTTATTATAATCTAATATATTAGTTTAAAAAGGATAAAGTTGGTAAAATATTAGTTTTGGAAAATTATTTAAATAAAATAATATGATAAATAGAAAAATATTTATTTTTAATTTATTAAATAATCTTATCCAAATTTATATACTCTAAAATCCATAAAATAATTAAAATAAATAGTTTTACAAGCAAATTTTATTTCAAATAAAGTTATTTATTAAAATATAGGTTTTCGAAATTTTTGGGGGATTGCAATCGCCCACTAGGCTTTCCCCCTCAAAACCCTAATCTGGCCTATATGACTTTAGCCTTTCTCCCTCTTCTTACTTAGCCCTAATCTCCCATGATTCAATTACACATCACCATACTCACTCCTACTCCAAAATCTTGTAGCCCAACTCCCTCAACCCCCACACATGATAATGACCTCCTAGATGGATACCCCCCAAAACCCTAATCTACCCTTTATTTTTCATACCTCTTTCTTACACAACTCTACCTTCCATTTAACTGGACTCACACCCTCCATGTGGTATACTGCTTCATCACAACCCCGATGTAAAATCCAACTCCCTCAACTGTTCCCGACGTTATACCTTATCCTTACGGTTGACCCTTGAAACCCTAATTTATACACCCATGCACTTTCCCATCTTCCCATGTACCAAAACTCCCCTAAGTCCACCAAATACTCATAAAACACTCTCCTCCCCATGATCAACCTCCAAACGAGGTCACACCAAATTGATCTTACCCTCAATGCAAAGCCCACTCTCCCCATACAAAGTTTTTACCCTAACCCCTCTTTTCATCAATACTCCTGTTTGTTTCTCCATATTATTCCAAGGGATTAGTTAGAACACTCCCCACTTAATATTTTACTTACTCTATCCCTCATTATTATATTTCATTCTCCTTAACTACCCAAGCCCCACCTAAGACTCCTTGAAATAAATATATTATTTTTCAACCACACACAAATTTTACATCAACTTGTGATAAGACTTAGCAAACACAAACAAAAACAAGTAGTGAGAGTCACACACATCATTTCCTTAGGTCCTTGCAAGCCAAGCTACACAACACACTTAAATGACATTAACATATACATGTGTACACATTTCATACAAGTACACTTATTCCACAACCATGACACATAAGTATAACCCTAACATAACTATATCTTTACCTAGTTGGCTCCAATATTGAAGCAATGAGATCCTACACCTTCTTACAGAGGATTACCGATTCAATACCTAAAATGAGAACACCCACTTAGTTATTTTAATCCTTTTCTACCCTTTTTTGTTTTATTTTCCTATTTTCTTAATCAAAATAATAATAATAATAATAATAATAATAATAATAATAACAATAATAATAATGTTAATAATGGTAGATATTATGATAAAATGCTTAAAATAACTAAGGAGGGGGGAGATGTGACCATAATAGACAAGGAAAGGTCAGGGTGGTGTGGCAGTATTGTAGCTGCGATGATGCAAGGAAGGGATTTTTAGGGTTGGAAGAAGGAGTGGAACAAGGTTTCTTGGGGTGGTGGAGGTGCTGGCATAGGTGGCTAGTGGAGGAGGCGGTGGTCTCACTGCGGCAGCGATAATAATGCTTGCGGCAATGCTCAAGAGGAAGGGAGAAAGAGGGGAAGAAATGGAAGGAAAGAAGGGGTGGTTTGGGGCAGGAAAGGAAGGGAAGGGGAGAGGCTTAATGTGTGTAAGAAGGTGCAGGGAAGAGGATGGGAGGGAGTTAGGGAGGATAGAGTGGCGGTAAAGTTTGAAGTTGCAAAGGGAGAAGGAGAGGTAGGGTGATCGAGTAGAAAATAGAGGATAAGGAGAGCATGGAGGGGGCTTTTATAGGCACGGGGAGGGAGGATGAAGACAAAGGAAGGAAGAGGAAAAAAGGTAGGTGGCTGGCAACCAACAGTGGTAAGGGCGATACATGCCTGCATAGGGGGGAACGTACAAGACCATGCCACCCTCATGCCCTACATGGTCAAAAGAGGAAAGGGGAGAGGGAAGTAAGTAGGGGATATATAAAAAACGGTAGTGGAGTGAGGTCTGGTGTAGACGGGAGTTTGGGTTGAGGGTAGAAAGGGAAGACATGGAAAAGGAGAGGGAGAGAAAGGGAAAGACAAAGGCAGCATGAGTTTGAGCCCCCGCCTGGGGGAAGAAAGAAAAAAAAAGAAAGGGAGGGCTTAGGAAGTTAAGAGAAAAAAGGAAGAGAAGAAGATAAGAGGGGGCAGAGATGGGCCCACAATGCTGGGCCATTTGGTTGTAGCCCAGTCGGCCGGGAAGGAAAAAGAAAAAGAAAGAAAGAAAAGGAAAGAAAGAAAAAAGAGAAAAAAGGAGAAGAAAAGGGGGACATGAAAAAAGAAAAAAAAGGAATGGTATGGCATTTTGAGTTTTTAGAAATTGATGGGTAATAATTAATAATAATAATAATAATAATAATTAAAATAATTTTCATTAATTTAGAAATAACCATAATTTATCTATAATTTATTTTAGGTTAGTTAATTAAAATGGCTTCCAAATAATGATTTTTTTGTGTCATTTTTATTGTCATAATTGGTATTATTATTTTTATTATAAAGGGTCATATATTTTATATTTATTCAATAAATAATTATTTTATCCTTTGTTACTTAAAAAAAAGTTTGGGGTATTACACAACCCCTCCTCACCAATCAAAACTCAAATGCTCAATGACCCACATCACAATTCCAACACTTTTATTCCTTTATTTATTTATTTATTTTTAATATAAAGATAAAATTAGATCATTTTCATAATACAAGCTCTACCAAACATATTTTCATCATGCCCATGCTTATTTTTAGTATGCCTGCATCAAATACATTCAAGAGTTATCACTCCTTACTTTTCAACAAGGGTAAGGTAATAACTCAGAAACAAAGGATACAAATGTAGGTTTTAATGAAAAAAAATCTTAAGCTTAAAGGGGTCAAGCAAAAAGGAACAAATATCATTTGGTAGCCAATTTGGCTAATGTGGCTATAAAAAAAAACATGTGTCTCAATTATGTTAATGCATGCATAAGTCATATATGACCTTGAAGAGAAACAATTTAAGTTCTAATCTTTCACATCGGAGGAGAAAATACACAATTAGAAAATAGTGAGACTATATAAAAGATGAACAGTCTATAAGGCTCAACATCTCATTGGTTCTAATGCTACCAGCTTCATTTCTTATACCTCGATTTAGATGAGCATACCAATGAAGATGAGCCACAAGAGTGATATAATAATAAGTGGTTTGTGAGTATATTAATTAAAAATTTTACATTTAAAAATAATTTAAAGACCTTTTTAGTTATACTTACACAAAATCTATAGGTCTCACTTGTATACTATCAAGCCGTGTAGAGAATTCTATCAAAATTTCACACTAAGTTAATGTTTTCCAATTCTTTTTTTAATTGGAAGTAAGCAGACAAAATAGAAAAGAAAAGAAAAGAAAAACTAAAATAAACATAGTAAATAAACACACTAAAACAAAAGTAAGATAAATAAATGCAACAAAGATGATAGTGACTAACTAATATCCCCCATCCCATGCTTAAAGGATACATTGTCCTCAAAGTGTATGAAGGGAACAAATGGGGATGGTAAAGAAACTCACTCATAATGGTGGTGGAGGTTGTGATGCTTTGATTTCATATATATTTGTGCTAGCTTGGGTGTGTTTTGGCGTAGGAAGATGAAAATGAAGGTGATTGCATATGGTGGTGTGAAGGTGGTAAGCGGTGGTTCAGTGGTGAAGAGACGTAGATGCATTATGTGGTGGTGCTGAAATGGTGGTGTAGGGGTTGGCTAGAGGTAGGAGAAGATGTAGTGTAATGGTTGTGGTCTAGTGTAGAGTTGTAGTGTAGTTGTGGAAGAGCATGTGTGTGTGTCACTAGATTAGTGAAGGAAAATGAACGGGCGTGCGAATGTGGAATGGCCATGCTATGCGTGTTCCATCTTCTTGTTGTTTTGGGCTCAAAATATTTCTAAGAAAGGCATAGTCGTGCATCTAGCTATGTAATAATCGTGTCAGATTCTCTTCTTCACCTTTTTTTTATTTTTATTTTTACATACCATTTAGAAACCATCCATCATCATATTATCTCTTCTATATATAGCTCATCTACCATAGTAATTCTTGTAAATGCATTGCAACAATTAGCAAAATAAATAAACAAAAATTAAAATAAAGTACAAATAATTGTTAAAAGAAAATAATTAACAATCTAAAATCACACAAAATACTTGGGTTGCGTCCCAAAAAGTGCTCATTTTTTTCCATAAGCTTTACCCCTTAATATTAGCAAATGCTAGTTTGGATATGAGTTCTTATTCACTGAAGTATACACGTACAATGCCTTCGCCACTTTTGCTTTTCACAATGCTCATCTTTGACAAATGTGTCTCCCTTACTATAAGGTGGCTTATTCTTCACATAACATTTTCCATATGTTAATTCTAATTTGTATTTTATTTTATTGGTTGTAGCAGCCCTATCACAAGTAGCGCTAAAAATAGGAAAAATATTTGCATTATAAGAAATGAACTCGACTTTCTCATATCCTATGTTTAAAGATATACTCATCTTTTTAACATAAATTACTGCACCAATGGTAGCTAAGAAAGGTATCCCAAGAATAATTGGGATTTGAGCATCCTCACTCATCTCTAAAACAACAAAGTCAACTGGTATATAAATCTTACCACTATAGGTACATCCTCTAATATTCCCACCGAATATTTCACAAATTGATCAGCGAATTGAAAGGAGATAGTATTGGGCTTCATATCATCAAGTTACACATAAAAAAGAGGCATTAAACTTACATCAACACCGAGATCATAGGTAGCATGGTTAATGAATACATCACCAATAGTATATGAAATGGAGAAGGATCCTGGGTCCATAAACTTGGGTGGTAGCTTATTTTTTATGATATTGCTACACTTATATCACACCCAAATTTGGACTATAAAATTTTGTTTGAAGATAATGTATAAAAATTTATAAAAGAAAAACGGGTGACATCACCGCCATATCAACCATGAGAGAAGTATGATCGTCACCTAACCCATTCCTTATGCTAGGCAAATGAAACAATGAATGAAAGATACATAATTACAATAGTAATTATACAACAATAATATAGATTGTGTGGTAGCTTATTTTGTATGATAGTGCTACACTCTTGGGTAAAGGATATGATCTCATATTCCTCTAACCATCTCTTGTTGGAAATAATGACCATTAGGAATTTAGGATAAGAAAAAATTTGAGATATGGCTTCTACAAATGTGATGTTACTGTAAAAAAATTTTAAAATATCAACAAATTTCCTAAATTATTTCTCTAGCCTTTCCTTAACTTGTCTTTGAGGAAAATATAGTGAGGGCTCGTATGGTGGTGGAGGGACATATTTTTCAACCTCATGGTCCTTTCCTAGGATTATTTCTTTCTCATCCTTGACTTCTTTTCTCAAAATTAGGCCTTCTGATTCCTTACTGCTCCTAAGTATGATGGAATTAATGGAACCTTTAGGATTTTTTAATAGTTTTCCTCAAAACACTCCATAGGGTCTAAGAGAATAACTAAATTGTTGGGCCACTTGCTTAGGTTTTCTAACATTTTGTAGTGAGTGGCTAAGGATTCAACCTTAGAAGTCAAGTTGTCAAGCAAGTTCATAAAATATTTAGTTTCCTTGTTATGAGATGCTATAAAATTATCCAACATCAACTCAAGATTATACTTTGTAGGTTAGGAAAATATGGTTTAGGGTTTTGAAAACAATGGGTCCTATAAATTGATTGATGAATGGAGTTAGGTGGTGGGTTCTTGAATGAAAGATTTAGATGATTTCTCCACCTTAGGTTGTAAGTAGGAGAGAAGAGGTATCCTTTTTATTAAAGTTTTTCACAAAATTCACATGACTTTCAAGAGTGGCATCATTGGGTGGAGGAGCAACTGATTGGCATTTAAATGATGAGTGTTAGCAACTCCAAAATTCTCATAAGAAGTAGAAGAAAAAGTTAAAGCACACACATTTAATTTATCAAACTACTGAAATAATGCATCAACTTTAGAAGAAAGATGATTAAGGGCATCAACTTGATACCTTTCTCCTTTATTAGTAAAAGAGTGCTCATCTAACCACCGATAGTGGTTTTGAGTCATGTCCTCAATTAATTGTTTTGCTTCTGATATGCTTCTGCCCATAAGAGTGCATCCCATTGTTGCATCTATAGTCATCCTTGTGTTGTAAAGGAGATCATTATATAAAGTATGAACTAGGAGTCATTCCTCCAACCCAAGTTATTGACACATTCTCAACATATCTATAACACCCCCAAAATAAACCGTGAACTTTGGGGATATTACCGCCACACTTAGTACCAGACCGGTTCACTCCTACCATTTCAGTACCAAGTGCCAAGGCTAAAAGAGTAAAACACAATTTACGGGAAATTCAAACATATTTAAATCAGTGTAGCGCAGTAAATAATTTACAAGAGTAAAATCCAACAACGGTAGTTAAAAAATAACAAATACATTGAATTTAAAAGAGACAAATTAAAACCCTAGAATTTACCGGATAGTTCCTTACGCTCTTTCCTGAGAGCCCACTTGAATAGCACCTGAATACGACCTACAAGGGACACTGCCCATTGAATAGGCAGGGACCCCACGAATGGAACACTTCAGTACTACGGTACTAAGTAACCCTTTAAATCACACTTAACAGCAGGCCCGTAATGTAACACACGATACTACATACACACATAATGAAAGGTAAATACTGACTGTCCGCCTTTATACAACGGCATACTTAACAAAGCAACCAAATATTAATAGGTCATAGAGAACAATCGATATGTCTAGGCCTTAAGACCTTAATCCATCATTATCAATCATATCGGATTATAATTATTCGTGTGAGTACGGGAACCCCACTATTATAGCCGGTGGAACGGTCATGCAGGGCAAAATGCTCCTGGCCACTATTATTCGCCGGTGGAGTGGTCATACAGGGCAAAACGCTCCTGGCCCCTATTATTCGCCGGTGGACCAGTCTAGCCCCGACTCACATCATATTCCACTATAAGTGATTAGTATTTCCCATAATTTATTCACAGCCAAATCAAATTTATTGAGCACGGGACCCCCACTATTCTGGCTAGTGGATCGAAATACAAATATACATCATCTAGGGTAAAACATCCTAGGCTACTATTATATCCGGTGGATCGGTACTCATAATATATAATTCAACTAGGCCCGACTCATTAATCTTTTACTTTAACGATTAGTGTTTTCCCTTTTTAATCGGCACAACAATTCCATTTATTTGCCTTGATAGGGAGATCAAGATCCCGGGACACAAAGGTACACCAATCGCACTAGTGCATAAAAGCTACTTAGTACCCTTCAACTATCAACCCAGGGATGCGAAAGTACTCTGGTTGTACTGGTGCATGAAGCTAACTCAGTATCCTACTGACAAGGACACCTAATCCTTAAGTATGCATACCCCCTAACTAGGTCCGTAGAGCTAGATAGAGTAGATATAGGGCTTGGCTGAGGCACAAAGGCACTCTAGAAAATACCAAATAATCATGGGCTAAACCACGTCTTTAGGATAGAGACCCCTAAAGATCCACCATTCCCGATTTCAAGGTCTTTCACTTTAAGTATTAGTGTCTTAATTAAGGGTGATCACAAAAACACAACAGTCATATAATTATTCACTTTTAATCATTCAGATATCATCAGATATTTCTTATTCAAATAGTTGTACAAGGTAACACAAAAGAATCATTAAGGCCATCCTAATATCATCTAATTTCGAATTAGAATTCGTTCTCGTGATACTTACTAATCATCAAATACTCTTACCTCACTAATCAACATTATTTGAGTCATATTACAAAATTCCATAATCACAACAACATGTTAGATACAAACTACTCATTTACCCCTTACTTAGATAATTACTAAGTCATCCCTTCCTTACTTAACAAATTACCATGTTACCCTCCTTGTTACATAATTACCAAATTACCCCGTACTCGATTTAGGTTACTAAGTTATTTCTCATAGTTATTGGGTCACTAATCCCCATTCATAATTATTATCCTTTATATACTTTCCATTTAGTTGGTTGAATTATCAATTTGCCCTTTCTCCTTTATTATAATTAATAAATTATCCTTGAATTGGTCAAATTACCAAATTACCCTCTCTCATTATCTTAATTACCAAATTAACCTTTTATTTAGTTAATTACCAAATTACCGTCCTCTATTATCAATTACCAAACTATTCTTCTTCATTGTCAAAATTATCAAATTACCCTTTAGTTAGTTAAATTACCAAATTACCCTTTTATATTATCATAATTACCATTTTACCCTTCTCCATTATTAAATTTACCAAATTACCCTTTGGTTATCTAAATTACCAAATTGCCCTTCTTAATTGTCATAATTACCAAACTACCCTACTCCATTATCAAAATTACGAAAATAGCCTCTAGTCGGTTAAATTACCAAATTACCCCTCACATTTATCATATTTACCATTTTACCCTTCTCTATTATTACATTATCAAATTACCCTTTAGTTATTTAAATTATTATTTTACCCTTCTTAATTATTATAATTACTAAGTTACTCCTTTTCAATTTTCACTTTTACCCCTTTTATTTACAAAATTACCATCTTACCCCTTTACTTTCAAATCTACCATTTTACCCATTAACTTCTAAAAATTACCATAACACCCTTTCACTTATAAAGGTTACCATTTTATCCTTAATTATGAAATTACTATTTTACCTCTTTTAATTTCCAAATTACCATTTTTCCCTTTAATCACAAAATTACTATTTTTCCCTTTAATTATAAAATTACAATTTTACCCTATTATTATAAAATTACCATTTTGCCCTCTTCTTACAAAATTACCAATTTACCATTTAATCACAAAATTAATGTTTTACCCTTTATTCACCAAATTACCATTTTGCCCCTTTAATTACGAAGTTACCATTTCACCCCCTTACTTCCAAGATGACCAATTTATCCTTTACTTCCAAAATTACCATTTTATCCTTTTATTAACAAATTTACTATTTTACCCTTACCTCTAAAATTACCATAATACCTTTTTTAATTAAGAATTACCTTTTTGCCCTTAGTACACCACTTATATTAAATTATTATTATTACTATATAAAATATTAATATTAACTCCTCCTCCACCACTCTTGTAATTAATATAGCATTATTAACACCCATATATATATTAGGTCATATTTGTGTACAAGATACCTTACTAAAATCCCCTAAGGCTTCCAACATATTAATCATACATTAAGAATCACAATAGCATAATATAACATGGTTAATACTTAACATTTTCATTAACAACCAAACTCTTACCCAAATTAATATTTCCATACATAGCAATAATCCATCATGCTTCCTTTTCATCAATCAACACAAGAACCACATATATCATATTAAATAACACAAACCAAGCATAATAATATATTAAAAATCCTAATGTGCTAAAATACATTAATCCATGCATTTAAGTGGGATTTAACGATTACCTCAATTTCCACAAAAACGAACCTTACTGGTATTCCAGTCTAAGGTTCAAGCTTGATTTATCAAAACCAATACCTAAAAATAATTCAAGACTTATTACATTAGAAATTATGAAATCAAAAAATTAGGCTTTAATAATTAATAGGATAATTAACTTAAAATATAATTATACCTTAAAAATTAATATTCAAATGAATCAAAGAAGGCAGTAGCTCATCCTGCTCATGCAGCATGAGCTGCATGCAAAGAAAGAAAAGGGAAGGGCTCGAAGGTGGTGGAAATAGGGAAAAATAGGCAATTTTGGGTTAGGGTTTTTAGGCTAGGAAAAGAGGCATGTGGAGGAGGATTTAAGGCAAGGGAAATATGTAGAGGTGTAAAGGGGGTGTAGGTGGTGGTCGGGGATAGGCTGAAGGTGGATAAAGGCGGCGGAGGTGGCGGTAGCGAGGCTACGAAGGTGGCGGCCGAAGTGGGTTCAAACTGGAAGGATGGTGAGGAAGGAAAATGGGGAGGGAAAATGAAGGCCTTTGGGTGGTGTTTTCGGGCAATATAGGATTAGGGGTGGTAGAGGGGGTTGCAGGGAGTAATTCGGTGGCTTAGGTGGCAGCAGAAGCGGCAGGACGATGGTGGAATATGGCAGTGCAGGGTGGTTGCTAAGAAGGGAGGGGAAGAAGAGAAAAAGAAGAGAGGAGGAAGAAGGGGGCTTCGGGGTGGCTTGGTGGGGGCTGTGATCGGTTGGGGTGAGGTAGAGGGTGGCAAGGGGTGGTGTAGGTGGTGGTTGAGGCAGCGGCAGTGGTAGAGATGGGTGGCAAAACAAAAATAGGGGAGAGGAGAGGAGAAGAAAGGAAAGAAAAGAGAGGATTGGGGGCATGGGGAGGCTCGGGAAAAATGCAGAACAGGCAGGGAAGGAGGAAGAAATAGAAGAGGAAGAGAAGGGAAGGGATAGGGGCTCGAGGGGTGGCTGTAGGGTGGTAGAGGAATGGCAGTGGCAAGGAGAGGGAGAAGGGAGGTATGGTCGGGCATGGGGGAAAGGAGAAATGGTGGGGTCGGGATCGGGCAGAGAAATGGTGGGAGAGAGAGAGGGAGAGTTAGGGAGGTCAACGGGGGAGAGGGATTTATAGGGAGAGGGAGAAAGGAATGGCGATGGTAGGGAGTGGGGAAGAAGAAAGAAGAAGGAGAAGGGGAGGGGGTGCTAGGCGCGAGTGATGGCCGGCCGAAGAAAGAAAGAGCAGGTCGGCTCGGGCGGAGAAAAGGAAGAAAGGAAAGAAGGCGGTCGGGCTACGCGAAGGAGAGGGAAAGAATGGGCCAGTAGCCACACACTAGGGAGAAAGAGAAGGAGGCACGGAGAAGAGAAGTGGGCCTACGACCCAGGTGGGGGGAAAAGAGGCAGAAGCGGGCTGGTGGTGGCCCAAAGAAAAGAAAAAGAAAGAAAAGAGAAAAAGGAGAAAATAAGGAAAAGGGAAAATGGAAAATGGAATAAAATAATAAAATAGAATAATTTTGGGTAATAAATTGATTTAATAATTTAATTTAAGACAATTAAAATATAAGGGTTAAAAAGGATAATTTTAGTAAAATAAGGGTTTGAAAATTTATTTAAATAATAAGAGTATAATAAAATAACAAAATATTTATACCCAATTTTATTTACTCAAAAATCCATAAAATAATTAAAATAAATAGATTTAAAGGCTAATTTATCCCAAATAAAATTTATTTATTAAAATATAGGCTTTTAAAAGTTCAAAGGATTACAATATCCTTGTAACATTCCCACGCATTGTACAAGGACTCGCCTTTTTTTTAACTAAAAATGGTGTTGATATTCTTTAGGTGAACCGTCTTGGATGGGGGAAAGTGCTTGTTGAGTAAAGCTCATGAAAGTTGGTCCCAAGTGGAGATGGACCCATGAGGGAGTGATTGCAACCAAGCTCCAGCTTTGTCCCTCAATGAGAATGGAATAATCGCAGCCCGATCATGCCATCTAACACCCCATTCATCTTCAAGATGTCCCCATACCCAAGAAACATAGAAATGTGTAAATTTGGGTCCTTTATTGTGATACCACTAAACTTATTTTGCTACACCATATTAGGGAGTGTAGGCTTTAATTTGAAATTATGAATGGCTACATTAAGCTTCCATATGCTCGATTGTGTCCCATATGCATTCGAAGATTGATTTTAATCTTCAACTTCATCTTAGTTAGCCATGATTTATGAACTAATGCTTGCTTGGGTCTCATATACCCATTTCCTTATCTTACTTAGTGTCCTTTTAATTTTGGGATTCAATTCAACTAGAGGTCTAAGCCAAAAAAGATCATTGCATAAAAAGTACTTGAAAATGCAAATGACTATCTATCAAATAACAAAAGAAAAGAGCATAATGAAAACAACATAGAAATCTAGTCTAACTAGATAATAAATGATTTAATATCAATTACCGAAGTCCCCAACAATAATGCTAAAAACTTATTCGAATAAATCTGCAAGTGCATAAACTCCTTATAGAATGTCAAGGTTGTATCCTACAAGGACCTTATTGTTGAGTACTGGATCCTCATTTTTTACCCTATCATGATAAATTAAAATTTGAGAGTATAATATACCTAAAAAAATAAAATCAAATTATAATGCTAATAGTAGTAAGAAAAATCTAATTATATGAATAATAAATTCAATTACCAAATAACTACTTAAATCTGAGAGGATGAATTAACTAATAGCCTCTTTTATGTCTAAAAGTCTCACCTGATCCAATTTAATAACCTATATTCATGGTATTAAATCAAATTAAATCCATTATATTTTGTGCTAAATCAATAAAATCCCCAAGAGACTCTAACCTACTTTTATGGTTCAATGTTTCCATTTAATTGTTATTTTTTCAGTTATTAATCTTTACCTTTAAATCCTTTGATTTAATACCTACGTCTAATCAAGTTAGTGATCAAGCAACTCAACCAAAATTATAGAACTAAAAATCTAATCTACGAATTCATTGAAATGGAAATTAAACTAAATTAGTCATTAATTAATATCTTAGACAAGGTCTAATCCTAGAAAAGAAATCTAAATATAAATAGATAAATATAAATACAGGAAATAAAATGTCCAAATATAAATACATTAAACATCATAAATGAGAAAATAAATATAAACAGATAGAACTTGTAGGTAAATGCTAGAATGTGATGTCAAGATTGTCTACCAAATCTAAGACTAGAACTAAATCTTAGAGTTAATGTGGAAAATCTTGATTTACATTAATGGAGTTTCTTTTGTTTTCTAGGGAGAAGAGATAAAAGAAGGGGGAAAAAGTCAAAACAACTCCCCTTCATCTCCCCTTCCTTGACTCTCTCTCTTTCCAGCAAATAAGCACTCCTTGTGAGTGTTGGGTTGTGCATGATTGTGGTGGAATAACCCCCACACAGCTACGTTGATCGCCTATAGCTAGGCTATATGGCGTTTCTTTTCGTTGTTTGCATGGCTGTGTTGATTGCGCATGAACAGTTCATGTGTCTTCTCTACTCTCAGATGTGTCACATAGTTGTGTCAGTCATGCATAACTGAACCATGCATTACTTGTCATTAGAAATTTATGCACCGCCATTGCATTGGCCAATGCACTCGACAAATTTTGCAAAAATGTTCATAAATTCTTTATCCAGAGTTAAAATAAGGTGATCTTGAATGCATTGAAAAAATGAGAAGAAGATTTATAACTTTTGTTGTTTACATTTTTCCAAATTGATATTTCATCAAAGGTAGAATTATTTGCATTTTCAATCAAATGTACTTGTCTCTAAAATTATTAAGGCCATATGCATGGTAGGTTCTTTCAAATCCTTCATATTAACTCATCTTAGCCTATTTTACATCCATTAAGAGAATCTACAAAATAAAATACCAAAGGATGTAGTATTCAGAATCGAATAGAACTATAATAATATGCATAGAGAATTCATGGAAGCATGTATATATAAAAAGTGAAAATTATCCAAATATAAGTCATTTTACCAGTTAATCACAAGCATACTTGAACAAAAGTCATGCATTAGGTGCACATAATGGAAACCATATTATAAATCTTCATTTAGTGACCATAAAAATTTCTATTAATAAGATAATCTGTTTGGCCACACTTAGTTTTCCACTATGAACAAAAGTCATGGAAACATATATACACAATGGGATACCAAACCCACCACATAAGGTCTGGATACATTGAAGGGATATTTTTCTAAGGATAACATACCCACCACACATCAAATGCTTATGTTATGAAGGCTAACACACAATGGGATACCACACCTACTACACGAGGTTATAGTACATCAAGAGGGCTTGTACTGATATACCTCACCCATCACACCTTAAATGTCTCCACTGTAAGGGCTACACAAGTTGGGATACTACATATGCCTAAGTAATGGACAACACAAAGTGCTAGGTGACTTTTATTAGGATACCTCAATCACCCGTACTAGACACCAATGGCATACTGACCTACCACAATATAGTCCTATACCTACACGTATACCTTACCAACCACAACTCAATAGTAAAGGAAATAGGTACTAAGTGAAAAAAAAAACATATGGCGATCCACTAGTTAACTCCCAGGTAGCTACCTCAGGATTTGAAGAAAAAGGATCAAATAAAATCTTAATCCATTATTATTAATTACCAAATGATATCACAAATCAAAATTTATTTCCATTAATAACCAATTAGGTGTTTCCAAGTGATAAAACCAAATACTTCACAAGGCATAGAAGCCACCAATTTGGTGTTTAGAGGTGACACCAAACTTAACCACTCAAGGCCCATAATACTATCATTATGATCCACATTAATTTTATGTTAAGCATGGTGGAAATCATGATTAAAATACTATAATTATATAGGAACATTAATCTAGGAGGCTTAAAGAAATAACATTAAGCAATCATGACAAAATTAGGCATATAAGTCGATCGGTCCCTCGGAGTAGTTGACATGATAAAATAAACCAATGAGCCAATTGACTAGTTAGCCCCATTTATCAACTATTCATAAGAACTAGTTAGTGGGTTTTGACCAAACTAGTTGATAGGGAAAATCAAAGACCAAACCAATCTTGTCACAAGGCACTCTTGTCACAAGGTTATTGGTTGATGGGTCTGACAAACCAATAGAATGTTCATGGAAACTATTTAACCGGTTCATCAAACTAATCGATTGTCCTTACAAACAGCCACTCAAAACATCCAAATTGAGAGACTGTTCACACAACTAGTCAATTGGTCCAACAAACTGATCGACTAGTTTGGGAGAAACAACACCCAAACCTATAATAAACTTATCAAAATTTTGCCTAAATTTTTCATATTAATCCTAGTATGCTTCTCTATTATAGAACACATAAAAAGACATACTACATGTATAGATTCACATGGGTACATAATATAATTAGCACAGAACAAGATCATGCTTAAACTACCAAAATCATGAATAATAACAAATAACTTGAAATATTCTTAAACTTAAAAAATGAAAAAGTTACCATATGCTTGAATCTAAAAAATCAATCAACTCAGCACAATATAGAAATTTATGAAGAACATGAAAATTTAACAAAAAACAAATTACCTTATTCATATTAGAGATAAGATTGCTTTACATTTAAGAAAATGTTCTAGCAGAAATTATTTCTAACGTGACGATAGTCCACCAAGACCTTGATTCCTAAGAGAATCAAGAATCAAAACAATTAAACCTCTTTTTAACAAAATAAAATAAAATGAAATAAAAAGAAGAAGAAAAAATCCATAACTCAACCTTTTCTCAAAAAATAATTTCAGGGATAATGAAGTTAGGTAATTAGTTAAAAAGGCAAAACTTAAACTTTTCTCAAAACACTCTACTCTTGTTTTGGTTAGTTTGGTTTTTTAGCCTTGTGTCTAATATGGTATGAGTGATAGACATCTATTCTATGTTAAGTACAACAATGACACCCTATTTTTCTAGGCGTGTTTGGTATTTTTTCCACTTTTATAATGTTTTAAAACGAAAATTGTCAATAGTAAAGAAATAAAAGTGTTATAGGTTGGTATGAAAGCTCTAATTTTAAATTAATTAATTTTAAAACTTGTAACGCATGTTGGTATTAGGGCATTATTATGAATTTTTTGACCTTTAAAATTTTTTAAGCTGGCACCACTAATTATCATAATGATTTCACAATTACCTCTAGTATTTGATTAACAGTTCAAGTTTTTTCAAACTATAAAATGTCCATAAGTGATAGTGGATTGGGAATGTGTTGTAGATAATTTTGTATTAATCATGATGTGTGGGTTTTAAATCTTAGTAATTTAATTGTTGCTAATTAGTCATATTATTTAGGAATCAATTTTTGCCAAATGTTGTGACAAGTGTATCGAGTAATATATAAGATAATTGATGCCTACATAGAAGGTAAAATTCAAGCACCGCAACTAGCACTAGTTCCGCTACCTACCCTAATTCTAGAGGATTGGCTTAGGAGAGTCGGGCATCATCATCCATCAATGTTTGAGGGATAGGAATACCCTAAAATCATGGAGAGATGGTTCAAGGATATGGAGAAAACCTTTACCACTTGTGGTTGTGTATTAGATAGGAAAGTAAGAATGGTAGGTACTACTTGAGGGGATAAGCATACGTATTGTGGAGGAATGTCCAATGTAGAGATGAAGAGCCTACTGCTTGGGGAACTTTCCTTGAGATTATTTAAGCTAATTACACTCCACTCATCCTTTTATGGTGATTTTATGGGCCTTTGGTAGGTAGGCATGTCAAAAGAGGAGTATCACATGAAGTTCAAGAACTTGATCTAGTTTTCCCTTAAGGTAGAGGTCAGTGAGGTGATGCAGGTTCACAACTTCAAGATCGGCTTAGGGGTCAAGTATTGAGATTTTTTTTGTGGGATATACCCCATCAAACATGGTTGGGATCTATAAGCACGCCTTACAGGCTTCATGAGTCATCTAGGCTAAGAGTGCCAAGTAGGGGGGAAAGAGAAAGTTCAATGGTCACTGACATCTTGTCGATTGAAATAAGGCATGTTCTATGGGTGGTTGGCTGCATAGGTATAGTTAGAGTATGGGGTCAGCACCCCCATCAAATGGTCGGGCTAGAGGGTGATTTGAGGACAAACACTACCTTTACAAGCATTATGGAGTAGATCATCTAGGATCGGATTACGAAGGTAGTAAAATGACATGCCATGGTTATGGCACAACATGAAATAGGGCCTATGAGTTTCATGTAAGAGGTGGCAATATTTAGAGGAGTTGGAATCATGGTTAGAGCACCAGATCTATCCAATAGTCACAAACATAAACTCAAAGAGTTCCTTCATCGCCAAATAGTGTTTTTAGCTATACCAATTAGCCTAGGGATCAGAAACTCTATATATTCTAGTAGGGTCAGGGGTCATGCAGTAGTCTAGAGATTCCTTTACACCAATAATTGAATTTGATTAACCAGATTGTGGTGGAGCATTGGCTAGTGTGGTAACCAGTATGATTATTGTTTCCACATTTCCAACATGCGTATTGTTTAACTCTCGTGCATCACATTCTAGATTTGTAGTTAGAGATACTTTATCTCCTGCATGTAGTATTTCTACTTCTCTTTTCTTACCTTTAAGAGATAGAATTGTGTGCTCTATAATTTATAAATATGTGGTCTTGATAAAGGGATTAGGGTTTCCCTTAAATCTCATAAAACTAGAGTTACATGATTTTGAAGTGATCATGGACATGGTAGGGAAGGATTGAGTATTGATACATTGTGCATGGGAGCGTATAGTTATTCGATAACTAAAGGATGTTAGAGTCTCCTATTGGAAGTGTGAAACTAACTCCTCTATGTGAGTTATATCATCAATCATGTTGAGCACCCTCATACGTAAAGGGTATCCTCTCTTCCTATATAGTGTTTGAGATACCAAGGTCAAAGAAGTGCCTCTAGAGTAATCTTTGGTGATTTGAGAGTATCCTAATGTGTTTCCCAATATGATCCTATTCATGCTACTAGTTCAAAATGTTGAGTATACCATGGATCTATTTCCATGGATGCATGACATATTCATAGATGAAAGAGATTAAGGCTTATCTAGAAAAATTATTGAAAAAGGGCTACATATGACTAAATAAATCACTATAGGGAGCACTAGTCTTATTCATTAAAAACAAGGACTAGAACCCGAGATTGTGCTTCAACTATTTATGGCTGAATCAAGTTACAGTGATGAACTATTATCCATTGACATTGATTAATGATCTATTTAACTAGCTTGAGGGAGCCACAATGTTCTCCAAGATTGATCTTTGGTTAGTGATGGATGTACATTTTATGGAATTATTTGATGTGTCTTGACTTAGCTTATGTTATTTATTATGATAATTTCACCCTTTTCTTTGAATTTTCTCTATAAGCCTACTTTTGTATGAAAAGATGAAATCAAGGTATTTTGGGTTGATAATTAAAGACTATGAGAATAATGCTTGGAGTAATGGAAATTTTGATGTAACAACATGCAACACCTTAAAATAGAAGTCATGTAAAGAAAAATCAAAAGAAGACCATGAAGAGACTAGAAATACGAGGCCCCATATTTTATGGAAATACGGCTCGTATTTCCTTGATTTCCCCCCCCCCCATGTGCTCCATTAATTCATCACACATGCACAATGCTAGATTAAAAATACAAGTTCCCTATATTTAGTAATACAGACCATCTTGTTGACATATTTTGGATTTGATTTGCATAGCCTTCTATCTATATATATAACATATATTAGGTTCAATAGAGCATTGAAGAGCACCACCAATGGAAATTTGACTTTGTTTTCATTATTTATAAACCATTAGGTTTCTTTTTGTTAGATTTAGTTAGTTAATTGCTATAACTGAAGGATTAAAGATCATATGGTGTTTGTGATTCTACAATATCCTAAGTTATCTCTTTCCTTCATTTCGTATATTTCTTTTACACTTATTATTTTGTTTAATACGATTTATGTTATTAGTTTCATTAATTGAGTTTGTGAGTTTTTGAGTTTGTTTATTTTACTTTAATCTTTATTACTTTGTTCTCTATGTTTATCAAAGTTATGATTTTTATGTGTTTTGATTATGCTTTTCAAGTTTTGTTAATATGCTAGGCTCGATTAGTATGGGGTAAGAGGATAATTGAAGTTACAGGATAATTAATAATGAGATGTGAATTAGACTTAATTGTTATGTGCACTTTCGGTTAGATTAATAAAACTAAGTTTAATGATCATTTATCAAAGATTAGGAATTTATCATCTGGATTAGCCATCTGGTTAATTTGAGTTCTAATCGAACACTAGAATTGTATAGTTAATCTCTAATTAAACATATATATCTACAAGTGGGGAAAAAGTTATTGATTTAATCTATGTTCATTAATCTTTAGAATTACATAATTTAAGAAAACTGTAATTATGGTTTTAGTATGTTTCTCCCTAATTGGTAATGGTGTCATTAATTAAATCTAGAGATCTTATCATCAATTATTAATTGGTTAGATAATAAATCATAAACTAGCCGTGGTTTATTTGTATAAAGAGATGCTTGGAAGCGGATGCATGTGAGATTCTATAGGTTAACATTAGAGATACTTGATAGCTATTTTATTCAATGATCAATTGATATCCTTATACTCAATATGACTTCGAACCCCAATTATCCTATTATTGTTAGTCAGTTATTGTGTTAATTGCTAGTTTTTGTTCTTTTCATTATTAGTTATTAGTTTTCCTTATTTGATAACCATAAGAATTTATATGACAATATAAATATACAAATTAGATTACCGCCTTTGTGGGATCAATGCCTACTCATTACTTATTACTGTTATGAGTGTATAGGGTTTAATTTGGCACTTCTACGAAAATGCATCAGTCAGGATAACATCAGTTGAGGATAGTAGAGCAACATATTCCAAAGGCAGCATTTCAGATAAGATATAACCATTATAAGTTCACTATAATATCTTTCAGACTCACTAATGCACTAAAAACATTCATGTCTTTCATGAACCAAATTTTCTGACTATATTTTGATTAGTTTGTTTTAGTCATTGTCGAAATTGTTATCTACTTTATTAATCAAGAAAATCATAAGCGACATCTAAGAAAGACCTTATAGCATTTTTAAGAACACACTAGTTGTATGCTAAGATTTTGAAGTGCAAGTTTGGGTTAGATCAAATGGCTTTCCTTGGGCATGTGATCTCTAAGGATGGTGTTAGTGGATCCTTTCAAGGCTCAATTAGTTTTCAAGTGACCAACGCCTACTTCCACTAAGGAGGTGCATAGTTTTCTAGGATTAGCTGGTTGCTACCATAGATTTGTCATAGACTTCTCCAAGATAGCTCATTAGGTAAATTACTTGTTAAAGAAGGCTATGTGTTTCTAGTGGAATGATAAGTGTAGCAAATCCTTCAAAGATTTGAAGAGGCATTTGACATCAGCCCTAGTGCTCGCATAGCTGAGTGAATCAAGTGGTTTTAAAGTTCATAACAATGCTTCTGAGAATTGATTAGCTTGTTTATTGATGTAACATGGGAGAATGTTAGCTTACACTTCTCAAACCTAAAGCAACATGAGTAAAACTACCAAACATACAATTTAGAGTGCATTCTTTGAAGATCTTGAGACATTACCTCTATGGTGTTTAATACAAATTCTACACCAATTACAAGAGCCTCAAGTACATTTTCATGTAGTGGGACTTGAAGTTAAAATAGAGCCAATGGTTGGAACTAGTTAAGGATTATGACCTATAATTAACCTAACATGAAGGTAAAGATAATGTAGTAGAATATACTCTAGCCAAAAAACCTCACATTTCTTGAGGCCAATAGTGTTATCTAATCAATTGTGCCTAGATATTAGGGATATGAAGATAGAGTTGATAACTATTGATATTATTAAGGTAAAGATGAGTGTTCTCACCATCACACCTTTGATCCTTGAGAAGATACAAGATATTTAACTTGGTGATATTAAGGCCAAAAGGTTCACGTAGGTTATTAAAGAAAGTAGAGCCAAGGGATTTTAGATCCATGATGATGGTAGTGTCAGATACCATGGTAGGTGGTGTGTACCATAGGGATGTGTTGAGATCAAAGAAAAATTCTAAAGGAAGGTCATTTTACTCTCTATTCCATCCTTCCTAAAGGGTATAATATGTAAAAGGATTTGAAGAAGGTATATTGGTGGCCCCATATAAAGAGGAAGGTGGCAGAGTTTGTTGTTTTATGTTTAACATGTTAGAAGGTCAAGATTGAGAATAATAGATAAACAAGGTTAGTAAAACTAGTATAAGTTCTAGAATAGAAGTGGGACATAATATATTTAGACATTATGGTTGCTTTTCTAAAGACCAATAGTGGTTTCCATTTCATTTGGGTTATTATGGATCAGCTAACTCTTATAGGAAACACATTGTGAGACTACATAGGGTTCCTAGAGACATCATGTTAGATTGAAACTCCAGATTCTTGGTGCATTTTGCAAAAGTTACAAGCCTCTTATGGGACTCAATTGAATATCAGTATTTCTTTTCACCTATATACATATGGTTTGATATATAGGACCATTCATACCTTAGAGGACATTAGTTGAGCATGTGTGTTAGATTCTGAGGGTAGTTGATAGGATCACTTAGACTTGATCAAGTTCTCCTACAATAACAATTATCATGAAATAACTAAGATGACACCTTTTGAGGCATTTTGCTAGCGAAGGTGTCATTATCCCTTATGTTAGAGCAATATAAACATGATAATTGTGTTGGGTCCGAACATGATTGAGGATACAACAAGGCATATTAGATTGATTTAGGATCATATAAGAGTAGACCCTGATCAGTAGAAGAACTATGTATATTTGAGAAGAAAAACCAATGGTTATGAGGTGGGTGATAGAGTCCTTTTGAGGTTCTCTCCCACCACTTGAGTAATGAGGTTTGACAGGAAGGGGAATATCACTTCAAAGTATATTGGACTGTATGAGAATTTAGATTGAGTAGGTTAGGTAACTTATTAGTTGACCCTACGAGTGGAGTTATCACATGTGCACTACGTCTTTCCCGTTTCCTAATTAAGGAAGTATGGAAAAGATTATTTGCATGTCATCTAGATGGAGTCGTTAAAGATCAGTGAGTCTCTAAGTTATGAAGAGTGTCCAGTAAACATTCTAGACATCAAGACTAGAGCAATGAATATAAAGACCATTTTACTAGTGAAGGTCCTTTAGTCATGGAATGGTATCGGGGAGGCCACATGCAATAACCTAATATCTTAAAAAAAATTAATTTTGATTGATTAAACATGTTAGCCTAACCTAATTCCTAATGTTTAGATTTATCTTATTTTATTTTAACCTAACCCCAACCTTGAAAAATTTATAGATAAAATTTTTATATTTAATATCCAAAATATTTAAAGCAAACCACTGCCACCAACCCCTTCTTTTACCCCTCTTTGTGACTACCATTCTGACAGCACCCCACCTAGGTACTCTAACCCATCATCTTGACCATATCGACCCTTTTCTTCTCCATCCTTCTTTCCCTCTCTTAGCCACACTTTTTCTTGCATCGTTGTCAACCACCAACACTAGCATCACTACTCACCACTGACTCCCCCAGTCCTAACACCATAATCACTTGAACCCTAGCCACCAACCATCCCCCATCCTTTAAATTTCACTATCACCACTACATGCCACCCAACCCATGTTGTCCTACTTCGATTACCCCTATTCAAGTCCCTCTCTTTTTACTTAGTCTTCTCTTAGATTAAAATCTTTAAAAAAAAAGTCTAAACTTTGTATATTTTTATTTCTAGGTGATACTCTAGTGATAGAAGAGGAGGAAGAATGGTTCTTGTTTGCTTGGAGACCGAAGCCTCTTCGGTAAGGATACCTATCATAGATAGGGCTTGTTGTATTATAATTTATATGCCCATTTGTGTTGACGTGTTGATGATATTATATGAAATGTTTGTTGACTTTAGTGTTATATATATATATATATATATATATATATATATATATATATATATATTATATATATATTATGTGCTTTTGCATGTTAGAAGAAAAGGTAAAAAAGTATTTTAAATATTACTATGATGAATACTAAGTATCTATATATAATCATGATCACACATTCCATGATAAGGGTATATGTGGAAGGTGGAAATGTCTTTTATGTTAGGAAACCTATGATTTAAGGAGGGGGAAATAGGTATTTTATTGGCCTAGGGTCATTTTGGTAAACATGGTTAACAAGTGGCATGTTGAGTACCTTGGAATGTTAGCTGACTCAAAATAGGTTAAGGGTGCTATATAAAATAAATGGAGTGGAAATGAAGGGTTTATGGCTATAAAGGAGGGTAAAGGTCTTGAGCGTAAATAATGAAACCTAAGGGTGGAGTCATGATCATATGTATGAAAAGTTGGATTTTAGAACTAAGAATTTAATATGAGGTCAATGTTAGCGTCTTAGATATGCATACAAAATTGGGGAGCCATATGAGCTCTAGGGAAGGAGTTATGACTAAAATATAAAATTAGGGTTTTAGGAATTTGTAAATAATAACCCTAGGGGTAGGTTATTATCTCATGTGTAAGATGGGAGATTTGTACCACAATATTAGGATATGATGTCAACAATAATATTTTGGAAATGTATATTAGATTTGGTAGCCATATGGGGTCTAGGGGAGTTATGACTAAAATGTGAACTTAGGGTTTTGGAGGAGTCCTAAATAGTAACCCTAGGGGTAGGTTATTATAGCATGTGTAAGACAAGGGATTTGGATAGCAGTATTTGGATATTATGTCAACAATAATATTTTGGGAATTTATATTAGATTTGGTAACCATTCCCAACTCTAGGTTTTTCACTTTAAGTAGTAATAACTTATGAGGTGGTCACATACAGCATAGAAATTTATATTTTCCATACTTAACTAATTTTGCCTTTTATTTTAAATTATTTAGATAAGCCCTAAGGTCATAGGTTTATGTTAAGCCAAGTCAAAACTGTTGTAGGAGCAAACACTCAAGATTTGGCATTCATCATTATGGACTCAATTGTTCTTCATTTAGAAAGAATGTCCCATAAAATTGAAGATAAACGGATGGTTACGTTACAAATTATAGATGAAGTGCACTATACAAACTACTAGGCGTATATAGCGTGTGCATGGCTACATGCATAGGGAAAATAATATGCAACTTAGATGTGCACATTATTTGATTTAACTAATTAATTATTAGAGTTAGAGATTATATAGAGAATAAAGTAGCATAAATCTACCTTTTTGAACAATATTTTATATTCTAGTATCTTTTAGCATATTCTATATTATAGTATCTTTTAGTGAGGTATATTTTGAAGAATTATACATTTTAGCTAGTATCTTGTAATTGGTATCCTTAGCTATATAAATCCATAGAACCCTCAATTAGATATATATAATTGATTGAATTGAAGTTGAATGTAAATTGCAAGTATTGAATTCTGGATGAGTTCATCTCCAGTTTAATCAAACCTGTGTAAACGATTAATCTCAAAACCTTTAATCTCTTCGTCTGTGTGAATTAGAGATTAAGTACTATCTTTTCTAAACTCCATAACCCACGCCCTTATAGCCTTATTCATCATCCAAACACATCCTAAAATTAAAGCCCTAATTTGAAAAACCCTAACCCTAATTTACAATTCAAAACCCTAACCCTAATTTTTGAAACTAAACCCTAACCCTAACCCATCATCAAACCTTAATTACCGAATCATCATCTTCATTATCACATCATTATCGAATCATCTTCATCTCATTAAATTCAAATCATCTTAATCATTCACTCATCATCATCATTACCCTACCTTGTTCGAATATCTTCATCATCAATACATCACTTTCGAATCTTCTACTTACTAGTTCCAACATAATCGAGCATTGGTTTTACGTAATTGATAATTCCATATTCCCACACACATCAAAAACTAAGGTAAACCCATTTATTTATTTATAAATGATGTATCATGTTAAAATTACTAAAATACCCTTCAGAACCCTAGTTTCCACATTTTACTTAATTTTTATATCAAACAGTATCATTGTGAGAGATTTATTATGAGTAGAAAACAAGGCAATATTTTAAATTATTTTAGCATATAGGTAATCTTTTCATTTTAACGATTAACTGTATTTTCCACTTGTCATACATTTAGTGGGTTGCGCCCACCAAAACCCTAATCATGTGACTATTACATATGATATCTTTCATGCAGCATACATTTGCACGTTTAAAGCATAATACATCATTTAAATATGCATACTATCATCATAGTACATGTAGAAGTTGTAACACCCCCAAAATTCACTACTGAAAAATTTCGTTTTATTTAGAAGAGTTAGTAGAAGAAATTTACAAAACTGTAAATTTTGGGGATATTACCGCCACACTTAGTACCAGACCGGTTCACTCCTACCGTTCTAGTACCAAGTGCTAAGACTAAAAGTGTAAAACATAATTCACAAACCATATTTAAATCAGAGTAGCGTAACAGACCATTTACAAGAATAAAATCCACCAATAGTGGTTACAAAAACAACAATTACATTAAAACCAGAAATTTAAAAGAGAGTAGAAAAACCCTAACAGTTTCGGATAATTCCTTACTTTCTTTCCCGTTACCCACTTGAATAGCACCTGAAAAGACCTGCAAGGGACACTGCCCATTGAATAAGTAGGGGCCCCACGAATGGAACCCTTCAATACTATGGTACTGAGTAACCCTTTAAAAATACACTTAAAAGCAGGCCTACAATGTAACACATGATACAAAGCTATATACATATATAACATTCACATAATTAACATTCACATCAGATATCAATAGGTCGTAATATACGATCGATACTTTCGACTTTAAGTTATTAGTCCATCATTAATCAATCATCTCTTAGATTTTATATCCATGTGAGTGCGGGAACCCCACTATTATTCGACGGTGGACCGGTCATGCAGGGCAAAACACTCTTGGCCACTATTATTCGCCAGTGGACTGGTCTTGCTCCGACTCACATGGTGTTCCACTATAAGTGATTAGTATTTTTCCATAACTTTATTCACATCCATGACTAGTTTTATTGAGCTTGGGACCCCCACTATTATTGCCGGTGGATCGGAATATATATCAACATCATCCAGGACAACACGCTCCTGGGCCACTATTATATCCGGTAGATTGGTACTCATAATCACTTGCTAGGGCATCACGCTCCTGGGCCACTATTATAACCGGTGGATCGGTACACAATATCATAATTCAACTTTGCTCGACTCATTAATCTTTCACTTTCATTATTAGTGTTTTTCCTTTCTTTAATCAACACAACAATTCTATTTATTTGCCTCGGACGGGAGATCAAGAACCCGGGACACAAAGATACACTGATCGTACCAGTGCATACAAGCTACTCAGAATCCTTCAACCATCAACCCAGGGACGTAAAGGTACCTTAGTCGTACTAGTGCATAAAGCTACTCAGTACTCTACCGACAAGGACACCTAATCCATAAATATGCATACCCCCTAAATAGGTCCGTAAAGGTAGATAGAGTAAGATATAGGGCCCGGTTGGGGCACAAAGGCACACCAGCAAATACCAGAATAATCGTGGGCTAAACCATGTCTTTAGGGTAGTGACCCCTAAAGAGCCACCATTCCCGATATCGAGGGCTTTCACTTTAAGTATTAGTGTCTTAATTAAGGTGATCACAAAAGCACGATAATCAGATATTTATTCACTTTCAATCGTTCTAATATCGTTAGACATTTCTTATTCATATAGTTATCCAAGATAACATGAAGGAAAACAATAAGGCCATCATAATCTCATCCAATTCTGATTTAGGACTTGTTCTCGTGATACTTACTAATTATCAAATACTCTTACCTTGCTATTCAGTATTATTTGAGTCACATCACGAAGTTCCACAATCACAACGACATGTTAGATACAAATTACTCATTTACCCCTTACTTATATAATTGCTAAGTCATCCCTTCCTTACTTGACAAATTACCATATTACCCTTCAGGTTAAATAATTACTAATTTACCCTTTAGTCGGTTAAATTATCAAATTTCCCTTCTCCATTATCATAAATACCAAATTCCCTTCTCTATAATTACAATTGTCAATTTACCCTTCTTTATTATTATAAATACCAACTTACCCTTTTCCATAATTATAATTATTAATTTACCCTTCTCCATAATTATAATTACCAATTTACCCTTCTCCATTTTTATAATTAATATATTGCCCTTCTCCATTATTAAAATTACTATAATACCCTTTTGTTGGTTAATTTACCAAGTTACCCTTCTCCATTATCATAATTATCCATTTTCCCTTCTATAATCATAATTTAATTACCAAATTACCCTTCGTTGTTATCATAATTACCAAGTTACCCCTTACTCCCAAGTTTTCCATAGTTATCCTTTTATTTACAAAATTACCCTTCTACCCTTTACTTCCAAATTACCATAATATCTTTTTATTTACAAATTACCACAATACCCTTTTACTTATAAAATTACCATAATACCCCTTTTACTTGCAATTTACTATTTTGCTCCTTATTTCTAAAATTACTGTTTCACCCTTCTACTTATCAAATTACCATGATACACTTTTACTAACAAATTACTATTTTACCCTTTTACATCCAAAATTACCATTTTGATCTTTTCTTACCATTCTGACCTTCTTTTCCAAAATTACCATACTACCATTTTCTCCCAAAAATTACCATAATACCTCTTTACATATAAAATTACCATTTTGCCATTTACTTATAAAATTACCATATTACCCTTTTGCCTCCAAAATTACCACTTTACCCTCTTTATTACACCACTTTTATTAAATTAACATTACCATATGGAATAATAATATTAATACTCCATTAAAAATATCCAACTCCACCAACTATATATTTTAATATAATACTTATTAGCACCCACACATATTAGGCCACATTCTTGTACAAGAAATATTACTAAAATGTCCATAGGGCTCACAATAATATTATTCATGCATAAATGGTCACAATAACATAATATGACATGGATAAATACTTAACACTTTCATTAATAATAAAACTCTTCCCTTAAGCAAAATTTCCACACATAGCATATAAACTAACATACTTTTCTCTTTTTTTTTATCAATCAATACAAGCAAATATATATATATATATATATATATATATTATATTAAACCACAAATATCAAGCATAATAACATATTAAAAATCCTAATGTGATAACATACATTTATCCATGCGTTTAAGTGAGGTTTAGCGATTACCTTAGATCCTATACAAATCAAACCTTACCAATATCCTAGTTAAATATTCAAGCTTTAAATAGAAAAATCAACACCTAAAAATAATGTCAATAATTATTATATTAGAAGTAGGAAATTAAAAGGATAAAACTTTATAAAAAACTTAATTAATAATACACTTTACTTAAATATTAATATACCTCAATAATTAACACAACTACTCCCAAAATAATGTGGAACTCACGCTGAATAAACAGCGTGAACCACATGTAGGTTGTGATGGGGAAAAAGGGTCGAAGGTAGGAAGTAGAAGGGAGGGATGGTTATTTTCGGGTTGAGGTCTTTAGGCTAGGAAAGGAGGTGGATGGGGGAGGCTTTCAGGTAAGGGAAAGGTGCAAGAGTGAAGAAGGGTTGTAGGTGGTGGTTAGGGGTAGGTTGTTGTTGGCCAAGAGCGGTAGAGGTGGTGGCGACGAGGCAGCGAGGCGGTAGAGATGGCTGCCAAGGTGGACCGGGATGAGAAGGAAGGAAAAGAGAGGGGAAAATGGAGGGGTGAAGGGGCTTATTTCAGCCAAACAAGGTATGGGGATGGTAGAGGAGGTTGTAGGGAGTTGACTGGTGGTTTGGGTGGCGGAAGAGGTGGCCGGATGGCGGCTAATGGTGGAGTTGCAGGGGGTGTAACACCCCAAAATTTCACTACTTTTTTTTAAAACAGAAGAAATTATAATAGAAATATTTAAATTAAAACCCGTGAATTCTGGGGATGTTACCGCCACACTTAGTACTAGACCGGTTCTCTCCGACCGTTCCAGTACCAAGTGCTAAGGCTAAGAAAATATTTACATTAAACTCAAACCAACAGTTCATAAAAGAACTCGAAAGATCATATATTACATCAGAGTGCGCATAAAGAATCATGAATCAATAATAAGATAGAAATCAGAGTGCGAAATCAAAATTCCTCGAAAGGAATAATAGCTACAAACATTAATATTTAATTTCAAAAAATCCAAAACAAAAGGAATAACAAGAAGCAATAGAAGTCGCACAAAGACTGAAATATGGCCACAACTCTCTCAAACTTTGAGCCAAACATGCTCAACACTCGGCCCCGCCGTATATCTCACCCACCTGCACAATGTCAGAAGGGCCTACTACTCGTGAGTCGTGGGAATGAGCAGCACCCATGAAACGGGTGATCAGTACGCTACATACTGAGTAAGGTAACCGAGCACTAAGGCCAACACATAAGCACATAAAATCATGCATAAGAATAAAAGATCATAAGGACCATCATCATATCATAATATCGACCAATCATTCGGGTACATACATAAAAGCCCAATTAGTCCAGATTAATTATTTAGTTAATTTTTTATCGGAAGTCGATACACACCATGCCTTTTATCAAATTCATATAAGTACAGGAACACCCCACTATTATTGTCGGTGGGCTAGTAACTTGCGGAACAAAGTCTACACCACTATTATTCGTCGGTGGACCGGTCACTTGCTGGACAATAGTCCACACCACTATTCTTGATCGATGGATCGGTCTGGTTCCTATTCACATGCTGTTCCACTGTAAGTAATTAGTATCTTTTAAGTACTTTAGCAAACTTCGGTTTGTGTTTATTGAGCTCGAGGTCACCCCACTATTATTGCCAGTGGGTTGGTCACTTGCGGGACAAAGTCCACACCACTATTATTACCAGTGGACCGGGTACACATAAGATATCATGTCCTAACCACTATTTATGACCGGTGGATCGGTCTGGACCTAGCTTAACATCTTCCACTTTACGTGATTAATATTTTAAGTATCTTATTCAAAAGCTTTTATCCTAGACATGCATGAGTCATTCCCTTTACACTTCACACATCACAAATCATAAAATTCCACAATCATAATTACACTTTAATCACCAACACACATGATAATACAAAATTTCCAATCAACCACAACAAACCCTAATTATCCACACAAACCCTAGTTCGGTCTCCTACGGACCCTTATATAATCTCCACATATTATTTTTCATCTAAAATGTTCAAACACCCAAATAACACTTCCATTACCTTCCTTACATCCCAAATCAACCTTTCATATATAAATTTTACTCCCATGCAAACTTAACATATCCCATGCAACCTCTCAAACTTTTCATACAAACCCTAAATCCCATGCAATCATTAACTCCCATGTAAAACCCTAACTCCACCATGCAAACCCTAATACCATCATGCGAACCCTAATACCACTATACAACCATTAATACCACCATAAAACCATTAATACCACCATGCAACCATTAATACCACCATGCAACCATTAATACCACCATACAACCATTAATACCACCATGCAACCATTAATACCACCATACAACCATTAATACCACCATACAACCATTAATACCACCATGCAACCATTAATACCACCATACAACCATTAATACCACCATGCAAACCCTAGATCCCGTCATACAAAACCCTAAATTTAATCCACACAAAACCAAAGATCTATCCATACTAAACCCTAGATTCAAACCATAGAAAACCCAAAGATTTGTCCATATAATATAATTGATTAGATTCTCTCATTCATAACCACAAATTAAATTCTCCCATACAAGACCATAAATTATATCCTCTCACACGAAACTCTAAATATCCCATTTTATTCTTCCACTCAGGAATCATTAAAATACTTAGGTCAACTCACATCCCTTAGTCAACCTCTTTCCCCATCCTCATTTTTCATCATTTCTCCCACATCAACACCCTCACATGCAAGTCTTACAGGGTCACAACACATATCATCACATATACATAATACACATGTCATATAATAACACACCAAACGCGGCGCTGGAAGAGAGCAGGAGGCGCCAGCTGCATGGGCTGGGCCGCGCCGTAGGAAAGGAAGCAGAGGCAAGGACTGGGCAACTAGGTTGTCCTAGTTCGGGGAGGAGAAAAATGAAAAAGAAAAGAAGAAGAAAGAAAAAGAAAGAAAAAGAAAGAAAAAGGAAAAAGGAAAAGAGAAAAACAATTAGCTTAGGGCCAATTAAATTAATCTGAATATTTAGGATATTTAAAAATAATAATATTTAAATAAAATAATATTTAAATTCCTTTTTAGGCTAAATTAGGATTTTTAAAAGATTTTCCATAAATTCTATTTTAATTAGCAAAACACCTTAATTTTCTTTGATTCAATTATTTATAAAATTCATATTAATTGGAAACTATTTTCTCCTTCTTATTTTAAATAAAATAATTTATTTAATTAATTTCTAAAATAATATCCTTAATTAGCTAAAATACCCAAATTTCTCCTAATTAAAAATACTTATAAATTTATTCTTAATCTGCCCTAATTAATTTCCTTTTATTTTTAAAAAAATAATTTATTTATTTAATTTTCATAATAAAACCACATTTAAATATAATATTTAAAATTAGAAATTTTCGGCGCATTTTAGGGGGGCTTCCGAGAAGGGAGAAATGGGGAGAAAAAGAAGAGGGGAGGAAGAAGGGGTTGTGGGATGGCTTGGGGTGGTCTTGTGGTGGTGCAGAAGGTGGTTTAGGTGGTTGGTGAGGCGGTTGCACCGACAGAGGGCGGCGGTGGTGCAAAACAAAGGGGAAAGATGGAGGGGAAGAAAAATGAAGGGAAGGAGAGCAGGGGAGAAAAAGGGCTAAAAAAATATGGGGCATGAGGGCTGAAGAGGAGAAGAAAAAGAAGAGGGAGGATAGGGTGCAGTTGGCCCGCCGGTGGCAGCGTGTAGGGTGGTAGGGAGGGGAGACAAAGAAAGGAAAAAAAAATAGGGCATGAGGGGTGGTTTGTAGGGTTGACCAGGTCCAAGAATGGGAAGAAAATGACGGGAGAGAGAGAGAGGCAGGCGACGGCATGAGAGGTTGCAAGCGGTGGCCGAGCATAGGGTTCAAGGTGGCAGACCTGGGCGACGAAGATGGGTCGAGGGCGTCGGTCGGGGCGTAGGAGAAGAAGAGAAAAAAAAAAGAAAGGGAAGGGGGCATCAGGCCGATCGAGGAAGGGAAAAGGGAAACTAGGCCAGCCCGGGTAGAAGGGGAAAGGAAAGAAAGAAAAGAGGGGGTCTGGGCTGGGTTGAGATGCGCAGGAGAGGAGGGGAAAGAGAGGGAGAGGGAAGATGGGCCAGCGGCCCAGGCCCAGGGGGAGAGGGAAGAGGCTGGCCTGGTGGCCCAAAGCTAGGAAAAAGGAAAAAGAAAGAAAGAAGGAAAAGGAGAAAAAGGAGAAAGAAAAGAAAAAAAGGAAAAGGAAAATGGAAAAATGGGAAAATTTAAAATAATTGAATTTATAAAATAATAAGATGTAATATTTTTGATAATAAATTTATTTAATAATTTAATTTAATATAATTAAATATATGGGCTTAAAAAGGATAATTTTAGTAAAATATTGGTTTGATAAAAATTATTTAAATAAAAAGAGTATGATAAAATAATAAAATATTTATTTTAATTTATTAAAAATTCCTATCCACTTTTATATACTCAAAAATCCATAAAATAATTAAATTAAATAATTTTAAAAGCTAATTTATTTCAAATAAAAGCTATTTATTAAATTATAGGTTTTTAAAATTTTGGGGGATTATAGAAGTATATCCCTAACCTTAGACCATGTGAAATAGAATTTATCATAGATTAACACTAATCATGCGCATATGTGTCTACGTGAACTATCATAACCCTACTTTTATGCATGAGCATTCATAAGGCATATACCATGGGATTTGAATCATAACATGATAATAATGGAATCCCTAAAAATATATTAGATATGCAGACATAAAGCATTTGACATATTACCATGTATACAACTTAATTATCAATGATCACATATATCATCCTTTCAACATATTATCATTTTATCGTGCATGCTAAAATACTTGAAAAGTAAACCCTAGCATGATTCTAGGTATAAAAGTTTCCAGTATGCTTGCACATAATTTTCTATCATCCTATGAGTGATTAGATTTACCTAAATCCAAGCTTACACAAAAACACAAAATACCGCCTTCTCTAGATCCTCAAAGATTACCTAAGAAGTTAACGCCCAATAATGCATATATTAGCATTTAATATATCATAAAAATAACCTAAAATTAATTAAACCAACTCAAAACAACTAACCAGCTAAATAAGGAGCAACACCTCAACAATGGAACTCACAAACCAAATGGAGGAGGAACGTCGAATGAGGGAAGGGATAAATGGTAGAAATGGCTAATGTAGGGTGAGTAGGTTCTGTGTTTTTGGGCAAAGCCAAGGAGGGAGCTATAGAAAAGGAGGATATAGAAAGGTGGGTGGATTATGTAGCTTTTGCTAAAGCAAGGGGGTATGGTAGTTTTTTACGAAAGGGAGGTGAAGGTTGTTGTGATTTTGTGTGTAGTGTAGGGGAAGTTTCAAGGGGTTTTACTATAAGTTGGAGCAGAGCTTCGGCAGCTTTTGCTGCAGATAGGGTAGGGGCTTTGGCCGTGGAGGGTGCAACATGGATTTGATGTCCAAAAGAAGTTGTCTGAAATGCCCCAAAAAGTTCTAATTTTAAATAGTATATTTAAATGAAATTTATTATGATAGTTAATTAAATATAAATTATTTGATTAAAATAAAAGGAAAGTAATTAGGACAAATTAAGAAGAAAATTATTACTATTTTTTTAATTAGGAGTAATTTGGGTCTTTTAGCTAGTTAAGGATTTTATTTTAGAAATTAATAAAATAAATTATTTTATTTAAAATAAGGAGGATAAAATAGTTCCAAATTAACATTAATTTTATAAATAATTTAATGGAAGAAAATTAGGGTGTTTTGCTAATTAAAATGGAATTTATGAAAAATATTTTAAAAAAAACCCGGAACTAGCCTAAAAAGGGATTTTAATATTTTTGTTAAATAAATATTTTATATTAAATACCCAAAATATTCTAATTAATTTATTTAAACCCAAAACCTTATTTTCTTCCTTTTTCCTTTTTCCTCTTTCTTTTTCTTTTCTCCTTTTCTTTCTTTTCTTTCTTCCTCTTTTTTTTCCGCCGATTGGGCCAGGCGCGGCCCAATCCTCTTTCTTTTTTTCTTCCTTCCTTCTCCCGCGGCCCAACGGCGCTGGCCTTCTCCCTGCGTGCGCCTAGACGCGGTGTTTTGGGTGATTGTATGTCGAGACGCTGTGTGACTGTCTCGTTAAGTGAGGGTTTAACCGGCGCGCGACCCGCCCGGTTCTCCCCTTTTCTTTTCCTTCCTCGGCCGACCGGCCCATCTTCTTTCTTCTTCCTTCTCCCTCCGTCTTCCCCCGACGCTGCAACGAAACCTTCGACCCCATCAATGGCCTCTTCGGCTACGGTGATTAATACCGGTCGTTTCTTGCCTCATTGTCTTCCTCTTAACTCCAGGAGTAATTCGACATAATTATTGGACGTTGAATCTCGCTCGTTTCTTCTCCTCAGCCTCTCGAAAATTCGAAGTAACCCAAACGATGGCCGATCAATTACTGCCATCGGCCACCCAAATTCTTGCACTTATTACCTCCCTGTCGAGCTTCAACACCCTATTATACCATTCACTATCTATAAAAAGCCTAGTTGTAGGAGTTTTTGAAGTTTTCTCCCCCGAAAACCCTAAGCAGGGGCTGGCCGCCACCATGACTTCAGACGCTTCCCCTGCTGCTTATATTCAACCTCCACGCCACTGAAGCATTCCAATTTCTTCCCCGAAAATTTCTTTAGATAACTAAACCACTTTTAACCTTCGATTCCTCTTGTGTAGGCCTCCATAGTCGTGCCAAGTTTGCTTCTCACCCCGTCGGAATTTTCACCCAGAAAACCTTAAGCCGCCGTTTCCGCCACTTTTACTGCCCTATGAACCACCCAAAAACTCCCTCTAATCCTCCTCTACCGAATCAAAACCTTATTTTAATTTTTCCCCTGCTCCTTCTCTCTTTTTCTTCATCTTTTTCCTTTTAGATCATTTTTCCGGCCACCTCCGTGAACCACCGTCGGTGCCGCCCATTCCTGCCGACTCAAGGTGAAATCCTAGACCTCCTTAGACATTATTTACTATTTATTGTAAATTATTCCATTTTATTTTATTTATTGGTAACTATTCGAATATAATAATAATTTCCTTGCTATTATTATTATTATTATTTGGTATAAAATTTATGCAGAGTTGTACTTGCAGGGTGGAGAATGCTAAAAAAATAATTTTATTGTCAGTTCCGAACTTTAAGATATTAATTGAATTATTATATGATTATTATCATTTTTCTTCTTATTATTAATATTATAATTATTAGAATAATTATTATTAACATTTTATTAATTATTCTGGAAAATCTTAGGCCCTAATTTTGTATTAACACTCGCACTTATGTATTTTAGTATTATTATTCCTATTGTTCTTATAACCATTAATAATAATATTATCATTATCTTTATTATTTCAATATTAATATATATGTTATTAATTTTATTATTAATATTAATAAATAGTAGGTCATTAGTTATAAGTAGGGTCGAAACCCCACTTTAAATTTTAAAGCTTATATATTATTGCTATTATTATTATTATTATTATTCTTGATATTATCTTTATTTATAATATTTAGTTATTATAGAATTATTATTATTATTATTATTATTATCTTTACTCATATTATTTTGGTGAAGGGCAGAAACCCTTATATCACCTTTTTATTTTGAACTGCCTTAGTTTTATTATTAATATTCTACTAGTATTTGGTAGAGTCAATTCTAATATAATAATTTTTAATTAAAAATAAGGCCTTGGGATAAGTTAGAAATGATATCATTCTTAAGAGAAAACCTAATCCTAGTATTTTTCCCATAGTAGGTGAGCCCAACCAAAGTCCTCAAGAGGTATAGGAGCGTGCTCCAAGACATGTGACGTTTTAGGTAAGGGGTGCTAAGGCCATACTTGTATTATGTGATTTTATGCTAGGCATGCTATGTGATATTAATTATAGTGTATGTCGTGTGAATATTATATACTTGTTATTAATACAACATGATTACGGGATTCAAGTATGTTGGTGTGGAAAAATGGTAGCATGAGAATCATGTGTACATGTATGTTATTATTGTGTATAATGTGGCCTTAAGACATGCATGAATGGGGGTCGTAAAATAAGGATGGGGTTGTAACATAATTACGGGGTCGTAAAATATTGGAGTTATAAAATATTGCTGAGGAGTTGCATGTGTCAGGGTTTTGCATGGGTTAGGATTTCGCATGAGGTTGCCCGGTGATTAGGATTTTGCATGAGGATTAGGGTTTTGCATGGGAGTAAGGTTTGCATGGGAATATGTTTTACGTGGAGTTAGGGTTGCATGGGGATATGTTTTACGTGGAGTTAGGGTTTGTATGGGAGATAGGGCTTGCATGGAAATATGTTTTACGTGGGGGTAGGGTTTGATTGGAAGAGTAATTTACATGGAGCTAGGGTTGCATAGTGTGGTCATGCATATCTAGGGTTTTATCTAGGAGGAAAGCTTGGAATAAAATACTTAAGACACTAATTATTTAAAGTGGAAGATCGTTGAGACGGGACCAACCGATCCACCGGTTCGGAATAGTGGTTAGGGTTTTTACCCTATGTGTGACCGATCCACCGCTATAATAGTGGTTAGGGCATGATGTCCTATGTTCTGGGCATGATAGTGTCGTAACCGATCCACCGTCATTATAATAGTGGGGGTTCCCGAGCTCAATAAAAAAAACCATAGTTTGCAAGTTACCTAAAAGATATTAATTATTTACAGTGGAACACCATGCGAGCCGGGGCCAACCGATCCACCGATTAGGAATAGTGGTTAGGACACGTAGTCCTATGTGTATCCGATCCACCGGCTATAATAGTGGTTAGGGTGTGATACCCTATGTGCCTCCGATCCACCGGCTATAATAGTGGGGGTTCCCGTATTCGCATGGATTTGATAAAAAGGCATGATGTGTATCGATTTCTGATAAAAGATCAATAAAGTAAATAATCTGGACTTTAATTGGGTCTTTATGTATCTACTCAATTGATTGTACGATATTATGCTATTGTGATTGTGCCTCTGTTATGTCCTCTATGTGAATCTATATGCTTATGTGTTGGCATTAGCACTCGGTTACCTTACTCAGTACGTAGCGTACTGATCACCCGTTTCATGGGTGCTGCTCATTTCAACGAGTAGAAGGCCCATCTGATTTCTTGCAGGTAGGAGATATGTATTATGATGCTATAGATGTCTATGGGACATCAAGTGGGGAAAAGTGATGATCGGGCTGGATTGATTATCAGAGTGACGTGGCCGGCCTTCCTTTAAATTATTATTACTATCTTATCTATTTATAAATAGTACTTTCGAAACTACTTCATTATTGTAGTTAATTTCTCTTTCCTGAAAAACTACCCTCGTATTCAGAATTGAATAAAGACTTGTGCGTACCTGATTTCCGTATCTTTGATTTTGGACTATCCCTTAATGCTTACTGAGTTGTTTCTTTAGCCTTAGCACTTAATACTGGAACGGTAGGAGTGAACCGGTCTGGTACTAAGTGTGGTGGTAACATTTCCAGAATTTACGGTTTAGGTTATAAGTAAAAAAATAATAATAATATGTAAATTTTGGGGTGTTACATTGTCGATGGGGTAAAAATGGTGAAAAATAATGGCGAATGATAGAGCATCCTCTTGCTTAAGTGAGATCGGGGATAGAGAGGGATTATAGGTTGCTTGAGGGGTTAACATGGGACACAAAAGTGAGAGGGAGGAGGGATTTAAATGAATGGTGGCTTGAGGAAGAAGGTGGATCAAAATATAGGGAGGAAATCAAGCATTATAAAGGGAGGTGTGTGGTTTATAGGTTACATAAGGGATGGTTGTGTATGGGTAGAGGGAGAAGGGTGAGGTAGGCAAATCTAGCATAGGGTAGGGGTAAATTATGTAGGTAGGGAATCAAGGTAAAATATCCAAGTAAAACTATCTAGTTACCAAAATAGGTTTATTTGTTGAAATAGATACCCGTTATGACCTAAATTAAGTTTAAAAATTAAAATGCAATCTCTGGTATATTTTAACCTAATTACATTTTATAACTAAATAGTTATAATAATATTACACATGTTAATATGTATATTTATTATCAAGTATCCTGAAATAATTATTATAATTAATACACATAATTACCCGTTATAATTTGGGCTTTCTAAAAATGTGGTGTTACAAAAACTTAGTCTACATTATCACAACTAGAAAACTAAAACAATACTCGCTTAAAGTTTTCTACTCACTAGGGATGTTCCAAAAGAAGTTATGCAGAGAAATCCCTTTCCTCTCCATAAAGAAATATCAATCCTTCCAACCCTAGTCATTAATTGGAAGACCCAACAACAATTACTCATTATCCAGTTAACCGATCAACAATACCCTCATGTCTTCCTTATTGTGGACATTGGGGTAATATCACCACGATAGTAACCCTAAATTTATGGACACACTTGTCAACCTCAATGTGGACCAGACCCAACAAAACCCTCCAAACATTAGGCAATAATTGGGAAGATGAAAGCCTAAATTCACTCAAAAACTTCCCCAGCAACTTTGATAGTGGAACGTCAGCCTAAATTAAAAGGGTTACTAGTAAAATCACACCCAAATTGTTGAGGAACAATTTACCTTTTCCTCCAGGCAAGAAATCCTCACTCAAATATCAAAGGGAACCCCTTATCAATACTAGAAAATCTACATCTACTAATGAAAGCAACAAGATAATTTTATCTACCTCTAAGATACCCATACTAAGAGTGTAACATCCCAAAATAATAAAACTATTAGGTGTTACTCAACATCCAACATAAAAGTGGTACTCTCCATGTCCCATATATGTTAGGTATAAGGATAAAAGTAGCTCATACCTAGAGATCAAATGTGGGAAAAACTTGATCATATGATGATCCATGATTATAAAATAGGGAGAATGCAAAGGATAGAAAATAGATGAATAAAAGTTTAGAGAGAGAGATATCCAAATAACTATACACTTGAACCAACCTATGACTACTCACCACAAGTAAGCATAACAAAAGCATTAAATCAACATATACCTGCAACAAGGTGGTATCTACTCATTGGAATAAGCATCACCCATGGAAAGGATGATTAGTACACTACGTACTGAGTAAGGTAAAAGTACACATCTATAGAAAAGGGCATGTGTGGTGCAAGAAACATAATGAAAAAATATATATTAAACATTCATAGATGCTCAAATTACAAGATGATCCTACAAAGATCTATATTTAAAGTTTATCAGTGATTCACATAATCCATTTATTAGTCACACTAAAATCTAGGAATCACTTGTAATATAACCAATCATCTCCTCTATCTCTTTGCAAATAGGAGAAAGATAGTCAACCTCAATAATATGTAACATTTATTCTCCCCCTTTCCCCACAAATGGGAGAAATGTAGTCAACCTCATTGATACTCTCACATTTAGGGTCAGTAATAAACATCTAATCTTTAAATATGCACACCCCCTATAGGATAGTGGATTGATTAGATAGAGTAGATTAAGGTTATCTAGTTTAATTAGGACTGAGAAATCATTTCAATAATAAGATAATTTCAACACTTTGAGTCATTTTGGTTCAATCTCATGTGATCTTCCACTTTAATTAGTAGTGTTTTATTAGATCATTAACCAACACTTAGCATATAATAATACTTCACTTAGTTTACTTAATGTCATTGGACTTCCACTTTATTATCGTTGACTTACCATAAGAAAGTTGATTATCATGACTCCTAATTATTATAAATTTATTTTAATAATTGATAACATCCAACACTTAGAGTATAATACTAACAATACATTGAAAATGTTAACTACTAAAGGAAATGCATAAGAGTAACTATTAGCTACATAAAGGAATCTTTCACAAGGAAAAAAACTATAATATACTTATAGCCCCTAATTTTACAAGTACATAATAACTTCCACCACGAGGCTTTCCAACTTATCAAATTTAACACCCTATCCTAAAATATTTTGGACTAGCGTGGATTGAAAAGGATCTAAACCATGTTGAAATTAACAAGATTATGAATAATTGAGGATTCTACCACAAAACAAAACAATTAAAGAAAAGTAGTAGAGATATTTATTAGTACTATTGTGTAATTACAAGATGATTAAACTAATCAATCAATCAATTACACGAATCTATAATTCTCTTGTAATGGAGAATTATATGAAGAAGAAGAAGAAGAAGTAATAGTAGTAGTAGTTGGGTTACACAACTTTGATGGCTAGGGTTACATCATGTCTCCTTTTATAGAAGATAAAACCCTATGAGACAAAATAACGTGTTTTGCTAATAAAAAAAATGGTCTATGTTTAGGAAACACATGCCCCCTATGTTTAATTTCTTACTCTCGAATTTTACCTACAAAATACATAAAAAATTTCAATGAGAAACACGATTTGTGTTAATTAACACAAGGCCCCCGTGTTTCTCATATAATTCATATTTTACACTTAAACTTCTTCAACACTTGGATGAACCAACACAATATTATGTTGTGCTTCAAATACCTAGTCAAAACTCACATAAAATAATATTAACAACATTATATTCATAAATCATAAATTAACTTTAAATTTCCACACATAAAATATCGATTTTATCCTTTTGATTATTATTTCCAAATTTATTTCATTTATTATAAAATCAGACCTTATGATACTCATAATTTATCCATTTAACTCACAAAACATCACTTTCGTATCCTATCCCATATAATACCTCTACAATACCCAAATTTCTAGATTTGAACACAATGCCCTTAGTTCAACTAAATAACTCAAATTTTATTATTTTCATAACTTAAGTCATCCTCATCAAAAAATTAATATATTATAAAGGAAATTTATTGTAAAAAAAAAATACCCAATGAACAAAGTAACATATTTATTTTCTCCAAAAGCTCACCAAAAGGTCCAAATTATTCCTATAGATAAAACTCCCATGTAATTCAAAACTTATACAAGTCTCTAACTTTTACCAATTTTACAAATACCACCATTTACATGATTGTCATCTTAAAAATATAATTTGTAAAAATTAAAAAAATCCTCAACACCATAAGGGCCATATGGCTGAGACCTCCCAATAGCACAAAACCCCCAATTTTTGAGATTTTAACATAAAACATCAAATTTCATACATATACATATTTTAATCTGCTCATCTCAAGGCTTAATAGCATACCATAATATACCATCATACTTATAATTTTATGGCAAATCCTATCAAGTCATAAAATATAATAACTATTGATAAAATCACCAGACTTATAAAATCAAGCATTTTACCAAATAATACATGGATGTGGATTCAAAATAAAGCATATCATGATTTCTATAATGAAACATGATAACATGGAATTTCATAAAATTAATATATAGTTACCAAAATTCCTAAATTAGAGACATGTATCATCGCCAAATGTTACATTAGTCTCTAAGTAAACATACTCCTAAATAATATCCTTCCATACTTTGATCAGCTAAAAGAAAAGGACAATGTTTAGATAAAGAGAAAAGCATGGGATAGAAGATAATAGAAAATATTAAAATGAGATGATAATAAACCTTCGAGTTAAAAAATGGGAGCTAGAAAGATATTCACCAATCTATAATCTTAATTATCTTTCTTAAAGGAAAACAATAAAGAGTCAAAATTAAGATTTTATAAGTAAAAATATGCAAGACAAATAGAGAGAAAGATAGAAGAGGTCTTGACCACAAGGCCAAAAGCCAAGAACAAAACAAGTTAAGAATATGAAAAGAAGAGACATGAGAGAGTGAAGTTGAATGAAGAAATTTGGCCAAGTGTAAGAATGATCAATCAAGGACAATGACCCTTTTATGGTGGTCGATCAAAGCAAGAGAGAGAGGGTGAAATCTAATTTGTAGGTTTTGTGTAAGAAAGAATGGTTTGGCCATAGCTAGCACACAATTTAATCCCTCTTATAATCAATTTTAGTATTGGTAAATAAGGGTATCATTCTATGTTGGGGATTCAGAGTGCTCATCTTTATTTACTAGCTCACAAATAATGAAAATAAATTAATAAAAAAACTATAAATCACACACAAATAAATAATAATAATAACTCAACAATGAGGATTTTAAAAATAGAAAAATACTAAAAATAATAAATAAATTAAAATAATAAAAATAATAAATAGCTACAAATATGATAAATGTGCTAGAGAAATCAAAATCAGCCACTAGATTAGGTTAAAATATAATAATAATTTCTAAGCGTATCTAATGTTTTACTACTCTAATTAAAATCACAAAACTATTAGGTGAATTGCTATTTAACCTAACTGTAATTTATACATATAAATTTTAGTATATTTATATGGCCACCTAGAAGGCATATAATCCTACATACTATCACTATGAGGAAACTAGAACAATGTATTCACCATATAAATCATACTTGACAGAATCATATATATAAAAAATAGTAATTAAAATAGAGTTAAAGAACAATCCCATGAAACAAAGAAAAAAATATCATATTTCAAACCATAATCTAGGATTTCTATATATCTTCTAGCAACAAATAATTAGTTAGTCATAATGATTAAATTAATTACACAAAAATATAAATGAGAAATAGAGAAAGAAATAATTGAAATTAATTATGGATGAAAGTTTAACAATTTATTTCAGATAACAAAATTGATACATTACATCTAAAATAAATTGTCCCGGTCTTTTTTTCTCTTTTTCTTTCTCTTGGCCGCGTCTAAAATTCTATGCCTGCACACATTAAATGGTTTAAAATAGAAAAAATAATGAAATAATTCCCAAAAATATTGAAATATTAGGGAAAGGTAAAGAATTAATTTACGAACTTAAACATATAAAAAAACTAGGCATGGAAATTTATTTGAGGTAAAGGATTTTTAAAAAAAAATCTAAAATAGTGAAAACCACCTAGCTCTAGTTGACTAAAAGAGGTTGGTGGTCAATTGATTGAGGCCTTGGACAATAGGGCATGGAACATGGCTGGCCAGTCGGGCAAAAGTATCATCAGGTCCATTGTTGGTTAGTTGAAATGAAAACTAGCATTTTAAAGGGTAGGAAGATATAAATGAGAGTTTGTGAGGTATAAGTAACTTGTTCAAATAATATTTAATATTTATGGTAGTTATGAGGATACTAATCACCCAAGAATTAAGATTGATTTTTTTTGGGAATTACAAGAAGCCTCCACCACCTCTTAAGACATGATTGGATGGTTGGCTCCATTTCCGCACATGACTAGTATGTCATTAACCACCATCAATGTCCAAAGGCTTTATACATATTGGACAACCTAATATACTGCAAGCTATTTTTATTATACATTTCGGGGGACTACACATACTAATATTGCAGTACTGATATTGAGAATTCTTTGTATTTTATATTATCTAATATTTACTAATAGCGTTATAGAGATTGTAGGCTTGGACTTTAGATCTGTGTACCTTAGGTATGGAAACATTGATATTTATGATTAGTATTATTTTATTAATATAAATTTTATAATTATAATCATTATTCATAATAAAATTTTAATTATGATTGTTAAAAATAATCATGCAATTAGTACTAATTTTAATAAGATGGTAATATTATTATTAAATATTTCTACTGAATAATACCAATTATTTTTGTACAATAATAACATAATATCATGTGAATTTAGGCGGAATCATACTCTTAAAGGTTAAATTGAAGAACTTAAATTTTCAGTATAATACATTTCTTTCCCTTCTTTCGTTTCCTGGACCTCCTCTGGACAGACGAAATCTGCAACTTACAGGCCACAGGATCATCATTCGCTGGTGTCACCGCGATTCTCTCTTTCCCTACTCATCTCCAGATTCGGCAACAACTACCGTCGGCGATCGCGCCATCTTCTCATTTTCATTCTCTGTCTCACCACGGAGAAAACTAGTGAAGGTTATGCCTTTCTGGTGAATTAATCCGGCCTTTTCGATCTCTTCTCTGGTACGTTCTCGTTCCCTCGTTCTCGGTCAAATTTGCGTGTTGAGCTCATATTTTCTTTATAGTCCCCCATATCGTTTAATTTTTTTTTTTATTTTTTCGTGGATTCGACATCGAGGAATCTAAAATTCTAAAATTCTTGCGTTTCTCAGCTCAGTGAAGTTCCTAATCGAGAGTTTTTTGATTTTTCTGCTCTTATTTGATTCCAGTTGAGGATTAATTTAGTTTTTTCCGATCCATTTGTGCTCGGGTAGCTTAGAATGATATCCTTCCTTAAATCCACCATTGAAGCATTTACTGGTCTGTTTTAGAGATTGCTGGTCCACGACGTAAGACTAAGACATCTCAAATGAGAAGACGTTTTAATCAACTCATTATCACTGACTCATTGTGGAACTGCAACTCGTATATTTGATTTCTTCATTTCTCTCTCTGTGATCATACAATTAAATAGTGGCGAGGTTATAGCGTAGCTACAGCTATTTAGCGGATTCTAGGTAATGCTATGATTTAAAAATTTTTCACTCGTAGCCCCAATAAATCATTAATATTGGCGATTCATTGTGAATTTCTAAATCTACCGAAATAGTATGCCTGATTTCTTCTTATTCATATACTATATATATCTTAGACCAAATTACTATTGAATTATAATAAATTATTGCTATTTATTACCTTATATCTACCCTTAAATAACATATTTTTTTTTATTCCAAGGCAAATTTTGGGTTAAACTCCTTTAAATGCATCTAATATAATATAGAACACTTCTAATATAATATAAAACATTAGTTTATTGTATATTTGTATTTAAATGGTAATAAATAATAATTAGAACATATAGTGAAATAAAAAAATATTCACACTGCGACGAGTGTGACACATGATTTATTGTTCGTGAGCCTCAACAACACATCTACTGCAACCACAAACATAACTGTGATTTCATTATATGTTTGTGATCTTTGGGTGTTGTGTTATTTCTTTTACTAACTTGATTCTATTATACATGGTAAAAACTGTTTAATTAACTTTTTTCTCATCTGAAAAAAAGAAGTTTATTTTAGAGAAATATTTGGCACTGAACCCTAATGAAATGGTGAAGATGTAATTTTCAATGGCATATCATATATCATATATCAGCTGGATAGTAACTTATCTGGCTGAAGGGCAGATTAACCTTCCTCAACAAAGAGTTCTGCAAGAAGAGAGAAGGTGAGAGAGAGATGGAGAGAGGCGCATTCAACATTGATGTCACTGGGGACAAGAAATTGGTGATGGACTAACTTTCCAGTTAAGAAAAAAATGTTGCCATCATTTGTGAGTAAGAGTTGTGAGAAGGGAGAAAGGATAGAGAAGAGGTAAGAGGGTAACGAATTTTTATTTTGTTTTACTTATTTATATATTTTATTAACACCATTTATGACCATGAGTTTGAGTGACTCTTCTAGTCTCGAACACTCGTATAATAGTCCTGCCACTTTGTTGTAGGATCCATAGTCTTAGCCAATCAAATGTGAAGAAGGTCTAGCCCTAAACATTAATTAGAATATTCATTATGTTATTATAAGCCTCTTTTATTTTCTTTTTTTTCATTTATGATTTCATCAATCTTTTTTGAAACTTTGTCAGATTTTGGTAGTAGTTTGACCTAGATATATGACCCGAGGCTTGTTCTTATCTTCATAATTGAGTTGGAGAAGGATCGTGAGGCATTAACCATAAGTGCGTTGCTGCGGCTGCGTAGGACTTGTCGACTTGATGGTATGTATGTTTTCATGATTGTCCCCTACCACATAAGGTATCCAAATGTAAGTGTAGCCATCAATACATACCAAGCTGCACCTGCTAGCTGCCACTCACAAATGCAGAATCACTACCAAATCTGTCCACACTGCTGAGTCCTAACTCCATATCTTGCCATAGTCAACATGAATTCAACCTAGCATCCCATGTGACCGTAGGGCTTGGTGCCTTGCCCCCTTGTGCAACCATTAATGCCAACATTATCAGTGTACCGCTTTATGACATATCCAATTGCTTGTTGCCAATCATTTAGAGCCAAGAACCACCATAATTGTTCTTGTTGTGATTCCCTTCTTGGTTGTTGCCTATTGAAAATGTAGGAGCTATGAAGTGAAGCCCCCATGCTGTCGCTTATTCTATCATAGCACTTATTAGTCCATGCGTCCAACATCATCATTTGTGACCACAATTAGAGTAATAAGTTGTGTCCTAACTTGCTAGTTGCTGTGTGTCAGCTATTGTCGCATACCATTCCTTGAACACTCTAGCTTTTGCAAGCTGTGCATGTTGCATTTGTGTAGGTCATTTAGTTTTACTATACCTAAAAGAAAACATTGTCAGCATAGGGTTGATCTCTAAAGAAGAGAGCCAATAGTTTTTGGCCAACCAATTATTTCTCTTATTTTTGTGATCCTTATTTTCCTTGTTTGTAACTTGGATATAAACGAAGGATTTCATTATTTACAATTGAAGGATGACAATTTTATTTGGGCTATGGAGGATTGTTTCAATAAATTAATGTCACTAGAAAACTAAAAAATGAGTTTAGAAAGCTTGCCGCATTTATGGTAGGTCAATCAAAAGGTGACTAAGGAACTAGGTCTTATTGCATCTTGTGCTTGGTCGTCACAATGAGGAGTGTACCAATCCAACTATCTCGACAACCAGGATTCCCTTTATGTGGATTTTCCTTTTATGAATTTGATGGGGAAGAATACTAGGAGTACATGTTTCAATAGTTTAACATGCTTGAGAGCATCTTTGCATATACAAGGATTTGGGATTAGGTGAAAGTTGTGGTGATTGTTACTTGTTTCGTTGGCTATGGAAGTAACAACCTTAACTATGAATGTAAGTTCCATCTACTTAATCTAGTTGAAGCTCATAATTGACTAGCTCACTTCTGCTAGCTTCAAGCATGGCTTTTATTTCAGAATCTATAATATGTCAATGGAGATTCGTGATGTTGATACTTGGGAGTTTCACTAGCCACCGGATGTGCTTTTAAGGAGACCCAACTTAGTAGGTTATATGTATAGAAGGGGAATATGTAATGAAAACTACTCTTTTGGAGGAGCATTTTTGTTGATAATTTGAGAACTTTCAATTTGAACAATTAGATAAAAAATACTGCTACAGGGGAGGGAGCTTCCCTCCTTAGTGAGCGGAGGAAATTCCTGTAGTATTTGAGTGATGGAAAAAAAGGCGCTTATTTTTATATTTGAAAATAGAAAACTACCTAGTAGGCGGTGGAAACTACCTTAGTGGATGAAGGAAACTAGGTTAGGTCAGAAAAAAACGGTGGTGAAATTTTTGTAAATATTATGTATTTATGTTTCACTTTAGTAAATTACTCCCAATAGGTGGTGAAAGCTTCGTACTTGGGTGGTTTTGACATCCAGATATCCAATATGAGCTCTAGGGCCGAGTTTGATTGGTATAGAACTCTTATTTTACTTGAGATGCAGAAAAGAAGACCACTAGTACACCAAACTCTTTTTCATACTATGACATGCTTAAGCTTAGGCACATATTGTGGTTCCTTGTGAGTACTTGATGATGAAGATGGAGGTTTGTGCATCTAGCACCCTTCCCTAGTTTAATGCATTTTGAGAGGTCATCTTGTTCTGCTAGTTTCAGGAGCAGATTGCTGCCTCTTCCCAGGGTATTATCAAATAATACGTAATTTGTAACACTTTGGTTAAGTTTGGTTACTAATCTGACGAACTAAAATGTTTTAAAGTATCAGTATGTGGTAATGCTTGTTAAATTGTAGATTATGTGTCAATAAATGCCAAAATATCTGAAATGAAATGAATGATATTATATGTGCCCACTAGCTTATCCAATAACCTACGAAAGAATGATGAAAATACTTTACTGTAGATTATTTTTATAAATTGACTTGACAAGCAAACAAACAGCAACAACATGGGTTGGTGTGTGTAAACCTTGCCTCATACAGCTTCCGGGTAGTGTAGGGTTTTTTTTTCAAAACTGTTTGTAAAAAAAAAAAAAAATCTTTCTCAGAGGGAAAATTGTTGTAGGGAGGTTAAAATGTGTGAAGTATATTTAATAGTAGGAATAGTGCGTATACTAGTAGCATTATGTAGTTAAATAGGTAAATAAAAATAAAATGACAAATGTAAATAAATACAAATATTTTGGAGTGAATAATCTGTTTCAAATTACTTTACCAAATAAAGCCTTATTGATAATGGTCAGTGCTTTCTTTTGATTAGTTGTATGATGATATTATGAAGAGGTTGAATTTTACACTCTAGGGGTAGACATATGAGATGGGTGGGCATTGGAAAGTTAAATATTAATCAGTGAGTAATGGGACAGAGACCTAGCTCAACTCCATCATATTTTGATGTTGGCAAAAATATATTTTTGTTTCCTTTTTCATTGGTTTTCTAATGTTTCAGCCATAAGTTGCATTATCTTACAAACAAATCTGACTTCCTCTTATACTGAGAAACATTGTTGAGTGTAACTGCATATTTTGTTACACTTCTATGTGGAATTGATGGTCAGTGTCTCATGGCAGGTGAGGCTGGTAAAAGTGTCTGCTTCCTTTTGAGTACAGTACTCATTTTGTAGCATCCAAGATCTGGCTACAAGTTGATTGTCGCTTTCACAGTGTTCATCAAACAGCAAAGATATCACAATGGGGACGTCACATCGCAGGTCTAAATTTCTTGGCTTTTCTGAATGATATGCCATCAAAGTGACTGCTGAACGACGTGTTGCTGGAAAAAACTGCTCCTATTATGCTAACTTCATAGTTTTTTCTTTTTTGGTGGTGGTTGTTGCAGTGGAGTTCCTAAACGATCAAATGATAGTTCAAGGCTTATTATAACATGTATTATTGGGGTGGTTTTTGGCTTTTTTGTTGGTGCATCATTTCCTTCTTCTACTGTTTCAAAGGTGTTGGTCCCCTGGCAACATTTTTCTATTCTTCTAGCTCTTCTCTTCTTAGTTTCCTTTACAATCAGTATATATTTAATCTGTTTGACTGGTTACCGAATTTACAGATCAACTTAAGCTCCAGACTTCGGTCATCTTTTGATGTAGCTTTCTTCGATGGAAGTAGAACTGGTGGCAAATCTCTGGAGGGTCTTGGATCACAAGAGGTTCCTAAGGTATTCAAATTATTTCTGCTTCACTTTGGTTCTGGTTGGACATCTGCATCTCACTTTCGAAGTTTAGTGATTTTGAAAAATCTGTCTGTGTTGGCGACATTAGGTTTAAATAAAGTTAGACCATGTTTTATTTGATACCTCTATGTTGTTGGTGTATGACTGACATAACTTGACAAGTACAGCGACAGTCATCCAGATTCCCTGAAATGACATTTAAATTTTGTTCTGTGAGAAAACGACTTAATGGAAGAAGCACCTGTAATGCTAATTTTATTTGCTGTTATTGTTCTTTTTCTGAGGAAGTGCTAACCATATGAACTCATTCTCTTGCAACTGCACATTATCTTTTCTGAACGTTTAATAGCTAACAAGATTAGATCTATTATTGGTAAATGAATATATGAAATGATGTATATTGACATTTTTGATTATGTACTTTAATATTAATTTATTTGTTTGAAGATCTCTTATAGTAAGTTTGCTTTGTAACTATGCAGAAAGTAATGTGGATGCTTTAGAGTTATGATGGTTGACATATTCTAGTGTTAGTGGGTTAAGGAAAGAGGGAAGTCGGTTTGGGAATTAACTGGTAGCAAGAAAAGAGATGATCTTATTAAGTGTGGGCAGTATCTTTAATTGGAAACATATTTTCATCCAAAGTCATACTTAATTGACATAAGTATGAATGTGTTATTGTGAATTTTTTGTAATCGTCATAAATCTGATTGACATCGTGTAAAAATCTTGTGTTTTAGCCTATTGTATCAAGTTAAGTGGCCTAATTTGTACAAAGAAAGGAGAATGATTTGTTGAAGTACAATTACTCCATATAATTTGTGCCTTTAGTTGTTGAATCTATTTCCAGAGCCTCTTAAAATGCATGAACTGTACTTTTTTTTTTTTGGTGTATTGTCTCACTGTTGGATTGCTTGATATGCTTGCTCCAAGATCCTTACTAGGTTCTCAATTTTTTTCAGATATATGTTCCAACCAACCCTCGGGGGGCAGAGTTGTTGCCTCCAGGAATTGTTGTCTCTGAAACTGATCTCTATCTGCGTAGACTATGGGGTGATCCTACAGAGGTATTTCTTTAAGATTTTAAAAACATCCATGTTAACAGCATAGCATATTTGCTTGGATGTCATGGACATTTTGACTTTCTGACATTTGCATCTTTTCTTAAGTTATGCCTTAAGATATCCATCCTTGCTCTGTTGATAGAGAGAGGGAGAGCCGAGAAAAGCTCTGTCCCATGAATTATGAGCTAGCTGCATCTTTGATTTGTTTGTTTTGTTTAAATCTTGCAGGATTTGAAAAAGAAACCGAAGTACTTGGTAACATTCACTGTTGGATTTGCACAGAGCGATAATATCAATGCAGCTGTGAAGAAGGTCTTGATATTCTTGAAGTTTCATCATATTCTGCCATCTTTGCTACTTTTTCATTATTAGATGATAATTACTCTGACAAACTAAATTATCTTGCAGTTTTCTGATGATTTTACAATTTTGCTTTTCCATTATGATGGCCGGACAACTGATTGGGATATGTTTGACTGGTCAAAGAGAGCAATTCATGTTAGTGCACCCAAGCAAACAAAATGGTAGGTCTTTCAGTTTCTGTGAACAATTTTTTATGACCGACTATTCTTTAATTAGCTTTCTGCTAGTGAGTTCTTGATTAATAGGACCGAGTTCCCTGAGATACATTCTTCACCCATTCTCTTGTTTTCTTGTTGGTTGTTCTTTTCCTCCCCCTCCCCAAATTTGTACTCTCTCCCTCCCTCCCCTCCTCTCCCTTCTGGTGTGAGGGATAGGGTGGGAAGTTGTGCAGGTGGAGGGTATTTATTACATACTAATAGATTATGTGTGTCTTGTATTGCCTTATTTTTACCTGCAGGTGGTATGCTAAGAGATTTCTGCATCCAGATATCGTGGCAGCTTATGAGTACATTTTTATATGGGATGAGGATCTTGGGGTTGAACATTTCAATGCAGAAAAGTAAGATAATTTTTTCAGTGAATGTTTCTTGTCAGATTAGGATAATTAAGTGCTTCTTTTCCTCTTCATCAGGTACATTCAGTTGGTTAAGAAACATGGACTTGAGATTTCTCAACCAGGTCTTGAACCCAATAATGGATTGACTTGGGAAATGACAAAAAGGAGAGGTGATAGAGAAGTTCACAAGTATGGCTTTCCGGCTCTAGTCATCTTATTAACTTTTCCTATTCCTCCATTGCATTATTCTACCTACTGTGGTGTAGTTCTGATTAATATTTCGCATGATGGTCAGGGAAACGGAAGAGAAACCAGGATGGTGTTCTGACCCACAATTACCTCCTTGTGCTGCGTATGCTCTCTCTCTCTGTCGATATATATATATATATATATATATATATTTTATATATATATTGTGTGTGTGTGTGTGTGCATGTGTATAAGGATGTTCCTTTCATTTATATCGGAATGATATTTTTGACAATCTTGTCTGTGCATACTATGCAGTCAGATTGACATCTCTTGTGGCCTTCACACATAAAAATTTTGTAGATTATGTGTATTATGTGCAATGTGTTTGTTTTACAAGACCCATGAGTCATTGACCTTCTTTCTCTTTATAATTTTTTTTCACAGATTTGTTGAAATTATGGCCCCTGTCTTTTCACGGGAAGCTTGGCGCTGCGTGTGGCATATGATTCAGGTATTGAGATTCCCTCTTTTGTTGTTTTGGGACCTATGACTCCTGTGATCATTGTTAGAGCATTCACTTGTATACTATGTCATGGACCTTGGTCGTGGGCTGGGGTCACTATTGGGCCCGTCTAGGTCAAGGTGATTTTCATTTCTAGTCCATTACTAAGTAGTGCATATTAGTTTTATTTAATTATGAGCATGACTTGGTTAATTTTTGGGGTGTTTGTTTAGTGGAAATAGGAAGATGAGAATGAGAATAGAAGATAGGATTAAAAATATCCAATATTTGTTTAGGGGAAATGAGAATCAGATGGTTAATGATAATGCGAATAAAATGCCTCCTATTAAAGTAGGTGAACCTAGGTTAGGGGAAAGTTTTAAAATGTTGTTTGGGTATTTATTAAGTTAACATGGGTGAATAGGTCATAATTTTATTTATTTGAAGTTGAGTGGAGGTGAATAACCAAGTTTTATGAATAAAATAACCTAACCTCCTTTAACCATCGATTGGGAGGTTAACATTTTGGATGTGAATGAAGGTTAAAGGATTTTAATTTTTAACCTATGTTAAATCCCAATTTTTTTTTTCAAATGCAGTTAACAAAAAAGTACCAAAATACCCTCAATTAATTACTTATAAATTTAATAAACTTTTATAATTCCCAAGTTTAGTAAATTAAGAAAATGAGACTTTAGTAATTTATTACTTTATTTACATTTCCACATACCAAATATGAAATTTTTTATTCCCAAGTTATTAGAATAAGAATAGATAAATCAATTTCCAATTATTTATTCTCATTCTCATTGTCATCCTTTCATTCCTAAATTTCCATTCCCATTTACCAAATGACTCCGAAGTAATTTATGTATTAGGGTTTATTATGTCTTTTTAGCAAGCTTGTTAGAAACGTTGTCTTCCTCCCAAGAATGTATTCAAATTTATATAAAAGGCCAAAAATAAACAAGTTGGGATGCAACACCCCAAAATTTACTACTAAAAATTTTGTATTTTTAGAATCATTAATTATAAAATCTTGGGTGTTGCGCCACATCCAATATAAAAGAGGTACTTCCTATATGGCTATACCCCATCAATGTTGGGTGCAAAGCTAAAAAGTAATTTATACATAGAGATCAGGTGTGGGAAATACTTAATTCCACAATGATACAAGATTATAAAATAGGGAGAGAAAATATAAGATAGAAAATAGAAGATCGGATAACCATGCATTTGAACCAACCCATAACCATTCACCTCAGATAATCACAACAAAAGCATTGTATCAACATATACCTGCAAACAAGATGGTAGTTGTTTGTGGGAATACGCAATACCCATAAAAAAGATGGTTAGTACGCTACATAAAGATAACAATACACATCCATAGAAAAGGACATGCATGGCACAATCAACATAAAGAAAAGACGGATACTATACATGCATATATGCTCAAGATACAACGATCCAAGATATAACCGTATTTAAAGTTAATTGTTAGGATATCATACAAATTCGTTTACTTGGTCATATTGAGATTAGGGAACCATTGTAACATATCCATTCCTCTTCTCTTTCTTTCTCCTACAGATAGGAAAATGATAGCCAACCTCACTGATATGTAACATTTATTCCCTCTTTTTCCTAGCAATTGGGAGAAAGGTAGTCAACCTTACTATACACACATATCCAAAGTAAAACACGCATGGTCAGATAAAGTAGATTAAGGTCCTATGATTCTGTTAGGACCAAATAATCAAATTATTCAATACTTTGAATCATTGTGGTTCCATCTTATGTGAATCTTCCACTTTAAGTAGTAGTATTTTGTTAAATCATTAACCAATACTTAATACATAAAAGTGCATCACTTGATTTTTTTAAGGTTATCAAACTTTCATTCTTATTACCATTGACTTACCATAAGAAAACTACTTATCCACTTCTTGTAATAATCTTCAATTATCATGAACTTATTTCAACAATTTTATTTATTTAAAGTTCATATTATAACCACATGAAGGCAAGAAAATGCATAAGGTAAACCAACAAGGATAAAATGATATTATACAAGGGAAAAGACCACAGTGCCTTCATCGAAACCCTAACTCACCCTCAATTTATAATTTCTCCCAAAAAACTCATTGATTCACCAAATTTGACATGTCATCCCAATATCTCATTAATAACATCATATCGTAAAATTGTAACTTAACTTCAAAATATGACACATAAAATATTGATGTTACCTATTGGTTACTATTTTTTATTTATCAAAACATACCCATGTTGCTCATAATTTATCAAAACACCTCACATATCATACTTAACTTATTTTAGCCTAATGACACTTATGAAGCATCAAACTTTTCAAATTTAATCCAAAATGCCCTTAGTGCACCCAAACATCTCCAATATTTTTTTTTTCATAACTTAATTTATAATCATCCAAACTCTAACATATTATGTATACAATTTGATGTAAATATCTCAAGCAATATAATGGCCTAATTATTTTCCACAAAAACTCATAAGAAGGATAAAATTCTACAAGTTTCTAAATTTTATTAATTTAGCATACAACCACCCTTATATCTTTACCATCTCAAAAGTATAATTAGTTTTAATGAAGATAATCCAAAAGGCCTAAATAGCCCCATGGTTGAACCGACCACAACCTAAAATCCTTAGTCTTGCAATTTCAACATACTAAATGAATTGCAATATTTAAACATAATTAATTTAATTCCTCCAAATTTTATGGCAAAGCCTAGCATGGCATAAAATAGGCATTTCACATAAAATTATGAATCTCATAAAATCACAAATTTACCAATTAATTAATGGATGCGAATTTAAAATAAAGCATAACATAATTTCTAGCATATAATATGATAACATGAAAATTTATAAAATTAACACATAGTTGCAAAAATCTCTAAACTAGAGGCATGTATCCTTATCAAATGCGACACCAGTCTCTAAGCAAAATTAGTCATAATAACCTCTTTTCACATTTTGATCACCTAAAAGAAAAATACCATAGTAGATTAGGGATAGAATAGAAGAAGAAAAAAAAAAGAAAAGAAAATTAAAGAAATGAGAATAACCCTTGGAATTTGAAAATGGAGGCTTGGAAAACTTTTACTTTAACTCTCTTTTGCTTAAAGACAAGCACCAAAGAGTTAAACCTAAGATTAGTTAAGATTTCGAAAGTAAGAAGATGAAAGAAAATGGAGAGAAGAAGAGGAAAGGGGCTTGCCACTGAGGGAAAAAAATCCAACAACAAATAAAACCAATAACAAGAAGAGATTAGAAAGGAGAGAGCAAAGTTGAAGTGTAGAAAGACCAACCAAATGACACCACTCTCTATGGCCGTTAAAAATGGGCAGGAGAGAGGGAGAGAAAGTCAACAATGAGTATATTTTTGGTTGAATGAACAAGAATCATGGGGATCTAATCATGGGGTCTGGGGATGTTAGAAATTCGAAGCCCTCATGCCAAGAAAGTTAACAATGATTAAACAAATGGTCTAAAGTTTAATAAATAGTTAAAAATGAGAAAAAAAATCGAATAATTCCCAAAAATTAGGAAAAAGGAAGTAATTTAAAAATTCAAATATATAAAATCTTGTGCATAAAAATTGATTTGAGGTTAAAAAAATAAGAAAATTTATAATGGTACAAATCATCCAACTTTAGTCAACTGCGTGAGCCTTGAACGATAGGGATTTGGGCATTGCTGGCTGGTCAACCATTGGTACGGATTGGTCGATCGTTGGTCGATTGAATAAGGTTTTTAAGGGTAGGAAGGTAAAATGAGGGGTTGATATTTCTATTTAAGGTGTCTAAAGTTAGAGAATGGGTTAGAGGATTAATCACCTAGAATTAGGATATTCATTTAGGATTAGCAATCTAATTAGATTAGGTGATGCTTTCTCACTTTCTCTCTATTCTCTTCTCTGTCTTATCTGTCTTTTCCTATAGAGAAGAGCAATAACCAAGTAAGAACTCTGTTTCTAAATCATACAATCAAATATCGGTACCGCAATTGCGTATCGGCCGCAATTTCGCGGTTTTCGGGTCAGCCGCGACGCGAAATTCCGAAATTGCGGCCGATACAGAAAATCACACATTTATCGCCGCGATATCGGCGAAATTTCGGATATCGGTCGATATTTTACCGATATTGACCGATATTGGCCGATATTTACCGATATTGGCCGATATTTCCGATATTTGTTGTGTAAGATAATTAAAAATTCACGCCGCGACAACCGCTATATAGAAAATATCATTCGCGACACCCCGATACCGCGACACCGCGACCGCAACCGCAATCGCGACCGTAACCGCGGTTTTATTGTATGTTCTAAATAGTAACATATTTCATTAAGGCCCCACTTTTTCCATAACTTAGATCCTAAACTCAGGACCTTACCAAATTAGTATTAGTGCCAAAAGTATGGGGGATGCCTCCCTAGAATGAAAGGGATAAAGGCAGTAAGAGTCCCTAAATGAAGAGTTTTAGAGGCTAAATGTAGAATAACCATTACTGTTTACCTCATCCTAACACCACAACAACTAGTGTGGAGGCATTGACTAATAAGGATTGTTCTAGGAAAAGGTGATGTGAAACCTGTCCGGATCATAATCAAATTGTACTATATTAGGAAGACCTAGCCATTGTTGCCACGGGCAATGCAACCTTTATTTGGTTACTGTCTCTTGCTCGACACCACTGCCATTCATCTTTAGTCCCACAGATGTTGCAACGTTAGCCATTGCTCCCTTGCTTTTCCCCTTTGTTTGCTCTACTAGCATAGGGCATTAACCAAAGCGAGGGATTCAACCATTTCACAACCCTCCACAACCCTACCTCTAAAATTCTAATTGCCCGCCATACCACCCCATACCGTAACACCCTAATTTTTAAAATAATTTATTTTTTAAATGCGGAAGCTAGCTCCAATGTACAGGTGTTACCGCTACGTTTTGTACAAGTTCGGTTCCCTTACCTTTATTATATGAAATGCAAGGCTAAAACATTCAAACACAAAATAATAGAAAGTTATAATGCAACGAGGGAAAGATATATATATATATATGTGTGTGTGTGTGTGTGTGTGTGCTTGTGTGTGTGTGTGAAGATATAGAAATCCAACAAAGATCCAAAGAGGAATAGAACCCCAGACAAAAGATGTAAAGAGATTGGTATGAAAACAAGGGAGAAAGATATTCGTTTTCAGATAACAAAAATAACACCGAAAATGTGTATCGGATACCTCTATTTTAACCCAACCTCTCATGCAAACTCTGCAAAATCAATGACGTCCTCACCGACGTTGGCCTCTTCTAAAACATTCGAAAAAAATAAAAATAAGAATAGAATTAGTATGACGAGCGTACTAAGTAAACTAAATTTACTAAAAATGGATAGCTTGTATTCACGTAAGACGTATAGAACACGTTAAAGCGAAAGAATTTAAGAAAACATGCTAATACATAAAATATGGAATATTTAATAAAATTCACTATTCATCACTGTTCATACTATTTATCACTATTCATTATTGTCATTACTATTCGTCACAAACCTCAAAATCACATAAATGCTTAGAACATGTATTTGAGCATTGAAATGATTAAATCCACACATTTACTAGGTTCACTGATTATTCTGATCTATATTAGGTTATCACACAATCCTCCGAATATTTTATCTGAGAGGGAACAATACTAAAGTCGAAGTAATAACAGCAAAGACATCAATCCAAAGTACTACGGTTAAGGAAGCATTCCAACATCATCGAGGAATACTCTGTTCGTAAGTATTGATACTGCCTATAGGACCCGTAGGTTACCTATCGAGTGGAAGGAGATCTCGCTTCACACTAACGGTGTAGCACAACCACATGTATAAAGAGGGAATGCATCTACTGCAAACCCTACCTCAGTGGCCATCCTAAGGCTACTCACCTAAATTCCAAGGTCAGTCTTACAGTTGAATTTTTAGAAAATTTCAGATATTTTAATGATTACCACCCCAAAATAAGCCCACACACTAATTTCAGAAAAAAAAACCCCTTTCTATTCATAAAATACTATTCATGTATCGGATATTCTATAGAAATATGCCAAAAAGTTTAAATTTAGAAACCGAGAAACTTTACTATTACTGAAATGTACTATTCACGTCAAATCACTATTCCCATTAATTTACCATTCCTAAAGTCACATCAATGGTCAAGGTCAATCATTGACTCTAAAATATCTAATTAATTCCTTTAGGTGCAAAATGACTAAAATACCCTTAATATAATAATTATAAATAAAATAGAAAACTAACTCCTAAAATTATAAAATTAAATATTAAGCACATTTAATAAATATTTAGCTTGTTAGAGCACACAATTTTAAATAACGAAGCATAGTTGCAAGTAAATGGACCAAAATACCTTTAAACCCTAAAAACACCAAAAATGGAAAAATTTTATTATATATTAATCTAACTCCTCAAACTTTGAACATTATTCATTAAACACATTTTGAACATCTTAGAATAGAAAGAACAACAAAACTTGCAGCTTAGATGTGAAATGGCCTAAATTCCCTTTATTCATCATTAAAACTTAATTTAATCATAACTTTAATTATACTAAACCAAATGAAGACTTTAAATGTATGAAATTGCATCAAAACAACCTAACTAATTCATTGAAATCATTGAAAGTTAACAACAACAACCAAAACACAGAATCATGCTTAAAGGCTGAATTGCCCAAACTATGGCAACAATGCCATTAACAACAACAGAAACACATTTAAGCATTCTAAAACATAAAAACCTATCTACTCTTAGTATAATTTAGCTTACCAAGTCCTTAGATCCAAGATTGAGCCAAAATCAGCCTAATATCAATCCTTTCCAACAACTTAAAAATGTTACACCAAAAATCAACAAAGTTCATTAAAACACTTCAAAAAAAAAAAAAAAACAAATAAAAGCAAAAATCAAGGCTAGAATGGCTTACCCTTCCTTGGAATGATTTCTAAAATTAAAGAAAAGCTTAGGAAGTTTTTACTTCAATTTCTTTTATTTTTAACACTTAATCGTTTATGAAAAACAATAAAGAGCTAAAAATCAAGAATAAAGAAGTAAAAATCAAAACAAATGCCAAACAATGGGTGAATGGCTTGAGGTTGAAGGAGTTGGTTCTTGGGAGCTAAAGGCTCGAGATTATGAAGAAGAAAAGAGGTTGGAAGATGTTTTAGTTAAAGTTTATATATTTAACAACTTAAAGTAGCTTTATGCTTATTATAATGGAAAATAATAATAATAATAATAATAATAATAATAATAAAAAAAAAAAGAAATCAGACCAAGCCTGGAACAGAATTCTCATGGCCAGAAAAATAAAGTTCAACCTTTATTTTAGATATTTTAAGAAGATAGGAATTAGTTTTAGATATTTAGGATATATTTCGTTTACAGAAAGTTGAGTTTCAGGGGCTAATTATGGCTAAAATTGGCGAAAATTTTTCTAGAAATTTGAAAAATATTTAGAACTCATTTTAATTGATATTGATCTTAAATATGCCAAAATATAAGTATCCTTGAAGTTTCGTAAATTTACGTTGGCTAAAACGCTTGTTTCAGGGCTTAAAACGTGAGTAAGGGTTAATAATGGTGGTGAATAATGTTTTTTTCCCCTCAAAAATGTCCATTTAAAATTTTAAAAGGCCTAAAATGTTTGGAAAAAGTTCGATGGTGCAAAGTGGTATAAAAGTCTTACGGGATTTAAAATCATAAGAATGGTTAAATGATCAAAATGAAACGTTTTAAAAATATAATGAGACGTGAAGGGATGTAAACATGGTTAAAATATTTTTTTCATAATTACAATAATAAATGCATTTTAGAAATTTGGGGTATTATACAAACTACCTCACCTCCATTTGCCATCAACAACCCTCACTAACCTTCGGCAAACAACCACCGAGGTTGCCGGAGTTTTGATCCACATTGACCAACTTCTAAAACCCTTCACATGCACCCAAAACTTTCACCAACCCTAACACCACCCCAAAACTCACTTTCACCACCTAGAACATCGCCAAGCCTCAGTTTCAGCCCAACATAGTTTGGAAGCTTTATCTAGCTTCCCTGTCGCAATTGCTTAGTTTGGGGAAGCCTCCTTGTTTGAAATCAAATCTACAAGAGTCATGGGCAAGCAATTGCCTCACCCGGATGCCTATAGAACCTTGGGATCATTTGCCAAAACAATTATTAGTCTTCCATCTAGACTGCACCAATTTTATATATGGAAGGAAGCTTTGGGTCCTTTGAGGGCCAGATCAATGTAGTTGTTAATTCAGGCTATGCAAATAGAAGTCGGCAAAGTACAATTGTTGGCCGAGCTTCAAGAATGCTATTTGATCCTATAAGGGCAAACCCATGACTCAAAGGACATTCTCCAGTGCAACTTGTCTTCCTTGGCCCTTGGCAATCCTGCCTCCTAGGCTGCCTACTCTGCTGTCACATCTTCACACTTTTTGGCCTACTAAAGAATTTGGTGCTAAAATTATATTTGATAGCCCGCATTAGCTCTCGAATCACTTAAAACTGTTGGTTAAGTGGAACGGGTTACTTCCAAATTGAGCTACAATTTTGTCCATTGCTGGTTTTGGCTGTTCCTTTCCTTATTTTGTGCCTAAGGGCAAGCTTGTTTTCCACAAGGGGAGTAATACAACAAAGTTTAGTTGTAAGCCAGGGTCACTGGCAGGCAAAGCCAGGCCTAGTCTATTAGATTCAACCCCATTAAGACATTAGTTCTATTTAATTCTTAGTACGCCTTACTTTGTTAAGTGATTTATGTATTAGGGTTTTATAGGTCTTATTAATAAAGCCTATGAGACCCTAGGTCTACTAGAAACTATGATATGCTCCCCAAGTTTGTATTTATTTCAAACGCTCAGTAATGAACAAGTTGGGCTGCTAATTTGCCACCTCTTCTTCTCTCTTTCGTTGTCCCTTCCCCCTTTCTTCCTCTCCTTCTTCTCTTGTGTTCTTTCCCTATAGGGAAGAGCAAGAACCGAGTAAGAGCCCTAATTAGAAGCATTCACTTATTCAGTTAACTCCCTAATTTTCCTACTTAGATCCTAAATACAGAATGGTACCATAATATGTCCAAATTTGCTATATTCAGGGTGCTTGTTTCCTTATTTTTTCTTCACGTGTTTATTATTATTATTGTTTGTGGAAAACCTTGCCCACTTCTGCAATTCAACTGCTTTTTTTTTTTTTTTTTTTTTTAAATTTGGATGCTTATATCTTCACAACTTCAGTGGCTGACTCTCAACTTTTCTTTCTGCAGAATGATTTGGTGCATGGATGGGGTTTGGATTTTGCTTTGAGGAGATGCGTTGAAGTAAGTTATCGCTAATAGAGCCACTTTGAGGTTCCCTTTGAAATGTCTTGCTGCTATGGATTTTATTAGAATAGTTGGTTGTGTGTGTGTGTGTGTTTTTTTTTTCTGCTGCTGTCATCGCCATCTTCTTGCCATCTATATCTTGTATCTCCCTTTGTGCTCATATTTCTGTTTATTATTGCATTCATCTTAGTTTTTATTCAATATTATTTTTTGTGATAATTGTATAAGTATTGTGAAGTTATTGTTATTGTAGATGTTTTTATTAATATCTATTTAGTATTTGTACCAATATTACTATTTTAGCCACGTTTATGTTTGCAAATATTTCTCAAAATAGTTTTTTCATGGGTATATTTAAAAGAGTGTCACTAATTCAAGCTAGTTAATGTGAGACTGCATACATATGTATATCTCTTGGCCTTGCTAGGGGTGGTATTCATACTGGATTGTTGTACTTTAAATTAGAACTAACTTTTCTATAGCTTGTTGTTATTCTGATTGGATTTGTTATATGTTTCTGTGATTGTTATTCTTGCATGATTTTGATTTATGTGGAGGTCCTGGACCATGAGGTTTTAGGTTAAAATAACTCCATACCAGTATACTTGCCAGAATGTTAGTAATGTAACCGTTTCCATTCAAATGATATTAGTCTTGTAATTTTATATCTTCAACTTAATTTCATCCTTAAGATGCACAATGTGATTAAACTCATAGTGAATAATTTGTTATCATCCTCAGCCTGCACATGAAAAAATTGGTGTTGTTGATTCGCAATGGATAATACACAGAGTAATTCCTTCTCTTGGAAATCAGGTGCGTGGAAGTTGCCCTGGGCATTTCTTTTTCTTTGATGTTTTATCTACTGATTATGTCATCAAGACTGAGCATGTTTTCTTTCTATCTTTTTCATCTTATCATATTGACAATCCTAGGCTATAATTCTGTCGAAAGGAAGGTGACTAAATTAAGTCCAAAGTTTGAGCTCATACATGCAAACTAATAATAAGGCTGGTGCACACATTAACGACCCTTTTTTTTTTAAATAAATAAACGTTTTGAAAAAATGTGGGATATTGCATGAGATTGGTGGCTACATGAGGGCATACTGTACCCTTAGAATAAAATATTGTCAATGTACTGGAACGATGAACAGTAGATATGGCATATGGATTCAAGTTCACATGTTGCATCAATATAATAGGTTTTCATTATTCGTCTGATATTTTGGACATTATCAATGACAATTGATCGGTGTCCTCTGCCACTCCATATCATCAACAAAAGAAGAAGAAAAGCAGCAGAGCAACCAAATTGAGCACAGAAAAAAGAAATCATTGAAGTAAACGTTACATGGAACTTGAGGAGTGATAAGACGAAGAAAACAATTTTTTGAATATCGATGTAATTTTTTTCCAACATGGATATTTATGTAATTTATCACTAACCAAAGTAAGCATTATGTTCACCAAATTTGACATTTCTACCATTGAATGTGCTTACCTAACATATCTATCCAGACTAGTCAACAGGTTGATATGTACACTTTTTCTCCCAATGTACGCTTCAAACAGAATGTATCAAATAAGCCTTCATAGTAGTTCCTTGCGCTCCTACTTGAAACACAAGTAGCGTTCCAGATCATGTACAACGTAGCAAAATACACCACCATTCCAAGGATAGGATCAGACATGTTCTAGGAGCAACCCTTACCATCAGTCAAGCAGTATCTCCAGCACTCCATACTAGGGAAAATCTTTAAACAGTTGAAAACTGGCGGCCAGCAAGAACTGACTGTTGAACAGTGGCATAGAAACTGATTCAATTCTTCCCTTGTCAGCTTGGAGACCTCATGGCTCACATACATCATTAGGCACAATCCTCCAATCATAAAGGTTAGCCTTGGTAGCAACAGCATGAAGCATCATGATTCATGATGCCATACCTTGGGAGCCATCCTTAACATCTTGGCACTGCATTAATAGACTTTACCTCATAAATATTTCTGTTAACAACACATTTATTGTTGGATGCCAATAGTTTTTTCTCAAGCTTAGTATCTTTTTGGATATCCAAGACGCCACATTGGAGCATTGATAGCCTCATATACTTGTACCTCATATATACACTTCATAAATCCACTTTGCCCACAATGGTACCTTCAACTCAGAAGATGCCATAAGAACTTGGCAATTGTTGTTGATTCCATATGAGCAAGTTCTTTATGCCTAAGCCATCATTTTTCTTGGGCTCACAAATCTCCTTTTAAGAAAATGGAGTTTTTATATAGATGTTACACTACCCTTACATTTCTCACAAACCTCACAAATAATATTATTCAACTCTAAAATTGATTGAAGTACATAGATGTATATTTATTTGCTAGAAGACTCATACTGACAGGCATAGAATAATTAAAAGATAAACCCTTTTCTAACCAGTATCAGGTAAATAATAAAAAGATAACGCTAAACAAGGATCGATTAGGCCTAATAACTAGTGATCCTAGACTTGCTAGGCTTACGAATTATGCATATGTGGACCTACTTTCCAATGAGTCAACAAAGGACTATTAGGGCTCAAACTATAGGCCTTATAATGAGGTGGAGTGTAGATGTCCATTATGATGCCACATTGTGGGAGCCATCCTTACCTCTTCATTGTTGACTTTGATGTAGTTATAAGCTTTATCTTATAAATTGTTCTGTTCACACCTAATAAGTTGTTTAGTCAACATTGGTCACGAGCTTGGTATGTTTCTATATATCCAAGACATCAGACTAAAGCTTCGATGCTCTCATATACTTGTACCTAATGAATACACTCCATGAATCCATTTCACCCACATTGATTTCCTCTTACACCGAAGATGCCATACTCCTTGGCAATAGTTATTGATTCTACAGGAGCAAGTTATTCATGCCTAATCCATCATGTAGCTTGGGTTTTCAACTTTTTACAAAGAAACTCAAGTTTATCTTGGGTTACTGACTGATGTGAAGCTACATTACCCTTACATATCTCGCAAATTTCACAAATATTATCATTGAACTCTAAAACTATTGTGGTACATAGGTGTCTATTTATAGGCTGAATGACTCAAAATGATAGTCTTTGAATTATTAAAAATAGCTTAGTCTTAAGTGTCAATGGGAAATAATAAAAAATATAACAACGAATAAAGATTGACTCGGTCTTATAATTAATGCTCCTAGTCTTGCACAAAGAAACAGGAGTATCCATAGTTGCGTGGACTTGCATTCCAATGAGCCAACAAAGGACCATGAACCTAACAAGCTCAATGATAAGGTATAGTTGATGTAGGAACGATAATTTTTCCTTAAAATTATAGTATTTGAATTATTAAAAGATAACTGAATCTTAATTGTCAATGGTAAATAATAAAATGGATAACAATGAATAAAGATTGACTCAGTCTAATAACTAATGCAGTAATGCTCCTAGGCTTGCAAAAGGAAAGGGGTGTATCCATAGGTATGTGTACTTGCTTTCCAATGAGCCAGCAAAGGACTATGAGCCTTATAGGCCCTACGATATGGTATAGTTGATTTAGGAATGATAATTTTGGGAGGGAATTAGGGGAAAAACCCAAAATTAGGAATAGTTAATGCTCACTAGCAATTCTCAAATTCATTCAAGTCTGAAATTACATTATTGTTAGGGCCATATTTATATGTTAAATTACTTTTAACACCCCCACTTTTTACTACTGAAAAATTTGGTTTTTAAGACATTTGTAAAAGTAGAAATACGAAAAAAATCCTATGAAAAACGGGGTGTTATCGTTGTATCTAATGTCAGATAGATGTGTTATTGTCCATCCCATGCTAGATACAAGGCTAAGTGTCCTGAGTCCTAACTAAACCAAAAAAAAAATAAAAAAATAGGGTGGCAAATGTAGTAGCATAAAGGATACGATGCATTTAAGGTTGGTAGATAAAGGCCATTGTAGGCCCAAAATGAGTACAAACAATACATAAGAAGGAATAAATAACCAAAAGAAACAAATACAAGGAGGGAAAATGTATCGTTCACTCAAGGACCATTAAAAGAGAGAATCCACTAGAATTCTACTCTCGAATGGCCCTAAGAAGGAAGGTGGCCAACTATTAGCCATCCTCACTAACCTATACAATGTCACTTGCTTGGGGTTGAGCGAGTGACCAAATTAATGAGCACATCAGTATTTGTCTATTGAGTGAGTCAAATTACCCTATCATGGAGGTTACATGCTGCATGTAAGGTTATACAGGCATATATGGGTCATACTAGACAAGCACACTACACACTCATGCATTATCATAATAAAATCACATACTGTGCACACATGTTGTACACAACAGGATACATTCGCACATGCATATGGTTACAGAGGGTGGTATAATCAATGATAACGTAGGATCTACAATGGTTGCACATATCCCAAAAATTAAGAGTCATGGGCTTCACTATATATATGGCTGATAACACAAGGTATGATAATAAAAACATAATCAAGGCATTATTAGGTCTTATTCCGTTTATCATCTTATTGATATGATGACCACACAAGTTATAACCATGTAAGAATGTCAAGCAAGCACTTAAGTTTGCGGTCATGGGGATCAGCCATGATAGCACCCAAAACTAGTAGTTATCAAGTAACCATATGTAAGTAAATATCATCGTCTACTACTGTTGGTCACAAGTCACAATCTCATCGTATTGCCTTGTATATTAACCCTTAAGTGTCGACACCCCTTAAGCATACTAATGGTGTAACATAGAGTAGAAGAGGAACCGAAACCAACATAAATTTCCTTGCCTGAAGGCGCATATAATATTAGCTATTGTTGAGTTGGTTATCCAGGAGTCAGAGAATCTTAAACTTGAGCAATTTCTTTCTCTTTAAGTGAGTAGTGTCTTATTATATCCAACTTAGTCATAATATTCAATTTCCACCACATGATTATCACATAGTATTAATCACTTCCCATCAAGGGTAATTAGAGTGGAATTCTCCTTTGTCAAGATTCTAAGGCCTACATGACATCACTTAGTTGCACATATCTCAAGATTTTAAGGCCTACATGACATCACATGCTCAATCTACCTATATAACAATCTAAGAATGACTTATCTCCCAAGTGTACCCTTATTTTACTTATCGCCCTATATCACATCCTTTGTCTAATCCTCTCATGAGATAAGGTAAAAGTTTGAGTTGAACACAAGGGAAAGGAGGATTTTAATGAAGCTCAAAGGAGGGATAGTAGAGCAAGGAAAATAGAGAGGTTAGTTTTTGATAGAAAATTGCTAAGATTTGGGGTGAAATGGAGTGGGAGTGAGTCTGAATATGTAGAGCGACGAGATCCCCTATCTTCCACTCCTATTTTGGCTGAAATCCAGCCGAAGTTTCACAAGGAAAAAGAGAAAAAAGAGTGGCAGCCATTGCCAAAAATGGAGGGTGCAAGGAAGTTGCTAGGAGCTCAATATCAATTATGATCTTTGCAAGGGGAGAAACATGACAAGGGTTTGATAGGCCCATAATCAAATACATGTATGTAAGGAGGAGCAAGAAATGAGAAAGACTATAGTTGACCGATCCGGTTATCATACCCTTATCTTTTATATTTTGTCTTCTAGCGTGTTGAGGGGGGGGGTCTATTTTAATTAATTCAGTTGAGTTGGTTATTCTGTTAGGGTGGAGCCTGAAGGTAGTAGGGCACGTCATCTTTTTTTTGTTTTGGTTGTTATGGTATGTGCGAGGAAGGGAGTTGAGGGATCTCTATTAGTATTCAGGGAAGGGGGAGAGGAGAGCAGGAGGAAATTAGTGGATGTGGGAGGGCACCAGGACCTCGAATATCTGGCTATAAGTTTCATTCGTTCTCATCAATATATCACCTAGTCATTCTACCTCATTTTCGATCCATTAATTGTTATCTATTAATTGATTGTCGCTGGTTAGTTGGTACCTAACAAATTTGGTATCTGATGCATATGCCAATACAAATTGGGTCAAGTTAGGAAGGTTGTTATCAATGGGGGATAACTAAATAAGAAAACAGAGAAGAGGGTGAAGAAAATGGGTTGAATATGATCTTTGGTACCTCCTTAGATCATATACTAACAAGAACCACCTAAGGTTTCAACACTTAGGATAAATCTTGTGAGATTTTAGGATTCAAACTTCAAAATCATGCACTAGAGTTGAAGGTGACTGATTTCTGCTGAGAGAAATAAGATAGCCAAATTCTCAGTTTTTCTTCCATTCAAGTGTGAATCCAACACTTATAGGAGAGTGTTGGGTCTCATTTAGTTGTAATACAACTCAACAAAAAAAGGACTGGTTTGGTTAACTAATCAAACTAGTTAGTTGTCAAAGAGGCTAACTTTAACTAGTCTAATCCTAACTAAAACTAAAGTTGACTTTGTACTAGCTGAAACAAAGAAATCAGAATTGTTTGGGACCTTCCCAATGTCTTAAATCTGACTTGGAAGGCTCCTTACAAGTTGATAAGCTAAGCTAAGCTAAAAACATCATTAAAAGTAAAAAGTAAAAGTAGCTTTTATGCTAAAGACTAAAAACATTATTAAAAGCATAAAGCAGAAAGTAACTTTTCTGCTGCAAGCCTAAAGTGCCATCATAGCCTAAGCATAGGTTTCTTTTCTTCCAAAAAAGGCCTGCCCCCTATGATACTTATAGCTGTTACTGCTGCTAGTGCCCACATCTGCCCAGAAAAGTGCTGTTGGGGCTGCTATTGTGGGACTTGAATTGTAGCCTATTCTTGGCTGGGTAGTGAGCCATTTAAGCCAAAAAAAATAAGCCACTAAGGTGCAAAAGGTGGTAGCTGGATTGAAGTTTTGCATGGCTTTCCTGGCTTGGGGTTTAGTTAAACTAATTAGTCCAAGTGAGGAGGTTTTTATGTCCCCCTAACTTAGAGAAATTAACAACTAAATTAATATCTTGGATAATGGATGCTCCTGCATCAGTATCAGAGCTGTACGTGATTGGGGAGTATGGCTCAGAAGAAGATGGAGGCCTTGGAGGAGAAACTTGAGGTCATTCAAGAGGAATGGCAGAAGGAGATGGTCACGATTAGGGAGGATACAATGAGATTACCTTCATTGGAGAAAGCTGTGGAGGAAATTAGAAGGCAGCTAGGGGAATTGTTGAGGCATGGAGGTGGAGGTGTCTCATCCGCTGATCTTGGAGGTAATAAAACCAGCGAGGCACAAGAACCAGACCTAACCATTCCAACAGAAATTCAGGGATCTCCTTATGTAGACAATCGACGCTTTGACTACCGCTCCACTCGGCAACTGGAATTTCCTACATTCAACGGAGCTGATCCAGATGGGTGGCTTTTTCGAGCTGAACAATTTTTTAACCTGAATCAAATGAAAAAGGCTGAGAAAATAGAGACCACAGCGATTGCCATGGAAGGCAAAGCTCTGGTGTGGTTCTAATATATGGAGGAAGGGAGGAAATTTGTGACCTGGCACTGACAGGGATTCAAAGAGGCGTTTCTCATTAGGTTTCGTCCGAAACATGAGGGATCCCTGTGTGAGAAATTTCTCTCAATCCGGCAGACTTCATCGGTGGAAGAGTATCTGGAAGCTTTCGAGCTCCTCGCTGCTCCCCTGCAAGCTCGACTGACGGAGGAGATACTGGGAGGGACCTTCCTCGATGGGATGAAGCCAGCGGTCAAAGCTGAGGTCCGTATGATGAAGCCCAAGGGATTGATGGAGATAATGGAGGCGGTCCAAATGGTGGAGGACAAAAACAGGGTGATCCAAGCTGGGAAAAGTGGGTCCAAAATTGAGGGTCAAACGAACTTGAGTTCGACCCATAAGAGCTGGCCTTCACAAAACGCTGTGTTTGTTAGGCCTAATTTGCTAACAACTCCACCCGCAAGACCAAGCCAACCAACAACGGGCAACTCGTCGAACGTAGAGGTCGCAAGGGGACGGTAAACACCAGGGTCCCAGCGGTTGACGGACTCCGAACTGCGGCGCCGGCGAGAGCAAGGTCTCTGTTATAGGTGTGAGGAGCAATTTTTTCCAGGGGACGTCTGTAAGAATCAGATGTTGCAGCTCCTTTTGGTGGATGATTCACAAGCTTCCCTCGAAGAAGAGGGGGCGCCTCTGGAGGAACCAGACACAAACTAGATTCTAGCTGAACAAGTGGAAGGTAATGTCGAACTTTCTATGAATTCCGTTGTTGGTTTTACTTCACCTCGAACTATGAAGCTGAAGGGTATGATTAAGAGGGAGCTGGTGGTGGTGTTAATAGATTGTGGGGCGACCCATAACTTTATTGCACGTGAGCTGGTCAAAAAAGTGGAGCTTCCACTGTCCACAACAGCGGCGTACGAGGTGCTCATGGGGACAGGAAATTTAGTATTGACAGAGGGCATTTGTAAGGGAGTAAGGTTGTCCCTCCCTGAAGTGGGAATTGTTGAGGATTTCCTGCCTTTGGATCTAGGGAGCACCGACGTAGTACTGGGAATGCAGTGGTTGGAGAAGTTGGGAGTTATGCAGGTAAATTGGAAGGCTCTGTTGATGAAGTTTCATGTGGGTAATACACAGGTCACACTAAGGGGGATGCAGAATTGTGTAAGTCCCAGGTCTCACTCAATGCACTTATCTGCACCTTACGAAAGTCGGGACAAGGCATTCTGTTGAAATTCCAGGCGCTACAAGCTGTAGCAGGGGCACCAACGGATTTAGTTGGTATTACAGCTCCTATTCAAGCTGTGGTGAACCAATTTCTGGAGGTACTAAAGGCACCAGAAGGGTTACCACCACCTCGAGCATTGGATCATAGAATTCCTCAATTGCCCGGGGCTGCACCGTTGAGTGTGCGACCTTACCGGTACCCACAAATACAGAAACATGAGATTGAGCGACTGGTGGGGGAAATGTTAGCAGCCGGAGTGATTAGACCAAGCCACAGTCCTTTTTCCAGCCCCGTACTGTTGATAAGGAAGAAGGATGGTAGTTGGCGGTTCTGTGTGGACTACCGAGCCCTAAACAAAGTCACAGTGCCCGACAAATTCCCAATTCCAATGGTAGACGAGCTGCTGGATGAACCGCACAGAGCAAAAAAAATTTCAAAATTGGATCTCAAATCAGGATATCATCAGATCAGGGTACACCCGGATGATGTGCATAAAACAACTTTCCGTACGCACGAAGGGCATTATGAGTTCTTGGTAATGCCCTTTGGGTTGACAAATGCTCCGACCACTTTTTAAGGGTTGATGAACGAGGTATTTCGCCCCTACCTCCGTAGATTTGTGTTGGTTTTTTTGATGACATACTAGTGTAGAACCCTTCTATAGAGACTCATGCCCGACACCTCAACTCAGTTTTCGAAGTACTGAAGGCTCACTCCTTATCAGTAAACATTAAGAAGTGTGTATTCGGACAATTGGAGCTTGAATATCTGGGGCATATCGTTTCTTCAAAGGGAGTGGTCGTAGATCTTGCCAAGATTCAGTGTATGCAGGACTGGCCAGCCCCTAAGACCTTGCGAGAGTTGAGGGGTTTCTTGGGGTTAACAGGTTATTACTGGAGGTTTGTGCATCACTATGGGCACATTGCTGCCCCACTCACTCCTCAACTTAAAAAGGTTTTTTTTTTTTTGCATGGAATACCGAAGCTTAAGAGGCTTTTGTAATGCTTAAGGAAGCGATGTCGACAATAGCTGTTCTGGGGCTCCCAAATTTCAATGAACCCTTCATAGTGGAAACCAACGCTTCATGGATTGGGATTGGGGTTGTATTGATGCAACAACAACGCCCACTCGCCTTTTTTAGTCAAGCCTTGGGGCAGCGGGCTCGCATGAGATCTGCATATGAGAGGGAATTAATGGCTGTAGTATTTGCTGTTCAACGATGGTCGCATTACCTTATGGGTCGGAAGTTTACAGTGCGGACGGACCAGGAAAGCCTAAAGTTTCTGCTAGAATAGCGAATAATTTCGGAAGAGCAACTGAAATGGGTTATTAAACTCTAGGGTTACCAATTTAACATTGAGTACAAACCTGGGGGAGAAAATAAGGCTACAGATGCACTATCAAGGGTGGAGATAACAGCTTCACTAGCAGCCTTCTCTGCTGCTTGGGTTGAGAAATAGAGCACCCTTCAATCCGAAATTGATACAGATCTAGTTTATGGGTCTATTAAGACCAAGCTCCAACAAGGTGAGGGTGTGGAACAAGCAATAAAATCGCGGTCGCGGTGTCACGGTATCGGAGTGTCGCAAACGATATTTTATATGCCGCGGTTGTCGCGGCGTGATTTTTTATTATTTTTTCACAATAAATATTAGCAAATACCAGTAAATATCGGCAAATATCGGTAAATATCGGCAAATATCGGCAAATATCGGTCAATAACCGATATATTGCCGATAAATATGTGAAATTCTAAATCCGTCGCGTATCGTCAATTTCGCATATCGGCTGACCCAAAATCCGATAAATATCGGCCGATATTGCGTATCGGGACCGATATTTAATTGTATGGTGTGGAAGGGTATCAGCTAGTTCAAGGGAAACTCTTTTACCAGAACCGATTGGTTTTACCTACAAATTCATCCTTAATTCCGCAATTGCTAGCTAAATTCCATGGTGGCGGGATGGGGGGACATTTTGGAGTGTTGAAAACCTATCACCAACTGGCCAGAGAAGTATATTGGGCTGGTATGCGGAAAAAAATACAACAATTCGTAGCTGGATGTGCCATTTGCTAGCAGCACAAATACCTTGCTATGAGTCCAGCAGGTTTGTTGCAACCGTTGCCTGTTCCCCAGCAGATTTGGGAGGATATATCTCTTGACTTTGTGGACGGATTACCATTGTCGGAGGGCCATAGCTGTTTCTTGGTTGTGGTGGATCGATTGTCAAAGTACGCCCACTTTATCCCACTAAAACATCCTTTCACAATACGCACTATAGCCGGGGTCTTTATCAAAGAAATTGTCAGGTTGCATGGCATTCCCAATTCGATTGTATCCGATCGAGATAAGGTGTTCATGAGTAATTTTTGGAAAGAGATATTTAAGATGCAGAGGGCAGCACTTAGATTCAGCTCGGCCTACCATCCGCAGACAGATGGACAAACTGAAGTCGTCAATCGAAGTTTGGAAATTTACTTGCGTTGTTTTGCTTGTGACAAGCCTAAGCAGTGGGTCAAGTGGGTACCTTGGGCTGAATATTGGTATAATACGTCTTTCCATTCGGCCATACAAACCACACCATTTAATGTCCTGTATGGGCGAGATCCTCCACCGTTGTTACGATATGAGGATGGGGGCACCCCTTTTGCTGCAGAGGATTAGGAGCTGCGGGACATAGATGTAATTTTAGAGGAGTTAAAACAGCATCTGCAGCGGGCTCAGGAGAGAATGAAGGTTCAGGCCAATAAGAGGAGGAGGGAGCAGAACTTTGACATGGGTAGCTGGGTGTTTGTCAAACTCAAGCCCTATCGACACAGATCTTTGGCAAGAAGGCTGAATGAGAAGCTCTCTCCATGTTATTTTGGCCCTTACCAGATTTTAGCTAAGGTGGGGCTAGTTGCCTATTGACTCAAGTTACCAGATTCAGCATCCATCCACCCAGTGTTTCATGTCTCAATGCTTAAGGCTGTGGTGGGTGAAGGACAGCAGGTGCAGCCTTTTACCCCTATTCTTACAGCAGAGATGGAGTGGAAGGTAGAGCCGGACTCAGTGCTCGACATGAGGTACAATGCCAAGGGGGTACTGGAGGTATTGATTAAATGGAAAGGGTTGCCAGAGTTTGAGGGGTCTTGGGAAGCATTTGAGTTGATCAGCGAGCAGTTTCCTAATTTTCACCTTGAGGACAAGGTGAAAGACCAAGGGGGGGGGGAGTAATGATAGGCCTATAATCAAATACACGTATGTAAGGAGGATCAAGAAATGAGAGACTATAGTTGACCGATCCGGTTATCATACCCTTATCTTTTATATTTTGTCTTCTAGCGTGTTAGGGGGGGTCTATTTTAATTAATTCAGCTGAGTTGGTTATTCTGTTAGGGTGGTGCCTGAAGGTAGTAGGGCGCATCATCTTTTTTCTGTTTTGGTTGTTATGGTATGTGAGAGGAAGGGAGCTGAGGGATCTCTATTAGTATCCGGGGAAGGGGGAGAGGAGAGCAGGAGGAAATCAGTGGATGTGGGAGGGCACCAGGACCTTGAATACCTGGTTGTAACTTTCATTCGTTCTCATCAATATATCACCTAGTCATTCTACGTCATCATTTTCGATCCATTAATTGTTATCTGTTAATTGATTGTCGCTGGTTAGCTGGTACCTAACAAGGTTGTTGGGAACCGAAGTCTCAACCGTTTTTTAACCAAAATCACACCTATGTACTTCAAAATCGGAGAAGAGAGGTGGAAAAAGAAGCAAACAAGTTTGCTTGTGTCATGACTCACTTTTTGAAATTCAACCCCTCAAATCCGATTTTAATTTGGTAGATCCTGTTTAAATGGTTCAATAAACTTGTAAAAATCATTTATAAATTATTTATAACATAAAAATTAAGTCCCCAAATCATGTGGAAAGAATTTCAAACTAAAACAAAAATGATATTAGGTTCATCCCAACATGAGTCGATGCTATCAATTGATTAACGTAATGAAAAGCACAACACATCGTTCTATGGGGTTAACCCATTGACCAATAAACTCAAAACACATCCCCCACCCTTTTCCTAATCTTTTCCTAATCTTTTGCAAACCAAGCCCAAAATTCACTTCCAAAACAAGATCAAGCATACTCAAATCATTATCAAACACATAAATTAACACACATGAAAGGATAATCTTGATGGGGGTATTACACTATTACCAAAATAATGATACAATAAAATTAGAATAATATGATTTGATATCCTAATAGTATCACAATAAAATAAAGCCAAATAAAATAAAATTAGACTAGGAGATAAATTCCAAAGTAAAATTTAATATTCCCCTATGCTTACGGGAATATTTATTCTTCCAAATCTTTTTATAACTTCATAAATCTGCATCAGCAGTTTAGGTTGCATCATTCTTCTCCCTCCACTGCTTGTGGAAAGTTTGACTTCTAATCAAGAGAGTGTAACAATGATCCATAGCGACTTCCTCATCCTCATCATCAACGGAATAATTGCATTAGTCCACAACTACACCATCGCTCTACTTATCAATCAGAATACGGGTATAAGATTCTACTTCTACACTAGTTGGAACCCAACTCAACCATTCCAATTTTATCAAATTTCCGCCGGACAATGCCACTAAATATGACCAGTCTTCACTTCGACTTGAAACCATAGTTTCAAAAAAACTGAGCAGGTCATAGAATCAATATTAATTCACTCATTGAGACCTGTTTTGAATGAACAATTGGCAGCAAACAATAGTTGTTTCTTGCCATAGAACTGGCCAAACCAGGCAGTTCTATTGGTTCCTATGCATAATTGGTCTAATGGGGGCATCTGAACTGTAGAGGCGAGTAGTTCACTGTTAGGTTATGTTACATATTATGCTTGAAAGTGTTGGACTTGAAAGAAGACTTAGGCAGGCTAGTGGGCCAACTATAATACCTATTATAGTCTGTTCCCAAAAATTAGCCTTCTTTTTTCCATCTCGAGCATGAGGTAGGATAATCAACTGAGTGGAATATTTTACCCTTATGCTCAAACTAGTCTATAATACTTTTTATAGAAATTTAAATTTTCTAAAACACGCATCGTGCAGCAAGTTTCAAAAACTCCTAGGTGTATACCTCAACATCTTGACCTTCCATAGACAGCTTGCAAAATCTACATTATTGGACCAGGAGTGAATTTGTCAACTATGAGCCGTCATAGTTCACTCCTATCAATTATTCGATTAAGAATACTTCATGTTGCTTCACCACATAGTATCATATCAGTGAAACAGGTATCAACCATCAAAATCTCCTCATCTCGAACGTTTTGATAAACAAAAATATTCTCATATGAAACCACTCAAAGAGTTTATGCAGCTATTCTTGTACAAAATTGATAGAATAATCTTCATACTGGAGTGAGGATATAATGATGGCTAATGAGAAGGTGTAGGTGAATTTGGAGTCTGAATTTGAATTATGGCAAGTGGAGTAGAATTGGAAGGAGTAAGGGTACTAGATCTTCACAAACCTTTTGCTTAGTCAAACTACGAACTATAGCAATGATCTCCTTAATTGTTTTGTCCATCTCATTGAGATTATTTTTAATCCTGATGTTTCGTGTATCATCTCAATGTATAAATTCACCTTTTGCTCTAAAGCTTGGAAATCCTTGCCCTTGGCTATTACAAGTTGCAACAAATATAAAATTAAATGAAAGTTTTTTTGTTGGTTAGATTACAAATTCAAAATTTGCTAAAAACTAAATGAGGGCTCTTGTCCACAACTCTTATGCAATGCAAAGTGCACCTAGATATATGGGGTATTTTTTGTAATTTTATAAGTATTATTTATAGACATGGGGCTATCTTTAATTTTATTATTCTTTATTATAGGCACAAGGTTAAATTTTTGTAATTATACAACCCTTATTATGTATATGTTCAACAATTAATAGGTCATTTTTTGTATTGGTATAAAAGGCATTGTACATATATATACACATACATGTATATATATATATATATATATATTATTTATAGACATGGGGCTATCTTTAATTTTATTTTTATTAATTATAGACACAGGGTTAAATTTTTGTAATTATACAACCCTTATTATGTATATGTTCAACAATTAATAGGTCATTTTTTGTAAGGGTATAAAAGGTGTTGTACATATATATACACATATATCTATATATATATATATATATTGATTTACTTTAACTGAACATATAATTAAATAGCTGCTAAATGCGCAACAAAAATATGCTAAACATAAACTTAAAGAATTAGCAAACATATTTTAAAAATTTGGAACGTGTATATGTTGATCATGTACAAAATAGTTGTTGCACATATAGCAAGTATATCATTGAGTATATGCCAAATAGGTATTGAACATGCAACAAGTATGTACTAAATATATGCTAAAATGTTGGTGAACATATACATAATAAGAATTGTGTAATTACAAAGAATGACCCATGTCCATAAATAATAATTATAAAATTATAAAAATTATCCTGTGTTCAGCATACATGCTGCACTTATACATAATAAGAATTGGGAAATTATAAAAAATGACTCTGTGTTTGAAAATAAGAATTATAAAAAAAAAATGATCTCGTGTTTATAAATCAAAATAATAAAATTACAAAAAATATTCCCATGTCTATCCGAGTGCATCTTGCAAGGTATACCTAGGTGCATGATACATATTAAGGCTCCTTTGAATTGCTTTATATTTGGTTGAAATCTTCAACCAACAAATATTGAATGGCGACACAACTACTTTTCAAGTGGCACTTTTAGATTAGTGGAAGTGAAGCATCGGCTCACTTGTTAGCTTTTAGTGGATGATGACAACAAGTACTTTGGTGACCAATGATGTCAACAATAATAGGCGATGCTTGCAATAGTCTTAACTAACAATGGTTGCCACAGGTGACAAGTGATATACAACCTTTCGAGTTGGAAAAACATGTGAAGACTTTTGCGGTTGGTAGGGCTCGTGAAGTGATATGTTGCTGTTGTTGTCTACTATGGTTGACAATGTTGCCGATTCAATGGGCTAGTGGTGATGTTAGGTTAGGGTGTTGGTTGTGAAATTTGTTTAGACAAAAATATGAGTGTTTGAAAATGCCTAATTGGTGGTTGAGGCTAAGTTTGGGCTATGATACCAAACTAAGGTAAGGCTACACTAGTCTTTTGTTTCTTTCTGATCTCTCAAATAATCTTATTCAATTTTGAATTTGATTGAAGTTCGTCGGTGCCTACTTATAGGCTAAATGACTTAAAATGCTAGACTTTGAATAATGAAAATATAAGTCTAATCCTAGCTGACAATGGTAAATAATAAAAATATGATGGTAAATAAAGATGACTCAATTTACTTACAGCTAAATAATTTACACTCCATCTAAAGGATCCACCTGTGAGAGCAGCAGTGACTAGTGCCCTTTAACCATTTCCACACCTCTCTTCGTTCGGTGCTAGGGTTAAAACCTTATACCAAAGTAAGGAGGAATGTAATGTTTGAAGTCTTTGGGGGGTTTAGAAGGAGATTGTTGGAATGAGGATTCTATCTAAAATCGACGGGCGTCATTAGAATTGATTTGTAGGATATTAAGATCCTACAAATATGACACCGATATATTTATATATCACAAATCCCATAAGTTAAAAACACAAAAGAAATCACATTCTTAATTCTTATTTGATCACTAATTAAGCTGTAGCAAGTAACATGTAACACAAATTGTTGATTACATGCATAAAAAATATTATTATATAGACTATGCATACACCAAAGTTAACAATAACAAAGTAATAATTATGATCTAAATAGAAATTGGTAAACAAAGAACAGTGCAAATCTAATATATTTGTTTTACTCAGCATATCGAGTTTGGACTTTTTGTAATTATTTTTTTTTCCAACAATCGACTTTGCTCATATCCTATTCGTGCTTCCTTTGTATTGTTTGGTTCTCAATATGTAGTATGTACAAAATAATAGGGTTAAGGCTTAGAGTTAATAAATAAATATAGGGAGAATAAGAGGGAAAATAAATTTTAACATAAATAGATAAAAGTTACAGCCATTATGTTCATGATTCTACTATTGTAAGATTCTACTTAGGATAGTAAATTGTTTAGTGACTTTTGGATTGTAGAATTGTAGAGTCGTAAGATCTGGATTGGGAGTTTAATAACTATGGTTTAAGTATACCCTACAATGAATTCCTTGAGCATTAGAACTGAGAAACTGTAGGTCAAATAACTGCACTTTCAAATATGGCCGTTATAGTGATTCAAAATGATTCACCATTTTCCATTGGAGTTTCAACTTCTCAAACATCCATTCAGCTGCACTAGAATTTTTCACATGGGTTTCCATTCCTCAGCTAAAATTTACGCAGGGCAGTGTGCTTGAGGGTTGTATCAGACACTCTAATGTTCCGCACATCTATGGGCATCATAGATTACGCACATAACTCTGCTCTGCACCTTTTCCATTGTCTCCAGCAAAATGCAGCCTGTATGTTCTGCTCTCTGTATCAGATCCTATGTTTGACAAGGGTGAGACCACTACATTAGGGGAGGAGCCAGGTTGCAGTAGGAGGAACAGCAGGTGGTCTTGTTGTGTGAACATAAATAAAACCAAAAGAGACCACTGGTGCAGTGCTTTTAGGTACCCATATGTAGCTTTCTTCCTGTTGGCTCCAACAACATTGTTTTTCACCCGACACTGGCCATTTTCATGTCTTACCGCATCACATAGGCTGCAATATTTTTGTTTCCACTTGCGAAGGGAGCGACTATGAGGTAGCAATATTTTGATGTTCTCCAGCATCAGATGGTTGACATCTCTTCCACTAGGAGATGTGGATATGAAATTCTACCCTTGGAGGTAGTAATGGGGTCCACACTTGTTGGTTCACCAGTCAAGCTTCCAAGCTGTCAGACCATAAGAACAGTGGTAGGTTAGGAAGGGTAATGCACAACGTCATGGTTCTTCAATCATAGCTAAATAGTGATAAATCAGGGACTGCTGTGTGAAAAGAGTTGGATGGATGTTGAAACTCTTATAAGGCTTATATATGACTAAGGCCATATCAGCCTCTGAGCGGAGGACAGAGAAACCATGTTCATGTGTGAAGACCTATAGAAGAATACTGATAAACTTCCACTGGGTGGGTACAAAAGTCGTGATCTGCCAGTTGGGGGGAGAGAAAAAAGAAAGGGGGGGGGGCGCTGTTGAACCAACTATTTATGGTTATGGAATGAAATAGGCATTATGGGCCATCTTTATTTCATTAAATGTCAATTCCGTACATGGTTATACCTTTATTAAGCATTATAGGTCGCCTGTGATGTTTGATGAATTATTGTTTTGACCTCCATATTTCTCGTCCTGAATACACTTCTAATTGCCATTTGTTTAAAGGTCATGATGTCTTCTACTACACATAGAAGTCTGGAAAATAAATAGTCGAACTGAGTCTCCATTTGGTAGATAAAACCGCCGAAGATGAAATGGAGTGATTTATATTGACATTTGCTTTAATGTTTTTCATTGGAGGCAATTTATATTAAATTGTATAAAAGTAAGTATAGTTTTGAATTTTTGCGCTAACGGATCATATGAAGCAGTAAGTTATGTATTGTAAAATATTATACATTTCCACACTTTTCGGTCATATAACCAAGTCCTACCTGTGTGAAGATGGATGACTTCCTGGGGAAGCACATGAGAATATTTAGTGAGCCATATTGAAATAGACATTTATGACTAGTGGGATGATGAGAGGAGATTGATCCAAACTACAATGAAAGCAGTAGAGTTAGGGTTCAATTTTTTGTCTAGATGCTATAATCAAATACATTCATCTATTACTAGTTTACTACTGTAGCATACAAAAACATTGTACTTGGAGTTTGTGCATAGATGGTAGTACATTTGCACTCATCAAAATTGTAGATACATATTACAAAGTCCCCCCCTCAAGAGCAAGGTCGTTTTCCCTAAGTTAACTTTGTTGTGAGATTTTATCATCTAATAACTCATCCTCGGTTGATTAGTCAAAGTAAACTATTTGGCTTGGTAATCAATCATGTCTAGTAATGGTACTATGAAGAGCAATTTGAGGCTCTGACCTCACCTGTGTCTAGTATGATAGTAAATGATGCTGGAACTCAATTGGACTTTAGTGCATGCACCACTAGAAGCAGGGAGGGTAGAAGCAGTGGGATGTAAGCAACCTTAGCTGAATTATCTGTATAGGCTGAATGAAGCATCTAGTCTAATGAGTTTTAACTACAATGGCTTCCGTAAAAGCTTCCTCTGTAAGAGGGACTGAAGCTTAACATCAATTTCATATGTTATTCAACCATTAATATAATTCAAAAGCATAGATTGGAGTTGCACAATTTCCATTTCATTGCATAGGCCTGATTTTGTATAGTCATTATCACACCGCACAAAAATATTCTTACATTTGCTCTAGTTGCTTTTGACTTAATGACCGTGAAATCTGACAGTTCATGAGTCGGTGAGATAGTCAGACTCGAATTTCTCGCATTAGGAAGGGACATGAGTGGTTGCATAAAAAATATCCATCATCTCGACATTTTCTGTTAATTGATTAACTACTTGTACCAAATTAGTCACTAATTTCTAGTGGTCTCTGATTTAGTTTGTGTTATTTAGTGACTTGATTTCTGCAGGACCACTTTTCTGTTGTTTCTTATATTGACTTAATTAACTATGAAAGCACCATCAAGGTATAGTAAATAATAAAGAAAATAATAGTGCTCTATGCACAATTAGGATAGAAAAATTATGATGAAAGCAATGAGATGAAGCAAGAGCACTAACTTGTATAATTTTAAAAGTATATAAACTAATAAAATAAGTATGCTTTTTAAACCAAATCTGTTCAGTTACTAATCAAGTTTCAGGTGAGAGTTGTACCAAGCAAAGCCAGTGCTATGCTTCCCACCTAGACAGTAGGTATTCAGGTAGCTAAAGAGCATTACTTTGACTTCCAAAGTAGCTTAATTGGTTTGGTCTGTCTGTGGTGGTAAGATTTGGTCTTGGACCCCCAGGTCTGGTTGGAATCAGAAAACCATCCTTCAATTCTTTGACAGCAAGATGGTGGTGAAGGTTGACAGGGGTGACGACAGATGGTGATATATATGGTGGTGACATGAGAAAAGGACAATAGCAATGTTGTTGAATGATTGGTGAGATATTTCACAAAAACTTGCAAATGTCTGATGCCTTGGAACCTAAAGCTGATATATCTAAATCCCTACCTTTTTCCAGTCCCCTGTATCAAATTTCAAACTCAATTTTTATTCATTTCACTTTTATTCTCAATCATATATGTCTTCTCTTTGTTTAGTTAAAGTTGAAGTTATATGTTTGTTGAATTGTGTTTATTTTTTATGGATTTGGATTTGAAGGTGATGGCTAGAGTTTTAATTTGGCGATTAAGATTGTGGTGGAGGTGGAAAATTTTCAGTGGCGTGGCATGGCCACTGGTGGGTTGATGGATGTAGACTGGAGTGTTGGACTGATTGGATTGAGGTTTCTGGCTTCTGAAAATCAAACTCCCCTGTTAATTTGAGCTACAACAGTGAGATTTGAAAGGTGACATAAAAGAACCATGTTTTCGTGACATAGTTTGCCATCTCAGCAGTAATGTTGTACTAGAGAAGAATGAACATTAGAAACTGGAAAGGCTTGCAACCGGTGCATGTGACAGGATGCAAGTTTACTGCTTCAACTACTCTTAAGAATTTATTTCTTGTTTTGGTTGCGTTCTCCATTTCTTGCTTGCAAGTTTTTGAAACACATCATTTTAACTTTTAAACTTTTGAATTTATTCTCATGTCAAGCTCCTGTGTGTATTGTCCAAGTTGGGAATTCAGTGAGTCTTGCTCAACATGTCTTCTAGTTGATGAGAACTGTAAGTTTAATATCATGGTATAAAAATTGCAATAGTATTGTAATGGGATTAATGTATCTTTTTATCCCATCAGTACCTGAGCATGTTCTCTCATAACATGATCATGTTTTGTCATTATCTTTTTGTTCTTTCGTTGCTTGTATAGTGGTGCTCTGCTGTGCCATTGTGGATCGTCATTTTCAGCCTTGAGTCTCATTTAGTTTTGAACCTCCTATTACCAGGGCAAGGCTGAAAATGGAAAAGCGCCGTGGGAAGGGGTATGTATATTATATAATTATTTGGCTGGTTTATTTAATAAGGCTATTGATGTGCTCTCCAAAATCTGATGTCCATTAAGAATGTTGATGTGCTTAGAAACAATATGCATATAGATGAGTTCTGATATTCTTCATAGGTTGAAAATTTTCCCTATATTATTTTCTTTAAAGGTGAGAGAGAGATGCAAAAAAGAATGGGCAGAGTTTCAAAATCGTCTTGCCGGTGCTGACAAGGAATACCTACATATTGGGAAGAGTTTATCATGACAGAAGTTTTTGTTTGTGCCCTGCGAGCAACTTTGCTTCCTTCCCTTTTGGAATTTTGCCCACGGTGTGTTCTACTTCAGAACATAGCCTCAAGTGATTATCGTTAACGGCAGCTTTAACTTCGTATGGAAAGGGAAGAGGCTCTACAATATTGTCCATAATGCCACCCCTAAGCCCAGGTGTAACAAATCGTAGGTTTATTTCATGTTTTATTTTTCCTTATTATCATCTAGCATGCCGATGCTTGTGGCTATAGCCTTTCTGTTGCAATTTTTTTCATACTGGCGGATCGCTTCCGCGATGTAGTTGCTGTACAATTTTGTATCTATTGATCTGAAGATTGAGTAGTTTCGTTACTGTATGGTCTCCTGTCCTGTGTGTAGCTTGATTCTACTGATTGCAAGATTGATATATGATCACATTGCTGTAGTCTATGCTTAAGCTTCAATCTGTTTTCATCGACTTCATTCAACCGTAATTGATTAGAAACTTAGCCATATGTTGGATTTAGGGTACGGGTGATTAGAAAAATCCAAAGAGAGCTAGGACTATTTGTGTACATCTTCATTATATATGATGAAATTAGATGATGGTCAATAGAGGTGCCTTCTACGTTGGTCCGGCTTCACTCTTTTTTAGCCCAAGAGTGATTGTTTGGTGAGGAACCCGCTACAAGTTCAGAACTAAAGTCGGCAAAAACTAACCTAATCTGGAACCATTTAAAAACAAGCTAGTTAAAACTTGAAAAATTACTAGAACCAACTTGAACTGAATTCCTTGTTACCTGACAATAACAAATTATACTCAAAATCAACTAGATCAGATAACTTGAGTTAATTTCAAATCCAAAGCTAATTCAACCTAGAACTACCCAAAATAAAACTGTCTGCCTCGGTATTAACTTGAATAGATTTATTTCAATATTAATAATGAGCTCTAGGCTTTATATAGAACCATCCCACTTATACTAAGTATGAGGTTTTTGGACCCAATTAATCTAGGTTTACATAAATTGAAAGAGTTTTGGGCTTGGCTTAGACAATGCATTCTAAGTCAAAGGTTTTAAGACTAGATCCAATCTACTAATCTATTTAATTAAATACAAATTAAAGTTATTCATTGCATAACAATAAGTAGTTTACTAATGTGTTTCTTTACATTTGTGGGAGAATTTAACTTTTCTATTTATAATATTGTGTTGTATTTGTCTAGATATTGTGTAATTTATACATTTTTTATATTTTTATCACATTATTTTGTATATTAGATATTTTGATAACTATTCCCCCCTAAAAAATAGCTAGGTTCATTTACTTGCCACACCAGTTGGTTTATGTTAAAGTAATATAAATAGGTTAGAGTCTAGGTCCAATTAGAGCAAACTCAAATTTGATCCATTACCATTACTAATGATAAGGGAAAATAGAGAGATCGACTTTATAAGTTCTATAAGTAATTTAAAGCTATTTAATAATATGTTAATTTTTTTATTTCTTGTAATTTAATTCTATGTATATTTATTAAATAACATATATGCTTTTTAATATATTAAAATGTGAAAATAGCTTAAGGAAAATTAGGTGGGTTGGGTTGGGCTTGAACTATGTGCAATTCAACTTAACCATTACCTTATAGTTTGAAGTAGGCCGCATTGTCACAACTCAAATTGAGTTGATATGAAACGTAAGCAAACTGTAATATGAATGATAAATTAATGTGAGATAAATTAAATCCAAAATATTTTGAGCTTGACTTGAGGTTGTTTGATACCCAGGTAAACCCAAACTCAATGTAGTTTGACTAGAATTTGACTTGAGTGTATAAATTGACCTGAAATGACTTGAATATAAAATGATCCCGTCTAATCCAAACTTGACTCAAAAATAAAAATAACATGTTACAATCAAACTTAAAATGATCTGATTTGATATAACTTGAGTTGAACCTAACCCATCCGACATAATTAGCACCTCTAATTGGAACTACTAGTTTTGTTACTATTAATCCCCTCCATAGATTTAGGAACTACTAGTCTTAGAATTTATTCTTTTCTATGTATTATACATCAAAAGACTGCAACAATTGTTATGCAATGTTGGTAGGTTATTTAAACTTTTGTCCTTTGTCTCTCCTATTATAATACTCCCATTTTTATACGAAAGCAGAATATAGAAAGTATTCTAAAAAAATGGGGTGTTACCGCTACATCTATCATATGATAATGTTCATCGTTCATTCCATGTTAGCCACAAGTCTAAGTATCCAATTAAGTAAATCACAAGGAATAAAGTGCTCAAAATAAGTAATATAAAGGTATCAAGTGTTAGGGTTTACAAAATAAGATCACATCATATCCAAAATTAATCGAAATACATAAAAGGGACGAATCCATAAGTAGGGAAAAATTGTAACACTTGGGTCTCTTAAAAAACAACAAAAGAGTAGCCGCTAGAAGTCTAAGCTCAATTGCCCCAAGCCCAAACACATACTAGGCCAACTACTAACCTCCTTCATATACTTGCACAAGGTCCTCTATTTGTGGGTTTGAGTAGGTTACTGAATATATGGAAATGTTAGTACGCTATGTATTAAGTAAGCCAATTTACCTAATCGTAGAAGTTTGCAATGCACATAGGGATATGGAAAGACATATAGGTCATATTGGGACACATTCTTATGTTCATACGATAATATACCAGCTTATGTACTCTACTAACATGGAGTTCTTATCATGGTAAATTGATCATGCATATGGAAAAAGATAGTATCATGTTCGATAATAGATATGAGATTCATGAGGTGTCATGCTTTATGCCACGTATAGGAACTTCATATATCATTATGCTTATTACAATATTCATAAGTCATGTATAACAACACATGATCATGCAAAATAACAAACTAATGGTGTGAGCTAATAGATAACTCTAAGGTTCATTCCATTATCTAATCAAGAGATTCAAATCACAACATTATAAGGTAGTTGACTCATTTACTTATATTTCTCTTCTTTTTGAGTAATGTGTTAGATTGTCCCCCATGGTGTCTCAATACCCATGGCAGTAAAACCAATAAACAAAGGACATCAAGTCCACCTAAAGCTAAGAGGACCACCAGTTGACATAAAGTATGATCGAAGCTAAATAAACTACTTAGGTAACAAGACTCTTTAGTATCAATACCCTATAATACATCATCAATATCTAGAGTATAGAAGGCATTAAGATCAACTATGATCCTTCTTAAAGTCACCCAAAGGCAAATCAATACCCTACACATGATTGGTCTATACAAAAACAACATATCTAGGAATTTCTACACATGATTCATACTACAACTACCAACAATACTAACTCCATATCATTTAGACATTATAAAAATGAGATTAACTAGGTTAAATTACTAACTCATGCTGCATTTCCCAAATTCACTGAACATGTGCATAAAACTCACATTTCCTTAAAATGAAACAACTCGAAACATAATTCACCACAACACTACTATTATCATTTAACCATGTGTAGAATAAAAAATTCATATCTAAACCAAACCACATGCTTGTGCACTCCACACTTAAGGCAATCATGACTTACCTAAAGACGCTTAGTAAAATCACACCAAGTAGGGAAAACTTCAAGTGAAAATGCCTAACTCTTGAAAACCTTAAAAGAGAAGATTAAAACTCAGAATTCTTTTAAAATAATATAAAACTAAGACAAAATGAGATAAAAATTAGAAGATACCTCCTTCAAATGAGACACTAAGGAAAAATAACTAAATCCTTAATATTTTCCTAAATCTAACCCTAATTTGATTAGGGGTAACAAAAAAGAAAAAGAAAAATTTAGAGGAAGGATTATAAGAGGAGAAGAAGGTAATAGATGAACAACACGAAGGAGAGATGAGTGGGGACTCAAGGGAGGGGATAAATAGGGTAATTCGGTAGATGAGAGTAAATGAGGGAACATGTAAGTTGGCGATATTAATACACTCACAACCTACTAGGTAAATAATGAGAGAGGTATATATGATCAAAACCCTAATTATCTTACTCAATTTTGAGCAATATAGGGATAATTTATCAAGGAATGTGCTAACTTCTCCCCTAGTTCAATTGGTGATGCTCGACACCATTCAGGTCAATGTATCGTAGAGAAATTCAGATAAAAGAAAGAAAAATGGACAAAATAGCATAGGAAATCAATCTATAGACATTGTAGTGATTTTATGGGATGAGAACCATCCATCCAGATTTGCACAGAAGAGAGAGGAAGAAGGAGACAAAGGGGTGAGGTTATCCTACTCTCTTTTTGTTAACTCTTGCCTCCAAATCTATTTAGGGTGGAAAAATACTTAGATTAATAGTAAAAATCACCAAATATTGTTTTGAAACCAATCAAAGCTTGATTACTAAGAATCAATAATATTATAAGAACTTTCTCATAAAAAAATGAATTTTGAAAATGCATATGTTAGATAAATTGGTCAATCAATTTGGTGCACTCATCGCCTGGTTCCAATCCAATTGATTGATTTCCCAGACTACCAAAACTCAGACTTAAAATGACAGACTAGTTAATCAGTTTATAGGACCAACTAATTAATGTGCTAGAATAATAAGCTTTTCCCTTATTTTTCAAACCTTTTCATTTCCTTTGCAAATTAAATGGAAACTACATTTCCAAACCATGATCAATCATCATTTAATCATTATCAAAAACATGAATTATCACACATTATACCTTTTAAATTTATGAGGTACCGCACCTACTACATGCCTTGTTCTATTAATAGTTAAATTTATGCTTTACAACCTAATGTATTAGTGTCCTAGGTAAATTGATTTTATTTTGAATTATAGTAAAGTTCATGTTGATTAAAAGCCTATGCAAAACCGTAGTAGGAACTGCTTAATATCCCCCTTTTTTTATTTTCTTTGAGATCCCTTTATTATATTGTTGCCAATTGGAAGGTTGGAAGATCAAACAAAACTAATTAAAGAGTTTGCTCCAACATATCTGAGCTAAATAGACACGTTGGAGTAGGCGATCTCGATCTTATACAACATGCACATTACACTTGTTATTTTTAATAACTCCACCTGCATAACTTCTCTTTTGTTATTAGATCATTTTGGTATATGAACCATAGAACAATCGTGTACCTTGTTAGTTATTCATGATAAATGATATCCAACAAGCTAATTAAATACATCAAATGATCCGATTCGAAATGTTCAAATATTGATCAAAGTTTATTTTTTCCATGGATCTAATAAATTATTTGATCAACAAAAATTTAAGCAAATGGTATACCTCATAAGATAAATACGAATAATATTTGATTCAGGAAATTACACCCACATAGATATATTAAATGTGATTTATTTTTCTCATCATATGTATGTATTATTATTTTAGTTTGATACTTTGATTATATTTAGTTCAAATCACATCAGCTTATTGTCTATTGGATCAGCTGATTTGTTATTCAATATTATTTATTTGTATTTGGAAATGCTCATTAGATAGTTTTTAACTATTTATAATTTGATCCAAATTTTGGGATACTTAAAGTGTTAGATATTTGACTGAGGGTATCACAAATTATGTGATGAAGAATTCATTAAGCAAATCAAACTCATTATACCAAATAGATTTGCAAAATAAAAAAAAATAAAACATGTATTCATTCTCTCCAACTTTGAACCCCAATACACATACGTTCAGGACTAGTTGATATGGATCCTAAAGGTATGTTTGTACTACTTGAATTTTTAAAAATATATGTGATTATATAAAAATGGTAAAAATTAAGTGATTAAAAATATATTACATCTTTTAAAGGAAACTCAAACCCTAGTTACACCAAAGTGTTTCGTATCGTTATTCATACAATTGTGTACAACTTTGTTCCATGATACTTTTTAAGACACTTTTGTCATATTACCCTATATCATTCTATATTAACCATAATTTTATTCCTTGATTTTTTTTTCGAGACTCTTAGCCATTATTAAGAATGGTAAATGGAGGTTTCGACAAAAATGCTAGTTTAGTCTCACCTAGCCTTTATCGTATTTTAAGCATCAAAATGATATTTTTAATTATATAACATTTATAGCACTTATAAGGTTATTATATATTTTTAATAAGTTTAAAAATGAAGTATAAATATTTTATTTTTAATTTTATTATTTTTAGATACAATTATTATTTTTGGGCAAAATAATCTTCTAAAACTCAATCTTGTATACTTGAATCCTAACTTAGCTTTTATAATTAAATCCTATGTATAAAAACCTGCCTTATAACTAATTCCATAACTTAAATTCAATCCATAAGTATCACCATAAATCACATGCGCACATGCACACACATATTGCTTGTTGCAACGAAAATCTTCATTTCCATCATGAGATTTTAAGGAATATATCATCCTTAATCCTTAAGTCTTCCACTTCAACATCCATTTTATGAATCCTCAACATACCTCCCCCTTTAATTTTTTTTATATTTCCCAAGCCTCATTGGATCATGCATGAAACCTTAGCCATGGTTCCCACCACCATAATTAAGGCTAATGGTCACAACACATGGTCATCTAACTTATGTTTTCCTTAACTCCTAATAATTAGCAATTGTGTGCGTCAATTTCATTTCTCCTTCATCAAATCATACCAAAAGTTTCCATTCTCTCTTAAATTTGGGATCCATATTAAACCTCCATGGAAGGACTTTGAGGCTTCCAACCATTTAACGTAACCCTATATTAGTTAATTCCTTTACTTTTATTTTCTTTCTCTTATGTTATCTTATGATCTTAGTGTTACTCTAGCTATTTTATCATTGAATTTTTATAGGTTTCATTTGATTATTTGAAGGACTAATTGAGATCCCTCTCCTTTTCATTAGTTTTCTTTGTATAAGTCAAGTAAGATTACTATTACTCTACACAAAGTATGATTTCATGTATCTTAATATATGTAGACTTTATGATTCTATGAATCTTATAGCTTGATATGGGTATGCATATGTATTATAGTTATAGAGAATGACTTTTTGAAGTTGAATTGCTTGATAATCATATTTATATTGGAATCTTGATCATTGTTTTAAGTAAAAGAATCATGAAATTCAATGTTTTCATGCATACGAATTTGAGTTAAAAATCAAGCTATGTGTCTCTCAATTGGATAAGATTTAGAAGACATATTTAATATTAAATTAAATACCTATGTGTCTACTTTTCAATGAAACTCTTAGGTCTAAAGAATAAGTATTGAAGAATTTATGATTGTTTTCTCTCAAGTACACAAACCTATTTTTCCAGCTTGAGATGTTTGAGACTCGAGATGGGATTTGATTCTTGCGATAGTTTTGGTTTTTATGTGTTGCATGAATTTTAAGTTGTTTATCGACATTTTAGGATAAGTTTCATATATCATATGTTTTTATTTAGATTAGCATAGCTTAGGTTATGATCGAGGGAAGTTTGATAAAGTTTGGTTGAATATGTTCATGTGTGTCTATGAACATACTCAACACGATCACTATTCTTTGAAGATATACATAATGTGTTCTTCCTTGTTATTTATTTTATTCATATTAATCTCAATGGCATGAAAATCTTGATCTAATCAACTCATTAATGACATAAGTAGGATTAATAAAATATTAATTATGATTAGATATAAAATTACCAAATTAACCATAAGAAGGTAGCATCATAAGTCAATAGTAAAGTCAAACCTTGATCATGACCTTTAATGTTGACTTTGACTTTTAATAGTAACCTTTTACCTTTGCCTTTGACTTTGACTTTTCATTATTTTTTAGGTAAATAGAATTTTTTTTTTGAAAATGGCATACAACCTTGTTTTGTGATACCATATTCATATATGTGTTTTGTTTTTTCTCAACTAAAGTTTAAGTGGTATTTTGGGATTAAGATAATTATTTTAAAGAGGTTTCTTGCAAGATTTTAACTAGAATAGTTTTAGACAAAGTTGTTTTTAGTTCTAACCTCTTATGTGCTATGTGATAAGTGTTTGGAGTTTTGTGTTATCCTTAGGCTAAATGAATGATTTCAATTTTTTAATGTTATTTGTGATAATGAAAAATACTTACATATGTTAGGGGTAAGTACCATAAAAACTACATCACCCACTGAGCATGTATTCTAGATTAGTCTCTTAAAATCCAAGAGTATTTGACTATGTTATTAGTTAATCAATAAATGGATGGCATCCCCTAGTGGTTAGGTATCTTGTCTACTCTATGGAACATTGGGTGGCTTGTATGGGTTTTACATTGGATGACAAATATCCTTTCTATTTGTTCCACGACACATGACACAAAAATTGAGGCTTGAACAAGTCGATAACCCTTTTTTTTTCACAAGATGAACAACTCAATAACCTTTGTTCAACACCTTTGAAATAACAAAAAAAAATCCCTAACTACTATTCAAGGTTTTAAAATGTTCGGTTGCTTTACCAAAAACATTTGTGGTGGGTATATGTATACAACCTATGGTTGTTTCAAAACGGTTTTCCATTTAATTTGATTTCTATGTACACTTTTTATATGCTTGATTGCACTCATTAACTGATAAACATGAATTTTTTGTGAGAACTATATTGTGTTTCATGATTTTCATACATTGATATAATGGTTCAATCTTACTAGTACATGAGCACTAATGTGTCTAATTCATGTTCACTACCCAATTCAAATGGCTAGATAATGAAGTTTACAAGTAGGGTTTTGTGTCTTTGGTTTCTAAAGGCTATGGAAACCAACTCTTTAGCAATGACCAATGAGGTTATCTTGTCGAGGAGAGATAAGTTAGGATATCATCCCATAGGTATATTTTTCCTTGTTATGAGACTATTTTAAACTTATTAGTGGTTTAAAATTTTTGTTTTATATTTTCAATTTGAATAATGGTGATTTATAATTTAATATTATAACTAACTTGTTATATTATAACTCTTTTTGAGAGAGGTATGCTCATGTTAATATGTTTGCGAATGTTTTTATCATTTCACCAATAGCTTTGCACCTAAATTGGTTAATTGAATGATTTAACACCCCTGCCTCACTAGGGCCTGAAGTAGTTACTTGGAATAGTTTTAGGAGTGATGACATATCCCACATATCAACACAAATATTTTCAAGTGTGTTTTTAATCAACTCACACTCATGTTTAAAAAATTTCTAAGAGGTTACCCATCTTTAAATTGCGTTAAGTCAAGAGAGATTAACTATACATTTCCTAAAGAAAAGGTATACCTTGTTGATATAGGTAGCTTTATTAATTTTTTTAAGCCTTCATTATCCACACTAACTTGGGGGTATTATACTTAAGAATGCAACATCATTGTCGTGTCTCAACCACTTGAATACCCCATTATAGTCTATCACAATAATTGTTTTGCTAGGTGGCTGACTCGTTCATCCAAGTTTAGCTTGCAATCATGTGATTTTTCTCTGATATCATTTATAACACCCTAGTCCCAAACTAAGGTGCAAGTACTTCCTCTAGAGTGCTTTTAAAATTAATAATTGGCCCTATAGATTGGCACAAGTGTTTTTTGTGTTCTTTATCCTCACTCACGCGCAATTTGAAAAAAAATTCTAGGAGGTTTCCCATCCTTAAATTACTTAAAGTCAAGAATGCTTAATTATGGAGTTTTTAAGGATAATTTTTTTTTCCTGAAAATAAGGTATATGTTATTGATATAGAGAGCTTTATGAATTCATTTTTAAGCTTCTACTATCCACCATTAATTTTTTGGGGGTAAGTGGAGGCTTAAAATGATTAATATGACTGCATATTTCATCAAAGTATGCCTTCTCTCTAAGAAAATTATCATTAAAGAATTTCACGGTTAAGTCTACTTGACCTAAAGCAATTTAAGAATGGGTGGTCCCTTGGTAAGTTTTAAAGGATGGGTGTGAGTTCATATAAAAACATGCTTAGAAATATTTTTGTTGGTATGTAGGGTTAGTCATCCATCCTAAAAGTGCTCTAAATAACTACCTATGGACTCTAGTGAGGTTGGGGTGTTACAAATTATCATGTCTCTTTTAATGTTGTTTCTAGTAGTTTCCCCTAGCTTTTGGTTTTGCCTCGATGCTTGTAACACCGCCATTTTTATAATTAGATTTTTTTTTATTTTATAAAACATTTTGTTGAAGCTAAAAATGAAATGGAGAATATTACCACTACATCTACTATTGGAGAGGTATGATGTGACACCCTAAAATTTACGAATTTTACAAAAGCTAAACATTAAATAGTTGGGTGTTACCACCATACCTAATATAATTCTAGTTTACCATACCATTATTGTGGCAAGTTTAATGCAATATATTACAACAATTTAAATAAGATAAAGAGATAATAAGAGGACTTTCATAAAATAGAGATAAGGTTTGGAGATAAACTTCAGGTAATGCTAAAGAAAATACAACAAAAGAAAACCCATGGAATTAAGAGGCCATAAGCTATTCGAAAAAAAAACTCTAACTACTGGATATCTTAGATTCTATATCCATAACCTAACAAATGGTCACTTGTCACAAAAAATCATCAAAAGTTAGCAAAGTCTCCGAGATGGTCATCAATTACCTACAAGTCAACAATAGAGTCATCTAATAATGAGAATTAGAAACACCCAAATTGATAGAATACATGGCTCTAAACCACTACTAATGGTCAAGTAATTGATCTACACTAAAGAAAGCCAGAAGCTATGATGTTGATGAACTCAATCAACTCAGATCTAAGATAGATTTTTTTACTTTAAAACTTGACAAATTAAGTGTTAATGCCTTAGAATATGGTAGTAATCGATCATCATGTAAAATATGTAGAAAAATAGGTCATACTATATTAGATTGTCAAGTTGGAGCATCCCCATCCCCATCCCCTAATTTGAGTGTCGATGAGCATTTTAATTATGTAGATAGTTCTAATTAGATTGGGGATCCTATTTATAATACTTATAACCCTGAATGGAGGAATCATCTGAATTTTTCATATATAAATCCTCCTCTAAAATCCCATGCCCTAATCTATTTATCACCCACAAGGCTTTAAAATTCAAAGGTTTCCTTATCCTTCTATGTAAAAGTATAATCTAGAAACATTGATATAGAATTTTGTGATAACTCTTATAACTCTTATAAGCATTGATATAAAAGTTATGGGTTAATCCAATGTTTAATGCTCATCCTAGATGTAAAGGTCTGAAGCTTATAAATCTAAATTTTGCTGATGATTTATTACTGTTCTATAAGGGTACTCTGCAGAGTGTGAAATGTCTTCAAAAGGTACCAGATCATTTCTCTACAATTTCAGGGCTAGTGGTTAATCCTCTTAAGTGCACTGTGTTTTTTGGGGGTGTTGATGTTCAAGCCCAAGCAGCCATCCTGGATTTTCTTAGGTTTCTAGTAGGGGTGTTTCCTATCACTTACTTGGGCCTACCTTTGACCTCATCTCGTTTGTCTACAACACATCTACAATGTTTGCTAGATAAGATCACTGCTAGATTGAGACATTGGAGCACCTTATTTCTGTCTTATGTTGGGAGGATGCAGCTTATTAAATATGTTCTATTTAGTATCCAACTCTATTTCAATCAAATTATTTTGCTACCTAGGAAAGTTTTACACTGTTTTTATCAACATGTGTAGGAATTTCCTATGGTCTGGAAAGCTGCATGTCGGGAAGGCTGCCTTTTTTGCTTAGGATAAAATTTGCTCACCAATCAATGAGGGTGGACTTGGCCTACTCAACCTTGAGCTTTGGAATTGTTGTGCTTTGGGGAAGCTTCTATGAAACATTGCAGCAAAAAAGATACATTATGGGTCAAATGGGTGCATTCAATATATATTAAGCAAGGATCTGTGTGGGACTTCATTCCTTCCTCTTATTCTTCCTGGCTCTTTCTCAGGATTTTGCAAACCAAAAATCTACTCTAGGATTATATACAGAGTTGTGAGATAAGGCATGTTATTGATTATAGTATCCAATCATCCTATCATTCCATTAGAGCTACACAATACAAGCAATCATGGGTAAAGCTGGTATGGAGGTCTTTATCAACACCAAGATTAAAATTTATAGCTTGGCTTGCATGTAGAAATAGTTTGTTAACTAAAGCAAGGCTGAGGGAGCTAGGAATGGAGGTGGAACAAAACTATGTTTTCTGTCAACAGTAAATTGAGACTAGAGATCACTGGTTTCTGTTTTGTCCTAAAACCTCCATTATTTGGAAGCATATTAGGATGAGTGCTGGTAGAAGTGACCCGATTCTGGGGCAGGATCATGAAGTAAAGGCCTTAACTACAAGATCTCGACAAGCAGCAAAGAAGAAACACATTTTAGGAGCTTTATTTGTTTCTTACCTTGCTACTATTTAGCATGAAAGGAATCTTAGCGTGTTCAAGAATAGGGCTAGATAGAATTTGTGCTATTAAGGATCATAATTATGATTATCTCTAGGAGGCTTATGCATCATAGTTTTTATGCTAAATATGCTAGATGGTTATCGATTCTTGATTGTATTGAGCGTTCTGCTACTTTTTAATCTCTATTTCGATAGTAATAAAATTTCTACTTATAACAAAAAATGAGTTCAAGAAACAAAATTATGAGCTTAAAACCCCCCAAAAAACCATGAGTGAAGCTTTTAAGAATACAGTGTGTAAGGTTGACTCACTAGCTACACATAATTGGATGGTAGAGAACTAATTCACTCATATAACTCAACAAGCTAACTCATCTTCTAAACCCTATAGAATGTTATTTGGGAATCCCAAAATGAATCCTAAAAATCAATTTAGTTCCATCACATTAAGGAGTGGGAAGTAGATAGAAGGACCTAAGATGGTGGTGGTTATGAGATTTTAGGTAATGATATGGAGGAGCCCATAACTATTGAGGAGAACACTAGAAAGAAAAAGGAAAAAGTTGATAAATGTTTTTTTCTTGCAATAAATAAGTTGTCCTTACCCTTTCCCCAATGGCTAGCTAATGCTAAACTTGTAACAAGTAAGTTTCATATTAACATTCTATTTGTTGAATTAATGTCTCATTTGCCCTCATATGCAAAGGTTCTGAGGGATATTTTGTTAGATAAGAGAAATTTGGAAGAGTATGAAATAGTTTATCTTACATAGGAGTGTATTATTATTATGCAAAATATGTTTCTTTCTACATTAAAGGATCTTATTTAATACCCCATATTTTTGAAAAATGTTAAATGAGAAGTTATGTAAACTTTGGTGTTTGATTTTGATTTGGTATTATGATTTGGTTTAATATAAATTTGGATTTGGCTATAAATAGCCTCAATCACCCCTTTTGTTCCCCTTTCTTTCAGCCATTGAAAATCCTTAACTCTTTATATTCACCTTTCTCATTTCTACACTTCAAACCTTGTAGTCAACTCCTTTCACTCTTTTGATCCTTTCTCTAGATCTTTCTTATTTGAATTATCAAGTAAGGAAGAGTTATATATGAAAAAAAAGATTGAGGGTTTTAGCTGAGCATTCCCTATTTCTACCTTAAGTGTGGTATGTTCCTTCTTTCCTTTTTATTTTATGTTCAAATTTAATAAGGTTTTTTATGAATTTATGAGTTAGAGATTGTTGTTTTAAGGTTTTAAAAGTTGATATTTTAATAGACTAATATTTCTAGTTTAAGGGATTTTTACTTATATTAAGTAAGAAATTATTACTTCCAAAATAGCATATATGCCCCTCTTTGATTTGATCTTTTATGTTGGCATGAATGTATGTAGCTTGCATAATTGATTTGGATGGGTAGATTGTACATTTTGGATTAAAAAGCATGAAACTTGACAAAAATGGGATGTGATGATTAAATGTTGAGATATGCAAGTTAATTCGGTTAAAAATGTATTATACTATGTTAATACATGTTCTAATGTGGTTTAATGATGATATATAAGCATGAACTACATGTAAATGATGGTTTGATGCTATTATATGGCAAACCAATTGACCGGTTCCTAGAACAGATGACCGATTAACCCCAACCCATCGGCTGGTAAGCCTGCAAAGACCTTAGTCTCGCTCTCTACTTAAACCCATCAATTGGTTGGATTGAACCGATTGACTAGTCTATGAACAATCAACTAGTTTTTCCAAACTGATCGACTAATTTGAGGAAAAGCATAGTTTGGTCGAGTTAAATCGATAGACTAGTCAATCCAAGCTGATCGATTGGTTGGGCCAAATTAATCGACTGGTTTGACTAGTTTATGTGGTTTATTCCCATTCGGGTTAGTTAATACTTGGAGGCTATGCATGGGACTATCCTATGATCATCAAGAGGATAAAATACAGATTTTATCATTGATTAATGACCTAATAAAATATTTAAATGGATCATAATGTATGACCTATTCTATGAGTAGTATAAAGGTTAAACAGGTATACCATTTATGACATGTGATGGTTTTGAGAAAAGCGTGATGAAGCACAACTTAGGCTTGAATGAAATAACATAATGGGAATGATTAATATTGGACAAGGATAAATGGGGACCCCACATAATTAAGAAAGGGAAAGGATTAATATAGAAGAAATGTGTTAATGCCTTGCTTGTTCTTTGTATGGGCCTTATATGATCTCCTATACTCATGAATAAAATGCTAATCACGTAAAGCAAAATATATCTGGGTTACATGATCCTCGATTAGCTACCTGGGATTTTTCTGCCTTTGGGCATTTATTGATGCCTTCAGGCGGGATCCTTAAAGGTCTTGGTGCCTTTCTTACTCTAGACACTAATGATGTACTAGGGGGTGTTGATACTGAACAATTTGGTTACCTAGGAGGTTGGCTTTGGCTTAGACTTATGTTCATTATGGTGATTGGCTTTGGCATGTACTTATGTCCACTTTAGTGATTGGCTTTACCCTGGAATTTATGTCCCTTTATTTGGATAGGCTTCCATGGTATGTGAGACCACTGGCACACAGGCCATCGCTCGATGATAAAATCTAGATGATAAGTAAATAGATGTTAACACCTAATTAACAAATAAGTGGAATGACAAATAATTGGATATTGATGGTAACAGTAGTTTGAATGACCAAAAATGATAAAATATGGTTTGTACCCTTAGAATTAGTTTAAACGACCAACTGGTTAATTATTAGAAAGATTAACTAGGGGATGACCTATATTAATATGTGGATAAGGAAATGGTGTAATCTAATCAATTGAGCAAGTTGGAAAGTAAACCTTAGGGGTTGCCTAAATTAACCTATCTAGTGCATGTGTGACTAACTATGTGATTATAATATGAAGATAAGCATGATATATTATGCGTTGCTTGAGTTATACATAATAGTATATTCTAATTCACTACTACCTTTACGTATATGGAATTAGTATGATTCATGTTAAATATCATATCCATATTATGATAGAGTTTTCATACTTGTGCTTCTGTTAAGTTAGCAAGTTGACTTAGTACGTAGTATACTGATGTACCTGTTTTCTTGGTCACCTGCTCATTCTTATGAGTAGAGAGCCATATGCATGTTTTTTGGGGTAGCTAGTAGTGAGCCTACCTTAGCTTGGGTTTGGAGAATGAGAGTGTGGACATCTAGAAGTTTTTTTGTGGTTCGTGATGGATCATGGTTTTGGGGGTCATGCCCTAATATCTTTTTAATATAGCCCCTCCTTCTTAATTTATTTGTCTTACTATATTGATTTAGTTAGGGATCGATGAGGTCTTTAATGTAAACAATATTTAAAATGTTTATATGAGTTATGTTAACACACTCCATTTTAAATTGGTTGGTTGTTTTTAGCCTTGTATTTGATATAGGATAGGCGACAAACGTCTATCCTAAGTTAGATATGGTGGTATCACCCCATTTTCCTTAGTGTATTTTTAGCCTCCACATTATTTAAAATAAATTTTATTGGTAGTGAAATATAGCGGTGTTACATGTTGGTATGAGAGAGTTTTTACTAAAAAAATGCGTTACTTTTGAAAATAATATTGCTAATACCCCTAGTTTTGTCGGAGCTTTTTCTTAAAAGCCTACCGTTTTCAACTATTTTTAAGTTGACGACACAGGGTGGTACCAGCCTTGATTCAAAAAATTCCCCCTCTATGATTTTTCCAGCAGGTCTAACTATTTCTAAACCTGGAATGTCCTTGAGTGAGAGTGGGTTGTGAATATGCCATTGATATCTTTTGTGATAACTTGTTGTACAAGTATTGATGCTCGATAGATTGAATTTCTCCCCTAATTACTTTTAGTCTTTAGGAATCGATGGCCGTTAACCTCCTCTATAAGTACATTGAGGCATTCATCATTAAGGCATTCATGGAGACCATCAGAGCATACATGGAGGGAAGATTCAAGCACCACAACCACCATTGGTGCCAGCAGCTGCACTAGTTTTGAAATATTGGCTCAAGAGTGATAGACATCATCATCCACCAATTTTTTGAGGGTTAAGAGGACCCTAACATCATGGAGATATGGGTGTAGGATATGGAGAAGTCTTTCATCACTTACGGATGCCTTGGAGATAGGAAGGTTTATGTGGTAGTGTACTACTTGAGAGGATGAGCAAATGCGTGGTGGAGGAGCATCCATCATAGGGGTGGAGAACCTATAGGATGGGGAGCATTCCTGGAGGCACTATGTTCCCAATTCTACCTAAATCACCTCTGCATGAAGAAGTATGATAAGTTCATGACTCTTCGCTAAAGGGGTAGGTCCATTGAGGAGTACTACACTTGGTTCATAGACTTAGTATAGTTCGCTCCAAAAGTGGAGGCCAATAAGGTGATGCAAGTTCATTGATTCAAGATCAGGCAGGGGATCAGATATCAGAAGATCTTGATGGGACCTACTAAAATGCCCTAGAATTATTTATTTTAAGATATATTATTAAACAAGAATTTATTAGAAAATTAATTTAATTTATTATTTTATTTGGAATAAGAAAGATTTATATAAGGCAAATTAATAAGAATTTATAAATATTTTTATAAAGGAAAAAATAGACTTTTTGTTAAATAAAAAGGAATTTAGGAGAAATATTTTAAAGGCCCTAAATTCGCCTAAAAAGGAGGTTTAATATTTTTTATTTAAATATTTTTACTCTAAATACCCAAAATATTCTAAATATTTTATGTAAACCCAAAACCCTTAAATTTTTCTTCTTTCTCTTTCCTTTTTCCTTCTTTTCCTTTTTCTTTTCTCTCGCTGGATTGGGCTTGGATGAGACCCAATCCCCTTTTCCCTTCTCCTTCCTCTACGGCCCATCGCCATTTCTTTCTTCTTCCTGCGGCATCCTAACGCCGCGTTTCATCCCCTATTCCTCTGAGACACTGCGTCTCATTTAATAAAAATCTAACCGTTGCCAAATCGGCCTGGTTCTCCTCTTTTCCTTTTCTTTTCCGGCCTCCAGTTCACCTCCCCCTCCTTCCTTCTTCCTCCTTTCTCCCCCGTCGTAAAAGCTTGCAACTCTTGCCCCCAAAAATGGCGCCGCCGGCCACGAGGATTTTGACTGGCCAATTACCCCTTCTTTTTCTCCCTCTTGACTCACACATTAGCTTGGCATGATCGGTTATCCTCTACTGCCACTTGTTCTCTCCCTATTTTCTCTCAAAGGATCAAACCCGACCAAATCTTTCACTAGCCGATTACCGCCTCTGGTTGCCCTAAACCCTATATAGAATACCCTCCTGCCAACCCCCAAAACCCTAACATTCCCTCTAACCTCTATAAATAGCCTTGATTGGAGCATTTTCGAAACTTTTCCTCCTTGAAAACCCTAAGAGATAACCGTGCACCACCTTGACTTCAAACGAGCTTTCCGCCGCCTATAGCCAAACTCACCGCCACCGCTGCATCCCAAATTCTTCCTTGCATTTCACTTTAGCTAACTAAACTCTACAAATCCATTGATTCTTCTCGCATGAGGTTCCATATCTGTGCGAAATCTCCTGTCCATCTCGCAAAAATCTTTACCCGCAACCTTTAAGCCGCCGTCCGCCACCACATCCGCCACTTCTATTGCCTTCTGCACTACCCAAAAACTTCTTCTAATTCTCCTCCACCAAACCCTAAACCTTCTTAGCCCTTCTTTTATATTTATTTACATTTATTCTATTTTTATTCAAATTTTAATGGTTATTCAATTATTATTATTATTATTATTATTCTTAGATGGAATATCAATGCTAAATTTTCTTTGCAGGGTAGAGAGTGGTAACAAAATAATTAGGTTTATTAGTTTCGAATTTTAGGTATTATTTGAATTATTTTATGTTTTTATTACCATTATTATTATTATTATTATTAGTATAATTATTATTATTATTATTATTATTATTAATTATTTTGGAAGGGCTGAGACCTTAATTTTGTTAGTATTCACACATATGCTTTTTAGTATTATCATTACTATTTTTTTCTATTATTAATATTAATAATATTATTATATTTATTATTTTAATATTATTATAAGTAATATATGTTATTAATATTATTATTAATATTATTGAATAGCATTTCATTATTTAGGGGTGGGGTCGAAACCCCACCTTGTAATTTTAAGGCTTATATTATTATTATTGTTATTAAGATTTCTATTCATATTACTATTATTACTAATAGTTTGTTATTATTAAAATTATTATTATTATTATTGTTATTTTTACTAACATTATTTTGGTGAAGGGTAGAAACCCTTATATCACCTTTTTGTTTTAAATTACATTAGTATTATTAATAGTATTTTAGTCGTATTTGTATAGTTAACCGTAGTATAGTATTATTTTAATTAAAAACCAAGTCTTAGGATAGTTAGTAATTATTATTTTTAGGAGGGAGCCTAATTCCAGTACTTTTCCATTTTAGGTATCAAGTTAGTATAATTAAAGTATTTTTAGGTGCCATATATATTTCTAGTGCTATTATCTAAGATCATTATATTATATATGATGGTAAGTCATATGTGTAATAGAAGCTATAGTGCATGATATATGTGAATTTGTAAGTGTTATAGTGCTCATATTTGTATAATTTATATATATAGCTATCTATTATTAATTTATAATATTATGTATAATGTAACATTTTATATTATAATTAATGTATTATTAATTGTCTTAATATTCATTGATTGTATTATATATTTTTATTATTATTGTTAATTTAATATGCATTGGTTTATAATAATTATTTAATATTGTATTAATTAGTTATATGTTAGATTATTATATATATTTATTGTGTATTAGTTTGCATTGAATTATTGTTATTTATTATATATTGTATATTTATTGTTGTTATATTGCATGGATAATTATATTTTATTTTTGCAAATTATTCGTGAGTTTAATTTAGTTAATTAGTAGGTTTTATTTTATATTTGTTTAGTTGCATTTATGATTAGATATCGTTTTTTAGATAGGGTTTGATGATTATGAGTTTATGAAGGTTTGCATGGAGGTTATCTTTATATATAATATTGCAGGTAGGATGCGTGTGCATGGTTAACTCATGTGGTGTTGGTTAGCTAGGGTCAGAGGATGAGAAATATAGAAGGTAGTCATGCATGTCTGGGCAAAGTTTTGAATAAGATACTTAAGACATTAATTATGTAAAGTAGAAGAGTATTGAGCCAGGTCTCACCGATCCACCGGTTAGAAATAGTGGTTAGGATGCATAGTCCTATGTGTCTCCGATCCACCGACTATAATAGTTGTTAGGGTATGATACCTATGTGCCTCCGATCCATCGGCTATAATAGTGGTGGACTTCGAGCTCAATAAACCAAACACCTCAATTGCTAAGACATTTAAAAGACACTAGGTACTTACAGTGGAACACCATGTGATTTGGGGCCAACCGATCCACTGGTAAGAAATAGTGGTTAGGGTATGATAGCCTATATATGACTGATCCACCGGCTAATAATAGTGTGTAGGAGCATTGCGCCCTACTTGTCTCCGATCCACCGACTATAATAGTGGGGGCTTCCGTACTCACATGGTTGGATAAAAAGTATGGTGTGAATCGAATTCTGATCAGAGATTAATTAAATAATTAATCTAGACTATAAATGAGCCTTTATGTATCTACTTGAATGATTGTTTGATAATACATTATCATGATGAATTATGCCCTTTTTCCTTCTGCATTAATTGTATGATTTTATGTGTTAGCCTTAGTGCTCGGTTACCTTACTCAATATGTAGCGTACTGATCACCCCTTTCATGGGTGCTGCTCATTCTCATGAGTAGAAGACCCATCTGACTTGCTGTAGGTAGGAGATGTTTATTTTGATGCTATCGATGTCTATGGAAAATCAAGTGGGATCGGGTGATGATTAGGCTGGATCGGTTATCAGAGTGACGTGGTCGGCTTTTCCATTGAGTTTATTATTACTATCTTTTTTACTTATGATTAGCACTTCAGAAACAATTTCATTATTGTAGTTATTTCTTCTCCCTAAAAAACTAACTCTAATATTTTGGATTGTGTAAAGACTGATGTGCACCTGATTCCTGTATTTATGAATTTGAACTATTTTTAATATTATGAGTTGTTTTCTTAGCCTTAGCACTTGGTATTGGAATGGTAGGAGTAGACCAGTCTGGTAGCGGTAACATCCCTAGAATTTACGGTTTTAATTTATAAGTATTATTTTTCAAAAAAAAATGTGTAAAATTTTAGGGGTGTTACACCTACTCCACCAAACATGGTTGGGTTGTACAAGAAGGCTTTGGCAGAATCATAATTCATCGAGGTCTAAAGTGCTTAGTCAAGGATTAAGAGGAAGTTTAAGGGTCGATAGCATCCCAACGACAGAAAGAAGGTCTTTTTAGGAGGAAGCTTGCTGCTTAGATGCACTAGGAGTATGGGGTCAGTACCCTCAGTCGGAGCTCTGTCTGGGGGTTATGTTGAGGAAAGGCACTACCACTACAAGTGATGTAGAACAAATCACCCTAAGGTAGACTATAGATATAACAAGGAGACATATCATTGTTTTGGTATGGTGGGACATAGAGTGTATGAGTGCCGAGTTGGAAGTGATAACATCTAGAGGAACCAACCTAGAGCTCAAAGTACCAGATCTATTATGTAGTCATAACCACATCCTTCAAGAGTTCCACCATTGCCTCCTAGTGCTGCTAGTTGAGTGTGTCGGCCTAGAGGTCCAAGGCCTTGCCCTTTCCAACAAGGGTAAGTATCGATTATTGTCATGGGAATTTCATCAAGAGGATTTCTGAATATGATGAGCCAGGCAGTGGCAGAATGCTAGGCCGGTGTGGCAACTGGTATGCTTATATCTCCACCTTTTCAAAAAGCATATTATTTGACTCTAGTGCATTGCACTCCTTTATGTCATATGCATTTATACCTAGAGCTGCCTTATCTCCTTCTAGTAGTATTCCCACTTCTGTTGTATTACCTTCTAAGAATAGGATTGCATGCTCTAAGTCCTATAAATAGTGGATTTGTTAGTAAGGGGAAAAAAATTTCTGTTGGACATCTTAGAACTTGAATTGCGTGATTTTGATATGATTGTCCAAATGGATATGTTAGAGAGGAATCAAGCATTGATTGATTATGTGTAAGAATGCGTGGTTCTGCAAGGACCAAATGGTATTAGGGTTTTATATAGAAAGTGTGAACCTAATCCCTTTATAAGGATCATGCCAGAAATCACGATGAGTAACCTTGTTTGTAAAGGATATCTACTCTTCCTATGCAATGTCCGATACATCAAAGCAGCTAAGATGCCTATAGAGCATATAGTAGTGATCTGTGGGTTTCGTGATGTATTCCCAGAGGACATATTGGGAATGCCACCCATTTGACAAGTTGAGTTCACCATGGACATGTTGTTAGTGATAGAGCCAGTATTTAAGGCACCGTACCATATGGCACTTGCAGAGATGAAATAATTCAAGTCTCAGTTGGAGGAGCTTTTAGAGAAGGATTACATCTGACTAAGCATATTACCATGGAAAGAACCAGTTCTTTTTGTAAGAAAGAAGGATGGAATCTTAAGGTTGTGCATTGACTACTGAGTTTGAACCAAGTGACAGTTAAGAGCCATTATCCGTTGCCAAGGGTCAATGACTTATTCGATCAACTCAAGAGAGATAAGGTGTTCTCCAAGATTAATCTTCGGTTAGGCCACCTTTAATTGAGGATAACAGAACAAGACATCCCTAAGACTACTTTCTATATAAGGTATGACCATTATTAGTTCACAGTAATGCCCTTTGGACTCACTAATGTGCCGGTAGCTTTCATATCCCCAATGAACTAGATCTTCCATCCAACTTAGACTAGTTCATCATAGTGTTCATCGACGACATCCTCATTTGCTCCAATGATTGGGAGATGCATGAGAAGCACTTAAGGAAAACTTTGGCATTGATGAGATCATACAATCTGTATGTCAAACTCTCAAAGTGGGAGTTTTGGTTAGACGAAGTGACCTTCCTAGTATGTGTAATATTTAAGGATGGAGTGTTAGTGGATCCTACCAAGATTCAAGTTATTTGTGAATGGAAAACACCCACTTATGTCAAGGAGGTGCACAACTTTCTAGGGTTAGTTGATTACTAACATCGGTTTGTGGCAGATTTCTCTAAGATAGTGTGACCATTAACTCATATACTGAATAAAATTACGCATTTCTAATGGGAAGAGATGTGTAGTGAAGCCTTTAAGGAATTCAATAGGTGTTTGACACAAACTCTAGTGTTAATGTTGCCAAGAGGCTATGATGGTTTTGAGGTGTACAATGATACTTCCAAGCATGGTTTGGGTTGTGTATTGATGCAACATGCAATAGTAGAGGCTTATGCTTCTTGATAATTGAAGTCGCAAGAATAAAACTACTTAGTGCATGACTTAGAGCTTGTTATGGTAGTGTTTGCCCTTGAGATCTAGATTCACTATCTCTATGGAGTTCAGTGCAAGTTCTACACTAACCATAAGAACCTCAAGTACATTTTCACCCAACGAGAGTTGAATATGATACAACGCCAATGGTTAGAGTTGGTTAAATACTATGATTTGGAAGTAACCTACTATGAGGGTAAATCCAATATCGTACCAGATGCATTTAACCAAAAGAAATCACATTCCTTAGGCACAATCCTATTGTTAGATCATGTATGCTAAGAAATAAGGAAGTTAGAGATCGAACTGGTCACCATTGGTAGTTTAGAGGCAAGAATGAGTGCATTCACCATTACATCTTTAATCTTTGAGGATATTTGAGATAACCAACTTGGTGATATTAAGCTTGAGAGAATCCAGGACAGTTTTGCAGAAGGCAGAGCTATAGGATTCTAAATCCATGAGGTTGGTAGTATCATATAACATGGTAGGTGGTGTGGACCACAGGGGCATGCTGAGCTTAAGAGAATGATCCTTGAGGAAGGACATTGTACTCCTTAATTTTTGCACCATGGAGGGAAAACTCTATGTAAGGATCAAAAGAAGATATATTAGTGGCCCCACATGAAGTAAGAAATTGCAGAATTCATTGCTTGATATTTGACCTATCAGAAGGTTAAGATTGAGCATAAGAGACTGTCAGGGTTAGTGAAACCACGAGAAGTTCCTAAATGGAAGTGAGACAACATATCTACGGGCTTTATGGCTGATATTCTAAAGACCATTAGTGGATTTGATTCCATCTAGTTTGTTGTGGATTATTTGATTAAGTCAGTCGTGTTTATAACGATAAAGGTGGCATAGAACATAGAGTAGCTAGCTAATGACTATAGAAAGAATGTGGTGAGACTAAATGGAGTCCTTAAGGAAATTTTGTTCGATCAAGACTCTAGGTTCTTGTCACATTTATGGAAAAAGTTGCAAGGCACTTTTGATAATCAACTAAAGATGAGTACTAATTTTCACCTAGCTATGGAGGGCTAGATAATGGGGACCATTCAGAATTTGGAAGACATGCTTTAGGTATGTGTATTAGACTTTGTGTATAGTTGGGAAGATTGTTTAGACTTAATCAAGTTCTCCTATAACAACAGTTACCACACTAGTATCATGATAGCACCTTTTAAAGACTTATACGGGAGAAATTGTTGTAGTCCTTTGTGTTGGAAAGACAAGATGCTTATGTTAGGATCCAAAATGATCAAGGAGATGACTAGGCACATCCATTTGATTCAGGATAGGATGAAAGTGACTCAAGATTGGCAGAAGAAATACACAGATTTGAGAAGATGAACTGATGCGTACGAGGTGGGTAATATAGTCCTTTTGAGTGTCTCTCCTACCAAGAAAGGCATGAGGTTTGGTAGAAAGGGTAAGCTTAATTTGAGGTACATTGGATTGTGCAAGATTTTGGACTGTGTTGGTGAAGTCACTTATTTCTTAGCCCTACCAATGTAATTGTTGTGTGTGCACGTCTTTCTTATATCACAACTAAGGAAGTACATAGCAAATCCTTCACACCTTATCCGACTAGAGTTGCTAGAACTCTATGAATCCTTGACTTATGAAGAATGACTGGTGAGCATTCTGGATACAAAGACCTGAGAAAAGCATACAAAGACCATCCTTTTGGTAATGGTTCTTTGGTCACAACATGGTACAGAGGAGGAGGCTACTCGGGAGGGTGAGGAGAAAATTTGAGCCAAGTACTAAGATTTATTTTCTTAGCATGTTACCTTAGTGTAATCTTTTTTTTTTCTTTAAAGGGATAATATCCATTTTTTTAGAATGTGAATTTGATTTGTGTTTCCATTTGTCCTTTTTTGATATTATTCAAGCCCATCATGTTATTTTATTCAAGCTCAAGTTATGCTTCATTAATCTTTTGTCAAAACCATCACATGTCATAAGTAGATTACCCATTTAGCCTTACAATACTTTCGTTAGAGTCCCATGCATAGCCTTTACATGTCATAATTGATTAGGTCATCAATTATGATCCATTAAATCCTTTTATTTGGTCATTAATCCATGATAAAATATGTATTTCATCCCTTTAATAATCATAGAATATCCCATATATAGCCCCAATGCATAACCAAACCGAAAGAAAAAAATTCCCATAAACTAGTCGAACTAATGGATCGGTCTAGCCTAACCAGTATATTGGTTGCACCAACCAGTTGATTAGTTTAGGTTAACTAATCGATCGGTTTGACTCAACCAAACCTTGCTCTTCCTCAAATCATTTAATTGGTTTGGACAAACCAGTCGACTTTTCATAGATTAGTCGATCGGTTTTGCCCAACCAATCAATAGGTTTAAGCAGAGAGAAAGTTCAAGGTCCTTACAGGCTTACCAGTCAATGGGTTGGATCAACCAATCGATTATTCTAGGAACCAGCCGATTTATTTGACCTAACTAATCGCTCAGTTTGCCTTATAACAGAACCAAACAATCATTTAAATGAAGATCATGTTTATGAATAATCATTAAACCACTTTAGGACATGTATTATCATAGTATAACACATTTTCAACCGAATTAACTTGCATAACTTAATATTTAATCATCACATCCCATTTTTAAGTTTCATGCTTTTTAGTCATCTATCCATCCAAGTCAATTATGTAAGCTATATGCATTCATGCCAGCATACAATATTAACTTAAAGAAACTCCTATCATGCAAGAATACTAATATTCTGTATTAGAAGCCAGAATCACTTACTGATGTAGGAAACACTCCCATAAACCAGGAATTTCAATCTATGAAAATCTCAACTTTTAAAACCTTTAAACAAAAAATATTAAACTCATAAATTTGTACAAAGACTTAATAATTTCAATATTGAAATAGAAGGGAAAGAAGGAACATGGTGCACTTAAAGTAAAAATAAGGAATGCTTAGCTGAAGCACTCAATTTTTTTTCCAAATCTAACTCTTTATTGCTTAATAATTAAAAAAAGAGAGAGTGAGAGGAAGGATTAAAAAAGTGTAAGGAATCGACTATAAGGAAAAAAGGAATAGGGTGAATACAGAGAGTTAAGGATTTTTGGTGGCTAAAAGAAAGGTGAACAGAAGGGGTAATTAGGGTTATTTATAGATAACTAATCTACATGAGTCACAGAGGGTTCAGGAGCAATTAGAAGCCCTAATAATTACCATTTGAATTTGAGCTAGATAGATGAATTTCATCCTAGATATTCTGACCTATTCTCTAGAGCTCAAAAGTTGTCTCTAGAGAATGCATGAGTACATATTTTATACCCTTACGTCAGAATTGATAAAATATTATTATTTAAGCTAAAATGATAATAATTAAGCAAATTTGGAATATAATAATATTTATTAATATTTATTAAATTTTATTTTGCAAGTATTGTTTTTAAATAAAAAAATAAAAAAATAAAAATAATTGGACCTTTGGACCAACAGCCAAAGACTGAAGGCCCAAAGGCCTGCAACAAGAAACCAAACGAAGCAAAAATGAGCCATGCAAGATAGGGCAACCAAACGAGTCGCCTGGGTGTGCACGCGAAAAGAACAAAAAAAAGAGTCAGCCGCAGAAGGGCTGATGTGGAAAGGCAGGGCAGAGACGCATGAATAAAAAGAGAGCGAACGCAAAGGGCATGTGGGGGAGGAGGGCGACAGAGCCTTCAGAGGCTAGGTGGCACGAAAAGCTGCAAAAAGACAACCAGGAGTGAGGCAGGGCGCGTCACAGAGAGAAAAAAGAAGAAGTCGCATAGCAGCAACTAGTAGGGCGACATAGACTTCGAGGCTGAGGAGCAGCCTTCAGCAACAAAAGTTGGTCGTCCACATCAGCGCCGAAAAGAAAAAAAATAAAAAGAAAGAATTGAACGGAATTAAAGGCAAAGGCAAGGAAGAAAAATAGAGAGAAATTTATAACGGTAGAATTTATTTTAGATAAAATAAATTTTTATCTGAATAAATTCCTGATCTTCTATTTAAAATTAATCCCGATTATTTCTTTCTCTATTTTTAATTTATATTTTAGATATATATTTCTATGTAATTAATTCTATAATTATGGCTGGCGGATTATTTGTTGTTAGGGAATAAATTGAAACCGTAGATTAGTGTTTGAATTATAATTTTATTTTCTTTGTTTCGTGAGATTGTTTCTTGACTCTATTTTAATTGTTATCGTTTATATATATAATTCTGTCAAGTATAGTTTGTTTGGTGCATGCCTTGTTCTGGTTTCCTCATAAGTGACAGTATGTAGGATTATTTTCCTACTAGGTGGCCATCTAAATATACTAGAATTTATATGTATTAATTGCAGCTAGGTTAGATAACAATTCACCTAATAGTTTTGTGATTCTAACCGAAGTAGTAAAACGTTTCGATACATGTGTGTAACACCCCAAAATTCACTAATTTTTTTTCTTAAAAGCGGAAGCAATTAAATTAGAAGTACTTAAAACCCGTGAATTCTGGAAATGTTACCGCCACACTTAGTACCAGACCGGTTCTCTCCGACCGTTCCAGTACCAAGTGCTAAGGCTAAGAAAAGAAATAATCAATACAATCCAATTTCCAAATAAGCATTAAATGGTTGTAAAACAAAATCAGAGTACGCATCAAGAAATGTAATTCATTTCCAAAAGAGAATTAAACTTACAACCATTAAAAGGTTCATTAAAATACTCAATCGAGTAATGAATCAGAAAATGGTAAATACTATACCAAAGAAATAACAAAAGGAATGAAATCGCGTAAAGAATGAATACGGCCACAACACTCTCAAACTTCGAGCCAAACACGCTCAACACTCAGCCCCAACTGATATCTCGCCCACCTGCACAAATTCAGAAGGCATACTACTCGTGGGAATGAGCAGCACCCATGAAAAGGGTGATCAGTACGCTATGTACTGAGTAAGGTAACCGAGCACTAAGGCCAACACATAAGCACATAAAATCATGCATAATAATAAAAGGACATAACCATCATCATGTCATAATATCGACCAATCATTCAGGTACATACATAAAGGCCCAATCATAGTCCAGATTAATTACTTAATTAATCTTTTATCGGAATTCGATACACATCATATCTTTTTATCAAATCCATGCAAAAACGGAAGCCCCCACTATTATAGCCAGTGGATCGGAGGCGCATAGGGTATCATACCCTAACCACTATTATAGCCGGTGGATCGGATACACATAGGACTACGCGTCTTAACCACTATTCCTAACCGGTGGATCGGTTGGCTCCGGCACGCATGGTGTTCCACTGTAAGTAATTAGTATCTTTTAGGCATTTTAGCAAAATTCTGGTTTGCGATTGTTGAGCTCGGGAACCCCCACTATTATAACCGGTGGATCGGTTACGCATAGGACATCATGCCCTAACCACTATTATGGCCGGTGGATCGGTCACACATAGGGTAAGAACCCTAACCACTATTCCGAACCGGTGGATCGGTTGGTCCCGTCTCAACGATCTTCCACTTTAAATAATTAGTGTCTTAAGTATCTTATTCAACGGCTTTCACCCTAGACATGCATGAATCACTCCTTTAACACTTCACACATTGTAACTCATAAATTCCATCCTCATGACTCCACTTTAATCACCAAAAAAAACACCTGATACTGCAAAAACCCTAAGCAGTTGCACCAAACCCTAATTATCCACACGAACCCTAGCTCGGTTTCCTACGTACCCATATAATGCTCCACGCACTATTTTCCCTTCAAATGTTCAATCACCCAAACAACACTTACGTTACTTTCCTCAAATCCCAAATCGGCGTTCCATACATAAACTTTACTCCCATGAAGACTTTACACATCACATGCAACCATTAACCATTATGCAAAACCCAAAATCTCATCATACAAAACCCTAAATTCAATCCACATAACCCAAAGATTCATTCATACCAAACCCTAGATTCAAACTATATAAAACCCAAAGATTCATCCATACCAAACTAAGTATCCATCCTTACCAAACCCTAAGTTCAAACCATATACAACCCAAAGATTCATTCACGCAAAACCCTAAATTCAATCCATACCAACACAAAGATTCAAATCATATAAAACCCAAAGATTTTTCCACATAATACAATTGATTAGATTCTCCTCTTTCATAACCACAAATTAGATTTTTCCATACAAGACCCTAAGTTATATTCTCCCACATAAAATCATAATTTAGAATCTCCCAAGCAAAACCATAAATTTGGATTAATTGGATTCCCCCAAACAAATCATAATTTAGATTCTCCCATCAAATCATAAATTAGGTTCTCCCATATAATGTCATAAATTACATTCTCCCCAAATAACGTCTTAAATTAGATTCTCCCTAACAAACCATAAATTCAATTCTCCCATATAACATCATAAATTATATTGTCTCCCAAAAAACCATACAAAACCATAAATTAAACTTCCCCATATAAAACCATAAATTATATTCTCCATACAAAACCTCAAAAATCATAAATCAGATTCTCACACACGAAACCCTAAAATTCTCCATTTTATTCATTTACTCATGAATCAATGGAATACTTAGGTCAATTCACATCCCTTAATCAACTTCTTTCTCCATCCTCCTTTTTCATCCTTTCTCCCACATAAAATCATATCTACATCCTCACATGCATGTCTTACAGGGTCATACACAAATAATACACATGCCATACGAAAACATACTTCAACTCCATGTCATATCATATACGGCATAATTCGTAATCATAAACATAGAATGCATAGCATACGAGGCACACAATGCACATTAGCACATAAAAGGCCTTAGCACCCCTTACCTGAAACGACACCGGTCTTGGAGCACGTTCCTACGCCTCCTTAGAGCTTTGACCAAATAATAACATACTAATAAAATAACCTTAACAAAATTCTAACTTTGCTAAAGACATAAAAAATAATAGAGATATTATAAACCTTGGTAATGTAGGATTAAATATTTTACCCTAATGATAATAATGATACTAATATAATAATATCAAAGATAATAAAACTAATATCAATGAGAATAATAATAATAATAATAATAATAATAATAATAATAATAATAATAATAATAATAATAATAAGCTTTAAAATTTAAAGTGGGGTTTCGACCCTACTTATAACTAATGACTTACCACTTATTTAATATAAATAATAAAATTACTAACATATATAATAATATTAAAATAATAAAGATACTGATAATATTATCATCAATAGTTATAAGAACAATAGAAACAATAATACTAAAATAAATAAGTGTGAATGTTAATACAAAATTAGGGCCTAAGATTTTCCAGAATAATTAATAAAATGATAATAATAATATTCCAATAATTATAACATTAATAATAAGAAGAAGAATGATAATAATCATATAATAATTCAATTAATAACCTAAAATTCGAAACTAACAATAAAATTATTTTATTACCATTCTCCACCCTGCAATTACAATTCAGCATAAATTTTATATCAAATAATAATAAAACATAATAAGAATATAATCATTAAGAATAATAATAATGGAATTTATATGCAAATAATTGAAATAAATTAAATCAAGGCATATACTAATATGGAAAATGGTTGAGAAGGTATAGGGTTCAACCTTAAGCTGGTGGTGATAGGTGGCACCGGCGGTGGTGCACGGCGGCAGCGACGGTGGCCGGAAAAACAGAAGAAAAGAGGGAAAGATGGATGTTGGGAAAAAGATAGGGAGAATTGAGGTGATATAAGAGGTGTTTATTGTTTCCCAGAAGGAGAGGGACAAAATGATGGTGGTGGTGCAGCCAAAGGTGGCGGCGCACGGCGGTGGAAGGCGGTTTAAGGCTTCGGGGTCAAAATTCCGGCGAGAACGAGCATCCAACTTGGCACGGCTATGGAGGCTCGTGCAAGAAGAATCGAGAGGTTAGAATGGTTTAGTTAATTATAGGACGTTGCAGGGAATAATTTGGCATGCGGCGGTGGCGTTGAAGTTGGCTATCGGCGGAGGAAACGGCATCTAAAGTCTCGGTGATCGGCAGTTCGGGCTTAGGGTTTCGGGAAAGAAAAATCTTCAAAACTCCTACAACTAGGCTATATATAGATGTTGGAATGGATAATGAGGAGCTGGAGGTCGACATGGAAGTTTTAATTGCAATAATTTGGGTGGCCGGTGGCGGTAAACGGTCGGTCGACGTTTGGTTGGCTTCGGGGTTTCGAGAGGTTGGGGAGGAGAAACGGCTAAGAGTTAACGTCAAATAATTATATGAAGTTATTTTTGGAGTTAAGAGGAAAACAATGAGACAAGAAACGGCCGGTATTATTCACCGTAGCCGGAGAAGCCATTAATGAGGTCGAAAGGTGCAGCAGCGTCGACGGAGGAGGAAGGAGGAAGAAGGAAGAAGAGAGGGAGGCCATGTCGGCCGGGAAAGAAAAGAAAAAGGAAGAACCGGGCCGGTCGGGCGCTAGTCGAAGGATTCATTAATTTGAACGACGCGTTTATATGGAAACCGAGCCAAAACGCAGCGCGACACGGGGCGGAAGGAGGACGTCGCGCGGGCGCGGGCTGGGCCGTGCCGAAGAAGAAGAAGAAAAGAAAAAAGGGGAACTGGGCCGCGAGCTGGCCCAGTTCGGCAAGAAGAAGAGGAAAAAGAAAAAGAAGAAAAAGAAAGAAAAAGAAAAGGAAAAAGGAAGAAAGAAAAGAAAAAGGGAAAAAGGGAAAGAGAAAATAATTAGATTAGGGCCAATTAAATTAATCTGAATATTTAGAATATTTAAAAATAATAATATTTAAATAAAATAATATTTAAATCTTTTTTTTTGGCTAAATTAGGATTTTGAAAAGATTTTCCATATATTCCATTCTAATTAGCAAAACACCCTAATTTTCTTCCATTAAATTATTTATAAAAATAATATTAATTTAAAACTAGTTTCTCATTCTTATTTTAAATAAAATCATTTATTTAATTAATTTCTAAAATACAAATCCTTAATTAGCTAAAATACCCAATTTCTCTTAATTAACATACTTATAAATTTATTCTTGATCTGCCCTAATTAATTTTCTTTTATTTTAATCAAATAATTTATTTAATTAATCTTTATGATAAAACCTCATTTAAATATAATATTTTAGATTAGAATTTTTCGGGGCATTTCAATGTGGGTCAAGGAAAGGATATACAGCTAGACATGCGTTGTGTACTAGTCTGGGTACTTAAATTAACAGCCTTCCACTTACACTTAGTGCATTAAATCTAGTTAAATATAGGAGCCGCTTGTTGCTGATATACTGCTAGTATTTAATAGGGTTGATATTGGCACGTTGTCGTATTAATTAATTAAGGGAAGTAATATAAGGTGTATGGACCTGCGTTTGGTGTATAACTTAGTCGATCTCATTCTCACGATTAAAATATGACTTAGAAATAAATATTATATTTCGACCTAATCTAGTGGTGAATTTTGATTTCCCTAGCATCTTTATCATATATGCAGATTTCCCATTATTTTTATTATTAGTTTATTTTATTTTATTTATTATTTTTATTTTTATAAACCCCCATCAGTATTTTTATTTATTTATTTATTTTGTGTTATTTAGGATTTTTATTTTTATTTATTTTTAAGATAGTTAAATAGAGGTGAATCCTCCTCTCAATCCTTGGCTAGAATGATACCCTTATTTACCAGTGCTACAATTGAAAACAAGAGGGTTTAAATTACGTGCTGGCTACGACCACACCAGTAATGGAAGATCTGCGTTGAAGGAATTTTCTAGCTGATCAAAATCGTGTAGCACCCGCATTTTTGAATACCAAAGTTTTTTGTTTAAAACATTGTGGAAGTGGACAACTTAGAAAAAATGAGGTGTTTGAGGCATACCTAATACATGATCGACGTCTGTCACCTACTCCATATCCGATATAAGGCTAAAATCAACCAAGACATTTAAAAATAAAATAGTGCACGAATATAAATTATATAAATAATTTAGAAGATTGTTTATATCAAAGGACCTTAACGGTCCTCGACAAAATCATTACAAAATATAAGTAGATAAAAGTATGGGGATACATCAAGATGAAGTTAGGGTATGAAAAAAAACTAACACCATGGTCCACCATGAACCCCACATGATCTCCAATTATCTATGCTCTCAAGCTCCAAACCTAAACTAAGGTAGGCTCTTTTCCATCCATCCCTAAAAACCTGCACATGGTCCTCTACTCATGGGAATGAGCAGGTGATGGGGTAAACAGACACATCAGTACACTATGTATTGAGTAAACCAAGTTAGTCCCTCAATGAAAATATAAGTATGCAAATTCTATAATATCTAACATGTGTCATGCTAATGTCAAATATATAACAGGTAAGAGTACATTAGGATATGCTATCACACACAACTCAGACATTTTAGGATATATCATATTTGATTTTACATTATTATCACGTAGGTTACTACGCATGTACTAGTAGATTAAATCCAAGCAACTACTAGGGTTTATTTCCAATGATTCAATACTTTAGCTCATACCATTTCCTTATTCATAGACACAGGTAATCATCCAATCAATATTCTATTCACTAACCCATTAGTCATTTAATCCATTTGCCAAGTGTATGACCTAGATTATATATTTTTTCTTATCCATTCATTTTCCATACTTAACTAATTATTCATATTTGGTTATTCTTTATCTAGGTCTTTATCATCTAATTACTTATCATCCATAATATATTATTATCGAGCAATGGATTGTGCACCACCCCATGGTCTCATATACCATGGAAGCCTATCCAAATAAGTGACATAAAGTCTAGGTTAAAGCTAATCGCCAAAGCAAATATAAGTCCAGGTTGAAGACAACTAATATAGACATAAGTCGAGTCCAAAGAAAACCACCTAGGTAACTAGACCCTTTAGTATTGATACCCCCTAGCACATCATTAGTGTCTAGATTAGGTAAGGCACCAAGACCTCTAAAGATCCTACCCAAAGGTGCTAATAAATTCCCAAAGACAGTCTAACTCCTAATAGCTAAGCGAGGATTGGGTAATTCAGAACCATACACAACTCGATTATCTTTCACTTTACATGATTAGTATATTATTAGTGAGGATATATGATCGTACAATGCCTAAATAAAAGGAAGTAAAGAATTTTCAATGTTCATTCTGTATCTACCCTTTTCTTTCCATTTTCCCAACCATGTGAGGTTTCTAATTTTCTAGTCCAATATTTCTCATATTATTTTATCCAAGCCCAATATGTGTTTTTTTTACTCTTCTCTTAACACCATCACTTGTCATAAGTGGAATACCCATTTAGCCTTTACAATACTCAGAGAGTAGGTCATAAATTATGATCCATTTAATCCTTTTATTAGGCCATTAATCCATGATAAAAACTATATTGTATGCCATTAATAATCATAGGATAATCCCAAATCTAGCCTCAAAGCATAAATAAATCGAAAGGAAACAAACCACACAAACCAATCAATCGGTTTGGCCCAACTAGTCGATTAGTTGCACTAACTAGTTGATCAGTTTAAGTCAACAATTCAATCGGTTTGACTCAACCAAAATATGATTTTCCTTATATCACTCAATTGACTTGGGTAAACTAGTTGACTTTTCATAGACCAGTTAATTGGTTCTCCCCAACTAGTTTATGGGTTTAAGTAGTGAGGAAGACCAAGGTCTCTGCTAGCTTAATAATTGATGGCTTGGGTCAACTAGTCATTTGTTCTAGGAACCAATTGATCAATTTAACCTAACCAATTGATTGGTTTTCCATATAACAACATCAAAATATTAATTTCATGTATATTCATACTTATAAATCATCCTTAACCACATCAAAATATGTATCAACATAGTCTAAAACATTTTCAACCAAATTAACTTGTATAACTCAACATTTAGTCACCATATCCTATTTTGACCAAGTTTCATGATTTTTACTCAAAATATACAATCTATCCATCCAACCACTTATGTAGGCTATATACATTCATGCCAACATACTTAATCAACTTAAAGAAAACTCATATCATGTAGGGATACTCATAAATCATTTTAGAAGCAAAAATCACTTACATGATGTAGGCAAAATTCCCCTTAAGCTAGAATTTCAATCTGTAAAATTCACAACTATTAAAACCTTAAAATAATAAATCTCAAACTCATAATCTTGCTCAAAACCTTGATAATTTCAATCTTGAATCAGAAGGGAAGGAAAGAAGATACCAACTTAGGCAAAATAAGGAATGTTTAATTGAACCACTCATTCTTTTTTTTTTTGAAATCTAACTCTTACTTTTTTAGCAATTAAAATAAGAGAGAGATCTAGAGAAATGATCATAAGAGTGAAAGGAATCGATTGCAAGGTTCAAAGTTCAGAAAAGAGGGAAGGTGAAAATAGAGGCTTAGGGATTTCAATGGCTAAAAGAATAATGCATAAAAGGGATGGTTGGAGCTATTTATAGCTAACCAATCGAGAGGAATAACAAAGGGTTAAAGAATAATTCAAAAAACCTAGAAATTACGATTTGAATTCAAGCTAAATGGATGAATTTCATCCAAGATATGCTAACCTATTCTCCATAGGTCAGATGGTGTATCTAGAGAATGCAGGTCAATTATACTAGAATTAGGATACACAAGAGAGGTAATGTAAGGTTAGCATGGAAGGAATCTTCCGATTCCTAAGAGGTTTGCTTGGGATAGAAGCATTGATATCAGAAACGTACAGAGGAGAGAGGTGGAAGAAGATTAGGCTGAGGTTATCTCTCCCCACTAATTGTCCCACTCAACCTTCAAATTAATTTGAGGCAATATTCTGGGCTAAATGCATCATGAAAATGGTCAAGAATCTCTTGGGGACAATTTGATATGGGTTGGTAAGGTTCTATTTTAGTATAAGAATTTTTTTTGAAAATTAAGTTCAAATAATATGCCCAGCTCGATAAACCGGTCGGTTAGTTTGGGCCTATCACTTGACTGTTCTACAAACCATTCGATAGGTTCCCCCAACCAGTCAATCGATTTAATCGAGAAAACCTATTTTGCAGATAGGACAAACCAATCAATCAGTTCATGAAACCAGTCGATTGATTCACTTGAAAAATTCAATAACCTCCATTTTCCAATCTTGTTCCAAACTAAACTTTGTCAGAAACACAATCACAACATTAAATCAAAATAAAAGTTCCATAAATTGGCATAGTTCTCATTCAGCATTTTACAAAAATATAGGGTGTTACGACATATATGGTAAAACATCAAAGCATCCCTGAAACCTATAACAATCAAATAAAAACATTATACATAAGGTAAAACACACATCACATTCAAATTTAAGAAAAAGGGTTACTAGGCCCTTATAAGAAAAAGGATTACACTTAAGGTAACAAGCTATGATAATAACTCTATGTACTTAGCAAGAATTTCCTCCTTGGCCTCCCAAGTAGCCTCCTCTATACTATATCGTGACCAAATAACCTTTACTAATGGAATAGTCTTTGTATGCATATCTTTCATCTTTGTGTCTAGAATACTCATTGGTCGCTCTTCATACGTTATAGATTCATTGGGCTCTAGCGACTCTAGTCGGATAACTTGTGAAGGATTCGCTACATACTTCCGTAGTTGTGATATATAAAATACGTTGTGCACACACGATAGTTCCATTGATAGAATTAAGCAACAAGTGACTTCACCAACATGGTCAAGAATCTTGTACATGCCAATGTACCTTAGACTAAGCTTGCCCTTCCTTCCTACCGACTCATGACTCCTTTTATAATATCCCAATTTTAGAAACCCTAATCATTAACCAATAATTATGTAAAATTAGTTATAATAAATATTGTATGGTGTCTATACTAAAATTATTTTTAATATATGTATTATTATGAATTATTAGATATAAATTTCATAAGATTAAAATTTGATAGATTTTATATTATTAAATTTTCCTTAGTTCGTAACAAATGTCTATTTCATAAAATAAATCTAGTCCGAAAAAATTAAATTGTATTGGATATTTCTACACAAATATTTTACCCAAACCTATCCCCTAATCTATGCAAGAATCCCCTGATCATCACACTATTCTCCCCTACTTGACACCTTACTCTTGTTCAACATCACCCTACACTATCTGCACCGTAGCTTCCCTCTCCCCCCTTGTTTTCTTCCTTTTTTCACTTCACCCCACCATCCCTTTTAAATCCCTCCTCTCTCTCATTTTTTTCCATAAATTAACCCCAATCCAGCCCACATATTTCCTCTCTTTCCCTAAGCTCCCTTAGGTAAGGAATAGCTCCGTTGTTCGCTATTGTTTTTCACCATTTTTTACACCATCGGTAGCTTCCTTCACAATCCAACTCCATGCTACACCTTCCACCACCGAAACCCCTATCCTAGCTGTAGAAAAAATCTATTAGAGCTTCCCTCCAACCTATAACAAAAGCCCCCCTAAACTAACCCCTTGATGCACACAAAATCACCATAACACCTCCTCCTCTTCGACTATTTGTGCTGATCCCTTCCCCTTTGCATTGGCAAAAGCTGTCGAAGCCACCCACATTGCGACACCTTTCTTCCCTCTATCCCCTTCCTTGGATTTGGTAATTTTTTCCATTTATACCCCTTATTTTTGGCATACTCCACCATTTATGCCTCCCTCTTCTTAGCAACTTCCACCGATTCCTCCACCTTTGTTGTGTGAGTTTGTATGGCTTCCTTTGCTACTTTTCTTTAGCCGATGAATAATCTTGAGTTATTAAATTAATTTTAGGTTATTTTAGTGATATATTAAATGCTAATACATATTTTATTGAGTGTTAACTTACTAAGGATCTTGAAGAAGTCGGCCGTTTGTATTTTTATATAAGTTTAGATTTAGGTAAATTTAATAACTCATAAGACATTAGAAATTATGTGAAATCATGCTAGGACATTTAGGCCTAGAATCATGTAAGGGTTTATGTTTTTCTAGTATTTTATCATGTATGATGTATTGATAATGTTAAAGGGATCATGTGTTTGATTATCCATAATTAAGTTTTATGCATTAAATATGTCAATTATTCTGCATTTGGATGTTTCAAACTTTGTTATGATCTCTATTATTATCATGCTATGATTCAAATCCCATGGTATATGCCTTGTAAATTCTTATGGATGGAACTATGGTTATGATAATGCACATGGACACATATGCACATAATTAGGGTTAGCTTATGATACATTCTATTTTGCATGGCTTGGGGTTAGATATATGCTCCTACATGTACTATATTGATAATATGCCTATTTAAATGATGTTTCATATTTTAAATGTGCAGGTGTATGCTTCATGAAAGATGTGGTATATGGTATTCACATGATTAGGTTTTGGAGGGGCAATGCACTAAATGCAGAAAAGTGAAAAATATAGTTAATCATCAAAATTCAAAGATAACCTATGTGCTAAAATAATGTTAAATATTTCCTTAATTCCTGCTCATCACAAATCTCTCATGATGATAATGTTTGATACAAAAAATGAATAAAGTGAGGAAACTAGGGTTTTAAAGGGTATTTTTGTAATTTTGAACTAATGTATCATTCACACATAAATGAATGATAGGATGGCTTTAGCCTTTTAATAGGTTGAACTCAGCTTTAACTTGGTTTGACATAGACCTATGACCTTAGGGTTTATCTAAATAATTAAAAATAAAAGGGGAAAACTGATAAGTATGGAAAATGAAAAAAAAAATCAATTATGTGATGTATGTGATCACCTCATAAAATATTAATGCTTAAAGTGAAATACCTCGAGTTGATAATGGATTCTCTCTAGGGGGTCACTACCTTAGAGGTGAGGTGTTAGCCCTTGTGTTGGTTCACTGATGTGTCGTTGTGCCCTAGTTTTGAAGGTCATACTCTACTTTATAGCATATAGGTGACCTACAGGCTCTATAGGGAGTATCGATACTTAAGGACTAGGTGACCGAGGTTTGATTTCAAGTTCCGGTATGACCAGGCATACTCATGTGTCCCTAGGTTCAAGGTAAGGGTATTGTGTTGCTTTCGGGCACCGATGTGACCAGGTGTACCCTTGTGTCCCTTGGTTGATTTATATCCCTCTCAAGTAAGGTGTAAAATGGAAATATTTTTTGTGAAATAAAAATAAATGGATTGTTATTTTAGTAGTTTCCATAGCGCCCTACGTTGGTTTGTGTTGGAGTTATTGGTTTGGTACTCATCTTAGTGCTCTACCCTTGTGTTGTTTTGGATTGTTGTTTCGGTCATTGCATCAGTGCCTTATCCCTATGATTGGAATATATTTAGCTAATCAAATATAATTTAACACTTTGAAAAGATGAGAAATGGTTCTGTATGCTTTATCGTTGAGTTGAGACTTGTTCTTATGTATACCTTTTGGTTTCTGTGTGGCTATGTGGTATGTGGGTATGCTGCCTCCTATAAGGTATTGTAATATACTCAGTATGAGGAAGTTATGATGTACTAATTTTGCAAATAACTATTTGAGGGACATGGAATGGCATGAAGGTTATAATAGTAGGACAAGTGTAGTCTCTAGGAAGATGTTCCTTTTTTTATAATGGGCCTTTAGGTCTAAGAGGTAGGGCAAACTAGAGTAGTACATTTGGGTGCTAGTTTTTGTTATGAATGATTTTTCTTTTCACTCTTAAGTCCCGTATTGTACTTTTGTTATACTATTGTACCACGACATGTATTTATAACTCTTTTATGTATTATTTCTATTTCTACTTAATTACATTGGTTGAGTTTTGTTTTAGCCTTAGCACTTAGCGTAAGAAAGATGAGGAGCTATACTTATGCTAAGTGTGGCACTAACACCCATTAATTTATTAATTAACTCTTCCACAAAAATGAAAAAATTCACCTGGTAGAATGAGGGTGTTACAATTTGGTATTTTAAAATCCTCTCTTCTATTTTCAAAAGATTCTGGTTACAAAATGCTTTGAAATCCAATTTAGCCTTATGAGGATTGTGAGATAGTGGTCATATTTTATTGGTCTTAGTACTTGGAGTTATATCGGCTAGGCTATTCTTGGTGAACTTTAGAATAGAGAATTGAGTTTGATTTTAGTTGGAAGTTTGAGGAAATTCATTGTTAGGAGATGGCTTGATTGATGAAATCTATGCTAAGTTGTTGTGTCTTGGAGGATTTCTTAGGATGTCTCTTGAAGCATGAGGACTGGCTATTTCACATCTTATGATGTTGCTTGGTGAGGATATCAGAGTCCACATATGGTGTCTAACTATAGAATTAAACCACAAGGTGGAAGAATGCTTGTACATTGGACCTTATATGTTCCAATCTAACCATTTTTTGAGGAACCTTCCATTAGTAGAGCCATGGATTTTGAAAAGAGAGGTGTATAAGGTTATGTTTTTGACTATTGTTCCGCACCCTAGGTTTATGGAAGTTGAGCATTTTCTATTACATTACAATTAGCTAGAAATAGAGTTGATCATGATTGATGATGCATTGAGATCTAGGATAGGAATACAGTCAAGTATTATCCCAGAGTATCCAAGTGAGTTTGATGAGGTGGATGAGCCTCGTTATTTGGAGAGAAAATAAATGATAATGTGCGAGAAGTGGTTTTAGAGGGTGATCTGAGATAGTTGGGCATTTGATTCCACTATGGATTTAAGCCTCTAAGGTTTTGATGATGATGATTGGTTGAGATGGGTTTCAAGGTTTTTTTAGGCATTCCATGTTTAAGGTTGATGTTGGTTGAATGCTTCGTAGAGTGGTGATTTATGTCTATAGTACGTGTAGCCCTAGTAGATTTAAATATCCTTTGATTATGATTTTCTAACTATTATCGTTGTAAAGTTGGTAAGCATGAATGTTGTTTGACAATATAGTATGAATGTCAATACTTCTTCTTATGCATGTATACGATGTTGTGGAACCCTTACAAACACGCTAATGTTAATGTCGGCTTTTGAACAACATAGAGTGCTTATCCTTATTATAGGTGGCCTTGTTTTTTTTTTGTTTAGGGCTGTAACCCTATTATCCTATCTTCTTTTAGTATTATGGCACAAAACTTGAACCTAGCATGTATGGAGGAGTTACTCATCACATTAGTGGAGAGAGTGGTAGAGCCACAGCCACAGCCACAGCATCTAGCACCTGTTCAGGCTAAGAATTAGCTTAGAGAGGTTGGGTTTCATCACTCGCCTGTGTTTGAGGGAGTTGAGGATATGATAGTTTTGAAAAGATGAATAAGGGATTTAGAGAATATCTTTAGGGATTTTGATTGCCTCGATGGGGAGAAAGTGGATGTCGACACATTCTACCTATGAGGGAAGGCAGATGAATGATGGAGAGGATACCAACTTCAAGTGGTCGTGCCGATAGATACTTGGGAAGGATTTTTGATGGATTTGAGAGTTCTCTACTTCCCTATGCATGTGAGTTGTTGAAGCATGTTGAGTTTTTGACCCTATAACAAGGAAACATGTCAGTTGATGATTACTTCAATAAGTTCTCTAAGCTTATTGCTTTTGCACCAGAGATAGTTGGTAGTGAGGAGATGGTTGCTTGTTTCTTTGAGCAAGGGTTGGACTTACGCACCTAGGAGCATTTTAGAGGAGAGATTTTGATTGATGTGCTCACAGTGTACAAGAGAGTGTCTAAGAGGGTTCTTAGTACGGCTAAGAGGCCAATGGAGGCTTTTTAGCATCATGGAGGTGACAATAGGGTTCAATCGAGTGTTTGGTAGAGCTGACCTAGTGGTGGTCAATCTTCATAGTTTTTCGAAGCACAATTTGGGAATAACTGACCTCTAAGGTACTATCATTGCAAGGTTTGTAGAGGGAACCACCCAGGAAATGATTCCAAGGTAGAATGATTGAGGGATGGAAGTGTGGAAAGATGGGCCATAGAGGGTTTGAATGCTACACTTCTAGAGTTAGAGCTCAACATTAGTAGGTACAGTTATGTGGCAGACCCAACTATTGGCAATAGTCTTCCCTGGTGACTCAGGTACCTTTTAGTAGCATTCTGAGCGTGAGTGCTAGGGGAAAAAACTTGCCTCTCAACCTTACCCGCATAATGGTGCACAACATAAATTGAGTATTGAAGGTACCCGAGGAGATCTAATGGGCAACAATCTATATGTGATTAGTGAGGCTTAGGCTAATAGATTTGTAAACGCCACTACCTGTGTATCTTTATGCATTTTCATTATGTGTGGTTGATGATTGTTCTACATGATTGTGCACTAGCTCTATGTTTTTTTTATTTGGGTTTATTCTCTTTTAATGGGGTGGTGACTCCTATCTCGTAAAACCTTTGTTTAAGGACCACCTGAGGTTGTACGAAGTTTTTTTTTGCAGACTTCAGAGACAAAGTAAGAAGGTACTAATGTTATAACCCATTTTTAGAAATCCTAATTATTAACCAATAATTAAGTAAAATTATTTATAATATATATTCTAGGGTGATTTTTACTGAACGGTGAGTTGGAAAGACATTGTTACCCAAAATCGTCGTGACCAATCTATAATGAATCTTAGGTTTTCACCTCCTTTGATTGAAAACGGTGAGATGAAGGTAAAACTTCTAAAATCTGAGATTGACAAGGAAGAAAGAAAATGGGATAATACACTCATTAGCGTGGTAGCTGGATTCCAACCCTCCCTAAATCAAATGAAGAAGTTTATCGTTGAACATTGTTTGGGTATTTATGCTCTTCCTCAGATTCTACTTCATGAATAGGGCTATTTTCTCTTCAAATTTGAGAAGTGTAGTGATTGCCTTATTATACTAGAAAAACCTTTTTGGTCTTTTGAAGTTTTCCCTTTCATGATCCGACAATGGAATCCTAATGTGGCTTTTTCTGAAACTGATTGGCGTTGAAAGCTATTATGGGTCACCTTCCCTGGATTACCTTTGGATCAATCATCTGTTGACTCCCTAAGCAGAATTGGAAGCTGCTTAGGGATCCCTATTTGCACTGATATGGTCACAGCTACAAGGAGTAGAATTTCCTACCCTAGACTCTTAATTGAGATTAATGTTAGCTTACATCCAGTTGAATCTATCCTTATTGAAACCCATTATGGTACTCGATAATAAAGTGTTGCTTATGATTGGTGCCCATAATTTTGTACCAAGTGTGATTGTCTTTGTAACACCCCCAAATTTACTACTGAAAAATTTCGTTTAAATCAAAAGGTTTAGCGGAAGCGAAAGAATTAAAACCGTAAACTTGGGGGTATTACCGCCACACTTAGCACCAGACCGGTTCACTCCTGCCGTTCTGATACTAAGTGCTAAGGCTAAACTAAACAATCGTTAGGTAAAAATCATCAAAATATAGGTTCATAGTTAACATAGATCATTCATGAAAGAATACAACTTATGAGTACGGTTTCAAAACAAGAAGCGTAGTACAAAATATAGCTAAATAAAACAAATCCCAAGGGACCAATATCCGGACCACCTACTCACTCAAGTCAAGCCTTCCACCCCAAATTAGTAACCGATCAAACCTGCATAAGAGGTCTGCTCCCCACCATTGGTGGATCATCATAGGACCCAGTCAATCAAGGTAGTATCAGTACGGGTCCAATACTGAGTAAGGGCGCAGGTGCGCTAAGGCCAAGCATACAATCATACCACATAGCATACATAGCACAATCATATAGACAACATGCGATAACCCGCAAGATAAGGCTTGAATACTTTTCTGGTGACTTATTCTTTATTCTCATTAATAATATATTCATTCCACACATATTCTTTAATAGTCCATGTGAGTGCGGGAACCCCACTATTATAGCCGGTGGAACGGTCACGAGGGCCATGCCCTGCCACTATTATAGCCGGTGGACCGGTCACGAGGGTAACATACCCTGCCACTATTATTTGCCGGTGGACCGGTCTGGCCCTGACTCACAAGGTGTTCCACTGTAAATGTTTGTATCTTTCCCATGTCTTATCATTATTCTGATTAGTTTGTTGAGCATGGAATCCCCCACTATTGCAGCCGGTGGAACGGTCATGAGGGCCATGCCCTGCCACTATTATAGCTGGTGGACCGGTCACGAGGGTAACATATCCTGCCACTATTATTTGCTGGTGGACCGGTCTGGGTCCGGCTCAACGTCTTTCTCTGTAAGTGGTTAGTGTTTTAACGTATCTTATTCAAAAGATTTTCACCCTTAACATGCATAAATCGTTCTCTTTATACTTTACACATCACAAATAATAAAATTCCACACTCATAACTACACCTTAATCAATAAATACATATGATAACGCCAAACAACTCTAAGCAGCCATAACCAACCCTAACTGTCCACACCAAACCATGGTTAACCACTCTTAACCCTATTTTACCATGACAACCATACTTAGCCATCCCAAACCTTAATTATCCTCAAAAAATCACAATTAGTTACTCCAACCCTACTTAATCTCAATGACCCAGAGTTAATCACTCCAAACCCTAATTATGTCTCCTCCATACCCTCATACTACTCCACGTACTATTCTCCGTCCAAAACAGTTAAACACCCAAATAATGCTTGCATTACCTTCCTTACATCCCAAATCAACCTTTCATACATAAATTTTGCTCTCACGTAAACGTTACACATCCCACGCAACCTCTCAAACTTTTCACGCAAACCCTAAATCCCATACGTTCATTAACTCCCATGCAAAACCCTAACTCCACCATGCAAACCCTAATACCACCATACAAACCATAACACCACCAAGCAAACCCTAATGTCACCATAAGCCATTAATACCACCATGCAATCATTAATACTACCATACAAACCCTAATACCACCATGCAAACCCTAATACCACCATACCAACCATAATACCACCATGCAATCATCAATACCACCATACAAACATTAATACCACCATACAAACCCTAATACCACCATACCAACCATAATACCACCATGAAATCATCAATACCACCATACAAACATAAATTAAACTCTCCCACATAAAACCATAAAAATCATAAACCAGATTCTCCCACACAAACCCTAGAATTCTCATTTTATTCTTTCACTCATGATTCATTAAAATAATTAGATCAACTCACCTCCCTTGGTCAATCTCCTTCCCTATCCTCCTTTTTAATCCTTTCTCCCACACAAAACACATCAACTCCCTCACATGCATGTCTTACAGGATCACGACATGTGTCATCACATATACATAATACACATGCCATGTAAACATACCACACATACTTCATCTCCATGTCATGCACACACAACATAATTGATAATGATAAACGTAGGGTACATAGCATGCAAAACACATAATACATATAGGCACACAAAAGGCCTTAGTTACGTCCTTACTAAACACTCATAAGTAGAGGTAAGTAGAGACTTACCTGGATCCGAAGCTAGCTAAGCGAGATAAGAGGAAGAGAGATCACTAGCTTGTGGATCCATGAGAAAGCTTTCCTAGGTCCGATAGAAATCGAAAACTAAATTAGAAGCTATTCTATCATTCAATAATTCACATATTCTAAATAAATAGACACAAACAACACAAATGATCTTTCTTAGGAAACACGCCCAAAACTTAGAACTTTAAAGCATAGCTTTATTAAGATTTAAGGTTAAAACTAAATCAAAACGGATTAATAGAAATATCACTTGGGAAATTTCAACTTAATTTGGAAAGCCTGAGAAAGAATAATCGATCATAAGTTAATTTATCGAAAATAACTTATTTATTAGGTTTTACAACTAAACAGGTAACCCAACTATTTACATAGAACCATATCCAAACCGATTAGGTTAAAACAGGATTTAAATGATTTAAAACCCAAAGATAGAATTTGATTAGATAAAATACACATAGCAAAAATCAATTTTATAAAATCATCCCCGAAAATTAGGGTTTTTAATACCTAAACCACAAATCGGCCAAATCACTTTGATTACCTCAAATTGATAGTTTTAAAAAACAATTAAACCAATTTTAGATAAATCTAGACAATCAATTTCAACAAAACGATCTTCCGATAATTCAATTCCAGATGATCAATTTTCAAAATTAGGGTTTTAAAGCCCACGACACAAACTCAGGTAATTCAATTTAATTAATTCAAATTAAAGGTATTAGAAAGCAATTAATACCATTTCAACTATTTCTATAAATTCAATTTTAGAAAAACAACAATACAAGTAATCGATTTCATAATTTCACTTGAAATTTAGGGTTTTAGGCCCGAAGATACAATTTGTTAAAATTTTATAAATTTAATCAAATTGAATGTCTAGAAATGCAATTAAACACATTTTATAACATATCAAATAATCAATTGCTCAAAACCAATAAAAGAAATACGCAATTTAGCACAATTAGGGTTTTTGAGCCCGGAACGCACCCCGATCAATTCTTGCTGAAACATATCAATTGATGGTTCGAAATTGTAATTAAACATATTCTAATGCAATTTATATAGTCACTTGTATAAAATAATCCGATTACACCATCCAATTTAAACCCGCGGGAGTTTTGACCTAAAAATCCAAATCCGATTAATTACGCATAATTTTCCCAAATTAACACTTGCTACTCTCGCGCGGAGTCGCTGCTTGGGCATCAGCTGCTGCCGGTGCGTTCGAGTTGGCTACTTTTGCGCTGCTTCTGCTGCTGCTGCAGCGTCACCGAAGGTCGGCAGGCGAGGTGGCGCAGGGAGGAGCTGGGGAGAAGAAGAGAGGTGAGGAGGTTGGGGCTGCAGGAGTAGGGGGTCGGGGCAGTAGAGGGAAGAGAAGAGAAGAGAAAAAGAAAGAAGAGGGAAAAGGGAAAGAAGGGGGTTCGGTCGGGGTGTGGGCTTTTTTTTTTACAAATACAATTATAAAATGAAATACTAATTATCTAAAATTGTTATTGGAATATTTTATCTAAAGTTTATTAAATGAAAATTTATTTCGAACGGATCCGAAGACTTATAATTAATAAAATATTTATATTAAGAATTTTGGAAATATTTTAGGAAGAATTTGCCAACGAACATAAAAATTTATATTATTTACAAAAATAAATTATAAGACCTCGAAATAATATTTAAAAACATATAAGAAAATATTTGAGTCAAATTCTAATAAACCAAGACTAATTTTAATAATTTTTGAAACCGATTTTCCGCAAACCAAAAAGCGTAAAACGAAAGAAAATTAATTTCGGAAAGAAATTCATAAATAAGCTCCAAAAATCCTTTTAAAGTAAAACTTCCCGAAAATATTAACGATTTCCGAAAATGAATAAATTTAAAGTCAGAAATATTTTCTACGGATAAAATCATTAAAATAAATTTAACTATTTAAACAGAAATTCTATAATTTAAATAATATATTTCGTTAACGAAATATAACTCCAAAATAAAGTCGTAATCACACGACGAAGTTATAATTGGAAACAAATCTAAAATATTAAAAATCAAAATACAAGAACGAATGGGAATACATATTTTTAACCGAACATCGAAATCATAAGAATATAAGAAAATCATGGTCGTGAACGAATTTATCTAAGATGGTTCACAATGACAATGATTAATTAAATTCAAATATGAATTTGAAATCGTTGATAAATTCATAAAATGAATCAAAATTAAAATGATTAATTGTTTACATCAAATTACGCTAATAAAATCATTAAACTTAATAAATCTGGATTTTAAAAATACGGGGTATTACAGTCTTGGACATGACCTAACTTGGTGTAAAAACCAGAATCCTCCATCAGTTAAGCAAGTTTGGAAGGCTAAAGTTCCTAATCAGCCAGAACAATCAGTACAACCTGTGACGTATACACCCCAGACTGCTGTGAATGAGACTATGAAAGAGAACATGGCTTTACAAACTTCAAAAAATGCACAATCTCGTATGATGAAAGGAAAAAAATTCTTGTGGAAAAAAATATTCTTGATACACTAGAACTATTTAGTGTTCCTGCATATGAGATTGACAAAGTTGACAAAGGTAAAGATAGGGGAAGATCTTTACCTAGGAAGTCTTCAAACCATAAAACATGACCTCTTTTATTGTATGGAATATTAGAGGAGTGAATGCTCCCTTGAAGCAGAAGAGTTTGAATAGATTTTTACAGTTTAAAAAGTTTGATTTGGTTTGTTTGATGGAAACAAGAATAAAAGCTTAGAAACTTACTCATACCCATCGTACTATAGCCTCTCAGTAGCAAATGGTTACCAATCATAGTTGTCACTATAATGGGAGACTTATGTTATTATGGAATGCTAGTAGGATTACACTTTAGGTTTTGGAGATGACTAATCAGCTGGTACGTTGTTTGATTTGTTGCTTGCCAGGACAAAAGCAGTTTCTTCTTACTTGTATCTATGCTTATAATACTGGCTGTGCTAGAATGATCTCATGGAATGATATTGTAAGGCTGAGTTGTAATATTTCACAACCATGGATCATTATGGGTGATTTTAATACTATGTTAACTGCTGAGGAAAAACAAGGAGGGATTGTGCATTAGGGAGATATGGACGAATTTCAACAATGTTTACAAGATAGTGGACTAGGTACAACTACACTACTAGGGATTGGCACTAAGTGACTAAGTAGTGCTAGGTACCTACTATTTTCCTAGTTCACTCGGTGTAATAACCAGGACTTTCCTACTAGGGTCCTTTGTATGCGTGATAGGGGAATAGGGAACAAGGACTGGTTTGATCAATATGGCTCTCAAAGGCTAGCAGCCACTCCTCATTGTTTGTTAGACCATTGCTATTTAGAGTTGATTTTGCAAGATAATCAAAGGAGGGGGTTAAACCTTTTAAGTTTTGTAATTTCTAGACAGAACATGAGTTGTTCCTCCTTGTGGTTAAGCAAACTTGGAATTTACAAATGAGGGGATCCATTCAATTTCAGATTCAATAGAAGTTGAAATGCCTTAAAGCTAAACTTAAGGATTTAAACTCTCTTCACTTTGGTCATGTTATAAGAGAAGTGGAGAAAGCTAAAAGGTAATGGGATACAATCCAATTACGTTTAGCCACTAATCAATTCGACCCCGTCCTTATTCAGCAAGAGAAAGAAGCTCAAAAGAATTGGTGGAAATAGATTCAAATAGAGGAGAACTTCTTGCAACAAAAAGATAGAATTAACTATGTTAAGCTTGGAGATGGGAACAATGCTTTCTTCCATGCAAAACTAAAAGAAATACAGAGCATCAACTTTCTTACACACCTTTGTGGACTGAATGGGCATCCTTTGCATAGTTGGGATGATATTCAACATGAGATTCATGGATTCTATCATGACTTGTTAGGTACTGCTAATCCTACCAATCTAGTTCCTAACCCACATATTTTTCAGCAAGAACCAACCATTTCACACTCGAGCAGATTGTATCTTTTAGCTCCACTTACTTATGATGAGTTTAAAGCTGTTGTTTATAATATGGGTGACCTTAAAGCTCTAGGGTCTGATGGTTAAAATGCTTGTATCTTCAAGAAAGCTTGGCTAGTGGTGGGAAATGATATTATTGTAGCTGTTATACATTTTTGGGAAGTTGGTTTGTTGCCCAAACATTTTAACAACACTACCATCCATCTTATCCCCAAAAAGAGTAATGCACGAATTATTACTGATTATAAACCAATTTCTTGTTGCAATGTGATCTATAAAGTTTTCTCTAAAGTTCTTACTAATAGATTAACAAGTGTTCTTGCTGAAGTTGTTGATTATTCTCAAGTAGCTTTTGTTCCTGGAAGGAGTACTAGAAATAATATCCTCTTGGCTCAAGAACTTCTGAGAAAGTACAAGAGAAAGGGGATAAGTCCTAGAATGATGATGAAAGTAGACTTAAGAAAAGCTTATGACTCCCTAGAATGGAATTTTATCAAGCATGCTCTCATTGGACTTGGTTTCCCTGTACATTTTGTTAATCTAATGATGCAATGCATTACCACTATCACCTTTTCAATTTCCTTGCAAGGTACACTTTGTCCACCATTTCCTAGGAAAAAGGTATTCATGAAGGGGATCCTTTATCACCATATATTTTTGTCTTGGCTATAGAATATCTAAATCGGTTATTGAAGACCTTATAGCACAATACAGAGTTTAGAGGACATCTAGAATACAAGAGTATACTTTGTTTTGCTAATGATCTACTAATGTTTTGTAAGGGCCATCTTACCTCATCTAAGCCTTTATATCAACACCTTCAAATATTTGAACTTACGTTTGGGTTAGCTGCTAATCCACATAAGAGTAATATATTTTTTGGGTGGTGTGACAGATAGACTTAAGTCCCAAATACTCTCTTATCTAGGTTTTAATGAAGGCAGTTTTCCATTTAGATATTTGGGTGTTCCTTTGAATTTTACATCCTTATATCTCTCTCAATATCAACCCATGATTGATGAAGGTACAACAAAGATGAAGAACTGGACCACTAAATACCTGAGTTTTGCTAGGAAGCTACAAGTCCCGAATTCAATGGTTTTTGGCATTACCAATTTTTGGGTGTAGGTATTTCTTTTGCTCAAGACTGTGATTCATCACCTCTTTTTCTTGTGTAGGAAGTTTTCTGGAATAATATGGGTACTACTAAGAAGAAAGCACCTATCTCCTGGTCTAGAAGCTACCTACCAAAGGCAGTAGGTGGACTGGGGATACTGCAGCTCAGGGCTTGGAATGTGGCCTGTATAACAAAGTATTTGTGGAAGCTTATTGAATTCAAGGAAATTTTATGGGTGGAGTGGATTCATGAGAGATATACTCGAGGGATTTCCTTATAGGAAATTAGTGTGACCTTGGATTCTTCTTGGATGATTAAGAAGATTATGGATACTAGAAATTTCGGTGCAACTGTTATTAATTATGCCAGTGGCATTAATTATTTTAAAGTCAGTGCACTTTATGACCATATTAGGTACACTTCTTCCCCTATACCATGGTTTAACTTGATTTAGAATAACCCTGGGAGAGAATGACATAAGATTGCTGGTTGGATGGCTTGTCAAGGAGGTTTTTTACTGACTCAATGCTGCGCTGCAAGAATAATTTAGAAGGGTGTTCTAGCTTGGCTAAAGCTTTCTTTTATCTTCCAACTTGGTAGACTTGCTTACAATGGATGATTCAAGTGACAACTGGAGAAAAAAGGCAAGGACGGGGTATGGAGAGCTGCTTTTGTAGCTATTATATACTGAATTTGGTGCAATCAAAATAAAGTGATATTCAAGCAATAGTAAGAAGTACCTACAAGGATGATCAAGAGTATTATAGCTGATATCTTTCTTTGCTTTTATGATATTAGTGATGTTAAGGTTAGGAAGTATTTGGAGGTTATTGATAGATAGGGTGTGTAAGAAATTCTTGAGTGTTTGTAGTCTTTTTTGGTTTTAGCACCTCGGCTGTGAGGATGCTTTAACTTTTGATTGTACATATTGCTTTTGGTAATAAAATTTAATTACTTACCAAAAAAAATTTACTTTAGTTCGTAACTAGTATTTGTTTCATGAAACAAACCTATTTCAGTAACCTCAAATTCTACAGGATATTTTTTACCTAGATATTTTACCCAAACCTATACCCTAATTTGTGTGAGAATCCCCAAACCATCACCCTACTCTCCCCCACCTGACACCTTACTTTTACACACCATCACCCTACACTATTTGCACCATACCTCCCCTCTCCCCATTATTTTCCTCTCCTTCTTTTCTTTCTCATTTCATTGCATACCGCCATCTTTTTTAAATCTCTCCTCCCTCTCAATTTTGTTTCATAAGTTAACCCCAAGCTAGCCTACACATTTCCTCTCTTTCCCCAAACTCCCTTAAGTAAGGAAAAGCATTATCATTGGCCATTTTTTTTCATCATTTTTAACATCATTGGAAACTTCTTCTGCACACCAAATCCATGTTGCACCATCCATTGCCGAAGTTCCTATCCTAGCTATAGCAAAAGCTATCGTATCTCCCCTCCAACCTGCAACAAAACCCTCTGAAACCACCCCTTTCTACACACAAAATCACCATAATACCTTCTCCTCTTCTGCTATTTGTGCTAATCTTTTCCCTTTTGCTTCGGTAAAAATTACCAAAGCCATCCACCTTGCTACACCTTTCTTTCCCATAGCTCCTTCCTTAGCTTTAGCAAGTTTGTCCATTCCTACTCCTAGTTTCAGCCTAATCCTCCATTGCTCCCTCCCTCTTCTCCACAACTTCTACCAATTCCTCCACCTTTGTTACGTGAGTTTTTCTGGTAACCTTTGCTGCTTTTCTTTAGTCGGTTAGTAATATTGAGTTATTTTAATTAATTTTAGGTTATTTTTATGATATATTAAATGCTAATACATGTGTTATTGGGTGTTAACTTCTTAGAAAATCTTTAAGGATCTCGAAGAAGGCGATCTTTTGTATTTTTATATAAGCTTGGATTTAGGTAAATCGAATCACTCATAGGATGGTAGAAATTACATGCAAGCATGCTAGGAACTTTAGCTCTAGAATAATTCAAGGGTTTATGCTTTTCAAGTATTTTGTCATGTATGATGTTATGATAATATGTTAAAGGGATGATGTGCATGATTATTGATAATTAAGTTGTATGCATGAAATATGCTAATTTTTTATGTCTGCATGTCTCATATTTTGTTATGGTCTCCATTATTATCATGTTATGATTCAAATCCCATGGTATATGACTCGTGAATGCTTATGCATGGAAGTAGGATTACGATAATACAAATAGACACATATGTGCATGATTAGGGTTAGCTTATAATAAATTCTATATTCCATGGCCTAGGGTTAGATATATGCTCCTACATGTACTATGATGATAATGTTCTTATTTAAATAATGTCTCATGCTTTAAATATGCACATGTATGCTGAATGAAAGATGTGGTACGTGGTAGTCACAAGATCAGGGTTTTAGTAGGCATAACCCACTAAATGCATGAAAAGTGGAAATACAGTTAATCGTTGAAATGAAAAGATTACCTACATGCTAAAATAATTTTAAATATTTCCTTTTTTCCTGCTCATCACATATCTCTTATGATGGTCATGTTTGATACAAGAAATGAATAAAATGAGGAAACTAAGCTTTTGAAGGGTATTTTGGTAATTTTAACCTAATGTATCATTCATAAATCAATGAATTCTAGAATGGCCTTAGCCTTTTTATAGGTTAACCTTATCTTTGACTTGGCTTGACATAGACCCATGACCTTAGGGTTTATCTAAATAATTAAAAATAAAAGGGAAAAATAGATAAGTATGGAAAATGGGAATCGCGGTGAATTATATGATGCATGTGATCCCCTTATAAAATATTAATAATTAAATTGAAATACCTTGAGTTGGGAATGGTTTCTCTCTGGTGGTCTCTACCTTATAGGTGAGGTGTTAGCCCTCGTTTTAGTTTACTAGTGTGTTGTTGTGCCTTACTTTTTAAGGCCCTACTCTACCCTCTAAGTGACCTAAGGGCTTAATAGGGGGTATCGATACTTAAGGAGTAGGTGACCAAGGTCACGAGGATATTGTGTTGCTTTCAAATGTCGGTATGACAAAGCATACCATTGTGACGTTGGGTTTAAGGTAAAGGTATTGTCTTTCTTTTGGGTATCAATATGACCAGGTGTACCATTGTGTCCCTTGGTTGATTTGTATACCTCTCAAGTAAGGAAGTAAAATGTAAATGTTTGTTGTGAAATAAAAAAAATGGATTGTTGGTTCGGTTGCTATCTTAGTACGCTAACTTGATTGATGCTAGATTTGTTGGTTTCGTAGTCGCCTTAGTGCCCTACCCTAGTGTTGTTTTGGAATATTTTTTTGGTAGTTGCCTTAGTGCCCTACCCCTATGATTGGAATATATTTAACTAATCAAATATCACTTTACACTTTAAAAAGATAAGAAATGGTTTGCTATGCTTTACCCTTGAGTTGAGACTTAGACCATGATATATGTTTCTCCATAAGTATTATTTGTATGGTTTATGCTTTGTGCTTATGTATGCCTTTTGGTTTCTATGTGTCTATGTGGTATTTGGGTATGCTACCTCCTAAAAGGTATTGTGATTTACTCTGTACAATGAATTCGTACTGATAATATTTTTGCAAATGACAATGTGAGGGCCATGGATTGGTATGAAGGTTATAAGTGTGGGTAAGACAAGTGGAGTGTTTGGAAAGAGGTTCTATTTTCAGAATGGGCCTTTGGGTCTAAGAGTTAAGGCAAACTAGAGTAGTATTTTTGGGTGCTGGTTTTTGTTATGATCGATTATCATTTGCACTCTTAAGTTTCATACTGTACTTTTGTTATGTTGTTGTACTACGACATCTATTTGTAACTCTATTATGTATTATTTCTATTTCCACTTAATTACATTGGTTGAATTTTGTTTTATCCTTATCACTTAGCGTAAGAAGGAAAAAGCCGAACATATGCTAAGTATGGTAGTAACACTTAGTGATTTATTATTAACACTTTCGTAAAAAAAAATTTCAACTGCTAAAATAGGAGGTGTTACACCTTTGGTGGGAGAGCCTCAAAAGGACTTTGTCACATACCTGATAACCATTAGTCCATCTTCTCCAATCTACGTAACTCTTCTGTCGGTCTTAAGCTACACTCATTTGGTCCTAAATCAAATGGATGTTTTTAGGTTTCTCCTCGATCATCTCTGGTGTAATACCCTAACTATGAGCGGAGTGCTACAATGATTTTTCTGGCTACTTATATCAATATAGTATACCATCCTTTTGGTGATTTCATCTTAAGAACTCTATATTTAAGTGTGCTAACCATAGAGTAATTTTTAGGATGGGTGACCTCATGGGAAGTTTTAAAAATTTTCTGAAATTTTCTCAAGAAGCGTGTGAGTGAGGACAAAATATGCTGAAAGGAATCGTGTTGATATGTAGGGATAGCCGATTAATCCAAAAGCACTCCAAGGTAATCCTTGCATGGTTGTATCAACTTGAGGTGTTATATCGGGTCCCAACATGAGTGTCTTGTTGATGTCATTCCAACATAAGGGACTACGACACTTCCTCCCATACAAGGCTTCAAAAGGTGCCATCTTGATACTAATGTTGTAACTGTTGTTATAAGAGAACTCGATCATGTTTAGATGATCTTCCCAATTTACCCCAAAGTCTAGCATACATGTCCAAAGCATGTCCTCCAAAGTCTGAATGGTCCTCTCTGTCTGACCATCCATAGCTAGGTGAAAAGTTGTACTCATCATTAGTTTAGTACCAAAGGCGGATTGCTACTTCTACAAAAAAAATTAAGCTCAAAAATATGCCCAACTACAAACTAGTTGATCAGTTTGGCATACCAATTGATTGTTCTACAAACCATTCGATCGATTCCCCAACTAATCAATCGATGTAGTCAAGAAAAACCATTTTGCTGAAATGACAAACCAGTCGATTGGTTTGCTTGAAAAACTCAATAAATTTCATTTTCCCACCTTATTTCAAGTCAATCGTTACTCCAAACCAAATCAAAATTAAATACCCAAAAATTGGTATAATTCTCATTCTAAAGTTTTATAAAAATATGAAATATGGGGTATTATAGCACTACTTCCTTAAAGAGGTTGCATCCTTAAAGCTTACATACATTCCAATCATATCACTTACCACATAGTAAGACACATCAAATTAACACATTCAAGAACAAGGGTTAATACCCCCTTAAAGAAAAAGAAATATACTAAGGTAACATGCTAAGAAAACAACTGTGGATACTTGGCTCAAAATTTCTTCTTGGCCTCCCAAGTATCCTCCTATGTACCATGTCGTGACCATAAAACCTTTTACTAACGAGACGGTCTTTATACATGTATCTCTCATCTTTATATCTAAAATGCTCATTAGTCGCTCCTTATAAGTCAAAGATTCATCAAGCTTTACAACTTCAGTCGAATAACATGCGAAGGATCCGCTATGTACTTCCTTAGCTGCGATATGTGAAAGACATTTTGCACACATGATAATTCCATGGTTAAAGCTAAGTGATTAGGGACTTCACCATCATTGTCTAATATATTATACGATCTAATGTACCTCAAACTAAGCTTACCCTTCCTATAAAACCTCATGACTCCTTTTGTGGGAGAGACCCTCAGAAGGACTTTATCACCTTCCTCGTAACCACCAATCCATATTTTCTGATCTACATGGCTCTTTTACAGGTCACGTGCTGGTATCATCCAATCCATAATCACATGGATGTTCCTAGTCATCTTCTCAATCATTTTGGGTCCCAACACAACCGTCTCACTAATTTCGTTCCAACATGAGGAATTACAACATTTTCTCTCATACAAGACTTCAAAAGGTGCCATCTTGATACTAGCATGGTAACTATTGTTGTAGGAGAATAAGATGAAGTCCAAAAAATCTTTCCAACTTCCCTCAAAGTCTAACACGCATGCCCAAAGCACATCTTTAAATGTTTGAATGGTCCTCTCTATTTGACTATGCATAGCTAGGCGAAAAGACATACTCATATTTAGTTGAGTACTAAAAAGGGATTGCAACTTTTGCCAAAAATGTAACAAGAACTTAGTCTTGATTGAAAAAAATGTTCTTAGGGACTTATTCAGTCTCACAATGTGCTTTCTATAGGCTTTGGTTAGTTTCTCCATGCTCTATGCCATTTTCATCGATAAGAACATGACTAACTTATTCCGACGAGCCACAACAATATAGATAGAATCAACTTCCACTCAGGGACTTTCGGTGGTTGCACTAACCCTGCAAATCTCTTGTGCTTGATCTTAACCTTCTAAAAAGTTAAATATTGGGTAACAAATTCTGCCACTTTTGGCTTCATGTGGATCCACTAACATATCTTCATTAAATCCACTAACAATGTCCTTAATCAAGGATCCTTCTTTTAAGCTCAGCACACCCTTGTGGTACACACTACCTACCACAGTATTTGATACTACCATCCTTGTGGATATGGAATCCTTTAGCTCCTCCTTTGGCAATACTTGTTCAGATTCCCTTGATCTTAACATAACCAAGTTGAGTAGCTCAAATCTCCTCAAATATTGAAGGTGTAATGGTACGTGCACTCATTCTTACCTTTAAACTACCAACGATGATTAGTTTGATCTCTAACTTCCTAGTTTCTTAGCACATATGATTTGAAAATATAATTTTGCCCAAGGAATATGGTGCCTTTTAGCTAAGTGCATCTGCCAGCACATTGGCCTTACCCTCATAGTTGGTCAATTCCACATCATAATCCTTGACTAATTCCAACCATTGGTGTTGTCTTAGATTTAATTGTCACTAGGTGAAGTTGTACTTGAGGCTCCTGTGGTCAATGCAGAACTTGCACTAAACTCCATAGAGATAATGCCTCAAAATCTTAAGGGCAAACAATACCGCAACAAGCTCTAAGTCATGCATTAGGTATTTTTGGTCCTGAGGCTTCAGTTGTTGAGAAACAGAAGCCATTAATTTTTCATATTGCATTGGCACGCAAACCAAACCATGCTTAGAAGCATCACTGTACAACTCAAAACCATCATACCCACTTGGTAATGTGTGCACTAGGGTCGAATTCAAATGCCTCTTCAAATTCTCAAAGGCTTCACTACACTTCTTGTCCTATTGGAAACACATAGCCTTCTTCAATAGTTGAGTCAATGATCACACATTCTGATAGAAATCTGCCACAAATTGATGGTGGTAATTGGATAGATCTAGAAAGTTGTGCACCTCCCTAATAGAAGTGGGTATTTACCATCCAAAAATGACTTGAAACTTGGTAGGATCCACTGCTACTTCATCCTTAGAGATTACGTGTCTAAGGAAGGCCACTTATTCTAATCAGAACTTGCACTTTAAGAGTTTAGCTTATATCTAGGGTGATCTCATCAAGGCCAAAGTCTACCTTAAATGCTGCTCACACATCTTTTGGTTGCGAGAGTAGAACATTACGACAAATTGGTGCAAGAATGGACAAAATATATGGTTCATAAGGGACATTAAAGTGTTGGCGCATTAGTGAGTTTGAAGACTATTACTATGAACTCATAATGGACATACCTTATCTAGAAAGCCGTCTTAGGGATGTCTTGTTCTACTATCTTCAATTGATGGTAGCTTGACCAAAGGTCAATCTCATAAAAACCTTGGCTCCCTTGAGTTGATCAAACAAGTCATTAATTCTTAGAGATAAATAATGGTTCTTGATCATCACCTAGTTTAACCCTCGGTAATTGATGCACGACCTCAATCTCCCATCCTTATTCTTTATGAACATAATTGGTGATCGCTATGGCGATATGCTTTCTTGGATGTAACTCTTATCCAAAAGTTCCTCTAACTAATACTTGAGCTCTTTCATCTTCGTAGGTTCCATATGGTTACATAGCCTAAGATACTGGCTCTGTCCCTAGCAATACCTCTATAGTGAACTTGAATTCTCGAATGGGTGGCATTCTGAAGATCTCCTCAAGGAATACATCAAGAAACTCACTGAGCACTGCTAACTGCTCCTCAAGGAATACCTCTATAGTGTCTCTGTTGCTTCAATGTCTCTGATGTTACACAGGTAGAGTGGATACTATTTACGAACAAGGTTTCTTATTGTAATTACCGACACTATCCTTGCATAGAGATTAGGTTCACAACTTTGATATGAAACTCTAATACCATTTATTCCTTACATAGCCACATGTTCTTATGCACAATCAATCACCACTCGGTACTTTGCCAACATATACATCCCTGCAATCACATTGAAATCATGTAGTTTGAGCTCTATGAGTTCCTGCGGAAATTTATCCCTATTACTGCCAAATTCTCTCCTTGATAAAACCTATAGCATGCAATCCTATCCCTAGAAGATAACACAATAGAAATAGAAATACTACTTGAAGGAGATAAGGTAGCTTTATATACAAATGTGGATGCCGAAGGAGTATGATGCACCAGAGTCAAACAACACACATGCTGAAAAGGTAGAGATAGTAAGCATACCAGTCACCATATTTGCCTAACATTCTACCTATGTCTAGTTCATCATGTTCAGGCATCCTCCCAAAGTTAATACCACAATACTAGCTAATCCTTACCCTTGTTGGAAAGGGAAATGCCTCGAACCTCTAGGATGACTAGCTCTACTAGTGGCACTAACTTGCGATGACTGAATTCTCTGAGTCTGCAGCAATGGTTGTTAAATAGATTTGGTACTCTAAGCTCTATGTTGGATCCTATGGATGCTACCACTCCCAGCTTGACACTCATATACTCTATATCCTACTACGCCACATCCACGGCATGTCACCTTGTTGCCTCTACAATTTACCCCTGGGTGATCTGTTCTACATCACTTATAGTGTTAGTGCCTCTCTTCAGCATGAATCCTAGACACACATCCAACTCAGGGTATTAACCCCATGCTCTTACCATATCTCAACAGCAAACTACCTCCCAAAATGGTCTTATTTCTATTACGGGAATTCTAGCGACCTTCTAACTTTCTCTTACTCCCCGACCAAGCACTTTGGACCTAGATGACTTGGGATGCCTCTAAATCCTACTCATACATCCCTACCATGTATGGAGGCATAATTCACACCAAGAGCTCCTGATATCTAATCCCTATCCCGATCTTGAAGAGGTGAACTTGCATCACCTCGTTAGCTTCCACTTTTGGGGCAAACTAGACCAAATCTTTCAATTGAGTGTAATACTCCTCAATGGACATGTCCCCTTGCCAAAGAGCCATGTATCAATCATATATCTTCATGAGGAGGTAAGTCAGGTAGAAATAGGCTCATAGTACTTTTAGGAATAGTTCCCAACCCATAGGTTCTCCACCCTATGTTAGACACTCTTCCACCAAGCATCTGCCCTTGCTCTCATTTAATACACCACTACGTCAGCCCTTTTATCTCTAGAGAAACCGTAGGCAGTAAAAGTATTCTCCATGTCTCAGACCCATCTTTCCATGGTCAAAAGTTTCTTGGACCTCAAAAATTGATGGGTGATAATGCCCATCCTCCATAGCTAGTTTAGCTACTGGCACCGATGATGGTTGTGTTACTCAAATCTAACCCTCCATATAGGCTCCTACGGTCTCCATGAATGCCTCAATGAGCTCGTATCTACCGTTAGCATCCATCATTTCCTACAAAATAAAAGTAATTAGGGAATAAATTTAATTTATCGAGTACTAAGACTCACAAAAACAAGTTATCACAAAGCTATTTATGGCACATTCCAAACTCCACTCTCACTCACGGACATTCCGGGTTTGAAAAACTTAATCTTACTAGAAAATCAAAGGGTAGAAGGGTTTCAAGTCTAGAACAATACCATCTTATGGTATTAGTTTAAAATTATTTTCAAAATCAATGCACTTTTAATAAAAATTCTTTAATAAAACTTGGGGTATCAGCTAAAGGATTTTCAAAGCAGCTTTTCTATAAGAAAAAGCTTTGATGCCAACCTATAACACTCCCCATTTTTCACAACCTAAAAATTTTATTTAAAACGTTGTAGAAACTAAAAATACACCTGGAAAAAATGGGGTGTTACTACCGTTCCTAACATAGGATAAATGTCCCTCGCCCACCCCACATTAGATACAAGGCTAGAACCAACCAACCAATTAAAAATAGAGTGTGAAACAAAAACTAGATATATATTTTAAGGATTTTTTACATCAAGGTGCTCATCAATCCCCAACCAAATCAATACATAAATATAACAGTTAAGATTACGGGCTTACATTAAGATGAGATTAGGGTATGACACCAAAACCAAAATTAGGGTCTGCTACAGACCCCACAAAATCTCTGGATGTCCATGCTCTCAAACCCAAAACCTAAGATGAGGTAGGTCCACTACTAGCCATCCCTAAAGACTTGCACATGACCCTCTACTCGAGGGAATAAGTATCTAACCAAGGAAATGGACACATTAGCACACTACATATTGAGTAAGCCAATTATCATACATATGTCATGATAATGTCATACACATAAGGGTAATAATGCATCAGAGTATACTATCATACATAACTCAAGCAACGCATAATTTATCATGCTTGTCTTCATATTAAAACCACATAGACACATAGATATTCACACATGTACAAAACAAATTAATCCAAGCAACCAATAGGATTTATTTTTCAATTTGTTCAATAGATTAGGTTACATCATTTCCTTATCCATTTACTAATATAGGTTAAAATCTAAGCAATCTTTTCAATAATTAACCAACTGTTCATTTAAGCCATTGTCCAAGTGTACATACCAACTTTTATCCTTTTTGGTCATTCATAACATTATTCCCATCATTATTCAATTATTAATCATTCACTTAGTCATCATCCATATTTTTTCACCCAATTACTTATCATCCCCTTTTTATTATCAAGTGATGGATTGTGAACCACCCCATGGTCTCACATACCATGGAAGCCTATCTAAATAAAGTGACATAAATTCTAGGCCAAAGCTAATCACTAAAGTAAACATAAGTCAAGGCTAAATCTAACTAATATGAACATAAGTCCAGGACGAAGCCAACCGCCTAGGTAACCAAATCCTATAGTATTGATACCCCCCTAGTACATTATCAGTGTCTAGAGTAGTAAAGCACTGAGACCTCTAAGGATCCCGCCTGAAGGAAAAGCATACAGACACTAATAAATGCCTGAAAACAGGCTAACCTTTGATAGCTAATTGATGATCAGGTAAACTAGACTAATACACAACTCAATTTCATTTGCTTTATATGGTAAGTATATTATTTATGAGGATACGTGATCATAGAAGGCCCATACAAAGAGAAAGTAAGGTATTAACATATATTTTCCATATTAATCCTTTTCATTTTCCAACCATGTGGGATTTTCATTTATCTTTGTCCAATATTATTCAGGCCCATCATGTTATGTTATTTAATGTCAAGCTATGCTTCATTACTCTTTTCTTAAAACCATCACATGTTATAGGTAGATTACCCATTCAGCCTTTATAACACTCATAGAGTAGGTCATCAATTATGATCCATTTATTCCTTTCATTAAGACACTAGTAGATTGGTCTGGCCCATGCATAGCCTCAAAGCATACCCAAACCGAAAGGCAATAATTCCCACAAACCATTAGAACTAGTAGATTGGTCTGGCCCAACCAGTTAATCAGTTTGGGTCAACCAGTTGATTGGTTTGACTCGACCAAACCCTTCTCTTCCTCAAAAAAATTGATTGGTTTGGGAAAACTAGTTAACTATTAATAGACCATTCAATTGGTTCTTCCCAACCAATTGATGGGTTTAACTAAACAATAAAACCAAGATCTCTACAGGATTACCAGTCAATGGGTTGCGTCAACCAATCTATTATTTTAAGAACCAATTGATTGGTTTAACCTAACCAGTTGATTGGTTTGTCCTATAACAGCACCAAACAATCATTTACATGTAGATCATGATTATAAATCATTATTAAACAACTTTAGAACATGTATTAGCATAGTATAATACATTTTCAACTGAATTGACTTGCATAACTTAACATTTAATCATTGCATCTCATTTTCTCAAGTTTCATGCTTTTTAGTTAAAATATACAATCTACCCATCCAAATCAGTTGTACAAGCTATATACATTCTTGCCAACATACAAGATCAACTTAAAGAAACTCATATCGTGCAAGAATATTAATAATCCATATTAAAAGTAAGAATCACTTACTTGATGTAGGTAAAACTGCCTTAAACCAGAAATTTTAGTCTTTGAAAGTCTCAACTTTTAAAACCTTAAAAGAACCAATCTTAAAGTTAGAATTTCATACACAAAATTGATAATTATAAACTTGAAATAGAATGGAAAGAAGGAACATACCACACTTAAAGTAAAACCATGGAATGCTCAGTTGAACCATTCAATCTTTTTCTAAATATAACCCTTTCTTGCTTAATAATTAAAATAATAAAGTTAGAGAAATGATTAGAAGAGTGCAAGGAATTAACTATAAGTTTCTAAGTGCAAAAATAAAGAGGATATAGAGGATTAAAGGTTTTTCGATGGCTGAAATAAAGGTGAACAAAAGAGGTGATCAGGCTATTTATAGCCAACCAATCAACACAAATCATAGGGGTTTCAAGAATAGTTCAAAAGCCTTATACTTAATATTTTAATTTGAGCTAAACAAATAGATTTTATCCAAAATATGCTGACCTATTCTCTACAGCTCAAAGGGTGTCTCAAGAGAATTCAGGTCAATTAGGCTAGAGTTGAAATTTATAATAGAGGTAATGGAAGGTCAGCATGGAAGAAATATTATAGCTGATTAGAATTATACTTGAGATTAAAACATTGATCTCAAGAATGTACAGAGGAAAGAGGTGGAAGAAGATAAGGCTGAGGTCATCTCTCCCCGTCAATTTTCCCGATCAACCTCCAGATTGATCTAAGGTAGTGTTTCAATCTCAATGCATCATGAAAAGGGCTAAGAATCTTCTAGGAATAATTCGGCATGGGTTGATAAGGTTCTATTTAAGTATAAGAAATTTTTCCAAAAAGATTTGAGCTCAAAAATTTTCCCAACTCATGATATGAGTTGATTTATGTGAATTAAACGATCCTATGAGTATCATTATATGTATGATTTTTTCCACATAATAAAGTCATAGGGTGTGTTTCTTAACAAATTTTCCACCCTTTTATCTCTCCCATTAATTGCTTGAATTTAATTTGAAAAGAGCCTCAATACCTTATGAATTGGTAGTACCTGCACCCTTATGGCAACTCACAGACTCAATACCTTTGCTCACCCAATTGCAAAGCATGTGTAGGGACTGATGCAACTTAATGAAGGCGAACAACATTCTTACCTTCCTAAGATGGCAGAATTTGCTACTGAAGTCACCATCAAGGTTCTACAGCACCAACAAAAAGAAGAATGCCCAAATCTCTAAATTTGGTAATATTTACCAATGACCATTGTAGAATACAACCACTTGACATAGGGTACAACCACATAATGCATCACCAGATGACACCTACCCCAACCTGCACATTTTTCATTCTATAAATACCCTCTAGATCAAGAATAACGTGGAGACATAGAGAGAAGGATAAGAAAATAGCAATGAGAGATTAGAAGAAAAAGGCAAAAGGTGAAGAGTACCAATGAGTTATATCGAGGGAGGAAAAAGAAGAAGGAGAGATTATGTTAGATAGGGGTTGGATTACTATGATCTACCCAGTCTCTTTCCTTATTTCTCTTCACTACTTTCTTGTTTGGCTAGAGGAGATTTAGCATTGGCTAAGCTCCTTGGTTGGAGAAAATATTAACCTTCTTTGCTGTAATTTGTGATATTGTAGTCATATTTGGTTTAGATGATTTTTCATTTCATTGAGCTTCATTTGTTGATGTGTTGAATGTTGGCTACATTAGGCACTCATATGATTTCTATATCAACTATGATAGTGAATAGAATTTACGATGACTAATGGTGATAGGTTTAGCATTGAAAGATGAAGTGACCTTGTCATTAATCCTCTAAAACTCATTGCATGACATTGCCTTGGCTCATACACTATGATGGAGATGGCCTTAGAGTACATTTCACCATTGAGTGAAATCCAATGAGTCTAGAAGGATTGATATCTCCTAAGCTTGACAAGAAATGAATTCTTATAGGGTTTATGCATTCAGTGTTAAGCAATCTCCCTCTAACAACTTTACCTTTTGATTTTCTATTTTTATCTATCTTGTTTTGATATTGGTGAACTCCTAAGTGATCATTTACTTCATTACATTTTCATTATCTCCCTACCAATATGTTGCCATATAATAAATCTGTAGAGCACTTAACTTTAGTAAAGCATATTTTGTTTGATTTCCCATGGGAACGATACTCACTCATCACTCTATTACTTGGATCAACTGTGTATACTTGCACAATTGTGTTGTGCTACATTTATTTATTATCCTATAAAGCATTGTTGAACCAAGCACACACAAGCTCAACAAACCAGTTGATCAGTTTGGTATAACAGCTAGTTATTCTACAAATCAGTCAATCGACTCCCCAATTAGTCGACCGGTTTAGTTGAGAAAAACCATTTTAATAAAACAATGAACCAACCGATCAGTTCACCTAAAAAGCTTAATAAATTTAATGTTCCAAAGTTTTTTCAAATAAAAATTTTCTCCAAATCAAATCATAATACTAAATCAAAACTAAATACCCAAAAATAGGCCTACTTCTCATTACAATGTTTTACAAAATATTTAGTATTACAAAAAATTCCACACGTCCACTAGTTTACGGATGTTGCAGAGTTACAATCTTATGCATATGTCCATACTTACCTAAAAAAGCATCAAATTCTCTATTAAAATAATGGAAACCCTTATCACTTATGATAGTCTATGGTGTTCCAAATCATGTAAAGATATTCTTTTTGAAGAACTTAGTGACAACTTTTGTATCATTATTGGGAGTTGTAATAGCCTCCACCCACTTGGAAACAAAATCAACTACAACAATGATATATTCATTATTCATAGATTTAGAGAATCCTATCAAGTTAATACTCCACACATTAAATAATTCAACAATTAAAATATTTGTAAGGGGCATTTCTTATTTTCAAAAATATTTCTAACCCTTTGGCATCTATCATTGGCCTTAGCAAAATCACAAACATCATTAAATAATATAAGTCGAAAAAATCCACATTGTAGAACTTTTATTGTGGTTCTGATGGTTCCAAAATGACCAACACATTCTTTACTATGACAATGAGATGAAATGGAATGAAAATCATGTTCAGGGATGCATCTCCTTATTATTTGACCAGAACACAATTTGTACAGATATGGATCATCCCAAAAATAATATTTCCATTCATGCATGAATTTCTTTGTTTGATGATATGATAAGTCATTAGGGAGAATTCCACCTAAAAGGTAATTTTCAATATTAGCATACTAGGGACGATTTGTAATTTCATAGAGTCTCATCAGGGAACATATCACAAATAGGGCCACCCTCTTTATTTACCTCATATGATGATGGTAGGTGGAAGAGATGATCGGCTATATTATTTTTTACTTCCCCTCTTATCCCTAATCTCCAATTCAAAATCTTGTAGCAATATAATCCATCAAATGATTATGGTCTTAGCATCTTACTTAAAAAAAAGATATCTTAGAGCGGCATTGTCATTATAAACAATGATTTTATCAAGCAAAAAGTAAGGGGGAAAATTATTAAATGTAAAGACCACATATAGCAATTCTTTTTTAGTAGTGGCATAATTATTTTGTGTAGAATTCAAAGTCTTGCCAGTATAATAAATAGTATGGAAAATTTTATCTTGAACTTGTCCCAAAATTGCTCCAAAAGCTACATCACTTGCATCGCACATGATTTCAAGTAGACGATTCCAATCTAGAGCAACAATAATAGAATCACTCACAAGTTTTTCTTTAAGAGTGTTAAAAGACTTTAAACATGCATAAGAGAATTCAAAGGTTGAATCTGCAACCAATAGGTCATATAGAGGTTTTAAAATTTTTGAAAAGTTATTAATGAACCTTCTATAGAAACCACCATAACTAAGAAAATTGTGAATATCTATAACACATTTTGGGGGATGGAATTTTTTAATAAATTTAATTTTTGCTTTATCCACCTCTATCCCCTTATATGAGATCTTATGTCGTAGCACAATCCTATCTTACATAATTAGATGACATTTTCCCAATTTAAAACAAGATCGGTATCCTCACAATGTATTAGAACAGGCTGAAGCTTATCCAAACATGCATTGAAAGATGAGACAAACACTAAAAAATTATCCATAAAAATTTTCATAAATTTCTCAACCATGTTATGAAATATGGTCATTATACATTTTTTAAAAGTAACCCGAGCATTACAATAGCCAAAAGGCATCCACCTATTGGCAAAGGTACCATTAGGATAAGTAAAAGTGGTCTTTTCTTAGTCCTTAGGAGATCTAGAGATTTGAATATAACTAGAATAACCATCTAGAAAGCATAAAAAATTATGTCCTACTAAATGCTTAAACATAAAGGGAAGAGGATCAAAGAGTCTTTCTTATAGGAGAAATGGTCTACCAAGAATAAGAGGAATTTTTTTTATCCTCTTCCATATCAAGCACAACAAAATCAAAAAGAGATATAAATTTGTCCATTTTCACCAATACATCCCCTATTATTCCTCTAGGATACTTAATAAATTTGTTATCCAATTATAAAGATAGATTAGTGGGTTTTGGCTCTCTTAAACCCAAACGCTTATAAACCGAGAAATGCATCAAATTTATGCTAGCGCCTATGTCAAATAATACTTTATCAAATTTTAAATTGCCAATGACACAAGGAATAATAAAACTTCCTAGATCTTTCATCTGAGGAGGTAATTTATTTTGTAAAATATCATAACACTCCTCATTCAATCTAATAGTATCACAATCTTCAAATTCCCTTTTATGACTTATAATATCCTTAAGAAATTTGGCATAGTTAAGCATTTGCCTCATGATAACAATTAATGGTAAATTAATATGTACTTTCTTCAAAATATCAAGAAATTTAGCAAATTTTACATCCAACTTACCCTAGACTATTCTATTAGAAAAAGGAGGAGGAGGGATATACGATTTTACCTCTTGAAATGGGATCTTAGTTACCTATTCTTGTGGCTTTGACACTGATTCTAGAGATTTCTCCTTTTCCTTCTTTATCACTTGAGGTTATGGTTCAGGTAGTATCTTCCCACTCCTTAATGTTATAGAATTAACCTACTCTTTTGGGTTTATCACTATAGTGCTTGGCAATATGTTAGGTGGCCTTCTATAAATTACATTAGCTAATTTATGAATCTATGCTTCCAAGTTATTGATTAGGGCTTTGTGATTCTAAAAATGTGTCTCTACAATGCTAATAAACTTGGTCATCATTTCTTCTAAGGAAGGCTTTTATCGTTATTGCAGTGGCATTGGATCAAGTAGCATACGTCTTTGTGGTAGGAATCCAGGGGGTCTTACCAGATTGTCATTTTTCTGACTGAAATTTGGATGATTCATCCACCCAAGATTATTCATGTGCAAGTAAGGATTATTTTGCCTGCTTACATTTTTAGTAAGATAATTAACTTGAACAAAAGGTGGTTAGAAATGATTACCTACTAAACACTATGTGCTAACATGTTGTCCACTGCATAAGTCACAAATAGGTATGTTCGCTTGAACCTGCATACATGAAACACCACCCAGATTATCTAATTTCTTATTGATTAAATCTATTATAGTCTCTAATGGCAATTTGGCATCTATAGAACCAATTCCCACATTCCTTTGTATCGAAGCACATTCAGAATTCCATTAGTGGGAATTCAAGGTTAATTGATCAATAAAATCATAAACTTCCTCTAGAATCTTATTCATAATAGTACTACTTGTAGATTCATCTAGCATAGAATGGCTAGTAGTAAAGATACCATTATAAGATGTTTGCATTTGTAACCAAATATGCAAGCTTGATGTGGACATTCCTTTAATAATTCTTTAAAATGTTCATATGCCTCATATAGTAATTATAGATCATTTTGTATAAAAATGGTGATGTAATTTCTTAACTTTGCCATTTTTGTAGATGGAAAAAAATTAGAAAGAAACAACTTCACCGATTCATCCCACGTTAGAATAGAACCGAGTGCTAAAGAATTTAACCAAATTTTAGCCTTGTCACTTAATGAGAATGGAAACAATCTAAGCCTAATAGCATCATTAGAAGCACCATTTACTTTAGAAGGATCACAAATTTTGATAAAAGTGGTGATATGAGCATGAGGCGTACCCCCAAATTGGACCAACATCTGTATCATCTAAATGATTGCAGGCTTGATCTCAAAAATTCTGCACCTCAACCGCCGTTCTTCTAATGCTTGATCCTGAATCCACTATACTAGGGGTATTATAGTCTTTTAATGATCTCGTAACTTAATGTAGCTGATTTTGCTCCCCATCAAATCATTTATTGATTTTTTTATTCACAACAACAATAATTTTTAAATACACTCTTAATTTATGAAACTTTCTTTCAATCTCTAAATCCAAAGCTACCAATTCACCAAGATTACTTCGAGTCATGCATTAGTGACCAACACCAATACAAGAATAACAAAGACTAAGAAAATTGAGTAAACTCAAAAATAAAAATAAAAGATAAATTAATAAATAAAATATGCCTAGATCAAAACTTAAATTTTGAGTCTAGGGCTCTTAAATTAATCCTTGACAAGGTGTCAGCTAAATATACTTAACGGTAAGAATATAGATCACAAGTTATATAGGGCACTAAGAGTACTAGATTATCATTTCTACAGAGATTAAATGACAACACAGAAACTCTAATTATTCTAATCAAGCTAAGGAAATTTAATTCAAATAAAAATAATTAATTCTAAACTAAAATTTTTAAATCAACTAAATTAAACTAAAACAAAATCAAATAAAATATAAAAAATAAAATCAATTAATAAAAGATTTCAAGGAATCTGTATCTACCACTATCTAACTATACTAACCAATTACCTGATATTTTCAATTACTAGCTATATGTTAACCGGAATATTTAAGAAACCACCCTCTCGAATTACATAGTCCTATTGCCAATTATCAATCCCACTATCTCTAGTCAAAAGATTTAAATAAAAGATGATGCTTTAGGTTCAATTAATTATTTATCCTTCCATATTTTTGTAGAAATCATGTAATTATTCTCACAACCCATTTAATTCCTATTTTTGCTATTTAACCCAAAGTGAAGAATTAGCTCTCATATCTTTTCTCAAATTGTTTAATTCTAATTGAAGGTGATCAGCCTATAATTAGACATAACCTAGAACAAAACCATAAAACACATAAAGTAATTTATTAATCAAGCAATCAATTTGTCTATCGGTATAAATAATAGGGTTTCACCATATCCTTAGCAAAATAAAATTATAACATGCTATTAATTAAAATTAAATTAATGAAATTAAGTACACAATATAATATATATATATATATATATATATATATATAATATATTATAAAATATTAAACTTGAGAATGTTTAAAGAGAAAATTATAGCACATTAAATTTAAAATAAAAATCAAGAAAATAATACTGTATAAAATAGATTATCAGCGGTATTGAATTTTTCTTCGCAGCTTCTTCTGGCCCTCTCTTATCACATATTTTTTTTGTCTTCTCTCATTTTTCTCCAAATTTCTCTTTATAGATCTATATAAATACACACCCTAAAGGTCTCATATTTTTTTGTTGAAAAAACTAAAAAAATTTATGGTGACAAGCCAAACACATATTTTTACCTCAATCTTCTATATTTTCCTAAATCTTCTACATTTTTCTAATCTTCCATCTTTTCCCAATCTTCTATCTTATGAGTCGGTTTCTATTTCTACAGGTTGTTGATTCAATATATGTTGAGATTGTAAAGATAAAGATGATGATGATGATGATGATGATATTAATAAATAGTAAATAAATAGGAGTACATATAATTCTAAATTTTCCTAAACACCCACACCTAATCCCATTGATGTGTGTAGGAATATGAAATTATGGTTTGGGTGGTAATATGGTTCGATTAGGGTTATTTAAGGGGTGTGATGGTTTAAGGATCATGAAGAGATGATGATGATTCTTGAATGATGATGGTTTTTAGACGGCTTCGTTTATGGATTAGGATTAGGGTTAAGGTTAGGGTTTATGATTATGTTTAGTTGTGAGATGAATATGATGATGATGAATGATTGGAATGATGATGATTTGATGACTATATTTTAAAGGTAAGATGACGATGATGAATGTGTGATAATGATAAAACTATTATCTAAGGTTTGGTAGTAAAATAGGTAGAGTTAAGTAAGAATAATAGGTTGGCGATGAATGTTGAAGATGATGATTATGGCAGTGAAGGTGATGGATAGGGTTTAAGATGGAATGGGGTATGGATGGGTTTACAGATAGTTCTTAACCTCTAATTCATATAGACAAAGAGATTAATGGTTTCAATAATAATCACTCACACATAATTGATTATAAATGAGAAGAAATCACAAGGAATTCAAACAAGGAATAACTTGTATTTTTATTCAATTGGTTATGCATATGAACGTGTAGGCCTAAGGCTTTTATATCCATTGCACCTCCCGAATATTACGAGATAATTCTAATTAAAATATGATAAAAATTAACCCACCATGCAATGTCTTGTTCCCTGCTCCAAACACATCCCATAAGATAAAATAAGATAAACCCTATAAGATAGAATCCCTTTAAAAGCTACTTTATGCACTAGCCAATCTTAATGCAAATAATTAACTAGTTAATAACACTTTAAATAAATCTAAACACACTCTATTAAATAAAAAACATCCTCATGCATGCCATGCACATATCTCTCTTGCTAGTAACTCATTTTGTAAGTTTCGTCCATAACTAGCAATGTAGTCATTCGTTTATCTTCACATTTGTAGGATATCCTCTCTAGGTAAAGGACAATAGGCTCCATAATAATAAATGTTAAATCTTGATCATTTGCTCATGCATCACCCATCCTAATAATTAATATAAAATTTGACCTTGATGCACTCTGATTTAGGAAATAATACTAGAAATAACAGTTTTATATCTATTTCTTATCTGTACACCAAAATTTTAATCACTTAAATATGAGTTCAGACATGAAAATTATGGTCAAAATACTACATGCTATCAAAACTCATACAAAAATCAACTTAAGCTCTAAATTAATTAAATACATGATATTATTATAAATTAAGCATATAAATAAAGTTAATATAAATAAACTCACATATTATTCAAATAAATTAGAAAAGTTTAAAGTAAAATGGTATAAAATATGTAAAAAATATTAGTTCATCATTATTATGCTTCTGCTAAAATGAAGTTTTTTAAATAGTATATTTTGGTGTGTTACAAGTATAACCAATACCTAACATATGCCGAGTGCAAGGTTAAAAGTAAAATCATTTCCCAAGAGACAATTTTAGTTGTTACCTAACCTGAGTTTGATATAAGACTTCCAAAAAATAAATACAAGATCAAAAGATTTAATAAAGCTCAATACAAGCCAAATAAAATAGAATATCATATCCCAATGATCTAAATTGAATTGACTACTGAGTTGATCTCAACACTCTCAAACCTCACATAAGCATATCATAAGGTACCTACACAATAACTTAAATGTTGTGGTGTCAGTATGACAAGTGTATGGAGTAAACACAACCTACCAAAAGTGAATGCATGCCCACATAATACATGTAATGCATAGTGAAGCATAGAAATAATCATGGATCATATCTAATAGAGATAATACTTCTAATCATGATGATAAGAGAAGACACATGGTGCATTCTTACTTTTAACCACATAGGGTAGCTTCAAGTTAGTGACTTAGAGTAGGAAACACTATACTAAATATAATACCATGAGGGTATACTAAGTAAAACTAGGAACCAAATATTTGGTAAGCATAGAGGAATCAGTCAAAGCCTATAAGAATATCTAGAATGTGTTTCAATAAGTGACACATAAGGACATATATTCTAAAGGCACAATCAACGAATTGACATAGGTTATAGGCATATGGATCCAAAATTCAAGGCACAAGCCTGAACATCTAACCCTACTAATAATTGAGATATTCCACGGGGCACAAACAATATCAATAATGTATACAAGCCCAAGAATATATGAACACATATCTTACCATAATGAACAAAGTGAAGGGTATAAATACTAAGGGCATTAAAGTAAAATTTTCATATGGACTTCAACATTCGACCACAAACGGACAAACACTCTAGGCATAATAAAAAAAAACATATATCAATGTTCATATATGGGCATCTCATCCTACCACATCTGGATAAAAGCCATAAGGAATTATAAACCAAATGAGCATCTTACTCTATCACTAATAGATAAAATCCACTGAGCATAAACCATGTGAACATCCTGCTCAACTGTAAATGAACATCTAAGTTGAGGTGTTGTAAATAGACTTCCACATCCACCAAGCTTGAAACTTTAGTATGTCATAGGTAGGACATCCTGTCCACTACCAATGGACTCCAAACAAGGTAATCTTACCAAAAGTAGCATAATCTTTAAGTAAACATACCCCCTATATATTTTAAAGATCAATATAGAGTAGAAAAGGAATTAATATACGATACAAATAGTGACCCTTTATGTTTAATAAAAAAAAAAAAGAGGGAAAGAAAGTCCATAGGATTGTGTTTTACAATGATAACACCAAATTTATTCCATAAAGGGAAGCTTAGAGAGCTCATGATCACATATCACATGATTGTTTATGGTTAACACCAAACCTCCAAAAATGATTAGAGATCAAGAATCAAAAGAAAAACTAATGATCCAGAAGATCATCATAAATCATAGATCCCTCAAAACTCTAGGAAAACCCAAAACTCAAATGCTTGATTGTAATCCCTTAAAATTTTAAAAGTTTATAATTTAATAAATAAATTTTATATGGGATAAATTAGCCTTTAAATCTATTTAATTTAATTATTTTATGGATTTTTGAATACATAAAATTTGATGTAAATATTTAATAAATTAAAATAAATATTTTTTATTTTATCATACTCTTTTTATTTAAATAACTTTCCAAACCATTATTTTACTAAAATTATCCTTTTTAAACCCCATATATTTTAATTATATTAAATTAAATTATCAAATAAATTTATTACCCAAAAATATTAGATTTTATTATTTTATAAATTAAATTATTTTATTTCCCCCTTTTTCCCTTTTTTCTTTTCTTTCTCCTTTTTCTCCCTTTTCTCGTTTCTTTCTTTTTCCTTTTTCTACCTCCGGGCTACCAGGCCTTAGCCTTCCTCCCTCCCCTCAATGCGTTGGGCCGGTGGCCCATCTCTCCCTTCTCCCCTCCTTCCCTTTTCTTTCCCTCATCCTGACTCCCTATCCTTTTCTTCCTTCCTCCCCCACGAGAGCTCGACCTGCCTCCCTTATTTCTTTTCTTTCCTTTCTCCCCAGACCGAGCTGGCTCACTCCCCTCTTCCCTTCGCCCAGCCTGCATGCAGTAGCACCCCCCTTCTTCTTTCTTTCTTTTTCTTCCTTTTCCCTGACACCATACTCGACCACCTCCGCCATCTCTGACTGCCTTACCTGTAACCCTCCCCCTATTGATATCTCTATCTCTCTCTCTCTCGCCATTTTTTCTACCCCATCTTAGCCCCACCACCTCTCCCTCTCCTTGCCCGTGCCCCTATTTTCCCCTCCCTCTCCCTACCATTCCCATGCTCCTACCACCCTGCCGCCACCTTACCGAGCCCCCTATCCCCTCTTTTCTCTCCATCTTCTTTTTATTCTTCCCTCCCTACCTCATCCTGCCATTTTTTAGCCTCACATGCCCCTTCCCCGACCTTCTTTCTCTCCTTTCTTCTCCTTCCATCTCCCTCCCTATTTTTGCTCCACCACCCCGTTTCGCCGCTGCCACCGCCACACCAGCCACCTATACTACCCCCTGCCACCCTCTACCTCACCCCTGCACTATCACACCACCTCTCGAGCTGCCCTGTAGCCCGTACTTCCTCCCCTCTTCTTTTTCTCTTCTTTTTCTTCCTTCTTAGTAGCCACCTTGCACCTCCTCCTTCCACCATCGTTCCGCCGCCTCTGCCACCACTTGAGCCACCAAACCAATCCCTACAACCTCCTCTACCACCCCCAAACCTCCTTTGTCCAAAACCACCACATGCAGGCCTTCATTTTCCTCCTCCCTTTTCCTTCTTTTTTAGCCCCTCCTCCTCGGCAGCCACCTTCGCATCATCGATGTTGCCGCTGCCCTTGGTCGTTGTTAACCAATCCCTGACCACCACCTACATTCCCTCTCCACCTCTGCACCCTTCCCTTGCCCTAAATCCTCCCCCATCCACCTTCTTTCCTAGTTCCAAATCCCTAACCCAAAAACGCCACTCCCTCCTCCCATTCTTGCCATTTTGAGCCTCTCCCCCTTATTGCTTTGCATGTAGCTCATGCTGCATGAGTAGTATGGGTTGCTGTATGCCTTGGTTTGTTTTGTTTAATAAATTTTAGGTATAATAATATTTAAGTTAAGTATTTCATTAATTAAGTATTATAAAGTCTTATGCCTTTGGTTTTCTTGTTTCTAATGTGATAAATATTTATATTATTTTAGGTATTGGTTTTGCTAATCAAAGCTTGAACCTTTAACCGGAATACCGGTAAGGTTCGTTTTTGCAGGAATTAAGGTAATCGTTAAACCCCACTTAAACGCATGGATAAATGTATGTTAGCACATTAGGCTTTTTAATATATTATTATGCTTGATATATGTTGTTTAATGTAATATGTGTAGTTTCTTGTGTTGATTGATAAAAAGGAAGCATGTTAGATTATATGCTATGTATGGAAATATTTCTTAAGGTAAGAGTTTGGTTATTAATGAAAATGTTAAGTACTTATCCATGTTGTATTATGCTATTGTGATCTTTAATGCATGGTTAATATTATTGTGAGGCCTAGGGGTATTTTAATAATATATCTTGTGTAAGAATGTGGCCTAATATGTATGGGTGTTAATGAGTATTATATTAAATATAATAGTTGTGGTGTTGGATAATGAGAATGGGGTATTAATATTAATATTTCCGTGTAGTGATAATATTTTAATATAAGCGGTGTAATAAGGGTAAAATGGTAATTTTGGAGGTAAAGGGTAAAATGGTAATTTTGGAAGGCTAAAATGGTAATTTTGGAAGTAAGGGGTAAAATGGTAATTTTGGAAGTAAAGGGTAAAATGGTAATTTTGGAGGCAAGGGCAAAATGGTAATTTATAAGGGGTAAAATGGCAATTTTAGAAGCAAAGGGTAAAAGGGTAATTTTGGAGGTAAGGGTAAAATGGTAATTTGTAAGTAAGGTGTAAAATGGTAATTTTGGAAGTAAAGGGTAAAATGGCAGTTTTGGAAGGGGTAAAATGGTAATTTTGGAGGTAAGGGTAAAATGGTAATTTGTAAGTAAAAAGGGTAAATTGGTAATTTTGGAAGTAAAGGGTAAATTGGTAATTTTAGAGGTAAAGGGGTAAAATGGTAATTTTGTAATTAAAGGGTAAAATGATAAATTCATAATTAAAGGGTAAAATGGTAATTTTATATGCAAAGGGAAAAATGGTGACTTATAATTGGAAAGGGTAATTTGCTAATTTTGATAATGGAGAAGGGTAGTTTGGTAATTATGATAATAGAGAAGGGCAATTTGGTAATTTAACCAACTAAAGGGTAATTTGGTAATTTTGATAATGGAGAAGGTAATTTGGTAATTTAACCAACTAAAGGGCAAATTGGTAATTATGATAATGTAGAAGGGTAATTTGGTAATTTATTCAACTAGAGAGGCAATTTAGCAATTATAACAAAGGATAAGGGCATTTCGGTAATCTAACCCACCTAATGAGAATTATGATAAGTATACCAATTATGAAGGATGAGTGGTGACCTAATAAGTGTGGGAGATAGCTTGGTAAGCTAAACCGAGTAAGGGTGTGGCGAAGAACAACTATATATGGGTTACGTGCCATGTGTTATGCCATATTGTTTACTTTATACTTAATGATTAATCATTATAGCGCAACTTGGAGTGAATGTATGCTTATGTGACTTCCTGATGGCATGTGGATGATGATTATAATTATTGTGTGTATGATATTATGTGATGTAACCCTCTAGGACACGCATACAAGGATATTTAATGTGGTAATGTAGGATGGAAGGATGAAAAGGGAAAAATGGGAAAGCAAGATAACCAAGGGGAAGTAAGTTGGCTAACATAGGTAGGAATGACCTAAATAACCTATGATCCATGAGTGGATGAATAAAAGGGGACTTAAATAAAATGAATGAGTGATGCAACTCTTGCATGGGAGATTTCTAAGGTTTGCATGGGATGATCCTTACGAAGGAAAGGTGTTAGGGTTTGAGCAGCCAACTAGGGTTTTACGGTCACATGTATAATTGGTGAGTAGAGTGATGGAATTTGGGTTGAACCTAAATGAGATGAGGTGTGGGACGATAAAAGAAAGGTTGGGCTACATAGGTCCGATTAGGGTTTCACAGGAAAACCCTAGAAAGTGGTAGTGAGAGAATTTGAATGTCATAAAGTGATGGGTCTCAACCCACACCATTAGGAGTTGGGTCTTTGTTATAGGTAGATGTAAGGAGGAATGGATGTCGGGGTATGATAAGAGGCGCAAAGGTCTCCAGATATAGGACAAGCCCTCTCAGGATGATAGAAGTAGAGGTCGATGACATGCATGTCAAGGGTGAAATACTTTCGAATAAGATACGAATAAGACACTAATCACTTAAAGAGGAAGATTGCTGAGCCAGACCCATACCGATCCACCAACAAATAATAGTGGCCAGGAGCCGGGTTACCCTAGAGACCGGTTCACCGGCAAATAATAGTGGCCCGGATCATTTTTCCCTACATGATTTCTGGTCCACCAGCTATAATAGTGGGGGATTCCATGCTCAACAAACCAAACATAGTGAAGCTAATACATGGGAAATACACTAATCACTTATAGTGAAACACCACGTGAGTCGGGGCCAAACTGGTTCACCGGCGAATAATAGTGGCCAGGAGCGTTCTACCTTGGAGACTGGTCCACCAGTAATAATAGTGGTCAGGAGTGTTATGTCCTGTATGTATTCCGATCCACCGGCTATAATAGTAGGGTTCCCGCACTCACATGGATATTTATAATCCGAGATGATTGATTAATGATGGAATAATGGCTTTAAGGCCTTAAAAGTATTGATTTGTCATTATGACATTAATACCTAATTGACTTGTTAAGTATGCGAATGTACAAAATTGAATATTATGTATGCACCATTAATATCTGATTGACTTGTTAAATATGTGAATGTATGGATCTGAATATTATGTTTACACCTGTCGTTATGTATGGATATAGTGATGTATCATGAGTTACATTGTGAGCCTACTACTGAATATTATGTTTTAAAGGGTTACTCAGTACCATAGTACTGAAGGGTTCTATTCATGGGGCCCTTGCCTATTCAATGGGTAGTGTCCCTTGCAGGTCGTTTTTAGGTGCTAGTCAAGTGAGCTCCCGGGAAAGAGCATAAGGAATTATCCGGAAAGTCCTAGGATTGTCCTCTTTCTCTTTTAAATTCTTGTTTCAATGTATTCGTTGTTTTGTAACCACCACTAGTGGATTTTATTCTCATAAATTGTTTACTACGCTACTCTAATTTAAATATGTTTGAGTTTCTCATAAGTTGTATTCTTTTCTTTTAGCCTTAGCACTTGGTACTGGAACAATAGGAGTAAAATTTTTCACTTCCGTTAATTATTTTAATAAAATAAAATTTTTCAGTAGTGAATTTTGGGAGTGTTATATTGACATCATAGAAAAAAGTTTGAATTCAAAACCTAGAAGACATGGGAATTAAAGGCTATTAAGGGTAATTAGAGCATCATTATCTAATCATATGTTAAATATTATTAAGAACCCAAAGAAGATCATGAAGCACACCTAAGCTTTCAAGATCTTCAACAAAAAAGGAGAGCTTCATAACATTCACAAATTAAATCATGTTATTTATGAAAAATCATCTAAAAATTATAATCTATAACATGGTATAATAAATTTCATAAATCATTCAAATGATCAAAAATCCCTAAATCATACAAAACTTTAATAAAAATAAATAAATCATGCTTAGGATCATCAAATCATATCATGTTATGCATAAAAATTAATCTACTAATGACCAATACTAACATGGTATCAATAATTTCACAAAAAAACAAAGAATAGAAATCAAGTCCATAGGGCCAAAATAGCAAAAATCCGCCCAAATTGGACTACCCAAATTCAGACATAATCAAACATGTTAAACACTAAAACTCTATCTACTTATAGTAAAGAAGTGTTTACCTTAAGCAAATCTTCCAAGAAAAGGAAAAATAAATGGTTTAAAAATTGAGGATTCTCCAAAATTTCCATGAAATAGTGCAATTTTAATTTATTAAAAATACTAATAGATTACTTCCTAGATTGAAGGAGAAAAAAGAGGGAGAAAAATGATGAAGATTGGTGGTTTAGGCGTTGGCGAATGGTAGTGTGGATGGTGGTGGTCATTTTGTGGCCAAGATAAAAAGTTTGTTAGATGTCTAGTTTTCTTAATTTGGTGTACAAAGGGTATTTTCGTAACTTCACCATGTTTGATATTTTGTGCATGTTTGTGGAGGATATTTTTATACCCCCAAGGACTAAGTTGACCATTGATTTGGCTAAGGTTGAGACATGAAAAATTGGGATTCAATCTCATAAAGGTTAGAATAAGGTTAACAAAAATGTGAATTTGATGACGTATAAGCGTCGAAAAATATCTAAAGAATTCCAAAAATTATAAAATTATTTATAAAATATTAAAATATAGTGATCTATAAAGTTTTATCAATTTTTACATCTAAAAGGGTTGTTTTAGGGCTTAAAATACTAAAATAAGGTCAATTGAGACATGAATAGTTTTTTTTAGAGATCTCACTAGGATACTCATAAAAATCCTAAGATTCCAAAATAAAATAATTATAATGTTATCCAAAAGTGACTCAAAATTTCTCACAAATTGGAACTTGTGAGAAAAGGTTATGAAATGGAAATGAAATGTTTTTAAAATTAAACCAGGGTTTTAATTTTATCAAAGGATTTAATAAATGTATAAAATAGAAAATTTTTATTTCAATTAATGCAATTCCCTTTATAAATAAAGTTTCCAAAAAATGGGATGTTACTATTAGAGTGGTAGAATAATTGAGTGTGAGCATGATAGGCTTTTTTTGGCTTAGTATCATGCTAAATTTTAATTATCATGAGATTTGTCACTTTTAATATATAATGTGAAAGAGCATGTAATACAATATTGTATGTGCAATTATGAGTTCTAATATATTGTATGTTAGCATGTTGATATATGATTATCATGTGTATAATTAATTGTATTTAAATATGTGGATTTTGTACATGCAATAATAGAAGAAAGTATGCTAGTTTATGTATTTAATATTATGTTGTCTTGTCAAGAGCATTTTTTCCCTTCAACTCTTTTTCGTACCATTCTAATTATTACATCATTATACGTGCTTTTTTTAGTGAAATTTTCATTCATAGAATAATAGTATTTGATCATGATTAGGGTTGGTTTTGTATGTATAGACTTGTATGCTCTAAGGGTAGAAATGTCATTTTACTTGTTCCATGATTATTTGCAACCATGAATTTCAATTCTTAGTCCTTGATCTAATATATATTTTAATCATGAAATAAATGAGATATTAGATATGCATGTTTGGGATTTAATATTGTTAGAATCCTTAGCCCATGTGTGGGGTAGAATAGTCATTTACCATCTCTTAGAACTTATTTTCCATGATAATGTATTATAAATTATTTCCTTTTATCCTTTTTATGAGAAATTATTAATGAAAAAAAAATTTAGCATTTAAAATAGATAATATTGTGATAATTAGTGTTTTAAGGGCATTTTAATCATTCATGACTAAAATGTACCTAAGTGTGAATAATTAGACTAGGAAGGATTTAATTAACTATTATCTAACTTAAGTTCAACTTTTAACTTTCAACTTTGATATTTGACCTAAAATCTCCTCATGGAATAATTTGTAAATAATTTGGTTATAAAGGATTGAATTTGGTTGAGTTACATAATTGTTGGGTTGATTTCTAACTCTAGGTTGTGATGGCATTGGTTGTAGTGACCACTAGGGCCCTCGGTTAGATTATTGTGTTGGACCTCAATGTCCTTTGTAGAATAATATTGTTGAATTGAATAAAATATTAATAAATTAAAGTGAAAAACTTAAGTTTTGGAAAGGAATTTCATGCCTCGACAAGCTATTGAGTGCACAATAAACCTTTGGGTCAAAGGGCTTATTTATACTCATAGGTAATTACAAACCCTATAAGAGGTACACATACTTGAGGAATTTGTTACTAAGGTTGTGTAGGAGTGAATTTTTTTTATGTGATGTTAAGAAATAAATGGGCTATTTATACATAACTTGATGTCGTGTTACTTCTCTAATATGATGTCAGGAAGTAAGTGGTTTGATTGTTGGTTTATTGCTATCCCTATCTATCATTGCTTAGGAATATAGGATTGTAGTCTAATCAAGATTTTATTTTTGGTTGATTGAATAAGATTAGAAAACCATCATAATACATTTTGAATAATTAGGATATGATTGAATTGATAATGTTGGATTATTTGGTGTAAACAATAAACACCATGTTTATTGCTGAACATGATTGATAATATATGTTATTGTATTATTATGATCATGTCAATTTTTTTCCTTAGTAAGGATGGTTGGATTTATATCATTTTTTAAGTTGTGGGTTCATTTTTATATTAGATGTTATAATGGCATGTGATTGTACCTTAAAACATGGTTTATTTTCCTATTATATGATGTTGTGGAATGTGGGTGTTCCCTCTTAGGAGACATTGTGGTTTACTCAATATGAGAAAGTCATACTAGCACTATCAATGTAAGCTTATGCAAGTTTTGATGGCAACTTAGGTGGGATAGAGTGTAATACCCCATATTTTTGTAAATAGTTGAATGAGAATCATGCCAAATTTTGGTCCTTTGATTTTAATTTAATGTTATGATTTTGTTTGGGGAAAAGTTTGATTTCAAAATCATGTTAAAAAATGGGGTTTATTGAGTTTTTTAAGTAAACTAATCAACTGGTTTTTTATTCCAACAAATTAGGTTTTTCTCAACTAAATCGATCGGTTGGTTGTAAATAGTTGACTAGTGGGCCCAAACCCATCGACTAGTTGGTCAGGTCAAATTTTTCGAACATGATTTTTTGAAAAATCTCTTACACTGAAATGGAACCTTACCAACCCATTTCAATTTGTCACCAAGAGATCCCTAACCATTTTTATGATGGATTTAACCTAAAATATTACCTCAAATCAATCTAGAGATTGATATGGCAATTGAGGGATAGAGATGACCTCAACATTATCTTCTTCCTTCTCTCTCCTCTACACATTTCTAAGCTCAATACTTTGATCTCATGCACAACCTTAAGCAGCTCAAATATTCATTCCATGTTGACCTTCCATTACTTTACTCGTGTATGCTAATTCTAGCTTAATTGACCTACATTCTCTAAAGACAACATTTGAGCTCTAGAGAATAGGTCAGCAAATCTGGGACAAATCCATCCATTTAGCTCAAACTCAAATGGTCAATTGTAGGGTTTTGGGTTGGTTCCTGAACCCTCCATATTTTCCTCCAATGGGTTCTCTAGTCATCCCTTATATGCACCTTTCTTCCTGCCACCACCCTTCTTTCAGCAACCAAATTCTCTAAGTCTTGTATTCACTCTTTTCTTTCCACACTTACACCTTACCAAATAACTTTTTTACACTCTTTTGATATTGTCTCTATCTCTCTCTTATTTCAATTGTTAAGCAAGGAGGAGTTAGATTCTAGGAAAAAAAAGGTTGAGTGATCCAGCAGAGCACTTCCTTGTTTTTACCTCCAGAGGATATGTCATTATTTCTGTATATTATTAAGTTTGAAAATTTAATAAGGTATTGGTGTAATTTTTGAGTTGATATTGTGGCTTTTAAGGTTTTAAAAGATGAGAATTTCTATAATTGGAATTTGTAGGTTTAAAGGGGATTTTTTCCTCGATCAAGTGAGTGAATCTTACTTGTAAAATGTTTAGTGAGTATCCCTGTATGTTATGTGTTACCTTAAGTTGAATTCTGCATATGAGTATGAATGAATATAGCCTACATAAGTGGGTTGGATGGTTAGATGGCATGAGTTGAGTAAAAAGCATGAAATTTGGTAAAAATAGGATATGATGATACCATGTTGTGAAATGCAAGTTAATTTAGCTGAAAATATGTTAGACTATGTTGATACATGTTTTAATGTGTTTAAGAATGATTTATATGTAAAAATCTACATAAAATTTGATGGTTTAGTGCTGTGTTAGGGAAAATCGATCGATTGGTTAGGTTAAATTGTTCGAGTGGTTCCTTGAATAGTCAACCGATTAACCCAACCCATTGACTGGTAAGCCTACATAGACCTTGGTCTTACTCTCTGTTTAAACCTATTGAATGGTTTAGTAGAACCGATTGACTGGTCTATAAACAGTCGACTGGCTTTCCAAAAGCGATAGACCGGTTTAAGGAAAGCTCTGGTTGAGTCAAAGCAATCGGCTAGTTAACCTAAACTAATTGACTGGTTGGGCAAGACCAATCGACTGGTTAGCAAGGTTTGTTTCCTTTTAGTTTGGTTATGCCTTGAGACTGTGTTTGGATCTATACTACAATTATTAATGGGATACAATATAGATTTTATCATGGATTATAGATCTAATGAAAGAATTTAAAATGGATCATAACTTATGATATATTAAATGCCCCGAAATTTTCTAATTTTAAATATTATATTTAAATAAGGTTTTATTGGAATATTTAATTTAATAAATTATTTTTACTAAAATAAAAGGAAATTTATTAGGGTAAATTAATAAGAAATTTTATAAATATGTTAATTAGAGGAAATTTGGGTATTTTAACTAATTAAAGATTATAATTTGGGAATTTATTTAAATAAATTATTTTATTTAAATTAAGAAAGAGAAAATAGTTCCAAATTAATATGAATTTTATAAATAATTTAATTTGAAAAAATTAGAGTGCTTTGATAATTAAAATGGAATTTATAAAAAATCCTTTAAAAATCCTATTTTAGCCTAAAAAGGGATTTAAGTATTATTTTATTTAAATATTATTATTTTTAGATACCCTAAATATTTAGATTAATTTAATTGGCCCTAACCTAATTATTTTTCTCTTTTTTTTTCCTTTTTTCCTTTTTCTTTCTATTTCTTTTTTTCCTTACCTTCCCGAGTTGCGCCTGACCGCGGCCCATCTTCTCCTTCTTACGACCCACTCCCGTTTCCTTCCTTTTCTTCCTTTAGCGCGGCTCAATTGAAACATCGCTCTACATTTGTTTTGCCACCAAGATGCCACGTCTCATTTATTCTGCCACCCCTCGCGTCGGCCCGGTCTCCTCTTCCTTTTCTTTCTTTCTTTTCTATGCTAAACCGCCCGGTCCAACTTTCCCTCCATCTTCTTCTTCCTCTTCTAGCCCTGACACCATACCTGTAACCTCCCACCTACCCCAAAAATGGTGTCACCGGCCACACGTGTCGTGACCAGCCTTTCTCTCGCCCATTCTCTTTCCCTCGACGCACACTCCAATTTGAACCGCCCCACTTCTCTTTTCTTCCCCACGTTTGCCCCCAATTTCCCTCGCAAAGTTTGGGCAAATTTTGAAATTTGTTCCGCCCGATCAACACCATAACCATCCCATTTCTCACCGGCTTTACCCTCCTTGTAACATCCAAAACTTGAGCCTACCTTCCACCACTATATATACCCCTCCTATGGCCTGGTTTTGAGATTTTTTCCCCAAAACCCTAAGTACAAGTCTGTACGCCACCGCCACTTTAGATACATTGTTCTCCACCGTTAGCCAACCTCGCCGCTCTTCTTCCTCCCAAACTCGTACCTGCAACGCCCTCTAATTAACTAAACCATTCGCAACCTTCGATTATTCTCACACGGGCCTCCATAACCGTGCAAAGTTTGCTTGTCCTCTCGCCATAAGTTTTACCCCGAAACCTTAAACCACCGCCCACCACCACATCTGTCGATTCTACCACCCTCTAAACCACTCAAAAACTCCTTCTATTTCTCCTCCACCGACCCATAAACTTCTTTGCTTTTCTCCTTCCCCTTTCCCTCTTTTTCTTCATTTTTGCCTCTTTTAGATCACTTTTTCGGCCACCTTCGGGCACCACCACCGGTGCACCCATCCCCACCAACTCAAGGTGAAACCCTAGACCTTTTCAACACTTCCCTTTGATTTATTGAAAATTATTCTGCTTATATCCTAATTTTTAATGTTAATTCGATTTTAATTATTATTATGATGATTATCAACTGTAACCTAATTGTTAAATTTTGTTGACGGGTTTGGGAGTATTCCTGAGTTAGATAAATTATTATTCTCAAATTTTAGTTATTTAATAGAATTATTACATGTTTACTATTATTATTAATATTGACATTGATATTATTATTATTATTAGTGTAATTATTTTTTTAATATTGTAATTATTTCAGGAGGGGTAGAAACCTAAAATTCTAATTACGTCTCGCACCCTTACTTTTTATTACTATTATTATCATTTTTTTAACATTATTACTAATTATATTATCATTATTATCTTTATTATCTTTTATATTATAAGTATATATAGTATTAATATTATTATTACCATTTTTGAATAGTATTATTATTAAATGGGGTGGTTTCGAAAGCCACCTTGCAATTTTAAGATTTTTATTATTATTAATATTAATATTCTACTAATAAGAGTATTATTAATAATATTTTAGTTATTATTATTATTATTATTATTATTACTTATTATTATTATTATTATTATTAGTACTACTACTACTACTACTACTACTACTACTACTACTACTATTACTATTACTATTACTATTACTATTTTGGTGAAGGGTAGGAACCCTTATATCACCACTCTTTTCGAATGAAAATAGTAATTTATTTATATTTTTAAGTAATATTTTGTATAGCTAATTATTGTGTAATATTGTTTTAATTAAAAACCAAGTCTTAGAATAAGTTAGGGAATAATAAAATTTTAGGAGGGAGCCTAATTCTAGTATATTCTTATATAATAGGTAAACTCAGTCAAATCCCTTAAGTGGAATAGGAGTGTGCACCAAGACTGATGTTGTTTTAAGTAAGGGTGTTACTAAGCCCATTTGTGAGTTTAGTTGCATTATGTGCTTCATATGCCATATATTCTATGTTTATCGTTATTGATTATTTCGTATGTGGTATAAGTGGAGTTGAAGTATGTTGGTGTGAATAAATTGTGGCATGAGAATTATGTGTATATTTATGTTATTATTATTGTATGATATGGCCTTAAGACGTGCATGTTAGGATGGTAAAATAATATTGGGTAGTGTAACAATGTGGCGTTAGAGTTTTGCATAAAATGGCATGGAGTCAGGGTTTTGCATGAAATGGTATGGGTTAGAGTTTTGCATGAAATGGTATGGTGCTATGGTTTATATGGAAGCATGTATATGTGGTACTAGGGTTTGCATGGAAGCATGTCTACATGGAGTTAGGGTTTGCATGGGAGTGTGGTATACGTAAAGCTAGGGTTTGCATATGAATTAGGGTTTGCATGGAAGTGTAGTCTATGTGAAGCTAGGGTTTGCATGTGAATTTGAGTTTGCATGGGAACTAGGGTTTGCATAGAAGCGTGGTTTATGTGGAGTTAAGGTTTTCATGGAAGCGTGGGTCACATGGAGCTAGGGTTTGCATGAGAATGTGGTTTACGTGGAGTTAGGGTTTGCATGGTAACTAGGGTTTGTAGGGGTATTAGGGTATGTCATGGTTAAGTATGGTGGGATGATTAACTAGGGTTGAAGTGGTTGACTTGAGTTGAGGAGTAAGCATGGTAGGAACCTGATTTACATGTCTTGAAATGAACGTCTAAATAAGATACATTAAATATTAAAAACGTAAAGTGGAAGATGTTGAGCCGGGCCCAAACCGATCCACCGGCTAAAATAGTGGCAGGGCATATTTCCCTCGCGACCGATCCACCGGCTATAATAGTGGTAGGGCATGTACCCTCACGACCGATCCACCGGTTATAATAGTGGGGGATTCCGAGCTCAACAAACCAAACTATATATGTTGTTTAGATGTGGGAAGACACTAGTTACTTACAGTGGAACAGCGTACGAGAAAGGGGCCAGACCGACTCACCGGCATATAATAGTGGCAGGGTATGTTACTCTCGCGACCAATCCACAGACTAAAATAGTGGCAGGGCATGTGCCCTCGCGACCAATCCACTAGAAAAAATAGTGGGGTTCCCGTACTCTTATGGACTTGATAAAGAGCATGATGTGAAAATATCCCGATAAAGGATTGATGAAGTAATTAATCTAAACTGTATTGGATCTTGGCACTTTTACTTGATCGTTCATTTGCCTTTATGTTATTGTGTTGGTGTTTATGCCCTGTAATTAGTCTGCATGGATTATATGCTTATGTGCCGGCCTTAGTACTTGGTTACCTTACTCAATACGTAACATACTGATCACCCGTTTCATGGGTGCTCCTCATTCCCACGAGTAGAAGGCCCGTCTAATCTATTGTAGGTAGGATATATGTACTTTGATGCTATCGATGTCTATGGGACATCAGGAGGGGTTGAGTGATGTTTGGGCTGGATTCGTTCCTGGAGCGGCGTGGCTGTTTTCCTTTGTTTTAAAATTATGACTCATGTTACCTTTATTTGTTTGAATTACCAAAACAATTTACTAATGTTATTTAGTTATTATCTGGAAAAAAATAATAGCGGGTATTTCGAATTATGTAAGACTTACGTGTACTCTGATTCTCCTTTTTATAAATTTGGATTATTAATATTATTATTAAGAGTTTTTTCTTAGCCTTAGCACTTGGTACCAGAACGGTAGGAGAGAACTGGTTTGGTACTAAGTGTGGCGGTAACATCCCTAGAATTTACGGGTTTTAAGTATTTTAATTACTTCAAAAAAAATATGTGAATTTTGGGGTGTTACAATATACTTCTATGAGTAATGTAAAGGCTAAATAGGTATTCCACTTATGATAAGTGATGATATTGAGAAAAGAGTAATGAAACTCATCATGGTCTTGAATTGAACCATATGGTGGATATGAATAATATTGGCCAAGGATAAATCAAAATCCCACATGGTTAGAAAAATGGAAAAAAAAAAAAAAAAAAAAAAAGGAGGATTGATATGGATTAACATGGAAAATTACCTTGGTTGCTTTTTATGGGCCTTATATAATCACCCATCCTTGTGAATAAAATACCAATCATGTAAAGCGAAAGATAATAGATTTGAGTATGGGTCTGGGTTACCCGATCCTCAATTAGCTATCGAGGTTAGTCTGCCTTTGGGAATTTTTGGTGTTTTTGGGCTTTGCCTTCGGGCGGGATCCTGAGAACTCCCGGTGCCTTACCTACTGTAGACACTGATGGTGTACTAGGAGATATTGATACTAAAGAGTGTTGTTACCTAGATGGTTGGCTTTGACTGAGACTTATATCCATATTGGTTAGCTTTGGTTTGGACTTATGTCCATTATGGCGATTGGCTTTTGCCTTGACTTATGTCTACTTGGTGGTTAGCTTCAGCCTGGATTTTTTTATCCCTTATTTTGATAGGATTCCATAGTATGTGAGACCATGGAGTAGTGCATAGTCCATCACTCGATAATAATAAAATATGGATGATAAATAATTGGTTGATAAAATAATAATGACCAAGTGAATCGTTAATAAATGGATAAAGATGGAAGTAATGGCATGAATGATTAAAGGGGAATAAAAGCTTATTCATACACTTTGCTAATGGTCGAATGACTAGTTGGTTATGGAATGGAATAATGATTGGATGATTGACCTGCCTCATATATGGATAAGTAAATAGTATAACCTAAAGGATTGAGTAATTGGAAATAAATATAGATGTTTCCTGTATGATGTCTGCTATTACATATTTGAATACCCATGTGATAATAATGTGAAACCAAGAATGATATATTCTACTTTGTTAGATTCATGCATGATAGCATGTCCTTATGTAATCCTACCTTCATATACATATATGGCTCTATCATGATGCATGTTGTATTTTATATCCATGTACATTAAAATTTATATAATTATGTTTACATTTAGGGAGAAACTTAGCTTACTCAATAAGTAGCGTACTAATGTGCCTATTTTTTTGGTTCCCTACTCATTCCCACAAGTAAAGGACTAGGTGTAGGTCTTTAGAGATAGCTAGTAGAGGGCCTACCTCAGTTGGGTCAGGGCTTGAGAGTAGATACTTCCAAAGATTTTTGGTGGGGTCTGTGGCAAACCGAGAATATAAATTGGATGTCATACCCTAAATCATTTTATAATAGCCCCATACTTTATCCACATTTGTTTTATAATGTTTTGGTCAGGAACTATTAAGGTCCTCCAATGTACACACTCTTTTAAGTTATTTATGTAATATTTATTCACCCACGTTGTTGTTTTAATTGTTTTGGTTGGTTTGTAACACCCCAAAATTCACTACTCTTTTTAAAGCAGAAGTAATTAAAATATTTAATTTAAAACCCGTGAATTCTAGGGATGTTACCGCCATACTTAGTACCAAACCGGTTATCTCTGACCGTCTTAGTACCAAGTGCTAAGGCTAAAAAGATTAATATAAAATGTAAACCAAGATTTCATAAAATGAATTAAAGAGATAATAACTTAGAAATCAGAGTACACATAAAGAATTATAATTAATAATCACAATGAGATATAATTGTATAATTGTTAAAAGGTCCATCTCAAATACTGAACATAAAGTAATAAATCACACAAAAAAAACTCTGATACAAAGAGAATTAGTAGAAGCGAAATAAAATAACAAGAAGAGTAAAAACATTCACGACACTCTCGAACTTTGAGCCCACACCCTAGCTTAACACTCAGCCCCGACTGATGTCTCTCCCACCTACACAAATTCCGAAGGGTATACTACTCGTGGGAATGAGAAGCACCTGTGAAAAGGGTGATCAGTACGCTACGTACTGAGTAAGGTAACCGAGCACTAATGCCAATGAATAAGCACATAGAATCATAAAAAAATACTCAAATTACACTTTCAAACCCACACATATAGTACATAAGGTCATGAAGAAATTATACCGCTTATAAATGATCAAGGCCACACATAAAGTATATACTTAGTTCAGATTAATTATTTAATTAATCTTTTTATCAGAAGTCGACGCACACCATGCCTTTTATCAAATCCATGTAAGTACAGGAACACCCCACTATTTTAGCCGGTGGGCCGGTCATTTGCGGGACAAATTCCACACCACTATTATTCACCAGTGGATTGGTCATTTGCGGGACAATATTCTACATCACTATTCTTAACTGGTGGATCGGTTGGATCTGACTCAATAATATTTCACTCTAAGTGATTAGTGTCTTAAGTATCTCAATCAAAGGCTTTCACCATGGACATGCACATATCATTCTCTTTATACTTCACACGTCACAAATCATAAAATTCCACCATCATAATTACACTTTAAACACCAACACACATAATAATACAAAAATTCTAAGCAACCACAATAAACCCTAATTTCCCACACAAACCCTAGTTTGGTCTCCTACGGACCCTTATATAATCTCCACGTATTATTTTTCATCCAAATGTTCAAACATCCAAATAACACTTACATTACCTTCCTTATACCCCAAATCAACCTTTCATACATAAATTTCACTCCCGTTCAAACTTTACACATCTCATGCAACCTTTCAAACTTTTCATGCAAACCCTAAATCCCATGCAATTATTAATTCCCATGCAAAACCCTAACTCCACCATGCAAACCCTAATACCACCATACAACCATTAATACCACCATGAAAACCCTAATACTACTATACAATCATTAATACCACCATGCAACCTTTAATACCACCATGCAAACCCTAATACAACCATGCAAACCCCAATACCACCATACAACCCTAATACCACTATAGAACCATTAATACCATCATGCAACCATTAATACCACCATACAAAACCCAAGATTCCGTCATACAAAACCCTAAATTCAATCCACACAAAACTAAAGATTCATCCATACCACACCCTAGAATATATCCTCTCATACAAAACCATAAATTAGATTCTTCCATACAAAACCATAAATTACATTCTCCCAAATAGAACCATAAATTATATTCTCCAACTCAGAACCATAAATTAGACTCCCCCATATAAAACCATAAATTATATTCTCCCATATAAAACTATAAAAATCATAAATCAGATTCTCCCACACAAAACCCTATGATTCTCCATTTTACTCTTCCACTCATGAATCATTAAAATAATTAGGTCAACTCACATCCCTTGGTCAACCTCCTTCCCCATCCTCCTTTTTCATCCTTTCTTCCACACAAACCACATCAACACCCTCACATGCATGTCTTACAGGGTCACAACACATATCATCATATATAAATAATACACATGCCATATAACAATATAAGAACATGCTTGAACTCCACGTCATAGCATATACGAAATAATTACAATAATAAACATAGAATACATAGCATGCGAAGCACATAATGCATATAAGCAAACAAAAGGCCTTAGCACCCCTTAGCTAAAATGATACTAGTCTTGGAGCATGCTTCTACGCCTCCTTAAGGCTTTGACTGGTTTCACCTATTATGAGGGAAAAGCTAAAATTAGACTCCCTCCTACCAAAAAGACTATTAATCACTAACTTATTATAAGACTGGATTTTTCAAATAATAATATATTTATCAAATAACATTAATTAATTACTAACTTTGCTAAATATATAGAAATAATAGAAATATTATAAAAGTTGATAATATCAGGTTGAAAACTTTACCCTAATAATAATAATGATGATACTAAAATAATAATAGAAAAGATACTAAAAATAATATCAATGATAATATAAATAAGAATAATAATAATAATAATAGTAACAATAATAATAACAAGGACATTATTCAAAATAAAGTGATATAAGGGCTTTAGCCCCTTTACTAAAATAATATTAATAATATTATTATTATTAGTAAAATAATAACCAAATTTAGTAATAATAATAGTGACAAAATAATAATAATAATAATAACAACAACAACAACAACAACAACAACAACAATAATAATAATAATAATAATAGAAAAACTAATAGTAAAGTAGTTGTAATATCAATAATGGAATAATAATAGGAGTAATTCAAAATAGTAAAAATAAAAATAATTATAATTATAATTATAATTATAATAATAACATATTAATATTAATAATAGTAATAATAGAAATAATAAAAAAATAATAATAAAATCGAATTAAAAATACAATAGGGCTTCAGCCCTCAACATAAATAATAATCAAAACATTAATACTAATAATAATAATAATACATATTAAAAATATAAATAATAAAAATAATAGTATTTATATTTAAATAAATGAAATAAATTAAATTAAGGCTTGTAAAAATAGGAAAAAGGGTTGAGAGGGTCTAGGGTTCAACCTTACGTTGGTGGGGATAGGCGGCACTAGCGGTGGTGGTCGGAAAAAGAGAAGAAAGAGGGAAAAGTTAAATGCTGGAAAAGGAGAGGCAAAATGGAGGTGGGAGATGTGGTGTTTAAGACTGTCTAAATGGAGAGGAGTTGAATGAGGATGGCGGCACAGCCAAAGGTGGTGGTGCACTACGGCAGTGGTGGTGGCTGAATGGAGAAGGAGGAGAGAAAGAGAGGAGGAGAGGGAGGGAGAGGAAAATAAAGGTAGGGAAAGATAGAGGGTGGTCTGCAGAAGAATTTGGGAGGTGAAAGAAGCGGCGGAAGCAGCGGAATAGGTGGCTAAGGGTGGCAAAAAGGGTGGCAGAGTTGAAGAATGGGTTGATTGAGGAGCAAACTTCGCATAGTTAGGGCAGCTTGCACCGGAAGAATTGAGGGATAGGGGCGTTTGGTTAGCTCTAGGGAGGTGCAAGGAAGAGTTTGGTGGCCAGATATGGCGGCGAAGTTGGCCAGAGGCGGTAGAACTGGTGTCTAAAGGGGCGGCGACAACAAGATAGGTTTTCTGGGTTGGGGATCAAAAGCTCAATACCACGCTCAAACCAGGGGTATTTATAGGTTTTATAAGGAAGGGTAGGGTTCTGTGGGTCGGCTACGGGGTAAGGAAGGTAGGGTTCTGGTCGTCGGTGGCGAGGTTGGCCGACAGAAATCAAAATGGGGTAAAAGGTTGTGGTCGGCTGGGAGAGAGAAAATCATGCGAGGAGAGGAGAAGTTATTTGGGTGAATGAGTTGTGAGTCATAAGGGGATAGGGAAAAGAGTATCGGCCAATCAATGGCGCAATCGGCGGCGAAAAACAAGGGACGGGGCGGGGTTGCAGGTGCTCAACGGGAATGGTAAGTGCGATCGGGCTGGGGAAGAAGAAGAAGTAAGGCGGATGGACCGGGCAACCGTGAAAGAAAAAGAAAGAAAAGAAGAGGAGAAGGGAAAACCGGGCACTCATTAAAACGGTAGGGTGAAACACAGCGTCCAAGGAAAAGAAAACACAAAATGCGGTGCTGGGGGGAAGAAGGAAGAAGAATTGGTTGCGCTGCATGGGTTGGGCTAAAGGAGAGGAAATAGATACCTATTCTATGTCATTTATAGTGGTAACACCCCATTTTTCTTAGGTGTGTTTTTAGCTTTCATAATTTTTTAAATGAAATTTTTTGGTAGTGAAAAATGGGAGTGTTACATGGAGTTTTGTAGGGCTATCTAGTGTCTCTTATCCTTGTTGTATTTATTTTTTTTATTTTCTTTTTCTTTTTTGGGGACATCAAATTTTGTAAAATGTTTTTGTATATATTTAAATATATTATCTTTTCCTCTATTTTTGTTTTATGGTGGCTTTGTCTCAACCATAGATTAGGTATTAACCACATATAATCTTCATGTCTAAGTTGTTTTGGTCTTGCAATGAATATGGGTTAGGTATTGATCATACCTCTCTCTAAGTTAGTTGTGACATAACACCTGGTATTTTATATAATTTTTTTCACTAAAACAAATTTTTTAAGTCCTAAATTTGGTAGTGTTATAACATTGCCCAAAGAGAGTTTTGAGAAGGATATTTGGTGATTTTGTTCAACTCTCATCTTAAGCTCTTTCTAGGTAAATTTTATTATAGATGGTTGGGGTATTCTATGTTTTTAAGTTCTATCCGTTTAGAGTTGTTGATATTTATAACAAATCTATGGCATAACTCAAGGTTAATGAGCAAAATATCAACCAATATTTTGTGAGCACTCTAATCAAGAAATTAGGTGTCTTTTCTCTTTTCAATCCTATAGTAGTTCCATTTTTAACTATCAAAAAATATTATTTTAAAATATTTGTGGAAGAAAAAATATGAAAAGCATACATATGAAAAATGAGCTACTACGGCCTTATCTAACATAAGATAAACATTTCATCTTCTATATCATGCTAGACACAAGGCTAAATATCCAAACAAAAAATGAAAGAAAGCAGAGTACCCCAAGATATATATATTATATATATATATATATATATATATATATATATATATAAACCAATAAAATTTAATTTTAATAAACAAGGCCAAATCAAACCAAAATAGTGTGGAGTACAACGGAATGAAAACTGAGAGAAACAACAATAACTAAGGTATTAGTCTCTAAGGACCCACAAAAGAGATAAACCAATGGAATATCTAGCCCTCGGTGTCTCAACCCTAACATGCATATGGCCATGTAGTGGCCACCTAAAACTACTTGCATAAGGTCATCTACATTTGGGATTGAGCAAGTGACTAGTTACATGGGCATTTTAGTACTTGCATACTAAGTTAGTCAAGTTACCCTAACATAGAGGTTACATAATGCACAAAAGGCCATATAAATATACTAATCATGATATAAATACATCTACATGTTCATGCATTATAATAATGATACACATAAATTACTAGCATGGTATTCATAGATGATCATGCAGGTCATAAAGATTAAGGATCATTGATAACAACATAAATGTGCACACATTAGCATATTAAAAAGGGTAACCACTTGTGTTAACTCTAAGGTCCATTCCATTTAATCAATTCCATAGTATAATCATCATATTATTCCATAGTTATCTTAGAGAAATGGGTTGGATCATCCCCTATAGTCTTCCAACACCCATAGAAGTCAAACCAATAAGCAAAGGACATAAGTCTGGCCAAAGCCAAGTAACCACCAACAGGCATAAAGTTTAGTCGAAGACAAATAAACCACTTAGGTGAATATACCCTTTAGTATTGATGCCCCTCATACATCATCAATATATAAAGAAAGAAAGGTGTCTTAATCAACTCAAATACTACCCTAAGGAATACAATAGAAACACTCAAGGGTAAACTAACCCCTGATAGCTAATTAATGATCGGATAATCTAGACCCATATAATGCTCTATAATGATTTGCTTTAAGTGGTTAGTGTCTTGTTCATACTAATTCTTATGTCATAAGTGTAATACCACAAAGTTTTGTAAACTTAATTTAGAACATTTATCCTTCTATCTAAAAAATTCAACCTTTAAATATTAAATTAAATATTTTTGTTAACCTATAACCCAAAAATCTAGATAAATTATTTAATTAATTATTATAATTATTTTATCTTACCCTTATATTTAAGTCAACCCTAGACCAATAATTTTACCAGATTTATTTTTCTTAATTTGACATCCTAAATTTGGATAAATTAATATTATCTTAAAAATCTAAATTTAATACAATTTTAATTCTAACCCTAAATCTATTGTCTTTTTCCTTTTTCCCTTTTCTTTATTTTCTCTATTCTTTTTTCTTCTACTTTCTTTTTCTCTTCTTCCCCGGGCTAGCCCACTTCTCCTTCCCTTCTTTTCTTTCTTCCTATGCTGACCCAATATCCCCTTCTTCTTTTTTCTTCTTCTTCTTCCCCGAGCCAACCCCATCTCCTTTATTTCTTTTCTTTCTTCCGGTCATAACCCAACTCTTTTATCCCTTTATTTTCTTTCCTTGCACCCAACAACCCACACCACCTCCTCTTTCTTCTTTTCCCTCACCTGATCTACACCACGCCCCCCCCCCCAAACATGTCGTCCTCTGTATGTAGCATACCTCTACTATTCATGATTGCATTGTTTTTCACATTTTCGGCCAAACCAGACTTGTGCCCCCTCACTCCTCGTGTCCCTTTCCTTCCATTTTTGGCCCCTACAAAACACCCCCAACCTACACTGTTCTCCCTACACCTGTCAACCCTGCATCCTCTACCCTACCTGCACCATTTCCCCCTAACTCCCACCTACCTTGTTACATGCCTAAGCCCCACCTCCCTCCTCTTTTTCCTGCTCCTAGTGCCCTACCTTTTCTTCCCAAAACTGCTTCCCCAATCTTCTTCCTTTCTTTCTCCTTCTCACCATTCCTCTATTTTCCTTACTCGCGAACAACCCTCATTTCCCTTTGCATTGCTAGTCCAACCATCACCGCCACCAGCATCCCAACCTCCACCTTTATCTACCTTCCTCTTCTCTTCTTTCCTCCTTCTTTCTCCTCCCTTGATACTTTTCTTTTCCTTCCTCTCTTTCGTATGGAAAATTCTGTCAATCCCTACCCTTAGCATTAGCCTCATCCTCGATAGCCATACCCTGTGCAATGCCAATTTTTTCCATTTACATCTCCTACACTTAACACCACCACTACTTCCACTAACCTTTTAGTAGCCTTATCCTAACTCCATTTCCTCCACCATTGCAAATCCTCCCCGCAATACTACCTCCTGCCACAACTTTGACCAACTTGCACAACCACATCATCTCCAACCCTTCTTTCTTCTTCCTCTCATTTTCATCTTCTCTTTTCCCTATTTGCATCACCTATTTCCCACATCCCTGCACCACTCGTCATAGCCCTCCCCCTCCTAAACCAACCCATTACAACTCTACCATTTCCACCTCCCATAGCAGCCCTACACCCACCGGTTGAACTAACACCACCTAACTATCATCTCCAAACATCAACAAGCCAGCCACTAAAGCTCCCTACATACATTGCTCACGTTGCACATGCAGTGTGAGTGGTGAATTTGTATTTTAAATTATTTTAGTAATATTTAATATATATTGGTAGTTTAGTAATTTTGTATTTAATAATTTTTTTAATAAATTTTACTATTTTATTGATCAAATATTAATATAGTATTTATGATATTATTTTTAGGTAAAAAACTTTTATTGACCTGAGCCTAATAAATTTTAGTAGGTTACCGATAAAGTGTGCTTTTGTTGGAAATTAGGTAATATTTATACTCAACTAAAATGCTTGGATATCTTATGATAGCACATTGGGGTTTTGACATGTAATTTGTGTTAAGAATTATTTGTTATAAATAATTATGTACTTATTATTGTTATCATGAAAAATTGAAATGAAATCATGTTATCCTATGTATAATATTATGTGTACAAAAGTGTGATTAAAATGGTTCTAATGTGGATAAGAGATTTTGTATGGTATGTGTAGGTTAAAATTTTAGGTTAAGCATGTTTAAATATACTTTTAACATAATTATTATTAGTATTCATGTGTCCTAGAGGCAATTTGATCATTTAAGCACACTGTGATATTTAATTTGAATCAGAATGCCTAACATTTTATAATTATTGTTAAATATATGGTGGTAGGTGTTGTTGTTTTAAAAGCCCATGTTTTAGGATGACTATTACTATTATAAGGCATAATGGTATTTTGGTAATTTTGAGTGTACCATGATGATTATTCTAATAAACACACATGATATGTATTATTTAGTGTTAAGCATAAGAATAGGTGTGTTGATGTTTTAGAAACACATATTTTAGCATTACTATTACTATTGTATAGCCTAGGGGTAATTTGGTAATTTGGAGTGTACCATGATGATTATTCTCATAAACATGCATGATATGTATTATTTATTGTTAAGCATGATAATAGATGTGTTGATGTTTTAGAAACATATGCTTCAGCATGACTATTACTATTGTATAGCCTAGGGGTATTTTGATAATTTGGAGTGTACCATGATGATTTTTCTCATAAACATGTAGGATATGTATTATTTTTTGTTAAGCATAATAATAAGTGTTTTGTTGTTTTAGAAACACATATTTTGGCATGATTATTACTGTTGTATGGCCTAGGGGTATTTTGAGATTTTAGAGTATACCATGATGATTATTCTAATAAAAATGTCTGATGTATATTACTTATTGATGAGCATGAGAATAGGTGTTATTATTTTAGAAACACATGTTTCTACATGATTATTATTATTATTGTATGACCTAGAGGTATTTTGGTAATTTTGAGCGTACTATGATGATTATTCTAACTAGCATGTCAGATATCTATTAATGATTGTTACATATTAGAATATGTGTTTTGATGTTCTAAAAATGCATGTTAGGGTTTTATGTGTAGAATTGTGCATAAGGGTAAAATGGTCATTTGGTGTATATGGTAATTTAACTACATGATAAATAATTTAATTATGATATGTTATCCTTTTTATGACAAGTTGATAAATAAGATGGAATCTGTAATGGAAATGGATGGCAAAGTGGAAACTTTAGCCTCAGGGGCATTTTGATTATTTTTGACCTAAAGTGCCTATGTGTGAATAATTGAGCGTAGGATGGCCTTAATAGATTTCTAATGTTGACAATGGTAATAATCTTGATTATGGTTATTTCAGAATGTTGGAAAATAAATAAGAATTATTAAGTATGAAGAATTAGATCTATGCAATTAATATGTGCTTTCATGGTCAACGTTATAAAATACTAATACTTAAAGGGAAAGACCTTGAGATTGGGAACTGTGGCTTTTTACCAATTGCAACCCTAAAGATATGGTTTAGCCCACTATTGTTTATGCATTTTTTTGGTGTACCATAGTGCCCCATCCAGGCCCTATATCTCACTCTATTTAGCTCTACGGATCTAAGTAGGGTATATGCATACTTATGGATTAGGTGTCCTTGTCAGTAGGTTATTGTGTATCTTTATGTACCAATTCGACTAGGGTACCATTATGTCACTGAGTTGATAATTGGTAGGATATTGTGTTTTCCTTGTGCACCGGTATAATCGAAGTACTTTAGTATCTCTGGGTTGATTTGATCTCCCCTCAAGTAAATAAAAATGGAAACAATCAGTATTTGATTTGAAATGATTATTAGTTTGGCTACCTATAGTTTGGTAGTAGCCTTTGTGTCAAATCACGGTTCGATAGTAACCTTTGTGCCTACATGTGATGATATATGTTGTTATTGGTTTGTGTAGGTGAGCCTACATATGTTATAAGAGTTGTTGGTGTTGATAGTGAAAATTGTGACTATGGTTATGACTGAGGAATGGTGTTGTTTTCTAATTATACTACAAAGAGCATCTCTTAGATGCTCTATTGGTATGTTTTAGTTATTTTTTAAATGAACAAGCATTGGTAGTATATGGACTTGATGTTATGTGGTTATGTGAACGGTTGTCATATTTCAATTAATATACATATAATTAAATGTTCATATATTGTTGTGATGCTTGTTATGTGTTCCATTTTAACACTCCCAAGATTTACAATTGAAAATTTTCATTTATATTGAAAAATCATACACCAAATGGGGGTACTACCATCATGATGAGTATAAGTCTAACCCGTGATTGACCTCATACTAACCACAAGGCTAAAAGATATAGCGAATAATAACATGAGATAATTAAAAACATAAGTAGTTCAACAATAAATACAAAAATCAGAGTGCGCAAAATTCAAGGTTAATACATGAGTGAAATAAAATATAAGATATCATCCCACTATAGGGAAATAAAAACAACAAAAACACAAAAAGGTAAATAGTCTAGAGAACACCCTTTCTAGCCCCGTCCTCGAGACATCAGAATGTCACTCTACCTCGACCAACTAATCATAGACATCAAAATCCTTAAGGCCCTCATCACCTACCTATACAGACTCAATAGGGACCATTTCTCATGGGATTGAGTAGCACCCATAATAGGGGTGATCACTACTCTATGTATTAAGTAAGGTAACCATATAGCTAAGACAGGGCACAACATAGATAACATGCAAATAACAAGTTTTATTAAATTGATTACCACTATCAAGGTTTAAGCCATTAGTACATACTTTATACACCTCTCAAAGTATATCCACATGAGTACAGAGACCCCATCATTATGGCTAGTGGAACTGAAATAACTACTCCAAGGTAGAATCCGCCTGGCCACTATTATGGTTGGTGGAACAATAATCATGAACATCTCCAGGTCAAGAAGCTCCAAGCGATTATTATAACTGGTGGAATGGTAAACATCCTAAGTCTGGTCCTGACCTACGTGGTGTTCCACTATAAGTAATTAGTATATTTTCCATGAATTTTTATCATCCAAGGTGTTTAACTTATTGAGCCCGGAACCCACACTATTATAACAGGTGGAATAGGAATACTACTCCGGGATAAAATACGCTTGGGTACTATTATAGCCGGTGGAATGGTATCTAAAGCAAAACACTCTTGATCACTATTATAGCTGGTGGAATAGCTGTAAACATCCTAAGCCTGGGCTCAAATCAATGATCTTTCACTTTAAGTGATTAGTATTTTATTCATGTTTTTTTCAACAAGTAACCCCCATCTAGTCATAGACACCCTAATGGGCTTTCCCAACTCATCACCACTCTTCCAACCTAGACTTCCTAAATTACTTTGTCCCTTAACATGGGACCTTTACATTCCCTAAGACTCTATGACCCCCCATACACCTTCCACCATACTTGCAACAAATTTACAATCCTTATATATGTAGGTTAAGGCCCACTTCCCCATTTCCCACTAAGGTTTCCCCTTGAAACCCTAATCTAGCCTATGTGGCCCAAGCCTCTCCTCTTGTTACTCAGCCCAAATTCTACCTTGATCCTAACACCATCACCATACTCAACCCTTTCCAACACTCATAGTCCAACTCCTCTACTCCCACATGTGATAATGACACCCTAGTTGGTCACCCCCGAAGACCGTAGTATTTCCTTTTTTTACTCCACACCCTCTTCGCCTACACAACTCTACCCTCCATTTGACTTGACTCATGCCCTACATGTTGCACACCCCTCATCACAACACTAATGTCCCACCAACCTCCTCAAAATTTCCCCACAATACCATTATCCTTAGGGTTTTTCCTTCAAAAAACCCTATTTTATGCTCCCACGCATATTTCCATCAACCCATGAACCAACTCTTTCCCAAGTACACCAATTATCCCAAATACACTTTCCTCCCCATGGTCAACCCTAAAACTAAATTTCCCTTCATAATATTTCCCCCATGCAAAGTACATACACCCTATGCAAGGCTCACACTCCCCATGCAAGATTTTACCCTAACTCGTCCTTTTATTATTTTCTCTACCATATTTCATGAGACACCTAGGACATTCTCCACAAGTCACTTCTTTCAATTCAGCCACTCCACCCTCTTTATTTCCTTCATTCCCCCATTACTACTCAAACCTACCTAATTCATCTAGGTATACATACCATATTATTTCAACCATATATAAGACATGTCCATACATGGCAAGTTAAACCAAATATACAACACTTAAAATCATGCTGACCATATATTAGCTCCTTTTAAGCCAAGCTACACCACACACTTATGTAGTTCATATACTCATATATTTACACATAGAAAACAAATACATCCATACACATAAGATTTATAACATAATCCAAAGCCTTAACCATATCCTTACCTAGTTATACTCCGAACTTGAAGCACAAATCCTATGCCTCCTTATGAGGAAGGGTGTGCTCAAAACGTATAAAGAGAGCGTCACTAGGTCATTTCACCTCCTTCTTACTTCTTTTTCCTTTTTCTTTATTTCCTTAACCAAATAATAATAATAATAATAATAATAATGTTAATAATAATAAATTAAAATAAAATATACAATGTAAGTCAAAGGAGAAGGGCACCACCAGAAGGAATAGTAAGTGAGGGGAAGGAGGCAGTAGTGCATGGTTATGATGGGGGATGGTGTAAAAGAGGGGTCTTGGGGTTGGAAAAAGGGAGGGAAGGTAAGGTTTCCTAGGTGGCAGGTTTCCCTAGGTTAGGGAGTTTATGGTGGTGGTGGTGGCCTCACAGTGGCAGTGAGGTGGTGATAACGACAGCTACGAAGAGGGAGACAAAAGAAAAGAGAAGAAATAAGAGGGGAGAAAAAGGGAAGTGGTGGTGTGGTAAGATAGGGAGGATTTTTTAATCAGGAAGGGAGGCAAGGAGGGTGGTGGTAGCTACAGTGGTGGTGGCCTAGGGAGGCATTGGTAGCGGAGGAAGATGCAAAAGGGCAACTTGAGCTACCCACTTTGCACAGGTGGGGAGAGAAGAGGAATTGGAAGGAAGGGGAAGAGATTGGTTTGTTGGATGCAGGGTGATGTATGAAAAAGGAAGGGAGGATGTGGCGACAGCAGCACGACCCGGTGGCTATGGTAGCGGCAAATATTTGGGTTGTACGAGTAAGGAATGGAGGAGTGGATTGACAGAGAGAAAGAGAGGAAAATAGGGAGTGAGGATGGGTATTTATAGGTTTAGGGGTTAGGGAAGTGGATAAGAGAGGGAAAAAGATGAGGGAGGGGGTTAGTTGCTACCAGCGGCGTATAGGTTGGTGTAAATGCACAGCAAGGGGGATAAGGCAGGTTTCGCAAAGGGTCAAGTGGCAGGTAAGTGGATGAGAGCTTGTAGAAGGGAGGGGCACCATATAGGGTCATGCTTGTTGCACACTCTGTAGGGCCAAATGAGGAAAGGAGGAGGGAGAGAGGGGAAGGGGAGCTACGAAGTAGCCATGCGCAGGCTACGTAGATTAGGGAAGAAGAAGGAGGCAGGGGCAAAAGGGGAAAGAAGAGAAAAAGAGATGGAGAGAAAAGGAAAAGAGGGGGTGTTATGCGCTGGATTGGGCCATTTGAGGGAAGGAATAGAAAAAGAAATTGGGTTGGGGTAGGGAAGAAAGGGGAAAAAAAGAGGAGGGGAGGGGGAGTTGGGCCGCCTCTGGGCCCTACTTAGCTGGCTAAAGGAGGGGGAAAGAAGGAAAAAAAAAGGAAAGGAATAAAATAAGAAAGAAAAGAAAGAAAAATAAGGGAAGAAAAAAGGAAAAAATGAGGTGGTAGGATGTTTTGGAGTTTTTTAGAGTTTTAGGAATAATAAAAATTTACAATAATAATAATAATAATTTTTATTAATTTAGAAATTATTATGATTCATTTATAATTTATCTGAGATTAGTAAATAAATTCAGTCTCCACAAATTATATCTCTACATCATTTTTCATCTTTTATTGCCATAATTACTATTGTTATATTATTAATATTATTTTATTAGAAATGGTAAATATAATTAAATCTTATCTAATAATTTCTATTTCATTCTTAAATCCTCAAATAAGTTTTGGGCTATTATAGGGTTACTCAGTACCATTGTACTAAAGGGTACCTTTCATGGCCCCCTACTTATCTAATGGGTGTAGGTTAGCTTGTAAGATCTATTGAAGGCTATAATTTGGGTTGAGAGTGTAGGTTTATCTAGTATTTTTTTTCGATGTTTATTGACCCAAAAGATTATGTATTTTTTACTATATTTCTGTATTTTCTTTTATTGACATTTTGTAACCATGGATAGTTAGTTCTATTTGATTTAGATCCCTCACTACTCTGATTTATAATTGTGTGATTATTTAAGTGGACCAACATTTTAACCTTGGCACTTGATAACATAACAGCATAGGAAATTAGGATTTTACCAAGTGTGGCGGCAACACCCCACGATTTACTATTTTAGTTTTAGTGATTAACTTTTAAAAATAAAATTTTTCCATTCATAAATTTGGAGGTGTTATAATAAGGCTTACATATCACGTTAATCCGAACATAACCTTATAATTTGTCCATATCAATCAACATAACCCATTAAGGTTTCTTAAAGTGAAAGGCTCATTATTTTCATATCAAGAGACCAAAATCATAACAAGTCTGATTATAGATACTCACTTCATGATTTAAGCCAAGTACATCCATAACCACCAACTATCTCCCATTATTCCTCATATTGTTCCAAGGATAAATTTTAGGTTGTAGTTTTAGGATTTGCATTAACGATTATAATACTGCACTTTCTAAAACCCTGACTTGTTTAAGATCATCTTAGTTTGAAATTAAAATTATTATATTTGATACATTTTTCACATATTTGGAAAGGTTAGAAACCTTAGTGGTTTTATGGGAATTTTTCGTTTTCATTTTATTGTGCTTTCTTATAGTTGTGGTTCCTATGAGAGCCACTTTTAGCCTTCAGCCTCATTTGAGAATATTTTTTAATGTGGGATTTTTATTTTCTCATATTTTCTGATTCTTCAAAGCTCTTCCAAAGTAGCAAACCAAGTTGTTAGTAAAAAAGACATTATTCATCGTATTGATGTGCCTTGAATGCATTTTTAAGTCCCAAAATGATCCCTTTAGATATCTAAATTTTATGAAACTTTGGGCATTAATATGTTTTAGTTGGCTTTTTTAAGCTCTTAATAAATTAAAATTTCTACATAACTTATTCTATAATAATTGGGCCAAAATAGATATTATTGGATGCCTATACATTATCAAATTCAATTTTTTTCTTCTACCCTAAATATTATTAGATTTATACAACTAATTTTTTCAAATTTGATTTTCACCACTCATTTGATATTAGGATGAACCTCAATACCCATTCCTCCTCCTCTTATCTTTGCCACATCCTTGATAGATGAGATTTATCGATTGTTTTCATGTTTAAAAATATCATTTATCTCTCATTAATTCTATTAGATTTAATCTTTTCGTCGAGTTTCCTCTTTTGAATAGATTTTACAGGAAAGGGAAAAAAGTGAAGAAATTCAAGCAGAAATCATTAAAAAGAAGAAATCAAGTAGAGAACACATCAAGAAATGTTGAATCAAGGAGAGCGAAGTTGGAAAGGGAACAAATACATCCAGAGAAGCTAAGCTGAAACTTTCAAAGGAATTGAGTGGAAAGATCAAAAACACGGGGGTCCTGTGTTTCATAAACACGGGTCGTGTTATTTATCCCGAGCATCGATCTTTAAATCCTTGTCAGTAGAGCAGTTGGAAGAAAACATGGGGGTCCCGTGTTTTCAAAACACGGACCGTGTTTCCATTTAAAAACGTGTAACTGTCCGCGCGACTTGTTTCTGATAAAATTTATCTAAGAATAGGGTTCGGGACAGGGAGAGAGAGAGAAAGAAAACAATTGAAATGTATTTTTCTTCCTTTATTCCTCTAGAACATACATGTAATGCACAATTCCAACTTTTTGATCTTCTTAAATTCTATTGATGATTTCACATTCTGCACTTCAATTGATAAGTCTCCTCTATTCCTTTATAAATTTCAGTATCTTTATTTTTGTTAAATCTAAGTAGATTTTCTGTAATTTTATTTGTGTTCACTATATTATCATATAATTGTTGCAATAATAGAATTCGGGAATGTGTTGTTGTTATTAATTTTCAAGATTTATATGTAATTGTATGAATTGTAAATATGCAGACATTTGAGTAATTTGAACAGGGTAGGATGATTTGAGGATGGAATTATATCCTAATTACCATTTCATATTTTAAATGTTTGATTCTAGATGAGGTTTAATTGAATTAATGGATCGAATTGAATGATTCCATATCATAGATTAAGATTCTTGAACTAATTAGATTGATCACCTATTTGGTTTGGAACTTGACCTTTGCTAAGACAATGAAATTAACCTGTATTTGTTAATTAATTTGTCTATAGTAGCAAGAAGATTAATTATTAATCTTATCCATTAATTCGTGCAATTGCATAATCCGAGCTTTTGTGATTATGATTGTAGTTGGCTGCTTCCCGTTCATAATTCTACCATTAATTGAATCTAGTGTTCGTAACCTAGGTTATTAAATGGTTATGAAATAAATTGAGAGCATATTCAATTTATTAAGGTTGAGATGAAGTATGGGAATTTGTTATTCTGAATTTCCTAAGTCAACATTAAATAGTTTAGAATCATTCTTCTTATTTGAATGTTTGGCATTTTAATTCCATCATCAATTCATTCCTCCCCTATTTGTCAATTATTGATTAAGATTTAGTACAATCAAATTTAGTATAAGAATCAATGAAATTGTATAAACGAGGTTATAACATCAATAGCAAAATTAGTGATTAGAACGTCATTCCTTGTGAGTTCGACTCCTTCTTGCCATATACTACGTATTTGGGATTTAGTATTTATTTAAATTTTTTGTATTCACGACAGTGCATCAAATTTTTGGCGCCGTTGCCAGGGAATGGCAATTATAATCTCTAGTTTTGTTTTTGTTGTGGTTTCTTATTTTAGTTTTTGATAAATTCTTCACGTGAACTCATCTAATCTTTGATTGTGTGAAAACTTTAGGCACTCACAACTGAGATCATTTGCAATCGAGAATCAAGGAAAAATTATTCCAGCCATAGATCCAAACTCATCTTCTCCAATTGCAACTAGGACGAGAAGGAAATTGGAACAAGCTAGTCAGATTCCATCACCTTTTGAAGAAAGTTCCACAAATTTGGGAGAAGACCGTATAGAGGATTTGTGTAGTACACCTTGCTACATTAATCCACCGATGGCGGATTGAACTCTCAAGGAGCTAGCTGCTCCTCTCTTCAACCCTAATCTTTTATGCATTAATTATCCTGCTGACAATGATACTTGTGAAATCAAACCTGGATTAATACGAGCCTTACCTATTTTTGCAAGTTTTAGAGACAACAATTCCATGGGTTCAAGCTGTTTCACCGACCCAAATAAATTTCTCAAGGAATTCCATATAGCTTGTTCTGGTATGAAACCAAATGGAGTAAGTGTTAAACAACTTAAACTCAAAGCTTTTCCTTTTGCTTTAGCTGATGCTGCTAAGAAATGGTTATATGATCTACCAGCGGGCTCAGTAAACACTTGGACTGATATACAAAAGGTTTTCCTTGAAAAATATTTTCCTTCATCAAGAGCAACTAATATAAGAAAGGAAATATGTGGTATTAGGCAAGATGGAGGAGAATCTTTACATGAATATTGGGAACATTTCAAGAAATTGTGTGGTAGTTGTCCTAATCATAAAATTAGTGAACAATTATTAATACAATATTTTTACGAAGGTTTATCTCCTATGGATTGCAATATGATAGATGTTGCTAGTGGTGGGGCTTTAGTTGATAAAACACCCATCGAAGCTAAAAGGTTAATTGCTAATATGGCATCTAACTCTCAATATTGTAATAGGGGTAATACTTCTATGTCTCAACAGGTGAAAGAAACCAATATTGCTGAATTAAAAACGCAAGTATCGAATTTGACAGCTCTTGTGGAAAGAGTTGTAGGAGAAAAGGTTCCTGCCAAGGTATATGGAATTTATTCTTTTACTGCCAAGGATGTGAAGCCAAGTAGACAAGTACAACGTAGGTTGAATCCGATAATGATGGAAGTTGTGAAGAAAGAGGTTTTAAAATTGCTAAGTGTAGGAGTCATATACCCAATTTCTGATAGTAGTTGGGTTAGTCCGCTTCAGGTTGTCCCAAAGAAAACAGGAATAACAGTAGTGGAGAATGATAAAGGAGAGATGGTTCCTACTAGATTTCAAAATGGTTGGAGAGTATGTGTTGACTATAGAAAGCTGAACTCCATGACTAGGAAAGATCATTTTCCTTTACCATTTATGGATCAAATGTTAGAATGACTAGCGGGTCATGCTTATTATTGTTTTCTTGACAGTTATTCTAGATATGTGCAGGTTCCCATAGCTCTAGAAGATCAAGAGAAAACCACATTTACATGTCCCTACGGTACGTTTGCGTATCGACGCATGCCATTTGGATTGTGTAATGCTCCAGCTACATTTCAAAGGTGTATGGTAAGTATATTTTCCGAATATCTGGAGAAAATTATCGAGGTATTCATGGATGATTTTAGTATTCATGGAGATACTTTTGAAGAATGCCTAAGTAATTTGACCCTTATCTTGAAAAGATGTCTGGAAACAAATCTTGTGCTAAACTCTGAAAAAATCCATTTTATGGAACAACAAGGAATAGTTTTGGGACATGTTATTTCAGCCAAAGGAATTGAAGTTGATAAGGAAAATATTGTTCTTATTGCTTCATTACCTTATCCATCAATTGTCAAAGATGTGCGTTCATTTTTAGGGCATGCCAGGTTTTACCGCCGATTTATCAAGGATTTTTCTAAAATAGCCCAACCATTATGCAAGCTTCTTCAAAAAGAAATGGAATTTCAATTTGATGACGCATGCCAGAGATCATTTGACTATTTAAAGGAAAAATTGATAAGTGCACCCATTCTTCAACCACCTGATTGGAACTTCCCATTTGAATTGATGTGTGATGCATCTAACTTTGTTGTTGGTGCGTTGTTAGGTCAAAGGATCGGGAAAGAGCCACATGTGATATATTATGCCTCACGAACATTGAATGAAGCTCAACTTAACTACACAACTACTGAAAAGGAGCTTCTTTCCATTGTCTTTACTTTGGATAAATTTTGTTCTTATCTGTTAGGAACTAAAATAATTGTTTATTCTGATCATGCAGCGTTGAAATATTTGCTAGCAAAGAAAGAGGCAAAACCACGACTGATTAGATGGATTATTCTACTCCAAGAATTCAATATACGCATTAAAGATAATAAAGGAACAGAAAATGGAGTAGCGGATCATCTAATTTGGTTAATCAAAGAAGTTGAAGTTGAAGTACCTATCAATGAAGCATTTCCGGACGAGCAACTTCTTGTCATTGGGAATGAGATACCATGGTATGCTGACATGGTAAATTTTCTAGTAGCTAAGGTATTTCCCTCACACTTTACAAAAGCATAGAAAGATAGAATGAAAAGTCAGGCAAAATATTTTGTATGGGATGATCCATACTTGTGGAAACAATGTGCAGATCAAATCATTAGAAGATGTATTCCTGATAGTGAGGTTCTGTCTATTTTACACTTTTGCCACAGTTATGCTTAAGGGGAAACTTTGGTCCCAAACGAACAACTTGTAAATTTTTAGAGAGTGGATTCTTTTGGCCTACATTGTTTAGGAATGCTCATGAATTTTGTAAAACGTGTGGAAACTGTCAAAAGACTGGGGGATTAGGTCCTAGAAATGAAATTCCACAAACTCCTATCATAGCATGCAAAATCTTTGATGTTTGGGGTATAGATTTTATGGGACCCTTTCCATCCTCTTTTGGATTCAAATACATTCTTGTTGCTGTTGATTATGTATCAAAATGGGTGGAGGCTATGGCCACCCGTACTGATGATGCTAAGGTTGTTGCAGAATTTATTCGAACTAACATTTTTGCAAGGTTTGGCGTACCAAGAGCCATCATTAATGACAAAGGTTCACACTTCTGCAACAGAACCGTAGAAGCTCGATTAAAGAAACATCATGTGACACGTCGATTATCTACAGCATATCATCCACAAACCAATGGTCAAGCCGAGGTATCCAACCGGGATATCAAATCAATCTTGGAAAAAATGGTGAAACCAACAAGAAAGGATTGGAGCTTACATCTTAATGATGCTCTCTGGGCTTATCGTACAGCCTTCAAAACTCCAATTGGTATGTCTCCATATCATCTGGTTTACGGTAAGCCTTGTCATCTACCGGTTGAGTTAGAACATAAAGCTTTTTGGGCCGTAAACAAGTGTGACATGGAGTTAACTGAAGTTGGAAGCCATAGGCGGCTCTAACTACAAGAATTGGAAGAAATAAGAAATGATGCTTTTGAAACTGCATTGAGATATAAAGATAGAACTAAGGCAGTTCATGATAAGTTCATTCTTAGAAAGTGTTTTGAAATTGGTCAAAAAGTTTTATTATATCATTCTCAATTGAAGTTGTTTCCAAGGAAATTGAGGTCGAGGTGGATCGGCCCGTTTGTTGTGACTAATGTGTTTTCTCATGGTGCAGTAGAAATTAAGAGTGAGAAAACAGGAAAGATGTGGAAATTCAATGGACACCGCCTCAAACCTTACTACGAAGGACATCAAGTGCACAATTTGGAAGTGGTTGATCTTACCACTCCCAATTATGAGGGCTGAATGAATCGCATTTTGTCACTTGGGAAACACCTAACTGTTGTACATAAGTTTTCCGTATCTCGTACTTTTCTTTTTACATAGTTGGTATAAATTTGTATGTACATAATGTGTATATGCGTGGAAATACATTAGTAGTTTATTTTCATTTTTTACAAAAAAAAAAACACCGGGGGGGTCATATTGTTGAACACGGCCCGTGTTTTTCTCTCTGCAGGAAAACTTCAAAATTCCAGAGAGCTCCAAAATTAACACGGGGGGTCCGTATTTTTGAACACGGCCCGTGTTTTTCCCTCTGCAGAAAATTTCAAAATTCCAGAGAGCTCTAAAAATAACACGGGGGGTCCATATTTTTAAACACAGCCCGTGTTTCTCTGTCTACAAAAAAATTTTAGAATTCCAGAGAGCTTCAAAAATAACACGGGGGTATCGTATTTGTAAACAAGGCCCGTGTTTCCTTCTCTGTCATTTTTTTCCTGAAACGGAATGTTTATCAATTAACACGGGGGTACCGTATTTCTGAAATACGGTCTGTGTTTGTCTACAGCGTCCTTTTTCTCCCCCGTGTTTCCATATCTGAAAAAACACTGACCTTTACTCTCTTCATCTCCATCTCTTCGCAGCGCTCCTCGGACTGTCTACTCTGTTGAAATCCTACATTTTTCTCACTAAAACCTTCAAATCCTAACAATTCCTACTCCATTAACCTTCCATTTTCTGTCTCCACCCATTATTTTCTTTTCTCTGCAGACTTTTGTGTCGTTCCATAACAGAAACAGGCGGCACCCTTCCATCAAACCCTAATTTCAATTCGAGCATTAACCCTTCCATTTTCTGAAAATTACTTTAGGGTTTTCGTGGAATTTGAAATTACAAAATCATGTCTCCGTTTTCTATCATTTTCATAACCTATTTTCGCACAATCAAGGTAAGTGGTTCTTCCCTATCATGCAGCACTACTGAAATCGTATTCCTTGCTTGTGCTTACATATGCTGACACAATGAGATTGGAAATTGGGTGATTTTGTTCCATAGCTTGCACAAGTATAAAACTGGGTGAATGATATGGTTAAAGCATATGTATGCATTCAGTGAAAATTGTGTGTAGTTATCATTGCAGGCTAATCATATTCTTGCAAGAGCAACATTATGTTTGCTGTAATTTCAAGTTTATGACATTGTTTCTTATCATCCAATTTGTAATCTTTATGTCTCTATATACTCCATTACACATATCAACCAAGAATCACAGTCTCATTTTTTTATGTTGACAAATTATGTAGATGGCACCGAAAAAGAAGCAGCGATCCAAAGGAGAATCCTCGAGGTCCCGATCATCGCCCACTCAAGCGAGATAACGACGTAATCGGCCCAATGATTTAGGTATAATTTTTACTGCACCCAAACAACAACAAAGGTACGATTACTTATCTCAAAGGTGTATCACCGGCACTAGATATCTGGATGATGGGTGTTTGCATACATTAGGTATTCATGATCAATTCATGCACATGCTAAGAACTATAGGATTGCATAACTTTCTCTATTGTACAAATCACACCTATAGGCGCTTGGCTTTAGAATTTTTGAGTACTTTTGAACTTTTTGCTGAAGTTGGTGACATCGGTGACACCAAAAATAATCAAGGGTATGTTTCTTTTCACCTCTTTAATGAAGATAGGCAATTAGTCGTGCATGAACTTGCCCACATTTTTATGTTGCCTTCACAAGGGTTCTAATAGACGAGATTTATTGACTATTTTCATGTTTAAAAATATCATTTATCTCCCATTAATTCTATTAGATTTAATCTTTTCGTCGAGTTTTTCTCCTTTGAATAGATTTTACAGGAAAGGAAAAAATTGAAGAAATTCAAGGAGAAATCACTGAAAAGAAGAAATCAAGTAGAGAACACTTCAAGAAATGTTGAATCAAGGAGAGCGAAGTTGGAAAGGGAACAAATACATCCAGAGAAGCTAAGCTAAAACTCTCAAAGGAATTGAGTGGAAAGATCAAAAACACGGGGGGTCCCGTGTTTCATAAACACGGGTCGTGTTATTTATCCAGAGCATCGATCTTTAAATCCTTGTCGGCAAAGCAGTTGGAAGAAAACAAGGGGGTCCCGTGTTTCCAAAACACGGACCGTGTTTCCATTTAAAAACGTGTAAGTGTCCGCGTGACTTGTTTCTGATAAATTTTATCTGAGAACAGGGTTCGGGACAGAGAGAGGAGAGAGATCGAAAACAATTGGAATGTATTTTTCTTCCTTTATTCCTCTAGAACATACATGTAATGCACAATTCCAACTTTTTGATCTACTTGAATTCTATTGATGATTTGACATTCTACACTTCAATTGATAAGTCTCCTCTATTCCTTTATAAGTTTCAGTATCTTTATTTTTGTTAAATCTAAGTAGATTTTCTGTAATTTTATTTGTGTTCACTATATTATCATCTACTTGTTGCAATAATAGAATTCGTGAATGCGTGTTGTTATTGATTTTCAGGATTTATATGTAATTGTATGAGTTGTGAATATGCAGACATTTGAGTAATTTGAACAGGGTAGGATGATTTGAGGATGGAATTATATCCTAATTACCATTTCATATTTTAAATGTTTGATTCTAGATGAGGTTTAATTGAATTAATGGATCGAATTGAATGATTCCATATCATAGATTAAGATTCTTGAACTAATTAGATTGATCACCTATTTGGTTTGGAACTTGATCTTTGCTAAGACAATGAAATTAACCAGTATTTGTTAATTAATTTGTCTATAGTAGCAAGAAGATTAATTATTAATCTTATCCATTAATTCGTGCAATTGCATAATCCGAGTTTTTGTGATCATGATTGTAGTTGGCTGCTTCCCGTTCATAATGCTACCATTAATTGAATCTAGTGTTCGTAACCTAGGTTATTAAATGGTTATTAAATAAATTGAGAGCATATTCAATTTATTAAGGTTGAGATGAAGTATGAGAATTTGTTATTCTAAATTTCCTAAGTCAACATTAAATAGTTTAGAATCATTCTTCTTATTTGAATGTTTGGCATTGTAATTCCATCATCAATTCATTCCTCCCCTATTTGCCAATTAGTAATTAAGATTTAGTACAATTAAATTTAGTATAAGAATCAATGAAATTGTATAAACGGGGTTATAAAATCAATAGCAAAATTAGTGATTAGAATGTCATTCCTTGTGGGTTCGACTCCTTCTTGCCATATACTATGTATTCGGGATTCAGGATTTATTTATTAAATTTGTTGTGCATACGACAGTGCATCAAATTTTTTGCGCCATTGCCGGGGAATGGCAATTATAATCTCTAGTTTTGTTTTTGTTGTGGTATCCTATTTTAGTTTTTGATAAATTCTTCGCGTGAACTCATCTAATCGTTGATTGTGTGAAATCTTCAGGCACTCATAATTGAGATCATTTGCAATCGAGCATCAAGAACAAATTATTCCAGCTATAGATCCAAACTCATCTTCTCCAATCGCAACTAGGACGAGAAGGAAATTGGAACATGCTAGTCAGATTCCATCTCCTTTTGAAGAAAGTTCCACAAATTTGGGAGAAGACCGTATAGAGGATTTGTGTAGTATACCTTGCTACATTAATCCATCGATGGCGGATCGAACTCTCAAGGAGCTAGCTGCTTCTGTCTTCAACCCTAATCTTGTATGCATTAATTATCCTGCTGATAATGATACTTGTGAAATCAAACCTGGATTAATACGAGCTTTACCTGTTTTTGCAGGTTTTAGAGACAACAATTCCATGGGTTCAGGTTGTTTCACCGACCCAAATAAATTTCTCAAGGAATTCCATATAGCTTGTTCTGGTATGAAGCCGAATGGAGTAAGTGTAAACAACTTAAACTCAAAGCTGTTCCTTTTGCTTTAGCTGATGCTACTAAGGAATGGTTATATGATCTACCAGCGGGCTCAGTAAATACTTGGACTGATATGCAAAAGGTTTTCCTTGAAAAATATTTTCCTTCATCAAGAGCAACTAATATAAGAAAGGAAATATGTGGTATTAGGCAAGATGGAGGAGAATCTTTACATGAATATTGGGAACGTTTCAAGAAATTGTGTGGTAGTTGTCCTAATCATCAAATTAGTGAACAATTATTAATACAATATTTTTACGAAGGTTTATCTCCTATGGATCGCAATATGATAGATGCTGCTAGTGGTGGTGCTTTGGTTGATAAAACACCTATCGAGGCTAAAAGATTAATTGCTAATATGGCATCTAACTCTCAATATTGTAATAGGGATAATACTTCTATTTCTCAACAGGTGAAAGAAACTAATATTGCTGAATAAAAAATGCAAGTATCCAATTTGACAGCTCTTGTGCAAAGAGTTGTAGGAGAAAAGCTTCCTGCCAAGGTATGTGGAATTTGTTCTTTTACTGGTCATCCAACTGACATGTGCCCTACTTTGCAGGAAGAACAACAAGTAAACGCCATTGGAGGACAACCATTACCGAAAAGGAATGATCCATTTGCTCCAACATATAATACTGGATGGAAGGATCACCCGAATCTAAGGTATGGAATCACTCAACAAAGTGGTAACTCATATTTCCGACCACAGGTGTATCAAAATCAGCAAGGAGCAAACCCACCTCTCGGGTTTTTCCAAATTCCACCAAATCATCAAAGACCACCGTTTCAACCAATGCCTCCACCGCAAGTTCCACAACAATCGGGAGGTATGCCTTTGGAAGACTTGGTGAAATCTTTGGCTACCAATACATTACAATTCCAACAAGAGACCAGAAATGGTATTAAGAATTTGGAAAATCAAGTGAGTCAACTAGCAGATTCCCTTGGAAAAATGCAAGCACAAGGCTCTTCAAAATTTCCTAGCCAGACTGAAAGAAATCCTAAGGAAAACGCTGGTGCTATCACGACTCGCAGTGGGAAACAAATGTCAAATCCAAGAAAAGTGAGTGAAGAAGATGACCCAAGGAAGGAGCCAGATGAAACAATGGCTGAAGAAGAAATAAAGGAAGATTCACAACAAATGATGAAGAGTAAGTCACATTCTCCTATAAAAATTCCTGCGCCTTTTCCTAGCAGATTGGCCAAAAACAAGATGGTAAATCATGACAAGGAGATATTTGACATATTCAAGAAGGTAGAAGTTAATCTTCCTCTCATTGATGCGATCAAACAAGATTCCTTAAGAATTTGTGTACTAACAAAAGAAAACTTAATGAGAATGAGAAGGTAAGTGTGGGAGAAAATGTATCAGCAATATTGCAAAGAAAGCTTCCACCAAAGTGCAAAGATCCAGGTATTTTCACTATACCTTGCAAAATTGGAAACACGAGATATGAAAAATGCATGCTTGACTTAGGTGCTTCAATAAATGTCATGCCTTTATCTATCTTTAACACCCTAAGTCTAGGTCCCTTAAAGGAAACCCGTGTTGTTATCCAATTGGCTGATAGATCTAACACATATCCTGAAGGGGTTATTGAGGATGTCTTAGTTCAAGTAAATGAGTTGGTTTTTCCTGCAGACTTTTATGTGTTAGATATGCAAGATAATGGTTTAGCTAACCCTTCTCCTATATTGTTGGGGAGACCATTCCTAAAAACCTCAAAAACAAAAATTGATGTCCACGATGGAGTGCTAACCATGGAATTTGATGGTGAAGTTATTAAGTTTAACATATATGATTCCATGCGATATCCTGCAGATGGTGAGGAGGTATCTATGATTGATGTCATTGAGAATTTAACTGAAATGGTGTACCAACTATCGTCAGCTGATCCTTTGGAAGTAACTTTGACACAAGGTATAGAAACTAAAAGATTGGAAGAATTGAACAGATTGTATGACGTTGAAGAAGAAATCAAGGAGGTAGTGGCTGCTTTGGGAACATGTCCTAGTAGAATTGGAAAATTAGTGGATTTGTCTTTGACAGTGGATAGACCTATACCTTCCATAGATCAACCACCTGAAGTGGAGTTGAAACCTTTACCTGACCATCTCAAATATGCATTCTTAGGAGATAAGAATACCCTTCCGGTTATCATATCTAGTGAACTAACATCTCAACAAGAAGAAAAACTGGTAAATGTGTTGAAGAAATACAAATCAGCTTTGGGATGGACAGTTGCTGATATTAAGGGTATTAGTCCTTCAGTTTGTATGCATCGGATTTTAATGGAAGAGGATGTGAAGCCAAGTAGACAAGTACAACGTAGGTTGAATCCGATAATGATGGAAGTTGTGAAGAAAGAGGTTTTAAAATTGCTAAGTGTAGGAGTCATATACCCAATTTCTGATAGTAGTTGGGTAAGTCCGCTTCAGGTTGTCCCAAAGAAAACAGACATAACAGTAGTGGAGAATGATAAAGGAGAGATGGTTCCTACTAGAGTTCAAAATGGTTGGAGGGTATGTGTTGACTATAGAAAGCTGAACTCCATGACTAGGAAAGATCATTTTCCTTTACCATTTATGGATCAAATGTTAGAATGACTAGCGGGTCATGCTTATTATTGTTTTCTTGATGGTTATTCTGGATATGTGTAGGTTCCCATAGCTCCAGAAGATCAATAGAAAACCACATTTACATGTCCCTACGGTACGTTTGCGTATCGACGCATGCCATTTGGACTATGTAATGCTCCAGCTACATTTCAAAGGTGTATGGTAAGCATATTTTCCAAATATCTGGAGAAAATTATCGAGGTATTCATGGATGATTTTAGTATTCATGGAGATACTTTTGAAGAATGCCTAGGTAATTTGACCTATATCTTGAAAAGATGTCTGGAAACAAATCTTGTGCTAAACTCTGAAAAAATGCCATTTTATGGTCCAACAAGGAATAGTTTTGGGACATGTTATTTCAGCCAAAGGAATTGAAGTAGATAAAGCAAAAATTGATCTTATTGCTTCATTACCTTATCCATCAACTGTCAAAGATGTGCGTTCATTTTTAGGGCATGCCGGGTTCTACCGCAGATTTATCAAGGATTTTTCTAAAATATCCCAACCATTATGAAAGCTTCTTCAAAAAGAAATGGAATTTCAATTTGATGATGCATGCCAGAGATCATTTGACCATTTAAAGGAAAAATTGATAAGTGCACCTATACTTCAACCACCAGATTGGAACTTCCCATTTGAATTGATGTGTGATGCATCTAACTTTGTTGTTGGTCTAGTGTTAGGTCAAAGGATTGGGAAAGATCCACATGTGATATATTATGCCTCACGAACATTGAATGAAGCTCAACTTAACTACACAACTACCGAAAAGGAGCTTCTTGCTATTGTCTTTGCTTTGGATAAATTTTGTTCTTATCTGCTAGGAACTGAAATAATTGTTTATTCAGATCATGCAGCGTTGAAGTATTTGTTAGCAAAGAAAGAGGCAAAACCACGACTGATTAGATGAATTCTTCTACTCCAAGAATTCAATATACGCATTAAAGATAAGAAAGGAACAGAAAACGGAGTAGCAGATCATCTAAGTCGGTTAAACAAAGAAGTTGAAGTTGAAGTACCTATCAATGAAGCATTTCCGGACGAGCAACTTCATGTCATTGGGAATGAGATACCATGGTATGCTGACATGGTAAATTATCTGGTAGCTAAGGTATTTCCATCACACTTTACAAAAGCACAGAAAGATAGAATTAAAAGTTAGGCAAAATATTTTGTATGGGATGATCCATACTTGTGGAAACAATGTACCGATCAAATCATTAGAAGATGTATTCCTGATAGTGAGGTTCTGTCTATTTTACACTTTTGTCAAAGTCATGCTTGTGGGGGACACTTTGGTCCCAAACGAACAGCTTATAAAATTTTAGAGAGTGGCTTCCTTTGGCCTACATTGTTTAGGGATGCTCATGAATTTTGTAAAACGTGTGAAAACTATCAAAAGACTGGGGGATTAGGTCCTAGAAATGAAATTCCACAAACTCCTATCATAGCATGCAAAATCTTTGATGTTTGGGGTATGGATTTTATGGGACCCTTTCCATCTTCTTTTGGATTCAAATACATTCTTGTTGTGGTTGATTATGTATCAAAATGGGTGGTGGCTAAGGCCACCTGTACTGATGATGCTAAGGTTGTTGCAGAATTTCTTCAAACTAACATTTTTGTAAGGTTTGGCGTACCAAGAGCCATCATTAACGACAAAGGTTCACACTTCTATAACAGAACCGTAGAAGCTCTATTAAAGAAATATCATGTGACGCATCGAATATCTACAGCATATCATCCACAAACCAATGGTCAGGCCGAGGTATCCAACCGGGAAATCAAATCAATCTTGGAAAAAATGGTGAAACCAAAAAGAAAGGATTGGAGCTTACATCTTAATGATGCTCTCTAGGCTTATCGTACAGCCTTCAAAACTCCAATTGGTATGTCTCCATATCGTCTGGTTTACAGTAAGCCTTGTCATCTACCGGTTGAGTTAGAACATAAATCTTTTTGGGCCTTAAACAAGTGTAACATGGAGTTAACTGAAGTTGGAAGAAATAGGCGACTCCAACTACAGGAATTGTAAGAAATAAGAAATGATGCTTTTGAAACTGCATTGAGATATAAAGATAGAACTAAGGCAGTTCATGATAAGTTCATTCTTAGAAAGAGTTTTGAAATTGGTTAAAAAGTTTTATTATATCATTCTCGATTGAAGTTGTTTCCAGGAAAATTGAAGTCGAGCTGGATCGGCCCGTTTGTTGTGACTAATGTGTTTTCTCTTGGTGTAGTAGAAATTAAGAGTGAGAAAACAGGAAAGATGTGGAAGGTAAATGGACACCGCCTCAAACCTTACTACAAAGGACATCAAGTGCACAATTTGGAAGTGGTTGATCTTACCACTCCCAATTATGAGGGTTGAATGACTCGCATTTTGTCACTTAGGAAACACCCAAGTGTTGTACATAAGTTTTCCATATCTCATACTTTTCTTTTTACATAGTTGGTATAAATTTGTATGTACATAATGTGTATATGTGTGGAAATACATTAGTAGTTCATTTTAATTAAAAAAAAAACAAACACGGGGGGTCCGTATTTGTGAACACGGCCCGTGTTTTTCTCTCTGCAGAAAATTTCAAAATTCCAGAGAGCTCCAAAATTAACACAGGGGGTCTGTATTTGTAAACACGACCCGTGTTTTTCTGTCTGCACAAAAATTTTAGAATTCCGGAGAGCTTCAAAAATAACATGGGGGTACCGTATTTGTAAACACAGCCTGTGTTACCTTCTCTGTCAGAAACAGAATGTTTATCAACTAACACGGGAGTACCGTATTTCTAAAATACGGTCTGTGTTTCTCTCTGCGACCTTTTTCTCCTCCGTGTTTTTAGATCTGAAAAAAAAACACGGCCCTTTGTTCTCTTAAACTCCATATCTTCACAGTGCTCCCCTGCCTTCTTCTCCTTCGAAATCCTTTATTTTTCTCGCTAAACCTTCAAATCTTAACAAATCCTACTCCATTAACCTTTTATTTTCTTTCTCCCCCTTAATTTTCTTTTATCTACAGATTTTTGTGTCATTCCATTACAGAAACCTATGGCACCCTTCTTCTCAAACCCTAATTTGAATTCGAGCATTAACCATTCCATTTTCTGGAAATTACATTAGGATTTTCGTGGCATCTATCATTCCAATATTCTTCCCCTGATTTCTGCATTTTATAACCTGTTTTCACACAATCAAGGTAAGTGTTTCTTCCCATCATGCAGAAATTTTGATGCGGCTTCCTTGCTTTTATTTACATATGCTGATACAATGAGATTGGACATTGGGTGATTTTGTTCCATGAGTTGCACACTTATTAATTGGGATGAATGATATGATTAGGGCATATGTATGCATTCAGTGAATATTGTTATAGTTATCATTGCAGCCTAATCATATTCTTCAAGAGCAACATTATGTTTGGTGCAATTTCAAGTTTAAGACATTGTTTCTTATCATCCAATTGATAATCTTTGTGTAGATGGCAGCGAAAAAGAAGCAGCGATATGAAGGTGAATCCTCAAGGTCCCGATCATCACCAACTCAAGCGAGACAACGACGTAATCGGCCCAACGATTTAGGTATAATTTTTACCACACCCGAACAACAACAAAGGTACGATTACTTGTCTCAAAGGCATATCACTGGCACTCGATATCTGGATGATGGTTGTTTACATACATTAGGTATTCATGATCAAGTCATGCACATGCTTGAAACTATAGGCTTGCAAAACTTTTTCTATTGTACGAATCATATCTATAGGCGCTTGACTTTAGAATTTTTGAGTACTTTTGAACTTTATGCTGAAGTTGGTGGCATTGGTGACACTAAAAATAATCAAGGGTATGTTTCTTTTTGCCTTTTTAATGAAGATAGGCAATTAGCAGTGCATGAACTTGCCCACATTTTTATGTTGCCTTCATAGGGGTTCCGATTCATTTTACCCTGGTTCCATGCCAACAGTTTTTTCGCTAAAATAGGTGATATAGCGAATATGCCTACTCCCGATACCTTCCGCATTTCTGAAGCCAAATCCTCTAGGATTTTTAACCTAGTCTTCCGATACGTTCAAAGGCTTTTGGCTACTACCATTTTTGGGAGGGGAGATAGTACCGGGGTGGTTCGTTCAATTGAACTTTTCTTTCTCTATTCTATGCTTGAACACTACTCTGTTGATACTGCCTATTTTATTGCAAAATAATTTCAAATGGTCGGTAATTCCAAACAGGGGGACATTGTTATCGATGGTTTAATTACCATCATCTGTGTAAGTTTGGACATACCCCTTCCTAAGGATGTGCCCATTGAGGCCATGAGCACCCGCATTGATATCGAACATTGCCGCCTTACGCATCTTATTGAGCGTAGGGGTAATGTGTGGTACCTTTCTTACCAGGGACGTGTTTTCTTTCCTCTACCTAACCCTACCAAAACCGATCCTTTAAACCCATTGAATTGGCAGCCTAGTGAGGATGATGATAACCCTGCCCCGTTAGCCATCGAACATCCTATACCGCCTCGTAGTGACCATGCACCACCACCACCACCACCCCGTTCCCAAGCCAGCTCTTCCACCTCCTCCACTTTCGTTCCAGAATGGCATCTCCAATTTAAAAATCAAGTGTATTCCCAATTGGATTCCATTCACCATAACCAAAATCAGATGATGGAGATGATGAAGAATCTCTATAATTTCCATCTCGGGAGCCGAGACCCACCTCCACCTCCCTCTTGAAACCTATTCTTCATCTTTCTCTTGCATTTGTTCATTAGGGACAATGAACACAATAAGTAAGGGGGGTGCACTAGCATTTGTAGGCTTGTGATGCTTGTAATTATTTGTAAGTAGAAATAGTTCATAAATATTAGATATTTATGTTAAGTGGTAGTTAGTTAATTTATTTCCTATCTACTTTACGTACTAGTTTTTCAGCTGCATATATATATTTAAAAAAAAATAGGAAATATTAGATTTGAGTAATCCATTTACGAAGTAAAACAAAGTATGGGAATGAATTATTTTTGAAAAGGATAATTTTATACTTATTGTATGTTTTGATCAACATCTTTTGAAACCTTAAAAATAGAAATTGAGAATGTAATAACAGTGAAGGAAAGAAAGTTAGAATGATTAGAGATCAAATCATGCATTGACTAGGAATGGGATGAAATGAAATTGAAAAATTAGTAGATACACCTTGGTGAGTGCTTGGACCTAGTCATTGGATATATTATTTATCCAAAACGTATTCTACTTGTGTGTACATTCTCCAATGATATGTGAAACTAGAATTTGCCATTAGTTCTCTTCAAGACTGCATAGAACTTTAGGACATTTGAAAAGGATAAAGGCACTCTTCTTTCTTTGTTAGCTACAAGACCAAATAGCCACCTTGAAAATTGTTATCCATTGTATAAACCCTTTGAGCCTAAAGACCTATTCTATTGTTATAACCTTTCTTAACAACGAATCTCCATATGCATTCTTCCTCCTTACTCTACGACTAGTGGAGCAATATATTTTCAAGGAGAACTTCTATTTTGTTAATAAGGTGAAATCTAAGTATGGGGGTGTGGATATCATAAAAAAATGGAGGAAGTGGCTAAGCATTTTTCTTCTAAAAAATAAAATAAAAGAAAAAGAAGAAGAAGAAGAAGAAGAAGAAGAAGAAGAAGAAGAAGAAGAAGAAGAAGAAGAAGAAGAAGAAGAAGAAGAAGAAGAAGAAGAAGAAGAAGAAGTGAATAAAATTTCTTGTCTTTTGATGTTATTTGGACGAATGGAAGGGTGTGAAGATATAAAATAAAATAAAATAAAAAGTTAAATAAAAAGGGGGGAGGTGAAGTAAAGGAAAATAGGAGGAATTGTTATTTAATTAAAAAAAATTCTTCTCTAGTTGGTAGAGTCTAGCTACAATCCCAAACTTCCATCCCACCTTAGAACCCTAGCCCCATGACAACCAAATTTGAAGACCTTTTGATTCTTATATACTTTAGTTCTTTTTAGCAGTGGTGAATTGAGAATAATGGCAAACATATGGGCGATCATTATCATTTGGAGAAGATTTGAGAGTAAACACACCATACCCTATACACATAACAGTGAGTGTTTCCACATTCCGAAAGTAAGAATCTACCAATTTGAATTTCATTAGTATTAATCTAATTTGCATGATGAGATACTAGTTATTATAATTTTCGTTCCTTAACCGTTTGAGCATTTGATAAGACTGTTTTTAAGGTGATTTAGGGTGTGATCCAAAAATATTTTTATCATTGATATTTCATGATTTACAAGTATTTTTTTCACTCCCAGTACAAGTTGAGCTTCGTACATGAATAATTCCAATCTAATAAATCTTGTGTTCCGTAACCTGATTCTCTTGTGTTTCTTGATGTATTTATATGAGTGTTATTATATTGCTCGAGGGCAAGCAATAATTCAAGCATGGGGGTATTTGATAGACGAGATTTATTGATTATTTTCATGTTTAAAAACATCATTTATCTCTCATTAATTCTATTAGATTTAATCTTTTCGTCGAGTTTTTCTCCCTTGAATAGATTTTACAGGAAAGGAAAAAATTGAAGAAATTCAAGGAGAAATCATTGAAAAGAAGAAATCAAGTAGAGAACACTTCAAGAAATGTTGAATCAAGGAGAGAGAAGTTGGAAAGGGAACAAATACATCCAGAGAAGCTAAGTTGAAACTCTCAAAGGAATTGAGTGGAAAGATCAAAAACACGAGGGTCCCGTGTTTCATGAACACGGGCCGTGTTATTTATCCAGAGCATCGATCTTTAAATCCTTGTCGGCAAAGCAGTTGGAAGAAAACAAGGGGGTCCCGTGTTTCCAAAACACGGACCGTGTTTCCATTTAAAAACGTGTAACTGTCCGCGCGACTTGTTTCTGATAAATTTTATCTGAGAACAGGGTTCGGGACAGAGAGAGGAGAGAGATCGAAAACAATTGGAATGTATTTTTCTTCCTTTATTCCTCTAGAACATACATGTAATGCACAATTCCAACTTTTTGATCTTCTTGAATTCTATTGATGATTTGGCATTCTGCACTTCAATTGATAAGTCTCCTCTATTCCTTTATAAGTTTCAGTATCTTTATTTTTGTTAAATCTAAGTAGATTTTCTGTAATTTTATTTGTGTTCACTATATTATCATCTACTTGTTGCAATAATAGAATTCGTGAATGCGTGTTGTTATTGATTTTCAGGATTTATATGTAATTGTATGAGTTGTGAATATGCAGACATTTGAGTAATTTGAACAGGGTAGGATGATTTGAGGATGGAATTATATCCTAATTACCATTTCATATTTTAAATGTTTGATTCTAGATGAGGTTTAATTGAATTAATGGATCGAATTGAATGATTCCATATCATAGATTAAGATTCTTGAACTAATTAGATTGATCACCTATTTGGTTTGGAACTTGATCTTTGCTAAGACAATGAAATTAACCCGTATTAAGTTATATAGTAATTAATTTGTCTATAGTAGCAAGAAGATTAATTATTAATCTTATCCATTAATTCGTGCAATTGCATAATCCGAGCTTTTGTAATTATGATTGTAGTTGGCTGCTTCCCGTTCATAATGCTACCATTAATTGAATCTAGTGTTCGTAACCTAGGTTATTAAATGGTTATTAAATAAATTGAGAGCATATTCAATTTATTAAGGTTGAGATGAAGTATGAGAATTTGTTATTCTAAATTTCCTAAGTCAACATTAAATAGTTTAGAATCATTCTTCTTATTTGAATGTTTGGCATTGTAATTCCATCATCAATTCATTCCTCCCCTATTTGCCAATTAGTAATTAAGATTTAGTACAATTAAATTTAGTATAAGAATCAATGAAATTGTATAAACGGGGTTATAAAATCAATTGCAAAATTAGTAATTAGAACGTCATTCCTTGTGGGTTCGACTCCTTCTTGCCATATACTACGTATTTGGGATTCAGGATTTATTTATTAAATTTGTTGTGCATACAACAGTGCATCAAATTTTTCCTTTACTTCTAGTTATTCAAGACCATTATAAGGTCAATAGATCAAATTAAGTAAAAGTCAATACAAAGGTTAAACTAAAAATCTACTAAGGTTAACCTAGCCCAATTATTCATTTTTAGAAGTGTTTTTTTATGAAATAACCAAAATACCCTCCAAAACCCTAGTTACCACTTTTTATCTAATTTATTACGATATTTATGTTCTTGATGATATCTATCATGAAAAGGATAAAATATAGTAATTTATAATAATGTATCATACAAGAAATTTTCACATTATGACAAAAGACAACATTAGCCCTAAGCATAGACATGGCATAATACACATAAAACCTTATCATGCATTCCAAAATATTATAAAATTCACACCGATTCCACATGATAGTTTCATATAGGAATCATGGTACATAAAAAAATTATTTCTACCCTTAGAACATGCGCTACATAATCATCACAATTTAATCATATTTATGCTCTAAAACCAACATGTATAAGGAATAGTTTAAACTAATTAGTAGGTCCAACATAAGGCAAGGTAGAAGTTCTAATTAAACACTAACCCTAGATATGCATGTTATTTGTAGTTATAATTTATATATCAGCATAGGCAATTAGGCATATATACTCATTTGTAAAATACTATCAAGGCATATATAGATTGTTAATTTTTAACATGGCAACCTATATTATTTCATACATCACAAAATTCACACAGAAATGTAATATTATATTCTTTTTTTTCTAGCAAAAATAAAAAAATTAACATGATTTTTATTCTACAAAATTTATCTATCATATGGACACCCAAATTTCTACTACCTGCGGATTAGTTAGATTTACTTCAAAGCTATGTAAATTATAATACAAAAATGCATCTACCAAGGCGACCTTAAGCAACATTGAGACTACATAAAGCCCACAGCAAAGCCCACAATATATATATATATATATATATATATTAGTATATATGCCAAGATAAAATAATTAGGTAAAAATTAATAGGATCTAATTATAAAATAAATCTTGAAATTTTAATCCAAGGATGTGGGTACATGGCACAAACATGCACCACACATGTAGGGAGAAGAAAAACGAATGCACGGTTTGGCTGCTGGAACAAGGATGCACGAAGAAGGCTGGGTCGAGTTGTTTGGCAGGGAAAAAGGAAACGACAAAGAGCAAAGGAAGAAAACAAATCGTGATGACTGGAGGAGCTCGGTCGAGGTGAAAACCAAGGAGGAAAAAAAGAAACGATAGAGGGGTAGAGAAAACAAGGGAACGACGGTGGTGGTGGTAGGAGTAGAGGGGGAGCTCGACGAGGAGGTTGGCAGTGGGGCTGGAGTTCAAGTAGGGAGGCTTGAAAGAGAATATCAGTGGTGGTGATGGTGGTTCTCGACAGTGGGATGCACAAGCGAATGAAGCAGGGGCAATGCGAAGATGTTTGTTGCTTGACGGAGGGCTTGACTGGCTGAGTAGTAGAGAAGGGAGCCAGGCAGGGTCGAGGCACCACAAAATAGAGGAAGGGGAGTAGGAGGATGGTCGAGATGGCCAACAAAAGAAGCGGGAAAAGGAGAAGGTATGGGTTGAGTCTAAAAGAAAAGAAAAAAAAACAGAGGGAGGTGGTGGTTGTTTGGTGTGAATGGAGTAGGGGGTCGCGATGAGGAAGAAGATAAAGAACAGAAAAAAGAAGCTAAACGGACACAGAGCGGGAAGGAAACAAAGGAAAAGAGAGGAAGGAGAGGTGGTTGGGCAAGCTAAGAGAGAAGAAGGAAGGAGCAAAATAAAAGGAAGAAGGGAGGGAAGGGTACGATCGGTTAGAGAAGAAAACCGGTAGCTGGGGGTTCTAGTTGGGTTAGAAGCGTGCGATCAAGAAGGATAGAAGGGAAAAGGGAAGAAAGAAAAATAAAACAAGTTGGCGAGCTGGGTTGCGTGCAACGAGGCTGATGCAGGGAGAAAGAACCAAGTAGTAGGGCTAGTGGTGATGGAATAGGACGGTACAGGGTCAAAGGCAGGGACATGTTTGGTTGAGGATGTCAGGGTTGGCAGGGCATGCCTTAGGTTATGTTTGGCAGCGGCGAGGTCAATGCATGGGAAAGTAAGGAGATGGATCGACTATCGAGCATGAGGTAGTGTTTGGTTGGGGTTCTGGTTGGGTTTAGACTAAGGCGGGCTTCGGATTTAGTTACGTCTAAGTTGGGTTTGGACATAAAATAGTGATAAAAGATTTAGGTTAAAATTAATTAAATAAATAATTAGTTAACAAGTAAATAAATAATATTAATTTGTTTTAAGAGATTATTAAATATTAAGAAGAAAAATTCTATCCAATTAAAATGTTGTTATTATCATCATTATCATTATGATTATTATTACTATTACTGTTATTATCATCATCTCTATTATTACTACTACTACTACTACTACTACTACTACTACTACTACTGTGACTATTATTATTATTATCATTATCATCATCATCATCATTAATAATAATAATAATTTTATTATTGTAGTAGTATTCTTTATTAATAATTTTATTATGGTAGTAGTATTCTTATTGCTACTACGTCTGCTATCTTCCTCTGGATATTAATATACTAGTTTAGATTATTAACATAAATTCAATAAATATGTAATATACATGATAGCACGACATCCAACTCTAAAATAATTTTATAATTCATTATACATTAATAATTAAATTTTAAATCTGGACATCTAAATTAGGATTTATATGAACGGAGTATTCCAGAAAGGCAAGATTAACTTGCATTAGACCCTAGCAAAATACACAAGAAAGAAAGGGAATAACTTTCTTTCAACGGGAAATTCTAGAGATTTTCTTGAGTACCTTAAGAAGAACATTTAAAACTCGGAAAACTTTTTAAAACTTAAAGAATTTGATCATGGATAAGTAAATAAATAAAAAGGTCAAAAGAACATAATAACTCATCACCTTTCTCCCCAAAATCAAAAATCTAAAAGAAAACCCAAAGCGTCAACCTTTCCTAAAATCTAACCCTTTTTTGTTTGGATGCAAAACAAAAGAGTGTTAGAGAGGGATTATAAGAGGGAAGAGAGAACATAAAAGGAAATAAGAGGTAGAGATATTAGTAGAGGGGAAATGTGTAGGAGAGCAAACTTTTAGCACTTAAAGGAGAAAGGAAAAGGGTGTAAACAGAGAAATGAGCTAGGATTTTAAGAAACCAGTTTAGAGGTTCCAATGGTCATGAATTTACTCTCTCCCACGCTCTAGGAGGTTTGGAATTTAAAAGAAAAGGGAGACATTCAAAGTTGAATTGAGTTGTCCTAAAATGTTGGGTACAAGGTCTTTCTTCCAACCCAAGGCTAGGTTCAAACATCAAGCAAAGAGAGACAAAGGCACAAGGTATTGGGAAAAGGATCAAACCAAAAATGAGAGAGAATTACTTTGTAAATGGATTGCACCATGAGAGACTGATGAGAGATAAAAAGAAGAAGATAAGAAGGTGAGGTTATCCAACACCATTTTGTGAGTCTAAACCTCAAATTGAATTTTGATTCGGTAAAATTATGTTTAGAGACTCAAAAACTTATAAAAATACTTTATAAATTGATCATAGAATAAAATTACAATCCCCAAATTATTTGGTAAATATTTATTTTTTTTAATTGAGACAGTACCTATTCATTTCAACAATTGTTCATTTATTAGGATCCATTAGTGGACTAATAATTCACCAACTGGAACATCAAGAGAACATGGTACACATCTACTAACCATGAAGACCAATCGGCCAATGAGCTAAAAATTTCATTTCCATCCTTTTTCAAAACATTTCCCAAATCCTTTACAATGCAATTCCAAAATACACTTCCATAACAAGATCAAACAATCTCAAACATTCTTATGCACATGAATTTTCACAAAATATAGGCCTAATTTATAGGATATTATAGATTTATCATCCTAATTGACCTTTAAGGGGTTGAACTCATAAGTTTTAAATGAATATTTCTTGGGAGGAAACCCAAATAGTGTTTATGATGCTTTTCTTATTTTTACTTTATTTTATTTTTCAAAAAAGGGGGTTTGTTGTGTGTTTTGATTACAATGAGTAGTTTAATCATGAATTACTATTGGTTTGTAATAGTCTTGAAGGAAGGAGGTGGCAGAGGTCATGAAAGAAGACATATGGACTTAGGAAAATTTATGTGAAGTTCTAGTAAAAGCACACCAACCTATGCTTATGTACATAGTTTTGCTTTTATTTAGCACAATTATGAGAGAAGAACACATTTTAGATATGATTTTTTCCACACTTATATAAATCCTCATCTATACTCTATCAAATCATTATAAAATTCAACTAAAGAGCCAAATATCTAATTTATTAGTTTTCCATAATTGAATGTATGTAATAAAGAACCCTAAATTTTCATATCCTTTATCATATTCAATCCTAAAATTATGTCAATCTATTCAAAACTTGTATGCTTAATTAAGTATTATCGATTGTTTGTTTGTCCTTATTGCTTGATGTCCTTAATGGTTATAGGCACAATATTCTTTAATTTTTTTTATTCAAAATCATTGGATGCAGGGCCTCAAAGCATCAAAATACCTCTGCTTCATCATCTTGATGAGTATGAGGTACCCTTGTTCTCCCACCCTATAAGGTGAATGAACATAAAATTCTAGTTGCTAACGAATCTCAATGATCTAACTATGATAGGTTGTAATAGCATGGAATGCCAAATAGACACTATTTTGATAGGGAGTATGTTGTGTCTTGGTTTATTGAGTGACATAGATTACTTGTTTGATAGGATTGGAAAAACTAAATTCATTAAATTAGGGGATCCTACCTATGCATGTGTCACCTATGAATTCTTAAGCCCGTTTGAATTATCTCTTGATGAGGAATGAGTAAAATTATACCTTTTTAATCAAGGTTTCTCAAAAGAATTGGGACAAATGAATGAATACTTTCATTTATCACATGGTGGAGATAAAAAGTAAACCCTTTCATGTTTTTTTTTATCCCAATTCTAGGGGAGCATAAATGGAGAGACTAGTTATAAAGCTTCATCAATTGAAACCTACTACATTTGTAATCCTAGCTTTAAATACAATCTTTGGTAGAGTTGAGAGCGAGGGTGCAACTACTAGAAGAGAAATATTTCTCCTTTGGGTTATGGTTCATAAGGTTCCAATCAATACAGGTGTTTTCTTGTTAAGTCATATGTCCAGAGTTACTAATGCCAAAGTAGTGAAAATAGTGAATGGTGGATATATCACCTCACTTGCTATCAGTTTGGGTTTTTATACTTTTATCAATGAGTTGAAACCATTAGAGAGTTGTCTTAAGCTTCATATTACTTCTTTTATCCTTATGAAATTGGTTGTTCCAAAAGATTTTGGATGTGTTATTTACCTTAAAGGCATCAACTCTTCTCTCTTTTTTGTCCTGATCTCACCACTATTAAAAACACCAAAAATAAACTACTATTAAATTAGCAATTTTGAAGGCTCACATTATGATAAGGATGTGTCCGGTACTTATTCTAGTGAGGACGAGGGTGTATCTCCTTTCCAACTTGCTATAAGTGGTTCTTTTGGCATGCCTAATTCTAACGCATCTAATTTTGAATAAGATTTTCTATAGATATTTGTTCTATCCATCACTCTACCAATCACATCAATCACAAATTGCAAAGTGTTCAAGGTTAACAATGCATCCAACAAGAAATACTACATTCAATTCAAGATATGATCCAATGCCTTTATGACTCGCAGCTCAGACAACAAACTTCTCTGCCATCCTCACTTGCTCAACATTGAGTAGGTTAGTCCTTTCTATCATCTTATATATTTTTTCCTTTTTTTCATTTTGGTTAATGCAAAATCTAAGCATTATGGAGGGTACTTAATCTACTTAGCATTGTGCTCATATTTTAGCATAGTTGATTCCCATCTATTTTTTGTACAGTTAGTTAGCTAATTTTTCATGCACTCTTAGAAATTTAATGATACGAATGAGTTAAAATGATTATATCTTTTATCTTTCCTTGGAAAACGTGCATATTATTGTTTGCTTGCCTCTAAGTTGATCTTTCTATTTTTCAAAGTTATGATTTTTTATGGGAATTTCTAATCACATACCCTAGCTTATTAGTATTTAATTTCGATAGTAGCTTTTACCTTAATCCATTTAGTTAATGTCTAGACTCCCATGGTGACTACTTGATCTTTGGCTACTAGTGAATTATTTGACCTTGTAAAAGTATGAAGAAAAAAAGAGAGAGAAAATTTTAAAATCATGTATAGGAAAAAAGAAGAATATATATATATAGAAACAGTATCACGTGCGTACCTTTTATACTGTGCAAATGTAGGAACAAATGTCAGCCATTGGATTAAAAACTTATGGACCGTTGGATGTCCATTATTTACAGCTTTCCCTGCGTCGTTGCCCTGTCATTTCTGCCTTCCTCCCTCCCGAGCCCGATCTTCTTCATCCGCTGTCCTGTGTTTGTTGCTCGGGCAATACAGCCTCGTCGTCTTCAATTTTTTCCATTTCGCAACCTCCATATCTGTCTCTAGCCCGTTCTTTCTTATGCGCCATTTGGCTCTGTAATTTCTTCTCGTTATCTTCGGCAGAGCCGTCTTCCTCCCGAGCTTCTTCCTCCGATGTCGTCTGTTTGCTGCTCGATCAATAGTTGCTCGTCGTCTTCCATTTTTTCCATTTCGCATCCTCAATTTCTGTTTTCAGTAGGTAAATATTTGTATTGTTGTACCGATCTTCAATTATTTCCAGTTCGCAACCATTGTTCCTCCTTCGTTTTTGACATTGCATCTCCATTTTTTTTTTCGTCGTCTTCGCCGGTGTCTTCTCATCCAGCTCATTTCTTCAACATACCAAAGCTCACATCATCGATTTTATTTATTCTCCGCTACCAATCATCGCCGGTACTCTTCTCCTTCGTTTGTCACCATTTTTCCCGAAAATTCTACTATTGTTACTGTCAAAAATATTCCATAACGACAGTATTATACTAGTTAATATCTTCATTGTGTTTATATTATTATGTAATCTAGTGTTTGTTAACCTGATTTTTTGTATTGATTTGGCTGATTTTCGTTTGTATGTGTTTTAGGTCTTACTGATTCAGCATTCAATCGAAGTAATCTGCCTCAACTTTGGTTGATTTCGAACTTGCTGAATTGATTTAGTAAGTATTTTTTATTGTTTGCTGAGTAATGTTTGTTGTTTTTTGATTAAATTATGTTGTTGTTGTATTATGAATAATGTGATTAGGGTTAATTACAGTAATGTGGGCTGATATTCTGTTGCTGTTGCTGTTGTATTTTCTGTTGCTGAATAATGTTGTTTTGTTGTTTTTATGCTAGTCTGATTAATAATCAGATTATTAATCAGCTATTGTTGTATATTTTTGCATAATATATGCTGGTATGGTGTTGGTATTGCTAATTGATGGCTGTATAATGGTATCTTGTTCCATATTTGCAATATTTGCAATATTTTGTTTAATTTGTTACTTCAAATTGTAACTAATATCAATTTTTTATATTTGGATGACAGATATTGGAATGAAAGATCGGAGTTGGATGTAAATTTTAATTCAACTTCATGAAAGTATTGATCATCTATGCTTTTCATTGTAGTTTAGATGATAGTGTAAGGTTTCTTTTCAAAATTGTATAAGGTTTAATTTAAGAAATTGTCAAATTTTGAATCATGGAAGATCGTTTTCCTTCTCATATTGTAAAACTAAATGAATATATATTTGATTAGTATGTTTATAGTTTACATGGTTTGGGGTTTGGGGTTTGGGGTTTGGGGTGTAGGGTTTAGATGGTTTAGGGTTTAGAGGGTTTATGGTTTAGGGTTTAGGGTTTAAAGGGTTTAGGGTTTAGTGTTTAGAGGGTTTAGGGTTTAGAGGGTTTAGGGTTTAGAGGGTTTAGGGTTTAGGGTTTAGGGTTTAGGGTTTAGGGTTTAGGGTTTAGAGGTTTAGGGTTTAGAGGTTTAGGGTTTATGGTTTAGGGTTTAGGGTTTAGGGTTTAGGGTTTAGGGTTTAGGGTTTAGGGTTTAGGGTTTAGAGGTTTAGGGTTTAGGGTTTAGGGTTTAGGGTTTAGAGGGTTTAGGGTTTAGGGTTTAGGGTTTAGAGGGTTTAGGGTTTAGGGTTTAGATGGTTTAGGGTTTAGAGGGTTTAGGGTTTAGTGTTTAGGGTTTAGAGGGTTTAGGGTTTAGGGTTTAGATGGTTTAGGGTTTAGAGGGTTTAGGGTTTAGGGTTTAGGGTTTATGGTTTAGGGTTTAGGGTTTAGGGTTTAGGGTGTAGGGTTTAGAGGGTTTAGAGGTTTAGGGTTTAGGGTTTAGAGGGTTTAGGGTTTAGGGTTTATGGTTTAGAGGGTTTAGGGTTTAGAGGGTTTAGGGTTTAGAGGGTTTAGGGTTTAGAGGGTTTAGGGTTTAGGGTTTAGGGTTTAGGGTTTAGAGGGTTTAGGGTTTAGGGTTTAGGGTTTAGAGGGTTTAGGGTTTAGGGTTTAGGGTTTAGAGGGTTTAGGGTTTAGGGTTTAGGGTTTAGGGTTTAGGGTTCAGGGTTTAGGGTTTAGAGGGTTTAGGGTTTAGAGGGTTTAGGGTTTAGGGTTTATAGGGTTTAGGGTTTATAGGGTTTAGGGTTTATAGGGTTTAGGGTTTAGGGTTTAGAGGGTTTAGGGTTTAGGTGGTTTAGGGTTTAGGGTTTAGGGTTTAGGGGGTTTAGGGTTTAGGGTTTAGGGTTTAGAGGGTTTAGGGTTTAGGGTTTAGAGGGTTTAGGGTTTAGGGTTTAGTGTTTAGAGGGTTTAGGGTTTAGGGTTTAGGGTTTAGGGTTTAGAGGGTTTAGGGTTTAGAGTTTAGGGTTTAGGGTTAGGGTTTAGGGTTTAGAGGGTTTAGGGTTTAGGGTTTATAGGGTTTAGGGTTTATAGGGTTTAGGGTTTATGGGGTTTAGGGTTTAGGGTTTAGGGTTTAGAGGGTTTAGGGTTTATGGTTTAGGGTTTAGAGGGTTTAGGGTTTAGGGTTTAGGGTTTAGAGTGGTCAGGGTTTAGGGTGTAGGGTTTAAGGTTTAGGGTTTAGGGTTTAGGGTTTAGGGTTTAGGGTTTAGAGGGTTTAGGGTTTAGAGGGTTTAGGGTTTAGGGTTTAGGGTTTATAGGGTTTAGGGTTTAGAGGGTTTAGGGTTTAGGGTTTAGGGTTTATAGGGTTTAGGGTTTAGAGGGTTTAGGGTTTAGGGTTTAGAGGTTTGGATATTTGGTTTGGATATAGGTTTGGATTAATTTTTTGGTTTGGTATTAGTAAAATCTTGAATGTGATTAAATTTTGATCCAATGGATGAGATTAGTTCCTATGTTTGTATATTAATTATAGTTTGTATGTGACCCCTCCCCTATATATATATATATATATATATATATATAACATAAAAATAAGGTCTAAAAAGTGTGTATCATTTAGTACTTGGTAACGCACACTCAAAAGTATGGTTGTTACATCTATAGGTGTTATACATTATAGGATCCATGTTGCATGCATATTTCAAAAAAATCAAGTGCTTATTTGAGACCTCATGCAAGAATAGTATGATCCATGTGTAAAGAGGTAAGTGTCTTTCATGTGGGGGGCTCTAGGGGTTCAAGAGAAAGGAAATATTTTCCATAATCTTAATCTAATATCGATGAGTTTAACACTCCCAAATTTTAGAGCTTAAAAAAAATTTTAAAAAGGTTAATAGTGGAAGTTAAAACACAAAACAAGGGGATGTCACGCCGCATCCAATATAGAAGAGGCACTCCCAATACCCATTCCATGTCGGGTGCAAAGAAAAAGTAACCTTATACCTAGGAATCAGGTGTGGGAAGCATGTGATTCTACCATAATATGGGATACGAAAAAGAGAAAAGGGAGAAAATAGTGAAAATAGGGGATTAGGAGTCCAAAGAGAGATATAGAGATATCCGGATAACTATACCCTTTACCAAAAATTTAGCACTCACCTAAGGCAAGCACATAAAGCTAACAATCATCAATCACCTGCAAAATAGGGCAGGTCTGCTCGTGGGAATGAGCAGCACCTATAAAACGGGTGGTCGTTACGCTATGTACTGAGTAGGGGAACAATACTATCGAAATAAGAATGCAATTAGCAATTGCTTTCACATTAAATGATAAAGTAAATACAACCAAGTAAATGATCATCTCATAAGGCATATTATGATCTAGATCCTTTTATTAAATATAGTCCATTTTCATTCTTTTATGTGCGATGAGTATAGGACCCCACTATTCTTAAACTGGTGGAACAGTCTAAAACTTCTCAGGAACAACACACCCAAGCCACTATTCTTTCCGGTGGAATGAAGATGATAACATCTTCTCAGGACAAGATGCTCCCGAGATACTCTTCTATCCGGTGGAATGGAAATAAATCATCTCCTGAGGCAGAGCACTTCCGAGCCACTATTCTACCTGGTAGAACGGGAATAAATCACCATGGTCCGACTCACTTATTCTTTCACTTTAAATAATTAATATATTTCCCATAGGTTGTAAATGTATGTTTTATTTCACGATGAATAGGTGCCCCACTATTCTCAACCGATGGAACGGTTTGAAACTTCTCAAGGACAACACACCCGAGCCACTATTATTTCCAGTGGAACGGAGATTAAAAACATCATCTCATGGTAGAACGATCCCGAGCCACTATTCTATCTGGTGGAACGAGAATACATATATATAGATTTAAGAAAAATAATCCCATGGCCCTACTCATGTGCTCTTTCACTTTAAGTGATTAGTATCATACCCAAAAATCACAACCTAATTTCCATGAGTTGATTTAGTAATCTCATCCCAATGTATATATATATATATATCACGCACTAAAGTATCCACGTCTAAATCCTATAAAATTGTCATATTCCTTCATACGAAAGGTTCATCATTTCTAATTTCCGATAGTTATTCTTGAATCCATGAAGATGGAATCATAATATTAACATCTCAAGATGACTCATCCCAAATTTTCTAATAAAGATTTATAAACCCCAAAATAATGATAATATTCCCATGAATTAATCAAGTTATAATTTTCATAATTTAAGTTTCCTAACACATAAATTACCAAACTTCCTTAGTATCCCATAATAACCAAGTTACCCTTTTAGCACTATTCACACCTTTATTTCATAAAATATTATACCTTCCATACATATTATTTTTCCAAGTCCTCATTCATCATCATACTTCATGAGAGACCTTAAACCCATTTACCACAATTCACTCAACCCATATTTCATTCCTTAAGTTATAAATGCCACCAATATAACATTGTCGTTATTTAATCCATAATTCATACCTTAAGTTATATTTTCATAGATATGACGTTCTCATCATTAAACCCACATTTCATATCTCAAAATATAATTTCACAAATATGACATTGTCATTATCTCACCCTTATTTCATACCTTAAAATATATTTTCACAAATATGACCTTATCATCATTCAACCCATATTCCATACCATGGATATAATTCCACAAGTGTGATATTGTCATTATGTCAACTATAGATATATTTCCCTAGGTGTGATATCATCATTATTCAACCATAGATATATAGTGTGATGCCATCATCATTCAACCATATTCCATGATATAAAATGCATTCTCACAAATATGAGATTATCGTCATAAATCATAACATATGATATCTCTTGCCAACTCTTATTTTCTTTTAACATAACGTTCCTATCGGCACAAATTGTCAATATCAACATATGATGTGTAATACAACAACAATATCATGGAAGACACATTTACCCATACAAGCAAACATCATCAAAAGTCCTAATCATTGAATAGTATCCTTACTAACTAGGACAACGAGCTCTAAGCACGCAAATCCTAGACTCCCTCTAAGATCACCGAAAAATCACCTATGAAAATAAGATAAAATATGAATAGAATCGGAGGTTAAAAATTAAGAGGGAGATCATAGTAGAGAAGGGTAAAAATGGAATTGTCTGGAGTCAAATGGAAACTTGAATTGTATAAAAGTGTAGAAGAATGTGTGGTGGAGCTATGTTTAAATTTTGGTGGCTTTTGGACAAGATTTGGGATGAAAATAGGGTTGCATGAATAAAATGGGAAGTTGCATGGCCATGCGATGCAAAAGTTGGGTCATGAGAAAATAAAATACACAGCCAGACGGTGCAAAAAATTACATGGTTGTGTAGAATCAGGCCAAGTGGTAAATTCTTGTACAGTCAGACGGTGTTGGGATTGCATGATTGTGTAGTAGGGGAATTAAGCATTGCACGGCCATGCACACTAAGACGCTGCAACACATGAGAGGGAGAAGGAAGGAAAAGAGGTGGCGGTCGACGGTGATGGCTAGCAACGACGAGGGGGAAGGTTAGGGCAACCTTGGTGGTCGGTCCACTAGCCAAAGGGTTGCGAGTGGTGGCCGAGGTAGTACATGGTGGAGGAATATGGTGGTACGAATGCCAAAACAGGGATAGGAAGGGGAAGAAGAAAAAGAAAGGGAGAAGAAGGGAAGGAGAAGGGTGAGGGAGCTTGAGTAATGGCTCTTTGGCACAAAATATCAGCAGAGTGAGGCAAAACCAAAGAGAAGTATGGAGGATGTGAGGTGTATATATATATATATATATATATATATATATGCATGTGTGTTGTGTGGTATGGTTTGGGGAAGGGAGAAAAAGAATAGGGATGGTGTGTGATGGGGAGGGTGGTGATGGTGCAGCTACAAGTTGATGATGATGGTGATGGTTATAGAGGATGACTAGGGTAGGGTGGTAGCTACAAGGTAAGGGTGGTGATGGTTGATGGAAGTATTACGTAAGGGTGGAAAGGATAAGAAGGCTGCAGGGAGATGGGTGTGCGATGGGGGAAAGGTGTAGGTCTGCAGAGATGGGAGAAGGAAAAGAAGAAAGAGAAAGGTGACGGGTGATGGATGAGGGCACAGAAAGGTGATGGGTGGTGGTGCAAGTGGGGGTGCAAGAGTTGCAGCAAAGGTTGGCAAGAGAAGCAGAAGAAGGAAAGAAAAGAAAAGAAAAAAAAAGAAAAGAGAAAAGGTTGAGGGGATTAGTTTAGGGTATTTTTGAATTAGTTAAGGGTAATTAGGATTAATGAAAATTTTTAACAGATTTGATTTCGGTTTACAAATTACGGTTTATCAAAGCTAAGGTTTTTGAAATCGGCTAAAATTTTGGGATTAAGGATATGTTAAGGCTAATGTAGGATTTAATAGAATTAGAATCAAATTAGTTGCTAATGTTGCGGGATTAGGTTAAGTAAATTTTTGGGGTATTACAATGAGTCACACACTTACACTTTTGTACACAAATCCCTATATATACATTATACCTATGTTGTTATATATGATTTTTCTTCCAAATTCAAGTTTAGATATTTTTTGTTGTAGGTTTTTCTTGGGAACATTTTAGTATATAACATTTTTAACTTCATCTATATTTGGAGCATCCCTTCTCTATCTTTCATTTTGTTCATTTATCCATTATAGTTTTTCTTCAGCGCAAGTAAAAGCATAGGGGAGTTTATAAATGAGATTATTACATAGGATTTTAGCTCACAATACTCTTAGTTTGCATGCATTTCTATGTTTTTTATATTAGGACTAGCAACTTTGCTTTTGGATACTACTTTTCTTTTGATTTCCATTATAGGTACACCATGGTGAAGGAAAAGAATGTAAAATGGATTAAAGCGATGTCAAACCAAGCCTCAAATTGAAATGGGTATAATGAGAAGAAGGAAGAAAAGAATTTTGTGGAGTCTCGTGTCCTTAAAAAGTACACCCATATTTTTTTAGATAAAAATGCATGGGTAGGTTGAGTTTAAAAGCACGCTAATAATTTTTTTCCTGTGTGTAATAAAGCCTACGACAGTTATTTGCAAAAGAAATAAAAGGGAAGATGCAAGTTTTATATGGGCAAAAACCATTCATTGTTTTTTAAACATAAGTTTTTGCTCAGTTTTGTCTTCAGCTTTGTACCTAAAAACACATCTTTATCATTAGATTTTAATTTTTGAATATTTGTAATCATTCAAATTCGGCAATCCACATTGCACATCTTCAAGACATTGGTTTTATATTCTAATATATTACTTTTTTATTCCATTCATGTCTATTTACTCTTTTATGCTCATCAATTCACCTATATGTGATTAATTTCTTAATCTATGATTGAATCAAGTCTAATTCAATAGCAAAATAATGAAGTGATTTGATTGTGTGTATGAATTGCTCAATTTTGTTATACAATTGTTATAGTTTCAATTTTTAATTAATTGTCTAATCCCCAATTCATGTAGACACTAGAAGTTAATAGAAAAGCGAAAATGTGAAAAGTGATACTAAAAATTAGCAATTGAATAGCAAATCTCAAATTACAAAAGTTTACTAGATTTTCTTGAGAAACAGATCAAATTAGTTTGAACGTGATGAGTTTAATCCGGCTTAATACCATGAAAACATTCACCTCAACTCTTTGAGAAATAAACCAGTACTCACGATTGAGCTTATTATAATCTTGCAATTGTTAACAAATGCACAATAAATAATTACCATGTAGAGGGCAACTCTAGTGCTCTTCACCCAACACCATAAAGTTCTCATCTTCAAGCCAAAACTATTAATAAAAAAAAATTAATGACTTCATACCCAAAAACAAATGGATGCGCAAATCAACACTATAAGGGAATGATTAGAAACCAAAGGACTCTAGAAGTTAGCACCCAAGCCCAAAAGTTTGTCAATCCAAAGCTCTATCCAACTCGCTAATGATCTCATCTCCACCCCTCCTACTAGACCATATATAAAAAACAAACCCTAGATTTTTAAATTTTACCTACACACTACTAGTAGCAACGCAATGTAAAATTCAACATGTCAATCAAATCCAAGCTATCACGTTAAAACATCTTGTCATTGTTGAGTACAACTTCAAAATCTCCAAAATTACCCCTTATAACTATTTGAGAGGCAAATTCATCGGTTGTTAATTTGTCTAATGCTAGTAATTTTATGTGTATTTTTACATAGGTGGGGCTATAAGACTGAGTAGTAATTTGCTATTAATTTTGTGAAGATTTCTATGAAAGCTATTAATATGGGCTCAACCTTCCGGGGTAAAAAAGGATCCACATAGATTGATTGTAGGGAAATTGAGGGTCCAAACGGGGTTTTGTTCCAAGTACTTTATAGAGGTGGAATCCAATGGGTAGAAAGCTTCCTACAAAAGATCCAAGTTTTTAGATGTAAAAATGTATCCCTAACTAACATACAATATAAGTATAAAAATGTATTTTAAACAAATAGGCACATATTTTTCTACTACTTAATGAACCGATTAGATCGATACCTATGAATTTGACCAATTCGATAATCATTCCGGCTATAAAAAGTATGCTGCAGTTGTAAGGTCAAATGTATATGAAACTGTTGGGAGTGAAAAACACAAACGAAATCTTGAAGGACAATATAGTGCCACAGGTAAACTAATGATCTGCATATAAATTACCATGTTTTCAAACATAATAAAAAAAAATATTTTAAAAAGTACACTGTACATAAAAGACTACCAGAACGCTTAGCATGACACCATTACGACGTTTTCTGGACTGACATTCCCAATCAAAATTGCTACATGTCACTCGACAACAGCCACCTCTTGCTCAACTCTCCAATAATTTGCATCATTGAATTCCTGCATTCCTTCACTCTCATCGGATCTCTCTGATACCTTTTGCGTGATAGGCCTCTTCAACGGCCCCGCTTCCCCCCACTATTCCTTCCTTCAAAGCCTGGTCCATTGCTTTCTCAGTACCCTCTGGTTCAACACCCACAAACTCAACATCTTCTTCGAACAATGATGGGGCACTAGCAGCATTTGGGCCTGCATCACAACCAGGTAATGACTTCCCAGACTCCAAGGACGTGGATGTGTCATTCAGTAGTGCAGACTCTCCGCCTGAATGGCTGATACCAGATGCCGGTACATCAGTTGAATTTGACTCAGGGTAGCCATGATCAACGAATGGATTTAAACTGGACCCACCAACTTCAGGCTCAGAATGGTCTCCCCATCCTGCCCAATCAGGTAAAGGCCCATCTCCTGATTGATCCTCGTTTTCTGGTTTCTGAAACTGGAAACAAGTCACTTCCCCTGAAGTATTTGTCCACTCAGGTTTAGAATCACTTGTGTTGTTTTCAACAATCCCACTCACCAGGTTTCCATGAGGCGTGCATGTTCCATTGCTATCATTCTGTTTTCCAGTTAAATCTTCATCCACCCCAACCACCACCTCATCATCACTGCTATTATTACCTCCATTTGTGGTTCCATTCACGTGGATCTCTTCCATCATATCTGACAAAGAGGTAGTACTTACAGGAGCATTATCATTACTTTCTTCGCGGAATGTGAACCAATTTGAGTTCGTAAACAAACTGCATTACACAGAAAAGAAAAAATATATTCAACTACAAAGGCCCAGATATGATATCCTCACTACTACTTGAGCTAAGACGGTCAGAGACCGACAAACCAAGTTTGAGACTTAAAGAAAAGACCAACACTAAAAAACAACATAATGAGATGACAAGAAATCCCATAGCTTATGAGCTAGAAAAGAACTAGTCAGAAGAATAATTCAGCAAACCTAAATGAAAACAATTATTATGTGAGTATGTGACACACGGCAGTTATCCCCTGGTTTCTCACAAAAACCAGTTACAATCATATTGTTTGACTTTAGGCAAACAACCAAACAAGGTATTGATTAAAAGCCTTTGAAATCAAAAAGGAGGGTCTCCCAGAGCAACTAACAAGTGACTAAAGTCTTAAGCTTCAGATATCTGGGTTAAAGCACAAAAATAACACTACGCTCTATCAGCTCATCCACAACAAAACTGCTTCATGCCCTTTGTAGGCATGCCCTTTGTAGGCCCAAGAAGATGGATCCTGCCCATTCAAAATGAAATTCTAAACTTAGTTCATAGATTTAGGTCCCACTCCCACCATACCTCCCTACACAGTCACACTTTGTCCCTCAGGAACTTGCGTATTTATACCAGCAAGACAGCTCTGCTGGCATAAGACAGTCCCACTCACAAGAGCTTTTCAGCTCGAACCCAACATGCTTATCATTCAGACGAAGATGAAATTGGTAAAATTATATTTTTGAGGTTCAAATAAGTTATAAGCTAGTTTTAACGACCTTCCAAATATACACTGACCAAGAAAAACTATACTGATGCAGTAAAATAAGATATAAGCTAGCCTAAATGACATTCCAAACATAAACTAACCCAGAAAAACTGTAATGATACAGCTCAAGTGAAAAAGGATACGTACCTCCCCTGGTCATCACCAAGCCTCAAAGAAGATATGACTACTTCAGCAGATTCATCATCAAAGTAAACATCCTACATCGAAAACAGACAATAGAAAGAAGGTAGAAAACACCCAAAGTCATAAAAAGAATATGACAAATCAGCCAAGCTTCAATTTCATCTAGAAGCATCCACCATCTATGATAAATTACCTCATCATCTCGATCAATAGCACCATTGTCCTGACAGTGTAAGGATAAGATTATATGTTACAAGTTAAAACAAAGGAACAAAAATTAAACACAGCAGCTAACATAAGATAAAATCCAATACCTCTTCCGATCCCATGTTACCAAATAAATCAGGTCTAAACGCCTGGCTTAGATTATTGGCTAAAGCAGTTACATCATAATCTCTATGGAGATCGTCATCATCACTATCCCTCGCCCTATCATGCAATGCAGTGGGACGGCTGCAGAAGGAAAACAGACACGAATGAGAGAAATTATTCTTAAAGCAAACAATATTAAATATGGCTTCAAATGTACGACATCTAACATGTTATGGACCTAGGCCTTAGGCTAGGCTCACCACTAGATTTTTAGTCTACCAGTTGATTTATGTAATAGAGTTAGTAAGTCTTATTAGGAGGCCTACTGAGCCCTAGCCTGCTAAATCCTATTGTGCTCCCCATGTTATAATAAGCTATAAATAAAAGGCTCTAGCCTCATGAATAGACAGGTCAGAGAACTAGCAAAATTGTTAATTCTTCAGCCTCCTTTCTACTCTCACCCGTCTCTCTTCTCTAGGTCTCAGAAACCCTAACCCTAATTATCTAACATCACAATCAATCAATTCAATTACACTAATACTCTCTCCGGAAATCATTTAATTCCATGGGAGCTCCACCGAAGTCTTCTCATGACTCTGTTGCCACTAGATCCTTGGATTGGGTCCTGGACAAATTGGTATCAAATTCAGATGATGCGTTGATTGAAGCTCTCAAAGGTCTTACGACCAGAGTAAATAATATCTTGAAAACATGTGACGGAATAGTCAGAGGGCAAGAGGAATTCTATCAGGAGATTGACAAGCTACATTAAAACAACTCATGACATGGGATGGAATAGTCAGAGGGCAAGAGGAATTATATCATGAGATTGACAAGCTACTTTAAAAGAACTCATCTTTCATCGCAATCAACCTCCAGCAACCAAGAGGTCACCGGAGCACCTTCTACACCACCCCAACAAGCCAATCAGTCCAACTGATGTCTACCTCCCTTGCTACTATCTATCACCCAGAACCGAAAAACCTGCCCTCTTCATCAATGACTTCCATTACCACAGCTCAACTTCTTGGCCACAACGAGAAACTTGGCTACATTGTCAGCACTTCACCAACCATCCTTGGCCCTCACCTAGCCCTCACCACTAATAAAAGTCCTCCATCAAACCCTAAAACCTTCAGTGCCGCTCACACAACCCCAAGCTCATCCTCATCCCTTTACCCATAACTACTAATCACCTTAGCAAGCCTTCACCCCCCTCCCCCAAAAAGAAAAAAGAAAAAAGAAAAAAAAAACGCCCTTGCCCGCCTCTTACCTATCCCTCATAAACCACAAAAATGCTATCCATAGACCACCAATTCTTATGTCCTTCAAGAACCCCCTAATCCCTATCACAAAATTTTATTATTTCATGCCCCCAAACATCCCTCTACCACAATCATGGCCTATGCCAAGCCTCTATCGCAGCCCAGCACCCTTTGGAAGCCCCCTACCGCCACTTTACCACCCTTGCTAGGTGTTAAGAAGCTTTCCTGGTCACGAGATCAATTTCAGCCAAATACTGTCTCAATTACAAGGTCGAGGTCATTCTCTTACCGCATCTAAACACCCCTTGACAACTTCGGTTGAACCTCAAGACCAACTGGCAAGGTGTTTCCTACACCATCCATCAAAGTATCACCTATCTCGTGGCCGGATCATATTATGGGCCATCCCAAAAGAGAACTTGGTTTAGGCTAACCAGGAAGCGACATAACTTTTTGTTGGATGCACTATGGGAACGCTCTTGGATCCTAGTAGGGCAGACCCATGGCATAACCTGTGGTGAAAGCTCAACATTTCATGACGCCCTTCCAAAGGTTCTTGTGCTACAACCATAATGTCGGCCATCTATTTGAGCTTGAATTGGCTCTTCGCCTGTACATTCACTCACAAGTCACAACTTAGTCATATAGAATGGATTACCTCCGAGTTAAGCAACTGTAGAGTTTGTTGTGGGATAGGCCCACAATCCTGCCTGATAGGATTAGGCATAGTTTGAGTCCTAAAGTATTAGATTTGATGCCATTGATAATAGCAAGCATTAGTTCTTATTAATCCTAAGCAAACCTTAGTCTATTAGTTGATTTATGTGTTAGGTTCATGAGTCTTATTAGGATGTCTACTAAGCCCTAGCCTGCAAACTCTAGCTTGCCACCCAAGTAGCTTTCTAGCATAAATAATAGGCTCAGGAATAGAATAGTTAGAGACTTAAAAAATTTTAATCCTTCAGCCTCCCTTTTGTTGTCTTCACTCTAGTTCTCCCAAACCCTAACCCTAATTCCCTCGTATGAACAATCAATCAATTCAATTAACCTAATACTCTCACAGGACTTCATCTAACTCCTTGGGAACTCCACTGGAATCTTCCCCTGGCCATGCTGTGATTGGATCCTTGGATTAGGTCCCTAATATAACATCCTCTCCCCTTAGCGGTGATGGTCCCCCATTTTGAATAAATGTATAGAATTTTTCAAATATTTTGCATAGCAATTCATGCCACACCACAAAGCCGTGACAATTATCTACCAAAGATAGCATGTATTCACACAAAAGAAAATATTATAAAAATGAAGGGGCATTGGTGACTATTAGAAGTCAAAATATAAATTTATTATAATACATTGACCTCTTTCCTTTCATCAAGCTAAGAAACATACCCACAAGCCCAGTGATAGACATTCTCAACAGCATTGCGATCTTGTAAGACCGTAGACCGCCACTCATTCCATTCACCATCCTCCTGGACACAATATAGAAGGATGAACAAGATATGATGTCATAGAAATCAAAAAATAATCTCATAGGAACCAAACTTGCTTCAATGACCGAAATGAGATGGAGAGATGGAACAAAAGAAATTAGCCAAGAAAGCTACAACATTTATTTTATGCAAATACACTCGTAGAGTCAAAGAAAGATCATAACCTGAATATATGTTTGAATACGACCATTGGACTGTCCCAATTGAATAAGCTTGTTAGAAATTCGAGTTATATGCCCGATATTACCCACACGTGGAACCTTTTTACCAAATGCAGGGACAGTTGGCTGCTCATCAATTTAAGCGTGTTAGAACATAGAATGACCTTAGCCTTTTACTTAATAACTTAGTAAAAGTTGATAAAAGACATTAGTTTACAAAAGACAAGGAGATACAGATGCCCAAGTAAGGGAATGAACAAACACAAGCTAATTATCCATAAAGAAACAAACAGAAAAATCATTGGAACCCTTAACCACGGCTAAATGTGGTCCATTTCAATCAGTTATCCCCACATTTTACTCCCTCTCCTCCAATTGAATTTGAGTTTTGATGCATCAGAAAGATTGCCCTAATATTACTAGAGGACACCAAAGCTCAAATAAAGAAAGAAGCCTCATTTCATCACAGCAACAGCTAAATACGCAATACCTTGCAAGCCCACATTTTCAACAATTATCAACTAATGATTTCAATGAACTGTAGTAAAATGCAAGGCAAGACATTCCTGCTAGGGGCAGACTGGAGAGAGACTTCAGCAAAAGATAAACATAACAGCATAAGAGGATACTACTTCCATTTTTACTTGAAGATATAGATCCACAAGGGACCAAGAATTAAGAACTTGAAAACAATTTGCTTGAAATTCAGATCCTGTGTTTTTTCTATCACACATATCATAAAAGAAGCACAAATGACGTAATCGCAAAGGTTTTACATTTCTACCAAAATGAGCTCAAGGTGCAAGGAATTGGATCCTAATGAATAAGGACAGAACCAAACCAATTCTGCAACTTGTGACACCACAATAAAGGATATGCCAATTGATGCTTCCATCTAGACAATAACTCCCATGAACTAAGAGCTTATCAATATGTTCCGCACACTTGGATGTCAATTGTTAAGCCAACAAGCTTCTCAAACACAAATCCACACTATTGATAGAGCAGCTCATTTTATTTCCATGTCCTCTTGGAAACTAAACATTAGAATTCACCAAAGTAGCTAATAATCTCCTCTTTGGGTAAAGAACTGTACAATAAATTGAGACCGAAAAGTTGTCCCCATCACACCTCCATATCCCCCCTCCTGTTTCCATCACTAAGATAGAAAACTACCAAAACTTTCTAAAAGAACCAAAATGTTGCAAAAAGAGAATTAAAGAAAGACATGGAGAGCACAAAAGGAAAAGGGAACAAAAAAAGGAGGGAGGGGGCAGTTTCAGTGCATAATCAAATGCAACAAATTTGAAATGATACCATCCTATCCAGATCAATAGCATAACTTTCATCTAGAGAACATGTCATTCCTTAAATATACCAGTACTAGGCATGGTAAACTTATTTATGCACCACAAGGTCTTCCACACTTCCTAACAAGTTTACCACTGCCATATCAGTCCCAAAAGGCAAAATCTGACTTCATCCCCCAGTTCCCCTTATGAAGTACCATCTCACTATTCCATCCTCCAATTTGTAGGTGCTTCCTTGTTGGTGCTCAATTTCAGGCATAGATCAAAAGCTTGCAATTGGAGTATATCACTGCCAAACCTAACTCCAACAAATAGGAAACTTAGATACTGAAGTATAGGGAGCCTCATCAAAACAGGCATTAAAGACTAATAATGGCCCCTGCACATTGACTCAACCCCCCCCCCGGCCCTTTTTCTCATGCAACATAATAGAAAACATAAAGAATGTTGTGGCTTGAATTTATTTAATTGTTCCCAAAATAATAACCCGGAATTCTATAATTTATTAAGACCGTTTAAATGGCAATTATATGCTAAAGTTTGACAAGTAATGGTTCATTTCTAATAAGAAAAAATAAGGTTTTTTACTATGTATAATTAATTATAAAAAAAAGTAAGTAAAACTAGACTTAATAAATCTAATCAACTTATATTTTGATTATATATAAATAACAAAAAATATATAATTTTGCTACAACATAAGTAAATATGTCCAAGATATAAGGTCACATGTACAGCAGGCCACCAATAGAAAGACAGGGAGGTAGAGCCATAGAGGGCTGACAGTGCAACTGCTTATGATGAACCAAAAAGGAAAAGAAAAATAGATTGGACCTATTTCCATTTGAGTATTGTGTGCTTTGAATAATTTTACATTTCTAGTTTATTTTTACTTTAGTATCATCTCATTAATATTTTTAGTTTTTTATCACTAAAATAATGAAATCTTCATTATCGCATATTTTCGTAAGCTAAATTGGGAGCATTTTAATCATATGAATACTTGTTTTAAACTTTGGGAATTCCTAGATTTAAATCTAGAAAATTTAATAAATAAAATTCAGAGATCTTAAAAATTCAAAAATATTCAAGTGACTAAAACACTCTCAATTTAACTAATAAAAATATGTGATGATAATAATTTATTTATTTTAGTAATCTAAGACCTAAAATAGTACTCGTCCGTTCCAACAAGAATGCCATTTCAACATTTCCCACATTTTTTTAGGAAATAATAAGGCTAACCTGAATATTACACTTATAACCTTAATGCAATCAACACATAGATAATGAAATAGAAAAAGCAAGGATAAAAGTGAAAGTTAAGTATTGATTTTTCCAAAATGCGTTTCTTTTTGGAACAAAAATTAAGTTCTAAAATGAGTCTCTTTTTTCAATGGAGAGAGAAATATTATAAGACTAATGTAAAAATAAACCAAAAATGCCATGGTACCTTAATGGAGTTATATAGAACACATGGTACCAAAGCAGAATTAGACCAAATGACAAGGTAAAATCGAAAGAAAAGGGGACATAGAAAGCATACGAAATAGGCAGCTCACAGTGAGAAAAAGAGGAGACTGAAAAATAGAGAGAGAGAGAGAGAGAAAAAAAGAGTAATAACACGTCAAGAAGAAGACAGCAAGCACTGGTCAGTGCGCTCACCAACCCAATCAACAAAAGCAGAGGCAGAGAGCGAGAAAAAGAAATACATACAGCAAGGGGGTAAAAAAGCAAATAACACTAAGATAAAAGACTATGAGAAGGATACTGATTTTCAAGCAAGATACCACCAATGTGATTGGTGCTTAATCAAGCATGCTTAACCAAGATGTGGGCTAAAATAGTTGAGAAAGTGATACGGATTTAGGATGGAGGAGAAAAAAACATTGAAGTTGCAGTGATTTAATTTGTTTGTATCTTCTCCTTTCTCTTTTATCCCCTGCCTTCTTTTGTTTATTCAATTGATCAGATATGGTTGCAGTCTTGCAGAAAAATCTCTGCAATTTTTTTTTTTTAGATATTCCAAAGTATCTGATGACATCTGGACCAAATGCCAGTGATGCCCCGAAATATCAGCAATCCAAATGGGATTTCCTATCATCACATTAGATCAGTCACACAGACTGAAACAGTGGTACAAATCAGCCAACATTCACTTCCATGAACCCAAATCCCTACCCACCACCACCCTCCCCACCCAAGAAAAGGCTTTATTTTTGCAAACAAAAAATCATAAAAGTCACAAAGAAAAAAACAGCATCTATGGTAACTGGTTCCAATCCAATCTTAAAGAACGCAGTAAATGAATGCCCGTGTACATTAAACATCAAAATCAAAGACTTCAACTTACAAGCACTTATATATGTGCGCGCGCGCGCGTGTGTGGTATTTCTTTAAGTACAACACATAGCATACTACTGATCAAATTATTCAATACTGCATAATGGATTTAATCTCCTCTCAATACTGACACTTCAACTCAGAGATAAGATATTTTTTGTCGTCTATGAGTTCACAGACATAGGTGCAACCCAGCTTTGAAATCAATGGAGTATTAGAGCAGCAACGATAGTTAAATAAACAGCGGATCCTTTTTATTCTACACGCACTTACTCCAGAAAACTGATACATCTAAGCATGCCCAACGTTTGGAAAGGCCTGAGATTGGGCCCCAGAGCATCCAATTAAATAGTCGTTCCGCTATAGCGTAGTGGCCGCTATTTAGCTGTTTTTAGGTTAGTCGCAACACGAAATTACTGATACATTACGGTTTTAAAATTTCACATTTATCAGCTAATAAATCTCTAGTAAATTGCCAATAAGTCGGAAAATATTGGCAATAAATTGGGATAAATCGACTATTTATTGAGAATTCTTAAATCTATTAGAAAAAACATGCATGATAATTTTTTCTTATTCATTTACTATATATATGTTGAACCAAGTTACTATTAAACAATATTAAAGTATTTTTATTTATTACCATTAAATATCCTACTAAAATACCATGCATTTTTTTATTCAAAGGTAAATTTAGGGTTGTTAGGACAATTTAGAATATAATAACTCACTTAAATGCTTCTAATAAAATATAAACCACTGGTTTATTGAATATTTATATTCAAATGATCAATAAATAATAATTAAAGTATATATGTAAATAAAAATAAAAATTCATGCCGTGACAATCGCAATACATAATTTATCGTTCACGACACCGCAATTTTATTACCTGCCCCAAAGCCTTGGCGCTAGACACATGCACACCCCAAGGCAAATCGAGGCACCAAAATTGCTTAAAAGCTATAAAATAACTTAGGCTTTCGAAATAGAATATAACAAAATAGAGAAATAAACATTAGTCTATTACTACAAATACTAGCAACATAATCAAAAATCATCCTTCCTAAAAGTGCATCTTCATCTTCTGACTCCACGCCTTCATCTCGTTCATGTCTAGAGATATATCATTGTAACCTACTGCTACTGTGTTTCAAAATTCAGAGCTTGAACTTGATCTAACATTAAAAATTCTTTTCCTTCTTTTGCAATTGTTGGTGAAAATTTCATGCAGATGTTGCATAGAGAAGCATTATGTTTATTAGTTATTAGTCTTTCCATGACCTTCTCTTCCCCCCTCCATTTCTTTCCCAAAATGAGATTTGGCTACCATATTGATTGCAGAATTTTTTGAATGAAAACAGAACCCAAAATAGCTAATTGGAGTGTCCTCCACAATAAACATCTTTCTTTCTTTTCTCGTTCAAAATTATGTCTATTGGTCTTCTCATAATCTTTTCCCCCTACTATCTTCCATTCACAACATGAGATGTACTAATCTTTGATTGATTAATTTTTAGAATGAAAATAACAAATAATAGTAACGCATGCACCCTAGAGGCCTTGTGCCCCTTAACAGTGCCCCATCAAACATGCCTTGCCAAGGATGAAAAACGCCTGACCCAGTGCCTTGCACCTTTGGCATTTCTTTTCAAACATTGAACATGCCATTAATCAAGGTCATAGAATATAGCAAATAAAAAGCATAGAAAACATACACACAAAAAATGCATCTACAAACCTGATTTGAATCACCAGACAGCATCTGATGTTTATCTGCTTGGTGAATTTTCTGGATGAAATTACACTCCTTAAAAAGATGGTCAATAATGGTATCCTTATGGCTCTCCAAGCAAGATGAGATAATGCTCTCAACATGATGGTGTAATGCATTATTATAGGGGTACCTGCAATGACCAGAGCAAACCTATTGAGTCAGCACACTATAAACATCTAGCTCAATTCAAACATGCACACATTCATAATTTCATATGCATACCAGTCTTGATTTGCAACTTTTCCTTATTAAAATAGCATCATCACATTGATTTTCAAATTTTGGCTTTCTTCACATAAGAAAAGAAAATCAAAATTGCAATCTGGCCATTGCAAAACTAAATTGGGCTGAATATGCACAATTTCAAAGTATTTCTAGTCATACAAAAAAAAAATGTAACACCCCTTAGGGCAGTGAAGAGTTACTCTAGAGTTCTTTCAGGAACAATGATTCTCCTATAAATCAACATAAGTTCTTTCGAGCATGTTTTCTATAAACTCATATGCATCCCAAAAAACTTCCTAGGAGGTCACCCATCCTTAAATTAACCCAAGTCAAACACGCTTAACAGTAAATTTATCAATCTTTTTAAGCCTCCATTATCCACCACTAATTTATGGTTAATACATAAAACTTCTAAAATAGTAAATTGTTTTTATCTCATCCTAGAACCTAGGCAAAAGGTGAAGCCGACTAAGGCGCCAAAATTAATTTAGAAAGCCATATTCCCATCCCAAATCACGTTTTCCATCACCATCACCCCGCCTTTTTGACTGAATGAGACAAAGGTGTGATTGACTAATGTGTAGAACGCGGAAAATAAATATCAAACACGAAACAAGAGTGAAAATTGCACAAATCAGTAATTTTACGAAGTGCAGAAGGGGAAAAGAAGAACATATAACAGAAGGGGGGAGGGCACTTTTGAAGAAAATAGAGAAAATAGGAATGATTATGCAACATAATAGAGATAAAGATATGCATAACATCACATACGAAGAGAAAAACAAAGATGACGTTCAGGTGAATCAAAAAAAAAGGGAGGAGAAAATAATAATAATAATAATAATAATAAAGTTAAAAAGAGAGAAAAGAAAGGCGAAGGATAAATTTCTCAATATTTAAAAACAAATCATAACAGCCTTAAATCTGATCTTCTCTTTTCTAGTAAAAATTTTCCTTCCCAATAAATGCCTATTGGCCTCCCCATAATCTTTTTTCTCTCCTCCCTTTTCTTTCCAACCAAAGATTCAATTACATAAATTTCTGAATGAAATAAAATAATTAAAAAAATATCCAGAAAAAAAGCTAATAAACAAAAAATTGAAGGTGTGTGCCTTAGCGCCTTAGCGCCTTAGCAGCACTTTGCTAATGTCACCTTGCCCAGGATAGACAAAGTACCCAACCCTCATCACCTGAGGCACACCTTTTCAAAAACTGATCTCATCTGATTGTGCTATCTTTTCCTCTGATGTCACTCTCAATTCTTCCAACTTTAAATGCTTCATTATTCCTCTGTTGACAACAAGCACAAGAATCCAGAGAAACATCTGCACCAATGTCATCCAACCAACACTAAAACAATTGCAGTTGATCTGCTACCCCGTTCTCCCTATTTTGAGAGACCAAAGGACACATCATTAGTGATCTACCAGCTGGGCAGTGGTCACTAATCCAGAAATCTCAATGAATCTCAATGTATCCCAATTTCCACTGGCAGAAGCAATGATCTGGCATATCCAACATTTAATCACACTCTTTGATGGAATCAGAAAATTTGGTTCTCACATGCAACCCCAGTATAGCTTAAGACAAATCTGTTTTGCAAATCATTTTAGCATTAGACTCCACTAGTTCACCTATCATTTAATATTCTTTCATGAAGGACTTGAAAACTTTAATAAGGACCATGCGACAATAAAGGCTCAATTTAATTCACATGATACAAAAATGAAGATCACAACTGGGATGCATATTATAGGTTATTTTGTATCTCCTTCAGCTGCACACTCCATCTCCCAGCTGGGTAGCATAAGATTTTTACATATAAAATCACCCATTGATGCAGAATTGTTTTCAAACCTGTTAGCCTCTCAGATTAATTATCTTATTATGGTAAAATATTACTTTAGTTAGTTGTGGGTTAGTTTGTCAGAAGTCAGTTAGGGATTTTGGATTATAGAAACTGCTAATGAATATTATGAATACAGGGGATTGAGGACTTTAGGAGGAGACAGGAAAATCAAGTTGTGGCAGAGGTGCCTACTCTTGAATACCAAACATCTTGGATTATCCTTGTTGATCTTACTTTATAATCAATAAAATCTATTTCTATTGAGTTAGTGATAGGAAGTGAGGAAATATAGACCCGGGGGGGGGGGGGGGGACTGTACCATTCAAAGCCTGCCTTCCATCTATCCTTCGACCCACATATATAACCAATATTCCTAAGCGACTCGTAACAGAAAAAAAAGATAAAAAGAAATAAGAAAATACCCATAACAGATTCTAGCAACCAACAATAAGTAACTCAGCAACTTCTTTTCCTCTGCTAGCATATTCCCCCCATGTGCCCTATCCCAATCCAATCTTCCTTACTCATTTCCTCATTAATACTTCCCCCCCAAATTTTCACCTTGTTGTCAAGTTGAAAGCCAGGGAATTGTGCATTAATGATCTCAAATTCTTCCCAAAACAATTCAAAGCTCTTGGAAGCCTATGCCACTGAATTAGAACCTCTAGATCCCCCTTGGAATTGTAACACGACCCTTGTACAGCTTCTAGCTGTTCCTTCCAATTCTTTAGTTAGAATCTCATGAAGTGGTTGGCACTAATGCCCAGCTCAGAGCCTCCTATAGCTCATTTCAGCACAAAATGGCTGGGGGGGACAAACAATAAGCTATCTTAGCAAGGTGAGAGATTCTCATTGCCAGACTTATGCCTATGAAGCCTCAACTATACATACACCCACTCCCCTACTTAATACTCCACATCCCACTTTTTCTTGTCAGCCAAGACCTTCATCCGTTGTTGTGAATGTTCCAAATGCAGCTTAAGTTTATCCAAAATGAGATCCCTTGCTCTAAGTTCCTCATCCACTGCAGCAACCGAAGCTTCAAGGGTGGTGGTTCTCTTATATACAAAGCCCTGAACGAGGTGGTATGGATAGCGGCTGCGACATGGTAAGAAGTATTGAACCAATAGTCCACCCAGGGCACCCAACACACCCATTACCTGGGTTTCTCAAGCACCTAAGATATGTCTCCAGGGCTCGGTTTACCACTTCAGACCGGCCATCCATTTGAGGATGGCAAGCTGAATTCTTCTTCAAGGTGGTGTTGTGTAGCCTGAACACTACTACCCAAAAGTTGCCAAGAAAAACCTTGTCTTGATCAGAAACTATAGAACGAGGCATCCCGTAGAGGTGAATTGTTTCTCACAAATATGGAAGCAATAGTGTGGGTCGTAAACCTAAGCATATTTGCTCAATGGATCCACCACTACCAACAAACAATTATACCCTTCAAACGTAGGCGATGTCTTCCCACACTTGCTCGAGGATAGGAAAAGGTTGCGAAAGCCCTACTAGCAGGCAATAAAACCGTGGTTCTAGCATTGCGGTCTTGAGGTATTGCGAAAGATATATATCACAGTTGTCACAACGTAAGAAATCTCTATTTTTCACAACAAATATCGGTCTTGCATCAGTAATTATCAATGATATATGTGTGATTTTTTCCTATGACGTGTATCGCTAAGATGTCATACAGGCAAGGTCAAATTTTGATGTCTCGACTGATATTTTGTTGTATGTTTGTTGGTGATAGCATGGTTGCCTTATTCTGTTAGCAAACTGAACACTCCAGCACATATTGCTGATTTTGCTTCCTCACTCCTAGCTAATAAACCTCCCGAACAATGCATTGATATGTCTTAAGTACCCCAAAGTCCCCCCCCCATCTTCCCACCATGAAACTCCAATAGAATCAAAAAAATATACTTGAACTCTACTAGTAGTACTATCCGGCCTTTTAAAACAGGTCCACCTAATGCAAGGGGTACCCCTCCTTTCCCTTTAAAGGCCATCGTATTCTATTTCAAAGGTCCTAATTGCATATCTCTGTGAATCTTAGCCGGTAACTCCTCCCAAGTCCTCATCCATGCTACTAACAGTGCCAAAACTAAACTGCTACCCTCCACCCTAGACAGGGCATCTGCTGCCCTATAGGTATTTCCAGCTAGATATTAAATATCAATCTAATAACCCTAGATTTTAGCAACCACTTTTGTTTCCTTCGGTATCACCTGTTGTTCTAAAAGGTATTCGAGGCTTCGTTGATCCATCTATATGAGGAACCTTTTACTTGGGAGATAGTGGCTCCACTTCTACATCAAGAGTACTATGGCCATTAATTCCCGTTCTTAAACTAACTTCAGGCATGCGCACCCTCTATACTAACACCTAGTTGCAATAGGCGACAAGCCTTTGCTCCTGCATTAGTACAACTCCTAATCCCACTCCAAACTCCAAAGGCATCCATCTCAATGAAAAGTCATTTTGAAAAATCAAGGAGAGCCAACACCGAAACTATGGTCATTGCCAACTTTAGTGCCTCAAATGCTTGTTGGGCTTGATGATTCCAGCCAAAATTATCTTCCCTGACCTGGTCCGTTAAAGGGGTTGCAATTTGACTGTATCCACAAACAAATTTTCGATAATAACTCATAAGCCCGAGAAAACCCCTTAACTATTTTAGGTTCTTTGGAATGGGCCACTCCTCCATCACCCTTACCTTTCTCAGGCCCGCTAACACTCCCTTGGCTAAAATTATGTGCCCCAAATACTCTAGCTATCTAAAGGCACATTTTTTTTCATTCACAAACAACTCATGTTCTCGCAACACCTCAAAGACCGTCCTTAAGTGTTTTTTATTTTGAATCAAGGACTAAACACTAAGATGGCATCAAAAAATACTAACACTAGTTTTCTTAAGTAAGGCTTGAATAAATTAATCATTAAGGCCTGAACAGTTGCGAGGGCAGTGGTCAACCTAAACGGCATTACCGAAACTCGTGGTGGCCCTCGTGGGCGTGAAACGTTGTCTTAGGTATGTCAACCGAATGCACACAGATAGGTCGCGGTCAAAATGGAGGTCTAGCTTCGAAAAAATAACTACCCCATGGAGTTCATCCCGCAATATATCTATCACTAGTATGGGAAACTTATCCAATACATTAGCCATGTTCAATGCCCTGTAACCCACGCAAAACTGCCAGCCACCATCTTTTTTTTCACCAACAAGACTAGACTAGAGAAAGGACTCCGGTTGGGTCGTATAAGCCCTATCGCTAGCATATCCCCAACCAAACGTTCAATTTCATTCTTCTGATCATGAGGGTACCTATAGGGGCAGATGCTAATCAAGTTTCTCCTGATTGTAATGGAATCTGATGGTCCAGCTCTCTCACTAGAGGGAGGCCTACTGGCTTGTCCGCGCAATCTAAGAATTCCTTAATCAACGCTGAAAATTCAAAGGGAACCACACCTTGACCAGCCTCCTCTTCCATTTATCCTAAAGATTAACCCTCCATTAAGAGTCCCTACTTCTTGTTAGTCATTGTTCGTAGTATTGAGTTGAACGAGACCTGAGTGCAACAAAGGCTAGCTTCTCCCTTTACAATCATAGGGGTTTGCCTTATAATGAATTTATCACTAGCTTTTTCCAATTACTTGCATCATGCCAATTTTCCCATCCATTGCATACCCAAGATCAATTATGTGCTTCTTAGCTCTAAGGGCAAGAAATCCTCCACCTCACCTCAATCATACCCTTATGCAAACCCCAACAACTGTGATAGAATTTCTAGTACTATGTAGGATTCTACAAGGAGCCGTATGTTTTATGGGAATGGAGAGCTTCCTCACGACCTCCTGTGAAATGAAATTGTGGGTGGCGCCACAGTCAATCAGAACCACTACCACTTCTCCGAGGAACTGTCCTTTTGGATTCATGGTGTGGGAGGTGTTGATTCAAACTACAGAGTTCATAGAGAGCTCAATCACACCTTTCCCATATCCTCCCTCATCATCTCCCCTAGCTCTAGCCTCTAATCACTCACTTCTTCCTCTAATTCCCCACCGATTTCCACCACCATTATTAGAAGTAGGCAAATCTTGCATATATGGCCTAAGGTGATCTCTCTACACACTTAAAGCATAAGCCCTTCTCACGCCTTCTCATAGTTCTTCATCACTCAATTGTCATGAAGGGAGAGGCCTCCTAACTACCGAGTCTTCATCAGCTTTTGTTGGCGAGGGCCAAGGGTGAGTTTTCCATGCCCAATGAGCCTAGTGGGCCTATTCTCGGCTTGGTTGGATATTGCACGATTAATTGGAGCACTAGCAAACATTAGTCGATTCCCCATACCTCCATATCCGACCCGATTTCCCTCTAGAACCACTAGTTCAACCCCTTTATGACTCCATACATCTCGAATGGCTGAACATGAACCCCCACTCTTGAGGTAAAGATCTAATTTCACAACTATTTCTCCCATCCATCCATTTTTCAATGTTGTCAATCCTCTCTCCCATCTTCATAGTCTCACTTCTTGTCTCCCTCCTTCCACTCTCTTGTTCCTCTCACATTTGCACCAGTCTCCTTTACAACAAGTATGTCTTACTCAAAGCTATGGTCCCTTAGGATTGAAGATCGCTCTTATACCAGATTGATATGCACAAAGGAAATATAAACAACGGAGGGGGAAAACTACGGTATTTATATTAGAAAAAACAAAACAGGTACATGAGGACTTGGTGCCTCCCAAAAACTCTTACCACTCAAAAACTATATCCCCTAACCCACATATATACCCAATATTCCTAACCGACTCATAATAGAAAGGAAAGATAAAAGAAATAAGAAAATATACATAACAAATTCTAGCAACCAAAATTAGGTGACGCAACAACCTCTGTTCCTCAACTAGTGTATTTCCCCCTCATGTGCCCTATACCAATCCAATTTCCCTTACTTCCTCCCCCATTATTACTCCTCACATAGGTGTGCCTCATTAAGGGTCTATCGATTAGCAATATGTTACCTATCGATTGGTCCCAAAATAAGGTTAATGGTAGGCATGATAGATTTCTCTCTGAATTGAAGTATTACACGTGCCAATCATATACTTAATATGCTTGAACACATGAATCAATTGCTTGATATATATACTCATTACAGAGAGGCATCAACCATGAAATAAAATATTGGTCACCATATGCCATTATCAGCCAATATTTATCAATTTTTGGACTTGATAATACCTGAAACATCAAAAACATGCCATATAAAACAATTCACAAATTTATTATCAAAATACCACCAAAATATGAGATATTTATGTTCCAATATATCGAAACAACCTAAAATTAAAAATAAAAAAATTCCGACAATCTTCTCTATTTTTTAAATTCAATCATAATATTTTTCTTGGATACGCAATTAAGTACCATTAGTCAAGTAATATAAACATTAGTTTTTTAATATAAGACTAAGAGTTAAACCAATGGACAACAATCTTGTAATTGTATTAGTTTTAATTTATTGTACATATATGTGTGTGTGTGTGTGTGAGATAGTAATATTTATTATCAATAACTATAATATCATGAATTAGCTACCAAAAGTATCAATTATCAAATGTAATGCTATTAGTACAATTTAATATATATAATTAATTATTTTTTAATATAATATAGAATACTAGTTTATTGAATAATCATATTTAAAAAATTAATAAATATGAATCAAAACATTTTGTGAAATAAAAATTCACACCGCAACAACTATGACACAATTTATTGTTCGATGCTTCGACATTGCCACTGCAATTTTATTGCATGGTATCAATCTACAACCAACAATTTTGAGCTTGAAGAACTCTACTCTTGCTCCTAATATTAGGTAGATGGAGTGAATTGATGCTGAAATTGAACAACAAACAATGACCAAAGCAATGAGTGACAACCTTCCGTTCATCGGCACAAAACAAAAGAAGGAAGTTATTGAGTTATTTTTGGAGAAGAATAATGATGAAGAGTCACTTTTAGGAAAGGTTCATATAATGTTGACGCACAACAGTAAAATCAGCTTCTCGGCAATGGCCTAGACAGCGTCTAGTATGTTGTTAGTGTTCTCTGCCTGTAGTATTGCAGAAATGCATCCGGCACACCTCCATCAACGAGTTTTGCATGCAACGCCATTAGGCAAAGTTCAAGTGCCATTTAGTGGTTGACGGATGGCAAGCTCTAGTGATCTAATGATATCCAGCAAGTTGTGATGGTTATCTGCCCACTCGAATCAACAATGAGCACCTAAGCATGAGGTTTGACTAGTTGCAGGTGAACGTCCCACACCAAGATGCAACATGGAAGGGAGAAAGGAGCTAACGAAAGGGGAAAAAAAATAAGGAAAAAAATATGGAGGCTGCTGGTCAATCTTAACCAGCAGCAAAGGAGGCATCGCTTTTTTACAGCTTAAGGAGTGTTGGAAGTTGCTTGTTGAGGAGATGACCTGATTAGATTATTAGAAATCTTTGAAAAGGGTTCAAAACAAAAACAGGTAATTGGGTCTTCAAATGTACTCTAGGAAATTATTTTTAAATAATACATTGAATATGGAAACTAGGCTAATCATGACATGAAGAGGCCTGTCAATCAACAGCTCGCAGATTCACAGAATGGGCCTTTACATTCATTGATACTCTGGAAAAGTAGCACAAGTAGGGGGGAAATGAAAGCGAAAAAAGAATGGAGACTATTTGTTGCAGACAGAGGAAAGTGGAAAAATATGGTCATTCACCAGCTTTGAAAAGAGACAGACACACTGAAGAAAGAAGGTTCGTACAGGGAAGCTGTTTGACATCTCAGCACATCCTTTTACAATCAACAGCACTTTGGAAATTAAATTACTGATGCTGTTTGATGAGACCATTTGCTTTGCTCGTTGCATCAGGCCACCAGCCAGCCCAACCTTGCCAAGTCAGCATTTGAGCATTTATGAGTCAAAAAATAGTCTGATTTTATATACCTATCTTTTGAGGCTCTTTAATGCTAGTTTCCTAATCCTGGCCTTGGGGACAAGGTAGGAAGGGAGTATCATTAGGCTATTAGATTAACTAATTATCTTATTATGGTTAAATATTACTACCGTTAGTTGTTAGTTTGTTAGAAGTTGGTTAGGGATCTTGAAAGTCTAGAAACTGCTAATGAATATTATATATACATAGGACCAAGGAGTAGGCAAGGACTAGCGGGAGGAGAAGAAATTGAGAGAGTCATGGGAGACGTCCAGACTCTTCAATACTTGGAATTTAACATCTTGGATCATCCTTGTTGATCTTACAATCTAATCAATAAAATCTATTTCTGCTGTATTGGTAATCTGTCACCTATCAAAACCAAAACTCAATACCAAGGCTACAGCCTAATTATCTTCCCCAGTTCATTGCTAAATTCCTTAACTACTACTTCGCATCTAATTGAATATTCAATGACCTGACCAGCTCCCTATCTTACATGGCTTTTGAAGAATATTTATTTCAAAATTCTCCTGGAGGATGGAGGTGTTCCTTACAAGCTCCAGCATGTGAATATCCAATTGAAAAGTTTTCAGACACCATTCAAATAATACTAGCTTTTAGGACCAAGAAGCAGCAGTTGCTACTCACACTTATGCCACAAGAAATAAAGAATGTATAAAAGAAAGTTATGAAGGTACAACTACACTTCCTCAAAAACCCAAAAACATCATACTTTGGATAATTTCTGCACCATAAGTTTATAGATAAAGCAGTGTTTGAAAAGGGGCACACCTAGGTGATAAGGGTCCTAGAGAGTAGAGCCTAGGTGCTAGGAGAATGGCAAACACCCACATCTAGGCAAAGCATGATGCCAAAATTGATTAAAACAAAAAACAAAAAAACAAAACAAAACAAAACAAAAACAAAAAACATTAACATGACTCGAATTTTCAATAAATGAATACCATAAAAAAAAATAACCACCTATTAGTCTATTACTGCTAATACTATCAAGATAATAAAAACTCATCACCCCTTCCACAAAAATATGCAATCTTTTATTTCATTCTCCGCAGTATATATTTTCATTCCCCTTTCAACCCAAAATTATCCATATTAGTCTTCCCATAACCTTTATTCCCTAGCTTAACTGAATAAAAATAAAGCCTAGAGCTTCAATATTTGCAGTAAATATTTTTATTCCCTTTCCATTAAAAATAATGTCTATTAGTCTTCTCATAACCTTTTGTCGTATTCCCTTTCCTTTCCACATGAGATTTAGGTAACTTATTGATTGCAGAATTTTTTGAATGACAATAAAGCCTAAAATAGCTAATCATTGTAAGATATGCACCTTAGTGCATCATCAACCTTATCTTGTCCACGAATATTTTTTTCACCAAAAAAAAGGCCCCTCACCCCTGCACCGTCTCAAACACTGGGATTGGGCTAGATAGCTGATGCCAAAACAAGCTGACTTTGGCTTCTACTTCAACTACAATACCAATCAAAAACCAGTTAAGCAATACCCCTGGACAAATTACAACTTGAGACGTAATTCTACTATAACTGTATTAATTCATGAAACATCAGCAACTTACTCAAAAAACAGATCAATGACTCGTTTGATGGTTCCAGAGTTGACAAATTCTTCCCCTGCAGTTTCACCGCCAACTTTCAACAAAACAGCAATAAACTCCACAATCTGAAAAGACAGATCAGAACCTTTTTGTCACCAAATATAACCATTTACTTACACAATATTAACAAAATTGCAGTAGAACATACACAGTAAATTATTACTAAGGGATATAAATCAAAAAACTCATTTGTTAGAACAAACCCTTTTGGCAAGCTCCTACTAACTCAATCAAATTCGGTCAATTACAGCCATAAAGGGACAATTTCTTTGAACTGTGTTCCCCAATTATGGATTCCGAATAGCAGGACATGTAGCCACTATAACAGCAAAAGGGTGCATGTTATAAGGATCAATCTGTAAATGTAACCACCCAGATGCTAATAAAAATGGATAATATGTCACTATAACAAATTATAGCATAGCTAGAGGTCATATACTGCTACCATCATACTAATAACATCCTTCGTACATGAAAGACAGGAGAGATAGAAAGATAACCTTGAGGCGATGTTTCCCAAGAGGAGGCCTTAGCTCACCATAAGGTGTGGGCAAGACCTTCTCATCATATGACAAATTCAGGAGAACGAGTAGATCACCTGTAACACAATGAACTGGCTATGATAGCAAGAAAACCCAAAACCAAAGGCCATAGGATTATCGTCTCTGCTTTCGCATATAGACATCACAAAATACACTAGCAAATTAAACAAGAACAGAAATCATACAGTAAATTATTATCAAACTAACCAAGTTTGGGTAGCATGGCGTTAACAGTCTCTGGATTTGCCACAATAGGTGCTTCAATCATGTGGTGTACTCGAATTGAATGAAATAATAAAGATGACGCAAATCTTCTTGGATCCAGCAAAGATATACACACAGAGAGTGAATGGACAAGACCAGATTTGCTTGTAGACTCCTCAAGAGCGTGGGAAAAGATCCTAGAAACGAAACTACATGTAGAAAGAATCTTCATGAGTTACTGGTAATAACAGTTTTGCAATAGGAATTTTCAGTTCAAACCTCGTGCTGGAAAGTTTTGTGGCAAGGGCAGATCCTGTGTTCCGAGTTATAGCACAAAGGGTTTCCGCTGCATTAGCCTGAACTTCAGGAGGACTCTGACCATTGATGAATAGAAAATTACAAGAAACAATAAGGAAAAGGATCAATATTATTCCTTTATATGTGCTGCTACTTGAACAAGCAACCACATCAACATCCTCACAAAGAGATCATACCATGAATACCATGGGGGTGAAGGAGAGAACAGACATTAACATACATAAAGTGCAAACAAACACATTAATGCAAACATCTGAAGTCAAAAACAGGTAAAAATCTACAGACACGAGCGTAGTCAGACATCAGTATTTAGATTACACTAGTAGCAAACTCCACCCTGGTACAAGTGGCTTGATAGCACCAGCTGCTTCATCCAATCCTATTAGTGGTGAATATTTCTAATTTTCAGGACAGAATGTAAAGACGGATATCCTACTACCCTCATGCTAGAGAATAGACAGGTAAAGCAGCACAACCAAAGAGATACCAATATGCCACTATTGCTCCCATATTCACATCACTAAGACTTGCCTATTTGCTTCCAAATGATCTATATTTATAACAGTCTATTACAGTAAATACAAAATTGTCGTCATTAATGTATAGCTCAATGGCTGCTCACATAAGTAAAGCCCCATATCAAGCATTTTGCCATACAAAATTATAATGGCACACCACACTCCGTATCCTTAGCAGAGTCTACTTTCTCATTTATGTGGGAAGAGTTGGGAACAAAAGGCCCAAGTTTAGACAGCTATTTATCCATCGATATTTATTATGATTTTAGGTTTTTTTTTGTGATTATTGTGAGATCAAAGATTTTCTCAGGAAACAATGCGTTAATAGGGGATAAATATTCAGGCAATGGTGAGCTTAACAAAGTTACCATTTCATGCTCATTACCCTTTTTTTCCTTTTTTCTGGCACTTTGTCCATGAGATTCCTATTTGCTGATACATATGGACCGAGGATTATTATTATTTTAGGACTCAATCATCGATAATAATATCAATATACTTTTCCTGCCCTCTAAATTCCTTATCCACTAATCTAAAATCTCTTACTCCTACCATCTTCCTCTTCACAATTCCCTGCTTTTTTCCTTATCCCTTCTTCTCTTAATTCCCCTCCCTTCTCTTTCCGGCCTTATTTCACTGATTCGCAAGAAAACACCAACAGTAAAAGCACACAAGTGAACGTATCACCAAATCACAAGCATATGATGACAATATCTTTAAGAAGAACTGATAACATATCTATTTATTCAGATGAAATCATGAAAATACAGGAATTTCCACATACAGAGGGGCTTAATTTATCCACAATCATCTCTAGCAAGTTGCTGTCAGCCAACCATTGCATTACATCCACATAATTGGGATAAATATGATCATCAGCACCCACTAGTCGAACTAAAACCTGCAGGAAAATCAACACATAAACCATAACTCAAAGGAGTATTCCACACAAAACCACAATACAAAATTTGGTGAGAAAAGGAAACTCTCTCAAGCTCATAACTTGAGTAACCACCACAGAACATACTTCCATAATTGATGTGATCCCAACCAAATCAACCAACTGCTGGAAAACACACTGGTGTGCCTGTTGAAACAAAAAGCATCATCTGTATTTAGAACGGGACTAGATATAACAGCATTGTTTCAAGCTTCAAATTGATGCCTCTGGCAATAATGTCTCTTCAGCCACTATATAGATTAGTAGAACCTTTTTTCCTGATTTTCATATAGTCGCGAACGATATTGAAGACTTCACATCAATTACAAAAGGACCTAAAATGGACTTCATGGCAACTTTGTGGCTGCTTTAGTTTAAACTGTCACACCTCTATTTAGAGAGAATAAAGTTTCATTGATGACCAAAACCAACGAGGTAGAGGGTTAGGATGCACACTTACCTGGACATAATTCATCAACGGGATCGTCTTTCTCAACATAAGGCAAACAACCACCTAAAAATGCAAAAAAAATAATAATAAAGGGACTCAGCAGCATGTTCATCATACGTATCACATCTGCATAACACAGCAAATTACCTTGCTGAAATACCCAGCCAGTAAAGCACTGTGAGATCTATCTGGCTCCAGAAAAGAGAAAAGTAAATCCATTAACTGCAATGTCAAGCAGTAAACAAATGGTCAGTAGAATAATTTGTGCGCTATTACTCCACAAATATAATATTAAACCAGAAATGCTAAGTGCATACCTCCTCTTCTTCCACTAAAGTCCTCAAAATAACATCAATCTCACAGGTAAAAACTTCACAAGCAATGAAGGGGAACCTGGTTGAAACCAAAAACAACTTACTAGTTAATGGACGTATAACTAAAAGGCCCTCATTTCTCTAGTTAATTTTCTAATCAGTTATAATTACATCAAGATTTGGATGCTGATTATGAAAATCATCTCTTAATAAAAATATATCCTATTAACAATACTTGTATCCATTAATGTTTGAAGACTAAATCAGCATAAAACACCTACACTTTTGAACTACTGCAGTTTCTTTCACATCAATGCACAACTTCAGCAAGATTATATCATTCAACCCTATGATTTTCCCAAGACGACAAATAGGATAAAGATTTATTGCCACTCCCAATATGAGATCTGTATCCAAAGTAAAATCGGAATAAATAAATATTTATGTTTCTGAAGCTGACAAACACTACACTCAACCAATAAATCTCAGGAATCTTTCTTCCTCTTCAACATAAAAGGCTTATGAATCTAGGTTTAGGTAGGCAATAAAATTGCAGTCGCAGTCACGTTAATAGTAACGGTGTCGTCGTATAAAAGTGTCATGAACGATAAAGTATGTGTTGCGGTCGTCGCAGCGTGAATTTGTATTTTTATTTCACCATATATTTTAATTATTATTTATTGAAATTTTGAATATAAATATTCAATAAACTGGTATTTTATATTAGATTACAAGTACTTAATAGCTATTATATGCTAAATTGTCCCAATAACCCTAAATTTCTTAGAATAAAATGACATGTAATTTAGTAGTAACAAATAACAATACTTTATTGTTGTTCAATTGTAATTTAGTTTAAGATATATGGAGTACATGAATGGGAAAATTTTACATGCATGTTTTTTTTAATAGAATTAAGAATTGTCAATAAATTACCGATTTATTTTGATTTATCCATGACACAGATTTATCGGCCATTTATCAACCGTTAAACGTAGCGTATTGGTAATTTTGCATCGCGACTGGCCTAAAAACCACTGAATAGTGGCTGCTACACTATAGCGGAACCACTATTTAATTGTATGAGTTTAGGGAAGTAAATGTTCCCCTAATGTAAAAATTAAAATTATAGGGCAAGTAATGTACTTGAAGACTCGTTTGCTTTCAGCATCCTCTGCAGGTTCTTCAACAACATAGCGCAATAACTGCTCCACTTGGGCTTTATCTCGTAAACTGAAAACACACAAAAAATAACATCTAAGAAAAACTGACAAACACCAAAGGGAGTAATATTAATAAGACGATGAAAGAATTTAGAAATAAGACAAGCAAAAGACAACTTATGGGATATAGAGATGTCAATTACAAGTTAATTAGACGACTATTTAGAGCTTTGCATTCCTGAATTATTTCCTCTTCATCAAGGAGCTCCTCTAGTGTAAAGTTCTCCTTGTCTAATACAGCCTCAACCTGGACCAACAAGAGCAATTGGGGCCGTTGATGGATACAGAATAAAAAATTAAAGCACACAAAAACTTGCACTGTCAGAAATAAAATCTCTAATTCTTCATATCGATTCCTTAACCTTATCATATACCACAGCATAATAGTTGCAGCTTGCACGCTAGCTTCCATCATTGATCAAATATAAAAAGAAGAAACATTTTCATTGCAACAAATAACACTGAGATTCAAGAATTGATGAGCAAAAGACTCTTGGTTTGTTCACAGAAAGGGAAGTAGGAAACAGATAGTCAAATGCAACTTCTGATTACATCAATGGGAATAAAGAAAAGGGTGATATGACACTCAAATTTCATCACTGAAGCAGTCAAAAGGGTAAAAAAATGCAGCTGTAAATTCTTATGGCAGCGTTGGGTTCATAAATATGCATATTTTTATATCTAGTATTTTAGCTCATAAAGAAATTATATTTAGGCATTTTTACTTCAATTTTGTTTTTTATTTTACTTTGCAGAACAGAAAGGAGGAAAAAAGGCTAAAAGGGAATAATGGCTCAAACATCAAATTATGTACAAAGCACAAGCAATGGGCCAACAAATCAAGTATTAGTCATACTACTTCATTGCACAAAGAAAGCCAAAGAATCAAGATCTTAGATCAGTCCAGCAAAATAAGACCAATCTACAAGTATTTAAACAAATACCATATTAAGAACCAGAGCTCGAGTCAAATACCTACAGAAGAAAAATAAAACCACAGAGGCTTCTGAGTTGTGCCAAGAAAAATAATGGGCAGCAAAAGTTATATAGAGAGAGATGACGTGCTGAGTGGAGGCGTGATTGGCTGATTTAATTTCATGATTTTCTCCTCTTTCAGTTTCTTTTTTTTTTTTGGAACCATTGGCTTTAATCTTCAAATTCCTTGCTTTTAAGACTTTTGTTGAGTTTAGTAATCTATGTTAGCTTCAAAAGCAGGAGTTATAGTGGGTGATAGCTTACAGTCTTACATTTAATTGACTTCAAATGGTCTTGATTTTAATGAATTTCAAACTCACTACTGACGGCCACTTTAATTATATTGTTTTGTTTTTCTTTCCTTCAATTTTCCCATGCATCAAAAAGAGTCCGAATATAGCTTTTGTTTATCTCACTTCTTTCTCAATTGCTTAATAATCCAATCATCAGCTAGGTGGCGGAGTTAGCAACCCATAGAGCAACATAATATTGAATGGTAGAGAAGCATTACCAGCAACTTTGGTTTGTTTAATTGGTGATTAATATAAGCACCATTTGATAATAGATTTTTTGCCAATTAATATTGATTTCAACTGATGCAACTAATTAATTTTTGTACCCTTATATTTTATTACAATTTATAATAAGGTATTCGTCAGATAATAAAATAATATAATAACACATATACCAAAAAGTCAATATGCATTATTTCCTTTCAAAATACTATTTCCTAAAGGGGCTTAGTTTATTTGTGCCTATTATTTTATTAATAGTTTAATATTATTAATCTTAACATATAGTTCAGCATAACATGCCATCATCTGTGTCGGATTAACCAGCGAAAGCTGTGATGGGCCAGTGGCCCCCCATGGGTCACAGCAGCCGGCAACAATTGCAAGAGCCAAATAACAGTAAAGACAGCAGCAGCTGTAAGCTTATGGGCTTCTGAGCTAGATACATGGGGCTTACTGCTCACATTAGGATATTATTCTAGCATGAGTTATTATCTTTTATCATTTATTATTAGCCATGAATATTAAATAAGTGGGTAGCACATATAGTTGGATAATATCTTTATTTGACTAGGACGCAATTATTAACTTAGGTATTATCACATTATTGTATCTAGGAGATCATTAGTTTCTCATTTAATACAGAAATTCGTAAGATGTTATTTAGATTATTATGAATATTAGATATTGTGATAACCCAGAAAATAGTAATATAATAATCAAATGTCATAATTACAGTGATAATAAAAATATAATACATGAGATGAATTTATGAAGCTAAGCTCCTCGTATTGACGGTTGGATTTAGTACGCAAGACTTTTAGTCCACCTAATCTGTTAACTTACCTAGTCTGATAATTAAACAACTTCTAGAATATTATAAGATTCATTCAACTTGTTAAATTAAAGGTAGAGTCTCATAAAGCCTTGCATCTACCAATTGGCTAGCGATAATCTGCAGTCTCTTTCATCTCCCTCAGTGTCATCTCTTACATCCCTCTCTCCCTTTCATTTCTACTACTCTACCTCTGCTGAAATCAGTCCCCACTTTTCCTCAACCTCTACTCCATGTTTCTTCCTCCTGTATTTTAGCTCTAACTGTCTCATCACACCTGTGCCTAGTATTATTACTGGCTGTGTCCTTTAGAGGTAATCATCTAAGTGCTCCTATCTATATTATATTATGTAATGCATAAAGTTAGTTGCTTTATAATTGCTAATTCTCTTCTTTCTGCATGCCTATGTTATATATATTTATTGTTATAATTTGCTTAGCCTACAGCCTACAATTTACTATGTACTTTCTATAACATCTACAATTTCAAATTCATCAGATACACTTGTTAGGCCACCATTAGTGATAACTCATAACCATGCAACAGCTCTCCATGAACCATTTTAGATTCCATCATATCATTTGAATTCCATCCAATTTTAGATATACATGTTTGTGTATATGAGAGTGTGTGTGTCCCATCCTTCAAATTCCATCAAAAACTAGTCAAATATTCTTACTTTGTGCAAAAATATAGGTATAAATTGCTGAATATCCTAGTTCAAACTAATCACTAGGAAATAGAATTTCTTCTTATACATTTGCTATATATATCTTAGTCCAAGATACTACTGAATTATAATAAAGAATTTTTATTTATAGGCTTCACATCTACCCCCATATAACATGTATTTTTTTTCAGTCCAAGACAAATTTAGTCATAAGAACAAATTAGCATATAATGATGTTAAATTGAATAATCTTCAACTAAATAACATGTATTGTTTCTAATATAATATAAAACACTATTTTATTGAGTACTTATATTTAAATGATCAATAAATAACAATTAAAGTATATGATGAAATAAAAATAAAAATTCATGCTACAACAACCGCGACACATACTTTATCGTTCACAATATTTCAATACCGCAACAGCAAAAGCCATTTTATTTCCTTCACCCAACTAGCCACATTTGAAGTTCAAAACTGTAATTGATCTTAGCCTAAAGGAAACCACAAAGAGAAACTTTTTTTCCAATAAAACAAGAAATTATCTTGCAACCGTTCTAAAATTGTAACATCCTAGATATTTAAAGAAATCCGCAGCATAAATGGCTTCCCATGTTAGATGGAAAATCTCAGGAAAGTACATATAAATCAAATACTCAAAATTAGTGCCACAGGCTTACAACCTTATATATACCTAATATGCATGAAAAAATATTACCATGCCATGAAATAAGCAAGATTAAACAGCCAAAATTTCCTTGACAAATACACAATAAACCACTTAAATATTACTGTTATAGCAATTTCTTACCATGAAGAACATACAGAAATGCAAGCTGGCATACTCAACAAAGAAAAGAGACGCAATCTATACTCTGCAATCAAAATTTCTAAATCGCTTCCCTAAGCAACCAGCCAACCTTCAAAAATTAATTTTCCCATTCTTCCAAACAAGCAGAGGACATAAGAAGTATTGATGGTATTCACATTCATTACGATTGATATAGCAACAGAGAAATAAACCAGAGACTAGTTAATAGTAAAGAGGACTACCAGGCTAATTATTTAGATGCTCACAAAACATGATCATTTGACAGCAGATACAATGCACTTTGAAAAATAATCATCCCTAGCAATAAATTAAATCGAATAATACATGAAAAGCAAAATCTCCGGCTTAAGAATTCAAAGCACCACTTATCGCCTCAAAGTACAACATGAACTCTGATATATTAAAGTACAAACACCAAAGAGATCCAATTCACAAAATGGATATTCTAGTACGGATTTCGTATGACCGACGACGAAACAGCTCAATTTCATCTTCATTGAAAATTATTTGAACAAACTTATCGAATGAGCAGAAATTTAAGACAAATTCACGGAGTTAAACTTACAGGTGACGAAGCCGATAAAGAAGTGAGCTTCCAAAACATATCAAAGAGTCAATAAGTAAATCGGTAAGGAGATTAAAAAAACGAAACAGAAGGAACTTCAAACTTCGTTGGAGTAGGAAGATAGATCTGCTCGCCAATTTGGTAAGGGATAGAAGAATAAAGAACGAGCGGCAACAAACTTGAAGGATGATCAGCTTTTGTCACGAGGGTTTTGGACTCCGACAAGGACAGGAACAGCCGGACAAGAACAGAAGATGAAGGGTAGAGACGAAGAGAGGGAAACGGGAAACCCTAAAATTTGACCGACGGAAACGCGAGAACAGAAGATGGCAGAGAGGTACGCCGAAAGCAGCTGAGACAGGAAAAGCGGGGACTGTTCAAAGAGAAGAAGACGCACTCCAGCATGTGGCGTGGCCCTTATGGGATCTAATTCGAGGCCGCTATACCGCTCGCCCAGTGTAAACTCTATCGCATACTGTTTATCTAAATTTGTCAGTTTATTTAAATTTAATCCGAAATTAACTTAATCCAACACAATTAACAATTGACTTAATCGAGTCTGGACCTAATTCATAATCGGCTATCAACTCTTAATTTACTATCAATCCGATATGTTATTAACTCAATTAAATAAAATAAAATTTGATATTGATCAATTATAATAATAATAGTAAATACATATATTTATTATTTATTTAAAAATTTTAATAATATATTATTTTATAAATGTTACTTATTTTTCTTGCAATTACGATAAGATAATTATTCTCCAACGATATTTAAAATTTATCTATTTTTTTACATAAAAAATATTATATTAAAAAGTCATAATAATTAATAAATAAATAACAGTTAATAACACATTTTTAATCACATATATAAATAAAGTCAAATAGTTAATACACATTTTAATCCCATGCATATATAAAGTCAAACTTAATACTTACTAATGAGGTTAATGAGCTAGATTAATTTTTGTAATTAATGTTCAATTTGACCGGAACCCAAAGTGATCTATTTTGATATTAACTTAATCCTAACCCAACCCGACCCGTCAAAATTTGACAAGACTCTATTAATTAAGTTAATATAAACCTGACCCGTCAAATTAACCCAATTCTAAAATCACCCAAACACCATTTAGCTCAACCTAAACTCAATCCTACCCGACAAAACAAGCTAACCCAAAATAGCCTAAACCCAACATAACCTGAAGCTTAATTAACTTAATCCAAACCTGATACAACCTAACAAATTAATCTAATATACCATGGATCTGCAATGACCCGAACCCAAATTCGATATGACCCAAACAATAAATTACTTGAAATGACCTAATCTAACCCACAACCAACTTACAAAGAGAAATGGCCTACAAATAAGTCGACTTGCTATAACCTAATCTAACTCATCTACCCTAATTGTCACCTCTAATCCATAATTTCTCATTTAGAAAAAAAAAATAAGACGGCACAATTATATATTTAAATATTAAAAATTAAATTTTTTATTATAAATGCAACAAAATTTATTAAATATTATGTGAAATAGAAAGGCTTCATACTACAATTAAGTTGGTTAAGGATTAATCCAAACACATGGAAATAAGTTTCCTATAATAATCAGCAGGTGTATGAGCTACTCTAATATAAATCTTGGAATATGGAGTATGCATGATGAGTGTTATGAAGAAGGTATCGACTTAATCACCATATATAGAGTTGTTGTAATTGGTAATATAACTAATCTTCTTTGATCTGTTATTAACGATCATAATTAATTAAGGGCATTCAATGCAAATAATCTAGCCTTGCATACCGAATTGGTACCAATAATAATAAAGTAATGTTTAGCATTACATTATAGAACATTATCACTTAATTTTTAAAAAATAATTGTTGACCTCTCGGGTCAATCAATGTCTTAAACCTCATTTTTATGATAAAAAATAGATTTAAATGAGTTAACATGGTTGTTTAAGTATGTATGAGCTATGATTGATAACAAATGAGTCAAAACATATTTACTCAAATTATTTCTCAAGTGCACATTTAAAAGAACAATCAATTTCAAAGTATAGGATAAGATTATATAAAGATAACCAAGACTTAATAACTCAAGGTGTATATTTTATGTCTTAGGAGATATTGTAAAGTAGAATGGTAAAAACACTTTTGATTTTAATTTCTTAGAATGTTTAAAAATCTTGCTTCAACTATTTTGACAGAAATTCCATGTTGATTTTAATCCCAATCTTTTTTAAAAGTGTTTTCAATTATATCAATTCTAGTCAGAACCAGCTGACAAGTTTAAGGACCGATCAACTAGTTTGCTTCAAATCTAGGGTATTAACATGTAAAAACTCAAGTAGATCAACCAGTTTAGTAAATCGGTCCATTAATTCAAGAAATTATTGACTAGTTTAACTAATCAATCCATGGGCTTTGCTCATGCAGAAGCATATTTAGTCTCTATTTGAACATGTTGGCTAATTGACAAAACTGATCAACCGATTTAACTAATAAATCCATGGGTGTTGCTCCTATAGAAACCCATTTGGTCCCTATTTGAACGCATTGACTAGTTGACAAAACCAATCAACTTGTTCGGAAATCAATCGATTGGTTTCACTAACTAGTCCATAGATTTTACTCCTATAGAACCCTATTTCATCTCTGTTTAAACACTTTGATTGGTTTCACCAAACCAATCAGCTAGCTTGACCAATCAAGCTATGTGTTGAGACAAAGTGTAAAATAGTTTTTGATTGGTTTGAGTAAACCAACCGTCTGCTAAACCATTATACTATCCAAATATATTCATTAGACCAACTATGTACAACACAAAATCATTTAGCTAGTTTGTGTAACAATAGTATTTTTATCTTAGGTCTGAACATATTTAGTCGACTAGTTTAAACAACTGATCGAGTTGTCGGCGTTAAATGAGGAAAATTATATATGTTGCTCTCACGGTGGATATATGCTATTTAATTCTAATGACTACATAGTAATGCATAAGTATAAATAATATTTTAGGTAATATATAAACAACTTTTAAACTATCAGTAATTGAACAAATCAATTCTTTACTCCAACTTATAATTAATTCTCAACTACTCACTTTTATATTCATCTCAAGTTGAGATATTTTCAAAAGTTTTTATGCTCTCTCTATTCAGTTAGAAATCACTCATTAATTGTAATATCTATTTCTTTCTTGCAATATATTACACTTACAATTTGTTCTTTCACTTTCATATTTGTATCATTTGTAATATACATTGTAATCAACCACAACTCTACTAAAAACTCATTATATTAAGGTTGTATATTGCCTAGCATTTCTAAAAAAGGTCATTGGATTAATGAGTCCATGAACTTAGAGATATTAATTGAAAAATTAGCTCCTAGAAGGTCATGGAGATAGTATGCTCATAAACTAAGAGAACCATGATCATTAAAGAGATTCAAAATCTAAAATTTTAATTCTTGAACCACTATACACTATATGTCAAATTTTTATTTTTTTCCATTTCCCATTGAAAAAAATCTTATTCACCCCCTCTAGAGTTATTTCAATGATTTCTATATCGCTTGACATATCAAAGTAATACCATATTATAATACCCTATCTTCTAATCCTATTATATCATGTGTGTTTGGCTTAATAATCAATACATCCTTTGAATAATTTTTTTATGTAAAAAAATATAAGCTTTATCTTTGTTTATCCATATAGGGAAGTCTAGATTAGTGGTTAACCAACCATCAAACCTATTTAGATTTTTTGTCTAGATCAGCAGCAAATCAACCATTAGGTATTTTGCATAAACTTATTTGTTTTAATTCATTTAAGCTCTAATCAAATCTTATATAAAATAATTTTATATTTTTTGGTTCCTAATAGTATTTCATAATTTTTCCTAATTTTAAAATTTATCCGATTTTTTCACATTAAATATTTATTTATTAGACTCTTTACTTGCATGAATCACTAAGAATCCTTGTTGTAGACTCTTGAAATATACAATAGAAATGGAGATCGACTTTGGTTGGGGCACTACCAATTTGGTTGCAAGAAACATAGGAAAGAACCTCTTGAGCATTAAAGGAATAGTGGCGTGGTGTCAGAATAAGGATACTCTGATGCTCAAGTCCATAACGTAGGATGCAAATCGTGTAAAATAAAAAAAGAAAGGATTCAGAGTCATTAATCCATGGAGTGTGTAGGCATAGTCATCAATGGAAAGGGGCTCATGTTCCTTATTTGATGTTGTTCATATGAGTGTTATCTAGGCAATAATTAGGAGGAATGGTAGAGAGTTAGAAAAAATTACTCAAATTGAATGATGATTACTCGATAGATCTCTTAAGTTTCTTTTTTCTTAGAATTCATCTCTCCCTTAGGGCCTTATGGCTCCACTATATATGAAGGCATGGATTTGCAACCATCCCTCGTATAAGTAGGATAAGCTCAATTTAGAAGCAATCAATGCTAAAATATTGGGGGGGTTAGATCATGTTCAAATGTAATAGAGTTTGACTAGCTTTTGAACCAATCATGTTGATCTTTGGCTGCATGACATTCATTTATGATATCAAAACATGATCTAAGTCAACCAAATTGAGAGGGTATTCCCTATTAAACTTTTTACTACTTAAAGTGTATGAAGTCTCCGGATTTTAGCTCTCTAGGTTGGGCTAAGCGATCATATTTTACCCATATATTTAATCCCTCCACTCCCTAAGTTAAGAGAATGGCTTGGGGAGTGGATGGCACATGTCAATTCTAATAAGTGAGATGGTAGATGGATTGATTAGACCATTTTCAAGACAAATGATCATCTAGCCTATAGGTTGAGACATGTGTAGTTGTTTTAGCAAGGTATGTTTGTTGCTAGACATTTTCATTCTAGATTCCCTCTCCTTTTTAATAAAAGGAGATTTCACTTATTGCTTTGTTTTGATTGATTTGTAGAGAATTACAAAGTTGGAACCATCATTTCCTTGTGAGGTTCTCAATCATCACTATAATAAAAAAAAGGTGAACTTGTGATGATGGCTTTTGTGACAACATGTCACAAATATTTACTTTTAGTGACAACAAGTAATCACTAAAAATAATTTTAGAGATCTAGAAATTGTAGTAAAAAATTCATTCCAAAATATTATTCATGGTTAAATTGTCCCCCCTCCGCAAAAAAAAAGTGTTAGTTTGATATCTTTTGTTGAAAATGCAATTAGCTAATAGTGGCTATATGAATGCCAATTATGGTGAAAATATTGGTAGAAATATTGGAGTAAATTGTTTTTTCACTCAATGCTCCAATATTAGCGATGACATATATATAATCCCTAATAACCTTGTTATCATCTCTAATGGGTCACGTGCCTAATGCATTGAATTATTTTCCTCCATTATTAGTGACGACTATAATAATCCAAATTTAACCTAACCCTTATTTTAGGTGATTAATATTTTAACCTAACTCTAACCCTAAATGATTAAATAAAATATTACCCTAATTTTTTACCCCTAAATTTAAACCTAATTCTAATCCTGACTTTAAACTCCTTTTCCTTTTCTTTCTCATTTTCTTTTTCCCTTTTATTCTTCTCCTTTAAAAGTCTTCTTCTTCCCCTTCTTCCCTACGCGATTCCTTTCTTTCCTAACCATTTTTCTTCAGCTGTGCTTCCACCCTCCACCCAACCTAGTCAAATACATCATCATCACCATCATCTCCCTCAACTCATGGGATATGTTGTTGGAATTTTTCCCCAAAACCTCTATCTCTACCCCATAGCCCTAGTGCCTCACTTTGGTCGTCTCTCATCATTCACATATGACTCTCCTCAACTCATTTATTACCTTACTAAACTCTCCCTTGAGTGCCTCTATCTTTCTCCAACTTTTTTTTATCGATTGTTCAATATATTATCTGCCATTTTCATCTAGTAAAATTTTGTAACCTTTAATTTTAGATATTTAGTCTTTTATGTAAAAACTAACTCTTAAATTTTGACCTTTATTAGTAACCTTTAACCCATAACCCAAATAATTTATTAAATAATTTTCTCGATTATTTTTATCACTTTCCTTTTTATGTAAAACCTATTCTAAACTGATTTATTTTTTTCTAATCAATACCCTTACCTATCCAAATTAAACCTAAAACTAAGTAAAATAATGCTAACCTACCCTAACATTTTACACCAAACATTACCCATGCCACCTGTTGTAACCCTCTAATGTGCCATTTTTCCCTCCCCCAAACACTCTCATTTTTTCCTCCAATTCTCACACACGACCTTCATATAATACGCCAAAAATTTGCTTTGCCTAATCTCACGTTATTAACGTCCTAATGTGATTATAATGTTAAGAAATATTATTTTAGCCTTAACCTAATTTTTTAGTCCAAAAACGTAAACTGAATACGAAACCTTAACTCCGATAAATTATAATTTGTAAACTAAAATAAAAAACCCACTAAAATTTTCATTAATCCTAATTACTTATGGCTAATTTAGAAACACCCTAAACTAATCCCCAAAACCTTCTCTTTTCCTTTTTATTTCTCCTTTTATTTTCTTTCTTTCTCCTCCTCCTTCTATCAACTTAAAGCTGCAACAATTTCAATTGTTGCAACTTACACCATCACCTTCCGCAGACATCCATCACTCATCATCTTACTTCATTTCTTCTTTTTCTTCTTCTTTTTCTACTCCCTTATCCCTACCCGACTTGCACACTACCCCTACCATTTTACTTCTCACACAACACACATACATACAACCATCACCACCCTCGCCCTGCAAGTACTACCTTAATCCTCACCATCCTCTACAACCATCATCATCTTATAGCTACACCATCACCATCTTCATTGTTCCACACCCTCCTCTTCTATCATTGTTATTTTTCCCAATTCACTCCACATGCACACATGCTAATATATATATATACTACATCCTCTCCTTCTCCCTCTTTATTTGGCCTCCACTTTATCATTTTTGTGTCAAAAAGCCATTGTTCGAGGTCCCTCTTCCTTCTCTTTTCTTCTTCTTCTTCCTCCTTCTTTCCTTTATTTTTAGCCTGTGCACCACCCATTCCACCACCATGCACCACCTCGGCCACCACTCGCCGCTCATTGGCTGGTGGACCGACCACTAAGGTCACTCCAACCTTCCCCAACACCGTTGCCGCCCATTGCCACCAACCACCACCTATTTTTTCTTCTACTTTCTTTGGTCCATTGCATTTTTGCAAAGCACACTACCTCAAGTACAGCCGTGCAACACTAAAAATTTCCTATCACATAGATGTGTAACTTTGCATTGCCTAGCCGTGCGTGATCTTTTCTCTCATCCTGGTTGTACATCGCCTACAACATAGTCGTGCAACTCAGCACCGCTTGGTCATGCGTGATCTTTTCTCTTGGCTATGGCTACACCGTCTATAGGACAGTCATGCAAGTTCCCTTTTTCAACCATACACTCTTATTTTCATCTCCAAACCTTGTCCAAACATCACCAAAATTTTACCATATCTCCACCACATATTCTTTTACACATCCACATATCTCAAGCTCCCATTTGACTATGGTTATTTCTATTTTTACCTTATTTACCTTGGTTCTCCTTCAATTTAACTCTTTGAGCTTAATCATGAATTTTGCCATTTTTTATAGATGATATTCCAGTAGCTTTAGAGGAGGAAGTCTAGGATTTGTATGCTTAGAGACCGGTATCCTAGTTGGTAAGGATACTATTCGATGTTTAAGGTTTTTGATGTTATTTGCTAATATTGGAACACCCCAAAATTCACTACTTTTTTTTTGAAAAGCGGAAGCAATTAAAATAGAAATACTTAAAACCTGTGAATTCTGGGAATGTTACCGCCACACTTAGTACCAAACCGGTTCTCTACGACCGTTTCAGTACCAAGTGCTAAGGCTAAAGAAAAGAAATAATCAATACAATCCAAATTCCAAATAAGCATTAAATGGTTGTAAAACAAAATCAGAGTACGCATAAAGAATTATTATTCAAATTGAAAGAGAATAGTTACAATAGATAAAAGATTAATAAAAGGAAATAGAATCACATAAATACTGATATATGTCCACAACTCTCTCGAACTTGAGCCAACCACAAACCTAACACACAGCCCCGACTGATGTCTTGCCCACCTGCAAAAAGTCAGAAGGGCATACTACTCGTGGGAATGAGCAGCACCCATGAAAAAGGTGATCAGTACGCTACGTACTGAGTAAGGTAACCGAGCACTAAGGCCAACACATAAGCACATAAAATCATGCAGGATAATAAAAGAGCATAATCATAAATGCATATGACCGACTTGGTAAAAGTACAAAGGCCCATGAATAATCCAATTCAATTACTTAATTAATCTCTGATCAAGAGTCGATTCACACCATACTTTTTATCAAATCCATGCAAGTACGGAAGCCCCCACTATTATAGCTGGTGGATCGGAGGCACATAGGGTATCATACCCTAACCACTATTATAGCCGGTGGATCGGAAACACATAGGACTACGCGTCCTAACCACTATTCCTAACCGGTGGATCGGTTGGCTCCGGCTCGCATGGTGTTCCACTATAAGTAATTAGTATCTTTTAAGCATTCTGGTTTGTGACTGTTGAGCTCGGAAACCCCCACTATTATAACCGGTGGATCGGTCACACATAGGACATCATGTCCTAACCACTATTATAACCGGTGGATCGGTCGCACATAGGGTAAAAACCCTAACCACTATTCCGAACTGGTGGATCGGTTGGTCCCGTCTCAACGATCTTCCTCTTTAGATAATTAATGTTTTAAGTATCTTGTTCAGAAGCTTTCACCGTGGACATGCATGAATCATCACACATCACAAATCATAAAATTCCACCATCATCATACTTTATTCACCAATTACACATGTGCTACCACCAAACCATAAACATGCATGAATCACTCCCTTTACACTTATCCTCCAATTCTACTTCATATATCACTCTAGGGTTTTATCCCGAAACCCTAATTTAGGCCTTAACATCCCCTCTTACTCTACCTCACATCACCCAAATCATTTTAACACTCCACACATTACAAATCATTGATTCCATTCTTATAATTACACCTTAATCACCAAAAACACATGATACAACAAAAACCTTAAGTAGCCACACCAAACCCTAATCAACCACCACAAACCATAATTAACCACTCCAAACCTCATTTAATTATAACAATCATAATTAGCCATTCCAAACCTTAATTAACCCCGATAATTCACAATTAGCCACTCCAAACTCTAGCTTCGTCTCCTATGTACCCAGATAATGTTCCACGTATTATTTTCCATCCAAAGTGTTTAACTACCCAAACAACGCTTACATTACCTTCCTTACATCCCAAATTAACTTTTCATACGTAAATTTTACTCTCATGCAGACTTTACACATCCCATGCGACCATTCGAACTTTTCATGCAAACCTTAAATTTCCCTTAGTCAACTTCTTTCCCCATCCTCCTTTTTCATCCTTTCTCCCACACAAACCACATCGACATCCGCTCATGCATGTCTAACAGCGTCACAACACATATCGTCACATACATATAGTACACATGCCATACAAAAACATACTTCAACTCCAAGTCATACCACATATAAAATAATTAATAATAATAAACACAGGATACATAACATGCGAAGCACATAATGCACATAAGCACATAAAAGGCCTTAGCACCCCTTACCTAAAAAGACACTGGTCTTGGAGCACGCTCCTACGCCTCCTTAGGGCTTTGACTGTTTTTACCTATTATGAGGGAAAAGCTAAAATTAGAATCCCTCTTATCAAAATAATATTAAACACTAACTTAATATAAGACTAGGCTTTTGATAAAATAATAATAAAAATACCCAAAAATAATATCAATATTAATATTAACAAGAATAATAAAAATAGTAGCAATAATAAAAAAGGCATTACTCAAAAATAAAGTGAAATAAGGGCTTTAGAACCTTTACCAAAATAATACTAAAAAATATTATTTGTAAATTAAATAACCAAATTTATAAATAATAATAATAATAATAACAATAATAAATTATAATATTATTAGTGATACTTTTATTAGTAGAAAATTAATATTAATAATACCAAAATTCTTAAAAATTACAAGGTGGTTTTCAAATCCCCCAACTTAATAATAATACCATTCAAAATTGTAATAATGATATTAAAATTATATATACTTATAATATAAAGTTAATAAAGATGATAATAATAATAATATAATTAGAAAAAAATGTTAAAAATGTTAATAATATTAATAATATTAATAAAAAGTAATAGTGCGAGGCTTAATTAAAAATTTTGTTCTCTGCCCCTCCTTAAATAATTAAAACATTAATTAAATAGTTACACTAATGATAATAATATTAATATTATTATTATTAATAATGTTAAACATGTAATAATTTAATTAAATAAGTAAAGACCGAGATTAATAATATATCTTACTCAATAATACTCCCATACCTGTTAAAAATATTTAGAAATTAGGATATAGTCGATAACAACAATAATAATAATTATAATAATTATTATTATAGTTGAATTAACACTAAAATTTAGGCTAATAATAGAATAATTATCAATAATTCAAAATTAAGTGTTTAAAAGGTTTAGGGTATCACCTTGAGTCGGAGGGTATAGATGGAACCGGCGGTGGTTCCCGGAGGTGGCCGGAAAATGGATCTAAGAGAGGTAAAAATGAAGAACAAGAAGGAAAGGGAAAGGAGAAAAATAAAATAATCTTATGGTTCGGTGGAGGATACTTAGCAGGAGATTTTGGGTGGTTTATAGGGCGGCAGAAGTGGCATATGTGGCGGCGGACGGTGGTTTAAGGTTTTGGGGTAAAACTTCTATCGAGATGAGCAACAAACTTTGCATGGTTATGGAAGCTCATTCAAGAAGAATCGAAGGATTTAAAGGGTTTAGTTAGCTAGAGGGAATTTCAAGGAAGAAATTGGGATGCGCAGGTGGTGTTGAAGTTGGCTATAGGCGGCGGAATACGCGTCTGAAGTGACGGTGGCGGGCGGTTCTTACTTAGGGTTTCGAGAGTTAAGAAGTTTCAAAATCATCCATGACTGGGCTATTTATAGAGTTTAGATGGGTTATTAGGGTTTTGGAGGTCGGTAGGATGGGTTTGGGTGGCCGGCGTCAGAAATCGGTCAGCGATTGCTTGGGTTGGGTCAAAGGTTCGCGAAGCTAGAGAGAGAGAATGAGCGAGAGTTAAGGATAATTGATTATTCCAATCTAATATATGAGTCGAGAGGAAGAAAAATAGGGGTGAATCGGCGGGTCAGAGTCCTCGTAGCCGGTGCCGCCATTTTCGGGGGGCGGAAGCTACAGGCTGCGTCGACGGAGGAGAAATGAGGAAGAAGGAAGGAGGGGGGGGGAAACCGGTCGGTAGGGAAAGAAAAGAAAAGGGGGAGAACCGGGCCAACCAACGCTAGTTACTTTGTCATTTAAATGGAATGATGCGTTTTGACGGAAACAGGAGCGAAGCGCGGCGCTTCGGGGCAGCTGCGCTAAAGGACCAACGGACGAGTGACTTGGGCCACGAGACAGGAAAAAAGAAGAAGACGGGCTTGGGCCGCTGGGCTGGCCCAAGTCGGGGGAAAAGAAAAAGAAAAAGAAAAGAAGAAGAAAGAAAAAGGAAGAAAGAAAAAGAAAAAGGGAAAAAGGAAAAGAGAAAAATAATTATTTTGTGTATTAAAATTTATTAAAATATTTGGGATATTTAAAAGTAATAATATTTAAATAAAATAATATTTAAACCCCATTTAGGCTAAATTAGGATTTTAAAAATATTTTCCATAAATTCCATTTTACTTAGCAAAACACCCTAATTTTCTTCAATTAAATTATTTATAAAATTAATATTAATTTGAAACTATTTTATCCTTCTTAATTTAAATGAAGTAATTTATTTTATTACTTTCCAAATAAAATCCTTAATTAGTTAAACTACCCAAATTTCACCCTAATTAAAATATTCATAAGATTTCTCTTGATTTGCCCAAATAAAATTTATTTTACTTTAATAAAAATAATTTATTTAATTGATTTTCATAAAAAAATCTTATTTAAATATAATTTTGAAATTATAAATTTTTGGGGCATTTCAAATATGGCTATACGTGTTTTTCATGATATTATTGATATATGATGTTATATATGTTGATCATGATATTTTGTGATAATATGAATATTATGTTGAAATGGAGTAAGAATGGGTGAGATGTAACATTATGTTATGATTTTGTTGTGATAATGTCATATTGTGAAAATATATCTTATGGTATAAAATAAGGGGTTAAGGATATTATGTTATTAAATGAAAGCAAGAATGGGTGAGAGGCACCATTATGTTATGATTTTGTTGTGATAGTGTCATATTGTAGAAATATATCTTATGGTATGAAATAAGGGTTTAAGGACATTATGCTATTGAAATAAAGTAAGAATGGGTGAGAGACACCACTATGTTAGGATTTTGTTGTGATAATATCATATTGTGAAAATATATCTTATGGTATGAAATAGGGCTTGAGGATATTATGTTGTTGAAATGAAGTAAGAATGGGTAAGAGGTACTATTATTATTTTGTTGTGATAATGTCATATTTGTGGAAATATATCATATAGTATAAAATATAGGTTAAATATGTTTCGACAAATGGACTTAAGAATTCTCATGAGGTATGATGGTATCTTGTGGATTTGGAAACTAATATGTATGGAAGGTACAATATTTTATAAAATAAAGTTTTTATTTATACTTAAGGGTAATTTAGTCATTATTAAGTAATAAGAAATTTTTGGTATTTTATGTATTAGGTAGATTAAAATATGATAATAACAACATGATGGATTCTTAGAAGTATTATTATTGTTTGGGGTCCTTAAATGAATTAATGGATAATTAGGGACAAAAATATCTTATAATGATAATATCATCATTTCATGTATAAAATCTAGAAGTTATTCGGATTCTAAATACATTATTAATGTTTGACATTATGAGGTTATCTATTAGAATTGGTAATCATGTGAATTTCATGGGTGGTGAAAAGTATATGGACTTAGGTTTCGAAGATTTTTGTGAGTAATACATTGGGACAGGATGATTAATGTATATGTACGGGAACCGGATCGTGTAATTTAGGTATGATAATAATGACAAGATTTGGAGATGATATAATATAAATTGTGTGGAATGGTCAATATGGGATAATTAATAATAAAGGGTGTGTAATTTGGGTTTAAAAGGACTTAAAGACTTGGACCTATGCTATACGTATATCTATTTTAATGTGTTATATGCCTGAGAATTAAGTTTGAATAATATACTAGTCACTTAAAGTGAAATAGCATGTGAGTAGGGCTAATATGATCTATTTTTCTATATATATGTATTCCCATTCCACCGGGGATAATAGTAGCTCAAGAGTGTTTTGCCCTGAGAAGATGTTTTTAATCTCTGTTCCACCAAAAAGAATAGTGGCTTGGGAGCATTTTTCCCTAAGAAGGTGATTTAGTCCATTCCACCGAATAAAGAATAGTGGGCCCCTTACTCATCGTGAAATGAAAATGTCTTATTATTATCTATGGAAAAGATACTAATGATTTAAAGTGGAAGAATAGGTGAGTTAGGACCAAGGTGATCTATTTACATATATATATGTATGTATGCATGTATGTATTCCTGTTCCACCAAAAAGAATAATGGCTCAAAAGTGTGTTGTTCTGAGGTGATGTTTTCATAAGCATTCCATTGGATGATAATAGTGGCTCAGGTGTGTTGTCCTTGATATGGAATTTCAAAACATTCCGCTGGTTTAAGAATAGTTGGGTTTCGGCACTCAATGTATATAAAATAATGAAAATGGATTATACTTAATAAAGGAATCTAGATCATTTTCTATCTTATGAAATGTTTTATTTATTTGGTTATTCACTTATTATCTAATGTAAAAGCATGTGCTATTCGTTTCCCTATTTCGATAGTATTATTCCCTTACTCAGTACGTAGCGTACTGAACACCCATTTTATGGGTGCTGTTCATCACCACGAGTAGGAGGCCTTCAACCTTATATGTAGGTCTCAGAAGATCAACTAGATAATTATGCTGCCTATGATGGCCTATGTGGGGATGAGTGACTTCATCCATGTTAGGGGTTGGGTGAAGAGTAATTGTTATCCTGTAGATGTACTAATTAGATGCCCTTTTAGACTCTTGATCCATGATATCCCTTCTTTTATATTTTGTATTGTTAACTCAGAGTTAGGTTCCAAATTTATTATTGTACTATAAATGTTCTTTTGTTTCTAATTTCCTTATTTATGTTAAATGTTTTAGCCTTGTAATTGATGTAATGATGGTTGTATAAGCCAAAATTATGTCGATCACGGTGGTAACCTCCAATATTTTACCTAATTACTTTCGCTGCAAAATAAATTTTTTTTAGTAGTAAAAATCAGGGTTTTACACTTCACCATCACCTTACCTCTCTATCAAACCAACACCATCACCATCGATCAACCATCCACACACACACACACACACACTTCACCCTCACACTCGACATATGCATACACAAACATGCATAAAAACCACCATCACCATCCACCTCCAACCATCACCATTGTCGTTGCCCACCTCTTCTTCTTCTTCTTCTCCTTTGCCATTTGGCCAACCCATCTCTTTCCTTCTCCTCCTCTTCCACTTGGTCTAGGTTGTTTGATTTAGTTTCATGGACATGCCTTGTTGCACGCCCTAATTATGCACCATTCCTACATGCACAAAAGTTCCCTAGGCATATGCCCTGACCATGCGTGATCCCTCTTTCCTACACAACCCACCTCCAACCACCTGCCCATGCCTTACTTCTTCTTCACCAACCACTACCTCACCCCTTCCTATTCTCTTTGCATACATTCATCTCCTCACCTTAGCTGTGCTGGTCTCTCCTCACCAACACTAACCCTAGTCAAAGCCTTCCCCTAGCACTACCTGCCCCCGGTATCACCCCCTTGAGTAACGATAATAGTTATCATTCCTCTTCCCTTTGACACGGTAACCTTTTTCATAGCTTCCCTTTCACTTTGGCATCCCTAACCATAGCTCTATCCTAGCACTTCCACCTTTCCTTGTAGCCACAACCTCCTACTCCACCTCCCCTACACAACCGAGCCAACAACCTTCTTCTTCACCTCTTGCCACAACTACCGAGCCTTGACCTTGCCCCCATCCTAAAATGCCCAAAAAATATTTATGTTAAGAAAATGTAATTAAATAAGGATTTATTAGGGAATTAATTTGATTAATTATTGTTATTAGAATAGAAAGAAATTATTTAGGGCAAATTAAGAGGAAATTTACAAATTATTTTATAAGGAAAATTTTGGGCATTTTGCTAATTAAAAAGGAATTTAGTAAAAATGTTTTAAAAACCCTAAATTAGCCTAAAAAGGAAATTTAATATTATTTTATTTAAATATTTTTATTTTAAATACCCAAAATATTCTAATTAATTTAATTGACCCCAACCTACCTAAATTTTTCTTTTTCCTTTTTTCCTTTTCCTTTTTCCTTCTTCCTTTTTCTTTCCTTTCTTTCTTTTTCATTCTTTTCTTCCTTTTTCCTTCTTCCTTCCGATTGGGCCTGTCGGCTGCCCAATCTCTCCTTTTCTTTCCCTCTCTTCCGTGGCCCATCCACCATTTCTTTTCTTTTCTTCCTTTGGTAGCCGAAGTGCTGTGTATTGTGTCTTTTTCCCCTAGAACGCCGCGTTCCATTTAAAAATTTTATAACCGTTGCTGACCGGCTCAATTCTCCCTTCTTTTTCCCTCATCCGACCGATTCACCTTCTTCTTCCTCCTTCCTCCTCCGCCGTCGACCTACCGCTTCGTAGCCTCCAAAAATGGCATCGTTGGCTACGCTTAACTTGACCGGCCGTTTCTCCTCTCTTTCTCTTCCACTTGAATCGTAGATTAACCTAACCTAACCCACTTCACTTTTCTTTCGCGCAAAACCTTCATTTTCCTACGCGAAGGGTTGACCACGATTTGAATTTGCACCGGCAAATAAATGTCGTTGGCTACCCCAAACCCTACCTGCAATATCTTCCTGCCGACCCTCAGAACCCTACCTTCTCCTCTAAACTCTATAAATACCCCTTGTTTGGTTGTTTCAAAACTTTTTCCCCGAAACCGTAAGAACCTACCCTACGCACCACCACAACTTCAGACGACCTTTCCTCCACCGTCACCCAACTATGCCGCCTACTCTACCTACCTGAGTCTTCCCTGCACTGCCCTCTAACTAACCAAACCACCCATCTCCCTTGATTCTTCTTACATGAGCCACCATAGCCATACAAAGTTCCTTGCCCATCAAGCCAAATTTTTACACCCGCAACCCCTCACGCCACCGTCCACCACCACATCTGCCTCTATCATTGTCTCCTACACCACCCAAAAATTGCTACTAATCTTCCTCCACCTAGCCATACCCTTCTTTTCTCCTTTCTCCTTCTCCTTCTCTCTTTTTCTCTTTCTCTTCATTTCGGCTGCCACCTCTGTTGCCGTGCGTTGCCTCCACTTGCTGCACCACCACCATTTCTTTACTCCTTTCAGCCTAGGCTACCACCAACACCTCAACCACCGCCCTCATTCTCCACCTCTTCTTCTCAAACCTCAAATTTTTCCTTTTCTATCCTCTTTTCCAACCGTTGTTGTGCACCACTACCGGTGCCACCCATCTCTGTCGACTCAAGGTGAAACCCTAGACCCTCTCAGCCCTTCTCCCCTATTTATTTAAGCTTACCTTATTTTATTTCAATTTTTAACCTTTATTTGATTATTATTTATTATTATTATTATTATTTGGTGCAATATTAATGTTATTATTTCTTGGCAGGGTTGAGAGTGTATATGAATTAATTAGGTTATTAGTTTTGAATTATTAATATTATTATTAATATTATTAGTACTATTATAAGTTTTATTATTATTATTATTATTATTATTATTATTACTATTAATATTATTTATTTAGAGGGTTGGAGCCCTATTTTACTTAAATAAGTCGATTACTATCATTTCTATTATTAATATTATTATTACTATTATTATTATTATTTTTTAATATTATTATAAAAAATATGTGTTAATATTATTATTATTATTACTAATGGTACTTTTACTATTTTATGGTAGAGTTGAAAACCCTACCTTATATTACTTTTGGTTTAAGTCATTTCATTATTATTATTACTATTATTGTTATTATTATTATCATTATTATTTTTATTATTATAATTCGATTATTATTATTAGTACTATTTTTATTAATAATGTTTTAATGATATTTTTAGTATTATTTTGGGTGGAGGGTAGAAGCCCTTATACCACCATCCATTTTGAATCATATTAATATTATTAGTAGCATTTTTGGTATTATTTTGTGTAGTTATTGTTAGTATAGTATTATTTTATTTCAAAACCTAGTATTGTGATAAGTTAGTAAATAATAGTATTTTTAGTAGGAGGGAACCTAATTCTAGTTTTTTCCTTATAACAGGTGAGACCAGTCAAAGCCCTAAAGAGGTATAGGAGCGTGCTCCAAGACCGGTGACGTTTTAGGTAAGGAGTAACTAAGGCCGTTTGTGTATTATGTGTTTTATATGACATGCATGCCATATGATATGAAATTATAATGTATTTTATGTGTAATTGTATAACTGTCATATATGCAGCGTGATATGGAGTTGAGGTAGGTTCGTGCATTAAATTGTGGCATGTGTATTATGTGTATGGGTTGTGTTATTATTATGGTATGGTGTGGCCCATAAGACATGCATGCTAGGTTTTGTAAAATAATGACGGGGAGTGTAATAATGTGGAGTTAGGGTTTGCATGGAGTTGGAGTTTGCATGGTGTTCAGGTTTGCATGGAGTTGAGGTTTGCATGGAATTAGAGTTTGCATAGAGTTAGGGTTTGCATGGAAGTTAGGATTTGCATGGAGTTAGGGTTTGCATGGGTATTAGGGTATGTTATGGTTAACTATGGTCGTGGCGGTCAACTAGGGTTTGAAAAATAAGAATATTAGTAGTCAGTCATGCATGTCTGGGTGAAAGCTTCTGAATAAAATACTTAAGACACTAATCATTTAAAGTGAAAAATTATTGAGACGGGTTCAACCAATCCACTAGTTAGGAATAGTGGTGTGGACATGTTGTCGCGCAAGTGACTGATCCACCGGCGAATAATAGTAGTGTGGACCTAATGTCCCGCAAGTGATCGGCCCACCGACAATAATAGTGGGGTATCCTGAGCTCAATAAGCATAAATCAGAGTTTGCTAAGGCACTTAAAAGATACTAATTACTTACAGTAGAGCACTATGTGAGCAGGAACCGAACTGATCCACCGGTTAGGAATATTGGTGTGGACATGTTGTCCTGCAAGTGATTGGCCCACCGGTTAAAATAGTGGGAGGTTCCTGTACTTACATGGATTTGATAAAAGACATGGTATGAACCAACTTCCGATAAGATATCAATTAAATAATTAATCTAGACTATTTGGGCCTTTATGTGTGGGCTTGATCATTTATAAGCTGTATAATATTCTACATGACTTTATATATTATATGTGTGGGTTTAAATGTGTAAGTTGAATATTATCCTGCATGATTTTATGTAATTGTGTGTTGGCATTAGTGCTTGTTACCTTACTCAGTACGTAACGTACTAATCACCATTTTTATGGGTATTGCTCATTCCCATGATGAGAAGGCCCGTTTGACGTGTTACAGGTAGGTGATGCCTTCTTTGATGACATTGATGTCTACGGGACATCAAGTGGGGCCGAGTGATAATTTGGGCTGGATCAAGTCCTTGGAGTGGCGTGGCCGGTTTTTCCATTATGAGATTATTATTCCTGTTCTCTTTTAGCTATGTTTGAAACTCCATAAATAATTTTAATATTGTAGCTATTTTTCTTCTTTGAAGAACTATCTCTCATATTTCGGATTATGTAAAACTCATGCGTACTCTGATTATTGATTTGCGAACTTTAATTTATGTATTAATGTGTGATGATGGCAATGTTTTTCTTAGCCTTAGCACTTGGTACTGGAATGGTAGGAGTGAACCGGTTTGGTACTAAGTGTAGTGGTAGCATTTCCAGAATTTACGGGTTTTAAATTTAAAGTTTTCGTGTAAAAAAAAAAGTAAATTTTGTGGTGTTACACATCCTATCCATCCCCCACCTACCTTTGCCCATTCAAACTTGTCATTTGTCTATCTACCCAACCAATCGAGCCACTAGCACCAACCAACACCTTCCTTCCACCCTGTCTTCCCTCATCTTCTCCCTACACTACTCCTATTACCCTTGCAACCACTACAACCAACCACCCACTATTACCCCTCTTCATGTGCCAAACTCACGCTATCTATGGAGCGTGACGAATCCCTTTTAAAAATTTTGTTATCCATTTTTAATATTAAGGGTATTATGGTAATTTTGGTTAATAAATATTCTAATATACATTATTACTAATTTATTTGATAATTATTAATACAATTGATATGGTATTATGATACCAGAGCATCTATGGATTCTTAAGACAATGAATATTTGGCATACTTAGTTATGGAGCCTATTATAATATTTGTCTCTGATGATAATATTATAATGTGACTAACCTTAGAAAGTGTAATTTGAGTAATTCTTGCAAGTATGCAACGTACTTATATGGAGAAGATTAATTTACTTCAAGATGTTAACATATCTAAGATTTCGTACGTTACAAATTATTACGAGCCAAAGGAAGATATTATGCATGAAAGTTAAACTTACAAGTCAGGGAGACTTAGTTATCATTTTTATGTAAATTAAGCCTCTTTTTAGTTATTTCCATGTAATAATTAGCTATGTTTGTTTGTAATAATTTTTCATTTGATTTATGTATTAGGTAGGATAGTACTATGTTGCTATTACTAGTTAGTGCCCTAATTAGCTTTGTTTTTATTACTCTGGCTACCTTAGTGTACTATATAGAAAAGTATGACTACTTATATAAGGCATGATCAACACCTTATAACATAAGAATGTCAAATATTATTTGAATATAATATAAGTAATACGCTTGGCTATATCTCTATTATGTGAGTGAATAATTCTAATAAAGACTACTTGAAGTAATCTTATATAGGATTCCTTGAATGTATTCTTGGAGAAACATTTAAAGTTAAACTTCCTATTGAATTCTTCATTAAATTTTGCTTGAAGATTCATACCATTCTTCTAATCTTCCTTGAATCTTGCTTGAAGATTCATATTCTTCTTCTTCTTTATATTCAAGCAACCGAACCTACCTCTCTTCTAATCCTTGAATCTTCAACAATTTGAGGAGGAACTCATGCCATTTTTGGTATCAAACCTAGGTTGGCTTTTCCACTGTTGAATTGTTAACCTTTCCTTCAATCTTCCTCTTCTTTTCTCCAATACCTATAATGTGAAGAAGTCCCACGTTCGTGGCCATCTTCAAACTCTTTTTGAATCTTCAATCCTTTAACTTGAAGAAGTTTGATCCTTCAATGTTTCCCATCAAGTTTCACCAAATATACACATTGAAATTCAATCCTAACATCATCCTATATTCAATCAATTCCACTTTTGCACTACAACATTCTTAGCAATCTTCTTCTTTTATAAGCTTTATTGGATCATTTTACCTATCATCAAACCCCCATCTTGTGTTTTATCGATCATCTTGATTCAATCAAGAATATTCAACATTTCTCTTAGCCTTGATCAAACATTACTTTGATGTTCAACCTCTTCTTCCTATCACAACATATAATTATTCACAAAGAAGATTATCTTGAACCAATCTTGGGATCCTAAGAGTTGACCATATTCTTGCAAAACTCCTGCCATCATCATCCATCAAGAACCCTTCTTTGTACATCAAGAATTGGATGTAATATTCAACCATTTCCTTTCCCTTAATTCTCCATTTCTACAACCAATAAGCTTCCAATATTCTTGAAACTCCATCAAGAATTCACAATAATAGAAAACTAGCAATAAACACAATCTATCGAACAACTTTCATCAAGGAAAATAGCCATGGGTGAAGGTGGAAAACTCAACAAATGAATGGAGTATGAGGAGAAGGAAAATGAGAATGGCTCCAATGATGTTAGCTACAACTAACGAGGACATGCAAATTACCAACCAAGGTATAATCATATTAAAGACAAGGGTATCACGCTTGATCTCCTTGATTTCTTTAGTGAACTGGATGTAGACTTATTTTTTTGAATGGTCGCAAAAAATAGAAACCATATTTGAGTTTAGAGAGTATGATGATGAGTATAGATGTAAGTTAGAAAATCTCAAATTTCAAAGGATTGTTAGGGTTTGGTACGATAGTCTTAATAGGACTTGTGAGAGGTATGAAAAAGGTAAAATCATGTCTTGGGAGAAATTGAAAAAACACCTAAGTAGAAATTTATCCCTAAAGAGTTTAAACAATATATGTATATCAAATTTAATACTCTTAAGCAAGGACTTCTTAGTGTAGAAGAATACACTAGAGAGTTTGAAAGACTAGTACTCTTATGTGATATGAAAGAAAGAAAAGAATAAAAGTGTGCTAGATGCTTAGGTGGCCTTAATAACTTGATTAGAGATAAAGTTGAAATGTTTATCTATAATTTTATTGATGATTTGACTAAATTGGCTTTAAAATGTGAAAGACAAACTAAGTTTAACAAAGCCTATGCTAAAGCAAGTGCTTTGACTTTTACATCAACCAAAACCTATTCGAATGCATCTATATCAAAATTTGGGACATATGCATCTTTGATTAATGATAATAAAAAAATCAACCCTATCCGATATGAAAAGGTGAGAATAAAGTGATTGAAATGTCTACTAAACAATGTTTTAAATGTAAGGGATATGGTCATTTTGCTAGAGAATGTCCTCATCAACAAGTTTTGACCTTAAATGAAATAGAGGGAATGGAACCATGTGATGATATTAATGACCTAGAAATTGAGTCTAATGATGATACCTTGAGTATGTATGAATAAGATAGTAATCCAAATTTTGTACTTCAATGGGTATTACAAAAACAACATAATAATCCATCTACACAAAGGGATAATTTTTTTTAAACTAAGTGTAGAATTGGTGATAAGGTTTGTAGAGTCATTATATATAGTAGTTCATGTACTAATGTTGCTAGTGAAATGATGTTTAACTAGGGTTAGTGACCACTAATCACCATAAACCATATTCATTACAATGGCTTAATAAGGATAAATGTGCTAAGGTAACTAGGTAAACCCAAATTACTTTTTGTATTAGTAACTATCATGATGAAGTATTATGTGATGTATTACCTATGGATGCTTGTGGTATACTACTAGGAATCCCATGGCAATATGATAGAAATGCAATACACGTTTGTGTGGCTAATAAATATATCGTGCTTAAAGATAAAAAGAAGTATAAATTGAGACCATATCAATGTGATCATATGCAACTTATCAAGACTAAAAAGAGTTTATTTTTACTAATATGATTAATTGCATTGAGAAGGTGGGTGTTTTCTATAACTTAGTACTAAAGGAATATCAATTTGGGGAGAATATTTCTAAGAATTCAAATCTTACTAGATTTCTTCATGAATGTAACGATGCATTTTCTAATGACTTACTTCCTAAACTACCACCTATTAGAGGCATAAAGCATGCTATAGATTTAATTCCTATAATGCATCTACCTAATAAACCTACTTAGATTTAATCTAGAAGAAGCTAAGGAACTACAAAGATAAATACAAGAATTAGTAGATAAAGGTTATTTAAGAGAAAGTATGAGTCGTTATTGTATACCTGCCTTGTTAGTTCCTAAGATAGATGGTATGTGACGTATGTGTATTGATTCTAGAGCATTAAATAATATAACTATTGAGTATATATTACCTATGCCTAAACTTGATGTCATGCTTGATGAAATTTGCGGTGCATGTGTGTTTTCCAAATTTGATTTAAGAAGTGGGTATCATCAAATGAGAACTAGGGAAAGAGATGAATGAAAAACAACTTTTAAAACTAAATATGCTCCTTATGAATGGACTGTGATGCCTTTTAGATTATATAATACACCTAGTTCTTTCATGAGACTAATGAATAAAAATTTTCATCCATTCCTATGTAACTTTATCGTGGTTTATTTAGACGACATACTTGTGTATAGTCATAATGAACATGATCATTTTGGGCATCTAAGGAAACTATTTGATAAACTAAAAGAAACTAAATTTTATAGGAAATTAGAAGAATGTGAATTTATACTTCCAAGTGTAGTTTTTCTTGGTTATATTATTAGTGGCAAGGGTATTAAAGTTGATTTGACTAAGATACAAGCTATTAAAGAGTGGCATATTCCTAGGGATATTCACCAAGTAAGAAGTTTTTATGGGTTAGTCAGTTTCTATAAGATATTTATTAAGGACTTCTATACTGTAGCTGCAACTATTTTTCAACTCATTAAAAAATAAGAATTTAATTATGAAAATGAAGCCACTATAGCCTTTGAAACTCTCAATAGTAAATTATGAAATACTCTTATATTATCTATTTATAATTTTAACCTACCTTCTAAGGTAACTTGTGATGCTAGCAGGGTAGGGGTAGGAGGAGTTCTTTCACAAGAAAAAAGACTTATTCCATACTTTAGTGAAAAGTTAAATTTTGATAAGTTGAAGTATTCAACATATGACAAGGAATTATTTTCAGTCATACGTAGCTTAGATACATAGAGTCAGAATTATTTTCAGTCATACGTAGCTTAGATACATAGAGTCATTATTTAATGCCTAAACTCTTTGTATTACATTTTGATCATGAGAGCTTAAAATATTTATATGTTTAAAAGAAAAATTCCTAGATATGTAAAATGCGTAAACTTCTTACAATTATTTTTGTTCTCTATTAATCATTTAGATGGAAAAGAAAATGTGGTAACTAGTGCTCTTTCTCGAAGGTTACATTGCTAGTCATATTATATGCTAAATTGTTAGGTTTTTAAATGTTAAGAATTGTGTCTTAAAGATGAAGATTTTAGTGATGAATGTAAAGCAAGCAAATAAAATGTATATCATGGTAAATATGCATTATAAGATGTATTTTTATTTAAACTTAATAAACTTTGTGTACCAAGATCAATTATTAGAGATTTACTTATTAGTGAGGAATATGAAGGAGCTATAGTGGAAAATTTTGGTAATCAAAAAGACATCAGAAATATTACAAGATAATTTCTATTGGCCATGCATGATTAAAGGTGTACAACTTATAGTAAACTAATGTGTTACAAAAAGAGTAAAAGTTTTTTTCACAAAGGCTTATACAGACCAATACCTGTGCCTAGTCAATCATGAGAAGGAGTTTGTATGGAATTTATCTTAGAGTTTTCTAGAATATAATGAGGTAAGATTATATTATGGTCATGGTAGATAAATTTTCTAAAATGGCTCATTTTATTCCTTATAATAAAACTGATGATGTTACGTATGTTGCTGACTTAAATTTTAAAGAAATTGTAAAACTACATGACATTCCTAAAAGTATTGTTTGAGATAAAGATGTAAAGTTTCTTAGTTACTTTCAGAAGACGTTATGACACATGTTAGACACCAAGTTATTATTTAGTACTTTACATCATCCACAAACTGATGGTTAAACTGATGTTACTAATTACATTCTTGGAACTTTGTTGAGAGGGTTGGTAAATAAAAGTACTAAAGATTGGAATATTAAGTTAGCTCATGTATATTTTGCTTACAATTGAAGTCATTCTAGTGCTACTCTGAAATGTCCCAAAACCCTAATTTTAAAAATTTAGCAAATTAAGGATTTATTATGGAAATAAATTACATTAATTATTTTTAAAAAGTAAATTAATTAGGGAATATAAAAAGGAAAATAATAAATTTTTTAATTAAGAAAAATTTGGGTATTTTGCTAATTAAATTGAAATTTAGGACAAATCTTTCAAAAATCCTATTTTAGCCCAAAAAGGAAATCATATATTATTTTATTTAAATATTATTATTTTTAAAATATCCTAAATGTCCAAATTAATTTAATTATCTCAACCCACCTATTTTTCTTTTTCCCTTTTTCTTTTTTTCTTTCTTTATTTTCTTTCTTTTTCCTTCTTCTTCTTTTCTTTTTCTTCCTCCTTCCCAACCTGGGCCTGTCTGCAGCCCATTTTCCTTCCTTTCTCTTCTCCTTTGGCACAACCCAACGTATTGCGTTTTACCCCCATTTTTAAACTTGTCGTCGTACCGGTATTTATTTCTTTTCTTTCCTTTCTTTTCTCCTAAACCGCCGGTCCATGCACTTCTTCTCCCTCCTCCTTCCTTCTTCCCCGATTCCTGCCTACAACGCCCAACTCCCTGAGATTTTCACCACCGGCCACACCCCATTAACTGGTCGTTTCCTCTCCTCTCTCCTTCCCTTGACTCGCCAGTCAACTTGACCCAACCCACTCCCCTCTCTTCTCGTACTATCCCTCTCTTTTCCCCTGGTCAAATGCAGGCCACGTTTTGAATTTCACTAGCTGACCGTCACCGTCAGTGAGCCCTAACCGACCTGCCCCGATTCTCCTATCGTCCCTCTTACCTTAGCCCTCCTTTAGCTCTATAAATACCCCTATAGCCAGCCTGGACTCGAGTTTTTCCCGAAACCCTAAAATTTTACTCTCAAGTGCCACCGCCCTTTCAGACACCCATTCTGCCGTCGTCGGCCAACACTGCCGCCCACTCTTTCCACTCCACCACTCCTTGCACCGCCCTCTAACTAACTACACCACTCTTCTTCCTTGATTTGCCCTACACGAGCCACCCCGACCGTGCAAAGTATCCTCCTTGATCAACCTTTCCTTCCAAATCTACCACCCTTCGCACCACCGTCTACCACCACTTCCACCGCATCCACTAACCCTTTCACCTCCCAAACTGTACTATAGAATCCCCTCTACCTTCCCCTACCTTCCTTTTTGTCTTCCTCTCTCCCCTTCTCTCTTTCTTCCTTTCCTTCCCTTTTGGCCACCACAGCTACCGCCATGCGTCACCACCATTAGCCGCCCCACCACCCTCATTCTACTCCTCTCCATCTAGAAAACCATAAACACCCCAACTCCCACCCTCATTCTTCATCTCCTCAGCATTCAACTTTTCCTCTTTTTTTCTCTTTTTTCAGCCATTGCCGTCGCCGCCATGCACCACCACCGGTGCCACCTGTCACCACCAACTGTAACACTTGGAAATTCGCTACTTTTTTTAAAGCGGAAGTAATTAAAATAATTAATTCAAAATTCGTGAATTCTAGGGATGTTACCGCCACATTTAGTACCAAACCAGTTCTCTCCGACCGTTTCAGTTCAAGTACTAAGGCTAAAAGAAAAGAGTGATAAACTATAAATAAAACAATATATACTTCAAATAAGTGTTAAACAATAGTAAAACAAAAATCAGAGTGCGAAATCAAAATTTCTCGAAGGGAATAATCTTACAATCAATAAAAAAATTTATTAGAAATACTCAATACAAGTAATAAATTAAAAAGGATAAATCTGATACGGAAGAAATAACAAAAGGAAATAGAATCACATAAGGAAGAAAATATGGCCACAACTCTCTCAAACTTTGAGCCAAACATGCTCAACACTCAGCCCCACCGGATATCTCGCCCACCTGCACAAAGTTAGAAGGGCATACTACTCGTGGGAATGAGCATCACCCATGAAAATGATGATCAGTACGCTACGTACTGTGTAAGGTAACCGAGCACTAAGGCCAACGCATAAGCACATAAAATCATGCATAATAATAAATGAACATAAATACCATCATCATATCATAACATTGACCAATCATTCGGGTACATACATAAAGGCCCATTCATAATCTAGATTCATTAGTTAATTTATCTCTAATCAGGAATCGTTTCACACCTTGCTTTTTATCAAATCCATGTGAGTACGAAAGCCCCACTATTATAGTATTATAGCCGGTGGATTGGAGGCACATAGGGTATCGTACCCTAACCACTATTATAGCCGGTAGATCAGAGACACATAGGACTATGCGTCCTAACCACTATTCTTAACCGGTGGATTAGTTGGCCCCTACTCACATGGTGTTCCACTGTAAGTAATTAGTATATTTTAAGTGCTTTAGTAAAACTTTGGTTTGTGTTCATTGAGCTCGGGAACCCCCACTATTATAACCGGTGGATCGATCACACATAGGACATCATGTCCTAACCACTATTATAACTGGTGGATCGGTTACACATAGGGTAAAAACCCTAACCACTATTCCGAACCGGTGGATCGGTTGGTCCCGTCTCAACGGCATTCCACTTTATTCTAAATTTACTTAATTTATATCATTTTAGCTCAAATAATAAAATTTATGCAATTTTTACCACTTAAGCATAAAACAATAATTATTCCCCTATATTAGCTAAATAAACTACCAAAAACGAAGATTAGAAGGGTATAAAATGTGTCAAAATATGAACTCATCACACCCCCACACTTAGCTTCTTGCTTGTCCTCAATCAAGTTATTACTCTAAATAGATAAAATTAAATTAACTAGCCACTTTCGTAGGTCTCACGATTACACTTAGCATGTGCAACAAGCCCTTTAAACCCCTAGGTCACCCATCGAGGACGAGTAAGGTCTCGTGAGGGTTTCGTAGATGATATACCCACAAAATCACACATAATAAATAATAATAATAAAAAATAATCATACTACACCTAATACCCTTAACTATTTTTGTCTCAGAATCTTTTACTTTCAAAGGTTAAGATTAGCAATCAACCAAGATTCAGCGTTGAGAGATTTAAAGAATCAATTTCAGCATATGGTTCACACATAAACATGATAGGCATGAACAGATCAATATTATGGATGAAAATTTACCACGCCTTAGTCACATCAAGATCCATCCTCACTATGGATACCCTCTATATTTTTTCTCTCTTAGATTCATGGATACAAATATATAGAAACACTCATGTATGTGAGATAAGATGATGAAGATAACAAACGACTCACATATATAAACAGATAAGGCTCATGTTCTTGTGGATAAAACCTCATGAAAGATACCAAATATTTGCCAAATGGACCGAACCATATGCTTAACTCTTGTGACTAATCTCCAACAGATCAAAGGCTACTCATCTTGAGAATCAAATAGGACTTACTTATTGGTTGTAACGGGGTTTAAGGTAAAGAAGGGTATGGATTGTTTTAGAAGTGTGGTGCTAAAAAGATCAAGAGCTAGTGGAATTCTAATTGGTAGATGAAATATAAGCATAACTCCACATCAACGATCAATGATACATATCTCCATCTTCACAATAAAATATAACATGAATAGAACTTTCTCAACATACTCTCCATAACTCCCTCTCTTCCTTATATCCTAACATTTTTTTTCTCTTTTTTTTTCTTTCTTTTTTCAACTTTTTTTTCTTCATTTTTTTTCTCCACCAAACATAACCAATCCCCTTTCTTGGCATAAATACATATATTTCTTTCACACACACATTTACAACCACTCTTTATATCCATAACGATTTGATTTCCTTCCACTAGCTTTAAGCAAGGGTAAAGATATTAAGGCCCGAAGGTTATTCAATGTGAGTAATGAAAAAAAAATGTATGTTCCATGTATAGGCTCAAAGGGTTTCTATGGGATGTATATCATGGATACAAATCAGGTTAAGCTATTTGGTCATGTGATGGAAAATTCCTGAGTTGCCTTTATCATTTTCTCAATCAGAGCATATTTTGACTATAAACTTCGACTAGCACACGAGTAAGTTCTAGTAATCTCTATAGTCCATTACAAGATCTATGGCAAATAATTTGATCAAAACAATTAAACATATATGAGGTTTATAAAGAAAATTTTGAAGCCAAGAAATAGTAGATGATTTTGTGTAAATTCGTTCAGAAAAAGAAGGTACATATGGTTCAAAAGCTCACTAAGGAATGTGACGAATCTCAACATGCCATGTCGGTGATTAGACAATCATACATATTCTTTCTCCATTCAAACTTAGGCACGTAGATATGTGTTCCCTATATAGAAATCAACACAAAAAATCTGCACTTACTTTATCTCAATCTCATGATCCTCTTTTCGTTAGATTTCAAAGATATACTCTTCATTAACTAGTTAAGGGTTCCTACGACTCTAAAAACACTAAACACTCTAAAAAAATTAAACACTCTAAAACTCTAATTAATTTTTTTTAAAACAATAAATTGTTTTTTTTAAAAACCAACAATAAAACACATACAACAAAAATTGGTGTGACCGTAGCCGGCACGCAATTTAAACCCTCTTGTTGTCAATTGTAGCACTGGTAAATAGGGTATCGTTCTAGCCGGGGATTGAGAGGGCTCACCTCTATCTAACTAGCTTAAACTAAAACTAAAAATAAAAATCCTAAATAACATAAAATAAATAAATAAGAAAAATACTAATGGGGGTTTATCAAAATAATAAAATAATAAAATGAATAAATAAATAAAATAAACTAATAATAATAAAAATAATTAAAATAATAGGAAACCGCAGATCTGAGAAATATGTTAGGGAGATAAAAATCCACCACTAGATTAGGTCGTAATATAATATTTATCTCTAAGTCAATACTTAATCGTGAGAATGAGATCGACCAAGTTGCACACCAAACGCAGGTCCATACACCTTATATTACTTCCCTTAATTAATTAATTAATACGACCACGTGCCTATATTAACCCTATTAAATACTAGCAGTATAGCAGCAACAAGCGGCTCCTATATTTAATTAGATTTAATGCATTAAGTGTAAGTGGAAGGCTGTCAATCTAAGTACCCAGACTAGTACAAAACGCATGTCTAGCTGTATTTCCTTTCCTTGACCCACACGTATCGAAACGTTTTACCACTTCGGTTAGAATCACAAAATGATTAGGTGAATTGTTATCAAATTCTTGTAACAAGAGTACCCATCGTATCAATCTTGGCTTTGCATCTTTTTTAGACAATAGATACTTCAAAGCTGCGTGGTCAGTAAATATGGTAACTTTAGTTTGAAGCAAATGTGACCTAAATTTCTCAAGACCAAATACCACGGCCAATAGTTCTTTCTCAGTAGATGAGTAATTCAACTGAGCATCATTTTGATTCCTTGAAGCGTAGTAGATGGCGTATGGCTTTTTATCCTTTCGTTGTCCTAAGACTGCCCCAATTGCATAGTCAGAGGCATCACACATAATTTCAAATGGTAGGGACCAATCTGGCGGTAATATCACTAGAGCAGTAGTCAAAAGCCTTTTTAGCTCGTTAAATGCTTGTTGGTATTCTTTGCTCCATTCAAATATCACCTCCTTCTGTAAGAGGCGTGTCAATGGTCGTGCAATGCTGGAGAAGTCTTTTATAAACCTGCGGTAGAAACCTGCATGTCCAAGAAAAGAACGCACCTCTCTCACGCAAGTGGGAGAGGGTAAGTAACGCACAGTATCTATTTTAGCCTTATCAACCTCTAACCCCCTAGATGATACAACATGACCGTGTACAATTCCTTGTGTCACCATGAAATGACACTTTTCCCAATTAAGCACAAGGTTAGTTTCTTCACATCGTTTCAAAATTAAAGTCAAATTTTCGAGACAAGATTCAAAAGTATCACCAAAGACACTAAAATCATCCATGAAAACCTCAATAATTTTCTCAACGTAGTCAGAGAAAATACTAACCTTACATCTTTGGAATGTACCAGGGGCATTGCATAGCCCGAAGGGCATGCGTTGATAGGCAAATGTGCCAAATGGACATGTGAAAGTTGTCTTCTCTTGATCCTCCTTTGCTATGTGAATTTGGTTGTAACCGGAGTACCTATCTAGAAAGCAATAGTAGGAATGACCAGCCAATCTCTCGAGTATTTGATCAATGAATGGTAGTGGGAAGTGGTCTTTCCTTGTTGTGGCATTCAGTTTCCTGTAGTCAATGCATACTCGATATCCCATCACTGTCCTTTGAGGGACAAATTCATTCTCTTCGTTCTTCACCACTATAACCCCTGACTTTTTAGGCACCACATGTATACGTGCCACCCATTTAGAATATGAGATAGGGTAGATAACTTCACAATCCAATAACTTGATGATCTCTTTCTTCACTACTTCCATCATAGGAGGAATAAGCCTACGTTGAGCTTCCCTAGTTGGCTTTGCTCCCTCCTCAAGAAGTATATGATAAACACACATAGTAGGGCTTATTCCCTTGATGTCTGCTAGCGTCCATCCAATAGTGGTCTTGTGAATCTTAAGAACTCCTAAAAGCTTCCTATCTTCTTCCTCTGTTAACTTTGAAGATATGATCACAGGAAGGGTATCATTATCTCCTAAGTAAGCATACTTCAAGTGATCCGGTAATGGCTTGAGTTCTAAAATGGGGCCCTGAATCACCGAAGGTATGAGCTTGTTAGTTGATAAGGGAATTGAAAAAGGAGGGAATCCATACCAATATGGAGGGTTTGCCTCCATGTGAGCAATAACATTCACAAGATGTGGTGAAAGTATTGCTTCTATTTCCTCCAATGGAATCATTTCCCCCTTTTTATCCAATCCTAAACTTTTCACAAGAGTGATATCTAATGGGTCCTCCTTGACCTCCTCAAAATAATCCTGTACAAAAAAATCAATAGTGTCAATAGTAAAACAAGAATGATCATCCATCAGGTATCTCATAGTATTGAAAATGTTGAAACTTATGACTTCCTCATCAAACTCCATGGTAAGAGAACCACTATGAACATCTATTTTTGTACGAGCAGTTCTCATGAAAGGTCTTCCCAATAACAATGGCATTGGACTTGAGATGCTATCATCCATATCCAACACATAAAAGTCTGCTGGGAAAATAAGTGTATCAACCTGCACAAGGACGTCTTCTACAAGCCCCTTAGGGAATGCGTTAGAATGATCAGCAAGTTGAATGATCACATTATCTTTCTTAAGCTCTCCTAAACCTAAAGATGCATAAATAGAATATGAAATAACATTAATAGATGCACCTAGGTCTAGCATGGCATTTTCAAACTTATTGTTACCAATTACACGTGGAACCGTGAAACTTCCAGGATCCTTGCATTTTGGAGGTAGCTTCCTTTGTATCACCGCAGACAATTGCTCACTCATCCTCACTACTTCCTTCTCCCGTAGTCTTTTCCTCGTGGTGCACAACTCCTTTAAGAATTTTGCATATTTAGGCACTTGTTTGATAGCCTCTAGGAGTGGAATGTTTATTTGCACCTTCTTAAATGTATCCAAAATTGCTTAATCAGTCTCATCTTTCTTTGATTTGGATAACCTGCTAGGAAAAGGAGCTGTAGAAATAGGATTAGTTATAACATTATTAGGAATGGTAGAGGATTCACTATTCTTAGAACTTTTAAATTTCAGTTCATTAGCTGTTCCATCACTCGTTTGTCGGTTTCCGCTTTTATTTTCTTGTTTCTTCACGCTCTCCGCCTCTTTTGTAGTGGGATCTTCTTCCAATTGCTCTAAGACCTGTTTAGACTTATTTGGAGCATTCTCACATATTTTACCACTTCTAGTTACTACCGCATTAGCTGATTCAAGGCTGCCCTTTGGATTTGGTATGGTACTGCTTGGTAGTTTCCCAGGATCATGTATTTGGTTGAGCTTGGTTACTACTTCTCCTATTTGACGCTCTATATCTGACACTCTCTTATTCATGGACAATTGGCTTTGTATAAGTTGATTTTGTCCGTCTGCCAGCTTTTTTTGACTATTTGTCAGTGCTTCAAGCATCTTATCATATTTGTCATTAGTCTGAGAGGATCCTCCTTGCTGTTTTTGATAAAAACCTGGTGCTACTTGGTTGAAACCTGGAGGATTAAGAAAATTATTATTATTATTATTATCTTTCCAACGAAAATTTGGATGGTTACGCATACCTGGATGGTAAGTATTTGAAAACCCGATGGCATTAGCTTGTTCATTGTCCTCTCCTCCTCTTATCTGTGGACATTTCTCACTTGGATGTCCTATTGCCGAACACACTCCACATGTGGTAACAATTCCAGTAGCTGATGCAATCTGAGAAACAAGATTGGTGAGTTGGTGAAGTCTATCATCAAATTGATTTACTCTCACCTCATTTACTCTTTCACGAATAGAAAGACCATCATATTGTTGTGCAGTGGAGGCTCGATTTTTCAATAGCGCTTGTGCTGAAATAGGATCTTTGTCCATAAACGAACCACCACTTGCGGCATCCAACATATTCCTTTCAAGTGGAGTGAGACCCTCATAGAAATATTGCAATAGATTCTCTTCCCTCATCCCGTGTTGTGGGCATTGTGAAAGAAAAGCCTTATACCTATTGTAGTATGCATGAAATGATTCGTCAGGCTCTTGTTGGATCCCGGTGATCCTCTTTCTGAGTACCGTGACACGTGATGCTGGAAAATATTTATCTAAGAAAGCACTTGCTAAGTTATCCCATGAGTATATCTGTCCTATTGATAACTCATAAAGCCAGTCTTTCGCGCCATCCGTCAAGGCAAATGGAAATGCCTTGAGCTTCAAGATTTGAAGATCTTCTTCTTTGGGGCACATGGAGACACACACAAATTGAAATTCCTTTAGGAATTTATTTGGATCTTCACTTAGGAGACCATGGAATGTTGAAAGACGATGAAGTAGGCTGGACTTTAACTCGAAATCCCTTTCCTTCCCTTCAGCTGGCTCAGGATAGCCTATGCATGTAGGTACAGCTTCAGCTATGTTATGGGCTGCTAGCTCCCGTAAACTTCTATTAGCTTCCATTTGAGTGAAATAGATAGAACCGGTTGATGATGATGGAGAACCAGAAACTCTTGACTTTCTAATCTCTCGAATGAACTTTTCTATCTCAAGATTCCCTGGTATCAACTCTCCTTGAGCTTTTCTTCTCGTGTGCATTCACCAGTGGATACCTGAAATAAGAAAAACACTTTAACCGAGTAAACCGTACTAAGAAGAAATAAAAAAAATAAAAATAAATACAAACTAAGAAACCTTGCTAGTACAATATAGGCAAAGTTACCAATCCCCGGCAACGGCGCCAAAAATTGGTGTGACCGTAGCCGGCACGCAATTTAAACCCTCTTGTTGTCAATTGTAGCACTGGTAAATAGGGTATCGTTCTAGCCGGGGATTGAGAGGGCTCACCTCTATCTAACTAGCTTAAATTAAAACTAAAAATAAAAATCCTAAATAACATAAAATAAATAAATAAGAAAAATACTAATGGGGGTTTATCAAAATAATAAAATAATAAAATGAATAAATAAAATAAAATAAACTAATAATAATAAAAATAATTAAAATAATAGGAAACCGCAGATTTGAGAAATATGTTAGGGAGATAAAAATCCACCACTAGATTAGGTCGTAATATAATATTTATCTCTAAGTCAATATTTAATTGTGAGAATGAGATCGACCAAGTTGCACACCAAACGCAGGTCCATACACCTTATATTACTTCCCTTAATTAATTAATATGACCACGTGCCTATATTAACCCTATTAAATACTAGCAGTATAGCAGTAACAAGCGGCTCCTATATTTAACTAGATTTAATGCATTAAGTGTAAGTGGAAGGCTGTCAATCTAAGTACCCAGACTAGTACAAAACACATGTCTAGCTGTATTTCCTTTCCTGGACCCACACGTATCGAAACGTTTTACCACTTCGGTCAGAATCACACAACGATTAGGTGAATTGTTATCTAACCTAGCTGCAATTTATACATATAAATTCTAGTATATTTAGATGGCCACCTCGCAGACAAATAATTCTACATACTGTCACTTATGAGGAACCAGAACAACGCATGCACCAAATAAACTATACTTGACAGAATTATATATATAAACGATAGCAATTAATATAGAGTCAAGAAACAATCTCACGAAACAAAGAAAATAAAATTATAATTTAAATCCTAATCCAGGGTTTCAAATTATTCCCTAACAATAAATATTCAGCCGCTCATAACTAAAGAATTAATTACACAGAAATATATTGTAACACCCCAAAATTCACTAATTTTTTTTTTCTTAAAAGCGGAAGCAATTAAATTAGAAGTACTTAAAACCCGTGAATTCTGGAAATGTTACCGCCACACTTAGTACTAGACCAGTTCTCTCCGACCGTTCCAGTACCAAGTGCTAAGGCTAAAGAAGAGAATAACAATCAATTATAAAATTAATACAAACTAAACTCCAAATAATCGTTAAACGGTTGTAAAACAAAATTCAGAGTACGCATCAATAAATGTAATTTATTTCCCAAAAGAGAATTAAACTTACAACCGATAAAAGGTTCATTAAAATACTCAATTGAGTAATGAATCAGAAAATGGTAAATACTATACCAAAGAAATAACAAAATGATATAAAATCACATGAAGAGGAAATACGGCCACGACACTCTCGAACTTGAGCCAAACACGCTCAAGACTCAGTCCCAACTGATATCTCGCCCACCTGCACAAATTCAAAAGGGCATACTACTCGTGGGAATGAGCAGCACCCATGAAAAGGGTGATCAGTACGCTACGTACTGAGTAAGGTAACCGAGCACTAAGGCCAACACATAAGCACATAAAATCATGCATAAGAATAAAAGATCATAAACATGATAACATAATTCATGTGATCATCCAAGTAAAAGTATAAAGGCCCATATGTATATAATCCGACTCAATTACTTAGTTTATCTCTTATCAGGAATCATGTCACACCATACTTTTATTCAAGTCCATAAGATTACGGGAACCCCACTATTTTTGCCGGTGGATTGGTCGCGAGGGTAACATACCCTGCCACTATTATAGCCGGTGGATCGGTCTGGCCCCTTCTCGTACGGTGTTCCACTTTAAGTGATTAGTGTCTTCCCATATCTTTCAACACATAACGTTGTGTTTTGTTGAGATCGGGGATCCCCCACTATTATAGCCGGTGGATCGGTCGCGAGGGTACATGCCCTGCCACTATTTTAGCCGGTGGATCGGTCGCGAGGGAAAACATTCCCTGCCACTATTATAGCCGGTGGATCGGTCTGGGCCCGTCTCAACATCTTCCACTTTACGTGATTAATGTATTAAGTATCTTATTCAAAGGCTCTCATCATGCACATGCACGAATCATAAATCATAAATTCCATATTCATCATCATCTTTAATCACCACATACACATATGCTACCACCAAACCCTAGACATGCATGGATCGCTCCCTTTACACTTATCCTCCAATTCTACTTCACATCTCACTCTAGGGTTTTATCCCGAAACCCTATTTTAGGCCTTAACATCCCCTCTTACTCCACCTCACATCACCCAAATCATTTTAACACTCCACACATCACAAATCATCGATTCCATTCTCATAATTACACCTTAATCACCAAAAACACATGCTACAACAAAAACCTTAAGCAACCACATCAAACCCTAATCAACCACCACAAACCATAATTAACCACTCCAAACCTTATTTAACCATAACAACCATAATTAGCCATTCCAACCCTTAATTAACCACAACATACCACAATTAATCATTCCAAACCCTAATTCAATCTCCTCCGTACCCTTAATGTGCTCCACGTGCTATTTTTCATCCCAAGTGCTCAAACACCCAAACAACACTTACATTACCTTCCTTACATCCCAAATTAACTTTCCACACGTAAATTTCATACCCATGCTGACATTAATCTCCCCATACAAACCTTCGAACCTTTTTCATGCAAACCCTAAAATTCCATGTGAAACCCTAATTTCAACCATGCAAACATTAACCATTATGTAAAACCCAAAATCTCATCATACAAAACCCTAAATTCAATCCACATAACCCAAAGATTCATTCATACCAAACCCTAGATTCAAACCATACCAACATAAGGATTCAAATCATATAAAACCCAAAGATTTTTCCACATAATACCATTGATTAGATTCTCCCCTTTCATAACCACAAATTATATTCTCCCACATAAAATCATAAATTAGAATATTCCAAGCAAAATCATAATTTGGATTAATTGGATTTCCCCAAACAAATCATAAATTAGATTCTCCCAATCAAATCATAAATTAGGTTCTCCCATATAATGTCATAAATTACATTCTCCCCAAATAACGTCTTAAATTAGATTCTCCCTAACAAACCATAAATTCAATTCTCCCATATAACATCATAAATTATATTGTCTCCCACAAAACCATACAAAACCATAAATTAAACTTCCCCATATAAAACCATAAATTATATTCTCCATACAAAACCTCAAAAATCATAAATCAGATTCTCACACACAAAACCCTAAAATTCTCCATTTTATTCCTTTACTCATGAATCAATGGAATACTTAGGTCAACTCACATCCCTTAATCAACTTCTTTCTCCGTCCTTTTTTTTCATCCTTTCTCCCACATAAAATCATATCAACATCCTCACATGCATGTCTTACAGGGTCATACACAAATATTACACATGCCATACGAAAACATACTTCAACTCCACGTCATATCATATACGGCATAATTAATAATCATAAACATAGAATGCATAGCATATGAATCACACAAAGCACATTAGCACATAAAAGGCCTTAGCACCCCTTACCTAAAACGACACCGGTCTTGGAGCACGCTCCTACGCCCTCTCGCTCCTAGCTTTGACCAAATAATATCATACTAATAAAATAACCTTAACAAAATTCTAACTTTGCTGAAGACATAAAAAATAATAGAGATATTATAAACCTTTATAATATAGGATTCAAGACTTTACCCTAATAATAATAATGATACTAATATAATAATATCAAAATTAATAAAACTAATATCAATGAGAATATAAATAATAATAATATAATAATAATAATAATAATAATAATAATAATAATAATAATAATAATAATAATAATAATAATAAGCTTTAAAATTTAAAGTGGGGTTTTGACCGTACTTATAACTAATGACTTACCATTTATTTAATATTAATAATAAAATTAATAACCTATACAATAATATTAAAATAATAAAGATAATGATAATATTATTATTAATGGTTATAAGAACAGTAGAACTAATAATACTCAAATAAATAAGTGCAAACGTCAATACAAAATTAGGGCCTAAGATTTTCTAGAATAAATAATAAAATGTTAATAATAATTATTCTAATAATTATAATATTAATAATAATAATAAGAAGAAGAATGATAATAATCCTATAATAATTCAATTAATAACTTAAACTTTGAAACTAACAATAAAATTGTTTTATTACCACCCTCCACCCTGCAAGTACAATTTAGCATAAAATTTCTCATCAAATAATAATAAAACATATTAAGAATATAAATATTAAGAATAATAATAATGGTAATTATATGCAAATAATTGTAATAAATTAAATCAAGGCTTATAATAATATGGAAAATGGTTGAGAGGGTCTAGGGTTCAACCTTAAGCTGGTGGAGATAAGTGGCACCTGCGGTGGTTCACGGCGGCGGCGGCGGTGGGCGGAAAAATAGAAGAACATAAAAAAAGATGGATGTTGGGAAAAAGATAGGGAGAATTGAGGTGATATAAGAGGTGTTTATTGTTGCCCAGGAAGAGAGGGACAAAATGATGGTGGTGGTGCAGCCAAAGGTGGCGGTGCACGGCGACGGAAGGCGGTTTAAGGCTTCGGGGTCAAAACTCCGGCGAGAATGAGCAGCCAACTTGGCACGGCTATGGAGGCCCGTGAAAGAAGAATCGAGAGGTGAAAATGGTTTAATTAATTAGATGAACTTTCAAGGAAGAGAATGGAATGTTTCGGTGGCGCTGAGGTTGGCTGACGGCGGCGGAAGAGGCGTCTGAAGTTGGGGTGGCGGCAGCTCGGGCCGAGGGTTTCGGGGAAGAAAAGATCTTCAAAACTTCTACAACTAGGCTATTTATAGATGTTGGAATGGATAATGAGAAGCTGGAGGTCGACATGGAAATTTTGAATGCGATAATTTTGGTGGCCGGTGGCGGTAATTGATCGGTCGACGTTTGGTTTGCTTCGAATTTTTGCGGGGCTGGGGAGAGGAAACGGGCGATATTTAACGTACGAAAATTATGCCAATTTATTCCTGGAGTTAAGAGGAAGGCAATGAGACAAGAAACGACCGGTATTATTCACCGTAACCGGAGATGCCATTGACGGGGTCGAAGCTTGCGTCGCAGCGACGGAGGAGGAAGGAGGAAGAAGGAAGAAGGAAGGAAGGCGAACCGGTCGGCCGGGGAAAGAAAAGAAAAAGGGGAGAACCGGGCGGTTCAGGCGCGGGCGGTAAGGTCTTAAATGAAACGCTGCGTCCCAAGGAAAAGAGAGACGGAACGCCGCGCATAGAGGGGCGGAAGAAAGGTAGGGAGATGCTTAAATGAAACGACGAGCTTCGGCCGTAACACGGACGAAACGCAGCACTTAGTCGGGCGGAAGAAAGGCAACGGGCGCGGGCTGGGCCGTGCCGAAGAAAAGGGAGAGGAAAGGAAAACTGGGCCGCGACCTGGCCCAGTCGGGGAAAAAGAAGAGGAAAAAGAAAAAGAAGAAAAAGAAAGAAAAAAGGAAGAAGAAAAAGAAAAAGGGAAAAAGGAAAGGAGAAAAATAATTAGATTGGGGCTAATTAAATTAATCTAAATATTTAGGATATTTAAAAATAATAATATTTAAATAAAATAATATTTAAATCCCTTTTTAGGCTAAATTAGGATTTTTAAAAGATTTTCCATATATTCCATTTTAATTAGCAAAACACCCTAATTTTCTTCCATTAAATTATTTATAAAAATTAATATTAATTTAAAACTTTTTTCTCATTCTTATTTTAAATAAAATCATTTATTTAATTAATTCCCAAATTAAAATCTTTAATTAGCTAAAATACCCCAAATTCCTCCTAATTAAAATACTTATAAATTTATTCTTGATTTTCCCTAATTAATTTCCTTTTATTTTAATTAAAATAATTTATTTTATTAATCTTTATGATAAAATCTCATTTAAATATAATATTTAAGATTAGAATTTTTTGGGGGCATTTCATATATATCTAAAATATAAATTAAAAATAAGAGAAAGAAATAACCGGAATTAATTTTGGATAAAAGATCAAGAATTTATTCAGATAAATTAATTTTATCTGAAATAAATTCTACCGGTATTAAACTCTTCCTCTAATTTTTCTTCCTTCTCGGCCTTTATTTCCGTGCACAATTCTTTTCTTCTTCTTTTTTTCCGGCTGGCGCCGACGGTAGATGGAGGCTGCTGCGTCTCGTTTGGCCTCGGTTTCTGTGCTACGACTTTGCCGCCTAACTGCTTTTTGTCCTTCCTTGCGGCGTCCTTGGCTGCGCTGAGCCTCGGTTTCCTTTCTCTTCTCTGCGCTCTGTCTCTCTCGAGCCTCCCTTTTCTGTTTTGCGGCTCTACCGCTCTAATTAATGCTCTCTTTTTCTACTGACTGTCGCACGCCTTTTATAATTTTTTTTTGCGACTGATGGTTCCGTTTTTCTTTGACTTTTCTGTGCGGTGCCCCACGCCATGTCAGCCCTGCTGCGTCATTCGGCGCTGAGGCTTCGTTTCTTTTCCAGGTCTGCCGATCCGTTTGTTTGGCTATTGTGGCGTTTGGGCCTTCGGCCGTTGGTCCAAACGTCGAATTCTTTTTTTTTATTAATTTTCTTTTATTTAAAAACAATACCTGCAAAATAAAATTTAATAAATATTAATAAATAATATTTTATTCTAAATTTACTTAATTTATATCATTTTAGCTCAAATAATAAATTTTATGCAATTTTTACCACTTAAGTATAAAACAATAATTATTCCCCTATATTAGCTAAATAAACTACCAAAAAAAAAGATTAGAAGGGTATAAAATGTGTCAAAATATGAACTCATCACCTATAGAACTTTTCATACAAACCTTAAATCCCATGCAATCATTAACTCCCATGCAAAACCCTAACTCCACCATGCAAACCCTAATACCACTATACAACCATAAATACCACCATACAACCATTAATACCACCATGCAAACTCTAATACTGAAATACCCTAGAATTAAATATTTTGGGAAATAAGTCATTAAATAAGGATTGTTGGGGAATTTATTTAATTTATTACTCTTTTTAAATTAAAAAGGGATTTTGTAGGGCAAGCTAATAGGAATCTTGAGATAATTTATGTAGGGTATCTTTATATATATATATATATATTTTTTTTGGGCCCTAAATTAGCCTAAAAAGGAGGATAAATATTTTATTTAATTATTTAAATATTCTTACTCTAAGTACCCAAGGTAAATACCCTAAACATTTATATAAAATAAAATACTAAAATAAAATAACATAAATAATCCCTTCCTCCTTTTTCTCCCTTTTTCCTTTTCCTTCTTTCCCCCCTCTTCTCGCCGTTGGGCCAGTCGCGGCCCAACTCCCTTTCTTTTTCTCCTTCCCCGCGGCCCAACGCTGTTCGGCCCCCCTGGCAGTAAAACGCAGCGTTTTGCCCCTCCTTCCGCTGAAACGCTGCACTCCGATTAATGAAGCAGCCGTTGCCTACCAGCTACTCGACGCCGCGCTTTGTCCAAACACTCACTAAAATGCCGCGTTTTAAGAAGGCGTTTTTACCGTTGCTGAACCGACCGGTCCCCCCTCCTTTTTTTTCCTTCTTCCCGGACCGCCGGTCCGGCCTCCTCCCCTTTTCTTCCTCCCGCGCACGACCTGCAACATGCCGCCATCCCCCTCTGCGCTGACCGCCTGTCTGCGCCGCCTTCCCCCTTCCTGCCCTTCCAACTACCCTCCCTTCGACCAGCCGACACCCCCATCACTCCTAGGCCGCCCCGCACATTTTCTTTTCTTTTCCTGACCAGCCCACAGGTCTGCCATGACAGACCTGCGTCGGCCTGCCACAGCCGGTCGGCGTGCCCGAATCGCCGCCTGACCTACCTTCCCTTGTCCCCTCTCTCGATTCTCCCCCATTTCGAGCCTATAAATACCCCCCAAGGATCCAGCTTCGGGGGTTTTCGAAACCAAAAGCCCAGAAATCACCTTGCGCCGCCCCTACTTCAGACAGCCACCCCGTCGCCGTCGCCCATCGCCATCGCCCGATCCACCCCCGAAACTCTTCCTTGCATCATCCTCCACCGACCTAGGCCTCCCTCACCCCTCGATTTGCTTTGCACGCGCCTCCCCAGGTGTGCAAAGTACCCTTCCCGACCAAGCCAACCTCGAACTCCGCTGCCCTTCTCACCGCCGCCCACCGCCGTGCCGCCACTTCCAACACCCCCTCTACCTCCCAAAACCACTAAGGGAGCTTCCCCAACCTCCCTAGACCCTCTGTTTCCCTTGCCAACCCCTCCTTTTCCTTCCTTCCCCCTCCACCACTTCTCCACCTTTCTTCTCCCCCCAACGTCGCTGCCGGCGTGTGCCGTGCACCGCCACCTGTGCCACCAGCACCCCTAGGTGGTCCTCTAAACTCCCCAACCCCTAAATCCTTGTTATAAAAATGCTAATTATTTTTAGAAGTATTATTAGTATTATTATTAATGTTATTATTATTATTATCATTATCCTTATTATTATTATTATCATTATTCAACCTAACCTTGATTTACTTATAATTGTTAGTACTAATATTATTAATGACCTATAACTTTAGTATTATTATTTTAACATCCTTATTGTTATTATTAATAGTGTTACTATTATCATTATTATCATGGTTATTATTATTATTTTCATTTTAGTTCCTTGTCACTATTAGTAATATTTCACATATCCCTAACCTCACTATCGCTACTACTATCACTGTTATTAGTAACATTAAACTACTACCATTAATAATAAATATTATTAAAATTTCTTTTAAAATATTGTAGCTATTAAGACCTACTTTTATTAGTAGTAGCCGGATTAGCTACCTTAAGAATAATGACCATACCTTTACTTATAAAATTAATATTTTATTTTTAGCCCTAAAGGTAAGTTAAAGATAAGAGTAAGGTAGAAAAATAGTGTTTGGTTAGAGGAAAATTAACCTCTAGTGTTCCCCTCTTATAGGCGAATCAAGTTGACATCCGGAGGAGGCGTAGGAACGTACTCCAAGACCGGTGTCGTGTTAGGTAAGGACGAAGCTATGGCCTTGTGCTATGTGTAATATAATGGGTTGATGATGATGATATGATGATGTATGCATGATGGTATAAGTTGTGTATGTTGTGTCTTTGTGTTCTCGTTTTGTGTAGCGCAACGTGGATAATGAGGTATGATGTGTGTGCCTTACATTATATGAGTATGACATGTTCTATGTTGATATTTGATGTTGATGATGTGACATGATATGGCCCTCTAGGACATGCATGCTAGGGCTGGTAGCATGAAATGATAATAAAAGAACACGAGAAAGTGGACCTTTGGGAAGTTTGCATGGGGGGACTAGATCTTGCATGGGCGTAACCCCTACGTGGGAAAAGTTGATTTGGGTTGTAAGTAAGAGTTGGGAGAGTCTAAGAGTGATAGGAGACTTGGGTGCAAAATTTTACGTGGGTCGATGTAAGGGTGTCTAAGGGGCCTGATTAGGGTTTGAGAGAGAATGGGGAATTTGGAGGGTACAAGGGTAAAAGTGATCAAGGAAGGAGGGGGTATGGGGTTGAGAGTGAGAATTCACTTACATAAAGGATGAGTATGGGTTTCTAAATGAGAGAAGAGGTTTTGGGGTGAAAAAGGGAGGTTACTTGTTGAGGAAGTAAAGTGCTAGGGTTTGGCCTGGTCAACTAGGGTTTTGGATGGTCAACTGGGTCCTGTCGGTCACATGTGAACTAGGGAGATAAAGTATTACATTTGGGAAATTTTCTTATAAGAATGAGGTGCGAGATGGAGAACAAAGTGACATTTAGGTAAGTACGAAAGAGTTGGGCCACATAGGTCCGATTAGGGCCTCCGAGGAGAAACCCTAGAGGGATGAGGACATGCGGAGTCGATATCATATGTGTTGGGATGGCCTATATCCTTGGGTTTTGTGTCTTACTATATGCTACTTTACCTAAGTCTACGGGGGGGGGGGGGTGGATGTCGGGTGTGAGAAGAGGTATGAGTCTCAAAATATGGGACGGTCCCTTTGGAGGGGAAGAAGTAGAGTATCAACCGCATGCATGTCAAGGGTGTGATGTGATTCAATAAGACACGAATAAGACATTAATTACGTAAAGCGAAAGACTGATGAGCCCGACCCAGTCCGGTCCACCTGTTAGAATAGTGGCCAGAGGCGTTCTGCCCTGGGTGGTTATTTCCGGTCCACCGGCTATAATAGTGGTCAGAGGCGTTCTGCCCTGAGTGTTTATTCCGGTCCACCGACTATAATAGTGGGGGATTCGGGCTCGACAAACCCAAACGAATAAGTTAATCCATAGAAAAATACTAAGTACTTACAGCGAAACACCATGTAAGGCGGGGCCAGTCCGGTCCACCAGTTAGAATAGTGGCCAGAGGCGTTCCGCCCTAGGTGTTGATTCTGGTCCACCGGCTATAATAGTGGTCAAAGGCGTCCTGCCCTGAGTGTTGTTTTCCGGTCCACCGGCTATAATAGTGGGCCCCCTGCACTTACATGGATTAATGAAGAGAGTGTGAAAATGATTTATTAACATAATGGGCCATAAAGGATAAAGTACAAGTATGAAATCAGCCTTCCTCTTGCGTGTCATTGTATGTTGTTGATGTGTCGAACATGTATCTTGTGGTGTATGTGTCGGCCTTAGCTTGTCCGTTACCTTACTCAGTACGTAGCGTACTGATCATCCGTTTCATGGGTACTGCTCATTCCCACGAGCAGATGGCCCATCTGACCTTATACAGGTAGGAGACCACGTGTTCGATGCCTACAATACCTACGAGCCATCAGGTGGGGCCGAGTGATGAGTCTATATTGGTTGGGGCCGAGAGCGAGCTGGCCGGACTCTTTTATTTTCCTTGCTATCATCTATCTTAGCTTGTTGCATTTATATCATGTTCATATTTCGAAAGTGGGACTTTTAAATTGTAATCTTAACGACATTCTGTCGATGGTTGACACCTAGTTTTCATGAATACTTTACAATAACAATGCATTTATGTTTGATGATTCTCAATTACGATTTCATGTTTTAGCCTTAGCACTTAGCATCAGGGCGGTAGGAGTGAACCGGTCCGGTGCTAAGTGTGGCGGTAACACTCCCAAGTTTATAGTTTTAATTCTTTTGCTTCGTGAAAACCTTTGTCTTAACAAAATTTTTCAGTAGTAAATATGGGGGTGTTACAAATACTGCCATGCAAACCTTAATACCACCATGTAGACCCTGATACCACGATACAATCATTAATACCACCATGCAATCATTAATACCACCATACAAACCCTAATGCCACCATGCAACCATAGATTAAATTCTCCCAAATAAATCATGTAAAACCATAGATTAGATTCTCCCATAAAAAATCATAAATTATATTCTCCCACACAAAACCATAAATTAAATTCTCCCAAATAGAACCATAAATTAGATTCCTCCACACGAAACCCTAATTTCTTTCTTTTATTCCTCCACTCATAGATCATTAAAATACTTAGGTCAACTCATTTCCCCTTTAGTTAGCTTACTTCCCATTTTCCATTTCCAACCTTTTTCCCACACAATACCACTTTTATACGTCCTCACATACATGTCTTATAGGGTCACATAACATACCACAACATTTTATCACCTATAGTATGCATGCCATGTAAATACATAAAGACGTACTTCAACTCCACGTCATACCACATAAGAAATGATTAATAATGATAAACATAGAATAGATAGCATACGAATCACATAATGCACATAAATACACAAAAGGCCTTAGTAACACCCTTACCTACAATGACACCGGTCTTGGAGTATGCTCCTATGCCTCCTTAGGGTTTTGACTGGTTTTAACTATTATGAGGGAATAGCTAAAATTAGATTCCCTTCTATCAAAAATACTATTAATCACTAACTTAATATAAGACTAGGCTTTTGATAAAATATTAAAATAATAATAGAAAAAATACCAAAAATAATATCAATGTTAATGTTAATAAGAATAATAAAAATAGTAACAATAATAATAAAAAGGACATTAATCAAAAATATAGTGAAATAAAGGGCTTCAGCCCCTTTATTAAAATAATACAAATAATAATAATATTAGTAAAATAAATAACCAAATTTAGTAATAATAATAGTGATGAAATAATAAGAATAATAATGATAAAAGTCATAATAATATTACAAAATAATAATAACCATAATGATAATAATAGTAAAGGTAATGATCGAAGATAAAAGAAGTAGGGTTTCCCCCTACATTGAGTAATAATAACTTAATAAATAATAATAATAATAATAATAATAATAATAATAATAATAATAATAACATTAATAAGAATAAATACCAATAATAATAAAAATACTAATAACCCTAATAATAATAAGACATGATATTTAGAATACTACTACTAAAATTTAAAATAAACACAATAGGGTTTCAGCCCTCACTACTACGAAAACGGGAAATAATAACGGGATATTAATAACGGTAGTTCGAAAACCATTGTCAAATGCGTGAAAATTAATGGGCGGAAAAGTTTTGATAATATTTCTAGTTAAAAACCGTTATTAAAAGGGTAACGTTAAAATTTGGACGGATGTTTTAATAACGGTTTTATGTAAACCGTTATTAAAAGAGGATTTAATAACGGTTCATATTAGAACCGTTGTCAAAAGTCAGAAGCTTTTACTAACAGTTCCTGGAAGAACCGTTATTAAAAGATATTTTAATAACGGTTCTCTCAGGAACCGTTATTAAATCCTCTTTTTAATAACGGTTCACTCAGGAACCGTTATTAAATCCTCTTTTTAATAACGGTTCACTCAGGAACCGTTATTAAAACCCCAAAATAATAGTAATAACAACAACAACAACAACAACAACAACAACAACAACAACAACAGCAATAATAATAATAATAGTATTTATATGCAAATAGTTGAAATAAAATAATTTAAGGGTTATAAATATTAGGGAAAATGGCTGCGAGGGTCTAGGGTTCAACCTTAGGCTGGTAGGGATAGGTGACACCGGCGGTGGTGCATGGCGGTGGCGGTGGAGGTCGGAAAAAGAGAAGAAAAAGGGAAAAGTTGCATGATGGGAAAAAGATAGGGAGAATGGAGGTGGAAGTTGGGCTGTTTTAAAATGCCCAGAGGGAGAGGAGCAGAATGAAGGTGGTGGCACAGCTAAAGGTGGTGGCGCATGGCGGTGGCGGCGGTGGCCGAATGGAGGAGAAGAAGAGAAAGAGAGGAGGAGAGGGAGGGAGAGGAAAATAAAGGTAGGGAAAGGCAGAGGAGGGTCTATAGAAGAGAATGGGAGGTGACAGAAGTGGCGACAGTGGCAGAAGAGGTGGCTAAGGGTGGCGGAGGTAGAAAATAGGGTTGATCGAGAAGGCTAATTCGCACAGCCGGGGTGGCTTGTGCAGGCAAAATCGAGGGGGTTGGATGATTTGGTTAGCTAGAGGGAGGAAGAAGGATGAGTTTGGTGGCCAAATATGGCGGCGAAGTTGGCTGGAGGCGTCAGACGAGGCATCTAAAGGGGCGATGGCTCGAAGGAAGGCATTTTCTGAATTCGAGCCAAAAACTTGACTCAACGTTGCTATGGGGTGTATTTATAGGCTCGAAAGGAAGTTAGGGTTGAAGAGAAAGTGGGGGAGTGGTAGGCATGAGTGGGCACCGACTGATGATGGCAGCCGTCGCACTCCCCGATCGTGGCCTGTAAATGGTCAGGGGAGAGGGAGATCGTGTGAGGAATGGGGAGTTGATTGGTTTGAAAAGGTTGACAGTCAGTAGGGAAAAAAGCCTGCCAAAGGGGTGAGATCGGCTGCAGATTTTTTGGATGGGCAGCTGCGAGTTGTAGGCTGGAGACGTCGATGAGGCTAGGTCGGTGCAAAGGAAGAAGAAAGGTGGGGAAACTGGGCAGTTCGGGGAAGAAAGAAAGAAAGAAAAGAAAAGGGAGGTAGACCGGGCCGGTCGGGCGCGAGGAGGGGTGCATTAAATGAAACGCAGCGTTTATAGGAAATAAACGCTAAAACACAGTGCGGAGGAGAAGGGAAGGAGGCACCGCATGATTGGGCCGACCAAAGGAAAAAGGAAGGAAAGGGAGACTGGGCTGCGAGCCAGGTCTAGTTCGGGGGAGGAAAAAAAGAAAAGAAGAAGAAAAAGAAAGAAAAAGAAAGGAAAAGGGAAGAAGAAAAATAAAAAGGAAAAGGGAAAAACGAAAAAATAATAATTAGATTGGGTATTTAAATTAATTAAAATATTTGAAATATTTAAAAATAATAATATTTAAATAAAATAATATTTAGATCCCTTTTTAGGCTAAATTATGATTTTTTTAAAGATTTTCCATAAATTCCATTTTAATTAGCAAAACACTTTAAATTAAATAAATTAAAATATTTATAGATTTCCTATTAATTTGAAACTATTTTCTCCCTCTTATTGTAAATAAATTTCCAAAATAAAATCCTTAATAAGCTAAAATACCAAAATTTCTCCTAATTAAAATACTTATAAATTTCTTTTGAATTTTCCCTAATTAATTACCTTTTATTTTAATAAAAATAATTCATTTAATTAATTTTTCATAATAAAATCTTATTTAATAATAATTAATAAAATTAAAATTTTTGGGGCATTTCACCAACCCAAGGTGGAACCCTAGACCCTATCAACCTTTTTTTTTCCTATTTATACAAGCTTTATTTATTTTATTATATTATATTTCCAATATATTTGAATATACTACTACTACTACTACTACTACTACTACTACTACTACTACTACTACTACTACTACTACTACTACTACTACTACTACTACTACTACTACTACTACTACTACTACTATTATTATTATTATTTCTACTAAGGGCCTCGACCCTATTCTATTTTTATTTCGAATATGATTATTACTATTACTATTATTATTATGTGTTATTATCATCATTATTATTATTATCATCATCATTATTCTTATTATTAATAATAATATTATTATTATTTCAAAGTAGGGTTGAAACCCTAGTTTACATTATCTTTGATTTATACTACTATTATTATCATTATCATTATTATTACTATTATTATTATTATTATTATTATTATTATTATTATTATTATTATTAGTAGTATAGTAGTAGTAGTAGTAGTAGTAGTAGTAGTAGTAGTATTTTGGTGAAGGGTCAAAGCCCTTATTTCACCATTTATTTCGAATGATACTAATATTATTATTAGTATTAATATTATTGTTATTATTATTATTCTTGTTATTATTATTATTATTATTATTATTATCATTATTATTATTATTATCATTATTATTAGGGTAAAATCTTCAAATATTATATTATTATCTTTTACAATATGACTATTATTACTTTTTAGCTTTAGGAAAATTAGTAATTAGTTAGTGTTATTACTATTATAGTATTATTTTATCCAAAACCCTAATCTTAGCATAAATAAGGAACTAATGGTATTTTTAGTAGGAGGGAACCTAATCTTTAGTTTTTCCTCTTATAGGTGAGACCAGTCAAAGCCTTAAGGAGGTGTAGGAGCGTGCTCTAAAACTAGTGTCGTGTTAGGTAAGGGTATAGCTAAGACCGTATGTATATAATGTGTCTTATATACCTTGTATGCTATGTGCCATAATATGTGATGTATCTTATGTGTATTGTTATAACTATTGTATGTATGGTACGATTTGGAGTTGAGGTATGTTTATGTGTTATCTTATGATTTGTATATAATATGTTTGTGTTGTGATTGTGATGTGATATGATGTGACCCTGTAAGACATGCATGCTAGGTTATGTAATATGATGACATAGAGTGAAATGATGTGGAGTTGACCTAAATGTTGCATGACCATAAATGGCAGGTTCTAAGGTTTTGCCTAGAAGAATCTAGGGTTTTGTATGGTAGAATCTAGGGTTTTGCATGGAGGAATATAAGGTTTTGTATGAATGGATCTAGGGTTTGCATGGGAGAATCTAAGTACGTAGGGAAGAATCTAGGGTTTCACATGGGAGTTTTAGGATTTTGCATAAAAAAGTTTGAAGGGTTGCGTGGGATATATAAAGTTTGCATGGGGGTGAATTTTACGTATGGAAAGATGATTTGAGGTGTGAGGAAGGTAATGGAAGTGTTGTTTGGTTGTTTGAATGTTTTGAATGAAAAACAATACATGGGATAATATAAGGGTACATAGGAGACCGAGCTAGGGTTTGAAGTAGCCAGCTAGGGTTTAGTGTGGCTACTTAGGGTTTCGTGGTCATACATGTATTTGGTGAGTAAAGTGTGATGATGATGGTGGAATCTATGAGTTGTGATGTGTAGAGTGTTAAAATGAGTTGGGTTGTGTAAAATGGAGTAGGATGGGCCACATAGGCCTAAATTAGGGTTTCTAGGAAAACCCTAAAGCGAGGCGATGAGTGGACTGGATGTGAAAATTAGTGGGCCATGACCCACATACATGGGAGATGGGCTCTAGTGTGAGCTAGGGTAAAGAGGAAAGGATGTTGGGTCAAGATAGGAGGTGCATTAGTCTCAAGACATGGAACAGGCCCTCTTTGGAGGATAAGCATAGAGGGAGTTAGTAATGCATGCCTAGGCTAAAATCTTCTAAATAAGATACTATAAAACATTAATCATGTAAAGTGAAAGATTATTGAGCCAAGCCCAGATCGATCCACCAGTATAATAGTGGCCAGGTGTAGGGGTTCCCTAGAGACCGATCCACCGATTATAATAGTGGGAGATCCTGAGCTCAATAAACCAAATCCCGAGTTTGCTAAGACACATAAAAGACACTAAGTACTTATAGTGGAACACTATGCGAGTAAGGGCCATATTGATCCACCAACGTATAATAGTGGTTAGGGCATGTTATCCTATAAGTGACCGATCCACTAGCTATAATGGCGGTTAGGGCATGTTGTCCTATAAGTGACCAATCCACCGCTAAAATAGTAGATTTCACGTACTTGCATGGATTTGATAAAAATGCATGGTGTGAAATGAGTATCGATAAGAGATTAATTAATTAATAAATTCAGATTATAAATGGGCCTTTATGTATTTTCTTGAATGCTCGTATGCTATTACGTTATCATGTTGGATTATATGCTTTTGTTTTGGCCTTAGCGCACAGTTAACTTACTCATTACGTAGCATACTAATCACCTTTTGATAGGTGCTGCTCATTCCCATGAACTAGAGGCCCATCTGACATGTTGTAGGTAGTTGATGTTTTTTTATGCCTTCGATATCCATGAGGCATCAGGCGGGACTGAGTGCTGAGTCAGACTTGAGTCGTAAACCGGGAGTGACGTGGCCTAATTCTCTCTCTATGTTATTTTATTCCCTTATTTTATTCCTTTTATGTATTGGATTTTTCCAGAATTAAATTTTATCATGTAGACATTTATTCCTTTCAAGGAACTTTAATTTTGTACTTTGGGATATGCAAACTCTTTATGCGTACTCTAATTTCTATCTTATAGTTGTTTAATGCTTATTTGAAGTCTTGGTTAGATTTGATTTATATTGATTATTAAATTCCTTTTAGCCTTAGCACTTGGTACCAGAAGGATCGAAGTGAATTGACCCCGAAATTCACATGTTTTAATTTAATTGCTTCTGTTTAAAAAAAAATAGTGAAAATTTGGGGTGTTACATGCTCTCTGGAGTCTATTCGAGATTGTGTATGGGGTGAATTTGTACATGCCAATTGATATGGAACCCTTGAAGAAATGTGAGTTTAAAAATTATGATCCCAAGGAACGAGTCAAGTTCTTTCAAAGGGTTTCTCAACAAATCATGGGAACCATAGAATGAGCTAATAAAAGATATGAAATGTATTTTCTCCTAGTGAATTTGTTTAGTTACATAAACTAAACTAATACCAAGAGTAGATGAATCATTTAAAATCCTTAGAAAATTTGGAGAAAGTGCTTATGAACTTGAACTTCCACAATCTCATGGTGGTATTTTAATGACAATTAATATTGGTGAGTTGTCTTCTTATTATAATGATGTCAATTTGAGGATAAATTGTTCTCAAGTTAGGAGAATGATGCAGGACCATCTATGGATTCTTAAGGTAATGAAGATTTGACATACTTAGTTATGGAGTCCATTACAATATTTGTCTTTAATGATAATATTAATAATGTAAATAACCTTAACAAGTGTATTTTAAGTAATTCTTATAGGTATGTAACATGTTTGCAGAGAAAAGATTAATGCACTTCAAGATATCAATATATCTAAGATTTCATATGCTACAAGTTATTACAAGTCAAAGGTAACTATTATACATGGAATTCAAACTTACAAGTGAAGGATACCTAGTTATCATTTCTATATAAATTAGGACTCTTTTTAGTTATTTTCATGTAATAATTAGCTTTATTTGTTTGTAATATTATATATAGGTTAGTACTATGTTGCTATTACTAGTTAGTGTACTATTTAGCCATGTTTATATTACTTTGGATACCTTATTGTACTACTTAGTAAAGTGTGACTACCTATATAAGGCATGATCAACACCTTGTAACACAAGAATGTTAAATATCATTTGAATCTAATACAAATAATACACTTGGCTCTATGTCTTTCTTGTGAGTGAATAATTTTAACTAAGACTACTTGGAGTAATCTTAGATATGATACTTTGAACGTATATTTGAAGAAACATTTAAAGTTAAACTTATTGTTGAATTCTTCCTTGAATATTACTTAAAGATTTGTGCCATTCTTTTGATATTCCTTGAATCTTGCTTGAAGACTCACATTTTTCTTCTTCATAGTCAGCTCATCGAACCTACCTCTCTTCTAATCCTTGAATCTTTAGTACTTTGCGAAGGAACTCATGCCATGTTATTTTTAGATACAAATTTTGATTAGCCAAGCTTGATAATTTTAGTAAGATACCAATAATTTTTCTTTGTTAGAAATCATGTAGTTCTTATATGTCACTAAAATATTAAATATTACATGATTGTACATTTGGATTATGAGATACAAATCATATTTAGTATGTTGTTGTATGGTAAATATTTTACTTTACTAAAATTTTAAGTGTTATATGATATCAAATTAAGGTTTTTGTGTATAAAATATGTTAAGCATGGTTTGTTACCTTATAATTATATGCTTATTTCTATTAGCATGAAAATTAGAAAAAGGAACATCTTATCTTATGTAAAATATTACGGGCATGAAATTATGACTAAAATGACTTTAATATTGGGAAAATAATATGTATAACATGTATGTGCAAAATGATAGATTGGATATGCTTAGATAAATTTATAGTATGATTATTATTATTGTATGCCCTAGGGGAAATCTGGCCATTTTAAATGTATTATGCTATTTATCTTGATAAGAATATTTTATATGTATTAGTTATTATTGAGCATGTGAATTTGTGATTTTGGATGAAATAAAAATACAAGCTAGGGTTTTATGTGTAGAATCATGAATAAGGGCAAAGTGGTCATTTGACTTGTCTGATAATTTATTTGCATAAAAATTAAATTTTCGTATTTTAGCCTTTTCATGACGAATAAATAAATAAAATGGAAATAGTATTTAAAATGGATAATAATTTAATAATTATGGCCTAAGGGGCATTTTAGTCATTTTCAGCCAAATGTAAATCATTGAGCCTATAATTGCCTTAGTATATTTTTAATGCTGACCTTGATATTGACGTTGTCTATGGAAATCTTGAATAAATGGTAAATGAGTAAAAATGGTTACATATGAAAATTAGATCTATATGGTTAATATGTGATTTCGTTGTTACATTAATAAAATATTAATACTAAAGAAAAAGACCTTGATATCAAGAATGATGACTCTTTAGGGATTGCTACTCTAAAGATATGGCTTAGCCCACTGTTGATTATGGATTTTTACTGGTGTACCTAAGCGCCCCAGCCAAGTCCTACATTTTACACTATTGAGTTCTACGAACTTATAGAGGGGTAAGCATACTTATAGATTTAGAGTTCTTGTTGAAAGGGTACTATTCTACCTTTGTGTGCTAGTGGGACTAGAGTAACTTAGTGTATTTGGTTTGATAGTCGATAGGATACTATATTGCCTTGGTATGCCGGTATGATCAGAGTACCTTAGTATATTTGAGTTGATATGATGTCCCCTTAAGTAAATAAAAATGAAAATAAAAATGATTAGATAATAAAGGCTCTCTCTTTCAGTTCCTTCTTTTCCTACCTTGGTTCCTTTGTAGGCAAAACTCACAACAGTTCTTATAGCTAGAAATAAGAAATCTTTAGTTGGGTCAAGGAATTCAGGACAACATTGAGTCCTGAGGAGTTCAAAATTGGGGGATGGTTCTTTGGATGCAACACAAATTCAAGTTGTTAAAGAGTTAGTTGTAAAGAAAGAAAATACTTTGGCCTTATGCTTAACCGTTTTAATAATGGATACAGGGGGATATAACTTCAATGGAACCATAAACAATGATATGAATTCTAAGGGTGATCCTTCGGATGTGATAAAATTAAATGATAATTGTCCAAACCCTAATTCTGGTGATCATTATTTACATGGCCAATTGATCCACAATGTGCCTAAGGCTTCTTTAATCAATGAATCAAGAGATTGTTTGACTGATTTAGCATGATCAACATTAATTTCTTCTTTGTCTCGGGATCAAAATATTGCATTGGCTGGAAGGTCAGGAGGCGAGTTAGTGAAAGGAAGACTCTGCAAGTATGAAGAATCAGCAACATAATGGGAATTCAGTTGGATTTTCTTGTAGAGATAAAGTTGCTACTAGCCGTAGCCCTAACTAATGCATGCCCATTAATTATGTTCCTCTATAGATTAAAGAGGGGCAAATTGTGGTTAATTTGGATAAGGAAGAAGTTGATAAGGAAATGGAGGAATGACAACACACATTGATAGGATATTTGTATGGTCATGATCTTTTATTCAATAAAATGTTGGGTTTTGCTAAAGCTCAATGGAATCATATGGCTATTCCAAAAATTATCTTCCATGATGATGGATTCTTCTTATTCAAGTTTGAATCTACAATAGACTGTGATTGGATTCTAAACCAATATTAGACTTATTACAGTAGACCTGTTATTTTGGAAAGATGGAGAAGGAAATTGAATCTCACAAAGACTAAGTTGCAATTTGTTTCTTTTTGGGTTAAGTTACCTCAGCTGCCATTAGAGTATTGGTCTTCCAAATCTATGAGTACGATTAACAACACAATTGTTACTCCTATCTGCACTAATGCTAACACCTTGAGGACAAACAGGATTTATCCTAGGGTGTTAGTTAAAGTTGACACTGAAAAGCCTTTGTGTGAGTCCATATTAATTAGAGATCCAGATGGATCAATCATAAATCAATCAATCCAGTTTGAATGGAAACCTTCATTTTGTCATAAATGTCACGATCCATCTCATAATGAACATACCTGCTTAAGACTGCAAAAGAAGCCTCAAGCTACTAAGCCTTGAACACATCAAGAATGGATGGTGGTCAGGGACAGAAGGCAATCTTCAATCCATAAGGAAACCTCTATAGGTGTAGGAGCATCAAATTCATAGAATAGGTATCTTGCATTCCCTGTAACTTTTGAAGAGCAGAAAACTCAACTGATTATTCCATTAAAGGGCTATGAGATCTTGGAGTAGGTCAAAGAGACTTGGCACTCCCACTATAGTTGGCTTAAGTTGATAATATGTTTCGCATCTTGTAGTTGCAGAAGTATGTTGTTAATCCTTTCCATGTGATCTAGCTCGATGAGGTCAAACTTGACGATTCCCTAGCTTATAAAGAGCGACCTATGCGGATCCTTGACACCAAACTCCAAAAGACCTACACGAGTGCAATCCCTCTAGTAAAGATTCTTTAGACCCAACATGGGACTGAAGAAGCTACCTAGAAAGCAGAGAATGACATGTGCAAAGTGTATCTGGAACTCTTTGCCACAAGTACAATAGTCCCTAGTAATTCCCTTTGTTTTTTCTTTAAGGGGGTAGTAGCGTCACGTTTCATACTTCTATTACCTAAACTGGGTTAGAACTATTTTTCTTTGCTCTCTACCCCTAGGATTTAAGCCAATAACTTCGAGGACAAAGTTTTTATTTAAGGGGACAATGATGTAATATCCACAAATTTTAGAACCTAGGATTTAATAATTAATCTTCATTTCGGATATTTTAATTTTTTTTAAATTATTAATTTAATAATTTTGTAGACTTTCAACTTATAAAAATGGATGTGATTATTTAACAAATTAAAATAAATATTTTTTATTTTATTATACTCTTTTTATTTAAATAATTTTTCAAACTCATATTTTACTAAAATTACCCTCTTAAATTAATATTTTAAATTTTAAGTAAATTAATCTATTAAAAAATTTATCGATATAATAATTAAATACCCTACTTCTAAAAATTATCTTATTTTCATTTTTCCCCCTTTCCTTTTTCCTTTTTCCTCTTTTCTTTCCCCTTTGGGTTGCTTAACCCACTCCTCTTCCTTCCCTCCCTCCTCGCCGTCCAACCCACCTCCCTCATTTTCTTTCTTGTTTCCTCCATGGTTTGGCCAGCCCAACAAACCCCTTCCTTTTCCCTCGTCCTTCACGCGTGGGTTGGTCCTCCCCATTTCTTTTTCTCCCCTATTTGATTGGCCAACCCCCATTTCTTCTTCTTCTTTCCCCCGCTTGCCCGTCAACCCTCTGCCTAAAAATTTCACCCCTCTACACCTACACTGGCCAGTTTTCCCTCTCCCTCTCTCCCCCATCCTTTTCCTTTCTATTTTAGGCCAAACCCTCCATATGCATGACCCCCTCACATGCCTCCTCTTCCACCTTTTCTTTCCCTATTGCCTGTAAGACTGCACCCTATGGTCCTACATCAGCTACTACTGTCGGCCGACAGCCACCCGCCCTCCCACTCACCTATAAAATCCCCCTTCACCCTTATTCCTCTTTTCCCCCTCTGCCTAGCAACTCTTGAAATCCCCCTTTGCCGCCACTTCAAGCACAGCCCCAGCTGCCTCCCCGCTTTACCACTATCCAAACTGCCACCCACCCTCTTCCTTACACTACCCTCTACCAAACGAGACCCCTTCCCACCTCTAACTCTCCCTTCTCGTGAAAAGTGGGAAACTAAAGCTACCATTTTCACCTTGTCGTTGTCCCTTGCACCACCCCTATGCCACCTCCTCCACCACAATCACCACCCCCACTACCTCCCTCTCTGCCCAAAAATTCTTCCTCTACCTTACCATACTCTCTCTACCACTATGGCACACCACCACCACCACTACAACTCCCTTTGACCCAAGAAATCCTACATCCTCACAACCACCAATTCCCTCCCCCTTTTCCAACCCCAAAATCTTGCCTTTCTAATCACCACAACCTTAACCACCCATGCACCATCGTTGCCACCACCCTAGCTGCCACATCCACCCTTGGTTGTGCCCTAACCCTTATTTTTATTTAAGTGTAATTTATTTTACATATTTTCTATTATTATTATTATTATTATCATTATTGTTAGTATCATTATTATTATTATGATTATTATTATCATTACTATTATTAGTCTTTTTACTAATATTTAGTTGGAGGATGATAAAAGAAAAAGGAGTAAGAGGGAAGTTAATAGTATTGTTCCATTCTTATAGGTGAGCCAAACCATTCCCTTAAGGGGGCATAGGATTCGTGTTCTAAGCCCCCATCTCCAATTAGGTAAGGATGTGGATAATACTAAATTGTATGTTTTATGTGTTCATGAGTGTTTTCGATATCTACTTGTAGTATATGTGAATATGGACTAAAATACGTGTAGTGTAGGTTGGTATGCATGGAGCTAAGGTAAGTTATGTGTGTTATGATATGTGTGATATGGGTGATATGACTTGCATTTTATGATATGCTCTTAGTATGGTTGCTATAATATAACATGCATGCTAGGAGGCTACAGGTGGTATGATGCAGTTATGGGGAGCTAAAAGAAATAAAGAGGGTGAAGTGATTATGAAGATGCGGAAAAAGGGCCTAAGTACCTTATGATTCACGGGTGACAAAATAAAGGGATGATGATAATAATAAAATTAATGGTTGGAGTAAATCTTTTATGGGGAGTATAAGGCTTACATAGGGTTGTTACCTTTACATGTGGGTAATGTTTATATGGGAACAGGTGGTTTAAGGGTTAAGCATGGTGAGGGAAGAATATTTTGGGTAATAGAAGTCCATGGGTAGAAAATAGTACGTGGGCTGATAGAAGTGTGCATGGGGTACTTAATTAGGGTTTGTGGGAAAAAACCTAAGTGGGGGAAGTGTGTGGAGAGAGTTGATGGTGAGTGGGTGGAGTGAGGGTTGAGATTAGGAGGGTGTCTTATGGAAGAGGGGATGATTCAAATAGAAAGGAGGGTGGAGTGTGTGGATAAAGGGATGGCATAAAAGAAAGGAGAAGTACTAGGGTTTGGGTGGCCATTAGGGTTTTATTATCACATGTGAAGGATGGGTAGTAAGGCTATGATGTTTAGGCATGGTTGGAGTGGTGTGATGGGTAGGAAACAAGGGGAGCATGGGCAGCATATGATAAGTAGAGGTTAGGGCCACGTAGGGAAGATTAGGGTTTCTAAGGGAAACCGTAGAGGGCGATGGTGAGCTAAAGCGAAGATACGGGGAAATGGGCTTTGACCCATGTACTTAGGAGTTTAGGTTTTCATGGTGAGTAAGGGAAATGTGAGGAAGAAGTCTTGGAGTCTTAGGGTGAGTAGAAGTCCCAAGATATAGGATGGAGCTATTGGGGGAGCTGGAGTGAAAAGATGAGAATAGGAAGTCTAATAGGGCATACATGTCTAGTAAGAAGGTACCTGTTGAATAAGACATGAATAAGATACTAACTCTTTAAAGTGAAAGATTATTGAACCCGGCCTAGGCAGATCCATGGTTAAAAATAATAGTGGCCAAGTGTGACCTTCCTTGAGTGTTTCCGATCCACCAGCTATAATAGGGGTTCCCATATTAGCACATACCTCAATCGTGAGTTGTGTGAAAATGGAAATAATGGCTTAAATTCTAATGATTATGATTAACCATAATAGCTCACTACATGCATCACCTGCCTTTTTTATTTGTATGGTCTTAGACATATGATTACCTTACTTAGTACGTAGTGTACTAATCACCCCTTTCATGGGTGCTACTCATTCCCATGAGAAGTCGCCCCTCCTAAGTTTGTGTAGGTAGGAGACAATGCCTATGATGACTTTAACGCATACGATGTCTTAGGCGGGACTAAGTGATGGCTTGATGTACTTGTCATAGGGTTCGAGAGGGTGTTGTCCGGACCTACCTTTATCTGAGTTCCCAGTTGTTTTATTTACCATTTTAAATCCCCCATAGGTGGTGTTATTGTATTCAGTTTCTATTTTTGTATCAACTCTGACATTTGTGTACTCTATTTTATTTATAAAGTGTTGGAACTATTATGGTATTACTTATTACTTGTATTAATACCTTTAAATTTTCTAGTCTTGTGGTTAGTATGAGATTGGTTGGGGGTTAATTTTGTGTCAATCACAGTGGCAACACTCCTTGTTTTAGTGTATGGTTTTAAGCATAAACAAAAAAATTTAACTATGAATTTTAAGGGTGTTACATTAACCTACCAAGTACTCATCCAAACCTAGCAAAATTATGAACCTCAGGAACGGTAGCCAGTGCCTATCACTTTTTAACTAAAAAAATCTTTCATGGATCTACAATGACTCCTCTTGATAACACCACATGTCACAAAAAGGCAACCTCCAAAAGCTAAAACTAATATTTGGAGAGTTTGGCATATAACTTGTGCGCTTTGAGGAGTGATAAAATTATACTAAGATGCTACTCATGCTCCTCTCTACTTCGAGAATACACCAAAGCATTGTTAATGAATTCCACTACAAAATTATTAAAGAATGACCAAAACTGTAATACCCCAAAATTTTAAAAGTCTATAATTTAATAAATCACTTTTATTTGGGATAACTTAGCTTTTAAACTTAATTTAATTATTTTGAGGATTTTACCTTTTTAATTTATTTAATTTAACTATTTTGCGGATTTTTGTGTATATATAATTAGATGTGGATATTTAATAAATTAAAATAAATAAATTGTTATTTTATCATACCCATTCCATTTAAATAACGTTTCAAACCAATATTTTCTAAAATTTACCTTTTAAACCAATATATTAAAATATATTAAGTTAAATTATTAAAATTTGTTTATATACCCTAAAAATCCTAATTTAAGAATTATGGCAGAATACTAATTTATTAGAAAATTAAGAAAATAAATTATTCTATTAAATAAAGAGGAAATTAATTGAGGAAAATAAAGATAAATTAATAAATAAATTATTTAGAAAATGTTTGGATATTTTACTAATTAAAATGGAAGTTAAGGAAAATTTATCCAAAAAAGCCTAATTAATCTAAAAATGAATTTAATTATTATACTTAAAATAATTATTATTAAAATTAAATATATAAATAAATTAAAGACCAAATACCCCAACCCAACCATTTTATCATTTTTCCTTTTCCTTTTTCTCCTTTCTTTTCCGTTTTCTTTCTTCCTCCTTTACTTATTTATCCTTCTTTCCCCATTTTCTCCCGACCGGGCCAGCCCACCGGCCTAGATCACCTCCCCTTCCTTGTCTTGTGTGGCCCAAGCCGCGAGCCTTGATTCCTTCGCCTGAACCGCCGGTCGGTCCTCTCCTTGTTTTTCTTTTCCTCCCCTGGACCGCCCGGTCCTCCCCCTTTCCTTTTCCTTCTTCTTCCTCGACCTGCAACGCACTTGTAATGCCGATCTGCAGCCCTGACATCCGCCGGCAACCTCTAGCCCAACGCCGACCGTCCTCCCCTGTTCTTCCTGTCATTTTCTTTCCTTTTTTCGACCCCAACAAGCCCCATATCTCCCCTCCTCGCGTGTCATCTCCTTTCCTTTTTTTTCTCCCGACCCGACCTAACCTGCAATTGGCATGACTACACCGCCTACCACTGCCTGCCGGTGGTCCTACCACACCTGCCCCGTGTGTCTCTTTTGATCTTGTCATCTTCCCCCTCAATTGGCTTATAAATACACCCCCGAGGCAGCCATAGCCAAGCTCCCTTTTTCGCAAGCCTAGGAACTTTGCTTCTCGCCGCCGTCCAAACAGATTCATATTCTGCCGCCGCCGGCGACCGCCGCAACAAACGCCGCCCACCAAGACCATCCCTGCACTTCCCTCTACAAAACCAAACCACCATCACCCCTTGTCTCGCCCTGCACGTGTCGCTCCGGCCGTGTAAATTCGCCAACCCGAGCAGCCACTCCAGCTCCTCGCCGCAACCAACACCTTCTTCACCCTCCAAAACACCTAAGGAACCTTCCCCTACCTTCCACTACCTTCATCTCCCCCTGCCTCCCTTTCCTTCTACTTTCTCCATCTTCTACCACATTCCACCACCTTCGGCCGATGCAAAAACCGCCGTGCGCCGCCACTCCCACCTGCACCACCACCTTCATTCCACCCCTCTCCACCTGTTGCACCTTCCTCCACTTCCTCTCCTTTAACCTATATAACCATCTTCCACCTTTCTTCCTCCTCAACCGCCGTCGCCGTCGCCGCCACATGCCGCCGCCGGTTCCACCACTAACCTTAGGTGGTTCTCCAACTTCCCCAACCCCTAAACTATTTTCTATAAGTGTCAATAATTTTATATTATATTAATAGTATTATTATTCTTATTTTTATTAGTGTTATATTATCATGGTTATTATTATTATTATTATTATTATTATTACCATTACTAATATTATTATTATGTATCCCCCTTATTTTCTAACCTAATTTTAGAAAATACTTATAACTAGGGTAAACTATTTAAAAGGCTACAACTTTAACATTAAAATGGTTATTATTATTATTATTATGATTATTATTATTATTATTATTATTATTATTATTATTATTATTATTATTATTATTATTATTATTATCATCATCATTACTTAGCCTAACTTTATGATTTTCCTAACCAATAACAATCTTATCGTTAATAATAGCCTACAACTTTGGTGTTATTATGATTGAGACTTTTGCTCGTTTACAATTATTATTATTACTAATCTCACTATTATTCCTACTATTATTACTAATACTAAATATGGCTTATTATCATCATCTTTACTATTGTGGTAAACATTTGAACCCTTATATTACTATTATCATTATTATTATTATTATTATTATTATTATTATTATTATTAATGCCATTATTATTATTATTATTACTAATACTACTTAACCCAAATTTATTTTATTATTATTGTTATTATTACTATTAATATTACCGTTATCATTATCATTATTTCCTTGCTAATATTGTTAAAACTACCTTTGTCCATCATCACTTTTATATATTAATATAAATATTTGGACCCTTATATTATTATTATTATTATTATTATTATTATTATTATCATTTTGGTTATTGTTATCATTTTTTTGTTATTATTATTATACTTAACATTTTATCATTATTATTATTATTACTACTACTACTTTTATTATTATTAATTTTATTTAACCCGAAGTTGGCGTATTATCATTTTGTTGTTAAAGAAGAAGAATACTTAAACCTTAGTATCTTACCATTTAATATTATTCTTAATTCCTTTATCACTAACATGATTACTATGGTATCATTATTAGTTATTACTATTATTATTGTTATTATTTTGTTACTATTATTGTGACAAAAGCATTTGAGCCCTTATATTATTAGTATTCAAAATATAGTTGTTATCATTATTATTTTTAGTAACATTGTTATCATTTTTATATTATTATTTTAACCCTTATAATATTATTAGACTTAGCCTTAAAAATGCTAGGGTTTCTATCATTATAAGCATTAACATTACTACTATTATTATTGTCACTCTTTTTCTATAACTAGTATTAGTGCAATTATTAGAAGAATAAAGCTATTAGGTTTAATAATGTAAGTATAGTAATAAATATAACATAAACATATTTTGACTAGTAACATCTAGTGAGCTAACTTGAAGACAAAACTCTAGTTTTCACATATAATATTCCCTTTAATAATAATAATAATAATCCTAATCTTAGACTAAAATAAGGAGTAATGGTACTTTTGGTAGGAGGGAAACTAATTCGTAGTATTTTCCCTTTTATAGATGAATCTAACCAAAACCCTAAGGAGTTGTAGGAGCGTGCTTCAAGCCCGACGTCGCTTTATGTAAGGATGTAGCTAAGGCCCATGTGTGTTATGTGACTTGTATGCCTTGGATGCTTTATATTTCATGTTATATTATGTATCGTATGATTTTCCTTAACTTGTCTTATGTGTAGCGCAGCTTGGAGTTGATGTATGTTTTGTATCTGCTCTTATGGCATGAGTATGATATGTATATGTGGTTATTGTGGTGTGATATGATATGGTCCTCTAAGACATGCATGTTAGGATAAATTATATTATGATATGGGAAATGAAAGGAAAAAAAGAAACAAATGGGAAGTGAGATGCTAAGGGGGATATGAGGTTGACCAAAATGAACGAGAGATGGGAACCATGTGTGGAAATTCTAGGGTTTGCATGGGGACTTCGAGAGTTTGCATGTGATGGATAAAACTTGCATGGGGGTGATCTTTACATGAGGAAAGTTGATTTAGGGTGTAAACAAGCTAATGGGAGAGTTGTGGAGTGATTGGATACTTAGGATGAAAATAGTACGTAGGTTGGTGTAAGGATGTATAAGGGACTCGATTAGGGTTTTGGGAGAAAGTAATAATCTGGAAAGTGCAGAGGTAAAAATGATTAAGGGAGAGTGGAGTACGGGTTGAGAGTGAGAATTTACTATATAAGGGGTGAGTATGGGTTCCATGGGAGAGAAGAGATTTTGGGTGAAAGGAGAGAGGTTACTTGTGGGAGAAGAATGGTAACAGGATTTGAAGTGGCCAACTAGGGTTTTTCCAGTCACATGCGAAGTCGAGAGGTAAAGTGACTTGTTTGGGGATTAGATCTAATTAAGGTGAGATGTGGGGAGATGAATCGAGCAATGGTAGTGTAAGTAAGAGGAAGTTAGTCCACATAGGTCTAATTAGGGTTTTCAAGGGAAAACCCTCGAGGGTGATGCTAGGTGGAGTTAATGTCATGAGGTGTTGGGCCCTAACTCGTACCCTTAGGAGTTGAGTTTTCATTAAAGGGTAAGTGTAAAGGGAAATGGATTTCGGGGTGTGAGTTAGTGGGCGCCGAGTCTCAAGATATGGGACGAGCCCTCTTTGGGGAATAATTATAGCTAGAGTTAGTCATGCATGTCTAGGGTGGAATATGTTGAATAAGATATGATAAAATAATAATCATGTAAAGTGGAAGAGTATTGAGCCGGGTCCAGCCGATCCATCAGTTAGGAATAGTAGTTAGGGTTTTTACCCTATAAGTGACCAATCTACCGATGAATAATAGTGGTGTGGACATCGTCCCGCAAGTGACCGGCCCACCGGTAATAATAGTGGGGGATCCTGAGATCAGTAAACCAAACCCTAATTTGTTAATACACGTAAAAGATACTAAGTACTTACAGTGGAACACCATGAGAGTCGGGGCCAGACCGATCCACCGGCATAAAATAGTGGTTAGGTGCGTTCTGCCCTATAAGTGACCGATCCACCGGCTATAATAGTGGTTAGGTGCATTCTATCCTATAAGTGACCGATCCACCGGCTATAATAGTGGAGTTCCTGCACTCGCATGGATTAATAAAGATTATGATATGAATCAATTATAATTACCAGAGATATAAAAGAATAAGTCTATCCAGACCATAGCTAGCCTTTATCATCTGTTTTACTACATGCTGTTTATATGACTATGCCATGTATACTGTGTAGTGTGTTTTGTATGTTGGCGTTAGCGCATCTGTTACCTTACTCAGTACGTAGCGTACTGATCACCCGTTTTATAGGTGCTGCTCATTCCCACGAGCAGAAGACCCCTTTGAGCTTGTGTGGGTAGGGGATGATGTCTTCGATGCTTACGACACCTACGAGGCATCGGGTGGGGCTGAGTGTTGAGCCTAAACCTGACTTGGGGATCGAGAGCAACTCGACCGAACTCTGTTTCTTTTATTGGACCCTGTATAATTATATTTTAGTTATGTTTTTGTACTATGCTTCATGTTTTGAAAAACTCTAGTCATGTACTCTTTGGTTTGTAATCCTAAATTGCACTCTAATTTCTGTATGACTTGTACTTTGTTAATGATTCGTGTTTAATGTTAACTTTATTTAGCCTTAGCACTTAGTACTGGAATAGTAGGAGTGAACCGATCTGGTACTAAGTATGGCGGTAATGCTCCCGAGTTTACGGTTTTATCTTTTCGCTTCCGCTAAACCCTTTTAATTAAACGAAATTTTTCAATAGTAAATTTGGGGGTGTTACAAAAACATCTTTGTCATCTAGTCCATAAATACTATAGGCACATTAAAGAGCCAAAAACAAACATCACCATGAACTCACAATGCATATGTTGTTTCCTAAAGGTGGTCTTTTTGACATTCGCATTTGCAATACATAATTGTTGAGAACCAAATTTCATGTTGATATTTGAGAAGATCACAACTCCCCGAAGCTTGTCAAACAAATCATTGATCCTTAGAAGTGGGTACTAATTCTTCACAATCAACTATTTTAGACCCCTATAATGAATACATAAATGAAAGCTCCTATCCTTCTTCTTTACAAATAGAATATGTGTTCCCCATGGATACACACTTTGGCAAAGGTACCCATTAGCCATCAATTCTTCATATAGAGACTTAAGCTCCTAAAACTATACCTATACCATCTAATAAGGCTCCTTTGAAATTGGCTTTGCCTCAAGTTCTAGCTCGATGGTGAACTCTATTTCACACATAAGCAACATCTAAGGTATCCCCTAGAGGAATACATTTGGGAAGTCCCAGGTGAATGGAATGTCTTCTAATGCTAACATATCCTTTTTCAACTCCTGAACATTTCACAGGTGTATTGTCTCTACAATAAAGTATACAAAATATAGGTAGATATGACATTCATTTTAGGCATAGTATTCTATCTCTAAATAGGAGACCCTAATACTCTAACATTATGCAAGACTACTTGCTTCTATACACAGTCTATCACTACTCGATATCTCCCTTACATATCAATCCCAAGAAAGACATTGAAGTCTTGTAGGTCTATCTCAACTAAGTCTAATAGGAAGCTTACACTACCTATCTCTAAGAACACATCTAAGTAGAGCTTAATGTAAACTAATATATCCCTAGAAGGTAACAACACATATATAGAAACACTAGTAGATACATATAAAGTAATTCTAGCAATAAAATTAGTATATATAGATGCACCCTAATCAAATGTTATATCCAAGTATCGATCAGCCTCTGCCTAGCTGATGACATTCAAGAGCTTACCTAACTATATTTCCTAGTATCCTTTATGATACCCTCTAGCTCCTGAGTCTACCCTCCTCTCTAAGAAAATGGGTGAGGCCCCTATAGCCACCCCCATAGCCTCCCTAGATTTTAAAATGACTAGGGTAAGTGTCATCTATTGCTATTACTACTATATTTGTGGTTGGTATATTAGATGACGATAAGCTTACTTCTACAATATTAGTTGTCCCCACTACAAAAAATGATCCCCCTATGGCTTGAAATCACTCTTCTATTACTAACACAAACAATTTCAATGGCCTATCCCAAATTAAATCCAACAATAAGTAGGTATGCCCTCACATGCTTGTCCTAGATGATATTCAAATCATCATTGATAGACGAAATATGTTGGCAGACCTTGATATCTCTTAAGATCACTTGGCTGAATCCTGTAAGAAAAGCCATCTCCCAAAAAATGGATATAACCTATGTAACCCTATGTCTCTATGTTATCTTAAAAGAGCCTAATATCTTATAAGACCACTCGTTAACAAACAAAATATATTAGCAAACCCTAATATCTTATAGGATGGAAGCTCGATCCTAACCATGGTAGTAACCACACACACTCGCTCATATAAGGTGGATAATTTCTAGAGATCCACCACACCCATCATCTTTTAGATGCTAAAATGAAACTCTTGCTCAAATAGGTATACCATGGTAAAATTACAAACCATTATACATAAAATGAATATTAGGAACTTTATTAACTAGGCGTGGTACTCTCGTAGTGACATGCTCTAATAAGTCAGCTACATGAATTCCTTGAGCTTATCTATATTTATGCTCTCTAGGTAAAAACATCATGAAAATAATAGTCTTAAAGTCTTCCTAAGACATCTGTGATCCTTGTGCATAAAGGCTTACCAACTTGGTGTTTGTAGTCCTCTAAAAGAATTAGGCTATAATATTGCACTTTTAAGAGGGTGGATAGTGGACTACTCAATAAGTCTTGTCCACGTCCTAGATCCATACCTCTAGGATGGTTAGATCCTCCTCATCAACATATATTAATTGGTTATGACTAGTAACCCTCCATAGTTAGTCTTCTTCAATACCCTCCTATGGGTAATGTAGAGATAGTTATGGTGGTTAAGGCTGAGGTGGCGATAGTGGGCACCAGACAAACTTGATAAATGTCTCAAATATCTTCTCCATGTGACCAACAAGACCATTTAAATTCATGGAAACTAACTAAAAGGTAAAAAAAAAAACTTAGTAAGATAAAAGATTCCAAGCTTTTAACACATTTAAAGGCCACCTAGGCTATTCTTTCTTAGTTCCTCATTGGTTAATTAGTGTTTTTCAAAAAATTGATATTTTCAAAACATGAAATAGACTAATAAAATAAGATGGGGGATTAATTAAAAACCAAAATTTGAAAAAAAAATACGGTAATAAAAACCAAATCTCTTATACCAACTTGTAATACTCCAAAATTTACAAGTAAAATTTTTCTTTTAATCGCTAGCGTAAATCAAAATAATTAGGTGTCACCGCAATACTCAATATAAATTTGGCTTACTATGCCATCCTTATGAGGAATATAAGGTAAAAGAGTTTAACACTTGATATATGATAAAATAGAGAATATAGAAATCAATAAGCATAGATAAAAATAGTGGTTCTAAATACATAAATGGTATACACTAGACAAAAAGTCCCCAAAGGTATTTGGGTTAAACTAAGATCCTAATAACATAAATCTACATCCCATGCCCTAATAATAGAATTGTCGCTCCTCCCTAAGTAGTGCATCATATGCAACAAAGTTATCTAAGGGGTCCTCAAAAACCTACACAAACACAATTGGGCCCTATGCTCTTGGGAATAGGAAGCACCTAAGAAAAGGATAATAATTATACTATGTAATGAGTATGGTAATAATATAACAATAAGAGGGTCATACAATGTCACAGTGTCACATAGAAGAGAAAGCATGAGATGGCACAATATGATAATCAAATTTAAGTTTGATAATATGATATAATTAAGATCCATAATCTTATTCATATTGAGCTCAAGAATCCTAATATTCTAAATTTGTGGAACGGTATCAGTAATATATAACCCCAAGGTAAAAAGCTCATCAACCCTATTCTACCCTTATGGAATGGTATCAATAATTTATAACCCGATGCATAAAGCTCTTGGTAATTATTCTCAAATGGTGGAACTGTATCAACAATATGGAACCAAAAGGCATAAATATCATAGCCACTATTTTCATTTGTTGGAATGGAAAGGTAAAATGGGTTTTGACTTATGTGGTATTTCACTTAAGTTATTATATCTCATCATTGATCATGATCATTCAAAGTATTTATTTCATTTTAATTGTAGGAATCCCGTTATTTTCAATCGAAGGAATATTATCAATAATATACAATCTAGGATATAATGCTCCTGGCCACTATTCTCATCCTATAGAATAGATAATACAACTGATCCTAACTCTTAAGATCTTTCATTTTAAATGATTAATATATTATTTATGGTTATTTATCTCAACATCATCACGCAAACACACATATATACGTTCAAGACACATAAACAATATTAAGATAAACATCTAAAACATATAAAACACATAAGCGAGTATACCAATATATTTCCCAAGGACAAAGGCCATATTCCCCCTAAGAAACCCTAACTTTACAAATTAAGCATAACTACTTCCTTGGTACTCATTTTATCATCAAATTCAACAATCATTCTTAACACATTATTATTGATAACTTCTCCAAAAATATGGTCTAAATAAACTTTCTTACACAAGCTATGTAAAGCTACTTTTAGATATACTATTCATAATTCTTCACAAAATTTTAACTTTAGAAATTAATCTAAAATTTTTCCCATAAGAGCCAGATATCCACCAAATTAAATATTCATTTCTAAAATGCAAATGCTAAAAGCATATTAAGAAATTAGGTTCTAAATCTAATATTATTCACATGTGATAATGACCTTACCTCTAGGGTCACTATTCCTAATTTAAGATATTTTCTCAATTTATTCGACATAAGACATTCATAATCACTCCAACATTCCACATAATATAATTAACATATTTTGAGCTAATGAACAAATTAAAATACCTTAGGTTTCATATTTAACCCATATTAACTAAATTATCCTAAGATAGACAATGCATATATATTTTTACAAAAGAACTTACAAGTCTCAATATAAATGATTTTTAAACTCCCACACATATCCTTATGAAAATACTCTACCGCAAGTATAATTATAAATATGAGTAAAAAACAGAGTTGAAATTAGATAAATGATTTATATTGACCTTCTTTACTTGTATGACAAGATTAACAAAATGATACTTATGACACATGCTTTAACGTAACACTCGTCTTTCCTCAATACCGCGTAATATATAATACATTGCTATTATCAACAAGATATTATCCATAAAAGAATACTAAAGATGATAACATATACAAATGTACACATTTTACATAAAAAAACATAGCTATGATATTTACCCTTAACGAAAGTGTCTTCAATCTCTAAGCATGTGTGACCTTATAATCCTCCTCCAATAAAACTAGAAAATCATCTAAAAGTGAAATATATAATAAGATTATGATTAATAAAATTAACCAAGGAAAATTATATTAAATGAGAGGAATAAAAATGGAGATAAGTGGATAAGTGGAAGAGATCTTGCAAGGGGTTGAGCTCAATGGTGCTAAGGTGGACTGCAATGCATGAGGGGAAGACCAAAGTAGCACGATCTAGGGTACGGTGGGCACACGATAAAGAGTAACCATTCATGGGTTAGAGTGGATACGTGGGTAGGGTTGTATAAGGGAGGGCATGGTTGTGCATAAGGGTGCATGGGTAGTGTGCCTCAACCAAATAGAATAAGGCTTCTCAAGGAGAGAGGAAAAAGGTGTGCTTAAGTCTGTGATATCTAGGAGGGAAAGGTGGTGCTAAGGTTAAGATAGAATTGGTAGTGGGCTGTAAGCAGGTAGTGGAAAATGGTTCTTAGTAGTTGACAAAGCATAGGGTTAGTGGACATGGTTGGGTCAAGGGTGAGATGTAAGGGTATGGCCGTGGTTGGGTTAAGGTGAGATGGTAGAGTCTAAGGAAAAAGAAGGAGGGAGAATAAGGGAAAGCTTAGGTGGTGGTGGTGAGAGGTATGATTGTAATGATAAAACAAGTCAAGGGAATGAGGAGGAAGAAAGAAGGAGGGAAAAGCTGGGGAAGTTTCTTATTGATAATGAAAGTGGGGTAACGGGAAGGGTAGGGATAAAGATACATGTGTGTGTGTGTGTATGTGAAAGGGTTAGTGAGGGAAAAGGAAGAAGATAGGGAATGTCACTATTTAGCTTGGCCGGTATATGTGGGTTTGGTGCAGCAAAGGGGGTGTAGGTTATATAGGCATAGGCCGTGTAGAAAAGAAGAGATGGTGCCAATAGATGGTGTGTAGGGAGATAGCTGATGCATGCATGGCTAAGAATAGGAAGTGGAAATTAAGGACATGGTTGGGGAGGAGGGACATGCATGGTTTAAAGAGGAAATGAGGAAGAGGATTTACATATCAGAAAATAAGGAGGGGTGAAAAAAAGAAATGAAAGGGGAAAAGAAAAAGGAAAAAAGGAAAATAAATAAGGGAAAAAAATTGGGTTCAACATTAGGTTTAAGTTTAAAATTTAGGAAAGTAATATATCAATTATCCAAGATTGGGGTTAATCTAAAAAAAATATAGATGATGTGGAATTAGAATTAAGAGTAGATTTAGGCTCAAGAAATTAGTGTTATATAATGTTATTGATTATTCAATATTAGGATTAGGTTTAAATATTAATTACTTGGGATTGATATTGGATACTATTCACGGTATTACACTTTTTCACACTTTAGTCTGGTTTTTGAGTTTACTAAATAACTAGGTTTTGATTTCCACATCATCACTCCTAATATTGCTAGTTCTCTGGTACTACCTCACTAATGCTAGTTCTTTCTAACTCTTTATGTTCCTTTATAGCTCCATTCATCATCTTCTTCCCAAAATTCCTTTCATCCTCTTTCTTTACTCGATTTCCATCAATAACATCTAAACCTATCTTTCTTTTTATAGTTGTGTTGAAACTATCTCCTAATCCGATACTTTTTGTTCCTTCGATATGATAAACCTTGAAATGCTTAAAAACTTGTGTAAGACATATACCATATGGTAATATATGAGTTGCATACCCAATGACTACTCACATATGCTCAATCATCAATCCTAGATGACTAACAAACTTCACTTCCAACATCAAATATGTGAAACTTAGATCCATGATGATGGCTTTATTCAATCATTGCCCTATAGTAAGTATGTTGTGGTATGCAATAACATTTATAACTTATCTAGAGGGTTGAGTTCCACAATCTATAGTTTATTTGATGCACTATTATTTTAATTAAATGATAACTTCCTAATTATTGCCAATAGATGACATATTCTTATGGTTTAACATTTACTCTTCACTAGTTTGCAAAATCCCTTACTCCCCGCTCTAAAGATTACTCCCATGCAACACCCCCAAACTTAAGATAATAAAATTTTATTTTTAAAGACAAAGCAAAATCATTTTAATATAAAATAAAGGAGTATAACCACCAAATCAACCATGAGAGATACTTAATCAACACCTAACCCATGCCTAATGTAAGGCTTAATAAAAAAACAAAGGAATGCACACCCTAATAGTACAATAATACTGATAACAATGATGAGAATAATAATATAGATGGAAAAGACATTACAAAGTCTGAACACAAGAGCCAAAATTTTAAATAAATGGGAATATAACTCTCAATTCCCAAGCAATGACCAGATACAAGCCCATGATATCATCCTCAACATATTCTAATTGAAAATCATAACCGATAAATCATCATTTGCTCACTAAACCAGAAGCTAAGTCATAACAATGACCATAGAAATATAGTATTAATAAAGTTGTAAAAAAAAACTACCTACAACATGGTAAGGGCTTATCCTATATATTGAGTTCACAGAGTAACATGGTATAACACATACTCAGATAACATAACATTTAGGCTCATGAATATGATATTGTAATACCCCAAATTTAAGCTACATTTAATTCCAATTAACCAATACCTTAAACTAATTCTAATATTGAGAAATTGATATTTTTGTCTTACTCTAATTTTTTAATCCACGATCTTAATTTAATCCTAATATTTACTCAAGTAAATTATATTTATTTAACCTAACCTTAAACCCAAAGGATTTATAACCTACTATTACCTAATTTAGCTAATAAACAAAATTTTAAATCTAATCTGAACACTTAACACGCTTACTTTTTTCCTCTTTCCATTTGTCCTTTTCCCTTTTTCTTCCCTACTAGCCATTCTCTCTTTCCTTCCTCCTCCTATTCTTCCATGTGACACCATACCCTCTCCTTTAGACATAACATCACCTAAATTTTACTAGAAGACTAATTATAAAATAACATTTTATTCATAGTTAGTCTTCTGGTGATCTTTAAGGAGGTGATTTAGGATTTGGTGCTTAAATTCTGGTGTCTTTGTTGGTAAGGATACCTATAATAGTTAGGCTTATATGAATACTTTGTGGCTGTATATATATCTTGTTTATAAATTTATGTCAATAATATTGATTTTTCATGCCATGATATGATATCTTGAATGGTGTAGAAAAGTATGTATTTGAGGTATAATGTTTATACATGGCAATTATTGATATACTATAGTGTTATGTATCTCGTAGGAATATCGGGGATTGGTATGCGTTGATATTGGGATTCTTAAGGCCAATAAGAGCTATGATTATTATGAGAAAATTATTGTCATATGATGGTAATGAAAAATAGTATCAGTAATTACATTATGTTGTTTTATGTATAATGCGTATATGCTTATTTTCTTTATACTATCCTTACTCAACTATATTGCCACCTTGATCAGTATGTAGCGTACTGATCATCCTTTTCATGGGTGCTGCTCATTCCTATAAGAGGACCTGTTGTATGATTTTTCAACCTATGATGCTTTGTGTAGGGTAGAGTAATTCTTTATATTAGGGTTTTGAGTGTAGATTCATATTATGCAAATGATAGTTTACCATAAACCCTTTTGGACTCTTAAATCTATGGTACCCCTTTATAAGCATTATGGATATTGTGGTCAAAGCTAATCTCTTACTTGTATTCATATTTATGAAGTTTTATTGTTTCCTATCTATGATATTTTTTTCCTAACTATTTTTCTTTATAATTGACAAAAGATGGCTTAGGAAGCCTACTTATGTCAGTTAAGGCATTAGTAGCCATCTATTTTTATAATATGCTTTCAATGTAAAATAAATTTCCAATTACCTAATTTTGGGGTATCACAAGTTAGTATTAGAGCTTTGGTTTAGATATCCATGTTTTATTTATAAAAACTTGGTTTTAAAAATTAAGCCAACCTTATTTTTTCTATTATTTTTTATTTTTTTAAATACTTTTTTTTAAAGCTAGATTAACTTGAGAGGAACCGAAAATAAGTTGCCTAGATAGCCTTTTGAATGTGCAATGTATGCTAGTAAGGTAGGAATGATAATCCTAACATGTTTTCCATCTTATATCTATCTCCCATGGCCTTTAATGATCAATTTGGCCATTTAGAGGAGATTTTTTATGCTTTAATCGAGTTTTTCAAACATCTACCATCATCGCCTCAGCTCATCTACAACTACCACCTCTGCATTACATATTGGATGGTATTAGAGAGGACTATCATTAGAGGGTTATAGGACATCATCCACTAATGATGAGGACTCAGTCATTATGGAGGGTTGAATTTAGGATATAGATAGGACATATGAGGTAGTAGACCATCCACTAGCTTGACGGGCCAACATTGTAACCTTCTTCTGATAAGGAGCCATCAACACATAGTGGGTAGGTCATCATGCATAGAGAACACCCCTAATGACCTAGAAGAACTTACAGATAGTGATCCATACCAAGTTTTACCTTGAGAATCATAAGAAGGGCAAGTTGAAAGAATTTATGTAATTGACTTAAGGAGGCATGACGATGAGTTAGTACCACACCTGATTCACAGAGTTATTAATTTTTGCACAAGGTAAAGCAACCAATGAGTTGATGGTGATCTAATAGTTCAAGCAAGGGATCCATTTCATCATTCATAGGATGGTGGGTGTTATGGTATTCTAGAACTTGACCACCTTGTAAAAGCAGGTGTGTGTCACTGCTATAATGGTACAAGAGCGGGCTTCCATTATCAAAGAGAGGAAGCTGAAGACGTAAGGTTCTAGAATCAGGATATAACTCAGGGGTGGGTTCAGTTCTAGCTCTAAGGTGGTCAGTTTTGACACCAGGGTAAGATAGGTGGTGAGAGTAGTTTGGCAAGATAGAAGAGGCAATGAATTTGTGATTTATACTACTGGGATCATGTAAGGGGAGACTATAGAGGTTTTAGTCTATGATCTAGGGTTAGTTAGGCTACTGATATTTTAAGTGTCAGCTTCAACAGGGTCAGTTCTAACAGTAGGGCCACTTATACCTCAACAATAATCTTTTCAATAGTGGGCCCACCTACAATAATAGTACCACTAGAGGCATTTACACTAGTTAGTGGGAGGCTAAGAGGAGACCACAGGGACCTTACCTATATAATTAGGGAGGATGACAAACTTAGGGTTCTAGAGGGTATTGTTGAGGATAAAAGGAGGACATTCAGGCTAGATCTTGAAGCCATCAGCTAGGTAAAGGATGATCAATAGTTGGATGTGGTGACTAGTATTTTCTATATCCTCTCATTACCAGCTTATATATTTTTTGATTTTGGAGAATATTTGTTATTCATATCAACTGCTTCTATTGCTATAGTTACCTTATCTCCATATTCTAGTATATCTATATATGTTATATTACCATTTGAGAATAGATTGGATTACGCTAGGATCTAATTAGATGTGGCCATAGAGATATGTGAGGTAGAATTTCTATTCTACTTGGTTGAGTTGGGCCTAAAGGAATTTGAAGTTATCCTAGGAATATATATGTTAGGGAGATACTGAGGAAGACTATAATTTAGCTCGTAAATTTCTATTCTCATATATATTTCCTTGGTTATTAATTGATTAAAAACTAATTGCTAATAATGAAAAGAATAAAGTAACAATTAAGAAAATTATAGAATAATAATAATGGAATAATAGGGGTTAGTGGACATATCCCGTACTAGGATAACAACCAATCATCAAGTAAAATATTCATGTAGTATTTCTAATGTTAACTTGATGCATAAATCAACGTGGATGGAAGGTTGGATCGAAAGCTGTTGATTTGGAGATGTTAACCACGAAATTCAGTAGAAGAAATGAAGGTGTAATGTTGATTATAATTGAAGAAAACAGGTTGAAAATGTAGATGAGTTTTTGAAGGTTTGAATCAGGCTTCAACATTTTGAAGGTTGAGATCAATGGAGGAAGGATAATGCCCCGGGATTTCCTTGCTCAAAGAAGACTTAAAAGGGAGAGATAAACGCATCCTAGCTATGGTCGATTTTTGTGTTCAAAATTCTGTATATTCCATTCATTCTTTTCTGCGTGTACAAGTGTATTTATATAGGAAGAAATCAGTCGGTTCAACCAAGCTTAATCATCTGGTGCTAACCCTTAATTCAATCCCATTTAACTTGGTTAAATTAAGCTCATATAATACTTAATATTAATCATAATATCATTAGCTGAATGATACTAATGAATAACATTATAAAGCCATACAATTAACTATGATACATACATGAAATTATATCAAACCCTAACTTACATAAAATACACTTAGGGTTAGGGTTTACAACAAGTTAATATAACTAATAAGAATCATCATCATATCTTCTTGTTGTAAAGTATCATCACATGCATGCCATAGTCTTGCATGCTTTGAATACTTGTACACATTAAAGTGTATTAACATCTTCTTCTTACAAATATGTAACATACCTACAAGAACAACTTGAATGGTTTTTAACACCAAGCATATACAAATTATCAAGAGCATTTAATATGATAGGCTCCAACATTAAGAAAGCTAATTCTTCCTTACCTTGAGAATTAAGATGAATATGACAATCATTAAATGCTCCTGCATCATAACCTATAGAAGCTCATAAACCAAGTTATGCTTATGATTTATTGTCTAACCAAATAATAACCCAAGATAAGATATATAGATTTAATTAATGGTAGTATTAAATATTAGGGAGCAGCTAACTAGAATCATAATCACAAGCTACCAAAATTATGTAATTCTAAAGATTAATAAACATAGGTTAAATCAATAACCTATTTGCTACTTGTGTATACATATATTAACAATTATGGAGTAACTATACTATCCTAGTGTCTAATTATCACTTAAATTAACTAGTTAGTCAATCTAGATAATAAAGTCCCGATCTTAGATCGCTGAACACTAAAATTAGTTTATTGATTTAACTAAAAATACACATAACAATTAAGTCTAATTCACATATGACGATTAATTATCCTGTAAACTTCAATTATCCTCCTACCCCATACTAATTTAGCCAAGCATATAAAAAAAATAGAAAATGCAGAATCTAAACACATAAAAATCATAAGTTTAATAAACATAGAGAAACAAAATAACAAATATTAAATTAAACTACACAAAGTCATAAACTTAACTATATAAATGAATAACGGGAATTACATCAAACATAATAATGATTATAAAAGGAATATATGAGACAAATGAAAGAAATAACTTAGAATATTGTAGAAGCACAAACCTCCTTTGATCTTCAATCCTTCAATTACATCAATTAACTAACTAAATATAACAAAATAATCCTAATGGATTAGAAATAGTGAAAAATAAAATCAAAGTTATGATGGTGGTTCTATTATTTCTTTCTATTGAACCTCTAATAAGTTATTTATATAAACAGAGGGTAATACGAATCAGATCCAAAATATGTAAAAAATACGGTCGTTATTCATATAATAGAGCACCCATATTTCTTATCTATTGATTATATCCACTTGATTTTTCTTTAAACAACTTCTTAGTTAGGGTCTTGCATGATGGTATGTCCAATTTTCCTTGACTCCAATATTGCTTCTCTTTTTGTGTTTTTTTCCTTAGTTATGAATCTAGATTACCTTAAATTTATCTTTTTTTATATAAAACAAGGCCAATAGAGAAAAATCAAAGAAAATGGTTAAATTATCATAAAAAATAGCATAATCTAGTTCAAGATGCATCAAATAATTCCATATAATGTGCATATATCAAAGAGGTTGCATTTCTAGGGCACATGATGTCTATAGGAGGAGTTGTCTTAGATTCGATAGTAGTGACTGAGTTAAAGGAACTGTCTAGCATCCCTAAGGTTGCTGGTTCCTAGGATTTACCAGGTACTATAAACTCTTTGTTAAGGACTTCTCAAATCACTGAAGTAGCCGACCAGATTTTTGTAGGATGATGCATGTCAAGGAGAATTTTAGGTGTTGAAGTGACGGTTGACTATAACACCAGTTTTAACTCTACCATCGAGACCCGATGACTTTGAGGCCTATAGTGATATGTTGAGGAATATACTAGATCATGTATTGATGCAAAAAAGTAAGGTAGTGGTTTGTACTTCTCATCATTTGAAGTAACATGAGAATAACTACTCAACACATGACCTGGAGTTCGCAGTAGTCATTTTGTGCCAAAGATTTAGAGAAGTTATCTATATGGGACTCAGTAGTGATTACTCATTGATTATAATAGACTCGAGTATATTTTCACTTAGAAGGATTTGAATATGAGGAAGAGAAGATGGATAGAATTGGAGAATGACTATGATATTGAGTTAAACTACCAAGTGGGTAAGGTTGCCATCATTATAGATGCCTTGAGTAGGAAAACATCACACTCCTTGAGTGCTTTTTGGGTGGCTAATTGGTTTCTTAAAGAGCTCAGAGATATGGGGGTAAAGTTAAACCAACATAGAGGTTTGAAGGCTCAGATTAGTGCTTTAACAATTACTCGAATGTTTTTTAGGATATTTGAGTGGGAAAACATGGGGATGTTAAGCTCGAGAGGTTTTGATAGAAGATATACTACATTTAAGCTAAGGGGATCCAAATTCACAAGGATGGTAGCATTCATTACAAGGGTTGTTGGTGTGTACCTCAAACTTGTGTGGATTTGAAGTGCCCAATTTTAGAGTAAGTTCACTATAATCCTTATTCCATCCACTAAGGAGGGGTTACATTATATAAGGACCTCAAGATGATCTACTAGTGGTCTTGCGTCAAGCAAAAGGTAGCCGAGTTCATGTTGATATGTCTAAAAGATGAAAAGATCAAGATCGAGCACCATACGCCTATGGGATTAGTATAACCTTTATATGTTTTGAGGTGGAAGTAGGACTCCATCTAGATAAAATTTGTTTTATAGTGGGTGCAATACGATGAAATCAACTTAGAGTATTGATCATCTGGTAGAAGTGTATATGAGGTTTATGGGGAGTAAATAGGTAAACCTATAGATAAAGTCTTCTATCAGGATTTATGGTTACTTTTGTACTTATAAGGGAAGTTATAGGAGGGTATGGGATTGATATTGAGTATGAATACTACCTCCCACAATCTATGGATGGGAAAACTAAAAGAGAGATTCATACACTTAATGACATGCTATGGGTTTATATTTAAAACATTTGAGGAATTTGGAAGGAGCATCTACATTTGGTTGAGTTCTTATATGACAACAATCATCAAACTAGTATAGAGGTAATGCCCTTTGAGATACTACATGGATACAAGTGTTGGACATCATTGTGATGGAGCAATGTTAGCAATATTATTTTACTTGGACTAGAGATGATTGAGGAGACTACTCAGTAGGTTTAGTTAATCCAAGATAGGATGAGAGCAGTTCAAAATTGTCAAAAGATCTATATAGATCAAAGGCGGTATAGTGACGGGTTTGGGCTAGGGGATAGAGTTCTTTCAAGGGTTTCACCCACTAAAAGTGTAATACCCCTTTTTTTTTTTGGAAAGTGTTGAATGAAAGGTTATGTAAATTTTGGTTTTTGATTTTGATTTGTTATTATGTTTTGGTGTGACATAAAGTTGAATTTAAATTAAGGTTGGAAAATTAAATTTATTGAGTTTTTCAAGCAAACCAATCAATTGGTTCCATGGATCAATCAAATGGTTTTTCATTTTAGCTAAATGGTTTTTACTCAAATAAACCAATTGACTGGTTGGGGAACCAATCAACTAGTTTGTATAATAGTTGACTAGTAGGTCAAACTGATCGACAAATTTGTCGAGCTGGGTATATTTTCAAAACTCAATTTTTTTATGAACATTTCTTATACTAAAATGGTACTTTTTTATCCCATGTTAAATTGTTTCTAAAATACTCTTAGCCTTTTTGTTGATGCATTTAGCCCGAAAACACTATCTCAAATCGATATGAAAGGTTAATTGGGATAATTGATAGAGGGATGACATCAGCCTTATCTTCTTCTAGCTCTCTCCTTTGCACCTTTCTGAGATCACTATTTTGATTTCAAACTCAATTCTAGCTAGTTGGAAGATTCTTTCCACGTTGAGCTTCCATTATCCCTCTTGTGAATTGCATTTCTAGACCAATTGGCTTGCACTTACCCAGAATCACCATTTTAGCTTTGGAGTATAGGTTAACATATCTTAGATGAAATCTATCTATTTAACTTGAATTTAAATAGTAATAATTAGGGTTTTTGATTTTATACTAACCACACTATGATTGGTATCGATTGGTTGGCTATAAATAGCCATAACCACCCCATTTTTCACTTTTTTTGGGTTACCAAAAATACCTAACTTTCTAATATTCACCTTCTCCCTCCATAATTTACCCCTTATGGTTAAATTCCTTTCAATATTCTAATCCTATCTCTAACTCCCTCTTGTTTTAGTCATTAAGCAAGAAAGAGTTTGATTTGGGAAAAGGGTAAAGTGGTTCAGTTGAGTATCCTTTATTTTTTTTTGGGTTATGAGTAATCCTTAATGACATCAAACTATATAAGTTGATATTATATGTCAGCATGAATATATATACCTTGCAGAATTGATTTGGATGGTTAGATTATGCATTTTGAGTGAAAAATATGAGAAAAGATGGGCTGTGATGATTAATGTTGACATGTGCAATTAAAATAAGCTAAAAATGTGATATGAAACATTAGAACATGTTATAATGAGGTATAATTCAGAATTATAAGCATGACCTACATGAAAATGATTGTGTGGTTAAACTGATAAACTAGTTCCTAGAATAGTTGACTGGTTGACCCAACCCATTGACTAGTTAGGCATAACTGATAAACTAGTCTATGAATAATTAACTAGTTTGCCCAAACCAATCGATCGATTTGAGGAAGAGTAAGGTTTGGTCGAGCTTAACTGATCGACTAGTCTGCCCAAGTCGATCAACTAGTTGGTACAATTGATCGACTGGTTGGGCCAGATCGATCGACTGGTTCAATTGGTTTGTGTGATTTGGTTCCTTTTAGTTTAGTTATGCTTTGAGGCTATGCATGAGATTGTCTTATGATTATTAAAGGGATAAAATAAAAATTTCATCAAGGATTCATGGCCTAATGAATGGATCAAATGGACCATGGTTTATGACATAATCAATAGGTAGTGTAAAGGCTACATGGGTGCACCACTTATGAAATGTGACGGTATTTTAGAAAAGAGTAATGATGCACAACATTTGATTGAATAAAATAATATGATGGGCATGAATAATATTGGGAGAGGATAAATGGAAACCCCACACATGGTTAGGAAATGGAAATGATTATTATGGAAGAAACATGCAAATGCCTTGCTTGCTCTTTGTATGACCCTTGTGTGATCACTTAACCTCATGAATAATATACTAATCATATAAGAGAAGGACAATCAAGTTGTGTATGGGTCTAGGCTACCCAATCCTCCATTATCTACGAGGTTAGTATACCTCTATACATTGATAATTTGGTAGGGGATATCGATACTAAAGTGTTTGTTTACCTAGGGAGTTGGCTTCTGCCTTAACTTATGTCCATATTGGTTAGCTTCTACCTGGACTTATGTCTATTTCAGAGATTGGCTTTAACCTGGACTTATATACACTTTGGTGATTGGTTCTAGCTTGGACCTTATGTCCCTTGGTTTGGATATGCTTCCATCATATGTGAGACCATAGGGTGGTGTACAGTCCATTGCTCAATGATAAAAATTTAGATGATAAGTAAATGGAAGATAAAAATTTAGTTGATGAGTAAGTGGGTGATAAATAATTGAATAATGATGGGAGCAATGGTTTGGTTGATAAAAAGGGTAAAAAATGGAAGGAACACTTATAATAGCTTAAACGACCAACTAGTTAATAATTGTAAGTATTTATTAGATGTTGTTGTATATCAATATATGGATAAGGAAATGGTATAATCTAATCAATTGAGCAAGTTAGAAAATAAACTCTAGTGGTTATTTTAATTAATATGCTTAGTTCTTGTGTGATTATTTATGTTATAATACTATGAATATAAGTATGGTACATTCCAAGATTCCTAATTTTTGCATGATTGTGTATCCTTATGCATTACTACCTTTTGTGTATATGACATTAGTATGACACATAATAACTATGATATCCATGTTATAATTGAGTTTTGCGTACTTGTGATTTCTGTTGAAGAGGTAACTTGATTTACTCAGTATATAATGTACTAATGTGCCTTGAAAACACCCTACAGGGGGGGTGAATGGGGTTTTGTAGAATGGAAATGACTAAATAAAAATTTAACACATAATGTAGAGTGGTTCAAAAGTGAATTACTCTTTACGTCCACTACCAAAAAGTTCTCCCTTTTGGATTTTTAAAATAATGTTGTGTTTTTATTAATGATATCTCTTCTCTTGGTTTATGAGAGTTATAATTTCAATGACCCTCTCAAGAGATAATTTACAACTTCACCCATTAATCTTCTATAAATTCACCAACTGAATTCCGCAAGAATGATAATAAAACACTCACTAACCCCTTTAAGTGATTTTTGAGAGGAGGCTATAATTATAAGTTATTCTTACCAAATATAAGATATGAAATTGTTGATCTTTGAATGATATGTAATCTAGCTAGATGTAATATATGATATTACAATTTGAGAACAATTCTAGCAAAGAGAAGTGAAAAAATAACACGTTTTAGTAAAAAGTCAGATACATGAAAGTTTGGAATTTTGAATGAGCAATTGAATGAATTTATTGCAAGAGATTAATTGCACAATCAATTATTTGAAAAGTTAGTTATAATAAATATAGAAGGATCTCATTTATAATGGTTACCTCATGTATAGTTGTTAGATACAAATTTCCAAAAAGTTATCTCACCCACTAGGCAAAAAATCAGCATTTAATGCTGACTAGTCAATAAGTTTAGAGAAACCAGTCGATCGGTTGTACAATTAGTCGATCAGTTTGTTTTGACTAGTCAAATCTTCATGTTTTTGACTAAAATAGAAAATTATTGTTATGTGAACCAGTTGATTGGTTTGTTCAATCTAGTTGATCGATTTGGCATTGTTTATGGTTAGTCTTAAAACACATATGAACACCGTTCTGGTATGGTGAAACCAATCAATGTGTTCTATATATTAGTAGATTGGTTTGTCAAACAAGTCAATCAGTTTGTCAACTAATCACTAAGTTTGGAAAAAACCAGTCGATGTGCTCAAATAGAGAGGAGTTGGGTTTCTGTAAAAATGAAACCCATGGGTCGGTTGCCCAAACAAGTTGATGGGTTTTTTAACTAGACGGTTAGTTTGTTAAACCAATCAATGTGTTTAAATAGAGACAAGCTAGGTTTATGCAAGATTGAAGCCCATGGAATGGTTGGTCATACTAGTTAATCAGTTTCTCAACCAATCAATCGGTTTACTTAAAACAATCTATGTGTTTAAATAGAGATGAAATGGGTTTTTGCAAGATTGAAACCCATAGATTGGTTGGTTAAATTAGTCAATCAATTTCTCAACCAGTTTATCGATTTTCCCAAACCTATCAATGAGTTTAAACGGTGAGAAAATGGGTTTCATAAGATTGAAACCCATGGATTGGTTGGTCAAACCAGTTGATTGGTTCTAAAGTAGTCGATTGGTTTTCCTAAACCAGTCAATATGTTTAAACAAAGATGAACTAGGTTTCTATAAGATTGAAACTCATGGACTAGTTGGTCGAACCAGTTGATTGGTTTCCAATATAGTCAATTAGTTTGAGGAAACCAGTCAATCAGTTTTATACACCAGTCGATCCATCTGAGTTTTAACATAACCAGTGGCTATATTTAAACTAATCCCGTAGATTAATCTAAGGACCATTCGGCTGGTTTCAATTGGAGCTAATCAATTTGCTTTGAAAATACTGTTAAAATATTTATAAAATTAAATCTAGTAAAGTATTTTTCAACAAAGAGTTTTAAAGAGTTTTTGTTTGAAATATGAATTTTGCTCAATTTAACTTTTTACAATATAGCTACGATATATTAAATGATTTGCTTAAAGTCTAGGTTCCTTTTGTATGTGTTTTTTTCTTTCATATTCACACTTAAGAAAACACATTATATAACAAGATCCATTTGTTATCATTAAAACAAGTATAATGACATTACTTAACCTTTGAGCTTAATATGCTCATTTTCTAGGTCATCTACTAATTACCACGAGCATAAGGTTGTGTGGAGGTTTTTTGGGATGGTCAGTAGTAGGCCGACCTCAGCTTGGGTTTGAATATTGAGAGCATGGGAATTTAGAGGTTTTTTGGGATGGTCAGTAGTAGGCCGACCTACTAATCTTGTTTTAACATAACCCTTTATTCTTAACTTATCCATCTTCCTATATTTGACTTGGTCGAGGACCGTCAAGGTCCGTTGATGTAAACGATCTTTTAAATATTTATGTAATTCAACTTTTCATACTCTATTTTAAATTTTATGGTTTGGTTGAGCCTTATATATAATATGGGATAGGTGGGAGTGGTATATCCTGTGTTAGATATGGTAGTAGTGCCCTATTTTTCCTAAGTATATTTAGTATTTTTTTGCTTCTATATTGTTTTAAAAAAAATTCAGTAGTAAAAAATGGGATGCTACAAAAGAGGTGTCTAATATTTGGTATAAAGGGTAACTTGTGCTTGAGATATATTTGTCCTTATTATATTTTTGAATTGGTTAGTGAGGTTGCATAACACCTAGAATTTCCACCAAAGGTGAGGAAATATGTCGCAAAACTGTCCCATGTGATTAGGCCCCATACAATCAAGCTCGATGATTCCTTATCTAATAAAGAGGTAACTTTGTGGATTCTCAATACTAAGGTTCACCATACCCAGAAAATCTTAGTTCCACTAGTGAAGATCCTTTAGATCTCCCACGAAGTAGAGGAGGTGAATCAGGAGACAAAGAAGGATATACAGAGGTTATATCCCAAGCTTTTCAACGTAGGTGTGTTAGGCTTTTGTTTTTTTATCTCTTTTAAGGGGATAGTACCCGCTAGTTTTTATCAGCTCTATTAGGATTTGACCATCAATATCGCTTTCCTCGCATCCTTTTTTCTCTTCTTCCCTAATATTAATTTGTTGACTTAAGGACAAAGTCTCTTTTAAGGGAGTAATGATATAATACCCCAAAATTTAGTTAAAATTATTCTTGAGTAATAAATACCTTAACCTAATTCTAATTTCGAGAAATTAGTATTTTGGTCTTACCTTAATCTACCCCTAATCTAGGAAGATTTATATCCTAATCTTACATGATTTAGCTAATCACAAAAATTAATCTAGTATTAACCCCTAACACACTTACCATTTTCTTTTTCTTTTCTCTTTTGCTTCCCCAATTGCCCGATCACTTTTTCCTTCCTTCCCCTTATTTTACCATACCATCACCTACACCTTATCTCCTGTTAAAAAACTGACTCCTGCTTGTTCCTACCAACCCAATCCCTTAATTTTGCACCCCTTCCCCTATCATTTCTCCTCTTTACATGCCATATTCTCTACCTTTCACCTTATACCCACCATTTTCTATCAAGTAAAAATCCACCCCTAGCACTTCATCCATCCCCTTCCTTTCTTGCTCTCTGTCGAAGTTAACAAAAACTGTCATCACACTAGGCAACACCATCTTTACCTTAAAAAACCAATACCCATTACCCCTCATCATCCCCTCTCATCATCTCCTACCATCACCACCCTATGCCACTTCTTTTTTACTTCTTCACTGCCTTCTCTATTTGTTTTCTTTGAGATTCACGACCACACATTTCTTGCATGTCCCAACTATTCTCTCTCATAGAATTCAGGTGCACAGCTGTGCACCCTCATGCCCAGCCATATTGTTTCAAGAAAGTTTCCATACATAGCTGTAGGCACCTCATTCCTACCTGTGTGCCTTCCCAAGTCTCGATGGTTGTACCCTTCCTCTATCATAGCCGTGTTTCCTTCTACGCATACCTATGCACTCCTAAGACACCACCTTAGCACCTCCATAACTTCCACCACACTTACACACATTCTGAACTTTCCACTTATTTTTGTTATTTCCATTTCCATCCTCCTATACCTTTAATTTTCCCTCAAATCTTATTCATAAGTTCTAATTACAAAATATCCTTGTGTTTGTAGGCAATCTTCTAGTGATCTCAAAGGAGGGGATTTACGATTTTGTGCTTAGACTCTAGTGTCGTTGGTGGTGATGATACATGTCATAGTTAGGCTTGTATGTATACTATGTTTTTGTGTGCATATATTCTTTATAATGTTAAGTGGATAATATTTATTTTTCATTCCTTGATATGATATCTTGAAATAGGTGAAAATGTGAAAGTATGTATTTGAGGTAAAAAGTTGATATGTGGTACTTATGTACATACTATGGAGTTATGCATCTGGTATGAATATTGAGGATTGGTATGTATTGATATTGGGCTTCATGAGGCCATTAGGATATGTAGGTACCATGAGGACATTATGGTCATATGAGAGTAATATGGGAAATAATCGTGTCGTGATAAGTTTTGAGGGTGTTTTCTAATATTTCCTAAGTAACAGGATTTAAATGATGGGTTGAGTAAAATACAAGTTACTTAATATGATGTTTTGAAGTTTTGATTAGACAAAGGGTATTGTGGTCTTTCATGGTTAATAATAGAATTTGTATTATTTTGGAGGAGAAATGGAATAATAGTATGCTAAGAATTATACTTAGAATATTCTTACAATTATGGACTTAGTATTTGTGAATAGCTTGATAATTATGTGGTGGTGTTTATGTGCTTATCAACTTTAGGACGTGCATATTTATATCATTTATGATGACCTTGTAAAATCAATACTAAATAATATATTAATTATTTTAAGTGAAAAATCTCGTGAGTTGGGACGGGGGTGTTATATGAGTTCATTCCATCGAACGATAATAGTAGTTTGAATATGTTTTTTTGTCTTGAGAGGTGCATTAGCTTGTTCCACTATATTAAGAATAGTGGGGTCATATACTTAATATAAATAAAAATATGATTTGTGATAAATAACTAATGGATAAGACATTAATTATTTAAAGTGAAATATTATGTGAGTCAATATCAAGGTGTTGGGTTCGTTCCATTGTACAATAATAGTCGCTTAGGTGTATTGTCCCTAAGAAGTGCTTCAGACTATTCCACTAGTTTAAGAATAGTAGCTCAGGTGTGTTTTGCCCTGAAAGATGTTAGGTCCACTCTATCGGACGATAATAGTAGTTCAAGTGTGTTGTTCTTGAGAGATATTTCAAATAGTCCCACTAGTTTATGAATAGTGGAAACCCTGAACTCAACATAAATAAGATAATGGATTATGTTATATCTAATAATGGAATATTGAATAAGTAATTACCTTATGTTGTTTTATATATCACGCATATATGCTTATTTTATTTATACTTCCCTTAGTTGGTTGTATTGTTACCTTATTTAGTACATTCTGTATGGATCATTATTTTCATGGGTGTTACTCAATCTCAATAGCATATGACCCTAATGTTTGTGTGTAGGTCGATGAAGACCTACTAGATGATTTACAGCCTATGATGCTTTCTGTGAGGTGGAGTGATTATCTATATTAGAGTTTTGGGCATATGATCATGTTATATAAATGATAGTTTATCGAGATATCTTTTTAGACTCTTAAATCTATTGTATCCCTTTATCTGTAATTTGTATATTAATATCAGAGCTAATCGCCCACTTGTATTCTTATTTATTAAGTTTCTCTCATTTCCTATCTATCATGCTTTATTTTCTAACCTTTTTCTCTTAATATTAACATAATGATAGTTTAGTAAGCCAAGCTTGTGTCAATTATTGTTGTAATACTCAGCTGTTTAAGTAATATATTGTTGCTTTAAAATGAAAATTTTCAATAACAAAATTTTGATTGTCATAAGTATAATAAAATATGATCGTAATAGAATCATGGAAGAAGTAATAATACAAATCCTACATCAGATGTACATAATAGAAACTATATTACAAATCTTCATTCAGTGTCCACATACATTCTAGTTATTAAGATAGTTAGATCGGTCACATCTAGTTCACTACCATGAACCAAAGTCATGGCAACATACACACATATTGGGATACTGTACCTACCACATAGTGTCAGGATACATTAAAGGGACTTTTTTAAGAGATAACACACAAAAATAAATCACCACATATGGTTAAAGTACATTCAATGGCTTTGTATTAGGATACCTCATCCACCACACATTGAAGCACCCACGTTGAAAGTTACATGAGTGAGGATAAAATAGTCACATAAGTAATATACATTATATAATATTATGGGGCTTAACTGTAATACCTTACCCACCCGAACTCATTACAGATGATATGTCGGCCTACCATAGTATGACACTACCCTAAAATATAAGCGCATGCCCCCTGCTGACCGCACTCCAATAGATAAAGAAATAGGTATTGATTGATATCATTAAAACATAAGACAACCCATCTACTAACTCCCAACTAGTTATCCTAAGAGTTTGAGAAAAACGTTCGAACAAAATCATAATTCATTTTTATTAAATTCCAAGTGATATCACAAATTAAATTTAATTCCATTAGTAACCAATTAAGTATTTCGAAGTCATAATACCAAACATAACATAGGGTATATAAACAACCGACGAAGTGTTTAGAGATGACACTAAATTTTACCACTCAAGGAACCATAATGTTATCATTTTAATCAATATTAAAGTTAAACATGACGGAAATCACGATTAAAATGCTGTGATTACATGGAAAAACTAATACATAAGTCCTAAAAAGAGAGGATAAAATAACAAGTAAACATGGCCAACTAAGGAGGACTAAGACTAACGATGAATTGCAAGGACTAGCCAACTTAACTGGTTACACTAAACTCGAGGAAAAACCACACACAATGAAACCAGTCAAAAAGTTTTTCCAATTGATCGACTTCTCATAAAATTTTGCTGATGGATTTGGCCAACCGTTTTATGGGTTTGAGTAGGCGTCAAACTACTCTGGTTACAAAACAACCAATTGATAGATTTAAAGGACGAATCCACTATTCAGGCTAATCAGTCAACTGATTCTTTAAACTAATCAAACATTATCACAACCAGCTAATTAAGAGTTCCAAACTGAACGCACTTTTCACACAACAAATCGATCGTTCATAGCAAACTACTAAAATCGTCAGCGTCCAAACCCAGCATCCAACATAAACTTGTTGTCAGCTTGCGGTCTCGGTTTGCTATCCGCTCTCAAGCTCTCGCCGGTTTTCATGGCGACTGGGTAAAGGAGCTTCCCTGTATCATTAAGATCGCTGAAGCTCATCTTCGCTCACTCTCCCTCTTCTCCTCTTCGATTGTGCTCTTCTACTTTGTTCAACAGGTTGTAGTGTTGCTGTACACGCTGATAATGTGCTTGAGGAAAATTCTGGTCGATCTAGGGTTCCAGTTAATCTTCCAATCTATGCGCCACCCAACCCCCCAAATTTCGAATGCTCTTGTGGATAGTTTGCCAGAGATTTCAGTGGTGTCTGATCCGGAGGTGCCTGATAAGGTGCAACTTCCGTACAGGCGGCGTTCCATGTCTTTAGATCTAGAAATAGAGTCGCCCGCCACTTCGGAAACGCGTCCGGAAGATTTCAGTATATTCGATCTGCTCTGTATTTCGGTTTTGTTGAAAAAAAAGAGCCCGATCAGGGATACCACTATTCGTGCTATACTAGAAGCCACCCGTTGAGTCGTGATACCCCCCACGGGCTTATCACTTATGTGGATTGACAGGTGAAGGTGATACAGGTGGGTCAGGGTAACCTGGAGCTCTCGCCTTCTCTACTAGACCTTATCTTAGATTCGGATGTGGGTGAATTCAAGGAAAACAACGGACCCCGATCTGGTGGGTCGTCGCCATAGGTTCATGGGATTGGCTGTGAGGGACAGAGCAGGAATGAAGGTCCTCATCGTCCTAAGACTTTTGTAGATTTTCTCTCTGAACCAGTATCTGAAAAGTGCGAATTGGAAGTGGTAGTTCGGTGTTTATATCAAAATAATAATAATAATAATAATAAATCTAGATTGATTCCTTGTGGGGAGCCTGCTTATTTATTAGGACGTTTTGTTGGAACTAGGGTGGAAAATTTTCTAATGGGGGCTGCAAAGGGAGCTATTCATCAACCCTTCAAATACATTATCCATAGTTCTGGTTGAGTGGTTCTGAAATTTGAAACAAATGCTGAATGCGACTTTGCATTGGCTGGTGGCCCCTATATTGTGCGTCGCAAAGCTCTGATATTAAAGAAATTTCCACGACTATTCTCTTTTGGCGTTGAGGAAATATCCAAAATTCCAGTTTGGGTAAGTCTTAAAAACGTCCCACTCGAGCTTAGGGATGACAACGGGACGGGTTAGGGACGGGGACCCCATCTCCATCCCCGAAACTGATAAGAAAAATTATCCCCGAATCCGACCCGATCCCCGTTATTTTTTTATTGGGGATTCCTCGACCCGATCCCGCGGGGATCAAATCCCCATACCCGACCCGATCCCCGATCTATTTTTCATCTCCGATTTATTCTCCGTTCTTAAAACCCGACCCGATTCCTGAAACCCGACTTTATATCCGATCCCCGATCTCATCCCTGATCCTCAAACTATTTTTTTATATTATATTTTTAATTTATATTCTATAAAAAAATTATATATATACTATATATATATATATAATTATATAAAAATATATATATAAAAATTTCGGGGCGGGTTCGGGGATGGGGACCCCAAACCCGTTCCCGCCTCGTCCCCGAAAAAATCCCCGTTAAGAATCCCCGAACCCGAACCCGATCCCCGAATTCTCTCCCCGAACCCGAACGGGGAATCCCCGACGGGGTCCCGAATCCGCGGAAAAAATTGCCATCCCTACTCGAGCTATGGAATTGTGGAGCTTCAGTGAGATCGCATCCTTTGTTTGGAGACTATCCAGGGTTGATGAGTATATAGCAGATATGTCCAAAGTGCAGGATGGTTGAGTGCTGGTTGAAGTGGATGTGTCCAAGAAACTCCCCACAAAGGTGGAGATCCGCACGGATGAGGGTAGCTACATGCAGATGATTGAATATGAAGACCTTCCCATTTTTTGTGAAACAATGCGGGTCGATTGGACATGTGGGTACTGCTTGTAATCAACAGCAGGTGACAGAGGAATTACCAGTCACTAACCATATCTCGGGCCCCAAGTTACCCAAGAAGATGGCACCTAAGGGGAGACCTATTACTGGTAATACAGGTTCGGATCGAGAGCATGAGGTTAGTCAAGTGGAGGGTGAAAGATTACCCTATATTGTGGTAGGCAAAGAGATTGAAGACTGTAAGGGGAATGGTAAGGCCAAGCCTGTTTCGGCAGAGTCCTTAATTTCCCCTGAATGTAGCTTAGCTCCAGATTCTCAACCATAGGGGCTTAAAGACAGTAAAGACAAAGAATATGCTACAGACCTGGATTCCACTCTTCCTCCTAGTGCTTTACCTTTTGTTCCCCGACTCAAGGGTGGATTCAATGGTGGGTGTGATGGACCGGGGGCCTCTACTAGGAAGCAGCAGGACGTTGACTCTGCATGGCAGCGTATTGTCACGTGCTTAGAAGTTTCGGCCCCAGCGCCTCTGGTAAGGTCAGCATCCATCGTCCCATGTAGCTGAGCCTTATGTCGAATATGCGCAACACCCCACAATAATTATATAAAGAGATGCGGACGAGGGATACTAAATCGTACTTGAGACATAATATCAACATTAGTAACTGTTGGAGAAGCCCATGGTCCAAGTTAGGGCTGTTGACAAATCAAGCCGGCTCGCGAGCCGGCTCGACTCGGCTCGTTAACGGCTCGACTCGGCTCGCTTGATTAGATAAACAAATCAAATCCAAGCCTCGATCTTAGGCTCGTTTATTTAACAAGCCAAACTCAAGCCTAGGTTGACTCGGCTCGTTAGCTCGCAAACCGGCTTGATTCGAACCCGACTCGAATTCGGCTCGTTTGCTTGTTTATTAAATAAGTTTTGAGAATATATACAAATATAAAATAAAGTTAAAAAGAACTAATTATTTTTTTACAAATAATTCTCATAATTTAAGTTTTTTTTAATAAAAATAATTCTTATAAGTTTTTTGTTTAATAAAAATAATTTTTATAATTTAACCGGCTGGACCGCTGAATCGTTGGAACCGGACAGGGCGGGCCGGCGAGGGGTCTCTTCGACGAACCGGGCGGGGCTTTTAGGTTGATTTAGCAGCAGTCAGCGGAGTTTTTTGTTTTGAATTCTTCCCGAATCCCGTCCCCACTCCCCATCGTCAAGACTCAAGACGTCAACACTCAACAACCTTACTCACCAGACCAGACTCCCGTCCCCGTCATCCCCGACCCCCAGTCGGTCAGTCCCACACTCCCACAGTCCCACTCCCCCCGACTCTCGACTCTTGAGTCTTGACTCCTCGACAGTCCCCTGCCCTCTGCTCTCGTAACCTAGCCAGCCCCAGCCTCCATCACCTCCCCCTTCTCCCTTGCCCTCTGCTCCAGCGACCGGCCTCCTCCTTCGTCGGGCGACAGCCACCACGAGCGATGCACATCAACAGCGGGCGATAGCAGCAGCTGACAGCGACGAGCCGCGCTGGTTGCGCCGCCGTCCGGCTCCGACGAGCCTCTCTGACCACCGACGAGCCACCCCCAACCTCCAACGAAGCTTCCCCGGCCTTCCCTTGCTTCGATTCGTTGATTTTCGTGTGGTATAATTTTCTAAAAAACCCTAATATTAATTCGTGTAATTGAGTATGATTTAGCTTGTGATAAGCTAAATTAATGGTTTGGTTATGTATATATGTGCTGCGGGAATGATTTGGATAGTTAATTGTATGGTTATGCCGGAATTTTGGAAAAATTGGATTTTTGGCCGGGTTATGCTCGAATTTTTTGGATTCGTCTGATTTAGCTATTTTAGGTAAATTGATTATACAATATATTTTAAAATGTATCCAATTTCATATTAGAACTGTCAATTTGATAAATTTACGCAGGTTTTATCGAAATTTGATTCCTAGGTCAAAATTCGGATGTAATGAAATTGGGTCATATAAATGAGTCGTTCCGCTCAATTGATTTTATAGTATCATTTGAAATGTATTTAATTTCATATCGGAAGTGTTGATTTGGGCAAATTGTGTGTAATTGATCGGAATTAGATTTTTAGGTCAAAACTCTTAAGAGACTAAATTGAATTGTGTAATCGGGTTGTTTTATTCAATTGACTATATAATTTACATTAGAATACATTTAATTACATTTTCGAATCGTTAATTCATATATTCTAGCAAGAATTGATCGGATTTGCATTCCGAGCTCAAAAACCCTAATATTGCTAAATTGTGTATTTCTTTTATTGGTTTTGAGCAATTGATTATTTGATATGTTATAAAATGTGTTTAATTGCATTTCTAAACATTCAATTTGATTAAATTAATAGAATTCAACCGAATTGTATTTTTGGGCCTAAAACCCTAGATTTCAAGTGAGATTATGAAATTGGTTATTGTATAGTTGTTTTTCTAAAATTAAATTTATAGAAGTAGTTGAAATGATCCTAATTGTATTTGGGTGAAATGCTTGGTTTGAGAGAGTAGGCAATCCGGAATTTGATCTATCGGGTTTTATCTTGTTTAACTGTATTCCTCTTTGGAAGTTACAAGCGTTGTATTTGAAATTTCAGGTTGGAGATGTTTGGAGATGTTTTCAAGCTCTTGTAATTGAAAATATCAATAAAACACTTGGTCAGTAGCTACTAGCTAGCAGCATCTTTTGATTCTTTTCTACTACATTATTTTATAAATATTTTGTTTAATTTTATGTTTTTAAATTGAGTAATAACATTATTATTTTATTGTACTTTTTCATTTTGTTAGCATGATCTTTTCTAATAATTTCTTTTATTTTCTTATTTGGTGTTATGATGAACAATTTTGTTATTACGTTATTCTTAAAAGTCACATATGTTATATTCTTGAAATTTTAGGAATTAAATTCTAATCATTCATATATATATTATTGTTGCTCTCTTAATATAAGCAGGTTGCAGATGCTCTAAGCATGAAGATCATAGATCTTCCATAATATGGTATATTTTTTGATCAAATTTAAGGTATAATATAATCAAAACTTATGGGATTGAAGTCTTTCTCAAATAACTATTACTAATCTAGTTCTCTTATTTATTCATAAAATTATCCTTGCAGATATGAAGGTTAGTGGATTTTGGTGCCATATTTTGAGATTCGGTGTAGAAGTGCTTATGATGGATTGGATGAGACGAAGGTTGCAAATTTGCTATAATTCTGGATATTGGAATTTAGAATTAAGGATTGAAGAATATGATTTTGGACACATATAAATTATTTTATTTTGTAAAAGCATGCAGGGTTGAAGGCACAATATTTGAATATTTTGTATGAATGATTTGATACTGTACGGTCTATGGTCTTATTTTAGTATTTATAATCAAGCTAAACATGTCTTTATTTGATATTTAATTTTTGTTGAAAGTTACAGGTTTAATCGGCTAAATTTTCTAATAAACGAGCCGAACAAATCGAGCCGACCAAACCGAGCTCGAATCGAGCCAACAAAACCGAGCCGGTTTGGCTTGTTTAAAATTAAATGAACCGAGCCAAACCGAGCCACGAGCCAAGCCTAACGAACCGAGCCGATTTGGTTCGTTTGCAATTAACAAACCGAGTCGAATAGCTCGCGAGCTTTTTCCGAGCCAAATTCAAGCCTCAAATACTTGACTCGATTCGAGCTAGAGCCGAACTCGAGCCTTACAAAAAATTTAACGAGCCGAATCGAGCCAGAGAAGGTTCGGCTTGAGTCGGTTCGTCAACAGCCCTAGTCCAAGCTCACTTAGCCCATAGTACGTCCCTGTAGTCTGGCAATCCTATGCAGCTCATTTCCTTCTCAGCATTACAACTTCAACAACACTTCCTCAATTCATGAAGATGTCGATAATCTTGGAGAAGTTTAAGCCACAATAGCTGGAGAAGGCCCAGTATTTTTTCCAGAATTCTCTAGGGTTCCTCATGTTAGCATTTACTGATTTCCTATTTTTTCTCACCGTTCAGTGTATATATTCTCATCCACCTGAGTAGATTATTTTTTTCCGCATTTCTCCATTCGAATAAGCACAATCAAAGCTTCCTTAATTCTATCCTTTGTCACTTGCATGCATTCATTCTCTTGAACTTTTACACGGTATCAGAGCAGCGTGCTTTTCTTTTGATAGTTTGAAATTCCAGATAGCCCATTGTTCTCACATTTCTCTACTTCTTCCTCTCTTTTTTACTACCTTTTTTTTATCAATTGATTCAATGGCTTCCTCTGTCAATCAATCTCAACTCCCATTCGATGCTGAATCCTTCATTGATCAATCCAATCCTTTATTTCTCCATGCTTCAGACAATCCCGGGACAATTCTGGTCTCGAAGAATTTTGATGGAACAGGTTATCATGCATGGAAGAGAGCCATGATGATAGATTTGGGGGCTAAAAACAAGCTGGATCTCATCAACGGAAAGCTAAAAGAGCGTGAGGCAAATTCTTCTTCTCATAGTCAGTGGGTAAGGTGCAACTCAATGGTCACCAGTTGGATTCTCAATTCCTTAAGCAAAGAGATAGCTGAAAGTGTGATTTATACTACCGCGACACATGAGATTTGGGCTGAATTGGAAGAAAGGTTTGGAACCTCGAAGGGAGTGCAATTGTATAAACTTTAGAAGGAGATATCATCCACTTCACAAGGTGCTGATAGTGTAGCAGTTTTCTTCACAAAAATGAAGAAGCTATGGGATGAACTATCTCTTCTCACCACACTCCCGACTTGGACTTGTGGAGGAACCATGAATTTTATCAAGCATAGTGAAGATCAGAAACTCATTCAATTCCTAATGGGATTGAATGACTTTTTCATTTGTGAGGGGAAGTATTTTGCTAATTAATCCATTACCTAGTGTGGGAACAACCTATGCTATGGTAATAAATGAGGAGAGGCTGCGTGAGATAAGCTCCTCCACTACAGATGCACTTTCTTTTAATATCACAACCACAAGAAGGAAGCATCAACAATCTTCTAAGGGTGATGGCAAGAAGTTGCTATATAACTACTGTAAGAAGCCCGGACATACCAAGGATAGATGCTACAGGCTTGTGGGGTTTCCAGCTGACTTCAAGTTTACCAAGTCCTAGAAGCTCTCAACAGCAATCCAAGTTGACGGGGCAGTAGGTGAAAGCAGTAAAGGGCTGATTACTGAGCATTACGAGCAGCTTATGTCTTTCCTAAGTCAGTGCAAGATATCTAACAAGGGAGGCATCACTCATCAGATTCTGTCAGACAATCAAGCTCCCTCTTCTAGTGGGTTAACTTCCCTTGCAGGTAATCAATTGGCTTCACAAAGTATAATTGCATCTAAATTTTCATTCCACGCATCTATGGCCTAGACCCGCATGTGGATTCTTGACACTGGTGCCACAAATCATATGAGTGGTGACAAAAACCTATTCTTCAACCTTAAAACTATCTCCACACCTATATCAATCACTCTTCCAAATGGGTATATTGTTCCTGTCAAGTGTATTGGGCGAGTCAACGTAAATGGCACTTTTATGATTGATAATGTCTTATATGTTCCAGATTTTAGATACAACCTTATTTCAATAAGAAAACTCACAAAACAGCTCAACGCATCCATTTATTTCACTAATGATGGGTGCTTTCTGCAGGACCCTTAAACGAGGATACCCTTTCCTCTTGGTAGACTCACTAAAGATCTCTACATTCTTTATCTGGAGATGACCAGTATTTCATCCACTCCTATCACTCTCTCCTTTTTCCAACATGGCTCATCCACTAAAAGTTCCAACTCTGTCAAGCACCAGAATTTAGCTAGTGCTTGTAGCAAATTTTCTTCAAATAATGTTTCTCCTAATACTCATGTTTGGCATCTTCTCTTAGGACATCTGCCCTTGTATAAACTCAAGCATATGTTTGGTTTATCTAATTCAGTTAATGAAATTTCTAGCTTGTCGTGTGATGTTTGTTTCAAAGCTAGACAACACCATTTGCCTTTTCCTTCAAGCGTATCTCAATCTAAATCTCCTTTTGATCTAATCCACATAGACGTATGGGGACCTCATAGAGTGGTTACCCTTAATGGCTTTAGATATTTTTTAACTATAGTTGATGACTTTACTCGAGCCACTTGGACTTATCTTCTTAGCACAAAGGGTAATGCCTTCACAATTTTGAAATCCTTAATTGCTTTAGTCAAGACTCAATTTCATAAAATTGTAAAAAGCATCTGATCTGATAATGCCTAGGAATTGGGCTCCAGTATAGAGGGAAAACATTTTTTTTTCTTAGCATGGGATCATTCATCAAACCAGCTTGCCCTACGCACCACAACAGAATGACATCGTTGAGAGAAAACACAAACATCTATTAGAGATGGCTAGAGCATTCATGTTTCAATCTAATATGCCACAAGAATACAGGGGAGAAAGCCTTATAGCAGCAACGTATACCATGAATAAAATTCCGAGCAAGGTCCTTAGCAATCAGAGTCCACATCAACTTCTTTTTGGTGTTCCACCATCATATGATCATATGCGACCCTTTGGATGCTTATGCTATGTGGCAACTAATAAAAAATAACGCAACAAATTCATGCCTAGGTCCAGTCCATGTGTCCTCTTAAGATATCCCCATGGAAGAAAAGCTTATCGGGTGCTAAATCTTAAAAGCAAATAGATCTTTGACAGTAAAGATATTGTTTTTTATGAACATATTTTTCCTTTTAGCAATCAACGTCAGTTCCACCATGATCCTTACGCTACTTCTAATGCCATTCCCCTTCCTATCCCAGACCTATCCACTCTATCTGATTCTCCACCTTCATTATCAAACACACCCCATGAACCACGTTCTACCTCTGATTCTCTTTCTTCTTCCCATCAATTGCTAAACCATTCTATCTCACAAAATCCAACCACTACCCAACCTCTAAGAAGGTCCTGTAGAACTCCTCATGCTCCCCCACATCTTCAAGATTATATATGCAACTGTGTATGTATTAACGAGGCCCCTAATTCCCACTCACATATCTGTCCACACACTCTCACAAATAGTTATATTCACAATCCTTCATCTCTTTGCCTTCAAACCACCTCATCACATCACATAGCTGAACCCACTTCTTATGACATTGCTGCCAAGAATCCTCTATGGGTAAAGGCTATGGAAGTTGATTTGAGGCTTTAAATGCAAATAATACTTAGGAGTTAGTGAAGTTACCAAAAGGGAAGAAACCTATTGGTTGTAGGTGGGTTTACAAGGTGAAATAAAAGGTGGATGGCACTATTGAAAGGTACAAGGATAGGCTTGTGGTTAGAGGATTTACACAAAAGGCAGGAGAGGACTTCAGCGAAACTTTTTCTCCAGTTGTGTGAATGACAACAATCAGAAGTGTCCTTGCCATGGCTATTAAGAAAGGTTGGCATGTTCACCAATTTGACGTAAACAATGCCTTCATTCATGGGGACTTACATGAGGATATATATATATATGAAATTGCCACCTGGACTCAATGCACCATCCTTTTTGGTATGCAAGCTCAAAAAGTCTCTCTATGGTTTGAAGCAAGCCTCTCGTCAATGGTATGAGAAGCTTTCTTCTTCCTTGATGTCACGAGGATATGTATAGTCTAAAAATGACTATTCTCTCTTCATTAAAAATTTGAATGGCCAACTCACCATTGTTTCTGTGTATGTGGACGATTTATTACTCACAGGTGCTGATATGGATGAAATAAATCAGCTAAAATAGTTCTCGGATCATTGCTTTCGCATTAAAGACTTGGACCGACTGAGTTATTTCCTTGTGATGGAATTTATTCCCCAGGAACCTGGGTTAATAATCAGCCAACGCAAATTTATTGCAGATCTTCTGAATGAATACTCCATCACCGATGCCAAGGTTGTTGTTAGTCCTCTTGATACTCCGCAGAAAATATTTTTAGATATGAAGGCTCCTCTAGCAGATCCAGCACAGTTCAGGAGTTTGGTAGGGAAACTTAATTACCTAACCAATACATGTTTGGACATTTCTTTTGCCATCCAACACATCATTCAGTTCAACAACTCTCCGTAATTACCTCATTACCAAGTAGCTTTACATGTTCTTCGGTACTTGAAAGGGAAACCGAACCAAGGCATTCTCCTTAACAATTCATTGGAAACATATTTATATGCTTTTTGTGACTCAGATTGGGCATCGTGTCCCTTCACTAGACGGTCAGTGAGTGGCTACTTCATTACACTCGGTGGCTCCCCCATTTCTTGGAAATCCAAGAAACAAACCACAATTTCCCTCTCCTTTGTAGAAGCCGAGTATCGCTCTCTTCGCAGAGTAACCTCTGAGCTTGCATGGCTCACACGTCTTCTGCATGAGTTGTCCATTCTTGACATCACTCCCATACCAGTTAAGTGTGAAAACCAAGCAACCATACACATTGCTCGCAACCTAGTTTTTCATGAATGGACGAAGCACATAGAATTGGACTACCACTTCGTGCGTGATCAAGTCCTTGCTGGCCTGATGGACATCACTCAGGTGCCCACTCGTAGTAAAGTTGTGGATGTATTTACTAAACCCCTTGTAGGTCATCACTATGACCGACTACTATCCAAGCTGGGCATGGTGCCACCTGCTCCAGCTTGCGGGGGGATGTTGGAGAAGTTCATGGTCCAAGCTCACTTAGCCCATAGTATGTCCCTGTAGTCCGGCAATCCTATGCAGCTCATTTCCTTCTCAGCATAACAACTTCAATGACACTTCCTCAATTCATGAAGATGCTGCTAATCTTAGAGAAGTTTAAGCCACAACAGTTGGAGAAGGCTGAGTATTTTTTCTAGAATTCTCTAGGGTTCCTCATGTTAGCATTTACTGATTTCCTATTTTTTATCACATACCATTCACAAAAAATTATTGGTTTTAAATACCATAATTATATATTAAAAAATATAATTTACAATCAAATGCTCTCAAACCCGACATCTATATGTTACACACACACACATATACAAAAAATATTCAACTAAATATTCACAAATAATGTTATACACCACCACCAAAGACTTTTTAAACAATCTTTCCCAAAGTATGTTCAGAGAGGGAAATGTGTCAAAACACTACAAAATATTTACAAAATTACATAATCTAAGTAAAATTGTCCCTCTGCTTGTAGTGTTTATAAGCCTAAGAAAATACGCCAAACGTCGATTAACAAATATATATAAAAATGCACATAAATAAATTCTTTTTATTGGTTCTTTCTAGAGGAATGATCCCATTTTTTTGATGGATGGGTCCAACATGAATCCTAACAAATATTAAAATTATAAATAAGAAATTTTATTCCAAATGCCTCGTGATCTTCAACCAATTATGCGCTTCAATATAACTACCAGGAGTAAGCACTATAGCCTGTTTCCAATACTCAGTGGCTTGATCGAACCAAGCCTCGGCAATTTCCGAATCTCCCTGTCGAATGGCCTCTTCTCCTCGGTCAGAATAGGTGGGTCAATTCCTGTTCGGTGTATAGTATAAAAATATAATAGAATACCAAAAATAATTTATCCAAGCCCATCGAATTCATGATGTTTCCTTAAGACGATTTTACTCCCTCACACGATGCTCAAGGTTGTGAACAATAGTCTTCCAGGATAGAACGAATTTTCGTTCCTATCAGATGTAGTACTTTAATCTAATTGGATTCCACCGAATACAACATTATACTTGTACTCAACTAGGAATATAGGAATAAAAAAAAAAGTAGAGAGAGAGAGAGAAGATAGAGAACTATTGGAATTTTTGGAAAAATTTGAATTTCTAAATTAATTTTTATGATTGATGGTGGGGGTTATTTATAGAGTTAATGAAGTCCCTTCGAACAGGTACCAAGCTCGTGAACCAAAGTGTTCCTTGTATCATATACCAACAATCAGGACTTTTCAAATTAATTCAAATGAAAAGAAACAACAATAAGGACTTTTCAAATTAATTCAAGTGAAAAGAAACCACCATTACTTTTACCCTCTCTTATATATATATATATATATATATATTACAATATATTTAACAATCCCCCACTAGATTGTAATATATCACAAGCATGAACAAATTATGCTTAAATTAGGATCTCTCACATTATCCTACCACAAAGTAATAATATATTTTCGTGGAATGCATCCATTCCCTATATGAAAGATAAAATTAGCTTTCATTCCATAATTAAACTGACTGAGCACAAGTGAAGAAAACTGCATCTAGATAAGTAGTTTGAGACTTTGAACTTTCCATAGTGAATTTCTATCGGGTTTACTAGCTAATCAGTGGACAGGTCTACCTTGAATAGACAGCCGTCTAGTGTAAACCGAGACAATAAAAAAACACACAGCTTCCTTCAAGCATAGTTGGTTCTCACGTTTGTGTTTGTTTCGGCGATGAACACCTCCTGGTTTTGTGCGTGTGTTAGAGAATTCAGCCTTCGAAATTCTCACAGAAGCGGCCCCTTCCCACTCACATAGGTGATCTCCTGATTATTGTATCATTTAGATATTTTACTTAAACATATTAAGTTATAGAGATCATTAAAAGCATAGCTTAACCTTATCCTTTCTTTGCATTGTTTCATCATAGGAATGGGTAGATAAAAATAGATACCTCAGTGCAACACCGAGTCATCCATAGTTTAGTTTTCCCATTGAACCTAGATCTTAAGATCTCCAGTCAACTAGGTTGGGTTGCTACCATGACGACTCTATATATCCATAGGCTTTAGGCCCATTCCCCTTGATGAACTTTCTACTTGCTTTCTAGTTAATGCCTTTGTAAGCGGATCCGCAATATTATCCTTTGACCTCACATAATCAATTGAGATAATTCCACTAGAAAGCAACCTTATAATGGTATTATGTCTACGATGAATATGTCTAGACTTACCATTATACATCTTACTTTGTGCCCTACCAATTGCAGATTGGCTATCACAATGGATACGTATGGGTGGCACAAGTTTTTCCCAACATGGGATATCTTCTAGGAAGTCTCTAAGCCATTCAGCTTCTTCCCCAGCTTTATCTAAAGCAATAAATTTTGACTCCATTCTTGACCTCGCGATACATGTTTGTTTAGATGATTTCCAAGATATTGCACCACTTCCAAGAGTGAACACATATCCACTGGTAGACTTAGAGTTCATGGAATCAGATATCCAATTTGCATCAGTGTAGCCTTCTACCACTACTGGATATCTCTTGTAGTGTAATCCAAAGTTCTTGGTGTGCTTTAGATATCCTAGAACTCGAATGACCGCTTTCCAATGTTCCATATTAGGGTTACGGGTATAGCGACTAAGCCTGTTAACTGCATTAGCAATATCCGGTCGCGTGCAGTTCATGAGATATATGATACTGCATATTATACGTGAATATTCTAATTGTGAAAAATTGGCACCCGTATTTTTCATCAAATGAATATTCACCTCCAATGGCATCTTAGCTGGGTTAATATTTTACTCCTTGAATCGATCAAGTATTTTTTCAACATAATGAGATTGAGACAATATTAATCCATTAAATGTTCTAGAAATCTTAATTCCTAATATAACATCTGCAAGACCCTTGTCTTTCATATCAAAACTTCAGGTGAGCATCCATTTGGTAGAGTTAATAATATCATTATTATTACCCATTATGAGCATATCATCTACGTATAAACACACTATAACGTAACCTTTATGAGTATCTTTGACTCAAACACATTTGTTTGACTCATTTATCCAGAATCCATTTGACAACATTACACTGTCAAATTTCTCATGCCATTGCTTAGGTGCCTGTTTTAATCCATAGAGAGATTTAATAAGCCGACAAACCTTTTTCTCTTGACCCGGGAGCAATGAACCCCTCGGATTGTTCCATATTGATCTCTTCCTCTAATTCACCATTTAAGAATGCTGTTTTTACATCCATTTGATGTACTTCAAGATTCTTTATAGCTGTTATTGCCAATAGCATACGTATAGACGTTATTCTTATAACTGGTGAATATGTGTCGAAAAAATCAACATCTTCCTTTTGCTTGTATCCTTTAACTACAAGCCTTGCCTTGTATTTGTCAATTGAACCATCAGCCTTTAAATTCTTCTTAAAGATCCACTTACATCCTAGGGGTTTATTCCCAGGAGGCAAGTCCACTACTTCCCACATGTTATTTTGCATGATGGATTCGATTTCATTATTTATTGCTTCTTTCCAATAAGCTGATTTGGGAGAGGATATAGCTTCTTTAAATGTTTGAGGCTCATTTTCTAACAAATATGTTAGATAATTAGGTCCAAATGATTTAGAGATCCTAGCTCTCTTACTTCGTTTAGGTTCATCTGAATTAACTTCTTTATTCCCATCGCCAATAGACTCTCTTAGCCTCTTTAGTTAAACTAATTCATTATTCATTTTGTAGGGAAAAATATTTTCAAAGAATATATCATCCCTTGATTCTATAATAGTGTTGGAATCAATATCAAGAACCTCTGATTTGTGGACAAGGAAACGATATGCACTACTGTTATGTGCATAACCAATAAATACACAATCAATGGTTTTCGGTCCTAACTTAGTCCTCTTAGGTTTAGGAACTACTACTTTTGTTAAGCACCCCCACACTTTTAAGTATTTATAGTTAGGCTTGTGACCTTTCCATAACTCATATGGAATATTGTGGGTTTTCTTATGAGGCATCTTATTGAGAATATAATTTGCAGTTAATAAGGCTTCCCCCCACAAGTTTTGCGGTAAAGCAGAACTAATCAACATGGCATTCATCATGTCCTTCAAAGTTCTATTCTTGCGTTCTGCAATTCCATTAGTTTGAGGCGTATAAGGAGCAGTAGTTTGGTGAATAATACCATTTTCTAAACAAACTTGTTCAAAAGGGTATTCGTATTCACCTCCTCTATCGCTTCTTAAAGCCTTAATCTTTCTACCAAGTTGATTCTCAACTTCTGCTTTAAAGTGTTTAAACATATCAATTCCTTCATCTTTGCTTCGTAGCAAATACACATAGCAAAAACGGGTGCTATCATCTATGAAAGTAATAAAATAATTTTTACCACCTCTAGTTTGCACAAATTTTAAATCACACACATTAGTGTGAATTAAATCTAGAGGTTCTATTTTCCTTTCAATAGAATGAAAGGGTTTCCTTGCCATCTTGGCCTCAACACATATTTCACATTTATGATTAGGATTAAACTCACATTTAGGCAATCACTCTAAATTAATTAACCTTCGAATGGTATCATAATTAACATGTCCTAATCGTTCGTGCCAAATATTAAATGATTTAGGCATATAAGAAGAAGAAATACTCTTACTATTATTAACTTTGGGTACAATAGTCATTACATTCATCTTAAATAGCCCATCACTAAGATAGCCCTTTCCTATAAACATCTCATTCTTAATAAGTATAAACTGATCGGATACAAAGATCAACTTAAAACCATTCCTACTTAGTAGGGATCCTGAAATTAAATTCTTCCAGATATTTGGTACATGGAGCACATCATTCAAAGTAAGGTTTTTTCCGCTTGTCAATTTCAGTATCACCTTTCCACGACCGATGACCTTAGAAGATGAAGCATTTCCCATGAAGATTTGTTCTTCATCATCTTCTATAGGTTGATACTCTAAAAACATCCACTTGTTACTACATATGTGACGAGTGGCTCCGGTGTCTACCCACCATTCCTTAGCATTGCTTGTAAGGTTGCATTGTAACCCTACTGCGGATAGATTGATAACATCAAGATCTTCAGATAACTTGTGTATCTCTGTGACATTCACTTGAGCATTGCTTTTCTTAGACTTTTTCGGATTGGGACAATCCTTTGCACGGTGTCCTTGCTTTCCACAATCATAGCACTTTCCCTTGAATTTCTTGGAGACATTAGTTCCTGTATTATAACTATCTCCATTGTGCTTCCTTTTCTTGCTCTTCTTTGATCCGTTTTCCACCACATTGGCTCTTGATGCCATTAGATTTGAGCCTCTGGGCTTGCAGTTGTCTTCCTCAATTCTTATACGGAATATGAGATCCTCAAGTTTCATTTCCTTACGCTTATGCTTGAGATAGTTCTTAAAATCTTTCCAATATGGTGGTAATTTTTCAATTACTGCTGCTACCTGAAAGGACTCACTCAGGGACATACCCTCGACATGAATGTCATGAATAATAACCTGAATCTCTTCCACTTGGGATATTACCGACTTGTAATCCACCATTTTATAATCGAGAAAACGACCAACAATAAATTTCTTTATTCCGGCTTCCTCTGTCTTATACTTGGTATCTGAAGAATCCCACAGTTCCTTTGCCGTTTTAGTACTAGAATACACATTATATAATGTGTCATCCAAACCATTTAGAATATAATTCTTGCAAAGAAAGTCGGAATGATTCCATGCATCTATTGTAGCCACTTTGACTACATCAGTCTCTTTTCCATCAACCTTTGGAGGACTCTCATTGAGATACTTTGCCAAATTTAATGTAGTCAGATAGAAAAGCATCTTCTATTTCCAACGCTTAAAATCTGACCCATTGAACTTTGGTGACTTTTCACCAACACCCACAGGATTTGTGGAACTTGCAACAATGTTTTCAGACGAAGCCATTTCTGTTACAAAAACAGAAGTTCGACAAATAACAAAGGAGTAGAAGAAAACTAGTATAATTATTTATCAAATAAATACCACTTTCTATACTATAACAAATAAAGGAAATGTAAAATTAAAAAAAATAAATAAAAAGAAATTCGTCTTATGATTGTTAGGTGTATAGTATAAAAATATAATAGAATACCGAAAATAATTTATCCGAGCCCATCGAATTCACGATGTGTCCTTAAGACGATTTTGCTCCCTCACACGGTGCTCAAGGTTGTGAACAATCGTCTTCCACGATAGAACAAATTTTCATTCCTATCAGATGCAACACTTTAATCTAATAGGATTCCAGTGAACGCAACGTTATGCTTGTACTCAACCAGGAATATAGGAATCAAAAAAAGTAGAGAGAGAGAGAAGAGAGAGAACTATTGGAATTTTTGGAAAATCTGAATTTCCGAATTAATTTTTTCAGTTGATGGTGGGGGTTATTTATAGAGTTAATGAAGTCCCTTCTAACAGGTATCAAGCCCGTGAACCAAAGTGTTCCTTGGATCATATACCAATAATTAGGACTTTTCAAATTAATTCAAATGAAAAGAAACAACAATCAGGAATTTTTAAATTAATTCAAACAATCAGGACTTTTCAAATTAATTCAAATGAAAAGAACTGCCGTTACTTCACCCTCTATTACATATATATATATATATATTACAATCTATTTAACAATTCCTTTCCTTCGATCCATACTTGAGAGTTTCGTACCTCATACGGCTTTGCAGTAAATTCTTTTGGTGTCTATTTGATTTATCGAACTGAATTATATTTCTCGTATATCTATCCCATTTTTCGGGTTAACCAAAAGAGTTTAATTGCATAAGTTTCAAACTTGAATTTGGAGTTCCAATACATTTTTTTTATATCTTTTCTCCTACCTTCATAAAACTAAAGCATAGTAATTTCCACCTATTTTTAGCATTTTCTGCAAGGTAACTATCTCGGTTTCATATTGAAATTATGATATTTATATCTAGATATTCTAGAATATATATCTATTCGAATATAATATAAAATTTTTAAAAAAATATTTCCTTCATAAGAAAGAAAAGATTTACTATCTTTGGGATCTGACCCTCCACCGCTGCTCAAGACTTTAGTAGGTCAACTCTATTACAGAAGTTGATTCCTAACTTTTATCTGTTTGATATTATGGCATAAGTAAGTAGTTCTTAATGTCTTATGTATTGGCCCAAAACCTTGTTAAGTGATTATAATCAGGCGTAAGAATCATCACATTCTGACATTATCTCTATGCTCATATTTTTGAGCTATGATACCTACACTTGTCCTTATCAACATTTTTTTGAAAAAGAATCCAATTTTCTATGTATGAAATATATCTTCATCTTGAGATAAGTTTGATGCTCATAAGTTCATATACATAATTAATGCAAATAAGTTGAGAAGAAACATGATCTAAAGTGAATTATTAACATTACAAAAAATTAATGCATACATCATCTTTCCCATTTGTAGTAGCCTAACAATCCTGGGAACTAGTGAACTTATTTGAATCACAAAGGGTCAAGGTTGTTTAATGATGTTGTTTGGAAGAGTGCTAGAAATTTATGTATTTTTTTCCTAACTCCTTTTATTTTTATTTATTTAGGCGACTACACTATGTTATTGGTGGTTTATAATAATAGGTGTGGTGTTGATTGTAACACCCCCAAATTTACTACTGAAAAATTTCGTTTAAAATCAAAAGGTTTAGCGGAAGCAAAGGATAAAACCGTAAACTCGGGGGTATTACCGCCACACTTAGTACTAGACCGGTTCACTCCTAGTGTTCCAATACTAAGTGCTAAGGTTAAATCCGATCAACCTTTAGTACGAAGTATTAAAAAAAACGCAAGACAACATTCAAAATAAATCCTTAATAAGTGGTAAGTCAAACAGAAGTTAGAATACGATTTAGGATTACAACCCCAGAATATGTTTCTCAAAATAGAAATGTAATACAAAATACAGCTAAACAAAAACAAATCCCGAATGATCAATATCCGGATTTCCTACTCACTCAGGTCAAGCCTTCCACCCCAACACAGTATCAACCTGCACAAGAGGTCTGCTCCCCACCATCGGTGGATCATCACAGGACCTATTCAACCAAGGTAGTATCAGTACGGATCCAATACTGAGTATGTCCTGCTACCCTATCTTATAGGAGAGATATCATCAAGTGCATATTAAATCCGGGTACAACACGTTGATACAATATCATGCATATTTACAACCCACAACATGAATCTTACCATACACCTAGAGTAACACATTAAAACATATGTAACATCCTATTTAAACATATAAGCGTGGTATAACCGAAATATAAAGTGGCTCATACGCCTCAGGTAGGAATAATCCATGTTATTAAAACTAAATGCGTGGCATACTCACGTAAGCAGCATGTAGTAATACAGATAATAAAAACTGACCATAGTCCAATTAGACTTATTCTTTATTCTCATTAATAATATGTTCATTCCACACATTTTCTTCAATAGTCCATGTGAGTGAGGGAGCCTCACTATTATAGCCGGTGGACCGGAAGATATACGCACAGGGCAGAACGCCTCTGATCCACTATTATAGCCGGTGGACCGGAAAATAAACGCACAGAGCAAAACGCCTCTGATCCACTATTATAGCCGGTGGACTGGATCATGGCCCCGACTCACATGGTGTTTCGCTTTAAGTACTTAGTATCTTTCCCATGGATTAACTTATTTGTTTTATTTGTTGAGCACGAGATCCCCCACTATTATAGCCGGTGGACTGGAAGATAAACACATAGGGAAAAACGCCTCTGATCCACTATTATAGCCGGTGGACCGAAAAATAAACGCATAGGGCAGAACGCCTCTGATCCACTATTATAGTTGGTGGACCGGAAAATAAACGCACAGGACAGAACGCCTCTGATCCACTATTATTGCCGGTAGACCGGATCACGAGCTCGGCTCAACATCTTTCGCTTTACGTAATTAATGTCTTATCCGTGTCTTATTGAATCACATCACACCCTTGACATGCATGCGGTTGATACTCTACTTCTTTCCCCTCCAGAGGGACCGTCCCGTATTTTGAGACTCGTACCTCTTCTCACACCCGACATCCATCCCCCGTAGACTTAGGCATGGTGGCATATAGTAAGGCACAATCTCTGAGAATATAGGCCATCCCAACACACATGATATCGACTCCACATGTCCTCATCCCTCTAGGGTTCCTCCTCGGAGACCCTAATCGGACCTATGTGGCCCAACTCTTTCTTACTTACCCAAACGTTACTTTGTTCTCTATCTCGCACCTCATTTTTATTAGGAAATTTCCCAAATGTATTACTTTATCTCCCAAGTTCACGCGTGACAGACAAAACCCTAGTTGGCCACCCAAAACCCTAGTTGACCATGCCAACCCTAGTTGGCCGCGCCAAACCCTAGCACTTTACCTCCTCAACAAGTAACCTCCCTCTTTCACCCCAAAATCTCTTCTCTCATTTAGAAAAACCCATACTCATCCTTTTTATAAGTGAGTTCTCACTCTCAACCCCATACTCCATCCTTCCTTGATCACTTTTGCCCTTGTACCCTTTAAATTCCTCATTTTCTCCCAAAACCCTAATTGGGTCCTTTAGACACCCTTACATTGACCCACGTAAAATTTGCACCCAAGTCTCCAATGGACCCATAACTTTGACATTATCTTATTTACTTCCTAAATCAATTCTCCTCACGTAAGATTCATCCCTCTGTAGAATTTAGATACCCATACAGGCTCCCCAACACCCACTTACTCACAAAACCCTAATCAGGTCTCTTATGCACCAACTCACATACTATTTTTCATACCAAGTCTCCAATCGCTCTAAGACTCTCCAAAACTCTTACTTATAACCCAAATCAACTTTTCCCATGTAAGGATCACGCCCATGCAAGATCTAGTTCCCCCATGCAAACTTCCCAAACGTCCACTTTCCCATTGTTCTTTTATTATCATTTCATGCTACCAAAACCCTAGCATGCATGTCCTAGAGGGCCGTATCAACACATCATAAATATCATACATAAACATGTCATGCTCATGTCACAGAAAGCACACGCGACATACCTCAAATTCCAAGCTGCTAAACATGAGACAAGTTATCCATAAATCATATAACACACATTAGCATGGTATACACAACAATCAACACGTCACATCACACATAACACAAGGCCATAGCTTCGTCGTTACTAAACACCCATAAGTAGAGGTAAGTAGAGACTTACCTGGATCCAAAGCTAGCTAAGCGAGATAAGAGGGAGAGAGATCACTAGCTCGTGGATCCACGAGAAAGCTTTCCTAGATCCGATAGAAATCGAAAACTAAATTAGAAACTATTCTATAAATCAATAATTCACATATTCTAATTAAATAAACACAAACAACCCAAATGATCTTTCTTAGAAAATGTGACCAAAACGTAGAACTTAAAAGCATAGCTTTATTAAGATTTAAGGTTAAAACTAAATCAAAACGGATTAATACAAATATCACTTGGGACATTTCAACTTAATTTGGAAAGCCCGAGAAAGAATAATCGATCATAAGTTAATTTATCGAAATAACTTATTTATTAGGTTTTACAACTAAATAGGTAACCTAACCATTTACATAGAACCAAATCCAAACCGATTAGGTTAAAACAGAATTTAAATGATTTAAAACCCAAAGACAGAATTCGATTAGATAAAATACACATAGCAAAATCAATTTTATAAAATCATCCCCGAAAACTAGGGTTTTAAAGCCCACGACACAAACTCAAGTAATTCAATTTAATCAATTCAAATTAAAGGTATTAGAAAGCAATTAATACCATTTCAACTATTTCTATACATTCAATTTTAGAAAAACAACAATACAAGTAATCGATTTCATAATTTCACTTGAAATTTAGGGTTTTAGGCCCGAAAATACAATTTGTTAAAATTCGATAAATTTAATCAAATTGAATGTTTAGAAATGCAATTAAACACATTTTATAACATATCAAATAATCAATTGCTCAAAACCAATAAAAGAAATACGCAATTTAGCACAATTAGGGTTTTTGAGCCCGAAAAGCAAATCCGGTCAATCCTTGCCAAAACATATCAATTGACGGTTCGAAAATGTAATTAAACATATTATAATGTAATTTATATAGTCAATTGAATAAAATAACCCGATTACCCAAACCAATTTAAACCCGCGGGAGTTTTGACCTAAAAATCCAATTTCGATCAATTACGCACAATTTTCCCAAATCAACACTTCCAATAAAAACTTAAATACATTTTAAACAATATTATAAAATCAATTGAGCGAAACAACTCAATTATACGGCCCAATTTCATTACATCCAAAATTTGACCTAGGAATCAAATTCCGATAAAACCTGCATAAATTTCTCAAATTGACGGTTCCAAAATGAAATTGGATACATTTTAAAACATATTGTATAATCAATTTGTCCAAAATCACCAAATCGGACGAATCCGAAAAATTTGGGCATAACCCAGCCAAAAATCCAATTTTTTCAAAATCTCAACATAACAATACAATTAACCTATCCAAATCATTCTTACAGCACATATATACACAATCAAACAATCAATTTAGCTTTTTATAAGCTAATTTAGACCCAATTAATCAAAATAAGGGTTAGGGTTTTTCGGAAATTATACCAAACAAAAACCGATAAATCGGGGCAAAGGAAGGTCGGGGAAACTTCATCGGGGGTCGGGGGTGGCTCGACGGTGGTCGCCCGAGCTCGCTGGGTTGCTGCTCGTCGCTGCTGCTACTGCTCCTGCGGCTGCTATGGTTGAGCTGGCTGATGTTGCGGATGTAGCTTGCTGCAGCGTCGTCAGTCGCGTCGCCCATCGCAGCTGGTTGGTCGGCGGCGGCTGGCGAGGGAGCAGGGAGGACGAGAGAGGCGAGGGAGGTCGGCTAGGGTTAGTGTTGTGGGAACAGTGGGCCGACGGGATAAGGGAAAGATAAGAGAAGGGAGAGAAGAGGGAAAAGAAAAAAGGGGAAGGGGGCACCGGTCGGGGCTAGGGTGCGTTTTTTTTTTTTACAAATACCCATAAAATAAAATACTAAAGTTTTAAAATTATTACTGGAAGATTTTATTTAAAATTTATTAAACAAAAATTATTTCGAAATGATCCGAACGCTTAAAATAAATAAATAAAAAGTTGTATAAAGAATTTCGAATGTATTTTCGGAAGAATTTATCAACAAACGTAAAAATTTATATTATTTACGAAAATACATTATAAGACATCGAAATAATATTTACAAACACATATAAGAAAATATTCAAGTCAAAATCTAACGAACCGAAACTAATTTACATAATTTCCGAAATCGGTTTTCAGCAAACTGAAAAACATAAAATAGAAGAAAATTAATTTCAAAAAGAAACTATTAAATAAGCTCCAAAAATATTTTTAATTTAAACTTCCCGAAAATATTAATGATTTCTGGAATCGAATAAAATCAAAGTCGGAAATATTTTCTACAGATAAAATCATTAAAATAGCTTTAACTATTTAAAGAGAAATTCTATAATTTAAATAATATATTTCGTCAACGAAATATAACTTCAAAATAACGCTGTAATCACATGATAAAGTTATAATCGAAAACAAATCTAAAATATTAAAATAAAAATGCGAGAAAGAACGGGAATACATATTTTTAACCGAAAATCGAATTTATAAGAATATAATAAAATCATTGTCGTGAACGAATTTATTTAGAATGGTTCGCAATGACAACAATTAATTAAATTCAAATATAAATTCGAAAACGTCGATACATCCGAAAAACGAATCAAATTTAAAATAACTAATTGTTTACATCAAATTACGCTAATAAAATCATTAAACTTAATTAAATCTAGACTTTAAAAATATGGGGTATTACATTGATAATGCTATGAATTGAAGAAAACAAGAGTTTTTATGGTGTTTACAACAAGCTGTGTATAGGGATGCGTAACCTAGCCGAACATGTTTTTTTGTTTAAATCTTATTTTCTTTGAGGCATTTTGTTTACTTGTATGCCATTATTTGAATGTAATAACTTCGCAATTCTGTTTTAGGTATTTTCTTTTGTAACCATGCTGTGTTTTCTTTTGATATGGGGTATGATGGGACACCATTTGTGGGTTTAATTTTTCTAACTTTTAATTGAGCTTATTTACTGTCATATTACTTGGTAGATTCATTTTTCCTCCTCTTATCTCATGAATATATCTAAGAATACATTATGTTGTAGAAAAATAATTAGCTAGTATAGGATTTTGTTAGAGCTACAGCTATTAGAATGATAATACTCCCCCCTCTCATATTAAGAAAGATAACATATTAAAATTAGTTCTATATATCAAGAACTAATTTTATTCAGCACAATACCAACATTATTCCATTACAATGAAAACAAAAAAGTAATTTAAAGATATATTTTTAAGAGACTAGTACATTAGTAATTAACACCTTAAGAAATCATGCTTAACCATAAAATATAGATGGAAAAGGAAAGGTTCACAAGCATGGTTTATGCTGCCAATCATAGTAAAAACAAGCTACCATCAGCATAACACTTAGTTTTTTAGTTATTAGCATATATTACAAAGATAAAAAAAGAAAAAGAAAAAGACTCACACAAAATTTACTATCCTAAAAAAGGTAATTGCTTCACTAAAATGTTTACTACCTATTATTCTCAATAAACTTTAATTTATATCTTTATTTGTAATTCTATTACAAGTTCACAACCAAAAGTAAGCTGAACTATTTAGAAGAAGCTAAAGCAAAACATTAGGCAATGATATGGATGTCAGGCTAGAAAGAAAGAAGAAAGAAATACCAAACAATTAGCGAGATTGAGCAACTTTAAGGTAAGATAGAGCTTTATAAGGATCATCATCCAAAATCACTAAATCTTCCTTCCATAACCTAAGAATTTTATAATAAAAAGAATGAAAATATCAATCTTGACTAAGGAATAAAAACACAATTCGATCCATTAAAATTTAAAAAGATTCCATTCATCAAGTTAATCTAAATATGACATGTTAAGTTAATTCGAATATTAAATCATCCGAAGACGAACTTTTTTGGTCGAAACCTAATATAACTTGACTCGATAAATTAATCTAAAACAACGGAACCTGATCTTATCCAAATTTGAACCAACTCAACTCAAATTCGACTAAATTCAATAAATTAATTAGATATAACTGCTATATACAATATTGGTAAATCTTTCAAATTCAAAACAAACTAATACTATCTATAATTAATTTAAAAATAAAATTTACAAATAATCCAACCCAAACCTCATCTAATGTAACGTAACTCGATCGAAACCCCGATTTACACATATGCATATAAGAGCATCCACAATGCTATATCTAAATTTGAGGTTCCAATTGTACTATTAATCATTTTCTCTATCATCTCTCCTACTTTTATCAATTTATCTCAAATTTAATTCAATACTCTACATCTCATTACCTCAAATTTATACTACCCAATTACTTTTATCAATCACATCACTAATTATTTATACTTTATAATATTTAAATTTAAATTTATATTACTCTATAAATATCAATTAATAATATTATATAATCAAATTTCATTAAATATAATTTTACAAATAATTTAATTAATAATGATTAATTTTAAAAATAAAAAATATTAAAAAAATACCTCATATACGTTATAACTATATAAATCAGTCTTAAAATATGTATCAAATATGCCTCGATTTTCAAACTTTAAACACCTCAAATTTTTAAAATAACTTTAAATTTAAGATATTCTTTTTTACTCTTACAATCATTTTCTCGAATTTAAGTTATCTCAAATTTAAAATTAGAGTCTCGGCTGTGGACACTCTAAGCCCGAATCTCAAATCCGCTCGTATCAATTTCAAAGCAAATGACTTTCGCTGGTCACCCAACCACTCCAATCCATGTTACTCCTCCCCCTCCTCAGCCACCAAAAGTCACCTCAAATCCGGCGCTCCCGACCTTTTCTATTCTACAGCGAAACCTCCCAGAAACCATCACTATTACCACCATCGATTCTAATTCCAAACCAAAAAACTTCTATTATAAACAAAACCGCAGACAGATTGATCCCACGGTACTCAAATGGACTTCATCGATAGCCGGCCATTGCCAGAACGGTAATCTCTCCGAAGCTGTCAAAGTGTTCACGCGTATGAGACTAAATGGGTGTGAACCCAATTATATCACTTTTGTCACTCTCCTCTCTGGATGTGCCCATTTTCCATCAAAAGCTCCGTCCATAGGAACGTCTATTCATGCCTATGCTCATAAATTGGGTTTGGCTACTCGGCATGTCAAGGTGGGCACGGCGCTTATCGATATGTACTCGAAAAGAAATCTTTTGGAATATGCGGGAATGTGTTTTAATGAACTTTCGGTGAAGAATTCACGTACTTGGAATACGATGATAGACGCGTGCATGAGGTGTGGTAAAATCGAAGATGCACTTAAACTGTTCGATGAAATGCCTGAGAGAGATGTTATTTCTTGGACTGCGTTAATTAATGGGTTTGTCAAATGGGGTCTATATGAAGACGCTCTTGAATGGTTTTGCGTCATGCAATTGAGCGGAGGCGAGCCAGATTATGTGACGATCATCGCATTAATTTCTGCGTGTGCTAATATCGGAGCACTTAGCTTGGGCTTGTGGATTAACCGTTATGTTATGGGCCACAATTTTAGGAACAATATTAGGGTAGCTAACTCATTAATAGACATGTATGCACGATGTGGATGTATAGAATATGCTCGTGAAATCTTCGAAAACATGCCTGTTCATACTTTGGTGTCCTGGAATTCTATGATTAATGGTTTCGCTGTCAATGGACTCGTGGATGAGGCGCTGGAATGCTTCGACATGATGCTCCAGGGAGGATATCAACCCGATGGTGTCAGTTTCACCGGAGTTCTTTCTGCTTGTAGCCATGGCGGTTTAGTTGACAAGGGGCTCAAGTTCTGCGATGACATGCAGAGAACCTACGGTATTTCACCTAGAATTGAACATTATGGGTGCTTAGTTGACCTTTATAGTCGTGCAAGGAGATTGAAAGATGCGTTAGATGTTATAAAAAGGATGCCAATGAGGCCCAATGAAATTGTTCTCGGGTCATTGTTAGCTGCTTGTAGAAATTGTAGAGATCTGAGCTTGGCTGAGGTGTTGATGAATTGTTTGTTTCAGCTGGATCCTACCACGGATTCCAATTATATTCTGCTTTCTAATATGTATGCAGAGATTGGAAGTTGGGAAGAAGCCAGCAGAGTCAGAAGGAAAATGAATAGCCATGGCATACGAAAGAGACCAGGAATAAGTTCTATTGAGGTTGATGGGAACATTTTTCAATTTGTAGCCGGCGATTTATCTCACGATGAGACTAATTCTATTTACGCGCTGCTTCAGCTTCTGTGTTTTGAGATGAGTATATGTGGGTATGTCCCTGAAGTGACTGCTGCTACAACTGAGGTATAAGAATGGAAATGAAATTGGATTGATTTCTCTCTAAACTTAAACCCTATAAGAAGAGTCCCTGATAGTAGATACCACACTATCGGTCTATCATGAACTATACTGTTGTAGTGCCATCAATGTGATTCCTAGCAACAATTTATTTTTATTTTTTCCCCGATGAGTTTCAGCGAGGGTTTTTGCTGGGACGTTCACCGTCTTAAACTGTTGTAGGCGTTTGAAGTGCTTGTTGAGAAATATGGCTGCTAAGAAATAATGATATAACCATAGAAAATGATAGTGAATATGACGAAATTTTATAATTTTTATTTTTAAGATAACTTAACTAAAATATCGTGCAACACGGTGCCCAACGGTGCATATTATGAGGTCAGTTGGTACTAAAAAAGTAAAAGGAGGGATTATAACTTTTCAAAAAATATAAAATGTCTCATTGTTTGGTTTAATGGATATTAAAAGTTAAATGAAAAAATCATTTTTTATGAAATAAAAAACCATCCATACATTGAGAAAACTACTTTATGAGATGGAGTTTAGTAAAGAATACTTAGTAAGTTATAAATTACCTAATTATCTTTAATTATCCATAATTTTTATAAAAATTTCTGTCACTTTTTACCATTTTATTAGCATATGTCTATCATACCTACCTGTTTATTGCTTCAAAAAATAAATTTATTAATCCATCTCCATGGTCGTTTATTGAGGAAAAGAGAAGTGAGAGAAAATTAAGAAAAATTATAGCAAGAAACTTATCAAGTATATATATGTATGTATGTTTGTTCATTGAGGAAAAGATAAGAGAGAGAAAATTGAGAAAAGCTATAGCAAGAAAGTGGCGAGAGGAACCTATTAATTTTAAAGTTGTGATAAACTTATCAGGTATATATATGTATCTGTGTACACACACATACAGATACACACGTGCACACATCCACATATAAATTTTCAAATGAAATGAAATTAAAGGACAAGGTTTTTTTTATTCTTTTATAGATATAAATGAATAATCATAATTAATGTCATTTTTGGAAACAAATATATAAAGTAATATTAGGCATGGTGCCAATGAGCTGGAAGTATTGAATTGTGGTATAATAAATTATTTGGTTCCCTACGTTTGCCTCTATTAATGTGTAGTTGTTAGGGATGTTAATGTTTTCGGTTGGTTTGGGGGCCTCGTTGGGGATTATCCATTCGGGTTGGGGATTTTTTCGAGGATCAAGTTGTTGATGCATGCTACTTGTATTAATTATTCTATCATAGTTGTAGGCAGTGCACGATAGCTAGGTATAGCAATCTATTATTAATTATTGTAACACATGTTTCAATGCCATCAATACAATTCACGAATTGATTATATTGTATGGATAATACTTTTATGTGCAGTAATGGCATGGATATCATTGAACAAATAAAGGATGGCAGAAACTTGTCTTATTATTTATTATCAAATGATGATTATGATGATAGAGACTGAGATCATGATGATGCTTTCTCTTATTAGAATGTTAATTATACCTCATGGATCTTTCCACTATACGTTAGATGGTTCAACACATAGATGATATGCAATTAGAATATCAAATATCAACTCTCTTATTTCAGTTAGTAACCAATTGTTTGTGGATCATTTAAGAATGGATAGAAGATATTTTCTTAAGTTGTGTGATATGTTACGTGATGGTGGGTTAAAAGGAAATAGAAACACTAATGTAGATAAGATGATCACTATATTCTTGTATACTCTATCTCATGATACAAAAAATAGAATAAATCAAGTATATTTTAGGCGAAGTGGTGAAACAATATCTAGGCACTTTAATACCATACTTATTGTTGTTCTTAAATGTCACAATCTTCTTTGGAAGAGGTCAGAGCCTATTAATAGAACCAGTTAAGATGAAAGATGAAAATGGTTTAAGGTGTGTCACATTTATTTTATACTTTTATCTAGATTTAAAATATGAAGCAAACAATCTCACATAACTTTGATTTTGTGTAGAATTGTGTAGGTGCTTTTGATGGAACTATGTCAAAGTTCATGTTGGAGAAAATGAGAAAGTTAGGTATAGAAACCAAAAGGAAGAATTATCCACTAATGTGTTAGCTAGATGTTCAAAATACCCGCTATTTATATATGTTTTACCTAGTTGCTCATGATAATAGAGTATTTTAACCTTATCAAGTGTTAAGGCTGAATGAGATTAACCTCAAATACAAGTCGATAATTAAAATGAGCATTCATAAAAGAAATGAACCATTAACCATACAGAAAATTAGAGTGGGATAACCAAAAGAGGTACAACCCAAAAGTAAGGATTTAAAGTTCCAAACGACAAAAAGCACTGTACAATAGAATAAAACTAAATTATAACAATATAGGAAAAATGAAACAGAAGATAGAATATGGCCAGGTCACTCTTGATCCCCAGGCTAGGTTCAGGCTCAACTCTCACCCTCGCCCGATGCCTCGTAAGTGTTGTAGGCATCAAAAATGGCATCACCAACCTGCACAAAGTTAGAAGGTCCTTCTGCTCGTGGGAATGAGTAGCACCCATAAAATGGGTGGTCAGTACGCTATGTACTGAGTAAGGTAACCATGCACTAAGGCCAACACATAAGGGCACATAATACACACAACATAACATGACAACATACAATCTCTCAGATAAATAAAGGCTAAGCTACAGTCTGAATAAACTGATTATTTAATATGAGAATAGTAATCATTTCACACCATACTTTTTATCAATCTATGCGAGTATGGGAACCCTACTATTATAGTTGGTGGATTGGTAAATTACAAGGTAGAATGCACCTAACCACTATTATATGCCGGTGGATCATTCTCCAAGGCAAGATGTTCCTGGCTACTACTATGCTGGTGGATCGGTCTGGCCTTGACTCTCATGGTGTTCCATTGTAGGTACTTAGTGTCTTTTATGCGTCTTATCAAATTTAGGGTTTGGTTTATAGAGCTCGGGATACCCCACTATTATAGCCGATGGATTGGTCACTTATAGGGTAGAACACACCTAACCACTATTATATGCCCGTGGATCGGTCTTTAGGACACCCTGGCACTTGGCCACTATTATGTCGGTGGATCGGTCTAGATGCGACTCAATAATTTTCCACTTTACATGATTAATGTTTTACCGTATCTTATTGAACAAGTTCCATCCTAGACATGCATGAATAACTTCATCTACGCTTATCCTTCCAAGAGGGCCCGTCCTATATCTTGAGACATCTGCACCTCTTAAGTCGCCCAACATCCTTTCCTTATTCCACTACTCACACTAGAGGCCCAACTCCTAGGTGTGTGGGTCAAGGCCCATTACCAAACACCAATAAGCCCATTCACAGTTTTTCCTAGGGTTTCTCTAGAAAATCCTAATTTAGGCCTATGTGGCCCATCCTCCTCTACCTCACGCAACCCAACTATTTTAACACCCTATACATCACAACCCTTAGATTTAACCCTCATCATCTCACGTCACTTCCCCAAATACATGTGTGACCACGAAACCCTAGGTGGCCACACCAAACCCTAGCTGGCCATGCTAACCCTAGTATCCTCCTTTCCACAAGTCAGCCTTCAATTTCTCACCTTCCACTCTTCCCATAATACCCATGCTTGCCCCACTCATGACAATCCCCCATTCTCATATTATACTCCACTTAATCTCATTTATTTTTCTTTTTCCACCCTCTCAAATTAGAGTTTCCTTCCAAACCCTAGCTTGGTCTCTTATGCACCCTTATATTGTCTCACGTACTATTTTTCACTCAAAGCCTCCAATAACCCAAACAAATCTTCCATTACCTTCCTCACACCCCAAGGAAACTTTTCATACACAAAGTTCACCCCATGTGGACTCTATCCATCCCATACAAACCCTCAAAGTTTATCATACAAAACCTTAAAACTCCCATACAAAACTCTAGTTTCTTCCATGCAAACCCTATATTCTCCCATGCAAAGTTCATCCACTTTATTTTGTTTAATGTCCCCTTTTATTTTTCCTCTTATGGATCATGGGATGTTTAGGTCAATCCCATATTCCTTGGTTAATTCATTTCCCCTTGGCCAACTTACTTCCCCTTGGTCCACTTCCCCATTTTTCTTTTTCATCCTTCCACCCTTACTTAACACGACACCGGTCTTGGAGCACGCTCCTACACCTCCATAGGATTTTGACTAGTTTTACCTATAAGAGGGAAAAACTAAGGATTAGTTTTCCTCTTACTAAAAATACTATTATTTCCTGTTTTAGTCTAAGATTAGGGTTACTATTATTTAAGGGAACTTTACAAGCGAAAACTAGGGTTTTCCCCTCAAGTAAGCCTACTAAATTATTACTAATTAAAATAGATTTATGTTAATATTTATAGCTATATTTATGTTATTAGACCTAATAGCTTTATTTCTTATTATAATAGTACTAACATTAGTTATAGAAAAAATAGTGATATTAGTAATAATAGTAATACTAATGCTCCTAGCAATAGAAACCCTAGTATTTTTAAGGCTAAGGCTAATAATGGTGTTAGGGATAAAATAATAATATAATAATATTAATACCAACAAAGTACTAATGTTGCTAAAGATAATAATGATAATAGTTATATTTGAAATAATGACAATTGATAGGCATGACTTATGTCAATCATATGGAATTTAACATGAAGATTTAATGTGATTTTATCATGATTTTTTTTTTCATAATTTATTCCACTTGTTCTTGTTTACTTATCTTGATCATATTTTATAGGTATTTCAAGAATATGGGATCAAAAGGAGCTAAAACACTATAGCTGGAACAAAATAGAAGAAAACCCTAGTGCTCAAAGTATGAAAAGGAATAAAGACTTGAAAATACAAACATGATGCGATATGAATTTGGAAACATATTGAATAGGAAAGTTGTAGATATTTTTTGTTAGCTTTCCAACGCATCAAAAATCAGCTCAATCCAAAGTTAACGGCCGTGTTGATGGGTAGTTACATCTATATAAACATATTTTTCATTCATTTTGGAGGAGAAAAAACGGATGGAATCTAAAGATGGCGGCTTTGATAGCACTAAAGAGAGATCTAGGGTTTCTTATTTGTCATCACCCGATTCAATCCCACCTCCAATTCATCCACAATCTTCCATCTTTTGATCTCAATTTATTGTTCCCAGTCAGACAAATAGAACAATGAATTTCTCATCTTGAATAAAGAGGCTATTGTATTGTTTTTCTTTAGATTTTATTCATTGTTTTCAATTGATGCAATTCTCTATGTTTAAGATGTTGAGCTTAATGAAAGCTATGATTGGCTAATTGATCTATGTTGAGGCGAAGGGGAATCCCCTAATCCAGATGTGTTGAGAATCTAAATCCTGTCCAATCTAATTCATTGTCATATGTGTTGTGCTAATAATTTAATTGGAATAATAAAGAAAATTGATCACTTTTCTATTATTATTTAGAGAAACCCGAAAAGATTTGAGAGATGAGTCGGAGTGGGCTCCATTAGCATGACTAGAAATCAAACCATAAAGTCGAGAGACGTTGGTTGTCTTCTACAACTAAAAAAAAGGGGAATATGATACATAATAATGCGTTGCCTATTTTTGCATTCATACTAGAGATAGATGAGTCTTAATAGACAATAGGGTGTAGTGGCTCGAGAGAGCATTACAATACATACTTTGGTTGACATTCATAACAAAGTATTTTAATTTGGTATCTGGGGTAAATATTCTATCACATTGGGGGTTGAGGGGATTGACCGAAACCTTAGCATTTTATTTAACTGAATTTCCCTTGTTCTTATAGTATAGTTGGATTTAGTTTGCACATTTTATTTTTATTTAGAGTTAGAAATCATCTGTCCCTATCGTTAGTCTAGACATAGGAGATCTTTTTACTATTCCATTGCTCACTTCCTAGTCTCTGTGAGATCGACCTTGCATGCTACTTCAACACCGTGCACTTGCGGTTAGAAGTCATCAAGTAATAGAAACCCTAGTATTTTTAAGGCTAAGGCTAATAGTAGTGTTAGGGATAAAATAATAATATAATAATAGTAATACCAACAAAGTACTAATATTGCTAAAGATAATAATGATAATAGTTATATTTGAAATAATGACATTATAAGGGTTCAAATGTTTTTACCACAATAATAATAGTAACAACAACAATAATAGCGTTAAGAATAATACTAATAGTAATAATAATAAAAATGGTAATAGTAATATAAGGGTTCAAATATTTACCATAATAATAAAGGTAATAATAATAGGCCAAAGCTAGCATTAATAATAATAGTAGGAATAATAATAATAATATTAGCAATAATAAAAATCATAATCATAATAACACTAAAGTTGTAGACCATTAATAATAATAATAATATTACTGGTTAGGAAAATTCTAAAGTAAGGTTAAGTAACAATAATGATGATGATAATAATAATAGTATTATTATTAATAATAATGATAAAATAATAATATTATTATAGATAATACCATCAATATTATTAAAAATAGCTACTACTTGTATAAAATGGGTTTAGGGGTTGGGAAGGTTAGAGCACCACCTAGGGAAGGTGGCGGCACCGATAATGGTGCATGCGGTGGTAACGAATGTGGTGGAAAGGGGAAAAGGAGAAGTAGAGGGAGGAAGGAAAAAAGTGGGAAAGGAAAGGTAGGGGAGGGACTGTAGGTGTTTTTGGGAGGCGTGAGGGGTGGTGGTTGTGGCAGAAATGAAGGAGGACGGCGGTGCAAAGGGTGGCAGGGGTTGAGGAGGGGTTGATTGGGATGGAAACTTTGCATAGACGGGGTGGCTCATTCAGAGCAATTTGAGGGATGTGGGATCAAATCACTTTTTTGAGAAATACGAGACATCTAATTCATACAAAGTAAAGAGATCTATTCATTAATAAACTTTTAAGTAAAGGGTGACACAAGGGGCAGTTCTATGGGTGGTTTGGCCTACGGCGATGGGGGGTGACGACGAAACGATCGTTTGATCAGACGACGGCTAGAAGGGAGGAATTTATGGGTTCTAAAATAAAATATTCAATTAAGGCTACATATGGGGTATTTATAGACCAATTGGGGGGAAATGATGGGGGGAAGAAGATAAGAGGGGTGCAGGTGTCAAGCATGCTGGCCGGTGGTGATAATTGATGCGGTTCTGCCATGGCGGGGCTACGAGGTTGAGGGAAGAGGAAAAGGGAAAGGTGCAGGGCACATGTGAGAGGGGAAGGGTTCGGTTGGGGTCGAAATGGTGAAAGAAAATGATGGGTGAGGGAGAGGAAACTAGGATATGCAGTGGTGGCCGACGGAAGGCAAGGTTGTAGTGCCTCAATGATGGGGTGGCTCGCACCTTGGGGAAGAAGAAGGGGATTGGACTGGGCGATCCAGGGAGAAAGAAAAAAAGGAGGGAAAATCGGGCCGACAGGGAAAGAAAGAAAAAAAAGGGGAGGGTGCGGTGCGGGCTTGGGCCGTATAGGGGAAAGGAGGAGAGCTGGGCAGCATGGATGGGCTGGCCTAGGTCGGGGGAGGGAAGGAAAAAAAAGGAAAGAAGAAGGAAGAGGAAAAAGGAAAAAGAAAGGAAAAAGAGGAAGGGAGGAAAAAGAAAAAGGAAAACGAAGAAAAATATGTGGGTTGGGGTATTTAAAATATTTTAGTATTTCGGTATATTTAAATAATAATATTTTAATAAAATAATAATTAAATTCCCCTTTTAGGTTAATTTAGGATTTTTGAGAGATTTTTCCTAATTTCCATTCTAATTAGCAAAACACCCTAATTTTTTCTAATTAAATTATTTTTAAATTTCCTCTTGATTTTTCCTTAATTGCTCCCTCTTATTTTAATAAAATAATTTATTTAATTAATTTTTCTAATAAATCTTTATTTTTCTAAATTTCTAAAATTGGGGTTTTTGGGGTATTTCATCACTACCCCCTTAAAGAAAGATTTTGTCCCCGAAGTCACTTTAAATTTCCTAGGGTTAAGGTTAGGACATCCTATGCGGATAGGGACACAACTATCATGAGTAACTATACAACTACCCTTTTAAAGAAAAACTCAGTAGGGATGGTCGTACCTACATCGAAGAGTTTCGGATACGCTTCGCGCATGTCCTTCTCACTTTCCCAAGTAGCGTTTTTGATTCCATGCCAGCTCCTTAGGATCTTGGCAAGGGGAACTGCACTCGTGTGGGTCTTTCGCAGCTTGGTATCGAGGATCCACACTGGTCTCTCTTCATAGGTTAATGAGTCATCTAGTTCTATTTCATCTGGTCGGATTACGTGGGAAGGATTAGCAATGTACTTTCGTAACTGTGAAATGTGCAATACATTGTGAACTCGAGCCAACTCTGGAGGAAAAGCTAAATGATAAGCAATCTCTCCTATATGCTCTAGGATCTCAAAGGGGCCGATGTACCTTGGGCTTAGCTTACCCTTTCTGCCAAACCTCTGAATTCCCTTTGTGGGGGATACCCTCAACAATACCTTTTATCCAGGCTCAAAGTCACTATCCCAGCGCCTCCGATCAACATAACTCTTCTGTCTGCTCTAAGATTATAATGCCCCGAATTTTTAAAAGGCTATATTTTAATAAATAAATTTTATGTGAAATAAATTAGCCTTTAAATCTATTTGATTTAATTATTTTATGGATTTTTGAGTAAATAAAATTGGGCATAAATATTTCATAAATTAAAATAAATATTTTGTTATTTTATTATACTCTTATTATTTAAATAGAATTTTTAAACCCTTATTTTACAAAAATTATCCTTTTAACCCTTATATTTTAATTATCTTAAAATTAAAATATTAAATCAATTTATTACCCAAAATTATTCTATTTTATTATTTTATCAATTAATTTTTTTTATTTATTTGCCCCACTTTCCCTTTTCTTTTTCCTTTTTCCTTCTCCTTTTTCTCATTTCTTTCTTCTTTGTATTTATAAGCCGCCAGCCAGCCTGCTCCTCTTTCCCCCTCCTACGTGTTGGGCCTAGGCCACTTCTCCCCTCCTCCCTCCTTTCCTTTTTCCTTTCCCTGCCCGACTCCTTTTTTCCTCTCCTTCGCGCGAGCCGACTGCCCCTCCTTCTTTCTTTTCTTTCTCCCTCGACCGGGCCGACTCCTTCTTCCTTCGGCCAGTCTGTTCGCACGCCAGCCTTCCCTGATTCTCCTTCATCTTTCTCTCTTCTTTCTTCTTCCCCACTCCCTACCATTGCCACTCCCTACAACTCCCTCTCCCCCATTGACCTTCCTAACTCTCTCTCTCTCTCCCTCGCCATTCTCTCCCCCTTACTAGCCCACTATTCATTCCCCATTCCCTGCCATTACCATTCCTTCTCCCCTCCCTACAACCGCCACTCCTCAACCACCACTAACACCACCTCCGTCCACCCTCTACCTCACCCTTGAGCCATCACAGCCTCCATCAAGCCACCCACAACCCATTCTCCCTCCTCTCTTCTTTTTCTCTCCCTTCCATCCCTTCTCGGCAACCACCCTGTGCAGCCCCAATACGCCGCCGTCCCGCCGTTTTTGCCGCCACTTGAGCCACCTTATTACTCCCTACAATCCCCTCTACCATCCTCAATCATCCTTTGGTCGAAACCGTCACCCGAAAGCCTCCATTTTCCCTCCCCGTTTTCCTTCCTCACCAGCCTCCACCTCAACCTCCCTCCTCGGCCGCCACCTTCGCAGCCTTGCCGCCGCCGGCTCCACCACTTTTAGTCACCTCCAACACATCCCCGACCACCACTTACACCCCCTCTCCACCTCTGCATCCTTCCCTTGCCTTAAATCCACCCCCACATGCCTCTTTTCCTAGCCTAAAAACCCTAACCCGAAATTGTCTATTTTTCTTTCTATTGCCCTCCTTCGAGCCCCTCCTCCCCCTTAATTTTCATGCAGCTCATGCTGCATTAGCAGCATGAGTTTCTGGGTTTCTTAATCTATTGGTTTACTAATTTTAAGGTATAATTATATTTTTAATTTAATTATTTTATTAATTAAGCATTATAAAGTTTTATGCCTTGATTTTATTATTTCTAATGTAATAAATCTTTATGTTATTTTTAGGTATTGGATTTTATAATCAAATCTTGGACCTTTAACCGGAATATCGGTAAGGTTCATTTTTGCGAAAACCGAGGTAATCGTTAAATCCCGCTTAAATGCATGGATTAACGCATTTTAGCACATTAGGCATTTTTAATGTGTATTATGTTTGATATATGTTGTTTAGTATATTATATGTGGTCATTGTGTTGATTAATAAAAAGGAAGCATGATAGGTTGTTGCTATGTATGGAAATATTATTTGAGGAGATAAATTGGTTGTTAAGGAAAATGTTAATTATTATCCATGTTGCTTTATGCTATTGTAATATTTAATACATGTTTAATATTTTATGAGCCTTAGGGGATTTTATTAATGTATATTGTACAAGAAAATGGCCTAATATATATATATAGGGGTGCTAATAATATTATATTAACTATAAGAGTGGTGGATGAGGCCTTAAAGTTAATATTTTATGTAGTAATGATAATAATTTAATATAAGTGGTGTACTAAGGGAAAAAAGGTAATACTTATTTAAGAAGGGTATTTTGGTAATTTTGGAGGCAAGGGTAAAATGGTAAATTTGTTAATAAAAGGAGAAAATGGTAATTTTGGAAGTAAGGGGGGTAAAATTGTAATTTTGTGAATAAAGGGTAAAATAGTAATTTTGTAATAAGAAGGGGAAACTTGGTATTTTTGTAATAAAATGGGCAATTTGGTAAATTTGCATTAAAAGGGCAATTTGGTAAATTGTAATAAAAGGACCATTTGGTAATTTTGTAATAAAAGGGTAAAGTTGTAATTTTACAATTAAAGGGTAAAATAGTGATTTGCGATTTTGCAGAAGGATAATTTGGTAAGGGCAGAAGGATAATTTTGGAAAATATTAAAACAAGGTAAATATAATGGTAATAATAAGTAAAAGAAATTAAAATAGAAAAGTAAAAGGTAAAAGTAAAAATGGTAGTAAATTGGAGTAAAAGAGTAAAAGGTAAAAAGTAAGAAAAAAGGGGTAAAACAGTAATTTTGTAAATCAAAGGGGTAAAAGTGGAAATTGGAAAGGAGTAAATTGGTAATTATAATAATTGAGAAGGGTAAAATAATAATTCAAATAACTAAAGGGTAAATTGATAATTTAATAATGGAGAAGGGTAAAATGGTAAGTATGATAAATGTGAGGGGTAATTTGGTAATTTAACCAATTAGAGGGTATTTTTGTAATTTAGAAAATGGAGAAGGATAGTTGGTAATTGATAATAGAGGACGGTAAATTGATAATTAACTAAATAAAGGGTTAACTTGGTAATTAACTAAATAAAGGATTAATTTGATAATTAGGATAAGGAGGAAGGTTAGTTTGGTAATTTGACCAACTCAAGGATAATTTAGTAATTATAATAAAGGAAAAAGGGAAAAATGGTAATCTAACCCACTAAGTGGAAAAAATATTAAGTGTAATAATTATTAAGGGGGATTATTGACCTAATAAGTATGAGAAATAATTTAGTAACCTAAATCAAGTAACGATAACTTAGTGATCTTGTAACAAAGAAGGTAATATGGTAATTTGCCAAGTAAGGAAGGGAGGACTTAATAATTTTATAAGTAAGGGGTAAATGAGTAGTTGTATCTAATATGTCATTGTGATTGTGGAATTTGTGATATGACTCAAATAATGTTGATTAATTAGGTAGGAGTATTTGATGATTAGTAAGTATCACAAGAATAAATTATAATTTGAAATTAGATGAGTTAGGATGGCCTTAATGATTCCTCTATGTTCCCTTGGACAACTATTTGAATAAGAAATTTCTGATGATATCTGAATGATTAAAATTGGTTAATTATCTGATTGTTGTGCTTTTGTGATCACCATTAATTAAGACACTAATACTTAAAGTGAAAGACCTCGAGATCGGGAATGGTGGCTCTTTAGGGGTCGCTACCCTAAAGACGTGGTTTAGTCCACGATTATTTGGTATTTGCCGGTGTGCCTTTGTGCCCTAGCCAGGCCCTATATCTACTCTACCTAGATCTACGGACCTAGTTAGGGGGTATGCATACTTAAGGATTAGGTGTCCTTATCGGTAGGGTACTGAGTTAGCTTTATGCACTAGTACGACCAGGGTACCTTTGCGTCCTTGGGTTACTAGTTGAAGGGTACTGAGTTGCTTTTACCCACCAGTGTGACCGGTGTACCTTTGTGTCCTGGGTTCTTGGTCTCCCTATCGAGGCAAATATGTGGAATTGTTGTGCTAAATAAAAAGGGAAAATACTAATTATTAAAGTGAAAGATTAATGAGCCAGGACCAGTTGATTTATATGATGAGTACCGATCCACCGGAAATAATAGTGGCCCAGGATGTTTTTCCCTGGATGATTTTCATGAGTATCTATCCACTAGATATAATGGTGGCCCAGGATGTTTTTACCCTAGATGATATATATATTATATAATTGTATTCTGATCCACCGGTCAGAATAGTGGGGGTCCCGAGCTCAATAAAATTTATTTTGGATGTGAATAAGTCATGGAAAAATGCTAATCATTGAGATGATTGACTAATGATGGACCAATGGCCTCAAGGCTCGAAATATATCGATTACTCATTATGTCCTATTGATATTGGTCGACTTTTAAGTAAGCGAATATATGAAATTGAATGTTACGTATCCGCTATTAATATCTGATTGAATTATTGGATGTGCGAATAAATAGATCCGAATATCATGTTTATACCTATGGTTATATATGAATGTAGTAGTATTTCATATGTTACATTGCGTGCCTGTATTTTAAGTGCATTTTTAAAGGGTTACTCAGTATCGTATTACTGAAGGGTTCCCTTTGTGGGGCTCCTGCCTATTCAATGGGCAGTACCCATTGTAGGTTGTATTCAGGTGCTATTCAAGTGGGCTCTCGGGAAAAAGCGTAAGGTACTGTCCAGAAAATTTTAGGGTTTTAATTTGTCTCTTTTAAATTCAATGTATTTGTTATTTTGTAAACACCATTGTTGAATTCTTCTCTCGTAAATTGTTTATTGCGCTACTCTGATTTATACATACTTAAGTTTCTCGTAAAATTGTATTGCACTCTTTTAGCCTTAGCACTTGGTACTTTAACGGTATGAGTGAACCGGTCTGGTACTAAGTGAGGCGGTAATACTCCCAAAGTTCACGGTTTATTAATTTCCTTCCGCTAATTTTCTTTTAATTAAACATAATTTTTCAGTAGTAAATTTTGGGGGTGTTACAAAGCTGCTCTCATCCAGTCCTGAATCTGTCGGATTTGCCCAGTCATCTCTTCAATCATTTCAGGCCCCAATACCATTGTCTCACTGATATCATTCCAGCACAAAGGAGTTCGACATTTCCGTCCGTACAAAGCTTCAAAGGGAGCCATCTCAATACTGGCATGGTAGTTGTTGTTGTATAAGAACTCTATCAAATGTAGGTGCTCATCCCAACATTCCTGGAAATCCAACACGCAGGCCTTTAACATATCCTCTAGGGTTTGTATGGTCCGCTCTGTCTACCCATTCATGGTGGGGTGGGAAGCTGTGCTCATCTTCAACTTTGTTCTCAAGGTCTCCTGTAGCTTTCCCCAAAAGTGAGAGAGGAACCTTGAATTCCTATCTGATACAATATCCCCTGGGACCCCATGACGATTGACAAAAAACTTCATATAAGCACCCGCTAGCTAATCCATACTCCAAGTGGACCTCATTGGAATAAACACGGCCGACTTAGTCAATCTGTCCATAATAACACAAATGGTGTCACAACTGCTTTGATATTTTGGTAAACCACTGACAAAATCCATAGGGATGGAGTCCCACTTCCATCTTGGTACCTCCAAGGGCTGAAGTAGTCCCACTAGCCTTCGGTGTTTGATCTTAACCTTCTAACATACCAGATATCGGGACACAAACTCAGCCACTTCCCGCTTCATGCGGGGCCACCAATAAACCTTTTTGAGGTCCTTGTATAGCTTATCTCCCCTAGGGTGCAATGAATAAGGGTTTTGATTCCCTTCTTCCATAATGCAAAGTTTTAATTCTGGACATTTCTACGTGACACACCAACGTCCCTTTAATCTAAGGCTGCCATCCTCATAAATTCTAAATCCTTTTGCTCGACCTTCTTGCATCTTCTAACGGATTCTCTCAAGCTTGATTTCTCCAATCTGGTTGGCTCAGATCTCCTCAAATATGGTGGGGAGAGGGTCAGGGCCCTCATACGGGCCTCAAGGTTACCTTGCTGAATTAGTTCAATCTCCAAGCCTGATAACTCTCTTATCACTCAATCAGCAACCATATGGTAAAGTGCAGAATGTGAGGTATTCCTACTTAGGGCATCTGACGCCACGTTGACCTTACCCTCATGGTAGGTCAACTCGATGTCATAGTCCTTGAAAAGCTCTAACCATCTCCTCTGTCTCATGTTGAGCTCCTTCTAGGTGAAAATGTACTTGATACTCTTATGGTCTGTAAAGAACCTGCACTTCGTCCCGTACAGGTAGTGCCTCCAAATTTTCAAGGTGAACACCATGACAACCAATTCCAGGTCATGAGTAGGATAGTTCTATTCGTGCTACTTCAAATGCTGAGAGGCATAAGAAACCACTTTGCCCTTCTACATCAATACACACCCAAGCCCATGCTTATATGTGCCGCTATAAACCTCAAACCCTTCTGACCCCTCAGGTAGAGTCAACATAGGTGCTATGGTCAACCTTATTTTCAACTCTTGGAAGGCTCCCTCACAAGTCTTGTCCCATTGGAAATTCGTAGGCTTCTTTAGGAGGTTGGTTAATAGTTGAGCAGTTCGGGAGAATTTTGCACGGAACTTCTGTAATACCTGAATAATCCCAGAAAACTCCGAACCTCTACTATATTTGTAGGAGGCTTCCACTATGTGATGGCCACAATCTTATCTGGGCCCACAACCACTCCCTCTATTGATACAATGTGTCCTAGGAAAGCCACCTCTTGAAGCTAGAATCTGCACTTTGACAATTTCGCACACAGGTGATGCTCTCTCAGTAGAATCAAAATAGTGCGGAGGCGCTGTTCGTGCTCCTCATTCCCTCGGGAGTAAATTAGAATGTCATCAATGAACACCATGATGAAATGATCAAGGAATGGGTTGAATATCCTTGTCATCAGATTCATGAAAACCGTAGGCACATTCGTAAGCCCAAATGGCATCATTGTAAACTCGTAGTATCCATACTGGGTCCGGAAGGCAGTCTTCATACTATCAGCATCAGTGAATTGATGGTACCCCGACCTTAGATCGATCTTAGAGAAACTGTGGCACCCTTCAATTGGTTAAAAAGGTTGTCTATCCTTAGGAGTGGGTATCGATTCTTCACTGTCATTTGGTTTAATCCTTGATATTCGATGCAAAGGTGGAGATTACCATCCTTCTTCTTTACGAATAGGACTGGTGCTCCCCATGGTGACACACTCAATCAGATGTACCCATGCTCCAACAACTCTTCTAGCCGGGCCTTTAACTCCTTCAATTTAACCGATGCCATCAGGTAGGGTGCCTTCATGATGGGATCAACTCCTGGCACCAACTCGATCTTAAAATCAAAATTTTAAATTGGGGCCATACCCGGTATCTCTTCCGGAAACACATTTGGGAACTCCTTGACTACTGGGATGCTATCTAGATTAGCCAGGTCCTTATTTAGCTCTTGTACACTAAACAAGTATAGGGGATATCCCTTTTGGATCAAGGAGTGCAGAGTCACATCCGATACCAACTTGGTAGCGGGCTTAAGCTAGGTTCTTTCGTATGAAACCCTAGTTCCCTTTGGGCATCACAAGATCATGCGCTCATGAGCGCAATCAATGACAGTCTTATATCTCCACAGCATGTCCATACCCAAAATCATGTCATAATCCTTTAAATCTATCCCGACTAGGTCTACTAAGAAGTCTACCCCGCCTATGACTAAGGCCACGTCAGAAAATAACTGACTACACTCCACTTTATCACTGGATGGATGCATCACATATAGTTCTATTCTAGTAGCAGAGGACAATCTAGCCTTAGCAATAAAAGTGGATGAAATAAAGGACAAGGTAGCTCTTGAATCAAATAGAACATGTACCGACAGAGAGCAGATGGTGAACATAACAGTGATGGCGTTTAGCTGGCAGTCAGCCTCCGCTTGACTAATAACATTCAGGCGCCCGTATAGGTAGAATTTTTAACTCCAAATGAGATTATGAAATTTGTGAAAAAGTTTATTTCTGATCGTGTACAAGTTGACTACTTCTTTAGTATGGATGAGGATTATCGAAGGGCATATATTATCAGTTTGTTGATTCCGAATGTTTAAAATTATCCTGACACATTTAGTATTATTATTATTAAATAAGTATTTTTTGTTTTATTTTAGTATTGTATTAGAATTATTTCATCATTATAGTTTATGTCATTGTATTTATTAATTTTTTACAATAATTTTTGATAGAGGAGCTACTTCAATTACTTGATATTTGCATAATATCTATTATTTTTTGCTATAATTATTTATATTTTTGTAGTGGCAAATAAAGTTTCCATTCATGTAAAACATAAGTAGAAAAAATAAATGTTGATATTTATTAACAAAAGATATTAATGTAATTTTATGTCTGCTTCCTAATTAATAATAAAATAAACTAAACAAAAGAGCTAATGAAGTCATCATACTTCTTAGGATGCACATACATGTAATAAACATAGACAAATATTTCTTTCATGGAATTACTTCCTAATATGTGACTTCCATGGAATTTGCATTTAATGTGGAAGTAATTGTAAGTATACCAGAAGACCCCTATATATTAAATCTTAGTAAACTTTACTAGGCGTATGTGTTGTTACTATATTTATTTTTACACTATTTATCATCAAATTTTTGTTTCTTCTTTCTATTTAATACATACATCATTTTTTTTCCATTTTATACCCTCTCTTCTCTCTTGGTCGACTTTTTATGATGATTTTGATCCAAATATAAAATATTATCATTCTTCTAAAAAACCAAAATCCCATTATCAATGGGAAATTTCCAAATATCAAATTAAACTTCTTAATTATTGCAAAGAGAGTTTATAGTGAGGTCAAACAATAATAGTAAGCATAATTTTACATGTAATTTTTTTATATTTCTAATTGATAGAAGAGTATAGAAGGAACCTAATGAAATTTTTGTATAAATAATACAATTAAACGTAAAAGAGTATTTTGTGAATAATTAGTCAACTATGTTAGTAGAGGAAAAATATTACTAAAAATCATAAGTTCAAGTAACATCAAACAAGGACAATTATTACTCTCTATGTGTATGTAAGCTACAAAAATTTCTAGATGAAGTGTAATTAGCTCACTAAGTTGGGAATTGGATAATCACCATTACTATTAGAAATACTCTTCACTCTGCAATATGGTAATAACCAATGTGTTATTTGATAATTACCAACTTTTATCACTATTGATGATACAAAATATTATTATTTCTAGTTAATTAATTAATATGATTATATTTAAAATTATGATTATAAATATAAATGTTTTGTAAAGATTGTTATTCGAGGTGTTCTAAAGGTAGATTCTAAAGTGTTTGTCAGATGAAAGATATAGAGATAACATGTAGCTAGAAAGAGGAGAAAGTAGAATTAATGTAGGAGATTCTCTAGATCACTCTCAATCTTATTCTTCAGATGATGAAGAATAATAAGAATTAGCATACTTGGTGATGGAACCCAATTTGTTTGAAAATTCTTATAATTCTAATGTTTTATCCAATAATTCGTTTAGGTGTTGTACATGTTTGCAAAACGTTCATTCTATTGAAGATATTTAATGTAAAATAAAATAAAAATGGAATTGCAAAGATTAAAAAGTTTAAGGAAGAACATGGCTATAAGATACAAATTTGGACTATATATGATTATATCTATGTATTACATTATTAAAGTTGTGTAGCTTTGTTATTTTACTGTATACTTTATAATACTTGTAAAATGTCATTGTAAATCTTTAAATATGTATGTACTATGAATTAGGGGTTAATTTCACTAATAAAGGCTGATAAGTGGGCTTATTAATGAAAAGGCATGCATTGACACATGCATATATAAACCCTTGTACACATTTATTTCGGTAGAGAATAACATGAGTCAAGTTCATTTGAATTGAAAGAGAGATACATGAGAGAAAGTGTATTCTTGTTCTCTTCTTATTCTTCAATTGAGTGTATTTGAAATAAGGAAGAGTGTTCTATTGAGAAATGGGATATTTCACATTAGAAGTCATTTGATCTTGAAGTAGATCAACGCTACCCTACAAAAGTCATCAACTATTATCAAGTTCAAGTTGAAGAAGTTAATTGTTTGATGAGTATTTATGACTTGTAATTCAAATAAGAAGTTTTTAGTTTTAGAATATTTTTTGGTGATAATATTCCACATCAAAAGTGGTATCAAAGTAGGCTTTGAAGTCCACATTACAAGGGCACATGAAATTCAAGGATTAGACAACCAAAATCTACCACCATTGAAGTTCAAGTAAGACTCTTGATTCTTCTTGATAGAATTATTTGAATATTGATGAATTGTTTTTGAATCTTTGTAAACCTTTCATGTTACACATGAATCTTGTGTGGTTCTTGAATAAATCTTGAATGATAATGCATGATAGGTTCGACATAGGAATAAAAGTTTTTGTGTTGAAGTTATGTGAAGAATGTTTTGCATGTAGTGTGGATGAATTTTGAATGTGTGAGTTTTATATTTTTTCATGAGAATGTGCTTGATTAGGGTTCCTTTGATGTTGGTTGGTCACATGTGGTGATAATATATTAGTGTAAATTATGTAAGTATACACGACGTATGAAAGTTTGCTTGGTTTAGGTTATTAAGCTAAGTGGTGTGTGTGTTTTGTTTGTTTTGGTCGTGTGTTTTGGTGTTCGCATGTTCGAATGATGAGTTATAATATCAAGTGAGTTAGTTCATTTTGAATTATTTCTTTTCCTTACATGAAATTGTGCTTCATATATTCAAATTCATTCATAATATTATAAGGTGTTTTCGAAAATAATTTTTCAAAACTTGCATAATTCTATAACAATAATTTATTAAGATTGGTTTTAGTGTACTCATTTTTGTGTTTTAATTCGTATTTTTGTTTGAATATTGTGTATTTGATTCATTAAACTCAAAATATTGTACAAGAATAAAAAAATAACAATATAGTGGGGGGTTGAAGTGATTCTGTTTTAATCAACTAAAACCTATGAGAAATTCAAGTTTGGTTTAGTGTTGGGTTACTCAAATCATGGAGGGGAAATAAAATTTCCAAGCCACATTTGAAGATATTCAAAAACTTTCCAATAACTTGGATGCCACTAATTCCTAACTTATGAAAATACCTACCATACAAACTCATATAGAAAAGGTTGTGGTCTAGGTTTGTCGAATAAGATTCAGTCGAAAATGCCCAAGAACATAGAGGATTCTGTGGCTATAGATTTGGGAATGCTATAAAATCAAATAATCAAACTAAGGGAAGGTATTTGAATTCAAGCCGAATATCATCAAAAGTTGGATAAGGGCATTAAGCTTGATCTTCCCAAATTTAATGGTAAACTTAATGTAGACTTATTTCTTGAGTGATTACATGAAGTAGAGGCCATCTTTGAGTTTAAGGATTATCAAGATGAGTAAAAGTGTCAACTAGCTACTCTTAAGTTTAAGAAGTTTGCTATAATTTGGTATGATAACCTAAAGAGGAATAGGGAATAAGAGGGTAAATCGAAGATAAAATCTTGGGAGAAAATTAATACACATCTAAGGAAGAAATTTATTCCTAAAGAGTATGAGCAATATAAATATATCTAATTGACTACTCTTAGGCAAGGACAACTAAGTGTTGAAGAGTATGTTACATAATTTGAAAAGTTGGCATTAGTATGTGATATCCATAAAAGGAGGGAACAAACTTGTGCTAGATTTTTAAGAGGAATTAACATGATTATTCAAGACAAGGTAAAAAATTATCTTTATGATTCTTTAGATGATATGATTAAACTTTTCCTAAGATTTGAAAAATAAATTAAATCCACGAAGCCTCATACTAAACAAAGTACTCCATCCACAAATTACTACTCATGTAACCAAGCTACAAAATTTAGAGTGAGTAATTCAACTTCTACCAATATTGATAAAAAAAAGAAACTACTATAGAGGACAAAGGAAAAAAATAAATTTAATGAATTATCTACTAGGAAATGTTTTAGATGTTGAGGGTTTAGACACTTTGCCGGTGAATGTCCTAATCATAGGGTATTATCAATTCAAGAGATTGAAGCAATGGAGACATGTTAGGAAAATCCTGAATTTGAGCCTTTTGAGGAAGTATCTAGTGAATCCAAGGAAGACGAAAATGCTTGTTATGTTTTAGAGAGATTAATTCAAGTACAAGCTATTGAGCACCCTAACTAAAGGGAGAAGATATTTAAGTCAAATAGGTGAGTAGGATATATGGTTTGTTATATTATCATTGATTGTGGATCTTATACCAATGTTTCTAATGAGAGGATGGTTAAGGATTTGGGGTTGAAAACTACACCATATCCAAAGCCTTATTATTTCCAATGGTTGAATAAGGACAAGGGAGTCAAGGTAATAAAACAAACCTTAGTATCGTTCAAAATTGGTAATTATCATAATGGTGTGCTATGCGATGTTTTACTTGTGGATGTATGTGGAGTCTTATTAGGTAGAACATGGTAGTATGATAGAAATGCAATTCATAATGGTATTACTAATGAATATATAGTTGATAAGGATAAGCAGAAGCATAAACTTAAAATATTCTAAAAGTGATAATGAGACCATAGTTGAGAATAATAAGAGTTTATTCTTACATGAAAAGGTAATGGTCACATGTATTCAAGAAGAAGGAAATTGTTATGTTGTGGTTATGAATGAATATATACCATGGGAGAGAGATAATGATAATCATCAATTAAATAAACTCCTTGATGAGTGTCACAATGTTTTTCCTCATGAATTACCACCTGAATTGCCACCTAAGAGAGGATAGAAAATACCATAAAATTAATTCCTAGTGTGTCCTTACCTAATAGGCTTGCATATTGATATAATCTAGAGGAGGCTAAGGAGTTAAAAAAAACTACAAGAGCTCATAAGAGAAAGGTATGTGAGGGAAAGTATGAGTTCTTGTTGTGTGTCTACATTACTAATCCCTAACAAGGATGGTACATGATGCATGTGCTCAAGGTCTATTAATAATATCATTATCAAATATTGATTTCTGATGTCAAGATAAGATGATATGCTAGATAAGTTATATGGAGCATAGGTATTCTCTAAGATTGATATGAGAAGAGGATATCATCAGATGAGAATAAGAGATGGGGATGACTGGAAAACTACATTTAAAACTAAATATGGTCTTTATGAGTGGGCGGTGATACCTTTTGGCTTATATAATGCATCAAGTTCATTTATGAGACTGATTAATGAAGTTATTTAGCCTTTTCTTGGAGTTTTCATCATAGTGTACTTAGATGATACACTTGTATATAGTTAGAGTGAACATGGCCATCTTATTCATCTAAGGAAGTTATTTGATAAAATGAGGGAGACTAAACTCTATGAAAAAATGGAGAAGTGTAACTTTATGCTTTTGAGCATAGTTGTCCTTGGGTATATTGTGAGTAGAGAAGGTATTAGAGTTGATCCCAAAAAATTGAGACTATTAAGGATTGGATAACACCTAAGGATATTCATAAAGTGAGGTTTTCACGGTTTGATAATTCTTCGGGTTGAGATTACCTTCAAAGTTGGGAAAATCAAAGTGGATTCCCTTTTCCACATCATCGTAAGTTCTCCTCGAAGTGTCATGTGCCCCTACATAATTTTCCATGCTCTCTTCTTCTTCTTCTTCTTCTTCTTCTTATTCTTCTTCTTCCACCCTGTTTAGTGCTCTTCTCATGTGCCCTTTCTCTACTTGTTCCCTTTGGTTTTGTGGCTGCACATGGGACATGTGGGCTTGGGAAATTTCTATTCTTTCCACCTATAATTTTACCTCCTTGATTTGGTCCATCAAATTCTTGAGAAAATCTCTCAATTCTTCTCTTTAGTTCTCCATTCTTTTTCTTATCAAATGATTATTACTCTCCCAAACAAGCCCTTAATCACGCGACCCTCTTGTAATTTTTTTTATGAATTCTTGGAGATTATTGAAGATAATGCTCTTTCTTGATTACTCTTGAAGATCCTTGAAGAATCTTGAAAGAAAGATTAAATCTTGATTAAAATTCCACCAATCTAAGCTCTGATACAAAAATTAATGTGTGTGGGAGGGTGTAATATTCAATTATGTGAAACCAATGGTTATAATGGGGTTGGATATGATGATAAGGGTTCTGATATGGTGATAAAAAATAATAGATCTTTGAAAGTGAAGTATATAAGATAATGGTGATTCAAATTGTGGCAGAAGAATGAAGATAGTGAATCGGTGATGGTGGTTTGTTAATGATGATGGTTCGAATGGTGTGTGCTAATTAATCTATGAATTCGATGATTTACTGATGAAGATGATTAGTGTCTAAAGTTAGGGTTTGGATGTAGGTTGGAATCGTGGCTTAGGGTTAGGGTTTGGTTTGAAACAGAGGAAATAAGGTGGTGTTTGGTTGGTATAGATGGTTTGGGTTTCAAATGAATATTTTAGGGTTTCAGTTTTGGTATACTAATTTAGGTTTTCTTAGCCACGAAATAGAGTAGGAATTTGATGGTAATTAGAGTAGGAAAATAATGGATTAAGAATAGTAGAAAAGATATGGATAAATCTCCAATTCACACAGATGAAGAGATTAAAACTTTCAAGCCAACTGTTCACACATATTCGATTTGCTTGAGCTTAAACTCACATAGCATTCATTCAATGTTGATCTTAAACTTCAATTCTTTAGTCAATAATCAAAATACATGCCATATTCTTGACATATATGAATAAATTAACCTTTCTACCACTAGCTAAAGCATATTCTAAATGATTCCAAGCTAAAAGATATTATGCTACCTTTATGCTAACTTTATGATAGTTTATGCTAATTTTATTCTCCTAACTTATTACTTAATTAATAAATTAGATAAATAACTTAATACTGTTTTAAAATTTTGCCAACATCCTCCCCATGCACATGGTTACTCTCTCCTTGCATGTGATGCATGCGATGCACATAGATATTTAATTACTTATTTGTTACGTTTTGAGCAACGTAACCATCCATTGGTCTTCAAAATTAGGGGAGAAACTTTCTAAATAAAGAGTACTTGGTTCCATAATTATTAAATCTAATTCTTGGATGTTTTCTCCTGCATCAACAACTCGACAAACTAGGCAATGGGTTTGAGTCTATTAGTTAATTGTTGTACAACTAGTCAATCGGTTTTGTCAAGAAAACCAAATTTATTGTAATGGCAAACCAGTTAATTGGTTGATGAAACTAGTCAATTGGTTTGTTTAAAAAATTCAGTAAACTCTATTTTTTAACATTATTTCAAATCAATCTTTGGTCTAAAAAAATTGCATTAAATCAAAATGAAAGATCCAAAATTTAGCAAAAAATTCTCATTAAATCATTTTAAAAAAATGAGGTATTACAATAAGGCCATGGCCAAGGTTAATTAAATCTCTATAAAAATGTTTTAAATGTTGAAATTAGAACACTTTAGTAGGGAATTTCCCAACCAAAGAGTATTACGTATACATGAGATTGAAGCTATGGAAACCTGTGATGAAGATCTTGAGTTTGAGTCAAAGGAAGAATTTTAAGCGAATTAGAGGATTATGGAACTGATTTTTATGTGCTTTAAAGAGTAATTCAAGTATAATCTAATGAGCAGCCTAATCAATGAGAGAAGATATTCAAGACTAAAGAAAGAGTAGGAGATACAGTTTGTTGCATTATCATTGATGGTGGATCTTGTAAAAATGTGGCTAATGAGAGGATGGTAAAGGAATTGGGGTTAGAGAAAACACTACATCCAAAGCCTTATTCTCTTCAATAGCTAAATAAGGAAAAGTGATTCAAGATAACAAAACAAGCCTTAATCTTATTTAGAATTGTTAATTATCATGATGATGTGCTATATGATATTTTGCCTAGGGAAGCATGTGGAATCTTATTAGGTAGACCATGGAAATACGATTGATGTGCTATTTTTAATGGTGTTACTAATGAATATCTTGTTCAAAATATAGAAGAAGCATAAACTTAAAACTTCTGAGTGTGATGAAGATAACAAAGTCAAAAATAAAAAGAGTTTATTTTTACATTAAAAGATTATGATAGAATGTATTAATGAATAAGGTAGTTGTAATTTATGATTATCAAGGAATACCTATAAGGGGAGAATATAAAAAAAATCCTAACATAGATGAGCTTATTGATGAATATAAGGATGTGTTTTGTAATGAATTATCACCAAGAATACCACCTAAAAGAGGGATAGAACGTGGTATGGATTTAATGCTTGATATGTCTTTATCGAATATATCTACTTATAGATGTAATTTGTAAGAAGCAAATAAATTAGAGAGAATAATACAAGAGATCATGGGAAAAGGATATGTGAGAGAAAGTATGAGTTCATGTTGTGTACTACATTACTTTTTCCTGTAAAAGAGGGTACGTGGCACATGTGTTTTGATTCGAGAGTTGTGAAAAATATAACTATCAAATATAGATTTCTTATGCCTAGATTATATCATATATTAGATGAATTATATGGAGCAAAAGTATTTTCAAAATTTTACCTAAGGAGTGGATATCATCAAATAAGAGTATGGGATGAATAGAAGACTATTTTTAAAACAAAATATGGTCTTTACGAGTGGACTACTATGCCATTTGGATTGTGTTATGCACTTAGTTTGTTTGTGAAGTTATTGAAAAAAGTTATTCAACCTTTCCTTAGAAAATTCATTATAAAATACTTAGATGGCATACTTGTGTATAGTAAAACTAAGCATGATCACTCTAGTTATTTGAGGATATTCTTTAATAAGCAAAGGGAAGCTAAACTCTATGGAAAAATAGAAAAGTGTAATTTTATGCTTTTGAGTATTTTTTTCTTGGATATATACTAAGTAGTGAGGGTATAAAAGTGGATCCTATAAAGATTTAAGTTATTCATGATTGGCCAAAACCTAAGGATATTCATGAGGTGAGGAGTTTTCATGATTTAGTGAGTTCCTATAGAAGATTCATTAAAGTCGTTTTGACTTTGTTCATGCCAAGTACACATCCTCTGGAGAAAGGTGAATTTAAGTGAATATAACATGCCACTAAAATTTTTGGGATTTTAAAAGGCAAGCTATGTAATGCATCAGTATTATATTTACCTAACTTTGATAAATTGTTTGAAGTTATATGTAATGATAGTTGGGTAGGGATAGTAAGTGTACTCTCACAAGAAAAAGAGCCATTTCATTTTTTAGTGAAAAAGTAAATGGTAATAAAATGAATTATCCAACATATGAAAATGAATTTAATGAATCATAAGAAGCTTGGTAACATGGAGTCATTAATTGAGACCTAAGCCATTTGTTTTGCACTCAGATCTGTAAGTATAAAATATTTTCATATGAAAAAGAAAATAAGTCCTAGGCATTTAAAATGGGTTAGTTTCTTATAATCCTTTGTGTTTTCTGTCAAACATTTTGATAGAAGAGAAAATATCTTAGAAGATGCATTATATAAAAGATCTGATACTTGTTATGTTGGACACTGAATTATTATGTTTTGAAATGTTGAAAGAATTATATGCTTAAACAAAAGTTGAATTCTTTAAAAAACTTCATGAAAAAAATAAGGAATGAAATTGAGAAATGTAATGTTAAATATAAAAACTAAGCTAACAAAAATAAAAATATATAAATATTTTTACCAGGAGACTTGGTACGGTTATATTTAAGAAGAGAAAGATTTCTAGACTTATGAAAGAATAAACTAATGCCAAGAGTAGATGAACCTTTCAAAATCTTAAGAAAATTTAGAAATAATGCTTATGAATTAGAATTACTATAATCTTATTGTGGAGCTTGTAAGACATTCAAAGGTAATGACTTATCTCCTTACTATAGATATGCTCATTTGAGGAAAAATTTATCATTACAAGGGCAGAATGATGCAAGAGAATCTCCATCTCAAATTTTTCAAGTTGAAGGTCAAGAGTTGGCATATTTAGAGATATTTAAAATTAATTTGGAAAACCTTGAATGCCTTCATAATCATGCTAATAGCATTTCATTATGTGATTCTTGTAGGTATTATATACGTTTTCTAGAATAAAACTTTACCAATGATATCTAATATGCATGATAATAACAATGCAAGAGTTAGAAAGTTGCATAGGAGACAAAACTACAAGACATAAAGCTTGATTATTGATTACTTCATGTATTATCATAATTAGGTTTTATATATCTTTGATATTTTAAGTAATCTTTGTAATTTTAAGTCAATATGCATATCATGTGAACATATGATGGTTTAACTCTTGTATAATTATGCCATTGAATTTGGGCTTAAATAAGGAGATTTAAGCTCAGCCTTGTTACCATGTGTGTGTGTGTATCTATATGGATTGTACATTTGATTGATGAAAAATATAAGAATAGAAATTGAGAGCTTAATGCATAAGGGAAAAAGAGTCAAAATCTTTGATTTCTTCTTCCTATCTTTCTCTCAAGTGAGTACTGAACTTAAGGGATAATTTTCTAGATAATTAAGAGATTTCTTTATAAGTGAAGTTGTTCTTAGAGTCGATCAAACAAAACCCTTCAAGTAAAAAATTGCTATGTAAAAATTCAAATCCTTCTTTAATCAAGTTGATTTTGTTAAATTTTAAGACAATTCCAAAGATCTTGCAATTGTGAAGATGATCATCAATATCTTATACATCACATGAACTTATTTTTATACCTAGTAGCTTTTGTCCATTTGTGGAAGGATGGGATATCTATATGTTAATTTCATTTTATGCCTTATTATTTATACCCTTGACTTTGATCATTGTGCTATGACACTTTTCCTCATATGCCTTCATTATTATACCTTGTTGCTACAATTTGTGCCCCTTGGGTATCTATTGGTTGTAGGGTTGATTATCCAAACTTGTGCCTCAGAGTTTGAATCCATAAACCTATAGCTTATGTATTTTTTTTAATTGTGCCTTTGGATTAAATGTTAGTATTTGACACTTGTTGAAAAGAATGATAGAGATGCCTATAGTTTTTTCCTCCTTCCTCTATGTTTATTGAATCCTTTATGATTCCAAATTGTATCTTATTTATGCCCTAGATTTATATCTTGATGTACCTTATTTGTTGAAGTGTAATCATGTACCATGTATGCTTCATTGTTAGCATGTATCACGTATGCTTTGTTCTCACCATAATTAAATATTAATATGAATTAATTTACTAGATTTTCCTTAGGTCTTTGTTTTATTTTCCTATGCATGATCAATTCTGTTGTCATCATGATTTTATATAATGTGATAATGTGTTTTTGTGAAGAATGCTTATGTGAGATAATTAGATCTTACTTAGTACACTAGTCATACTAATACAACATTGTTTATATTTGTGTAGGTTCTCTTTCTTTACCATGTGGGTTTGAGAGTGTAGAGTCCCTAGTTGGCTCGTTAAACATTGAGGTTTAGATCTTTGAGATCCCTTTTTCTATTTTATTTGGCTTTCATAGATCTTTGCTAGATTTTGTTGATCTTGTCTTTAGTTTTATATTATTTTTGTAAGTCATGTATCCGACTCAGGTTCTTTGATGATCACTCCTAATTCTTGGGAGATAAGTTTAATTTTAACCCTACACCCCACATAGATAAAGTATTATTCGTACCTCTCCTATATTAGATATGGTGGTAGTACCCTATATCTTCTATTTAGCTTATGCAATATGTCTTATAAAATAATTTGTTTAGGTACAAAAATAGGGGGGGGGTTATAGAACGTAACCTCCCAAAAGCCATAATTTGCACTTAAAGTGGTTAGCATGTAACTTATGCTTTCTTAGAAATATCAATCTTGTCCTAAGGTGTTTTTCACAATCCTTCAAAATATAAGAGTAAACTAAGATGGCATTAATGAAGACCAAAAAAAATTGAGTGAGATATATCTTGATAATCCCGTTTATCATATCTATAAAGATGAAAAAAGTGTTAGTGAGCCCAATTGGCATCATCATTAGCTCATAATGACCATAATACATCCTATGAATCCATCTTCATAACTTCTGACTGTGTAATACAAAGTTGATTGTACCTTTATCTCAAGTTGACCATACGGAAGACCCCAACCCAAGGAAGTTGATGAAACATATCATCAATTCTTGGCAATAGGTAACATTTACTCACTACCAATGGATTTAGGCCTCGGTAGTCGATGCATAGATGCAAACTCTCACCATATGTCTTCATGAAGACGATCGATGCTCTCCATGGAGACATAATTGGATTAATATACCCATAGGCTAATAACTCCTTGTGGTGAGACTTTTTCTCCACTAGTTCCTTTTGGTAAGGTGCTCTAGACATAAGTTTTACCCCTAAAACCATGTTGATAGTGAAGTTCACCTCTCACATACATGCCATTCTCAGTATCTCCTTTGGAAAAATGTTAGGAAAGTATGGAGTTATAAAGATGTCCTCTTACAATGATATGTTTACATTTAACTATTTTGTTGCATACTTACATGGGATAACCTCACCACACTATTGAGAATAGTGTATTAGTGGATATGACTTTTGTTGTAGGCCCAGGCTTGCATCTCTTGTAAGATACCTTTGTATCATAAGGTTCTCTAAGAATAACTCATTCCCAAATATAGTTAATCACCATATTATACTTCCACATCATGTCTATCCTCACAATGATGTTGAAGTTTTGTATATCCAACTCTATAAGGTCCACATAGAAATATACTCCATCGATGACTAAGACCACATTTGAATTAAGCCCAATGAGGATAAGCCTCTCTATAGATGGTAAAGCAACATGCATGGATACACTATTAATAAGAGTTAAACATGCTCTAGAGACAAATGATCATTAACTATATATCAATGATGCACCAGAGTTAAATAATATGTATACTAGTAGTGCGATGATGGTGAAAATACTATTAACGACATCCAACTAATTATTAGCCTCGATTTGACATTCATAAATGTTACTAATTTTTCTCCCTATTCTTTGCAGGTTTACCAGTCGATGGGTTGGGTCAACCAGTTGACTATTCTAAGAAGTAGTCGATTGCTTTGACCTAAACAGTCAATTGGTTTACCCTAACACATCACCAAACCATTAACTTTCATGTAAATTGTTACATATAAATCATTCTTAACCATATTAAAATACGCATAAACATAATATAAGATATTTTAAACTGAATATTTCCATATATTTTAGTAGGATATAACGATTACCTTATTTTTCGTAATAGTCAAACCCTACCGGTACCCCAATTTAAAGTTTAAGCTTTGATTAGCAAAATTAATACCTGAAAATAATATAAATATTTATCATATTAGACGGTATAAAAATCAAAGGGGAGATATTTTTTTATTATCATAATCTTAATTAATCCAAAAATGGCTCAAATGAAAGTAGAACTCACACTGCATGAGTAGCGTGAGCTACATGTAGAAATGAATAGGAAAAGGGATTGAAGAGGGAGAATTGGGATGAAGGGAGGTGTTTAGTTCAGGTTGGGGTTTTGGGGGTGAGGTGGAGAGTAGGTGGAGGGGAGTTAGGGTAGTAGCTAAGAGTAAAGAGGCAGTAGGTGTATAGGTGGTGGTTGGGGGTCAGTGATCAGTGGCTTAGGGCGGCAAAGGTGGCAGTTGTACGGTTTAAAAATTAGATGCAAGGGTGGCAGAGAAGAAGGAGGAAGCGAAAAGAAAGAGAAAAAGGAGAGTATACTGGGGAATTTTCAGCCATAGTGACAATTTGGGGGTGGTAGAGGAGGTGTTGGGGACTGGATTTGTGGTTGTGGTGGTGGCAGAAGAGGCTAAATGGTGACGAACAGTGGTGGAATAGAGTGGAGGTCAAGAAGGGGAAAGAAAAATAAAGAAGAAGAAGTGTGGTTGCAAGGCCGTGTGGTGATGTCTTGGCAATACAAGGAGGTAATAGGGGTGGTAGGAGTTGGATGTGGTGGTTGATTAGGTGGCAGCAACGGTGGTTGGTGGTGATGAAGCAAAAAAAAGGGAGGAGGAGAGGAGGAGAAGAAGAGAGAAAAGGGGGAGGTCTGCTGGGAGAAGAGGAAGGGAAGGGGAAAAAGGAAGGCATGCGAGGAAGGGTTGCAAGTTAGTTTATTTGAAAATGGAAGGAAAAGGATGGGGGAGAGAGGGGGAGCAGGGTTGTAGAGGGAGGCAAGTGGCGGTTGCAGGTGGTGTGCAGGCTGCCATGGTATGTGGTGATCAATAGTTGAAGAAGAAGAATATGAAGGGAAAGAAAGAAAGGCAGGCCGACCAGGTAAGGAGAAAGGAAGGAGAGGGGGATGACCGTGTGCGGGTGGGAGAGGGAAAGAAAGTAGGATCATCAGGCTTTCCCAACTAGGGGAAGAAAGGAAAGAAAAAGAAAGAGGGGGAGATGGGTTGAGGGCAGGAGGAGGGAGAAAGGGAATGGGCCGGCGGCCTAGCGCAACGGAGGAAGGAGAATCACAAGCCTGGCATCCCGAAGAGGAAAAATAAGAAAAGAAAATGGAAGAAAAAGGAGCAATAAAAGGGAAAAGGAAAAGAGGAAAAGAGTAAAAATAAAATAAAATATTTTTTTTGGAATAATGGCATTTAATATTTTGATAGATAAATTAATTTAATAATTTAACTCATTAGAATTTAATATTTTAGTTTAAGAAGGAAAATTTTAGTAATAATGTTAGTTTGGAAACTTATTTAAATCAAATTAGTATGATCAAATCACAAAATATTTATTTTAATTTATTAAACATTCATATCTAGTTTTATATACTAAAAAATACACAAAATGATTAAATTAAATAAATTTAAAATTAAGTTATCCCAAATGATGGTTATTTATTAAAGTATATGTTTTAAATTTTTGGGGTATTACCTCCTTTGATAGGTATTAAGCATGCCATTGATCATATTCCTAGAGTTCCATTGCCTAATAAGCTAGCTTATAGATGCAATCTATAAGATCCTAAGGATTTGCAAAGACTAGTGCAAAAGTTATTGGGTAGAGGCTATATTATTGAGAGTATGAGTCTGTGTAGTGTTCTAGATTTATTGGTGCCTAAGAAGAATGGTACATAGAGGATGTGCATTGAATCTAGAGTGGTAAATAATATCACAATTAAATAAATATTTCCTATGCCAAGACTACATGAGTTGCGTAGAGCAGAGGTGTTTTCTAAGCTTGACCTCAGGAGTGACTACCATCAAATGAGAATAAAGGAAGGTGACAAATGGAATATGGCTTTCAAGAATTAGTATGGGTTGTATGAGTTGTTGGTGATACCATTTGGGCTATGTAATGCATTGAGTTTATTCATGAGATTGATGACCGAGGTACTTAGATCATTCCATAGAGTTTTTTTTGTCATTTACCTTGATGATATTTTTGTATATAGAAAGAGTAATTTTGAACGCATAAAGCATTTGAAGAGGTTATTTGATAAGCTTAGGGTGGTGAAACTTTATGGTAAAAAGAAGAAATGTAATTTTATGTTGGAAAGTGTGGTTTTCCTTAGCTATTTTGTAAGTGGAGATAGTATTGGAGTTGATCCTTTAAAAGTGGAAGCTATTTAAAGGTGCCCTATTCCTGTTAATGTCCATGAGGCTTAGATTTTCCATTGATTGGTCTCATTTTGTAGAAGATTTATCAAAGATTTTTCTACTATTAAGGCTCCAATCACATAATTGATGAGGAAGGGGGAGTTTCATTGGAATAAGCATACAATAACGACTTTTGCAGACTTGAAGACAAAGCTTTCAAATGTACCTAGTTTCAATAAATTATTTGAAATGAATTGTGATGCTAGTAGTGTTGGTAGTGGAGGTATGCTTTCACAAGAGAAGAGGCTAATTTCATTTTTCAGTGAAAAGTTGAATGGTGCAAGACTTAGCCCCCGTTTGGTTCTACTTAAGGTTAATAACTACTTTTAGATAAAAACTACTTTTATAAATCTACTTTTAAAAAATTACTTTTATAAGTAAAACATATGTTTGTTTTAACTTTTATTACATAAGTGATTAATGCTTAAAAACTACTTATTGTATCTCATTAGTGTTTGGTTTTACTTTTCCTACAAAATTACTTTTTCTTTCCCATCATTAGTTTTTATCTTCCTTTATATATCTTTTAGTAATAATTACTATATAAATTATGTAATATTAAATATTAAAAAGCATATTAAACATTAACAATTATAAAAAAAAATATAAACATATTACAAAGTACTAAAAATTATAAAATAAAAATTATAAAATTATTAAAAAAAAATATGAACAACCATAAACAAACTTTATAAAATTCACAAACATCTAAAACTCAAATATTAATGGTAGATCAAAGTTTATATTATGCAATAAACATTCTTAAATTTATAATAAGCATCATAAAATCAAATAGTTCAATGACGTGCATTGTAAATATCATCTGCAATCCTACCCCGTACCATTTCCATTTCTCTAGCAGCTCTACCCTCTACATGTTGTCCAACATCTCTATTCCTATTGTTTTCTTCATATATTTCTCTGCTACAAAACTCATCAAATAATATATCATCCATTCCATTCAACCTAATAAAATTATGGATAGTCATTGTTGCAATGACAATAAACATTTGTTGTTCCAAACTATAATTCGGCATCTGCTTTAAGATGGGAAAACGAGCCTTCAAAACACCAAAGCAACGCTCAATCACATTTCGCACTGATGAGTGTAAATGATTGAATAATTCTTCTTTTCCTTGTGGACCGCCAACTCTTTGAAAATCAGATAGATGATACCTTGTATCCTTGAATGGCGCAAGATAGCCGGATGTATTGGGATAACTCGAATCAACCACATAATATTTACCTGCATAAAATGTAATTTTATATTATTCAGCTATAATATGTTATACTTAATATATAAAATAATGTTCTATTTACCTCGAGGAGGATGAGGAAAGTTTTTGTTGGGATCTCGAATACAGTGTTGGAATATTCGAGAATCATGAGCCGACCCCTCCCACCCAGCTTCCACAAATGTGAATAACATATCAAAAGAACAAACTGCCATAATATTTTGGGAACACACTCCTTTACGACGATTAGGCATTTGTTCATTCTTTGGAACACAAGCATCGATATGTGTTCCATCTATCGCTCCTACACAATCTTTGAAATAAGGCCAAAGTCTTGAATCATTCATGATCTCAGGAGGAACCTCATCAAGGCTTCGATGAGGCCTTATAATATCACTAGCAATCTTTGATATAGCAACTAAAACCTTGTTGAAATATCTACTAATGGTTTCTCCAGAGTGTTGAAATCGATCTTGTACAACTCTATTCCTTTCATTGTGACCAACTGTATATAAAAAAATCGCCAGTTGTTCTTCAACGGTCACATTATAAGTATCACTTAGCAACCTCCTTGATCTTAAAAAATTTGCTAACCTTAGAAAAGGATCCTTCTTCATTCTAAATAAATCATGGCATAGCCTATCATGACCATTTAATATACGTTGGACAAATTGGTGACCTGTTTCAGAAGATTCTAAACAAGCTTGCTTCTCGATAGACGTCTTCCTTCTCTTTCGCAAATGTCGCACTACAAGTAAAAGTAGTAGTAGTCTTTTTTTTTCGATCATCCATCTATTCAAAATCAAAGCATCACATCTATTATATATATATCCAATGTATATACATAAAATTATATACAACAAACAACACTTATGTTTTCTATCAAACAACATGAATATTTCAAAGCTAATTCAAAAAGTCACAAGTCCAAACAATTACATAAGTCTATCAAAGGTAGAGTATTCTAAAATACCAAAAGTCACAAGTCCAAACAATTACATAAGTTCAACATAAACAACATAATTCAAACTTCATAGTTTTACAAATAGAAAATAAAAAAAATCTAAAAAAAATTAGTCTTTTACAAAATACCATAACAACCTAACATCCTTGATTAACTCTTAGAGTGATCTCTTAAAGATTCCAACCAAACATAACGCTTTTGGGGAGCCATATACATCCATATGTCTCTGTTATCAGGATCCTTGAAAGCATTAGTACCAAGGATAAATAACTCATCAGTAATTTCATCGGACATGTCATTTAGAATAGCTAAACATTCTTTTATGGTAGGGGTTGTTGAAGGTTGAGGTGTAGGCAAATAAGGATCATTATTAATCTTAAATGCAGATTCGCATAATTGTAGCAACTTATAATCAAGCTTGTCACTAGCTGACTCCTTTTTCTTACGAGAACTAGATTGTTGACTCTTAGAACGCTTGTTGCTTGACTTTTCCTTATGGTATGTCCCACCATCTGAATCACTAGAATCACAACCCTCGATGTCAATGACTTTTTCCCATTTAGAAGGACCCGCATTACTTGTTTTTAGCTCTTCATCATCCTTATCGAAACTTGGATGAGTCCCTTGAGATGGAGCCCATGAATGTTCTCCAGTTGCATGAGTACCACCAAAGATTAATCGAAGCTCATCTAAATGGGCAATTGGCTTGTTGCGAAAGTGTTTACAACTTGGATTTTGCTACAAAAAAAATAAATTATTACATGCTATATATAATAATAATAATAATAAAATAAGTTAAAAAATATAAAATTGTAATTTACCTGAATAAATATCTTCCACCTATCCTCCCCACAAGTGATTGCACCTGTTATTGGGTCTCTCCCAAGTCCGGTTTCACTTTCAAGTTTTACCCATGCCATGTAATCTTTTTTTGTTGAGGTAAAATGATTTTTTACTTGAATTTTTTGGTATCGCACGTTTTCAAGCCTATTAAGACCATCAACAATATTGGACCATCCAATCTTGTTGAAACTTGAACTAGGCCTATTGCCTTTCTTAACCTCCTCAACACATAATTGAACAAAGGTTTGATGTCTTGATTCAGTCCAATGTGCAATATCTGATGAAGATGCCATAGATCCTAATAAAGCCATGAGAATTTGGAGTTAGTTTGTTTTCTTGTAGAGAAGATTTGATGTTTAATTGATAACTTCCAAAAAGTAAATAGAAATATTATCAAGTATATACATGACACCCGTTTGATACCAAATTTGTTCTAACAAGCATTTCAGAAAGTAGAAGAAAAATCATCCAGATACCACAAAAAATAAAACAAATAATACAACCATAATCTATAAAAATAATCATTACCAACCAATAGGACATCGAAAATCAACACCAATATACGTTTTTGTAAACTAACACTTTTAAGTATAATGAGTGGTACCCTGTAGAGGCCGGTTTATCCAGCTTTCCAGAAATGGGAGGTTGTTCACGCCCAATAATAGGTCATCCCCCCTCCCCCAGCTAATTAACGAAACAAAAATCCAGTCCTTTTCATCTGACTAGAAACTAATCTGCAGCACCCGAGCGGAAGGAAAAATGTTTAGGTTGGACTGAATCATCATAGTGGCCAATTGAAGACCGACCGACCGTTAAACTTTTACAATTCAGCATGATTTGTATGGTACAACCATCTTTACAGAGGTAATTGAGCCGTGGAACTGAGAGGCGCATGCTGAACAGGGGAGAGCTCAGGCTGATCAGGCAGATATTGGATATTACAATGAGCCTGGAGATAACTACAACAGCCAGCAGCAGCAGTCTAGTGATTTTGGGTATGGGTCATTAGTGGGTTAGTTAAATTCAGGTCAGTTTCATATCATTTTCGCTTGTTTCAAGTTTATGGGTTGAGATTAAAGTTAAATTTTTCAGATCCACAATGAATTTCGGGTCAGATTAGCCTAGTGACTTCTTAGTACAAACTTGAAAAAAATAATTAACAAGTAAAATACAATGCACTTTGGAACTTTAGATAAAAAAGGTATGAGTGAGCATATTTGAAAGAGATTAATTATTTATCATATAATAAGATCTGGGAATTATTTGTCACTAGTATCAAGCAAGTTGGTGTACAAACATCTTAACCTCCCCAGACACAACCTACTACAGGATTCATATTGTTTGTTGCTACTATTGCATTATAATTAAGAATATCGCTAAATGTTTCCATTGTAAGAATGTTAGCAACAACCAATAGACCCAACACACAGGGAGGAAAAAAAGAAGAAGAAAAGGCTTGCAAGTTCCATATGACATGTTGTCTTCTAGCTGCCAAATATCTCTATACTTCCTCTGTATCTAATTAACTACGACTAGTACTACCCAAAAAAAAACAATTTCTTATAACCATTTAAATGGAAGCCCATTGTTGGATAGGAGCAGCAATTTCTTATAAAAATGCTTTGGTGCTGTCACCTTGTGTGGTTCTATGCCTACGTCTCCTAGCTCAAACGAAGCTCCTCCTGCGCCGACGCACAGCCGCACTTGCGGCCCTGGACGCGCAGTACCTGCAATTTTCATTGTTGGATAGGAGCACTAATTAACTACATATCCTCAAACCGTGTGGCCCGAGCAAGCCCTTTCTCTGAGGTTATTTCTGCACAGCTAGCTAAAGAAAATTCGGTAGAAAAATTTGGGAGAGAGGTGATCGGAATTCTACAGGTAATTAGAAAAGTGGGAGCGTGGATGTGGATGGGGGGTAGCGAACGATAATGGCCGACGCTGAAGCGTGGACATCAATCGGTCCCAGCATCGAGTCATGGTGGCAGTATGATTTCAAACAAGCTTTTCATACAAAGTTTTGACCCCCCTTCCCCCAAAAATTTCAGATTATATCAGAAATAAAAGAAAGAAGGGAGATCATATTTCATAACAGAGAACAACGGAATCGAGCTTTTCGACTCTGATCCGACAAAACCACCGATAGGTGAGCAGATACCCAAATAAATCGATGAATATGCTGCCACTGTTGTGGTCGTAACTTTTAAATGATAATCGTAAACTACCCATACACCATCTGGCTCTTCGAACCCTAACTCATCTGCCTCCCCTCTATCCACAGTCCCCCAACACCTTCTATCTCATTGTCAACAACAATAGCACAATCGCAAAACACAACGAAACCAGTAGTGAAAAAATCAGGCACCGAAATTACAGGATAAAATCAAGCTCATCGTTCTAAAAAAATGACAAACCTGGAATTCAAAGACGAAGAACAATCAAAGCAGACCGAGAGCTACAGCCTGGACAGCGCGAGCGGTAGAAATGGGACTGTGGAGAGAACAGACTTTCACGAGAGGGTCGGGGGTGGGGAAGTAAACGAATTTTTTTTTTTAAAATGATACCGTGCCGGTTGGTTGGGAAAACTAATTTTAGAAGTAGGTAGAAGTTACTTATGGATAATTACTTTTAGAAAGGAAATTTTATAAATTACTTTTTTATAATTACTTATTAAAAGTAAAACCAAACAATTATAAAAATGTATAATTACTTTTTATAATTGATTATCTAAAAAATTACTTTTCCTAAGTAGAACCAAACAAGCTCTTAGTTACTCAACTTATGATAAGGAGTTCTATGCTATTGTTCATCGCTAGAGGCATGGAGTCATTATTTGAGACCTACATTTTTTGTGCTTACCTTATATCATGAGAGTTTGAAGTATTTACATAGTCAAAAGAAAATGAGTCGGAAAGTTACTAACTGGATTAGTTTTTTACAAACATTTGTATTCTCTACAAGACATGTGGATGACAAGGAGAATGTTATTGTGGATGCATTATCTAGAAGTGCCATGATACTTACAATGATGGATGCAAAGCTTTTGAGATTTCAATTGTTAAAGAGTTAATATGCCATTGATGATGATTTTTCTATGATTTTTGAAGAGTGCAAGAAGAAAGGAAGTTCAGAGCTTATTTTTTTCATAATTGATTCTTATTCAAGCAAAATAAATTGTTTGTGCCTAAGATATCAGTTTGAGATTTGCAAATCAAAGGGGTGCATGAAGGAGGTATTTCAAAACACTTTGGAGTTCATAAGACTTTAGAGCTATTAGTTTTTATTAGCCATGAATACAAAAAGGAGTGCAAGCTATGGTTTTTAGGTGTGCTACATGTCAAATGAGAAAAAGTTTCTTTCATAAAGGATTATATATACCTTTGCCTATGCCTAATCAACCATGGGAAGGTGTTAGTATGGATTTGATTTTGGGATTGCCAAGGACACAGAGCTAAATATTCTATTATGGTAGTGGTGGATCAATTTTTTGAGTTGGCTCATTTTATTCCATGCCAGAATACCAATAATGCTACTTATATTATGGATTTATATTTTAAGGATATCGTGAGATTGCATGGGATTCCAAGGACTATAGTTTGATAGAGATGTGAAGCTCTTAAGTTATTTTTGGAAGACATTATGGCATATGCTAGGAATGAAGATTCTATTCAGTACGTCACATAATCCTCAAATAGATGGTCAAACCAAAGTCAATAATAAAATGTTGGGTACTTTGATATGGGGATTGGTGAGTAAGAGTGCTATGAATTGAGATATTAATTTAGCACATGCAGAGTGTGCTTATAATTGGAGTCTTTCAACTACAACAAGCTCTAGTCCATTTGATATAGTTTATGGTATTAATCCATACATGCCAATTCATAAGGTACCATTAAATAAAGGTGAATTGTAGAATCATGATGCACAAGAGAGAGTGGAGTTATTTCGGAAACTACATCAACAAATCAAGCACAACATTGAGATGGAAAATGAAGTTTACAAGGCAAGAAAAAAAAAGCATAGTAGTTAAAATGTGTTTCAACTAGGAGATTTGGTATAGTTGCACTGAAGGAAGGAGAGGTTTCCTAATCTAAGGAAAAATAAGCTTACGCCAAAGGTGGATGGCCCTTTAAAAATACATAGAAATTTGGAGAAAGTGCTTATAAGATAGATTTACCTAATTCATATGATGTGGTGGCTAGAACATTTAATGTTGGAGATATTAGTCCTTACTATAGGGATGAAAATTTGATAGCAAATTCATGTCAATAAGGAGAGAATGATGCTGGAGCAAATGATCAAGACTTATCATTTATCATTATGGAGCCTATTATCTTTATCTAGAGAGGATACCAATGAATTGAAAGACAAACGAATGACTGCTTTGGCATTTTTGGATGAAACTTGTAAAATAAGTCGCTAGCAATAGAGGCGTGTACATGCCATGCATGAAAGCTTGAGAACATTTTTTTGACATAAATGGCATGTGTTTAGTCTTTTTTTAGTGTGTTTTTTAATTATTTTTTTAATTAGTTACATTATGATTAGCTAGTGTATAAAGTAGCTTTTTTTAAGGAAATTCTATCTTATTTTATCTTATAGGGTTTATCTTATAAGATGTGCTTAGAGTGGAGAACAAGACATTTCATGGGGCTGATTAGATCTTATTTTTATTCCTAATTAATTAGAATTATCTTATAATGTTGAGGATTTGAAAATGCTCTCTAAAGCCTTAAATTTACACGTTGGTATGCATAACTCAAATTGAATGAAATATAAATTATTCCTTATTTTAATTCTATGTGAGTTCTTGTAAACTATAATCAATTCTGTATAAGCGATTATTATTGAAACCCTTAATCTATTTTTATTTTTGAATTAGAGGCTAAGTACCATCCCCAAACCCATCCATAACCCATGCTAATCATCAACCCTAATCATACATTCATCATCTTCAACCTATTGTTCTTACTTAATTCTACCTATTTTATTTTCGAACCCGTGATAATAAATATATTATGATTATCACACATTCATCATCTCTAAAGAATATTCAAAGTCACTTCATCAAACCATCATCATCCTAACCATCCATGATCATTATCTGAATCCTACAACCAAATCCTAATCGTAAACCCTAATCCTAACCCTAACCCTAACCCTAACCTATACACCATATCACCCCGAAACCCTAACCATTCGACCATTATACTTCTTATTCTATGAACAACAAATCATCATCATCATATCCAAATCCTAACTGACCCATTTTTCCATCCAAATAATAAGTCCATAAGCCTATACACGTCACTTATAAGGCAAAACAACAAGTTTTGGAAATAAATAGAAAACACAGTCTGTGTTTCCTAAACACAAGACTCCCATTCTTGTTTCCTTACTCTTGAGTGTTTCCAAAAACACATAAAATATTTCACTATAAAAAATGGTTTGTGTTAATTAACATGGGACCTCCATGTTTTTAATATAATTCATATCCTTCATTTATACTTTTCCAACACCTACATGAACCTGCAAAATGTTCTGTTGTGCTTCAAATAGCCATTTAAAACTCAAATATACATATATGTCAAGTTAGGTAATATTCCTTATTTATTCCTCCTCCATTTCTTTTTTCTTTCACCTTTCATCCTAGCTTTTCTTTTTAAATTAATGGGTTAATCTTTGTCACTTACTCCTTCTACTATATGCCACCACCACCATTATATACTTTTATGTAAATATCTTCTAAACTTTAGTTACTAAGTTAACTTAACCGTTAAGTCTCTAATTTTCCCTAACCATTCTAACCTTAGTTCCTCTATCTTCTTTATTTTATTAAATTCCTCCTTTGGTGTTGTAACACGCCTATTTTTAGCACTTAAAAGTTTCATTTAAAATAGTTAGTTACGGAAGCTAAAATATTAAAAACGCAAGGTGTTACCTAAACGCTTAGTATAAATCTAGTTTCCTCTATCATTCTTATACTAAGTGCTAAGGCTTAAATGATACTCTACTTACACTAATGAAAACAATAATAAGAATATAATATATATTACATTAAACATTAACATTTTATTTTATTATATAATAATAGATAATGCTACAAAAAGGAAGTGGAAAAAATACGGATGAGATATAAGAGTCTAGGGATATCAAGATAAAAAAAGGTTAGCGCAGACAACAAATAGTCCTAACTCTAAACTCACAAACCCTAGTCATCGAGTAGTACCATCAAAGTAATCCTTTAAAGTCATAATAGCCCACTAAATAGTAAGGGGTACATAAAATGGAACCCATTAATACAACATTACTAAGTAAATTTACTACACAACACTAATTGAAATACCCTTTCTTTTTTGTGAAGTTTGTTTAATAAAAAGTTATGTTATTTATTAAGATTTGATTATTTTTTATTTTGATTTGGAGCGATAACAGAGTTTGAGGAAAATTTAGATTTGAACAAGTATTAGAAATGGAATAAAATGAGTTTATAGATAGACCGATCAATTGGATTGCTATTTGAGCTAAAGGGTTTTGCCTAAAAGAAGCAATCAATTTGTTTGGGGAACCGATCAATTGATTGGTAGAATAGTTAATTGTTAGGGAAAACTGATCTACTGGTTTGTCAAGTTAAATATATTTATGAAACCTATTTTTTTGGGGATAACTCCTTATACCAAAATGGAACCTTGATAATCCTATTTGATGTTGTTCTTTAATTATTCTTAACATTTCTTATCATGCATTCATTCTAAGCTTTTTCCTTTAACTAATTTAAGGGTTTGATTTAGATAATTAAGGAGGAGGATGACCTTAGCTTTGTCTTCTTCCACATCTCTTTCCTAAAAAATCTGGGAATTGTTGCTTCAATTCCTAGATCTGTCTCTCCTTAGCTTAGAGATTGCTTCCATATTGTTCATTTTCTCTCTTTTTATTGACATTTCAAGGCTAATTCAACCTACATTTTTTAGAAATCATCATTTTAGATATAAAAGAAAGGTTAGCCTATATTTGACAAAATCCACCCATTTAGCTCAATTTTAAGTAGTATAAATCATGTTTTTTTGATATGAGCATAACCAAAATCATTCTTGCACTGATTTGCTGGCTATAAATAACTCTAATCACCCCTTCCACTCACTCTTTTTTCAGCCACCAAAATATTCCAACTTCCTCTAACCTTGTGTTCTTTCTCTCCATTTTGAGCTTCATTTTGATTACTTTCAACTATTCTAGTCCTTTCTCTTGATCCTACTTATTTATCTTTAAGTAAGGGAGGGTTATATTTACAAGGAAGTTAAGCCTCTCTTTTGGTATAAATTCTCTCTATTTTCTTCTTAGTGTTGGTAAATTATGCTCTCTTAGTTTTAATTATAATTTATGAAATTATTAATTACAATCTTGAAGCTTTAACTTATTTTTTTAAGGGTTGGAAGTTGAAAATATTCATGTTTGAGTTTTCCTATTTGTGGAAAAGTTTTGCTTCCACTAAGTAAGTCATTTTTACTTCTAGAATATGACCTAGTTTGTCATATGATGTGGTGTGTTCCTTGAAGTACTAATTATATAAGGTTTCATGAGAATTTGGTTTCAAATTATTGCATGTTGATTTATTCATGAATCATGTGAAAGCGCATGATTTTAGGAAAATTACATCTCTTTGATTAATTCTGAAGCATGTTTCAATTTATGAACTACTAAAGTATTAGTACGATGTTATGATATGTTTTATATTGGATGTGGTAGGATTTTTTTTTAGGGTGAATTACATTAAAAATATCTATTATGCATTATTTGGGGGGAAACTAATTGATTTTTTAGGCTAAACCGATCAACTAGTCCATAAAATAGTCGACGTGTTAGACTAAATTGATCGATTGGTTGATCAGTAGTGACCTTGATTTTCTCACTGCTTAAATGCATTCATTGGTTTATGAGAACATATTAAATGGTCTTTGAGACTGGTTTAGGAAAATTGATTAACTAGTTTGACTGAGATAGACCGATTAATTGGTTGGTAAAACCAATCAACTGGTTCAACTTGATTTTATGATTTTGATCTTTTGGCTTAGATATGCTTTGAGACTATGCCCAGCACCAGTATATAAATATTTAATGAGGGAAATACTTTTTTTGACATAGATTGATAACCCAATAGATGGATCAAATGGATCATAATTCATGGCTTACTTGATAGGTGATGTAAAGGCCTTAATAGGTAAACCCGAGTAAGTATTTGATGGCTTTAAAGGGGTAATGTAATCTAGAATTTGACCTAAAGTGGATTAATCTAAGGGATTTGCTTAATATTGAGTAAGAATTAATGGAAATTTCACACATGGTTGGGGGAAAATAATGGTTGAGATGGAATAAGTATTTGAATTCCTTGATTGCATATTGTATGGGCCTTGTATGATCACATAACCTTGAGACTAATGTACTAATCACATAAAGCGAAATATGATCAAATTGTGTATGGGCATGGGTTACTCGATCCTAGGCATTTATTGGTGCCTTTGGATTTTGCCTTTGGGTGGTATCCTAGTAAATTCCAGTACCTTACCTACTCTAAAAACTAATGATGATTAGGGGGTATTAATAATAAAGAGTTTGGTTACCTAGGTAGTTTTTGGCCTTATCTTGGACTTATTTCCATTAGTAGTCACTTGGATTTGGTCTTGACTGATACTTATTAGTGGTTACTTGGCTTCATCCTTGAATTTGTATAATTTGGTTTGGATATAATTTCATGGTATGTAAGACCAATTGATGGTGCACAATCCATCACTTTATAATAATTGGAATGAGTATTTGGATAATAATTTGAATAAGTATTTCAATAAGAATTTGAATAGGTATGTTGAAATAAAATGTGGTTAAAGAGAAAAATAAGAGTAAAAGTAAATGAGTGGTAATAGAGACAATGGATTATATAAATGACCTAATGGATTAGGAAAGTGGAAAATGGTTTATGGCGGAGTTATGTGCATAGATGAATGAAGGCTTAATGATAGCTTGACAATCTACTTAGTACACTGCATGTCACAATCTACGATATTGTGTTATATTTCCAAGCATGATGATTCATGTATGGTATGAGCTTCCTATACCTAATGAGACCATGATTGAGCATGTAACATGTTTATATAAACTATGAATGAGATATTTTAGTATGACATTTGTATTCTACTAGAATCATGTGTTTTAGTAAATCCACTGAGGAGGTAACTTGGCTTACTCAATACAAAGCATACGGATATGCTCATTTTTTTTAATCACATGCTCATTCCCACAAGAGGAGGGTCATGTGTAGGTTTTGAAGGATGGTCAGTAGTAGGCCAACCTCGTGTTGGGCATGAGAGCATGGACATCCAAATTCATTTTGTACAGTCCTTGACATACCAGAGTTTAAGTCTACGCCCTACCTCTATTTTCTATAATTTGAACCCTATACTTTTGTTTAATCTTCCCCTTGTGTATTTGAATATTTATGGACTGTTGAGGTCCCATACTTAAAAACCTTTGTTTCAGTATTTACATATTGTGCTTTTAGCGCACTCTACTTTGGTTTTAGTTGGTTAGTTCTCAATCTTGTATTCAACATGGGATGGGTGGCTAACATCTATCTTACGTTAGGTACCATGGTAATACCTCATTTTCCCTAAGTGTTTAGTAGTTTAAATCTTCCACAAGATTTTCAAAAGATATTTTTTTAGTGCGGAAAATTGAAGGTGTTACAATAATCATGAAGAGGTAATATGGAGCACACAAAAGAAATCATAAGAGAAATTATAGCATAAAACATAAAATAGTATATACCATGTCCAAAAACCATTTTTATGCCATAATTCATATCATACCATAGATTACATGCTCATATTACCATACTGAACCATATTATCAATATTTCTTTCATCTAATTACAATAAGGGTATCCCACAAAGGGAAAGGCACCTGATTATTATTAATTATTTTTCCAATGACCATCTCTCTACCACTCATAAACATAAGAAGGAAGCAATTATACAATTACTAAATAACATATCAAATCGAAATAGTGCACGAAGGTAATTATCAAACAAACATACAAACCTAAATAGTGCACAAAGGTAACTACCAAACAAAATAATATCCGACATACAAGAATTACTTTTATTTTTAGTTACTCGAGGGAATACAATGTATAACATGGAGATATAAAAATATACCAGTCATACCGACACATGAAATATCACAATACCCTCCAACCATCCAACCTAGAGAAATAAGAACGCACCGATCATACTAATCCACTAATGCCATCATAATACCCTCAGCCATAGGCAACATAATCTTTAAGTATCCATACCCCCTATAGGACTCATAGGCCATCAATAGAGTTTACTAGGGCCTTACTAGGACATTACGATATAACAAGAAAACCAAATCAAAACAAGGACTTCCACATCATCTCTAGGGTAGCAAGCCCTAGAAATTAACCATTATCAATCCTAAGGACTTCCTATATAAATATTAATATGTTAATAAGGTGATCATAGAATATTACATAATGCACAACAATTCTAATTTTCTTAACCGTTTTCTCTTTATTTCCAATTCAACAGGAAACTATTTTTCCTTTATTTCTAGTTATTCAATTTAACTTGATGGTAAATGGTCCACAAAAAATTTAATTTAACACTAAGGTCAACCTAGAATCCACTAAAACCATTCTAGTCGAATTATTCACATTTAGCTACATTAGGTAGTAAATGACCAAAATGCCCTTATAAGTGATTTACTTATTAAATTCTCACATTGATACCATTTGTAATTAGAATTAAATAAAATTTATGGCATAAATAAAAAAAATTAAAACCAAAACTTTCACATAAAGTTATAATTTTGAAAATTTTAAACATGAAAAAATTACCATTTTGCCCCTAAAGCACATTTAAGCTCATTTAGCACATAAAACCCTAATCATGCATATCTAACATATCATATTTAAAATTATATTCATGCTCAATATTATACAAACATTACTAGGAATATATGCTAGATAATTATAGATTTCATGTAAAAAGACTAAAATACCACTAGAGCATGCAAAACATTAATCGCTTACATCTTTACCAAAACATGCTTAAATATCAACATAGTATGCATCAAACATTAATTAAAACATATGAGAAATAAAATGGCGAGAAAAAAAAACAAAGGAGGTATCAGTTAGGCCAACTAGCCCCTAGCTGAGCCATCCTTACAATAAATATATATGTATTGCTCCACAACCAACCATATTCTATTATGCTATCATATGTACATTAGAAAAAATAAAAAATTCATCATACACTTACACAAATTCACGTGGTCACATACTTAGAAAAAATGATAATGATAAAATATGCATGCATATTTTCATAAAATTACAAGGAAGAATAAATAACACATTAGTATATCATAGAAACCCTAAATATGTTATTAAATAATTTTTTTTACTCAAGTAGTAAGAAAATATGCATTACCTCTTTCCGAGAAAAAATAGAAAAAGAGAACCACAAGCCCTAGCACTCAACTATACTTCCTCCTTATAAACACAGAACCCAACATGATCACTAGAATTTACCATAATAAAATAATTAGAAATAAATAATAAAATAACAAGGCTATACTAATAATGATCAAAATCAAAAGGAAAAGTGTCATACTAAAGAAACAGATGACGCTAAAAGAGGAAGAATAAGGAATCTAATATCTTAAAATTTCTCCTAAATCTAATACTTATATGGTTAATAAAAAGACAAAAAGGATAAATAATGGATCAAGATAATAAGAACCAACAAAAAAAGAGAGAAGAGAATATAGGGATGGGGTTTTCGTTTCATCTATAACAAAGAGGGAGGTGAACTTCAACACTTCGGTAAAATTTAAAGAAAAAGAGGAGATAAGAGAGAGAAAAATGCAACAGTGGTTGAATGAATGAAAAACTAAGGCACAAGGGTATGTGGAGGGCATGCAAGGTTTTAAGATAAATAAGGAAGAGAGATAGAGAGCTAACCAAGGTTTATTCTCAAACACTTGAATGAATTGTTGAGTGAAAGTGAAAAGTGTAAGAGAGTGGCTAAGATGTGAAATGAAGTGATTATGGTTGAGATCTTGGACAAGGATAAGGGTACAAGTGAAAATTTTATCCAAGATGTGGGTAAGTTAATAGAAGGTCATCAAGGGTGAAATGAAGGGCCTAAAAAACTAAAACTAACACAAAAATACACTAAAATATCACACATCCTAACACACATATGATCCTCAATTAAACAATAGTTGTTCCTCATGAACTTATGATGCAACCATCTCCACCTCGATGCCCGATCATTAGGCTTAGGCTCCAATTAACTCTCTAAAACCAAAAACACTGATATTCCATTTTTAACATTCTTAACCTAATTCATTTTCTACAAAACATAATGTAACACCCCCATTCTTCACTATAAAAAATTTCTTTAAAACATTGTGGAAGCTGAAAAGATGCCTAGGAAAAATGGGGTATTAGTGTCTTACCTGACATAAGTTAGACGTCATCCACCTACCCCATATCAAATAAAAGGCTAAAATGAATATTTTTTACATCAAAGGACCTTAAGGGTCCTTGACAAATGCATTACAAAACACATGTAGAGAACAATATAGGCTACATTATAATGAATTAAGGTACGACACCTAAATTAAAACCATGGTCCCTTACAAACCCCACAAGATCTCCTTTCTTCCTTGCTCTCAAATCCATCCCAACTAAGGTAGGCCCTCTGCTCATGGGAATAATAAGTGACCTAGCAAATAGGCACATCCATATGCTACGTACTAACTAAGCTAAGTTTCTCCCTCAATATAGACATAAGTATGCCAATCTATCATGTAGGAATATAACATGTAATATGCATCATGATAAGCCCATATATATAATGGTAAGAGTACACTAGGATACGATACCATGTAATAACTCAAACAATGAAAAATATATCATGCTTGATTTCACACTATCATCACATGGGTACTACACATGTAATAGCAGATACCATCCAATCAACCTCTATTGTTTAGTTCCAATTACTCATTTCTTTAGGTTATACCCTTTCTTTATTCACATATGACACACGTTAATCCTCCAGTCAATATTTCCTTTAATAAAAAATTATTCATTTAAACCATTATCCAAATGTATAAACTAGCCTTTATTCCTTTTTTTTCATTCATATCATTACTTCCATCCCTATCCAATTATTAACCATTCACTTGATCATCATGCATATTTTATCAACCAATTATTTATCATCCATAATTTATTATTATTGAGTGAGGGACTATACACCACTTTGTTTTCTTACATACCAAGGATGCCTATTCTGATAAGGAACATAAAGTTAAGGCTAAAGTTAAACACCAAGAGGATATAAGTATTAGCTAAAGCTAATCACCAAGATGAACATAAATTGAGGCCAAATCCAACTAATATAGACATAATTATAGGCCAAAGCCAACTACCTAGGTAACCAAACCCTTTAATATTGATACCCCCTTAGTACATCATCAGTATCAAGAGTAAGTAAGGCACTAAGACCTCTTAGGATCTTGCTCAAAGGCTCCAAAAATAACCAAAGGCTGATTAACCACCGATATTTAATTAAGGTTTGTGTAACCCAGACACATACCTATACCCAACATGACTATATTATCTTTATGTGATTAACTTATTATTCTCAAGGATAAGTGATCACATAAGGCTGATACAAAAGCAGGTAAGGCAATTTCTATGTTTATTCCATATCAATCATTTCCTTTCCATTTTCCTAACAATGTGGGTTTCCATTTTCCCTTGTACCATATTAATCATATCCATCTTATCATTTTGTTCAAGCCCATATTGAGTTTTATTGCTCTTTTCTCAATATCATCATTTATCATGAGTGAAATACCTATTTAGCTTTTACATTACTCATAGAGTATGTTATAAACTATAATCTATTTAATTCTTTCATTAGGAAAATAATCCATAATAAAATATATATTTTATCCCATTAATAATCATAGTATAGTCCCACATATAGCCTTAAAGCATAATAAAAAAACATACAAACTAGTTGAATGAGTTGATCGGTCATGTGAAACCAGTCAATCCATCACACTAACCAGTCAATTGGTTTGGGTTGACCAATCAATCGGTTTGAATAAACTAAACCACTCTTTTCCACAAATTAATCGATTAGTTTGGGAAAACTAATCAATTTTTCATAGACTAGTTGATTGGTTCTACCCAACTCGTCAATGGGATTAAGTAGAAAGCAAGGCAAATGTCTTTGCAGGTTTACCAGTCAATGGGTTAGGTCAACTAGTCGACTGTTCTAATAAGTAGTTGATTGGTTTAACCTAAACAGTCTATCGGTTTGCCCCAACACATCACCAAACCATTAATTTTCATGCAAATTCTTACATATAAATCATTCTTAACCACATTAAAATACGTATAAACATCATATAAGTTATTTTCAACTGAATTATCTTGCATTTCACAACTTGGTATCATCATACCCTCTTTTTAAAATATTTTCACATCCAAAAGAGAGAAGTTGAATGCCAAACTTAGATATTTTGGTGGCTAGGAAAAAGTGCATAAAAAGGATAATTGGGGCTACTTATAGCCAACCAATTGAAAGGAGTCATAAAGGGTTCAGGAATCAACTCAAAACCCTACAAATTACTATCTATATTTGAACAAAATGGACAAATTTCTTTCAAGATATGTTGACCTATTCTCTATAGCTCAAATGGGGTTTTTTGAAAATGTAGGTTAATTATGCCACAATTAACATACACAAGAGGATTAATGAAATATTGGCATAGAAGAAATCTTCCAGCTGCTTAGAGTTGTGTCTGAGATCAAATCATTGATCTCAAAACCATGTACAAAAGAGAGGTGGAGGAAGACAAGGGTAAGGTCATCTCTCCCCTCAATTGTCCCAATCGACCTCCAAATCAATCTAAGGTAACTTTTTGGGTTAAATGCATCATGAAAATGCATAGAAACCTTTTAGGGACAATTTGGCATGGGTTGTTACGGTTCTAATTTGGTATAAGAGATTTTTAAGAAAATTAAGCTTGAAAAATATGCTTAGCTCCACAAACCATTCAATTGATTTAGGCCTACCAGTAAACTATTCTACAAACTAGTTGATTGGTTGCCCCTAATAGTTGATCAATTTAGTTATGAAAACCCAATGTGATGAAATGACAAACTAGTTGATCAGTTCATGGAACAAATCGATTGGTTTGCCTGAAAAACTCAATAAACTCCATTTCTTTAACATGATTTCAAATAAAACTTTACCAGAAACCACATTATAACATTAAATCAAGATCAAAGGTCTAAAAATTAGCAAAATTATCATTCAAAAATTTACAAAAATATAGGTATTATAGCACTACCCCTTAAAGAGGTTGTGTCCTCAAAGCCTTTAATAATCCAACCACATCATTACACATATGATAAAAACACATATCATATACATATTCAAGGAAAAGGGGTACTTCCCCTTTAAAGAAAAAGGTTTAAACTTAAGGTAACAACTACAAAAACAACTCTGGATTCTTAAATCAAATTTCCTCCTTGGGCTCCCAAGTAGCCTCCTCTTTACCATGTCATTACCAAAGAACTTTCACCAATGGAACAGTCTTTGTACATGTCTCTCTTGTCTTTGTGTCCAGAACTACATAGATCAAAGAGTCATCGAGCTCTAGTGACTCTGGTTATATAGTGTGAAGGATCCACTACACACTTCCTACGTTGAGATACGTGGAAGAAGTTTTACATACGTGATAACTCCATCGGTAGAGCTAAGTGATAAGCAATTTCACAAACATTATCCAAAACCTCATATGACCCAATGTACCTTAGAATAATCTTAGCCTTCCTTCTAATCATCATGACTCATTTTGTCAAAGAGACCCTTAAAAGGAATCTATCACACACCTTGTAACCATCAGTCCATCTTCTTAGGTCAATGTAGCTCTAATATAGGTCCTGAGTGGCTCTCATTAGTTCCCGAATCAAGTGGATATGCCTAGTTGTCTCCTCGATCATCTCAAGGCCTAAAACGAGTGTCTCGTTGATATCATTCCACCATAAGGGACTAAGACATTTCCTCCCGTATAAGGCTTCAAAAGGCACCATCTTCATGCTGGCATGGTAACTATTTTTGCTGGAGGCTTGATTAAGTCTAAATAATATTCCCAACTTCTCCCAAAGTCTAACACACACATTCAAATCATGTCTTCCTAATTATAAATGGTCCTCTTATTCTAACCATTCATAGCTAGGTCAAAAGTTATACTCATATTTACTTGAGTACTAAAGGTGGCTTGCAATTTTTTGTAAAAGTGTGATAAGAACCTAGAGTCTAGATCGGACACAATTTACTTAGGAACTCCATGTATTCTCACCATGTGCTTTCCATAGAAATTAGCTAGATTTTGCATGTTCCATGTCATCTTCATTGGTATGAACAAGATCAACTTAGTCAGATGATCCAAAATGGTCTAGATGGAATTAAAATAACTACAAGTCCTCGGAAGACCAACCATGAAGTACATAGATATGTTATCCCACTTTCACTTAGGAACTTCTAGCGGTTGCACTAACCTTACTCATCTCTTGTACTAAATCTTAACCTTTTAGCAAGTTAAACATCGGGTAACAAATTCTACCACTTTCTGCTTCATGCAAAGCCTCCAATATATATTCTTCAAGTTCTTGTACAACTTCTCTCTTCTAGGATGAACAAATTAAGGAGTATAATGTCCTTCCTTAAGGGTCCTCCTCTTAAGCTCCACAAACCACTGTAGTAGGCACCATCTATCATAGTACCTATCATGTATTTGGAATCCTTCAACTTTGCCTTCTGCTATACCAATCTAGATTCTCTCAAGTTTATCATCACTAACTTGGTTAGCTCAGATCTCCTCAAAGATTGAATATATAATGGTGCGTGTACTCTTTCTCACCTCTAGACTTCCCGTAGTGATGAGTTCGATCTTCAAAATTTTGATCTCTCGACACAGATGATTTGACAATACAATCATGCCTAAGAAATGTGATGTCTTTTAGCTAAGTGAATCTACCATAACATTAGCCTTACCCTTATGATAGGTTAATTCTAGGCCATAACCCTTCACTGAGTCCAACCATCAACATTGTCTCTAGTTCAACTCCTACAAGGTGAGGATGTACTTAAGGCTCTTATGGTTAGTGTAGAACTTGCACTAAACTCCAAAGAGATAATGCCTCCAGATTTTATGGGAGAATACTACCACAACAAATTCTAAGTCACTTATTAGGTATTTATGTTCATGCGTCTTTAGTTGTTGAGAGGCATAAGCCACCACTCTTCTATGTTGTATTAGAACACAACCCATACCATACTTGGAAGCATCACTTTACTCATCAAAAAAATCAGACCCACTCAATAATATGAGCACTAGGGCTATATTAAAATGCCTCTTCAACTCCTCAAAGGCTTCACTACACCTCTCATTCCACTAGAAATATGTAGCCTTCTTCAATGGTTGAGTTAATTGTTGAACAATCCTAGAAAAGTATGCCATGAATCGATGGTAGTAACTAGCTAACCCTTAAAAACTATGCACCTCTTTAACAAAAGTGGGTGCTAGCCACTCAAAGACAGCTTGAATCTTGACAAGATCTACAACCACTCTATCCTTAAAGATCACATGACCAAAAAATGCCACTTTATCTAATCAAAACTCACACTTTGAGAGGTTAGCATACATTTTTTGTGATCTCAATAGGGCTAGAGTCTGCCTCAAATGTTGCTTAAGAATCTCTAAGTTGCTAGAATAGATGAGGATGTCATTGATGAACACCACAAAAAATTGGTCCAAGAGGGGATGGAAGATCTGGTTCATAAAGGACATGAAAGATGCTAGCACATTAGTGAGTGTGAAGGGCATTATTGTGAACTCAAAATGACCATACCTTATTTGGAAAGTAGTCTTAGGAATGTCTTGTTCTAGTCTTCTCAACTAATGATAGTCTGATCAAAGATCAATAAAGGAGAACATCTATTCTCCTTAGAGTGGGTCAAAAAATTCATCAACCCTTGGTAATGGATAACAACTATTCACCGTCACCTAGTTAAACCCTCGGTAATTGATGCACAACCTCAAGCTCCCATCTTTCTTCTTTACGAACAAAAATAACACTCCCCTCAGTGATATTCTTGGTTTGATGTAACCCTTCTCCAAAAGCTCTTCCAACTAAGCCTTGAGTTCTTTCATTTCCATAGGTGCCATAGGGTATGGAGCTCTAGATATTAGCTATGTTCTTGGTAATACACGCTGAACTTAACTTCCCTAACTACCGACATTCCCAAGATTTCCTCAATGAATACGTCAGGAATCTTACAATCTATGGGTATCTGCTCTAAGGGCATCTCAGTTGCTTCAATGTCTCTAACATAGGACAAGTAAAGTCGATACCCCTTACACATGAGATTACTCAATGTGATCATTAACACAATCTATGTTGAGGGATTAGGTTCACACTTTCGGTAAGAAACCCTAATACCTTTTGGTCCTTATAGAACCACGTGTTCTTTTGCACAATACTTCCCCAACATATCCATCCTAATAATCACATTGAAATCATGCAACTTGGGCTTTATGAACTCCAATGGAAATTCTATTCCTCCCACTACCAATATAACGCCTTGATGCAAGCTAGAGAATGTAATCCTATCCTTCAAAGGTAGCATAATATAAGTATTAATGCTACTCAAAAGAGATAAGGCAACACTAGCTACAAAATCAGATGTCATAAAAGAGAGCAATACACCATAATCAAACAACATGCAAGTAAAATAGGTAGAGACGGTAAGCATATTGGTCACCACATTGGCCTAGCTTTCTATCTCTGACTAATTCATCACTTTGAGGATCCAACTGACATATGTCATGTGGTACTATTTGATCCTTACCTTTGCTCAAAAAGGTGAGGCCTCGTACCTTTGCGCTGACTAGCTCAACTAGCGGCACTAGCTGGTAATGAAGTAATTCTCTGAATCTTTGGTTGTGGTTGTTGTATAGATCATATGCTCTAAGCTCTAGTCTAGGTCCTTTAGATGGTGCAAGTGCTAACTCAACACGCTTATGCTCCCTACCCCACTGTGCTAAATCCACGGCATTTTACTTTGTTGCCTTTACAGTCGACCCTTGGGTGATCTAACCCACATGTATTGTAGTGGTAGTGCCTCTCCTCAACATGACCCTCAAACAACCCTCCAGCTTAGGGTACTGACCTTATACTCCTACCACTTCTAGGGGTAAGGTGCCTCCAAAAGTCCTTTTTTCTATCACTAGGATGCTAGCAACCTTTAAACTTTCTCTTGTATCCCGACTAAGCCCTGCAAGCCTAAATGAATCTGGATGCCTCCAAGGCTTGCTCATACATCCCTACCATGTCTAGTCAAATGAATCACACCAGAAGCTCTTGATATTAAATCCCTAGCCGAATCTTGAAATGGTGAACTTGCATCACCTCATTGGCTTCTACTTCTAAAGTGAACTAGACCAAGTCCATAAATAGAGTATAGTTCTCCACAATGGACATGCCCCTTGCTAAAGCACCATGAATTCATAATACTTCTTTGTGCAGAGGCGAGTTAGGTAGAAATAGGCTCATAGCACTTCCGAGAATGGTCCCCATCTTGTAGGTTATCCACCCTTATTTTGGATGCTTATCCACCATACATCTACCCTATTTTTCAGGTAATAGACTACCATGTCTACCCTCTTGTCTCTAAGGCAACTATAGGTGGTGAATTTCTTCTGCTTGTCTCAAGCCCATCTTTCCATGTTATTAGGGTCTTCTTGACCTTTAAATATTGGCAAGTGATGATATCCAGCTTCCTCTAGAGATGAAGCAACTACTACCACCAGTGGAGATTGAGGTGCTCAAATATGGCCCTCCATGTAAGCTCTAACGGTCTCCATAAAGGCTTCAATACTCGCGTTGTGGCAGTTAGTAGCCATCATATCCTAAATACTAGAATAATCTAGGGACAAAGTTCATTTTACCAAGCACTAAGACTCGCACAGTAATAATCATAAAGCTATCTATAGCACATTCCTAACCCAACTCTCACTTACAAACATCTTGGGTTTAAAAATAATTAACCTTGTCAAAAACAATTAAGGAAAATATATTTTAAATCAAGACTGATACCATACTATAGTATGAGATTAAAATTATTTTTGAAGGTAATGCCTCTTCAGTGTAATGATCTGATAAAATTCTATGGTATCAACCTGATAATTTATAAAAGTGGAAAGTTTATAAGAAAAAGTTATGACACCAAACTTAATATCCCCTTTTTTCACTACAAAAAAATTGTTAAAAGATTGCGAGTAAAAATGGGTTGTCACAGTTGTACTTGACACATGTCAGACACTCGTAGCTTACCCCATATAAGATACTAGGCTAACACCAACTGAAACATTTAAACTATAGAAGTGTGGAAATAAAAGATTACATAAACGAATTGAAAGATTATTTATATTAAAAGACCTTATTGGTCCCTAAAAAAATCATTACAAAACATATTTAGATAAAAATACTAAAACATTTATTAATATATTCTAACACATTTCCAACGAAATTAACTCACATTTCCCAACGTGGAATCACCATTTTCTATTACTACCAAATTTCGTTCGTTTTACTCAAGGTATACTACTTACCCATCAAAATCATATATATTCATTTATGCTAACATGTAGAACCAACTTAAAGGAATTCATAACATGTAGGGATACTCATTAAATATTTTAGAAGCAAGAATCATTTACTTGATGTAGGCAAAATCCTCTCTTAAACTATAATTTCCAACTTCAAAATTCTCATCTTTTAAAACCTTATAAACCACAATCTTAAACTCAAAAATTTACACCCAAACCTTATTAAAATTTTGAACTTAAAATAGAAGGAAATAATAATAAATCAACTTAAGGCAAAATGGGGAAATACTCAGCTAAACCACTTAAACTTTTTCCCAAAATCTAACTCTTTCCTTGCTAAATAATTAAAAAAAGATAGAGATAGAGATAGAATTAGAAAATATTAAGAAAAACAATTGTCAAGGCTCAAAGTGTAGAAATGGAGAAAGTGAATAACAAACTTAGAGATTTTTGTGGCTGGAAGAAAAGGTGCATAAAATGGATGATTGAAGCTATTTATGGTCAATTAATCAAAAAGAATCACAAAGGGTTTAGGAATCAACTTGAATCTTAAAATTTACTATTTAAATTCAACCTAAACAAATGAATTTTGTCCAAGATGTGCTAACCTATTCTTTAGAGTTCAAATAGTGTTTCTGGAGAATGTAGCTCAATGATGACAAAATCATCACACATAGGAGGAGTAATTTAAGTTTAGTGTGGAAGGAATGTTCCAGCAGCTTATAGCTATGCCAGAGATCGAGATCACAAAAACAAGTAGAGGAGATGTAACATCCCAAAATTTTCAAAGAAATAATAATTAAATAATGAATAAAATAAAATATGTGTATATAATAATAATAATATAAGATTTAGAGTTTATAATTTATAAAAATTCTAAGACATTTTTTAGTTATCTAGTGTAGAATAAATTATAATAATTTTTTATTATTAATATAATTACTAATGAATTACCCAAAAACTGAACCTTAAAATTCAAAAGCTTTCACTTTTGTCCCCTTTATTGTTTCTTTCTCCTTTGTCTTTTCTCTTTTTCTCCTTTTCTCCTTTTCTCCTTTTCTTTCTTATTATTTGTTTTTATTTTTCTTCCTTCAAGTTTGGGTTGTATTGTAGCTAGCCTAAGCTTTCCCCCCTCATTTCCTCTCTTCCTTTCCCCCTTGGCTGAACCAATTTTCCCCTCCCTCTCCATTTTCTTTCTCCTTAGGTGAATGACCCAAGCCCCCTTCTTTTTATTCTTTCCCTTTTCCTCCTTCCCTTCTTTCCACTTTTCCTTTTTTCTCCTTATCTCCTACCTCTCGCTTGCATACGTTGCACCTGTCTACCCCACCTACCATTTTAATCTAGCGAACCTCCCCTTATCTTTCCCTTTTAGACATATAGGGCATGCACCCTAGCATGTGCCTACATGGTCCCACTTGCACAACCCCCTGCATAATCCCCCTACACCCCTATACCCCCTACATCTCTCCTAACCCTGCTAACCATGCTATCCTTCCTCCTATGATAAGCCATCCTTGTCGCCTTCCCCCTTATCCTCATTCCCCTCTCTAGCCTATAAATACCCCAAACAATGCCCTTCCCCTCTCTCTCTCCCATTAAGCCTTATTTTGCACTCCCTCCTCCAGCCCTCCATCTAGCTTCACAGTTATAGACATGCCATGCCACAACCTAGGTTCCTCCCCTTTTCTCTCCCTACGACCTATGTGCTAATTGAGCCCCCTTTCCTTATCCTTCTGCCCTTTCTTTTTCCCCTCAAACCTACAAAAGTGAAGGCCATGCCTCTCTTGCACCACCACAACCACCAACCAACTCCTCACCTCCATGCCACCATTGCACCTCAGTCACCTTTTAAAGGAGCCCAAGCTGTGCAGCCACCCAAACCACCCCTTTCTCTCCTCCATTCTTAGCCCACCTCTTGATTGTACTACCAACAGTCACAAGTCAAACTACCAAAATCTCCCTCCCCCACTAGCCTACCTGGTGTCAACACCACTCTTAACCCCCAAGCTACTAACCCTCACTACTTTTCACAACAAAATTGACCACCACCCTTATGCCGCCGATGTGACCAATGCAGTGCTGCCACTCCACTTTTCTTAACCATTCCGATTACCACCACTACTCTCCTCCCTAATAAGTTCCATTTGATTAGATTTCTTATAATAATAATAATAATAATAATAATAATAATAATAATAATAATAATAATAATAATAATAATAATATTAATTATTATTATTATTATTATTATTATTATTATTCTATTTAAAGAGAAAAAAAGAAAAGGAAGAAAAATGATAAGATAAACCATGTTTAGATATTTTTAATTTTCTGTGTATTGTTCCAGCAACAACAATAGAGGAGGCATAAGTTATTCTTGCTTAGAGATAGAACTCATTTCATTAAGGATATAGTTATTTCTAGGGCATTGTTTTGTTAAAATGTGATTTTATTATGTGTTAAGTGAATACCTACATGAAAAATTAGATGATCTAGGATTGTATGTGTAGCTTGACTTAAGGAATTAAAGATAAGAGTGTGCGTGGACACGATTATGTTGGTTCATGTGTTGATGCGTATTTTTGTTATATGGTACGACATGCTTAAAATATTGGGAATTTCATGTATTTGAGGCCATGAGATCTAGATAGTGCTTTGAGACCCAAGGGAATTTTGGTCAACATTGTGAAAATAGACATATGAGGAATCTCTAGAGTGAAATTTAGCCAAATATCATTTAGAAGGTGATAAACAAATAACTATGGAAAATATAAAATTGTAATAGGATTAATATTATATGGATATGTTTGACTATACATGGGGTGAGTCAAACCTAATGCAAGATATGTCTCGGGGTGTTTTAGTGAGGGATGGTTGCTAATAAAGGATAAGGGGAAATGATGACATTTTTGGGTAGCCTAGTATAATTGGGGGAGCCCTTGGATGTCAAGGGATGTGAGATTACTAAGAAAGTGGAACTAGGGTTTGGTAGATCGAAATCCTAGGAGAGTAGGTCTATACCACATATAGAAAATGGGGGAATTTGGGTTAAAACTTTGAAGTATGATGTTAAACATCCTATGTGGGGATTATGTATAAGATTTGATGGCTAAGTCGAATAAGTGGGAGCAAATACAACAACTATTAAGAAGTTAGGATTTTAAAGGGGCCTATAGTGGGAGGTTATTATCACATTTGCAGAATGGAGGATTTAAGCTACAAAAATCTAGGGGGTGAATAAGAATATTGAAATATGTTAGTTGTGGAAAATTAGGGCTAACTAAGTAAAAGAGGAGGGGATAGATCAACTAGGGGAACTAGTGTTTTGAGGAGTAAGCCTAAAGGCCAATGGCCCTCATATGTGAGAAATGAGGGTAATAGGCCATGGCTCAGGACAAGAGTGATACTAATGATAGTTTTGGGTGAATTGGGTAAATTGGGAACTCAAAGGAACAATAGGGGGTATGGAAGTATCAAGGGTTAGGAAACTAGGGTTTTCAAGGGAATAGGGTAGGCTAGGGTGGTAGTAGGGCTACTTGAGTTATGCATGGTTGTGTGTGGTATCTAAAAACATTAAGATAAGAATAATAGACTAATCACTTAAAGTGGAAAATTACTTGAGTTGGGGTCGATTGTGCTTTATTTTCTTATCCATCGGTGATAATAATGGTCATAAGTGTGCCATTATAGGGTTGTTTCTTATGTACAGATCCACCATTGAGAATAGTAAGGTCTCACAGTCAAGTAATTCAAACCATTGAATGATAATAACTCTAGGAATAAATTAATCACTTACAGTAGAAGATCACTTGAGTCGAATCTGATTGTACGTTATTTATCGATCTATTGATGAGAATAGTGGCCAGGAACATGGTACCTTAGGGTTGTACCTTATTTATCGATCCACTGATGATAATAGTGGAGTATCAAACATAAGTAATAAAATAATTTTACAATAATAACCTATGGGAAGGCACTAATTACTTATAGTAGAACACCATGTGAGTAAGGGCTAGTTATACCTCATTTACTGATCCACCGACTAGAATAGTAGCTAGGAGTGTGCTACCCTTGGGTTGTACCTTTTTTATTGATCCACCGGTGAGAATAGTGGGGTCCTAAGCCCACATGGACAAAATTTATGAGTTGACAATTTATTGTACTATTATCTCGAGTCAAGATAATAATGAAGAAACCCTTATAACCTACTTGTGCTCATTTTATTTCTTATTGTTATTTCATTAACTACTCCATCCTACTTGACTATATTGTTATCTTATATAGTACATAGTGTATGAATCACCCCTTTTATAGGTGCTTCTCATTCCTATGAGTAGTGTCTCCTTATAAACCTATACAAGTGAATGAGGATTCTTTAAATAACTTTACATCTTATGATTATATGATCGGGGCAGAGTGATGCAGTGGTGTCAAGGGATGGAGACCAAAGAGAGTTACATTAAGCAGTTTTACTTTCTATTTTTCTAGTTTTAATTTTTTATTTGCACTCAACAACGTTTGTGTATTTTAGTATTTGTTTGGTAACAAACACTTAACCTTTATTATGTTATGAAATGCTACCTTGATATGTTTATCATGGGTTGCACTTGTTTCAATTTTACCTTGTAATTGGTACTGAGGATGGACTCGGACCAGACTTATACCAATTATGGTGGTAACACCTCGTTTTATGATTGGATGATTTTACATTAAAAATGAAAATTTTCAAGGGTAATTTTTTGATGTATTACAAGTTGGTATTAGAGCCTTAGTTCTGAACCGCTATTTGTTTTCTTAATTTTTTTTTACAATGATGTTTTCCTCTAGTTTTAAAATGGTTTTTTTCACCTTAGAAATTTTAGTTTTGCCATACAGATCCGAATCCAATAGTAATGAAATGTAATGGGTTGCCTAGTTAACCCCCAAAGGAAGGAATTTGTGATTTGTGTTTAGTGAACATGAAGGTTCATACCTAACTGCCTCTTATTTTGCATCCAGGTGACTAAAATGTAATGGTGTGCATGCAATGCCGGTCCCACCTTCAGTAGCGACCCCACATCTGCTTCATCATCTAGAGGGCATCAGAAAGGATTGACTCCCAAGGGTCACTGGTCACCACCCTCCACTATACTCTGGCGAGGAGGATCCTTTTATTCTAGAGGGGTGGATCAGAGATATGGACTGTACTTTTGAGGAAATAAATTTTCCTTTGGCTAGATAGTCTATCATTGTAGAATTCTTCCTTTGAGGTGTTCTAGATGCTTAGTAGGTAGGGTGCCTTACCCAAGAAAGTCCATAGATGTCCTAAGAATATTTTAAGACAACAATATGAGCTAAGTTCTACCAAAAGAGTCTAAAAAGGGATAAGTTTAAGGAATTAATGTAGCTCACCCATGGAGGAATGATAATGAAGTAGTATTATTCCCGGTTCGCCAAAATCCTAAGGTTCACTTAAGGTATAGCAGCTAGCAAGCCCATAGTTACCTACCAGTTTGAGAAAGGGCTCCATGTTAGTATCTGTTAGAAGATGAGGGTAATGATTTTCCTTGATTTGACCACCTTATATGAGTGTGCATGCATCATAACCACTATGGTTCATGACTAAGATTCTATCCTAGGGAAGAGAAGGCCAGAGACTCAAGGTTCTGAAGGTAGGACCCAGCCTTGATGAGCGGACCCTTAGAACATCAGTAGAAGGGACAAGTAAGGAACTAGGAGCTACCGAGGGGGTTTTCCTACTGACATTGTGGTAGGAACCATCCAGGATGAGATTATGAAGGTAGACCATCACACTGCATGATCTGTGCTAGGTGAAGACAACAACATTTTGAGTGCTAGTACCAAAGAGGATTTCATTAGCCCGAGGGATATTAGTTCCAACAAAGGGGACCTTTGATGCCACGACACCATACCTATTAAGCACCACCTTAGTAAATTCAGGATAAGGCATCTACCCTAGCCAATATATAGAGCCGAGAGGTTAAGGAGATGCCATATAGGTCTCGTCCTTTTCCTCAAAGAGGTGGTCAGGCCTAGAGTACTGAAGGATGCTGAGGGGGTTATCAGGGAAGTCAATTAAGCAGACACTTGAACTTCATCAATAGGTAGAGGTTTTTAGACAACTAAATATTGTTATGAGTACATGTACTATTTAATTTAGGTGCCTCTTTATCTTTCATATCTACTACTTTTGTTGCTAGGGATATTATCACCATCTACTAGAGCAGCTATATCTATAATGTTACACTTAGGGGATAGGATGTATTGCACTAGTCTCTACTTAGAGGTGGCCTTGGTGATAGGCGGGGTAAACTTCCTATTGGACTTGGGTAAAATGGATCTACGAGACTTTGACATCATACTAGGGATGGATATACTAGGGTGATATCATATATTGATAAAGTGCATAAAGGAATGCGTAGTGGTTTGAGGCCTATAGGATACTAGGGTTTTGTATAAGAAATACAAGCCCGAGCCCACCGCTAAGGTAGTGTTTGTAATCACACTACATACATTGATGTAAAAGGGGAACTCGATGTACGTATTTGTGTAATATCTAGAAGTTAAGCAAGGATCTTGTTACCCTAAGTGATATTCCTATTGTTTAGGATTTTCCTGATGTGTTTCCAAAGGAGATCTTAGGTATGCCGCCAATGCGTGAGATCAGATTTACCATCAACCTAGTGTTAGGTGTTAAACTTGTGTCAGGTGGCCTATTATAGGATGGAACTGGTGGAGTTAAGGGATCTGAAGACTCAACTAGAGGAGTTTCTGAACACAAATACATCTGCCCAAGTGTATCTCTATAGAGATCACCCATCCTATTTGTGAAAAAAAAGGAGGGGAGCATCCATCTATGCATTGACTACCGAGGGCTAAATCAATTGATAATCAAAACAAATATCCACTTTTGAGAATCGAAGAAAATTTTGAAAAACTATGGGGCACGACTGTATTCTCAAAGGTGGACTTGAGATCAAGTTATCATCAGTTATTCATTTTGGATGCTGACATCATCAAGATGGCATTTCGAATGCGGCATGGGAATTATAAGTTCCTGGTGACACCTTTTGGGATCACCAATACCTTAAGATCTTCACAGAATTGATGACCAGAATCTCTAGGCCGTTCCTCGACTAGTTTGTAATGGTATTAATCAATCAAATTTTAGTGCACTCTCAAGGAAAGGAGGAGCATGAACAACACCTTCACACTATTATGTCTCTTCATTGGGAGCACTTCTTGTACACTAAGCTATCCAAGTATGATTTTTTGCTTCCCAAGGTAGCTTTTATGGGACATATAGTAATTTTTAGGGGAGTTGTAATGGACTTGGCAAAGATTATGGTGGTCAAAAAATGGAAGGCCCCCACGAATGTATCAGAGGTTCATGGCTACTTAGGTTTGGCCAGATATTATAGATGCTTCATTCAGAATTTCTTTAGGATTTCCCATCCTTTGAGAAACATGTTGAAGAAAACTACTAGGTTTAATTGGGATAATATTTGTGAAGGGGCATTCCAAGAACTAAAGAAACACCTAACTGCAACACCTATTCTAACTCTATTAGCTATATCTATGGGATTTGATGTCTATAATGGTGCATCAAAGCATGGGTTTGGGTGTGTATGAATGCAAAACTATAGGGAAGTTGCTTGTGCCTCTAACCAGTTGAAGTAGCATGAATAGAACTACCCGATTCATGATTTGGAATTAGCTGCGGTGTTTTTGCATTAAAGATCTGGAGGCACTATTTATATGGGACAAAGTGCAGAATATTCACCAACCACAAGAGTCTTAAATACATATTCACTAAGAAGGATTTGAACATGAGACAGAGAAGGTGGATACAGTTGGTAAAGGATTACAACATCAAGTTGACCTACAATAAAGATAGAGCCAATATGGTTACAAATGCCTTAATCTAGAAAACCTCGCACTCTATGAACATCCACGTGGTAGTTAACTAGTTGCTGGAGGAATTTGATGAGATGGGAGTAGAGATAATCCAACAAGGTGATCTCGAGGTTCACATGAGCACCTTAATGATTACCAAAATGGTGTTTGAGTAGATCCGTGTCAAACAACCTAGAGATGTTAAGCTTGAAAGGATACAGTGGAAGATATAAGGGCAGTTGGTGTATAGTGCAAGGTTGCTCAAACTTGAAGCACCAAATTTTGGAAGAAGGACATCATATGCCCTACTCTATCCATCTAGGAGGAGACAAGTTATACAAAGACCTTAAGAGGAACTACTAGTAGCCTCGCATGAAGCGAAAGGTAGCTAAGTTCATGTCTTGATTCGTGACCTATCAAAAGGTCAAGTTTGAGCACCACAGACATATAAGGTTAGTCCATCCCTTGTAAGTGCCAGGATGGAAATGGGACTTAATCTCCATAGATTTTCTAAGTAGACTGCCTAGGACTCATAGCGGGTGCAACATCGTCTGGGTTATTGTGAACATGCAAACTAAGTCAGGGGTATTTGTACCAATAAAGTCGATCTAGAGTATGGACCAATTGGCTAATGCTTACATGAAGCCATAGTTCGTCAGCATGTTATGTCTGTAGATATTATCTCTGATAGGGACTCAAGGTTTTTCTCCTACTTTTGGGGAAACTATAGGAGGTTCTAGAACAAAGCTGAAAATGAGTATAACCTTTCATCTAGCCACTGATGGGCAGACTGAGAGGACCACTCAAACACTTGAGGATATGTTGTGGGCTTATGCTATGGCTTTTTAAGGCTATTGGGAGGATCATCTACATTTGGTGGAATTTCATACAACAACCGCTACCATGCTAGCATAGAGATGGCACCCTTCAATGCATTATATGGACGAAAATGTCAAACACCCTTGTGCTAGAGTGATATCGGAGAGATTATGGTGTTGGGATGACTTGACATATTTATTTGATCTAGGATAGGATGAAAGTTTTTTAGCGGTATTAAAAGAGTTATGTGGATTAGAGACATTATGGTAGAGTCTTTATGCCTGGAGATAAGGTATTATAGAGAGTCTCCCCTACTAACGGAGTGTAATGGTTTGGTAGGAGGGAAAAATTAAGCCTGAGGTATATTGGTCCCTAAGAGATCCTAGACAAAATTGGTGATGTTGCTTACTAGTTGGTTCTCCCGACAAAGTTAGCATGTGTCCATAATGTCTTCCACGTCTCGCAATTGTAGAAGTGTGTTGCAGATCGTTCCCAAGTAATCTGGCTTGTAGAGGTTGAGCTTAATGAGTCTCTGACCTATAAGGAGAGGCTTATATGGATCCTTAATACTAAAGTCTAATAGACCTAGATAATTTCAGTTTTACTCATAATTGGCTCTCTAGAGCAGTAATGGGACGGAAGAAGCCGCCTAGAAATCAAAAAAGGACATGCGTGAGTCACACCCTTAACTCTTCACTTTAAGTAAGTCAAATTTCAAAAATCATTTTTCTTTTAATAGGGTAGTAGCTAGTAGTGTGTGTGCTCACAGCTAAGGATGACCACCGAAACCACCTTGTTCCCCATTCCTTTATTCCTGTTACCAGACATTGGCCTATAACTTTGGAAACAAAGTCTTCCTTTAAGGAGGTGGTGATGTAATACCCCAATTTTTTTTTAAAAGAAATAAATAATAAAATTTTGAATAAAATAAAATATATGTGTATATAATAATAATAATAATAATAATAATAATAATAATAATAATATAAGATTTAGAATTTATTATTAGCTAAATTCCATGACACTATTTTATATATCTAGCCTAGAATAAATTATAATAAATTATAATTATTTATATAACTACCATTAAATTACCTAAAAACCTAACTAAAAATTCCACAAATTTCTCTCTTTTTCCCCCATTCCTTTTTCATTCCCCAAATTTTCCCCCTTTCCTCCTTGTCCCCCTTTTTCCTTCTTCTTTTAATTCTTTTTCTTCCTTCCAGCCTGGGTTACACCATAGTCGGCCCAAGCTTTCTGCCCTCCTTTCCTTTCTTCCTTTCCCCTTGGCTAGCCTAATTTTCCCCTCCCTCTCCCTTTTCTTTCTCCTTGAGCAAACGGCCCAAGGCCTCCTTTTTCATCTTTCCCTTTTTCTCCCTATCTTCTTTCCTCTTTTCCTTTTTTCTCCTTATCTCCTACCTCTAGCCTACAGACCTCGTGCCCATCCATCCCACCTTCTATTTTTATCCCCTATAACTCTACAACTCAACCAACCTCTCCCCTCCTTTTCCTTTCTCGACCATGCAAGACATCCACCCTAGCATGCGCTTGTAAGATCCCCTTGCACCCCCATACCTACCACCCACCTTGCACCTATCTCTACCCTTCCATCATTGTGCTTTCCTTCACCTAGTGATTGGATATCCTTTTTGTCTTCCCCATTTTCCTTATTCCCCTTCTTCAGCCTATAAATACCCCCAACGACACCCTTCCCCTCTCTTTCTCCCTCATCGAGCCCTATTCTATACCCCCTGCTCTAGCCCTCCAGCTACTATCCTCATTGCAACCAGACCACACCACATATAAAGCTCCTCCCCTCTTCTATATCTACACCCCCTACACCTATTAAACTCCCATTTGCCTCTCCTTCTCCACTTCCTTTTTCTCCCTAAACCTATAAAATTATAGGCCATGCATCCCTTACACCACCCTACACCACCACCACTGCTGACCAACTCCTCACCTCCACACCACCGCATCACCTCAATCACCCTGCACAAGTGTCCAACCTATGCAGCCTACCAAAATCAACCATTTATCCCCTCCTTCTTCTCCTTCCTCTCGACTGCACCATCATTGGCTACCACAACCTTCCTCCCCACTAGCCTACATAGTGCCAACACTACCCTCAACCCCTAAGCTACTAACCCCCACCATTTTTCACAATATAATCGACCACCACCCTTGCACCACTGCCACAACATAGCCACTCCACTTCTCTTAGCCATTTTCGTCACCACCACTCCCTCCCCTCCCTTTTGAGTTCCATTTGATTAGATTTTTTATTATTATTATTATTATTATTATTATTATTATTATTATTATTATTATTATATTTTAAGGAAGTAAAAGGATAAAATAGCCTAAGTTCATATATTTCCATTTTTCTAGGGAATATTACTGTAACACTAGGAGAAGAGGCATAGTTTATTCTTTCTTAGAGGCCAGAACGGTTTTGATAATGATATAGTCATAACTATTGCCTTATTTTGTTAAAATCCAATGTTTATTATATGCTAAGTGAATACCTCTATGAATTATTATATTGTCTAGGGTTGTATGTGTAGCTTGACTTGCAAGGATTAAAGGAAATAAAATTTGTGAAAATGATTATCTTGGTTCAAGTGTTGATGTGTATTTCTATTATATGGTACTTGATGCTTTGAAATGTTAGGAAGTTCTTGTATTTGAGGCCATGAGACTTAGTTAAGGTTTTAAGACGTAAGGGTATTTTGGTTAACATTGTGAAAATAGGCCTATGGGGAAACCTTAAGGTGAAAGTTAGCCAAATATAATTTGGAAGTTGTTAAACAAATAACTATGGAAAATATAAAAGTGGATTTAGGTAAATAATGCATGGAGAGTGTTGACCATGCATGGGTTGAGTCAAACCTAATGTAAGTTATGTCTAGTAGTGGTTAAGTGAGGGATGGTTACTAAGAAAGGATAGGGGAAATGATGACATTATTGGGTAGATCGGCACAACTGAGGGAGCCCTTGGATGTTAAGGGATGGGAGATTACTCAGAAGGTGGAACTAAGGTTTTGATAGTATAAAACCTTAGAAGAGTAGGCAATTATCTCATGTAGGAAATGGGGAGAGTTAGGTTATACCTCTAAAAAAAGATTTTAAACATGCTATTTAGGGATTGTGAACTAGGTCTAATGTCCAAGTGGGATAAGTGGGACCAAATACAGCAAATATAGGGAAATTGGGTTTCTAAGGGGTCCATTGTGGGAGGTTATTATCACATATGCAGAATGGAGGATTTAGTCTACAAAACTTTAGAGGATGAATAAGCAGAGTGAAATATGTCTATTCGTGGAAAATTAGGGCTAACCAAGTAGTAGTGGAGGGGCTAGATCAAGTAGGGAGAACTAGTGTTTTGATAACCCTAGAATCCAATGGTCCGGTCCTCATATGTGAGAGACATGGGTAATCGATCATGGCTCATGATAAGAGGGGGATACTAGTGATAGGATTGAATTTGATGGGTGAATTGGAAAATCAATGGAATTGTAGGGGGTATGGAGGTACCAGGGGCTAGGAAACTATGGTTTCTAAGGTGACAGGGTAGGCTCGAGGTGATAGTAGAGCAGGAGGCATACTTGAGTTGTGCATGGCTATGTGTGTTATCTAAAATAATTAAAACATGAATAAGACAACAATCACTCAAAGAGGAAGATCACTTGAGTCGGGCTAGTTGTACCTTATTTACCAATCCAGTAATGAGAATATTAGCTAGGAGTGTGCTACCTTAGGGTTGTACCTTACTTGCCGATCCATTGGTGAGAATAGCAGGGTCCTAAACTCAATTAATAAAATAATTATACAATAATAATTTATGGGAATACACTAATTACTTATCGTGGAACACCACATGGGTCAAGGACGATTGTACCTTATTTACCAATCTACTAATGACAATAGTAGCTAGGTGCATGCTATTCTGGGGTTACACCTTATTTTCCGACCCATAGGTGATAATAGTGGTTTCCCAAACTAACATGGACACAATTCATGTGTTGACTATTTATTGCACTATTATCTTGAGTCAAGATAATAATGGACAAAATGTTATAACATACTTATGTGCATTTTATTTCTTGTTGTGGTGTTATTAAGTGCTCTACACTACTTGACTGTATTGTTATCTTACTTAGTACAAAGCTTACTGATCATTCCTATTATGTATGCTGCTCATTCCCACAAATAGTGTCTCTTTTTGAGCCTATATAGGTGAATGAGGATTCTCTCAATGACTTTACGGCTTATGATGATTTGACCTAGGGAGAGTGATGTAGTGGTTCTAGGGATGGGGACTAGAGAGAGTGACATTCAATTATTATCCTTTCTAGTTTTCTAGTTCTAATGTTTATTTCTGCTAAACAATGTTTGTGTATTTCAATATTTCTTTAGTAGCAAACACTTAACCTTTATTATGTTATGAAATATTACCTTGCTATGTTTATCATGTGTTTCACCTATTTCTATTTCACCTTGTAGTTGGTATGAAGATGGTCTGGGGCTAGACATATACTAATTACGGCAGCAACACCCCCTCTTATGGTTGGATGCTTTTACCTTAAAAATGAAGTTCTTTGAATAGTGAGTTTTTGGGGTGTTATAGGAGAGACATGGAGGAAAACAAAGCTAAGATCATCTCTTGCCCTCAATTATCCCAATCAAACTCTAGATCAATCTAAGGTAATATTTTGAGTTAACTGCATCTTGAAAATGGTTAGAAATCTCTTAGGGATAATTTGGCATAGGTTAGTATGGTTCTAATTTAGTATAAGATATTTTTTAGAAAATCAAGATCAAAAAATATACCCATCTTGATAAACCAATCGATCGGTTTGAGCCTACCAGTTGATTTTTCTACAAACTAGTTGATCTGCCTCCAACAAGTCAAACAATTTAGTTGAGAAAATCTAATTGGATGAAATGACAAATCGGTCGATCGGTTCATGGAACCCATCGATCGGTTTGTCTAAAAACTCAATAAACTCTATTTTTCAACATGATTTCAAATCAAAATTTGCATCAAACCACATCATAACTTTAAATCAAGATAAAAGATTTAAAAAATTTCAAAATTCTCATCCAACCATTTATAAAAATCTAGGATATTATACCCAAACACGCATTAAACACATGTTATCCACCTATATTTTTATGGCCAAATTCACATAGCACATTAAATTAAAATTAGATTCTTAATTAGGATTTATGAAAAATGGAGCATTATAGGTGTTTTTGAACACTTATCATTCTTCCTCCCTTAATTTTATAAACCCCTCCATTTCCACCGTGGATGGAACTTAGTTTTCTTATCCTCTTTTCTTTTACGCTATCCTCTTTTCTTCTTCTTCTTCTTCTTCTTCTTCTTCTTCTTCTTCTTCTTCTTCTTCTTCTTCTTCTTCTTCTTCTTCTTCTTCTTCTTCTTCTTCTTCTTCTTCTTCTTCTTCTTCTTCTTTTTTTCTATCATTTTCAAATCTTTCTTCCTCCATTTTTCTTCCATGGATAATCTTGTTTTCATTCCAAATTCAAGATAAGGATTCATCTTTCTTTTCAATTCTATCCTATTTGATTTATTTTTTATGTGATTTTTATCTATAATTTTTTCCCTTTATTTTTCTAGGTTTATAGAGGCTTTATAGAAGAGTTTGGTTAATCTTTAATTATTTATTTTATTTCTAATTAAATTATTAGGATTTAAGGTTGGATCTTCTTGCCACATATAATAATGATTAACTTTATAAATTAATGGATTTATTCCATGTTTGGTGGGTTGTTAGTTTCTAATATTTTGTTTATTTGATAAAATTAATGATACCTTATTATAGATCTTGAATTTTAGATGAACCTTGATGTTTACCGTGTTTTAATTCAAGTATGTTTTGATAGCTTAATTTATCATTAATATATTTACAAGTCTAGATTTGGATAGAGTTCTTAAGAATTTATGATGATTTTGTGGATTTGATTAATTGGATCATACCATGACAATTCTTGTATTAGTAGATATAATTTGATTTATAACATATTAGCTAAAAAACATTATTAAGGGCTTTTAATTTTTGTTGAAAGTGTAAATGCATTGGAACTTTTTTTTTATGTTGTTAATAATATGCAAATTGTTATTGGATAATGACCCCTTAAAAACACCAATTAGGGTTTAATTTTTGATTAATTATATTTTTGAGATAATTAATCATATGATATATTTAACCCAAAAAGGCTTTTAGCAAGATTTAATGGTAAAGGTTGACCATGACTATTCACCCATGACCTTTATAAATAATAATCCAACATGAATAGTAAATCCTAATGAATAATAATTATCTATAGAAATTGTTTTTCTTTTTGGTTTTGAGATTCTCAGTATAAAATAACTTTTTTTGCTGGCTAATGAATAGTAAATATTTTATGAATAATAATTTTTTTAGTTTGTTGTGAAACCTTATTTTGACTTGATTATGCTATTTATATCTATGCATTTTGCTGATTTTTTTCTTAATGATAAAATTTATTTTTGGTAATTTTGTATATTTAGAAGGTATATGAACATGTTGATCAATTTTAGGTTTTTTTATTTATGTTTTGGTCATTGATTGGCTAAATAGATCATTGATGAGTTAGGTTAGACTTTAGAGCCTTCTTAACCTAAGTTTGACTTTTAGTTAGATATTTAGAACTCTTAATTGGTCAGAGATGTGCTTATAATTGCTAAACCATTTTTCTCATACCTTCTAACCATTAATTTTAGATTTTATCGTATACCTCTAGTCTTTAGTTTTTGGGGTTTTCCTAAAAAAAATTAGGCTTCTTTGATCCATGATGATATTTTGGATCATTAGTTTTCTTTAAGATGATTGATCTTTGATCGTACATGGGGCATTTATTATTTACCATAAACACTTATGTGATATATGATGATGTCCTCTCTAAGCTTTCCTTTTTGGAATACACTTTGTGTTAGTGTTATAAAACACGGTCCTTTGGACCTATGTTTTCTATTTTTGTAAAATGGAAGGGGTTGGTGGTTGTACAGTAGCTTAGTTTCTTTCCTATTCTATATGATGATTTGAACTCTATAGGGGTATGCACACTTAAAGATTAGGATACTATAGCTAAGACTACTTTGGCTAGAGTCTATTAGTAGCTAATAGATTACCCAAACCATGGCGGCATTTATGATTCTAAGCCAGATGGATGTTGGAGTCCTCATAAAAGTCCCTTAATGTTAGCATGCTTATGTGTAGTGTGGTAGGATACTCATATGGGTTATGGTTCCCTATGAATTTTATCCATTTGTGGTGGGACATTAGAGGCCAAATAAGAATTTGTCTCTTATGCCCTTATTATTTGTACACTTGACTTTGTTCAGTATAGTATGATAAGTGTCCCTATATATATATTTGGATTGTATACCTTATTTCTATTATTTGTACCCTATGTTTTTATGTCCATTAATGGTATGACTGAATGCCCAGACTGGAGGCTTAGAGTTCACTCCATAAAATTATAATTTATGTGAATTTCTATTATGACTATAAGTTTGGCCTATGTATCCATTATAGTGTGATAGAAGTCCTTACATGATTGAAATGCATGTTAGAGATTCTTATAAGTTTTACCTATTTCCTCTCTATGCTTGTCAAATCCTTTATGATTCCATGTTTTACCTATTATACCCTCGTGATATAATAGGTTATACATTTTTTTTACCCTAGGTTGCTAGCTTGAAGTGGAACTATGTGGTTACTTATCATCATGCATGCTTCCTTGTAATCATCTTTTAAGGTTAATTGAAATTGAATTCCTAAAGATACCTTAGGGCTTTACTTTCTTATTTACATGTGATTTATACTAAGATGTTAGCATGAAACTAATATGTAAGATATTGATTATTATCTTCACATTTGTAAGATCTTTGAAATTGAATTTGTTAACCTTAAAGGTTAAGTAATATTAATACACTTGTGTTGATGATAACAAACATATTTTAGTATCTAATGTGTTTTCTTAAGCGTGAATATTCAACAAATCAACACATACAAAAGGAACCAAGACATGAAGCTAAGCAATTTGATATTTCTTAGGTATATTGAAAAGAGCTAAGTTGAGCAAATATCACATTTAAAAAAAACTCTTTAAAACTCTTTGTTGAAAAAAAAAATACTTGACTTGAATTCATATTATACATATTTTAAAAGTATTTTCTAAACAAATTGATTGGTTCCAATTGGAACCAGTTGACTCATCGTCATACCGATTGATTGGTTCAATTCAAACATAGTCACTGGTTATGTTAAAACTAAGATGGATCGACTAGTGCATAAAAATGATCGATTGGTTTCCTCAAACTAATTGACCGGCTTAGAAACCAATCAGCTGGTTTGATAAAAATTCCATGGGTTTTAATATTACAAAAACCTAATTTGTCTTTTTTTAAACACATTGACTGATTCAGACAAACTGATCGACTGGTTGTGAAATCGATAACCCTTGAGTTTAACAAACTAATCCATAGGTTTCAATCTTATAATAACCTAATTTATCTTTGTTTAAATATATCAATAGGTTCAGGTAAACTAATCAACTGGTTTAGTCAAACCGATCAATTGGTTTGACCAACTAGTGCATGGGTTTCAATCTTGTAGTAACCCAATTAGTCTCTATTTAAACATATCAACTTTTTTGGGTAAACCAATCAACTGGTTTAGCATAACTAATCTACTAGTCCATGGGTGTCAATCTTGCGTAAATCTAGTTCCTCTGTATTTAAATACATCATCTAATTAAGACAAACTGATTGATAATTTTAGCTAACCAATCTATCTATTTAATATTTATAGAAACCCAGTTGCTCTTTGCTTAAACACATCGACTAGTTATTGCGAAACTGATCAACTAGTTGACAAATTATTGACTAGCTTGAAAAACTGATAGACTTGTACACAGAACACATCTACTTGTCTCACCACACCAAGACGGTGTTCATATGTGTTTAAGGACCAACCATTTACTGTGCCAAACCAATTGGCTGAGTTCTCCAAATAGATCGACTAGTTCCCAAGATGGTAACTTTCTACATTAACAGTCGACTAGTTGGAACAAACCAATCACTTGATCATATAATTGATTGACTGGTTTCTCCAAACCGATAGACTAATCAACATTAAATGCTGATTTTCTACCCGTTGGGAAAAATATCTTTTTGAAAAATTGTGTCTAATGACCATACTCGAGTGTAACCCTTATAAATAAGGTCCTTCTACATTTATTACAAAAAAAATTCAGATAATGAATTATACAATTACGTTCTTACACTAAAATCATTCAATTTCTAATACAATATTCCAAACTTTAGTATTTCTGAGTTTTTACATAAAAGTGTTCTTTTCTCACTTATCTTAGCTATAATTGTTCTCAAACTGTAATATCATATATTACATTTAACTAAATTACATCTTACTCAAATATCAACACTTTCATATCTTTTATTTGGTGAGAAGCACTTGTAATCACTATCTCTTCTCAAAAATCAATCAAAGGGGTGAGTGAGTGTCATATATCATTCTTGAGGTTTTCATTTAGTGAATCAAAAGAAGATAAATAGTTGAAGTTATAAATCATCTCTTAAGAGGGTCATTGAGATTTTAAGGTCCATAAACCGAGAGAAGAGTGATCATCAATAAAATACATCATTATTTCAAAAATTCAAAAGGGAGAACCTTTTGATAGTGAACTTAAAAATTAATTCACTCTTGAACCACATTACATTACATGTGAATTTTTATTTAGTCATTCATACTACACAAAATCCTATTCACCCCTCTAGGGTGTTTCGAGAATTGAAATTCAACAAAGTTAACTTGAGCAAAGAAGGATTTGAAATTGTATGCCATAATGCATGATTCAAATGGTTTTGTTTGATCTACTCCAAGATCAAAGTCACTTATAAATAGAAATATCTAATTTATCTAGAGAATTATTCCTAAATTTCACTCCTCACTTGAGAGAAATATAGGAAGAAGAAATCCAAGATGTTGACTATTTCTCCTTTATGCATTATGTGCTTGATTTCTATTCTTCTATATCCCTCAATCAAATATACAAGGCATATATACATACAAATATAGTAATGAGGTTAAGCTCAACTCTCCTTAAATAAGCCCAAACCAGTAAGCCTATTTATACAAGAGTTAAACCAGCACATGCCCATATGGTATACATCATGATTTACGATCACAATGCAAAGTTCTTACAAATCTTACATGAAATTTCAAAGCTACAAAAAACCTAATTATAATAATACATGAAATAATCAATAATCAAGATTCATATCTTGTAGCTTTATCTCCCATGCAACTTTGTAACCCTTGCATTGTCATTATCTTACACATTAGATATTAATGGTGAAGTCCTCTTCTTGAAAACATATATAATACTTGTAAGAACCACTTAATGAAATAATATTAGCATGATTATGAAGGTGTTTAAGGTCTTCCAAAATAATTAGTAACACCTTTGAATATGGTGAATCTTGACCTTCAAATTGAGAAGAATGATATGGAGATGCTCCTATTTCATTATCTCCTTGTAAAGAAGAATTTTTCCTCAAATAAGCATCACTATAATGAGGAGATAAATCACTAACGTTAAAAGTCCAAGAAACTCTTTCATAAGATTCTTGTAATTATAATTCATAAGCACTATTTCAAAATTTTCTTAACAATTTGAATGTTCTATTTGCTCTTGGCATTAGTTTATTCTTTCTTAAGTTTGAAAATCTTTCTTTTCTTAAATGCAATCATACCAAACCTCCAATAAAAATATCTGTATAGTTCTATTTTTGTTAGCATTGTTTTAGTATTTAGCATTAGATTTATCAATATTATTCCTTATTTGTTCATAAAGTTTTTTAAAGAATTCAACTATTTCGTTATCATCATAATTTTTAATACAACCTTTTTCAGTGGCAACATATCAATAGGTAAATAGGGATTAACTCCATAAACAACCTTAAATGGACTCGAGTGAGTTGTACTAGAAGGACTTCTATTATATGTAAATTCAGCACATGAGAGTTTTATATCACAATCCTTAGTAATTTTATTAACTAATCCTATTAGTAAATTTTACAAGGTTCTATTAATCACTTCAGTTTGATCATCTATTTGTGGATGATGAGATGTACTAAATATAAACTTAGTACCTAACATATGCCAAAGTGTCTTCTAAAAGTAACTTAAAATTTTCACATCTTTATCTGATATTATACTTTTGAAAATACCATGTAGCCTTACTATCTCCTTGAAATATAAATCTGCTACATGAGTTGCATCATCTCATTGATTACAATGTATAAAATACACCATTGGAAAACCCCTATCTACTATAATAATAAAATCTTTTCCCCTTTGCGACCTTGGTAAGCCAAAGATAAAGTTCATAATAACATTCTCCCATGGTTAAATAGGTACTAGTAAAGGAGTATACAAACTTTTATGGAAGAAAATATTACCTTAATTTTGACAGGTTACACATCTTCCAATAATAGCTTGTACTAACTTTATCATTCGTAGCAAGTAGAAATTTTCTTGTAATATTTCCATAGTTTTATAAACACCAAAATAACTAGCTACACCCCCTTCACGTAATTCCTTAACAAGTAAATTACGTACACTAGAATGAGATGTACAAAACTTATTAGGTTTGAAAAGAAAGTCATCTTGTAGCACATAATTACCATAACTATGATTTTTCTTACATTCATTATAAACTTCAAATAAATCTTCATATTTTCCATATAGTTCTTTCAACATTTTAAACCCTAATAATTTAGCATCCAAAAATAAAAGTATCATAGATCTCTTAGATAATACATATGCTACGACATTTTCTATACCATTGAAATATTTGATAGAAAAAAAAATTATAAAAAACTAACCCATTTCGCATGTTTAAGACTATTTTTTTTTTCCCAAACAAATATTTTAGACTCTCATGATCTAAATGAAAATTTAGGTCTCAAATAATGACTCCATGTTTCCAAGCTTCTTATGATGGCATAGGATTCCTTTTCATATGTTGAATAATTCATTTTAGCACCATTTAAGTCTTTTACTAAACAATGCAATGGCTTTTTTTCTTGTCAGAGTACACTTCCTATCCCTACCCTAATATCATCAAATAATTTTAAACAATTTATCAAAGTTAAGTAAACATAATAGCAGTGCATTAAATAGCTTGCCCTTTAAAATTTCAAAGGTTTTAGTGGCATTCTCTCCCCATTACTTTTCTTATGTATAATTGGCATAGCAATTATTGAAAAAGTTTTTAATGAACATTTCGTAGAAACTCTCTAATCCAGAAAAACTTCTCACCTCATAAATATTCTTAGGTATTAGCCAATCACGAATAACATAAATATTTGAAGGATCCAACTTTATACCCTCACTACTCACAATATATTTAAGGAAAACAATACTCTAAAGCATGAACCACAATTTTTTATTTTTTCAAAGAGTTTAGCTTCCCTTAGCTTATCAAATAATCTCCTTAAATGACTAAGATGATCATGCTCATTTTTACTATACGCAACTATATCATCAAAGTATACCATTATGAAATTTTGATAAAAGGTCAAAGAGAATCATTCATTAGTATCAAAAATTAACTAGGTGCATTACACAATTCAAATGGCATAATAGTCCATTAGTACATACCGTATTGCATTTTAAAAGTGGTATTCCATTCATATCCTTCTCTTATTCTCCTTTGATAATATCCACTCCTTATATTAATTTTAGAGAATACTTAATCTCCAAACAATTCATCTAACATGTCATCTAATCTAGGCATAGGAAATCTATATATGATATTTATATTGTTCAAAGCTCAAAATCAATACACACGTGCCACGTACCATCTTTTTTGGAAAAAGTAATGTAGGTACACAACATGGACTCATGTTTTCTCTCATATAGCCTTTTCCCATGACCTCTTCTATTTATCTCTCTAATTCATTAGCTTCTTCTAAATTACATCTATATATAGGTATATTAGGTAAAGATATACCAGTCATTAAATCTATAGCATACTTTATCTCTCTTTTAGGTGGTAATCTTAGTGGTAGTTCATTAGGAAACACATCCTTATATTCATCAATAAGCTCATACACTTTAGGATTAATTTTAATTTTTATTTCATTATAGGGATTCCTTAAAAATCATAGCATAACTCCTACCTTCATCCTTAATACATTCTATCATAGCCTTTTCATGAAAAAAATTTATTTATGTTTTTTACTATGTTCTCATAATCACACTTATAAGGTTTGAGTTTATGCTTCTTCTTATCCTTTTCAATAAGATATTTCTAAGTTATACCATTATGAAAAGCACATCGATCATATTGTCATGGTCTACCTAATAAGATTCACATGCATTGATAGGTAAAACATCACATGGTATATCATCATGATAATGACCAATTCTAAATGAGATTGAGGTTTTTTTTTTGTTACCTTGACTCCTCTATCCTTGTTAGTTCATTGAAGAAAAAAGGGCTTTGGATAAGGTGTTGTGTCTAACCCTAATTCTTTCACCATTCTTTCACCATTCTCTCATTAGCCACATTTTTACAAGGTACCCTATCAATGATAACCCAAAAAACTTTATCTCCCACACTTCCTCTAGTCTTGAATATCTTCTCTCATTAACTAGGTTTCTCATTAGCTTACACTTGAAGTACTCGTTATAGAACATAAAAAGCATTTCCTTCATCCTCTAATTCACTTAGAATTTCTACCTTTAACTCTAACTCAAGATCTTCATCACAAGTCCCTATAGCTTCAATATCTTTTATAGATAATACTCTTTGGTTGGGAAATTTTCTAGTGAAGTGTCCAAATCCTTGGTACTTAAACATTATTTTGTAGAAACTTCATTAACCTTGGTCTTTAACTTTTCCTCAACATTTGTAGAGCCTAAGGTACTCGTCCCGTACTTAGTAGCTTGAGTACTTGAGTAATACTTTATAGAATAATTACCTTAATTGGCATGAAGCTAGTTAGATTTGATTTACTTTTCAAATCTCAAAGATATCTTAATCATATCATCAAGAGAATCATATAGAAAAGTTTCGACTTTATTTCTAATCATCATGTTAAGGCTAGCTAGAAATCTAGCACATGTTTGGTCCTTCCTCTCATCAATGTCACATATAAGCACAAATCTCTCAAATTTCCTAACATACTCCTTAACACATAAAAATCCTTGTCTACTGGTAATAAATCTAATGTAATTATCTTGCTCATACTCTTTAGGTATACATTTTCTTCTCAAATTTTTCTTAAGCTTATCCCAAGATTTAGTTTTAGACTTACCTTCTCATTCTTTAGTTCTCTTCAAGTTATTATATCATATGCTAGCGAACTTCTTAAACATAAGAGTAGATAATTTAAAATTTGGATCATTAGGATAATCCTTGAATTCAAAAATATTCTCTGCCTTATGTAGCCATTCAAGAAATAACTCAACATCAAGTTTACCATCAAAATAAGGAAGATCAATTTTGATACCTTTATCTTCTCTATAATGATGCTTGGGTTGATGATCATTGTTCCCTCTACCTCTTCCACTACATTATGGCTTATATTCATACTCTACACCTGAGTTCAAATGTGTTTCTCTTGCTGGATCTCCAAAGATTTGCAAAACTTCCCATTCGATATCCAAAGAACTCCTTTTGCCGAGCATGATTCAAAGCAAAATTTAAAAGAACAAATTTTCTTGAACTTGATTCTTTTAAATGTCAACTATCAAGATTCACTTCAACATCAATATACTTCCTATTATATTCATACATTTGACCAATCAAGAACAATACCATACAGGGAATAATTCAAGAAAGATAATCTAGATCCCAATAATCAAATCAAGAAGTATCAAGAACCTCTTATTCTTTTTAAAGGAAGTACAATTTCTTGATTCTTCTCTAAGAAGACTCCTTCTTCACGTGTGTCAATCTCACCTTGTTTTGATACAAAAATTCAATGTTTAAGATATTAATGATTATACTAATAATAGTAAGATCTTTGCAATTAGATTGAAATTCAACAAAGTCGACTTGAGTAAAGAAGGATTTGAAGTTTTATGTTGCAATGTTTGATTCAAATGGTTGAGTTCGATCTACTCCAAGATTAAATTCATTTCTAAAGAGAAATCTCTAATTTCTGTAGAGAATTATTGAAATGCCCCAAAATTTTCTAACTTTAAAGAATATATTTAAATAAGGTTTTATTTGAAAGTTTAATTTAATAAAATATTTTTACTAAAATAAAAGGAAATTTAGTAGCACAAATTAATAAGAAATTTTATAAAAATATTAAGTAAAGCAAATTTGGGTATATTATCTAATTAAATATTTTAATTTGGGAATTTATTTAAATAAATTATTTTATTCTAATTAAGAAAGAGAAAATAGTTTCAAATTAATGTTAATTTTATAAATAATTTAATTAAATAAAATTAGAGTGATTTATTAATTTAAAATGGAAATTTTGGAAAATCTTTTAAAAATCGTAAGTTATCCTAAAAAGGGATTTAAATATTATTATTTTAAATACCCCAAATATTTTAATTAATTTATTTAACCCAACCTTCCTATTTTTCTCTCCTCATTTTTCCTCTTTCTTTTTCTTTCTTCCTTTTTCTTCCTTTTCCTTCTTCTCTTTTCTTTCCCGAATTGGGCCTGTTGCGCCAGCCTAGTTCCTTTTCTCCTTTCTTTCCTTTGACACGACCCGGCCCATGCATCGTTGTCCGTTCCCCCCTCTCCACGCCGCGTTTGGATTCCTTCTCCCCCTCGAATGCTGTGTTTGATTTCATCCTTTTACTATTGCCTTGGACAACACCAGAACGCCGCTCTTCAATTGTTATTCCAATAAAACACCGCGTCTCATTCATTCTGCCATCTCTCACGCCGAACCACCGGTTTCCTTCCTTTTTCTTTCTTTTCTTTCCCCCGAACCGCTCGGTCCAACCTCCCCCATCTTCTTCTTCCTCCTCCAGCCCGACGCCATAACTGCACCTTCCTCCTTCCCCCAAAAATGGCACCGCCGGCCATACGTGTCGTGATCGGCCTTTCTCCCGCCCATTCTCTTCCTCTCAATGCACACTCTAATTTGAAAAGCCCCACTTGCCTTTTACTTCCCCACGTTGCTCCCAATTTCCCTCGTAATGGTCGGGAAAATTTCAAAATTTATGTCACCCGACCAACCTCATAACCGTCCCATTTTCCCACCGAAATTGATCTTCTGGTAACCTCCACAACTCGAGCCTACCCTCCACTACTATAAATACCCCTCGTATGGCTCAAAATCGATCTTTCTTTTCCCGAAAACCCTAAGCACCCATCTATATGCCACCGCACCTTTAGACGCCCCGTTCTCCACCGTTAGCCAGCGTTGCCGCCCCTTCTTCCTCCTAAACTCTTCCTTCCAACACCCTCTAATTAACTAAACCATCTACATCCTTCGATTCTCATTGCACGGGCCTCCATAACCGTGTAAAGTTTTCTAGTTCTCTCGACAAAAATTTCTATCCTGAAACCTTAAACAACTATCCACCACTACATCCACCACTTCTTCCACCCTCTAAACCAACCAATATCTCCTACTAAGTCTCCTCCACTGATCCATAAACTTATTTTATTTTTCTCCTTCCCCCTTACCTATTTTTCTTCATTTTTACCCCTCTTAGATCACTTTTCCGGCCACCTCCGATGCCACCCATCCCCTCCAACTGAAGGTGAAACCCTAGACCTTTTAAAAAACTTCCTTTCAATTTATTGATAATTATTCTACTTTTATCCTAATTTTTAATGGTAATTCAATTTTAATTATTATTATTATTATTATTATTATTGTTGTTGTTGTTGTTGTTGTTGTTGTTGTTGTTGTTGTTGTTGTTGTTGTTATCAACTAAATCCTAATTGCTAAATTTTGTTGACAGGTTTGGGAGTATTCTTGAGTTAGATAAATTATTATTCTTGAATTTTGGTTATTTAATGGAATTATTACATGTTTACTATTAGTATTAATAATATTATTAATATTATTAGTATTAGTGTAATTATTTATTTAATATGGTAATTATTCCAAGAGGGGTAGAAACCTAAAAATTTAATTAAGTCTCGCATCTTTGATTTTTATTACTATTATTAAAATTTTTAACATTATTACTAATTATATTATTATTATTATTATCTTTATTAACTTTTATATTACAAGTATATATATAATATTAATATCATTATTACATTTTTGAATAGTATTATTATTAAATGGAGTGTTTTTGAAAGCCACCTTGTGATTTTAAGAATTATGGTATTATTAATATTAATATTATACTAATAAGAGTATTATTAATAATGGTTTACTATTATTATTATTATTATTATTATTACTATTTTGGTGAAGGGTAGAAACCCTTATATCACCACCCTTTCGAATGAAAATAATAATTTATTTGTATTTATGTAATATTTTGTATAGTTGACTATTGTGTATTATTGTTTTAATTAAAAACCAAATCTTAGAATAGGTTAGAGAATAATTAAATTTTATAAGGAATCCTAATTCTAGTATAATTTTATATAATAGGTGAACCCAGTCAAACCCCTCAAGTGGAATAGGAGCGTGCACCAAGACCGGTGTCATTTTAGGTAAGGGTTTACTAAGGCTATTTGTGTGTTTATATGCATTATGTGCTTCATATGCCATGTATTCTATGTTTATTATTATTAATTATTTCATATGTGGCATGATTATAGAGTTGAATATGTTGGTATGAATAAATCACGGCATGAAGATTATACGTATGTTTATGTTATTAGTATTGTATGATATGGCCCTAAGACATGAATATTAGGATTGTAAAATAATGATAGGGAGTGTAACAATGTGGTGTTGGGGTTACATGGAAGCATGTCTACGTGGAGCTAGGGTTTGCATATAAATTAGGGTTTGCATGGAAGTGTGGTATATGTGAAGCTAAGGTTTGCACATGAATTGGGGTTGCATGGAAGTGTGGTATATATGGAGCTAGGGTTTGCATGGAAATGTGGTGTACATGGAGCTAGGGTTTGCATATGAATTGGGGTTGCATAGAAGTGTGGTCTACGTGAAGCTAGGGCTTGCATGGAAATATGTCTACGTGGAGTTAGGGTTTGCGTGGGAGCTAGGGTTTGCATGGAAGTGTGGTACATGGAGTTAGGGTTTGCATGGGAGCTAGGGTTGCATAGAAGTGTGGGTTACAAAGAGTTAAGGTTTGCATGGGAACTAGGATTGCATGGAGCTAGTTATGCATGTTTGGGCAAATGTGTTTGAGTGGCAAATGTTATGATTAAAATACTTAAGACATTAATCTTTTAAAGAGGAAGATTATTGAGCCGGGTATAGACCGATCCACCGGTCAGGAATAGTGGTTAAGGTTTTACCCTATATATGACCGATCCCCCGGTAATAATAGTGGTTAGGACATAAGGTCCTATGTGTGACCGACCCACCGGTAATAATAGTGGGGTGACTCGAGCTCAATAAACATAAACCTGAATTGTTAAAACTCTTAAAAGACATTAATTACTTACAGTGAAACACCATACGAGCAGGAACCAGACCGATCCACCGGTAATAATAGTGGTTAGGACTTGAGGTCCTATGTGTGACCGGCCCACCAGTTATAATAGTGGGGTGTTCCTGCTTCTGCATGGATCTAAAAAAGGCATGGTGTGTATTGAGTTTTGATAAAAGAAAGATAAAATGATTAATCTGGATCTTTTTGGGCCTTATATGTGGACTTGTTGATTATAAGTTATGGATTTCAATTTACACTTCTATGTATCATATGTATGGGTTGTAATTGTATGTGATCATTATCCTGCATGATTTAATGTGTTATATGCTGGCCTTAGTACTCGGTTACCTTACTCAATACGTAGCGTACTGATCACCCTTTTCATGGGTGCTACTCATTCCCACTAGCAGAAGGCCCGTCTGATCTGTTGCAGGTAGGATATACCTACTTTGATGCTATCGATGTCTATGGGACATCAGGAGGGGCAGAGTGATAGCTGGGCTGGATCAATCTCTAGAGTGACGTGGTTGTTGTCCTTTTTAAATTTATGATTCATGTTATCCTTTTTTTATGTTTGAATTGTCGAAATAACTTTACTAATATTGTTTAGTTATTATCTGGAAAAACAATAGCTGGTATTTCAAACTATGTAAGACTTGCGCATACTCTGATTTTTGTTTTTATAAATTTGGATTTAATGTTGTTATTAATAGTATTGTTCTTAGCCTTAGCACTTGGTACCGGAACGGTAGGAGTGAACCGATCTGGTACTAAGTGTGGCGGTAACATCCCCAGAATTTACGGTTTTAATTTATGAGTATTGTTTCAAAAAAAATGTGTAAATTTTGGGGTGTTACAATTATTCCTAAATTTTACTCCTTAGTTGAGATAAATATAGGAAGAAGAAAGATACGATGTCAATTCTTGCTCCTTTATGCATTGAGTGCTTGATTTTTATTCTTCTATATCCCTTAATAAAATTTACAAGGCATATATATATACACATATGGTATTAATGCTGATATCAATTCTCCTTAATTAAGACTACATCAATCATCTTAATTATATAAGAGTTAAACCAAAAAATATCTATATAGTATACATAATGAGTTACAATTATAATGTCAAGATATTACAAAGCTTACATAAATATCAAAACTACATAAAACCTAATATGATAATAGATGAAATAATCAATAATCAAGTTTCATGTCTTTTAGCTTTATCTCTCATGAAACTTTGTAACTTTTACATTGTCATTGTCATGTACATTAGACATTATGGGTGAAGTTTACTTCTTACAAATATATATAATACATAGAAGAATCAATTAATAAAATATTATTAGCATGATTATGAAGGTATTCAAGGTTTCCCAAAATAACTCGTACTACCTCCAAATATGCTAACTCTTGACTTTCAACTTGAGAGCAATGAGATGGAGATGCTCCTGCATCAGCAACCCTATGTTATTATACCATGTCCTTAGGAAGTTGTGATATTATTATGATGTGATTATATGTTTTGCATGAAGCATGCTTATGTGTGATAATTAGGCCTTAATCGATATGATTATCATACTGATACCATACTATTTCAATTTTGTGCAAGTTTCTCATACTTAGCATCTGTGAGGTTGAGAGGGTTGATTCGTTGGTTGGCTCATTAAGCATTTTGGTTTGGATTCCTAGGATCTCATATTCTATTTGTTTTGATCTTATGGAGATTTGTTAGATTTTATTGATCTTGTATTTATTTTCCATACAAGTTGTGTAAATATTAGATAGTACTAGAGTTAGGCGATGATAATACTTGACTCTTGTTATGTGAGTTTACTTTTTATCCCTTTACTCGGCATGGGTTAGGTTGTAACACCCCCAAAATTCTCTACTGAAAAATTTGTTTTCTTAAAATAATTAGTGGAAGCGAAATAACAAAACTGTGAATTCTGGGAATATTACCACCACACTTAGTACCAGACCGGTTCACTCCTACCGTTCCAGTGCAAGTGCTAAGGCTAAAAGAGAAAAATACAACTTACGGGAAACTCAGACATTTAAATCAGAGTAGCGTAGTAAGCCATTTACAAGAATAAAATCAACTAGTGGTGGTTATAAAACAACCAATATATTGAAACCAAGAAGTTAAAAGAGAAAGAGGACAACCCTAGGAATTTTCAGATAGTTCATTACGCTTTTTCTTGGGAGCCCACTTGAATAGCACTTGAAAACGACCCGCAAGGGAAACTGCACATTGAATAGATAGGGGCCCCACGAATGGAACTCTTTAGTACTACGGTACTGAGTAACCCTTTAAAACACACTTAACAACAGGCCCGTGATATAACACATGATACACCACTATATTCATACATAACGACAAGTGTAAACATAATATTCACATCCATACATTCACATATTTAACAAGTCAATCAGATGTTAATGGTGCATACGTAATATTCATTTCCGTACATTCACATACTTAAAAAGTCAATCATAGGTTAATAAGTCATAATGTATAATCATATTTCTAGGGCCTTAAGCCATTAGTCCATCATTATTCAATCATCTATCAGATTTTAAATATCCATGTGACTGTAGGAACCCCACTATTATAGCCGGTGGACCGGTCATGTAGGGCAAAACGCTCCTAACCACTATTATTTGCCGGTAGACTGGTCATGTAGGGTAAAACACTCCTGGCCACTATTATTCGCCGTAGACCGATCTAGCTCCGACTCACATGGTGTTCCACTGTAAGTACTTAGTGTATTTCCTATGTCTTAGCTTCATTACGTTTGGTTTGTTGAGCATGGAATCCCCCACTATTATAGCCGGTGGACCAGTCAAGTAAAGTAAAATGCTCTCGGCCACTATTATTCGTCGGTGGGCCGGTCTAGGCCCGGCTGAACAACCTTCCTCTTTAAGTGATTAGTGTCTTATTTGTATCTTATTCGAAAATATTTCACCCTTGACATGCATGTCACCGACCTTTACTTCTGTCCTCCCGAGATGGCTCGTCCCATATCTTGAGACCTTTGCATCTCTTATCTCACCTCGACATCCATTCCTCCTTACATTTACTCATAACAAAGACCCAACTCCTAAGGGTGTGGGTTGAGACCCATCACCTTACGACATTCAAATTCTCTCACTACCACCCTTTAGGATTTTTCCTTGAAACCCTTGTTGGACCTATATGGCCCAACCTTTCTTTTATTGTTCCACACCTCATCTCATTTAGATTCAACCCAAACCCTATTACTCTACTCACCAATTATACATGTGACCGTGAAACCCAAGTTGGTTGCTCAACCCTAGCACATTTCTTACATAAGGATCATTCCATGCAAACCCTAGAAATCTCCCATGCAAGAGTTGCATCAGTCATTCAGTTTAATCATAATCTCCTTTTTAATTTTCCCCTCATGGATCATGAGATAATAAGGTCAATCTCATGTCCCCTTAGTCAACTCACTTCCCATTTTTTCCTTTTTATACTTTTACCCTATATCCTATTATTAAACATCCTAGCATGCATGTCCTAGAGGGTCACATCACATAACATTTTAAGCATAACACATATAATTATCAACCACATGCCATAAGGAAGTCACATACACATACCTCCCCTCCAAGCTACGCTACAAATGATTTGTCATTAAGCATAAAGTACGCAACAATGCATAACACATGCCACACGAGGCACATAACACACACATAGTTGTTCTTAGCCACATCCCTACTCGGTTTTGGTTACCAAGCTATCTCCCACATTTATTAGGTTACCAATCACCCTTCATGATTGTTATACTTATTTTATTTTCCATTTGGTTGGTTAGATTACCAAATTTCCCTTCTCCTTTGTTATAATTACCGGATTGCCCTTTTGTTGGTCAAATTACCAAATTATCCTTATTCATTATCATAATTACTAAATTACCCTTCTTCATTATAATAATTACAGAATTACCCTTTAATTGGTTAAATTATCAAATTGCCTTCTCTATTATCATAATTATCAAGTTACCCTTCTCCATTATCATAATTACCATATTACCCCTCTCCATTATTGTAATTACCACTTTACCCTTTTATTTATAAAATTACCATTTTCCCCTTTACTTCCAAAATTAGCATAATACCCTCAACTTCCAAAATTACAATAATACCCTTTTACTTATATAATTACCATTTTTCCCTTTACATCCAAAACTACCATTTTACCCCCTTACTTCCAAAATTACCGTAATACCCTTTTCATATAAAATTACCATTTTACTTTTTACTTCCAAAATTACCATTTTACCATTTTCATACAAAATTACCATTTTCCCCTTTTCACTTACAAATTAACATTTTTCCATTTACTTCCAAAATTACTATAATACCCTTTTTACTTGCAAATTACCATTTTACCCCTTTACATCCAAAATTACCATTTTTCCCTTTTCTTACAAAATTACCATTTTGTCCCTTTACCTCTAAAATTACCATAATATCCTTTTGCTTATAAAAGTACCATTTTACCCTTTATTACACCACTTTTATTAATTTACCATCATTGCATAAAATACTAATATTTATGCTCCATTCTCATCATCCAACTCCACTACTATTACATTCCAATATAATACTCATTAACAACTACACATATTAGGCCACACTCTTGCACAACTCATATTACTAAAATGCCCCTATAGCTTACAATAATATTATTTATGCACTAGTGATCACAATAACATAATATAACATGGATAAGTATTTTTCATTAATACCTAACCCTTTCCTTAAGCAATATTTCCACACATAACATAGAAACTATCATACTTTCCCTTTTATCAATTAATATAAGCAACTACATATAATATATTAAACAATATATATCATGCAAAATAACATATCAAAACTCTAATGTGCTAGATACATTTATCAATACGTTTAAGTGGAGTTTAATGATTACCTTAATTTTCACAAAAAATTGAACCTTATCGGTATCTCGGTTAAAGATTCAAGCTTTAATTAGCAAAATCGACACCTAAAAATAATATCAATAGTTATTATATTAGAAGTAGGAAAACTAAAAAGGATAAAACTGTATAAAAACTTAATTAATAACACACTTTACTTAGCCATTAATATACCTCAAAAATTAGACAAGGAAAATCCCAAAATAATGTGGAACTCACGTTGCATGAGAAGCATGAGCCACATGTAGGTTATCAGGGGGGAAATGTGTCGAAGGTAGGGAGGTAGAAGGGACAAGGTGATGGTTCTGGTTGGGGTCTTGGGGGCTAAGAGGAGGGTAGGTGGAGGAGAGTTAGGGTAAGGTAAGGCTGTAGGGATGAAGAGGGGGTGTAGGTGGTGATCAGAGATAGGTTGTTCGCGGCCAAGGTTGGCGGCAGCGGCGGCGGTGGTGAGGCTACGAAGTGGGCTGTAAGAGTGGATGGGGCTGATAAGGAAGGAAACAAGAGGAAGAAAATGAAGGGGGAGGGGGCTTGTTTAGGAAAAAGGAGGTGTGGAGGTGGTAGAGGAGGTTGCAGGGAGTTGATTGATGGTTTGGGTGGTGGCAGAGGTAGCAGGATGACTGCGAATGGAGGGGTTGCAGGGAGGTTGCCGAGAAGGGAGGGAAAAGGGGGGAAAGAAGAGGGGAGGAAGAAGGAGCTGCGGGGTGGCTTAGGTGGTGTTTTGGTGGTGTAGGGTAGGAGTAGAAGGGTGCAGAAGGTGGTGTAGGTGGTTGTTGAGGCGAAAGAAGCGGTGGAGCTAAAATAGGGAGGAAAAAGGAAGGAGAAGTAAGGTAGAAGAGGGAGGTTGGGGAAGGGGAAAGGCTCAGATAAATGGGGTAGGGAGAGGACTCATGAGGAGAAAAAGAAGAGGGAGAATAGGGGCAGGTGGTTGGTTGGTGGTAGTGTGTAGGGTGGTAGGGAGAGGGAAGGGAAGAAGGGGAAAGGGAGGCCATGCGTGATGGGGAGTGTATGGTCGGTTGGGTCTGAAATGGTGAAAAAAAGGACAAGGGAGAGAGAGAGAGAGAGAGAGGGTTGTAGTGGTGGTAGGCGGTGGCAGTTGTGCATGATCGGGGTGGTAGGCATGGCATTGGAATTTGTGTGTGGTCAAGGCACGAGCTAGAAGAAGACAGAAGAGGAGAGGAGGGGCAGTAGTAGGAGGCCGATAGGGAGAAATAAAAAGGGGAACTAGGTTGGCCCGGGTAGGAGGGGGAAAGGAAAAGAAAGAAAAGAGGGAGGTTGGGTCATCTCGTGGGCGTGGGAGGCAAAACGGGCCTGTAGCCCAGGCGCGGGGGAAGAGGAAGGGAGAGGGGGAGATGGGCCAATGGCCCAATCACATAGGAGAGGGGGAGGTAGGCCTAGTGTCGGGGCCCGAAGGGAGAAAAAAAGGGAAAGAAGGAAAGGAGAAAAAAAGGAGGAAAATGAGAAAGAAAAGAAAAAGGGAAAAAGGAAAAAGGAAAAATAGGGAAATTATAATAATAATTTAATTTATAAACTAATAGAGTGTAATATTTTTGGGTAATAAATTTATTTAATAAATTTATTGAATATAATTAAATATATGGGTTTAAAAAGGATAATTTTGGTAAAATATTGTTTTAAAAAATTATTTAAATAAAATGAGTATGATAAAATAACAAAATATTTATTTTAATTTATTAAATATTCCTATACAAATTTATATACTTAAAAATCTATAAAATAATTAAATTAAATAATTTTAAAAGCTAAATTTATTCCAAATAAAAGTTATTTATTAAATTAGAAGTTTTTAAAATTTCGGGGGATTACATAGGTAATTGTCATACCTCACTTATATTAGAAGTGGTGGTAGCACCCTACATTTTGTCTTTAGCTTCTATAAAAATATCCTATAAAATAAAAAATTTCTTGTTGTATGAATATGAGTGTTACATTGTTGTCTTTTTTGGGGACATCAAATGTTTTGTAATTGATATTGTTGTTATAGTTAATATTAATCTCTATCCTTTCTTATTGATTTTGTGTTTTTTTTTTCTCTTCTCAACTTTAGAAGTGTTGACCACACTTAATTCTTAAGTTTGAGTTATTTTTTTTATATATGACATTAATTAGGTATATTCATACTTCTCTTTAAATGTGGTAATAACACCTATTATTTTATGTTTATGCTTGCACTAACAGAAATTTTTATAGGTGTTACAATGGTATTTCACTCATACTTCTTTTGCATCTCCTCATGTTCAAGGTATAATATGTAGTAAAATAATAAAGGCTAAGGATTAGAGGGTCTGAGAATACATAATGGGAATAAAAGGGGAAATAATTTGTAAAGAAAAATAAATAAAAGTTGTGGTCATTATGTAGAATTGTTGAATTATACCTAATCTTGTAAGTATCGACAAACCTATAAAAAATTAAAAGATCCTACAATAATTTTAATAATAATAATAAATCTATGTAGGAGATCGTCTAGTATACTTTTGATTGTAACATCTAAAAAATGTAAAACTTGGTTCAAGAAGATAACAATCATAAATATTTCTTGAAGATTATGGTCGAGATGAATGATCACGTATTAAGAACAACCATAGGTCCCTACTCTTTGGACTTACTAAACTATGTAGCATTTGTAGCCTCAATGCTTAGGAAAAAATATGCATCATCCAACATTTGCAGGGTGATTGTAACGTCCTTATGATATTTATTCTTCACATTTTCTTCTTCTTCTTCTTCTTTTAATGATAATTGTAGCATTCTTTTAGGGTGGAAATAACATCCTTGTGATATTTATACTTACACTCCTTATAAATATTTAAAAAAAAATGTCAATTAGTGAGTTTTTCTTCATCAATAGCAGTTTCTTTATAGGTATTGAATATATACAAGGTAATTCCAAAGGCTATTTTCTAACATCCTTGCCAGTAAGAAATATCACCTCAGCTCTGGCTGAGGATTGTCGTTTTTTGCAAACAGGTTCTTGATAGCTTCTTCTTTCTTGTCAATGAAGTCCAAGAAACTGTAAACCAACTTTGAAAGTCGAGTCCTTGGTGGTTCCAGAGATGCAAGGCCAGTTTCATTCTGCTTCCGCCTGTACCGAATAAATAGCCAAACAACTCGAAGCAGAAAAATCAGAAGCGCAGCAAGACTGATAGCACCACAGAAAACAAACAGAGCCATGAAGTTGCTGAAACGCAGTTTTGATTCCGAGTGGCCATTCCTGTCTCCTGGACAACCCAATTTACAGAACCACTTTTTATGGATTTGTTGAAGTTTGCCACTCTCAGAAAGCTTCAGAATTGCTGTGGACATGTCAACAGCAAGAGGAGACTCTCTCTTGAAAGCCTGCATCAAAGATGTTCAATGGTCACAATGCAACAGCACTGAGTTGGTTATATTACAGTGCCCGTATTATATGGATGACCATGGAATGATTAAGCTACAAAGATCAACACATCAACTGAAGAAGATAATTACTTACAAATCCCCATCCACCCTTAGTGAATGTTTGCCCAACAATAGCAAAACCTGTCCGGTTAGACAGGAAAATCTCCACATAAGGAAGCTCATCTATGATAGCTGCCACTCCACCTCTTGTAGGCCCGTTACGCAAGGCTCTTTCATAGGCTTCAGGATTGCCAAGAGCAATCAGCCTAGAACGATGAATATTTAGCTCATCTTTTAGGTAGTTGTAAGCAAAAGATCCTACTTGGTAACCGATAGGCCAATTGCTTGTCAACAAGCTATCTATCCCTATGATGGGCGATGAAAGCTTCTCGACCGTAAGGATTGAAGTCAGACTAGCTGTATAGCTTGCACTGATGACCATCAAAAGGAAAAGCCATACCACCATAACTAGTCGCCCCAATGAGCTCACCGTCCTTTCTTCTGAGAGAATGAAAATTTAAAGTGAATCAAACAATGACGAAGCTGCTGAAGGACAAGCTCCAGCCTCTATATAAGAGAAGAGAAGCAGTACCATTACTTTCATCAGATAATGTATGTTAAGAGGCTTCATATATGGGTTTAAATGATGCATTAAAGATTTCTTATTCATTCGGTGAGATGTATAATCAGCTTTGGTGTAAAAGTATTGATCACCAATGCTTGAACAACTGAACAAAAATGGCAGGGAAAATATAAAGAAAATTGTAAAAAGGGTCCTTACGGTTCTTTTTAAACAGGGTTGAGAATGTGAACCTGTAACAGAAAAAATTCACTCAAGAACTTAGAAACTGAATGCAAAATATGTAAAGGAATCAGAATGTTGAAACTCAAAAGTGGTGCTTCAGAATATATATATATATGTAAAAACATTTATCCTTCCTGGTTTTTAGTCTGAAATTTCAGTTTAGAGGTGGAAGGAGGAGTCTTACATGAGAATTGTCACAATCTGCCTCCTAGGGGGGCCTCGAAAATCATCATTAACACGATGCTCAAGAATCCAAATTACTACTCCAATCAACAAAAAGGAAGATGCAGTAGCACACCACATCTCTATGGTAAAAGGCTTGAGAAACACCCATGAAGTAGCCTTTTCTTCATCAATGGGAGCCACTATGACAAGTCCCGAGGCAGCATATGGTTGGGTAAAGTCAACAATCTTGGTCCGTTTGGTTACAATTGCAATGTCACCAATGGCTGCATCAATTTTCTAAGCATAAAAAAATAAAAACAAATGACTGATAAGTTACATAATCCCAGACAACTGATATTGTACATTGGTGTGTTAGCATTTGATGATAACCTATTCGAAAATTTCAGAGATCTGACCCTATGTAGTATATCGTGTGCATTCACAGCAAGCAGAATTGGTGTAGGAATTAATTTCAAGTGCAGGTTATGGAAGGAGCATGGATTTAATAACCTGCAGATAATCATGCATTACACATCCCTTTGTAAATTGTAACACACATTTAAGAACGTGTAGGTAATCAATCATTACACATCCTGACTACTAATAAGATTACACAGTACTTTTTTTCTTTCAGTCATAGAATTTTAAAGAGTAGTGGTTTCATAGCTATCTTTACGTGGCAGACAGAAAACCCCCCCCCCCCACAAGCATATCGATACAGAGAAGAAATATATGAATTATACTTACGCCATCAGCAACCTTTTTCACAAGGTCACTGTAGTTGGGATTGGAATGACCATCTCCGAATAACTGGAATCTGTAAGGAACGTCGTATGGAATAAGCTTCCTTGCTTCAATAAAAACATCAATACAGTACCCTTCAACTTTACTGCTGTTGCCATACACGGTAACGAATTCTGTAAAACTAACTCGACGTGATCAAGTTATATGATTATGTTGAATATGAATAAGTAGATGTTGTCCCCTTAATGGTTTCCCATTATTTGCAATCACCCATCCACGTGGTCTTTCAGTCACACCGCCAGGCCAGGTAACCTTTCTAAGCTTCTGATTCAAACGGGAACGACTACGCCGCTGCCCTTTTAGCTTTTCTGGGGATGATAAAGATAGACCAGAAGGCGTAGACCAATAACCAACCACGTCAACTTTCACCCCATCGTAAACATTAATGACCTCATAGCCCCTGGACAAACGGCTTTTGTCTGGCCTGAATTCGACTTGACCACTTACACCGGAGAAATTTGTCCTCAGTATCTTTTTCAGAAGGAAACGCCCACCTTCGAAAATCTTGAGATTGTCTAGATGCAAATTTGTGGCATTCATACTGCCCAACTGATTACCGAAAGAGAATATTGCCGTCTTACTTTCATTAATCAACTCATCAATTGATCTTGCAACTGCCCAAACTGTGTCATAAGCCAGAAACCCATATACGTTCAGTCCAGAAATAGCCAAGCCCCTTCGCTGCATTGTTTTCCACTGCGATGAAAATCTAATCATTTTGCTGGATGCCGGCATATGCTGGCGAAGACTAACCACACCTTGAATAGTAGAATATAGAGAACGATTAACCGAAGGTAAGGAATCTAACGTAGCTGTAAACCATTCAGTTGCGAGCCACACATAATTGCTGCTCATCATTCCAAGTAACTCCGCTGCAACGAAAATTCTAAACTCGGGATCAGGATTAACATGAACCACATAGACACGAGGTCCAAGCTTCTTTGATTCGTTGAGCAGAACAGCGACAGTGTTCGCGTCGAATTCTTCTGGCATTATTATAGTATGGGAAAGCCTGATGGTTCTCTTCTTTAGCTCATCGGCCAAGCAATAAATTCCATTTCGGCCATACTCATTATCCACATGGATGGCGATGACGTCCCTCCAGCCATAGAATTCAATTAAGTGGGCTATAGCAGACATTTGATATGAGTCGCTTGGTGTTGTCCGGAGAAAGAAAGGGAACTGGGGGGCGGAGAGGGTGGGATCGGTTGCAGCATATGAAACAAGAGGTACGTGGAAGGCATTAACGATTGTGGAGATCATGTGGGCAACTGCTGACGACTGTGGACCGATTATGGCTACCGATTCTTTCTCAAGAACCTGAAAAGCTGCATCCGAACAAACAACAAAATAAATCCTTGTTTCATGTCAAGGATGACAATTGGAAAAGGATACATAATAGCCAGACAGAGGACTAAAGCTCTGTCGGAACATCATGCCGCCTATGGAGTGGAAGGTAATCACTTAGGTTACACGGGAACGGGGGGAGGGGAATGGGAACGTCGGAAAGGGGAAACCGTGAATTTTTAGAAAATAATGCACGCAACCAGTAATCACACAAAGAACCAGAAGCAATTACACTAATCCCCCAGCAACTTGCTTCCAGTAGGCATAACAAGCAGTAAGAAATAAAAACTTTCAAGCATACGGAGCTCAAAAGAAAGAAAAAAAAAAAAAAAGCCAGCGGGCAAAAAAGCTTAACAGAGCTGATACCTGAAGCTCATCGGAAGACATAAATAACAACGAGAGAGATATCAACTACAAATTACCAAATATAGAAATACGATCAACAAACTCGCTTAAAGTTTTAGAATTGTGGAAAATTTAACATACCACCTAGAGCTCCCATGAAGGCATTGCAATTTACATCCTTATTGACTAACTCCAACTTCGTTCCATTCAGGATACTGGGATCAGCATTAACATCATCGACTGCAGCCTTCATTGCCGTCTTTGCCACTCTACCAATGACCGAGTCATAAGTAAAGACTGCACCAATCCTCACTAAAGGTGGCTCCTGACACTGCCCGAACCTCGCAATCAGCCCCCCAAAAAAGAGGAGCGCCGACAAGAGCACCAGCTCAAACACTACTCCCCTCATTTCTCAGTTTAATTCGGGATCGGAATTACGTGCGACAAGGAGGAGTATGATTTTACTAAATATATAATTCTACCTCGTGTTGCATTGAGGAATCGGATAAAGTTGCTTGACCCGGAAATAGCAAGTCAATTGGAAAAGACGCATGATGGTACGTCCTACTAAACTAATAGCAGTCTAGATCAATTATTTAATGTGCAATGCGTACTTGAAGGTTTCAGATGAAAAATGGCTCAAACGGTAAATGAATATTAAAAACGAAAGGGAAAATTAGTTTTTAATTTGTCTGTACAAAATTAATAGGATAAAAATTAAAATAATTTTAAAATATTTAGTTTTATATATAAAATATTATATATACATATATGTATAATTATATTAATATATATTTAATTATATATAAATATACAGATAATTTTTTATATATATATATATATTAAATATTTAAAAAATAGACTAAATATTAAATTAAATAATTTAATTTAAATAAACTTTAAAATAATTTTTCCAAAACAAAAACTACTTATCTTCTATTCTGCAGTAAAGGGGCCTGGACACCAAAACTCGGGTTGACGAGCCGTATTTTTTAAAAATACATTTTTTTTCCTTCTTATCTCTACCATGGTTTTTTTAAAAAATGTATAAACATATTTTATAATTTAAAAATCATTACTTTTTGTCGTTGTTGTTAGTTATCGTATTGGCATTTGTTTTGGTAAAGTTGCCCGACCGGTTTGCATTATTTTTCATGATGTGCCAAAAAAAGTAGAGTAAAAGAAATAGCCTTTTGGGAGTCTATGAGACTATAACCTATCAAGTTTCCCGTCGGTAGGAAAAAATCACAAGGTTCCATTTAACCGAGCCAATAGTCAAGCCACGGCCACTGCCCGCCATTCAAGCACGGATAAATTTGACCCCAGCATTACATCTGACCGGACTCGTTAAATCTTTTACTTGGTTTTGAATCTAAAATTTTGTATAAATTTATTTTATTTAGCATCACATTTGGCCTGAAGCAAGTTACATGTGTATTATATAATTTTGATAATTTTATTTAGGTTTCATGACATATACCATGTCAAAGACAATACTGAAACATATCTGTTTAACCATTCAAAATCTATTTAGTAATATTTATCTATTAATTAAGATTAATACTTCATCTAAAATTATTTTGAATCACTTTATTTTCTTAACCCTAAAATTAGGAAAATCAAGGTAAATGCTAAGATAATAATATAATATTCATTGATACTAATTTATCCCAATGGAAATGGAATTAAAATATTTAATATTATTCAAATAATATTTTTAAATAACCATCCTCATTTACTATCATTTCTATAGTCCCCTTATTTTTTTAAACTCTTAATTTTATGTTAAAAGTGTAATGTAGAAAAGAAAGTCAAAAACAATCATTATAAAAAAAATTAAATAATAAAAACAATGATGCAAGATAAGACACTTTGCATTATAAAATCTTAAAAGTTTACAAGCACCGACTAGAACAAAATCTAAAAAATTTCCAACTCAAGATAATAATAAAAGTCCTATTGTAATATCCCGTTTTGTTAACTCTTATTAGCTTAAGCAATTAGCATCATAATTCAATTTTAAAATTTTAGTATAGAAATCCTATGCCATTAATATTATATTCAAAGTTTTTTTTCCTTTCATTTTATTATTTTGTAGAAAATTTGGTTTCCCATGATTCTTTCGATTAACTCATTTTTGCTTATTTTGACTCTTTAAAATTTTGTATATGTTCCAAAAAGATTGTTGAGTTCATTCATTTCGTATGTTCTCTTGATATTCTTTTATTCCTCCCAAATCGCTAAATTGTTAAAAAAAAAATTGTTTATATGACTGTCCTTTTTTTATCCATTGGAAGGTAAACAAATTTTAAGATATATTTTTATATATTTAGTTTTTAAAATTATTCCACATACATCAATATCAATTTGACCCCTTGTATATTCGTTTCGTGTATTCGTGGAAATGTGAGTTTACGCGACTTATCCATTTTTGTTTGACTTTTTTCTATATGTTGGGTATCAAATCAATTCTGATACCAAATATTTGTATATATTTATATTTATAATAATATTTCACACCTCCCCATAAAGTTTCATGATTTTTGGGTTCCATTTATAAATTTTTTTTCAATAAATCCTCAGTATTAGAATTTTATTACAATTTAATTACCTAAATTTAAATGTAATTATTCATTTAACTATGCATTGGATCTCAACTAGCATTATAAATAAACCAAATCTTATTTGTGGCTTTAGTTAATTTCACTCAACCAAATTTTGGTTAAAAGTAAAAAACCATAGTATTTATAACATAAACACTTACACACTTAGCGATAATCATTTCTCTGTTACATGCTTATCATCCTAACTTTCATTTAAGTGTTAACATGGTTAACCAATCATCTACACTCCCCCCTATTCACACAACACAAAACCTCTTTTTATGCCAAATCATGCATCATTACTTAATATCTCACATAAAATCACAAATTACCCTATGTTAGCAAACTTTTTTTTTCCTAATTTTGGGCACTTTATTTCCATTAATTAATCAACCTATTGCTATGATTTTTGTTTCATTTTATTCCTTGCATTTTATTTTTTAACTTTCAAACCTTTCTCACCCAACAATATCACCAGAACCTCCTTCTTTATCCCTTTCTTTACCATTTCATGATTAGTCTTCTTGCTATTAATTTTTAGTCAGGTTGATTTTTCGTGACTTTTCCTAGCTCCCATGACCACGGCTTTGCACCATTCACTTTGTTTTATTTTGGTGTTTGTTCTTTGGGTCATAATATTCAATTACCAACCTTCTTTGTTCATTTCTCTTGGCATTTAAACCTTATTTGATAGCCTCAAACTCACCCCTGATTGTTTTTAGCAACTTAGGTGTTGGGTTTTGTGTAGCTTGATTCTCCTCATCTTCTTTGCTCCTCTTTCTCTTAGCTTACCTAATTCTCATTATCTTACCTCCCAACAACTTGATCTAAGTGTAGGATTCTATGGTTTGGAGGAAATGTTGTTGGTTCTTGATTTATTCTTGCTCAACTTTCCATTTTCTTTCAATTCAAGGTTAATCCTTCATTCTTTGATCTTTTTCATTTTTCCCACACTATCAATTATTATTCTAAGAGTTTTTTGTTGATATTTTTTGTTCTTATCATATGCTTTTTAATTTTACTATTTTGATATTTTGAAGGGAATATAAAGAGATATTTGATTTAGCCTTGGAGAAGGTAGTTTTATGTTTTCTTGAGCTTAGATATAGGTAAATCCAGTTGACTCCTCAGATAGTAGAATATATGGATGTGAGCATGTTAGGCCGTTTAGGCTTAGTATCATGCTAGGTTGCATTAATTATAAGTTTTGTGAATTTTGTATTATAAAAATGAAGAGCATGAAATATAATATTCTATATGAAGTTTATGAATTCTAATATGATGTATGTCAGCATGCTGATATTTCATTATCTTGCATGTATTTATTGTATTTAACTGTACGAATTTTATACATGTGATAATAGGTAGAATTTTGATATTATGTGATTAATTTATGAAGGTCGTTTGGCTAGGGAATCATTATCCCTCCAAGCCATTTTCATGTTATGGCATGTATTCAATTGCATCCCTTAGATAATTCACTTAATTTTTTTTATTAAATGCTAGTATTAGAGCATATTTAGGGTTAATTTTACATGATTTAATATTTTCATGCTCTAGGGATATAACTATTATTTTACATATGGTGCAATTTATTTTCATCATCATGGAAAAATACATGTCATGTTTTATTATATATCTTAAGCATGAAATTTATGATATGTTAGATATACATGTTTAGGTTTTTATGTGCTTAATGTGTTATCTCATGTGTAGGGGAAAAATAATCTTTTTTCCTTTGCAAGAAATTTTAGAATTTATGTATTCCATATAGAGTGTTATTTTAAATGTCTTTTACCCTTTTCATAATAAATGTGAAATTATATTTAATTGTATTATCAGAATGGACAAATTTGGAATAATTAGTGTTTAAGGGCATTTTGGTTATTATAAATGAAATGTACCAAAAGTGTGAATAGTTGGAATAGGTTAGCCTTAGTGACTTTTATTTGACCTTAAAGTTAACCTTTGACTTCCACCTTTGATGGTTAACCAAAGTGTCGGCTTTTGAATAATTTAGGAAAAAAGGTTGGAAAAGGATTGAATTGAATGGAATTAGATAATTGGTTCTAGTCATGGCATGATGCTTAACCTTAGGCCTAGATGACTTAGATTTATTGTGACCTTTGTAGTCCTAGGATTGGTTTGATAATTGAATTATTGTAGTGATCCTTGAGGTCCCTTTGATTTGATGGATCGTGGTTGTGGATCGTAGTATCTATGGAATAATAATAATAGTATTGACATTCAGTAAGACATAAATTGCTTAAAGAGAAACACTTGAGTTTAGAAAGAGATCTCATACCTTAAAATAGGCTCTCGAGTGCATAGTTGGAACTTTAGATCAAAGGGCTTACTTCTTTTGTATAGATATTCCATATACCCTATAGAGGGTTTGCTTAATTAAGGATTTAGATGTTTAGGTTTAGTATGAGTGAATGTTATGTCATGTGGCTTCCGTAGAAAGCTTTTCCCTATAATTGAGTGATTTGATTTGGTAACATATCCTTGATGATCATTATCTTGAAGTATGGAATTGTATTCCACTAAAGAGTTAAATTCACCTTAGTTTCTAAATTGGATTAGATACACACATTTTTACCTATTAACAATTCGATCATGGTTTTACCTATTAACAATTCGATCATGGTTGAAACGATAAGTGTTTGGAATGTTTGGTGTAATAATTAAACACCATATTGAATTAGGAAAATTTGTATGGTCTAATTATTGATGATTATATTGTTTTATTATTTTGATTATGTTAATAATAGGGATTTGTTTTATGTCGGGTTACAATATCATAATTGTCTTTAATTATTAATATCGCATGTTATTCTACGCTTATAGATGAGTTTCTATTATTGTATGTTTCTATGTAATGAGAGTATGTTACCTCTTTAGAAGTGTTGTGATTTATTTAGTATAAGGGTATTATAATGATACCATTGCTTTTAGGTTATCGTAGGTTCTAGTGGAAGCATGAGTTCGAGTTAGAATGTTCATGTAATACCCCCATTTTTTACAACTAAAAAATTTTGGTAAAATATTTGCAGAAACAGAAAACAAGTAGGAAAATAGAGTGTTACCGTCGTGTCTGATACAGGATAGACGTTCGCCGCCTACCCCATATTAGATATAATACTAAATCAACTAAAACAATTAAAACAATAGAGTGCGTAAAATAATTATTTAATTAAACAAATTTAAAGAGTGTTACATTAGAGTACCCTAATGGGTTCCTACCAAATCATTACAAAATACAAATAGATAGATTTATAGCTACAATAAAGAAGGTTAGGGTATGACACCCAACTCAAAATCATGGCCCACCACGGAGCTCACCAAAACCTTTAGATGTCTTTACTCTCAATCCCTGACCCAAATGAGGTAGGTCTTTTACTAGTAATCCCTATAGACTTGCACATGGTCATCTACTTATGGGAATAAGCGAGTGACCAAGAAAATGGGCACATCAGTACGCTACCACTGAATAGACTAAGTTGCTCCCTCAATGTAAACACAAGCATACCAATTTATTGTACATGAATGTAAAATACGATATACATCAGGATAAGGCTATATATAAATATAAAAGGTAGGATTACATAAGGACATGCTATCATACAATCTCCAACAACATAGAACACATCATGCTTGGTTTCACATCCTTCTCAAATAAACACTTACACATGTAACAACAAAGATCATTCAAGAAACCTCTAAGGTTCATTTCCATTTACCTAATTCTTTAGATTATACCATTTACTTATCAATATATGAGGTTAGTGAGTCATCCAATCACTATTCCATTCCATAACCAATTAGTCATTTCAATCATAAGCCAAATGCATAAACTAAATTTTATTCCTTTTTGCTCAATCATACCATTACTTCTATTCTTAACAAAATATTAACCAATCAATTGGTTATCATTAATAATTTTCCAACCAATTAATTATTATCCATATTTTATTATCATTGACCGGTGAACTATGCACCATCCCATGGTCTCACATACCATGAAAACCTATCCAAACATGGGGCATAAAGTCCAGGTGGAAACTAATCACCAAGTGGACATAATTTAAGGTTGAAGCCAATCATCAGAATGAACAAAAGTCCAGGCCGAAGTGAACCAATTGGACATTAGTTTAGGCCCTTTAGTATTGATAGCCCCTAGTACATCATCAATGTTTAAAGTAGGTAAGATACTAGGAGGCAAAGCCTAAAGGCACCAAAAATGCCCAAAGGCAGAGTAACCTTCGATAGGTAATCGAGGATCGGATAACCCAAACCCATATTCAACTCGGCTTTCTTTAAATTTATGTAATTAGTATTTCATTTATAAGGATGGGAAATCATATAAGGCCCATATAAAGCAAGCAAGTAAACTTCCTATGTTAATCTATATTAATCCTTTCCTTTCCATTTTTCCCAACCATGTAGGTTTTCTATTTTTCCTTGGTCAATACCATTTATAACCACCATATTATTTAATTCAATCCCATGCTAATTCTCGTTACTCTTTTCTCAATGTTATCACTTGTCATAAGTTAAATACTCAAATAGCCTTTACATTACTCATAATGTATATCATAAGTGATGATCTATTTTAATCCTTTCATTGGGTCAATAATTCATAATAAAATATATATTTTATCTCACTAATGATCATGGTATAGTCCCAAACATAACCCCAAATCATAACTGAACAAAAAAATAAACAAATCATACAAACCAGTAGAACTAGTTGATCGGTCAAGCCCAACTAGTCTATCAGTTTTGGTCGACCAATTGATTGGTTTGACTTAACCAGACCATGCTTTCCTCAAATCATTAGATCAGTTTGGACAAACTAGTAGACTATTCATAGGCCAGTCGATTGGTTTTGTCAAACAAGTCGATGGGTTTACGCAGAGAGTAAGACCATGGTCTCTACAGGCTTACCAATCTATAGGTTAGGTCAGCTAGTCAATTGTTCTAGGAACTAGTCAATCGGTTTGACTTAACTAGTTGATCAGTTTTCTCTAACAAAACACCAAATCAAAGATATCATGCAAATTCTTACCTATAAAACATTCTTAGTCACATTAAAACATTTATAGACATAATCTAACATATTTCCAACAAAATTAAGATGCATTTCTCAAAATGGGATAATCATAGCCTATTTTTACCCAATTTCATGCTTCTGAATCAAATCATGTTATCTAACCACCAAACCATTTATGCAAATTATATTCTTTCATACCAAAATGAAGAAGTCCACTAAAGGTAACACCTACCATGTAGGAATACATATTAAATATTCTAGAAGCAAGAATCAGTCACTTGATGTAAGCAAAATCCCCTTAAAAACAAAAATTCCAACTATGGGAAATCTCAACTTTGAAAACCTTAAAAACAAAAATCCCAAGTCAAGAATTACACCAAAATTTTTTAAAATTTTGAACTTAAAAATAGAAAGAATAAGAACATACAACTTGAGGCAAAAATAGGAAAAGAACTAAACTAGACCACTCAACCTTTTTCCCATAATCTAACTCTACCTTACATAACAATGAAAATAAGAGCGACACAAAGATATAACTAGAAGATTGTAAAAGGTTTGATTAGACCTAAGGTGTAGGAAGAAGAGGGGAGAATACAAGACATAGAAAATTTGATGGTTGAAAGAAAGGAGCTTAGCAGGGTGATTAGGGGTATTTATAGCTAACTAATCAAAGGGAAATGGTGAGGGTTCGAGAACCAACTCGAAACCCTATAATTGACCATTTTAATTCAATTTGAATGGGTATATTTTTTCTAAATTTTGCTAAACTATTCTCTAATGCTCAAATGGTGTCTCTGGCGAATTCAGGTCAATTAGAATAGAATTAACATTCATGAATGGAGTAATAGAGATTCAATATGGAAGGAATCTTTTAGCTGCTTAGAAGCATGCCTGAGATCGAAGCATTCGATCTTAAAATTGTGTAGAGGGGAGAAGAAAAAGAAGATAATGCTGAGGTCATCTCTCCCCCTTAATTGACCCAATCGACCTCCAGCTTAATTTGAGGTAATATTTCGAGCTAAATGCATATTGAAAATAATTAGGAATCTCTTAGGAATAGATTCACATGGGTTGGTGAGGTTCCATTTTAGTATAAGAAAATTTTTAGAAAAATTAAGTTAAAAAATATGACCATCTCGACAAACTAATTGATGGCTTTGGGTGTACCAGTCAACTGTTCTACGACCAATTGATTGGTTTCCCCTAACTAGGAGATCGATTTAGTTGAGGAACCCAAATTTGCTAAAATGAAAACTAATCTATTGATTCATGGAATCTATCAATTGATTTTCCTATAAAGCTTAATGAACTATATTTTTTAACATGATTTCAAATCAAGCTTTGTCCCAAACCAAATCATAACATTAAATTAGAATTAAAGGCCCAAAATTGGCATAATTTCTTATTCAACCATTTTGCAAAAGCATGGGGGTATTACAACACTAACCCAGTAAAGAGGTTGTGTCCCCAAAGCCTATAGCAATCATATTACATCGTTACATGCAAGGTCATCCACACATCATATTCACAATCGATTAAAAGGGTACTACCCCCTTAAAGAAAAAGTTTTACACTTAAGGTGACAACTATGAAAACAATACTTGGCTTGAATTTCTTCCTTAGCCTCCCACGTAGCTTCCTATATACCATGCTGTGATGAAAGAACTTTCACCAATGGGATGATCTTTGTACATGTATCTTTAGTCTTGGTGTCTAGGATACTCACTGGTTGCTCCTCAGTAGTCAAGGACTCATAGAGCTTTAGTGAATTCGGTCGAATAATGGGTGAATAATTTGCTACATACTTTTGTAGCTATGATACATGAAAGATGTTATGCACATGTGACAACTCCATTAGTAGAAATAAACAATAAACGACTTCACCAACATGGTATAGAATCTCATACGTCCAATGTACCTCGGACTAAGTTTAGCCTTCCTATTGAACCACATAACTCCTTTGGTGGAATAGACCCTCAATAGGACTCTATCACCCATCTCGTAACCATTAATCCATCTCTTCAAATTTATGTAGCTCTTCTGTTATCTTGGGCTGCTCTCATTTGGTCTTAAATCAAATAAATGTTCCTAGTTGTCTCCTTAATCATCTCGGGTCCTAATATGAGAGTCTCATTGACGTCTTTGCAATACAAGGGACTATGACAATTCCTTTGGTATTAGACTTCGGCTCCATCTTGATACTAATGTGATAATTATTGTTGGAGGATAACTCGATTAAGTCAAACCTACTTGGTAATGTGAGCACTAGGGTTGAGGTCAAATGCCTCTTCAACTTCTCAAAAGCTTCACTACACTTCTCATTCCACTAGAATCGTGTAGCCTTATTTAAGAGTTAGGTCAATGGTCATGAAATCTTGGAAAAGTCTACCATAAACCGATTGTAGTAATAGCTATGTAACACCCTCAAAATTCACTATAATTTTTTTAAATTATAAGAAAAAGGCAAAATTGGTAAATTTTGGAGATTCTACCGCTACACTTAATACTAGACTGCTTTCCCTCTACCATTCCTGTACTACGTGTCAAGGCTAAAAAAAAGGAACATACTTTACACAAATCCAAGATTATAAACATTAAACAGAGTAGCTTGATAGATTAAATTACAAGAACTAAAATCCACTAATAGTAGTCACAAAATAAATTTGTTAAAAAAGGGAATATGAGAGTTTTATGGAAAATCCAAAAACATTCCTAGATAATCCTATGCTTTTTACCCAAGAGTAAAACCTGGATAATGCCTGCAGCAAAGGCCACTGCCCATTGAATAAGTAGGGGCCTACGAAAGAAAACCTTTAGTACTATAGTACTGAGTAACCCTTTATACATAACTAATATGTAGGGGCTGCATATAACACATCACTTACCACACATCAAACACATGAACATAAAATTATACATATAAAGGTTGGAATATAATAATCATTAGAATGACCGTATGCGTCAGGATTATATGTCATAAAGGCTCATTCACTTAGAAATAACATAACTGAGCAAGGGAACATCCAAGTGAAGTTCTTTGTAATATAATTACATAGCCAACATCACACTCCGCTAATGCACACCACCACTCAACTCAAAGGTAGGCACCAAGACTGCTACCATATCATATCAATGAGTTATATTAGTGTAATCTTTATTATCTAGATTTAAGCCATTAATTAGATATTAACCATCTCTTGAATTATATCCACATAGGTTCGGGGACCCCACTATTATAATGGTGGACCAGTTAATATGACGTAATCCAGGGCAAAATGCTCCTGACCACTATTATAACTTGTGGACCGGTATATGTGATATAATCCATGGAAGAACACTCCCGACCACTATTATAACCCGTGGACCGGTGCATATGATATTATCCATATAGTCTCGACTTCCACTATAAGTGATAGGTGTCTTTCCATTTAATTATCACACCAATTCCATTTTATTTACTCGAGGGGGAGATCACGAATCTAAAGACACAAAGGTACACCAATCATACTAGCATATAAGAGCAGCGCAATATCCTACCAATTATCAACCTAGGGACACAAAGTTACCTTGGTAGCACTGGTGCACAAAGACACATAGTGCCCTACTGCCAAGAACACCTAATCTATATGTATGCATACCCCCTAAGTATGTCCATAGAGCTAAATAGAGTAATATGTAAGGCTTGGCTGGGGAACTAAGACACATCAGCAACAAATCAAAATAATCGTGGGCTAAACCATGCCTTTATGGTAGTGACCCCTAAAGAGCCACCATTCCTGATATCGAAATCTTTCACTTTAAGAATTAGTGTCTTAATTAAGGTGACCATGAGAAATACATTTTAATCACATACTTAACCATTTTTATTTGTTCCCATTATTATGAAGTAATCAATATCAGTGTTATTGTCAATGTTAACTTAAGTAGTCCATTAAAGCCATCCTAAGTTTCAATACTCACACTTGGGCACCTTAGGTCAAAATAACCAAAATGCGCCTAAGGCTAAGCCTACCTCTTTATTATCCACTTCTAAAACATAATTTTTTTTTATCAACATGGCATAAGAGAGTAACATACCATTTATGATTATGTAGTTAAAGTACCCTACACACCAAATGATCATTTTACACATAAACCCTAACATACACTTCTATAACAACCAACCCACAATCTCATGTATAATCAGCAATTAAGGCACCTCATGCATGTTTATGAAAGTAACATTATAACACCCTTTAATTTACCAATTTACTCCTAGACCATGCATACTCATTATCATACACTCTAATTTACCAAAGTACTCCTACGCTTTATAATATTCATGATCATGCTTGAACAGATGATACTAAGGGCATAGCCACTATGATCATATTTAGCATTAATGTATGTCCTTCATGCGTGCTTATTAGCTCAACCACCATATTACTTGTAAAATTACCAAAATACCACCTTGACCATATTTTATTAAATATTATGCTCAAGTAAGTGACACTAAGATAATAAACCATTATTATCATGTTTATTATCACTTTATACTTACCATATATGTTTATTAGACTAATCCCTATCTTGCCTACAAAATTACTACAATGCCCCTTCTTACTTGAAAATTACAAAAATGCCCTTCTTACTTACAAAATTACTAAAATGCCTTTCTTACTTGCCAAATTACCAAGATGCCCTTCTTACTTGCAAACTTACTAAAATCCCTATCTTACCCGCAAAATTACTAAAATACTCTTCTTGCTTGCAAAATTACTAAAATAGCCCTAAGTCATTTAATATTAATAATCATGCCCCATATACATTATTACCACTATAAAACCACAATTATTATTATTCTTACACTAGTTATTACCTATCATACATATGTACTTAAGCAACCTCCATATGACATGTAAAATTACTAAAATGCCCTTAGCATATAAAATATTAATATTTATGCCCAACGTGTATTATTAGCACCACAAAACCTTTATTATTATTATTATTATTATTATTATTATTATTATTATCAATTATTACCTACCATGTATATTTATTTAGGTCACTCCCATTGAATATGTAAAATTACTAAAATACCCCTAGAATATAAAATGTCATTTTCATGATGGAATATGTATTTTTTTTAATGCCATAAACTCCTATCATCATTTTTTATCATTACACAACACTTAGCATGCATTTTTATTAAGATAATCAATACCATACTTTAAAATTACCAAATTACTCCTAGGTCATAAATATCAATATTTCTACTAACAATTATATTTATACTCCACCAAACTCCCATATCCATTCTTTGCATCAAACAAGGTTGTTAGAATTGGGATTCTACCTAGAATCAATAAGAATCATCATAATCGAATCATAGAATCAGATCTTAGGATCTTAAGATCCTACAAATATCATAAAAAATATGACCTAGATATACTTGCATGCAATAAAATCCTATAATTGATGTTGAAAAACATTAAATATCTCATTCTTAAGTTGTTATTTGATCACTAATTAAGTTTTAGCAGCATAAATTGTTGACTATATGCGTACAATAAATATTTTTATATAAACTAAGCATACAACAAAGTTAACAATACCACTAAAGAAAATAAAAAGGATAATTATAAACTAAATAGAAATTAGTAAAAAAAAGTCTCGCAAATTTAATATATTTGGTTTACTCTAAATTTAGAGTTTTGAATTTTCTTAAATATTTTTTTTACCATTGATTTTATTATTGTCTCCCTTGTGCATTCTTCATTTTGATCGGTACTCAATATATAGTATGAACAAAATAATAGGATTAAGGCTTAGATTTAGGGAATAAATATAATGAGAATAGTATGAAAAATAGATTTTAGGGTAAACAAATAAAACAAATTGTGGTCGACATATAGGATCGTAATATTCTGCCTATCCTACATGGGATTATTAGATTCTACCATGATTCTACTACTTGAAGATTCTACCTAGGATCATGGATCGTTTAATGACTTTCAGATCATAGAATCATAGAATCTTAAGATCCTCTATGATCCGGATTAGGAGTTTAACAACTATAGCATCAAATATAATACATTAGGCATCTTATTTAGGTTTAAACATCATTATGTGTCCAAAACACCAAATTGCCCCTAGGGCCCATATTAGTATTATTTTTACTACAAGTGTCCATATTTACTTAGGATAGCATGTATATGCACATAACATCCATTATCAATATCAACACCTTTCTTAACCACCCTTCCACACACATCATACCATATACAAGACATCATGCTTTTCTTCTTACTCTCCAAGATAATATTAATAACTATAATAATGTTAGTAACCACACACCAAAAACCCTAATATACTAACATGCGATAATCCATATATTTTAGTGGGGTATTGTAATATCCCAAAATCCTAATCTAGGAATTAAAAATAAAATAAGGATTAATAGGTGAGTTTTAATTAAATATGCCATTTTTAATAAAATAATCATATTATATTAAAAATAATTAGATAAAAAAATGAGGAAAATAATCTAGTTATAAAATTAGTGGAGGCTAGAATAATTTACTATATAAAAATAAATTTTACGTAAAATATGATAATAATAATTTATAATTTAATAAAAAAATTATTTATTTATTTTTACTAATTTTATTATTCCCAAAATTTAAAAAAAACCCCAAAATACCCCTACCACCTTATTTTTTCCTTTTTTCTCTCATTTTATTTCTTTTCTTTTTCTTTTTTCCTTTTTCTTCTTTTTCTTTATTTTCTCCACCTTCCTCGCGGGCCTAGGCCATGCCTAGCATGACCCAACCTTCTCCTCTTCCCCTCCTCTCCTTTCCTTCCTCGCACAGACCAGCCTTTGCCTAATGGACTGCCCCCTTCTTTCCCCTTTTTCTCCCTTTCCTTTTTCCTTAATTCCCCTTTTACCCTTGTCTTCAACCTTCCCCCCAATCATCTAGTGCACATGGCTAATTCCAAGCCATGGCTCTCCTTCTCCCCTCACCTTTCACTTATCTTAACTTCCAAGGTGTGCAACTAGTATTGCCCTATAATGGTCCCTGCCCCTCTACAGCCCCAACATCCCTACCTAACCCTCTTATGACCCTACCAAAAACCCTACATGTTCCCTTGGCCGTGTAAGCTGCACCGATCTATACGCTGGCCGGTAGCCAATCACCCTCTCCTTTGTCTTTTACCTTCATTTGTCCACTTCCCCCAACCTTCTCCCTTATATATATACCCCTCTATGCCTCCAATATCCTCTCTTTTTTCTACCATTCCAAAACTCCCCAACTCCCTCGCACCCTCTCTTTAGACTCTACCACCGTTGCCATCGTGCCACGCCATCGTCACCATGGCCACCCTACCTCTTCTTTGAACCACCTTCCACCAAACAAGACCTCCCCTGCCCCTAACTCTCCCTAATATTCTCTCCCCACTTTTGCAAAGTGGGTAGCTTGAGCTACCATTTTACTCTCTTCGTCGCCCCTTGCACCACCCTGCACCGCCACCACCATAGCAACCACCACCTCCACCACCTCCCTTCCCACCTAAAAAACCTCACCCTACCTTCCCACACCACTAATTCCCCTTTTCTATCCCTCAGTCCTCCTCCTTTTCTTTTCTTCACTCTTAGCCACCGCCACCGCCTTCTCCACCGCCATGAGACACCACCACCACCACCACCACCATAACCCCCTCTGACCTAGAAACCCTACCACCTAAGAAAACCTAACCTCCCTCCCCTTTTCCAACCCTAAATCTCTCCTTTTCTATCACCACCACCTCCACCACCCTTGTGTCACTACCGTTATACGCTGCCACTACCCTAACTTACTACTCCCTCTCTAGTTGTGTCCCTAAGCCTTGTATTTATTTGGTATAATTTATTTTAAATATTTTTCTATTATTACCCTTATTATTATTATTATTATTATTATTATTATTATTATTATTATTTATTATTATTATTATTATTATTAATCTCATTACTAATATTTAGCTCGAAAAAAATAAAAGAAAAAGGGGAAAGAGTTAGGAAGAAGGTTTAATATTTAATGTTCCATTTTTACAGGTTGTGAACCAAACTGTTCTCATAAGGAGGCGTAGGATTCATGCTCCAAAAACGGTGTCCTATTAAGATAGGAATGGTTAAGGCATGGTTTTGCTATGATTTGTGTGCTCATGAGTGCAATGATATATGTTGTGTATTATATGTGAATGTGGACTAAAAATGTGTGTAGCGCAGCTTGCTTTGCATGGAGCTAAGGTAAGTTGTGTATGATTTATGATATGTGTGATATGGGTGTTATGACTTGGTATTTATCACATGTTCTCACGTATAGTTGTTATGGTATGACATGCATGCTAGGAGGACTTTGGTGGTATTGTGAGGTTGTGGGGATCTAAAAGAAATAAAGAGAGTGGAGTGAGTAAGAAGAAGTGGGAAAAAGCATAAGGACCCTATGTCTTATGGGTGATAAAATAAAGGAAGAATAATAATAAAATGAAGGGTTGGAGTAGATCTTGTATGGGAAGTGTAAAGCTTGCATGGGGTGGTTAGCCCTTGTATGGGGGAAAAGTTTACATGAAAAAAGTTGTTTTAAGCCTTAAACATGGTGAGGATAAAGTAGTTTGGGTGATTGGAGTCACTGGGGAAAGGATAGTATATGGGTTGGTAAAAGTGTTCATGGGAGCTTAACTAGGCTTTTTGGGGGGAAATCCTAAGTAGGGGATTTTTGTGAGAGGGTTGATAGTGGTTGGTTGGAATTGGGGTTGAGATTAGAAGGGTATTTATGAAGAGTTTGAGTCAACTGGAAAGGAGGGTGGAGTTTATGTGTGAAGGGATGGTGTAAAAGGAAAAGAGGAGTATTAGTGTTTCAGGTAACAAACTAGGGTTTCTTTATCACTTGTGAAGTTGGAGTGTTTCATGTAACAAACTAGGGTTTCTTTATTACTTGTGAAGTTGGGGAGTAGGGTTATGATGCATGGAGTAGGTTGAGTGGAGTGATGGTGTTGGAATCAAAGGAGATTATGGGCTATATATGAAAATGATAGGTTAGGGCCACGTAGGCTAGATTAGGGTTTTCAAGGGGAAACCCTAGTAAGGGATGGAAAGTCTAGGTGGAGAAATGGAAAAGTGGACCTTAACCCACATGCATGGGGGCTTTTGGATTCATGGTGGGTAGTGTGGAAGGTGGAATAGAGGTCTTAGAGTCTTGGGGAGTGTAGAGGTCCCAAGCTATGGGACCGAGTCATTCAAGAAGTCTGGGGCGGAAGTATGATAATGAGTTAGGAAGGCCTTTGGGGGCATGCATGTCTAGCCAAGGTTTACTTGTGGAATAAGTTACGAGTAAAACATTAATTACTTAAAGTGAAAGATTATTGAGTTGGGCCTAGGTTAGGATGACTTATGTTCCACCGGTTATAATAGTGGCCAGGAGCATTCTGTCCTTGAGTAGCTATTTATATTCCATTGGCTATAATAGTGGGGGTTCTAAGCTCGATTGAAAAAATCCTATATGGTAATAAATCACAAGAAAGATACTAATTACATAAAGTGGAGCACCACGTGGGTCGGGACCAAGTTAAGATGATTTTCGTTCCATTGGCTATAATAGTGGCCAAGTGCATTTTGCCCTGGAGTAGTTATTTTTGTTCCACCAGCTCTAATAGTGGCCAGATAATTTTTTCCTTGGAGTAGTTGTTTTCGTTCCACTAGCCATAATAGTAAGGTTCCTGTACTCAAATGGATATAAAACAAGAGATGTGCAAACACGGAATTTCTAGCCCAAATTCTAATGATGGTGACTTACCTGAATGATTTAGTGCATGCATTATCTACCTTCTTATGTTATGCTTTGTCTTAGTCATATAGTTACCTTACTCAGTACATATCATACTAATCACTCCTTTCATGGGTGCTGCTCATTCCCAAGAGTAGTGGCCCGTCCTGAGTTTATGCAGGTAGGAGATGGTGATTATGATGATTTTGATGCTTTTGATGCCTTGGCAAGACTGAGTGATGACCTATTATACCTATTGTGGGGTCTGAGAGGGTGTTCTCCAAACTTATTCTTATCTGTTTTACCATCATTTTTATTTCCTCTATAGTGGGCGTGTTGTATTTAATTTCCATTCGATATTGACTCTGGTGTTTGCATAATCTGGTTTCATTTATGAAGTGTTGAACTTTTATGGTCTTATTTGATTATTCGTGTTACAAATTTTAGTTCCTTAGCCTTGTGGTTAGTATGAGATTACCTAGGGGATAGTCTTGTACTGATCATGGCAGTAGCACCCCCATATTTAGTGTTTACTTTTACATACAAACAAAAAATTTCAACTATACATTTTGGGAGTGTTACATGTATAATGGTTACCTTATTTTTGAAAAATTCAAACTTTACCAGTATCCTGGTTTAAAAGCTTAAGCTCCGATTAGTAAAAATTATACCTATAAATAATATCACAAGTACAATATTATTATTATATAAGTAAGAGAATGATTTTTTATTAAAAATACTTATTAGATACATATTATTACCAAACTATACTATACCTCAAAATTAGCTAACAATGCCAAAAAATTAGCAGCATCACTCACACTTCCCATAAAGCATGAGCATGCATGCACGTAGGGTGAGGAGAAGAGTGGAAAATAAAAGAAGGGTGATATGCTTGGAGTAAGAGGGTTGAGGAGGTGATGGAGGCGAGTTGGGGTTGGTTGTTGGGTGTAGGGGCAAGGTAGGTTGTAGGTGGCGGTTGGGGTCAAAGTGTGCCATCTCAAGGCAGCAATGGCTATGGAAAGGAGGGTGTAGAGAAGGGAGGGAGAATAAAAAGAAGAAAGGAAAAGAAGGAGAAGAGAAGCTGAGTTATAGGGAGATTTTAGGCAAGGTGAAGTAGGGAGGTGTTGGGGTGGTGCTAGGTGGCTAAGGGGAGGCTTCAACGATAACAAAAGAGGGGAGAAACGATGGCGCAAGGTGGCAATTTAGGGGCAAATCAAGAAGAGAAAGAGAGGAAAAGGGAGGGGAGTTGGCTATAGGGCGGAACACGGTGGTTGCTTGGGGTCGTGCAGGGAGAAGGTAGGGGGCAGGAGTGGCCGATGTGGTAGCCAATTGGGTAATGGAGATGATAAAGAGGGGCAATGAAAGAAAATAAGGGAGAAAGAGGGAGATAAAGGAAAGGAGAATTGAGTAGGAGGGAAGGGAGCTTGAGGGAGAGAAATGAGGTAGAGGAGAAGAAAGAGGAGAAGAAAAAGAAAAGGATAAGAGAGGGATGGCTGGTGTAGGGTTAATTAGGTGCAAGGGGAGGGATGTAGGTGACATGGTAGGGAGGTAAGTGCATTGATGAAAGGGGAAGGGGAAGGCATGCGGGGAAGGGATGAAGGGGTGATGCATGGCTTGAAATGGAAAGGAAAAGGATGGGTAAAGAGGAGGTTGCAGGCTGGTAATTGCATGCGCAAGAGGAAGGGGTTGTAGGAGGCGTGTGAGGTGTAGCAAGTTTTTTCCTTGAGGTGTTGTAGGGGAGAGAATAAGGAAGAAAGAAAGGAGGTAAGACAAGGGAGAAAGAAAGAAAATGGTCAGGCAGGATGGCCCACGCAGGAGGAGAAGAAAAAAAGAAGAAGAAGGGGAGGTGGGTTGGCTTAAAGGAGAAAGGAAGGGGAGGAAAAGAAGAAAAGGGGAGAAGTGGTGTGGGTTAGCTCAAGCGGGGAGGAGAGAAAGGAAAAGGAAAAAAGGTTGGGCTTGCCCAGAGAAGAAAGAAGAAAGGAAAGAAAGAAAAGGAAAAAGAAGGAAAAGGAAGGAAAACGGAAAAATGGAAAGGGAAAAGGTGAAAAAGAAAAAGAAAAATATTTTTAGAGTCAGCATTAGAAATTAAGCTAACAGAAAAAATATTAAATTAATTTATTCAAATTTTAAATTATTAATTTAAGAGAATAATTTTGGTAAAAATTATGGGTTTTGAAATTTATGTAGATAAAAGGGTAAGATAAAATAAAAATATTTATATTGATTTATTAAACAATTCTATCTACATTTGTAAATTAAGGCCCACAAAATAATTAAATTAATAGTTTAAGATTAAATTATTCCAAATAAAAAGTAAATATTAAATTTTAGATTTTAAAAATTTTGGGGTATTACAGGCTAACACTATAAAACTGTACAAATTCTTCACAGAAGTGGGTGCTGGCCACTCAAAAACAACTTGAATATAAAACTGTACAAATTCTTCACAGAAGTGGGTGCTGGCCACTCAAAAACAACTTGAATCTTGGCAAGATCTATTGCCACACCATCCTTAAATATCACATGACCAAGGAAAACCACTTGATCTAATCACACTTCGAGAGTTTAACATATAGTTGGTGTGATCTCAATAAGGCCAAAGTCTTCCTCTAATGCTATTCATGTATCTCCCGGTCACTAGAGTAAATGAGGATATCATTGATAAATATGATGACAAATTGTTTCAAGAAATGACAAAAGATCTAGTTTATGAGGGAAATGAAAGTTGTAGGCACATTAGTGAGTCCGAAGGGCATTATTGTGAACTCATAATGGTCATACCTTCTTTGAAAAGTAGTCTTATGAATATCTTGCTCTACTATTCTCAATTGATGATAGCTTGATCGAAGATCAATATTGGAGAGCACCATGGCTCCTTTGAGTTGATAAAAAAGGTCATCAATCATTAGCAATGGATAATGTTTCTTCACCATCACTTGGTTCAATCCATGATAATTAATGAAGCTCTTCCGACTGAGCTATGAGTTCTTTCATCTCCGTAGGTAACATACGATATGAAGCCTTAGATACTGACTTTGTTCTTCGTAATACATCCAGGGTCAACTGAACTTCTCAAATTAGCGGCATTCCTAGAATCTCCTCGGGGAAAAATCAGGAAATTCACAAAATACCGCCATATGCTCCAATGAGGTCTTAGTCGCTTATGTGTCTCTGACATTACACAAGTAGAGTGGATATCCCTTGCATAAGAAATTACTCAATGCAATTGCCCACATACTCCTTGTAGAGGGATTATGTTCACACATCTAATATGAAACCCTTATAACCTTTGGTCCTTACAGAACCACACGTTCTTTATTGTATTTGATCAGTGGTTGGTACTTTCCCAACATATCCATCCTAACAAGTATGTAAAAATCTTGCAATTCTAGCCCTATAAGGTCTAATAGAAACTCTATTCCTCCCACAACCAATATAACTCCTTGATACAATCTAAAGCATAAAATCTTATTCCCAGAAGGCAATATAACAGAAATAGAAATACTACTTGACGGAGATATGGCATATCTAGTTACAAGAGTAGATGCCACAAAAGAATGAGATGTATAAAAATTAAATAATATACATGTAGAATTAGTAGAGATAGTGAGCATACTAGTCACCGCACCATTCTAGCATTTTGCTTCTACTTGACTCATCATGTCCAGGCATCTTATTGGTGGAACTCTTGGGGCACTAGATTATCCCTATCATTGTTGAAAAGGGTGAGGCCTTGAACCTTTAGGCTGACCAACTAAGCTAGCGGCACTGGTTTGCAATGGAGGAACTCTCTATATCTAAGGCTATGGCTGCTGAATAGATCTTGTGATCTGAGCTCTAGTTTGGCTCCTCTGAATGTTGCCACTGCCAACCAGACACTTGTATGTCCTGTGTCCCACTATGCCACATCCATGGCACATCACCTTTTTGCCTCTACAGTCAAGCCCTGGATGTTCTAACCCACATCGCTTGTAGTGGTAGTGACTCTTCTTAGCACATTTCCCAAAAAATTCCCTAAATCGAGGTGCTGACCCCATGCTCTGACCAAATCTTGGTGGTGAGCTACCTGTAGAGAAAGACTTCTTTCAATCACTTGGATGTTGGTGACTTTTAAACTTCCACTTGCCTCTTAACTAAGCACTCCTAGCCTGAATGACTCGGGATGCCTCCAAGTCTTGTTTGCACATCCCTACCATGTCTAGCAGTGTGACTCCCATCAAAAGCTCCTGGTATTAGATCCCTAGTCTGATCTTGAAGAGGTGAACTTGCATCACCTCATTGGCGTCTACTTGTTGGGAAAAATGGACCAAGTCCATGAAGCAAGTGTAATACTCTTCGATGGACATGCCCCCTACCGAAGCACTATGATTTCATCGTACTTCTTCATTCATAGGTGAATTGGGTAGAATGGGGCTCACGATTCTTCTAAGAATGGCCCCCATCTCGTAGGTTTTTCACCCTGCATTAGATGCTCCGCCTCCATATGTCCGCCCTCCCTTGTATTTAGTAGACAACCACATCTACTCTCCTGTCTCCAAGGTAACCTTAGGTGGTGAAAGTCTTCTCCATGTCTCAGACCCATCATTCCATTATGTTGGGGTCTTCCCATCCCTCAAAGATTAGCGCTTGATGATGCCCTGCCCTCATGACCAATCCTATGGGGCTAGTGTAGTTACAATCACCGGTGGAGGTGCTAGGATCTAACTCTCTATGTATGCTCCGACAATCTCCATGAAAGCTTCAATATGCTCGTAGTGGTGGTTAGCGGCTATCATGTCCTAAATACTAGAAGAATTTAGGGCTAGAATTCAAGCTACCGAGTATGAAGACTCACATAGTAACAAGCACAAGCTATCTATAATACATTACCAACCCCATTCTCACTCACGAACATCTAGGTTTGAAATAATTAAACTTTTCTAAAAATAAATGAAGAAGAATTTCAAATCAAGAACGAGTCCATCCTATGGTATCAACTTAAAATTATTTGTAGGAGTAAGATATTTTCAGTAAAATGCTTTAATAAAACCCTATGGTATCAATTTAACAATTTTTATAAAGGTAGAAAGTTTTTGATAAAATTTCAGATACCAACCTGAGGTATCAGCTTATTAATTCTTAAAAGTAGGAAATCTTCAAAAAATGCTCTGAAACTAACATATGGTATTAACTCAGATGTAGTTGAAAGTAAATCATTTTTAGGAAAACTCTCTAATACCAACTTGTAACACCCTTATTTTTCACTACCAAAAATTTTTGTTAAAACTTTTGCAAAAGTAGAAAACAAAAAGTGAAAATAAGGTGTTATCACCGTACCTGACATATGATAAATGTATGTTGCTAACCCCATATCAAATACAATGATAATCCAACCAAAACACTTTAAACAATAGAGTGTGTGAACTAACTGTTTAATTAAATAACTTCAAGGAGTGTTTACATCGGAGGACCCTAATGGGTTATGATGAAATCATTATAAAATACATATAGGTAGAATTACAACTATAATAAAGAACGTTAGGATATGACACTCAACTCAAAATCTTAGTCTGCCATAGACCCCACCAAAACCTTTTGATGTCCTTACTCTCAAGCCTTTACCCAAATAAGGTATGTCCTTTACTGGCCATCCCTAAAGACCTGAACATGATCCTCTACTCATGGGAATAAGTGTATGATCGAGAAAATGGGCACATTTGTATGCTACCATTGAGTAAGCCAAGTTGCTCCCTCAATTTAAACACAATTATACCAATATCATACATAGATGTAAAATACAAGATGCATCAGGATAAGGCAATATACATATATAAAAGAGAGGATTACATAAGGACATACTATCATATAATCTATTATAAGGTAGTACACATCATGCTTGGTTTCACATCCTTCTCAAATAAACACTTGCACATGTAATAGGAAAGATCATTTAAGCAACCTTTGGGGTTTATTTCAATTACCTAATTCTTTAGGTTATAACATTTACTTATCCATTTATGACATGGATGAGTCATCTAATCACTATTCCATTCTATAACCAATTAGTCATTTTAACCATTAGCCAAGTGAATAAACCAACTTTTATTCCTTTTTTGCTCAATCATACCATTACTTCCATTATTAACCAAATATTAATCAGTCTCTTGGTCATCATTAATAATTTTCCAACCAATTACTTATTATCCATATTTTATTATCATTAAGCGGTGAACTATGCACCATCTCATGGTCTCACATACCATGGAAGCCTATCCAAATAAGGGACATAAATTCCATGCCGATGACAATCGCTAAGTGGACATAATTCCAAGCCGAAGCCAATCATGAGAATGGATATAAGTCCAAGCCAAAACAAACTAATATGGACATAAGTATAGGAAGAAGCCCACCATCTAGGTAATTAGACCATTTAGTATTGATACCGCCTAATATATCATTAGTGTCTAGAGTAGATAAGGCATTGAGACCTTTCAGGATCCTGCTCAAAGGCACCAAAGACTCTAAAAGGCATACTAACCACCGGTAGCTAATTAAGGATGAGGTAACCCAGACCCATACTCAAGTATAATTTCTTTCCCTTTACGTAATTATTATTTTATTCATAAGGATAGGTGATGATACAATGCCCATACAAAGCAAGCAAGTCAAATTCCCATATTGGTCCATATTAATAATTTTCTTTTCATCTTTTGCTAAGCATGTAGGTTTTCCATTTATTCTTGGCCAATGCTATTCATAACCACCTTATTATTTAATTAAAGCCCATATTAATTCTCATGACTTGCTCCTCAATATTATCACTTGTCATAAGTGAAATACTCAGATAGCCTTTACATTACTCATGATGTATACCATAAATTATGATCTATTTTAATCCTTTAATTAGGCCAATAATCCATGATAAAATATGTATTTGATCTCATTAATAATCATGGTATACTCCCAAACATAACATCAAATTATAATCAAACCAAAAATAAATAAATCATGTAAATGAGTTGAACCAATAGATCGATTTGGCCTAACCAGTCGAACGGTCTAACCCAATAAGTCGATCGGTTGCACCAACCCATTGATTAGTTCAGATCAACCAGTCGATCGTTTTGATCCAACTAGACTATACTTTCCTCAAACTAGTCGATTGGTTTGGGTAAAGTAGTCAAGTATTCATAAACTGTTCAGTCACTTTTGCCAAACCAATCAATGAGTTTCAGTAGAGAGTAAGACAAAAGTCTTTGTTGGCTTACCAATCGATGAGTTGGGTTAACCAGTCGATTGTTCTAGAAAATCATCAATCAATTTGACCTTACTAGTTGATCAATTTATCCTAACACAACACCAAATCACATATTTCATGTAGATTCTTACATATAAATCATTCTTAATCATATTAAAGTATGCATCAATATAATGTAACATATTTCTAAGTAAATTAACATGCATTTCTCAACACGGGATCTGCATAGCTTATTTTTACCCAATTTCATGCTTTTCACTCAAATCATGCTATATAACCACCAAACCATTATTAAAAAACTATATTCTTTCATGTTAACATGTGGAAATCCACTAAAGTTAACACCTAATATGAAGGAATACTTGTTAAACATTTTAGAATCAAGATTCATTTGATGCAGGAAAAATCCCTTTAATAATAAAAATTCCAGCTGTGGGAAATCTCAGCTTTGAAAACCTTAAAAACTAATATCTTAACTTAGGTTTTACACCTAAACTTATCAAAAATTTGAACTTAAAAAGAGAAAGAATATGAATATACCACTTGAGGTAAAAACAACGAAAGAACTAAAATGGACCATTTAACCTTTTTTTTTCAAAATCTAACTCTGCCTTACTTAATAATTGAACTAAGAGAGAGCTGCAAATAGGATCAGAAGAGTGTAAAAGGATTGATTGGTAATCCTCGAAGTGTAGAAAGAAGAGGAGAGAATAAAAGACCTATAAAATTTAGTGGCTAAAAGAAAGGTGAATAGTAGGGATGACTGGGGCTATTTGTAGCCAATCAATCATGGGGAAGTGGTGAGGATTTATGAACCAACTTGAAACCCTATAATTGACTGATTGAATTTAATTAGAATGGGAATAATTCATCTAGGATTTGCTAAGCTATTCTCTAGAATTCAAATGGTGTCTCCAAAGAATTCAAGTTAATTAGACTGGAATTAGCATTCACGAATGGTGTAATAGAAAGTCAGCATGGAAGGAATCTTCCAAATACTCAAAAGCTTGCCTAAGATTGAAGCATATGATCTCAGAACTATATAAAGGAGAGAGGAGAAAGAAGATAATACTGAGGTCATCTCTCCCCCTTAATTGTTCCAATCAACCTCTAACTCAATTCAAGGCAATGTTTTGGCTAAATGCATCATGAAAATAGTTAGGAATCTATAAGGAATAAATTCGTATAGGTTGGTAAGGTTCCATTTTAGTGTTAGAGATTTTTAGAAAACCAAGCTCGAAAATATAACCAGATCGACAAACCATTTGATGAGTTTGGGTCTATTAGTCAACTGCTCTACTACCAATCAATCGGTTTCCCCTAATTAGTTGATCTATTTAGTCCAGTAACGCAACTTTGCTTAAAGTTCAACCAATCAATCATTGTGCATGGAACCAATCAATCATTGTGCCTGTAAAACACAATAAAATCCATTTTTCAACATGATTTCAAATCAAAATTCATACCAAACCAATTCATTACAGTACATCAAAATCAAAGGACCAAAATTGGTATAATTTCTCATTCAACCATTTTACAAAAGCCTAGGGTATTATAATTTAGGGTTAATGTAATTAATGTGTTTTGATCGTAGTTTTATTTTGTTCTTGTTGTTGTCTTTTTTAGATATCAAGCATTGTAAACATTTTTCTTAGATTTTATTTAAACACGTTTTCCCTTTCACCTTGTTTGGTTTATTGTTGGTTTTACCTTAATCTTTGGTTAAGTGTTTACCACATTTATTCTTCATATTATAGTTATTATTAACTTTACATCCAACATGGGTTGACTATTGGTCATAATCCTTATCATGTTATATGTGGTGTAACACTCAATATTTTATAAAATTACCTCTACTAAAATAAAAATTTTAAGCACTAAATTTTATAGTGGCACACCTACTCTCAAAGTCCAACAGTATCTAAATCATTTGTGCCAAAACCATTAAAAGTATTAAGTAAACATACCTAACATTGAGAAAATAGCATGTTTTAACATTCAAATAATGCAAGCATATAAATCATCCACAACCAAAAATCCAAAAAGACTATTTATAGATGATGGAAAATATCATTTTATATTTAGAGACTTAAATCCAAAAATAAAAAATATTGTAATACTGAAAGTTACTATTCACCAAAAAAGCATCAAATTACTATTTAAAAAATAATATTTTCATAAAAATAACTATTCCAATTAAATACCTAATACCATTAAAACACTCTGAATCAAAATTTAAACCCAAATTATAGGAATTAACCACTGCTAACTAGATACAAATGCATAAACTCAATAACATAAGAGACACTTGAAAAACACCTAAAACCTCCCAAATTTTGACAAAAATTAAAGCACTTTAAACATGGCCAAATCAAAGTAACTTATCCTAAACATGATCACTAATAATATGGCATCATTAGATTTAAATAATAACAAAGAACACCATCCAAAATTATTGATATATTACAAAACCCAAAACAAAAAGCCTAATGATGCAGGAGCATCTATGGATTCTTATGATAATGAGGATTTGGAATCTTTAGTAATTGAGATTATTACAATACGTGTCTTTAATGATAATATGACTATGACTAACCATAACAAAGTGTATTTTAAGTAATTCTTGCAGGTATGTAATATATTTTCAAGATGAAGAATTACACACTTCAAGATGTCAATACAATTAAGATTTTATATGTTACAAGTTATTACAAGTCAAAGGATCTATTTTGCATGGATGTCAAACTTTACAAGTTAAGAAGATCTGGTTATCATTCCTATGCAAATTAGGGCTTTTGTTAGTTTTTCCCTTGTAAAGATTAGCTACTTTTCTTTGCAATAATTTTTCATTTGATTCATCAACTATATAAGTTAGGGATATGTTTCTATTACAAGTTAGTGTGCTTGTTAGCCATGTGTGCATTACCTTGACTAACTTAGTATGGTACTTAGAAAATTATAGCTACCTATACAAATACATGTTTTGACACCTTGTAACATAGATGATGTGTTGAATATTTTGAAATCAAATACAAGTATAACAATTGGATATATTTTCAATCTTTGAGTAAAAGTTTCTACTTAAGACTACATAGAGTAATCTTAGATAGGGTACTTTAAATGTGTTCTTGGAGAAACATTCAATGTTATCTTCTTGTTGAATTCTTTTTGAATGTTGACTGAAGATTCATAACATTCTTCAAATATTATTCGAATCTCACTTAAAGATTCTCCTTATTCTTCTTCAACTTCAACCCACTAAATCACCTTTTTCTTTCAACCTTTGAATCATTATTCCTCTTAAGAAGATTCACACCACTTAAAGCATGATAATTTTTAATTATTTATAAAGCATACTAAATAAAACCAAAATTTTGTATCTATTTTATGAGATGAGTGGTTTTAAAGAAATTAGAATAGCTGTTAGTGATAGGAGAATATTGAGGTAAAAATGGAGAAGAGAGAGGAAAGAGAAAAAGAAAGAAATTTGTATTATGATATTTGACGTATAAAATGAATAAAGTGCATGACTTCTATATATAGTAGTAAAATGCGGGAGGATGGGAATGGTCGAGGAAAACAAGTGGCCTTCTCTTATATAGAGAACTGACCCAACAAGGGCAGTGTAAAGGTCAATAGCCTGAGATAGAGCTAATACTAAGATAAGCTTGTCTGGAAGCTTTTTGGGTTGATTTTTATTCACTAGTATACAAAGGCCTAATAGTCTTACTTGAGGAAAAACTCATATCATCACTTCCTTTAAATTTATATCCATTGTGTTAGCCACTTCTATATGGTAGATAAGGTAAAATTCTTTTATATGGTCAATGATCATATCTATACATTAAGTGTATTAACTAAGAAGACCTTAACACAAATCAGTATCCAAAAATTATATCCTAGAAGACCAATGATCAAGCTTACACATCAATGTGTCTATCAGACACATATATATAGAAAAAGATGAAAAAATTTGCACATAAATGAGATTCGAACACTCCATACACAACAATGAATAAGGATAAATGAATTCACATAAAATAACTGACAAAAATTGCATATACAATATTGAGTGATGACTGACAAACTCATTAATTTAAATTCTATTTAAAAGTAGATACATAAAACTTCTACCTTTCCTATATTATTAAGAATAAAAAAAAACTACAAAAATTTCATCATTTCTTGAAACATTATATATTTGAATTTCAATACAAAAGTAAGACAGTGCCAAAAATATGGCTTTTTAAGGCAAGCCTCATTCTCTTCCTTCTATATGTCTATACAGAACATATCTCTAGGTTAGAGGGCCATATGATCCTCCCCTTCTCAATCTTCAAATGCCTCAATCACACCCTCAACTTTTCCTTATCTATTTTTTTAACCCCAACAAAAGATGAAGAGTATTGAATTAAGGAGTGGGGGAAAGGGAATATATGTATAGTGAATAAAGATAGAAGAAAATACCTTTTGTCCAATTTAGAAGATAAATAATTTCTAATTTATGTGTATTCATTTCTCATGATAACTTCCTAAAATTAGGTAAAAATAGATCGGTCAATAAGGCTTATGAAAGAGACCGAACATCAAATTTGAGCTTTGATTTTTTGCTTTCTTTTACATGATATAACAATAGAAAGAAATATAAGGCCTTTAACTATCTAGGGATTTGTTCCTTTCATAATAACTATAGTTAGGATTGTATGTCTCTTCTAATTTATAGATCTATTACTTATAAACATCTAGGAGTAGGGAGAATGAGGCTTACCTAATAAGATATTGCTTTGGCACTAATTTGTTTTAATTGAAATTAAAATTTTGGATTTTATGCAAACTAATGAAATGTTTTTGTTTTTTTCTTTTTGATAGGATGGGAAGAGTATATGCTTCATATATCGATATACCCATGTACTTTAAATAAATGATTTTATCTTTCACCACTCAATAATTTTCCGTATTCTCTAGCAATTATTCTATGTAAATTTATTTGTACCTTTTCAATGCTACATATGGAGTGTCTAATGGTCAATTATGTGTAAATTTATTAATCCTTGTTTGTATGTATGTATAATGTGCACATCTATGTGTAAGCTTGTCCATCAGTTTTTCAAGATGTAATTTTTTTATATTAATTTGTATTAAGGTCTTCTTGGTTAATGCACTTAATGTATAGTTATGACCATCTATTGTGTAATAGAAGTTTAACTTATATATCCTATGGATGTGGCTGATATAGTGGATGAAATTTCGAAGGGAGTGATGATATATGTTTTTTTCTCAACTAAGACTATCAGACCTTTGAATGTCAATCTAAAGGACAATAACGAACCCAAAAACCTTCCAAGCATGCTTATCTTAGTCTAATACTGATCTTAGACTATTATATTGTACAACCCCCTTTCTAAATTGACTCTCTACATTAGATAGGGCTGCTTGCTATCCACAACCACATAGTATTTTTGATTTCCCCTCCTCCCACATTTTACCCCTACATATAAGGGTGTTGTATTCATTTTAGACATCAAAAATCATAATACAAATATCTTGCTTTTCCTCTTGCATCTCTCTTTTTCATTTTCCCCTTTCTATTCTTTTCTTGTCGACTACTATTCTAATTTCCTAAGAACCTCTCTGTTTACAAATCATATAGAACACAAATCATAGTATGTTATATGCTAAAATCAACCCCAAAACATAAAGGGTCATCATAATCTACTAAGATTTAACTAAAAGCCCTTAAATCACCAATTACTGCAAAAATATCAAACCACTACCATAGTACCACAAACATGCTTAAACTTAAAACAAAACCATATACCACAAATAAATTCTATTTACTTATGATTCAGGAGGTCTACCTGTAATCCCATGCGTTAACACTAAGAAAAGTGTAACTTGAAACATGTAACAATCATAGAAGATATTAGGAAAAATAATCCTTAAAAGCACACCAAAGAAAAATATTTAAAGAATAATATATGTAGGAGCTTATCCTCAAGTTTTTTAAAAGATTAAATCCTTCAACCATGGTGGTGATTGGGAAAAGAAGAGGAGATGGTGGCATACATCAGAGGGGGGGGGGGAAATTACAAGTATTGAAATTTAGTTTTGATCATGAAAGAGTTGTGGGCAAAAGGGTAAAGTGTAGGAAGTATATACTTTGTAAAAACATAAGGCTTTAGTTATGATTTACTTACAAAACAACCAAGGCATAAACGGAGAGAGTTAAGCCAGTTAGGTGGAAGACAAATGAGTGAAGCCAAAGCCTCCACATACCATAGGAAGGTAGGAGAAGAAAGAAAAAAAACTAATAGTAAAATTATCATTTATGTTTCAAATTAAAGAAATAAAACCCAACTTCCTATAACCATTAAGGAAGACACAAAATTGAGAGAATATATGTGTGGTTCTTAGTAGTTCGTATCAATAATTAAAGGCCCATACACATTCTCATAAGTTTTAGATAAGAATGGAGGAAGAGATATTATATTTGATGACGTATACATGCGTAATAATTTTGATAAAAATTGAGAAAGAAAAACTAGATTTGATGACGTAAATGTGCCCAATAATAATTAAAATGCTATGAAAATGATATGAATAATAATAGAATAATTTTTTATCATATTCAGCTCTAAAATACTAATATTAGTTGATTCCCAAATTTTTTATGAAATTTAGATAACCAAAAAAGGTTTAATGGGCTCAAAACACATAATTAAGGCATACTAGAATGATGAATACTGTCTATTCTCCAACAACTTGATTTGCATTTTGAAAAAGCTTAGGATACTCAAAAAAAATTATAGGATCTCAAATATCCATATAAAATAAGAATATGGAAATAGTTCAAAATCCAAAATTTTCTCACAAGTCTCACGAAACACAAATTTGTAAGAAATGATAAGGACTCCTAAATGAAGCATTCTAAAAATGCAATCAAGATTTCAAAACTCATATAAAATGAAATAAGACCTATATCTAAGGAAAATTAATATCCATTAATACCAATTCTGAATAATTCAGGTTTTTCAAATGAATGGGGCATTATAATTTAGCTCACCTAAATAAAGTTTTAATATCTATCTTCAGCCCTCTTCATCCAAGTTAAAATAAACCATTAATAATATAAATAAGATAATGACTAAAACTAAAATGATATAAAAAATGTAAAATTTTAGACACATGTTCCAAAAACAAGATTCAATAATGGTGTCATCCAAAATCATTGCTAAAATTGAGTTAGAGCTATATAATTTTAACAAAACCTATTGATAAACCTCTTACTTTAATTGATGCCCAATATTTATTAACAATTGTAGAGAAAACTATTATCGATGATTGGGATTTTAATAAAAAATTTCTACCATAAATTTTTTTTATTATCAAAAGTTATAATGGAAGTTTAATTTATTTTCCTCCTTTACGTTGATTTTTATTGTGAAACTTCATCCATTCACTCCCCTTCATACTTTATACTATGATATCAAGTTCCCACTATGTTGCTTCCCCTAACCATTCTTTCATTTCATTCATGTACTCAAATGATGCCTCCATTCCTAAGTTCTTCAAATTATTTAGCTTTTCGCTGTCATTTACTCCTTTTCCTAAGTACATTTATCTACTTTTATATATTTTTTTTAAGAGACTAAGTTTTGTATTTGGGTCGTTATTAAATAGTCATTTGATTTATTTTTTTAAGCTAGTCATTTGAAGATATATTATATGTTTGTATCTTGGTAGGACGAAGCTTCATCCATCACTCTATGAAGTGTTATGCCCCTCAATATATACTTCTTTAAGGTTAAGTTTTATTTTTCTATTTTTTTTTATTTTAATTGTAATTTTTTATTTTTATTTTTATTTTTAAATATTTTAGAAGTTTTTCTTTTGGTTGTTTGTGTAACACCACTATTTTTCACTATCAAAAAATTTCATTAAAACATTTGTAGAAGCATAAAATACCTAAGAAAAAAGGGGTGTTACCACTATATCTGACATAAGATAGACATCTGTCACCTACCCTATATCAAATACAAAGTTAAACCAATCAAAACACTTAAAAAAACATAGTGCATGGAAAAAAATTTAATTAAACAAATTTAAGAGTGTTTATGTCAGAGGATCCTAACGGATCCAGCCAAATCATTACAAAATATATGTAGATGAAATACGGGGACTATAATTAAATGGATTAGGGTACAACATCCCATTTAAAACCTCGATCCCACAAGAAGCTCACCAAAATCTTCTTGATATCCTTGATCTCAAGCCCCCAACCCAACTAAGGTAGGCCCTCTACTAGCCATTCTTCAAGACCTTCATATGGTCCAATACTCATGGAAATGAAAACGTGACTGAGGAAAGAGACATATCAATTCACTACATACTGAGTAAATCAAGTTGCTCCCTCAATGTACACAAGTATTCCAATTTACCATACATGAACATAGAGTAAAGAATGCATCATGATAAGGCCATATATAAAGGTAGAAGTGCATAAAGACATCCTATCATGCAAACTTTTAACAAAAAGAATACATCATGCTTAGATTCACATGCTTCTCACATAAGCATTTACACATGTAATAGCACAGAGTATCCAAGTGACCTCTAGGGTTTTATTTCCAATTACTCAATCCTTTAGGATATGCCATTAACTTACCTATATATGAGATAGGTCAATCATATAATGAATATTCCATTCCACAATCAACTAGTCATTTTAGCCACTAGAAAAGTGTATAAACCAACATTTATTCCTTTTCAATCAATCATACCATTACTTCAAATCTTAACCTAGTATTAACCATTCACTTAGTCATCATTTATAATTTTCCGACCATTTACTTATTTTCCATATTTTATTATCATCAAGCGATGGAATGTGCACCACCCCATGGTCTCATATACCATGGAAGCATATCCAAATAATGGATATAAAGTTTAAGCCAAAGCTAATCACCACGTGCACATAAGTCCAGGTCAAAGACAATCACCAGAATATACATAAGTCTAGGACAAAGCTAATTAATATGGGCATAAGTGAAGGCCAAATCTAACCACCTAGATAACAAGATACTTTAGTATCAATACCCTATAGTATATCATTAGTGTTTAGAGTAGGTAAGGCACCAAGACCTCTTAGGATCTAGATCGGAGGCAAAGCCCAAAGGCACCAAAAACAACTTAAGGTAGACTAACCCTTAGTAGCTAATAGAGGATCGGGTAATCAAAACCTATACTCAACTTAACTTTCTTTCGCTTTATGTAATTAGTATTTTATTAAGAAGGATGGGTGATCATACAAGGCTCATATAAAGCAAGTAAGGCAATTTTCTATGTTAATCCACATAAATCATTTTGTTCCCATTTTCCCAACCATGTGGATTTTCTATTTGTCCTTGGCCACTATTATTCATATCCACTATCTTACTTAATTCAAGCTCATGTTGAGTTTCATTAATCTTTTCTTAATATCATCACTTCTTATAAGTGAAATACTCAATTAGCCTTAACATTCCCTATAGAGTATATCATAAATTACTATCCATTTTTAATCCTTGCATTAAGCCAATAATTCTTGATAAAATATATATATTATCACATTAATAATTATGGTATAGTCCCAAACATAGCCTCAAAGCATAACCAAACCAAAAAGAAACAAATCATGTAAACCATTTAAATTAGTCGATCTGCCTGTCCCAACCAGTCAATCGGTTGTACCAACAAGTCTATCAGTTTAGGTCTACCAATCGATCAATTAGACTCAACCAGACCATGCTTTCCTCAAACCAATCTATTGGTTTTAGCAAACTAGTCGGTTTCTCATAGACTAGTTAATCGGTTCCACCAAACAAGTCGATGGGTTTAAGTAGAGAATAAGACCAAGGTCTCTACAGGCTTACAAGTTGATAAGTTGTGGCAATCAGTCGACTGTTCTAGGAACATGTTTATCGGTTTGACCTAACTAGTCCATTAGTTTGCCCAAACGCAACACCAAATCATAAATTTCATGAAAATTCTTACATTTAAATCATCCTTAGTCACATTAAATCATGTATCAACATAGTCTAACATATTTTTAACCAGATTAGCATGCATTTCACAACATGAAATTATCATAACCTATTTTTACCAAATTCAATACTATTTACTCAACTCATGCCATCTAACCATCCAAATCACATATATATACTATATTATTTCATGCCAACATGCAGAAATTAACTAAAGGTAACACCTAACATGTAGGAATACTTATAAAAAATTTTAGAAGCAAGAATCACTTACTTGATATAGGCGAAGTTCCCTTAAATCTAAAAATTCCAACTATGGGAATTCTCAACTTTGAAAACATTAAAAGAAAAATCTCATACTCAGATATTATACCAAAACCTTATCAAATTATGAAATTGAAAATAGAAGAGAATAAGAACATACTTACTTGAAACTAAAAACTGGGAAAGACCTAAAGTGAACCACTCAACCTTTTTCCTATAATCTAACTCTTCCTTGCTTAACAATTGAAACAAGAGAGATCTAAGAGTATGATAAAAATAGTGTGAGAGATTGATTAGTAAGGCTTGAAGTGTAGAAAGAAGAAGGGAATATAGGACTTAGAAAATTTTGTGTCTATAGGAAAGGAGCATAGCAAGGATGATTAGGCTATTTATAGCTAACCAATATATTGGAAATATTGAGGGTTTAGGAACTAACTCAAAAACCTATCATTGACCTTTTGAACTTGAGTATAATGGACAAATTTTATCTAAAATTTTTTGACCAGTTCTCTAGAGCTCAAACAGTGTCACTAGAGAATTTAGGCCAATTAGATAAGAATTAGCATTTATGAATGCAGTATTGGAAAGTTATCATGGAAGGAATCTTCTAGCTACTTAGAATTTTGCCTTAGATCGAAGCATTTGATCTTAGAATCGTGTAGAGGAGAGAGGTGGAGGAAGATAATGTTGAGATCATCTATCTCCCTCAATTATCCCAATCAACCTCCAAATCAATTTGAGGCAATATATTGGGCTAAATGAGTCATGAAAAGGGTTAGGAATCTCTTAGGGATAAGTTGGCATAGGTTACTAAGGTTCCATTTTAGTGTATGGGATTTTTTAGAAAAATCAAACTCCAAAATATGACTAGCTCAACAAAATACTTAATGGGTTTAGGTCTACAAGTCGACTATTCCATCATAGTTAATCGGTTTCTCTCCAACCAGTCAATCGGCTTAGTTGAGAAACTTAAATTTGCTAAAATGATAAACTAGTCAATTTGTTCATGGAACTAGTCGGTTGGTTTACTTGTAAAACTCATTAAACCTTTTTTTTTTAATATGAGTTCATATCATCTTTTGTCCCAAACCAAATTAAAATATTAAATCAAAATTAAAGTCCCAAAATTTAGCAAAATTTTTCATTCAACCATTTTACAAAAATGTGGGGGGTATTACAGTTTGTTTGGTGTAATTATAAGCAAACACTTTTATGCCATCAACTCTAATTTTGAGCATTGTTGACACTAAGAGTTCAAAATAGCAGGTAAGTTATATGGTTTTTCATCTTTGATTCTAAATAAATGAATTCACTACTTGTGAACTAAGGGCTTTCTATACATTTCTACTTACATGGTTAGAGTTTGATTATGGGTCTCTATGTGCAACCAAAATTTTTACATTTTTAGTTTATGGTGAGGGTTTTGTAGTGATGTGTTTTCCTATTTGATTTTTGTTGTTAGTTGGGTTTCTATTTAGGGTTATAAAACAAAATAAATGGATTAATGTTAGATTCCTATATGTGTGTGGCACCCTAATGTTCTATTACCAAAAAAAATATTTTCATTTTAAAGTATGATTTATAGAAATAAAATAATTAGGGATGAAACCATTATATCAAGTATTAAGAGATGGGTATACATCACCTAAATAATCTCATTTTAAAAGGCTAAAATGATTTTAACAAACTTAAAAATTAAGTGAGAATCATAATACATATAAACTAAGTTTGAAGAGTACATTGCTTTAATGAAGTCTCAAAAGATAGGAAGGGAACTTAATTACATGATAAAAAAGACTTAAGAGTCTAAAGGATATTCGAAACAAAGCATCAAATAATGACTGCTAAATAACCCTTATACTCATCTAATGTTTTTTTTAACAGTATATCTTACACAAATCACCAAAGTGGTGACACTTGTCTCCCGAATTCTCTATATGCTTGAAATCTATATACTAATCCAAGGCATTCACAAAATAAGCTAAAATAGTGTAGTATCATTACAACTTCTTTATACTAAGTAAAATCACAAATTTTATAAAGAGCTAGTATACTCACATAACATATACACACAAAATCATAAGACCATGTAGAACTCATGTTAATATGAACTACTCATGCACAATATCATCAACCATCTCAATAATCTACTTAATATAGCATTCAAAAGATAATAGAAGAAGTAAGGTTAAACAATCTCAATCCTATTTCAGTTATTAAGACTTATTAAGGTGTTTAATAAAAAAAATACTTAACCTTGATAGGAATAAAATATCACAGTCCACAACATTGATCATAACAGATGAATCAACAATCAAATCTCTAACTTCCATGGTAGAAAATAAAGGAAGCTAGATAACATAAAGCTATGTATACACAAAACCTCAATGCTCAAGTCCTTAAGTACAAGCATCCTCTATAGGATTGTGAATCTTTAATAGTAAAAGTAGGCCATTTGACTCAAAAGTTCAATTATGCACTCGGTTTCCTAATTCTAAAACTTGTGATTCATTTTTAACTTAAGTTGTCTTTAACTTTAAATGATTAATTTTTTATTCAATGATAAATTATTTAAACAAAGGATAATGAATTCTACGAACTATACCTATCGACAAGTATACCAGTCACAAGTAGTACAGGGCATAATGAGTACCCGATTATTGTTCCCATAGAGAATAAATAATAATATAATGACTCTATATACTCTAGTCCACCCTAGACAATCAAAATCATATAAAGAAATAACTAAAATAGTAATTTCAAATTGACTAAATTAAGTTAAAATGGAATTAAACAAAATCTAATAAAAGTAAAATAAATTAATAAAAGGTACTAAGGAATATAGATCCACCACTATCCAATTACAATGACCAATTAATTAATTACATAATCTTCAATTGCTAGCTATGTGTCGACAAAAATATTTAACTAATGCAATCTCTCAATCTATGTAGTCCTATCACTAATTATCCATTTCACTATCTTTTATCAAAGGATTTAAATAAAAGACAATGCCTAGGTTTAATTAATTAATTATTCTCTTCTATTATTGTAGAAATCATGTAATTATTAATTCTCACAACACATTCAATTCCTGTTTATGCTTTTTGATCTTAAGTGGAGAATTAGCTCATGTATCCTTTCTCAACTTGTTAAATGTTATTTAAAGGTTATTAGTCTATTAATAAGGCACAATCTAAAATAAAAGCATAAAACACATGCAGTAATCTATTTAACAAGTAATTAATTAATCTATAGTGTAAAGAACACAGTTTTACCATATCCTTGTTAAAAGAGATTGTAGCATCCTATTAACTTAAATAAAAATAATTAAAGTAAATAAAGAATATAAATTATACATGAAATATTAAACTTTATAATATTTGAATATAAATTTATTGCACTTCAGATTCAAAATCAGACACCAAAAATAATATTATACTGCACTTATGGTAGGCCAACTGAAATATTTTCGGTTGGTGCTGCTTACTCTATGCTTGGTGTCTTTTTCTCCTCTATGACTCACACATACCTCCCTATTTCCACCTAACTCCTCATGCCTACGATGCTATCTCTTTCCTTCTTCTCTTCATTTTTGGCCCTCCACTCTTTCATTGGCTATATTTCTCTTCTCCTCTCTTTCTTTTTCGTTTTCTTTTTCTCCTTCCTATTCCTCCTTGTTATCCACTTCTATCATCTATATTTGTGTGTGTGTGTGTGTGTCCACATGTGTACATATGCTTTCCTCTTTTCTTTTTTCTTTTTTCCTCTCTACCCCGTTTTTTTGTCCTCCTCCTCTTCTTATCTTTTTTTCCCTTTCTTTTTCCTACTTGCTTGATCCTTTACCATTTCTTTTCATCTACTTTTTTTATTCTTTAGAAATTTTTTCATTAATTTTTTGTTTGTTACTATTATTATTATTATTATTATTATTATTATTATTATTATTATATTCTTTCCTTTTCATATCTGTTTTCTTAATTTGTTACTTCATGTATGGTTTGTCAATTAGTACCTACAATATAAGATTGAGTGAAGATTGAATAACTTCTAAAAATTATTTCAAATAATTATTCATTTTAGGATATATTTTTAGCTTGAAGTTAGGTTAAAATACGATAAGCTATCAAAATATATAAAAATATACTTTAAGCTCTAATTTAATAACATACATGATATTATTATAAATTAAGGTAATAATTAAAAATTCATATAAATAATCTCATATTTTATTCACATAAATAAATAAAATATTATAGTAAAAGGGTAAAAAATATGTAAAAATATTCATTCATTAACACTTCCACACCTAACTTTTTGCTTGTCTTCAAGTAAGACATAAATATAAAAATAAAAAATAGAACTAACTAGTTTTGTGGGTTTCATGATTGCACTTAGCATGTGGAAAAAGCCATTTAAACCCGTAGATCACCCTTAGTGGATGAGTATTGTGTCATGAGGATTTTTTTGATCATACACCCACAAAATTCCACATAAGTATAATAAAAACAACAAACATGCTTCTAACGCCCTTAACTAATGTTATCTCAAAATCTTTGACTTTCATAATGACAAAATGGAAACTCAACCAAGATTTAGTAACAAAAAATTAAACGGCTAATTCTAACATATGGTTCACACATAATTATGATATATTTGAACAAAATAATAATAATAATAATGAAAAAGTAATGAGTCCTTAGTCACATCAAGATTCATCCTCATAAAGGTATACCCTCTTGTTTTTACCTCTCTCTCATATTCATGGCTACATAAGTATAATGTAATACCCCATCTTTTTGTGAAATTTTTTGAATGAGAAATTATGCCATTTTTTATGTTTGATGTTGTATTTGAAACTATAATAGGGTTTTGAGAAAAGTTAGATTTGAATCAGTTTTGGAAATTTTATAATATAATTTTTTGGTGGGCTAACTGACTAGTTCATCATTCCAACCAAATGGTTTTGCTTAACCAAACCAATTCTTTGGTTTGGGGAACCAATTAGCTTGTTTATGGAGTAATTGGATGGCAAGCCAAACCAATCAACTTGTTTGTCTAGTGGAGTACATTTTCAAAACTCATTTATGAAAACTCCTTATACCAAAATGGAACCTTGATAATCCCATTTTAAATTGTTCTTGAAGATTTTTAGCCTTTCTTATCATGCATTTGGCTCAAAATTCTACATTAAACTAATCTAAATTGTTTGATTGGGATAATAGGGCGGAGGTGACCTTAGCTTTGTATTTTGGAGTAATTGAGGGCACTCTTCTAGAATCATTACCTTGATTCTAGACCTACTTGTGCTTAGTTGGGAAATTTCTTCCATGATAATTTTTCTTTTCCCCTTTTGTGTTTAGCATTTCTAAGCTAAATCAACTTAAACCTCTCCAGAATCACCATTTTAGCTCTAGAAAAAAGGTCTGTCAATCTTGGAAAAAATCTTCCCATTCAGGTCAAATTCAAATTCCCATTTAGGATAAATTTGAATGGTAGGAATTAGGATGTTCTATCTATGCCTTATTACACTCATGATTCTATTGATTTGTTGGTTATACATAACTCTAATCGCCCCTTCTATTTACCTTTCTTTCAGCCACTGAAATAGTCCAACTCCCTCTGACCATGTGATCTTTCCCTTAAATTTAAAGCTTAGTTTGGTTCCCTTCCAATCTTCAGATCTTTCTCTAGCTCTTTCTTGTTTATCTTTAACTAAGGCAGGGTTAGATTTAGGAGAAAGTTGAGTCACATTTTTAGAAGAAATCCTCTTTATTTTCTCTTAGCTTGGTAAGTCATTTTCTTCTTTTAATTCAAACTTTGACTGATGAAAGTATGTATTGAAATTATAAAGCTTTGAATTTTTTTTAAGGTTTTGAAAGCTAAGGACTTTAACAAGTTGAGTTTTCTTCATTGAGGGAAGTTCTTTTTACACCAAGTAACTCATTCTTACCTCTAAAATGAGGCTTGGTGAAGCATGTATGTTATGAAATCTTTAAGGTCCTAATTTTATAGGTCGGTATGAGAATTTGGTTTTAGATTTGGTTCTTGAGGATTAAATTATGAACTTCGTGATGAATACATGATTTTAAGGAAAACAAGGTCAGTTTAATTTATTGTGGAATATGTAAGTATTGTAAGTTGGAAAGTATTAATGTGATGTTAGTCCATGCTTCAATTGGGTGTGGTAGAATTTTTTAAGAATGATCTGCATGAAAATGCATGATTTGTGTTGATTGAGGGAAGATTGATCGATTGGTTAGGCCAAACTAATCTACCGATCTTTAGAATAGTATGCAAGTTGACCCAACCCATTGACCGGTTGGTCTGTGTTGACCTAGGTCTTGCTCTTTACTTAAACCTATCAACTAGTTTAGCCAAACCGATTGACTAGTTTGAGGGAATACTATATTTGAACAAGCCAAACCAATAGACCGTTATCCCAGAATGACTGACTAGTTAGGTCAATCTGATTGTCTAATTAAGCCAGATTGTGTAATTTTGATTTCTTAGCTTGGATATGCTTTGAGATGGTGCCTAACACTATTATATGACTGTTTATTGAGTAAAATATGCCTGTTGAAATGGATTAACAACCTAATGGATGGATCAAATAGATCATTACTCATGGCATACTCATTGGTCATTGTAAAGGCCTTAATGGGTAAACTCGAGCAAGTGTTTGATGGATCAAAAAGGGACATGAAATCTAGAAATTGTCTTGAATGGATTAATATTATGAATTTTATTATTACCGAGTCATCATTCATGTAAATCCCACACATAGTTGGGCAGGGTAAGGGTTAATATAGAATGAGCACATGGATGTCTTATTTAGATACTGTATGAGACTTGTGTGATCATGTAACCTCAAGAATAATATACTAATAAAGTAAAGAGAAAGATAATTAAGCTGTGTGTGGGTTTAGGTTACCCAATCCTTTATTAGCTATTGGGGGTTAGTTTATCTTTAGGCGTTATTGGTGCATTTGGGTGTGATAATAGATCTCGGTACCTTACGTACTTTAGACATTAATGATTTGCTAAGGCGTATCAATACTAAAGGGTTTGGGTACCTAGGTTGTTTTTGGCTTCAACCTGGACTTATGTCCATTGATAGTTACTTAGCTTTGGCTTAGACTTATATCCATTGGTGGTTACTTGGCTTTTGGCTTGGAATTTATGTCCCTTAGTTTAGATAGACTTTCATGGTATGTGAGACTGTTGGGTAGTGCAAAGTCCATCACTTAATGATAATGATGATGATAATGAAAATGATAATGATGATAATGGTAATAATAATGATAATGATGATGATGGTGATAATGATAATGATAATAACTGGAATGAGTATTTAGATAATAATTAGAATTAGTACTTGCTATAAGAATTTCGTTAAAGAGAAAAATAGAGTAAGGGAAAATTAATGGTAATGTAGAAGATGGCCTATAGAAGAACTTGTGTGCCTAGATGAATGTAACCTTGCTATTAGCTGAATCATTTTACTTATAGCATTTATATTAGTATCCATGATGTAGTACTAGGGTGTCAAGCATGAATATTTATATATGGTATGGACCTTCTATGGCTAATGTGATCATGATATATCATGATTCATGTCTGTATGAAGTGTACATAAAAATAATAATATGACTTATGTGTATAAGAATATTGTGTGTTGGTAGCTCCATTGAGAAGGTAACTTGTCTTACATAGTATGAAGCATACTGATGTGCCCCTTTTCTTGATAACTTGCTCATTCCCATGAGCGAAGGGCCATGTGTAGGTTTTCGAGGAGGGCCAGTACCTGGCCAATCTTATATGGGGCATGGGTTTTGAGAGCGTGAACATTCGGAGACTCTAAGAGTTTGTTGACAGACCAGAGTTAGAGTTTCATTATATTTTAGTTTCTATGTAATTTCAACCCTATACTCTAGTTTAATTTTTTTCCCTTGCATACTTAAATATTGTGGAGTACTAAGGTCTTATAATTCAAAGCTTTCCTTTTCATATCATCTAACTAGTTTTAGCACACTTGGAGATGGAACCACCCATTGTGATTGAAAACTCTTATGATAAAAATGTTTTGCCAAGTAATTCTTGCGAGTATTGTATATGTGTGAAAGAATTTTATGCTATTGATGATATTTAATGTATAATACAATGACAATGACATTACATAGATTACAAAGTGTAATGAAGAATAATGTTACAAGACACAAAGTTGGATTACATATGTTAAATCCATGTACTACATTATAAAAGTTTGTGTAGCTTTGTTATTTTGTTGTATACTTGGTGATACTTGTAAATTGTCATTGTAGCTCTTTAAATATATGCTTGTACCATACATTAGGGGGTTAATTTCATTAATAAGGGTCGATTAGAGGGCTTGTTAATGAAAGGGGCCTACATGGGTGCATGTATATAAAAAGCCTTGTACATATTGATCTCGGTAGATTATGATATGTTAAGTTCATATGATTTTCAAAATAGAGAGCAACACTAAAACATGTGTGTTCAGTCTTCTTCTCTTATCCTTCTTCAATTTAGATATTTAGAGAGTATTCTGTTGAGAAATAGAATATTTCTCTTTATAAGGCTTAAGATCTGAGGATTAGATCTTGCCACCTTCCAAGGGATTTGTCGACATTCCTATCAACTTCTTCAACTTTCAAGATTTTGAAGACTTTTCAAATAATTGGGCCCTATAGAAAAAGTTCCTGGAAATGTTAAATATTGTTTGGTGATGATCTTCCACATCGCCTTTGCTTAATAAACAAATTGATGTTTAAAAAAATATTAAGAAATGTATAGAAGTGGGAATATATGGAGGGAAGAGGGGACCTAAGCCTTAGTGCAATAAGCAATAAGGGGGTAAAGGATAAAAAAGAAAAAATCAATTTTCTCACAATGAGTTTAGGTAAGAAAATAAAAATGCTTAAGAGTGTGATTTCTTCTAGCTAGCTGATGTCATTTATTTAGGATGGGATATAACCACCATTGAATTATAATGGATTAATTTGGTAAAATACAAATCTAATATAAAATACTATTTATTCTTGGTAATGGGCTAACAACTATAACAAAAAAGGAAAAGTTAGGGTTTCTGGATGTACAAATAAAAGTGATGAGGATAGTCCCTTAGGCAGATGTTATTTAGAATATTGATATTTATTTTTATTAATGTACACATAAATCATTACGAATATTAACATTTATAAAATGTGTTACACTAGGTTGGTAGCAATTGAAACGCACTAGGAGATCTAAATTTACTCAATGTAAGCTCACCCTAAATTCAATACTCTCATGTGGGTAACGTAGAGGTAGAGGTTATAACACCCCAAAATTTACCACTGAGAAATTTTGTTTGCAGAGTTAAGTGCGGAAGCTAAAACAATAAAAATAAAGGGTGTTACCGCCACACTTGGTACAAGTTCGGTTTCCTCTACCATTCTCATACCAAGTGCTAATGCTAAAATCATTACTCTACTTAAATTAATAACATGATTACAGAAATCATAATAGAGATAACATTAGATAAATATCGTGCTAATTAAAAACAACATCAACAGTTTAAAAAACTCAAAAGAGGAATTACTTCTTTTTCTCCCTTCTCGGCAGCTACCTTGCACCGCCTTGATCCGCTGTCGTTACTCTGCCTTAGACGAACTCAAAAAATGGCCGAATGGAATTACTATTTTATTATGGCACTGCTACTTTTTAGGACTATCCTTAGCTCTACCGAGAATCTAGGCGGTTGAATATTTAATCAATGTGTTACAACTGAACTTTCATACTAAATATATTAGAACATGTCTAAGCTAGGGATAATGTAGTAGTGCCATAATTGTTTGAAGTTTGATTTTTGACTTTTACATCTTTATCCTTCATTTTTTTTATTAATGTATCTAAAGGTATTAGTAATGCTTATGTGACTTCCACATATTTAATTGTACATGAGGTAATAATGCTACTACTGGTAATGTCACTTTTATTAAGTATAATTTCCATTGAAAAATGGCCGAATTGAATTTATCATGGTAACTAGAGGGTGTATAGCAAGATGGAGGTCGAACACCGACAGCATCTAAGGCAATTGTTTAGGCATGGGATTAGCGTACTAAGCACCATTACTGACACCATCCTCACTATGGGCCTAGGTTTACATCTCTAGTAAGAAAACCTAGAACCTTTACATGATCACACATGAATAATAATTATCTCCTTCCTCTATCCTTCTTAGGCAAGGAGTATTCTTGAGTTAGATAAATTATTATTCTTGAATTTTAGTTATTTAATGGAATTATTACATGTTTACTATTATGTTTTAACCCCTGTGGTCTTAAATGGTCTTTTATGTGTATGCTCATAATGATAGTGTTGCTAGAAGATTATTTCATCCTATACCTACTAGCTAAGGTCAACCTCCTCTTGAACTCCTCAAAAGACAATTAAATGGGCACATGAATTTATCTACGGAGTAAGGAGAACAAAATCAACACTAAGATCAACCTATATGTTTTGATCAAAACAAATAGCAACACTAATAGGTCATGAACTCTCCCTTCTAAGCTCATCTTTACCCTATTGTTACAGGTGACATGTATGGAGGGTGAATTGAATTTCTTATTATGACATTCATGTGGACCATTATAGAATGTGACCTTCATCTTGTCAATAGCATTTATTATATTTATTTATTTTGAGGGCCTATTTAATTGGTAATAGTTACCATGATAACAAATGAATTTTAGGGATATATTTGGTTTAACAACTATAACAAAAATCTTAGGGATATTTATGTTATTTCAATGGAATTAGGTATGTGAAACGTTGGTAAAGTTTATTAATATAAACCATTATATTAATAATAATAGTTGGATAATTCCCTAAAACCCTAATTTTGGTAATAAAATTAATTATATATTACATGTTATGAAACCCTAGTTGGCCTCTCCAAATCCTAGCACCATTCTTTCCCATATGTCACTCCTCCATTTCTCACTTTCCATTCTTTGTTCATAGGAAGGAGGTACAATTGTGATGGAATATTTAAGTTAGTATGATATAACGTATTGGTGTAATCTACTCAGATGTTACATTATATTTGCCATGTAGATATATATCAACTATACTTAATATCATATTTTTCAAAATAAGTATAAAATACTTTTGTCATGTATTTCAATGGAAATTATACGATCGATATCTTCTAATTGTGGATACTTATCCTTATTAGCAAGGATCAACAAAATGTGACCATGTTGTAGCTCACACTTTTGAAATTCTGTTAAATAAATCATTGTATATATTGAAACAAATATGATATTAAGTATAGTTGATATATCTCTACATGGAAAATATAATGTAACATCTGAGTAGATTACACCTACCAATGCTCTCCACTTTGCTTCACTTTCCTAATATTTGGTGGAGACTTAATGAGGATCTCCAATTATATGATCCTGGCTATGATTTTGATATTAGGTTTTGTATGTTATTCTATGTGGAAAACCTCAAAATATGTTTATGTCTTTTGTATCTATGCTTGATTGTCTATAGATATTTAATGATTAAAAGCCGATTGATATGGAAGGTTATATATGCCTCAAATTTGATAGAAAAGGCACCCTCTCTCATGAAACACCTCAATAACATGTCTGCATCATAATGTTATTGGTACTCGGGTTGTCATATAGATTTTTCATGGTTTTTGTATAAAGTCCAAGTAGTACAGAAGTGGTTTTGCATGAGAGGATAACAAACTGCTTAATTTTTATGTCTTAGGTTGATGAATAATCATGTCTTTCGTTAATATTTCTTTTCAATGATCAACCAAGCATAAACACTAAATCTTCTATAACATCTTCTCTAACATTGTTTCGTACTTAAGCTATCTACTAGCATTGCCATACAGTCTGCTCTTTAATTATTATTTTTTAATTGGTTGCTCCATTTCTCTTTCTTAGTTGTGACCCTTTCGATGTTTATGTTTGGTTTTAGGGAGTCGTGATTGTTTGCTCTTACCTTTGCTTATAGCAGGTTTCGCACTGTTGATTGTGGTTGCTATCTTTGCTGTGTTTTTTGAGCTCTTGTAATGGTGTAAGTACAATTGGTAGTAATGATTTTTCTGTTAGTTAGATTTGGGTTTTAGTCTAGAACTAGAAGAGGTGTTTTTTTTAGGCCCTTGATGCAGGGATTTTTTGAAGCCGATAAAGTCAATTCTCAAGGTTAATATAAAGAATAGAGTCAGAGACACTAGATAGATTAATGGCGGTTACGTGTTTGAGAACACAGAGATCCATTGCTTCCGTTAGAATTTCATCTACCACTAATTCATTATCAGTGCTAGAAAGAAATGAGAAGTTGGCCATGGGTAATCGCTTGGCTGGAAGACTGGAGAGTATGAGTTGCACTACACCTAGTGGGTAGTGGTAGCGTTTAGGGGATGGATGGTTATAAGGGGAGGCTTTTTTTTTTAGGACACTTGGACCTAGAAAAATGGGATGGAAGGTTATGGAAGGTTCTTGTTCAATTTTATTTTTAATGTATCATGAGGAAAAGAGGCATGATCCTACTATGAACTATCCATTTTCTTTGTTTTTTTTTTGTCTTAGAATCTTGATATATTAATATTTAGAGACCTTGTTGGTTGGCATGAGCCTTGGTTTTTGAATTTTTGCATTGCTGTCCAAAGTGATAGAGTAATGTAAGTGGTTGTTTTTCTTTTTCTTTCTTTCTTTTTCTTTATTTTGCATTTTGTTTTGAGCTAATGTTAAGCACTTTTAATTGTTCTATCTCATAGATGAATTTTAACAAGTATTTTTTTTATTTGGTTTATCTCTTATTAGTAAGGTGTTGGAAGGTTTATAGCAAATAAGTTCATAGAGGATTAAATAGTGAGTTATTGATATTTTACGGAACTAACGAGTGTATTAGTAAAAAGGTATGAATTTTTTTCTTTTATATTTGTTGTATCATATTTGAAATGGAAAGAAATATTGAATATTGTATATATTTTTATATTAAAAAAAGTATTGTAAGTTATGTAATATTTTATAATATTTTTAAAAGAAATTTAGAATTAGTATTGATTTTCTAGAGTTTTATAATTTTTTTAAAATTTTATGGAATTCTTTCATAAGTCAATATAATATTTTTATTTTAATTAAATATATAAAAGTATATAAATAATAACATTCAATTTATTTTTTTTTTTATAATTTTCTTTCTATAAATCGAACATAAAAATACTTGACAAGAATTTTATTTCGAAAAAAATTTCTCCGACAATCAAATAAATAAAAAAATTGATTTCTCCTATTTTTTTCTTTTTTTTTCCTCAAATTAAATACATATCAGATATTGTCGTCTCAATCATTCACACCATGTCTGCCACCGTATCTGCTGGTGAAACTTCCACTTGCGTCACATTCTCTTCTAAATTAGAGGATACCTCAGTAGCGTTGATGTTCGTAACGTATTCATGGACCCAATGGTATCCTTTGACCAAAATATCATAGCATACCACCGCGATAGTTACTACGATTACAATAATAGGAAACCAAAGTCCAAATATTGAAGGAAGGAAAATGTAGACGTGAAACAGACATGACAAATAGCCCAATATCAAATGTAAACGCCCTGCCCAATGATTTTGGGTCTATAAATTCATCGCTCTAATAAAAAAGTAGAGGCAAAGGGTAAGATAGAACATCCACATCTTCATAGGTTCCTTATCAAACAACTCTTTTTGTCCCACTAAGTTGATGACTATCGCAAGAAATCCGGCCATCATTTTGTTGCATAGAAAAAAAGAAATATTTTGTCACCGGGGCCGAATAATTTCATTAAACTCGCCTAAACCTATATCATAGTAAGAAAAAAGGCCATAATTACTCTAATATGAGCCAAAGGGAGTGGCACAAAATCTATATATTTTATTCAGAATAATCGATTCTAAGCATCCATCTGTTCAGTTTAAGGGTGTTAAAAGTTCTGTCCGGAGTAGAAATTTAAATAAAATCAATTAGTTATTTCAATTTTTAGTTTAAAATTGGACTGATATTTTGATCTTTTCTTTGAGTTTTAATCTCTAATAAAAATAAATTGATCCATACCTCATTTCCATGCTATTCGGTTCAATCTTTCAATTTGAACTAAAATTTTATTAATAATTCATCATACACACATACACACACACACACACACACACACACACACATATATATATATATATATATATATATATATAATTTAATAATTTTAATTCTAACAGGTCTTAGACCGACATAATTGGTCCAATCCTATTCTGATCTTAGATTCCATTTTAAAATAATTCCGGTCCTTAAATGGTTCTAATCCAATCTAATTTTGGACAAGAGTTCAACCCTAACTTATTAATCTAAGTGCTCGTTTGGTATGGGAGTAATTGGGGTGGAAAAATTATCTTCATATTTTATGTATTTTATATAATTTATTTAAAATTAAATATTTTTATTCTAATAAATATCCATTTCAGATCTTAATTTGATCTAAAATAGGTATTTCATTAAAAATATATTTATTATTATTAAATACTTAATATAAGAGATATAAAATAGAGGGAAAATTTTTCTATTTCTATTACCCCATACCAAACAAGCCCTCCACTATTGCCGCTAGACATGGATTAATTACCAAAGCTAGCTAAACCCATTAATTGACGGAACAAAAAAGATCCCATCAACGGTTAATTAAGTTCAACACTATATGTATATAAATAAATGCATGTTAGCTAGGAAATTTCAGGAAGGTTAATTGAATTATCAAAGCTAGCTAAACCCATTGATTGACGGAAACAAAACGATTCCACCATCGATTAATTACGTTCAACACTATGCAGTATATATATACATATAAAGCAGAAAAGAGGCCAACAGTGCAGCTAGGATTAACTAACCTTTGATTGTTGCAATTACTCATTAATTCTTCTGGTTCAGGTTGCTGTTGTAAGCTTCTTCACTAATCAGGCTGTTGCTGCCGCTCAAAGGGTCGTTGCCCCTGTCGTCCCAGCGACAGTTGTTTATATAATATGGGCATACGTGACATATTGACAAAAGAGAAGCGATATCGGCAACAGGGAATTGGCAAAAGGGAAGCGATATCGGCAAAAGGGAAGCGAGGGAAGCGGCAAATGCAAGAGGGAATCGGCCACCACAAGCACCACCAGCTAATCGGCCACCACAAGGGAATCGGCCAGGCATACGTGACGGGGAAGCGGGTAGCGGCATATGTGAGTCAGTGAGTGTGACCAAGGGGAAGCAAAGTATAAGTCGCCCAAAGTCAAGTCGTAGTAATGTAAATCACTGCGGTGTCCATAGGCGTGTTTACGGGACCGTTCATGATTTTATATCTAATTTTTTAGATATTCAATTATTAAACATTTAAAATTTTAGATATTTAAAAATAATATTTAATATTTGATTTAAAATTTTATTAACTAGAAATCTAGACTCCCGGTTCAATTTTTTCCTTTAAGATTTAGCATCTTGATGCACCATCTTTTTAGATATTAGTAACTCTTATTTTCCTTTGGAATTTCTAATGCACATGGTCTAAGGGCACAATAAATATATTATCTCCTTCCTAGAGGGAGAAGCTTGAATAAACTTCTCTCTTTTCTCCTTGAATTCTTCATCCCTCTCTGAATCCTCTAAATTCTAGGAGTCTATTTACATTCGAAGTAAATCACCATGCCATTTTTATAGCTTTTATTGAGAGAACACGAGCTATGGTGGATAGAGAATTGATCCAATCATGCTCAACTAACGAGAATCCATAGTAGCTAAGTGATTCTCCCCCCTACCATTCTATAGCTATCTCATACCTTAATGTAACACCCAAAACTTTCCTAACCTTATTGTTGGGTGTTTATGATATATGAGATCTATATGACATAATTCTATGTACAAATGTCATTTATTCCCTATTTTTTTTTTATAAAAATTTATCTTTTCTCGAATTTTTCTCTTTTACATTGATTTTACCAAAAAAAAGAGAAAAGATAAAAATAAAGAATTTCAAATGAGAAATTAAAGGGAAACGAAAAAGAAGCAATGAACACATGAAGAAAGCATGGAATCAATGGAAGAGATACCAAAAATAGAAAACAAACATCCAAGGGAATCTCATGTGGATGTTTCAAGAAGAGAAAGAAAAAGAAACGTGGTACCTCTTTGTTTATTTACAAGGGGGAGCATGTTTTGTCATTAGCATTTAAAATCTTAATTTTTAAATTTCAATGAGATCAAGAAAAAGAACACAGTACCCCTATATTATACAAACACAAACTGTGCTTCTTTAAAATCTTGTAACTGCTCGCGGAGGCTTCTTTATGATATAACTTCCTATTTATATGTATCAGAGGTCATCTTTTTGATTTTCGAAAGAATGAAGAAAGTTCAATTTTTCTCTCTATTAGTAAATACATTTCATCATTGCACTTCTATTTATCGTTGTCCATTTGAGATCTAACGCACTCTAGGTATTATGCAATTCAAAGTCGATAAGTTCTTTTCCATTCATTTCTCAATTACACAAGGCTAATTTGAATTTGAATGCAAGTGTATTTTGTTTACTCCATCATTATTCTTTTGACATTTATGAATTTATGTTTGACTTCTTGTTGTTAATCATTGATATTAATTGTGAAATATTGAATCAAATTGTGTGTTGTTATGATGATGAAGATATTAACATAAATTTGTGATGGATAAGGGAAATCAATGACTGGATTAGTAGGTTTAAAAATTTGGTAATTAGCCTTGTGTATAATCAAATACACAAGAAACTAAACCATAAAGGCATAGGAAGTTTAAGGGAAATCAAATAGGCCTATTTAACGTTAGGCCTATTTAATAATAAACTATGGCTAATGCATTGGTAGGTGTAATCTACTCAAATGTTACATTATATTTGTCATGTAGAGATATATCAACTATACTTAATATTTATATACCTAGTCTTGAGTGAGAAATGGATTTATAGCTATTTGATTATACACTATTAGCCATAGTTTATTATTAAATAGGCCTATTTGATTTCCCTTAAACTTCCTATGCCTTTATGGTTTAGTTTCTTGTGTATTTGATTATACACAAGGCTAATTACCAAAATTTTAAACCTACTAATCCTAAATAATGGATTAACCAAGCCTAACTCGATTTACATATCAAATAAATTTAATAATCAAATCAACATATATACATATATATGTATATATTTTTTTTATTAACAATATTAAAAGTGGTAATCTCCCATACTTATGTTACGTTCTAAATTTATAATGTCAAACTTAGTATAAAGTTTATTGAATTTAGGATAAAATTTAATCCATTATCATCGTAATTAGTTAGAACACTTTAGGCTATTCTTGTAAATTAAACAAACTGACTTAAACTAATGAGATGTAAACTAAACAACCATCAAAGAAACCCACCTAATCGTGCACCCAAACTTATATAAAGATTTTTAGGTTGTTTTTTTGTTGAATTAAACTAATATCTATTTAAATAGAAAATATTAAAGCAGTCATTTGTCTTACAATGTTTTGCCTCATATGTATATAAATTATTTGATAAACCATTAACCCAACATTTGTACAAGTAACGAGACATGCACATTTCTTTTTAGAATTGCCTCTCTGAGATTATTGAACAATTGCCTTAGATGCTGTTGGTGTTCGACCTCCGTCTTGCTATACACCATGATATCATCCAGATATACAACAATTTCACTAGGTAATATCATCTTCTTATTAGGTAATTTGACATTATTTAATATTTATTGAGCTTTGAAATCATCTACCCCTTTGTTAGGTAATAATTATACCTCACCTATGTTAGATGTGGTGTTAGATATGCTCATAATGATGAAATACATTTCAACATCTTTTTATGTAATCTAGGAGATCGCCTAAGTTTTTTATAATAATCATACCTCCTTCAATTGCCCTAGATGATGTTGATATATATATTCCGATCCACCGACAATAATAGTGGGGGTCCCGAGCTCAATAAAAATCAATCATGGATGTGAATAAAGTTATGGGAAAATACTAATCACTTACAGTGGAACACCATGTGAGTCGGGGCCAGACCGGTCCACCAGCGAATAATAGTGGCCAGGAGCGTTTTGCCCTGGAGACCGATCCACCGGCATATAATAGTGGTTAGGTGCGTAAATAACCAAAACAAGAATCATCAGGAACTTCTTTTTTCACGTCAAAGGAATGTGTTTGCTTTATTTTTCTTATGCTGGTCAGATAAGAGTAGATTATCAACATACACTAAAATGTATGGATATAAATTTATATATCTATTATGTTGTTTATGCAACATATATTAAAAAAATCAATACTGATGAATGATATAAAATTTCTAGCATGATAGATCCCCAACTAAAAGTCTTAATGTCCGCAAAATTTAACAAATATTGTAAGAAAAAGAGGCTCATGCTTTGGCCTCATTTGTTTGGGCACAATATCTTGCCTATCGTCATAAAAATCCATATTTTGACATAGTGTTCATTATCTATAGAAGAAGCATCAAAGTTTAATCCTATAATTGTAGCTAACCATCATAGTTTTAGTGATTGTCCTTTTATTTCACTTGAAGGTGGTGCGATGCCTAAAAATTTCTCATATAGTGAACGATGATCTACTCTCTCGTCTCCAACTATTAGATTACCTTTTGATAGGTAATACTAAAATAACTACAACATCCTCAAGCATGACTACCATTTCACCAAGTCTCATGCGGAATGTATGTGTCTCTAAATGCAAGCACTCCACCAAATCTATAATAAGGGATGGAGCTAATATGATTTACACATATGTATAGTACCTATGAATCAAGCCCTCACAAGTAATCTATGTGCATGAGTGTTAAGTTGTAACATTTTCCCACTATAACAATTAATTGTCAATGACTCATCATCAACCTAAAATCACAATAATCCTTATATGAGAATGCACATAATGATATGTGTATAAGGCTATGAAAACAATTAGCTAAATGATAGCCTCTCTAAGACATATAGCAATACTTTGATGATTGGTTTGTTGTGTGAGGATTGATATATCATTTGGAATAGGATGAACTCCATCAATAACATCCATGTTGAATCTGATACATACAATTAATATATTTGGACATTCATAATGAAATAAGTGATAAAAAAGAGTTAACATAATGAATAATAAGATCATCAATATCTTTCACATAGTCATCAAACATAGATAATAAATACTAATATTACATATGTAGTGGATAAAAGCAAAGATTTCTTCACTTGCTAAATAAGATACTTGATAGGCATTATCCAAAATATGATGAAGACTATGAGCATGTGATTCATGAACATTATCTATTAATTTTTGTGATGTTGAAGCATTTGCATGATTTTCTACATCCCATATTTGGGCAACTTGACTTTGTCTTATATTATACATACTCCTCCACATTGCGTGCACATTTGAACTCTATTACCTTTCTCATGATATATTTCATTCTATCTTCAATTTCTCTTATACCTACCCTTAACCTTTAACCAATATTTATTTGGTATCAAAGTAGGCCCACCACACGGCTCCTAATATCCTACATCAAAGATAGGATTGAACTACTATAAATAGGTATTTTTCTAGAATTCTATTGAGTACAACTCTAAAATAAATATTTCTTCATCCATATTATGATTGAGACAACATGCCAAGAGATGAGAACAATGAATCTTGAATAATGTCCATTTATGACAATAACAAGTCTTTTCTAGATATAATAATAATTTCCTTATGGCATCCTCTACTAAAACCCAAACCAAGTGTGTAGTATTTGGTTTTCACTTCAACTAAGCCATGTTTATCATGATATGCCACATGTGTATGCTCATAATCTGTATTATTATTGTTGTTGTAGACTCCTTCAATTGTAAGGAAAAAAAACTTGTTATTCTCAATATACATGTCCACCTTTCCTCTATTATAAAAAAACCATTGTTAGTCTTCAGGGACAAACATTCAGGGACTTGTAAACTTTCCTTACAATTGAAGGAGTAGAAAATCATGTCTCGTTACATGTACAAAAGTTGGGTTAATGGTTTATCAAATAATTTATATACATATGAGGCAAAAAATTGTAAGACAAATGAATGCTTTAATATTTTCTATTTAAATAGATATTAGTTTATTTCAACCAAAACGAAATATAATTAATAATCCAAAAATATCAATTAATACATACAAATATCATTTTATTAATATTAATTTTGTATAATATGATGACCTTATATATATATATATATAAGTTTTTTAATAAGTATTTAAGATAGTCTTACATATATAATATTTAAAAATATATATTAATTAAACTTCTAAATAAATTTATAAATGAGTTGTTTTATAAACAACTGAGTTGAACGAATACCAACCCTCGACAACCCCACTGGTGGATGCAATTTTGAAGATGTTAGTAAGATAATTAACTTGATCAAAAGATGGTTGGAAAGGGTTGGCTACTTTACACTCTATGCTAACATGTATTCCACCACATAAGTCCCAAATAGATATAATCACTTGAACCTACGTACAAGAAGCACCACTCAAATTATCTAATTTCTTAATGATTAAATCCATTTTAGCCTCTAATGTCGTGATGACATACATAAAATGAATTATCACATTCCTTTGAACTGAAAAACACTCAAAATTCCATTGATGGTAATGATTGTCTAATTCATCAATAAAATCACATAATTACACCAAAGTCTTATTCATAATAGTACCACCTTTAGCTGCATCTAGTATAGAAATGTTAGTAGCAGAGATACCATTATAATACATTTGCATTTGTAACCAAATAGGAAATCTATGATGTGGGAATTTCCTTAATAATTATTTAAATTGTTCCCATACATCATATAGTGATTCTAAATCATTTTGCACAAAAGTGGTGATATAATTTCTTAACATAGTAGTTCTTGTAGGTGGAAATAATTTAGAAAGAAACAACTTTACCCATTCATCCCACGTTAAAATAGAACCAGGTGCTAATGAATTTAGTCAACTCTTGGCTTTGTCACATAATAATAATGGAAACAATATAAGCCTAATATCATCACTATAAACATAATTTATTTTGAAAGTATCACAAATTTCAATAAAAATGGTAATATGGGCATACGGGTCATCATTAGGTGTGGCTCCAAAATGGACTGAGGTCTGTATTATCTGAAAGATAGCAGGCTTGATCTCAAAATTAAGCACTTCAATTGTGAATATTCTAATACTCAATGCAGAATCTACTATACTAGGGATAGTATAGTCTTTTAAGGATCTCCCAACTTATTGTAGGTGAATTTGCTCCCTATGAGCCATTTGTTACTTTTGTTTCTTCATGGTGACACTAATTTTAAATACACCCTTAATTTATGAAACTTTCTTTCAATCTATTGGTTCAAGTCTATCAATTAACCAAGATTATTTTGGGTCATGTACTAGTGACCTACACCAATATAAGAATATTAAAAAAATAGAAAATTGATTATATTCAGAAAAAATTAAAGATAAATAAAAATAAAAATAAATAAATAAATATTATTTTTGCCTAAATCAAGATTTAAATTTTTGTCTAGGGATATTAAATTAGTACCACGAAACAACGCCAAAAACTTGATGTCATAAATATATCTACTAGCAAGCAAACTAGTCATGAGTAATAGAGGGTGCAATGAATATTAGATTATTGTTACCACCAAGAGTAAATAATAATACAATGACTCTAATAACTCTAATCAAGCTTAGGCAATGGAAATCAAATAAATAATTCGCTAATTCTAAACTAAGAATTTTAAATAAATTAAACAAAGCTAAAATAAAAAATATAAAAAACTAGTAAAGGTAAAATCAATTAATAAAAGCTATAAAAGAATCTAGATCCACCACCATTCAATTATAATGAACTATTTATTAATTAATCAATCCTTTTAATTACTTGCTATATGTCAACAAGAATATTTAACTAAAACTCTCTCTTAAGCTACGTAGTTCTATTACCAATTATCAGTCTCCCTATCTCTAGCCATATTATTTAAGTAAAAGATAATATGTTACATTCTATTAATTAATTATCTTCCTCTATTGCTTTAGAAGTCATGTAATTGTTATCACAACTTGTTCAATTCCTATTTATGATATTCGACCTAAATTCAAGAATAAGGGCTCCCATATTTTTTTAACTTGTTAAACACTAATTAAAGGTGATTAGACTATGATTTAGGCACAATCTAAAATAATAGCATAAAATACATAGATTAATCTATTAATCAAGCAATTAATTAATCTATTAGAATAAAAAATAGGGTTTTACCATATCTTTGGTAAAAGAACATTAGAACATGCAATTAATCAAAATAAAAATAATTAAATTAAATAAAGAATCTAAAGTACACAAAAATTATTGAACCTGAGAATATTTGAATATACATTTATAACACTTCATATTCAAAATTATAACAAAAAAAGAATACTGAATTGCACTTAGGCTGGGCAGACTGAAATATTTTCCCATCACCACTACTTAGTCTATGTTGGTTGTCTCAACTTTCTCTCTCTTGGGGTTTATGCCTCCCAGATACTTCCTCACTCCTTGTGCTTGTTGCACTGTCTCTTTCCTTTTTCTCTTTGTTTATTAACCCTCCACTCTTTGATGTACCATCTTTCTTTTATCCTTTCTTTTTCTTTGTTTTCTTTTGGTACTTTATATTCCTCCTAGCCATCTACTTCATATATATATATATATATATATATATATATATATATATATATATATATATATATATATATATATATATATATATATATATATATATATATATTATATTATGTATGTATGTATGTGTCTACCTCTTTCCTTTTTTTCCCTATCTCGACCCCTTTCTACCTTTCTCCTCTTTATATCTTTGTTGTTCCTTTCTTTGGCCCATATGCTTGCTCCTTTACCATTTCTTTTCTTGGGCACTTTTTATCATCAACTTTTCCCTTTTAAAAATTTTTTTCTTTCATTTTCCTGTCTTTTTTCTTAATTTGTTACATAATGATATTATGATAAACTATGAAAATAATTAAAATCATATAAATAACCTTACATATTATACACATAAATAACCATAAACTTAAAGTAAAAGAGTGTAAATTATGAAAGATATTTGTTCATTAGATAATAAGATCCAAACACAACCCTCAATCAAGTCCTCAACCACTCAAGAGTCACAGCAAAAATTAGTAATGAAAGGTCTTGATCACCTAAGGTTTAATCAACAACTTGCTATGAAAGGCTAAGGTTAGTTAACATGCCCCTGCCTTAAAATATATGACCTATTCATTTTAGTTTAATCCTTTAATGGCAATTATTTAAGAGTGAACATAAAGTCAAATACCAATGATGTGGTCAATGATAAAAACCTATGTTAGCTACAATTCAACAAAGGTTGACTGAAAAACCCCTCAAATTTTATAGTTGAACAATTTTGTTTAATCAAAAATAATACACTAAGACAGGAGGTGCTACCGTCGTGATCAGCACAAATCTGACATCTGGCTAGTCTCGTACCAACCACAAGCCTATAAAATTCACAAGATATTAAACTAATTAGGGTATAAAACCATAATGATTCAAACAATTCATAATTAAAAGAAAATCAGTGTGCGCAGTTAAAGAGTCATTACATAATAGAAAACTAGTACAACATTAAAGCCCTTGAGGGAAAATAGTACAATTAAGAAGGTAGAGTAAAAACTAGAAAAGATGAGTCCGGATAACATTCGCTCTTAGGCCCCATGCCAAGTCCAACAAGTCATCACTTAGCCCCACCCAACGCATCGAATGCGTCATAGGCATCAAACATATCATCTCCTACCTACACCAACTTAAAAGGGACCACTGCTTGTGGGAATGAGAAGCACCCATAAAATTGGTGATCACTATGCTACGTACTAAGTAAAGTAACCATGCAGCTAAGGTCATACATGAAAGACAGATAATACAAATAGTGAATCGGTTTGGTTAAACATAATCATTAGATCTCTGGCCATTATTTCCATTTTCACATCATTCTTAATTTAAATCCATGTGAGTATAGGAACTCCACTATCATAGTTGGTGGACCATAAATATCCAGGACAGAACGCTCCTAGCCACTATTATTCAATAGTGGAATGATCTCTAAGGCGCAAGGCACCTAGCTACTATTATCGCCGGTGGACCGGTCTAGCTTCGACTCTCATGGTATTCCACTGTAAGTAATTAGTATTTTTTTCCAAGGCTTATTACCATTAGGTTTGGTTTATTGAGCTTGGGATCCCTCACTATTATAGTTGATGGACCAGAAATATCCAGGAAAGAACGCACCTGGCCACTATTATTCTCCAATGGAACGGTCTCAAAGGCACAAGGCACCTAGCCACTATTATCACCAGTAGACTGGTCTGGGCCTGGCTCAATAATCTTTCTCTTTAAATGATTAGTATCTTATTCATGTCTTATTCAGCAAATACTTTCATACTAGACATGCATGCCCATTGGACTTTCCTCTCACACACCCCATTCACACCTATTCTCTTGAAAAGCCTCGTCCCATATCTTGGGATTTCTATGCCTTATAGAACATCCAGACATCCTTTCTCCCTTTTCCTTAATTACCATTAAAGCCCAACTCCTATGTATGTGGGTCGAGGCCCACTTTTCCATATCTCTAGTTTAACTCACCATTGCCCTCTCGGGTTTTCCCCTCGGAAACCCTAATCTAGCCTATATGGCCTAAACTCTCCCTATCATACACACCACATGCTCCCTTTACTCCCAACTCATTACCCCACTCAGTCTACACCCAACATCCCAACTTTACCTCCCATTCTGCACGTGCGGTCACGAAACCCTAGTTGACCACCCTAAACCCTAGCACCGCTCCTTTCTTATTTATTATCTCTTCATCACCCTCACTCACCATTTCCCTTTTTACATGACACACATTTACCCCTCCATATGATATGCTGCCACTCTCATCCCACACTCCAACCTCTTCCATTAACTCTCCCTTCCACACACTTCTCCCACTTAGGTTTTCTTCTAAACCCTAGCCAAGTCCCCCATTCACCCTTATACCAACCTACATTCTATTTTACATATATGGACTCTAATCACCCCAACTAATCTTTCCTCACCTCACTTAATCCTCAGGTTAAATTTTCCCACGTAAATGTCATTCCCATGCAAAGATTAACCACACTATGCAAGCTTTACACTCCCCATGCATAATTTATTCCATCCTCTTATTTTATTCATATTATCCTTTTATTTATCCACCCATAAGTCATGAGATACTTAGGCCTTTCTCACTTCCCTCTTACCACTCCACTTTCCTTACTTCTTTCATTTTTCCACAACCTCATCTTACTACTTAGGGACTCCAAGCATGCATGTCATATAGGGCAACAATACATGAGCATAACACAAGCATAAGTCATATTACCATATTACACATGCCATAAAATATATACGATTTACCTTAGCTCCATCTTAGCAAGCTGCACTACAAGTGCATAGTCCATAACCACATAAGATGCATACACATAACCACATACATAAACACATAATAAATATAGTGAGCCTTAACTACATCATAACCTAGAACGACAATGGACTTGAAGCGCGACGCCTATACCTCCTTAAAGGATGGACTTGGTTCACCTATAAGAGGGAAACACTATGATTAACTTCCCTCTTACTCCTTTCATTATCCCCTAATTTATTTTTAGTAAGAACTAATAATAGTAATGATAATAATAATAGTCTTAGTAACATTATTAGGTTATTATTATTAAAGTAGCTAACAATAATTTTAGTGGTAGTATTAACCATAATAGGGTTAGCATTAGTAATGATGATAGTCATAATAGTAATGGCAGAATAATAATAATAATAATAATAATAATAATAATAATAATAATAATAATAATAATAATAATAATAGTAGTAGTAGTAGTAGTAGTAGTAGTAGTAGTAGTAGTAGTAGTAGTAGTAGTAGTAAAAATAATGATAGTAGTAATAATAATAAGGCTACAATAATAATTGTGCAAAGATAATCTATACTTAAGGGATAGTAAAGGTTAGAAGATAACAAGAAAAGGAGGTGGCAGCTAGAGCAGCGATGGAGTACAAAGGGCAGCTTGAGCTACCCACTTTGCACGATTAGGGTGAGCTGTGTAGGAGGATTTAGGGGTAGGGAGTGGTTTGGTTTGGTGGAGGGTGATGTAGGGAAGGGGCTGGGTGGTGGTTTGGATAGTGGCATTACAAGGCGGCGGCTAGGGCGGCGTCTAAAGGTGTTGTGGTGGGGAGAATTGGGGATTTCTAGGTATAGCAAAAGGAGGAGAATGGGGGTATTGGTGGGGTATTTATAGCCATAGGAAGGAGCAGATGATAAAGGAGGAAGAGTACAAGAGAGCAGGAGGGTAGAGGCTCAGCGGCTAACGATGGCAGGCTTGTCCGAGCCTACGAGTGGTAAAGGTGCAAGTTGTAGAGGGGGAGAAGGGGAAGGGGAATAGGCATATGGGGAAGGCAATACAAGGATAAGATGTGCTTGAAATGGAAAGGAAAGGGACTGTGGAGCAGGTTAGGGTGGTATAGTCTCAAGGGAGGACGATCAAGCAGGTTGTAGGTGTGACCTACAGGGTGAAGGAAGGAGAGGGGATGAGGAAGAAGAAGAGAGGTAGGTCGGATGGTTGGGGGAAAAGGAAGAAAGAAAAAAAAAAGAAAGGTGGACCGATCGAGCGAGGGAAAAAAAAAAGAGAAGGGATCGAGCTGGGCTTCGTGCGGAGGAAGGGGGAAAGAGAGGGAGAGAGGGCTAGGGTATTTAGGGTCTTTAGTATTTTTAAATTTTCTTGAAAATAATAAACTTAGTAAAAATAAATAATTAGATTACTTTTTATATTAATTTAGAAAATGTGGGTAAATCTTCCTGAATTCTATTTGAGTTAAAAAAAATTACCCTAATCTTCCCTAATTTAATCCTATATTCTTTCCCCCTTTTTTGTCTTATTAACTCTCATTATTTTATTAAAAATATTATATTTAATTAATCTCACATATTAACCCCTATTTTATTATAAATTCCTAAAATAGGATTTTGGAGTATTATATTGACCTATTCTCAATTATCTTAAATTAAAATGAATTATTGCACCAAAGCTTACCATATGACACTTAATGTAACACCCCCAAAATTCACTACTGAAAAATTTTGTTTCATTTAAAAGAGTTAGCGGAAGCAAAATACAAGACTGTGAATTCTGGGGATGTTACCGCCACACTTAGTACCAGACCGGTTCACTCCTATCATTCTAGTACCAAGTGCTAAGGCTAAGATTGTAAAATATAATTTATGAGAACTCAAACCATAATTAAATCAGAGTAGCGTAGTCAACCATTTATAAGAATAGAATCCACCGATGGTGGTTACAAGAATATAACTTACATTAAAACTAGGAGATAAAAGAGAGAAAGGTGAACCCTAAAGGATTTCGGATAATCCTTACGCTCTTTCCCGTTGCCCACTTGAATAGCACCTGAAAAGGACCTGCAAGGGATACTGCCCATTGAATAGGCAGGGGCTCCACAAATGGAACCCTTCTATACTATGGTATATAGTAACCCTTTAAAACACGCTTAAAAGTAGGTCCGTAATGCAACACATGAGACAAAGCTATATACTTATATAAATAGAAATGTATGCATCACAATCACATACTTAACATTCACATCCTTAACAAGTCCATCAAATGTTAATGAGTCATAATACAAAATCAATACTTTCGTCCTTAAGCCATGTCATAATGCAAAATCAATACTTTCGGCCTTAAGCCATTTTATAATGCAAAAATAATACTTTCGGGCCTTAAGCCATTAGTCCATCATTATTCAATCATCTCTTGGATTTTATATCCATGTGAGTACGGGAACCCCACTATTATAGCCAGTGGATCAGTCACTTATAGGGCATAATGCACTTAACCACTATTATATGCTGGTGGATCGATCTCCAGGGCAAAACGCTCCTAGCCACTATTATGCTGGTGGATCGGTTTGGCCCTAACTCTCATAGTGTTCCACTATAAGCACTTAGTGTCTTATATGTGTCTTATCAAACTTAAGGTTTGGCTTATTGAGCTCGGGATCCTCCACTATTATAGTCGGTGGATCGGTCACTTATAGGGCAGAACGCACCTAACCACTATTATATGTCGGTGGATCAATCTCCAGGGCACCCCGGCACTTGGCGACTATTATGCCAATGGATCGATCTGAGTCGGGCTCAATAATTTTCCACTTTACATTATTAGTATTTTACCGTATCTTATTCGAAAGTATTTCACATAGACATGCATGTCACCAACCTCTACTTCTATCCTCCCTTAAGGGCTCATCCCATATCGTGAGACCTTTGCACCTCTTATCACACCCCGACATCCATTTCCCCTTACATTTACTCATAATGAAAACCCAATACCTAAGGGTGTGGGTTGAGGCCCATCACCTTATGACATTCAAATTCTCTCACTACCATTCTCTAAGGTTTTCCCTTGAAACCCTAATCGGACTTTTGTGGCCCAACCTTTCTTTTATCGTTCCACAACTCATCTCATTTAGATTCAACCCAAGTCCTATCACTCTACTCACCCAATTATACATATGACCGCTCAACCCTAGTTGGCCGCTCAACCCTAGCACCTTTATTACATAAGGGATCATCCCATGCAAACCCTAGAAATCTCCCATGCAAGAGTTGCATTACTCATTCATTTTGATCATAATATCCTTTTTATTTTCCCCCTCATGGATCGTAAGATAATAAGGTCAATCTCATGCCCCTTAGTCAACTCACTTCCCATTTGTTCCTTTTTATACTTTCACCCCCATATCCTATTATTAAACATCCTAGCATGCATTTCCTAGAGGGTCACATCATATAACATCGTACGCACAACATATTAATCATCACCCATATGCTATAAGGAAGTCATAGAAGCATACATCACTCGAAGTTGCGCTACAAATGATTAATCATTAAGCATAAAGTACACAATATGGCATAACACATGGCACATGAGGCATATAATACACACATTGTTGTTCTTAGCTATATCCCTACTCAGTTTGGGTTACCAAGTTGTCCCCCACACTTATTAGGTCACCAATCATCCTTTATAATTGTCATACTTATCATAATTCCCATTTGGTTGGTTAGATTACCAAATTGCCCTTCTCATTTGTTATAATTACTAAATTGCCCTTTAGTTGGATAAATTACCAAATTACCCTTCTACATTATCATAATTACCGATTTGCCCTTTAGTTGGTTAAATCACCAATTTGCCATTCTCTATTATCATAATTACCAAATTATCCTTCTCCATTGTCAAAATTACCAAATTACCCTTTAGTTGGTTAAATTATCAAATTGCCCTTATATATTATCATAATTACCAATTTACCCTTCTCCATTATTAAAATTACCAAATTACCCTTTTGTTGGTTAAATTACTAAATTGCCATTTCTCCATTATTATAACTACCGACTTACCCTTTAGTTGGTTATACTACCAAATTGCCCTTCTTTATTATCATAATTACCAAATTGCCCTTGGTTAAATTAACAAATTGCCCTTTCTCCATTATTATAAATACCAATTTACCCTTTAGTTGGCTATACTACCCCTTACTTCCAAAATTACCATAATACCCTTTTCATATAAAATAACCGTTTTACCCTTTACCTCCAAAATTACCATTTTACCATTTTCATACAAAATTGTCGTTTTACCCTTTTCCTCCAAAATTACCATTTTATCCCTTACTTCCAAAATTTCCGTTTTATCCTTTACTTATAAAATTACAATTTTACTCCTTTACTTCTAAAATTACCATAATATCCTCTTATTTATAAAATTACCATTTTACCCCTTACATCCAAATTTACCATATTACCCTTTTACTTGCAAATTACCATTTTACCCCTTTACTTCCAAAATTACCATAATATCCTCTTATTTATAAAATTACCATTTTACCCCTTACATCCAAATTTACCATATTACCCTTTTACTTACAAATTACCATTTTACCCCTTTACTTCCAAAATTACCATAATATCCTCTTATTTATAAAATTACCATTTTACCCCTTACATCCAAATTTACCATATTACCCTTTTACTTACAAATTACCATTTTACCCCTTTACTTCCAAAATTACCATAATATCCTCTTATTTATAAAATTTCCATTTTACTCCCTTACATCCAAATTTATCCTTTTACTTGCAAATTACCGTAATACCCTTTTACATCCAAATTTACCATAATACCCTTTTACTTATCAAATTACTTTATTACTCTTTTACTTATAATTTACCATTTTTCCCCTTACATCCAAAATGACCATAATATCTTTTTATTTATAAAATTACCATTGTACCCTTTTACTTATAAAATTACCATTTTACACTTTTGATACAGAATTGTTGTTTTACCCTTTATCTCTAAAATTACCATAATACCCCTTTTTCTCACAAATTACAATTTTATTCTTTTACTTATAAAATTATCATTTTACCCATTTTCTTCCAAAATTACCATCTTGTCCCCTTATTACACCACTTTTATTAAATTAACATCAATACATGGAATAGTAATATTAATACTCCATTCACAATATCCAACTCTACCAACTGTTATATTTTAATATACTACTTATTAGCTCCCACACATATTAGGCCACATTCTTGCACAAAACATATTACTAAAATGCCCCTAGGGCTTACAATAATATTATTCATGCAGAAATGGTCACAATAATATAATATAACATTGATAAGTACTTAAAACTTTCATTAATAGCCAAACTCTTTCCTTAAGCAATATTTCCACACATAGCACATAAACTAGCATACTTTCCTTTTTATTAATCAATACAAGCAAATATATATTATATTAACAAATATATAACAAGCACAATAATGTATTAAAAACCCTAAGGTGCTAACATACGTTTATCCATGCGTTTAAGTGGAGTTTAACGATTACCTTTATTCCCGCAAATTCAAACCTTACCAGTATCCCGATTAAAGATTCAAGCTTTGATTAGCAAAACAAATCCCTAAGAATAATATTAATATTTATCACATTAGAAATATTAAAACCGAAAGAATAAAACTTTATAAACTTAATTAATGAAATACTTAACTTAAATATTATTATACCTTAAAATTTATGAACTAAAATAACCAAGGTATGTAGTAGCTCATCCTGCTCATGCAGCATGAGCTGCATGCAAAATAAAAAGAGGAAGGCTTGAAGGGGTTGAAAGAAAAGGAATGATGGGCTATTTTTGGGTTGGGGTCTTTAGGCTAGTAGAGAATATAGATGGGGGAGGATTTAAGGCAAGGGAAGGGTGTAGGAAAGAAGAGGGGTTGTAGGTGGCGGTTGGGGATGGGTTGTCGGCAACCAAGGGTGGCAGAGGCGGCAGCGGTGAGGCTACAAAGTGGGCTGCAGGAGTGGACGGGGCTGAGAAGGAAGGAAAATAGAGGAGGAAAATGAAGGGGTGCAGGGGCTGGTTTTGGCAAAAGGAGATGTGGGGGTGGTAAAGGAGATTGCTGGGAGTGGATTGGTGGTTTAGATGGCAGTAGAGGCGGTCGGACGGCGGCGAACGGAGGGGTTGTAGGGAGGCTGCCGATAAGGGAGAAAAGGGGGAGAAAAAAGATGGAGGGAGGAAGAAGGAGCTGCAGGGTGGCTTGGGTGGTGTTGTGGTGGTGCATGGATGAGGTATAGGGTGGCAGTGGGTGGTGCAAGGGGTTGGTGAGGCGAAGAAAGAGGTGGAGGGCAGCGGTGGTGCAAAAAAAAAAGGTGAAAATGGAAGGAGAAGAAAAGGAGAGAAAGGAATCGGGGAAGGGGAAGGCTCGAAAAATAATAGGGTAGGAAATGGCTTGTGAGGAGAAGAAAAAGAAGAGGGAGAAGAGGAGGGGATAGGTGGTCGGTCTATGGCAGTGTATAGGGTGGCAGGGAGGTGGTAGGGTGGTAGGGAAAGGGAAGGGAAGAAGGGGAAAGGGAGGCCATGCGTGAGGAGGAGTGCATGGTTGGTTGGATCCAAAATGGTGAAAAAAAAGATGGGGGAGAGAGAGGGGGAGGGAGGGTTGCAGTGGTGGCAGCAGGTGGTGGCCGGCATGCCCAAGGTGGCAGGCATGGCGATAGGGAAAAGGTGAGGGCTTGGGTTGGGGCACAGAAGAAGGAAGAAGAAGAAAGAAAGAAGGGGGGAGGTGCAGGTTGGCGAAGGAAAGAAAAGGGCGTGGGCTGGCTCGGTCCAGGGGGAGAAAGGAAGGAAAGAAAATAGGGGGAGATGGGCTAGGTTGCGGCTCCAAGGAAGGAGGAAAAGAAAAGGAGGGGTGGGCTGCCCGTGCGGGAGAAGGAGAGGAGGGAAGAGGAAATGGGCTGGAGGCCCATGCACAAAGGGAGGGGAGAGAAGGCCTAGTGCGAGTGGCCTAAAGGAGGAAAAAGGAAAAAAGAAAGAAAGGAGAAAAAGGTGAAAGGAAAGGAAAAAAAAAAAAGGAAAAGGTAAAAGGTAAAATGGGAAAATGGGAGAATTTAAAATAATTTAATTTATAAAATAATAGGATGTAATATTTTTGAGAAATAAATTTATTTAATAATTTAAGTTAATATACTTAAATATATGGGCTTAAAAAGGATAATTTTAGCAAAATATTGGTTTGAAAAATTATTTAAATAAAAAGAGTATGATAAAATAACAAAATATTTATTTTAATTTATCAAATATTCCTATCCAAATTTATATACTCAAAAATCTATAAAATAATTAAATTAAATAATTTTAAAAGTTAATTTTTCCTAAATAAAAACTATTTATTAAATTTCATGTTTTTTAAAATTTCGAGGGATTACACTTAACTTAGCACATAAATGCATTAATTAAAACCTTAAAGCATCATTTTGAATCTCAAAAGATCACGTAGCGTTTAATTGAGAAAAAATGACAATTATATTTGATACCAAAATTGTAGAATAAGGTCATATGTTATTTTAAAATATTAAACTACTAAATGAAAAAAAACATTTTGTAACTCCCACAAAATTTACTAATTTTTTTTATTTTAGCACAAGAATAGTAATAATGTTGTTGGATGTTACTAATGTATTCGATATGCTTTTAGCTCATCATACCATTATTACATCAAATACAGGTTAAAATAATTAGTACTTGAAATAAGATAAATAGAGAATTAGAAATTTTTTATAAAACTTAAATAAATATTGGAAGATTAACTCTGAGTACAATATATTAAAATATGACCAAAATGGATCTATTGTAATAAAGATTCCAAATGGTATATGATAAAAACAAGCAAGTGAATAACGTGACTCTATATTAGCCCCTAAGGTGATAAAGGCCACTGATCCACATGTAGATCATAAAAAATAGGGCAACACCATGCTAACACATAAACATGCAAAAAATAATCATCAATTAATTAAACACATTTATACATAGTTAATGAAGAACTTAAATAAATAAGAGTACAAAGGTAAACTAGTGGTAGTATTGATGTATACATGAGACTGAGCCTCATTCATCACTTCAGGCTAATGCCCACCAGATTTCCTTAAGTACCTCTAGTTCTAGAATTTTTATCTCACTTCTCTATGGATAGGGATGGGGAGCATCAACATTGTCCTTAACACATGTGCTATAGATATTACTAGCTTGCATCTAAGTATCTAGGGTAGCCTATTGTTTATACATGGTCCCACCTCTAGATTATATCTAAGTGTGCTAAACTCAAACTCTAGAGTAGTAACACTTAAAGCCTTTGGCTCTTTTAAGAGGGTAGTGACCCCTATCTTGTAGAACCATTGTTTTTTGACCACCCAAGATTTTAATGAGTCAATTTTATTTTTATTTAACTTTAGGTACAAAAACTCTTTTAAAGGAGTTGTAATGTAATACTCTATTTGAAGAAAATCGTATCTAGAAACCCTAATCATAAAATTTATAATTTTATGTAATTAATTACACAAATTATTTTATGTCATTTTACATTAAATTTATTATTATTACATTATATATAAATTTAATTACATAAAAAATTTAATAGAATTTAGGTTATTAGTTTTAGGATTAGTTTAAACCATAACATATATCTATTTTACCCAATACAAGAGCTCTACTAATGGAATGTTTTCCCCTAGTTTAGTTAATTTAACTAGAACCAATAACCTCTTTTGTCACCCCTTACTCCCACCATATATTTCTCCTTGACGGTTGTTTCCCTATGTTCACTCTATATCGTGACTCCATGCCTCTATCTCTCATATACCGCTCATCCTTATCTCAGTCGTTCACATGCTACACTTTCCTATATAATACCTCAATCATCCCTCATTTTTGGGTTTTGATCCACAAAAAATTGAAGCCTTAGTGTGTGTAGTCATCCCTTATCATCGTAAGCATCTTTATGCAACATCCTCAACCTCCTCATTTAATGTCTAGCTATTTTTATCAAAGTAGTTGTATTAAGTCTCTGCAACCTCACTCTACTTTCCCTTTATTGTGTATGCACCTCATATTGCACCCTCATATTCTTCCTTGAGTATTCACCACCTACATTTGTTGTGTGTAACCCCAAGGCAACCCTCCCCCCTTTTTACATGAACCTCCCACACAATAACCCCCATTTTCCCTACCTAAACTCATGTTTCCAATCCTCTTCTACATGAGATTTGCATGCTACACACCTTTATCATTGCCTCCTCTTTGTTACATGATTTGTACACATTCCACCCCTACCTATGTGAACCTTGCATGATGTTCTTATCCTAGATATATATTTTTATGCCATTGCTTCCCATTTTTGGCCTTACATCTTGAGGTTCGCCCATTATTGCACCCTTGCTATATTGTTGCCTCAGGTAGCTATCTATTACCTTAGTTAATCTCTATCCCTTTTCCTTATTTAGTTTTATTTATTTTTTAAAATTTTTGTATTGTATTAGATTCTAATATATGTTGTTAGATTTTGTTTAATTAGGTAACTCTTGAGATGTCATGGAGAATACAAATATTTGTGCCTTTATATAGCTTAGACTTAGATATATCCCATCACTCATGAGATGCTAGAACTTGTCTATGATCACAATTGGTTTTTCGATCTGGAATCATGTTGTGGCTTTATTTTATACAATTGTAACAAAAATGAATGATGAGAAAAAAAAACATAATTTTAAATAACTAGAAAACGTATGACTTATCATCAAATATGAGATATATGCATGTAAAATATGTACATGGATTAACATATGCATGCCTAGGTTTTGTTAGTGTTTTTTATCTCATCAATTAATGATATTATGCCATGCTAATTGTATCATGATTATCATCACAAGTTGTAGCTATGGTTGATATACATATAGCATGATAGTATGGAAGCATGATTAGGGTTAAATATTGATAAATTATTTATTAGAAATGTTTTCTTATATTAAATGTCAAAGTATGCTCTAAATAAAAAAGTAGGTGTTGCATGAAATATATGACATAAAATAAATGTATACTTAGGGTTTGTACTTGTAAGTTGTGAAATACATGTATATTCGAAAATATAGTCGATCGCTAAGCTTAAAAAATTACCTATGCACTAAATTGTTGTAAGTTCTTATCTTTTATACTTTCCATGAAAAGTTATAATTATAATAAATTTTGGAAAAATTGGAGAATAATTTAATAATTAGGGTTTTAGGAACATTTTTTTTTACTTTTAACCTAATGAGCTTGGTGTGAATAATTTGGACATAGGGTGGCCTTGGTATATTGATAGGTTTACCTTAGTATTAACATTGCCTTTGAATTTGATTTGGTCTATTTACTTTAGGGTTGACTTAAATAATAGGAAATAAATAAATTTTTCTTAAATATGGAATTGGAGTTATTGTGTAATATGTGATAATTGCAATTATCTCATAAAATATTAATATTTAATCTTGAAGATCTAGATTGGGAATAATATATACATAGGGGAAGTTACCCTAAGGATGAGATTTAGCTCTCATCTTTATTTGTTTTACTTGTGTGTCACTATACCTCAAAAAGGTCATATATCTACTCTAATTATTTTTTTGGACTTCTTAGGTTATCTCAATATTTAAGGATTATGTGATTTAGGAGGACTTAGAGTACTATGTTGTCTTATGGTGTCGCTATAAAGAGGTGTGTGTTACTGTCCCTAGGTTATGGTTGAAAGGTATTGTGTTGCATCCATGCATTATTATAACTAAGTGCATGCCAATGTCCTAAGTTTATTATTTACCCTCGAGTAAAACAAATTATAAGGAATTATTTGCTTACAATGGCCTTGGTTAATTTTGGATTGTTTATTTGGTAGTTGTATATATGCCCTACCTTTGATATTTGGAATTGATTTGGTTAGCCAGTTGAGCCTTAATTCCCTACTTTGTTGGAAATGGGTTATTATATGATTTTTATGTATTTTGGGATTAATGTGAATGAGTATGTATTTTTGGTTATTGATTATGAGGGTTTGATTTCATATATTTCAAGCATGAGTATTCTTATATTGTTATTGTTAATGATTTTTCTTCGAGCATGTCTTTGGAATATTGTCTGATTATGTGAAATGTGGGCATGTATGTCTTTTGAGATATTGTGATTTACTTAGTACGATAAATTCATATTGATACTACATTTGTGAATAATTATATGAAGGACATGGAGTGGAATAAGGAATTTAATACCACAAGGAATATTGGGGTACTTGGGAAGTGATTTCATTCTTAAAATGTATTTTTGAGTCTAAGAGTTAGTGCAAATAAGTGGTATACCTTTGGGATCTTTTTCTATAGTTAGCTTTCCTTTGGTTTCTTATGTCCCGTATTGTATTTTGATTATTTTTGTTGTAGGGATGATGTTTATCCATTATACATGAATTTTATCTATATTACTATCTCTTATTTCAGCTACTTTATTTTGGATTGAACTTTTTTTTTAGCTTTTGCACTTAGCATTAAGAAGGTAAGGGAACCAAACTCTTGCTGATTGTAGTGGTAGCATCCATTATTTTTATATTAATGCTTTTACATAACGAAATTATTAAGTAGTAAATTTAAGAGTGTTAGAGTATCAATACTTAAGGATAGAGTACTCCTTATTAGATTATGATATCTTCATAAATGGTACCACTTTCAATTAATATTAGACATTAGTCGTTTAGTTTTTTTGTCCCTCTAAGATAAAATATATTTTATGGTGGATTATGTGATAACATAATCAAGGAATATAATAACCACTAGACCCTACATATATGTAATATTTGATATGAATCTGTATCATATTCTAAGTGTTTGTATGATTTTAAGGTTTTGATGAATAGATGTTTGTATGGGTCCTTTCCAAACTAAAACTACTAGGACTAAGGGACGCCAGCTATAAGAACAAAGTTTAGCCTAAAAAGCCTATAGAATGCTCATCTCCCTTGATTACCTTCCCACTTCCACCCTAGGAAAATAAAGCATGCACCGCAGGGATACTTTGATATACTCAACCACATAATATTTACGCCCTTCTCCTCTTCCCCCATTCTACCCCTATATCTATGGGATCTTATACCTATTTTGGGGGGGTTTAAAACTCATAATATAAATCTCTTAAATTTTCTCTCTCCTCTTTCCTTTAAATTTTCCCCTCATCACCCTTTAATTGATCACTTAACACCCCTTTAATTCCCTAAGAACCCATCAATTAACAAATCACCAACAACAGGTGCCATCTGTGAGACCAAAACAAAAGGCTATATCTTCCATCCAACCTTTTGATTGATTCAATGTGGGTAATAGTAAACCTTCTAGGGAGGAAAATTTAGTTAATATCTCTCAATTATAAGTTCTTAATGTCCAGCTCCACAAATCAGTTCAATAAATGGTCTTAGACATCCCAAATCCTCTAGCACAAACCCTTAGTCAACTGTTATGCCTTATTGGTCAACATTGATGTGATACACCTTAGTGGCCCTTTACATAAGAAACTATAGTCAAGGCTCTAGACCATTCAAAGACGAAGTTAATTACTAGGTTACATATCATTGTTCAAGAAGGAGAAGTAGAGTTGATAGAAAATGCTAGTGCCGAATGGACTAAGCGTCGTAGATAATAATAGTCTCTAAGCCCTCCTTGACCAAATAGGGCATAAAGACATTTGAGTCTAAAAAGAAGGCATGAGGGTTATTGAACTAGCAAATTAAGAAAATAAAATAGAAGGCATGATTTACATTGAACCATGACGCAGAAAATTAGGAACATGACAACCATTGGACTAACAAAGAAGAACAAGATTCTATGGCCAAAATGATAGATCAAAGTATACATGAAGGTTTTTTAACACCCCTAATTTTTACAGCTAAAAATTTTCTTGTTTTAAGATAATGTGGAAGCAATCAAACAAAATTAGAAATGTTACTACCCATTGAACATAAGAGAGGTGTAGACATCCACCTAACCTATGATTGATGTGAGGCTAAAATGTTTAACCAAAACTATCCATGAGAATCAAAGATAGTGCAAGGGAGAAAGAAAGAGATATAGTGAGAAGATAGAGATAAATAATGTGTGATATGATAAGTTTACAAACCAAATCTAGGGGTAAAGCTAAGAGTTTAGGTAACACAAATATAAACATCCAAACATAATGGGAACCTAACTAAACCATGTAACTTAACTCTCCAATATAATCAATCTTTCCCAAATCAAAGGCCATATAGAGACCAACAACAAGTTGATTACACCTGTAAAGCATCATCTACTCTCCTAAACAAAAGTCAAATCATCACAGTAACCACACAAGGTAGTATGAGTATAGTAAGGTACTAATAAAATAAGTCTATTCTATAACATAGAAAGGGCTCAAGCTACATTTAGAAGTCACACTAATCATGGCATAATAGGCATGTGAGAAGACATTGCCAAATGATGATAATAAGAATATGATGATTGCATGTGTCATGAGCACAATAAACCATATTATTATTATTCCGTTATGTGAATACACAATCCAATTACTAAGATATTCATACAACACACCTAAACCTCCACCATGAACATGGGTTATAGTAGCAATAAAATGGTACATGCTTCCATAACATGTGGAGCACCGATCCCAGTATGGATGTGTATAGGCTATCACACCAAATTCAAACATGGGCATGCCCTCCAACACAGGAGAACCAAACCTAACATGGGTGCTTATAGGTGATCACATCAAGTGCAAATGAGGCAATCCAAACATCCCAGTTGGGTGTTTAGGCAATGACACTAAATGTAATGGAGTATGCATATCCTAGGCATTCATGCCTTCTAAATTAAGTGTTTAGACGATCACATCAAACATAATGGATAAATACACCCATCATGGCATACCCTATACATGGACATTGATGCTAAGATGGTCTGCCATAGTATTATTCCCGCTCCTACACATAGGCCACAACATAGTAGGAGGGGAAAGTTATTGAGTGAACAAAGATGAAACACCACAAATCATGGCATACCCTCTATACGAGCACTGACACCATGGTGGTCTTCCATAGTATTAGTCCTACTCCCGCATACAGGCCACAACCTAGTAGGACAGGAAATGTATTGAGTTAAGAGAGATGAAATTCCACCAATCATCGCATACCCTCTATACAAGCACTGACACCATGATGATCTTCCATGATATTATTCTTAATCCTGCATACAAGCCACAGCATAGTACGATAGGAAAGGTGTTAAGTGAAAGAAAAGTAAATATCACAAGGTGAAAACACTACATAATTTAACAATGATAGTTAGATCGGTTACACCCTCACCCATGGTTGATACCAACTTAGACTAACTAAGGTTATACGACTTCAATTGGCTAGTGTTGATAGTGTTTTTAACACTACTAGCACCCATCACTTAATGGATGTCATTAAATCCTATGACAAGGCTTAGGAAACATAAATTACATGTTAGGAAATTCTAACAACATGATTTAATTAAGTTTAGCTAATAAAGGAAATAAGAAAAGAGGTGAAGTCCACTCAGTGGTTGTAGCTTAATTTTGTAGAGGCTATGGAGGTTGTTTCTCCTTAATTTAAGCTAGCTTTGAAGGGCCTTGAACTTCCCATAATTACATTCCCTATGTCCTTAATTGTTGTATAAGAAATGGTTGACAATATAGGTCATGTTTCAGCCAAAAATAGGTGAAGTATAGAGGTAGAAAGGCGATGGTTTGGTTGAGTGTAATTGGATCTAGTTATGAGGTGGATTCTATGGACCATATTGCAAATAAATGTAGCTATATTTATGTGGTTTTTGGAGTTTTCATGGCTTATATAGCTGCTCGTTAATCTAGTTATTTATTGACCCAAATGAGAAGAGTTTTGAAGTCTTCAACTTTTAAAACATTAATAAGTAGATAATCTTTAATTTTAGATACTTTAGATGCTCCTACATCATGGTAAAACCTTGACCATTGACTTTGACCACATAAACAGTAAGTTAGAATGAACAGTGATTCTTGGTGAATAGTAATTTTATGTAAAAAAATTATTTTTATTTGTATTCTTCTTAATCTAAAATGACATATTTTTTTTCTGGCAATGAATATTTTTTGTGAATAATGATTTTTTTTAAATTAACATCGAACCTTAATTTTTACCTAATTAAGCTAATTTTATCTAAGTTTTTTGCTAATTTTGATCCTAACGGTAAAAGGTCATTTTTAGCATATTTGCCCTCGTTTGGGGTTATTTGAAACCATTAATCAAATTTTAAGTCTTTAAAGTGTGTTTTAGTCATTGAACGACTAAATATATAAATAATATCATAGGTTGGACTTTAGAACCTTGTCGACCTAAGTTAAACTTTCAATTGGTTTCTAGGATTGTTACTTAGTAAGATCTATTTTTACTTTTAGAAAAATATTTCTCATCATCTCTAACCTTGATTTTAGGGTGTTTTCCTTAAAGATTTTGAGGGATCTTATGATCCATGGTGATCCTTTGGATCAATAATTTTTATTGTTTTGAATAACCTATGAACATTCTTTGCGGTTTTATGTTAACCATTAACACTTTTGTGTGTTAATGATTATCTTTATAATGCATTGAGATTCCTAGTCGTGATGATCATATATTGAGATTCCTAGCTATGATGACCATATATTGAGATTTATAGCTGTGATGGCCATATATTGATATTCATAGTCGTGATGCCCATATGTTGAGATTCCTAGTTGTGATGGCTATATATGTTGATTCCTTGTAGTGATGACCATATGTTGAAATTCCTAGTCTTGATGGACATATATTGAGATTTGTAGTCGTGATGGTCATATGTTAGGATTCCTAGCCTTGATGGCCATGAGTGAAGATTCCTCACCAAGGTGATTACACTTTTTATTATACCTTTAGTATTTGTAACCTTGACTTTGTTCATTATGGTAGGATAGGTATCAGTTTATGCCTTGATTTTTGTACCATGTTGCTATTGTTATGCCCTATGGGTTATATCCATTAGCAATAGGATTGAATGGTTAAGCTTGTGCCCCGGAGTTTGGATCCATATGCCTATAGCATATGTGATTTATTTTATGGATTATTTAGTATATATGTCCTTAAGTGAAACTTGTTGAAATTCATGCTAAAGATGATATAGACTTTACTTAATTCCTCTATGATTTTTAAATCTTTATGATTCCATGGTTTGTCTAGAATACATTGTGGTATGATATATTATATATTTATTCCCTAGAATAGTAGCTTTAAGCTACCCTATGTGGTAAATTGTCAACATGATTTAATATTAATCAAAGTTGGTTCCTAGAGTTACCTTAAGGTTTTTTTTATTTGCTTATGCATGATCAAATTCCATTACCGACATTATGTATTATAGTATGATAGCTTGTTTTGTGTAAAGCATGCTAATATAAGATAGGTCTTACACGATACACTCATTATACTGATACCACACCATTTCATACTTGTGCAAGTTTCTCATGCAATGTTTATATGGGGTTGAGAGTGCCAAATATTTAGTTGGCTCATTAAACATTATAGTTTAGATCCTCTATATCCCTTATTCTATTTTATTTTTCTCTTATAGAGCTATGTTAGATCTTGTTGATAATGTATTTAATTTCTTATAATTTTACAACTCTTCTATCGGACTCAAGTTTGGTGATAATCACACATGACTCATGTGATATAAGTTTACTTTTTAGCCTTGAATATGTTAGGTAATAATTATACCTCACCTATGTTAGATGTGGTGGTAACATCTTGTATTTTCTATTTAGCTTACTTAAAATTTCTAATAAAAAAAGTTATGGTAAAAAGTAGGGGTATTATAAGTTGGTATTAGAGCAAAACTATAACTGTGAGCTAAACTTGGATAAGTTAGTCAATCGCCTAGCAAAATAATTCTTGGGATAAAATATATTGAGATAGTCAGTGGTTAAGCCACAATGAGGACATTGCATTCTTGAGTAGGGGTGTATGTAATACCCCAAAATTAGTGGTGGATAATGGAGGCTTAAAATAGTTAATAATATCACATATATCAATAAGGTATACTTTTTTTTTGGGAATCTTATCCTTAAAAAACTTCCCAGTTGACTTAGAGTTATTTAAGGATGAGTGACTTAGAAAATTCTTTAAGATGTGTATGAGTTGATAAAAAAGCATGCTCAAAAAGATTCATGTTGATCCATGTGGCTAGTCATCAATCCCAAAAGAGCTTTAGAGTAGTTATCCACAGCCCTAGTGAGGCAGGGATATTATATATGTAATGTGAAATATGATCATACTACCTCTTTGGAGGAATTGTGTTTTACTCAGTATGAAGAAGTTATAGTAATACTAAAACATTTAATAGGTTTTTGTACAGAGCATGTGTAGTACCCCAGTTATAGAAACCTTAACTGAGATAGCCTAAAAATAAAATTTATTATGATGGGCAATTAATTATAGAAATTATTTTAGGGTTGGATGTTCCAATATTATTATTACCGTTGCTATTATCATCCTCCTTGTCCTCATCATCATCGTTATTTTATGTTAATAATGTCAACTAGTAGATTAAAATTTTAAAAGAAAAAAAAGTATTAATAGGGCAGAATCCTTGTATTTAATAATCTCTTAAATTTAATTCTTATTATTTATTTACTTATTTAATATTTTTGCCCCTTTATACTTTTATTTTTATTTTTCCCCTAAATCCAAACCTCTAACTAAACTAACCCCAATGCCCATAGCCGAAACTCAATAAAGGCCACAAAACCGAACCCCCTTCTATTCGATATCTAATTCCTTATGTTTCCCTATGAAGTGTTATTCTACCAAATGCACCCTATGCACTACAATGCATTGACGTATCACTACCTCCTCCACCTCACCTGTTTTCCTTTTATTTCCTCATGTGTTTCCCCTATCCAACCTAGCTCTCTAACCAAATGTGCTCTCATCCCCGTGAATTCTTTGTTCAATCACCCCTTAGCATTCCCTAGTTTTTTTCCTACTACATCAACCCTCCCTACTCAACTGACTTCATTTTCTTCTTAAGCAACCAAGCTCACCAACATGGGGTTTCTTCTTGCGTCATTCCCTCACAAATGATAGTGTAAGCCTTTTTTTTTCTCTCTGTTTCTTTTCTTATGTGCATCAACTTCACTACTCTATGTTTTTCCATCAAACCTTTGGTTTTGATTTTCCTACAACCAAACCCAGCTCACCTCGAATTGTTCTTTGCTCTTAGATGATCAACCCTTTAAATTTTATTTCCCCTCCTTTTTTTTCTTCATCTTTTATCTCTTTAGTTTGTCTCCTGCTGCATCTTTTATAGCCAGTGTTAGAGGCCCTCCACTCAATCTTCTTTTCCAACATACATCATCACCATTTTTGAGTTATAATACTATAAAACAAAACATAGGGTGTTTTACTTCCAATGAACTCCCCTAGCATTGTTTTCTTCAATCCCTATTTATAAAAAACATACCTCTTCTATCGAGCAGCAGCCCTATCACCACAATGTTTTACTTCCATCGTAGCTCATATGGGGCCCCATCTCATTAAGCAACTTCCAACATGTCATCTATCTATAGCCTTATACCTATCTTATGTAGCGTGTTGGCCCAACAAAACTACCAACCTTCAAAAAACAATCATCGTCCCTCATTTTATCTTGCAAAAAACCACCATAAGTGAGCAACACCTCCACTATTTAGTCTCCTTATACGAGCTCAATTGTGTAGCCAACCAACCAACTCCTTTTGGTGAGCCTACTCAAGCCTAACTAGCAACAACCTCCATCCCTTGCATGAATTGGACGTAAGCCTTGACCATTGTTAACCTCCTTTACATGGGTTCATGGTTGTTATGCCATACATCCACAACCTTTACCTTTGATTGCTTTGGTTATCATTACTTATTTGGTTCATTTTAATTTTAAATTTGGCTATATGTGTAGGCACTAATATATACATGTTATTGGGTGTGGTTTAAAAAGGTTACTCTTGAGGTAGCCTTGGAAGAGGCATTTTTGTGGTACATTTTGTGTAATTTGGATGTAAATCCAACTAATCTCTAGATGGTAGAATTTAGGTGTAAATATAATAGGTTTATTTTTAGAATAAACTCATGCTAGGTTGATATTATAGAAATTATTATATTTAATGTCAAAGTTTGTCATTTATAAAATAAATGTATGTTAGCATGTTAGAAAATAATTATAATGTATGATTTGGTAGTATTTAAAATATTAAAATGTATGCACGTGCTAATATATATTATTAATTATTGCATGTTCTAGGGGTAAAAAGGTAATTTATGTACGTAATATATATCTTGATCTGCATCTTGTATTATTATATGGGGTTAATGTAAAAATTATAATACATTAGAAATGCATGCTAGGGCTTCATATATGTATTACGTTAGGTTCATGCTTAGGGGTAATAATGTATTTTGTCATGTCATGAAATTATTCATATGATAAATTATTTTTAGTTGTTATAATTTAGCATTTTCATAACAAATATCCTTTAAAAATAAATCTATCATAAATTAGATAAAGAAAAGGTGGTAATTAGGGTCCTGGAGAGCATTTTAGTCATTTTACAAAAATGTGCCACAAGATGAATAATTAGACTAGGTTGAACTTAGTAGATTATTAGATTGAAATTGGTGTTTACATTTACTTTAACTTGATTGTTAACCTTAGGGTTGGCTTAAATAATTAGAAATAAAGGAAAAAATAGTTAAGTAAGGAAATAAGAATTGTTGTTCATTATGTTGTGATCACCTCCTAAAACATTAACATTTAAAGTTGAAGATCTCTACTTAGGAATGGTGGCTTCGTAGCGCTAGCTACCCTAAGGACAAGGTTTAGCCTTTAGTTTGATTTGTTTCACTGTTGTGTTGTAGTGCCCCACAAGTTACCTAAGCATCTTGAGATCTCATAAGATCTTAGGCTCTAGTTATTGAAAATTTTCCCTGCTAAGGGATATGAGGTAGGTGGTGAGGTTGAAGAACCTTACAAAAATGCTCCCAAAGACTTAAACATTTCTTAATAATCCATGAGGCCAAGGGTTTGATTCTCACAAATGAAATGTTCTATCCCTTAAGAAAGTATGTATACACCTATTTAACCTAGAGATGGTCCTTCTTAGCATCCAAATGTCACAAGAGCTTGTAATGTATTTGAAATATCTTGTTTTTGTTGCTATTGGTTTCTTTAGTTTTTGTCTGAGCCTTGAATTAGGTGCTAACCACATCTAGTCTTCATGCCCTAGATGTTTTGGCCTCACAGCCATCACACATTAGGTATTGGAAATACCTTCTATGTATTAGTTGTAGCATAACACCCAATATTTGTTTATACTTGCTTTCTCTAAAACAAAAATTTTAAGTACTAAATTTGAGGTTGTTATAGCATGCATGGTTAAGAGGAGTTTCATAATTAAAAGGATCAAATGACCGAGGGTATTTGCTTTTATGATTTATGTAATTCATACCACTAAGTATAGTTGGATGAGTGTAAAGGCTATATGGCATTCTACTTATGTTACTTTTTGCGGGGTATCTTTTGAACCCATATGTCCTTTCTACCTATTATTAAACTCCCTCCCCAACTTTTGAGATATTATAGATGTTGTATCTTTTTTAAAACAAATATTCACGTATATAGTGTTTGTAAATTTTTAAGGCTGATCTACTTTAATCTTGTATCTACCATATATGAGGTGATGTACACACCTCTCTCTACGTTAGATATATCAGTTTCATCCCTATTCTTTGTTTTTACTTTTGCATTATGTCATCTAAATGAAATTTTAAGTTGAGAATAATAAAGGTGTTGCATAAATATAACTTGAGTTGGGAAAATCTTGTGCCTTGAACTTAGGCCCTATAATTCACAATTAGACCTTCGGGTAAAAGGGCCTAATTCTTATCTCATGGTATTCCATACATTTTATAGAGGATATGCATACTTAAGGACTTCATTGCTAAGTTTATTATGGGTGATTGTTATCTAATGTGGCTTATGGTATGATTTACCTTGATATTAAGTGATTTTATTTTGGTAACACCTCCTTAGTGATCATTGCCTTAGATTGTAGGACTGTATTCTTCTCAATAAGTAATAAGCTTATTAATTTATATTTGGACTAGATAAATCACCAAGATACCTCCATAATAATTGCTCTATGGTTTATCTTGATAAGTGTTGAGTTGTGTTGGAATCATGTTGATTTTTAGATATTTATTAGGGTGTGGTTGGTTATCATCATATGTGAAACTATAGAAGCGTGATTATTTTTAATCGTTATTATCGCATGTTGTTAAACATGAATAATATACATTATATCAAATATATGTGATGTAAGAGCATCTATAGATTCTCATGATAATGAGGATTTGGCATTCTTATTAATGGAGCTTATTATAATGTGTCTTTAATTATAATATAACTTTAACTAACCATAAAAAGTGTATTTTGAGTCATTCTTGTACATATGTAACATATTTGCAATGAGAAGATATATATACTTCAAGATGTTAACACATTTAAGATTACTTATGTTACAAGTTATTATAACTCACAGGAGATATAATGCATGTAAGTTAAACTTTCAAGTCAAAGAAGACCTAGTTATCATTCTTAAGTAAATTGGGAATTTTCTTAGTTGTTTCCATGTAATAATTAGCTATATTTATTTGTAATAATTTTTTGTTAGATTCATGTATTATATAGGTTAGTAATACGTTGTTATTAGAGGTTAGTGTGCTATTTATCTATGTGTGCATTAACATGGATACCTTAGTTTCCTACTTAGCAAACTTTTCACTACCTATATAAGGTATGTCTCGGCACATTATAACATAGGAGTCAAATATTTTAAATCTAATACCAAGTATACTACTTGGTTTTTTATATTCTCTTTGAGTGAAATTTTCTAAGACTACTAGGAGTAATTTTATCTGCAATACTTTGAATATGTTATTGGAGAAGCATTGAAAATATCTTTCGGTTGAATCTTGTTTGAAGATTCATAGCATCATTTAATTCTTGATTGAATATTGCTCCAAGATTCTCAATATTCTTCTTCAATTTCAAACCACCAATCCTACAACTCCTTCTAACATTTGAATATTCATTCAACCTAAGATGATTCACACCTTTTTTGGTATCAAATCCAGGATGAATACTTCTATCATTAAAATAGCCAACCTAATCTTCAACCTCCCTTTGTTTCAAGTCATACATACAAGTGCATGCAACGTAACCAACTGACCCTCTAGTGTACCTTACCTCCAAAGTTCTCTTTACATCTTCAACCTTCAAAGTAATCACTTTGGTCCCTCGTGTTCTCTTCTGCAATTTGCACCTAATATCCTTTAGATATTCAAAGGCAATTTCATCCTCATTTTGTCCATTTTTAATTTGAAGACTCAACCTATATGATTCTTCCTTCTTTCTCCCAAGTATATTCGAACTCTTGAACGCGTCTTCGAGATTCATTTAGGTGCTTTTGAGTATCTTGATTCAAATAAGAATAACTTTCAATTCTTCTAACAACACTCAAACATTACTTGGGTGTTCCTTCTCCTTTTCCATTCTTAACATTCATCCATTCAAAAGAATAATTGAACCATTCTTAAGGTTATATTTGACTTCTCCACAAATTCATTCTTGATTCTTACCCATGTAACATTTAACCATCTCCTCCATCAAGAACTCTTCATTGTGTATCAAGAATTTGTGGTAATCCTCTTAATCGATGCTCTTCCACTCCCACTTCATCTTTTCGACCAATAAATCTCCAAGATCCTGAAGAGCCACCAAGAAGCCGTCAAGAACCAACTTCAAGCCATAAATGCACATTCACTGAGATTGATTTCAACAAGTGTAATAGTAATGGGTTAAGAGGTGTTAATGAAGGATACTTTCAACACTCTTCAACAACTTGCAGCAAGTGTGCATACTATAAACACACAACATCGACAACTCCCTCTCATTAAAAGCTAAATTCAAATACTAGAAATGAGAGTAGCTTACCAAGAGACCCTTAAACATATGCACAACACCATAAATTCTACCAATGATTGAGTAGAGGGCATGGTGAGAAGAGAAATCTAGGAATAAGGAGGCCACATTAACAACTGAATAGAGTATAAATAAAGGATGAACAAAAATGGCTCCAATGATTTTAACCGCAATCGACTGGCCCATGCAAATTATCAACAAAGGTATAATCATATTGAAGACAAAGGTATTAAGCTACACCTCCCTAATTTTTATGGTTAATTTGATGTCGAATTATTTTTTGAATGGTTGCATAAAATAAAAACCACATTTAAATTTATAGAGTATGATGATGGGAATATATGTAAGTTAGCAACTCTCAAATTTAAAAAGTTTGCTAGGGTTTGGCACAATAATCTCAAGAGGACTCATGAAAAGTAAGAAAAGAGTAAAATCAAGTCATGGGATGAATTGAAAAAAAACACCTAAGGGATAAATTTGTTCCTAAAGATTATTAACAAGAAGTTTATATTAAATTGACTATTATTAGGCAAGGACTAATTAGTATATACGAATACACGAGGAAATTTGAAAGACTAGTACTCTTATGTGACATAAAAGAAAAAAAAAGAACAAAAATGTGTTAGATATTTAGGTGGCATTAATAACTTTATTAGAGAAAAGTTAAAACGTTTTCCTATGATTCTATTGATGATTTAACTAATTTAGCTTTAAAATGTGAAATACAAACTAAGTCTACTAAGGCATATGCTAAAACAAATGCTTCTACTTCTACTTCAACAAAAAACTATTCAAATGCATCTGCTTCAAAATATGGGACACGTGTATCTTCAACTAATGATAATAAAATCAACTATAATCATGATAAAAAGGGTAAAACCAAGGAAAATGAGATATCCAATAAGAAAAGTTCTAAATTTAAAGGATATTGTCATTTTACAAGAGAATTTCTTAACCAAAGAGCTTTAACCATGAATAAAATAGCAAGTATGGAATCATGTGATGATGATGATGACCTAGAGACTAATTCTAATGATGATACCTTAAGTATATATAAAGAAGATTATAATCCATGTTTTGTACTTCAAATGGTATTAAAAATCCAACCTAATAATCCATCTATACAATGGGATAAAACTTTTAAAACTAAGTGTAGAATTGGTGATAAGGTTCGTAGAGTCATCATAGATAGTGGTTCATGTACTAATATTGCAAGTGAAATGATGGTTAAGAAATTAGTTTTAGTGACTACTAATAATTATAAACTATATTCATTACAATGGATTAATAAGGACAAAGGTGCTAAAGTAGATAAGAAAACCCTAATTAATTTTTGTATTAGTGACTATCATGATGAAGTATTATGTGATGTATTTTCTATGGATGCTTATGGTGATTTACTAGGAAGACCATGGTAGTGCGGTAGAAATGCAATTTATGATAGTGTGAATAATGAGTATATTTTTCTTAAAGGTAAAAGAAATATAAATTGAAACCATCTCATTGTGATAATATGTAACTTATTGAGACTAAGAATAGTTTATTCTTACGTGAAAAACATATGACAAGTTGCATTGAGGATGAAGGTGTTCGCTATACTTTAGTAGTAAAATAATCTCAATTTATGGAGAACAATTATAACAATTCGAACCTTGTTAGATTGTTTGATAAATATAATAATGCATTTCCTGATGAATTACCTCCTAAACAACAGCTTATAAGAGCTATAGAGCATGCTATAGATTTAATTCTTGGGATGCCTTTACCTAATAAAAATACTTATAGATGTAATCTAGAAGAAGCTAAGGAATTATAAAAGACAAATACAAGAACTAGCAGCTAAAGGTTATGTGAAAGAAATTATGAGTCCTTATTCTGTACCAACTTTGTTAGTTCTTAAGAAAAATGGTACATGGTACATGTGCATAGATTCTAGAGCCATAAATAATATAAATATCAAGTATAGATTTCCTATTCCTAAACTTGATGACATGCTTGATGAACTTTGTGGTGCACATGTGTTTTCCAAAATTGACATAAGTGGTTATCATGAAATGAGAATTAGAAAAGAAGATGGATGGAAGACAACAATTAGAAATAAATATGGTCTTTATGAAAGGATTGTTATGCCTTTTGGTTTGTGTAATGTACTTAGTTCTTTCATGACACTAATGAATGAAATTCTTTGTCCTTTTTTAAGTAACTTCATTATGGTTTTTCTGAATGACATACTTGTATATAGTACAAATGAACATGATCATCTTATGTATCTAAGGAAAATATTTGATAAGTTAAGGGAAACTAAACTATATGAAAAATTGAAAAAATGTGAATTTATGCTTCCATGTATAGTTTTTCTTGTTTATATTATTAGTGGAAAAGGTATTAAAGTTGATCCTTCTAAGATACTAGCTATTAAAGAGTGGCCTATTCCAAAGGATGTTCACTAAGTGAGAAGTTTTCATGGCTTAGTGATAAAGTGAATTTTTACCATATTTTTATCTCTCTTTCCCTTAGCTTTGAGACTTCATTTAATCTCTTTTATATATTTTGCTATGATTTTGGCTTATTAGTTGCACTATTATTTTCTTGAGCCTTGTGTTGTAGGTTTTCCCACAAAAACACAAAGACCGAGAAAGAATTGCTTATATTTGGAGCTAAATACCTAGCAATGAAAGCTCTGGAGGAGAGTGCATCAACCTAACATGGTTATGAAGGTGCATTAAAGCTATGAGAGCCAAAAGATTGCCAAGACATCCCTAAGAAGACTCAAAAGGGTAGTGCACGACCAACCAGTGCCAGAGCTGCACAACTATGCAGCACTTCTAGGCATTTATAGAAGAAAATAGAATTGTACGGCCAAGCCATGCTAGATTCTGAGCTGAAAAGTCGAGGCCAAAAATATTGCACAGTCGTGCAATATCAGATTTTCCAAATTGTGAGAGCTGATAAACTGCACCGGCAGGCCATGTAAGGGTTGCACGGCCATGCAAAAGTGTTCCTCCCCATGATCTTAGTGCACGACATGGCCAGCATGATGGGGAATTTTGTGGCACACCTCAGGGACTTCTTAAGGAGAGAGAGAGGACGTTTTAGAGGAAATGAGAGAACTCTCATTACCAAGCATAGCTTCTTGTAATGGCTTATTTTCTTTAGTTTTAATTGTTCAGGAGATTCAATTATGTAATTTGTGATGATCAATTCGAATCAACATTGCACTCTTTCGGATTACGGTTATTTCAATATAATTCTTCTTTTCTTTATCTATTGCGTTGTTATTGTTCATCATGTTATTTATTTCATTCATTTTATATGCAAGTATGAGTGAGTAGTCTCTTTTCTTGGATTGGACTTAGGTACCATTTTAGTAATCGAAATGGTGAAATAAAGAATTATGTCGTATGATTGATTCATTAATATTGTTGTATATGCTATATTTGATTGTTGTAAAGTGGATTTGACGAAATCTGACCTCTATAGATGTAATCTACAACTAAAAGGCTGAGATTATTATCGGAAATTATCATATATACAAGAATTTAAGCAATCAAGAAAGTATATGCTTAATTCTTAGGGACTTTATAATTGGTGGTGCTTAATGGGTTTAATTTAGTTTGTGAGTCACGAAAGTAGTCGGAAAATTAGATTAACTATGTTCTTAAACCTTGAAAGAGACTAACGAATATGATTTGACCAGTTGTCCACAATGAGTGAATTAATCTGTGGCATAAGTATTTTGTCATTATTGATTATTAATCCGGAGACCGAAGTTTGATCCTAGGTTTTATTCCTATTATTTAGCATCTCCAAGTTAGAATGTTTTTCGTAATTAATCTTTTCATCCAAACGCATACCTCCACCTTTTATGGATTTAAATAGTTAAAATAGTAAAGAAGTGTAATCAATTACAAAGTCCCTATGGATACGACCTTGAAATGCTATAATGAATCCATGCACTTGCAGAAATAGCACAAGTTTCTGGAGTCATTGCCGGGGGACTTCAGCAAATTGATATTCTGTACTTTGTTATTTTAGCGAGACTAAATCCTTTGATTCCCTTATATTCTTTATCTTCGCTGATTGATCATTTGTTGCATTCACTTTCATGAACCTTTTGTGCAACGATCCTTTCGACTTGCGCCCCCAAGAGAGCTTGACCCTGAGATCTAACAAACGTTGACTGGGTTGCAGAGGTGGATAATTGAGATAAAAGCAAGTGTGAGTTCAAAAACTATGGCTGACACTGATGGAGACAAGGAGCAGCATCTCTCTCTTAAAGAGTTTGCATCTCTAAATGCTTATGGGATGCAATCCAGCATCTGAAATCCTCATGTAGTTGCCAACAATTTCAAACTCAAACCTTCTTTGCTCAATATGGTTTAGTAGAATCAATGTAGTGGTAGCCCAAAGAAGGACCCTAATTTATATATTTTTATTTTTCTAGAGTATTACGACACCCTAAAAATGAACAGAGTATCAGATAACGGAATCAAACTTCATTTATTTCCATTTTTGTTGTGGGACAAAGCAGGCCTGGTTGCTATCACTTCCCCCCTGGGTCCATTACCACTTAAGATCAGCTCTCTCGAGCCTTTCTCAACAAATAATTCCCACAATCTAAAACAATCCAATTGTGGAACCTGATTATGAGCCTCGGCAAAAAGGACAGTGAATCACTCTATGATACAAGAGAGCGCTATAAAGACATGCTAATAATGTGCCCATATCATGGGGTAGAAGAATGGTTGTTGGTCCATACATTTTATAATGGCTTGCATTATAACACCACGTTGACTTTCGATGCAGTAGCAGGAGGCACCCTCATGAATAAAAGTATACCAGAAGCTCAACAACTAATGGAAGATATGGTTCAGAATCATTACCAATGGTCAAGCGAGCGCTCTGCAGCCAAGAAGAGTAGCAGATATGACATTGATACACTGGATCATCTTTCTTCGTGAGTTGATGCCTTATTTCAAAAAATTGATAAACTAAGTGTTAATGCATTAACAACCCCTATTGTTTATGAGATTTGTGGCATTATAGGAAATTCATCAGCGGAATGTCAATCGGTTACTCCTCCACCCCCCGAAATAACCCTAGCGGACCATGTTAACTATGTCAATAACTTCAACCAAAAAGGGAGATCCATTTGCCCCCATCTACAACCCTGGATGGCACAACCATCCAAACCTATCTTATAAGAACCCACCTCAGAACCCCATCCCTCAATCTAATTTTAGGCTCCCAGGTTTCCAAACCTTAGACCACCATTTCCATCTCCCCCCAAGTCAAATCTTAAGTTGATGATGGAGAACTTCATAGCCTCTCAAAACAAATAAACTGAGGATTTGAAGAATTCGGTTAAAAACTTAAGCTCTAAGGTTGAATCCCTAGCCATCCACAATAAAATGCTAGAAAATCAGATCATCCAAGTGGCTCAAAATTTGGGATCTTCCTCTCGACCCACTGGAATGCTTACAGGACAGCCAAAGATAAATCTTAAGGGATCTGTTAATGTTATAGCCCTTCAAAGTGGAAAAGAGTCAAAGGGCCCTATTTTATGGAAGGAAATAGAAGAAGGAAGTATAGGATTCGAAGAGGGAGTGGAAACACACCAGGAAGGCGCACAGATTGAGAGTGAGACCATTTTAGGGAAAGAAACCAAGGTAGAAAAGTATGTCCCTCTACCGCCATATAAACCTCCCCTACCTTTTCCTCAATGACAAGTAAAAGTGAGATTGGAAAAACAATTTGGAAGGTCTGTAGAAATTCTAAAGAAATTACAAATCAATATTCCATTTGCGGAAGCCATATCACAAATGCCTGCCTATGCCAAATTTTTGAAAAAAATCCTCTCCAATAAAAGATGGTTAGAAGAGTATAAGACAGTAGCACTAACACAGGAATGTAGTCATATTATTCAAAGCAAGCTTCCACCCAAGCTTAAAGATCCTAGTTCATTCTCTATTCCCTGCACTATAGGTGACATGTCCATTAATCGTGCACTATGTGATCTTGGAGCTAGTGTTAGTCTAATGCCCCTCTCTATTTGTAAGAAACTGTAGATGGGAGATTTGAAGCCTACCACCATCCACCTAAAGCTAGTAGATCAACCAGTAAAACACCCAATAGGTATCTTAGAAGATGTACCTATCTAGGTCGGTAAGTTTTACGTTCCAATTGATTTTGTCATTTTAGAAATAGAGGAAGATGCTCAAATTCCCATTATTTTGGGAAGACCTTCCTTAGCCACTGCAGGTGTAGTAATAGATGTGAAGAATGGAAAACTCTCCCTCAACATTGAGGAAGAGAAAGTAGATTTTAACTTACCTTCTATAGTGAAGTTTCCATTCATTGGTGATACTTGTTGCAAGATCGATACTGTGGACAGGATGATTCAAGAAGATCTTGCAGTATCCACTGGAGAAATGTTTAATGGGGGATGAGCTAATCCATGAAGGTGATGAAAAAGCAGCTACTTATGCTGCCATGCTCGGAGAAGATCATCCTTATGCAAAACAATCAAGTGTACTGACACCAATTGGAAGAGAATTGTATGGCTCATCTTATATGGAAAAAGTTGCACCTAAGGTAGAGACGAAACCTCTCCCTTTCTCTCTCAGGTATGAATTTCTAGAATCAAAAGGTGAACATCCTGTCATTGTAAATGCTAGCCAAAATAAAGAAGAAGTTGAAAAATTGCTCAAAGTTCTTAGGCTACAAAAAGATGTTATAGGATATTCCATTGAAGACATAAAAGGTATAAATCCTTCATTTTGTATGCATCACATTTTATTAGAAGAAGGACATAATTCCTCTATTAAGCATCAAAGGTGGTTAAACCCAAACATAAAGGATGTTGTGAAAAGGGAAGTGCTTAAGCTCCTAGATGTAGGAATCATTTACCCTATCTTAGATAGTGAGTGGGTAAGCCCAGTTCAAGTTCTACCTAAGAAAGGGGGCATAACTGTCATAAGAAATGAGCAAAATGAACTAATTCCTCCAAGAACAGTTACTGGATGGCGCTTGTGTATAGGCTATAGGAAGTTAAATAAAGCCACCCGAAAAGATCATTTCCCCCTTCCTTTTATCGATCAGATGTTGGAAAGGTTAGCCAGGCACTCTTATTTCTACTACCTAGATGGGTACTCCCTATCCACCCTAGTGATCAAGAAAAGACAACATTTACATGCCCATATCGTACTTTTGCTTATAGGAGAATGCTCTTTGGTTTGTGTAATGCCCCAGCCACTTTTTAACACTGTATGATATCTGTATTCTCCAATTTTAGTAAAAACATTATGGAAGTATTTATGGATTATTTCTCTATTTATGCCACCACCTTTGATGATTGTCTCAATAATCTTGCTAAGGTCTTAAAACAATATAAAGAAGTGAACCTCGTTCTTAATTAGGAAAAGTGTCATTTTATGGTACAAGAAGGAATTGTTTTAGGTCACCTAATCTTCCGTAGGGGGATTGAAGTTGACAAAGCAAAAATTGATATTATTGATAAAATGCGTCCCCCAACGAATGTCAAAGGTGTTCAGAGTTTTCTAGGCCATGATGGATTCTATAGGAGGTTCATAAAACATTTCTCAAAAATTACTAAGCCTCTAACCCACCTCCTTGTCAAGGATACCCCTTTTGCATTTGATTAATCTTATTTAAGTGCTTTTAGCAGGTTAAAAGAATCATTTACCACTGCCCTAGTTACGAGATCCCCCAATTAGAGCCTTCCTTTTGAGGTAATGAGTGATGCCAATGACTATGCCATTAGGGATACTCTTGGACAAAGGAAGGATGGGAAGGTATATGCCACATACTATGCTAGCAAGACTTTAGATGATGCACAAATAAATTACGCTACAGCAGAAAAGGAATGCCTAGATGTGGTGTTTTCCTTAGAAAAGTGTAGATCTAATCTTTTCGGATCAAGAGTCATTGTGTTCACCAATCATGTAGCTCTTAGGCATCTCTTGGCAAATAAAGATGCAAAACCAAGACTGATTAGGTGGATCCTCCTCTTGCAAGAATTTCATTTAGAGATCAAAGACAAGAAAGGTGCTGAAAATGTAGTAGTAGATCATCTTTCCAGGCTAAGGCAATAGATGCATCAAGAAGAAAAGAATGAATGCCCTATCGATGATTCATTCCCTAATGACAATCTCTTTGTTGTAGAGAGTCTCCAAGCCCCATGGTTCACAGATCTTGTCAATTACATTGTTTGTGGGGTGTTTCCTAAGGACCTATCCTATCAACAACGTAAGAAATTCCTTTCCGACATCAAACATTTTTTCTAGGATGATCCTTTTCTTTACAAGTGCTACACAGATGAAGTTTTCCGGCGATGCATTCCAGAAGATGAAATTTTGGACATCATTACCCATTTCCATTCATCACCATATGGCGGTCATGCTAGTACTACCAAGACAGCCGCAAGGGTACTTCTTGCAAGGTTTTATTGGACAACACTCTTTAAAGACGTGAGGGGTTTTGTACTGGCATGTGATTGCTACCAAAGGACCGGGAATATTTTGTGACAAAATGAGATGCCCCTGGATAAAATTCTTGAGGTCGATCTATTTGACGTATGGGGGATTGATTTCATGGGATCATTTCCTTCGTCTCACAAAAATAAGTATATACTGGTCACAGTGGATTATGTTTCAAAATGGGTAGAGGCGCTAGCGTCTCTAACGAATGACGTAAAGGTAATCCTTAAGCTTTTTCTGAAGGTTATTTTCCCCTGTTTTGGAATTCCCAGGGCTGTGATTAGTGATGGAGGATTCCACTTTACTAACAAGGTCTTAAGCAAGCTCTTAAGGAAATATGGCGTAGCTCACAAAATGGCCACTCCATACCATCGTCAAACGAGTGGTCAAGTGGAGATTACTAACAGAGAGATAAAAGGGATCTTAGAAAAGATGGTGTCCAAGTCAAGGAAAGATTGGTCCTCCCGTCTAGACGACATTCTTTTGGCCTATCGGACAGCCTATAAGACAACTATCGGCACCATGCCATTCCATATGGTATACGAAAAATCATGTCATCTACCTATTGAAGTCGAATATAAGGCATATTCGGCCATAAAGACTATTCACTTGGGTATGAAGGAAGCAGGCAAGCGGAGAATGCTTCAACTCAATGAGTTCGATGAGCTGCGGATAGATGAGTATGAAAATGCCAAAATATATTAGGAAAGAATGAAGAGATGTCATGATCGACAAATTCTCCAAAAAGAATTCAAGGAGGGAGAGCTGGTACTCCTGTTCAATTCCCATCTGAAGCTTTTTCCCAAAAAACTGTGATCAAGGTGGTCGGGTCCATTCCAAGTGATTAAAGTATATCCTTACGGGGCAATGGAAGTTTGGAGTGAACCTACCGGAAGGTTCAAAGTTAATGGGCAACGTCTAAAACACTATGTTGTCGGGTCTCTAATTGAGAAGTTGGGCTCCATCATCCTTCTTGACGTATCATCTATCTAAAGAGCATAGAGGTTGAGCTAATGACCCCAAACAAGCGCTTCATGGGAGGAAACCCATGTTTCATGTTTTCCTTTGTTATGTTTCTTTTCGTCTCGTATGTTTCTTTTGTTTTGTGTTCTTCCTTTTCTTTTGTTTCTTTGTTTGCTTTGTTTTTCTTTTTTTGTTGCAGCTTTTTGGCAAGAAAGATGGATTATCAAAGCTCTCCATTGGATAATAGAAGGATATAGTGCATTACATGACAAAAAGGAGCAAGAAAATGAAGGATACAGGGTTGCACGACCTAAGCAAGGTTCACTGCACGGCAGTGCATGACCCTGTCACTGAAAATTGAGAAATCTCAAGAGAAAAAACTTTACACTACCAAGCCATGCCAAACCTACATAGCCATGCCGATCCATAATCTATCAGGCCGAGAGCAAAATTTTTGCACGGCCAGGCCTACACACTCGTGCATAAAACATTTACTTCTCAGCATGGCCAGGCCGTGGAATCTTGTCTGTCATTATGAACACATGCCCGTGACCCTTTCTTTTTCTCTCTCTCACTGCAACCTCCTCTCCCTTTCGAATCCTAACTCTCTCCAACCTCTTCCCCTTCCTTCCTCCTCCTAGATATACCCAACTAGCACCACCCACCACCATTTCACCTTGCATAGCTAGGCAGTGCACATCTTGCACACCCTGTTTCTCCACCCTTTCCTCAACCATGCAAAGACAAAAACCACACATCTGCACGCCACCCTTTGTAGCAGCCATCTCACCTACACAACCACCACTTCCACCACCATCTATCATTTAATCAACCCTTTTACAACCACCTCTACACATCCTACTATGCAGGGCTTTTATCTTGCACCTCTTACCCGTGCACCACCACACACCGCTCATCCTGCTCCCTGTTTGCATAGGTTGTGCACATAGGCATTTTTCTCAGTTTGGTTTTTCATTTCCTTTTTCCATTATTTATGCATATAATTCTTCACTTATTCTTGCTCATTTCCCGGTCTATCTTTTTCCATCTCAATTACGAAGTGTGTTCTGCCCGAACAATTTTCTAACATTTTATTTTTACAAATAAAAGTAACCATGGCCCCCAAGAAGTGATCAAAATCCGCCCAAGAGAAAGGTGAGTCCTCTCGACTAGTGAATCAAAATATTACCCCAACTCGATTCACCGATTGGGATTGTCTCGAGACACTGGGGTTAAAGGAGGATGTTGTGTATTTGCTTTCTCGTGGTAGTCTTTACTATTTCTTTTCCAACGTATATCCTATGAGTAAGAGGCTCACACTTGAGTTCCTTAGTTCCTTTATTTTTTATCGTTCCAACGAGCCTCTCATATTTCAGCTTTTTAATAAAGCTCGTCAAATGTCATTTTCTAGGTTTTCATCACTGGTTCGCCTGCCCTCTTATGGTCGGCGACTTTCCAAGGGTTCCGAAATGTGGGATCCTCAAGATTTTTGGCAAGAAATCGCCTTGCCTAAGCTAGGATTTCCCCCTAAGCCGTATAGTAGACATCGCTCGAAGACCACTCTGATTTACAATTTGGCCTTACGTTATGTCCAACAGCTTATGGCTGGCTCAATTTTTAGCCAAGGGGAGAGCTAGGGGAATGTACAGAAATTAGATCCATTTGCTTTGCGTTGTATGCTCTAGGATAGTGCCCTCGATGTAGGGTATTATCTTGTTGATCATCTAAGTACAGTGAGCTCCAATCTCACCGGTGATACCATCGTAGGCGATATCATCATGTACATTACCATTAAGCTCGGTTATAGCCTAGATGACATCCACGAGGACTTCCTGCCAATCTACCTTGGGCTAATAACCTACACAAATATAAAGTTAATTGTGCAGGATTAGCGTCAATATCGATTGTATTATAATCAAGAGGTGTGGTACCCACTTCCCAACTTGGTCTTCACCACTCTCATTGGGACCGGGCACACCAACTAGTTACCATCTTTTCGTATGCCACGCCCAAGTCAGGCTATGCCACCTCCCTTGGATGAAAACCCTAACATGCTGGAGGAAGGCCTTCATTTACCATTGCTTACTCTTCCAGTGCCTCCTTCTTTTGGCGCCGATTCAGGCCCTTTCTCAAGCACTTTTTAGGATGCCCGTTTCTAGCACGTCGATAACCGATTCGATAGGTTGGACACCCATTGACCAAATGAACTCCATGATACATCAAATGTATCAATGGCATTAGGAGCATGGCTACCCGCCTCCACCACCACCCCAGTAATTGAGTTAGTCCTCCCCTCATTCCTCACTTCCACATTATAGACAATGTGGTATTCAAGCATGGGGAGTCATTTTCCTTTCTATCTTAGCTGTTGCTTGTTTTCTATTATTTTCTTTTTTGTTATTTTTTCTATTGCTTGTGTTGTTGTTTAGCGAAATGAATGCCTATAATGACCAAATGGTAGAACCTTCTACATAACCTGGTCATGCACTAGTAAGGCTCATGAATTGCGAGCTATTACAACTGTTTTTTTTTTAATTGCTTATAGTACAGACAACCCCAAATGATAGACTCCCAAACCACTTATTATTATAACACTCTAATGGTTTATTCTTGTTAACTTACCTATCCTAAGTAAGATTTAGGAGATAAGGCTTGTAGCAAGGAACCAGTGAGACTTTAAGCCTTAGAGACTGACCACCTTTATGCAATCTTACTTTTCCTAATTGTGTGTTCTCTCCTCTAATATAAGAAACTAGAACTTGCAGACACTCTCTTCGAAACTGCATATGACTTATGCGTACATTAGTTTGATAGAGGCATGTATCTTCTTTGTTAGCTACTTTAGCCATAAGCCACCAAATAACATTTGTTTTCCTTTTTTTCAACCTCTTTGAGCCTAAGCATTTCCTTCATTTACCTACATGCTAGTTTTTTTTTCAAGAAACTACCCTACTTTGGTCCGAAAACTAGGGAGCGGTAGCTAATGGATTTTATTATGGTAGAAAAGGTAAAAAAATAAGCATGAGGGTATATTCTTCTTTTCTTTAAAAAAAAGAAAGAGAAAAGGAAAATAGAAAAGTTGCATTATTTTCGTTTGAATCTAATTCTTCTTTTCTTTAAAAATTTTTTAAAAAGTATGGGGGTAAATTCTTCTTTTCGTTATCAAAAAAAAGGAGCCTTGATGTGTATTTAGGTGTGATTAGAAAGTTTCCAAATCTGATTTGGATTTGTAGTTACTGCTCCTTTAGTTTTAAGCTCGTAGCTACATTCCTAGATATGTCCTACCTTTTCACCCTAGCCCCGTTACAACCCTATAAAGACCTCTTATTTTTGTAATTCATAATGTCTTTAAGTGGTGAAGAATAAGAGTTTCTGCAAGCATATGGTCGATCATCATTAGATGGGAGTGTATTAAGTGACAATTTTATCCTTGCAAACGCACATGAGCGCATAGTGTTTACACTTAACTAAAGAGAGTAAGTCTGTGGCCTTATTTGACCTATGTTTTGTCGGGACATCATTTACACGACCCTAAACTGCCTTAGAGCGTCATAATAATTCTAATTTGTGCATCTGTGCTAAAGGGTTGTCTCGCTTTATATTGTGTACTACTATATTTCCACTTGCAATATGGGTCAAACTAGAATTTTTATGCCATGTTTATGTTATTAGTCCTATCATCTGAGGCTTTGTTATCATTTCACTTGTTTTGTTTCTATGTTTTTGTGTTTGCTTGGGGACAAGCAATGTATAAGCATGAGGGAGGTGATAAAGTGAATTTTAACCATATTTTTACCTCTTTTCCCTTAGTTTTAGGACTTCATTTAATCTCTTTTATATAATTTGCTATGATTTTGGCCTATTTGTTACACTACTGCTTTCTTGAGCCTTGTGTTGCAGGTTTTCTTGCAAAAACACCAAGACCGAGAAAGAATTGCTTATATTTGGAGCTAAATACTAAGTAATGAAAGCTCAGGATGAGAGTGCATCAACCCAACATGCTTATGAAGGTGCATCGAAGCTATGAGAGCCAAAAGATTGCTAAGACATCCCTAAGAAGACTCAAAAGGGGAGTACATGGCCAGCCAGTGCTAGAGTTGCATAGCCGTGTAATACTCCCAGACATTTATAGAAGAAAATAGAATCGCATGGTTAGGCTGTGCCAGACTTGCACCGCCGTGTGAGATTTTGAGCTGAAAAGTTGAGGCCAAAAATATTGCACGGTTGTGCAATGTTAGATTTTCCAAATTGCCAAGAGCTGAGAAACTGCATGGGTAAGCTGTGCAAGAGCCACACGGCCATGTAGAAGCGCTCCTCCCCATAATCTTCGTGCGCAACATAGCCGGAGTGATGGGAAATTTCGTGGCACACCTCGGGGACTTCTTAAGGAGAGAGAGAGGATGTTTTAGAGGAAAGGAGAGAACTCTCATTACCGATCATAGCTTCTTGTAATAGCTTGTTTTCTTTAGTTTTAACTATTCAGGAGATTCAATTGTGCAAGTTGTGATGGTCGGTTCAAATCAACATTGCACTCTTCTGAATTACAGTTATTTCAATCTAATTCTTCTTTTCTTTATCTATTGCATTGTTATTGTTCATCATCTTATTTATTTTGTTCATTTTATCTACAAGAATGAGTGAGTAGTCTCTTTTCTAGGATTGGACTTAGGTACCATTTTAGTAATCAAAATGGTGAAGTAAAGAATTATGTCGTATGATTAATTCATTGACATTGTTGTATATGCTAGGTTTGATTGTCGTAAAGTGGATTTGACGAAACCCAACTTCCATAGATGTAATCTACAACTGAAAGGCTAAGATTATTATTGGAAATTAGCATATATATATATATATGGGAATTTAAGTAATCATGAAAGTAGATGTTTAATTCTTAGGGACTCTATAGTTGGTGGTGCTTAATGGGTTTAATTTAGTTTGTGAGTCACGAAAGTAGTCAGAAAATTAGATTAAATACGTTCTTAGACCTTGAAAGAGGCTAACGAATATGATTTGACCAATTTTCCACAATTAGTGAATTAATCTGTAGCATAAGTATTGTTTCATTATTGATTATTAATACGGAGACCGAAGTTCGATCCTAGGTTTTATTCCTATTGTTTAGTGTCTCCAAGTTAGAACACTTTTTGTAATTAATCTTTTCATCCGAACACATACCTCCACCTTTTGTAGATTTAGATCATTAAAATAGTAAAGAAGTGTAATTAATTACAAAATCCCTATGGATACGACCTTGAAATGCTATAAAGAATCCGTGCACTTGCGGAAATAGCACAATAGTTAGCTAGTTTCTATAAGAAATTTATTAAAGATTTCTCTACTATAGTTGCACCTATTATTCAAATCATGAAAAAATTAGAGTTAAATTGGGTAATTGAATCCACTAAATCTTTTAAAACCCTCAAGGATAAATTGTGTAATGCTCTTGTGTTAGCTATTCCTAATTTTGACCTACTTTTGAGGTAACTTGTGATGCTAGCATGGTAGCTATAGTAGGAGTTATTTCATAAGAAAAGGACCTATTGCATACTTTTGTGAAAATTTAAATGGAGCTAAATTAAAGTATTCCATGTATGATAAAGAATTATTTGCCATCATATATAGTTTAGAGATATGAAGTTATTATTTGAGGCATAAACCTTTGTATTACATTTTGATCATGAGAGTTTAAAATATTTACATGGTCAAAAGAACTTTAGTCCTATACATAAAAAGTAGATAAACTTCTTAAAATCCTTTGTATTCTCCGTCAAAAACTTAGGTGAAAAAGAAAATGTAGTAGTCAATGTTCTTTCTCAAAGGTCTACATTACTTGTTATATTATATGCTAAATTGCTAGGTTTTGAAATGTTAAAATAACTATTTCCCAAAGATGAAGATTTCAGTGATGAATATAGAGCATGTAAAGAAAATGGATATCATAGAAATTATGCATTAAAAGATGATTTTTTATTTAAACTTAATAAAATTTGTATATCGAGATCAAGTATAAGATATTTAACTATTAAAGTGGTACATGAAGGAACTATAATGGGACATTTTGGTACTTAGAATACATTAGAAATATTTCAAGATAATTTCTATTAGCCACGCATGATTAATGGTGCACATCTTATAGTAAACAGACTTGTTACTTGTAAAATAGAGTAAACAAATTTTTCACAAAGGTTTATATACACCATACCTTGTGCCTAGTTAACTATGGGCAGGAGTTAGTATAGGATTTATCTTAGCATTGCTTGGAACAAAAATAGGTAAAGATTATATTATTGTTTTAGTGGATTTTCTAAAATGGATCATTTTATTCTATGTAATAAAACTGATGATGGTACACATGTTGTTGATTTATATTTCAAAGAAATTGTGAAACTATATGGAATACCTAAAAGTATTATTTCAGATAGATATGTCAAGTTTCTTAGTTACTTTTGGAAGATATTATGGAACATGTTAGAAACTAATTTGTTATTTATCACTTCACATCTTCCATAAACTAATAGACAAACTAAATCTATAAATCATAATATTGACGCTTTGTTAACAGGATTGGTAAGAAAAAGTACTAAAGATTATGATGTTAAGTTAGCCCATGCATAGTTTACTTACAATCGAAGTCCTTCAAATAATACATAGTGAAGTCCATTCGAGATTGTGTACGGGGTGAATCTATATATGCTAGTGGACATGGTACCCTTGAAAAAATGTAAGTTCAAATATTATGAAGCTAAGGAACGAGTTTAATTATTTAAAAAACTTCATAAACAAATCAAGGGAAACATTTAACGATCCAATGAAAAGTATCAAAATCAAACTAATAAACATCGCACTCCACAATTATTTTCTCCTAGTGATTTAATTTAGTTACATTTGTGAAAAGAAAGATTTCCTAATCTCAGAAAACATATACTAATGCCAATATCATATGGACAATTTAAGATCCTTTGAAAATTTGGAGAAAGAGCTTTTGAACTTAAACTTTTAGAATCTTATGGCAGTGTTTCAAGGACATTTAATATTGGTGATTTGTCTCCTTATTATAGTGATGTCAATTTGAGGACAAATTCTTCTCAAGTTGGAGAGAATGATGTAAGAGCATCTATGGATTCTCATGATAATGAGGATTTGGCATTATTAATAATGGAGCCTATTACAATATGTGTCTTGGATGATAATATAAACCATAACAAGAGTATTTTGAGTAATTCTTACAGGTATGTAGTATATTTTTAAGGAGAGGATTTATACACTTCAAGATGTTAATACATTTGAGATTTCTTATGTTGCTATTAGAGGTTAGTGTGCTATTTAACCATGTGTGCATTAACTTGGATACCTTAGTGTGCTGCTTAGCAAACTATTTACTACCTATATAAGGTATGTCTTGGCACATTGTAACATAAGATTCAAATATTTTGAATTTAATAACAAGTATACTACATGGTTATTTTTTCTCTTTGAGTGAAATTTTCTACCTAAGACTACTTGAATAATGTTACCTAAAGTACTTTGAATGTGATCTTGGAGAACATTCGAAGCTATTTTCTTGTTGAATCATTTTTAGATATTCATAGCATTATTTAATTCTTGATTTAATCTTTCTTGAAGATTCTCATTCTTCTCCTTCAATCTCAAACCACTAATTCTACATTTCCTTTAAATATTTGAATCTTCATTCATTCTGAGAAGATTCACACCAATGCTGCTGCAGTATGCTCTTATATGTAGGTATTGGCCCAATATTGAAACATTCAATGATTGTTGGAAGTTTGAAGCAACAACGAGACTAAAAATGTATGGTTTGAGAAGAAAATGGATGTATGAGCATGAAAAATCAAAATTTCAATAATGATCCACTCATAATCTGGAAAATATTAAAATATGAAAGTTGTATCTCACTTCATTAGATTCCTAATGTAATTTGAATCGCCTCATTTTGAGGTCAAACAAAAAATCTATGGTAAAAATACCAAATTCAATCCGAATAATAACAAAATGGAGAAATAGAGCTAGGTACAACATGCATGTGTTATGATACATAGTTGTGTTCAAAATTAATGTGATATTGTGTCTCTACCTCAAACATGGCCAAACCATGTTAATCTACAAAATTGTGTTGGTTGTCAAGTTCTTTTTTTTTACATGATTTCAAGTGGGATTTAACTGTTACATTTAGATAAATTTTTCTAGACTTCTTTAGAACAAATTAGGGAATTCTCCAATAGTTCTCTCAAAGTTTGCCCCCTCTATTATCCTTATATCTTCTTCATTTATTCAAGAAACAATTAGATCTAGATTTTTATATGTTTGTAATCACTCCATTTTGGAGAATCTACGCCGAACACTTGTACCCCGACATCATGATATTTTATAATCTATTTCTTTATCTATTTTAATCATTTGTTCTCCTATAGTTATTGTGCTTTTTAATCCAGTCATGTGTGAGTAGTTGTTGATTTTAGGATCAAATTAAGCTAATATTTGGTGTTGTCTTGATGAATTAATCTAATTGCTCTCAAAAATTACTTGGTAGTCTTATTCAATTACCAAAGTTTAATTATTTAGTGTTACTTCAATGGGCCGCTAATTTGAATCAATTAGGTTATTAATTAAGGAACTAAAAGTTGAAGAGTGATATAGGAAAATAGGAATTAAAAGGGAGTCAATTGATCATGACAATAGGTTAGTAATAAATGACTCCATAAATCAACATTAGTCATTTTGAGTGTTTTTTCTATCAACTTACATGCATTCCATAAAAATTTCCAAGAGATTACCCATTCTTAAATTGCTCCAAGTTAGGAATGCTTAACTATTAAGTTTTTAAATAATAGGTTTCCCAAAAAAATGATGTACTTTGTTGATGTAGGTAGTCTTATCAGTCCTTTTAAGTCATTACTATCCACCACTATTTTGGTTGTAGTCTTATATACCACCCAATAATTTTATAACCTTCATTTTTGGGTGTTTAGCCTTTTATTAAAAAATAACCCCAAAACTTTAGCTTAAGTATTTTTATTAACCCTTGATCCACAATCCAATTAAATTATTCAATAATTTATCATAATTAATTTTCTTTTTTCCCCTAACCCTCACCCTTAACTAATTACATTTTTCAAGTTTGATTTTCTAACTCAATACCCAATATAACCAAACTAAACCTAAAACAAACAAAGCCTAATATAACATTCTACCCTTTTCCATTTTCTCTCCTCATGTGATCTCCCCTATATCCCCATCTTTTTCTCTACAACCAACCCCTTCTTACAAACCTTATGTCTTATAAGCAACAACCTCTATAACTCCTCCTCCTATTCCTATTTTCATTCCACCTTTATTCTAGCTCAATTGAGCTTCCCCTTTCTCTTCCTCCTTGCATTTTTGTACATTTTTTTTCCTAGCCATCACCACCTATCTGTTCATAACTATTACAAAAACACCCTCCATTTTCTCTACAACCAACCACCATCACCACCCTATTTCATCAAGCCATCACCACAACCTTCCTATGTACACTTAATCATCACCTCCAACCATAATCATCTCCCCCTCTCTCTCACTTGCTTAGAACCACCTCACACTACCCAACCCTATGCAAAATCACCACCTCATGCCCTTGATGTGTTGTGCGCATCCCTCATGCAACCCCTCCTTACTTTGCCTTCTTATCATGTAGTAGCCATCCCTAAAATAGCCTCTCACGTTGCTTTATTCATCCAGTTTCATATACTCACCACTAATCTTCCACCCTACCTTCTTCTTCCTTCTTTATTTATCCTCCTTCCCTACTATTATTCTTGCCATCCATTTTCCTTAAGATTCAATGCTAGCTTGTAGCACTAACTACCCTTATAATATAAGCCCTATACGTAAAACCCTCTAGCTGCGTGACTTGCTCATGTCATATGGAATTTGCAACATGAGCCCCTCATGTTAGGCACTCAATTCAGCCTGAGTGGCTCGCATTTATCATCCTTTGGTACACTTATCTCCCACACAATTATACTCGAGCAACTCAGCTTGGTCGAGCTTTGGTTGAGGTTGTTTGATGGGTTTTAGTAAATATTTAGATGACTTTAGTTGTTGATTGTTCCAATGCTAATATATGTATTACTTGGTTTTTGTTTCAAGTAAAAAAGAAGAATTAGTTTAGGCCAATAAGTTATATTAGGTTAGTTATATTTGTGCTTTTTGCTAAATATCAAGTAATCCATATGCCTAACTAAAATATTAAATATTATATGATAGCATATTAGGATTCCATTGTGTACATTATATTAAGAATGCCTTGTTATGTTGTATTTATTTTTATTAGCATGCTAGCATGAAATTATATATAATAGAGCATGGTAAATTGTTTATAATATTATAGGTTTGATAGCATGCTAGAATAGGTTTAATGTCATGGGTTAATTATGCAAGGTTTATAGGTAATATAGGTTAAACATATTTAGGCATATTTTTGTATGATTATTATCATTATATGACATAGGGGTAAAGTGTACCACGCTTAAGTTATGCCAAAATGTAATATGTATTATATAATGTAAAGTGTGAAAGTATGTGATTTATGATGAATTAAATATATATGTTAGGATTTTATATGTTTAATCATGTATAAAGCCAAAATAGTCATTTGTTGGGTCTATAATTTACCTACATGCTAAGATGGTTTTGTTATTGTATTGTAGCATTTTCATGACAAATTATTAAATAAAATAAAATTAGCATTTAAGTGGTTAATAATGTGGTCATTCTAGTCTCAAGTGCATTTTAGTCATTTATGACCTAATGAGCCTAATAGTATATAAATGGATCTAGGATGGTTTTAGTAGACTATTAGGTTAACTTTAGTGTTAACTTTGACTTTAGTTTGACTGTTTCCCTTAAGGTTAACTTGAATAATTAGAAGAAAAAGAAAATTAGCCAACGAAGGAAATTGAAATCACTATGTGCTATATGAGATCTGTGATCAACAAAAAAATGTACTAATATTTATAGGGGAAGGCCTCAAGATTAGGAATAATTTACTCTAGGGCTAGTTATCCATAGAGATGAGGTAAGAGTCATCATTTTAAATTAGTTTCACTAATGTGCTTTAATGACCTAGTAAAGCCCTAATTTATTCAATAGGTGACTATGGGCCCTATAGAGAGTATCCATACTCAAAGATTATGTGACCTAGGTTGGAGGGTACTATGCTACCATGAGTGAGCCAGTATGATTGGTGTACTTTATACATCTTTGGGTTATATGATTAAAAGGGTATCATGTTGCCTTATATGCCCATATGACTAATGTACTTTATATATCTTTAGATTGTCTCTTATTTCCCCTTGAGTACTAAAAATGGAATCACCTAGTGTATGTGGTTATCAATGGTGTATTTGAGTAATGGTTTGATAGTTGTCTTTGTGCCTACCTATGGCTTACATGGCTTGACTTAATGGAATGGTTGGGATGGTATTGCATTTCCTTTGTGTGCCAATATGAATAGGGTATTTTACATGTCTCTAGGTTGCTTTACCTACTTGTGTGGTTATAGAATTTAATGGTATGACCATTTAAAATTTATGAGATATAATGTGAATGTTATGGAATTCGGTTAAGAATAGATATGTATCTTTCCTTTGGGGAAAACCTTGGGCATGCTTTGGTTATTAAGTTTTATTTTGATGGTTTAAGTGAAGTGGTATAAGGAGCATGTGACATTGGTTATATTTGTTTATCTAACATGGTTATCAATTATATAATTCAATATTATTATACCATGTTCCTTTTTTGTGTTCTATACGGCCTTTGTATGTTTAGCTTTGTATAGCGAGTTACTAATTACCATTGTATAGATAGGTTCTATTTCATGATCCCTTTCCTATTCAATATTCAGTTGTGACTTTTTACAATTGCTTGTGAATTTTGCTTGAAAGCTAGTATTTTTTTTGGGTTTGAGAGTTAGGACTACTTGGTGTCCTATGTGATATCTTTTGTTCTGAATATTCTTGGACTTTTATATCCCTTAAATATTTATTTGTATTTAAATTTTGTAATTATTGTCCAAGCTTGAATTATTAGAACTTTGTTGAGTTATAATGTAATCTTTATTATGTTCTTATGATTGTTGTTACTAATTTAAGTGGAGAAAGTTTTAGCCTTTACATTTGGTATGATAATGGTAGAGGATATCAAACTTATACTAAGTTTGGCAGTAATACCCTACATTATTAATGTTTAGCTTCCACAATTAACTATTTACAATCAAATTTTTAAGTGCTAAAAATGAGAATGTTGTATATTATCAATCCATTTAAGGCTTCACTATCCACCACTAATTTTAGAGTATTATATACGCCTCCACTCAATAACACAACATCATTTTTGTGCCTCAATCATCAACTATCTCATTCCAGTATTTTTTAAGAATTGTTCGTTAGGCAACTAAATGACTCATCCAAATTTAGCTTGCAATCACACTTTTTCTTTGATACCATTTATAACACCCCATCCTCACTAGAACAATGGGTAGTTACTTTGGAGTACATGTCAATACTATTCCTTCTAAGTATTCTTTTTTTTTCGTTTATCAACTCTCACATCCCAAAAAACTTTCCTGTAGTTCATCCAATTTGAAATTATTCCAAACCAAACAAGCTTAATTATAGAGTTATTTAAAGGTATTTTTTTTTTCAAAAAGAAGATATACCTTGTTAATAGTTTTATTAATTTTTTAAGCCTCCACTATTCACTAGTAATTTGACAGTATTTTAGTACAAAAATTGTATTATGTGTGACTCTTTATATATATTATTATCACTTCTTTTAGCTATTGTATTGATTTTTTTAATTGTTATAACCTTATCACTTATCATAAAAGAAGAAAGTGGAGACCAAACTTACACTAAGTACAGTAATAACACCTAATATTTTATGATTATTCTTCTTATCAAATGAAAATTTAAGTAATAAAAATAGAGGTATTACATGTCACCTTGTTTAACATCCTACTCAAGTTCACTTATTTTAATAAAAAATAAACATAAAAAATAATCAAGCATATAAAAATCAAATCAATATATGTTTTACAAATATTATGCATGTCTTCTCCACTATTAAACCTATATTTAGCCATGACTATCCTCATATTTCACATTTTTCTTCTCATATTTCACCATTATTAAACTCAAAAAATATTTCAATAGTATTATATTAACTTAAATTATAATTGTGGTCACGTTTGAACATTGGTATTTTTATATTTTATATTTGACGCAAAAATAGCTTGAAAAAAAATCATATATCTAAGCCAAGTTTCACTATTGCTTCAAATAATCTTTTGCCAAGAATATTATAATGGTTCACCATTATTTTATATTAATTCACTACATATACGTGAATTTTATTTTACTAAATATCGACAATAGTTCGACTATAGACTAATCTTTAAAATAAGCTTTTAGAAATCATTCAATATTCATGATTCACAAAATGTAAATGCAATTTTCATGCTTAAAATTTAGCAAATAACATATAAATTCTTTAATACATGATCATGAATAATCCATCTCATTACAAAACATGCTCAAATAAATTAAACAAGGCACTCTACGTTTCTAATTTCATTAGATAATGAATTCATTGTTTCAATAAATAAATCAATCTTAGTTTAATTACATTTGAATTACAATCAATAGAAAAGGAAAATACAAACACTTGTCAAATTTTATAACTAAACTAGAATTGTGTATATATCATTACGTCAAAAATTATGCAAGGTAATTGGATAATTATTGATCACAAACTCAAATTTTGGACAATTTCATAGGGATTAGTAATCAGCGAATGATGACAAATCCTATATAATTGGAGAATCACTTGATAAACAATTGATGAAATGAAGAATCAAAGAGAGAGAGAGAGAATAGAGAACAAAGATCAAATTTGTATAACTATCTTAGAATTGTGTATAAATTGTGACCTCAAAAATTATTTAGGGTTATTGGATAATTATTGATTGCAAACTTAAAGATTGGACAATTTTACAAATATTAGTAATTGGGGAATGATGAAAAATCATATATAATTGGAGAATCACTTGATAAGATAGAAATTAAGGAATCATTGAAATGACAAAAAAAGAATAATTGGTTGAAAGAAGAATCAAAGACTAGCTCTTGCATGAGTTAACAAACATGATTTTTTTTATAGTAAAATTCTACATGGCAGCTGTTAGACATGTAATAAGTTACATGACACTAATCACACTGTAAGCATGCATATATACATATATATACTATGTATATAATTTTTTTTGCTTAATTACATCAAATATTCCTCATAAATTGATTATTTAATACAATCATTTGGTTTAATGAAGCAGTTATAAACCCTGACTTATATACTAAATGATAAGTATTAAATTACCTATACTATATATGGGTTCAATAATTTTCAATAATTCATGATAAACTAAATGTTGCAGCCCTTCAATTCTTAATTTTTCCTTTTCATAGTACTTTAATTAATAGTATACATTAATTTACATTGAAAATATAACATTAATTACATTACATTATAAAATATAATGGAGCCTATGTCAAAAGCGTCCTATTGCCTTATGCTGACTTAGATGGCAGAGTTGTATACTTAGTTGGAGGAGTTGTTGGAGAAGGGATACATTCGACTAAGTGTATTACCTTGGGGAGTGCCAGCCCTTTTCATGAGAAAGAAGGATGGTGGGTTGAGGCTTTGCATCGATTACCATGGGTTGAACTAGGTTACTATGAAGAACCATTATCCTTTAACTACCTTGTTGAAGAAGACATTGTGCTTTGTTTGGGATGATATGTGTGTAGAGGCTTTTGAGGATCTCAAGAGGAGGTTGACTTTAGCTCCAATGCTTACCTTGTCGTTGGGTATAGAGGGATTCGAGGTGTATAGTGATGCATCCAATTTTGGTTTAGGGTGTGTGTTGATGCAACATGGGAGGGTAATGGCCTATGCTTCTCACCAATTGAATGAGCATGAGGAAAACTATCCTACGCATGGCCTTGAGCTAGCTATAGTGGTTTTTACCTTGAAGATCTAGAGACATTACTTATATGGAGTATAGTGAAAGTTCTACATGTATCATAAGAGCCTCAAGTACATCTTCACGCAATGAGAATTGAACATGAGGCAAAGAAGATGGCTAGAGTTGGTTAAGGATTGCAATTTAGAGTTGACCTACCACGAGGGTAAGGCCAATATCGTAGTAGATGCTCTCAATAGGAAGTCTTCACATGCCTTAGGTTTGTTGGTAGTGTCAAATTGGATCTAGAGAGAACTTTAGGAGTTGAGTATTGAGATCATTGAACATGGGGACCTTGAGATAAGGATGAGTGCACTATCAATTACCCCAACCCTCTTTGATGAGATTCGAGCTTGTTTCCCTAGAGATGTTTAGCTTAAACAGATTAAGAAGGTGATATTCGAGGGTAGAGTAGTGAGGTTTGAGATTTTTGAGGATGGTAGCATCCGTTTCCAAGGACAATGGTGTGTTCCGTAGAGCTGTGGGGAACTTAAGAGTAGCATCCTAGAGGAGGGTCATCACACGCCTTATTCCATACACCCTTGAGGGAATAAGCTATAAAAGGATCTGAGATGGATCTATTGGTGGCCCATATAAACTTAGAGGTTGCAAACTTTGTGGCCTAGTGCTTGACGTGGCAGAAGGTTAAGGTGGAACATAAGCATTTGACGAGTTTAGTTCAGCCAGGTGGAAATAGGATAGTGTGTTGATGGACTTCGTGGTTGGATTACTCAAGATTCGTAGTGGTTTGGATTCGATCTGGGTTGTGTTTGACCAGTTGACTAAGTTAGTGATATTCATACCGATGAAGTTAAGGTGGAGTATAGAGTAGATGCCTAATACTTATAGGAAGCATGCCATTTGGTACCATGGGATGTCTAAGGACATTGTACCATAATGAGATTCCAGATTTGTGTTGTACTTTTGGCAGAAGTTGCAAGCCACTTTTGGAACACAACTTAAGATAAGCACCACTTTCCATCCAGCTATAGACGGTTAAACTAAGCGTATTATTTAGACCTTAGAGGATATGCTTTAGTCTTGCGTTCTTGAGTTTTAGGGTAGTTGAGAGGATCATCTGGATTTGGTAGAGTTCTCCTACAACAACAGTCATCATGAAAGCATAGGGATGACATCTTTTAAGGCACTTTATAAGCAGAAGTGTCATAGTCCTATGTGTTGGAGCGACTGTAGTGAGATGGTTATGTTGGGACCAAAGATGGTAAAGGACATTGCCAGGCAAATCATGATGATTTTAGACCAAATGAAGGTAGCCCAAGATAGGCATAAGAGTTATATAGATTTGCGAAGGAGAGAAGATAAGTTTGAGGTAGGCAATAGAGTCCTTCTAAGGGTTTTGCCAACTAAGGGAGTGATGTGTTTTGGTCTTAAGGGTAAGCTTAACCCAAGGTTTATTGGGTTGTACGAGATTTTGGAAGGGTTGGAGAGGTTTATTACCATCTTGCCTTACTGATGGAGCTTTCATGCATGCATAACATTTTCCACATCTCTGAATTGAGGAGGTATGTGTCGAATTCACCACACATCATTTAGCCAAAGATGATTGAGCTCGATGAGACATTAACATATGAGGATCATGGATTACAAGACTCAAGAGACGCATTCAAAGATCATTTCACTTGTGAAGGTCTTATGGTCATGTCATAGGGTAGATGATGCCACTTGAGAGTCTGAAAAGGAGATCAAGACAAAGTATCCGGAGTTGTTTACTTAGGTGCGTGGCACGGGTAACGACATCTCTTTTAAGGGAGTAGTACTTTTTTTTTCATATGTATTAACCCTTAGTTATTTTAATCTTTTTTTTATGGATTAGCATTACCTATGTTTTGAGCTTACAATAATGTATTTATTTTTTGGACTCCAGGGATGAATTCTCTTTTAAGGGGATAGTACTGTAATACCACATCCTAAAATCCTTCAAATTACATATAGAATTATGTTGATATAAAAGAAATGAGTTTTGGTTTGGAAATGGGCTTGAAATTTTAATAAAAATATGAATTTTAGGTGTACTAATCAACTGGTTTACGCAACTGATTGATTAATGCATTGGGAAAATTGATATTCTTGTCTTCAACAAACCAGTTGACTAGTTTGCTCGAACATATCGATTGGTTTGCCTATGATTTCAGATCCATTTTTTATTTTGATTCAAAATTTTCTCTAATGATTATAAAAACTTATTATTTGAGTTCAATTATGCTAATAAGCATGTTTTAGTGCTATGGTATTATTTTCATATTAATTAGATCATTACATGATTTTAATTAGCAAAATTTTTCCAAAAAGCCACTTTTGAAGGCAAGCCTTCCCCTTTTCTTCTCCCTCACCTCTCCCTCTCTTTTTTGGTAGATGGGGTTATAAGCTTGACTTTGTGCACCCTTCCCTGACTTGCCAACCCACTACCATGCCCATCTCTAACTGCACTCAACCACCACCACTCCATCAAGTTAGCCCTCATTTATTGGCTTGTCCACACTCAACCTCATCAGTCTCATCCCTCTTTTTCTTGAGAATAGTAACTAGCCTGCTCCTATACTTCTCATTTACAAATCCATTATCATTCCTCACTTGTGTTCTTACTCTCTTCTTCTTGTGGAAATTTTACTAAGTGTTGAGCACCCTTCCATTTTCCTCTCTTCTTCCTTATGCTAAGAAAAACATAGACTCTCTATGATTTTCTCATTTGAATTATGCAAGCACTCTTTTCCTTTCTCTTCTTCTAATCTTAGTTTTATTTCTCTCTTACTTTCCTTAATCAAAGAAAATTAAGGTTGAGAAAAGTTGGAGATTTTAGCTTCTCTTTTAACACTCGATTTTGAGCCAAAGGTGGTATTTTATGTTTCTCTTCTTCTTCTTCTTCTTTTGAATTTCCTAGTTTTAATAAATTTTTGGAGGATGATTTTAATTTTTTTTACTTTGATTCTTATTGGAATTGAAGTTTTTCCAAATAAGCCATTTGGTAGGAGTTTTGTGCTAGAAGAATTACTTCAAAGTAAAGCATTCTTATCTATAACATAATTAGGTTTCTGTTGTAGATTGGGGGTTCCATGTGTGTGTTTATATGAGTATGATCTAATTATGTTCCATGTTATGAGCATGCGGTATAATTCTCCCCAAGTAAGTGTTGTTGAGATTACTTGATTTTAAGAATAAAATGGGTTGTTTGAGTGTGATTTGTTTAAGTGTGTACATTTTTATATATCCATGTGGTTCTATGTGTGCATCATGTATTTTTATGTGTTTTGACATAAAATCATGTTAGGATCAATATGGTAAAAAGTAGTAAAATTTGGTGTGTGTTTCGTAAGTTTGGGTTGTGCTGTACCCAAACAAGTCTATTAGTTCCTCAAACCCATTGACGGGTTTTTGCGAGCAGTCGAATGGTTTGGAATTTTAGATTGGTTGGTCACAAGATTAGTTGAGTGGTTTGGTAAACCACTCGATTGGTTTTGATGAACAATCAATTGATTGGTCAAACCCATCGACTGGTATCCCTATAGACCAAGTAGTTTGGTGTCTACTTAGACCCATCTGTTGGTTGGACCAAACTAGTCGATTGGTTACTATGACCAGTTAATCTGTTGGCCAAATCCATCAATCTGTTTTTTTTTTGTAGGCCAAAATGGGTTGGTCTTTGCTTAGACCCGTTGATAGGTTGGACCAAACTAGTCAACTAGATCATATGAACAATCCATTGATGATGCCAACTAGTTGACCAGTGCTTTGGTTTTGTTTTAGTTTAGGTCTGAAATGACTATACCAGTCAACTGGTCAGAAGAACCAATCGACTAGTTCGATTGGAAACCAATTGGTTTGTTATAATTTGCTGTGCTTTTTTAGGCCTTTTGTGTTAATACTTCCATGTATTTACAACATTTTAATTATGGTTTCTATTATGATTGATCTAATTTAATATGAATTACTATGATGGTATTTGAGACTTAATTTTTAGTTAAGTTTGGTGTTATCTCTAAATATCCAATTGGAGGTTTTTATGCCTTATGGATGAGTTTGGTGTCATATTTAAACACCAAAATGGTGGCTTTGATGCTTGTGATGTGTTTGGTGTTATCACTTGGAAACACCCAATTTGGTTATGTGTGGACTTTGTTGTGATTTATGACATCACTTATATATAAATTAATAGTTTAAGATTTCGTTCAAATCTTTTTCTTCGGCTCTTGGGGTATTTACCAAGAGTTAGTGAGCAAGCCGCCCTTAGTTATATATCTTTCACTTAATACCTATTTCTTTGTCTACTGGGTTGCAGTCAGTAGTGGGTATGCGCATATCTTTGAGGTATAGGATTATACTATCATAGGCCTACATGGCATCGGTGTCCAGTACAGATGGGTGATGTATCCGAATACAAGCCCCCTAATATTTCATATTGTTCATTACTTAAGTGGTGTGGTATCCTAACTTTTAGCCCTTGAGGCGGAGACATTCAAGGGGTGGTGGTTGAGGTTTCCCCGTACAAGCCCCTTGATGTACTTAGACCATGTATGGTAGGCGTGGTGTTCGGATTTGTGGCAGGTGCACTCAATGTGTGGTGGGTGTGGTATCCCTGAAGAAATCCCCTTCAATTTATCATGACTTTGTGTGATGGGTGTGGTATCCTATTGTGATTATCTTGTGCTGCCATGACTTTTGTTCATGGTAGAGAACTGAGTGTGATTGAACAAACTATCTTACTAACCGGAACTTGTGTGGTCACTAAATGAAGAATTTTAACATGGTTTACATTTTATGAATCACATGTATTACTGTATTTCTATACTTCCATGAATTCCATGCAAGCATACTATGTTGTACTTAAGTTGTATCGTGATACTATTACTATGCTATATGTGACTTCAATGTGCTGTATAATCCTTTCATATTTTAGGTAGTATGTTTTACTAGTACTTTACTGTATTAATACTGCACTTGTGTGGTCACTGTGATAATCCGGTTTCTAGTCCAGGGAGTAGAATACGATTTATAGAGTTATGAATCTCAATTAGAGTATGCTGAGGGAGATGACATGGGCCATTAGTAGACCATTACTTGTGATTCGAGGTTTATGATTGTGTCTAAGAGCTAGACTAATTGGTTATTAGTATTTTTTCCACTACATTGGGATGCTTTTGTATTTTTGGTTAATTAAACTCTTGCTCCGGATTCCTATATTCGATTTTGTAAACTATCAAGTTCATTATATCTATGATATGGTTCTAATCTTATTTCTTTATATTGTCACATTATTATTGTGATCATACATTCTTTGTTCTTTATTTCGTTTTGCCTTACATCAAGTATGGGTCAAGTAATGATTACGCCTCTCTCATGGTTGATATGAGAGTAGTATTTTTCGGTTTTGTTTTTCAATCGCTTTCATATTGTCTTGAAAATGAAATTTTCTGGTTTAAAAAATTTGGAGGTATTACAAAAGAAAAAAAGAAGAATAAATAAAGAATTTCGTGTTTAGCTATTATTGAAAAAATTAATCTTCAACCACAGTTAGTTGTATATTATAATATTTAGGGTTACAACAATAATAGATTGAAAATTTTTAATACACAATAACGATAGGTGTAAAAGCACATTAACAATAAATGTTGTCTTCAAAAAAGTAATTTAAAATATGTACATAGATTATGTATTTCCTTATTAGTTATTTATCATTTTTATATATAATGTATTATTTTATCATTTCATCTTTTAACTAATATTTAATCTATTATAATAATTATAATATATTTTTCATAATTTTTTATTTTTTATATTATTTTTGCTACTAACTATTATAAACATTATTATTATTATAGTATGTCAAAATTATATCCCACTATCACATATAATATTTATACGTATACTTCACTAGTGACACATTTTCATTTTTTACGCGAGCGTTTAAGCATTTCGCGGTTTCGCCAACGATTTTAGATATATTTTTTTTTAACAATACTCAATTAATTTATTTTATAAATAAAATAAAAAGTTAATTACAACCTCATAAGCTACCGACGCTATGTATGGCCAGGACCCGAGAACGACTGTGGTTTTGCCACGTCCATGGTTTAATGAAAGCGGCATCGCAATTTGGAGTTTTGCACAGATCTCCGGAAGTAACGGTCCCGATCAAGATGCACACGTTGAGGTCAGGACGGGGCCAATCAGAACCGTCCGATCCGTTCCTGCTCAGACGGAAACCTTTGCTCTCACAAAAGTTTGAAAATGGCAGAGTGCTTCTTACGACATTGAATAAGGGAAGACCAGTAGACAAAACAGTAGAACTTCGTCACAAAAAAGTAAAAGAAAGAAAAAATAAAATAAAAATAAAATGGGTGACACTCGGACTGTCACAGACCATTACCCTTTTTCTCGTTCGCTTACTCTTGGACTCTCCGCCCTTCTTTTAACTCGCTATCGCACTCGTTTTCGCTCCTCTCGTTCATGCCCCTCCCCCAATTCTCAATTTGGAAGTGATATTCCCATATCTCTGATTTCTAGGGCTAGCTCATCTCTGTCTGAAAATGCTGTACTTATTGTTCTCCGTAATTTTTGGTGAAATGATGGTGATCCTGCTGCTACTTTTTAAAACCCCGTTCCGGAAGTTCCTTATAATGGGGCTTGATCGGCTGAAACGAGGCAGGGGTCCGGTGGTGGTAACGACGGTTGGAGTTACGGTATTGATCGTGCTAATTTCTAGTGTTTACAGTATTGTTGATATTCAAGGGCGTGAGGTTGAGCCTGGATCCATCAATCCTACAGATCAAGTTCTCATGGCTAGACACCTTCTTGATGCTTCTCTCATGGGTATAATAATCATTATGATATGCTTTTCATTCTTTATTGATACCTATGTGGGCTGCTCTTATCTAGCTGTGCTAATTCATTTAGTTGATGTGGTTGGCATAAACGAGCGTTTTTTGTTCATGCCGTTCTTTATCTGATGTACGTTTTTGATAAATTCATGCACATTTTTTATCAATAAATACACTTATTTTATTAAATAAATGTACAATTTTTATGAATAAATATATATCTGATAATCGCATATGTACATATGATATGGTACAATGTCAAATGCATATCTTTTATAAAATAAATGTATATCCTTTAACTTCCTGTGTAAATTTTAGACTGACAATGTACATGTTCAGGATAATTATAACATTTGTATTACCCTGAGCATTTATAGATGTAAAATGTGTATTGACTACTATAAATGTGCATTTATGATGTATATTTACAATTATAAGATATGTATTTTTGCCAACATAGTGTGTATTTATAATATATGTATTCGTTCATTGTTCTTTCAAAATAAATGTTGTGTATTTATATTCAAAAGATGTATATTTATTTAATAAGATATGTATATATAATACATGTATTCGTCCCTTATTTTTTTTTTATAAATAAAAGATATTATACGATGTTCTTATATTATAGCATGTGTATTAATTGATGTGCATTTTATCTATATGTGCATTTTTGAAATAAGATGTGCCCTTGTAACTATTAAAAACGCATTTGTTGGTACAAATGTGTATTCTTTCCAAGAATATATATATTTATGTTCGAAAGATGTGTGTTTGTTGGATAATATGTGGATTATTTTAATAAAAAGTTTAATAAAGTTATAAAAATATTGGTGCTTCATATTTTTAAGAAAAATCTTTATTTACTATAAAAAATGATTAGTAATGTGGAAAAAATGTATTTTTGTGAATAGAAGATGTGTAAAATTATTATAGAAAATTATAAATTTGCCTCATAGTAACATGCATACATGCTACTAGTAGCATCGTGTAATATGTGGCGTTAATTTATCCTCTTTTTGAAATATTATTGTTTTGATTATGATCTTTATTTGAATATAGTGATCCAAAGTTGCTTTACTGATGCTTATTTGACTATATATATATATATAGTCAAATTTTCTGCAGTATTCAAATATGATAGCGTTGCAATGATTGTAGTTCTCTTCCAACCATCTTGTATGCTTATGTTGCATCTGCAGTTGGATTAATTACATTGAATTTTCCTCATGTAGTTTTGGTATAAAGGTGATGGTTAGTCAACTGTTTTTGCTATACACAGGAAATGGATTATTGCTAATAATCACAACACGTTGATCTAGTAGATTAGAGGTTGCTAGAGAAACAAGACATGTAATAATCTGGGTATGTGTAACTGAAGCATTAGTTATATAATTTTACCATTAAGGGCCTGGGATTCATTTGGGCTTCTTTCAGTGGTTGTATCTAACTCACCCTTCAATTAAGGTGGATTTTACTTTTGTCTCTGGTTGCATTTCTTGTAAATGATGCATGATGCATCATGTTATGATCATTGGCTAGAGATCTAGTTATAGGACGTTGTGAAGAGGAATTTTGGTTAGTTGGAGAAGGGGGATTAAGATTTTTAGGATTGTGTATTGTGGTAGATGGGAAAAAGGGGGAAAGGATAAGGACGACCAGCCACCACTACGTTGGGTGGGTTCTAATTGGCGGTTGGGAGTAGGCTCTAGGCTGCGCGATGTGAGAGAAGAGGAGAAGGGAAGGGGGAAGATGGGTGAGAGACAAAAAAGAGAGGATCTTGAGAATTAGAACTTTGCTAATTCTTCAATGTGTTTATTTTTTAGGTCTTACCTTTTATTTATAGTTGATAAAAAGTTGAGAGCAAGCTAGGAATTTTACTAGGCCTTTTCTTAATTAAGACCTTATTAAACCCTAACTCTAATACATAAGACACCTAATATTTAAAGGCCTACTAAGAACTAATTTGAACCAAGTGATGTAGAGCATGTTCTTCAAGTCTTACAAGTTGTTTACATTTGAAGGGGAAGTTAATGAAGTTATTAGACACATTGGAAAAGACTTGGTTGAAGAATTGGATCAAAGGAGTGTGCATGGGTTTATTAGATCATAAGAGGACATGTTGATGGAGGGAATTATAAAATTTTAATAAAAGCATGAGGATGACGCATGTATAAAGTGATTTTAAACCTATAGGGTCGGCCATATGAAGGACTGATTGATCTTTAATTAGTTATCATAATAATTAATAAGTTCTTAGAAGATTAGGTAAGATTAAATATTGTTCTATCTTTTTGGAACGTGTTTTATCTTTTCTTCTTTTGTGTGTTTGACGTGATTTACATAGATTTTTCTTTTAGATTTTAGTTTATCTTTGGTGAGGATGAATTAGCTTGAATAAAGTATAAATGCCTCGTGTAATTACGTTGGCTATGTTGACTTTCATGTGTTGAATAAGAGTTGAAAGTTGAATATTCAATCAAATTCTGTTCAAGTTCTTCTTTACTTTTGTCAATTCTATGTGAGTGACAAATTTAGAAATCCTTGGGCTAATATAGAGTTATGTTCTTCAAATCCACGAGCATCTATTGTAGACATTCATCCATATATACGTTCATCTACAATCATCAACATTCATGACATAAAATAACAAACTTTGTTCATTATCTACCTTTGAATCTTTAACTCTAACCCTAAACTATTGCAATATCCATTAATCTCATTGTTAAGCCACCTTTTTCTTCGTTAATCTAGTCCTTAAACCACACCATTAAACCCCAATTAAAACCTTAACCCATTGCCATAATCATCCTTACACAATCAAAACCCTAAAACCCTAATTTTTTTTAGTGAATTCATCGTTGTTTTTCACTTGTTTTTTATTTGATTTTTGTGAATATTGCTCAAGATTGTTTTACTTTAGGCGTGTGTTTTCTCTATGCATCATCGAGTATGCTACTTATTAATGGGACTGTGCCTAACCCATTAGAGCTAAGATTGGATCTGGTCCTTCGGCTTGAAGATAGGAAAGAAGTGCTTAAATTCGTCCATGGGCTTCCACTAAACATCTTCTAGCAAGCCGTACTACTCCATTAGAACTTCTCGAATGCCACAATTCATCAGGCATGCCTAGGTTGTAGAGCAGCTACCATCAACAATTAGGGGTGACGAAACTGTCACTTGAGTTGAGAAACATAAGATAGGAGTTGGCTAGATGATAGGAAACTTGGCCAATGTGATTTAGGATGAGGAGGGGTCCATAGAATCTAGGAGAAAGCTTCTGGTTAGGTTGCCTCACAATTGAGAATTGATAGTAAGGCTGCAAATGTAACCATACCATATCCTTTGGTTGAAAATCTACTTTTGACTAGTCTTGCTAGCAAATGACATCATTTGGTTTTGAAATCTGCTTTTAGATTAGTCTTGCTAGCAAACGACATCATTTGGTTTTGAGCTTAGAGTGACTTTTCACGGGCTTCAAGAAGCACTTGATCTTGCTTAGCTAGAAACTAGTCAAGAGCATCTCTTGTGGCAAACCTAGGAGGGTATGAGAGTAATCTTGAAGGATTTGACCATACACCACCTTGAAGGGCGTTGTTTGTAGGGAAGTGTTGTAACCATACTCAACCTGGGTATCTGTTGTAGCCAATTGCAAAGTGGGGATTACCAAGCATTGTAAGTACATTCCCACAACCCTATTCCACCTGACCATTTGATTGGGGGTGATATGCAAAGGAGGACAATTGTGTACTAGTGAATGTAAAAATTTCTTTTCGGTTGTGAATACAACATTTTGATTGCTTACGATTAATTTTGGTATCCCATGTAGCTGTAGTACCCGGGTGAAGAACACCTAAGCCACTTAGGTTGTGGTGCAGGGATAACATAGAAATGGGTTGCCCTGTAGAATTGGTCCATGACCACAATTTGAACAAATTTCCTTTGGGATTTGGGTAACTCATCATCAAAATCTATATAAATATTTGCTCATATCTAGGTTGGGAGGTTGAAAGGCTACAACAATCCAAATAGGTAGACATTCTCGGCTTTATTCTGCCGACATATGGCAAACCCTTCAATGTTCTCCTGGACAATGGGTTGGTGGCCTTCCTAATTGAACTCTGCCCTCACTTGTTACAGGGTTTCACGAAGTCCTTCATGTCGTTATTCATGGAATGCTGTTAGTATCATTAGAATTTGTGGAGAGAAGCGGAGAGTTAGATTTGGAGGTGATACTAGATGAGTCCAACCTTAAAATTCCACTTGGTATCTCAACTTCTGGACTAGATTTTTGTGTGACCCTTTGCAAGTTATTAGAGTCTGCCACTTCTACCCATAAATCCTCTATGATCAATGCCTTGGGATGAAATAAATCCTCTATGATCAATGCCTTGGGATGAACATAGGTATAGCTACCAGTTTAGATGACCTTAGTTAGGTCAATGAACCCTCATTCATACACAAGTAGCATACAATTAAATATCGATCCCGATATACAATATCAGTCGATATTTATTGGATTTTGGGTTAGCCAATACACCAAATTGGAGATACATGACAGTTTTAGAATTTCACGTATTTATTGGCAATGTATTGGTTATTTACCGATATTTGCTAATATTTATTTTGAAAAAAAAAATTATTCCGTGACTTATAAAATATTGTCCGCAACACCCCGATACTATGACACTATAATCGCAAACGTAATCGTAATTGTGATTTTATTGTTAGACGAGTAGCTTGCGGTGTCGATATGCCAATTTCTTGCTATAGTATGTTATGGAGTTTCCATCCTAATGTAACATCACTTTGATTTCGCTTTTAGATGCATTACACTCCACAACAAATTGTTTCGAGTAGTCCACAATTTGCAAGACTAGAGTAAAGATTAGGGGTTATTTCATTGTGGAAAAGGTTCTGGTTGCGTTTTGGTCCATTTGAATGTCTGTTTTCAGAGGTTGATAAGAGGACATGCTGTCTGTTCATATCCTTGAATAAACCTTCAATGATACCCGGACAATCCCCAAAACCCTCTTAAGTCTTAGATTGATTTCAGTTCTGGCCATTTTGGCAAGGTTAGTTGCTCTATGCATAATGTGACCCAAGTAAGTCACTGAATTGTTGCTAAATGTACCCTCTGACTTTTGGAGGAATAGCCAATGAACTCTTAACACTTGTCAAACTATCCTTAGCATGTGATGTGCTCCACATAAAGATGTAATAAGCAATACCAGCATAAACTTCCTCAAGTAGGGATGAAAAAGCTCGCTTGGGAGGTTGATGAAGCATTTGTCAATCTAAAAGGCATCACTAAAAATTTGAAGTTCCCATGATGGGTTTAAAAAGCAACCTACTCCATGTCTTGGGGTGCTATGTGGATTTAGTGATATCCAGAGCCTAAGTCTAGCTTGCTGAAATATTGAACCCATGTAGTCAAGGAGCTCATCAACCATAGTTATAAGTAATTTATCCTTAAATCTTTTTGCATTTAATTCCCAGTAGTGGACACATAAAGGCCAAGTGGCCTCATTTGTTTTTTTGACTTGTAGAACCATTGATGAGAAGGGCATTCCCCTTGTTTTGGCATTGTTTGATAGTGCTTTTCAGTTTCCACCTTTATCCAAAACAATTGCTTGTACCTTTTTTTTGTTGTAAAGTCTTATCCAAACAAAAAAATATGGGCTAAGAAGTTGCATATTGGCCAATACATCTCGAATTTTAAGAGTCTTAATATGTTATTGTGGATAGAGAAAAAAAATTCAGACATATATTGCAGATATTAGTTAATATTACCGATATAACCAATATTTGTTGTGAAAAATAATAAAAATTAATGCTACAACAAATACGACATATAAAATATCTTCTGTGATACCCCAATATCGCAACGTTGTGAATTTGTGATCGCAATCGCGACCACATTTTTTATTACCTTATCTTGTTGCAATTGAAGCATAACCTTTTTTCTAGTTGCTTGACTCTCCTAGAGTAGGGTGTGGAAGTTGGAGAAGATATAGAGGACTTGACCAATGCTGAACTAGGTTGCTAATGCTCAGTTGATGGAAGGCATATCGGACACTTTGGATCCCATGTTCCTTGATGTGTGCCTTGTTGATCCTTTTGCTTATAGGCCTTAGCTAGACTCATCATGGTGACCAAATGTGGGGGTTTGTCGATTCTAAATCAATTCAGATAGATTCGGTTAGTTTGAATGTGATTAGGTCTACCTATTAATCTGGGTTTACCATGAGCATGCTAGCTAAGAAAGACCAAAACTGTGCTGGTGTCAGTTGAACTATAGCTATCCTAAGGCACTACTTTGCATGGGAGGGATAAATCTTAGGTTGTCACACTGTATGAGGTCTCCTAGGTTAGATTGGGCCTTTTCTACTCCAATTAGTAGTACCATAGTTGGGCCTCCCATGTAGGTAATATGAAGCTAGGACAAGCTTGTCTTCCTCCAAAGTATACTAGCTTTGGAAGAATAGGTCAAAATGATTAAGCTAAGTTAGGGTACCTATCCCATCATAGGTAGTGAATTCCATCTTATTGTGGGGGATACCTAGCTTCCTTTTACTTTGTAATGTGTGTCATGTGATTCCAACCTACCTGGCTAGTCGCGACTAGTTGTGTTGCTGCCGCCGAGGCTTCGATTATTGTTGGTGTAAAAGTTAGAATATGAGGCACCTTACACGATGGTAGATTATGTCCCCTGTTCGTGGATCTCTCTAGTGTTTGGTTAGATCTAGGGCTTTTGGAATGGAGTACTTCCCTCCCACCATAGAACCTGGCCAATTCGGTTACCTGCCTCATAATCTCAAGTTGTTTTACCTTTTTTGTTCTTGATTACCTTGATCTTTTTCTTGAGTTCTCTTTATCCTTCAGTGAGATCTTTGGCAAGACCATCATCTTGTGCCCAAAGGTTAGTTTTAAGTTCTTCAATTTTGTTAATTTTATTTGTTTACATAGTTAGACCGACAACTACAGCTATCACCTTCTCCAATTTGCTCTTCAATTCATCTAGAACAACTAACCTTGATACCAATTTGTTAGGATCATTAGTTAGAGATTTCATTATAGGACAATGTGAAGAGGAATTGGGGTTAATTGGAAAAGGGGGAAAAGGTCTTTAGGATTACCTATTGTAGTGAATGGGGAAAAGGTGAAAGGATGAAGAGGATTAGCCACCACCACTTTGGGTGGTGTCGATCAGTGGTAGGGAGCAACCCTTAGGCCACACAATCTTAGAGAGAGCAGAGAGGGGAAGAAAGCAAACAAGTGGCAACTTGTTTATTTGTGAGGTCCTATCCATATTTATAGTTGATATAATTTTGGGGAGTAAGCAAGGGTTTTACCTAATAGGCTTGGGTTTAGTATGACTTCTATTGATTAAGATCTAATTAAACCCTAACCTTAATAAGTAAAAACCATAATAATCCATGACCCACCAACAACTAAATAAACCAATTATGCTACTTATTAATGGCACCGTGTCTAATCCACTAGGGCTAAAACTAGATCTGATTCTGAGTTTGACTATAACCCAACCCCCAAAGGAGTCCCAAACACGTCATGGCTGATTGGAAAAGGAGCCTCAGTATTTCATGATAAGAAAATTATTTAGGCTATCCATAGTGATCACTACATTTAAAGGAAACCTTAGGAAGAGGATACAATTACCAGGAGTGGACCATACTTTCATTGAAATGTGAATGCGTATTGATTAACTACTTTGTGTTTGCTAATATCTTGTGAGAGTTTGTGCAACTTGACATTGCCATGAAGTTTTTGTTGGTTATTCTATGATGCTAAGCAATTTCCTTGTGTTGAGCAAGGGAAGAACGTTGAAGGGATACATTGAAAAAAGTGATAAAAGAAGTTATGTGACTCTTGATTTATTTGTTTAATTATTATTATTGTTTTTGCATCATGCCATCCTTTAGGCTTTTAGCGAGGATGTGTGGGAAGTCATTGCCTATCAATGCAATGTGCTATCATTCTAAATTTTGAAATTGATGACACTTCATATTCCTAGGGCTACTATATGCTCAGATCTTACTACAAAATTTCACATTGATCACACCATTATAGAATTTCACATTGATCACACCATTATAGAATTTCACATTGATCACACCTCTAGGTTTTGTTCGCTGTTTCTTGTTGCGATAAATAAAATGGTAGTTATTGTAGGAATGATATCTTTGTCTGTTTGAATGAATCTCTCTATTGTTTCATCATTGTGGGTATGGGTTTCTTCTTGGTGATTGAAAAGAATGGACCATTCATTTACTTTATTTGACTTGTAAACTTCCTGATCTGGCTTGTGCTTATGTGAATAGTGTGGTGCTACTCCCTCCATTTATTATTATTATTATTATTATTATTATTATTATTATTATATATTGTCTTTTAAAAAAGGATGTATTGAGAACCTATTTTTGAAAAGGTGTTGAAGGATTGAACATTGACTACTACTGTAGTTTAATTGGTTAAGATATTATAGGAAGATAAAAGGCTGTATCCTCGAGGGAATTAGTCAACCATATTAGCTGGAATATTAAATCCAGATTATTAGGAATGAGTTAGTATCTTTTTCTTTTCCTAAAAGTTAGGCAGAGTTGGCCATCTGCAAGGCTATATATATGTGTATATTCTGGTGTACTGAGTATCGAATAAATAAAAAGAAAAAGAGAGTATCGTTCATTAAAACTCTTTGTTTTTACATGGTATCAGATCTTGGTTACTCCAGCCTTCACCCCAAAACAAGATGGATGCTACTTATCAATCCTCTAAGAGTGAACCTCACTGTATAACATGGAACATATTAGAAAATAACCCTATTCAGATCGCAACAATTAGGCTGAATGGTGATAATTTTCTCCGATGGTCTCATTCTGTTTGTATGTATCTTAGAGGGAGAGGAAAGATAGGCTACATCACAGGAGATAATAAACAACCCGACGTGAAGGATCCACCTTATGATAGTTGGGAGGCTGAAAATTCCATGGTAATGATGTGGTTGGTTAATTTTATGGCTGAAGAGATAGGTTTTAATAATCTCTATTAGTCTATAGGAAAAGAATTATGGGACAATGTCTCACTGATGTACTTTGACTTAGAGAATCAATCTCAAGTTTATGAATTAACCCTTCAACTTGGAGATATTCGCCAAGGTGAGGATTCTGTAACTAAATACTTTAACCATCTTGAAAGAATTTGGCAAGACCTGGATGTTTTCAATGATTATGAGTGGAAGTCACCCGAGGATTGCAAGCATTACAAGAAGATGGTGGATGAAAACCGAGTCTTTAAGTTCCTTGCAGGCTTAAACATTGAATTTGATGAGGTCAGAGGTCAAATCATTGGAAGAAATCCTCTGTATCCAATAAGTGAGGTATTTGTAGAGGTTCGTAGAGAAGAAAGTAGAGGATAAGTGATGCTTGGATAGAAAGGTGTTGGAAAAATTATAGAAGGATTAGCTCTAGCTATCCCTGAGGCTCAGGTCAGTCAAAAATTCACACAAAATCAACGGATTGGCAAGAATAATATGCGCTGCGATTATTGTGGGAAACCTCACCACACCAGAGAAACTTATTACATGTTACATGGTAAACCATCTAGAGTGAATATATCTGATCAGCTACACGCCTAGGGCTAATGAGTTCAAGTCATCTGACCTAAGTAAAGAGCAATTAGAGCAACTTTTTAACTGGTAAAATCCTATCCTTCACTTAATACTCCTGTCGGATCTGTAGCACAAACAGGTAGTAATTATTTGGCATTCTTGATTCTAGGAAAATCTAATCCTTGGATCATAGATTCAGGGGCATCTGATCATATGACAAGTTCTCCTTTTTCCTTGAATTCCTACTATCAATGTTCTAGTATTGAGAAAGTTAGAATAGCTGATGGTAGGTTTTCATCTATTATTGGAAAAGGAAACATCAAAGTTTTGGAAACCATTACCCTACATTCTGTTTTACATGTTCCAAAACTTGCTTGCAATTTGTAAGTAAATTATCTAGAGACACTAATTGCACCATAATTTTTCTTCCTTCCATTTGTTTTTTTAGGACCAGGACTTGGGGAAGACAATTGGAACTGCTAGAAAAATTAATGGACTCTACTACTTTGATGAAACTTCTTCCAGTTATAAAAGGACTCAAGGGTTAAGTATTATAATTTCAAGCTCTGTCTATGATCAAATTTTGTTATGGCATAGAAGGTTAATACTCTTTTTGGAAAAAAATGGTTTGTTACTTTCATTAATGAGCATACCAGAACTTGTTGGAAAAAAAGATTTGAAGTTCGACAAAGATTGAAGGATTTTTTCCTTATAATTCAAAATCAGTTTCAAACCAAGATTGGTATTCTACGATCATATAGTGGGACTGAGTACTTTAATAAATATTTAGGAACTTTCTTAACCCAGAAAGGAATTATTCATCAATTAACTTGTTGAGACACACCTCAATAAAATGGAATTGCAGAAAGAAAAAACTGGCACCTTCTTGAAGTAGCTAGAGCTATTATGTTCTCTATAAATGTTCCTAAATATCTTTGTAGAATTGCTCGTCTCACTGCCTGTTATCTAATAAATTGAATGCCATCTTGAGTCATAAATTATGATACACTATTACAGGTTCTAAAAAATTGCTTTCCAACATCTCGGTTTCTACAGATTTCCCTTTAAGGGTATTTGGTTGTGTTTGTTATATTTATATACCAAATGTTTTTAGATCAAAGTTGGATCCAAAAGCTGAAAAATTGATTTTCCTTGGTTTTGTGTCTAATAAAAAAGGATACAAGTGCTTTAACTTGGTTACAAAGGAATTTTTTGAGAGCATAGATGTCCATTTTGTTGAGAACTAATCTTTTTTTTTTTTTCCATAAAAATTCTCTTTAGGGGGGAGAACACTAGTAAGGAAGATAATTTTTAGGAAACTATGCCTATTTTACCTTCTTTCAAGAGCCTTTGATCGAAACAATATTAGAAACAGTGGAACCTAGTGATATTGTATCAGAAACAGGGGTAGAAGTTATGGATCATAGCCCTAAGATCCAGGTTTATACTAGGAAGAAGTTTCACCAATGTATTGATGATCTAGTTATTACTCAAGCAAAAACTCAATTCAATTCCCCGAGTGAAGATCCTACGACTTAGAGTAATCCTTCTTTTATTCGTACTTCTTTATCCGCTTTAAGAAAAGGTACCCAAGCATCCATAAAACACCCAATTACAAACTACTTGTCTTATGAAAAATTATCCCATACTCATAAAGCTTTTGTGTTTAGGATCACTAATCTATTTGTGCCTAGAAATATACAGGAAGCATTAGATGATCCAAATTGGAATATGGCTGTGATAGAAGAGATGAATGCTCTTAAGAAAAATAGCACATGGAGCATTGTTAATTTACCCCAAAATAAGAAGACAGTCGGATGCAAATGGGTATCCACAGTGAAGTGAAAGGCTGGTGGAAGGGTAGAAAGATACAAAGCGAGACTTGTAGCAAATGGATTTACTCAAACTCATGGCATAGACTATCAAGAGACTTTTGCCCCTGTTGCTAAGATGAATTGTATAGGAATTTTTCTTTCCCTTGTAGTCAACTACAACTAGCCACTTCATCAATTGGATATAAAAGATGCCTTTCTAAATGGAGACTTACATGAAGAAGTCTACATGGATCTGCCGCTTGGATTTGAAGAAACTCTCGGAAAAGGTGAAGTCTGCAGGTTGAGAAAATCTGTATATGGGTTAAAGCAATCACCGAGAGCTTGGTTTGAGAGGTTTGGAAATGTAGTAAGGAGACATGGCTTCTCATAAAGTCAAGCTGATCACACATTATTTTTTAAGCATTCCATTGAAGGGAAAATAGCTATCTTGATAGTATATGTAGATGATATTATCATGACTGGGGATGACATGTTTGAGATTCACATGCTTAAAAGCAAGTTAGAGGCTGAATTTGAAGGACCTTGGGAAGGAATTTGCAAGATCAAATGAGGGAATTTTCATCAATCAACACAAATAAATTTTGGATTTACTCAAAAAGATGGGGATGTTAGGTTCTTGGGATGGAATTTGCAAGATCAAATGAGGGAATTTTCATCAATCAATGCAAATATATTTTGGATTTACTCAAAAAGACGGGGATGCTATGTTCTGAAGTTGCAGAAACTTCATTAGATCCAATGCGAAACTAAAAGCAATAGAAGAAAATGAGATGGCGGTTCGAGAATGCTACCAGAGATTAGTTGGAAGATTAATTTACCTTTCATACACAAGACCTAATATAACATTTGCAGTGAGTGTAGTCAGTCTGTTTATGCATTCATCTGGAACTACTCATTTTGAAGCGGTGTTCAGAATTTTAAGATATCTTAAAGGAATTCCAGTGAAAGTACTCTTGTTCAAAAATAGGGGTTATGTCCAAATTGAAGCCTTCACAGATGTAGATTGGGCGGGAGATATAAATGATAGAAAGTCTACCTCAGGTTACTGCATTTTTGTAGGACATTTGGTTACTTAGAGAAGCAAAAAGTAAAGTGTTGTGGCAAGGAGCAGTGTAGAAGCAAAATTTTGTACTGTCGCTCATGGATTTTGCGAGGTGTTATGGGTTAAAAGACTTCTAAATGAACTAAATATTCATACACCTACACCTGTTAAAGTCTATTGTGATAACAAATCAGCTATTTCAGTAGCTCATAACCCAGTACTACATGACAGAACGAAGCATATAGAAGTGGACAAACACTTCATCAAGGAGAAAATAGATAGTGGAGTAATTTGCTTGCTGTATGAGTCCACCGGTCAAATAGCAGACATACTCACCAAAGGGCTTCCTAGGACACAATAAAATTATTCAGCAAGCTTGCCATGAGTGATATTTTCATGCCAGTTTGAGGGGGAGTGTTGAAGGATTGACCATTGGCTACCAGCGTAGTTCAGTTGGTTAAAGATGTTGTAGGAAGATAAAAAAGCTGTATCCTAAGACTTGGCGTCGAGGGAATTAGTCAACCATAGTAGTTGGAATATTAAATCCTGATTATTAGGAATTAGTTAGTATCTTTTTCTTGTCCTAAAAGTTAGGCAGAGTCGGCCATCTGCGAGGCTATATATATGTGTATATTCTGGTGTACTGAGTATCGAATAAATAAAAAGAAAAAGAAAAAGAGAGTATCAGTCATTAAAACATTATTTTTACAAAAGGTCTAAGTTGCACCTAGGTGATATGGGTACCATTTCGAGTATATGAATTATTATCCTAGAATCTGTTGCCTTCTTCTACTTCTTCTCTTTCTTCTGTTTTTTACTTTATATTTTAGTTTTAGTGATGAAGGGATGGGGGTAGGATAGGCTAGTGGCAAAACACATGCTTATTTTAGGATATTTAGGGTTTGCTGATATATAAGTAATTAATTGGTGATATTTATTGATACTCGCATAATAGGTGATAAATGTGTAAAATTTTAAATCCCTATCATTTTGGTCATTGCACATCGTATTTACATTGTAGTTGACTCAAAATCAGCTAAATAGTGGTCACTATTCTTAATCGGTAGTGTTATTTAATTGCCTAGCGCTAGGCACAAGGCTTAGGCATGTGTGTAGGTGAAGTGAGTTTCATACTATTTTGATTTTCCAAAAATTATGTGATCTCTTATATCTTTCGCTATGGTAAATATTTTCCTTTCTTTTCCCCTCAATTATATCTATTTTTCTTCTTATAAGCTTTTTTTTTCCCCCTCTCAACTTTCCTTCCCAACATAAGATTTATTTACTGAAAACAAAGCCTGAAAGTAGCTTGTTAGAGTTTCCTGTTTGCAAAAAAATATATTACTTTCTTTTTTTATTCAAAATTATGTCTATTAGTGTTCATATGTACCTGTTCCCTATTCCCTTTCTTCCCAGTGACAGATTTGGTTAACCTATTGATCGTAGACTTTTTCAAATGAAGTTAAAGTCTCCAAATAGCTGATAATAGTAAATCTATTGTGCCTTAGCAGCATCTTATCAAACTTGTCTCGCATAGGATGAAGATAACACCTAACTATCTTGAATATTCGGAAAAAAAAACTTTGGATATCTGAAACTTTGGATTAGCTAACAAATAATCTTTTGGATAACTAAAACTTTTGAGCAGACACAAATGAGGCATATTGGATACAAAATTGTTCGGTCGAAAAATAATAAATTGATTCAATTTAAACCGATATGATCAAATGATTTGATTTGAGTCTTAAATTACATTATATTCAATCGATAATTCGAAATTTTAGATACTATTTATATATTTAATCAAAATAATAATTAAAAAGTATAAAATTTATTTACAATAAAAATTCTTATTTTAAATTATACACATTCATTTATGTATACAATAAAAGCCTATGAAAAAATGAATAGTGTTAAGAGTATATATATGTATATAATTTATCGGATCGCATATTATTTGTATTTTTTGTATTGAATATTCTACTTATTTGATCTTTTATTGTCCGAATCAGTTATTTGATTTGGGAAAAAAAAATATTGGATCGGTTATTTTATTTTTTGGATAGATCGCTTTGGATATCAGATCAGATCATCAAATATTGAATAACATGAACAAACCTAATAGGGAGTATCAATATGATGATGTCTTAGCAACGGATGTCTTTTCTTTATATTTTAACACTTCTTAATACACATAGAAACTTTATAGTACTTATATTATCAAAGCGTTTTTGCATTTTGGTGGCATTACTTATGTTAACTTGAGCCAAGTGTTGTACATATACAATTAATTAGCAACTCTGCTATACTGTTGTGGCCGTTATTTAACAGTTTTGGGTTTAGTTGTAATACGAAATTACCGATATGTTGTAGTTTTAAACTTAAACAGTTATCGGCTGATAAATTGCTGATAAATTAGTATCACCGATAAATTTGAAAATATTATCGATAAATTAGGACAAACCGCCGATAAATTGACAATTTATTGAAAATTGTTAAAAGAAAAATAATACATGATAATTTTTTTTAATCATTTACTATTTATATCTTGAACCAAAGTTAATATTGAACAATAATAAAGTATTGTTATTTGTTTTCTTTTCATGTCATACTAAATAATTTGTTTTTTCATTTTAAGTCAAATTTAGGGTTATTAGGACAATTTAACATATAATAGCTCATTTAAATACTTCTAATATATTATTAAATACTAGTTTATTGAATATCTATATTCAAATGATTCATAAATAATTGTTAGAGTATATAGTGAAATAAAAATAAAAATACACGCCGTGAAGACTGCTACACATTATTTATCATACCCGACGCTCTGATACCGTGAATGTAATTGGACACGCAACCACGATGGCAATTTTATTGCATGGTTGTACATAACATTTATTTTTCTCAAAATAAGTGACTATCATCTCTGTACTGTTAAGCTACCTAAGCCATCTATTTGTATGTCTTGTTTCTTGGTTGAATTTTATGACCAAAGGTTTTTCTCTTTTCCTCCCGTGTTAATCATTTTTCCCCCTCCTGTATATTGTGCATGCTGTTGAAATCCTCTTAATTTTGTGTACTGAACTGCTTGTCTGTGGCTCTATTGGAGGGCCGTGAACCATCATTTGACACAGTTGCTAACTCTACATAATGTCATGTAGCTTTATATTGTCTATGGATAAGAGTTCTGCCAATTGTTACACAGCAATGCTTATCTTCTCAATTTGAACTCTGACATACCTGTTGGTATGTCCATGACAAATGAGGCCTTTGGTATCAGTATGATTTCTTTTAATTAATTGGTATTGTGTTCTTGAACATAGAAATTTTCCGTTAACAGTGTAGATGAATCACTTGCCATGTTCACTTGTCTGACGCTGAAGTATTTTACGTGCAGGATTCTTGCTTTTCCTTGGATTAATGATTGACAGGTTACATCATTACATTAGAGAACTCCGCTTACTCAGGAAGACCATGGAAGCTACAAAGAAACAAAGCAGAAGCTTTGAAAGCGGGAAGGCAGATGAAATGAAAGCGATGGGGGAAGAAATTACTACATTGAAGAACAAAGTCGAGATCTTGAATTCTGAATGTAGTACTAAAACAGCTGCAGCAAAAGCGGCTGAAACCAAAGTTGAGGCATTGAAAAAGCAATCTGAAGGACTACTCATGGAATATGATCGATTGCTGGAGGAAAACCAAAGTCTTAGGAGTCAACTACAGGACATTGACCAAAGTGCTTCTCATTCAAATGGCAAGAAGAACATGTAAGACACTAAAACATCCGGTAAGACCAGCAAACATCACCCCTTAATTATGTATGTTCAGGCGTAAGATTTTAGGATGGCTTGGTAAATTTCAGCGAGGAACTTGCTCTAACATTGAGCCTCATCCAACAAGGCATGTGTATTCGCCTAGTGATGTTGAAACCTGCAGCTAAGCTAGCCAATGTTACATCCGTCACAGAGTGTTATGGAATGCATTGCTTGTTTATCCTAAGCATCATATTTTCTGCGCCTACTCTGCTTGCCAAACTCTCATGCGGACCTACTGAACTCAAAACAGTATTGAGGACCCGCTTCTCCAAACCAAAGGAGGTGCACAGATCCGGTGAACGAAAACGTAACTTAAGTTGCTACTGTTCGGTTATTATTAGATCAACACCACCGGGCAAAATTCTTCTGTAATATTAAGCAGCAAAGCCAGGATTTATAATTGATAGGGTCCCGATAGTAGGTACATAGATGCTGCAATCTTGAAAAGAAAAAAAGTTTATTATGAAGATGAAAGAGGCAATGACAGGCGTGTCTATTTGATATGCTTATAAATTTCGTTCAAAAACTGTATAGCGAGCACATCTTCACTAATTTATAACTTTTGAAAAAGCTCACAAAAAAATAAAATAAAATAAAATTGTCTATCCTCCCATAAGCAATAGTCGTCTAAAGTTCTTTCAATAACATTTGGTACTTTTCGGCAGTTCAGTTACCAAAATACTTAGCTCAAATAGGTTATTATACCACTTTTATCTTATCTATCGCCAAACATAGCTCATGGTAGCGAAATTAAAAAATAAAATTAACATTGAAATGCATGTTTTCTTTTTCCCCAATACGAATATTGAAATATATGTTGACACCAACTCTCAAAGACGAGACCTCTTCAAAGGAGGAAAACGCATGCCACTCAAGCCCGGCCCTAAACTTAGTCTAAGGCCTATACGAATTAGGCCTTGGCCCTATATGAATTAAGGATATTAGAGACACTTATGTGATTGTGATCTAGATCTTTAATCTTGAAGAAAGACCTCCTAGCTAGGGGATCTTTAATGACGATATCATTAAGTATAAATTCACAAGAAGTTGAAGATACTCAAAAATATGGAAGGACCAAAGATAACAATAAATTTGGATAGAAACTACACAAAAAAAATCACTTTGAATACAATAGAAATATTATATCCAAAGGATACTAATGAAAAGCAAATCTCATTAGTAGGAAATCAATGAAGAACATACAAAGTTATCTGCAAGTTTAAATATTCAACGCAACCTCACATTAATAATAAAATACAATAGGAAGAGGTAAATAAAAAGAACTTTATTAGGGATTTAAACTCTACTCCTACACTACTTGGATACATTGGTAATATATGCCCTTATATGGGCATAGAAGGTCAATACTAATCCTATCTAACAAACCCTAGAAGACTACAAGAGAGTTGATTAGCATTTATTTCAAAAAATTCCATAGCCCTTTCTTAATACACAAGGGATACTATGTGTTCTCCTCCCAACAAAAAATATGTAGCTTGAGAAGAATCAAGTAGCTTAGGTGGCATTTAAATATGTTTATGTGTAATATGTGTTAGTAAGTCAGGAATATTTTATCTTAATGTATTTTATATCTTACAACGAACTATCCATGGCCATGAATGTCCATGTAAGCCACTTAGTGGAGACTTTCAAAGCAATCATAGAGTTTTTCAGGAACACACTGCCACCGCCTTAGTCTCAGTCGCATCCACCGTCTCCACATTACCCATATGAGGGTATTGAAGAAGATTGACATCGGAGGATTATGGACACCACCCACTCTGAAAGGATCTAGTCTACTAGAGGAATGGATGCGGGATACGAAAAGAACTTATGAGGTAGTGAACCATCCACATACTAAGAAAGCAATAACATCAACTTTCTTTCATTAGAGAGCTACATATGCTTCATAGGTAGATCATCATATGTAGGGTAGACTACTGATGTCTTGGGAGGACTTCTAGATGGTGTAAAAAAAATTTCTATATAAAAAGCCTTAAGAAGGATGAGTCGAAGGAATTTATGTTGCAGAATTAGAGGAGCACGATAGAGCGGAAGTATGATGCTCGGTTCACATAACTACTAATGTTTACACCGGGCATATATGCTAGTAAGTTAACAATGGTCTACTAGTTTTATTAGGGGCTCCATTTAAGCATCTGTAGGATGATAGGTGAGGTGGCCTTCCAGGACACAACCACCTTATATGATTGAGTGTGTGTCACCGCTATGATAGTGTAGAAGCAAGCTTCCATACTTAGTAAGAGGAAGCTAGACACACAAGGCTTAAAATAAGGATCTAGTTTTGATGAGGGAGCCTCTAAGGTTCTAGAAGATAAGTCAACTAAGTGGGCCTATCAAATATTAGGATATTCCAGCATGTTTTGAATGTTGATTGTGTGGCAGAGATTATCTTGAATGAGATTGTAGGGGAAAACCTACTTGTTAGTGACTTTGTGGCTAGATATGCCATCGACCTTTCGAGTGTTAACAACAAAGGAGTCATCTCCAAGCATAGGGCGGTGAGTTTTAGTAGAGGGAACCTTTAGTACCATAGTAGTAGGCTTACCAGCAGCAAACCTACAAGCCACCACTATATCATTTTTAGTAGAGGGTACCTATCTCACCCGGTACACAACCTATGAAGGTTAAGGGGAGACTATAGAGGCCTCACACATTCCCTCAAAGAGGAGGAAAGACTTAGGGTGCTAGAGGTTTTCATGGAGAATAGCAAAGAGGATAATTAGGCAAGCACCTAAATGCCATTAGCTAGGTGGATGCTAATAGGTAGATGAATATAGTCACAAGTATGTTCACCATCCTTTCATTACCAGAATATATGTTGTTTGGTTTAGGTGGTTCTTTATCATTTGTATCTACTATTTTTATTTCTAGGGCTACCTAATCTCCATCTACTAGTGTAGCTATATCTATAATGTTGCCTTTTGGAGATAAATTTGATTACATTAGGCACTACTAAGACGTGGCCTTAAAGATAATTAGGGTAGAATTCCTAGTGGACTTGGTTGAGATAGACCTATGGGACTTTGATTTCATTCTAGGAATAGGCATATTAGAGAGATACTGAGTAGTAATAGACTATGTAAAGGAGTGAGTGGTGATGTAGGGACCTAGGGTGCTAGGATCTCCTATAGGAGATGCAAGCCTAAGCCTAACACATAGGACATATCTACCCTAAAATTATATCCTTTAGTGAAAATAGGTTACCCCATATACCTATGAATTGCTCAAGAGTTGAACAAAGATGTGGCATTTGAGTTGCTCGAGACTTCCCAGACATATTCCTAAAAGAGTTACCTCATATGGTGTCAGTGTATGAGATCTAATTCACCATCAAGCTAGTATAGGGGGTGGAACTAGCGTCAAAGACATTATACTAGATGGAATTGGTAGATTTAGAAGAGTTGAAGACTCAGTTAGAGAAGTTGATGTCTCATAGGTATATCTGCCAAAGTGTGTCTTAATTAGGACCACCAAGTCTCTTTGTAAAGAAGAAGGATGGGATCCTTCATCTATGTGTCCGCTATTAAGATCTGAATAGGTTCATGGTGAAGAACTAATATCCACTTCTGAGGATTTATGATCTATTCAACTAGATTTGAGGTGTTATGATCTTCTTGAAGATTGATTTGAGGTCGGGTTATCACTAGTTGAGCATTATAGATGTAAACATCATGAAGATGGCCTTTAGGATATGTTATGTGCACCATAATTTCACCTCCATGTCTTTTGAGTTCACCAATGTGCCTATCATATTTATGGACTTAATGAAAAGGATTTTTTACCCATTCCATTCCTCCATCAGTTTGTGGTTGTGTTTGTTGATGATATTCTAGTGTACTCTAGAGCAAAAAGGAGCATGAGTAGCATGTACTCTAGAGTACATGCTATATGCTAAACTCTCCAAGTGTGAGTTATGGATTTAGACGTTTACCTCTATAGGGATTGTGATGTCAATAGATGGATTTGCCAAGGACCCAATGAAGATTGTTGCAATCATAGAGTGGAAGGTACCCACTAGCACTCCTGAGGTTCATAGTTTCTATTCTTTGGTCGTGTATTATAGGAAATCTATTTAGAAACTTTTTAAGGTAGTTCATTGCTTGATGAACCTCCTAAATAATACTATCAAGTTTTAGCAGCATGATACCTACAAGGACACATTCTAAGAGTTGAAGTGACATTTTACTCTAACACCAATTTTGATTATACTAGTTTGATCAAAACGTGTTTGATATCTATGGTAATGCATCGAAGCACGGAATGGGTTGTGTGTTGATGTAAAATTTTAAGATAGTGGCTTACACTTATTTTAGTTGAAGTAGCATGAGTAGAATTACCTGATACATGATTTGGCATTGGCTATATCTATCTTCGCATTGAATATTAGGAGGCACTATCTATATAGAACCTAGTGAAAATTCTTCATCAACCATGAGAATCTCAAGTATATATTCACTTAGAAGGAGTTGAATATGAGGAAGAGGAGATGGTTAGAGTTGGTGAAGGACTGTGATATATAGTTGACCTACCACGAGGGTAAGGCCAATGTTGTTGTAGATGCCTTGAGTAGAAATACATCATACTCTTTGAGTTCTTATGTGGTGGCTAATCAATTGCTTGAGGAGCTAGATGAGATAGATATAGAGTTGATCCAACAAGGTGTTTAGGAGGTTCAGATGAATTTTTTGACAAGTAATCCTATGATGTTTAATGTGATTGGAGTGGAGAAGCCTGGAAATGTTAGGCTTAAGAGGATTCAAGAGAAGATGTAAGTTGGTTGAGCTGAGGGTTTTTATATTCACAAGGATGGTAGCATTTACTACAAGGTTCAATGGTGCATACCTTATATTTGTGTTGATTTGAAGCATTGGATTATACAATGACCTATTCTATTCACATAGGTGGTGATAAGTTATACAAAGAACTTAAGCAGATTTACTAGTGGCTTCATATGAATTGAGATATAACAAAGTTCATGTCAAGATGTCTGACCTATCAGAATGTTAAGATAGAGCACCACATGCATGTAGAGTTAGCCCAACATTTATGTGTTGAGATAGAAATGGGATTCTAACTCCAAGGATTTGTTAGATGGACTGCTAAGGACACGCAACCAATGCAACACGATCTAGTTCAACATTAATAGGTTAACAAAATTAGTAGTCATTGTAACAATGAATTTGACCTAGGGCATGGATCAGTTGGTTAATGCCTTTACAAGGTTCATGGTGAGTAGGCATGGTACACCTACTAACATAATATTTGATAAGGAATTGATATTCCTTTCATAATTATGGTGGAAATGGCAAAAGGATATGGGAACAATGTTGAAAAATGAGTATATCCTTTCACCCAAATATAGATGGGGAGACTATAAGGATGATCTATACATTCAAGGAAATGCTAAGGACTTATGTTATGGATTTTGAAGGTAGTAAGGAAAATTATATACATCTATTGGAGTTCTTGTATAGAAAAGATTATTATGCTAGCATAGGGATGACACCCTTTGAGGTACTATATAGATGCAAGTGTTAGATATCTTTATGTTGGAGTTACATTTGTGAGACTACTATACTTTGACCAAAGATGTCTGAGGAGTTGAATTAATAGATTTAAGTGATTCAAGATAGGATTTGGGTAACTTAGAGTCAATATAAGAGTTATGAAGATCATAAGGTTATAGTGATGTTTTTGAGATAGAAGACAGAGTGTTGTTGAGGGTCTTACCCACCAAAAGGGTGTAGAGATTTAGTAGGAAGGGCAAGTAGAGCCTGTGGTATATTATTCCCTATGAAATTCTTGATAGGGGTGGAGAGTTTTCTTACCACTTAGCACTTTAACAAGAGTTATCTTAGGGTCATAACATCTCCCACATTTGGAAGTAGAGGATGTACATTGTAGATCCTCTGCACATGATCAAACCCAATGATAACAAGTTTGATAATTCATTGTTCTATGAGGAGGTGCCCTTGCAGATTCTCAACACCATGGTGTGATGAACCCAAATGAGTTCAATTCCACTCTTGAAGATTCTTTGGGGCTTTCATAGAGTAGAGAAGGCAACTTGGGAGACAAATAAGGATAAGTATGAGATGCATTCCAAGCTCTTCATCATATGTATGTCAGATTTTGGGGTTCTCTATTTTTTAAGGGGGTAGTACCTAGTAGCATAGTATCAACTCCATTAGAATTAACCACAATGATCAACGTTCCTTACATCCTTTTTCTCTTTTTCCCTAACCATGACTTATTGACTTCGGAGATAAAGTCTCTTCTAAGGGGACATTGATTCACTACCCTAAAATGTTAACTAACTCTTCATCTCAATTAGCTTATATTTTAACACAATATAAACCCTAATTTAAGGGTCATTATATTTTTTAGCTCAACCCTAACCTGAATATTTAATAAATAAAATTTCAATTTAAATTCCTATACTTTATAACCTAAAATTTATCAAACTACTAACCCCAAAAAAAACTTCATCTTCCCTTTTTCTTTCCTTTATTTTCTTTTTCCCTTCCTTTTATTTTTTTTCTCCCCCATCTTGCACCCTAAACCACTTGTTCTTTCTTTATTTCTCTTCTTCTCCCTTGACTTGTGCCCCAGCCCAGACCATCACTCTTCCTAGTATCCTTTCCCTTTCACCCAAACAAGGTGTTGCACGCCCCTACCCCTCCATCCCTTCCTTCCTTTCCCAGACATGCAATGCTTGCTCTGTCACCCCAACATAATAGTTTTGCACACTTCTGTCATACTACAACCTCTACTTTCACATCCTTGGGTCGTCCTTCTCCTACACCAAATAATTCACTCCCTTACATCCCCTTAGCATGCCAAATCTAACTCCCCTTTCCCCATTGATTTTTTCTTTCCCTTCTCTCAGCCATACATGTACAAACATACATACATGCACACCCTCCTACCTTCTCCCATTTCCTTTCTTTTTTACTTCCAAAGAACCTAACTGAGCCATTACCAGCTCATCCTACTCAATTTTTCTTGCTCCCCATCAATGTCAACATCCAACTCAAACACCTTTTCCATCACCATCATCATCGACCTCAACCTCCCCTTCCATTTCCTCTCACCTCTAGCCCAACCCCTTCCCTATCATCCTTCCCATACATGCTCATCCTTGCTCGTCTTCGCATCACCACCACTATTGTGGCCCATTTCCTCCTCACCTATGCCTCTGTAACCACCATCCATCCACCTCTCTACTTAGTTACCATTCGTTGTTACCAATACCACCACAACGATTGACTCATTCCTTTCTTCTCATCCTTCTTCCCTTCCTCTCATGCCTTGGCCTTTATGCTAGACCACAACCTTAACCCCCACCTTCCTTTTCTTTCTTTTCTTCTCTCTCCCAATCCAACCGCTAACCACACCACTTCCCTGGTATCAACTGCTGCTTGTTACCACCATCTTAACTATTAACCATCACCATCCCCAGTACCAACACCACCACACCACCACCCTAATGGCCACTATCATAAGCACCTTAACTGCCACCATCACCATTATACCACTGCCCTAACAACCACCATCACCACCACACCATCACTCTAATCACCACTATCACCACAATCCTAACTACCACCATCACCATCACCTTAACCGCTAACAACCATTGTACCTACCACCATACCCTCGTTGTGCCCCCTACTATATTCCACCTTTACCTAAGTCTTCCACTTTTATGCTATCTCTATTTTTCCTTCCTCTCCTTTTTTATTTTGACATCTTTGTGATATTGTGGTGGTATTGGAGGAGGAATCGTAGGTTTTACATACTTAGAGATTAGAGAAGCTTTAATAAAGATATATGTCATAGCTAGGAATTTTATGTGCTATATGTGTATTTTTATGTGATATCATGTTTGGAGTTGTTAATGGATAATGTTATTATGATAGTGATGTATATGTTAGATTGTATGATGAACTAGTAATAAAAGCTATGAACGCATGCGCTTAGTGCATATTATAGGTTTGCTTGAATTGGGATATGTGTGTGTGTACATACACACACAAACACACACACACACACACACACACATACATACATACATACATACATACATACATACATACATACATACATACATACATACATATATATATATATATATTAATATATTGGTTATGCATTTTTATGATGATAATATGTATTAGAGTTTGAAAAACAATTCAAAATGAGACTTACAAGGTTTTGTGGAAATAAATGTATTTTAGCTATCTTAAGCGCAATTTAGTCAATATGGGTTAAAAATGGAATCTTGGGTATTTTAACATGATAATTTGTTCAAAAAATTTTGATTATGCCATATGGAATGCTCATAGTGAACACAAAGCGTTTAAGTCCATTAAATAAAAAAAATGACTTTAAGTAGGAATAGTAACCCTAATGATAGGTTTATTATAATATGTGTCAAATTTTGGAGTTTGATCTTAATTTTAGGATATGTTTTTTTTATATTGGTATTATAGTTATGTATTCTAAATTTGGTTATTATATAAGTCTCATGGGAAAAATTCATGAGTCATTTGCGAAATTAGGACTTTGTGTGAGGAAGGTGAATAACAACAATAAAGGTAAGCTATTATCTCATGTGTAAGGCATTGGAGTAAGATCTTTGATTTTTTTGGTGTGGGAAAAGGTGAATAGTAACAATAAAGATGTGTATGTAATTTGATTGAAAAATGATCACTAAGAAGAAGTTATGTTTAACTTATGAAATTAAGGCTTATTAGGAGGAATATGGAAGTCCATGGGAAAATATATTAGGTTGTGTGCCTTGGATGTATATATGTGTGTTTGTATGATGGCCTTAAAATAAATAACTATGACTAAGATATTAATCATGTATAATGAAAGATCATATGAGTTAGAACCTGTTGTACCCATTTATTCTACCATATATGAGTAGTGGTTAGGAGCTTTATGCCCTCGAGTTGTATATTATTGATACCATTCCACTTGTAGAGAATAGCTGCTAGGAGTTTTATACCTTAGTGTTGTATATTACTGATGTTGTTCCACTTGTAGAGAATAGTAGCTAGGAGATTTATGTTATGGGGTTATATATTTTAGATATCGTTCCAAATATTAAAAATAGTGGGGGTCCATGAACTCGAGTTAAAATAAATCATCAAAATAGTCATAATCATTGATAAGATATTAATCAATTAATGTAAAACACCAAGGGAATCAGGATATGTTGTACTAATCCATTCCACCAAACGAGAACAGTAGCCAGAAGATTTATGTCCAAAGGTTGTATATTATTAATACCATTCCATCGCTATAGAATAGTTTTCAGGAGCTTTATGTACCTAGTTCTATATTTTTTATAGCATTCCACTAGTTGAGAACAGTGGCATGTGCTTTATTCCTTAGGGTTTTATATTACTGATACCATTCCATCAGTTGAGAATAGAGGGTATCTGAACTCAACATCACTAAGATTATGGATATTTATTTTTCCATTATTATTGTAAGACATGGAATCAATAAATAAGTTGGTACCATCTTATGTTAATATATATGTATATTATCTCTTATTAGTGCACCTTATGAGTTCATGTGATTTTTTAGTTATTGTATTATTACCTTACTCAGTACATAGTGTACTGATAATCCTTTCTATGGGTGTTACTCATTCATAGGATTATGCAACTTGGTTGAGTCTGTGTAAGTCTTTGAGGACTCATTAGATGACTTTGTTGCATATAATGCACTTATAAGAGAAGAGTTATGTATTGATCTTTGGGACTTGGGTCATAGAGTTAAGTTATCCCATTAACTCTTTTTTCTTGGTTGCCTCTTGGGAATCTTAGTTCCTAATATATTTGTTTTATGTAGTTCATATTTTTCTGTGCTCGGATTAATCCTCCAAACAATTGTTGAATTTTATGAAACATATCTTTTTCTTTATTTTATTATGTTTAAATTTTTAAGTCTGTTTCCTTTTATTTAATATTATATTGAGTATGACGGTAATACACTTGTTCGTGACTTAAGATTTTGAAATATGGCTTTTACTTCAAGTTTTCTGTTGATTTCATGAGTGACATTTTCGTTCTTTTTATTTGGTTATTGATGTTTTAGGTCTTGTTGGACATATTTTTAGTCATACATGTAGCATGAGATAAATGATGGAAATCTATCTTGTATTAGGTGTGGTAGGAATACTCCTTATTTGTTGTATTTTGTTCCACAATAGTTTTTTGAAATGAAATTTTATAGGAGTGGAAATTGAAGTGTTGTACCTTGATTGCAATATTTTCCATATCTTAGAGCTTTAAATTTTCACTCATAGAAGAGCATCTCATGTTTTCATTCAAACCTTAGTTCAAATGTCCAAAACCTACATATATAGATGTAATTTCCAAAATAAAAACTTGAACTATTATTGTTTACCTTATCACACCTAAGGATCGAAAGCTTTGTCTAATTGTTCCTATATCTCTTCAAACTTATCATCCATTGTTTGATTTTTGTGTTGGGAATTGTGTAGAGTCTAATTTTCATTTTACCTATCTCAAATTTGGAAGATTAAGGGGCTATTTTTTGGCGGTTTCTATTTTTAATTTGGTCATCTTGTGTCCTTGTCACGACTTGATTGTTTGTCTTGTTTATTCTTCTTTAACTTAGATCTTAATTCTTTTATTATATTTAAGTGTTTCTCTTAGAGGTTAATTGGTGTTCATGTTAATTTTTCTAGCCCTCTTGATATTTGTTTGATGTTGATTTTCTTGGCACAAAAAATTGACAATTTCTCATATTTATTTTTTTAGTGTTTTAATTTTTTTTATTGACTCCTCAAATTTTGTTTTAAGTTGATTCATATATGTTCATGTATGTTTGATTTTTTGAATGAGAAATCATGTAACAATGGAGGTAATGGAATCCCTCTATTTTCCTTTGATTTTTTTTTTCTAATTCGATTTGCTTAAATATGCTTGTTTGTTGCTAATGATGACACTAAATTTATGATTCAATAATGGTGGAGTGTATGGTATATAGTCTGATCAAGAGCTATAAGGATTTAACTCCCTCACTTTTCTTAATAGTTTAATATGTGTTTTTTTAATAATGACTTGGAGTTGTAAAGATGTTGAAATATAACAATGGTTTTTGTTATCAAAAATAAAAATTGATAATGAAAATAAAATCATTATTTAAAGCCCATCATTAATGGAACCAAGAACCATTATCAAAGGTGTGTATTGATAATGGAAAATAAAATCATTATTCAAAGCTTCCATTATCAAAGGTGTGTATTGATAATGGAAAATAAAATCATTATTCAAAGCCCTTCATTAATTTGTTTTGGTGGGGATTTTTTTGGAACAACCATTAAAGTTTTAAATAGGTCGATTCAATTATGGTTCAAAGACATATCAAAGCCTTAATATAATTATTCTTAAAATCCATTTTTATTGTAGTGACAACATTGCTCCCTTCAATGTTGGGGGGAAGGCTAGACATAATATGGCCATCGAGGATCCTACTAAGACTACCATCCTTCTAAAAGTGTTGAAATAGTCCTTGGGATTAGTAAACTCATCGTATGTCTTAAATTGGGGTAACCTATGCCAATATCCCAATAGTGCCTAAACTATATCATTAGAATAAGAAAAAAAAAAGGCATCCATAAGGTTGTGGTTGTCTCTTCCATGTGTTGGCTCTCTAGGAATTTCCATTTTAATAATTAATGCTTCCATACTTCTTTCACATCCTTCACAAGGGCTTTGGTCATAAGCAAATATTTTTTTAATCCACCCCAGGATATCAATCTTGGTCACTCCATGTTTTATGCCTTCTTTGTTGCTCTAGAGCTAGCTTATAATACTTCTATTTTTCTCAACTTGTTTTGATTTTGAAAATACGATAAGCTCAAACAAAAATTGAGGGATGTTACTGCCACATCTATTATGAAGAGAAATGTGTGCATTCACCTACCACATAGTTGATACAAGGATGAGTATGAAAACATTAAACAATGAGAAATAATAATTAAAGTTAAATCTCTTTAAATTATGAAATCTTAATATAAGGTTACAAGTCAAATCACACCGACTAGGAAAAAAAATAATCCAAACTTGGGACTAAAACATTAAAATCCCTATTCGCTGACTCAAAATTGAGAAGCAGCCCAAGCACCTACACCACATCACCACTAAAAATCGTAGTATGATTATGGTGAACGTGCATAATAAGATCTAATTATCACATATAAACATGATTCACATAAGTTCATGACATAAAAAGGATCATTATTAATAACATGAGCTCACATGTAGAACATTCACAATATGATCTAGACATGCTATGTACCAAACCATTGCAATAAATAAACATACTTTCAAAGGTAACTCCATATGCTTAAAATCTAACATGCTTAAAGCATATCATGACCACATAACACAACTTAACCAGCTCATAAGTAACTTAAGATAATAAATGCACCAAAATACAATGTCATCAACCATCTTAACAATCATTTATCAATAGGGATGTAAACGGGGTGGGTTCGGGGCGGGTACCCCTATACTCGTACCCGATACCCGATAAGTATATTATACCCGAATCTGTATCCGTACCCGAATGAATATCCGTTAATGTATCCATATCGGTATCTGTCAGATATCCGTTACCCGACGGATAATCCGTTACCTGTTTAAATTACCCGACGGATAAGTTCGTTACCCATTTAGATTTTTACTTAACCTATCATATACAAAATCTATAATTTCAATCAAACAACTTGTAATTTAAATATCAAATTTTGAACCTGCTCCAACAAATCCATATTATCAATATCACCATTCACCAAACTAGTAAACAATAAAACATTCAACAATAATACAAGTCTGATTCAAAAACACTATAACCAATAATATTTGTTTATACAAATATAATACTTCCACAAATAAATCTTAAATCAATAACTACTAAAACATAATAATATAACTTTGATTAGCTAAAAATAGCATCAAGAAGAAGAAGTTCGTGTTGAGCTCCAAAAATTCCATATTACCAATTTGTCTTTCCATCTTCAACCTCCATATCTTATGGCTTACCGCTTATGCATTCATCTAAAACATAAAGAAAAAACATAAATAGTTTAAATAATTAAGTATAATCAAGCATTTTAATCACTAATAATATTTATAACAAGTTTTGCCTCATGCTCACTACTATCTGAGTCAGATTCTTCATTTTATAAGGTAAATTTACGATAAGTTGAGTTCGCAGTACAATCATTATCTAACAAAAAAAAATAGAACATTAGAATTAAAAAAAATATAACAATTGATATATTATAATTAATTAAACATTAAATGTATAAAAGTAAATATTACCTTCATTCCTTATAGTAGCCCAAATCCAATCTCTACAACACATTTATGCTTACAAATCCCCCACTTGTGCTAAAAGCTGACTCAAAAGCAACTGTAGAAATAGGAATGGCAAGTATGTCTCTAGCCATTCGTTGTAAAATCAGATACTTAGTATTTTTCTTCCATTATGATAACACATCAAAGTCGTCCATCTGTGGCATCACATGCTCCTCCATATAACAATCTAACTCGGTCTTCTGTGGCGCACTAGTCATATCTTGGTTCTCCAATTAATTATAATGAAGCTTAATGGAGACTCTAGAACCCAAAGTCACACTACTAACAATTGAACCACAACTTTGACTACTAACACGCGATATTGATGAACTTCAATTTATACCTTGGATCCAAAATAGTTGCCACAACCATCATTTCATGAATCACACTCCAATATTTTTCAAACTTTTCTATCATTTTTGTTGCCATACCACTAATAATTTCATCTTGATCAAGAGACAATTCAATCAAGGACATTCTTCCTTTACAAACCTTGGAAAAGTATAAATTGGCAGTAGGATATCTACTCCCAGAAAACATCAAGGTGACATCATAAAATAATGACAATCTCTACAAATAGATCGAGCCAAATTCCATTCATCACTTGTAGGACAACAATTAAAATAGATTCCAACCATTTCAAGCGAGCAAACACATCTTCATACATTAGAGAAACATCAAGCATAAAAAATGTAGAATTCCATCTTGTCCTATAATCATGTGTTAAGGCTCTACTATACGGATTTTTTTTTACAACAAACCTCCATAAACTTTTCTAGCCTTTTTGGTGTGGCTTTCCAATACATCACACTATCACGTATGTTCTCAATAGCCTTTTGAATGATCTCCATACCATAGCTAACAATAATATTAAGCACATGAGCAGAACAATGCATATGAAAATATCTCCCCACGCAATAAAAAACACTTCGACTCAAATCTATTTTTCAAATCTCCAATCAAAGCATCATTGGTAGTACAATTATCGACAGTCAATGTAGTAAGTTTTGAATCAATATTCCATTCCATCAAACAATTGACCAAAACATCACACAGAATTTTAGATGTATGTGGACTTAGAAAATAGACAAACCTACAACAAAATACAATGATATAAAAAATAAACCAAAGAACAACATATAATTACATAATATTATTATTTTAGAACTATAGATGAATATGAATTTATTATACCTTATTATTTGACTTTGCAAGGTCTAATGATTATCAATCCAATGAGCCGTGATAACCATGAAACCCCTTTTTTTGATTCTGAGATGTCCACATATCTATTGTGATTGAAACTTAACTCTTGTTACTACTCAACAATGATATTGTTTTGTCTTTTTCATATTCAAACAACTTGAAAATATAACTTTGCAAAGTGTTCCTTGAAATCATTTTAAATTATGGTTGAAAAGATGCTGAATATCTTCTAAATCCTTCATGTTCCACTATATAAACTAGATACTCATGCATAACTACCATATTACATAGCTCATGCCTTGCAACTTCTTGATTAAATTCTACAACCATAAGCTTTCCTTTTCCTTCCCCCTTCTGATTAAAACTCAACTTAGTTTGTCTTACCCCTTGTATAGGCCTTAAACGTACACATTTCCTCATGTGATCATGCAAATGAAAAGTACCATTTTTTGGATCACTGCTCAAACTCTTATTACAACCTTTACAAATTCCTTTTTTCAAACCATTAATTTCTGCCGCATTAAAATGATCCCAAACAATTGAAGTTTTCTTCCTTTTTTTTCACGAATAAAATGGATTCACTTCTTCTACCTCCTCATTAGTTGATGGTTCACTAGGTGTAGGATTACTAGCTATGCCGGAATAATATAGTGGTAGACTTTGTGAATCAGTATTAGGTTGGCTACTTGATGCCATCAAACAAATTAATAATCTCAAACGCTGCACAACAAGAGAACATAATATTTACTTACTCTCACTTATTTATATTTACTTACTCTTAGTTAGTTATTATATAAGGTATTATGATAAAGAACCTAATTACCTAATTTACCCAAACATATTATATAGATAGACAACAATTACCATAAAATTCATAAACTAATACAATACCAAACAAAAGAATATTCGAACTTTATAGATGCCTGCATATAAACCACTATCCAGTATCCACTACATTAATTTTTTTTTAATTACACCTACTCTATTCTTGTTACGGCCAAGACAAAATTTTTCCTTTTTAGAAAGCGTGATGGCTATTTTTACATTTTTTTAATCAGAACATTGTATGGCCCCTTTTCACACTGCTTTCCATTTGTTACATTTCAAAATATTTACCCCAACTGCAAGGAAGGAATCACTTTTTGGACGGAGGTTAGGAGGAATTAGTGGGGGTTAATTTTTATGCCAATTTTGTTTGATAACTTTCTGGGGATTTAGTTTAAGTTATGTTACATCAAAGTCAAACATTTATCTCATTTAATCTTGATTTATTATAACACTAATATGTGTATATCATATCACTAAAGATTATGCATTTTAGTTAAGGATATGTGCATTTCTCTTATATTACTACTAATTAATATGTATTTTAGTTATATTTTCGATTGGCTTGACGACTTCTTTATAGATGCATGCAACTTGCATATAAAGTTTTAATATTATAGATTTTTTTTTGTTTCTAATGAACCAATCGATAGATATGCCAAAATTATTTCACTATTTTACATAACTCGTGATCCCTATTCTAATTTTAACTTCAAATATTCTCCCATCCTTCACCATGCTAGCTTTGGAAATATGGTATATGTTGATTATAATTTATTTTTAGAGGGACAAGAACAATGTAACAACAGTGACAATATTCATATATGATATGGACCGTTAGTTTTTGTAGTAGTGTCACTATTAGTGTACCATCCTCTCCATTGACTTGAAATCCCACTTCATATATTGCTCCTTTATGACTAACACCAAGATGTTATTTAAAGAGAAATGCCTTCAGACTATTCAACATAAATTGCGAGTAAGAAAAATAATAATGCATTGATAAATCATTACAATTAATAGATTTTTATTAGATGGTCAAGTAATACATTTGTAATGTTTTTAATCCAGTAAAAAAAAAGAGTTTTGCTTTAGTGGTTAACATGAAAGTTTAAGTACATTTAGATGTTAGATTTGAATTTTTTTCTTATACAGTATTTGATATGTTGGTGTATGCTAATTGTTAAATTACATTGTGTGGTTGTAATAAATTTAATAATCTCTTTTAAATTTAGAACAAATAAGAGGAGTCCGCCCATCAAAAACACATCATGTTATCTAATTTGATTTACGTTTCCATTAGTGTTCTTATCCTTTTTTCCCTCGGTCTCTCTGATCTCTATATTAGCAGGTATCCAAAGTTAGATTAGATATAGTGCATTACTCAAGTGGATAACTATCATTGTTTTCCCATCTTCTCAACCTTAAATAAAACCTCAGTCCTCAGCTACTCAGCAACGATACCAATAGGTAATAAAGGGTATAGGGCATACCAGTAACCACTTACCAAACACAGGGCAAAGTTAGGCAGCCAGCACTTTGCAACAAACCCAACCAATTTCCGAATTTTGACTGCACTGGCACCACTGCAAATGTCTGTCTGCAAGGCTGCAATAGATCTAGAATTAAGTTACACAAAAATACTCAATCAACCGAGAGAAATGGAGAAGGGTGAGGAGAGGACTAACATATGAAGGGTTGCAAATCTCGATGTTGGGAGGGCCGGAAGATGCGCTTGAGTTCTAGGCTTCGAGCTACAATTGTTGGAGCCGGCGACGTTGGGAGGTGGTAGGTTAATCTTAGTCCTGGGAGGAGGTTGGGGTCGACTGGCAAAGGTAGTCGAGCTGCACAGTCAAGGAATGGTGGCTGGCTAAAGGGAACTGCAACTCTACGAGTAGGGGACTGGGGATGTGAGGCAGTGACTGGCGGCTGGCTGGCTGCGCAAGTCGTTTAGGGTTTGCGGTCAGCTGGTTGGGACCTCAGGGGGGAAAGGATTTGAACAGTCAAACTTCAAAGACTATATAAGGATTAAGGAATGGGATGAGTGGGGCGGATGGCTAACGCCGAATGGGTTACAGGGATAGGCGATGGCTATCGGCCGAAGACTCGAAGTGCAACTCAGTGTGCTATCACTATGCGAACTGCAAAGGAAGGAAGACTCAAAGGCAGAAGGCTCGAAGCAAGCAAGCAAGCAGGTAGCAACGATGCCAATGAAGGAAGGAAGGAAGTGCCGACTACCGAAGGAAAATAGGAAATGGAATCCCTATTCCAGTATTCCCTAATAAGTTATTAGGAGGGTCACTGGAAGTCTGGATTTTTATTTTTAATTATACAAATCTAATTATCTAATTTAAATTTAATAAAGTATTAGGATTTTAACTTAATTACTATTATAAACTTAATGAATATATTAATTATGTTATATATATGAAGGAAAAATAAGGTAATTTTATATTGGTTTTATCTGATGGGTACTGATATGGATATGGATACGGGTATGGATATGGAGACCCGTTACCCATATCCATACCTGAACCCAATGGATTTTTTTCCTCCATACCCGTATCTATTTAAATATCCGTCGGGTATCAGGTAAAACCCACCCCATTTACATCCCTATTTGTCAACCAATTCATAACAACATACAAAGGTAGTATGCAATAGGTAACTACCACGTCTCATAATTACAAAGTAACATAACACGTAGGTAGTGTATAATAGATAACTACCACTACTCATACCATAGGTAGTGCACAGCTAGCAACTGCCATTACACATAGTAACTTCCCACTTCCCAAATAGTTAGTCTGAGTGTATAACAATGTTCTAGAGCTTTATTCCTTAAGTAAATATAGCCCCCAGAGCTTGTGAGTCCCTTTATAGAAGTAGAATTGGGCCCTTAAACTTGAAGATCAATCGTTACACTTAGGAGCCACTTCAAGGAACTTCCAAGTTCTCTCACCAAAGAAGATACATCAATCAACAAGATATAAAAGGCTAAGGTAAGGCATCACAAGTAAACCTCACAATAAACCATTTCCTCCTCTAACTCTATTCTCCTCTCTTAAAATGATTAGAATATTCTCTTAGTACATAATAACTCAATAAAGGATCTCAAGATCCACACATAGCATTTAGCCTAAATTATTAATGACTCTTGACCACCTAGGGTTGCCATAAGATTTAGCCATGAAAGGCTGAAGGTTCGGCCAACTAACTAAAACCTCTTTTCTTAGTTACTCTCTTTTAATTTACTATCTTAGATTTAATTATTCAAGGTACTCATGAGGTTAATTGGAAGTTCTCTAGGGCTGTTGTAATCTCATTTTACTCAACACTTAGGTGAAATAATCCACTAAAGCATATAACAAAAGTTTTTAATATTTAAAATTATCACTTTAAGCCAAAATACCTCATAAGGCTGAATAGACAAAAAACTCAAATGCTTATCTACAATAAAATAAGATTGTACACCAATTTTAGAAAATTCACTATTTATAAAATTACTATTCATTAATAACAAATAACATTATTTTATACTAAGAATTTTAAATTCAAAAAATAAAAATATTTTGTTACCAAAAATTACTATTCACTTAGATTCTTTATTCATGCATAGTTACAATTCACTAGGGTAATATTGTAATGGTTAACCTTTGACTCTAAATCACGCTAAAGGCTTTATAAAGGCAAAGCAGTTATTTATGCTTAATTATCTTGAAGACATGTTCAATCTTGAAGTAAGTCATACCTAGGTTAATTACAGTGTCATTAGTCAAGAACATTTTGAATGTTACTAGGAGCATGAAGAACATATTGAAGAATACCTAGAACTTCAAAAACTTCCATCATAATTAAGACATATTAAACATTATTATTTGCTAACATGTTGTGTACCGAAATTAATATATAACCAACAAGGAATAAAATGGAATCATCCATTTAAGAAAAAAAAACAAAAAAGTCATCAAGAATACTTACAAACTTGAAGAACACCTAGAACATAATAAACTTTTAATTCATATAAGTCATGATTAACATCATCAAAATATGGCAAGATATGTACCAAATTAATCCTAAATATGGTAAGGATCAGTATGATATAATTACTTTGTAATAATGCTCATTAAATCCCTAACTATCACCCCAAAATAAAACCTTAATGAAAGAGAACAACACCCTATAAACACTTCAAATCATCCATGAAAAACTTCAAACATACTTTGATTTAGTAAAGATATATTACCCAAAAGCTTAAGCTCCAAATTAGAAAAAGAAAAGAGAAATTAAAAATCACAAAACTCTTCCAAAAATACTCTAAAAACCTAGAAAAAATAATTAATGTTTAAAGTGAATCAACACATCAAAATTTATTGAAAGAAGATACGATTAAAGAGTAAGAGACAGTGACCTCTTATTATAAATTTTGGAAGAAAACCAAGCTTTGGCTATGGAGAAAAAAGGGTTCAAAAGCCTACAAAAATGGACAAAGGAATGATGGAAAAGGTGGAAGCATAAGGAGGAGGAGAAAGAAAGATATGACCAAAATTTGATTAAGATAACATAATTAGTTATTAAGTTACAACAAAATCTTAATGGTCAAGGGTTCAAAAGGTATTTGTGCCAAAATATATAAGGAAGGAAAGGATGGGGTGGCACCCCATGGAGCGAGATAAAAGTGGCTAAGAATCACCCACCATAAAACATAAATGGGTGGGGGAAAAAGAAAAAAAAAGTTGAAAGGTTAGGCTAAAACCTCATAAGACTTAGATACAAGTTGAGGAAGAAAAGTATAATTTTTTAACTTTTATGGTCCAAAATTTTATGAATAAATCCAAATATGGTATGAATAATAAAGGAATATTTTATAAATCATACTTAGAATATAATTAAATAATATGATCTTCAAAATTTTGTAATTTTTAGATAAGCAAAAAGGACCTATTAGGTACAAAACACACGATTAAGGTTAACCATAGAGATGCATAGAGCCTTTTTGCCAATAGCTTGGTTTGACATTTTCATAAAACTTATGAGACTTATAAAAATATGAGGAATTCAAATATCCATATGAAAGAATAGTTACAACAAAATTTATTAGTTCAAAAGTGGCTTAGAAGTGATAAGGGATACAAAACCATAAGAAAGTATAAAAAGTCATGAATAAAACACTTTGAGTACTCAACTAAAGTTTCAAAACTCTATAAAGATGTGACAAATGACCAAAATAATAAAAAAAAAATTATCTCCACAAATACCCATCCTAAATTCCTCATGTTACGCAAAATAATAGATATTTCACCCAAAGACTTCAATCAAGGTCTGTTACTATATTATCTCAACCTCTTCTTTCCTATAATCCTAGCATTTTGATGTGGATGTTGATATTAAAATCACACAAACACATAGCATGATCTCTCCTCCTCCTTGAATGTTGTCTTTCATATAGTTTTGGTTCAAATGAATGGTTATTCTTGGGCCTTTATGTTGAAATTGATCTTCATCAAGTATTCAATGATTCTAAGGAGAAATAGCATAGTTTTCTACTTAGAGCATACTTAATTATCATGCTTAACTCACTTAGAGAAGAAGAGATAATTAAAAAATTCTAATTTGTTATTCCCTAACTTGTTGTGTGTACAATGGATGATATGTAGTTAATATACAAGGGTCTTGTGCATTACAATCCTTACTACCTAACTAACTAACTACTACCTAATATAGTTTTTAGTATCTAATTAAATTAGCTATTGCCAATGAGGTTTAGTTGACAATAACAACCTATATTGACGTATGAATATTAGTAACACTAACCTCCCAATGTTTGCCAGGTTTTAAATAGTTAGCAAAGTTGTAACTAATATAAACATCTACAATATACGTACAAAACATATGCAATACCATCCACAATTAAAAAACAAAATATTAGAAAGTGTAAATAAAAAATCAATGCAAACAAAACCCTAGCCATGCATACTTATGAATCATGAACTTTGTCTTCTATGTCACTTGTATACATCCTTCCCTTGTCCTTGTATTGTACATTAGGTTTTATTGATGAATTCTCCTTCTTACAAACATGTAAAATACCTCTAAATATTACTTAATAAACAATTAGTAGAATTAGGACTTTGGAAAAAAATTCATCTCTAATTATGCTACCTCTTGACACTTATTAGAAGAAGAATTAGATGCCCATGCATCACCTTTAGTGATAGGGATGCCACCTTAGCCTTTCCTCACAACTTTATCCTTCAGATTCATCTACAAACTCTACTTCCTCGGTTAGGTGTGTGATTTGTTCCTCCCTTATGGTGACATTATAGATCAATCACCTTGTGCTCTTAGCTATGACATCATCACATGGGTGCATATGAATATCTTCTATAATAGGGTTGACATCTTCTTTTACCATGGCTTCCTGTCCTAACTTATGGGGGTTGTGTTGATTGTTGTTCAAGGGTTGTGAAAAGTTCATCAAGACTTCCTTGACCATGTTGCATATGGAAGTTCTAATGGCCTTGTAGCTTGCATGCAATTGAGCCATGGTTACTACTTAATTAGGGAGGATGAAGGAAGATATAAGCACTATGTTTGAGGGTTTAATCTATGGGGCCAAGGCTTATGTGCTAGAGACATGATGTTTTGCCTAAGATCACCATAGATATTGTCAAATGTTATTGCTTGGAATTACGTAGGCTCCCTTGGGTCAAATAAAGAATAATGATGGCAAGGGAATGGAGAGAGAATGTGTGAATGAGAGTTGTAATAATTGTAGTAATAACCGAGCATCCTATTTTTAGAGGGATAGACCCCCTATTTATATTGTTTACATAGGGTTAGAAACGAGGTAGGGATAATGGTGATTGGGTTGTCCAACTTACAACCGGCCTTACGTTGTTGGCTTGTGGGGCTAATACTAGGTTGATGACCGAACAAATTATATAAGACTTAAATCACCACTCCTCATTTACATCATTATATTTTGTCGGTCAACCTTAAATTAGTGGATTGGCCTTACATGAGACCCATATCAGATATAGTCTCACAGTGAAGGATTAGTTCAATCGTTGGTCTCGCTCCAACATCAACCCTTCTTTAGAAAATAAGAAATCATATTCCCTATTCTTTAGCTTCTCTACTCCGGTCTACAATTTGTAATACATAAGTATTTGGCTTCTACCTCAGGATTAGAACGCAAGTTAATGATGACACGATATTTTCATGGAGTCCAAAAAACTGAATGCAGGAACTTTATACAATCCAAAAGTTATCACAGCTTTCCTCAAACGGGAAGCACGATCCCATCTTTCTGCACACGCATAAATACTTGACAAGGCTACATACCGGCTACTGTGCGTCGGCCGCAACTCAAGCAGTCTCCGGCCAACTTCATTTCCCAATTCAATAGCTCCATGAACCTTACAAGCCCACAGGAGTGCCCCCAAGACAGTTTCATCGGGTTCAAAAGGCATTCCCTTGATAAAGATGTCTGCCTCACGCAGAAGTCCTGCTCTGCCTAATAGATCAACCACACAACCATAGTGCTCCATCCGTGGTGCAATACCAAAATCTCTGGACATCGAGGCAAATAATTCCAAACCCAGGCCCACATATTTCGCACGAGAACAAGCAGTAAGAGTTGCAATAAAAGTGACCTCATTTGGCAGAATGTGCTCCGACTTCATTCTATGGAACATATCTAGCGCCTGGTTTTCGTGGCCGTTGGAAGCCAGAGAAGAAATAACAGAATTCCAAGTGCAAACCTGGCTAAATTCCATATGTTCAAAAATGTTCAATGCATAAGAGAGACACCCCAGCTTTCCATAAAATGAAATAAGTGCTGTACCCAAATACGCAGACAACCCACCCTCATTCTTGATAATATATCCATGTATCTGCTTCCCTCGATAAAGAGATCCTCTGCCGTCCGAGTTAGCACAGGAATAAAGAACACTAACAAATGTAGCTTCATTGGGTCTCACAATACCGCTGATCACATCCACATGCGTTATCATCTTCTCAAAATATCTAAAAGCATCCCCATATAACCCGATGTTTCCGAACCCGCTTACAATACTAGTCCATGAGAAAACATCCCGTTTAGGCATTCTTTCAAAGAGAGAAATAGCCGATTCCATATTCCCATGCGAACAAAAAGCATAAAGCATTGCGTTACAAGACACGATGTTTGGTTCAGATATTTCATCAAACACTCTCTGGGCATCAAGAAGGACGCCATACCGTCCATAAAAATTAATAAACGAGGTCTGTATAAAAGGATCCAGGTAAAGTGCGCGTCTAATCACTTGTGCATGAAGAGGTCTGCCTATGAGGGAAGCCAAGTAAGGAGAGGAAGAAGCAGCTTTGATGACCGAGGGAAAGGTGAAGTTGTTGGGTGGAGCTTGATGGTCAAGCATTTGTGTGAACAAAACGATGGTCTTATAGGGTTCTCCTATATTAAGATAGGCTCTAATTAAGGCATTGAATAAGAATGTGCTCGTCCACTTCCATTGCGAGGAGTCAGATGGATTGCACTGAAGGTGACCATTAATAACTGCAAGCGTTTGAATTTGTTTGATCCGGCTAGGCTGTTGGATTGAAAGCCGTATAAGTCGTAGCAGATGCTCAGGACAATGTGGCATGCCACTCACCGAATAAAGCAATTACCAACAAATTGATGTCCAGTGCTTGTGGAAGAATGAGAGAAGGCAGGATTGAACCTTATAGCTAGGAGCGCCACGATGAATGATATTTTCGCTGAGTTTCCTCTCCTCACCCGATATTCTATATTGTTTGTTATAGGATGTTTGGTTTACCGTTAGCTATTTTCACCTCCGTATTTTTTTTGGAGGTCAAAAATAAAAGTTCACCTCAGGTGAATGAAACAAAGTTAGGATAAAAATATGATATTCTTATAGACATTATATAGGACTTCAATTATATATATATATATATATATATATATATATATATATATATATATCTTTATCTTCCTCAATCTAAAGGTTATTAAAATAATTGTTATCCTAACTTATCCATGTTAAGCTAATAATTTTAAAATAATATTTAAAAATATTTATCCTAATTTACGTAGGTTAATTTTTAATATTTATTAATATTTTAATTTTCCACAACCTAAATAAACCATTAAAAACACTCAACAAAGGAGGTGTTATTACACCAGCAATGAATGCACCCCCTTCTACAATTCCTTTGACAATGGCCAAAACGAAGAGAGTTGCTCTAGTTCACTACTCTAATAGAGATTGTTCGGCAAAAGGTAAGCAAGTTCCAATCTCAGATCTAATTTGATTGGCAAGCAAGGATTCATGTATGAACAAAAACAATGAGAATTGAACCCTAATTGAGGCAACTATGCTTTCAAGCATCGTGAGCCCTAGTTCCAGTTACACTGTGCATTCTCCCCTTGCTACTCTAGATTTTTTGGCGCAAAGGAAGCAATTTGGAATCTCATATCTAGATAGATCGGCAAGTAAGGATTCTTCTGAAAATAAGTTCAACAAGAATCAAGCTCTAATTGAGGCACTTATGATTTCGAACATCGCAAACCCTAGATCTAGTCAAACCATGCCTTTCCCTTCGCTACTCTGGTAAGCCTTGAAATCACAACCCAAATTTTGACTCCAATAGTGGTAGCTACTGCATAATAAAAAATAGTTGTGAAACCTATAATTGTGATCCCCTTATAGTGCCTATGAGGATACCACCTACGTTGACAACGCCGATGCCATGGAAGGATAGATTGCTTAATAACTACAAACCATCCCACATTATGCTCTAAATTATATCCACCAAACTTTGACTAATGATTCTATTGTTGAATTGAAGGATAATGAATGGAAATCTAATGTTGAAATATGATAGTTTCATTGGTCGGAAGGGTATTTGAGGTGAAACCCTCGTTTACATAGTTGACTAATTTTGTGATGACTAACTCGAGCCATTTGTCTACTCCTGTCATTCAACATCATAAAGGAGATTTCCACCTCTTCAAATTCGAAATCAAGGTTGATTGTGATACCGTAATGGTTAGCTCGATTTGGATTTTCTAAAATTTTCCATTGATCCTTAAATATTGGACAGAAGACATTATGTTTAAAATTGAGTGTTTTTAATATCTTAGAATTTGAATTCAATTACTTAGCCTTCCCCTACTAATATGGTCTCAAAATTCCCTAATTTAGATCCCAAGTTTTTTTTGGGGGGGGGCACCTATATTTGATGATGTTGTCACAGCTTCAAAAACTCAAATCTCTTTCCCTTTATTACAAGTAGAGGTTGACTCCCATAAGAAGTTTCCTTCTAGTATCCCTATTAACACACCTCCTAAACGAGTTATTCTACAACTTATTCACTATGAATAGAAACCCCAAATGTGCATACATTGCAAAAATTTGGGCATATTATCTCTTATTGTCAAAGTCTATAGATCCCAAAACTTGATGACAAAGGGGGAAAGAAGGAATGAATAGTGGTAAAGGGCTACATGCATGCAACTAAACCTAAGCCTAGAGTTACTCTTGTGGAATTAGTTATTGTTAGCATTAACTCACAACCCCATTAGTTGTGGATCCAATAGTTACTAGAACTTAATCCCATCCCTTACATGTTAATTCTCATATTAAAATGGGAACTTCCACCTCTAGTGTCTCAAAAGGTAAAGTATTTGTTGCCCATCATTTGAATATAATTAATATACGAAAACAATGCACATGAGGACTAGAAAACCTCAACCCTTATCACATCCAATGTTCCATTGAGGCAATTATATTTAGGATAATGTCATCCATCTTGCTTAATTTTAGAACTTTGGAATATGAGAGGCTTCAAAAGGCGTAATAAGAAACAAGAAAATAGATGTAACACTCCCAAAATCAATACTTGAAAATTTCATTTTACGGAAGCGATAGTTACAAAATAGTGGGTGTCACCACCACACTTAAATTAGTCTAGTCTCCTCACCTTCCTTATGTCAAGTGTTAAGGCTCAAAACAAGTCAGATCAAATAAAAGCGAGAGAAAAGATGATACATAAATAAAGGTTTTGCGGATAAGAGATTATCCGTACAATAAAAACATCTAAATAAATAAGTGACATAGGAGCTCAAAGAAAACTGGTCACAAAAGAGAAGGTGAAGCTGCGACAATGGTTTGCCCTTACACTCATCCCTTCTACCATAATATTACAAAAAAGGGAATTATAGGGGTACGGACCCTCACTCCCTTAGTCTAGCTAGTCTTCTGGATGACGCTCCTCAAAATCCTTTAGCCACTACATGCCATGAACGTACTCGTTTGAAAAATGATAGTATCAGTACGACTTCCTAGTACTAAGTAAATCATAATGCCTCCGTAGAGGTAGCATACCCACATCACACGTAATATACAAATAAAGGATTATAACCAAATCCATACGACCACATGCAAAACAACAATTTCATAATATGACCCCACATTACAGTTGATAACGTTGGTTAGATCAAAAATTCCTTGCAAGGGTACAGAAAAACATTCTTCTAATTTCATAACCATTTCAAGGTATTAATAAATCCTACTTTAAATATAACAGGAAAAGTTGTTAATGTTCCAAACGATGTTATCATGTTCAAGCCACACCTAATCCAATTATTACAGATGTATTATGGTGGGTGTCTAATCCGACTATATTAATCAAATATCAATTCTTGAGTAGAATACAATCCCATATCCAAGACAATGATCTTCAAAGAGGTACTACCAAATCAATTCACTCAATTCCAAGGAAAATCTTACCAAGGAAGCCATACGATATATCAGTCGTCCATACTAAATCTCAGCACCTAAGTCCTTAAGTACGCATACCCTCTATAGGGTGTCTGGAATACCTATAGAGTAGAAGAGGACCCTTTGACCCGAAGGCCCAACTATGCATTCGGGGGGCCTAATCTGAGGTACGAGATCCCTTTTCAAATTGAAGTCTTTCTCTTTAAGTGATTAGTGTCTTATGAAATTTAATGTTATTATTTTAAGAATACTAAGGTCCATAACAACACAATTTAGCCATCAATCAATCAATTAAGGGACCATGACGGTCTCCACAATAAATCAATCATCCAATCTGAAATACAAAGGACCACAAGGGTCACAACAATTCCAAGCCAACAGGACCTAGGGTTAGGCATCAGGTCATAGCTCGAATAATTATCTAATCCCAAACCATCAAATCCATTCATCCAATTTACTTTCATAATTATTTTGACACCAACACTTAGGTCGACTAGTCCAGTTATTCACGTCAAGTCACATTATTGCCCTAATGACCAAAATATCTTCAAACTTTTAACTACTATCCTTTCATTCACTTGATTACCAGATTTACTTCCATAGGATATTTGTCATGAAAAGGATAAAATAAAATAGAAAATAATAATTCATCATATAATAATTTCCTTGTTACTACAAAAGACCATGTTACCCCTAAATGTAGACATAATATAGTACACATATACAACCCTAGCATGCAATTCTATCATATAATATTCATGCAAATTTCATGAGATAATTTGATATTGGAATCATGGTACGTAAAAATTTATGTTTCTACACCTAGAGCATGCAACACATAATAATCACCATTTAGTTATACTTACACTCTAAAGCCAACATGCTATACGTCCAATTTTATCTAGAATACCGAATGCACCTATTTAACTTATTAGTAGGTCTAGTATTAGGCACGACCAGGATTTTAGTTAAACCCTAACCTTAGACATGAATATTTTTCTCTAGTTAGAATTTATATATTGCCATGAGTATGTGGTCTAATTTTTAAAGCACAACCGAGGCATGTATGATTTACTAGCTATTGATAGGAAACACATATCATTCTGTACTTCACATAATTCACATAGAAAAAAATATGGCATGCCTCTATTTCCTAGGAAGAAAATACAAAACATGTGATAACATCCACTTAGAATAATTTCCTCATCCCAGAAAATTTATCTACCACTTTATACAAAATTTTTACCATCTACATATTAGTTGGATTTACCTCCAAGCTATGAAATTAATGTCACCAAAATGTCTCTTCTAAGGACACTTCAAGCAAGGTCGGGGATTACCTAAAATTAATAGCGCAATCCATGAAATATGAATACATATTAGTATCTATACTAAGGTTAGATGATTAGGTAACAAAATTAATGGGAAATAAAGCTAAAAAAATAAGCCTAGGGATTAACCAAAATTGGTGCATGGCAGCACCATGCACCAAGCAACAGGAGGGAAAGGGACTCACGCTGGAGGAGAGGATAGGAGATAGGCAGGGTTGAGGGTGGTGGCACCTTGGTAGCTAGCTCGGTCATGTAAATAGAGCAAGGTGGAGGGTTGCTGGCAAGGCGGTTGCTCGATAGTTGGAAGTAGGAGGAGAAGGTGAGGAGGCTACACGGGAAGAAGATAACTAAATGGAAAAGGGGAGGAGAAAGGGTTGTAGGTCGAATGTAAATAAGGAAAAGAAGGTGGTTGGGATTAGGGTAGGGTGAGGTGGTTGATGGTTGGGCAGGAGGAGATGATGATGGTGTGCATGGGGATGAGGAAGAGGCTACATGGTTTAGTTAGGGCTAGATTGTAACAGCCCCATTTTTCAAAACCAATTGACCAGAAAATAAGAAAAGTATATTCGAAAGCTAAATACAATGATGGTATTACCGTCACAACCAGTGTAAGTAGACACCACTATTCTACTTACACTATCTGCTAAGGCTAGATAAAATAAGAAAACACATAAAATATATTTATTAATTCAAACCAATCGAACCGAAAATGTTCCTACAATTGAAACTATAAAAAATCTACTAAAATTAATATGATAAATAAAACTCTAAAAGTCACCACCACTCTCAATATTCCCCGTTATGCATGCCATCAATAGCTTGAGTAAATTCATACCCAACCTACACTAGATCATCTGCTCACCATGTACATCATGGATCATCACAGCCCCATTTAAAACACGTAACAAGTTAGCTAGGAGAACAACTAAGTAACATGTTAGTACAATGGAACATAATATAGACATGTATATATATATATATATCCAACTAATCATATAAGAAATCCAAATAAGAATAAATGAATATGTAGATATTTATCTTTAATTTAGGTGAACACAACCTCCAATTATTTAAGTGGGTAAACCAACTAGGGAGTCACCTGGCCATCCCAGAGGACAAAGTCTAAAGGGGATAACAAAAGTCTGAAGACCTACCACCAACCACAGGAGGATTAGAAATCACACCTGGGCCATCCCAGTGAACATAGTCCAAAGGGGATAATAAAAGTCCGAAGACCTACCACCTACACACGGCTGGCAAATAAATAAATATCCACAATAGAATTAAAAGAGAAAGGATATTACCGATCCCCACTTCAGGAGGTCAAACCTAAAGGACCCAAAGCCCAATTTATGTTTCACTTTAAGTTATGGTATTTTAATTAAGTAAAGTCACACAATCCACCATATAAACTTCACTTTATCCCCTTTTCATAATAGTTAACTTTTCCAAATTACATAGAAATATACCACTTGGAGTCACTACTCAATTCACCAGTTGGAATAGAACATGATAAAATAATTATCCAACCAGTGCTTCAAATAAATAAATAAATAATAGCCAAAGTTTCTTAGGTCTAATTATATGCTAACATAAATAACAAAATTTAATTTAGTCATATAAGATACGAGCCTTGTGATATATGCATAATAAAGGAACCCTTATATAAAATCATATCTTTATAGCCAACACCTCAAATAAATAACACAACTATAAAATTACACTATTTATATGAAATCCGTTGGGAGCCCATATTTATATTAAATTCATAATAAAAAAAATAGAATCTCATCCATGGGGCCTAATTATATAAAATCATATATATTCGCAAATAAGACCATTATATCAAAAAGTGCATAATTAAAATATGCATGATGCATGAACACACATACATACATGTGTGTGTGTGTGTGTGTGTGTGTGTATAAAGGTTGAAAGTAACATTACCTAGAATGTGATCTGATCACAAATTATCACTAATCGCTAGACCTATAGTTTACACTGATAATGTTAACTCTTAACAGAATATATATAAGGTAAATATATTATAAACTGCTTAGATCCAACTTATCAAAATTCATTTATTTACCAATATTTTATTTACCGCCTAATGTTTATATATAGACTCCAACTCCTAAAATAATCATGTAACTATATAATTACTAAAATATATTTACATATACATATACATATATATATATATATATATATATATATATATATATATCCCACATCAATCCGGACAATTATACTATATATTGTGTATATACATATTTGATTTTGACTCATATTTTAATATCAACAATTCATCAATTCGGAATTATTTTACGTATTTCATATGTGCTCCAATTCACAGATGTTATGATAATAATAAACTAAAATTAAAATACTGTAAATAGAATCGGAAGTCTTAACCAACAAAATTAGAACATAGGTACTGGGTAGGAAGAAAAATAAGAGTGAGAGGTTGCCTTCACCAATTAGATCAGAGGAGTGGAGGGTTACTCTTTATAAAACCACTCTCTTTTTCTTTGTTATTTTTTTCCTTGTGTGTGGTTTCTATATGGCTTTAAAGAAGTTAACCATATATTTATAATGATGGGAGGCTGCTAGGGTTACGGGGAAAAGTGTAAATTATCTTTAGAGAATTCTAGAAGTGATTAATTAATTAAAAAAGCCCATTTGCTAATAACTCATTAAATTGTGTAACAACTTTACTTAATTAAAAAGGCCCATTTGCTAATAACCCATTAAATTGTGTAACAACATTACTTAATTTATGGGAGAAGTGTAACTTATCTTTTAGAGAATCTAGAAGTGGCTAATTAATTGAAAAGGCCCATTTACTAATAACCCATTAAATTGTGTAACAACATTACTTAATTAAACTCTATTAACAACCTATTAATTACTTACTATGTATATATGTAATAAAATACTATAATTTAAATCTTTATCGTTTAACTATTACAGCTATTGGAAACTTAGTCTTATCATTCAAATAATACACATATATATAAGTTCCTTTTTATATCTTATTATCGTTGACAACTTGTATTATTACTATTCAAAATTATGGGGTAATACATAGACGATGTTGGTTGGCTATAGGTGCAGGGGTTGTGTGCATGGGGTGAGGGAGAGTTGCACGTCGAGAGCTGGAGTGGAAGCAGTTTGTGCGTGGGGAAGGAGGAAGGGAAGTCGAATACTTGGCTAGCTAGAGTGTGCAAGCGGTGGTGCCTGGGGAAAGGGAGAGGAAGTTTGACGGTTGGGTTGGGATGAGACGTACGTGCTGGCATGGGGAAGAGGAAGGGTAGGAGTGACGAGGGAGTGGGTTAGTGATTAGTTTAGGTTAGGTTTAAGGGTGTAATAATGATGGAGATTAGGTTAATTATTAGTTAACAAGTAAATAAATAACATCAGAAATTTCAAGATTGTATTAAATACTAAAAGAAGAATCCTATCCATTCAATATTTTATTAATACCATTATTATCACTATTATTATTATGATCATCATCATCATCATCATCATCATCATCATTACTACTACTACTACTACTACTAATACCACCCTTAATTATTTTTATTACTATTATTATTATTGATATTAATTTAAGAGTGTTATTATTATAAGACTATTGTTATTACCATCCTTATTATTTTGATCATTATCGATATTATTCTTATTATCATTGTTATTATTGTTATTTATTATTATTTTTTATCTAATTATTAATATACTGGCCCAAATTATTATCACAATTTAATAATTATAGCCTTACCCACAATAACGAGACATCTAACCTAAAGTAATTCTATGATCAATTACATATGATAATCAAATTTTAAGTTTTGGATATTTAAATTAGGATATATTAAAACGAGGTATTACAATAGATAATGGGTGTATGTAAATAAGATTTCATTGATAGGTTTCGTAGAAACTAGATTCAAGTGTGATAAGGCTAACAAGGAAGAAAATTTTATATAAAAGGACTTACAATGGATCAATACTTATTCTCATCACTCTTGTGGAAGAATATGGTTCGGTTAGCAACCTGATCTTTGGTGGGTTGGCAACCTAATCTTCTTCAAGACTCTTCTTAGGCTATTTCTTGCAAAATTAAAAGTTTCATGATTCTATTTTATTCCATATAACCATACTTTATGGTTTCAAAAGTGGAATTATCTTCTGCAAAGTGTACCAACAGGTGAACCTTGGATTATGCTAGGGGATTTTTATGCTATTCTTGAACACCATGGGAAACTACAAGTGTAATATCCCAAAAAATTATTATTTAGCCTAATTTTAAGATTTTATTTTTATTATTAAGTTCATAATAATTTATAGATAATTTTCTTTATTTATATAATTACTATTTTATTTTGGGCACTAAACCAAATTATCTAAAAATCTGACCTAAATTGCACAATTGTTTCCCTTTTTTTCCCTTTTTCCTCCTTTCTCATTTTTCCTTTTCTTGCATATTTTTTTCTTCCTTCTTATTCTTCTGGACTACATCATTCCCTAACCCAGTTTCCCCTTGCCTTTTTTCTCTCTTATTTTCTTTTTCCCTAGGTGGCCTAACTTTCCCCCTCCTTTCCTTTCTTTCTTCTAGGACTCCCCAACCTTCTCGCTCTCCTCTTTCTTTCTCCCCGGGAAATAGACCCTTTTTTTTCTTTTCATTTCATTTCTTTCCCTTTTTCTCCTCGTCTTCTTCCTTATGCTTATCTCCCTAGCATCATCATCCATCCCCTTCCATTTTTGTCCCCTACAACTGGACTCCTACACCTAGCTAGACCTCCGCCCCTTTCCCTTCTCTGATATGCAGAGCCATGCATGTTGGCATGTGCCCCTACACACCCCATGCACATGGCCACCCTCTCCCCTAGACTTGAGCCTCTGCCCTACCCTAATGCTTACACCTGTCCTTCCCCTCGACAACCTGTTACCCCAATCGCCCCTATCATCCTTCCCACTCCCTCAACTCCCTTCCCTACCTATAAATACCCCCTTTTGATGCCAATCTCTTCTTTTTATCTCAATGAATCCCTCCTATGCTTCTACGCAACCACCCCTTTCAGCCCCTACCATCACCATCGCCTCTTGGCAACATTACTTATGACTCCCCTCTTCCCTACCTGTGCCCCACCTACGCTTGTAGAGCCCCATTTCCCCCTCCTTCTACCCTTCTCTTTTTCCTTGAACATGCAACCATTTCATTTTGTGCCTCCCAATTCCACCACCATCAACCACCCCTCCACGCCATCATTGCACCTTAGCAACCCTATAGAAGTGCCCTTGCCTGTGTAGCCACTGCTAGTAGCCCCTTTCTCTCCTCCCTCTCTCCATCCTTTCTCTTCTTCCCTCTCAACTATGTGCCCTACAACACTACTGGCTACCTATTCCATTACCTCTAACTGTCCCCCACTAGCATATCCTAGTACCAACACAACCCTAGAACCCACATTGCTAACCCTCACCTTTTTCACCAAATATTAGCCACCACCATGACACCACCACCGTGCTGCCACACCATTTTTCTTTCCCATTCTTGTCACCACAACTTCTTTTCCTGTCTTTGATTTTTTTATTGGACTTGATTTCTCCTTATTATTATTTTTGTTGTAAAAAAAGGAAAAAGGAAAGAGAAAAAAAAAACAAAAAGGAAAAGAAAGCGTAATTTGGGATATTCTTATTTTCTAGGATTTTTTCCACTGATAGCAGGAGAGGAGGCATAGCTCATTAGTGCTTAGAGACAAAAATTGCTTTGTTAAGGATACATTTGTAGCTAGGGCCTTATTTGTTTTAAAAATATGACCTTATTATGTGAAATGTTAGATAGCCTAGGGTTGTGTGGACAACTTAGCTTGGTAATTATTGAAGGTAAGAAGATGCATGTACATGATTATGTTGGTTTAAGTGTTGATGTGTCTCTCTATTTTATGACACTGCATTTTTGAAAAGTTGGGATATCCTTATGTTGGATGCCTTATGAATTAGGTAGGGTTCTGAGACCTAGGGGCATTTTTTTTAATATTATGAAAAGTGCCATATAGCGTACTCTAGGGTATAATTTGGACTAAAATTAGTTGTAGTTGCTATATAAAATAATTGTGGTAAAAATAAAGAGGCATAGGGTAAACATAGTATGGGAAGAAATAACCATACATGGGGTGAGTAAAACCTGAAGGAAGCTATGACCATGGGTGCATAGATTAGGGGTTTCTTGATCAGAGTGGATATTGGGATTAATGATGACATTGTTGTGTAGCCTTACACAATTTGGGAGTCCTTGGAGTACTAAGGGATGAGAGGTTACCAAAAAGATGAAACTAGGGTTATGGTAGGTCAAAGAACAAAACCTTAGGGGTAAGTTATTATCACATGTAAGAAATATGGGAATTGAGTGGTAGTCCTAAATTATGATGTTAATCATACAATTTTGGTATTGTCTACCAAATTAAATAGCTATGTGGGATATGTAGGAGTATTTATAGCCACAATATGGAATCATGGTTTTAAGAGGGGTCTAATTTAAGAGGTTATTAACATATGTATGAAATGGGGGATTTAGACTACAAATATTTAGGGGATGGATAATCATAGTAATATATACCTAGGTATAGAAAATTAGGGTTAAACAAGTAGTAGAGAAGGGGCTGGGCTAACTAGGGTTTTAAGGAGTAACCCTAGAGACCAGTTATTATCATATGTGAGAAATGGGGATAATAGGCTATAACTCATGATAAAAGGGGTTTCCAATGACACGATTAGATTTTTTTGGGTACATTAGGGAATCAAAGGAACATTAGGGGGTAAGGATGTACCCAAAATTATGAATTTAGGGTTTCCAAGGGAATAGGGTTGTCCCTAGATGGTAGTAGTGTAGGAGCCTTGCATGAGTTGAACTTGTTTTTGTGTTGTATCTATAATAAATAAAGCACAAATAAGACACTAATCACTTAAATTGGAATATCACTCGAGTTAGGCTCAGTTATACCTGTGGATCCATAGGTAAGAATAGTAGCTAGGAGCGTGCTGCCCTAGAAGTTGTACCTTACCATTCCATCAGTGAGAATAGTGAGGTCCTGACTCATGTAAATAAAACCATCAAACAAAAATAAATTCTAGAAAGACACTAATTATATACAGTGGAACACCATGTGGGTTAGGATTGGATGTACTTTATTTATTGGTCCACTGGTGAGAATAGTGGACAGGAGCATTTTGCCTTAGGGTCGTACATTACTTATCGGTCCACTGGTGAGAATAGTGGATAAGAGCATGTTGTCCTAGGGTTATACTTTGATTTTCATTCTAGCAGTGAGAATAGTAGGGTCCCTAATCCCACGTGGATAAAATTTGTGTTGAATATTTATTAAAATAATCTCTTGAGTCTAGATAGTAATGAATGAACCACTATAATCTACTTATGTGCATTTCATTCCTTATTGTGGTGTTATGAATATCTCTAACCTTCTTGACTGTATTGTTACCTTACTCAGTATGTAGCATACTGATCACCCCTATTATAGGTATTACTTATTCCCATGAGCAGAGAGCCCTTTCGAGTCTATGTAGATGAATAAGGATTCACTACATAACTTTGCTACATATGATGCTATGATCAGGACACAGTGATGCTATTGTGCCCAAAGATAGGGACCAAAGAGAGTAACATCCTATTTTTTTAATTTTCCCAGCGTTAATCTTTTACTTTTATTGAAATTTTTTTATGTATTTTAGTATTTCTTTTGGAAACAAACACCTAATCCTAATTATGATATGATTTTCTACCTTACTCTTCTCATAATGGTTTGCGTACCATTTTTATATTACCTTATAGTTGGTATAAGGATGGCCTGGGGACAAATGTATATCGATTACAGTAGTAACACCCCCTTATGGTTGGATGATCTTACATTAAAAATGAAAATTTGTAATAATAAATTTTAGAGGTGTTACAAGTTGGTATCAGAGCCTTGGTTCTGACAATCATGCTTTATTTTAGAAAAATTGGTCACAAGTTATTTTTTTTTCAAGATTTTAAATGATTTTTGTATTTTAGAAACTTATATTTTGTGAAAAACCTAGCTCCACTTGTAAGGAAACGAAAACGGGTAGCTTAGGTAACCACTAAAGGGGTAATATGTGATAAGTGTTAGGTAAACAATAAGGTTCATACCTAATGTGCCTTTTCTTTTACAGTCATCTAATTGAAATGAATGGATGGGTTAGGAGCCTGAAGGCGGCCTTCATAGAGATTGTGCACCACAAGCCCCAACTTTAGCACCACACTCACCCCTACTTTATCCTAAAAAGGGAGTTGTGGAGGACTAGCTCTGGTAGGTCACTAGACACCACCCCTTGAATATATTCTGGTAGTAGGACCCATTATTCTTGAGGCGTAGATCTGGGATACAGACACACTTTTGAGGTAGTTTATTGTCCATCATCTTAGAAATCAATAATTAATGCATTCTTTCTCCGAGGAGTTGCTGATGCATGGTGGGTAGGACAACACGCCCGGGATAGGCTGTAGATGTCTTAGGAGGATTTTAGGATAGAAATTCACACCAAGTTCTATCCAAAGATCCTCAAGAGGGACAAGATTAAGGAATTCATGCAGCTCACTTAGGGAGGCATGACAGTGAGGTAGTATTATGCCTGGATCATCGAGATTCTAAGGTTCACTCTAGGTAGAGTAGCTAGCGAGCCAATAATGGTCTACCAATTCAAGCAATGGCTACATTTCAATATATGCCGAATGATGGGCGTAGTGAATTTCCTTAATTTAGCCACCCTAAATGAGCAGGCCTGCATCGCGACAAGCATAGTTTATGTGCAAGAATTTATTCTAGGAAATAGAAGGCTAAATACATAGGGCTCCAAAGTTAGGAACCATCCCCGATGAGGAAGACCTTTAGGACATTAGTAAAGGGGTTCCATGAGAAACTAGGAGCTACCAAGGGGGTTTTCCTACCAATGGTGTGGAAAGAACTAATTGGGATGTGATTTTGGAGGTAGACCATTACGTTAAAGAATCTATGGTAGGCTAGGCCACTTCCCTTTCAAGTGCCAGTATTAGAGAATCTTTCATCATCCATAGGGAAGTCAGTTCCAACAGAGGGGACCTTTAGTGTCATAGTAGTAGGCCTACCAACAACATACCTACCAGGCACTACCTTAGTAGTTTTAGCAAAAGGTACCTACCTTAACTAGTGCATAAAACCAAGATACTAAGGGTTAACCGTAAGGGTCCCACCATTTTTATTATATTGGAGGATAGGCCTAGGTAATTGGAGGATATCGAGGGGGTTATTAGGGAGGTCAATCAGTTAGATGCCTAAGCATCATTAGCTAGGCAAAGACTAATAAATAGCTTGATGTAGTTACGGGTATGTTCACCATCATTTCTCTAACTTTGCATGTACTATTTGATTCTTGTGCCTCTTTATTGTTCATGCCTACTATTTTTCTTACTTATTTTGTGGTGACACCATCTAATAATGTAGCCATGTCTGTTATGTTACCCTTGTGAAATAAACTAGATTGCATTAGGCTCTACTAGAAGGCGACCGTAGTGATAGGGGTAAACTTCTTAGGGGACTTGGTAGAGATGGATCTACATGACATAAATATCATACTAGGGATGGATATGTTGGGAAGATAAAATACAGGGATAAACCACACACAAGAGTGTGTGGTGTTACAAGGCTGGCGGGGTGCTAGGGTTTTGTAAAGGAAATGCAAACCTAAGCCCACAACCAAAGTTGTATTTTTAATCACACCACATGCATTGATGAGGAAGGGATATCCGATGTACCTAAGTAATTTCTAAGAGATGAATAGGGATATAGCAACCCTTAGTGATATTCCTGTAGTTTGGGATTTCATTGATGTGTTTTTAGAGGAGATTCTTAGTATGTCGCTAGTACGCAAGATCGACTTTACCATTGAATTAATGCCAAGGGCCGAACCTATGCCATAAGCCCTTTACAAGATGGCACCGATAGATTTGAGGGAGTTGAAAGCTCGGTTGGAGGATTTATTAGCTTATGGATGCATCCCTCTAAGTGTATCTCCATGGAGAGCACCAGTCCTATTCATGAAAAAAGAAGGATGGGAGATCCATTTATGCATTGACTGCCGACGGCTGAATCAGTTGACAATCAAGAATCGGTGTCCACTTTTGAGCATCGAAAACCTTTTTAACAATCTTCGAAGTGTGACTGTCTTCTCAAAGGTCAAACTAGGATTAGGTTACCACCTATGGTGCATTGTGGATACCAACATCATGAATAAAACTTTTTGAACATGTTATGGGAATTATGAGTTTATGGTAATGCTATTTGGGCTCACTGATGCATCTATCATCTTTATGGATATGATGAAAAGAATTTTCAGACCTTTTCTCGACCAGTTTATGGTGATGTTTATCAATAATATCTTGGTATACTCCTAAGGTAAGGAGGAGTATGAACAACACCTTCGTACTATTTTATCTCTTCTTTAGCAACATCATATGTATGCTATCTAAGTGCGTATTTTGGCTTCCTAAGGCTTCCTTTCTAGGACACATAGTATCAGTTGGGGGAGATGCCATGGACTCGGCAAAGATTGTAGTGGTCATAGAATGGAAGGCTCCTATGAACGTATCAAACATTTGTAGCTTCCTAGGTCTGGTCAGCTACTATCGATGCTTTATTTATAATTTCTCAAGGATTGCATACCCTCTAACACACTTGTTAAAGAAGAATACTAGGTTTGATTAGGATGATACTTGTGAAGGAAAATTTCAAGAATTGAAGAAACATCTAACTATAATGCCTATTCTCACTCTACGAGTAGGATCTAAGGGATTTGAGGTCTATAGTGTCACGTCCAAGTATGGGTTGGGGTGTGTACTGATGTAGAATGGTAGGTTGGTTGATTAAGCTTCCCACTAGTTGAAGCAACATAAATAGAACTACACAACTCATGATCTAGAATTGGTTGCGGTTGTTTTCACACTAAAGATTTGGAGGCACTACCTATATGGGACAAGATGTAGATCCTTCATCGACTACAAGAGTCTTTAATATATATTTACTCACAAGGTGTTTAATATGAGGTAGAGGAGGTGGTTATAGTCAGTAAAGGATTACACCATTGATTTTACCTACCACAAGGGTAAGGCTAATGTAGTTGTAGATGCCTTAAGCAAGATGACTTCTCACTCTATGAATTCTCGCATGGTAGCTAATTGATTGCTTGAGAAATTTAGTGATATAGGAGTAGAGTTGATCCAACAAGGTGATATCGAGATTTGCATGAGCACCTTAATGATTACCCTAATAGTGTTTGAGGAGATATGAACCAAGTAGCCTAAAGATGTTAAGCTTAAAAGGATAAGATAGGAGACAGAGGAGGGTTATGTTAAAGAATTTTAGAAACATGAAGCACTGTATTTTGGAAGAAGGACATCGCACCCCCTACTCCATACATGTAAGAGGAGATAAATTGTACAAGGACCTTAAGAGGATATACTAGTAGCCTCGTATGAAACATGAGGTAGCATAGCTCATGTTGTGATGCCTGACCTATCAGAAGGTCAAGTTTGAGTACCACAAATCAGCAAGGTTAGTCTAGCCTCTAGAAGTGCTAGGTTGGAAATGGGAATTAATCTCCATGGATTTCATAAGGCTGCCAATGATCGTAGTGAGTGTTACACCATTTAGGTCATTATCGATAGATTGTCTACATTGGCAATTTTTGTACTGATGAATTTGTCCTAGAGTATGGACTAGTTGTCCAACACTACATGAAGTTTGTGGTTAGCAATTATGGTATACGCGTGGATATTTTATCCAATAGGGATCAAGGTTTCTTTCCCACTTTTGTGGGAAGTTGTAGGAGGTTTTGGGAATAAACATGAAAATGAGTATTGCCTTTCACTTGGCTATGAACATGTAGAATGAGAGAAGCATTTAAAGACTTAAGAACGTGTTATAGGCTTGTACTATGGATTTTCAATACTGTTAAGAGGACTGTTTGCATTTGGTATAATTTTCATACAACAACAAATACCATACCAGCATAGAGATGACACCTTTTAAGGAATTATATAGACGAAAATGCCAAACATCCTTGTGCTGGAGCGATATCAGTGAGATTGTGGTGCTGGGGCCTGAGATAATTGTGAGGATGACCCGATTGATCACTTTTATCTAGAGTCGGATGAAGATGGCTCAGAGTCATTAGTAGAGTTATGTTAATCGAAGACATTTTGGTGATGATTTTGAGCCCAAAGATAAGGTGTTGCTGGGGGGTTTTTCCTGCTAAGGGAGTTCATTAGTTTGGTCATATTAGGCTCGAGGTATATTAACCCTTAAGAGATCCTAGATAATTTAGTAAGGTTGCTTATTGGTTGGTGCTCCCACTAGAGTTAGCATGTGTCCACAATGTCTTTTTCGTCTCATAACTATGGAAGTATGTTGCAGATCATTCCCACATAATTTGGCTTGATGAGGTAGAGCTAGATGACTCTCTAACTTTTAAATAAAGGCCCCTACAGATCCTTGATACCATGATTTGGAAAACCTAAACAAGCTCAATTATTCTTGTAAAGGCTCTTTGGAGCCATAATGAGATAGAAGAAGCCACCTGGAAATTAGAAAAAGACATGCATGAGATGTACCCTAAACTCTTCATTTCCACTAAGTTATATTTTAGAATCATTTTCCTTGAAGGGGTTAGTTTCTAGTACCATTTGTGCTCACCATTAGGGTTAATCACCAAAACCACCTCTCTCTCGACACCCTTGTTCCTTTTACCAAACCTTGGCTTATGACTTCGAGGACGAATTCTTCCCTTTAGGGAGTAATGATGTAATACTAAAAAATAAAAAAAATAATATTTTGCCTAATTCAGAGATTTTATTTTAATCATTGAGTCCATAATCATTTATAGGTAATTTATAATAATTTTATTTATTTATATAATTATTATTTTATTTTTGGGAACTAAACCAAATTATTCCAAAATCTGACCTAAATCTCACAATTTTCTCTCTTTTTCCCCATTTTCCTTCCCCCCCTTCCTTTTTTTTCTCCATTTTTTCCTTTTTCCTCATTTATCCTTTTTTCCTTTTCCTCCTTCTTTTCTTCTTTCCTCTTTGTCTAACTTGTGTCATTCCTGGCCCAACTCCCACTCACCTTCTTTCTCTCTTCTTTTCTTTCTCCTTGGGTAGCTTAACTTTCTCCCTCTTTCCTTTCTTTCTCCCTTAGGTGGCTTAACCTTCCCCATCTCATATTTTCTTTCTCCCCTAGGTAACAAACCCTTTTTTCCGTTTCTTCTCTTTCCCTCTTTCTCCCTTATTTCTTTTCTTCTTTCCTTTTTTCTCCTTGTCTTCTTCCTCGTGCCCGTGTCACTCTCATTGCGGTCCTTCCCTTATATTTTTGTCCCCTACAACTACACCCTACATGAAGCTAGACCTCTACCCTTTTCCTTTCTCAACCATATGGGGTCATTCATGCTGGCACATGCCCATGCACATCGCCACACCCTGCACTTGGCCACCTGCTCCTCTTCCCCTACGCCTCTACCCTCCCCTACTGCCTACACCTATCCTTCCCCTCTTCATCCTGGCATAACAATCACCCCTATCATCTTTCCCACTCACCCAAATCCCTTCCCTTCCTATAAATACCCCCTTTTATGCCCCCTCTCTTCCTCTCCCCTCGACAAAACCCTCCCCTATTTTTGCACAACTAGCCCTTCCAACACACTCCAGCTCTTGCCACCACCGTCGTTGCCTAGCCACACCCCTCATGCCTCCCCTCTTCCCTACTTGTGCCCCACTTGTGTCTACATAGCCCCTTCCTCCTCTTTCATTCTTTTTTCCCCAAGCCTGCAACCATTGAAGGCTACGCCACCTAACACCACGACCATCAACCACTCCTCCCCTCCAGGTCACCACTGCACCTTAGCCATCCTATGAAGATGCCTTAGCTTCTTTAGCTACTCGTACCAACCCATTTCTCTCCTCTCTCTCCCCCTCCTTTCTCCTCCTCCTCAAATTTATACCCCTTAACTACCACCACCACTAGTTCCACCACATCTAACAATCCCTACACTAGCCTATCCTGATGCCAACATCACCCTTTACCTCACGTTGCTAACCCTCACCTTTTTCACCAAAAATTAGCCACCACACAACCTCACCATTTTCCTTCCCCATTTAGGTCATCACCACTTCCTTTCCTATTTCTCAATTTTCATTGGACTAGCTTCCTCATTATCATTATTTCTATTATAAAATAAAGATAAGAAAAAAAAGGTAAGGGAAAAGAAAGCCTAAGTTTGGATATTCCCATTGTATAGGTACTTCTCTGTTGATAGTGGAAGAGGAGGTGTAATTCATTCATGCTTATTAACTAAAGCCTCATAGGAAAGGATATAGTCATAGCTAGGGCCATGTTTTTGTTACAATATGACCTTATTATGTGCTAAGCGAAAACATGCATGGAATGTTAGATGGTATAAGGTTATATGTGCAGCTTGGCTTGGCAATGACTAAAGCTAAGAATATGTGTGAACATGATTGTGTTAGTTTAAGTCTTGATGTGTATCTCTACTTTATGAAACTATGTGTTTGAAAATTTGGGGAGTCCTTGTGTTAGATGATGCATTGTGGCTTAGATAGGGTTTTGAGTCACAGTTATCATATTATCTAGACTCCATTAAAACCATTAAATCCACATAATTGAATATTACACCCTCCCATACACATCATCCAAATTGAACAAATGTTTGTAGCATCTAGATGATGGTAGGCTTAATCTCAAAATTATTATCTTGAACATTCGGTCTTTGTATGCTTGAGGTTGAGCCATCAAGTCTCAATGTAGTATAGTCTCGAAGTGACCTAGGAATGGGAGCTTGCTATTGGACTAGGATGCACCCTTGTGGTGGGATTTATCCATCATGGGGTGGAGGGTTGTTTTCCATTTCAATGCTTGCGTTGTGAGACCTGTGTAAATGTGAGATGGTCCTCTTGATCTCAGGATCAAGTGGCACTAACTCACCCTCACTAGTGCAGGTCATACACTAGAGTACTTGCACTAAATCAAAAACTCCTACACCCAAGATTAGTCAACCACAATAAATAAAAATGCAAAAATAAAATAAAATAAAATAAAATTTCTAGATCACAATAAATTCCTTGGGTCCTAATATCACTCATTGCCAATCCCTAGTAATGGTGCCAAAAACTTGACACCTTCCTACACGCAAGTGCACAGGGTAGGAGTAGTAGTCAAGGTCAATCCCACAAGTATATGTGAATGACCATTAAGAAAATGATGGAACTTAGCTATGTATAGACTACGAAATGATAAGAAGTGAGAAATTATAAGCTAAAATAACTAAAATAATTAACTATGATAAAAAAGAAGAAGAAGAAAATATCACTCAAGTGACTCAAGTAAATAGAAAAGCTAAGGTTCCGGTTCATCGCGCCCGATCCTCCATGTAATTAAACACCACATCACATATTTAACACAACAAAAGGATCATGAATTGAATAAAAAAAGAATGAAAATATTCAACACATTTGGATTGGGGGGAACTCTCCTTCATCTTAGCACAAAAATCTATCCAATCAAACTCATAGTAAGAACATTAAGAATAACAAGAAATTCCATAGAAATATAAGAGTGAAAAGAAAATATTATTGAAATCTAATAATTCTTACAAGTGTTTAACTTTTTACACATAAATATCTAGTTTGCAAGAGAATTCTTGAGGAATTAAGGAAGATGATGGAGGAGAGAGAAGAGAGAGGGAGTGGAGGCTGCTTGGATGAAAAATTAGAATGAGAGTTTAAATACTATGGCCTCTCGCAACCCTAGGTTATTGATAAACATGGGCCTCTTGTATCAACTTTGATAGTGTTGGGTATTTTGACCATTACTCTTTCATCAAAACTTTGATTTGGCTGATTTTTTTATGCGTGGAAAATATATTTAAAGGATATACAACTTTGATGTTGAAAGATTCCCCAAATTTTGATTTTATCCTGGTCTAAATTCTACTATTTTCATGCCCATATACTTTGAATATGCATTCTTACTTTTATTTTATTCTATAATTTACATTTTAGCTCTAAAACTCTTTCTTCTTTAACTTTTTCTCCTCTTCGCTCCTTTTTTTTCTCCTTTCTTCTCCCTTTAGGCTTATTATTTCTTTCATCCATCATACTTGTTTGTTTCTTGAGATCTTGAAATTTTTCATAACACAAAGACAATAATAAGAACAAAAAAGGATAATTCAAACTGAAATTTGAGGTAAAAATTCTTATAAACCTTAGGAATAAAATGAAAAAATTACACTTATCAAGAACCTATTTATTTTATGTTTATGCCTTCTTTTAAAAAAGTTAGTAATAAAAATCAAGTGTTACAGTAATAGGAGTAACTAAAAATATTGATTATGATACTGATAATAAAAAATAATAATATATTATCTTTTTATTTTTTGTATTATCTTGTAAGAGAATTATTTGACGAGAATTCCTATCACTTTTTTTATGTCTCGCCTTTATGAAAAAGCAAGAGGAAAGGAGGGGAGTGATATTAAAAAACTATGAATGAAAGATACAAATTAAAAGAGAGGGAGGAAAAAATAAGGAAAGTGATGAAGCTTCAAGTACAAGACTTGAGATATACAAGAGTCTTCTTCACCTAGAGTAATAAACAAGAGGCCACAACTAGAGTCTATAGTAAATTAGACCGGGGGTTACGGGTAATGAAGCTTGGGTAGGTACTTTTCCCTACACCCAGGTTGATTTTCAACCACCGATGGTATCCGATCACTCTTCAATGAATATGTCTATTTATGGTGACATGAACTATGGACCTAAGCATTTTAGATTTCATAACATGCAGACTTTAGATGCTGATTTCCTTTCCATTGTCATTCATGTTTGGTCTCGAACACTTCACTCTAGAAATCCTCTTACTTTGATCATGGCCAAAATGAGACTTCTTAAGTCTCATTTGAAGGAGCCGAACACGAAAAAAATGGGGGGAATAACTGATCACACCAAGAATGCATGAGCCACCTTAATTCAAACTCAAATGGTCCTAGCTCAAGATCCCTTAAATCAGGATCTAACTGTTCTAGAATAGATGTAGCTTAAGAATTACCTCCATTTGGCTAAATTTGAGGAAAGCTTCCTTAGAACAAAAATCAAGAATAACATGGTTACATCTAGGGGACAACAATACTCATAATATTCAAGCTATAGTGAAGGGTAGAAGAATTTAGAACCATATTGGAGTAGTCCAAGACTCAAATGGAATTCTACATCATGATCCCATCACAATCAAATCTATTTTGACTAGTTTTTGCAAGACCTCTTGGGTTGCCAGACTTCCGATTCAGGTACCTTACTATAGGATGTTGTGACTAGAGGACCAAAACTCAATTGTATCCAGCAGTAGTTTCTATTACAACTGGGTACTTTGCAAGAGGTGAGAGATGCAACCTTCTCTATGGGCAGTGACAAATCCCTAGGACCAGATGTCTTCAATCCACACTTCTTCAAAAGCTGTTGGGAGGTGATTGAGCAAGACATCTAGAATGTAACCAAATATTTCTTTGTTACATGTATCATACCCCTTGGTTTGAATGCTACTACCCTAAATATTATACCAAAATTCCGAATGCTATAAAACATGGAGACTTTAGACCCATTGGCTATTGTAATATCTTTTATAAGATCATTGTTAAAGTCTTAACAACCAAGTTACAGTCTTTCATGAACATCTTGATAGGTGACACAAAATCTAGTTTCATCAAAGGCATATCCATTAGTGATAATATTCTCCTAGCTACTAAGCTAGTTAAAGGATACAACTAGAAGAACCTTTCACCATGATGTATGTTGAAGGTGGATATGAAGAAGGCTTATGACACTGTTAGAGAATATGCTTAGTTCTCTAGCCTTTCCATCTCACTACATCACTCTTATTATGACATGTTTCTCAATAGTTAGTTATTCTCTGAAGTTCAATGGCTCTTTGCAAACCCCTTTTTAAGCTGCAAGAGGAGTTCGACAAGGATATCCATTTTCTCCTTATCTTTTTGTCATTGTGATGGAATATCTTCATAGAGCTCTGCTTGGATTATGGAACAACCCACAATTCGAACCTCATCCTATATGCAAGAAGATCAAACTCATTGATCTCATGTTTGCGGGTGATTTATTATTGTTCTGTAAAGGTGATCCTAATTTTATCCTAACTCTTCTAGAAACCTTCAACCATTTATCTGCATTGTCGGGGCTTCAACTTAATACCCTTACAAGTCATATCTTTTATGGAGGTAAGACTGGTGTACATACGATAGACTCTCTTTATTGAACTCTACTCATTCTAGAAGGTCATTTCCTAGTCAAATACCTAGGTGTTCCTCTTCTTGGTACCATTTTGAGAAAACAACATTATTTGCCATTAATTGATAATATCACAGATTGACTGAAATAATGGTAAAATTATTTCCTTAGTTATGCTGGTTGCTTTCAATTGGTAAATTCTGTACTCTTTAAGATCCAAGCATACTGGAGTCTCTTATTCATGCTACCTTAACAAGTACCACAGGAGATAAACTCCAAGTGCTACTCCTTCTTATGGTCTAGATCAGAGCATTCATGTAAAAGCCTAGTTGCTTGGGATAAAGTATGCAATCCAAAGCAAGAGGTAGGATTTAGACTTCTAAACCTCCATTGGTGGAACACAACTGCAATAGGTAAACACCTATGGAATATAATACAGCACAACAAGGTTCTATGGATTCATTATATTCATAGTTATTATATTAAAGGGAAATATTTTTAGACTATGTCATCCCCTACTACTGCTTCATGGATTTTTAAGAAAATTTTATCACTCAAACCATCCTTATCTAATCTCTTGACCATTGAGCAAGGAAAGGAAAAAAAAGTACATATCAAGGCAGATACTATATCTCTCGAGTATATCTCCAGCTTAAACCACATCATAGAAAAGTTCCTTAGTATGGTTTGGTCTGCAATAAGTTCTCTATTTTGAGACACCAGTTTATTCTGTGGCTTGCAATTCAAGATAGATTGTTCACTAAATTCCTAATCGCACAACTTGCACCCTTTGCTATGGTGACATCGAAACATTAGAACACCTCTTTTTTAATTATGCTTATTCTCAGATCTTGTGATCTACTTTGATTACAACTATTGGATGTCTTTAGAGATCTACTAGTTGGCATGAGATTACACATTATCTTAGCAAAAAAGGTTAAGGACTGAGTGTTCATATAGCTTTCTTTAGAGCCTTGCTAGCCACTGTAGTTTACCACATTTGGGGAGAACGTAACAAATTAATTTTCCAGCATAATAGTCTCCCCTAGACCCAGATTAGGAATCATATTGTGAAGGACATAGCTACCCATATCATTAGTTTTAGTCCATGAAAATCCTATCAAAATATGATAACCATGGTACATAACATAAGTCCATGATTCGATGTATTTGAGATCTTAGTTTTGATATACTCTTATTGCCATTTTTGGTATTATATATATACATTCAGTTTTAATTACCAAAAAAAAAAAGAGGAAAGTGATAAATAATGAATAAGGAAAGAGAGATTGTGTGTGGTCTCATTTCTCTAGAGCTCTGTGATTCAAAATCATTGCTTTCTAGCTCAATATTAAAACATGATTTGTTGCTAGGCTAGCTCTCCTATTTCTTCATCCTCTTTCTATTTAATCCGAAGTCATAAGGCTAGCTAAAAAAAAGTTTCTTTAAATATCTCTATTATTTTGGTAGCATCAATAGAACACTTAGAGGGGAGAGAGAGAGAAGAAGAAGAAGAAGAAGAAGAAGAAGAAGAAGAAGATAAATAGAGAGAAATGGAAAGTTGGTGAAATTAAGGAAAATGTGCAAATTGTTCCATATATATATATATATATATATATAGAGAGAGAGAGAGAGAGAGAGAGAGAAGAGAGAGAGAGAATTATGAGTAGGTAGGTAGAGGATGAATAGAGGTCATATACTACATAGCTCACTGGTGCAATGAATGATGGCAACAAGAAACCAAGGCTATTGGTGGAGCTAGAACAACATAAGGCCAGCAATATCTAAGTTCAAACACCGCCATCAACAACCATAAGGAATAGTACCACCATCTCCTTTTTATCCTTTCTCATTAGCTCCTCCACCTCCTCTCCCTCTTACTAGTACTAATACTACTACTACTACTAATAATAATAATAATAATATGATCGTATATCATCAACTACTCATGAACATGCCTACCACTATTTATGATCATCATCACTCCCTTTTGTACCTTATTCTTGGGGTCCTCCCGCCATTAATAACTTTAGCTCTACCCTAAAGAGATTATGGGTGAGAATAATGGATAGGGATAAAGCATCAAATATAGCAAAATGAACTATAAGATATGTGATTAGTGGATCATGACTAATAGAAAGGATGTCTTGATCATCCATATCATGAGAATTAGGATCCTAAGTAGGTAGTATCCTAGTAGTGCATGTCAATGAACTGTTATCCTTCATAGTATGTATGAGACTTTGACCATCCTTACTTAACTCAAATCTTATCAGTCATCATGTCATCGTATCATTGATATCTAATCCATTTTGTAAATGGAGAGGAGTGGAATTAAAATCTCCAAATGAGACTTAGATGTCCTTTAAGACCCTTGTGATGATAGAACCACAACCTAAAGAAGATTCTGTGTGACTCACCATGTATGACATGTTTTGAGATATGTTAACCCTAAAGCACATGAAAATCGCTTATAAGATGTGGCCAACATAATACCAATTTGTAGCACTCTTATCATCCCCAAATGTCACAGAATGGAGCAACATTGTGCGAATAAATTAGTGCATCACTCTCTTGTAGGTTTGTAGATAGTAAGAGCTAATGGTGCCTCAAATCATATAATGATGCATATTCATGTCTTAAATAACCCTATGATGTGCCCTCATGCCTATACAAATATGAAATGTGGTCCCTAGAATAGGTGGCAACTTAAATTTCTAGATTCCTATCACGTACATTCTCATCGAACCAAACGGAAACAATTAAGATTCTAGTGGTGATGGTGGAACCATTGGTATAAACAATCAAATTATCATATAAAAGTTAAACAAGATAAAAAAAAAAGTAGACAAGATTATAGATCTCAAAGAGTGTACGAATATGAAGGTCAAAGATATTCTAATTAAAGGGAATCTTAATAATATTTGAACTGAAGTCAAAATTAATGGACTTTTCCCTTTATTATTTTCTTCCCATGGAATACCTATACATAAACTCAACTACCCTATCCTTATTCAAGTGTATCTCAACCCTTATATACATTTGTTTTCCTTAAATCTACTATCTATTTATTTGATTTGACATAGATGGAAAGAAAATATGTTTAAGGGTTGATTCCTAGGTGATTTGAAGAACTTAAGTGAGAGGGTCGGTTATATTTTAAGGTAGAATATAAGGGGATATATAATGTACATGAGGTTGTGGTTCTTCCATATTTAGAGGTGGAGCATGAGGCATGGGTTCATTGATATGAATCCTAGTCCTTGGCCTTTTAGTGGGAATGGTAGGAGGTTTTCCAATCTTGTTGGGTACTATTATAGTTAATTAAGATCAACGAATTCAAGGTACTTATATGAAGCACATGAATAATCAACAAAGAACAAAGGATAGATAAAATTAAAGTCAAAAGGTTTCAAGTGAAATTCATAACTCACAAATAAAGTAAAAAAGAAATGTAACTCAAATTTTGTGAGAGAAATAGAGTTAGTGGGGGTAGTGAATGTAGGATTGATAACATTAAAATATAAGAATTGATCAAAATTAGTTACTCATACTACATCCACAGATGAATATGGCCAATCAAGAGGTTAGAAACAAATTAGGTAATAATGGTTGATTTACACTCTAAGTTAACTAGGCAACATTGATGATGATAATATTGCAACAAGTTAAGCAATATCACCTTTTAATTTTATCTAGTAGCAAATTAGGGTTTGAAAAAATGTTAATTTTTATTTGCACAAAATCACTTTATTTGTTCGAATAAATAGAGATAGAATATTTTCCTTATTATAATGATCAAATCAAGTGAAATTTATAAGATTTGGTGGAAAAATGAATAAAATTGTGGAGAGGAGTAGAGCAAAGTATTTCAGGTTTAAGTAGCTTGTTGAAGGAAAAGAAAGGAAGGTTGATGGTTTTATTAAGAAAGAAAAACCTTATATAACTTAGATAGACTATTTTATTGGTTTTACAAACCCATTGAGTGTTCTTTCCTAGTTTTTTTTTTAAAAAAAAGCTCAACACCTATTGACTAGTTTAAAGGGAACACATCTACTAGTCCCTTTAACACATCTCTAAGACACGTTGTCTTGAAATGTTTCGGTAATCACCATTTGAGCCATGGGAGAAGTCAGCCTATTTCTTGAGAAATTCACCCTAAATTACCTTATTTGATGTAGGAGAGTTAGGGTTTTGATATTGTGTACCTTTTCCCTTTTTCCATCAAATTATGGGTATATTAGCAACCTTAACTTTCTTTTTCTCTTAACCACCAAACTAAACCTATTTTTCCCTTCCCTTGTGTCTTCACTCCTTTCTCCTTCTTGATCTCCATTTATGATCTTCTTAACCTTTTATAATTATGCCTCTTACTTTCCCTTATTCTACTCTTAAACAAGATAAAGTTAGATTTAGGAGAATACTGATAATTGATTTTTCATCCTTGGTTTACTTAGTGTACACCTTGGTGAGGAGTTCAAGGTATGGACTTCTCAGGTAAAGCTTTCCCTACTTGGTGTAGATTTTTTCTAGGCTTCTCTAGGTACGTCATTTATGCCTTAAGGTGTGAGGAATATGAACATATAGATTAGCATAGGTTTTGAAATTGTAATTGTTTGCATTACTGCATCATAATAGTGGCATTATTCTAATTTATGCCTTGAGTTGTGTCATTTTGAGGAAATATGACCTTATGCATATACTTTGAAGCTTCTCTAGAAATAACACATGATTTAGTAGTTGAACATACTTAATATTAGTTTTTTCAATGTCTAATGATATGGATGTGATATGGTTGGTAGTTGAGGTCAAAATCACATATACAGATGCTTGTGTACATTCTTTTTGAGTAGGTCGAATAACTGGTTCAACCAAATCAATTGACTAATCCTAAGAAAACGTGAATGGTTAGCTGAAAAAAATCAATTTATTTGCGTATGGTGACCTTTTTTTGTCTCAATTTGAACCTATCGATTGGTTTAGACAAACCAATCCACTCGTCCCTAGAAAATTCAACAAATTTATCAAATCAATTAGCTGGTCTATATAATTTATCAACCACTTTCGGCAAGAATGATTTATTTTATTCCTTTTAACTTAGTAATGGTTTCAAACTTGATATTATGTTATAACTTGATTTGTGGATGATGGAAATTCACTTTTTGGCATGAACTAATTAACTCAATCGGTGGATCAATTGGTAAACTATTGATGATATCACCTCTAAGATCCCTCAAAGGTGTTATGATGGGTAATTTAGAATGATTATCTTATTACGATGGACTTAGTATGATGTGTGAGTCATGTTTGGCCTATGACTTGGTTAATAAAATAATAATCACTTATAGTGGAAGATTATGGAGTATTATATGGATCTAGATTATACAATCATCAACTAGCTACTAGGGTTAGTCTGACTTTGGGTGGGATCCAAGTTGATCCTTGTGCCTTTCTTACTCTACACACTGATGATGTATTAGAGGGTATCAATACTAAAGGAATTGATCGCCTAGGTGGGTTATTTGGTTTTAGCGTGACTTTATGTCCATTAGTAGTAGTCATAGCTTCAGCTGAACTTGATATCCTTTAGTTATTAGTTTAGAAACCATGGGTATTAAAAGAACATGTGGTATAATACATCCCATTTCTCAATAAGATAAACATAAGCCATTAATTTAATAGATTATAAAATTTTTAAGAATCTCATGGATAGTTAAGCAAGGCGGACCTTATAACTTATCTAGTAGTTTGCACCATTAGTTTGTCACATGTATAATCATATGTTGTTGTTCATGAATCATGAATTTTGTGATAAGCATGATGAACTATGAATTTCCTACACTTGGCGTGAAGCTTGACATTTTGTGAATTTCATGTATAGTGTTTAGTATAATATTATCTTCTTCCATGTGCATGATTAGTTATCTTGATGAGAACTCCATGTTAGTACACCATGCAAGTTGGTATGTTACAGCATGAGCGTGAGAATATGAGCCAGTATGATCTATATGTCTTTCCTTAACCAACAATACATTATAAGCTCTCATGAGTAGGTAACTTAGCTTATTGATTACATAACATACTGACGTGTCTGTCTATTCAGTCACCTACTCAATCTTATAAGCATAGGCCCTTATGCAAGTATTTGAAAATAACTAGTATTCATCCTATTATTTGTTTGGATATGGCATAACCGAGCATAGAATTTTGGTGGTTATTATTTTGTTGGTCCTTGAAAAGACCTAACTTTTATAGCTTTGACCTATATTTGATTATCCTCTTTATGCATCATAGTTTGTTTGGGACCCCAAATGGTATTATTTGTAAACACTAACTCATATAATATTTTATGTTATTTATTTTTGCATACTATGCTCCTTGTACTTTTATGATTGAATATTTAACCTTATATCTAACATGAAATGAACGGTAAGAGGCTTGTTTATTATTAAGTATGGCGATAACACCTTATTTTTTGTTAAGAGTATTTTCTTACTATTGCTTTCATAAATATTTTAAAATTAAAGTGTGTTAGTAGTAGTGACAGCGTTATAATTCAAGATAAGAGCCTAATTATCTAAAAAAAATATTAAAAAATTTGGAATATTATACTACCAATGTCAAATGACAAGACCATTAACAAATTCAAGTATTGAAATAAAAGAAGTTAAGCCCTACACCTTCATACAAGGCAACCCCTGATATTGTGTTATGAAATAAATAAATAAATATATGATAATATGGTTCTTGTGTTAAAAAAAACTCAATTATTAATATATTATTGCCTTTTATTTGTTCTTTTATAAACTCCCTTGCATAAAGATTTAAAAACATTCCAACTAATATTCTTATACCTACAAATCCTAATCCTACGTATCCCACTATTAATAAGGACATTATCCCTCTAAAAAGGGGACATGCAATTATTGTTTCCCTCTCAATATATGTAAAATTAATCTATGCATTCTCATTTCGATTTCACTACATTAATGTTAGTCTCACTTTATTCCATGCACCTTGCATGATCCCCAAACAACTTGGTTAATTCTAGGCAACAATAGATGAAAGCAACAACCTCATTTTAAAAACATGAGCTAAAGGATCAAACAATTACAAATTAGAAAAGAAAAGTACTAGCACTCCAACTATCAAACCCTTTTAAGTAAAATTTATCGTATTCATGGGAGATAATCTCATCCCAACATAAGAAAAGAAATATTGTCACCATTAAAAACTTATGCAGAAACTGATGAATATCTATAGAGATCTTGTCTTGTGACCTACTGCCCTGCCACAAAGAAGGGCATTGCTGGGGATCGGATACTCGTCCCTCCATGAATTTGCCGGTGAATAAACTCGAAGGTAGAACTGCTGGCCAAGGTACTGACGAGCCCAATTTTGCGACCTTACATTCCACATCCCAACATTATCCAAAGGCATATAGAGTGCGGTCCATGAGTTTGGATATACCTGATGTAATACAAAATTATTCACATATTATATAAATTTAGATTAACAAAGCTCAGAACTTTGTTTATAGACTCATGCTTGCTTAACCGTATGTATACGTAAAATGTAAAACAAGCTACGCTGTGATACCGTTGATTATTAAAGCAGGCTTGGTGTAAGTAGTACCTGGATGGTGCAGCGAGAAACAGCATCCCTCAGATTGTAGCTTGTTCTACTTGCCGGTGACCATTGTCCTCCATCCATCCTGTTGATCACCAATGAATCCAAATTAATTCACCATGAATCAAATTAAACGTCACATAAATATGAATAGATGAGTGCATGCAGCCAAGAATGAAGATGAACAAATTAATTAAACTTACCCCACAACAAAGGACTTATGACCGTCAATATGCCACGACTGCACACTATCTTCGGGATTCTCAAACACAATCTCCAAAAATGCTCTATAATCAGCAGCCATAACAGAGGTTTGAAGAGACCCGCCACCGCCAGCATTAGGTTGGTCTGAGATGCTCCCGAGGCTAAAAACCCCTTCAATCTTGAAGTAGTCCGCCAGTTTCAAGGGTGTGTCTGCTGGAACAGATGACACACCATTTACAGCATACCGTTGCTTGTCATTGATAACCGGAGCTGAATTCATTAGCCTGATTGTCCTCGTGGTATTAATCAATCCATAGTGATACGAACCCTGAGGATTCGGCCTCGGTCCACTTGCTGTTAGATTCTGCCTGACGGATCTAGCTTGGTTAACCGACCAATCGATCTGCGTAGTCGGACCGCCAGGAGGAGGGCCAGAAACAGGTGATTGTGAGTTGCTGTAGTGGAAGACGGAAGTGGATGTAAGTACTTGAGATGTGAACCGTGTTGATACAACAATGTAGTAATCTTGGGGAGCTTGATCAGCTGTGACTAAGACCGAGTAGGACTGTCCTAAATGAACGTCTAGGGAAGCATAGTTGGTCTGAAGGGTGTGTCTTCCTTCTACCTCGACCAGTTTCATCATGTGTCCCTGGATTCTAAAATTTATTGAAGTTGAAATCCCAACATTAGATATCCTGAACCTGTAAGTCTTACCTGAAAGTGGAGGAGGTTAATTAATTAACGCCCGTTAATTAGGAAAAGGAAATTTGAGACTGAATAAAGGCAGGCTGGCAAACCTTGGTCAACGGTGAATGTGAAAGAATTTGATCCACGCCCGTTAATTAGGAGACCATCAGGAAAGGGCAGATCATGTCCGCTGTCCAGTATTCCTTTCAGATCCTGCATGCAAACCGTTGCATCGATCAGAGCTTGGTACGGGCGTAAATAAAGATATAATGATTATAAAAAAAAATGAATGGCAGAAGCTAGTGCGGTGAAAATAATTATATGTACCGTGTGGTTCGTTTTGTACCAATCACCAGCCAGTATGGTGAACTCCCCAGCCGGAGGAGGGAATGGGACGGGAATCAAAGGACGGCTGTCGATCTTAATGCCACCATAGCCTCCAGCAGCCTTGTGGAAGGCAAGGGAAGGGAAGTAGAAGTAGCTCCCAATCTGATCCTTGACTTGGAGCACATAAGTAAAGTTTTGTCCAGGAGGGATGGGACAGTTGGTGCCGTATACACCATCCTGCCACGAGTTCCTCCTCTGCTCTATGCCGTTCCTGCTCGTTCATGCATGTTATGGCGGTCAGGGAATTTTTTCTAGAGCACTTTCTCAGTCACAACTGCAACACCCCGGGGGTGGGGGGTAAAACAAAAATTCTAGAAACACAGTTTAGTTTATCACATGCAAGCATTTAACTACTACAGATTTTTACATCACCTAATTACAACAAATTTATATCATTTTGGGTAGTAGACAAGCAAAATTCTGCTTCAATGTCCCACCATGATGCAACATTACCATCATTGTAAGGCCGTAATTTTTTTTTTCCCTTCTTTGAATAAACTGAGTCACTGCTGTTAATACCACTACTTTCTTTTGCACACCTAAGATAAGCCGCATACCTAAGATTTGCATTAAAAACCTCGAGGGGTGGAAAAGTATTAAAAGATAAAAAATTGACAACATTCTCAATATAAATCCTTAAATAGATTTGTGGATGAGGTTTTGTCTATTGGTAAGGATCAGCTCTGAGATATCAGTGATCCTAAATTCAAATCCTCCTCCCCCACTCTTGGTATTGTAAAATCTTTACGGTGACGCCGTGTATAAAATAATTTTTATTTGCCTTTAAAATTCCTTATAAATCTAAAAACCTTTAAGGCTCTATTTGGTTTCAAAAAAGTTTAAAAGAAAGAAAATTAAAACAAAATTCCTTCCGTTCAAACTTTCCTCAATAAAAATTATATAATTAATCTTTATCTTTTTTTCCTTGTAGCATAAACAGATTCCGCATTAAATGGATCCAATGAGCCAAACTACTCAAGAAACGGGGCTGGGCAAGAGCATGTTGGGTGGCCCAAAGTCGGCAGGTAGGCAACATAAAAGACGGCACCAATTGATGCCGTGTGGTCATTCAGAGCTTAAAACATGTCACGTGGGACCCCTCAACAAAAGAAAAAGTAGTCACGCGGACGCGCACATTCCATCATAAATGAGGAAAGCGCCAGATTTACCTATTCCCTCGTTGAACCCGGTCGGTCAATTAGGATCAGCCATTTCCGAGTCATAAGCTTCCCTCCAACCGACTTTCACAACAAAACTAATATATATATATATATTCTAATCTTTAAATAAAGAAACAAAGAACTAGATCAACATATATATGCGTAATGATTTGAACCAAGTATCTAATCATCAGATTATGAACCCATTAGCTATTCATTAACGAACATTAAAAAAAATGAACGTAAAATGTCATTATCCATATCATTCCCTCTACCCAACTGTTTGAAAAGGTTGAAAATCTTCGAGACCAAAAGCTTTACTGAACTATATTTTCCTGCATTACTTATTTTCTGCAGCTGTTAAGGAGTTTTTTTGGCTCCAAACTTTAATTGCATAAACAAAACATTTAATAATTAATGATATGAATTTTCTCCAAATGATGATATCTCATCCACAGTCGTTATCATAGTCCCGTGGTTAAAGGATAAATTCCCTTTTTATGATCAAAAATATATATATATATATATATACATATGAATAAGAATATCATACAGCCGCGTGACATTCTTATTTATTTATTTATAATATAATTATCACGGATATATAACACATGGTTTATCGTTCTTACAGATGGGACTAAAAATACAAGGGACAACAACTATACGAGATACTGAATTTAGTAGTGGATAAAAAAAAAAAACCATGTATATAATAATAGAATATCAGAACCTGACTGAAAAAACAGAAGTCTTGATTGATTTATGAAAAACAAATGAGAGAGCTAGCGAATATATATATATATATATATATATGGCGGAATAATCTATATGGATAGGGAAGGTGGAGACGAGGAAAAAGAAGAAGAGTGGCAGTAGATATGTACCAGGTGAGAAGAAAAGGCTCATCCAAGCTATTAGCGACGTTAATAATCAAATTGTCATTGGTCACAGCTTCAATTGACGGTCCGGGGAATTGTCCATTTATCAATATCACCTGCGAACACATTTATTAATCGTTCGATTCAATCTTCGGTTCCGGTCACCCACAAGCTCCCAGTCCCCGTACCCAGTTCAACATTAATTCAATGAAGAACATTGCTACAAAATATGGACCTAAGGATCAAAAAACAGTAGACGGACGTCAAAAAACGGAGTCTATTACCTGTTGCTGGATCCCAAGTGGATAAATATAACCATAAGTAACATTCCAGTTGTAGAATCTGTATGGGCTTTCCCCGTAACTCAACCTCAATGCCGACACCAACAGTACAGCTACAAGCTGATAGTACGCAACCTGCTTCTTCTTCAGCAGATCTTCCATTTCGCACGCGCGCAGTTCTCTCTTCCCCCCCCCCCCTCCTTCCTTCGATACTGTATAAACGACGGGAAAAGTAGAAATGGAAGGAGCAAAATGTGGAAACTACAGATCTAGAACGATAACACTTCAATACGAATACAACCAGCGCGAATAACCATAAGAATGCGATCTATAGCTATAGCCTCTCTGGTTATTCGGCTCTTTTCTCCTTTCCTTATCGGCTTTATTGCGCTCTCACCTGTCCTCTGCTTTACAAGCTTTTGTCCCGGCAGACGAGTGTCGGTGACGAAGTAACTTTGAAGCGTTAAGAGGTGTGATCTGATGTGGCTTTCTCGGAAGCTCCGGTCTTAATTTTCCTGTCTCGGAGTCCCAACTTATTACCGACTTAGACCCCTCCCAGAATTTACATGTATGTGTGTGTGTGTGTATATATATATATATATATTGGATTGGGTTTCATTTTGAATCATATTATGAAATCTAAGGAGCTGTATCGAAGATCAGAAAAATTATTACACCACTTTTAAAATTTTTAGCTACAATGAAAATTGCTAAGGTTTAGATAGACTAGATCCGATAATTAGCCAAATTTTTTTGTAATGGTAGTTTTCAGATATTATGGATCATTTTGCTTGATATTTAGTTGATAATGATATTTTAAAAAAATTATTGATATTAGACTTAAATTTCCGCATTGGTCCAATCCCCTCAACTATTTAGCTCCCAAAGGTATGATTCAACTATATTATTTGAGAGTTGCGAATGGGTGTTGTGTTGTCGTTTCAAAACGGAGGTGAAGAGAGACTAGAAGAATGATTCGTTTGGATGGTCAAGCTTATCCCAAAACTTAAAGAATCAATTGAATGTTTGTCTATCCATTAAACCATTTTATACTGAAATTGAGAAAGAAAACTTTGTAAAAGAAAGTGTGATATTAGATATGATAATCCCGATTCTCAGCCTAAAGATAAAATTATTGATTTATTTGTGTTTAGGATTTAGTTGACGTTTTTATTAATGACTAGGGTTCCTCATTCTCATCCTTTTTCCTTATGATTTTGAGGCCTTTTACAACCTATATATCCATTTTCATTAATGACGCTTTCATTTGGTCCATCTATCTTCCACTTATTTGTTCCTTCTATCTTCCACTTATTTGCTCTCTACATTAGGGGAGTACTACTTTTACCATGTTGATATCTCTCTTGACCTTAGTTGAACTAATGTGGATTTTGATAATATGAGAAGTAGAGGGTTAGTTTGAAAGATTCAAAGTTGGAATTTGAAGATGGGTATGAATATATGGCTCATTTTTAGGCAATCTTCAACAAGAATGGAACTTTGAATGTTTTACAAAGAAGATAAACAAAGGATCTTATTATCACAAATCAATGCAAACATTATCACAAACAAATACAAAAAACTTTTTGTGGGCAAGGACCCCTAGCCTAAGAATATTGATCATGATTGGGAAAAGGAGGAGACTGTGGGATCATTGGGACAAAGGCTAGTTGTGAAGTTGTCGTCGGAGAAAGCTCTCAACACCTGCACTCTTTAAACAACAATGATAATAGCCTAGATAACTAGTAGGGGTATGGTGATAAAAAAAATAGAACCACATCTATTCGTTTTTGAATTTGAAAAGCAAAGAGAGGTTGATTGGGTTAAAGAAAACAACCCTTGTCACTTTGATCAAAACCACTTGTTGTTCGAGAAGATGAAGTAGGGTGTTTAATTATCGCTTATGGTTTCCACCTTAGCACTATATTGGTTGAGACTCCATGACCTACACTTTTAAATGAGATGTTATAAATATGGAGTCTTTATTAAGAATAATATTAGAGAGCTCATGGACATTGATGATTATTGTAATATCCCAAAATCCAAATTTCCGAAATTATGGCCAAATAAGGAATTATTAGGAAAATTAATTATATAAATTCATTTATTAAAATGTAGAGAGTTAATTAAGGTAAATTAAGGGGAAAATAATAAAGAATTTAATTGGAAGAAAATTTGGGTATTTTTCCTAATTAGCATGGAAGTTAAGGACAATTTATCCAAAATAGCCTAACTAATTTAAAAATGGATTTAATTATTATAATTAAAATAATTATTATTAAAATTAAATATCTAAATTAATTATATAAATAAATAAGGACCAAATGCCCCCAACCCAACCACTTTAGCATTTTCCATTTTCCATTTTCCCTTTTTATCCTTTCTTTTCTTTTTCCTTCTTCCTCCTTTATTTCTTTTTCTTCTCACCCCCCCCCCCCCCGTTTGGGCCAGCCCGTCAGCCCAAATCTCCCTTCCTTCCTGGCCTGTCCCGCGTGCCAGGCCTGCCAGCCGTCGTTGCCCATCCCCCGTGGCCCAGCGCGTCCAGCCCGCATCACAGGGCGCGACGCAGAGTTTTGCCCCGATATCCTATGAAACTCCGCGTTTCAATTAGTAGGAAGTAATCGTTGCCAACCGGCTGGTTCTCCCTCTCCTTCCTTTTCTTCCCCTCCCCTGGACCGCCGGTCCACCCTGCCTGTCTTCTTCCTCCCCCGACCTACACCGCAGCCTGCAAGTCGACGCCGCAGCGCGATCCTCGCCGGCAGCCACCAGCGCCGACCGTCCTTCCCTGCCTCTCCCCCGTCGTTTTCTTTCTCTTTTCGACCCCCGACCAAGTCTCTCTCTCCCTTCTCGGCGTGCCATCTCCTTCCCTCTTCCTCTCCCCTTTCCCGACCTAACCTGCCATGGCAGGACCTGCCGCCTGCCGGCCAGCCTAGCGCCTGCACCCCCCTTGTCTTCTTCCCCTTGGCCTTGCCCGACCACCCTGCCTATAAATACCCCCATTGACCACCTGGATTCGGGATTTGGAACCCCGAAACTCTAGGTTTGCTCCCTCTCGCCGCCGCCCCATCAGACCCGTCGACCGCCGCCTTCCCCCAACACCGCCGGTCTAGCGCCGCCCAGAACCCCACCTTGCACCACCCTCCACCTAACCAAGCCCTCCTCAGCCCTCGATTTTCCCTGCACGTGCTTCCCTGGCCGTGCAAAATAGCCACCCCGAGCAGCCCCTTCCAACCCCTCGCCGCCCTTGCGCCGCCTCCCACCGCCAGCCCAGCCGCCACCAGAGCCTCTTCCCCCCTCCAAAATGCCCAGCAGACCTCCCTCTACCTTTCCCTGCCTTCAAATTCCCCTGCCTCCCTCTCCTCCTTCCTCCCTCATCTTCCATCTCTCTCCACCACCCTCGGCCGCTGCCGTCGCCGCCGCGCGCCGCCACCCCTTTCCACACCACCACCCTCATTCCACTCCCCTTCACCTGTTGTTTCTTCCCCCACCTCAAACTTCTTCTTTTATCCTCCCATCTAACCACCACCTCCATCTTTTCCCCTCTTCTCCACCTCCGCCGCCGCCGCCGTCGCCGCCACGCGCCGCCGCCGGACCACCACCGACCCTAGGTGGTTCTCCACTCATCCAAACCCTAATACCCCTTTTATATAATTGCTACTATTTTCTACTAATATTAATACTAATATACTTATTATTATTATTATTATTATTATTATCCTTATTATTATTACTTTTATTATTATTATTATTATTATTATTATCATCATCATTATTACCATTATTATTGTCTTCATTATTAATGTTCTTATCTTTCTACTAATACTAACATCCCTTTTAAACCCTAACTTGTATTATACTTAACTTGGTCTTATTTTGTAATTATTGGTATTAACATTATTAATAATATTACTATTATTACTTCTATTATCCTTACTACAGTTATTATTGTGGTTGCTAAACCTTACTTGGTTGTATTATTGTTATTATCATTACTACTAGGAGTATTATTATTATTATCGTTATTACTAGTTTTATTATTATTATTATCACTATTTTTCTATAGTTAGCATGAACATTATTATTATAAGAATAGAGCTAGCGGGTCTAATAATATAAGTGTAAAAATAGGTATTAAGAATAAACATATTTTGACTACTAATATCTAGTATACTAATTCTAAGGTAAAAACCCTAGTTTTTGTATAAAACCCTTTTTAGTAATAAAAACTCTAACCTTAAACTAGAATGAGGATTGATAGTAATTATAAGGGAAACTAATACTTAGCATTTTCCCTTTTTATAGATAACCCCGACCAAAGCCCTAAGGAGTTAGAGGAGCGTGCTCCAAGCCCGGCGTCGCCTTAGGTAAGGACGGAGCTAATGGCCTTGTGCTATGTGTGACATGGATGTGTTGAATGTTGTGTATGCCATGTTATGCCATGTATTATATGATTTGTGGATAACTTGTTTTATGTGTAGCGCAGCTTGGAGATTGAGGTATGCTATTTGTGCTTCCATGACATGAGCATGACATTATACGTATGATGTTTATGGTGTATTATGTTATGGCCCGCTAGGACATGCATGTTAGGATAAATGGTAATATGAGTTGGTAACCATCATGGGAGTCTTGAGGTTTGTATGATCGTATTAATGTTCTATGGCGGTACTAATGGTTGCATGGTGGTATTATGGTTGGAATGGTGGTATTAGGGTTCGCATGGTGGTATTAGGGTTTGTATGGTGGTATTAGTGATTTTATGGTGGTATTAATGTTGTATGGTGGTATTAGTGATTTTATGGCGGTATTAATGTTGTATGGTGGTATGGTGGTATTAGTGATTTTATGGTGGTATTAATGTTGTATGGTGGTATTAATGGTTGTATGGTGGTATTATGGTTGGTATGGTGGTATTCTGGTTCGCATGGTGGTATTAGGGTTTGTATGGTGGTATTAATAATTGCATGGTGGCATTAATGGCCTATGGTGATATTAGGGTTCGCATGGTGGTGTTATGGGTTGTATAGTGTTATTAATGTTTATATGGTGGAATTGGGGTTTGCATGGTGGAGTTAGGGTTCTACATGGGAGTAAATGATTGTATGAGAATTAGGGTTTGTGTGTAGGTAGGTGTTGGAGAGCCTGCATGGAGTGTTTAAATTATGCATGGGAATGGATCTTACGTGAGGAAAGTTGATTGAGGAAGTGAGTAAAATAATGTCAAAGTTATAGACCCGTTGGAGGCTTGGGTGCAAATTTTTACGTGGGTCGGTGTAAGGATGTCTAAGGGTTCCAATTAGAGTTTTGGGAGGAATTGAGCAATTTGAAGAGTACAAGGGTAAAAATGATCAAGGAGGGATGGAGTATGGGGTTGAGAGTGAGAATTCACTTATATAAAGGATGAGTATGGGTCTTCTAAAGGAGAGAGATATTTGGGGTGAAAGAAGGGAGGTTACTTGAAGAGGAAGTAAAGTGCTAGGGTTGGTGTGGCCAACTAGGGTTTGGCGGTCACATGCGAAGTTGGGGAACAAAGAGATATATTTTGGGAATTTCTAGTAGAAAAACGGGATGCGAGACAAGGCACAAAGTAAAGTTAGGATGAGTAAGAAAGAGTTGGGCCATATAGGCCCAAATTAGGGTTCTCCAAGGAGGAGCCCTATAGGGGTGAGGACATGTGGGACCGATATCGTTGTGTTAGGGTTAGCCCGCATTCTCGGGAGAGTGCGCCCTTACTACGCTTCCTTATGTATAAGAGTAAGAGGGGATGGATATCGGGCGTGAGAAGGGGAGAACAGTCTCAAGATATGGGACGGGCCTCCTCGAAAGGAAGAAGTAGAGGGTAGTGATATGCATGTTAAGGGTGGAACCTTATTTAATAAGACATGAATAAGATATTAAGTACTTAAAGAGTAAGATTGTTGAGCTGGGCCCAGACCGATCCACCGGCATAATAGTGGCCAGGTACCGGGGTGCCCTGGAGACTGATCCACCGGCGTATAATAGTGGTTAGGGCGTTCTGCCCTATACGTGACCTAGATAGGTATAATAGTGGGGATCCGAGCTCAACAACCAAACGTATGTTGTAAAAAATCACGGGAAAGATACCAATACTTACAGTGGAACACCATGAGAGTCGGGCCAGACCGATCCACCGGCATAATAGTGGCCAGACGTTGTGCCCTGGAGACCGATCCACCGCATATAATAGTGGTTAGGTGCGTTCTGCCTATAAGTGACCGATCCACCGGTATAATAGTGGGTTTCCCGTAAGCATCACCGGATAATAATATAGTTAGGTCCGCTGCTTAACAAATCACAGATAGTAAACTCATAACACACATAACCGATGGATCAGTTAGGTGAAATGACCGAGGTACGTTATAATCACAGTGAGACACCATGAGAGTCGGGGCCAGACGATCCACCGGCATAATAGTGGCCAGGAGCGTTGTGCCCTAGAGACCGATCCACCGGCATAAAATAGTGGTTAGGTGCGTTCTGCCCTATAAGTGACCGATCCACCGGCTATAATAGTGGGGTTCCCGCATTCTCATGGATTCATAGCGATTATGATGTGAATCGACTATAATTACTAGAGTTTTGAAAAGAAGAAGTTGGGCTGGACCATAACCGACCTGCATCATCCATAATATTACATGTTGCTTATGTGATTGTGTTGTGTGTGCTATGTTGTATGAGAATATGCTTGGCCTTAGCGCACATGCGCCCTTACTCAGTATTGGACCCATACTGATACTACCTTGATTGAATGGGTCCTGTGATGATCCACTAATGGTGGGGAGCAGACCTCCTATGCAGGTTTGATCGATTACCAATTTTGGGGTGGAAGGCTTGACTTGAGTGAGTAGGCGGTCCGGATATTGGTCCCTTGGGATCTGTTTTATTTAGCTATATTTTGTACTACGCTTTTTGTTTTGAGACCGTACTTTTAAGCTGTAATGTCAAACGAGATTTTAACTGTTGTTGACTCGTGGTTTTCGTGAATGATCTATGTTAACTATGTACCCATGTTTTGATGATTCGTACTTAATGATTGTTTAGGTTAGCCTTAGCACTTAGTATCGGAACGGTAGAGTAAACCGGTCTGGTACTAAGTGTGGCGGTAATACCCCCAAGTTTATGGTTTTAATTCTTTCGCTTCCACTAAACCTTTATATTCAAACGAAATTTTTCAGTAGTAAATTTGGGGGTGTTACAATTATACTACTATAAAATGGAGTAGTTGTAATAAATAAAAAATGAGAAAAATATATTATCTAAACAATTATTATATCTTTTTAATGAAACAAAAACTCTAGCAACGCTTGAAAAAGGTTTTATTCCATTATTCGTATCTTTACTCACAACTTTACTTTGTGAGACTTTTCAAACCACTTTTGATCATCAATTTTTTCTTAAATCATTTCATGTTGATCATATTTAAATTTTGTAGATGTTTCTAAGCATCTTAGTTATTTTCACAAAAAATAGAAGTTTCGATGAAAATTTCCAATTTTGTCCCATTCAGTTTTTGTTGCATTTTGCACTTTGAAATAATATTTTTTATTATCTAAAATTTACAAAAACTTTTAAGATTAGTGTTCTTTGATTTTCTTTTTCAAGTTAAAAATGAATTAAAAATATTTTACCAAAATTTTATTATGTTTAGATAAATTGCTATCTTTTAGGCAAAATAAGCTACTAAAACTTAACTTTATGTACTCAAATCATATCTTATCTTTTGAGATTCAATAATGACTATACATATTTCTCAAGTCCTAATCCTAAGACTTTAAACTAAGCCTAAAAAGGCCATGACGTAATGCCCCTCACTTTTGTGTAATGGATGGATGAGAACTTTGATAAAATTTGGGCCTTTTCATTTTAATTCAATGTTATGATTGACTTGGAATGAAAATTTATTTGAAATCATGTTGGAAATGAGGTTTAATGATTTTTTCAGGTAAACCCATCGATGGGTTCCATGCACCGATCAATTAGTTTGTTGTTTTAGCCAAATTGACTTCCTCGATCAAACCGATCGACTAGTGGATAGACAGTCAACTAGTATACCCAAACTGATCTACTAGTTCATCGAGCTAGTCATATTTTTCAAAGTTTAATTTTCAAAAAATTTCCTTACATTAAAATAGAATCTTACCAACTCATACCAATCGTCCATAAGATATTGCTAACCATTTTCATGATGCATTTAAACCAAGATATTTCCTCAATTTGTTCTAGAGGTCAATTGAGACACATGAGAGAGAGAGAGAGAGAGATAACCTCAACCACTTGTCTTCTTCCTCCTCTCTCCTCTGCTTGGTTCTAAGACACATTTCTTCGACCTCAAATGTGTTTTTGAGTAGCTGGAATATTCTTTCATAATGACCTCCCATCTCTTCATTTATGTATGAGAATTCTAGCTTATTTAACTTGAGTTCTCTTGAGTCACAAATTGATCTTAGGAGACTAGGTTAGCAAATCCCAAGAAAATCAGTCCATTCTAATTGAATTCAGTTGGTTATAATTAGGGTTTTGAGTTGCCTTCCAAACTCTATGTGTTTCCCTTCGATTAGTTGACTACAAATAGCCCTAATCCTCCATGTTTTGCACTTTCTTTCAGTCACCAAAAATTCTCTGAGTGTTGCATTCTTTTATTTTCTTCCACACTTCAAGCACTTGCCAAATTTTTTTGTACACTCTCCTAATCCTACCTCTAGCTCTATTCAAGATAAAGTTAGATTTTGGAAAAAGATTGAGTGATCTAGTTAAGTTTTTCTCTAGTTTATCCTAGTGATATGTTCTTTTCTTTTTGTTTTCTTATCCAAATTTTATTAAGTTTTAGTATGAAACCTGAGTTAAGATTTCTAGTTCTTAAGGTTATGAGGGTTAAAGTTTTCATATATTTGAAAATCTTCTTTTTGAGGGGATTTAACCTACATCAAGTAAATAACTCGTGCACCTAAAATGTTGACATGTGTTACTACATGAAAAAGTGATGTGTTTTATTGGATAATACATGTTAGTATGAAAAAATGTATTTGTATGCATACATTATATGTTTAAATGATAGAAATTGAGAAAAGAGCATGAAAATGAAGGAAATAGGTTATGATGATGTTATAGTAAGAAATGCATGATAATCTTATTAGAAATATGTTATTTGATGTTGGTACATGTTCTATGGTGAGTAGAAATTATTTTTTATGCAAGAATATGCATGGAATTCATGAATTTGTGTTGTGTTAGGGTAAATCGATTGATTAGTTAGGTAAACCCAATTAACAGGTTCCTAGAATGGTTAACTGGTTGACCCAACCCATTGACTAGTTAGTCGGTAGAGACCTTGGTCTTACTCTCTGGTTAAACCAATCCACTAGTTTGGTAAAACTGATTGACTGGTCTATGAACAGTCGAATGGTATATCCAAACCAATTGACTAGTTTGAAGAAAGTATGGTCTGGTTGAGTTGAACTTATCGACTAGTCAACCCTAACCGATCAGCTGCTTGGTGCAACTGATTGACTAGTTGGGTCAGACCAGTTGACTAGTTCGGCTGGTTTGCATGATTTTTTGCTTTGTGGTTCAATTATATTTGGGACTATATCATGATTCTTAATGGGATAAAATATAGATTTTAACATGGATTACTAGCCTAATTAAGGGATGAAAATGGATCATAACCTATGGCATATATTATGAGTAATGTAAAGACTAAAAGTGTAATACCCTATTTTTAGAAACCCTAATTATAATTGATAATTATGTGTATTAGTTTTAATAATTATTTAAGGATATTTGATATTAAATATATTGTTAATATATGTAATATTATTACAACTTATTAGTTATAAAATTTAATTAGGCTAAAATATTCTAGAGGGTGCGTAGTAAAATTTAAACCTAGGTTGGGATCGTAACTGGTATTCATTTCATCAAATAAACCTATTCTGATAATCAGATAATTTTTACCTGGATATTTTTCCCTAAATATTTATCTAAATAATTTACCTGCATAATATACTAAATTTACTAAACTCACCCTACCCTTTCTCCCTAGTACAACCATCCATCACGCCACTCTCCTGCCATGCACGATTCCCTCCCCCTTGTTTTGTTCCTCCTTTCCCTACACGCCATTATCTTCTTAATCCCTAAACCCCTTCATTTTTGTGTACTAAATTAACCCCCAAAACAACCCACACTTTATCTCTTTACCCAATCTCCCACAAGCAAGAAAACGCCCCATTATCTTCATTGTTTTCTACCATCAAAACCCCCTGCACACCACCACCAACTTCCTCTGTTGTTACGTTACCTTTTCTGCGGCAAGAGATTTCATTCCCCACCCCCAAGATGCAGCAAATCGGCCAAAACAACCCCACAAGCTACACACAAAATCACTATAACCCTCACCCCCTTTTCGGTCTTTTTTGCCGATCCCTTTCTCTTGGCTTCGACAAAACTTGTTGATCCTCCCCTCTTGCTACACCTTCCTTTTCTGCATCCCCTAGCCTTAATTCAGCATTTCATACCATTCCTACACCCCTAGCAACACACAACACCACATTTTCCCCTCCTCTCCTTCTCGATAACTTCCGCCATATTATCCTTCCTTATTTCATGAGTTTTGGTTAGTTTCTTGCTACTTTAGTTTAGTCGGTTAGTTGTTCTTGAGTTAGTTTAATTAATTTGGACTTAATTTTATGTCATATTAAATAATAGTATGTATTATTGGATATTAATTTATTAGGTAATATTTGAGGATCTCGGAAAAGACTATTTTTGGTGATTTTGTGTAAGGTTAGATTTAGGTAAATCCAATTACTTATAAGGCGGTAAAATTTATGTGTGAGCATGTTAGGATTTTTTAGACCTATAATCATGATAGGGTGTTATATTCATCAAGTATTATGAAAAGGATAATAAAATGATAACATGTTATATAAATGATGACCGTGATTGCCGAAAGCGAAATATATGCATGAGTAATATATTACATGGTTTATGTATACTTGTATAGGGTATTTCTAGGGTTGTATTCTTGTCAAGTGAGGATTTAAATGCCACGATAATTATTCCATTATTATCATTTCATGGTAGCAAGGGTTGATATAAAAAGAATAAAAACATATACGCACGATTAGGGTTAGAATACAATAAGTGTTATTCGCATGTTCTAGCGTTAGAGATTTTTCCCTACATGAAACATGATGATAATTACCTTATTAAATTTCATATTAAGCTTTATATATATATATATACATGCTGCATGAAATGTGTGACACGTGAAGAATGCATGATTAGGTTTTTGAGGGCGTAGCTAAATAAATGCATGAAAAGTGGAAAGTATAGTCAATCGCTAAATAGTAAAAAAATACCTACATGCTAAAATATTGTGAATAATTATCTTTTAGCCTTTTTATGGAAAATTTCTCATAATAATAATGTTTGGTATGGAATTGCATAAAAATGATAAAATTAGGGTTTTAAGGGCATTTTGGTCATTTTTGACCTAATGCGCCTTATGTGAATAATTGTACATAGGATGGCCTTCGACTTTTTATAGGCTGACCTTAGTGTTGAATTTGACTTTGACATAGACCGATGACCTTAGGATTTATCTGAATAATTTAAAATAATGGAAAATGGTTAAGTATGTAAATGGAAATGAAAATGATTTTACGGTATGAAATATTGTTTGTGATCACCTCATAAAATACTAATACTTAAAGTGAAAGATATCAAGTTTGGGAACGGTTGCTCTCTAGGGTTAGCTACCCTATAGATGAGGTGTTATCCCTCATTTGAGTTGTTTTGCTGGTGTGCCTCTATGCCCCAGCAAGGCCCTAATCTACTCTATTGGTGACCTACGGATCTTATACGAGGTATCGATACTTAAGGATTAGGTGACCAAGGTTGGAGGATACTCTGTTGCCTATGTGTGCCAATATGACAAAGTGTACTATTGTGTCCCTGGGTTCTAGAGTACGGATATTGTGTTTCCTTCGTGAACCAATATGACCGGGTGATTGTATCCCCTCATGTAATATAAATAATAAAGGAATACATGTTGATGGCCTTGCTATGTATTATTGGGTTCAGTAGTTGCCTCAGTGGCCTACCTCATTTTTTGTATATATTGAATTGATGGTTTGGTAGTTACCTTAGTACCCTACCTTGATTTTTGGTATGTATTACATTGATGGTTCGGTAGTTCCCTAAGTGCCCTACTATGTTAATTGGAATTGATTTAATTAGTCATCTTCGGCCATGGATTTTGATATGGTTATTGTATACCTTGAAATGATATGACTTGGTTGAGTATGGTTGATGGTTGAGCATGAGACTCTAATAGCATATATTTATATGTATTTATTGATCCATGATTTATTATATATTGTTATGGCATGTTCTTGTGTTTGAGCATGTTTCGGATTAGTGCGTTATTATGTGTAATGTGGGTATGCTACCTCTTGTGAGATAATGTAATTTACTCAGTATGAGGAAGTCGTACTGATACTACTTTTGCGGATGACTATGAAGACCATAGAGTGGCATGAAGCTTATAAGAGTGGCCAGGATAAGTGGAGTCCTTGGGAAGAGGTTCCATTCTCAGAATGGGCATACGGGTCTAAGAGATAGGGCAAACCGATGTTGTATCTACGGGTACTAGTTTTTTTATTAGTTTTCCTTTAGACTCTTATGTCCCTAGCTGTATTTCGATTATCGTTACTGTATGGAAATTATTTATCCGTAACCTTATTTATGTAATCTCTCTTATTTCCGCTGATTTATTTTTGGTTTCATTAGTTTTAGCCTTAGCACTTGGCATAAGAAAGGTGAGGGAACCAGACTTATGCTAAGTGTGGCAGTAACACCCATTATCTTTGGTAATTAACGCTTCTGCAAAGCAAAATGTTTAAGTACTAAAAATGGGGGTGTTACAAAAAGGGTAACTCAGTAGTAATTAGTGATAAAATGGGAATAAGAGTAATGCAAATTGGTAAGGGCTTAGATTAAACCATATTATAGATATGAAACTCATTGGCCAAGGATAAATGGTATACCCATATGGTGAGGGAATATGGAAATAAAAAGAATCAATATGGCTTAGTATGGGGATTTACCTTGTCTACTTATATGGGCCTTGTGTGATCACCCATTTTTATGAATAAAATACTAATCACTTAAAGGGAAAGAAAGTTAAGTTAAATATGAGTCTGGGTTACCTAATCCTCCATTAGTTATCAAAGGTTAGTATGCCTTTAGGATTTACCTTCGAGAGGAATCCTGAGAGGTCCTAGTACCTTACCTATTTTAGACACTAATGATGTATTAAGGGGTATCAATATTAAAGGGTCTAGTTACTTAGGTGGTTGAATTTGGCCTGGACTTATGTTTATATTAGTTGCCTTCAGCCTGAAATTATGTCCATTGTGGTGATTGGCTTTGGCCTAGACTTTATGTCCTGTTTGATAGGCTTCCATGATATGTGAGACCATAGAATGGAGCATAGATCATCGCTCGATGATAATAAAATATGGTTATTAAGTAAGTAGCTAATCATATATAAAATATGAGTAAGAGAATGGCTAATATTTGATAAGAAGGAAAGTAATGGTATGACTAGTCTAAAATGAATAGAGATGGTTATTAAACTTGGTTAATCATCGACCTAACTACTTAATTATGAAGTGGAATATTTATGGGTGGAATCAATTATCTATTAGTTAAATGAACTAATGGTATAACTTATGGATTTGGTTAATTGGGATAAGTTTGATTCTCCTTGCCATTAAGTGTGTACATGCCTATGTGGAAACGTGGCAAGTCTAAGCTTGAAGTATTCTACTTGTTGAAATTATGCATAACATCATGACTTTATATACTTTTAACCTTATTCGTATAAATGGACATATCATACTGCATACTGCAATCTATATTGTGTATGATAAACTAGTATACATGTGTAAATTGAGGGAGCAACTTGGCTTACTCAGTACATAGCATATAGATGCGCCAATTTGTTCAGTCACCTACTCATTCCCACAAGTAGAGGACCTTGGGTAGGTTTTTAGCGATGACCAGTAAAGGGTCTACCTCTGTTAGGTTAGGGTTATAAGTGAAGACATACGATAGGTCTTGATGGGATCCGTGGAGGACCATAATATCTTTTTTTAGGTCTCGTACCCCAACCCATGTTTTGAAATTTGTACTTTACCGTGTAGTTGTAACTATTTGAATAGAACCCGTTAGGGTCATTGTTGTAAAAATTTTAGAAATTGGTTTTCATTAAATTATCATTGCCCACTATGTTGTTTTAGTGTTTTTGCTGGTTTAGCCTTATATCTGATATAGGGTAGGTGATAGACGTCTAACTTGTGTCATGTACGACATTAATGCCCAGTTTTTCAAAGTGTTTTCTGCTTCCAAAACATGTATTTAAAGAAATTTTTTTGTAGTGAAAAATGAGGGTGTTACACATGATCCTTATCCCCCTCAACATGACCCTATGCCATGTGCAAAGTAATCATTAAAATTCTCCGAATGACTAAGTTTTTTTCTCCTAACTACTTCTTTAAGCATTCACCTTATCTTCCCTCTTTAAACCACATTCAATCCTCCTCTCATTCATCCTCCTTCCACTTTTATCTTGCTTCTCAATTAAAATTGTCTAGCCCCCCCCCAAATGTCTTATATCATTAATGAAGCAATGATTACAAAGTAAGTTAATAACTTTAAGTTTTCCTCAACAATTAAGCCTCCTCCACATTGAGTTTTTTTCATTCCCTTATACACCATAAAAAACACATATCCATCATTTTCTCTTATTTCTCACACTACCCAAGTCCACCATTGAAGAACCAATTTAAGCTCTCAAATAATTAACAAAATTTACATTTGGTTAATTTTCTCATTTTCTTTGTTTTTCCTTTAATTTTCTTATAATATTATGCAATTAGTCTCATGATTTAATCTTGAATTTTGGTAAGTTGATAATGAAATTGAGAACAGCTTTATATTTATTTCTTAATCTTAGTTGTAAGTAAATATAACAACTCTTTAGATTGTAGAATTAATGTGGTAGTTTGATTTCATGTGGCATGATATAGGTATTTGTGTGATTTTATGACTTTTCCTCGCTGACTACAGGTGTGTATTGATATTGGAGTCATCTATCAAAATTTTGTGGCATTGATGACCATGATAATCATATGTGTATTGGTATTTTGGCTGTTATTTTAAATGAGAGAAGCATGGAAAAACCTATTGGTTTCCATGAAGTTTATTGATATTTTTTTATACAATTTGATATAAAAATATGGTGGTATAACCCAAGTTATAGTTGATTATAGTTTGAATAGTTTTATTGGGTGTTCTTCAATATCTTTAACGTGTTATTCACAAATCACTCTTTAATCACCATAAGTAGGGTTAGTAATAATTAACCATGATGTTTAGGGTTAATTAAAGGGTAAGATATGATTAGACATAGAATGATCAAATTAGTTTTGAAATGGTAAAATGTTGAATATGTGAATAATAATAGTTAATCTTTAACCATTGACTTTGATAATTAACTTTAACTTTGACCATGAATAGTGATTTTTTTCCTTTAAAATGTCATATGACCTTATTTTGTAATTTTAGACTTAAATATATCTTTTATGTTTGCTCAATTGAACCCTCAGTGGCCTTTTGAGATTTAAAAACGTTATAGTGAGGTTTTAATAAGTTAATTGTTATGCTAAGTTAAGTGTTATCCCTAAACACTTGTCACTATAGAAATCAAGGTTTTAATGACTAATAATTTTTATCATTAATGACTAAATTTTGGTTGCTAGAGGCAATAACAAACCAAAAAAATTATTGGTCGTCAGTGGTCATTATTGTTCCTTCCCTAAAGGCTTTAATGACCAACAATTGTTTTATATTTTATTTGGTTTCTAAAGCAATGACGATGACATATAATGTTGACCGCTAAAGTACTAAAAACCATGTATAATTTTGATTTCTAAAAGCATTAAGGACAATGTATCATATTGGTCGTTATAAGCAATGACGACAACTTATAATGTTAGTTTATATAAGCAATAGGGATGAACAAAATACACCGTCATAAATAATATTAGTGACCATTATTTTTATCATAATTAAATAAATAAAAAATGATCACTAATAATGAAAGTTTTTCCTATCTTGATCAAATAAATAAATAACAAATACCACAACAACAACGTCTAATTTTTCAATCACTAGTAAAATCCTTTCATTATTAGCAACATAATTTATTGGCCATAAATGCCATGATTATATATTTAAGAATATAATTGGCATTTTAATATTATTATCAACCCCTACATGTGTATTCATACATATCCATTTCAATCTTTATAAGAACTGCACGTGTACACATATATATGAATTTTAACACAAGGATATAATTTTCTAAATACCTATCTACAAACATTCAACTAAATATTCATATAAATAGTTTGTATCAAATTTCTGGTACAGTAGAATATTTGATCAAATATAAATATATTAGAAAAGATCTACATGATGTCGTTACATTAAAAAAATTCCATGATTAGCATCCACCTAAAAATTAATCCTTCTATTCACCAACCATAACTTTGGTTAATTTGTCAGAATGAACTAGATTTGCAACCATAGAAATATAAAAATAATAACTAATATAAGTATCAAATAAACAATGACATATCATATCAAAAGAAAAGAAAAACTCCACGCTAAACAATGAAAATAAAAGTACATCATTAATCTTCAACCCAAGATAAAAATCACTTCCAAACTAAGTTGGTAGCATCCAAAACAAGCACCATCAACCATGTGCAACATAAACCTAACCCACCCACCCTCTCACATCCAAATAACTCCTCTAATACCCAAGGTAACAAATGACTCAAACAAAGTAATCCAACTAAGATAGCAAACATCACTTCACTCATAATAATAATAATAATAATAATAATAATAATAATAATAATAATAATAATAATAATAATAATAATAATAATAAGAAGAAGAAGAAGAAGAAGAAGAAGAATACCAAGCACAATCATTCACATCACCAAAGCCACCCCAAAAAAAAAGGAGAGGAATGCCAAAAAATAGCTCCATGCACCCTAGCAATTTCTTTGAATCAGTTTCTTGGTTGTAATAAAATAAAAGGCATAAAAAATAACCAAAACCTTAACAACAAAATCCCTTAAAAGTAAACCAACTAATCAACCAACAAAAGTCATAACCAAGCTATAAAAGAATTGTACACTTATTTTGTTAGGTCATCTACTGCTATTTTTAAGTGACTTAACATATGTTATCTAAAACAGTATACATACATAAAAATTATTATATGATATTTATAGTTAGTTGTCAATTGTCAATGATATATGACAATTAAACAAAATCAATGAATGAGGTTCGAGTTTGCACTAGAATCAAAGAATTAGCTTTTCATAATTAAGAGGAGAAACCTGACCACCGATTAGCTTTTCAAAATGGACGATCGTTATTAAAATATATCCATTTGGATAATACTAGATGCACATTTTAATAATCCCACCAATGGAGCCAAAAAAAAGTGTGAAATAAAAGTATTAATTGAAAGAACAACTCAATCAAAAATAGAACAATGTAAAGAACTAAAAAATTATCTTTAATTTAATGATCTTATGATGATTCTAGTGAAGAAACAAAACATCAATAGAAACATATACATGCAGTTCTTATGAGCAACCAATATACACCTCAAATCTATTTATTGTTCTGCATGCATCTTATATATGTTAGCAATATTTTTCCCATGTTGTTTAAACACTAATGATACTGATATTGTGACCTTATCTTTTGGTATGTTGGAATCATTAAAAATTTTAAGAAATATTGAAGATTTAAAAAATACTTTTAGAAAGGTTTCTTCTTCTTCTTAGTTTTTTTTTTACCTTTAGTGTGTCAAGTTCTTTTTTATTATTATTTTGTTATAGGTTTAGAGGAGATGGAAAAGCTTGCAATGGAAAAGCTAGCTTTTGAAATTATGTAAGTGTTCCTGATGGAGGGCCTCTATTTTTTTTTAATAAAGATATGTCATCTCCTATAGGACTTGTAAGTCACCAATAAAGAGTGCATCTTCTATAAGGTTCATACTTCACCTACAAAATAGAAATAGGGACCTCACTAAAGGCATAAATACTAATAGAAAACATAAAATACATTGTCACATTTAGACAGATAACACCATATAAAATCACAAGGGAAGCATCCATTACATAATTCACATATCTACCTCAAAGGCCATCTTGCAGCTACTCAAGGTAAACTATATACAACCACTAGCTATGGCCACTATGGTGACCTATAGCACAATTCCTATAATTAATTCCTTTAACTTATCACATGAATTATTCATGTTTTATGTCCATGATGATTTATTCCATCATATATAACACATGACAAACATTCTTAATACCCATCATATATGATCACCAGCAAATAATTCAATTGCTTACATTCATATTAACAAACATAATATCAAAAGATGTAACACACCCATTTTTTGCTATTGAAAATTTTCATTTTGAAAACCTTGCAAAAGCATAAAACTAATAAGAACTTAAAAAAAAATGGAGTGTTACTGCCACACTTAACATAGGATAGGCGCTAGGCACCTATCTCATGTTAGATACAATGCTAAGAACAAAACCAACCAAAATTAATGTAGAGTGTGTTAAAAAATGTTATATGAATAATAGAAGAAAGCATATTATATAAATACAGGACCTCGATGGTTTACCATGTTCAAATAAATGAGGAATTTAAATAAAGTACATGGTCTCAAATTATAGAAGAAATAATAGGGCATAGCACTAAACTCTGGTCTGTTAAGGACCACTCAAAAGTTTCAGGATTTCCACGCTCTTAGAACCCATGCCCCACACGAGGTTGACCAACTACTAACTATCTCCAAAAACCTGTATATGACCTTCTTATCATGACAATTAGTAGGTGACCGAGAAAATGGGTACATCATTATGCTTCGTACTGAGTAAACCAATTTACCTCCTCAATGGAGTCACTAACATGCAAGATTCCAATATTGTACAAAATTCATACTAACATATTTTATGCATATTTTATATAAACAGGATACTTGCTCTATTATGGTCATATTAGGCATAAGAAGCTCATACCATACAACATGACTCATTATGCTTGACACCATAGCACTACATAATAGATGACGATATACAAGCTAAAAGTAGAATATACAGCTAATAGTAAGTCTTCGTTCATCCAGACACATAATTTCACGATAGGACATTTCAGCATACCTAATCTATTAGGTCATTTATACATATATATATATATATAGGTCATTATCTCCTTTGGTATTATTTTCCTTTGCCTTTTACCTTTATTTTTAGTCACATTCCTATTATAAATTTTTATCCAATTACCTATTCAAATTATTACTCAACTACTTGTCCAAGTTATTATCTAGTGATGGATTATGCACCACCCCCATGATCTCACATACCATGGAAGTCTATCGAAACCAACAATGGAAATAAGTCTAGGACAAAGCTAATTAACATATATCCAAGCCAAAGCCAAAATCACTAAGGTAATCAGGCCCTTTAGTATTGATACCCTTAGTACATCATTAGTCTCTAGAGTAGATAAAGCACCAAGATCTACTAGGAGCCCACTTGAAGGCAAAGCCCGAAAGAACTAATAAATGCTTGAAGGTAGATTAACCTCCAGTAGCTAATCAAGAATAAAAAAACCCATACTTATAAACAACTCAACCATCTTTTGCTTTAAGTAATTAGTATGTTATTACTGAGGTTACATGATTACACAAGGTCTGTATAATTTGTAAGTAAGGCATTAACATAATTATTCCATCTAACCTATTACCATTCCCCAAACATGTATGGGATTTCTATTAATGCTTACTCAATACTAACCTCATCCATTATATTAATCCATTTCAATCTATAGTCCAGTTTGCATTACCTCTTTGAAACCATTAAATACTTATTCATGTTTACCCATTAAGGTATTTACAACATCCATTAAGTATGCCATAAATTTTAACCTATTTAATCCATTCATTAAGTTGTCCATTTATGATGAATGAAGTATTTCACTTATCAAACAATCATATACCATCATTAGGCATGTTCTCAAGGTATATCTAAGTTAAAAGATCAAAATCACATAATTTGCTCGAACTAGTCGATTTGTTTTGCCTAACTAATTGATAGGTTTTGCCAACTAATTGATCAGTTAGGCTAACCAATAGATCAAATTGGGCCAACCAATTGATTGGTTTAGCTTGGCCAAACTCAAGGTTCCCTTAAACTAGTTTATTAGTTTGGCCAAATCAGTTAACTATTCTAGAACTAGTCAGTTGGTTCTACTAAACCAATTGATGGGTTTAAGTAGAAAACAAACTAAGGTTACCATAAACCTACCGATCGATGGACAAGTTAATATATTTGACCTAACTACTTGATCAGTTTTCTCTCAAATAGCACAAAATAGATATTTTTCATGAAAATAATTCTCAAAATTCCTACCACATCCAAATTAAAACATATCCTGGCATCATACCAACACTTTTTTAGCTCATAAATTGAGACATGCTTCACAATTAATAAAATCGACTTAAATTACATAAAATCATGCATTTTTTTCTCAAATTCATAAGTTAAATTAACATGAATCAATCTAAAACCAATTTTTTATGCCAACTTATAAAATTAGAACTTTAAACAAATCACCACAATAGTTGCTTAACCAAGTCACATCCACAAATATGAAAACTCAACCTAGAAGATTTTTAATTTCCGAACCTTAAATAAAAAATAATTTAAAGCTTTAAAAAATCACTAAATAATTTCATAAATTAGAATTTAAATTAGGAGAAAAATAGCTAATGAAACTTAATAGAAAAATAAAGAGAATTTGTACTAAAAGAGAGACTTAACTTCTTCTAAATCTAACCCTCCCTTACTTAAAGATAAACAAGAACAGTCTAGAAAAAGGATAAAAAGAGTGGAAATGAACCAAAATTAAGCTTGAATTGGCAATAAAAGAACAAAGGTTAAAGACAGTTGGAATCTTTTAGTGGCTAGAAGGGTTGATTAGGGATATTTATAGCCAACAAATTGGTGTATGAACAAGTGTGGTTAGGCATAGATTGAAAACCTAATTCCTACATTTCAAATTTGAGTCGAACATGTGGATTTTATTTAAGATTGGCTGACCTCCCTTTTAGAGCTGAAATGATCATTTCTGAAAAAATGCAAATCAAATTTGCTCAGAAATATCAAATACAAGAGAGAAAATAAATGATCAGCATGGAAGGAATATCCCAGCTAAGAAGGAAAAGGTTTAGGAATTAAAGCAAGGATTCTAGAGTGTGGAGAGGAGAGAGGTTGAAGAAGATAAAGCTAAGGTCACTATTCCCCTCAATTATCCAAATTAAAATTTGAATCAATTCAAGGATGAAGCTTATGCGTGCATGATAAGAAAGGTTAATAATCATGAAAGACAAACTTGGAATGAGATTATTAAGGTTCCATTTTATATAAGAAGGTTTCCTAGAAAAATTGATTTTTGAAAATGTACTCAACTTGAGAAATCATTTGATCGATTTGGATTACCAATCGATTATTCTACTAAATAGTCGATTAGTTCCCCAAAATAATTGATTAGTTTCATTGAGAAAAACCCTTTAACTAAAATGGAAAACTAGTTGATTGGTTTGCATGAAAAATGATTTTCTTTAACTTCTAAAACTATCAAATCTTAATAAATAACATAACTTCTCATTCAACAAACTTCACAAAAATATAGGCTATTACAAAACTACTTCCTTAAAGAAGTTACTTCCCTAAAGCCTACTAACCAAGGTCTAGGAACAATATATATACACATAACAATTCATGCAGCACATTCAACAAGGCAAAAAGGTACTACCCCCTTAAAAAACAATCATGCGGGGGGCTACTCCTAGATTACTTTTGGATTGATTGCTTAGCTCTATAGATCAATACAAGTTCTTTAAGTGTGTTTTTTCCTCACTCAATCACTTCCTGAGAATTTTTTTTGAAATTTCCTAGGAGGGTCACCCATCTTAAAAATTGCTCTATAGCTAGCACACTTAACTTTGGAGTTCTTAGGACTAAATCACCAAAAGTATTGCATACCTTGTTGTTATAAGTAGCCATATCAATCCTTATAGCACTGCATTCAATTTGGGGTATTGCATTTACCCCCACTCAAAGAATGTCATGTCCTCCTCGTGCCTCGACCACTAACTATCTCAATGCAGCTTTATCATAAGAATCATCCCTCTAGGCAGCTAACTGGCTCATCCAAGTTTAGATCACTATCATATTTTTGCTTTGGTACCATTTGTAACACCCTGAATTAATACGACCATGTAGGGGGCTACACTCAAGCACATTTGTATTGATCAAATGACCCTATAGAACAACATGTTTCCTTTTAGTGAATTTTATTTTCACTCACACACTTCTTAAGAAATTTAAATAGTCATAATAATCATAAAGTACACAACATAACATAACACATGACATACAAGACACATAACATACACATAGTTGATCATAGCTACATCCTTACCTAACACGATATGGTCTTAGAGCACACTCCTATGCCTCCTTGGGGTTTTAACTTGATTCACCTATAAGAGGAAAAAAATAAAGGTTAACTTCTCTCGTACCAAAGTTACCATTATTTCCTACCATATCCTTATCATAGCCTAATATTAGGGTTACTAATATTAATAGTAGTTTTATAAGTAAAAGTAGGGTTATTATTCTTAAGGTAGCTAACTAGGCTATTACTAGTCAAAATAGGTCTTAGGAGCTACATAGGTTTATGTTAAAGTATTTATAGCAATATTTATATTATTAAAGATAATAGCTTAATATTACTAATAATAATAATAATAGTTGAAGTGATAACTAATAACAACCCAAATCTTATTAAAAATAATAATGATATTAGTAATACTAAAGTAGTGACAATAATGATGCTAATAATAATAAAAATGCTAGTAGTGATACTAATATTAGTGGTATAGATAATATTAACAATAATGACAAGGTGGTAGTAGTAGTAGTAGTAGTAGTAGTAGTAGTAGTAGTAGTAGTAGTAGTAGTAGTAATAATAATAATAATAATAATAATAATAATAATAATGATGATGATGATGATGATGATGATGATGAGGACGACGACGATGACAACGACGATGATGATAATAAAAATAATGATAATCATAATAATAATAAAAGTAAGGTTTTGACCATTAATAATAATAGTAGTATTAATGCTCTGAAGTTATATATAATAATAATAATATTATTATTATTATTATTAATACAAATAAAAAAGATAACATTTACATAAATAAGGTTTAAGGGTTATGGGGGTTAAGGTACCACCTAGGGATGGTGGTGACTAGGCGGCACCAACGGCGGTATGAGGCGGCGGTAGAGGGAGAAGAGGGGTGGAAAGGTGGTTGTTTAGGGTATAAGAGGGGTAATCAGAGGGTGATTGAGGTGGTGGAGGATGTCCTAGGTTAAAATGGTTGGAATGGTGGTCATGGTGCAGCCAAAGGGGCGGCATATGCAGTGACAAGTGTGGTGGTCGAAGGTGGTGGAGAGGGAGGAAGGGAGAAGGAGAGGGAGGCAGGGGAAAAGGAAGTTATATGGAGGTAGAGGAGATTCTGATAGTGGTTTTTGGGGTAGGGGAGTGGTGGTTATGGCGGGAATGGCGGCGGACGGCAACACAAAGGGTGGCAGTGGGTGAGAAGAGGTTGGTTGAATAACCAACTTTACATGGCCAGGGTGGCTCATATAGGAAGAATCGAGAGTGGGGAGTGGTGTAGTTCAGTGGAGGGTGGTGTAGGGAGTGGTTTGGGAGATGGTTCGAGATGGGGTGGACGTTTGAACAAGCGGTGGTGCAACAAAGGGGGAATTTTCTACACAGGAAAAAGATTGAATGGGTGCAGTTAAAGGGTATTTATAGGCCATTGAAGGGGAAAATGATAGAGGGGGAAGAAGGGAAGAGATTGGCATGCATGGTAGGTCGCCGACCGGTGGCGCATAGCCGGTACAAGCCTGCAAAGTTACAAGTCGTGTCTAATCAGAGAAGGAGAAAGGAAGGGGGAGAACGGCACACGTGAGGAGAGAGAGGGGCTAATTGGGTCGAGAAGGGAGAGGAAACAACTAGGAAGAGAGGGGAGGAGGTATGCTGGTGTGCGGTATTGTAGAGGCCGCATGCTTGCACAGGGAAGGAGTAGGGAAGGAGAAGAGTCGGGGAAGAAGAAGGAAGAAGAAAGGAGGGAGTGGACCGACCAACCCAAGGAAAAAGAAAGAAAGAAAAGGGAGGGAGCCAGATTGAGCGTCTGGCTAGGGAGAAAGAAAAGAAGGCAAGCATTGGGCCACGCAGGGGAGAGAAAAGAGGGAAGAAGGTTTGGGCCGCGAGGGAGGCTGGCCTAAATCGAGGGAAGAAGAAAAAAAAAAGAAAAGGAGAAGGGAGAGGAAGGAAAGATAAAAGGAAAAGGAAGGGAAAAAAGGAAAAAGGAAAAATAGATGGGTTGGGGTATTTAGAACATTTTGATATTTTTGAATATTTAAAAATTATAAGATTTTAATAAATGATAAATAAATTCCCTTTTTAGATTAATTTAGGATATTTTGAATAATTTTTCCTTAATTCCAATTTAATTAGCAAAATACCCTAATTTCTTCTAATTAAATTATTTATTATTTTCCTCTTGATCTTGCCCTAATTACTTCCTCTTATTTTAATAAAATAATTTATTTAATTAATTTCTCTAATAAATCCTTATTTTGCCATAATTTCTTAAATTAGGGTATTTCATTATTAATCTCAAATCTCATGCCTCATTATGGTGGGAGAATTTAGTTCATAAGAGGAGAAAAAAAAATCAAAAGTCAAAAGTTAAGTCTAGTTTGAAAATGAAGTTGATGAAGGAGAGATTCCTTCCTCATTCTTTCACTCAAGAATTTTACAAAAAAAAAATGTCCTCTTTAAAATAAGGGTCTTTGAGTGCAGAGGAGTACATTATAGAGTTTGAAGAACTATCTATGAGGCTTGGTTTAGATGAGATAGAGGAGTACACTATGTATCAGTTCCTTGGTGGTTTTAGACATGACAGAGCTAGGAGGGTGGAGATGCATAGGTTTTATACCTTAGATGTGCTCTATCATCTAGCCATCAAGGTCAAATAACATAAAAAGGAGAAGAGGGTCATAAGGTATGGAGGCCTAAATAAGGGAGCTAGCACTTCAAGGGAGGTTTCTCCACCATTAAAAATCCCTTCCACACCTTTGAAAAAAGATATGAGAAATAAAGGAGTGACAATGGAGAATTGGACCAAGAGTGTTAGGTGTTTTAAATTTCAAGGCTTATGACACTATCAAAATAAGTGTCCTAACAAGTGGGTAATTGTAATACCCCGAGTTGATACGACTATGCGGGGGCTACCTTAGAGCACTTTCGAATTGAGCAGCTGGCCCCATAGATCAATACGAGCCCTTTCAGTACGCTTTGTCCTTACTCACACACTTTCCGAGAAAATTTTAGAAAATTTAAAAAACCTTCCATGAGGGTCACCCATCCTAAAAATTGCTTCATGACCGGCACGCTTAACTGCAGAGTTTTTAGGATGGAATCACCAAAAGGATGGTATACCATGTTAATATAAGTAGCCAAATAAATCCTAATAATACTTTGCTCAATTTGGGGTATTACAGTAATGACCATGGTAGATTTTTAAGAAGTGAATGTGATGAGTTATGAAGACAAAATATTTTTCAAACCAAATGCACCATACTAGGAAAAATATGTTATCTTATTGTGGATGAAGGTAGTTATGTCAATGTTGCTTCTTACGCTATAGTAGAGAAGCCTGGCCTCACTACTACAAACACATGACAAACCAAATAAGCTAAAATATCTTAATGATGGTAACATGGTGGAGGTGACAAAGTAAGTGAAAGTACCATTATCCATTGGGGAAAACCTATCAAGATGAGGTGGTGTGTGATGTAGTTCCAATGAATGCTTGTCATTTGCTTTTGGGGAGGCCATGGAAATTTGATAGAAGTTTCTTGCATGATGGAAGGAAGGAAATCTATTGCTTAAATTTTTCCAAGAAGAAGGTTATACTCACCCCTTTATTTAATAGGCCTAGTCATATTGATATGAGTTGTAAAAAGTCCCTATTCTTAGGTGAAAATTATCTATATAAGGTCATAATAAAAGGGAAGGTAATCTACGTATTGTTTTTATTAGAGGATAATGATGGGAGGGTTTGTAAGGATACAGGGGTAAGGGCATTGTTAGAGGATTTTAATGATACATTCCCTAATGATTTATCCCATGTACCACTCCCCCCATAAGAAGCATAGAGCACCAAATTAACTTTTTACCCGATGATATACTCCTCAATAAGGTGGTGTATAGGTGTAAACCTAAGGAAGCCTTGGAGTTTCAAGGGCAAGTAGACAAATTATTGTCTGAGGTTTAAATAAGAGATTCACTTAGCCCTTGTGTCGTGTCTGTCTTGCTTGTTCCAAAGAAATATGGCACCATGAGCGTGTGTGTTGATAGTAGGGATATCAACAACATTACTATCAAGTATAGTAATCTTATACCTAGACTAGATGATATGCTTGATTGTTTGAATGGTGCATACTTGTTTTCCATGATTAACCTAAGGAGTGGCTGCTACCAAATAAGAATGAAAGATGGTGATGAATGGAAAACTCCATTCAAAACTAAGGGAAGGTGGTATGAGTGTATGGTTATACCGTTTGGTTTTTCATAAGCCCCTAGTAACTTTATAATACTTATGAATGAAGTACTTAGGCCATTCATTAGCAAGTTTGTTGTAGTTTACTTTGATGATGTTCTTCTGTATAGCTCTAGTGAGGAAGAACATATAAAGCATCTCAAGCTAGTATTTCTAGCACTTAGAGGTCACAAGTTGCATGATAAGCTAGACAAGTATGAGTTTTGTGTACCCATGGTTACTTTTCTAGGAGGTTTATTAGGGATTTTGTAACACCCCCAAAATTTACTACTAAAAAATTTCATTTGATTAAAATAATTAGTGAAAATAAAATAATAAAACGGTGAATTCTGGGAATATTACTGCCTCACTTAGTACCAGACCGGTTCACTCCTACCGTTCCAGTACCAAGTGCTAAGGCTAAAAGAGAAAAATACAACTTATAAGAAACTCAACCATAATTAAATCAGAGTAGCTTAGTAAATAATTTACGAGAATTAAATCCACTAGTGGTGGTTATAAAACAACGAATACATTGAAACAAGAATTTAAAAGAGAAAGAGGACAACCCTAGGACTTTTCGAATATTCCTTACACTCTTTCCCAGGAGCCCACTTGAATAGCACCTAAAAATGACCTGCAAGGGACACTGTCCATTGAATAGGCAGGGGCCCACAAATGGAGCTCTTCAGTACAACAGTATTGAGTAATCCTTTAAAACACACTTAAAAGTAGGACCGCAATGTAACACACGATACACCACTATATTCATACATAACAACAAGTGTAAACATAATATTCACATCCATACATTCACATACTTGACAAGTCAATCAGATATTAATGGTGCATACATAATATTCACTTTCGTACATTCATGTACTTAATAAGTCAATCAAATATTAATAGGTCATAGTGAATGATCAATACTTTTAGGGCCTTAAAGCCATTAGTCCATCATTAATCAATCATCTCAGATTATGAATATCCATGTGAGTGTGGGAACCCCACTATTATAGCCAATGGACCAGAATACATATAGGGTAGAACACTCCTGACCATTATATTCATTGGATTGGTTCTGGCCAAAACAGGCCTACAACATATTCACTTTGGTTCATTCTATCATCCTATCACATCACCATCGGTTTCACTAAGTGTAATGAATATTTATTTCACATGACTTTCGTTATCACATGGTTTTTCATGAAATAATTATTATAATTTGACGAAATACCACAAAACCATCAACTTCATCACCCAAAAAAAACCACCTATTATTCCCCCAGGTCTCCGGTCTCTAGGGTTCCTCTCCTGGTGTAACCGTGGGCCGGCTAGGTATGCTCAACAATCTTCCTTTTTAAGTGATTAGTGTCTTATTCATATCTTATTCGAAAGATTTCACCCTAGACATGCATGGCTAACTATATCTACACTACTCTTCCCAAGAAGGCTCATCCCATATCTTGAGACTTCTGCACCTCCTAACTTGCCCCGACATCCTTCCCTTAATCCACTTACTCACATCGAGAGCCTAACTCCTAAGTGGGTGTCACGGCCCACTACCTTATACCCCAAAGTCTACTCACCGCCTTACCCTAGGGTTTTCTCCAGAAACCCTAATTTAGGCCTATGTGGCCTATCATTCTCTGCCTCACACAACCCGAACTATTTTAACACCCCATACGTCACGGCCCTTATATTCAACTCTCACTTCATACCCCACTCATTCTCATTTATTTGTATTATTTTCTTTTTCTTTTTCCAACTTTTCAAATTAGGCTTTCCTCCCAAACCTAGCTCGGTCTCCTATACACCCTTATACTATCCCACATACTATTTTTCACCCGAAGCCTCCAGTCACCCAAACAACTCTTCCATTACCTTCCTCACATCCCAAGGCAACTTTCCATACGTAAAGTTTGGCCCCATGCGGACTCTAACACTAAAGGAAATACGGCCGTTAGGAACATAAATTTAGCGACGGTTCTATAACTGTTTGGAAAATGTAAAAAAAGCGGTGAAATAGCGACGGTTTTAAACCGTTGCAAAAAAAAATTTAGGGACGGTTTTTAACCGTCGCTAAATGAAATCCCAAATTACCGTCGCGCGCTCATAACACATTGGCTCCATCTGCGCGCGCATATTCTCATCAGCCAAAATTAGTTAAGAGGAATGCGCGACATCTACCACCCCTGCTCTCTCTGTGTCGATTTCGTCTGACCGCTTGGGTGCTCGGCGTTGGTAGTCTTCTTCGCTGTGCCCTTCTCTTTTCTCGGTCGTTGCCGGCGCTGGTTGAAGCTCCCGGCAAAGCTTTGGAAATTTATGAACAGGTTATTTCGATTTTAACGTCCATTTTACTTGGTTTAATTTTAATTACTGCTGAAATAATTGCTGTAAGCCTTGGATTTGTAGTTCTTCTCATTCCTAGTGGCAGTTGAAGCTCTCGGCGAAGCTTGAGACGAAAGTGTGAACAGGTTAGTTCGATTTTGACTTCCATTTTACTTCGATTTTAATTACTGCTAAATTAATTGCTGTAAGCCTTCGATTTGTAGTTATTTTTGTTGTTGGTGCTGCTTGAAGCTCCCGCCGAAGCTGTGGACAGAAGTGTCAATAGGTTAGGTTGGTTTTTGCTAACTGTTTATAAGTTTGTCGAGCAAACTTGGGAATAAATGATAATGGAACTGTTTTTGTGCAATTAATTTAGTCGGCAATAGATTTGGTTTTTGCTATGACCAAAACTTTCATTTGCTCGTGTTTTCTATGGTCTGATCTATTCATTGTTCCTGATATCGGAAGGCCAAAGGTAGATGAAATATCCTGGTTATCGCACCCTTCTCTAATACTGCATATTTTTCAACATTTTTATCTCTGTCATGTGGACTGTGGATGGTTGACATAGGAACCTCCTCATTTCCACATTTGGAAAGAAATAGATATGAAACACAAATTTAGTCGAGGCCAATCCATGGGTTTCCAATGATTAGTTGATTGGTCTCATGGACTAATTTGGGCACTTCCAAACCATCAAAATGGTAGTGAACCACCTGAATGGTCAACCTTACCATTTTAGTATTCTAAAAAATTAGTTGATCGGTCTACTCGACTAGCCAATCATTCCCAATAACTAGTCAATCGGCTATGGAAACTAGTTGATCGATTGGGGTAGAAAAAACCCTAGCAAAAACACTTCCACACAATTAAATTCTAAAATATTTACTCAATATATCCGTACATCAACTACATTCCATTTAAGGTTCTTAACAACCAATATTCATGGGTTAGCATATGAAATATAAAAATCATGATGAGAGTCTCAATAAAATTATGCTTGCACTTTATTAACTTAATAAGAGCTAGGAAATCATACCTCATATTCTCTTCATGGTAGGCCATTATGCAAACAACTTATACATCATATTATGCATGATAATGTTGTCAAGATGCTTAGAATAGCAAGGTCGGATAATGGTTTACTTTAAAAGAAATATGAAAGATATGAAATATAATGGTTTACTTTAAAAGAAATTAGCAAGGCCACCTAAAGCATAAGTCTTTGAAAATCAAACCCTTTCAACACTTGAACACCTTTTAGGAAAGCAAGATTAAAACTTGGTAAACTTTTAAAATCATTAAAAAAAATCCATGTGGTTTGAATAACAAGGAGAGGGAATTGAAGTCAACAATATTGAATGGTTGCAGGGATGAATTAATGGCTTACAAATCTAGTGGAAGAGAGAGAGAAAGAAGAAGACAAATGAGATGAAGTCATGAAAGTGACTTATTAAAAATTACCTCTCTACGAATCCATTGAAAATCCTTAAAACATATTAGGCATGTCTAAATTATTTGGAAAAAAATCATAAACAAACTACTTAGAACATAATCATGATGCAACAAAAATTTTGGGGAAATATTGACATTGAAAATTGAGCCCAAGGAATAACCAACTCAAATAAACTAGCCTTAACCACTCAATCGGTTTATAGAGTTTCAAAACTCAAATTTAAGGAACAAACCAATAGTTTGGGAATAAAAGTACCCACTACCTAATACATGCTAAAATTTTACATCCTGTACAACATGATCCTTAAACAGATAGTAATATTTTCATAGTCATGTCTGGGAATATCTTTGATCAAAATATAGTAATGATGTGACTTTTTCTTCTTTTCCAGTCATTTTTTGATAATTATTTGATACAGCAGAACCATTTATGACTAAAGATCAATATCTCTCAATTAGCAATACTAAGTTATGGAAACTATGGCAAGAATATTTGTTATTCTATATGGCACTTCATGAACAATAGCTTTTAAAATCAAAGGAGGGGGATAACAACATTAAATTTCTTACTTAATTTTTTGTTGTTTTAAATGCTCAGGTATATTTGAAATACAATTTCTCATGGATAAAAGTTGGATAAATTGTAATAGGACCAGTCCTGAGTTTCTAGCGGGATTTGACAGTTTTTTGAAGCTTGCAACTTCTAAAGCTGCTATAAATGGAGAAATTTGGTGTCCATGTCGAAAGTGTCATAACAGATATCATAATCCCGTTGATGTTATCACTGCTCATGTTATGAAGAATGGTTTTAGAAAAAATTATACCAATTGGGTTCTTCATGGGGAACCAATATTTGTCCCTACTAATGATGTTAACGCTCGACATGGAAGTATGGATGAAATTAGGCCAAGTTTTGGTGATAGTACTCAAATTCCGACCTTGGTGAGGGATGCATTTGGGTTATTTGATCAATCCTCAACTGAAAATTATACAGTTGAATGCTCAATTCCATTTCAGACTACATTCAACGAGAATTCCCATGATTGTGATGTTTTACCTGAAGGCCAACTAAGCAGTTGTCGTAGTGAGGAAGAGGTTCATTTTCATAGAGTAATGAAGCAATGTGAGGAAGAATTATATCCAGGGTGCAATAATTATTCGAAGCTTTCTTTCATTTTTCATTTGTGTCATTTGAAAAGCATGAATGATTGGTCTTCAAAGTCTTTTACCATGTTGCTTGAATTGTTATCCAATGCATTTCCTATGTTGTCTTCATTTCCATCATCTTGGTATGAAGCAAAAAAATTGATCAATGAATTGGGTCTTGGATATGAAAAGATCCATGCATGTCCAAATGATTGCATGTTATATTGGAATGATAGAAGAAATGATCAGACAATGCTAGATAAATTTTTGGTGTGTAACACTTCTCGTTGGGAGAATCCAGTTGAATTAGGGTGCAATAATGAAGGTGAACAAGAATCTAATAGAAGGAAAAAGCCTAAGAAAGTTATACGGTATTTTCCGTTAATTCCAAGGCTAAAAAGAATATACATGTCATCAAAGATGGCTGCATATATGAGATGGCATGATAGAAATCGTGTGAAGGATGGAAAATTAAGACATCCAGCTGATGGTTTGGCTTGGAAAGATATTGATTCCCGTCATCCAGATTTTGCTCTCAATCCTCGCAATGTTCGTCTTGGGCTTGCTAGTGATGGGTTTAATCCATTTCGAACATTGAGCACAAATCATAGCACATGGCATGTATTATTAGTTCCTTATAATCTCCCACCGTGGTTGTGTATGAAACAAACATCACTTATTTTTTCTATGATTATTCCAGGGGAGAAGAGCCCAGGTAATGACATAGATGTATATTTTCAACCACTAGTACATGAGTTAAGAAAGTTGTGGGAGGGTGTTAATGCTTTTGATGCAGCTTCTATGCAAAACTTTCAACTGTGGGCCATTCTTATGTGGACTATAAACGATTTTCTAGCATATGCAAATTTATCTGGGTGGAGTACAAAGGGTGCTCTTGCTTGTCCTTGTTGTGCAAGTGCTACTTCTTCAAGATGGCTGAAGTTTGGTAAGAAGTTTTGTTATATGAGGCATCGTAGGTGGTTACCGGATGATCACATGTTTCACTTTCAAGCTTCAGAATTTGATGGAACAATAGATTTTGACAAGGCTCCAACTACACCATCCAGAATTACTATTCGTAGGCAGGTGGATGGCCTCAATCATGTTTATGGGAAGTTTTCAGATCAATCTACAAGATCCGCTGAACAAATTGATAGGCCCCCACCAATTTTTGAGGAAAAAGATGATGATAATGATGATGATGAGGATATTTTACTTGACAGGCCCATGCAACATAATTGGAAGAAAAGAAGTATTTTCTTTGATCATCCCTATTGGCAACACAACCTCATTCGTCACAATTTAGATGTAATGCATATAGAGAAAAACATATGTGATAATTTATTAGGAACTTTCTTAGGTATTGATAGGAAGTCAAAAGACAATCATCAAGCACGCATCGATCTTCAGGATATTGGGATACGACAAGATCTACACCTGATTGAATTGCCAAATAACAAGTATGTCTTGCCTAATGCTTCTTATACGATGAATGCTACTGACAAGGTCCGCTTCTTATCAGTTTTGCAGAAGATTAAAGTTCCTAATGGATATGCATCTAACATCTTGAGATGTGTTAGTTTGAAAGACAAGAGATTGTTCAATCTTAAAAGTCATGATGGTCATATTTTAATGCAAGATTTGCTCCCAATTGCATTAAGAGCATCCATGTGCACTGAGGTTGTTGGAGTTATCTCAGACTTATCATTGTTTTTCAAATCTATATGTAGTAAACAATTGGACTTGCAAGAGCTTGATAATTTGCAACAATATGTTGTTCTAACATTGTGCCACATGGAAAAGATTTTTCCACCAAGTTTTTTTACAAGCATGGTTCATTTGATTGTACATCTTCCAGAGCAAGTGAAGTTTACTGGCCCAGTTCACTATACTTAGATGTTTCCCATTGAACGGTAAGAAAATTTGTACTTACTTTGTCTATGACTAAGCTTAGTGCTACTATAATTTATATAATGATTACAAATATGTGGCTTCATTGTTTTATTTTATAGGGACCTAGTACGATTAAAATCATACGTGCAGAATAGAGCTCGTCCTGAGGGTTCTATAGCAGAGGGATACAACATCCATGAATGTTTAACATTCTATTCACGTTATTTTAGATATGTTGAGACTTTATTTAATCGAGTACCACGGAATGATGAATTTTTTCAAGATTTTGATAAGTATTTGTTCAATACCGGAGGACGGCCTTTAGGGAAGATTCATCGCCTCCACTTGGATGATTTGAGTCTTAAGAAAGCTCATCGTTATGTGTTGATCCAACATCATTATTTTGACACTTATTGTAGGTAATATTATATGTACCATAATAGTTATGCAACTTTATTAAATTAATGTAGAATTTTTTTATAGTTTTTAATGTTCTTATATGGTATAGAGATTTCATACGTGAAAAGCGTTGGACCAATAGGGGTATGAGGCCTGATGAGAATACCGAGAAGAAGTGGGTAGTCGAAGAATTTTCTCAATGGCTTCAATCAAAGGTAGTTTTAACAATACATAGAGCAACCGTCGTTTATTATATGAGCATATGTGTTATAATGCATACTATACAAGCTGTAATCGTTTATGCTATTTTAGGGACAAGACATTGATGATGGCATAGAAGATGGGAAAATTTGGAAGGCTTTGGCACGAGGACCTAATAAATTAGTTAAACGGATGAGTTCATTTATCACGAGAGGATTCAGATTTCACACAAAAAACCGTGATGAGAGGAGGAAAACTCAAAATTCTGGGGTGGTGGTAATTGCAGATGGAACGAAACATTATGGGAAGATAAGAGATATTTATGAATTGGATTACTATGGTAGTTGTCGAGTTGTATTATTTTGTTGTGATTGGGTAAACATTAATTTAGGTAGAGGGTTGAAGCAAGATAACAATGGATTTACTTTAGTAAATTTCAATCACTTGATACATACGGGAAAGGCAATAAAAGATGATCCATTCATTCTTGCATCTCAAGCAACTCAAGTTTTTTATGTGAAAGATGGGAAACAAGAAGAGTGGTCTCATATAGTTGAAACAAAACCAAGGGACAACTATCAAATGGGAACATATGCACTAGAAGAAAATGAAGATGAAGATGATCGTCTCTATCCCCAATCTGTTCCTTGTGCTTCCATTAATACTTTTGATGATATAACATATTTAGCTAGGACTAATATGGATGAGTAGTTTTAGACTACAAAAATAAATAAAAAATGTATGTACTACTTTTCATTGCAATTTATTTTTGTGGACTCTACTTCATCCATTGTATTATTAGTTTTGTTTTGCTTTTATCCTTGATGTTTTTGCTAACTGTTTATGAGTACGGTGTAGATCATATGTTTTGTAGTCATGTATCGTTCAAGGAAAGCAACAAGGAATTTGACATATGATCCACATGCATCTTCTCGTTGCACATCATCGAATGTTAGTCCCTCTTTTAGACGTGTGACAGGAGACAACACTTTACCTATTTCACCAAATAGTCAACCATGTGGTCAAGCGTTTGTTGATACATCGGTTGAGAGGTCTCCATCTATTCATTCACCGCTTACACCAGATAGTGTTACACAAACAATTCAAGTCCATGAGGAGCAACTTCTCGAGCATGATACACCAAGTGCAATTGGTGGTAGTGGTGGTGGTAGTGGCAAGATTATTAAAGATTTTGTCGAATTTATTCGTAACGGTGGCTTATTACTAAATTTTTTGTTTTATTCATTCAATTCTTTCTATCGTCGCTAACTAATTTCAAATGTATTGTTTAGATGTTGAGGGAAATAGAACACAACGATATGGTGAAATCTCGCCAGTAGATATTTGGGATCTTAATGGTCGTGAGAAGATGGTAGTGGATGTTAATGAAATGTATCAACCAATTAGAAGGTCTGGACATATCTTCAACCGTTGGTTAGCAGACCTAGCAGATAGACCAGAATTGTGCCCGTACCATAAGAAAGATTGGCATAAAGTGAATAAAGTAACCAAAGAGGAATTGAAGAGAATAGTTCGGGTACTTCATAGATATATATTCATTATAGTAATATTATTTTTATCTTTCTTGTCATTTTTGTAATCTTATTTTTTTCGTCGTGGTAGGAAAAGTTTCATCTTCCTCTTGGGAGTATGATGGACAAATATTTTTTGAGTAACCTTGGAATCAGAGTAAGAAGTAAGAGGAGTGAGTTGAAGGCTAAATATTTTCCACCCAGTGCTACAATAGATCAAGTGCTAGAAAAATGGAATGTCGCCAAAATTCCTAAGGAGCAATGGTATAAAATGGTTGAGTATTGGTTCTCTAATGATGGAAAGGTATAATATCAAACTAATCATTTATTTATATTTTGAAAATGAATAGATAGTTATATATTTATTTTGGTATAAGGATGCTTCTAAGCGAGGAGAAGAGGCAAGAAGTGAAGCATCCCATTTCCATACACGTGGAACAAAAAGCTTTGCTATTGCTAGAGATGAATATGTAAGTAATTCATGACATGCATAATATATAATAATGGTAGTTAAATGTCTTTTATACTATTTATTTGACTTTATTTAATCATTCAGATAAGGTCTAATGGTCGAGAGCCTGGTGACATTGATATGTTTATACTTAATCATAAGTGTCGTGATGGAAGCTATTCAAGATATTCCAAGTCCAAGGAATTTGTGGTATGGAGTTATATATTTACATATTAACATCCTTATTCTTTGGTTTATCTCAATGTAGCCCTTTATTCTTTTTATTTTTCCTCACATAGGATGAAGCTATGGCTTATATAAAAGAAAAAACTGGGCACTCTGAATTGTCAGAAAATACCATTGAGGCGGAAAAGGAAGCCGTTCTTTCTTTATATGGAAAGAATCATAGTGGTAGAGCATTCGGTTATGGGCATGGTGCCACACCCTCTAAGCTAGAGATGTGTAACAAGAGTGTAGTTCGATCCAATCTTGAAATAGAAAGGCTAAATAAGGAACTAGCTGCCACAAGAGAAGAAGCAGCTACTGCAAGAGAAGAAGCAGCTGCTACTAAAGATCAACTTCAGAAAACTGAAGAACAGTTAGCTGCCACTAGAGTATAGGTAGCTACCAACAAAAAATAGTTGGATGTCTTTATGGCTCAAGTCAATCAGTGGATGGGAAGAACAAGCACTACATAGGTATGTTTTATAGAGATTTTATGAATACGTACCACAAATGCTAGTTGTTGATTACTTTTAGTAATTTTTACAGGTTATGGACAAATTATCTGTATTTCTTTGAGGATTCTGATAATATGGATTGATCTATTGATCTATAGAGATTACAGGTTATGCTCGTTGTTGATTGTTTTTAGTATTTTTACAGGTTTTGCTAATTGGAACATGTGCAGGTACCATGATGCATGGATGCTTTACAGGTTATAGGAGATAGCGTTGAAGACCACTTGGGATATGTAAGTTCATAGAACTACAATATATTCTCTTTAGAACTGTATTATTGGTGTTTTTCTTGTTTTTTTAGATCTCCCCAACCAACAAAAAGGTTGCTATCATAAGACATGTTTGCATATAATCTCCCTTATCCTGCCCTAGATTTCTAATGACTTTACTAATTACCGTGTAGATTTTGGTTGAAGGCCATGTTCTCATGTTTTAGTGTAGGATTAAGTCTTGCTAATGTTATCCATCTTTAACTTTTGGTCCATGAACCAATGTTTCTGAAACTTGATGTCAATTCTGGATATAGGAGGCTATTTAATGAACTTCACAAGTATCCAGCTGTAGTGTTCCTAATGTTCTTTCCCATTTTGAGTTATGGTAAGTAAGTGACAGAGTTGAGTTCTGAATAATTACTATGTATTATTTATCCTTATGGTAAGTTTTGTGACATTGTTGAGGTCAACTTCATTTTGTCTATGGATTATTGGTTTTTAATTCCTTAAAATTGCTAATATGCTCCAACTGATCCTCACATCATTGTTCGTTACTTCTTTTTTTCTCTCTTTTTTTTCGTTGGAAGGTGTGGAATAGTTTGTTATATGGTTGTGTTCTGTGATCGTATTTCCATTAACATTCTGCAGGTGCTTCCTTCAAATTAGAGGATTAGATCCCTGTTTGATGTTATTTTGATTGCACATCAAACTGAAGCTTAAATTATTAACACTTGTGTCTCATCTGTGCTGCTTCTAGTTATGACATGTCACTTGTCCAGATTGATTCTGTACCTACCATATCGTTGTATTGTCCTGTCTAGTGTCTACCTTTCCGAAGTGATAAATCTTGAGATTCCACTCCTTGGTTTGATCTCCCTTTTTTCCCTTTTTCTTTGTGTGGACGGTCATTTTTTCATCTCCCTTATCCTTTTAGTCAATTGGCATCTCTTACGTCCTTAAGGCATGTTGGCTGCAATACATTGCGTTTCAGCAACAATGTTGTACAAGTATGGGAATGGGGACCAGAAGAAACAGAAAAATTTGAGGAGATAAGATAAATGGAAGGCTGAAAAATTTGAACCGAGTGTGCGTGCATTATGTGATTTAGCTAAAACGCACAGAAATGGAAAATGAAAACTGTCTTAAATGTCTTCATTCTCCATTTTTTTTCTTTCCTGCTTAAAAATCTTGAACCAAATGCCCATACAGCTGAGGAAAAAATTAAGATACTAGTGGCTAGCATTCAGAGTTTGTATTCAGATAATGGGGCTTTAGCAGAGAAGTAGGCATTATCCAATTCAATCTCGTCATATAGAAATATGACACCCCTATAAATCTACTTCACAACCCCTTGCCTTCCCTGACCATCATTAACAAATATGTAGATGAATCCATATATCTTCCATTCAGCCACTTCCTGAAACAATATTAGAAACAAACCTTAGAAGGACTGTCTAAAATTCTGACAGTGTCACTGACAAATATGATCTTTTTGCGATGATCCAAGGCAGTAAAATTCTTCTCTAATTGCACAATCTTCAGATTTCTCTTTTGCAATGTTAGCATCTTCGGTCCTTCAGAACACTCTGTTAGAACCTGCTATGATGAAACCATAAGATTATAGGAAAAAAACTAAGAATTAGAGAAGTGAATAATAGCAAAAAGAAAAAATGAGAATGATTACCTTGTAAGATTCATCCCTTTCCATGCCTATAATTATACCAAACTCTCTTTTGCTGAACATTTAAACACAGAAAGTCCAACTTAGAGTAAACAAATAACAACTGGGCACAATAGGATATAGCATTCAGAGTTTGGATTCAGAAAGCTCTTCTTCTGAAGGATTCACATCCCAAAAACGCAATGAATCAATTGGAACTTTTTTGTATAAATACCCATCTTTCAGCATAAGCCCATCAAAAACCTCAAACATGTTTCCTGTGTCATCACACCATATCAGAGTCCATGATAACAAAGATCCAATAAATAACAGCAAGATGGTATATCATACTCAAGTTCACTTGAAGTTATCAGTTTTGGGGCCAGTATAGCAGTTCTCTTGGTAGAGCCACTTCCACCCTGTAAAAGAAATCAACATCATCAAAACTTCAAATTTAAAACAAGTTAAAACCTACAATATTGCATATCCAAGACCCGATACTACATGAATGTAAGCTTTAAAGGAGATGAAATCAAAAACCATGTGGCCAACAGTTAGCCAAAAATGACAACGGAAAAGCATGATCCATATAAACAAATAACTATAAAACACGCAGAGAACCTTCATGTCACACTTCAAATAATAAACGTGTGTATATGTATTCTGGTTTACGTTTTGGTATTAATCCAAATAATAAACGTGCAACGGCCTCTTTTGTGATTTTAAATTTTACAAATCGGTTCTAAATAAGTTAACATCGGCTCATGTCGATAAGGGCATGGAAAGTCTCAATGGGAAGATTTGGATAATCTCGTATCCAGTCATCCAGACCTACTTTATTAGAAATTGACCCTCATCATTCATTTATCCCTAGTTTAGCTTGTTCTGCCCTTCTATAATTCCGGGCTTGAGGACATCTATAGGAGGGGACTAGAACTCCACCATGAGACCTGATTAAGCAGCCTGGTTTTTCATTTGTTAGATTAAAATTAGAGGCATCTGGAGATCTCGCTTTACTGTTGATATATTTATGACCGGTCAATGGAGATGAACACCCTACTCTATAGCTATAGCTATAGATCTATATCAAAAATCTTTGCCTACCAACTTTCTGTGATGCGCTGCTGATTTCTTTTCCAAATCCATTGTATTAAGAAAGTTTAGAGCAAGACGCAATGACAAATCTGGAATGGTAATCCGCGGAGGCTCCTTCGTAATATAATGAGTCAATCAGTAGGAATACCTCTTGAAGAAACTAAAAGCTGCTGTTATTAGCTATTATGCAGATTTTTGTCTTGGTTGGTGTTGTAACTATGCTTTTGGTACATGACCTAAGGTATTTTTTGGCAACTCTCATGGAAAGGTCACACATATGATATGCTCCTTGTAGGGATGGTCCTTGTTGTTTTTTGTTTTCTTGAACATAACCATTACTTTTTTGTTGTATGTTTTGGCCATCTTTTTGTATATGCTCCCTGGGTATGCTTGGGTGTAAATGTATGTCCATAATATATATAAATATAAATTTTTGCCTTTGATAAAAAAACAAAGTGTGATGGAGAATCCACTAGTATTGGTCTTAGGAATTTTTAATATTTGTATATTGAAATGTTATATTTTTTTATAATATACATTGGTGATTATGTATTTTATGATACAGATAAATGCATCAAGATGTGACATCAGATACCAAAGGCATGGGTACGAAGAAGCTAAACCTAATTAACTACAATGAGGTAAATGCCGGCTCTTTTTTTATCAAGCCATTAAATATTTTGTAATAGACGATTGTACGTAGGTCGTAAATTAATGTATATGTATTTTAGACGGAAGTTGTTATGTAGCTTGTCACTTTGTAATTTAATGATTTTGAATGTTGCTGAAATACATTGATATGTTTGGATTAATGATCAGGTTTTAATTAATTAAGCAGGTTAAATATTATTATATATTACAGGTTATCGATTATATATATATGCAGGGAAATTGATGTGGAAATTTTTGGTATAAGCAGGTTATTATTATCACAGCAGGTTGTAAGCAGGTTATTATTATTACAGCAGGTTGTAAGCAGGTTATTATTATTACAGCAGGTTTAATTTTAGTTAATAACCATCTCTGTAAACCTAGAGAAAAATTTAGCGCAAAAGATCCTCACTATTGCCACGGTTATTAAGCGTTGGTAAACAACTATGTGATGGTTATAAACCGTTGCTAAAAAAATTAGGAACGATTAATAACCGTCGCTAAATAAATGAATTAATAAAAAATTAAGAAATTATTGTTTTAGGGACATTTTTAACCGTTGCTAAAAAATTTTACCAACGCTTACAAAAACAGTCGCTAATAACACAGGGACGCTTCGTTTAGGAACGGTTCTGTGAACCGTCGGTAAAACATTAGCGACGGTTAAGAACCGTCCCTAAAATTAAAATAACCGTCGCTAATATTCGAATTTACTGTAGTGTAACCTTCCCATGCAAACCCTAGGTTCTCCCACTCTTTCAATTTATGTAAAGTCCCCTTTTATTCATCCATTCATGGCTCATGAATTATTTGGGTCATTCCTCCCTATGTTAGCCAAATTACTTCCCCTTTGTTATCTTACTTTTCCATTTTTCCTTTTTCATCCTTCCATCTCACATTACCACATTAGATGTCCTAGCATGCATGTCCTAGAGGGTCACATTACATAACATCGTACGCACAACATATATAATCATCATTCACATTCCATAAGGAAGTCACATAGCATACATCCACTCCAAGTTGCGCTACGAATGATCAATCATTAAGCATAAAGTACACAATATGACATAACACATGGCACACAAGGCACATAACCCACACATAATTGTTCCTAACTACACCCTTACTCGATTTATGTTACCAAACTATCTCCCATAATTATTAGGTCACTCATCACCCTTTGTAATTATCACATTTATCATAATTCTCATTTGGTTGGTTAATTACCAAATTACCCTTCTTCATTATCATAATTACCAAATTACCCTTTAGTTGGTTAAATTAACATCATATTTACCATTTTACCCTTTAGTTACAAAATTACCATTTTACCCTTTTATTTTAAAAAATTACCATTTTTCCCTTACCTCCAAAATTACCATTTTACCCCTTACTTCCATAGTTACCATTTTACCCTTTACTTCCAAAATTACCAATTTACCCCTTTTTACTAACAATTTACCATTTTCCCCCTTATTACACCACTTATATTAAATTATTATCACTACATGAAATATTAATATTAACACCCCATTCTCATTATCCAACTCTACAACTATTATATTTAATTTAATACTCATTAACACCCATGCATATTAGGCCACATTCTTGTACAAGACATATTACTAAAATACCCCTAAGGCTCACAATAATATTAACCATGCATTAAAGATCACAATAGCATTATACAACATGGATAAATACTTAACATTTTCATTAATAACCAAACTCTTACCGTAAACAATATTTCCATAAATAGCATATAATCTAACATGCTCCTTGTTTATCAATCACTACAAGAAACTACATATATTATATTAAACAACATATATCAAGATATTAAAACCTTAATATGCTAGCATACGTTAATCCATGTGTTTAAGTGGGGTTTAATGATTACCTTAATTTCCAAAAAAACGAACCTTACTGGTATTCTGGTTAAAGGTTCAGGCTTTGATTAGCAAAACCCATACCTAAAAATAATATCAATATTTATTATATTAGAAATAAGAAAAACCAAGCATAAGACTTTATAACACTTAATTAATCAAATACTTAACTTAAAATATTATTATACCTTAAAATTTATTAAACAAAGCATACCTAAGCATGTAGCAACCCATACCACTCATGCAGCATGAGCTGCATGCAAAGAAATGAGGGAGAGAGGCTCGAAATGGCAAGAAAGGGAGAAGGGAGTGGTATTTTTGGGTTTGGGATTTGGGGCTAGGAAAGAAAGCATGCGGGGGAGGATTTAAGGCAAAGGAAGGGTGAAGAGGTGGAGAGGGGGTGTAAGTGGTGGTCGGGGATGGGTTGACAGCAGCTAAGGGCGGTGGCAGCGGCAGCGAGGCTATGAAGGTGGCTGCCGAGATGAGCCGAGATGGAGGGGGCTAAGAAGGAAGGAAAAGGGAGGGAAAAACGAAGGCTTGCGGGTGGTGGTTTCGGCCAAAGGAGTTATGGGGATCGTAGAGGAGGTTGTAGGGGTTGGTTTGGTGGCTCAAGTGGCGGTAGAGGTGGCGGAACGACATCGGAAAGAGGCGGTGCAGGGTGGCTGTTGAGAAAGGAGAAAAAGGAGAGAAAAAGAAGATGGAAGGAACAAGGAGGCTATAGGGTAGCTTGAGGGGTGGTGTGATGGTGCAGGGGTGAGGTATAGGGTGGTAGGGGAAAAGTAGGTGGCTAGTGCGGCGGTGGAAGTGGCAGAACAGGGCGGCAGAGCAAAAACAGGGTGGGAGATGGGAGGAGAAGAAAGGAGAGAAAGAAGGTCAGGGAAGGAAAAGGGAGGCTCGAAAATGGTAGAATGAGGCAGGAAGGGAAGAAAAAAAGAAGAAGAGAAAGAAGGGGATAGGGTGGCTCGATAGGGCAGCGGCCGGGTGGTAGGGGCATGGGAGTTGCAGGGAGAGGGAAGGGGAAAGGAAGGGAATATCAAGGCATGGGCGAGGGGAGAGAGATGGTGGGGCTGAGGTGAGGTAGGAAAAATGGCGAGAGAGAGAGAGAGATAGGGAGAGCAGTAGGGGAGGAGAGTTGCAATTGGGGCTGTCGGAGATGACAGAGGTGGTCGGGTTTTGGCACCGGGGACAAGGAAGAAGAAGAAAGAAAGAAGGTGGGGGTTGGTGCTGCCATGCCAGGCGAAGGGAAGAGGAGTGGGTCGGCCTGGTCAAGGGAGAAAGGAAAGAAAAGAAAGAAGAGAGGTAGTCCAAGTGACGCATGCGAAAGAAGGAGAGGGAGGGGAGGAAGCGGGCCTGTGGCCCAAGCACAGGAGGGAAGGCAAGCCGGGGTGCCCGCGACCCAAGGGAAGGAAAAAGGAAAAAGAAAGAAAGGAGAAAAGGAGAAAAAGGAAAAGGAAAGGAAAAATGGAAAAGAATAAAATAATTTAATTTATAAAATAATAAAATACAATATTTTTGGGTAATAAATTTATTTAATAATTTAATGTAATATAATTAAATATATGGGTTAAAAAGGATAATTTTAGTAAAATAATGGTTAGAAATTTATTTAAATAAAAAGAGTATGATAAAATAACAAAATATTTATTTTAATTTATTAAATATTTATATACTCAAAAATCTATAAAATAATTAAATTAAATAGATTTAAAAGCTAGTTTATCCCAAAATAAAAGTTATTTATTAAATTATAGGCTTTTAAAATTTAGGGGGATTATAGATTTCATCACCTTACTAGCTCCTCTAACTGAATGCATAAAGAAGGGTGAATTCAAGTGGACCGTGGCAGCCCAAAATGCCTTTGAGGTGATCATGGGAAAGCTAAGTGAAGCACTCATCCCAACATTACCTAACTTTAACAAATTATTTGAGGTTGAGTGCGATGCTAGTGGAAGGGGCATTGGAGTTGTTTAATACAAAAGGGAAGTTTATTGCCTTCTCTAGTGAAAAGCTCAACGGGTTTAGGGTGAATTACAACACATGTGACAAGGATTTATACGCTTTGGTAAGAGCTCTTTATCATTAGTCACACTACTCGAGGTCCCAATAGTTTGTGCTACACATAGATCATGAATCATTCAATTACATCAATGGCCAACACAAGCTTAATCCAAGGCATGTAAAATGGGTAGAATTTTTACAATCCTTTTCCTTTGTAGCCAAGCATAAAAGTGGCAAAACAAGTATAGTGACATATGAACTTTCTAGGGTATATTGTATGCTCTCTTCATTAGAAGTGAGAGTATTGGGGTTTGGGTGCATTAGAGAGCTCTACAAGGAAGATGAAGACTTTGACTACTGCTTCAAGGATCAAGCCAAGAGTAGGGGATCATTTGTCAACCAAGAAGGGTTCCTCTTCAAGAACAATAAGTTCTACATTCCCAAAGTAAGGGAAGAGCATGGAGGAGGAATAGCTGGACACTTTGTCATCAACAAGACCTTAGACATACTTAGTGAGCTTTTTTATTGGCCCAAGCTTGTGGGAGATGTAAAAAGTATAATAGCTAGGTGTGTCACATGTTAAAAGTCCAAGAGTCACTTCCACTAGGGGCTCTGCACTCCTTTACCTATCCTACATCAACCATGGGATCATATGAGTATGGACTTCATTATAGCATTACCTAAGATAAAAAGAAAAAATTATGCTATAATGGTGGTGGTAGATTGGTTCTCTAAGAGAGCTCATTTTGTTACCTTTCATAAAACGGATGACACTTTTTTATATAGCCAATCTATTCTTCAAAAGAGATAGTTAGGCCACATAGTATTCCCAAGTCCATTGTCTTAGACAAGGATACTATGTTTCTTAGCTATTTATGGAAGGCCTTATGGAGACTATTTGATACTAAATTCCTATTTAGTACCACCTACCATCCACAAATTGATGGAAAAATCAAGGTCACCAATAGGACTCTCACAATGCTCCTTAGGAGTTTGGTTCACAAATCCTTGAAGGATTGGGATATCAAAATATAACATGCTGAGTTTGCCAACAACCGATCACCAACCTATACTATAGGACACTCTCCCTTTGAAGTAGTATATGGGGTGAACCCTACTACTTCTCATTGATCTCTTACCTCTTCTCATCAAAACCCGTCAACTCTGAAGCACAAGAAATGGAAAAGGACAATGAAAAAGCTTCATGAGGAGGCGAGGTTAAAAATTAAGAGGGTAAATGAAATGAACAAGAGCCAAGCCAATAAATGGCAGAGGTTATACTTGTATGAACTAGTTGATCTAGTTTGGATACACCATAGGAAGCAATAATTTCCTTATAAAAGGAATAACAAACCCTTGCCTAGAAGTGATGGTTCATAAAAAATTATTAAAAATATTGGTGATAGCCCCTTTAAACTGGAGCTAACAGAGAAAACGGGAAATATATCAAACACATGTAATGTGGGAGATCTAATTTCTTACAATCATGATGAGCTATTCATAGACAAGGAGGCTGCTTTTCAAGAGGGAGATGATAATGTGGGAGTATCCTCATTTGATGATCACAATCTTGTCATTAATTTTTTGAGTTTGAGAGCCATAAAATTCTCCTTACTTGGACAAATTAATCATCCAATAAATTCTAGCCATGCAAGCCTTGTAAACCCTTTTTTTACTATCTACAAAACACCCTAAAAGTATGCAACCATTAGCCATGTTTTCCCTCTAATTTTCACACCCTTTTTAACCCATTTTCCCATAATATTTTAGCCCTAAAAATGCATCCCATTCTGCACCCATAAGAGCCACACAAAATAGCTACAAGTCCCTCTCAAGCTATATGTTAAGTCCTTTTCAGCACTTGATAAGAGCAATGTAAATTTTGGAGAAGAACAAGGAAGGATAAAAGGCATTCCTTGCTTCTTTTTGTTACTTACAAGATTAAAGTGGTCTTTGTCTCTTTCCTTTTGGGTCATATGGCTGCTATATGAGTTAGAAAATATGCTAAGTAGGCACTAAAGTTTGAAATCTTTTCACTAGACCTACCCATGACTGAAACTCATGGTTAGATTATTAGGTAGATTTTCTCCTTTGTTTTAGCTCAAATAACATATATTCGTTGGCTAAGTTGTAACATTTATGAAATTCCCCAAAATCCTAATTTCTATTATATATTACTAAATAAGATTTTTATGTGGGAGTTTAACCAAAATAATTGATTTTTATTAAAATAAGATGAAGTTAATTAGGTTAAACCAAAAAGAAATTTAAAAGAGTTTTAAATAGGAGGAATTGTGGTATTTTAAGCTAATTAAGGATTCTATTTTAGAAATTAATTAAATAAATTACTTTATTTAAATTAAGAAGAATAAAATAGTTTCAAATTAATATAAACTTAATAAATAATTTAATTGGAAGAAAATTTGAGTATTTTTCCTAATTAGTATGGAGGTTAAGGAAATTTATCTAAAATAGTCTAAACTAAGCAAAAAGGGATTTATGTAATATCTTATAAATATTAATATTCTAAATAGCCCAAAAATATTCTAAATAATTTATGCAAAATCCAAAACCCTAAATAAAGCCTTCATTTTTCCTTTTTCCTTTTTCTTTTCCTTCTTTTTCCTTTTTCCTACTTTCCCCGCCGAAGTTGGGCCTCGACCGGCGCAACGCCCCCCTTCCTTTCCTTCTTCTCGCCGCGGCCCAGCAAGCCCAGCCGCCCGTGAGTCAAAACGCCGTGTTTCGATGCTAAAGTCGCTGAAACGCCGCGTCGCCATAAGGAGAAAATAATCGTTGCCAGACCGATGCGGACGCCGCGTTTCGCTAAAAACTCACCCAAAACGCAGCGTTTCATTTAAAAAGGAAAATAACCGCTGCCGCCCGGCCGGTTCCCCCTTTCCTTTTCCTTTTTCCCTAGACCGCTGGTCCAGCCCCTTCTTCTTCTTCTTCTCCTTCTTCTCCTTCTTCTTCCTCGCACAGTCGCCTGTCACTGCCTGCAACACGGAATTCCGCCGAAGCAAGAAAAGCCTGCAACGCCAGCTCTAGCTCTGGTCATTTCGCCCCTCTTCTCCCCGTTGAATTCCCTGTGGACATGACCAATCATCGCAGCCCTTCTCCCGCACGCAATCCTCTTCTTCTTTTCCCCGATGGGTCTCGGTCTGCAACTGCAGACCTGCACCGGTCAGCCTCGCCGGACACACATCCACCTAACCTCCGACCTCCCTCGCACCCTTGTCGTTTTCCCGTCCCAATTTCCCTATAAATAGCCCTAACCACCGCCTGAATCGGGTTTGAAATTTGGAACCCAGAAAACCAGAGCCGCACACCGCCCCACCTTTAGCCGCCCTTTCCTCCTCCTTCGGCCACCGTTGCCGCCTGCCCGCACCACCAACATCCTCCCTGCACCTCCCTCTACACAACCAGACTACTAGCTCCCCCTGCCTTGCTTTGCACGGGTCTCCTTCGCCGCGCGAAATTGCCACCCCGAAACGATCCTTCCAGCCCCTACGCCACCTTCGCGCCGCCACCGCCGGCCATACCGCCGCTTGCAGCGCCGTCACCACCCCCCAAAATGACTAGGGGATCCTGCTCTACCACCCAACACCTCCCCTTTCCTCTAGTTTCTCCTTCCCTAGCCTCCACACCCATTTTCCCCTTTTCTCCCTTCCTCCACCGCCGTGCCGCCGCCGCCGTCGCCACCACCACCTCAGCCAGGTTGCTCCAAATTTCTTGGACAGTTGAACCCTAGACCTAGAATAATAGACGTAGTTAATAAATTTATTATTATTAACTATTAATTTTAATGCTATTATAATCATTATTAACCTATTTATTATTAATACTATTACTATAATTATTATTAGTACAACCATTATTAATATTATTATTATTATTACTATTGTTGACAGGCCCTAACATTACCCTAAGAACTTCTAATTAATGGTATTAAGCAATACAAGACCTTAATAAGTTATTATTATTAATATTGCTAGTATTATTATTATTATTATTATCTTTACTATTATTATCTTTATTATTATCGTTACTATTATGATTACTATTATTATTATTATTATTATTATTATCATTATTGTTATTATTATTATTATTATCCTTTTTATTGTTTTGTTGTTGTTGTATTTAACGCGCTTATTATTTTATCGATTATTACCATCGTTATTATCCTTAACATTATAATTTAATATTATTGCCTTAGTATTTTTGTTATGCCTAGTCTTGCCACAACTATTGTATTGTTATTATTATTATTGTAATTATTATTATGGTTATTGTTATTTTACTATCATTATCGCTATCATTACTATTATTATTACTATGGTTAATACTAGTGTTATTATGTTTATCTTTCTAACTATTATTATTATTGCTATTATCCCTATTAGTATTAATTCTAGTACTCTTACTATCATTTGTATTATTACTATTATTATTATTGTTGTTGTTGTTGTTGTTATTATTATTATTATTATTATTATTTTTATTATTATTATTATTGTTATTATTATTATTATTATTGCTATTATTATTATTATTATTATTATTATTTTCATTACTACTACTCCTTCTACTACTACTACTACTACTATTATTATTATTATTATTATTATTATTATTATTATTATTATTATTATTATCATCATCATTACTATTGATATTGTCACCTAAATGATTATGGTTGCGTTATTATTTTATTATTATCGGTAATATTACTATCACTAATACTACTATGATTTCAATTATTATTACCATCATTATTATCATTATAGCCATTATTATTCTTATTATGAGTATTATTATTATAAGTAGTATTCTTATTATTGTTAGTATTATTGGTAATTATTATTAATAATATTGAAACCCTCATCTTAATACTCTGGATTTGCTAAAACCTACTTTAATTAGTGATAATCCGTTTAAACTATCGTAAGAATAGTAATAACCCTACCCTTTATTTATAAACCCCTATTACTAATATTAGCCTTAGTATTAGGCCATGATAGGAATTTTGATAATTCCGGTAGAGGGAGATTAACCCTAAGTATTTCCCTCTTATAGGTGAACCGGGTCAAACCTAGGAGGTGTAGGAGCGTGCTCCAAGCCCGGCGCCGATTTAGGTAAGGACGTAACTAAGGCCACCTGTGTGTATTGCATGTTTTACCTGTCTTGTATGTTTTGTGTGGTTGTATGCTATAACCTGTATATTATCTGTGTATTTGTGTAGCGCAGCATGGAACCGAGGTACGTTCTCGTGCTCTCGTCTGTGTGTACTAATATGTTGTGGTACAAGTATGATGTGATGTGATGTGACCCCTACGACATGCATGCTAGGTTATGTGAGGAAGTGTTGTGAAGTGGGGACTTGAAAAAGAAAAATAATCAATTAAGATAACCAAAGGGAAGTACGTCGGTTAACATAGGTATGGACGACCTAAGGAATTCATAATTTGTGAGATGATGAGGAAGAGGGGGAATCAAATAAATAGAAGAGTGGGAATAAAATAAGGTTGCATGGGGGAAACTAGGGTTTGGTGGAAATGATAGGGTTGGCATGGTGGAAATGATAGGGTTTGCATGGGAAGGTTAAGGTCCACATGGGGACGAACCTTACGTATGAAAAGTTACCTTGGGACGTGAGGAAGTTAGTGGAAGGTCCGTTTGGGAGTCTGGAGACTCGAGGTGAAATATAGTACGTAGGGTCATATAAGGGACCCGATTAGGGTTTTGGGAAGAATTAGTAATATGAGAAAGGCGAAAGGAAAATGGTTAAGGGTGAGTGAGGTGCGGGTTGAGAGTGAGAGTTTATGTTATAAGGAATGATTATGGGGGTTTTGAGGGAGGAGAAGTATTGGGTGAAAAGGAGGGGTTACTTGTGGGAAAGGAAAGGTACTAGAGTCGAAGTGGCCAACTAGAGTTTTAGGGTCACAGGTAGAATCGATGGGTAAAGCGATATGAATTGGGGATTGGACCAGAATGAGATGAGGTGTCGAGGATAGATGAATTAATGGTAGTGTAGTAAGAGGAGGTTGGACCACATAGGTCCAATTAGGGTTTCAAGGGGAACCCTAGAGGCTAATGGCAGGTGGAGTCCATGTCACGAGGTGTTGTGCCTTAAGTCATACTCTAGGAGTTGGTTTTTATTATGTGTAAGTATAGAGGGGAAATGGATATCGAGGTGTGATAAGGGGTGCACGAGTTCCAAGATATGGGACGGGCCCTCCTGAGAGGAGAAGTGTGGATATAGTTAACCATGCATGTCAAGGGTAAAACACTCTCAAATAAGATACGTTAAGATACTAATCACTTAAAGAGGAAGATGCTGAGACGGACCCAGACCGGTCCACCGACGAATAATAGTGGCCAGGAGCCGGGGTGCCCTGGAGACCGTGCCACCGGCGAACAATAGTGGTCAGGAGCGTTTTGCCCTGTATGATTTCCGGTCCACTGGCTATAATAGTGGGGATTTCCGTGCTCAGCAAACCAAATGTAAAATCTATAAGACATGGGAAAATACTAAATACTTACAGTGGAACACCATGTGAGTCAGGGCCAGACCGGTCCACCGGCAAATAATAGTGGCCAGGAGCGTTCTGCCCTGGAGACCGGTCCACCGGCAAATAATAGTGGTCAGGAGCGTTCTGCCCTGAGTTTATATATTCCGGTCCACCGGCTATAATAGTGGGGTTCCCGCACTCACATGGATTAATAAAGACTGTGTGTGAAATGGACATATTATTATTAAGGATAAAGAATAAGTCACCGGAAAGTACTCAGGCCTTATCTTGTGTGTTATTGCATGTTACTTATATGATTGTGTTATGTAGGCTACTTGGTGTGACTGTATGCTTGGCCTTAGCACACCTGCGCCCTTACTCAGTACTGGACCCGTACTGATACTACACTGGTTGAATGGGTCCTGTGATGATCCACCGATGGTGGGGAGCAGACCTTTGATGCAGGTTTTGATCGGTTACTAAATTGGGGTGGAAGGCTTGACTTGAGTAAGTAAGTGGTCCGGATATTTACCCTTCGAAAATTGTTTTGTTTAATCGTATTCGTCTTTGGAAGTTACAAGTGTTGTATTTAAATTTCCAAGGGTTTTATCGTACTTCATCCTTCCATTATTTTAATTCCTCTGACGTTTGGAATTTTTAAATTGTACTTCCAAACATAACTCTTAACTTTCGTACTCTGATTTCCTTATCACTTTATGCCTTACTAATGATTTATTTTGGTTATATTGTTTTAGCCTTAGCACTTAGTATCGGGTCGATAGTTGTGAATCGATCTGGTACTAGGTGTGGCGGTAATACCCCCGAATTTATAGTTTTATTTGCTTGCTTCCTCTAAACTCCTTTAAAATTTAACGAAATTTTTCAGTAGTAAATTTGGGGGTATTACAATTTAATCCTACACTTCTTCTATAAGTGTCAAGGATAGAATGAAAGAAAAGGAAACAACTTATTAGTTTTTTTTCTCTCTCAAGTAAACCGAGACTTCTTCCCTTTAAAACTCAAGTGTAAGAGTTTGAATTTTTACAAAATATCTTCCAAGATTTATCCTAAATGTTTACACCTTAGGTGGTTCTTATAAGTCGTGATTCAAGGGAATCAATTTTATTCTCTCAAATCTTTCCCCCATTCTTCTCTTTATTTTAGTTTTTCTAAGTTATCTTAGAACACCACCTCCTAGCAAAATGCAAGTTGGATCTCATATGCATCAGATTGATAGTGTACAATTATGCATAGTGTAGGGAAAAGAAAAAAACTAGGTAGCAAGGCTGGTAGGCAATGGAATGAAACAAGTAGAGGGTCGAGGGGAACTAAAATAGAGGAGAAGACATGTGGAAGCAAGGTCGAAGACCACCATATAAAGAAGAAGAAAAAATGAACGAATGAGGGGGTAAGGTTTTGGATGATGGGGCATAAACATGCAGTGGATGGGAGTTTGGTGCATGAAGAAGGAATAAAAATAGGTGAGGCATAGCGATGGAATAAGGTAAGAAGGGGGAATATATGCATGTAATGGGAAAACTAGGTTTCTATTGCTGCAGGGTGGTATAGGGCTAGCAGAGGCTTGTTTGGTGATGGGGCTAACAATGTAGGGTTGGGTCTTGTTTGGTAAAATACAAGTGCATAGGAAAGCACAAAAAATTAGAAAGAAGTGTGTCATGTTAGGGGAGTTGGGGATTTAGGTTAAAATAATAATAAATGATTAAGGCTAAAATTAATTAAATAAGAAATTATATTATAATAATTATATTTTCCAGAATAATTGATAAAAAAAATTATACCCAATTAATTCATCATCATCATTATTAGTATTCTCTTTGAAATTTTAGTATACTAGTTCATATTATTATCACAAGGCAATAATAATACATACAATAATGAGATATCCAACCCTAAAATAATTTCTATAATTAATTATATATAATAATCAAATTTTAACTTTGGATATTTAAATTATGGTTTTTACAATGGGGTATAACATCATTTGTTATGTTTTAACATGTTTGTTATATCTTGATTAATATAAACTCTATGTACAGTATGGGCCCCATTTAAATGATAGTATAGACTTGTTTTATTAGTATTTCATCGTACTAATACTACCTTATATAGTTACTAATGGATTCACCTTTTGCTCCATGAAGCAAATGATGTTTTACACATTTGATCGGCTTGATATTAGCCTCCATATGGCAATTGCTTAAGGAAGATTTATTGTATCTAGAAGATAGGCTAAGTAGTCGAGTTAGATTTTTTCTACTACTACTCTCTCTCTCTCTCTCTCTCCTTTTAACCTTTATTTCAACATAAGTTAGGTGAATATCAAACATCTTTTAGGTTTGATGTAATATTGATCAATTTTAATTTTCAACTTCCACATTATCTTAAAATAAAAATATAAAAAAATAGTTTTTTATTAACTATTTAAACAATCATACACTATTATCCTAATACTACTATTAAATATATTCACTCATCACTATTTATTAAATAAAAAATATGTTCAAAATTATTAATATATAGAAACTAATTTCACACCATAAGTTATTAAAGATCATTATCATTTCATACACATTATTACTTTATATTATATTAAATTTTAGATGGTTTGCCGAACAAAAAGTTACTTAGATCTATGATTTGAATAGAATAACCTCATAATTATTTTAAATTTGAATCAATATTTTTAAAATGATATATTAACTAAAATTCAAATATATTATATTATATTTGTCAAACCACCTTAAATTACCAACCCAACTACTTAAAATTATTGGTCAAGCCATTAACTCATTAAAATAGAAATGAAGACCGACTAAGATTTTAAAAGGATAAAAAATAATAGATAACTTAATATTTGGTTTAATATTTTTGGATACCAAGGTTTTTTTTAAATAATTCTACTTTGATATATCCATATTTTAATTTAGTATATTTAGTATCTATTTAGAAATTGAAATAAAATTAAATTAAAATATAAAAAATATTTAAATATAATTATTAAAAATATAAGATACTACAAAAATATTAACCTTACTATAAAAATATTTAAAGAAATTTTATCCTGCGTTAGAACTATAATTCTAACCACTAATTTGTCCGGCTACGAAGGCATCACATTAAACTCAGCAGACGTAGTTTAGCACGACTTTGCGGGAATCCAAGATCCGGGATTTTCCCTTCCACATAACCAAAATGAGATGTATTATCCGAATTTTCTTCACTTTCTTTTCTCCTCCGTTACTCCGAGTATTCGTCTTTCTATCCAATAACCAAGATGACAAACCTTTCCACTTCTCCATCTTTCCCCTCTTTCTCGCTAGTCAAAATCTTGAGACCCAAACCATCTGTTTCTGACTTCTCTCTTAGACCCAGAGCCTGCGTCGCTAATTATCTATCATCTTCAACTTCCTTCTATTCGACTTACTCCCAAATAAGTCTATACTCGAATAACCAATGTTCGTTCCATCCAGTGCGGAAAGATTCAATCTTTAAGTGTAAGGCATATTTTGGGCTGGATTCTGGTGGTTTTGAGAGCGTGCAGTCAGTAATTGAAGCGGCTGCTGTGCTCACAGCGATCATTGTGGTTCACGAAAGTGGTCATTTTTTGGCTGCCTATCTTCAGGGCATACATGTAAGTAAATTTGCTGTTGGGTTTGGTCCAGTTTTAGCTAAAGTTAATGCAAAGAATGTTGAGTACTCCCTTAGAGCATTTCCTCTCGGTGGATTTGTGGGTTTCCCTGATAACGATCCCGAGAGCAATATACCATTAAATGATGAGAATTTGCTGAAGAACAGACCGGTTATTGACAGAATAATAGTAGTTTCAGCTGGTGTGGTTGCGAATATTATTTTCGCATATGTGATTATATTTGCCCAAGTATTGTTTGTGGGTTTGCCTGTTCAAGAGGCATTTCCTGGTGTCATTGTACCTGAGGTTCGAGCATTGTCTGCGGCCTCTAGAGATGGTGTGCTATCTGGAGACGTAATTTTATCTGTGAACGGAATTGAGTTGTCCAAAACTGGACCTAATGTCGTCTCTGAGGTTGTGAATGCGATTAAGAGAAGTCCTAAAAGAAATGTGCTGCTAAAAATTGAGAGGGGAGACGAGGAATTTGAGATTGGTGTAACCCCTGATGTGAATTCTGATGGAACTGGTAAAATTGGTGTTCAGTTATCCCCAAATGTGAGGATCACTAAGGTTATGCCGACGAATATATTTGAGGCATTCAATTTTGCTGGGAAAGAATTTTGGGGTCTCACCTCAAATGTACTGGATAGCTTGAAACAGACTTTCCTAAACTTCTCTCAGACTGCGGATAAGGTTTCGGGTCCAGTTGCCATAATCGCAGTAGGGGCAGAAGTTGCTAGGTCAAATATTAGTGGGCTTTATCAGTTTGCTGCTGTCCTGAATATTAATCTTGCAGTGATCAATCTTCTTCCTTTGCCTGCTTTAGATGGGGGTTCTTTGGCATTGATCCTGGTAGAGGCCGCTAGGGGCGGGAAGAAACTTCCTTTAGAAGTGGAACAGCGGATAATGTCATCGGGAATCATGCTTGTTGTATTTCTTGGGATGTACCTCATTGTTCGGGATACCCTAAACCTTGACTTTATCAGAGCTATGTTATGATCACTTACAGGCTCTTTTCAATTATATTGCTGCTAAATCTTTGAAGTGAACCAAGCACTTCAGAAAGTGAGCCTCGTGCTGCATGGATTGTCAGCAAGTTCTTAGAATATATTTTCTGTTTGATTGGGCGAGTCATAGAAGTTCTTGATATATCTTGCTTCGATCACACTGAAGGTTATATGGCTCATCAAGTTCATTGTTAACAGCAATCAGGTTGCCTGGTGAAGGCAGTGCTGTTACATCTTCACTTGATCATTGCTCTTGTATCCCTATGCTCTTAATTTGATTATCTATTACATTAATACTACCAAATTGAGGGTATGGATTTAATCATCCGTTTCCCAGATACTTCCTGTATGAGCAAGATACCTGATTCGCCTGATTCGGTTCATTATGTCCCGGTTTGATTCTCCTTTTGTTTGGGCGCTGCATAAAATATGTTCAGGCCCATTTCAATGGCAATTTGCATCGTGCAAACAGTAACAGGGAGGAGCACCGTCCAAATGGTAGTATTTTTGTAAATTTGTTAAATTTTGTTTTCAACGGTCATGGAAGGATATATATTTTCTAACAAAATATACATCTGTTACGATATCAATATATAATTTTTATGATATCAATGAAGTCTTTTATGTCAAGGATAAACATCCTTTAAAAATGAAAGTTGTTAGATATGCATCTCTTTGTTTTGAATTCTCCCTCCTCAAAAGGAGTTAATTTTTTATTTGATAAAATTACTCCTTTCATCTTATGCATGTCCATCTTCTCATTTCATGCATTTCCATATTTTGCTCTCTCTTTTCAATCTTCAATTCTAATTTTTCAATATTTCAATCTTCAATGCACAATATCTAAACTCAAATTCAATAATTAACACCTCACTAAATAATCAAACATTACACCAAATAAAACTTTAGAATATCTTTTTTTCTTTTTGCATAGATTTTATATCCTATAAGTAAATAACATTTATCTCCCTCCCACTAATGGGCAAGCCATCCATACACCCCCACCCTCATTGTGTAAGTCACCGGGATATAGGAAATATAATCGGATGAATTTTATCTGAAATTTAATAGATTTTATTGTTTAAATATATAAATAAATTTAGAGATATATAAATATGGATATAGATATGAAGAGAAATTTAAAAATTTCGTCGGATTCGATTATAGATACGGATATTATATATCTAAATTTATACCTGCTTTTACACCTGCATCTATTTATCCATAATAAAAAACTTATTTTACTATTTATTTAAATAATATAACACTACATCTACTAGGTTAAAAATATAAATTAAACAAAACCCTAAATAGCTAACACAAATAAATAATGAAATAACAATTTCGTAATCCCCCCTGCGGCCTAGCCCCTCAACCCCGAGTCTCTCTATGTCTCTAATCTAGAAATTTCAAAATTAGTATATCGTCCCAACCCACTCAAATGCTCGGCATCCACCCTCGACTGCTCGTGTCGTGCATGTCCCAACTTCCCATAATCCCATTTCCCTGTGCTGAGGTGCTTGTACGTCCGACCACCGGCCGGCGACTACTCCTCCCTCAAGGCATCACGACGTCCGTCGGCATCCATTCTTTCTCTCGGCATCTCCTTCCCTCAGTCTTTCGATGCTGATGGCTACAGGTCTTCGCTGCGCCGCTGCCTCAAAGTCTCATAAACAAGCCTACATCCAGTGGTCAAAAACTCAGATCTATAACTATAGATCTTGTATATATGTAATCTAGTAAAGTTGTTGGGTAATATATGTGTAGATCGTGTGTGTGTGTGTGTGTGATGGGTTATGTATTGTATGCGTTATGTATTGTATGCGTTATGCGGATGAGGCTATGAGCAAATATGGTACATATGTATACGTAATCTGCACGCACGCACACACTCACGCACGCACGCACAACATTATGCAGATCTTTATCAACATGAACATGTGTGTATATATATATATATATATATATATATATATAACGTTATGCAGATCATTAACGTTTTACGAATTCAAAGCTAATTCCATAAACATTTGGAAAAATAAACCGCTAGCAACGTAGTGGCTTTGGCCTGCTAAAACATGGTTGGATCACACTAATCAATTACTCTTTAAATTGGTTTAGTATATGATTTGAAGAATTAAAATTTAGCCTTTGAACCTATTAAAAAAAATTAGTTAACTTGCCAAAATAACACAATGGAGCTATTGTATAAGCATACTATTCTTAGCTTTATCATCATATTATAGTAAGTGTCGTTTTTGCATTCCTAACTAATAGAAAAATGATTAATTATAGCTTTGTCTTAAAAGTCTAAAAAGTTTTCAAACTTAAATTATGAATGCAAATGAGAAATATGTCATGAATAAGTTATGTATGATTCATTATTGATACATAAAACAAATTAGCAAATGGCTATAGTGATGTGATCATAATCTTGGAATTAACAAAAATTATAATAATTGTTACGCAAATCTTTTTGCTTAATGTTTGTAATATATGTAAAATTGTTTAAATATGATGTTGGGAAGCTTTAATGTTTTATGTGCTTTCATATTTTTATCTTTAGGTTTATGATTAGCAACTAGAGCTAGTATTACCGATTCACGAAGTCAAATAACTCCATATTCATCCATTACAGATAGTAACCTTATTACTACTAAGCCATCTACAAATGAGGAAGAGAAAGATGTGGAAGTGCAACAACTTACTCCAAGAAAAAAAAAAGAAAAAAACTTCAATTGTATGGAAACATTTGAATGCAGTGTACACTAATGGGAGCAAGAAGGCTATTTGTAGAGGTTGTAATAAAAATTTAAGTGGGAATCCTAATAATGATACTTTTCATTTGCATGAGCATATAAACAAGTGTGTAGGTTTTAAGGTTATACGATGAGTAGGCCAAAAAAAAGTTGCAATTTACTCAAAATGGGGAAGGAAAGGAAAAGTTAATGATCATTGAATTCAATCAAGAAGTTTCAAGGGAAGACTTGTGTCATATGGTGATGATGCATGAGTATCCACTTTCTATAATAGAACATGAAGGATTTAAGAAGTTTGTGTTAGGGCTTCAACCTTCTTTCAATTTTATTTCAAGGAATACATTAAAGAGAGATATGCTTAAAATGTTTGAATTTGAGAAAAATAAGCAATGTCTCTATTATATTGTAATAAGAGTTAGATTTCAATCACTACCAACATGTGGACTGCACAAAATCAAAAGAATGGTTTCATGGCTATAACAACTCATTGGATTGATACTCAATGGAACTTGCAAAATCGGGTACTCAAATACTTTTAATATTTTATCCACAAGTTCTAAGTTTCGATGTTAATATTATGTGATAATGTATTGTTCTTATTTTTATTTGTTGTTTTATTTCCTTTTATCTTTGTTAAGGTTCATATATGTTCTTGCTCCCACATAGCTGAAGTTCTTTGTGATGTTTTGTTATCTATTTAGTGGATTAGAATATTAATACAAAGCTCACAACACTCATTATTGACAATTGTAATATCAATGATGCTATGATTGATGAGATGAAAATGAACTTACAATTGAAGTGTTTTTTGTTGTATGGAAAATATTTTCACATGCATTGTACTATGCATAGTCTTAATTTGATTGTTAGGAGTCTTAATTTGATTGTTAGGGATACGATGGATGTAATACAAAAGACAATTGAAAATGTTTGTGAGAGTATGGTGTTAACCAAAAAAAGTAGAAATTTTTATAAAGGTTTGTCAACAAAGAAAAGTTCCATATACTAAGGCCTTAGTGCCAGAAGTGTAAGATAAGATGGAACTATACTTTCTTAATTCTTGATGTTACATTATTGTATGAAGATGTGCTTGAGTGATTATCATGATTGGAGTCTAGCTTTAAATGTTGTCCTAGTTCCGAGGAGTGGAAAATATATCGAATTATTTGTTCAAAATTGTCGTTGTTTTATGAGAGTACGTTGTTGTTTTTGGGAAATAAGTATCCTACTTCTAACTTGTATTTCCCTAAGGTATGGCATATTAGATTGGCGTTGTCTAAATTAGCATTTGAGGAAGATGAAGAAGTTAAGAATATGGTTGAAAAAATGTTAGAGAAATTTGATAAATATTGATGGGATTATGGCAATAGCAACCATTTTGATCCCTGATTTAAAATAAAGTTGATAGAATGTTATTATTCTTTGATTTATCCGGACTCTACTTATGATGAGGGAGAAAATTCGTAAAATATGTAATGTGTTATTTCGTGAGTATGAGGAGAAACTAAAGCGTATAGAGAGAAATACAAATACATCTTGTGGTTTAACTATTTATAGTCATACTTCCTATTGTGGTAGTGCTAGTTTGGGTTCTAAAGGAGTAGACATATATGAAAAGTAGTTACCTAACCATGGCATCACTAATTCATCGCCAAAGAACGATTTAGAATATTACTTGGAGGAGGTTGTTATGTCAAGGAGGGAGGACTTTGATGTTTTGTCATGGTGGAAGATAAACACTAAGTTACTAATTTTGCAAAACATGGCGAGGGATATACTTGATATTCCTATTTCCATAGTTTTTTTAGAATCTACTTTTAACACGAATAGCCAGTTTATCACTCCTCACCGCAATTGGTTACATCTAAAGACTTTAGAAGTATTGAAGTGTGGTCGAGATTGGCTTTGGATAGTAATAATTAGCGACAATGGTGATATTTAGTTTATATTATTAAAATTTAGTTTAATTATGAAATATGCATTATTTTATCTATTAATTTTATTATTTCAATCATTTTCTAGATAATAATGATTATAAAATATCATATTATCAGAGCGCTTGCCGCACTTCTTTTGAGGATGAGGAGTCTGATGATGGTGAAAATAAGGTAATGCTTAGGCATTTATAAATTTTATAATGTTATTAGTAAATGTAATAAATATGAATATATATGTTTTGATGAATATCTATTTTTACTATATTGATGTACAAGGTAGATACGTGATGATTAAAGTCTGAAGATTCAAAAATAAAGATTGAAAAGTTGATCCTATCATGGATACCATTTATGTTCTAAATTTTTTTTTATATTTTTGGACATTATCTACTAGTTTTAAACAATATTAATGTTGATTTATTTTACTATATTTTTCTATTATGATACTCGGATATATTTTAAATATTTTGCTTATTTAGAAAAGTTATAGAAGTATAACGGGTAACAAGTTCTAACTTTGTAGCATGACTAGTTCATGTATAATAAAAAGCGTTGTTGCTTTGGTAAAGGATGATTTGTCTGCTTCAGGTACTAAGTTGATGACTTATTGATTTTTTTTTCTATTTTCTATATACATTTTAATGTTAAAAATTAATTTAATAGGTGAATTCTGCATAATTAGAAAATCTGACAAGTAAACGAATAATGACAATGAGTAAACGAATAATTTTTATTCGTTAGATAACAGGTTTGACGAGTAACGGGTTTATCCATCAGATAAGGATTATCCATTGGGTATCGAGTATCTGCCAGTTACGGATATAAGTGAGGTAATGGATACCTGTTCGGGTACCAGTATGGATATGAGTAAAAAAGTTTATCGAATTTTGATATGTGTAGGGGATACTCGATCTATATCCATCTTATTGCTATCCCTACCTTGATAACACCTCTTGAGATAGATCAATTGCCCGTTAGCAATACACTCATAGCTTTTTCACTAGTAGACACCAAGGACAGACTAATATCCTTTTCTCACCTGATGACAGTAATAGTATTATCAATAATAATATATTAATATGTGATAACAATAATTAACATGAAAAATACTCATAGTTAATGTTTAATACTTTTAATAATTAATAATAATAATAATAATAATAATAATAATATCAATCATTACTAATCTATATTAATAATAACAATAATGCTATTATATTTTTAATAAACATTTTATAATATATAATAATTGATATTTTCATATTTATTGCTATTTTTAATTTTTATCCCTTAATAATAATAATAATAATATGAATAATTAAGAATAGTTATTAATAATGATAAGTAACATTAATAATGAAATATATTTCATATTTCCTTTTTTTAATAAAACTTTAAATAAATATTAATTTTTATTTATAGTATTAAAAAAATTAATATTCATATTAATTTTGTTTATTTTATTAACAATAATTAATATTCAAGTTATTTTTTATTAATATAATTAATAATAATATATTAGTAATTCATAATTAATAATTATTATTATATTATTCATTATTATTAGTAATATTAATTAAAAATAATGGTACACTATTAGGAAACAAAAAGAAGACATCAAAGATAATTGAAAGTAGAGGAATAAAGTTAAAGTTTTATATGTATCTAGATAACCATACTCTTAAACAAACCCAAATAAGCCTTACCACATATAACCACACCAAAATCATTAATTATCAATTACTTGTAAAATAAGGAAACATATACTCTTCGGAATGAGTAACACCTATAAAAAGAATTATGGTTTCCTTATCTTTATGTTTCACAATTCTCAAGATTGTGAAAAAAGTTATACATATACTTGCTAGACATTTATGGATGAACCTCTAATTCTAAAATGTTTGGATTAAAAGTTCAAGTTTGTACATAAAAAGTTCTAATTTTTTTCCTATTTGTATTAAATTGCCCAACCTACCTCTTGAATGCTGGGACATTTATTCACTCAATCGTATTTTAAGTATTATTGATAAGCATTAGTTTAATAATGGCATCACACTTTTTGCATATAGGATTTCTTATGCATGCATCTTTGTAGTAGTGGATGTTAAAAAGAAATTTCTTAAGGTTTTAGAGTTAAAGGATCCTAATGGTAAGGTGCTAGAATAGCAAATTCTTTATGAGTGGAGGACTTATTACTGCACTTCATGTGTTTTTGTAGGTCACTATAGGAAAAGTTGTCATTTAGGAATCCCCTTGAATAACCTTCTCACCAATAGCAAATGTAGCAACCATTGAGGAAGACAAACCAAAAACCTTTTCTTGCTTAAGCAAGTAAAACCTATAGTTAATATCTCTGTTACAGGGTAGCAATGATGTTAACCATTTTTATTGGGTTCATGTCTCCAACAGACTTGCCTAATTTCATAACAATCATTTACCACAACAAGGTTCCATACTTCAAATCAATTTCAAACATTAAGTACTATAGATGATTAGGGGGATTTGCATGACACTATGGATGATAATCATCCACCTGACCCCATTTGTGATCAATGATAGTAGTAGTTAATGAGTGAGGTTTGAATAAAACTCACAAGCAAAATAATGCACATATATGGTTTCGTGAAAATTATTTTTATCTTTTTAGTCTATTAGAAACATGAGTAAAAGAAACTAAATTTACACCCATAGTGGAAAGTATTATCACTTGTTGATATTTTACTAATAACTATGACCATCGTAGAAATGGTCGTATTTGGTGTTTTTGGGATAGCATTAAATGGTATGTGGATGTCCTATAAAAGTCAAATCAAGGAATTTTTATCAAAATAGTGCGTCTTCATTATTAGACCGAGATTTTCATTACTTTTTTATGCTCATAATACTTGTCTTGGTAGATATACCCTCTAGATTTAGCTAAATGGAATTTGTAGAAGTGATATTCCTTAAATCCTAACGAAAAATCTCATAGTGGTGCTAGCTCAAGAAGAGAAATACCAAGGTGCTAATATGAATGTACAAGGAATGTAAGATTCCCAAGATTATATGCACTCCATTTCCATACATGATATAGCCTTCACTAGGAAAACTTGCATATGATGTAATAATTATTTAGGTGTTGATCAAATTATGTGCAACTTTGATAGGGTGATGGTAAATCCCCTTGGGTTTCAAGCATTCACTAACTCTCATGTGGTTTTTAACCTATCTACTTTTTCAAATCACTAATCTTCATGCCTCACTTTCAATATCCAGATTTAATTTGTTAAAAACCTTTTTAAGTTTGATTATAATGTGATGTAAGGAACCTGAATTCCTTCCCCTTGTGCATTAGGTTTGAGCCCAAATCTCCATCTTCTATACTTAAGAAGGGATTGGATAATATTAAACCCAAACTGGAAGCCTTAAACCATTCCAAATTAAGTGACATTTCTAGTAGATTATAAAGTAAAAATAGCTTTTTAGTGCTATACAACAACAACTAGTTGATCAACCTTCAAATATGGACCTCCTAATGCAAGAAAGAGAAGCTTATAGTAAGTATGATTTTTTAAACTTAATATGAGATATTTTTTCTAAATAAAAGTTTGTTGTGCATAAGCTCAATGTGGGTAATTCTAATCACCAATATTTCTTACCTTCCCTGAATGTTAGACATAATCAAATAACTGAAATACCCCAAAAATATTTATGTTAAGAAATTTAATTAAATAAGAATTTATTAGGAAATTAATTTAATTAATTATTTTTATTGGATAGGAAGAAATCATTTAGGGAAAATTAAAAGGAAATTTACAAATATTTTTATAAGGGAAAATTTGGGCATTTTGCTAATTAAAAAGGAATTTAGGAAAAATCTTTAAAAACCCTAAATTAGCCTAAAAAGGAAATTTAATATTATTTTATTTAAATATTTTTATTTTAAATACCTAAAATATTCTAATTAATTTAATTGACCCCAACCTACCTAAATTTTTCTTTTTCCTTTCTCCTTTTTCTTTCTTTTCTTTTATTTCTTTTTTCTTCTTCTTTCCAATTGGGCCTGTCATAGCCCAATCTCCCCTTTCTTCTTTTTCTCTCCCATGGCCCAACCTCCTGTTCTTTTCTTTTCTTCCTTTGGCAGCCAGAACGCTGCGTATCGCTTCTTTTCCCCTAGAATGACGCATTCCATTTAAAATCTTTATAACGAGAGCCAACTGGCCCGGTTCTCCCTTCTTTTTCTTTGCTTTCTATTTCCCCCAACCTCCCAGTTCACCTTCTTCTTCCTCCTTCCTCCTCCACCGTCGACCTGCAGCTCCGTTGCCTCCGAAAATGGCATCGCCAGCCATGCTTGACTTGACCGGCCGCTTCCCCTCTCTTTCTCTCCCCCTCGAATCGCAAATCATCCTAACCTAACCCAATTCCCTTTTTTTGCACAAAACTCTCCTTTTCCTACACGAAAAGTCGACCCCAACCTAAATTTTTGCTGGCTGATTGACGTTGTCGGCTACCCCAAACCCTACCTGCATTATCCTCCTACCGACCCCCAGAACCCTATCTTCTCCTCCAAACTCTATAAATACCCCTTGTTTGGTTGATTTTGAAACCTTTTTCCCGAAACCCTAAGAACCTACCCTATGCACCACCATGACTTCAGACGACCTTTCCTCCATTGTCAACCAACTACGCCGCCATATCTGCCTACCTAAGTCTTCCCTGCACCGCCCTCTAACTAACTGAACCACCCATCTCCCTCGATTCTTCTTGCACGAGCCACCACAACAGTGCGAAGTTCCTTGCTCAACCATCAAAAATTTTATACCTACAACCCTTCGCGTCACCGTCCACCACCACATCCGCCGCTATTACTACCTTCTACACCACCCAAAAACAGTTACTAATCTTTCTCCACCTAGCCATACCCTTCTTTTCTCCTTTCTCCTTCTCCTCCCCTCTCTTTCTTCTTCTCTTCATTTCAACCGCCACCTCTGCCGCTGTGTGCCGCTGCCACTTGCTGCACCACCACCCTCACTTTACTCCTCTCAGTCTAGGCTACCACCAACACCTCAACCACCACCCTCATTCTCCACATTTTCTTCTCAAACCTCAATTTTCCCTTTTCTATCCTCTTTTTCGGTTGTCGCCGCCCCCGCCGATGCCTCCCATCTCTACCGACTCAAGGTAAAACCCTAGACCCTCTCAACCCTTCTCCCCTATTTATTTATGTTTATTCTATTTTATTTCAATTTTTAACATTTATTCGATGATGATTATGATTATTATTATTATTATTATTATTATTATTATTATTAGTGGGTTTAATATTAATGTTATATTTTCTTGGTAGGGTCGAGAGCAGGTATAAATTGTTTAAGTTATTAGTTGTGAATTATTATTATTAGTATTATTATTTTATTATTACTATTATCTATCTAAGGAGGGCCGAAGCCTTATTTTATTAAAGGGTGCACATACTCCTATTTTTATTATTAATATTACTATTTCTACTATTATTAATAATAATATTATTAGTATTATTATAAGTAATATGCGTTATTAATATTAATAATATTATTATTATTAAATGGTACCTTCACTATTTTGAGGTAGGCCCAAAACCCTACCTTATATTATTTAGGCTTAAGTTATTGTTGTTGTTTTTGTTGTTGTTATTATTATTATTATTATTATTATTATTATTATTATTATTATTATTATTATTAGCATTATTTTGGTGGAGGGTAGAAGCCCTTATAGCACCATCCATTTTGAATTATATTAATATTATTACTAGTATTTTTAGTAGTATTTTGTATAGTTATATTTGGTATAGTATTGTTTTATTAAAAGCCTAGTCTTAGAATAAGTTAGTAAATAATAGTATTTTTAGTAGGAGAGAGCCTAATTATAGTTTTTCCCTCATAAAGGTGAGACCAGTCAAAGTCCTAGGCGTAGGATCGTACTCCAAGACCGGTGACATTTTTAGGTAAGGGAGTACTAAGGTCGTTTGTGTATTATGTGTTTTATATGCCATGCATGTCATGTGATGTGAACTATAATGTATTTTATGTGTATTTGTATAACTGTTACATATTCCGCATGATATGGAGTTGAGGTAGGTTAGTGCATAAAATTGTGGCATGTGTATTATGTGTATGGGTTGTGTTATGATTGTGGTATGGTGTGGCCCATAAGATATGCATGATAGGTTTGGTAAATAATGATGGGGAGTGTAATAATATGGAGTTGGGGTTTGCATGGATTTAGGGTTTGCATGGTGTTAGGGTTTGCATGGAAGTAAGGTTTGCATGGAGTTAGGTTTTGCATGGAGTTAGGGTTTATATGGTGTTAGAATTTGCATGGAAGTAGGGTTTGCATGGAGTTGGGGTTTGCATGGGTGTTAGGGTATGCTATGGTTAACTATGGTTGTGGTGGTCAACTAGGGTTTGGAGGATAAGAATAGTAGGAGTCAGTCATGCATGTCTCGGTGAAAGCTTGTGAATGAGATACTTAAGACATTTATCACTTAAAGTGGAAGATATTGAGACAGGTCCAGTCGATTCATTGGTTAAGAATAGTGGTTAAGGTTTTTACCCTATGTGTGACCAATCCACCGGTTATAATAGTGGTTAGGGTTTTTACCCTATATGCGACCAATCCACCGATTATAATAGTGGTTAGGGCATGATGTCCTATGTGTGACCGGCCCACCAATTATAATAGTGGGGGATCCCGAGCTCAATAAAGACAAAACAAAGTTTTTGCTAAGGCATATAAAATATATTAATTACTTACAATGGAACAATATGCAATCAAAAGCCGAACCAATCCACCGGTTAGGCATAGTGGTTAGGGTTTTTACCCTATGTGTGACCAATCTACCAGTTATAATAGTGATTAGGACAGGATGCTCTATGTGTGACCGGCCCACCGGTTATAATAGTGGGAGGTTCTTGTACTTGCATGGATTTGATAAAAAGCATGGTGTGAATCGACTTCCAATAACATATTAATTAAATAATTAATCTAGACTATTTGGGCCTTTATGTGTGGGCTTGATCATTTATAAGCTGTATAATATTCTGCATGACTTTATATATTATATGTGTGGATTTGAAGGTGTGTAAGATTGAATATTATCCTGCATGATTTTATGTGCTTGTGTGTTGGCCTTAGTGCTCAATTACCTTACTCGGTACGTAGCGTACTGATCACCCCTTTTATGGGTGCTGCTCATTCCCACGAGTAGAAGGCCCATCTGACGTGTTGCGGGTAGGAGATGCCTACTTTGATGCCATTGATGTCTATGGGACATCAGGTGGGGGCGAGTGATGTTGTGGGCTGAATCAAGTCCTTGTAGTGGCGTGGTCATTTTTCTATTATGAGATTATTATTCTTTTTCTCTTTTAACTATGTTTGAAACTCCAGAAATAATTTTATTATTGTAGCTATTTTCATTCTCTGAAGAACTATCTCTCGTATTTCGGATTATGTAAAACTAATTCGTACTCTGATTATTGATTTGTGAATTTTAATTTATATATTAATATGTGATAATGGAAATATTTTTCTTAGCCTTAGCACTTGGTACTGGAACGGTAGGAGTGAGCCGGTCTGGTACTAAGTGTGGCGGTAGTATCCCCAGAATTTACGGGTTTTAAATTTAAAGGTTTAAAAATAATAATAAATTTTGGGGTGTTACAATAACTTTGTATGAAATTAGGGCTTAGGATAGAACTTTGTTGCAAGACCCTATTAGTATTCATCATGAATTTAATAAATTTAACTAAGAACTACTTGTTTTAGCTACTAGTGATAACACTCTATTTTATCAAGACATCCATTATGGGATTTTTCTAAATGATGCTAGGCAATGTATCCCTAACAAGAGTGAATTTATGTATGCCCTTTTCTCTATTGAACATAATAAGTCCCTAATCCTTTACGATTTCACTTCAACTTTTTTCAATATTATAGGAAAAGATACATGGCTTATGGTGAATCACTTTCTCTTTTGAGGTTCTGTGCCTAATTTCTTGAATCACACTACTTTTTTTTCTTTACCTAAAGTGGTTAATGTCGATAAGGCAACTTATTTCCAACCAATTTATTGTTACACAATCTTGTACAAAACCTTAACTTATGTATTAACCAAGAGAATACAATCCATTATACCTTTATTATTGATAACTTTTAATCTTCTTTAATCAAAGGTAGGTCTCTAAGAGAAAATGATTTGCTTCCTCATGACCTTTCAAGATATTACAAAGGTAAGCATATTCTCCTTTTTCTGTGATGAATATTGACTTAAAAAAATTATGATTATTTGAGATGAAACTTGCTACAAAAAAGTGCTTCTATGCCTTAAGTTCCCCTTCCCCCACTTTGTGAAGTTGGTTTTGGCTTGCATCTATGGTTTTTCTTATTCTAACTTCATTTATGGTAATAACCTATCTCCTTTTAAAGGGAAATGTGGAATATATCAAGTTTATCAAATATCTTTTCACCTTTTTATTCATGATATTGAATATTCCCTCACATGTAAAAGAAATTATGGAATAAACCTAACTATAAAGACCATCCCTGATATAAAAGACTTCAAATTGTTAATATTTCTTTCGACGATGATATTCTTCTTTTTTGATATAGTGATGCAAATTCTATAAGATTTATCATGTCCACTTTACACAACTTTATTCTGTTATCAGGCCTTAATAATATTTCATAAAAAGGTGCATTGTATTATGGCGGTGTTCCTCTTCATCTTCTTGAATCCTTGGTACAAGACTTGTCTTTCCAAGTTGGTGAACTTTCCCTTAAATACTTGGGTATGTCTATTTTTTATTCTCATCTTAAGGCCACCAAATGATTACATTCACAACAAAAATTAGTCGTAAGATCTCGAATTAGAGCTCAAAACTTTTATCTTACGTAGGAAGTTTGCAACTCATTATTGATATTCTGTTTGGTATACAAACGTTGTGCGGTCATAATTTTCTTCTAAAAAAAAGGATCAAACAATTCATAGCCTTTTATTTTAGCTTCCTTTGTACATGAAACTAGATTGAATCACTTAAATATCTTATCTCTTGGTGGATTGTTATCTACCAAAGAGTGAAGGGGGTTTGGAATTTTAGATATTGAGAAGTGGAACATTGCAGGCATTAATAAACATCTATGGAATATTACAAGGAAGAAGGATACTCTATGGGTTTAATGGGTCCATTCCCATTACTTATGAATTGAAGATGTCCTTTTTTTTCTTCTTTCTATTGCTGGAGCATGGACTAGTATATGAGTTTTGAGATTTGTGATTACCTAATTCATGTCACCTCTTAATTTCTATCAATTGATCCTTATAAAATCAGTCTCATTTATGGAAAATATTCCAAAGAGAGGTGAGCCTTAGCCTTGGTGCAAAATAGTTTGGAAGAACCCAATCACCTAAGAATGCAAACTTATTTTTTTGATTTTTAGCTTAGGAACATTTGGCAACATTGGAGTTCATGCATAGAATCTAGCTTATCAATTGTGACACATGTTTTTTTGTATGATAGGAGGGAAATCATGCAATACTTAATTGTTAATTTTCCAATGGTAAGGAGGTTGGTTCCCACTGCTATGAGATGACATATAGAAGATCTTTAGGTTTGCAAGGGAATCTCCATTCAGCATCTATGATATACAAACATGCTACATGGAAATTAGAGGTTATCTGATGCTTCTTAGTCATTACAATGTATGAGGTATGAAGAACACATAAAATTTTGTATTCAATAATAAGATCTTAAATTGACATCACCTTGTTATGAAAAGTTTCTATTAATTGTGTAAGAAGGTGTAAATATGAGACTATATTAGGGAAATATGGGTGTTATGCAAATTATGCTTGTAGCCTTTGATTTCATCTAATGAAAATCATAATTTTTAGTTTTTTTTAAAGGTAACAATACACATCGATAGAATAAGGCTTGTATAGAAAATATGAGTCACACACTAGGATGGACACTATATAAGCCTATATGCTCATGAAATGAGATAAATCAAAAGAAAACTGTATTAAAATTAATACTTAGGTGATCCCAAAAATTCATTTACATAGTCACATTACATTAGAGACCCACTATTCATATCAACTGGAATGGTATCAGAGTATGAAATAACTCTGAGGGAAAAATACTCTTGGCCACTATTTATAATCTAGTAGAATAGATAACGGCCAATTTGGAGAAAACACAATTTTGGGAACCACTAATAAATTGGTAATTCTTAAGTGTATGAATCCCCTATAGGCTAGTGGATCAAACTTATATATAGTAGATTAGGGCCCTTTATTTCCTACAAAATAAGGCAAAATAATAAATATCACTAGTATAAATTAGTCAACACTCACATAATATTCCACTTAAATTATTAGTATCTTTTTAGATTATTAATCAACACATAGCACATATCAATACATCACTTGAATTACTCAACAACATAACGCTTTGACATATATGACCATTGTTTTATGGCATAGAAAACCAATAATCATTTGTTACATGAAATAATGATTATTTTTGAATTCATATCAAGAATATTTATTACATAAAACAATTATAAATGTAACATGGACAAAAAAATCAATAATTTTATAATCACATGAAGTAATGATAAGGTATAACAAAAGATAAAGAAAAAAAAAAGGAAGAGGTAGTACACAAGGGAAAAGACCAAGAACTCCATACCAAAACCATTTTTCACAAACAATTAGGATCAAACCTTTACCCATAAGGCTCCCTAGAACAAAAAATTGAACAAAAAAATTAGAAAGTATCATGCTAAACACCATATCTAAAAATTAGGATTTGACTCTAATGTTTCTCACATAAATATCAACCATACCCTTAGAGTTTCTAAGCACATTTAAGAAATTTTCACATAATATTAACCATAATTAGCCCAACCATTTCACATATCACACTTATCACTAATTAGCACAACTAACTATTAAATAACCTTACTTTTCAAGAATTAACACACAAATGACCATTTTGTCCTTAATCCTCTTAAACACCTCAAAAATTCTTATCAACATAACTTAATCCACCTTCCAACCAAACGTTAGCATATTATATATCAAAATTTATGTAAAAGGTTCAAGGAATACATTGGCATACTTATTTAACAAAAAAATCATAACTTGAGTGAAAGTCCCAAGAAGATGAGATTAATGACCAAAATTTCCTAAAATTTAATTTTCACAAAACTTAACCGAATTTAAGTATGACCTCCCACATAATATAAAAATATATATATATATATATATATATATATATATATATATATAATTTTTTTTTAATTTAAATCAACTCAAAGGCTAAAACTCACATAAGTTTGAAAAAAAATGAAACCCCAATATAATACCTTCTCAAAAGTACTAAAATCATAGATTAGCACTTAACGACATGCTTGATAAAAATAGATGAAACATATATCATCGTGCTTGAGAGTTTACCACAAAGCCTATCATGACCTAACATGAGTTTTCACACAAAAATCTTAAAGTTACACTATGTAATACCCCATTTCTCAAAGATCATAATATGCTAAGTATCCTCTATATTTAAAAATAAAATTATGTTATTTTAATATTTTATTATATCATTTATCAAAATTGGACATTCTAGTTTTATTTTGGAAACATTATGTTTATATTCCATAACCCTTTCTCGTAAATTCATTTCTATGAGATATTCTAAGCTACTCTAGGCTATCATACTCCATCCAAATCATTCTAATTATTTTATTTTTGGAATCCTTTTCGTTTTCTTAATTTTTTTATATTTTTTTTTAAATTCTATTAAAAAATCTTTATGAAAAGTATTCATGTCTCGGTTAGCCATGTTTTAATGTTTTAAGCCCTGAATGACCCTTTTAATTGTCCAAAATTCACAAAAATTTGGAGAGCACTATATTTTAATGTAATTGATATTTAAAATATTTAAATTTTTGATATAATTATTTACATTATTTTTTAAATTATTTAGATATTTTTATTCATAATAAGTCATCAAATATAATTTTTCTTGCAGTACACTTTATCTTATCTTGTAAGAATCATTCATAACCTTTCACTCTTTATTATTATGGATAATAATGACTAATTTATTCCAATAATTTCATGTCTTATATGTTCCCCTTTTTAGTTATAAAATTTTAATTTGGTTTTCTTAGCAAATTTACCATTTTGCCTTTAAGAATACCAAACTTTTTTCCTTCTTTCTCCATCTCTCATTTTTGAACAAAGTGGTTGACTCTTGGCCACTTATCTTCCCATCCATGGGGAACGAAATTATTCATTCATCATTCCTTAACATTTTCATGATATATCTCATGGAATATTTAATGAGACATTTTCTACAAAAATTAATAAACTAACCCTTAAATTATTTTACTTTAACATAACTTGCTTCTCTCCTCTTTTTCCTATTCCTTTTCTCAACCTAAACATTTCCTTCAATTTTCTCCTCCTATTTTATGCCACCAATTCTCCTTATTCCTCCCACCATTTTTTAACCATCCACTTCCATTTCTCCACCATGGTTGGAAGCTTATATTTCTTCATTTTCAAGATGATAATATTACCTTCAAACCTTGATAATTTCTTCTTTTATTATCTTCTGTTTTGAACCATATTTTCTCTTTTTTATTCTATAAAACTATTGGATCGTTATTCCATTTTTCCTCTATGATTGAGCTTAGTTTTATTTCAAAATCAATATAGGAACTCACCTCCCGTTTCTCTTTAATTCTATCTATGTTTATTTGGTTGTTATAAGACAAAATTTTCTACTCTTTTCATGATTTTCCTAGGTTTTTGGAGATGTTATGAAAGATTTGGTTTGATATTTATATATATTTTTCCTATGTTAGAGCTTAGATTGTAGGTAATATCTTATTACTTCATGGAAGCATGTTTAATTGGGTGAAATTGATGGATTTATGCCATGTTTGATAGATGTGGGTTTTGTTCTGACTTTGGGGATTTTTTATTCTCTTATGGTTTTGTTAAATTGATGATACCATGTTAATTTTGGTAATTTTTAAATTAGCTTCAATGTATATAATGTTATGATTGATTATCCTAAGCATGCTTCATTTTTTATTGAAAAATTATATGATTTAAGGGGTTCTGACTATTTTGGTGCTTTATAAAATTAATTATACCATATTATAAGCCTCAATTTGTAAATTATTATTCATACATTACATTTTGTGATTTGAGTATGCTAGAGTGCTCTAATTTTAAGTTGAAATTCACGAAAGTTTAGGTGATTTTAATTGTGGCCTTCACGTTATTCACAATATTCAAAGTGTTATTAGATAATGAAATCCTAATTACCCTAAGAAGGAATTAATATTTCAATAATTCTCTTTTTTCGATAATTAACCAAAATATGACTAAAATATTCCAAAAGTACTGTAGAGAAATTTTGGATTCAAAGCTTTCCCCATGACTTTTGACATTTTACCATTTTAACCTCATAAATAGTAAATTAGTTTGAATAGTAAATTTTAGTAAATAGTAATTTCTAGTAATAAAATATTATATTTTTATTTTTATGCTTTTTAGTATAAAGTGACTTTTCTATCGAACGATAAATAATATTTTTATAAATAGTGAATCTTTTCACATTTGATGTGGGGCCATGTGTTAACTTGCATAAGCTAATTTTATGTACAATTTTCATTGATTTTTATCCACACAACAAAAGGTAGTTTTTAACATTTCTTCTGTCATTTGGGGTTACTTGAAATTATGAATAAGATTTTAAGTCTTAAAAGTGTGTTTTAATCATTGAATGACTAAATATATGAGTAATATGATGGGTTAGAATTTAGGATTTTGTTAACCTAATTTTGAGTTTTAGTTGGTTTTCTGGACTCTTACTTGGTAAGATGTGCACAACTCTTATTATTAAAAAAGTATTTCAGTGGGACTCTAGCCTTTATTTTGGGAAGTTTTCTAAAGAGTTTTGAGGGTTCTTATGATCTATGGTCATCCTTTAGATCAATTATTTTCATGGTTTTGAACAATTTATAAACATTTTTTGAGGTTTGGTGTTAGATATAGATACTTGTGATGTGAAATTTTACGATAATCTTTTTAAACCAAAAAATTTTATGTGTTATTCTTTAAAATGGAAAATATGTATGTTAATGATTAACTCTGTTATGTAAGAGTTTACAATAATCCTTTAAAATTAGAAAAGGTTAGGTATTATCATTTAAAACCAATAGAATTCATGTGGACTTTCATTTCTTATTTTTGTTAAATAGAAAGGGTTGTTATTTGTATAGAATCTTAGTGCCTTCTCTACTCTATAGGCTTACTTTTCTCCATATAAGGAGTATGAATACTTAATGATTAAATACCTTTGGTGAGACTACCTTGAGTGAAGTCCATTGGTAGTGGATGGGATGTATAACATGTAATGGCATACTAGGGTTTTCATATAGGTAGACGATAGAGTTTATGTACACTCCCCTTGACCTAGATGGCCATTTGCAGTAGAGTGAGATGCTCTTATGGTTTATTATGCTCAATGGCTATAGTATATTTGTGCTAAAGTGGGATGCTCATTTTATTTAAGTGTACCTATGTATTTTCTCCATATGTGGTAGGGTGGGATGTCAATATGTGGACATTTATATTTGTACCCTTGACTTTATTAATTATGGTAGGATAGGTGTCCATATATGCTTGGGCTTATATTCCCTATTGACATTGTTTGTGACCCATGGATTTTTTTCCATTGATGGTAGGACTGAATGTTTAGGCTTGTGCCTTGGAGTTTGTATCCGTGTGCCTATAACCTATGTGGTTTCCTTAGTTTCTCCTTTTTCCTATATGTTATTATGTGAAACTTGAAGAAATTCATACTAGAGATTTTATGGGTTTTCCTTACTCCTCTATGATTATTGATTCATTTATAATTCCATGTTTTATCTAGAATACCTTGTTGTATAAAATATAATATTGTATGTTTGTACCCTAAGTCACTATATTTAAGTTGACATATGTGGTAAATTATCAATGTTATTTAATATTAATCAGAAATGGTTCGTGGAGTTTCCTTAGGGTTTTGTTCTTATTTCTTATGTGTGATCAAATTACATTATTAGCTTGACTTATCACAATATGCTAACATTTTTTTATGTAAAGTATGCTTATATGAGGACTTTAGGTCTTACTAAGTACACTTATTTCACTAATGCGACATCATTTCAATCTTGTGTAGGTTTCTTGTACGATGCTTATGTAGGTGTGATAGTGTTGAGTTTTTGGTTAGCTTGATAAGCAGTTTAGTTTTAATCCTTCATATCCCATATTATATTTTATTTTTCTCTTATAGATCTCTGTTAGTTCTTGTATTTAATTTTATATTATTTTGTAAGTCTTGAATCCTACTCAAATTAGATGATAGTCATACCTAACTCATGGGATATAAGTATACTTTTAGCCTTACACCAAACATAATCAAGGTCATGAATATACCTCTCTTATGTTGGATGTAGAGGTAGAACCCCATATTTTCTATTTAGTTTCCGCAAAATGTATTGTTAAAAAATGTCTGGTTATAAAAATAGGGGTATTACACTTCATGAAATCACAATAATACATAGATATAAGCTCCAGACCTAAACTTGATTTCTGGCAACAAAGCATGATACCATGAGATTGCATAAATGAGACACACATCAGCGAAAACATTAATCTAGAGACATGTATCTTACCTAGATACACAAGTCTCTTATCAAAAATAATCCTAAACACTTTACTCCAATCATCTTGATCACCTAACAACATCACAAGAGGGTTAGTAAAAACTAAATTGATTAGCATGGGATAAGGTACAGAAATGAGGGAAGGATTAACGAGGAAACCATGAATTTTTATGGTTGGGTAGCTTATGTTAGGTAAGATTGTAATGTGGGTCTTAGTAGTGTGGGTAATACATGCTTCTAAGGGTTACTTACATGATTTATTTGCATAAGAAGGGTTTGCAATGTGAGGAGTTCAAGTGAGTTGAAGGTGGTGGTGTTGGGCGGTCATGCAATAAGGAGTTGGTTACATTAGAGTTACATGTTGGTAATGTTGTGGTAGCATGAAGTTGTAGCATAGCTTGGGTGGTGGTTGGTGAAAAAGTGGCTAAAGGTGGTGGTTATTTTCATGAGGAGATACCGGTGATGGTTGGGAACGGAAAAAAGTGAGCCTCGAATACACAAGTTCAACGTGAAGAAAAAAATAGCAAACCAAAGGAAGAGAATGCAGAAAGATGGGGAGGTTTGGAAAGGAAGATGAGGGAACTGTGAATTGGATTGGGAGGATTAACATAAATAAGGAAGAGGGAGGGAGGTGCAATGAACTATATATGTAGTAGGGGTTAATTTGAGAAAAGGAGTTGTGAGGGGGGTACTAGGTTAAAGCAAAATTAGGGGGTTTATGTAACACCTCCAATTTTTACAAATAATTTTTTTTGTTTAAGATAATATGAAGTCGATAAAGCAAAATTAAGGCATGATACCTATGTATCGAACCTAAGAGAGTTGTGACCATTCACCTAGGTCATGCTCGATGCAAGGCTAAAATGCTTAACTAAAACCATGAATGAGAAGTAGAGAGAGAGAGAGAGAGAATGAGTTATGTTATAGATGACATGATATGGTTTACAAAATTAATACAGGAATAGAGCTAAGAGTTTAGAAACCAAAAATACAAAACATCCTAGCATTGTGATAAAAGCCTAATGAAACTAGTAGCCTAACTCTTCGATACATTAACTCTTCCCAAGAATGTCCATATAGGGCCCACATCAAGTTGATCAAACCTGCACAACATCATTTGTCCCCAAGAATAAAAGCTGGATTAACACAATGACCGCACAAGGTAGTATTAGTATGATAAAGTATAAGTAAAGCAAGGCTATCCTATAACATGGTAAGGGCTTATGCTACATATAGAGGACATGCTAATTATAGCATAATAATCAAACTTATATAATAATGGAATAATGTAAATTACATAGCATAATTTTATGCATCACGACTATAGATAAATTATTTTATTATTATTCTAATATTTAACCACAGAATCCAATTACATTAAGATGTTCGAACAACCACACCTAATCCTCTACCATGAATAAACATCATAGAAACAACAAAAGGAACATCAGTTTCTCAAATATGGGAACACCCTCTAAAGAGTGCAACCTAATAGAGCAGCAATCTAAATTTGGGTGTTTGTAGGTGATAACACCAAATGAAAACTTTAGCATACTCTATACCGACTACAATTCGTTAGAGCACCACTCCTAGTATGGATGTTTGGAGGAAATAACAAAAAAATGCAAATTTGGGCACACCCTATACTAACCACAACTTGAAAGAACACCTATTCCAAAATAGGTGTTTGTAGATAATAACATGAATCCAAACTTAGGCATACCCCCTACCAACCACAATCTAATAAATCATCAATCCCATCATAGGTGTTTGTAGGAAATAACACCAAATGAAAACTAGGTTATAACCTCTATCAAGCATAACCCAATAGTGCACTAATCTTAGTATGGGTATTTGTAGGAAATAATTATAAATGCAAGGGATAAAACCATTAATCATGGCATACCCTTAGCACATCAAAATCCTATAGAGTACTAACACCATGATGATCTTCCATAGTATTACTCCTTATGCCATATAGAAGTGACTGAGTGAAGAGGGGTGAATCCCCACCAATCTTGATACACTTTCCATGAGCTACAACCTTGTAAAGCATGATGGTTATGGTGGTCTTCCATAGTATAACTAGGTACTAAGTGAAAAAGAAATCAAACTCCACCAATCATAACACCTACACAAGCCACAACCTTGTGGAGCATTGTGTCATGATGATTATATATAGTATAATAAGACACTAAGTGAAAAAGGGTAAAAGAGAGAAACTATAGGGGAAAACCACCCACTAGATCCTAGATAACCATCCAAGAGTCAAAGGAGAAGACTTGAATAAAATCTAAATCACATTATATGTGTTTAACAAGTGATGATGCAAAAACCAACCTAAGTCCACAATTCACACAAATAAACTACATTCATCTATAATTTGTTTCAATTATTCAAGGCAAATATTATAATTAAATGTTAAATGCTAAGTTAAATCTAGGATAAACATCAAAGGAAAAACATTAATATAACAAGATTCTCCTAAGGAGCCACTTGTTGGTCTCACGAACTAATTTGCTGGATTGGGAATAGTAAATAAAATAAATGAAATGAATACAAAGACATGTTGACTAGTTTACCAATTTACCAGTTACCTCTTACCATTTGATTTACCACAAAATAGGGATGAAAATAAAATCTAACTCAGCTTGTAAGGTATTAAAGCCACAACAACATATTAACCATTTTTTACTATTCCCTATATTCAATTGTGATGTAGGAGAATCCCCTAAGCTAATTAATTTTCATAAGTTAGGATATGAAAAAATACTATTAACTTGAAAAAAATTAATTATTAAAAATTAGGGAAAATGGATGTAAATATTTTCCCATGCAACCCCATGCAAAGTGCATGTAAATAATCTACTAACCAGCCCCTTTTTATTTCACAAGCATATTTAGCTTTGTACCACCTAAAAATAAGTGCAATCAACTAGGAATTAACCTAAAATTTCAAAAAAAAAATGAAGAAAATACATCACAACATGATGGGAGTTGGTATATGATAACAACCATTTTTGGGTGTTATCAAGCCACTAAGATAATACCCAACCTAATTCAACCCCCCTAGCTAGATGAAATTTCTAACAAAAAATTCAACTTTTTTTCATTGATCAAGTAATGGAGCTAGCTGAGTGATTGTAACTTGATGTATTACCTACCATTTCAACTTGTAAAGGAGCCCATGTTGTGTTATGGCCATAGAAAATCAACCATCGCACTACACTTAAGTTTACTTTCGTCTAGCTACTATCTAATTAATGGTTAACTTGTATGAGGTAACTAGATAGCAACGAATGGTTGAAATGTAACTAGGTAGGTAAGGGGGAAAGGTATAATGAACATTTTGTAACCTTATCTACCATTATAAATATGGTAAGCCCTCAACACTTTATGACACACTAACCTCTTAAAATAAATCATATTTTTGACCTCCCCTTTCCCGCCTCTAAGAAGTTGAGTGAAATTTTTTTTTTTTTTTTGAGTTTAAAGTCTCACAATTTTTATCTCAAGTGTTAAAACCTTGAGTGGTATTTGTGAGTGTCTGATTTGTGTATCTATCTTAGATCAAATGGTATCCTGCTTCTCATCTCTTTTCTTCATTTTAACTTTTGGTGGTCAATTATCCCATAAGCCACCATTTTCCATTAAGCATGTGCCAATTTGTTTAACATATACATAAAATTAGTATCTAAGCTTAAGGTTGAGAATTTGATATAATTTTCATTTTCTTTTCTCTCTATACCTTGTTTAAGCCCAAAACTTCCAAAAAAAATCCTAGCCACCCACTAAAATTTTTTAACCACGCTTAACCGAACACATCCTCTTCTTCTTCTTTTTTTCTTCTTCAAACTAAAGAAACTATGGGTGAGGATCAAATCCCAAGAGCCTTGAAGAGGCACAAACCTTGAGAAGAGATCATGCCATTGAAAGCCTACAAAATTATATAAAAAGAGTTCTCATAATTTTAGATAATCTCATGCAAAACCCTAATACCCTATGCCTAAATGTTACCCCCACCAAGATGGACACCCCATTTTTAGCAACATAAGGTGGTCAAATTTGGCATAAGTGATAGTTCTAGTGATTCCAACTCCTTATTTCATGATTCCTCATGTAATAGAGAAGGATACATGGAAGGAGATATCATTTTCATAACATCAAAGCTAGAGTGCTTAAGTTTGATTGATCACTTAAACCAGAATATTTCCTAGATTGGGAGTTGATGTGCTCTAGAATGTTTGAAGTGAAAGGATATAATGACAAGAAGATCTTTAGAATTGCAATACTTAAGCTCAAGGGACATGAATCCATGTGGTGGAAAATCCTTACTCACCAAAGGAGAAATAAGGGAAAGTTTAAGGTGAAATCTTAGAAAAAATGAAGAAGCTTTTGATGGAAAGGTTTTTACACTCATCCTACACTCAAGAACTCTACAACAAGATGGCCTCCTTAAGGAAAGGGTTAATAAGTGTTGAAGAATTCATCAAGGAGTTTGAGAAGTTAAAGATGAGGTTAGAGTTAGATGAAGTAGATGAGCACACAATGTCATATTTCATTGGAGGATTAAAGAGTGACATTACATGCAAGGTGGAGTTACACAAGTACTGCACCTTAGATTACTTTTTTCATCTAGCCACTAAGTTGGAGAAACATAAGAACAAGGAAAGAGGACCAAAGTTTCCTCCAGGAAAGTTCATGGAAAAAACTTCCAAAGAGGCCCCTCATCATCCAATCCATCCCCTCCCATTATAAACATTGAAGTGAAGAATAATGGGAAAGGTGTTAGGTTTGAACCTAACAAAAAAAATGTTGTTAATGCCTAGGGAATAATCAAAATAAGTGTCCCATTAAAATATTTATGACTCTTTTGGACTTGGAGGATGCATCTCATAAGGAGGAAATGGAAGAGATCAAATCAATATATGAGTTGGAGAAAGATAAACAAGAGGTGCCCTTGAATGTAGGAGAAGGCCTAATGGGGAGAAGTTTGTTGCACACTAATGAGTTCATGAAGAAGGAGGCACAGTAGGAGATTATATTTCAAACCAAGTCCATGATCCTTGGTAATGTATGTTCCCTTGTTATTGATGGAGGTAGTTGATGGGCAGTGATGGTTCGAACAGAACCGAAGACATGGAGAAAAATGCGTTGAATATCATAGACTAGGAACTTGGCTTCATGGGATTAAAACACCAAATAATGAGGGATGAGGAAGCTTATATGTATGATGGGGTGCAACGGAGCAAAGTTAACACACACAAGAGGAACATGGCCAGAGGAGACGTGAAGTAGATGATGGAGTGAAGTAGAAAAATGTGTCGAAGGAGGAGGGGTGACAAAAGATAGAATCTCAATAGGATAGGAATGGTAAATAGACAAGATAAACTAGGAAAAATAATAATTAAAAGAATTAGGATTCCTCGATAAAAGAGATAAAAGTATGGGTCCCAACTATGGTTAAAACTATTAACCCATATTCTATCTAAATTTTAGTCTAATTAAATTTTATATATATAATACGCTATAATAATATACATATACATAATACATTTAATAAAGAACATCCTAAAGTAAATATTATAACTAATTACATATAATTTTTATTTTATAATTATGATTTCTACAAATGAAGTATTACACTAATTGAATTCTTTATTCAAATCCCTTAATCATGTTCCAAATTCACTATAATAAGATTTTAAAGATATAAAAATCCAACATAATTGATAATATAATTACTTATGTTCAATCATCATTATAAATAAGAAATCTGTCATAATAACTTATATGAAAATTTTCACATAGCTACCATGATACTTCACCTAATTCTATATTGTATCATATGTTTTAAACAATTTCATTTAAGTATTATTTGTTTTAAAATTTTTAACCAGTTTAATATCATCATACTAATAACCTTGGCTTGAAATTACTAAAGTAATAATTTTTCATATCCTAAATTTTTCCAAGATGAATCAAAACTTTCATATTTTTTCACCAAAACAAAAATATAAGTTTTGTGAAACTAAATAGAATTTATTTTGAAGCTTTGTAAGATCTTAATATTGTTTCTTTTCAAACAAAAATTCATGAGAACTCCACAAAATTTGAAACAATCCCATTTAAGTGCAATATAATTGAAAATATGTGTCCATTGTAATACCATTCTATTAATTGCTTTAGTTTTAAATTACTAAAATAAAAAAAAATCTCTCATATTTTTCTCAGATGAATTTGTTTTTTTTAAATAATTTTTAATTCCTATGAATTTCTAAATTTTTTTTAAATCTTCATAAGATTATAATATTGTCTAGCTATCAAGAAAATTCCAAAAACATAATATATATATATATATATATATTCCAAAAAATCATTTCATCTTAGAATGATGTATATATCAATCTACGAATCTAAACCAAAAGTATTAATAGGACAACACTAAAATTAAATTAAATTTAAAAATACATAGCACTTAAATTAAATCATTTTATATACAAGATATCTAAGTAGAATTAAATCAAATGTCTTCGTACTTCAATGGTTTTTTTCTTAACTTACATCAACTAAAATGAAGTCAACTATGAATTCATATTCTATTTTAATGACGATATGGTATGCATGTATTATTTTATATTTTACAATCAAGCCTACTTAATAATATATTAATACCCTTAAATGGCTTTATAAATTAAGTGAAATTTTTATGTCTCTTTTATTTTTATTTTTTTATTCATCAAAAATCTGTAAAGATAATTATAAAATATCATATAAATAGTAATACAATAAAAGTGTTAAAATACTCCAAGCTAGAGAAAAATTCAAACCTTGAACTATTGAAACCTATGAATTAGCATTTACCAAAAAAAATCAAACATCATCCCACTTACCTATGAACTCTTCTCTAGTTACAAACGATTTGATCTAATTACAAAAAATGATATCGTAAAAGATACCAAATCATACACCTCGTAACTTGTATAACACTTCACCTGCTTCTTAAGTATAATCCTAAACACACTTTATTTGTCCCAAATTATAATCCTATTTCATTGTGTGTAGTGAAATTAATATATTAGTTTACTAGTATAGCCTCAATTATTACATCATTTAATATAGTTAACTTACTTAACGCAGTTATATTTAGGATACAACTGAAAAGGTATGCGTTTATTTACTTTTCCCACTATATTAAATAATGTTTCTTAATATATGTAAAAATAGAATTGATAATCATCTTTATAGGATGGCGTATATTACGTCAACACTGCCGAGTTGAATCAAATCAACCCAATGACTCATTTACCACATCTAGTAACTCAGTTTTAAGCCGATTTTAATCGAACATGACCCAATAACTCATTATCTACATCTAGCCACATGGGGAAAAGCAAAGGGGCTATCGCTGTCCCAAGCGCCGTTCATAGAAAAATCAAAGATCCATATATCACTGCTACCCGGACTCATTCCCAGCTGTATCCATTCAAACCTTGAGAGAGTAGTTGATTTCAGGTTGATTCTAGTCATCCATCAGCTGCTATAACCAACTAAATTAGCTCCTTCCTCCCCCATGAATACTCACTGCACTCAAGGTAATACGCTGCTTTCGACTAAAGACTTTAGAAGTAAAAAAAAAAAATCCCAGATGCGGAAATACAACAAAGGCACGGTAGGATTGTGTTTCTCAAGTATGATATTTTTTCTCTTATAGGTCGATTATAAGGTTGTAATGTTTTTAACAGTAGATAAAGCAATATAGTCAGAAAAAACAAGCTCTAAGTCTTGATCCGGCACCTAGGATAGTAAGATGATGAAATGTAAATATTTCACCGATGAATACCCGTGCAAGGACACCTTTCTTTTTTTTCCTTACACGCATCTATTGAAGCCGATCGGAGCATATGACCCACAACCTTTCACATTTGACTCCACTATAATGATATTAACTGCGACTTGTGATCGATCCCATTGAAAATAAACGTTCCACACAGGGGAATAAACTGCTTTGTGATGAGCTGCAAAACAAGCAAATTAGATATGATGAAACACTTCCCAAAAATTGTAAGACGTGCATCGAGAAAAGAGCTAACGGCAGAGTCTCCACTTACGATAGTACAAAACATCATCTGACGTTACTAATACGTGGCAGGTTATTAATGATAAGAATAAATTGAACGAGAGATGAGAACTGCCATCAAGTCAAGGCAGATACCTTTATTACTTCCTGTGATGCAACTCCACCAATGAAAGCAGCAACTGCATGGAGTTCAGCAGCACCAAAACGACACATTTCGTTAATTAGGTCCTCAGTCAAACTCGAGCCATTGCAGCCCAAATCGCTCAACAACCCCACAGCTATGGTCTTCAATCGGGGTATATCTTCATCCATAGCACTGCAAAGATAATAGAATATTTACTTCTGCGTCTTTCAGACAGAAATGGAATACTTGACTCAGCTGAAGTCGGGAATTACCCATCATATTGCCCAGGAAAACTATTGTAATTGCCAGCAAATCGGTCAACAGCTCTAAACAAGATATAGAAGCCAACAGCCATACTGCCACACGCATCAAACAAATTTAAATAATAATAAATAAATAAAAGGGTGAAATTTTTGAAGCTACGATTTGAACAATTTTTGACAAGAACAAAAGAAGAGTACGTGTTATGCTCATCAATATCAACGTTATGCCTAGTAGTATAGAACATCGTGCATGCAATGGCTTTATAAAGCCCAACACGTCTTATATGAAAGTAAAAGGTAGAAGTAACATTGATCCCTAATAACATAACTGGTGGAGCGCACAAGCATAACACGTAGGAGGTCCTGTGTTCAAACCCCAAGTATCACAATTTTGTTTCATGTATTTTTCTTGTTATAGTGAGTAGAGAATGCGAATCATTGTATCCCCCATTAGAGATACAATTCTCATCATAGAGATTAAAATTTGTGTATTCTAATATTGAAATATGAATATTCTTATAATTGAAGATGTGTACGTGTTCAAATGTGTGTTTCTCCTTACATTTCTATAGATAAAAAAGATGTGTAATGTTATGGAAAATTTGTATTTGTATTGAAACATATGTATTTCTTCCTTCCACTTATATAAATAATGAATGTGTTTTCTTATCCTAAAAGATGCATAATTATGTGATAGAACTTCGGTATTTTTCTCGCAACAAATGATCCTCGTCTGCACCCCGCTCAGTTTGTTACAATAGAAATGCAATCACAGGAAATTTAATGAAATGATTTGATTATCAAGAGCCAAAATGTCAGGAATTCAAGGTCCCGACTCCTCCCTTATAATATTTTCCTCTTCCTTCCCCCTTCGAATCCTTCCCGTCCCATATATATCTCCCTCCCTGTCCCCTGCCTCTACCCAAATCTCGCTCTTGTAACCGAAAATACTAACAATGACACGACACCTGGCATAACCGCATAAAAGACTAAAAAGGATAGAGATAAAAATGCCCCTCCCCTAATTATTCAGCCCCGACCATCCCTGGTCTAGCCTTCCTTCCTTTTCTAACAAAGGTGAATTTAATGATTGGTCTATCAATACTTCCCCCCTGGAGCTTCACCTTGTCCTCAAGGTGGAAAGCTGGAAACTATTGGTTCAGGATATCAAATTCTTCCAAGATGTCTCAAACTCCAGCAGACCCTTCCACTTAACTAGGACTTCCAATGCTCCCTGCTAGTTGTAGCATAAGCTGCAACCGCCTCAGGCTCCACCTTCCAATCCATATCAACCAAGAGGATTGGGGTGCAAGGCTGTGCATGGATGCTATCCCCTACTGCTGGCTTGAGCATTGACACATGGAAAACCGGGTGAATGGATGCTGAATCTGGTAACTTGAGTCGATAGGCAGTCTCTCCCACTTTAGCTTCCACCTGGTATGGGCCAAAATATCGTGGGGCAAGCTTCTCATTTAGCCTCTTGGCCAATGACCTATGTCGGTATGGTTTAAGTTTCACAAACACCCAATTGCCTACTGCATATGTCTGCTCACGACGCCCTTTATCTGCTTGTTGTTTCATTCTGGTTTGTGCACACTGGAGGTGATACTTCAGCTCTTCCAGAATGGCATCCCCATCCCTTAAGTCTTGATCCACAGCAGCAAAAGGTGTACTCCCGACCTCATAACGCAAAATGGGGGGAGGGTCTCTCCTATACAAAGCAGTGAAGGGTGTAGTCTGGATAGCTAAGTGGAAAGAGGTGTTATACCAAAATTCAGCCCAGGGAATCCACTTGGCCCATTTCTTGGGTTTATCTCTAGCAAAACAACGCAAGTATGTCTCCACACTCCTATTCACCACCTCCATTTGCCTGTCAGTCTGCGGGTGATAAGTCGAACTGAACTTCAATGAGGAGCCTTGCAATTTAAATAGCTCCTTCCGGAAATTACTCACAAATACTTTGTCTCTGTCTGAGACTATGGATCTGGGCACCCCATGTAAGCGGATGATCTCCTTAACAAAGGTAGCTGCCACCGTTTGCGCATTGAAAGGATGCTTCAAGGGAATAAAATGTGTGTACTTTGTTAGGCGGTCTACTACTACCATGATACAATCAAAACCATCCGAATTCGGCAACTTCTCAATAAAATCTAATGAGATATCTTCCCAAACCTGCTGGGGTATAGGTAAAGTTTGCAGCAGTCCGGCCGGACGTAAGGCTTGGTTTTTATTCTGCTGACACACCGCACAACCTGCCACGTAATCCTGCACATCCTTCCTCATTCCTAGCCAATATACCTCTCGTGCTAGCCTGTGAATGGTTCGGAGCACCCCTGAGTGTCCCCTTATTCTACCTCCATGGAACTCAGCCAATAGTTTGTGCTTCAAAGGTGATTGTGCAGGTATCACTATCCGGTTATGGTACATCAAATTCCCTCTAACCAAGCTGTATCCACCACAATTTTGATCTCCCTGTTGGATTCTTCGGAGTATAAGTCCCAATACGGAGTCAGCAGCAATGTCGAATTGAAGAGAGCTCATATCAATCATCCACATTGCTGTAAGAGTGGATAGGACGGGGTCTGCCCCATTCTTGATAAGGCATCAGCGGCTTTGTTCTCGCAGCCCGGTTTATATTCAATGTCGAATTGATAGCTCACAGCTTCACAACCCACTTTAAGTGTTCCTCTGGAATGACCTGCTGCTCTAGTAAGCACTTCAGGCTTTTTTGGTTTGTTCTTACAGTAAACTTCTATCCTAGAAGGTAAGGTCTCCATCGCTGTACGGCCAGTACTATGGCCATTAATTCCCGCTCGTAGACTAACTTCATTTGCGTGCGTTGACCCAAAGCTTGACTGAAATACGCTATGGATCGCTGTTTTTGCATTAGTACTACCCCTACTCCCACACCCGAAGCATCGGTCTCCACCACAAACGGCTCTTTAAAATCTGGCAGCCCTAGGACGGGTACAGTAAGCATAGCTTGTTTCAATCTCTCAAAAGCCCCCTGCGCTTCCTCATTCCACTTAAAGTTATCTTTTTTTAATTGGGCTGTGAGGGGGGCTGCTATATGGCCATAATGTCGCACGAACCTCTGATAATAGCCTGTGAGTCCCAAAAATCCCCTTAATTCCTTCAATGTTTTCGGTACTAGCCAATCCTTCATGCATTTTAACTTGGACGGATCCGTCGGATCAGCAACCACCCCCTTATCAGATGTAATATGTCCCAGGTATTCTAATTCTGATTTTCCAAACACACATTTTTTCATGTTTATAGTTAAAGAATTGGCCCGTAGTACCTCAAGGACCCATGTGAGATGTCGAATATGCTCCTCCATGGTTGGGGTATAAACAAGTATATCGTCAAAGAACACCAGCACACACCTTCGAAGGAGAGGTTTAAATACCTCATTCATCAAGGCCTGGAAAGTGGCTGGGGCGTTTGTAAGCCCAAACGGCATAACCAGAAATTCATAGTGTCCTTCGTGTGTGCGGAACGCATTCTTTGGAATATCATCTAGGTTCACCCGAATCTGATGATACCCAGACTTTAAATCCAATTTCGAGAGCACCACGCCCCATTTAATTCATCTAACAGCTCATCGATCACCGGAATAAGGAATTTGTCTGGGACCGTGACTTTATTCAACCGCCCTATGGTCCACACAGAACCGCCAACTCCCATCTTTTTTTTTCACCACCAACACTGGACTTGAAAATGGACTGTGATTGGGTTGAATGATCCCTGTTGCTAACATTTTCCCCACTAGCCTTTCAATTTCATCTTTCTGCACCTGCGGGTATCTATAAGGCCTAACACTCACTGGTTTAGTGCCCGGTAGCAGAGGAATTTGATGGTCAAGACTCCGTGGAGGGGGAAGGCCCTAGGGTTCCTTAGTTACCTCATGACATTGCTGCACTACCACTTCAAGCTGTGGAGGAATTTCTATGGGCAGTGAACTGTCATCTTCAGGATTCAATGCACAGCACTCTACTAGAATCCCTTGTCCTTCTTTTATCACGGTTCGGATCATGGACTTAAGTGATACCTGCTCCTTACTCAGCTCAGCATCCCCTTCAAGTATGATCCGAGCCTTTCCCAACATAAACCTCATCTTCTAGTTCCTCCAGTCCACCTGCATTTCGCCCAATCTTTCCAACCATTGCATACCCAGTATCACATCTGCACTACCCAAATTTAGGGGCAGAAAGTCCTCAATTATTTCCACCTCCTACAGGGTCAACAATACTCATTTACAAATGCCCTGGGTCTGCACAGAATTTCCGGTGACCATGAGCACTCCATAGGAAGTGGTGGTCGTGACTGGCAGTTGAAGCCGGTCCACCAAATCGTTGGCCACAAAATTGTGGGTGGTACCGCAATCTATTAAGACTACCACGGCCTCCCCTCAAATTTTCCCCTTCAGCTTCATTGCTCTGGGTGAAGTAAACCCCACCACAGAATTCATGGACAGCTTGACAGCCCCCTCCACTTCCTCTGCTTTTTCCCTGCGCTCCTCCTCGGGTTCCTGCTCTCCCTCGTCACCACCAACTGAATCACCGACGAGCAACACTTGCAGCATTCTGTTTTTGCAGACATGACCTGGCCCGAATTTTTCATCACACCGAAAACATAGTCCATTCTCCCTTCGGCGGAAGTATTCGGCATCTGATAGCCTCCTGAATCCCAAACTTCGTCGGCTTCCCTGTGACTTAGCAACCTGATTTGGGGTGTTCGAACTCCCCCCCCCCCCAAAAAAACGATTTTGGCCAAATAGTCCCTGCATTGGGTTTTTGGAAAGTTGGTCCAACTAAGCTCGGGGTTGGAGTTTGTCGAGGGTTGGTCAGAGCTTGACTTTGGCCCATTAATTTCGATCCCAACCCCCCTCCTCCCCCTGGGCCCCGGATGATCCAATTCTTTCCTTCCACCAGTTGGGCTGCCTCCATTATATCAGTCAATCCAGTAGGCCTCAACAACCTAACCTCAACTCTCACCACCGGTTTCAATCCATTGAGGAAAGTACTTTCTAGTACTTCCTCCAGCATTCTTCCCTGCAATGGGGCAGCAAGCAGCTCGAACAGCACCAGATATTCCTCGATTGTCCCCTGCTGTCGGATTGCCAGAAACTTTTCACACAGTGATCCCTCATGTTTTGGACAGAATCGGATTAAGAAGACTTCCCTGAATCCCTTCCAGGTGGTGAATCTCTTCCTATCCTCTACATATTGAAACCACGCCAATGCTCTTCCCTCCATAGCCACAGCTACAGCTTCCAGCCACTCTACCTCAGTGAGCTGGTTGACATTGAAGTATCTCTCCGCACGGAATAGCCATCTCTCAGGATCCATTCCATTGAAAAGTGAGAACTCCGGCTGCCGGGTCAGCCGATGTTCCATTCGCTGCCCCTCCACCACCAGAGGTGACTCTGCTCCCTGGGGTGAATTCACCGCTCTTCTTATATTCTCTGCACTCCCATGATCCTAGAAGATGATGCGCGGCCTCCTTGGTTCATCCATTGATCCAACCGGCTCAACACTTTGGTCATGGTTCTCTCCATTTGAGGTATCTTCCCTGTATCTCCCTTAATAGTGTCTATCTCCATCTGCCATTCTTCTTGTACCAACGTCATTTTCTCTTCAAGCAATCCCATCCTTTCCTCAATCGCCTCCACCTTCTTTTGGGCCATCCCACAGTCTCGAGCCTCGCTCTGATACCAATCTGATAGAAATTTCGGTATTTTTCTCGCAATAAAATGATCCTCGTCCGCACCCCGCTCAGTTTGTTACAATAGAAATGCAATCACAGGAAATTTAAGGAAATGATTTGATTATCAAGAGCCAAAATGTCAGGAATTCGAGGTCCTGACTCCTCCCTTATAATATCTTCCTCTTCCTTCCCCCTTCGAATCCTTCCCGTCCCATATATATCTCCCTCCTTGTCCCCTACCTCTACCCAAATCTCGCTCTTGTAACCGAAAATACTAACAATGACACGACACCTGACATAACCGCATAACAGACTCATAAAAGACTAAAAAGGACAGAGATAAAAATGCCCCTCCCCTAATTATTCAGCCTTGACCATCCCTGGTCTAGCCTTCCTTCCTTTTCTAACATAGGTGAATTTAATGATTGGTCTATCATTATATTCTGAAATATGTGACTTCTTATATTAGAATAAAAAATGTCTATTATAATACTGAATGATAAATATTTGTCTTCAAATATGTGTTTATGTTCAAGAAAATGTGTATTTAGTATTATCACATTGGAAGAATACAAATCTATAAAAGAAAAAATGTGTATTATAATATCGAAAAATGTGTAATCTTATCTTGAAAGATGCGTATCGTAGTTAAACATATACATAGCCAAATATCTTTTAAAACAGATAGTCGAATTTTCAAACATCCAAAAATATCGATCGGATATGGAACAGATATCAAATATATCCGATATCCCTATGAAAATGCTATTTTGTCAATGTTGATAACTTTTACATTAAGAATTTTGAAAATAAAGATCATATATCAAACAATATTTATATATATAATCATATAAAGATCTTATTTTATCTCAAAAACGTATTAAAATATTATCATAAAATTTTGAATCAAAAAAATACATAAATAAACATTTAAAACTTATAGTATAAAAACACAATATTATGATATATTATTGAAATAAATAAAAAATTATATATAATATTTTTCATAATTGAATAATCAGTCAAAAATCGGAGACAGATTCCGCTGGCTCTTTTTGACAAAAATTGGATGAATTTCCCAAATATCGAATCATAATTTTGCATATTGAATTGGATTTTTAAATCTCATATGTTTTGCACAACCCTAATTGTAGTACCAGAAGATATGTTTTCAAGCATGTATTTCTCTTTGCACTTATATTAGTAAAAAAACGTATATTTATATCATGAAAAATGGAAAATCTTATAAGATGTGTGTACATTTTCATATACACATGTACTTTTTTCAGCATTTGAAGTATATAAATATAGATTTTTATATATTCATAAAATTGTAAAAACAATTTTGATATAACGTATTTATTTGTTTTAATATCTCAAATTAAAGATAATTCACATCCAAAATTTAAAAAAAAGGTATGACATCAACATGAAGAAGGTGCTTCCTGCCAATAGTGGTAGGATGCTTCCTAATAGTTCTCTAGAAAGATAATAAGGAAAGTTAGTCATCGATAAAGAGAATCCGAGTATTTCCCGGGCCAAAAGAATCAGGCTTCACTGTACAAGTTACATTACCCAAAGCAAGCAGCTTATGTACAAAACCAGGACTTGTCATGCTGGTTCCTAACTTTTTCCTAATGTTTCCTGGTATTCAGTTGTTGCCCATTAATTTCCTTCTGGGACCTCTTCTTTGATCATGTATCAGAGGTTCACTTTTATTCTTCCTTTGGTTTTTGTCAACCATTTTTTTTCAGTTCATGAAATATAAAAAGAAAAAATTAGCCTCAATTTTCATTATTTATCTACAAGGATTTCAAATAATCGTTTTTGATTACAGAATTCCCCTAAATTTAGCCCCCCATCTGATGCATGATCATCCAGGAAACACAACCTCTTTCAAATTTCAAAACTCTAGTTTCAAGAATGCTCAGGTCATGCTCAAGACTCTCATGGAAGCGATATGGAGTCAAACAAGACCTTAGAGCTGGTCCAATGTCCAATGCATCAAAGGACGAAACAATCTCATGAGATCACATTCGTAGCAAGGAATCAGTCTCAACACGAGATTAAGGCAACAAAGAATCAATGGTCAAGGTGAAGCCCTTGGTCAAAATAAATGATGTCACCATGATAATGTCACTTAAGTGAGGTCGCCATGTCATTTTCAAGCTTGCTCAATAAGACAACTCAATCAATGAACAAGATTATTTTTTTTAATATTTATGGTTGAAAGAAAAAGACCTGTGGTAGGAGGAATAGAGAAGAATGGGGAACCAATGAGAGGAGGAAATCAAGAGGAGGTTGCCAAATAGGCAATTCGGATATCCCATCTCTTAGAAGAAGAGATGACACTCTCAAGGTTGTTGGTGACTCATGAAGACAGTGTCGGAGGCTCATGACATATTGCAAGGGAGGTTTAGCATTTTCTTCTACCTTCACTTCATTAGTTTGCTTAATGATTAAGCTGCAGGTTAAAGAGCTTAATCATGGTTCAACTTTCGGTAAATAGCCAGTTAAGTGTAGCATCTTAGGTCTCTATATACCTTGGTTTAAATGAATGAAAATCTCTCTTACCTTGGTTTGATCACAATTAAGAAGAATCCCTTGATTCAGTGACTTTGCCTTTAGAAGTAGAGTCCTTCATCCTTGAAGCGGGTGGATTAATGGTGAGCTTTAGTATTTCATCTTTGATAAACTACAATTAAGGCCGACTTATCCATCATTCATCCATTTCCTCCTAACTTCACCCTACCATTTTAATTGAATTTGCCCTAAACTAAAACCCAAAATTTAGAATATCAAATACTTCATCATCCCCATCTTAAAATGATCATACACCCCCACATCAAAAAAATTCAATCCCATTTCACCATGTTGATTAAATCTTCGACCAATCAACTACACATTCAATCACCGTGGTTCAACATAAATAAACTCCATCCATTTCCCTTAATTTCAATCCTTTTGATCCAATTCAAATCAGCCACATCATGTCCCATTTTGAGTTTAAACCACACTACATTCACCCCCATCAGTCACCATCACAATCAAAACCTAACATCATCCCCAAAAACCCACATCAATATCCAAACATCCTCTTGATCATTGTACAGCTTTTAGGAGATCCATCGCCTGGTTTGTACCATTGGTCAACCAAAGGCCATCCTCAGGTTGTTCCTTCTTTTTAGTCGGCCGTCAAGGACCCAGCACCCCATCAATAATCCATCAATCAACCCTATCCACCTCGCCGACTGTCCTCACAACCCACTGACTGGTTGACTAGTACCATAGTATGGTTGACTGATTCCCTAGTTTTTCATACCCAATTACCTTTTGAGATCTTTTGAACTTCCCTTAAACCGACTTTACCCGAACACTCAACAACACCTTTTCACCCTCATCTAGATCCATCCCAAGAAGTTGATACCCGACTACATCAACAGCCCCTTTAAAAAGAGACAAGGAAATGAACTCTATTTTGAATCTGCACCTGACTAACGGGGGTCCGCTACCAGCCCAATCAACTACTACGTACCACTAGAAATGCACAGCTAAACATTGGTTATTCCAACTATAGCACCATGAATTGTGAACCCCAAAAATTAAAAATAAATTAATAAACAATTGTAGCCACTAAATATTTGAGTCATCAAGTGGGGTTAGTTTGTACCATTTATCTCTATTGGTCAATCACTAAAGCATGACCGAAAATAATGCTTTGGATTTAAGGGACTAACTGGACTGACCAATTAAATCACAGTTGCAATCACGACGCAACAGAATGTCATAAAAGATAAATTATATGCTGGAGTTGTCACAACATGATTTTTTTATTTTATTCACATCCAATATTAGTAAATATTGACAATTATGGTTAAATATTAGAAACTATAAGCCAAAAAATACTATATCAACCGATGCGCACGTAATTGCCTAATATTTTATCACGGCATTGCGCATCATATCGGACTAGAACTCTAATGATGTGTATCAACAGTATATCGGTGTATTCCCTAATATTTTATTCCATGGCCCACTCCTCACCTTATTTTCAATTTTCAAATATATTGGATCATATTAGAGCTAATAATACCACACGATATCATGTCATAAGAAATAAGATAATGATAATGATAATAATAATAATATAATAATTTTAATAATTATAATAGAATAATATTAGTATTATTACTAATAGCGTACATGAATAAAAGTTCCTAGTAACACTTACCAAAGATAACAATGATAGAAATAATATTAATTGATATCACCATAATTTTCATTATTAAATTATTCATTGCACATTATTATCGCTATTTTATCATTTTATAATTATGTTCCCCCTATATCAGGAAAAAAAAATTTAATAATTTACATTTTTTAAAATTATACTTAATATTCTTATTATACCCTTCATTGAAAAATAGCATAGCAATTAATACATATAAAATGAAAAAGAAAAGGTTGGGGTAGAAGCGAAAATTAGGCTTTAACTATTCCAAATTACTTTCCCTTTTATACAAAAAATTGGAAAGAATTCCTTTTAATATGAAGGAGTAATTATCTTTATTAGTTATTATCAATCGTTACTAATTAATAAAATTTTACGTAAATCTTTAGCGTTTGTAGACTCCTAACTTGGTAAAAGTTGTAGTAATTAATGTGTTGAATTTTATCTTCATCTACCGGTTATTCATACACATCGTTTGGTACCTTAAACCACAAAAGCCCGAAAATTTTGAGAAAGCATGAGAAGAAGAGTGAAGATCTGAATTCATAATAAATGCAAAAACAGTACTTAGTAAGGTCAACATTCACCCAAGTACAGCTTGTTCATTCAGTTATTATTACTAACCATTATTGTTATTATTATTAGTTATTATAGTGATCATTATTATTATTATTATTATTTGTATCATATTATTATTATTAGCATTATTGATGTGATTTTACTATTAATAAACTTATCAATTAAAAGTATTATTTATCATTATCTTTACTGAGTATTGCTATTATTAATTATTAATTGTATGCGTAAACTGTTATTATTATAATTATTACCATTATCATTTTTATTACTGTTATCATGGCCATATTTACTTAATATTTGTCATAATTAATTATATCATTAGTTTGATCAAAATCTAAATAACAATAATAATAGCACATGTTAGAAGATATAGTCAGATGTGGTCAGATCAAATTAGGGCCTATCAAATCATATCAAGTTAGGTTATACCCAGATAAAAATCAAACAGCGAGGTGGCTAATATAAGTAAATGTACAATCGGATAAAAAGCTAATGTCGTTCTCAAGTAGATGCTATCTGGGAAAATACATTCTGGATGTCACAAAATAGTGAAGGCACGTCATATTTGAAGCTAAAGGTTTGTATCACCTGTAGTCCTCATCTGTCAGGTACTTCTGTAACTGAGTGAGATTTGGTGAGCCAAACTCCTCCTCAATGGGCCGATACCGGCATACCTGAAAAAGTACAAAAATAGAATCACATTCTTAAAAAGCATTGCTTAGAATAGAGGAATGACATTGGTAGAGCATAAGAAAATTATTAGAATAAGATATGGCTCTGCATCATGGATTATAACCCCCAGGGTTATAACTAATCCTTGATTCGTTATATATATCCATGATTATAAACCCCATTATGATAAATAATTTACCATCATTAGTAACTCATTCACACAACAAATGTTTCACTATTGTCTCTAAAAGCTCACTACATAATTTAAAAAGTAAGGGTTTATGTTGTATAAATAAAGAAGGAAAAAAAATTTAAAAAAAAAAAAAAAGAAAGAAAGAAAAAACTAAACTAACCAAACAATGTACACCCACTAATCTCCTTTCTTCTTCATTTCACACTGCAGGAACCAGGTCTCACAACTTTCAACCCAACGAGCTCCCCCTCATCTTCGTCCCTGCTCCACAACCACACACACCGCAACCCCACAACGACCACTGCATGCAACATTGGGGTGCAGTGCAGCAACAGAGAGGCAAGGCCAGCGAACGACAACCACCATCCACAACCTCTAGCACATCCTCCCTCATTCTCAACCCTCCTCCCCTATCCTCTTGATGCAACCACCACAACACCACCAACGACGACCTCCAACTCACCACAATGTTGGCCATCGGTGAAGCCACATCTGAGAGAACTTAGAAGTCAATTTCAATTTTAGATTCCTATTGTAGCCGCATGCATCAAGTAAGGACAGCAGGCTTTTTTTCAATGCATTGGGCTAAAAAATTTATGTCTGAGCAAGGAAACGCATGGGAATGCCAGAAACAGTTTCTTGCTACACATCCATTCCATGCAATTAAATATTGGTCCCGATACGCAATATCAGCCGATATTTATCGGATTTAGAGTCAGCCGATACTCAAAATTGGCGATACGTGACGGTTTTAGAATTTCACATATTTACGGCAATATATTGGTTATCAACCAATATTTGCTGATATTTTACTGATATTTACCGATATCTACTTATATTTATTATAAAAAAAAGTAAAAATTAAAAAATTAAAAAATAACACAGCAACAATTGTGATATATAAAATATCATTTGCGACACCCCAATACCGCATCACCGCAACTATAATTGCAAACACGACCGCGGTTTTATTGCTTGAATATCATCCTTGAAAATGCAGAACGGCACCCACTGGCTGTTTCCATGCAACATATCCCAAAAGGGATAAGATGCATATAAAAGGGATGGAAGGACAAATATTAAGAAAAAATTGATTTCATGGAGACGGGTTTGTTCCAAAATATCAAGTCATTCTATCAAATGTTTAGCTATCACATATATATGAGGTTTCACATATACTCCATGGTTTCAAAATCAAAAAGCAATGCAATGGCAACTAAAAGATCATGATTCAAGCCATGTGATCCAACTAGAGATGATAGAGTTGGATAAGACACTAATATTGGACACCAAGACTAGGGAAATGAACTAAAGGGTGACACCAATGGTTGAGGTCCAATGGTCTAACCATGAAGGTGAGGCGACGACTTATGAGAATAAGGAGGCTATGGGGCAGCAAGATCCTTTTGAGTAGCGATCTCAATGTAGTGTTGTATTTTTTGTTAAGGGGTAGGTAGTACCCTCTAACCTTATTGTCTACTGTATCAATAATGTGTTTATGAGATCCTTATATGCTGAGTTGATATATGATATGTGATTCATCGCATTTAGCCTATGCATATGATATGACATCGGTGTGACATATGAACTAGCATGTTGAAACATGAAATTTGATATTAGAAAATTGACATGGTTTTAACTTTGGTGACAAAGTTCATTATTAAGCGGGTAAAAACGCAACACCACATTTTCGAAACCTAATTTTATGAGTTAATATCTCATAAAAAGGATATGAGCTATATCCTCATCTTTATTATCTTAAATTCACTTAATAGTGGGGGAATTTATTAAACTACTTACAATATAGTTTTATATATTGGTGTAAGGATAGAACTAAGAAAGTTCAATTATAAAGTGGTTTCCCTTCAAATAATTTGCATTATTCCTCAACCTTGCATTTTGTATACTAATTTCACCGCAGTGTGGTTAATTAATATTTAAGTGAAATATTGGGGTGCCTTGAGAAAAGGATTTTGGCAGCCACAACAGGCTATGTGATGAAAAGTTGAAAGAACTGAAAAACGGATTGAGAACTTAGGAGAGAAATCGGGAACAAAATTAGGAAATTTGGAGAAATTATTATGGTACTTTTATTCGTTCAACAATACTCATAACAATGATAAGCTTAAGACCCTCTATATAGCCTAAGGGTCTTAAAAGATAAATCATATCTAATCATATCTAACTAATAAAGATATATCATATCTAACTAATAAAAACAAATCATATCTAATGATATCTAACTAATAAAGATAGGAAAAGATAAAATATAAAAAGGCAAAAGATAGGAAGGATTAATTTTTTAATCCTACGGAAATATTTCTTCCTATAAAAATCTTTCCTATCTACATCATTCTCTCCTATCAAAACAAAAAACTCGACTCCGGCGAACAAGATCGAAGAAAATCCTCAAGCAATGCTAGAGCCATATCGCGAAGGTTGTCTCCATGGACCCAAGTAGCATCACAGTCAGGACAATTCTTCCAAATGATCCAAAAACGACGAAAGCCACCACGGGAAGAAATAACATATTCAACATCAACAATGGAAACTACTACTTCCTTGGGCAGCTGAATAGATGGCAACATTAGCTATTCAGACCTCCAGAAACACTAGATGGCAAAACAAGAGACTCAAATTTGCCTTTGTAGGGTGACAAATCACTCACCCTTAAAATAGGACTAATACCCAAAGTATCTGGTATATCAAGCACATAAGCATTTGGTCCTTGGTTTTTCAAAAACTCATATGGGTCCATGGCTCGTGCATGTAACTTTTTAAAACATTCTTTTGGAAAACATTCAGAACACACACATACTATGACAAAGTCTTCTTCATTAAAATCCTTATCTCTATGACACACATCAACGGCAAGTTTATAATCCACATTACTCAACATAAGCTTACGTCTAATCTCATCATACAATGAATGGATATGATCAACAAAAGACTCAACAAACACAAACTCATAGGGGACCAAAGTCAACAAGAGTACGAGGGGTATAACCATAAACAATTTCAAAATGACTATTTTTCGTGGATCTATTAGACACATGATTTTAAGTAAACTCAGCTTTGGGTAACACTAAATCCCAATTACGAGACCGATCTCCAACAAGACAACAAAGAAGGTCACCTAAACCTCGATTTACGACCTCAGTTTGGCCATCAATCTATGGATGATGGGCAGTAGAAAACTTCAACTAGGTTTTACTGAGGACCCAAAGTGTCCTCCAAAACCAACAAACAAATCTAGAATTTCTATCGAATACTATAAAAGAAGGAAGATCATGTAATCTTACTACCTCACAAAAAATCAGTCTAACGAAATGAGCAGTATCAAAAGTCTTACTACATGGTATGAAATGGGTCATCTTGGAGAACCTATAAACCACAACAACAATCGAATCATGTACCCTAGATGTCTAAGGCATACCTAAAATAAAGCTGTGTTTTGTTTTCTAGTTTTAGCTAACTGACAAGTATGACACTTGGATACGACTCGTTTAACAACCTATTGCCCAGAAGGCCAATAGAATCGATCACATACCAAGGTAATAGTACGATCCATACCAAAGTGACAAGCAAGACCCTCGGCATGTAATTCCCAAATAAGAAAGTCTCTATAAGAGGATTGGGAAATACATAATCTAGAAGCCATAAAAAGATATCCATTATGAACCACATAGTCAATGAATTCCTTACAATGGCCACTAGAGACGTCTTCGTAGATATGACCAAAATCAAGGCAAGAAGAGTAATCATCCTTCATTTTCTCAAAGTTAGTAGCCTTAAAATTCCATTGCTGAAGGATAGTACCAATCCTACTAAAAGCATCAACCACCTTATTTTAAGGAGAAAAGTATACTCTCCTAAGAACTCAAGCCATTTAGCATACTTCTTGAGATGTTTTCGCTTTGAGTTCAAGTATTCTAACACTAGATGATCAACGTAGACTACAAAGTCTTAGGGTAAAAGGTAATACCGCCAATGATGGAAGGACCTAACCACAGCATACAACTCTTTAAGATGGATCATGTACTTTTGTTTAGACATGTTAAGCTTCTCACTAAAGAATATTATGGGATAACCCTCTTAGCCTAATACTCCCCTATGCCTGTCTCACAAGCATCACAATGAACCTCAAATGCCTTACTAAATTTGGGATGCCTAAGAACAGGGACCTTAGTCATACATTCCTTAACCTCTTAAAAGGCTCTAGAGGCTTTAGAGGTCCACTAAAATGTGCCTTTCTTTAAGCAATCTGTGATGGGAACTATGATGGAGCTGAAATTACAGATGAATCGATGATAAAAAAAATACTAGACCATAGAAACTATGCACTTCGAAACAGTTTTATGTTCGGGCCACTCCTTAATGATTCTAATTTTATCGGGATCGGTAGAAATTCCCTAAGCAGAGACAATAAAGCCCAAGAAAATAACATGAGACTGAAGGAAGGAGCATTTCTTAAGGTTAGCATAGAGCTTAACTTCTCGAAGGGTAGTGAAGACTTGTTGAAGGTGATTCAAGTGTTCACCTTTGGATTTACTATAGATCAGAATGTCATTGAAGTAGACTACGAGAAATTTTCCTATGAATGGTTGTAAGATATGGGTCATAAACCTCATGAATGTGCTAGGGGCATTTGATAACCCAAAAGGCATTACTAATCAATCAAAGAGTCCATCTTGTGTCTTAAAAGTTGTTTTCCACTCATCTCCTAGTCTAATATGAATCTAGTAGTATCTGCTTCGTAAATCAATCTTAGAGTAATAACTAGAGCTAGCCATAATGTCTAAAATGTCCTATAGCCTAGGGATAAGAAACCTATACTCAATAGTAATTTTGTTCATGGTTCTACTATCTACACATATTCTCCAAGATTTGTCTTTCTTAGGAGTTAATAAGGTGGGTATTGCACAAGGGCTCATGCAATGTTTCACAAATCCCTTACTAAGAAGTTCCTCAACTTGTCTATTTAATTCAACACGCTCTCTGGAATACACCCTATAATAACGAAGGTTAGGCAACTGGGACCCCGGAATAAGAACAATGGCATGTTGAATGTCTCTCCTAATCATAGGTGGTAGCTCCTTAGGTAACTCTTCAGGATTACATTTGAAAATTCACCCAATGACCTTTGAACCTCAGTAGGAATTGGTAAAGTAGACTTTGGAGGGATCTCCTAAGCAAATATGGCTAGCATGAAGTTGTTTTGCCTAATTTATTGATTGAAAGCACTAGGGGTCATGATTTGAATTCTATTCTAAACATTTTCCTTAGAGTTATAAGCGGGTATAGGAGGTGAAGGATCAGATGGCTATGAATGAGTAAAAATGATACGCTTTCCTTTAAAGAAGAAACGGTGAGTATTGGGCCTGCAATCAATCTTAACCCAATGATCATAAAGCCAAGGTCTCCCCAGGAAAAGGTGGGCTAAATGCATGGAAGGCATATTAAAATAGATCTCTTCCTTGTAATGTGTCCTTAAATGAAGGGGAACTTGACATCTTTGGTTAACAGGAAGAGTGGTCTTATTATCTCAAGCTATTGTAAAAGGATTAGGATGAGGCTCAACCTTAAGGTTGAGCCTTTTTATGACACCTTGAGATATGACGTTAAGGGTACTACCATCATCTATAACCTAGTAGATTTTCCATTACACCTGAAGTAAGTGTGAAAGATGGAAGTTCGCTTCCACTCTTTAGGACAGGTACCTTGTGAGAGAAAAAATCAAACCAAGTTACAGTGCTCATAGTGGAGGGTCAACATTCCTAACAAGGCTACAATATTGGGGATCATCCTCTTCTAATTCCTCATCATCACCTGAATAATCATATGGTTCCACTATAAGATCCTCAATAGGGGGCACATCAGACTCATGCTCTAAGACCATAATACAATAGGGACAACGAGACGCAATATGCCCTCTTTCATGACAGTTATGACACTAGATGAAATTAGCAGTCGATTGAATGGATTTAGATCAACTACTTGGAGTAAAACAAGAATTATTAAATTAGGAAGCACTCTTAGGGGTAAACTTAGAGGATGTAGGAGTAAGAATTATTTTAACGGGAATCCTTCGAATAAGAGGATGGATATTGAGTGGAGGAGCGTTTAAGACACTTCTCAAATTCAAGAGAGAGCCTGAAAGATTCTTCTACACAAGAATGGCCATGAAGCTTAACATCTTCCCTAATAGACTCTTTAAAGCCAGTAATGTATTGAAATAGGGTAATGTCGATGGGTTCCCGATAGTCACACTGAACAAAATAATCCTCGAATTTTTGGGTATAATCAGAATCACTAGAGGAAAACTATTTAAGATTATACATTTGCTCTAGAAGTTGATTTCTATGAAAGGTAGGGAGAAATTTTTCTTTCATGGCAACCCATTGACGAATAGGTGGCTCTCCTAAACGATCCATTTGGGTATCGCTTAGCAGCTCCAAAGAGCTTCATCTTAGTGAAATGAACTCTCTATGTCACTCATGTTAAAGAATTCAAAGCAATCCTCCATTTCTTCTAAACAATCAGTGAAAAATTTTGGGTCAAGAGTGTCATGAGAGTTCAAATCAATTTTGACCTTTCAAGTAATATCGTCTTTGTATCTAGGATAAAACTTCCTATCATGGCAATTGGGTTGCCTACGATTCCTATGGTGAGGCAATTCTATGTCATCCCCAAAGGCTTGCTCATCCAAATCATTGAAATTAGGTGGGTCCAGGTGACCTTGAGACCTGAAAGTCCTATGATGTGGAGGAACGTAACCAGATGCTTGCTTATGGGAGCCAAGGATGCTAAGGTTAGAGTCGGCTAAATTAGATGGAGGCGCTATGTGTTGTCGAACTAATTAAGGATCAGATTTATCTATGGGACATTTTTCCATCATTCTTTCCACATTATTAGCTAACTTAAGCACCAATTGTTCTAATTGATCAACACAAGAAGGGTCAGACTGCTCCATTGACTCGAGACTTTTAGAAGACATTTTTTTTTTAAATGACAAGACACAGAGAAAAAAAAGATAGACACTAACACATAAAATAAAAATAGACGATAAACTATGCCAAATAATAAAGAAGATAAACTTAACCTATGCACGTACAAAGATAAAAATATAAATTGAAGTACTAAATCAGATAAGTATCTCGACAAAAATAAGGACATAGGCAAATATGATAAATAAACCAAAAAATTCAAGAAAAAATCAAGTATCAAGTAAGGACGCCACCTTCCAAAATCTTAAAACTCCCGTTGAACTGTTGAGTTTGACCACAAGACTAAAATTGTCGAACTTGTTTTTATTTTATTTTATTTTTTTACTCTAAGCAAATAGTAAAAAAGAAAAATAAAATAAAAACAAAAGATGTTGGTCGTTCGCGCATGATGCACCAGCAACGAGCATGAATAGTGCCGACTGGCGGCGATCTGAGACGGTGTTGGTGGAAGCTGGTGAATGTGGTCGAAACTTCAATGACGGGCAAGTGCAAGGTGGCCGACAGATTCTATGACCTTTGACTTGAGCAGTGGTGCGCAAGCAAAAATTCAACGAAATTAGACAATTTCTACTAAACTAATGTATCTCTCCCCTCTCACATACTCGGATCTCTCTCTCTCTCTCTCACCTAGATTTGAAGTTTAATTGATGTATTTAGGCTCTCAATTGCTCCTATTTCTTCGATTTTCCCGATTGACAAACTAGGGTTAGGGTTCTTGTGATTGTAGCAAAATTAGGACTTAAATTGGGCGAATTAGGGTTCAATTAGGGTATGTAGGGGTTGAACTACACGTTTTATGGCTAAGGTTTCGCGATTTGGGTTTTTTGTTCAATTTTCGCAATTGAAGAGAGAGGTTGCACTTAACTCGAATTTTGGTTATAATTGTTACAAGATTGGTGGCAACACAAGTTGTGGGGAACGAAATTAGGGCCGTGATACCAAACTAATGTAAAGTTGAAAGAAAGAAACTGAGAAAAGAATTGGGAAATTTAGAGAAATTATTATGATACTTTTATTCATTCAACGATACTCATAATAATAACAAGCTTAAGAATTTTCATGTAGCTTAACGGTCTTAAAAGATAAATCATATCTAATCATATCTAACTAATAAATATAAATCATATCTAACTACTAAAATTAAATCATATCTAATGATATCTAACTAATGAAGATAGGAAAAGGTTAAAGATAAAAAGGCAATAGATAGGAAGAATTTACTACAGAAATATTTCTTTCTATAAAAATCTTTCCTACCTACATCACTATGATAGCCTTGATTAGTCATCTTTCCCTTAGTATTTAACTCACTAATTCACTGTACTCCTCCAGCTAACAAATCAGATTGCCCAGCTAATTATCCTCTTCATGAAGCAACCTCACTACTAAACATGGCTGAAAAAACAAAGAAAAGCAAGCATACGTCTCTTCCATTCATTTGCTTCCACTGACTTCTCTACTAGCACAAATAGAACAATCTAGCTGCTCCCTCTCTTTTCTTTAACTTCCACTACAATCAAGCACCAAAAACTCTGTACTCCTCCAGCTAACAAATCAGATTGCCCAGCTAATTATCCTCTTCATGAAGCAACCTCTCTACTAAACATGGCTGAAAAAACAAAGACAAGCAAGCATACGTCTCTTCCATTCATTTGCTTCCACTGATTTCTCTACTAGCACAAATAGAACAATCTAGCTGCTCCCTCTCTTTTCTTTAACTTCCACTACAATCAAGCACCAAAAACTCACCCAAAGTTAAATAAAACACCAAACACTCACCTGAAAAGAGGAGGATAACAAAGAACAGGAGTATGAATAAGGCGGTCTTTTAGGTATTTTTAACCGTGAGCTTTGGAGAAGAATTTCAAGGATCAATTTGGCAAAACATATTCTCCTAAGAAATTTTAAGCAAGATTATCATTTATCATAATATATTTCTACATGCCGATGTATATGAACCTTCTCCTGGCTTAACAGCATGTTATTTGAAGTGTACATTGACTTTTGAAAATCGATACAAATCATAATCTTAATGCTTTGATGTGAGATTTGTGGCAATTTGAAGCTTAAGGAGTTTGGTTTCATGAGAAATTTACAAAATATAATTTGGAGCCCAGTTGAGGAAGTCATATTTTTATAAGCTTAACAGTTGAAAAGAGCCCAGAATGAAGTTTACAATCTGTTCTGTACTTTGAAAAATTAATGTAATATGTGTATTTAGGATTCAGATGTGAGAATTTTTGCAAATAAAAGTTTAATGAGTCTAGTTTCAAACAAAATTGGCTTGACTCAAATTGATGTTGGCAGGGACAGATTTAAGTTTTTTCCCCAGAAGTGTTGAAGCTAATCCTTGATTGAATTTTCTGGATTGAGTTGTAACTTACATGAATAAGCTGCTATTTGCCTACATGAAGTTGTTGGTATGAAATTGATACCGAAATAAAGCTTGGGAAGTCTAGTTTCCCCAAAAATTTATAGAAACTATATTAGAGTTGTAATAGTTATGGCCACTTTACCGAAAGTTGGCAAAACTCAAATGTTAAGTGTTTTTTCACATCTGGTCATCACCCTGGGAGCCAGCAGTCATCTGCCCCAACTGCAAGCTTAAATTTCTTGGTTTTCAGTATCTCTGACCATCCGCCCCTGAACCAGCAGTCGTTTGGGAGTGCTGTAACTTGGATATGCATGGTATTTATTAACTTCGGTTGTCCGACACTGAACCAACAGTAGTCAAGAGGACCTGAAACATGGAAATAATTATTTTTAAATTACTTCAATGTATGGTAACCACTGATTCTGGGTTGTTTAGGTTTCTACTATGTATAGTAGACTATTATGATGATTAACTCATATACTCCCAATTAATGTTATTTTGTCCTATTTTTAAGTTTGGGTTTAAATTATTATATGGGCATGTTTGGTTGTGGATGATGGAAACAATGCAATAAAAATGAGATATTTGAGATTACGATTTAGACTACACAGTGGTAAGGCCTAGACCTTGTTTGATTGGCTCAAAAGGAGCATATGAATATAGTTAACCTGTAAGGATTAATATGGAGAATTTAGAAACAGATAAGTTCTATGCGATTTTGGCATGTTTAATTGAATGACATAATTGAACTTAAAGTGGAACATCAAACTGGGCTTATGCCCACCCTAGGCTGATCACTATGAGTAGAGGGTTGGAAGCCCCACATGGACTATGGTCCCTTCCTAGTATATATGATTATTGATAATGCTATTGTGCGGCTCGCCTAAGGGGTTGCTGCCAGACTCCACTCTATTATTCAAGGCCTCCACTCTACTCTAGAGGGAAAAGCCAATGGCTTAGTAGTAGGAAAACCATATTGGATTTGTTAGATATGGTTTCCTTGAATCATCAATCCATTGCAGAGGGGTAATGTGTTATGTGAACACCAATTATGGACATCTAATAAAATATGGACTTACTAATTGAACTTGAACCGGTGTCGCATGTATGTGCATTTGTAATATGCATATATGTCCTCAAATATGTTGTACAATCACACATATCAAGTACTTATATATGTATACTTGACCATACTAAGCTATACTTGGGTTTTTCAATGGATCATTGTCGAGGGCAAAGGGCATAGCACAGGTTGACCGTAAGTAGAGGACTACCCATTAGCATAGCAAAGGTTCAACCAAGGACTATATCCAAAGTTTCATACGGTATCACTTACATTTTTTTATGTATACATGATTTCTTCGTTTACCATAGGATCATATTATTATGGTATTTAACCTAGTATTTAAAATAGGGTAGATGGCGGACACCTAATTTATATTAGAAACAGTGGTAGCACCCATTTATGTGTTTAAGCTTCCGCACTCATTTTCATAAAAACAAATATTCTTATTTCCGGTCAACTTCTTTTTACTTTTAGCCAAAACTATATAAGGATTGGATGTTTTTCCTTATTCTTTTTCTTTTTTGTTTTGGTCAAGCTCTTTTGTTTCACCTGTTTACAAGGATTTTTCACATAATTGTACCCTTTTTTACATGAAAAAAATTAATAAATAAAAAATTAGATACAAATTAATATAGAAGAAGTTTAATAGTTTTGATTGTTTTCTTCCTCTTCAATGCTACAAGGTCAAAGCTGGATAGGTCAATGACATGCCCCAAGTGACCATTCCTTAGATAGAGAACACAAGTAGATGGCTTCTCACGAAGACGAATGTGTAAAGCATGATCACAACTAGGGTTGGATAAGAGATTGGTAACAAAGGCGAACAAGACACGAGGATATAGTTGAGGGAACAATGGTGAGGTGTTTGTTGATTGAGAGTAAGGAAAAAAGTAAAGAGCATGAGAAAAGGTGACACATGAACTCCAAAAGGCAGCTCAAAAGAGCTCGCACAATGTGAGTAGAAGGTTGGAGTGCGGAGGCGGGTTTACATAATGCATCACTAGCTAGCGTTTTAATTAGGGTAGATGCAGTTAAGGTTAGAGGTACATGGTTGTTGATGGCAATTCTAGGTTAGATAGGGTGCGGTGGGTGTGCAGCTAAATCAAGACAGCAATGATAGGACTTTGGCCTATTTTGGTGATGCAATATTTGTTCATTCGCAGTAATGTTCAGCTCTGCTTTCTTCATTGTGAACTAATCTGATAAATTGTGAGTTGGGTGTGGTGCTCATGGTGCAGCGCCTAGTCACACACAGCCTAATGATGGAAACAGCATGTTGGGTGGTGATGACAATCAATGTTGGATAAGAGACTAATGGTGCATGTGGCTTTTGTTATATTTTTGTGGAGGTGATTTGGCGATTGAGTTGGCTTTTGTGGATATATGGTGACGATCAATTCCATGGCGCATCTTATGGGGTTCCTATCAGTGTTTTTAAAACCAAAACCGGGAATCAAGACAAAAATGGTGGTACCGGTAAGTTATGATTCAATCAGTTTGACCTCAGGTCAACCAATATTTCAGCTATGGTTAAAAATTATATAACTGCATGCGAAGCAAATAAGGAGTAATAGCCTAAGTGGTAGAAGATAATCATTTCTACCTGAAGATCCAAGGTTCTATTTCAATAATTGCATTTTCATTAAAAATTTATAACAAAACAATTATAATACACATGGAAACAAGCAGTAGAGTTCTTCCTTAATTAGTACAGGATTGGTAGTTCTAACTAGCAATCAAAGGTGCAGCTCCAATGAACTACATGTTTATATAAGAAAAATACATCAACTACTATATATATATATATATATACACACACATATACAAATCAGTTCAACAAGCTGGGCCAACTGGTTTTGGCTGGGTTTGAAGGATTTGATCTAGGGAAATTGAAGATGATAAATTTTGAGGTTTATTGGACCAGAGACGTGAGTAGCTCCCACCCGAACCGACCAATCCAGTCCTATTCTAAAACACTAGTTCAAAGTTACAAGGTTGTGAATTAACTAATGCAAAATTAGGAGAGACTAGAAGAGACAAACTTGATCCTAAGAGAATCAGCAAGGAGACCCACTCAACTCAAGGAAATCATCAAACTCAATTTGGTTCACTATTAGCCTAGAGCCGCAGGGAAAATATTACCAAAACCTAAACGCAATGAACATAAGATCAGCAAAATAATAGCTAAATAACAATACTCTCCTAATAATATGTTATCTATTAACAGATAGCATTCCAAGAATGGTAAATATTAAATAAAATATTTGAGCCAAGTGATATGAAAGAAATATTTCAATTTCAGCTCACAACACTTCACAGAGAATGATGGAGATAATATTAAGACATATGCTGAGTTATCAAACATGCACCGCCTCTGGTTTTGAATAAGTGTCATTTTAGCAATTCAACTTTAGCTACAAATAAGTGTCGTTTTACATTTACGATGTAACTTTTGAATAATTTTTCCTACTTTACCATTCATTTAGTAATAATTACTTCATAATATTTTATGTGTGATTATTTTTTCCTTCCAGAAATTACCATTTTCAATGGTGTTTTAATAGGCTTAATTTAGTCATTTGGATTATGTTCTTAATTTTTGTGCCACAATTTAAAACGACCAGTAGTAAGACACTTCAGAAGACACACCATGCCAAACAAGGATTCCAATGGAATGAGAGAAATGTTGACAGAAGATGACGGAAGAATGAGATCAAATACATTGATGAGATCCGTGTATATTTATTATTACGTCCATATATCTTATTATTGATCCTGATCATCCAAGCCATATCAAATAAGGTGTTTGTAGAGTGACGTGTTTGTGTTATTTCTTTATATTCCCCAATAAGTACCATTGGACAGCACATTGCACTGATGAAAAGAAATAGGCAGATTATGCACACGTACAGCAGATAAAGACAACTCAACAAGCTTACTTTGAGTTTTCTCGCATTCTTGCAGAAGCTTTTTATGGTCATCTTGGAAATGCTATCAGAATCTCTACCAGTGTTCTTCAAGATATTCCTCACATGTTGTTGCATAACAAGAAAATCTTTCTCCGCCTTAGCCTGATATATTTTTTGCAGGTTAACATAATGCCTACAATAAATATACAAATAAAAATATCACGTAGTTAATTTACTATAAGTGTACAAGTGAATTAAGAGGTAGAATTAGAATAGTTTGAATGCGCACTCAGTTGAAGATGTCATATCAGGAATTGATCCTTCAAGAGGTGCCTCTCCACCACCTTCATTTGCAATAAATTCCTGCATGAAAATAAACAGAATCCATTGAAATTATTGCAAATTCACAACGATAATACTTGTAACGTGTGATATTAGTACTACCATGGGGCACAGCTAAATAGAAAATCCACCATGAGACAAATATCAGTGAGATTTTAGCCTGCCAACACATGGCAATGGTGAAATGCAGTATAAACGTCCGATATGCACTGATTTACACTGATACTCACCAACACTCATTCATACTCAAGAAGGACCAATGTTTACTATAAAAAAATATCCCATGGCAGCCGCGACACCACTATCGCAACCGCAATTGTATTGCCTAGCCCACCCCCACCCCAAAAGGCTGAAAACACAAGAGAAGGGCACAAAGAGAGGGGAGAAGAAGAAGAAGAAGAAGAAGAAGAAGAAGAAGATATACATAAATACTTTACGTAGTTATCTATATATTAATACTTGATGTGAACAATTATTTTATTCTATTTTTTTAAAGCTACACATCTTTTATCAAAAAAGTTAAAGTATTTTCCAGAATTTAAGAAAAAGGAAAAAAAATTTCGAGTCCCATGACATTTGGCTCATTTTCATAGAAGTTCCATGTGTTTTAAATAATTACATAGAAGTGCCGTGACATTTTTAGTTTTTTTTTACGTTAGTATCTGACTATTAATATTTTTCGTCTTAGATTCTCAAAATAATGAAATTTTAACTATCTTGAATTCTTCTAAGCTACATTGTGATAGGAGGGGCATATTTAAATTAGCATCTACCGGGAATGATTCGGTTAGGGGTTTGGAAAGGGTGTTTTAGTCTGTTATGGTCTGCTAGTAGAATACTCTAGAAGTCACTGTGAGCCTATAATTAGTAGTGTAGCAGAGAAAGGAATAAGAAACAAGTTGGAAAATCAGTGGGGAAGTCCCAGGCCCTCAAAACCTGGTTGTGTCGATTTTTTTGCTGTTTCTCAATCAAATACACCCCCTCTAATCATCTTTTCTGCTATTAGTTTCCTGAGAATCTTAGTAGAACATCTTGGCACCTAACAATTGGTATCAAAGCTCTACGATCCTATATGGCTATGGCTAGAACAGATTCACACCAAGAGGAAGAAGAACTCAGTGCTGAGGAAGAAAAATTGTGTGCAAGTCTGGATCTGCATATTGCCAAATTAGTCAGGTGGATGGAGATGATGAGATCTGGATAAGAAGGCATTATCAAGTTAAGAGAACAAGAAGGAATAGAGTGTACTGGAGCAAACTCATAGCCTCTGAGTGGAGAAAATTCACTGATGCTGGGAAAACTTCCTGGCAGTGACAAATTCAGCAATGCATCATCAAGAATAGGGAAACAACATGAAGAGGATAATTGGAGAACAACTTCACACAATTCAGTCCCAGTTGATTCTGAATTAGAGAACCTTCAGGTCTACCAGATGGATTACATGAAAGAGACAAGGAGATTGAAGGTTTCTATGATAACAATGGAGGAGAAACTCAGCTGTTGTGAAGGAGGAAACTTAGCTACCATGGGAGAGACGTTGGAAGATCTGGCATCATCAGTGGCACAACTTCAGAGGAGGCTCAAAGGGAATGAAGGAGGGACCAATTAGGTTAGGTGATTGGGTTGAATCATGTCAGGCCACAAATTGGGCCAGATGCATCCAGGCTATTCTAATTTTGAGTTCGCAATCACCCTGCCTTCTCACCTTAGGTACACCACAACTTCAGAATGAACTCATGCAAGCAACCACATGCAGCTTGGTGCTGCGATTTTCAGCCCCCACCTCCATGGGCAAGCAACACAGCTACAAACTATGGTTCACCAGTGTCCCTTCAACTTAGGTCTGCAAAAATAACTCATCACAGGCAGTACGCAACAGAGCTTTGAAATTGAAGGCAAGGAGCCAAGCGCACCATTTTCTGATAACCGGAAGAAAAATGGCTTTGATGGAAGCTCAAGGTATGTGAGTACTGCCCAACTTGTCCTTACCCTTCTAAGATCATTTTTGGTGGTTGAGTTCCTTGGGTTATATAGTCTTCAGTTGAAAATGGTGTTTGAGGACTGTGCACAGAAGGTGTTTGATGAAATGTCTAAGAGAAGTGTGGTTGTACTGAATGCCAATTTTTGAGCTCATATAGAGTTTCTAGAGACCAATATTGTTGCTAAGACATTGAAGAGGGTTGTGTACTGCTACTCTTTGGGAGATTACAAGGGTGCTGTAAATGCAGTGATTTATGTTATAACAGCACATGACCTCTGTCACCCAATGAAAATCATCAGGGAAACTCCTAGCAGTAACCCAGGACCATTCCTCCTTGAGTTTTTTTCTGCCAACTTCCTAAGAACTTGTTGGATTTGCTAAAAGGTTGTCTCTCTTCTATGGTTGAAGAATTCCATGAAAATACAACAGATGTACTGGATGAAGTTGTGATACGTGTCTTAAACAATATATATAGGAGATATCATGTTCTGCACACTATGAATAACGCTAAAAGCTCTCAGGAATTCATTAAGGTGGTTGACCATTTAATTCACATAAATAAGGGGATCATGGGAAGTAATGTGGCAGTTGTGAAAGCAAGAGGATGGGACTGGTCCAATTTTGACAGAGGTCGACACCAAAACTGTAGTTACCATGTTTTGAAAGCAAGTATGAGCATGGTTGTGGACTGATTGTGCAGCTGCGTCTCCCTGTTCTGCCTCAACTTAAGGGCAAGTTGATTCTTCAAGCAGCCAGTAATGTTACGAGGGGCTTATTTGAATTAGTAGCTGCCAGGAATAATTCAGTTAGGGGTTTGGGAAGGGTGTTTTAGTCTGTTATGGTCAGTTAGTGGAATACTCTAGAAGTCATTGTGAGCCTATAAATAAAAGTGTGCGGAGAAAGAGGATGGGAAAGATGTGGCGAAATCAGTGGGGAGGTCCCAGGTCCCAGGTCCTGAAACCTGGTTGTAGCCATTTTGTAGCTGTTTCTAAATCAAATACACGCCTTCTAATCATCTTTTCTGCGTATAAGATGATTAGAAGGTGCGTATTTGATTTAGAAACAGCTACAAAATGGCTACAACCAGGTTTAGAGGACCTGGTTGTAGCCACTAATTATTTAACATAGCCCAAAAATAACTGTGAGGATAAGACCTTGTTCTGCTTATAAGCGCGTCAAGATTAAGATTTGCAGATGATGATGAGTGGGAACTGGGAAGCAAAAGAAGTGGGGTACTGCATCAAGTATCTACATGTCAAACATGAGGATAGGGCCTTGTTCCTCTCACAGGCGCTTCAAGACTAAGAGATGTTGCATATGCTAGACTCAAGGCCATGCAAAAAGAGCAACTTGATTAAATTTCATGTGAGGTTACTTGAGTCATCTATTTTTTTTTTTTGGGGTCAAGGGGGGATATGGCCAATGCAAAATTACTACAAAGGAGAGCATGACAGATATAAATGTCTCTCAGCAAATGGACTCCTCACTTAAGAAACTATAAACTATATCTACAATAATCTAAGTTCAAAAACTTGCACATATCAAGGAGCAAGAGACTGTCAAAAGCGCCAGAATAAACATCCACCAAGAGACATACAGCCCAGGTGCAATATAAGTGTATGTGGAAAATTAAGCTGCAAGCATTTCCATCCAAAGGCATCAATCATATCAGGCAGGAAAAAATCTAGAAATAAACAGAAAAGTTACCCCATTTTTTGTATCTTTGGAGTGCAAACTTTTCTCTATAGATGCATGAATTATACAAATTAAAAGACAAGTAACCACCATATAGATACAATACCCATGGCTCCAAGCAAAGCATGAAGAGTGAAAAGAATTTATGCGGTTGTCTACTCAGAGAAATACAAGGGGTGTCTTCCAGTAACTGTTTTGCAATTACTAAGAAAACTAGGAAACGTGTTTATCTATTCAAGTTTCTAATTTGTATATTGGAAAACGATATTTCCTTGTTTCCAACATTATATAAAAAATTTGAAAAACAAATTGGTTGTTTCCTGTTTCGTTAACAAATGGTGGTTTATATTTTCCAATTGGGAGACAGGGATTTCTTCCACCATCGCAATAAAAACAGAAGTCAGTAAGAAGTAACATCTCCCTCCCTTGCCAGACTTCAGTCCAATTTTTCTTCCTTTTCTCTCTGAACTCTAATTCACGACCTTTTTTCCCCCACTACCTCTTCTGCTTCAACTAGAAGGTGAGAGCACATAGAGTCAAAATGTGTTCATCAAATTTATTGTTGTTATACTCTGGTGTATCATCTTCACCATCTCCATGAACAAAATCATACAAGAGCTGTCGTGATCAATTATAGCACAGCATTTTGTTTGACCCATGAATGGAAAGATAAATCAACAACTTTTCAACAAGATTGCAGCCTAATTTCTCAGCATTTTGTTTGACCCATGAATGGAAAGATAAATCAACAACTTTTCAACAAGATTGCAGCCTAATTTCTCAACATCGTACAAATTCAAGTTCGATTAGGGCTCATTGGGGGCAGACTTGAGAGTGCAAAGTAACTTTTAAGATCGATTCAATTGGATGTGAATTACATTTGGTGTTTCTGGCACGGCTCATTTGCATATGAATGTGGTAAAGACCAACAATGCTTTGTAAATAGAACAAGGGTATCGTGTCTAGTAATACAGTTGTGAGGAGTGTGTTGAAAGCCACACCAAACACAAGGGCCTCGTGTCTATCAATACAGCCTAAATGTGTCTTGAGGCACCCCAATATAGATAGTTTCACCAAGGCTCATTAGATTTTGTTTACTTTGTGCACATATATATTCTTATTGTTCTTTCATTCTTATATGTAAAATAAGTGTTGCAAAGAGAAACCTGGCTGTTCTAGTAAACACTAAGGAAAGTGACTGATTCATCACTATAATTCTTTCTTGAATAGCATTCAATTGATCATCTTTCCCTAATTCTTGTGTCTTGTTTTTTCTCGAATCACAATTCCTAGTACTGCTTGTTTGGTTTGTTTTAGGGTTCATAACCAACAGCTTCTTCTGTTTTAGTTTGATTAGAACAAAGCCCTCCGATACATTAGTCCAGACCCATTGATACCATTTTGCTATATTGATTCATAAGTTAGTCTTGTGTTAATTATTTATTCCCTGCCACCAATCAAACCCTCAAATGTCATTACTAATTTACTTTTCTTTCCAAAATCATCCAGCTGGCCTGGCCTTTTGCATATCATGTCTTGCACTCTTCAAATTACAAATTATAGCATCTTGTTAAACCTTGTCCTATGTGCCAGCTGTTTTGTTTTCTTGTGTAGAAAACCATGGAAACATGGCAACAAATGATGATTTGCAATTGACTTTGGGCGATAAATAAATCAGTTTTTAAGACGACATATGGGTATGGGAATTCCTTGTATGTGTGAACTCTCATTTTATGTGTAGAAATGTCAAAGCTAGTTAGTTATTTGCCAATAGATAATTTTGTCTCCACATGACCTTCAAAGGAATTGAGTTGATTAACTAAATATTATTTATGAAGTATGGATGTAAAGAATGTAGCATCTCAAGTACAGAGTTATCAAGTAGAAGCTATGTTCACGAGTTAGGGAACAGAGGAATGATATTAGAAGGGTTTTCTTAGCTAAATGGCAAATTAAGAATTTTATGAAGAGTGAACACCTTATGTTGTCACTAGATAATGGTGGATCATATATTGTGTGGGTGAAGACAATTAATTGTTGATCCATCTTTAATAGTAGGTGATGCATATGCCAACACAAATTAGGTCAAGTTAGGAGGGTGGTTATCAATGGGGGATAACCGATTAAGAAAACAGATAAGAGAGTGAAGAAAAGGGATTGAATATGATCATTGGTACCTCCTTGAATCATATACTAACAAAAACAACCTACAGTTTCAACACTTAGGATAGAAATAAAATAGCCAAATTCTAAGTCGTACTTCATTCAATTGTGAGCCCAACTCTTATAGAAGACTGTTAGGTCTCATTTAATTGCAATACATAACAACTAAAAAATGAGACTGGTTTGGTTAACTAATCAAACTAGTTAGTCGTCAAAAGAGACTAACTTTAACTAGTGTAATCCTAACCAAAACTAAAGTTGACTTCATGTAGTTGAAATAGAAAAATCAAAACTTTTTGTGACCTTCCCAATGCTTTACATTTGACTTGGGAGGTTTCTTTGATATATGGGATTTATATGTTATTTTCCTAAGTAAAAATGTCATTTATTCCTCATTATTTTTATAAGATTTAATCTTTTCTCGAGTTCTTCTCTTTTGGATAGATTTTGCAGGAAAAGATAAAAATGAAGAAATTCAAAGGAGAAATCGATGGAAAGAGGAAATGAAGCAAAGAACACATCAAGAAATATGGAATCAATGGAAGAAAAGACTAGAAATGAAAAATATATATCAAATGGAAGCTTGTGTTGAAATTTCATAAAGAAATAATGAAGGAACAAGAAACACGGCCCGTGTTTTTCTATCAGCACACAAAATTTCAGCTTTTAAAATTCAGCATTTAGCAGATAATTCAAGGAAAAACACGGAGGTCCCGTGTTTTCTTACACGGACCGTGTTTTTCTTAAATTTTGTAACCGTTTGCGCGAACTTCTCCTTGATATATGTCTAAAGTTCTAAACAATCGAGGGGTCGGTTTTGGGGAGTTCGAGAATTGGATTCTCTCTTTTTCTCTATAGTCTCTAGATACCACATGTAATTCATAATTCCAATTCTCTTTCTTTCCATTGTATTCAATTGAACAATCAACACTTTGCAATTCAAAACGATAAGTTCTTCTCCATTCCTCTCTTAATTGCAAGTTTTGGTTTTTGATTGAATGCAAATAAATTTCCTTTATTGTATGATTATATCTCTTACTTTTAGTGTTTCAATGTTAATTTGTTCGTAATCATTGATGTTAATTATAGATTACTGCATTTAATTGTGTGTTATTGCAATTATGTAAATAGTATAAGGTAGGAGGATTTGATGACGGAATTAGGGTTTCGGATATGATAACATAATTTGAATTTATGATTCTACATGAAATTTAATTGAATTAATAGGCGGAATTGAATGTTCTCGCATTATAGGTTAAGAATTTAAACTAATTAGATTGATCACCTATTTAGTTTCGATCTTAATCAACACTAGGATAACAAAATTAATACGTAATTGTTAATTAACGTTTCCACAGTAGCAAAAGGTTAGTTATTAATCTTGTCTATTAATTCGTACAATTGCATGATCCGAGCTTATGTGATTATGGTCGTAGTTGACTGCTTTCCATTCATAATGCTGCCATTAATTGAATCTAGCGTTCTTAACCTAGGTTATTAATTGGTTAGGTGATAAATTGAGAGCTTATTCAATTTATTAGAATTGAGATAAAGCAAATAGATGAATTATTATGAGTTTCTACAGGTCAACATTAAATCATTTAGAATCATTCTTTTCTCCATGATTATTTGATATCCTAATTCCATAATCAATAACTTCATATCCCTATTCATTAATTAGTGAATACAATGTTTTAGTATTTATCCATAGTACAAGAATTAGTGATACAAGTAATGAGATTACATAACCGAACAGAATTATTGATTATATACCATTCCTTGTGGGTTCAACTCCTTGCCATTTACTACGTATTTGGAAATTAGGATTTACATATTAAATTTGTTGTGCATTCTTACAAGTTAATAAAGTAAGATAAGATAAAACATCATTAAAAGTTAAAAGTAAAAGCAGCTTTTAGGCTAAAGACTAAAAACATTATTGAAAGCATAACTTTTCTGCTGCAAGTCCGAAGTTCCATCACGACTTCATTATAGCTTTCTTTTCTTTCATGTTTTATTTTATTTTGATAAGTGACCTATTAAATATTAATACCCTTTTTCTTTTATCTTCAACAAGTTGTGTTAATTTTATCAAGCTTTATCTCAATTTTTAATTATTATTAAGTGGAATATGAGAATGTCATACTCAAACTTATCATTTGCAATATTTAATTGTGGTAATATAATATTTATCATAGCATCAAAACTCAACTAGAAACCCAATTCTAATTTTTAATAAAAATTGCTAGTTTGTTTTCAAATAATGAAAATATTGAATACTAGTGAGAAACGGTCTTTAGAATAATGTGTTTGAGCCACACTATGAAATATCGATACCGCAATTGCGTATCGGCCGCAATTTTGCAGTTTTAACTTCAATCACAATGCAAAATTCTTGAAATGTAGCCGTTTTAAAAAATCACATATTTATCGTTGCAATATCGGCAAAATTTCAGATATTAGCCAAAATTGACAGATATTTATCAATATTTGTTGTGAAAAAAAATTAAATAACCATGCCGCGACAATCGTAACATATAAAATATCATTCGCAACACCCCAATACCGCAACACTGTGACTGCAGTGTTATTGCTTGGTTTGAGCACAATTTTCAGTTTTTCACTTTCCTATCAAGGGGAAAAAAAATGGACTTAATGTAAACACTATTTCAAACTTTTTCAACCTAAAATACATTTTCATAATATTTACGAATGGATAGACTTTCTGAATTTTAAATGGGAGATGGAAGATGGAAATTTGTTTTATTAAATTACATGCACCTTAGCAAACTCATGAACCACATCAAAGCCGACTAACATGTCAGCAGCTAGTCTTTCTACTGTATGGACTCAATTGGGACTGCATAGGCGCATATATTACAAAGAGAAACAAACAACAACTTCATTTGAGAGGCCAAATACTTCAGTATCACATGTAGATGTGTAGCATAAGACATCAAGAACTGTACTTCTTGAATAAAAATAACCATACAGAAAACATAACCAGATGAATAGTTTATTTGACTACACATGATATAATATCAACAATATCATTTATCTTAGTCAAGGTGGAAGCTTGGGAAACAAACCTTCAAGGCTGCCACCATTACCCAGAATTCAGATGAATTGGAGTCGACTTCAGCACAGCTGTCATCAAGTATCTGCTGCAAATCTGGACCTTGAAAGCCAAAAGATAGCACATTACTTAGTCATCAGTAGTGCAGGACCAATGAATCCTGAAGAGTAAACTAATAGGCCCTTAATAAGCAAATTCTCAATTAACTACAGTGATATTTAACCACAGTAAAATAATTGATCCTAATGGCCTAATAGTTGGCATGGCAGTTAAGAATACTGTTTTGAGGGGATTTGCAGTCATTAGGCAGGAGAAATTCTGTGAGAGGTTAAGATAAGTCTTCGTGTTTGTTAGGAAAATTAGGGTGAGTCGCTAGTTTGTTAGCTTGAGCATCAAAAATAAATATAGTAACTGGAGGTAAGAGCAGGAATAAGGTGAGTAGCATGATATCAGATTGATCAATGCCTTAGCCACAGTTCAAAAATTAAGTAATGAAATACTCAAGCCATTCCTCTAAAAGTATGCCTTGATATTCTTCAATGACACTCATATTTGGTCCATCCTTGGAAAAGCATGTTAGCTCATTCATTGTTCATTATTATGCAGAAAAGTTTTTTGCAGAAAAAATGGAGTTATTGGGAGTTGGAACAATTAGTGTCCCCGTCCAGGGCAGCTGACAACCCATCCAAACTGCATGCAAAGCATTAATGAACGGTGCCTTGAAATTTAAAGGAGATGAGAGGATTTTTGGGGTTCAGTAGTTCTTACTGAAAATTGTGCATGAATATGGGCTACTTGTTGCTCCTCAGACAACCCAGTTAAAGGATGGTTTTTAACCAGAACAAAGCTCGGCAGATGTTTAAAAACCAATAGAGGCCATGACTTCCTTAACAGAGCTTTAGACTTCACTCAACACTTTGTGGTTGAGACAGATCCAGACCGTGAATTAGGGTTGTATTGATGCAAAGCCAATGCCTGATTACATATTACAGTCAAGCTCTAGGTCAGAAAGGACGTCACAAATTTGTTTACGTACATGAATAGGAGCTGCAGTGCTTGCAGTGCACCATAGGTGACACCACTGATTGGACCATAAATTCGCGGTACACCGTACAAGAGTCAAGGGAATCTTAAATTCCATTTTAAACAAAGGATGGTTCCGGAGGAGCACTAAAATAGGTATCAACACTCTGGAATTACAACTATAATATAGAGTATGAGCCGGGCTGACACTCTATCCCATCATGCAAGGGGCAGATTACTCACGGCACTCCTAGTGACAATAGTGGTTGATTGGGAATTTTTGCAAGCTGAAGTGGACAAGGATCAAGTCCTCGTACCTATCATAAAAAAAATTGTTGAATTCTGTAAAACCTAACTTATGGAATGGAACCTTGTTGTATACAGGGTGGATTATAACTAGATTCCTCTGCGCACATGCACTTTGGAGTCTTGAAAGCTTACCATGGAATCAGCAATATGTAGAATGCCTGGCTGGGCTGCCCGCCCATTCCAGAGGAAGGATATATTGATGGATTTTATTGAAGGCTACCACGATTAGGGCGACAGGACTACTTATTTACAGCGGTGGATCAACTAACAAAGTACACACATTTGTACCTTTAAAACATACATATTAAACTCAAGTAGTTGTTTTTGTTAAAGAAATCGTTCATCTCTGTGGAGTTCCATGTTCCATAATCTCTGATCGTGACATTGTATTTATGAGTACTTTTTGGAGGGAGCTTCTTCAGCCATAGGGCACTTCGTTGAAACACTGCTCCGCTTACCAACCCCAGACAGATGGCCAAACAAAGTGAGTAAATAGGGGCATTGAAACATATCTTTGTTGTTTTATTGGTAATAAACCAAAGCAACGATTGTGTTGGATATCATGGAATGAATATAGGCACAACACATCCAATCATACTTCTACCCATACCACCTCATTTAATGCACTCTAAAAGAGGTCAGCCACTATACTACAAAGGTTGGAACTAGGACTACATCATCAGCAACTGTGGCTCAGGATTTGCAAGACGTGGATGTTATTCTGGAAGAGCTCAAGCACCGCCTGCAGGCAGTAGCACACTCCTTCAATGGAGCCAGGATTTTGGATCCATGTCACTACTCAATATTGGCCACATTCCATAAATAATATAATAAAATGGCATACATTATGTTAAAAAAAATATATATAGTAATTTAATTGAAAATATGATAAAAATATAAAAAATAAATCAGCAGAAAAAATTTATGGGTCCCTGATCATTACAGTGCAAAAAATTAATAAAGGAAAGTATACTAATAGACTAGAATCTTGACCGATGATAACTATACACCAATCAAATATTATACTATGTTCATAATTCATTTCTTTTTTCTTTTTTCCTTATACAAGAAAAACAAAAATAAAAATAACAAAAGAAACTAGAAAGAGAGTAACTAGATAGATTGAGAGAGAGAGAGAGAGAGAGAGAGAGCAACTAGAAAGTATTGGACTTATATGTGAACTTCAATGTAGCAGGCCTATAACCTATCATGGGCTGAGGCATTTACTCCTCTCACCGCAGTTATGATATTGTTGTGTTGGACTCCTTCAAGCAAAATGAAAAAACTGTTGTGCTGGACTCCTTTAAGAAATGTGAGAAAACAACAGTGCTACAAGGACTTGTTCCTCCGACCCTTTGGATATTAGTTGCATGGGTGCACTGTGGAGCATAACCAGCCATGCTACTGTGGCTTTACGATTTATATAGGATTTACATGTGATGCATATGTAGATACAAATTGGGTCTTAGCTGGAAATGGCCAAGGACAACCTAAAATGAAGAGAGAACGGAGATTGAAGAAAATGAGGATGAATATAACTTAGGCACCTCCTAAATCATATCACTTACGATCCCCACCTAAGGTTTCAACTCTTGGGCTAAGGAATGCAAGATTTTGGATTAATAAAACTCAAACTGTTCACTTGAGTAAGAGGATTGTGGCACTCAATCAAGGGGAAACCATATGCATCATAAGTCTGGTCCTCTCTTTCATTACACACAGTTGTCCCCTTTACAGGACAAGCAAGACCAAGTTAGTAGTTACAACTTAACTAGGCTATTACAATACAAAACTAACAAGTCTAACTCATCTAGTTACTCAGGAACTAACTAAATATGGCCTTAGAAGTCATGAAAATTCAAATTCAGCCTATGGGGGGTCAAATGGCTGACTTGGGCTCTCAAAACTAGATAAATGGAAATAAAAATCTTACTTAAAAATACAAAGGCATTTCATAATACTACAACAGCCATAAGTATTATAGGAAACAAAACAAACATCCTTTAGGCTTGTAACTTGCAAGAACTCAAAATATGCAAGGAATGTTTGTCAGCTGAATTCAGCCCCCAATGACAGATTTGGGCAGCAAGATAAGTCTTGAAAGTGACACATCCATGCCATGAAAAGGACTTGAAGATGAGCTACCTTTTTCATCATTCTTGGTCCACCAAAAACACCCAAATGGCTGCTGCAATCTCCTCATTTCTAAGCCATTATTTAAATTGAAAATGCCCAAATAAAATGCTCAAAAGAAGCTCCAAAATCAACCAAAATTCGTGCCTCATAGGCCACCTTATAGTTTCTAGTAAATCAAGCCCCTCATGACTCCAGTTTGATCAATTTTGAGCATTTGTTTGTGCCTGAATGTGTAGGGGCTGTCCCCGTGGTTGTTGAGGATGATTGGAGATTTTTTTAATGCCTAAGACATCCTTAACGCAAAAGCTGTTGAATACTTCATGTATAGGCCCTTTGAACGAATTCAACTTGGAATTGGCCTCTTGACATGAGTTTAGGACAAAACAAGATCTTCATAATTTTTGTTAACAAAAAATTAAGATGATGGTAGATGCACATTAAATTCCCCGGATTGATGAGGATGATTCTTCAACTCTTGAAATGGAGAATCTTGATAGTGTTGTGGAAAAAGAAACTCCATTACAAGCCGCCCTTTTGCACATCTTGAACAAATGAACTAGAAATATTTGCAAACAAGAGCAAGAAAACAAGCGAATATAGCTCCTCATTAAGGTGCAAAACTTCCACCTGAAGCAGTGATTCAACCACACAAGACCATTAAACAAAGGCTCCCATCAATGAAAATGTATCATGATCCGTGGTGAATATAAGGAGAAAATGGCAATGGTAAAGCCAAAAATCATGCAAGCTCACCCATGTGAAGGAATTCTTAGAAAAAATGCGAGAGTTAATTTCAGAAACACTTCTCAATAATGCTCATAAGCTCATGCCTTGAAAAATATGTGTACACAAGTGCACCCATCAAGGAGTATAGTCAGTTCTCCTTAACCTTCATATGTCCATTTTTTTTTTCAATCAAAAGGCAAGTGATAGATGTTGTTATTGGGAGATGGTGAGGCAGGAGAGACATGGGTGGTATCCATGTAATAAAATTGCGGTGTCACGATATTAGTGTTGCGAACGATAAATTATATGTTGCGGTCGTTGTGTAATGAATTTTTATTGTTATTCCACTATATGCTTTAACTCTTATTTATTGATCATTTCAATATAAGTATTCAATAAGCAAGTCTTCTATAATATATTAGAAGTATTTAAATGAGTCACCATATGTTAAATTGTAATAACCGTGCATTTGTCTATGAAAATATAAGACATATTATTTAATGGTAGATGTGAAGTTAATAGATAGCAATTTTATATTATAATCCAATTGTCACTTGGTTCAAGATATCTATAATTAATGAAGAATATGAAACTATCATGCATGATTTTTTAGTAGATTTAAGATTTCCCAATAAATCCCCGATCTTTTTTAGCCAATTAATCAGCGATATGTCCCTATTAATAGGCGACATATCCTGATTTATCGACATATATATCCCGATTTATAGACATGTATCGGCGATATGTCCCAATTTATCGCAATTTATCACAGATAAATTTGTCGAGTTTTTTATTTATCATGTATTGGCCATTTTACATATTGGTTTACCCAAATTCTATTAAATAATGGCTCATAACCTATAGTGGAAGGCTATTTAGGGCTTGTTTAAAGCTATTTATCAAAAGTAGTTATCTAAAATAATTCCTTGTTTTTAAAATATTTTACGCTAAAAGAATTGAATAAGTGTTAATTACATTTAATAAGTAGCTCCAATCATAAACTTAATTGTAAGGCGGTATCCTCAAGGTCTAAAATGTATTCTCAACCATCATGCCCCACAAAGTCTATATCATGCCATGGTATCATAAGAGGAATAACAAGCAAATTGATGAAAACAATATGGGACACTTCATTAAAACTAGCACTTCTTAAGGACAAAGAAGTAAGAATTTCAACATACACCTCGACCTTGATTTCAAATTTATCTTGTGGAAGTTCAAAAGGATTGTTGCTTTAGGTTTAAATATCTTTATAGGTGAGGAAGTAGACACATTAGTACCATCACGTTGATTGGAAAAAAACGTTTTCTTTGAGCTTCATCATGAGAATTTTTCTTCCATGAAACTTCCAAAAAATCGAGCCTACCCCTTCTCCATCTTCACCATCACATGAATGAGCCTCTTTGTGGTTATCTTGAATGGAATCTACAAATTTTGAACCACTAGGCCCTTTACCTTCTTCATGGTTTAGCTACTCTTTTTTCTCCTTTTGAGTGACAATTTTAAGCTTCTCATCCTTCCTTTGCACTTCTTGACTTTGTTTGAATAAAGGCTTCACATAAGAACAGTCAAGATTAATTGTGGAATGTGAAAGCCACCTTTGCATGGGCTCTTTCAATTTATGATGATTATTAGAGTTTAGACTACCATCAAGACTCAATATATCAACCTTAACACTCCTTAGATCACCATTGTTTCTTCGTGGTCTTGGAAGTTGGAAATCCCAAATCTTCAAGAAGATGATGGACTCTCTTGTCCCTTTATAAAGCCCTCAACTATCTAACAATTGTGGTTTTTCTTTCCACTTTTTGAATTTTCATAGTGCTAATGGTGATGGGTAAAAATGGAATTAAATAGAGTGCATGATGGCTAGAGGCGGTTGAGTGTATTTGGGTAGGTGGGTGTAGAAATGGATGAAAACAATGAGGAATAAAAGGCCCAACTAATTCAGCCTAAGCTTTTATACCAATATGATGCATATACAAATTGGATCTTAGATAGATTGTAAGCAAAAACAACCTAAAATGAAAAGGCTATGGAGGATGGAGGATGAATATGACTTAGGCACCTCCTAAATCATATTACATACAATCGCCACTTATGGTTTCAACTCTTGGGCTAAAGAATGCAAGGTTTTTGATAAATGAAACTCAAACTCTTCACCTAAGTAAGCGAGTTGTGGAACTTAGCCAAGAGGAAACAACATGCATTTTCTCTCAAAGTAGAGAACACCTTCAAGTTCAAGTGAAGAATACGATTGGATATCCTCAAATATCTTGCTTACTTTATCCTATGAGTTTAAACCTTAGGTAGTGTTAGTAAATATAAGATCTTGGGAGGTATTAAAGATCATATAATCTTCATTTGTCTCATCTCCATTCTCATTTTGATTTCACTATTTCTTTACTAATCGTTTTTGGCCTAGAAAAACAAAATTTTGCAGCCAAGAGGAATGTAGTAGCAAAGGCCATTGTCAAGGCCCTGAATACTCCCTCAAACATTTGAACACTCACTCAAACATGTCTTTTGGCTTAAATATTTTAGCATCAACTCTTTCTTCTACGCAAATAAGGATGGGGGAATTAAAACTTGAGCACCTGAGCTTCTAATCATTACAATTTAAGGTTTAATTAGATAGCTCACTTCTAGATTAGGTTTGATGGAAATAACCTTTAACCACAAAAGGGTAAACCAATTTGTATTTCATATGCATCAACATACTCTTATCTTAGTTTCAATGGTGTCCCATAACACAATTAAAATGCCCTAACTGTACCCCTACACTCATTTATTGATGATGCATTCGACTTAAAACAAAGAACAGAGCTCCACGTTGAGGAAGGAGATTGGTTTACATAGAGCTCAAGCTTTCTCATCACAAGTCCTTGGTCAAGTGCGTTTTTCCTCATTATTTGAGGCCTCGCCACCCGTACGGGTGGGCAAAGTATTGCTTACTAATTCCACCAAACGATATCAATGTTAAACTAAGCGCATTGATCAACAAGTGTCACAACCTTTTCCTCTTGATTGCGAGTTTGAAGTAGTGAGTGGAACTTGATAGCATTCAATTGGAGGAATTTATTTAGTGGATGGGCCACCCTGACTTTGAAGCTTCTTGGAAAGAATTTAACACCATCAAATATTAGTTTCCTACTTTCCACCTTGAGGACAAGATGAGGGTTTGGGTGAGGAGTATTGATAAACCCTTGATCAAATACAGATATATGAAAAGGAAGATGATTGAGGAAGTTGTCGGGAAATGGGAAAAGGCATAAATTGACCTTTCATTGTTATTAGGAATTCTATTTTAAGGACATTTCATTCTGCTGGGAAAGGTTCTATGGGAGGTTGTTCCACAAAGAGATTGGAGGGAATACTGAGGACTAGAGAGTAGGCATTTGGTCTCCCGTTTGATTGTTTTCATAATAGAGTTTTGGCTGAATATTGAAACTCTGCAAAATCCCAAGGGATCAAGTGAAAACTTGGGATGGTGTCTCACAACGCCAAAATCAAAGAAGGAAAAGCAATTGCGGAGGTATAGAACTCCTTTTAATTATTAAAAAAAAAATATAGATACACATGAATATTAACAATCTCTGTTGTTCTCTTTCTAGTATCCTTTCTTGGGATAAAAATCAGCTAATTTTAATACGAGATGTCTTATTTAGAAAAATTAACAACCAAAAAGACACTACCCTTAGGCTAGTTGCCCTTCATCAAAGTCCGGTAGCTCCCGAAGATTACTAACACATCCCTCACAAAGTTAAATTCTTTAAATTTTTAAAGTAAATAATACATCCCTCCCAAAGTAAGTTAAATTATTTGAATTTTTAAAGTAAATAATACTAAAATAAATATATCTAAAGATCTAGAAAAGAAAGTAGATTTCATAAAAAATCAAGGTAACCATATAGAGAAAAAAGTTACTAAAGTATATAGAAAAGTTTTAAAAAATTCTCCTCTCATGGTAAAGGGACAATTAATTCAAGCAAATTTGACCAAATCAAAGGAATTAAGGAAAAGGTACGAAGAATTAGAAAGTATCCAATGAAAACTAGAGGACGGCATAACCAAAATAAGATCCTTAGTTTTATCATGAATAATCTGAGGTTTGACCATTGGAAAATCTATCAAAAAAAAATAAAAAAAGAAAGCTAAAGTTATCATAACCAACCAATGGTCTTAACAAAATGTGTAGGTTGTCAGAATCTGATAAAAACGACCTACAAATCTTAAATTTCCAAGCAAACTGATTACTAAACACTAGCAAAAATATAGAAAACTAGAAATACTAATAGATATAAGAATATCAAGCAACCTAAAAAACTTGGAAGAAAAAATCAAAAACTATAAACCAATAGATGATTTGATCGGACAAATGCATTTAATGAATTTCCACAAGGGGGAAAGATACCCTTAAAGTTCCAAATAAACCTTGGATATATGCTTAAATAGAATTAGGTAGGCCTGGCAACATTTTGGAGCTAAGTGGAGGATTTACACTCCCATAAGTTTTGAAAAAATAACATAAACTTAGTTGAGAGACTAGAAGATCTAATTGATATGGACCAACGATTTGAAATTTTCAAAAATAGCGGATTTGCGGTAATAAGAAATCCAGCAAGCCCATAGTAAGCCTTAAGCAAACAATTAAGACCACTAATAAGCAAACAATTAAAAGAATTAAAGGAGCTGGGCTTAATAAGAAATTCAGCAAGCCAACATAGGTACCCCACATTCATGGTAAGCAAAACATGGAGAACAAAAACAATGAAAGGCTATAATGGGCATTAACTATAAGAGACTCAACAATAATACATTGGACGATGCATATAAAATGCCCAATAAAGATAGCCTTTCAAATAAAATAAAAAATAAAAAATGGTTTGGTAAATTTAATTGTAAGTAAGAATACTCGCATATCATTATGAAGAATAATCTATACCTTGGACAGCCTTTACCGGCCCAAAAGGTGGACATTATGAGTGAATAGCAATGCCCTTCGTATTAACAAATGCTCTGGCAATATTCAGGCGAATAATGGATAAAATTTTAGGAGATTTACACTTTTGTCTAGTATATAGAGATGATATACTAGTTTTTTCAAGTAAAAAAGAATATATAGCCTTCCTCAAACATAAAATAGGAAAGGAAACTATTAAGCTACAACCACATATAGAAACAAAGGTCCTACAATTTCTGGACAAATTAGAAGAAACAAAGTTCCTTCAAGAATTCCTAGGTATAATAAATTCTGCTAGATTGTATATTAAAGACTTTGAAGGTTAACAGCACCTCTGTACCATAAAACAAAAAAGGAGGGACAAGAGTATTTTAACAAAGAAGATATTAAAATTTTCCAAACCATTAAGAACGGAGCTAAGAACTTGAAACTTTTAAAACTACCATTAGGAAAAGACTATAAAATAATTCAAACAAACACCTCTAAATTAGGACCGAGTGTTATTCTAATAGAAAAACCAAATAAATATGCTCCAAAAAATACCGATATGAAAGTGAGGTATTTAAAAATAAAAAACTACCAACAATCGAGTGTGAGATTGAGGCCGTAATAAATTATTGGGAAAAATTATTTGATAAATATAACGATTTATTATGCAAAGTTGCTCATATTTATATGAGGGTTTTTGCACTATGAGCAACTTCAACACAAAAGAGTCAAGCCCGAGGAAATCCTACAAGTTGGGGTCTGCTACATATCTAGGGCTGTTAACAAACCAAACCGACTCGCGAGCTTTTTGGGCTCAGCTCGTTTAAGGCTCGGCTCACTTATTTAGTTAAACAAGCTTAAAAATTGAGCTCGAGCTAGACTCAATTATTAAACAAGTCAAGCTTCAGCATAATAAATTTGGGCTCGAGCTCCATTACAGTGCAAAAGCTCATGAACTCAACTAGTTTAATACAAAAACTCACGAGTCGCCTTGTTTATAAACAATCTAAGCTCAAGCTTCATTTTTAGGCTCGTTTATTAAACGAGCCGAGCCCAAGCCTACCCCAGCTCGGCTCGGCTCAGATTGTTAACAGCCTTATACATATCATTATCCTATTAGACCGATAGTAGAATATAATAGATAAGACTCTTCCTATAATTAGTTTATTTAGATAACAATGAGATAAGATTATTCTATCGTACAATTATTACGATTCAGACAATACAGATAAAAATCAAAAGATTCCTACTTTTTCTCTTTTATTATGCACCACTTCTTTTTGTCTTTTACTCTCCTCCATACATGTGTATGTACGAGTTGTGTTTTTACTTGTGAAGTCTTTACTAGTGTTATTGCTTGCATCTGTTATTTGTAACGTCATTGCTGCCGTTATTGCTTGCGTCATTGTTTGTGCCATGCTGATGTCATTATTCTTAATCTTAGCTTTTGTAATTGTCAACCCTAGAGTTTAGGGTTTGGGGCTCAATCTAACAAATGTAGAGAGTGACTTGCTAGTTTGTTGACTTCGGTAATTGCAATAAAAAGTAATCAAAGGTAAGAGCACAAAACTACGTGAGTAGCATGACCATTATGAGGTTTCAGGTGAGGTTGCACAAGTCACCATATCACGCTTCTAAGCTGGAATAACCAAGTTCTAAAACATTTTTTAAGAAGAAAAAAAATAACAATTTGGCCAACTTTTTAAGCATGCACAAATTATCAACTTTCACTCAACCTCTCACCTATTAATACCCTTCAACCCTCGCTTAGCTTTCCCAACTCTCAAAAGCCTTCAAAGCTCGCATACAAACTTCAAATGTCTCTGTAACTATTTTAAGTATGTGTGAAATGACATGTATAAAGGTTTATATTCATTTGAGTAAATGTCTAATGATAGCAAATCTTTTATATTAATAACGTGGTCATACTTATATTTTTACAACTAAATAAATGATCTTGAATATTTATAAAAGATTTTTTTTTCTTTCCATCATTTCCTAATGTTTTTGTTTCCATTTCCTAATTTTCTGAGAATTGTCCTCTGTTTCATGCAGTTCCCTTTCCTTGTTCCTGTTCTCATCTCTGTACAACCTTTCTAAACCAATAATCCTTTCATTCTACTATAATTTTCAATCCTAATTCATTCATACTCCATTTTTCCTCATTTGTTCTGCATTTCAGCACTAATCTCTAATAGATATCATATACGTGACCGAATTATGACTGAATTGTTAGTTTTACTGAATTGTTCATCAAGGTATCATATCAATGACTTAGCCACAGCTTACTCTAACCACATAGCACAACATGACAACTTGTGTTACATATACACAGGTACAACTATAGATAAGTAGAATGGAGTCACCGACAACTAAAACTTATTCAAAAGGGCTACACCTATCATAACCTCAAAAAGGAAAAGAAATTCAAACACATCAGGAAGAGTTGCACCATCTGTCCTATCACAAAATTCGGTTTCTTTATGAAGACTAAACATAGAACCATCAGGCACTATGGTCCATGGGCGTGTGTCACAGAAGCAACTTTTACACACAACAGGGATAATGTACTCACTGATTCCTAGAGTAGCAAAGAGCTTGAAAGATGCATCAATAGCTTCTTTGTAGTTATCTTCATCAAGCCCAATCATCCTGGATTTGAGAAGGTCCTAATATATAGAGCATTGCACACAAATAGTGTCACTATAATTAAACAGCCAAAGAAGACACATTAGTGATAGGGATCAAATAAACCTTGAATTGTTTCTTCTCTTCCCTAGTCATTGGAAGGTTACCGCTATGACCCTGGGCCCACTCTTCTGCCATCTTTATGAGAATTACAATATATGGTATGTGCTTGTGGGCAACAGGATCCAACACATTTATGTCAATTGATTCAGCAAACCTATGAGAGCAAATCAAGAAATAGCATATTACATTTAAGAATAAAATAGTGTTGAATGCCAAAATAAAGTATTATAGTCATGAGAAAGAAATTGTGCATCATTAGCTCCATTTGAGTACCGCTTAAGCTCCGCCCATGGATTATGCAATCGAAGATCATCCAGAAAATGATCGGGCTTGGATTCAATCACAGTGTGCTCCTAACACAAATAAAGGCAAAACCCCATGAACCCCTCAAGAAGTCAGCAGAAGTAATACTATTCGAAACTAGATACGACATCAATATCATGCATTTTTTGCTATTCATGTTGTTGCCAAGATTCCTTTTCTTCAGTGGAAGGCAAATTGAAGTCTTTCCTGGCAAGGAATGGAAGAGAAGTTTCCATTCTGATGACCTTAAGCAATCCAAGAAAGGATCTGTGTTGATATTGAGGTTGGGAAACAATAAAAACAGAGAGAAACTCTCAGGGAAAAGGAATATGAATATAAATACATAGCATACCTTCATACTGAGACGAACAAGCCCAGTCAAACCATATGACCGAGCAAACACTACCATTACATTTGCCTCTCTGCATATTTTATCCAGCTTCAACATTGAATCTTCAACCAACTGTGAGGTGAAAGAACAATCTAAGTGCTCCAACTTATGACCATGCTTTATTCATCTAGATTTGTCCTCGTTTTTTCATTATTTATATTTTACGGCAATAAGATTTGTCAAAAATGGTGCAATTTTATTAAAGTATAACATATGCCTCAACGAGCAGCACCAACAATACCAATAGGAATCTAAATTAAAAGATAAAATGTTTGATACAATGTTAAGGAAACATGCATAATTTTGAATGGAAAGAAGATCAGTAAATAATTAACGACGCGAAATAACAGGTACAGAGAAGCACCACAGGAAGACAATGGAAGCCACAAAAAGGAACAAAGTCTTGTGTAATTTAGGAAATCTGATCATAGTTAGTGAAGAGAGAAATCAAGAAGTATAGTCAGTTGAGCCTATCTTATTTTCTCCCGGGTAGAGCAACTACACTTCAAATCAATTCAACAAGCCACCCAACAAAATGAGAGAATGCTAATGATACATAGTTTTCCCTTTTTTCACTGCATTAAACAATAGCATAATCACTCTCCTTGCATGAAATCAAGGACAACACTCTCCATCATATAATTAATGTATTATAGAACAGAAAATGCATTAAAATATCAACAAAATTAACTACTAATAATCGTTGCATGGCTTCCAGTCAATGAGGACCTATCTTATATTCTGCAGGGCACAGCAACAGCACTTCAAATCAAATCAACAAGCCGCCCAACAAAATGAGAGAATGATAGTGATACATAGTTTTCCGTTTTTTACTGTATTAAACAATCGTCATCATGACTCTCATTGCATGAAAGGAAGGACAACCTTCTCCATCCTAAAATAAATGTTTTAGAGAACAGAAAATGCATTAAAATATCAACAAAATGAATTATTACTTATTGTTGATGGCTTCCACTCAATGAAGGTCTCATATCGCTGTCTCCCCCCCACTCTGGCAACTCCATGGACACATCTGATGCAAGAGCATGTCCTACACATGAAAGGGTTAGCTGACCTAATTATTGAGCCCATTGTTTTAGACTTGTTTGAAGACTTGGGCCAAATAAGGTGAAAAATTGTTTAAGCATGGATTAGAGTGGGACTTACGGGTCATTAAGCAAAGTTTAATAAAGTCCCATGCAAAGCACATGAGGAGGCCATCCCAAGCTCATATGGACCAGCCATATCTTCACTAGAGAGACATGAGAGTCATTAGCTAGATTGTTAGATAATTAGTACAAGTTTAATCTTGTTAGGAGAAGTTTATCATTCTTTATCTTAGGTGTGTGACGTAAATCTTGTGGAATTTAGTGTGGTTTTTCTTTCAATATCTTTTGTGTGGAAGATTCAACTTGAGGATGTGGAAATCATGCTACATAAACCCATGTGAATCAACGTTGTAAATCATAATGCAATTGAGTTTTTAGTGTTTAGATTGAATCTCTATGTAAGTTTCTTCTTGCTTATGATTTTTGTTGATTCAAAATCAAGACTTCTCTTCATAATTTGTGTGTGAGTTAAGTAGAAAAGAGTTTTCTATTTGATAACACAATCATATTCCAAATTGTCCAATCCCACATCATACATTCATACACATTCATCCACATAAAATAACAAACTTTCATAACCATCAACCTTCAAACGCTAACTGATTTCAATGACCATCATTACCGTCATTTTTCCTCTAATTGATTTTGTTCTAATCTCACCCTTAAACCCCCCATCAAACCCTAGCCATTTGTCATCCATCACCATACCTAAAACTAAACCAAAAAACCAAAACCGTAGTCATATATTCACATTTCCATAAATTTCTTTCTTCTTATTTCGGTTTGATTATTCGTGTGCTGTCCTCAATCGATTTACTTTGGTGTTTGCGTGTTTCCAATACACAGCAACAGCGGTATCAAAGCCAAGATTTTTATTGCCATATCACAAGCCAAAGGAGATCATTCATCAATTTGAAGTTTTTCATCCAAATTTAACCAATTTTATCAAGAACTCATCAAGACCGCATCAAGATTCAATCAAGAAGCTACCAAACTTGAAGATCTTCTTCACATATTGAAGAGAAGAGCACGTTTGGTACTGGAAAGCCCTACCACACAAAAATCACATGCAGTTATAGAAGAAGACAAATTCAAGGCATTGATGACACAACTTCAACATCTCAACCATCAAATTGCTAAACAAAAAGAGACCCATAAATCACAATTGTCTAGAATGCAATAAGACTTCTCAAACCATGTAGAAGCATGCAATCAAGGTGGTGAAGACAAGAGAAGACAAGCACAAACAAGAGGCATGCACACGCCATTATATGACCACAACCAAATTGATGAAGATGAGGAGAGTGTGGGGAATAATTGGAGATATGATTCAAAGTAAAGGAGGACTTATGATGATGGGGAGAGAGGTCTTAGATTTAACCTCCCTAAAGTTGCAAGCAATATGGACCTCGAGGTCTACTTACAATGGCAACAAACAATGGACACAATTTTTAAACATAAAGAGCTTGATCAGTAGAAGGACAAGCTAATAGCTTTAAAACTTAAAAAGTTTGTTAGGACTATGTTTGAAAATTTGAAGAGGGCACGTCAAAGAAAAGGAAAAGAGGAGATTAAATCATTGGGAAGTTGAGGAAGCATCTTAAGAGAAATTTTGTTCAACAAGTTGACTACACTCAAGCAAGAGTTTATAAGTGTAGAGGAGTATGCTAAAAAATTTGAGAAACTAGTATTGATTTGTAATGTCCAAGAGAAACAGGAACAAAGATGTGCAAGGGTACTTTGGTGACCTCAATTTGATTGTGAAAGAGATGGAGGATTGCAGCTATGCACATTAAAAGACTATGAAATTAACACTCAAGTTAAACAAAAAATATTGACTTTAAGATTTCAAGTATGGAGCCAAGTCGTGATGATGATTTGGAACTAAAAGATGAAGAAAGTGATGGAGTAGAGAGCTTATGGAGAAGAAGGTCAAGAGTGTTGCATTATGCAAAGAATTCTACAAGTGCCTCCAAAAAAGTCCTTATTACTTTTAAATTGGTAATTATGTTGATGATATTTTGCGTGACAGTACCAATGGATGCATGTCACATCTTGCTTGTGAGATGATAAACAAAATAAATACATTGTGTGCAAGAGAAAGAAGAAGTTCAAATTGAAGCCAATTTTAGAGCTCACAACCAATTGCAAAGAGCCCCAAATCAAGCATCAATTCGAGAGTTTATTCCTTTGGGAGCAAGTCATGATTAGAGCCGCCTAGAAGAAGAAGGTTGATATGCATTGGTGGTGAAAGGAGAAGCACACGAGAAGACTACAAACAACAATTCAAACCTCATCGAGTTGTTGGAAGAGTTTGGTGATCTGCTTTCCTCCTTTTGCGGGCATTGGTCATGCCATTAACTTTATGCCAAGAGTTTATCTTCTAAACAAAGAAACTTATTGATGTGACCTTGATACGGAGGTAGATTAAGCAGAAAATAGATTGAGTTTACTAGAAGTAGTGAGATTACAAAGATAATTCATGTTTTTGAGAGCCTAATCTCTCCCAATTCTAGGTATTCGAGAGCCTAGACTCTCCCAAACACTCCCCACCAATTTCCCTCCCCTTTCTCTTTATCCCTCAACCCTCTATTTATAATATGAATTCGAATATTATAGGCTAAGAAAATCCCTAACAGAATCATAACAAACTGACTCATAAATTATTTATCCTAATAACATAAAAGATGCCAAAGACTCCAAGAAGCTTCAAAGGTAAATTTAAGAGTTGTTGGACAAGGACTATATGAAGGAGAGCATGAATCCATGTTGTGTTCCTACCTTTGTTGGTGCCTGAGAAGAATGGAACATGAAGAACGTGCATTGATTCAAGGATAGTAACAACATTACAATCAAATATAAATTTCTTATGTCAAGACTTGATGATATGCTAGATGAGCTATATGGAGCAAGGGCTTTCTCTAAGATTGATTTGAGGAGTGGCAGCCACCAAATGAGAATTAGAGAAGGAAATGAGTGGAAAAAGGCTTTCAAGACTTAGTATGGTTCCATGAGTGATTGATGATGCCATTTGGGTTATGCAATACACCTAGTTCCTTTATAAGATTGAAGAATGAGGTCTTAATACCATTCTTAAGTGATTTTGTGGTGGTGTATCAAGATGATATCGTTCATATGGAAAGCTGGAGAAGTGTAGTTTCACGATGGAGAGTGTAGTGTTCCTTAGCTATATTGTGAGTGAAGATGGAGTAAAAGTTGATTCATCAAAGGTTGAAGTTATTCAAAGTTGGCCAAAACCCGCTAATGTGCATGAAGTTAGAAGTTTCCATGGTTTGTTAACGAAATTTACCTAGGCCTTCTCAACAATTGAAGCTCCAATTGCACAACTTATAAAGAAAGGGGAATGAAGGTGCTACAAGAGCCTTTGAAGAGTTGAAGACAAAGCTTTCTAATTCACCAGTATTAGCCTTACCTATCTTTGAGAAGTTACTTAAATTAAATTGTGATTCTAGTGGTATAGGCATTAAACGTGTCCTTTCACAAGAGAATGGGCCAATTGTGTTTTTTTAGTGAATAGTTGAATGGTGTGATCCTCAATTACTCAAATTATGATGAGTTCTATACTATCATAAGGTGCTTAAAATATTAGAGTCACTACTTAAGGCCAAAACCATTTGTTCTTCACTCAGATCATGAAAACCAAAATGAGTCCATGGCATGCTAAGTAGGTGAGTTTTTTGCAATCCTTTATGTTCTCTACTAAACAATTGAAGATGCAAAGCTACCAAGGTTTTAGATGTTGAAGGATCTATAGTCTATACTCCAAGGATGAAGACTTAGTTGAAATTTTTAAAGCTTGTGAGAAGCATGGGAGCAATGGAGCTTATGTGATTTAAAATGGCTTTCTATTCCAACACAACAAACTATGCATTTCAAAATCTTCTATTCAAGATTTAGAAGTGCATGAAGTAAGTATTGGGGAGATAGTTTGAAGTGAACAAGGCTTTGGATCTACTTCAAGAGCACTTGTATTGGCCACGAATGTTCAAACATGTATTATATGTCAAAAGAGAAAGAGTTTCTTCCACAAAGGTCTATACCTGCCACTATCTATGCCTAATACATCTTGGGAAGAAGTTAACATAGATTTCATACTTGGGCTACCAAGGACTCAAAGGGACAAGGACTCTGTAACGGTTTGTTGTGGATCATTTTTTCAAGATGGCACAATTTATTACATGCCTCAAAACGGATGATGCTATCTTTACTTCAAAGAGGTGGTGAGATTGCCGGGAGTTCCAAAGAGTATTGTTTCAAATAAAGATGTGAAGTTTCTAAACTATTTTCGAAAAATTTTATGGCATTTGCTAATAGCTAAGCTTCTATTTAATAACTTTCATCCTCCATAAACCGATGGACAAACTAAGGTGACTAATTGGACACTTGGTACCGAGAATGGTGAGTAAGAGTACTAAGGATTGAGGCATGAAGTTAGCACATGAAAATTTTGCTTACAATAGGAGTCCTTCACAATCAACTAGTGCAACGTGGTTTATAGTATAAATCCATACATGCCCATTGATTTGGTGCCTTGGAAGGGTGATTTGAAGAGCAATGAAACCCATGAAAGAGAAGAGTAATGCAAGCGTTTACATGAACAAAATTGAGTAAACATAGAGAAGAGTAATGCTATTTATCAAGCTAGAGCCAACAAGAATAGAAGCTAACATGTGTTTGCTTCCTCAATAAAGGGAGAATGATGAAGGGGTATGTCCTACAACACAAAGGGTTGGCTTGCTTAATCATTGAGCTCATTGTTTTAAACTTATTTGAAAACTTGGGCCAAAAGAGCACAATTGGGCCAAATAAGATGATTACTTGTTTATGTATAGATTAAGGTAGGACTTAAGGGTCATTATACAAAGTTTAATAAAGTCGCATGCTAAGCACATATATCTTCATTAGAGGGACATGAGATTCATTAGGTAGATTGTTTAATTGTTAGGAGAAGTTTTTCTTTCTTTACATTATGTATGTGGCATAAATCCAACAGGATTTAGTATGGTTTTTCTTTTACGTTTTAAATTATCTTTTTTGTGGAAGATTTAACCTGAGGAGGTAGAAATAATGCTACACAATCTGTTGGAAATCATAATGCAATTGAGTTGAGTTGAATCTCTGTGTGGCTTTCTTTGTTATGATATATTCATAATCAAGATTTCTCTACATAATTTCTATGTGAGTTAATTAGAGAAGAGACTGCGAAAGAAGAGTTCGTGTTATTCAATTGCACAATCATACCCCAAATTGTCCAAACCCATGACCTACATTCATACACATCCCTCCATGTAAAATAACAAACTTTCATCATCTCTCAGCGTCCACCGTCACCATCATTAACAACAATTTCCTCTCTCTAATTTTGTCATAATCTCGCTATTAAACCCCCTATCAAACCCTAACCAATCATCATCCATCACCCGATAGCAACCCTCCCTAGCAGATATATGTAAGGAGAAGCAAGCAACTACAATAATGATCAGTGCAAATAGGTGTCATGGTAACACCGGTTATTCATTTGTTGTCAGTTAATGCAGACAAATGTCATTGATTAGTTTATAGTACTCAATTATTCATGTATGTTCAGAGTATTATGGGCCATTAATTATTTATAACAGTAGAATAGCAGTTTGTGGGTGTCTTTTCGTTTTAAGAAAACAGTCATGTGTGGGAGGCTTGTCCACTCCATATGGACAATACCAATTGAATAAAGAAATATTTCAGATTCTGGTGTTTCTTTCTTCAATTAATTCTCATCTTTTCTCTACAATTTAGTCGCATATTAACAAAGATTTTCAGCCTTTATCATCACCATACCTAAAATTGAACCACAAAAACCTAAACCTTAGTCATATACTCACATTTCCATAAATTTCTTTCTTCTTATTTTGGTTCAATTATTAGTGTAGTCCTCAGTCGAATTAATTTAGTGTTATCTGCTTTCAATATGCATCGATTTCAAACCAAAATGCATTACTCTCCTTCACATAATTGTTGAATACACCTCATTTTGTGTCCAAGCAGCGTACATAGTGCATGGGGATAACATTCATCTATCATTTTTATGTTAATTGCAGCTAAACATAAGAAAAGATAATACATATGCATTAAAAAGCCTCATCCACGTAGGAAATTCAGATTCTCCATGAACTCAAGCATAGAGAGGTACATGAGTGCTTGCCTGAGTTGCTACAACTAGGGTGAACTGGGAAAAGAATGAAGGCTTTGCCTCAATCAATTCTTCTGGATAGTCTTCTATGAACTTGGCTTTCACTGCATCATTGAGCTCTTGCAGCAACGTACATACACATTTTGCCTTCGGCTCACCCAAACTTGATTCATCAACTATGAAGCCACAAGGTTTAAGAAAAGAACAAGTAGTCAAGTGATTCAACTAGACAGAGAATTTAACCTTCAATCTCCGACAAGACAAAGAATGGAAAGCTCACTTGCAAAAGAGGAAAATCAGAAATCATACCGAAGAAATTATTCCCAAGATCGCCTAATTCCACTTTTGAACCATCAACAACTGTAATGCTCCCGACCCCACCAAGTACCAGATTCTTCAAAGTCTCCGAACCAGTAGGCCCGCAGTTTAGCAAGCACACACTCGCTTTCTCTAGGGCTGATTGCCCTTGCTCTCCCCAAATCCTGCAAGCAATAGAACATATGTGTACTAAAATCATTCTAGCGCCGACACATCAAGTACCTATTGCTTAAGCTTACTCAAACTTTGAAAAAATTAGTAGAGTTTCTCCCGCCAAAAACTACGCAACAGTGACAAAACAAGAACCGACAATTTGAACAATTGCAGCACTATACCAAAATCAAGTTGCACAACTCTTCAGAACTAGTGTAATTGGAAAATGAAGGATTGAAAAAACAAGTCAAGATGAGGAGGAGGAGGGTTACTAGTTTAGAATTGCTGACCTGAGCTGTCGATCGTATTTAGATTTCGGATCAGCCATTGTTGTGTGACGTCGTAGGCTAGCTTGGATTACCCGAAGCTGGCAGACAGGACCGAATGTCCGAGCAGCAGCAATTTGTTCCGCGGGGAAGATTTCTGGGTTCCGCTTTTTTGCTACGCACCAGCAGGGGCCTCAGCCAGTCAGCCTTCGGGTGTATGCTACTATCGCTGCGTATATCGTACATTGGTAAAAGGTAAGTCGACCAATTAATATATTAAAATATTATTTAAATATTTATTAAATTAATCTAAATACATAAGGTATAATCTTATTTAAATTAACTTGAATATGGATGAATAGTTATAAAAAATTTGGATGCTTCAATATTTAATTTAATATCTTTGAGTATCCCATGTTTTTTATAAGTTCACTAGAAAAATTGACATTCGAAACAAATTTTACTTGTATATCTACTTTTTAATTGTATCAAATTCTTTTGTTACATATGTTTTTTATTTTATTTTATTTTTTAAAATATTTTCCTTATCTTATTGTTTGAATCTCTTTTTCCCTTACCTTACATTTGTTTAAATAAAGAAAAATAAAAGAGTAGATTAAATGTTAACTCAAAATAATTTTAAATTTATTAATAATAAATTCATAAAAAAATAAGATTATTAAAAATTCTAAACTACAATAAACATACATCTCAAATAAAGTTTAAAAAATTTAAAAGCTTCCAAACATGTAAAAAAAATACATAAATCTTTTAAAATATATAAAAATTCCAAAAAAAATTGAAAATCCTACCAAAAAAATTACTATGAAAACATTAAAACTAAATAAATGCTCTAAAAATTCTAAATTATTCCAAAAACACATTGAATCTCAATAATTTTCAAAAATAGAATTCAAACATTTGATACCTATTTCATTTCAAAAATTACAAGACAAACATAAAAAAAAATCATAGTTACTAATGTGACACTCCAAAATTTAATATTAAAATGTTTTTATTTTTGTAGAAGAACTAATAATAAAATATTGAGTATTACGCTACATCCAACATAAGAGATGTTGTAATACTCTATCTTAAAATCCTTCAAAATATGTTTAAAATTACCTGGATACTAAAAAATGTCTTTGCTTATTTTAACAGACATAGAAAATAATGTAAAATGAGTGTTTTCTAAACATTAATTAATTAATGGTATGAATCAATCGATGGGCACCCCTCAGTTAATTAGTACCGGTCAATGGGGGAAACTCTAGAAAATAGACATTTTACACAACACAAATCGATGGACTAGCTAAGTCAATTAGTCAACTAATGCATGATATTTCTTAAGTTTATTTTTGTTTTTGTTTCAATTCTTATTCAAATAATTTTGAAACTTTTTAAATATGATATGTTTGTGTTATTAAGCACTTTTGATTATTAAATTATTTTTATTTAATTAAAATCCCCTAAAAAGTATTTTTGTACATTTTATTTTACCTACTCTCTTATCTCTTTCCTCACCTCTCTCATCTACCCTTAGGTTATGTATAGAGACCTTTGGGCCTGATTTTCTCAATTGGACAAATGTATCTTGGTCAAATCCCCACGCCACTAGCCCATGCTTTATCTTTCACATTCCTTACACCTCTATCTTCACACTCCACCATCCCTTTCACCGAGTCAACCATCTTCCTCTCTCATTCTTTGAATTTTCAAACATATATGTTGGAAACCTCCCTCTTGATTTTTTTCCACACTCCCCAAACTATTGCTTCCTTTTTCTTTCTTTTCCCTGAGCTAAATTTTATAAGTGTGTGCTTTGATATTCCTTCTTATTTCCTTTTCTTTTTCCTCTCTGTTGAACGTGGACTTTCTCTTCATTTTCCTCCTTTTTTCTCAACTAAATCTCTTCATTTTCCTCTTTTTATGTTTTATTCTAATTACCTTTTATTTTTATAAACAAAGGAGGGATAAGGTATAGGAAATGATTGAAGATTTATGGTTTTTCTCATCTTGGCAATATAATCTTAGGGTTAGTAGGTTGAGTATACTTCTTCTTTTGTTTTTTGTTTTTTTATTGTAGTTAAGTTTTTAAATAGGATTTTAACTATTTTGATTCTTTATTCTCTTAGGAAAACCAAGAGTCTTATTAGAAGCCATCAATGTAACACCTCATAAATTAGATCTATACTATGTGAAAATTCATGTACTTAATGATAATTTGATGGTGTTTGATATTATTTTGGATTTTATTTGTAAAATATTTAGAAAATTCTGAAAAAAAAGGGAAGAAAATAGTTTATAGTGCATCAGCCGACTAGTTTCATGAATCAATCGACTTCTTCGTTGTCTTTATTTTGGTTTTTTTTTAACTTAGGGTAACTAATTTATTGGTTATGGGGAATTACTCAACTCGTGGAACCAGTCGATGGGTATGCCAAACCGATGGACCGATATGTCTGATCTAAGAGATTTTTAGATTTGCTTTTAGATGAAAAAAAGTCTTCTAATCTTAAATATTGGTGATCAAGCTTCTAATTGTTTCTAAATCATCTTTGATGATTTGCGACCATTAATCTATACTTTTCTCATACCTTAAACGGATTTAGGGGCTAATTTTATGAAAGGTGGTTAATAATCTCACCGCCATTATCTTTTTATCCCTCAATCTCTCTCTCTCTCTCTCTCTCTCTCTCTCTATCATATGTGCACCATAAGAATGGATTATTCGTCCCCTACAACCGTAGAAGTTTTTTTGAACTTGTTTTCCTCTCATTCATGTCCATTTCCCCTTCTAGTGTTTCTAATTTTCTAGGGTATGTTGCCTTGGAACATTTCAGGTATCACCATATTGGTCATTGAGGAAGTTAACCTTGTTTCCTCAAGGAGTTCACCTAAGGATGCCCAATTTTGAGCATAAGAGTTAGCGTTTTGGCTTTATATACCCTTATCCCTCCTTTTCCCAATAGATTGTGGGTATATTAACAACCTTAACCCCTATTTTTCTTCACTTTTCCCAACCACCAAGTCACCCCTATTGCTCTCTCTTGTGCCTCACCCATGTCCTTCTTATTATATACTTCTAACCTTCTACGCCTCTTCTAATCCTTTCTCTAAATCCTTCTTGTTTTACTCTTAAGCAAGATAGGGTTAGATTTAGAAAAAGAATAAGGATTTGAATTCTTATCTTGCTGATCTCTTTAGTAAGGTTGTATTTTCTAATAGTTGTTCCTAAACTCTTCTTGGTTTTTTGTTTCTAAGATTTTTTTAAGGGCTTTTATTGAGGTTTAATCTTTTGTTTTAAGATATTTAAGTTTTGAACATTTTTAGCTAAGGTTTTTCCTTACTTGGTGTGTTTTTGCTAAGCTTCACTAGGTAAGTCATTCTTGCCTTGTGGTGTGGAGTGAATGAGCATATGGTTTGGTGTCGGTTTGGAATTTGATTTATGTATGCTTGCATGATAATAATAGTATTATTTGCTACGAAACAATATGAAACCCTAGCCATCGAAAGTCATGCGTCCAAACTATTGCTTCTTCTCCATAGAATTATCTATTCAAAGAGAAATGTAGATTTTTGTAATTGATTTATTGATTAATTTAATCATCATGTAATTATACAATAGCATGAATAAAGATTCTATACTATTTCCTCAATTATTTTATTTTGTGATTAAATCCTTACTTGTTCATAATCTTATTAATTTTGATTTGATTTGGATCTTTTTTAATCCATACTATTCCGCAATAGATATGTTGAGTTTGTTCAAGTCATTGAGACCCACTAGATAAGTGATTTTATCTTCTACTTAGCATTTTAGGGAATTAGAGTTATGTTATCCAGTTCTTAGTTTTAGTCTAGATACCCTTTTCGACTTTTAATTATAGCATATCTATTTCTATGTAATTTAATTATTGTACTTGAAGTTAACTTCCAAACATGTATTTACATTTATGAATTTATTTTGTTTCCTATTTTACCATGTTTAAGATCTTAGCTATTCTGCCTTGTATTCAGTATAAGAATGGTATGGTAAGTCAAACGTATGTCGATTATAGTCATAACACCGATCAATGTTATTATTAAAATTTTGCTAAAGACAAAAAATATTAGTTATACATTTTTCAGGTATTACAAGTTGGAATTAATGCTTTTTTTATAACCATGTTTTGTTTTTAAAAGTTTGGTTTTCAAACAATCACCTATCTAATATTACTAGTCTATTTCATATTTCAAAAATATTGATTGTTCAAAAACCCAAATTAAATTGTGAGGAATTGAGAATATGTAGCCTATGCGGCCTTTGAATATGTGTATGTGTAATATGTGTTAGTAAGCTAGCAACATTGTACCCTAACAAGTGTTTTGTCTTGCAGCTAGTTCACTATGTCTTTGAATGGTTGTTTTGGCTTCCTCGAGGGGACTTATTAGATGTTTGTTGAGTTCATTAGGTGTCTACTACTGCCTCCTTAGCCTCAACCACCATCACCACCTCTGCATTACCCACCAGAGGGTATTGAAGAGGATTTCTTCACAAGGTCACTAGTCATCACTTGCCAATCTATGTCTATAATGAGGATTAGGCATCCTGAAAGGATGGACCCATGATATGGACCAAAAATATGAGGCTCTCAATTGTCCACCTATTTAGAAGGTGAGCATTGCAACATACTTTCTTCAAAGAGCCGTAGATTCTTAGTGGATTGGTCATCATGTGCAAAGAGGACCATAGGTATCCTGGGAGAACTTTAAGATGGCAATCCATACTAAGTTTTATTTGAAGAGCCTTAATAAGGATAAGCTAAAGGAATTCATGCAACTAACTTAGGGAATCATGTCAATAAGTGAGTACCACGCCTAGTTATAATACCCTAAATTTTTTATTAAAAAAACAAAGTTTAAATATTTAACCCTTATTTGAGATAATTTAATATTAAAAATAATTATTTAATTATTTTGGGACTCTTAATTTATAAAATTTATGGAATTATTTAATAAATTAAATATGATTATTTTTATCATTTTATACTCTCTTATCAAAATAAATCCCAAACCCATAATTTTTATCATAAGTATTACCTTAAATAAATACCTAAATTTTAGATAAATTAATTTAATAATTTTTTCTAAAAACTAATTTTATCCTAATTCTAAAAATGTGTTTCCTTTCTCCTTTTCTTATTTTCTTTCTCCTTTTTTCCCTTTCTTTCTTTCCCTTTGTCCCCTCTTCCTTGGGATAGCCCAACCCCCCTCCTCTTTTCCTTTCTCTCGTCTCCTGCCGGGCTAGCCCACACCTACCTTCTTTCCCCCATTCTTTCTCCTTTATTTCCCTCCTCTCACTCCTTGGGCCAACCTACATTTCTCCTCTGCCCTCCTTTCTTTCTCTGGTGTGAGCCGACCCGCTCTTCACCTTCTCCCCTTTCCCCCACACAATCTTCTTCTCCTTTCTTCTGCCCTTGAATCCCCCAAACCAAACGCCTCCTTACCCCTCACCTGCCTTCTCCCCCTTGCGCCCTACACCACCTCCCCATGCTATCCTTTCTTTCAATTTCTAGCCTAGCAACCTTGGTCCCCCTCCTTCTCCCATAGGCCTATCTTCACCCCTTTTACCCCTATCATCCTAACATGCCCAGTAGGTGACAGTAACCCCTCCTACACCACCTACACCACCTACCCCACACGCTCCCCTACCTCTCTTCTCTTCTTTTTCTTCATCTTCTTCCCCTCCTCTCTCCATCACTTCCCCCTTGATCCCTCCCTCTCCCTTTTGACCCTCTCTTCCTTTTCTTTCCTTCTTTCCCCCTATTTTTCCTTCTCCAATCCCGCAACTCCCCTTTGCCTCCTCCGCTGCCCAACCAGCTACCACACCACCCTCCTCCTACACCCTACACCCTCTACACCACCCTAAGCCTCTGACACCAATCAACCTACAACCTACCCTCCCCTCTCTCTCCTTCTTCCATTCGACCCCCTACACTGCCACCTTATCCAGCTCTCCTCCTCCTCATTTCCTCCATCTCCTTATCCTCCCCTTAGATGCCAAATGCCAACCCAATATTCTCCCTGCCCCACTTGACCTAAGCCACATACCCCTCCTCATTTCCTTCTCTTCTGCTTTCTCTTTCTTTCTTTTCTCCCTCACTCCACTACACCCAATTCCTGTAGCCAACGCTGCCATCTTCGCCTCCCTTGAGCCTTCAGACTCCAAACTCCAATTCCAACCACCCCTACACCCTGCCTCAGCCCTATACACAAAACCCACCTCTAACTCACCCTCCCTCAAACCTACCTAAGCCCCTTCCCCTCCTTCCTTTTCCTTACATCTTTTTCCCTTTGTATGGCTCATGTTGTATGGCAACGTGAGTTATGCTGGATCATTTGACACTTACTAGCCTAATTAAGGTATAAGATAGTTATAATATATAATGTTATATATATTTAATTAATAATTTTTTTAGTAAAAATCAATCATTTATTTTTCTAATAGTAATATTGCACTTGTGACATTATCATAGGTACTGAATTTCATTAATCAGAGCTTAAGTATCTTAAATTGGGATTATCATATGCTAACACATTAGGATCTTTAGTATGTGATGTATGTAAATATGTGGTGTTACTTTCCCATTCTGTGATTATTATGTTGTCTTATATATGGTGTGATATGTATGAAAGGGGTGAATAAGAAAATAGGGTTGATGTTAATGATGAGTGTTATGTGCATATACATGCTAGGCTAAGAGAATATGGACACTTATAGTGAAACAGAACTAATAAAAGCCCTAGGGGCAATTTGGTCATTTGGACACCTCCGGGGGTTTAAACCTAAAGGGGATACCTAATGTGTTAGGAATGTTTGTAAGAGTGGAGATGGGGGTTTGGTGGATTATAAATGTATGTGATAGTAGAAATATCAATATTATAAGATCTAGGGGTATTTTGGTAAATTTTAAGGTATGATGGTGATAATTACATTAAATGTGGGGGTTAAGGAATAAGCGTAGCTAGGAATAATAATGAGGGTTTTGGGGTGTTGATAGTGCATGTGGGGGCACAACTATAAATGTTTTGGGTTGTAGAGGCATTCTAGTGATTTCACATGCAAACTGGAGTATGCATAAATAAACACACATGATAGGTGATAATTCTAATACCAAAGGTTTTGTGGTGTTAGTAGTATATGGTTGGGTATGATTATTAGTATTTTATAGCATAGAGGTATTTTAGTAATTTAGCATGTGCAATGGAAGTCAACTTAATAAGTATGCATGAGAATTGGTAATGGGTGATATGAATGGAAATAGGGGTTTTTGAGGTTTTAACAATTCATATTCGGATGTAAATGGTGAAAATATATGGAATAGGGGTATTTTGGAAATTTTGGAAGTGCAAGGGTGATTAGGTGTGGAAATAAGGTTTGGTCGTATTAATAATCCATGTTTAGGTGTGAATGGTGATAATATATAGAAGAGGGATATTTTGGTAATTTTGGAGGTGCAAGGGTGATTATACTAATAAATGTACATGTTGAGTGTTAAAAGGTGATTATATGTGGAATTAAGGCTTGGTGGTATTAATAATTTATGTTTGGGTGTGAATAGCAATAATATATGGAATACGGGCATTTTGGTAATTTGAGAGGTGCAAGGGTGATTATACTAATAAATGTACAATGTTAATAGGTGATTAGATGTGGAAATAAGGTTTGGTGGTATTAGTATTTCATGTTTGGGTGTAAATGGTGATAATAGGGTATAGGGTCATTTTGATAATTTTGAAGGTGTAAGGGTGATTATGTAAATAAATGCACATGCTAAGAAATAAATGGTGTTAACTATGAAAATGAGTTTTAGTGGTATTAGTACTACACAATTGGATATAAATGGTGATGTGTGGTATAGGGATACCTTGATAATTTAAAGGTGTAGGTGTGAGCTTTGCATGGGGGTGTGCACTTTGCATAAGGAAAAGATTTACGTGGGGAAATCTTGTTTTGAGGTTAACCATAGGGATAAACGAGTGTTTGGGTGGTTGGTGTACTTGGAAAATATTTAATACGGGGGTTGATGGAAAGGTGCATGGGGGTATAAACTAGGGTTTTGGGGGAAAGACCCTAAGGATACGGTTATTGTGAGAAATGTTGAGGATTTGGGTTGAAAATCAGTGTTATGATGAGGGTTGTGACACATGGAGGGTGTGAGTCAATTCAAATGGAGGGTAGAGTCATATACAAGAAGAGGATGTGGAAGAAAAAGGAAAATATTAGGATTTTCAGGGGTGACCAACTAGGGTATTATTATCACATAAGGGAGTTAAGGAGTTGGGTTATGAGGTTTGGAGTTAGGTTGAGTATGGTGATGGTGTTGGAATCAAGGGAGAATGTGGGCTAAGTAAGAAGAGGAGAGGCTAAGGCCATATAGTCCAGATTAAGGTTTCAAGGGAAACCCTAGTGGGCGATGGTGAGTATAGTTAGAGAAATAAGGAAGTGGGCATTGTCCCATAAATGTGAGGTTTCTAAGTTCGTATAATGATGGTGGAAAGTGTATTGAGGTCTTGGAGTCTTGGAGGATGTAGATGTCCCAAGTTAAGGGATAGAGTATTTTAGGAATTCTGGGATGATAGAGTGGTAATGAATCAGGAGTGTCCATTAGGGTATGCATGTCTAGATGGGTGTTAATTGTTGAATAAGATGTGAATAAAATACTAGATACTTAAAGTGGAAGATGATTGAGCAAGGCCCAGACTTAGGATGCGTACTGTTCCATTGGTTATAATAGTGGCTAGGATTATTTTGCCCTGGATATGTATATGGTACCATTCCACCGATTATAATAGTGGACAGGTATGTTCTGTCTTGGAGTAGAATTTCTGTTCTACCGATTATAATAGTGGGGGTTCCAAGCTCAATAAGTTAAACCCTTGGATGATAATAATTTATCGAAAAGACACTAATTACTTATAAGGAACACAATGTGGGTCGGGACTATATTTAGGATGCTTACCATTCTATCAGTTATAATAGTGCCCAGGAATATTTTGTTCTAGAGATGTTCATGTTACTGTTCCATTGGTTATAATAGTGGATAGGTGTGTTCTACCTTGGATTAGTTATTCCCATTCTACCAACCATAATAGCGGGGTCTCCGTATTCACATAGATATAAATTTGAGAAATTGTTAATTATAACACTAATGGCTTGAATACAATAACAATGAATGAACTAATGTGTCCTACTAATGTATGTACCTATCCAAATGATTATTGCATTTCAAATGATATATGTACCATTCCATGATTATGTGTTTGATGTATTGCATCTGATGTGCTGTATGCAAGCCTTACATATTAGTCTCGTATAAAGGGTTACTCAGTACCATAATACTAAAGGAATTCCTTTCTTGGGCCTCTAACTAATCAATGGGAAGTATCCTTTGTAGGTTAGACCTCATGCTCTCTTCGAGATTTATCATCGAGATTGAGAACATAGGGTTATTCAGGGGCACTGACCCATGTTTCAAACCAGGAAGTACTTATGTGTCTTTCATGAAACTCTTTGTATTTATTTTCTATTGAAATTTTCTTTGTAACCATAATTAGTGGATTTTCCTTGAAAGGTGAGTTAACCTTTTTAACTATTGGGCTACTCTAATTTGTAAATGTATTATTGGAATTTGATTAAAGTATGTTTTTTTATCCTTAGCACTTAGTATCGAAACGGTGGAAGGAAACCGGTCTGGCACTAAGTGTGACAATAGCATCCCAAAATTTACTGTACTTGATTTCGTATAAAACTTTTATGGATAATAGAAATCTAGAGAAACAAGATTCTAGATGTCTGATCCAATTTCAGAGAGGTGGACCTCTAGGCTTCTAGTAGAGGAGTCAGTCACGTGGTCATGCCAGATATCAGGCTCCATTGAGACATTTTATATGAAAAAAATGTAGTGGAGATCATCTAGGATGACACTATGAGGGTAAAACTTCCCATTGTTGAGTTTGTGGTGGGTCATGTCATTGACCTATTGAACATTAACAACAAAGGGGGCGGTTCTAGACATGGGTGGTCATTTTCAATAGAGCGGACAACTTATATTCATACAGTGGGCTTATGTGTGACGAACCTACTAGTCACGACTACAACAACACCACCACTAATAGTAAAGAGCACCTACCCTAGTAAGTGTACAACTAAGGGAGGCTAAAGGGATACCATAGGGGCATCAACCATTTCCCTAGGGATGAGGTCAAAACTAGGGTGGTGGAGGGTATCATGGAGGATACTAGGGATGATAGTTAAGCTAGCGCCCGAATGTTATCAACAAAGTAGAGGTAAATCAATGGCTAGATGTGGTCATTAGTATGTTCACCATCCTTTACCAATGCATGTGTTCGGTACATACTTGTCATTTGTATCTATTATTTTTTTAGTTAGGGTTGTTGTGTCCCCATCTACTAATTTATCTATATATGTGATGCTACCTTTAGAGTATAGTTTGGATTTCACTACACTATACTCGATTGTGGCCTTAGAGATAGGCCGGGTAGACTTCCAGGTTGACTTTGTTGAGATAGACCTTCAAGACTTTGATGTCATCCTTAGGTTTGATATGTTTGGGAGATACCCAAAGGGGATAGATTGTGCACAAGAGTAAGTAGTATTGCAAGGACCTCAGGGTTCTAGGATCTCCTATAGGAGATGTAAGCCTAGGCCTATAATAAAGGTCCTATCTACTCATATGTTATATTCATCGATGTAGAAGGGTTATCCTATATATACGTGTAGTGCTCAAGAATTGAATAAGGACGAGTCAAGACTAGAGGATATTCCAAGTACCCGAGACTTTTTTGACATGTTCTTAGAGAAAATACTAGGTATATTGCTAGTGTGCAAGATAAACTTTGCCATGGAGCTAGTACCTACATCAGAGCCAATTTCGAAGGTATTGTACTGGATGACACTAGTAGAGTTTCATGAGTTAAAGTCTTAACTGGACGAGTTGATGGTTCATGGATACATCCACCCAAGTATGTCTCCATGGGGAGTGGCAATTTTATTTGTGAAGAAGAATAGATGGGAGCCTTCATTTTTATATTGATAATCAAGGTTTGAATCAGTGGATGATAAAGAATTGATAACCACTTGAATTCATTAATGATATGTTTAACCAACTTTAGGGGTGCTTCGATCTTCTCAAAGTTTAACTTGAGGTTGTTTTATCACAATATATGCATCACAAAGGCAAATATCATGAAGATGACCTTTAGGACAAGGTATGGACACTATAAGTTTAGAGTAATGCATTTTGAGCTCACCAATGTGCCTGTCATATTTATTAACTTGATGAAAAAGATTTTTTATTTACTCTTCTACTAGTTTGTGGAGTATTCATTGAAGATGTTTTGGTGTACTCTCAGAGTAGAGAGAAGCATGATTAGCATTTTCACACCATTTTGTCACTCCTTAGAGAGCACAATCTATACGCTAATATCTCTAAGTGTGAGTTCTAGTTTCACAATTTAACCTTTTTGAGACATGTGGTGTCAACATGAGGAGTCATTAGGGATCCAAATAAGATTTTTGCACTTATATAATGAAGGTACCTACTAGCGTTCCTAATTTTCATAGTTTCTTGAGTTTCTTTGGGCAATACTAATATTTCTTTCAAGACTATTGTAACACCCTAATTTATATTACTAAAAAATTTCGTTATGCAACGAAAGTAACTAAGTAAAATAGTGGGGGTTATCATCGTGATCGACATAATTATGGTTTATGCAACCATCCTTACACCAATCATAAGGCTAAGACATTTAAGGAAATACATGGAAAATTAGAAAATAAAAGCATATTTATAGTATAATGCTGAGTTTGGAGTTTAACCTCGATTTTTACAATACTAAAATACAAAAGTAGGATACCATGGGTCAAAAGTCCAAAAGGGTATCTAGTTAAATACATAATCTAGATAACATATACTCTTCACCCGACCTCGGAATATATGGAGTCACTCATCTCCACATAAGGCATCATATGCTACAAAGTCATCTACCTGATCCTCTGAAACCTGCACATAAGATCCAGGACCTTCTACTCATGGGAATGAGTAGGACCCATAAAACGGGTGGTTAGTATGTTACGTACTGATTAAGGGAACAATACTATTGAAATAGGAATACAAATAGCACATGCTTCCACATTCGATAATAAAGGAATAAAACCAAGTAAATGGACATCTCATAAGGCATATTACGATCCAGATCTTTTTGTCAAGTATAGTCCATTTTCATTCTTTTATATACGTTGAGTGCAGGAACCCCGCTATTCTTAAATCGGTGGAACGGTTTGAAACTCTTGGGGACAATAAACCCGAGCCATTATTCTTTCCGGTGGAACGGAGGTTAAAAATATCTCCTTGGGGCAGAACGCTCCTAAGCCACTATTCTATTCAGTGGAATGGGAATGCATATACATATAGAAATATATCACTCTGGTCCTACCTCATGTATTCTTCCACTATAAATCATTAGTATTTTTCCCATAGGTTATGAAGATATGTTTTATTTCATGATGAGTAGGGACTCCACTATTCTTAAACTGGTGGAACGGTCTGAAACTCATGGGAATAACACACCCGAGCCACTATTTTTTCTGGTGGAACAGAGATTAAAACATATTCTCGGGGCAGAAAGCTCCTAAGCCACTATTCTCCTTGGTAGAATGTGATACATATATATAAGTTTATAAAATAATCACCATGACCCTACTCACATACTCTTTCACTTTAAGTGATTAGTATCTTATTCATGATTGATTCTTAGGCATAAGACACGATCAAACATATATACATGTAGCATAAGTCCAAATCCTTTAAGTCTTGTTAAACCCTAATTATATTCTCTTTAGTGTTCATTATCCCATGTTGGTTGTTCTACTCACATTATATTAAGGCATCACCCAAATCCCATCATTAGTATCATACCCAAAATGCATAACCTGATTCCCATGAGTTTGCTTTAATAATCTCATTCCAATATATTAATCACTAAAGTATCCAAGCCCATATTCCATAGAATTGTCATAATACTTCCTATGAATTTTCATGACTTCTAATTCCAATAGATAACCTCTAAATCATGAACATGGAATAATAATACTAACATTTCAAGATAGCTTGTCCCAAATTTACTATTAAACATTTATGAACCCTAAATAATGATAATACTCCCATGAATTACTCAGGTTATTATTGTCACAATATAAACCTCCTAACACATAAATTACCAAAACTTCATTAATATCCCATAATAACCAATTTACCCTTTAAGTACAATTAAAAACTTTATTTTATAAAATCTTATACCTTCCATATATTTTATTTCTTCAAGTCTTCATTTATTATCATACCTCATGAGAGACCTTAAGCCCATTTACCACAACTTATTCAACCCATACTTCATACCATGAGACATATTTTCACAATTATGATATTATCATCATTCAACCCATATTTCATACTACAGATATATTTCCACAAGTGTGATGTTATCATCATTCAACCCATATTTTGTACCATAAGATGTATTTTCACAAACATGATATTATCATCACAAATCATAACATAATGATATCTCTTACCAAATCTTATTTCCTTTCAAACATAACATTCATATCATCACAAATTATCAATATCAACATATGTTACATAATGTAGAAATAATATAATGAAAAACACATATAACCATACAAGAAAATATCATCAAAGTTTCCTAAACATTGAATAGTATCCTTAACAACTAGGACATCAGACACTAAGCATGAAAATCCTAGACTTCCTCCTCTTAAGCTATTGGAATACTCCAACAAAAATAATAAAATTTACGGTTGGGCTCAAAGTGTTATACCGAAAGAGAAATCAAGGTAAAGAGAGTAAAAATAGGTATAACTATAGTCAAATGGGAGCTTGAGATGTGTGGATGTGTAGAGGAATGTGTGGTGGAGCTATGGTTAAATTTTGGTGGTGTTTGGTTGGTGTGGCCATAGCCGGCACGCAATTTAAACCCTCTTGTTGTCAATTGTAGCACTGATAAATAAAGATATCGTTTTAGGCCGGGGATTAAGAGGGCTCACCTCTATCTAACTAGCTTAAAAATAAAATAAAAATAAAATTCCCAAATAACACTAAATAAATAAATAAGAAAAATACTAATGGGGGTTATAAAAATAAAAATAATAAAATAAATAAATAAAATAAAATAAACTAATAATAATAAAAATAATGGGAAACCGTAGATGTGATAAATATGTTAGGGAAATGAAAATCCACCACTAGATTAGGTCAAAATATAATATTTATTCCTAAGTCATATTTTAATCATGAGAATGAGATCGACCAAGTTGTACACCAAAAGCAAGTCCATACACCTTTTATTACTTCCCTTAATTAATTAATACGACAAAGCACCAATATTAACCCTATTAAATACTAGCAGTATAGCAGCAACAAGCGGCTCCTATATTTAACTAGATTTAATGCGTTAAGTGTAATTGGAAGGCTGTCAATCTAAGTACCCAAACTAATACACAAAGCATGTCTAGCTGTATTTCCTTTCCTTGACCCACACGTATCTAAATGTTTTACTACTTCGGTTAAAATCACAAAACTATTAGGTGAATTATTATCCAACCTAGCTGAAATTTATACATATAAATTCTAGTATATTTAGATGGCCAACTAGTAGGTATATAAGCCTAAATACTGTCACTTATGAGGAAACCAGAACAAGGCATGCACCAAATAAATTATACTTGATATAATTATATATATAAACGATAGAAATTAAAATAGAGTCAAGGAACAATCTCAAGAAACAAAGAAAATAAAATTATAATTCAAACCCTAATCTAGGGTTTCAATTTGTTCCCTAATAATAAATAATCAGCCAACCATAATTATAGAATTAATTATACAAAAATATATATCTAAAATATACATTAAAAATAAATAAAGTAATAATCGAAATTAATTATAGATAAAATATTAAGAATTTATTCAGATAAAAATTAATTTTATCTGAAATAAATTCTACCGGATAAATTCTTCCCTATTTTTTTCTTCTCTCGGTGGCCTTGATTTTTATGCAATAATTTCTTTTCCCTTTTTCTTTATTCTCGGCTGATGGCTGACGGGGTTGAAGCTGCAGCGCTGAAATTACTATTTCTCCTCGGTTTTAGTGCCTAACGGCTCTATTCATACTGCCGCTGATTGCTTCTTTTTCCTTGGTCAAGCCTGCGAAGGCTCTCTCCTCCAGACACGCCCTCCTCTGATGCTGCTTCTCTACCGCACTACTTCCCTTTTTTTATATTGCGTGTCGTGCATCTTTCTTTGCCTTTATTTTGTCCGGGCGGCGCCTTTCCACGTCAGCCCTGCTGACTTCGCAAGCCTGCCTCTCACATTCTCCTTATTTTCGTGGAGCCTCGTTTGGTTTGCCCATGCTGCTGTGTCGTTCTTTTCTTTATTTCTTGTTCTGGGCCTTTGGGACTTTGGCTTTTGGCTGTTGGTCCAAAGGTCGACATCCTTTTTTTTATATTATGTTATATTATTTTATTTAAAATAATACCTGCAAAATAAAATAAAATAAATATTAATAAATAATATTTTATTCTAAATTTACTTAATTTATATCATTTTAGCTTAAATAATAATATTTATACAATTTTTACCACTTAAGCATAAAACCATAATTATTCACCTATATTAATTAATTAAAATACTAAAAACTAAGATTATAAGGGTATAAAATGTGTCAAAATACGAACTTATCATTGGTTAGGGTTTGGGGGTGAAAATAGGGATGCATGGCCAAAGGAATGAGGTTGCATGGTTGTGCAGCAGGCGGTGCAGCTTCTCGTCGAGAGAAAACAAGGTGTATGAAAAGGTGGTGCAAAATATACATGACCATGAAGAAATAAGCCGAGAGGAAAAATTATGCACAGTCAGGCGGTGTAGGGGTTGCATAGTAGTGTAGTAGGGGATTTAAGAGTTACACGGCCGTGTAGCAGGTGATGCACCGACCGTGCACTCTGTGACACTACAACACACGAGAGGAAGAAGGAAAAAGAGGCGGCGGTCGGCAGCGAGGGCCGGCAACAGCAAGGGGGAAGGTTGGGGTGATCTTGGTGGTCGGTCCACTAGCTAAAGGGCAGTAAATGGTGGCCGAGGTGTTGCACAATGGGGGAGACAGTGGTGCAAAAGGAAAAATAGGGAAAGGAAGGGGAAGAAGAAGAAAGGGAGAAGGAGGCAAGGAGAAGGAAGAGGGAGCTCAGTAATAGCTCTTTAGCACAAATGTTAGCATAGTGAGGCAAAACCAAAGAGAAATAGGGAGAGTGTGAGGTATATATATATATATATACGTACATGTGTGTGTGTGTGTGTGGTGTGAGTCAGGAAGAAGAAAAAGAACATGGAGTACTGGCGTGCAACGGTGATGAGGGTGATGGTTATATGGGATGATTAGGGTAGGGTAATAGATGCAGGGTGAGGGTGGTGATGGTTGATAGAAATGTTGTGTGAAAAGAAAAAAAATGGCAGAGGGAGAGATGGGTGTGCAACGGGGTGTAGGTTTGGCAGGGAAAAGGATGCATAAGGAGAAGAAGAAAGGAGGTGAGGTGATGGTGCAAGTGGATAGTGCAAGTGGATGGTGCAAGTTGCATAGGTTCGAGAATTATAGCTCAAGTTTGGCAGGAGGAAGAGAAGAAGGAAAAGAAAAAGAGAAAGAAAAAGAAAAGAGAAGGGTTGGGGGTTTAGGTTAGGGTTATTTTAGATTAGCTAAAGGTAATTAGGATTAGTATAAATTTTAGCGAGTTTTGATTTTAGCTTACAAAATACGGTTTATCAAAGTTAAAGTTTTCGGAATCAGTTAAAGTTTTGGGATTAAGGATGGGTTAAGGCCAACATAAGGTTTATTGAGATTAGCATTATATTAGGGTGCTAATGATGCAGGATTAGACTAAGCAAAATTTTAGGGTATTACAACTACTCAAAGGTATCTTATTCCTTGACAAACCTACTAAAAAAGACTACTAGATTTATGTTGGATGATGTATGTGAAGGTGCTTTTTAGATCTTGAAGAAGAGTCTCACTACAACACCTATTTTCACTCTGCTATCAGGATCATATGAGTTTGAGGTTTACCGGGATGTGTCAAAGCATAGATTGGGTTGTATATTGATTCAACATAGTAATATAGTCTCATACTCTTGCTATTAGTTGAAGAAGCATGGGTCGAACTTTCCAATGCATGATTTAGAGTTGTTTGCAGTCATCTTTACGTTAAATATTTGGAGGCATTATTTATAGGGACATAGTATAGATTCTTCAATGACTATTAGAGCCTTAAGTATATATTCTCTCATAAGAAGTTAAATATAAGGCAAAGGAGGCAGATCAATCTGGTGAGAGAATATAATATTGAGTTGACCTACTAGGAGAGTAAGGCTAACCTCATTGCATATGCCTTGAGTAGGAAGACATCACACTATTTATGTTCTTGTGTGGTGACTAATCAATTGTAGGACTAGAGTTGGTTAATGGGTATAAGCTCCAAAAGAATTTAGCCACAAATTTTGAACTAGAAAATTTTATTTTAAAGGTAATTTATAAACTTTTATAATAGGTATAACAGGGAATATTACCGCTACGCCAACCATGAGAGATATGTGATCATCACCTAACCTATGCTTGATGCAAGGTAAAACATATAATTGAACTAAAATATGCGTACATTGGTAATAGAAAAATGATAACAAGAAGATGAGAAAAAGTTATAGGATCAAAATATAGGAACCAAAGTCAATATTTTAAATAATAAGAAGAACAAATACATCCTAATACAATGGGCAAAAAGCATCTAGTGGGATAGCCTAACTCTTTACTAACAAAAAATATATATATAACTCTTGATCCCTAAGAAATGGTTAGGTACTTACTCTCATTATCATCCTCAACATACTCAAGTAGAGAATTATATTCCTATAAATAGTCCTCTACTTACTGAAATAGAAGCTAGATCATCATAATGATTGCACAAATGTAATATTAGTACATTAAAGTACCGGTAAAACATACTACTTAAATATGATAAGGGCTCATGCTGCGCATTTATTTTACATAATAAGATGACATGTAATTAAAATTATCAAGAAGAACATGGTGCATTAGAGCATAGATACACGTAATAAAGAAAGGCATATAGAATATGCATAATTGAGTTTCCTAAATAAGCCACAACATGTCACTATCCATGACAGGGACTAACGTATGACAAAAACTCACACCACCACTATTTACATGGGACTTTCCTAAGGGATCTTCAATATTCACTGACCATGGACATCTAAGTGAAGGGGCATATGCTAAATTTTGGGTCTACTACACCCACTGCAATAACAATAGTGTCAAGGGAATTTTCTCAGAGATCTTTAACATCCTTCACACTTGTTCCCTGGGTTAAAGGGCACAAAAGAACAAATTATATGGAATCAAACTATCATCTATATCTAATACTAGGATGAACACAGGATTGTAACTCCCACCATCACCATACATTATTCTTAGACAGCTTTTCTAAGGGATCTTTAAAATCCACCAAATATGAGCACCTTGGTGAAGGGGCATGATATAAGTCTTCAAAGGTAGGTGAAGATTTGTGTCATTGAAAATGAGATAGGATTAGTGGTTGTCCAATTTGGGAGAAGGAATAAAGATATTCAAGCAAGAGTTTGAAAAAAAAATCCAATAAGAACTTTGAATGTCTCCCATCTAAGATTATACTAAGTAGTCTTATAAAGTATTATTCAATCACAAAGAGAGAATTAACCAAGTGAATTATTTATATTAGATTTCAATATACTCAACCATAAACATGTTACATGGGTTGTCAACACCATATATATATAGATATAGAACATTGCTAACTAGTAAACTAATTTAGCCACATGAAACACAAATAGCTTTAAAAGGTGCCATCTTGGTGTTACTGTGGTAATTGTTGTTGTAGGAGAACTCGATCAAGTCCAAGGGATCTTCCCAACTACCCCCAAATTCTAACATATATGCTCAAAGCATGTCTTATAAAGTCTGAATGGTTCTCTTTATCTGACCATCTGTAGTTATGTGAAAAGTAGCACTCATCTTCTATTGAGTCCAAAAAGCAGCTTACGACTTTTGACAAAAGTGCAAAAGAACCTAGAGTCCTAGAGTCTCAATCTGACACAATATCTCTAGGAACTCCATGTAGTCTTATAACATGTTTCCTATAAGCATTGGCTAACTACTCCATATTCTATGTCGCCGTCATTGGTATGAATATGACCGACTTAGTCAGACGATCCACAATAAACCAGATAGAATCAAATCCACTATGGGTCCTCAGAAGATCGAATAAAAATTCCTTGGATATGTTGTCCCACTTCCACTTAGGAACTTCTAGTGGTTTCACTAACCCTATCAGTCTCTTATTCTTAATCTTAACCTTCTGACATGTCAAATATTGGGCAATGAATTTTTACCACTTCCTACTTCATATGGGGCCACCAATATACCTTCTTTAGGTCCTTTTACAACTTTTACACTCTAGGGTGAATAGAATAAGGAGTACAATATCCTTCCTCAAGGATCCTTCTCTTAATCTTGACACGTCCTTGTGATACATACCACCTACCTCGGTATCTAACCCTATTGTCCTTGTGGATCTATAATCCTTCAACTCTACCTTTTGCAATACTAGTCAAGATCCCCTCAAGCTTAACATCCCTAAGTTGATTAGCTCGGATCTCCTCAAAGATCGAAGGGGTAATGGTGAATACACTCATTATTACCACTAGACTACCGATGGTGATCAACTAGATCTCTAACTTCTTAAATTCTTGGCATAGATGATTTGACAACACGACTGTACCCAAGGAATGTGATGTCTTTCGGCTAAATGCATCTACCATCACGTTGGCATTACCCTCATTGTAGGTCAATTCTAGGTTGTAATCCTTGACCAACTCCAACCATCAATGTTGTCTCATATTTAACTCCCACTGTGTGAAGATGTATTTGAAGCTCTTATAGTTAGTGTAGAACTTGTACTAAACACCATAGAGATAATACCTCCAGATCTTAAGGGCGAACACTACCATGACAAGCTCTAAGTCATGCATCGCATAGGTTTGTTCATGTTGCTTTAATTATTGAGAGTCATATGCCACTACTCTCACATGTTATATCAGCACACAACCCAGACCATGCCTGGAAGCATCACTATACACTTTAAAATCTTCATACCCACTCGGTAGCGAGAGCATTGGAATTAAATTCAAGTGCTTCTTCAACTCCTTGAAAGATTCACCACACCTCTCATCCCACTGAAAATGTACAGCCTTCTTCAGTAAATTAGTCAAAGGTTGCACTATCTTAGAAAATTTTACCATAAACCTACGATATTAACCAGCCAATCCCAAAAAGTTGTGCACCTCCTTAACAAAAGTGGGTGTTGGCCATTCAAAAACTACTTGAACCTTACTACGGTCCATTACCACTCCATCCTTAGAGATTACATGCCCAAGGAAAGCCACTTGATCTAACTAAAACTTGAACTTTGAGAGTTTGGAGTAAAATTGGTGTGATCTCAATAATGCTAAAGTCTGCCTTAAATGTTGCTCATGCATCTCTCAATTGCTGGAGTAGATGAGGATATATTCGATGACTCCTGAAACAAACTGATCTAGTAAAGGTTGAAATATCTGGTCCATGAGGGACATGAATGTTGTTGGCATGTTGGTGAGTTCGAAAGGCATTACTATAAACTCATAATAGCCATATCTAGTCTGAAAAGCAGTCTTAGGGATGTCATGCTCTACTATCCTCAATTAATGGTAACCTGACTGAAGATCAATCTTGGAGAATACCTTGTGTTGATCAAATAGGTCATAAATCTTTGGCAACAGATAATGGTTCTTTACTATAACTTGATTCAACCCTCGACAATTGATGCATAACCTTAAGCTCCCATCCTTCTTCTTCACAAATAAAACTAGCACTCCCTATGATGATATACTTAGTTTAATATAACCCTTCTCCAATAAATCCTCTAATTGGGCCTTGAGCTTTTTCATCTTAGTAGGTGCCAAATAGTATAGGGCTTAGATATTAGTTCTTTCCCTAGCAATAGTTCCACGATGAACTTGACCTCTCGAACGAGTGGCATTCCTAAAATCTCTTTAGGGGTTACATCATGTAAGGGTGTTCCTGGATCGGGTATCTAGTATTTCAGATATCCAATTATGGGATAGCTAGTAAAATGTTTTTGATATATGAAAGATTGGATATTCAGAAAAAAATGGCTTCAGATATCTAGAGTTTCAGATTGGATTACAAATAATCCGTTAGATATCTGAAACTTTCAATAAGCCACAATTGAAAAATATTGGATAAACAAGTATTCAATTAAAAAATAAAAAATTGATCTAATTTGAATAAAGATGATCTAATGATTTAATTTGAGTATTAAATTACATTATATTTAATTAGTATTTTCAATATTTGGATAATAACTAAATATTTAATTAAAATAATAATTAAAAAGTATATAATTTACTTATAATAAGCACTCATTTCAAAGTATATACACATACACACATACATTATTATATAAAATAAAACTTTATGAAAATAATAGTGTGTAGAATGTATATGTATATAATTTATTAGATCGGATATTATTTGTATTTATTGGATTGGATATTTGATTTGAAAAGAATATATCGGATCAGTTATTTGATATTTTGGATCATATCGATTTGGATATCAAATCAATTCATTAGATATCATATAACATGAACAACCCTAATGTTAGGATACTCGTAGACCACTACTATCAGCTTTAATGGTGTCTCAACTGCTTGATATCTCAAACACTGCACAAGAAGAGTAGATATCCTTTACGAACAAGGTTTCTCATTGCGATCAATGAAACAATCCATTTAGAAAGATTAGGTTCTCACTTCCGATAAGAGATCCTAACACCCTTTAGTCCTTGTAGAACCAAGCATTCTTGTGCAAAATCAATCAATGCTGGTACTTCCCCAACATATCCATCCTAACAATCACATCAACGTCACATAGTTCAAGTTCTATGAGATCTAATATAAATTCTAACCCTCCCCCAGACTATCAAGGTAACTCCTTTATTGAATCTAAAGCATACAATTCTATCCCCAAAAGGAAACACAAAAGAAGTGGAGATACCACTGGAAGGAGACAAGGTAGCTCTAGCTACAAATGTAGATGATACAAAGGAGTGTGATGTACCATAGTTGAACAATACACATACTGGAATGGTGGAGATAGTAAGCCTACCAGTCACCACACTAGCCTGACGCTCCATCATTGCTTGGCTCATCACATTCAAGTGTCCTCTTGGAGGAACTCCCCCACCACTAGTTGATCCCTGCCCATGTTGAAAAGGGTAAGGCCTTTGACTTCTAAGCTGACTAGCTCAACTAGCGACATTAGCTGGTGATAGAGGAACTCTTAGAATTTATGGTTGTGTCTACTGAATAGATCCAGCACTTTAAGCTCTAGATTGGCTCCTTTACTACCTCCAATTTTGTACTCATAAGCTTTGTGCCCACCAAGCCACATCCTTGGCATATGACCTTGTTACCTCTATAGTCTACTCCCAGGTAATCTACTCCTCAACCCTTGTAGTGGTAGTTCCTCTCCTCAGTATGACCCTTGGATAGACCTCTAACTCTAAGTACCGACCCCATGCTCTTGCCATACATAGGCGGCATGATTCCTCTTAAAAATGCCTTCTCCCTTTCACTAGAATGTTTACTACCCTTGAACTTCCTTTTACTCCTCAATTGAGAACTTTGGGCTTGGATGACTCTAGAAGCCTCCAAATCCTACTCATATATTCCTACCATGTCTGGTGAAGCAAATCACACTAAGAGCTCTTGGTATCTAATTCCTTGACTGATAATGAAATGGTGGACTTGGATCACCTCATTGGCCTCAAGTTATGGAGAAAACTAAACAAAGTCTATGAATCTTGTATAATACTCCTTAATGATCATGCCTCCCTATTGAAGGGCCATGAAATCATCGTACTTCTTCATAAAGAGGTGTGTTAGGTAAAAACAGGCACAAAGTGCCTCAAGGAATGATCCCATCTAGTAATTTCTCCACCGCTATGTTGGATGTTCCTCCACCAAGCGCCGACCCTTCCTCTCAAATAATATACCAACGCATTAAACCTCTTGTCCATAGGGCAACCATATGTGGTGAAGGTCTTCTCCATGTCCCTAACCCATCTCTCCATGATATCAAGGTCCTTTTGAGCCTTGAACATTAGTGGGTGATGATGCCTAAGCTCCTCAGCCAATCCACTAGAATAGGTGAGGTTACTGGCACTAGTGGTGGTCATGGTGCTCAAATCTGGCCTTTCATGTAGGCTTAGATAGTTTCCATGAATGTCTTGATGTGATCATAATGGTGGTTAGCGGCCATCAATTCCTAAAGATAATAAGTAATTAGAAAATTTTAGTTTGCTGAGTACCAATACTCGCACAACAAGTTGTCATGGAGATTATCTATAGCACATTCCTAACCCACTCTCACTTACATATATTCCAGGTTTAGAAATACTTAAACTTCCAATTAAATACTCAAATAGTAGGAAATAATTTATAGTATCTTATATAATCCAATGGAAATATCAAGGGTGAAAAGGTTTCAAATCACAACCGATACCATCCTAGGGCATCAGCTTAATAATACTTGAAAACAATACATTTTTAAGAAAAAGCTCTGATACCAACCTGTAACACCCATAGTATTTCCATTACCAAAAAGTTTAGTTTTAAAAGGATGCAAAAGTAGAAAATACTAAACATACTTAGAAAAAATAGTGTGCTACTATCGTACCTAACTCAGAATAGACATCAGCTGCCGATCCCATATTAGATACAAGGTTGAAAATCAAACTAACCAAATTATAGTAGAGTGCATAATATTATTTAAATAAATATTTACAACATAGGACCTTAATGACCCCTAATATAGTAAAATACAAGGATGAAAACCAAACCAACTAAATTAAAGTAGAGTGCACAATATTAGTTACATAAATATTTACAATATAGGACATTGACGACCCCCCAACATAGTCAAATATTGGGAGAATTTTTAACTAAGAATACAAGAATATTATAGTAGAAAACAAGGTAGGGCGTGACTCTAAAACCATGGTCCTTTACAAACTACACAAAGACCTCTAGTTTTCCATGCTCTCAAGCCCCAAACCCAAGATGAGGTAAGCCCACTATCGAGCATCCTCAAAAATCTACACATGGCTCTCTCTTTGTGGAAATGAGTAGGTGATTGAACAAATGGGTACATCAATACGCTACATAATGCGTAATCCAAGTAATCTCCTCAACATAAGTCATAAGCATATGAGGTTCTATCATATCATGGAAATTATACTTAATATATGTCATGCAAATGCCATATAATTGAGTGTACCTACTTTATCATGATCAGGTAAAGCATTAGGATTTACTATCATACATAACTTAGGCAACTCAGAATGTATCATACTTATTTTATAGTTCAATGTCATAGGTAAGCACACACACTTACTAAGCATGTTATCTAAATAAACTTTAGGGTTTATTTTCCAACTTGCTCAATCAATTAGTTTATTCCTTTATAGTCATTATTCCTCTTTTCCTATCCATTTCTTTATCTTCTAATTCTACCAAATCCTTATTTTATTCTTATCCTAATCACTTGTTCCATTTCTTATCTATATACTTATATAAGTCATCATCCTATCATTCATTCCAATTATTCATTCAAACCATCACCCAGGTATTCATTCCAACTTTTATCATTATTATCATCATCTAACCATTCATTCAAATAATTATCAAATTATTCATCATTGAGCGATGGATTGTGCACCACCCCATGGTCTTACATACCATAGAAGCCTATCTATAGCAATGGACATAATGTCCAAGATGAAGCCAATAGCTAAAGTTGTAACACCCCAATTTTTACTATTGAAATTTTTTGTTTTGGAGCGAAAGTAATTAAGTAAAATGTTGGGGTTACCGTCGTGATCAACATAATTCTAGCTTATGTAACCATCCTTAAATTAATCACAAGGCTAAAACATTTAAAGTAAGACAAGGAAATTAGAATCAAAAGAACATTAATAGTACAATACTGAGTTTTGAGCCTAACTCCGAGTTTAACAATACAAAATATAAAAGAGGAAATACCATAGACCAAGAGTCCAAAAAGGGTATCTAGTTAAATATATCGACCAGAGAACAATTACTCTTCTCCCAGCCCCTAACATAGATGATGTAACTCATCCCCACATAAGGCGTCACAGGTAGCATAATCATCTAGCTAATCTTTTGAGACCTGCATAAGAGATTCAAGGCCTCTTAATCTTGGGAATGAACAGTACCTATAAAACGGGTGATCAATACACTACGTACTGAGTAAGGGAACAATATTATCAAAAAAGCGATATAAATAACATATGCTTTCACATTAGGTAATAATTAAATAACCAATTAAATGAAACATCTCATAAGACAGAAAATGAGCCAGATTCATTTATAAAGTATAAATCATTTTCATTCTTTTATGTACGTTGAGTGTAGGAAACCCACTATTCTTAAACCAATGGAACGGTCTAAAACACCATCTCAAGGATAACACACCTAAGCCACTATTCTTTCCGGCAAAATGGAGATTAAAAAAAATTCTCAAGTCAAAACACTCCTGAGCTACTCTTCTCACCTATGGAATGGGAATACATACATATTTACATATAAAAAGATAGATCGCCTTAGTCTTGACTCACGTATTCTTCCACTTTAAATCAATAGTATCTTTTCCAGAAGTTATAATGATACGTTTTCATTTCATGATGAGTAGGGACCCCACTATTCTTAATTCGATGGAATGAATTGAAGCACCTTATTTGGGTAAAACGCTCCCGAGCCACTATTCTTTCCGATGAAACAAAGATTAAAAACATCTTCTTAGGGTAAAATGCTCCCGAGCCACTATTCTCTTCGTTGGAACAGAAATACATACATACATACATACATACATACATATATATATATAGATAGAAAAATAGATCACATTGGCCCTACTCACCCTCTTTCACTTTAAGTAATTAGTATCCTATTCAAGATTGATTCTCAGGCTTAGAACACATTAAAAAAGATATACTCATAGCATAGGTCCAAGTCCTTAAGTCCTTTCAATCCTTAATTACACACCCTTTAGTATTCATTCTCTAATATTTATTATTCCACACAACTTATATTATATCATCTCCAAATTCCATCATTATTATCATACCCAAAATGCATGATCTAGTTCCCATATATATACTTTAACAATCTCATCCCGATATGTTAACCATAGAAATACCCAAGACCCAAATTCCATAGATTTGTTATAACATCGCGGCTAAATGGTGCAAAGGTTACACGGCTTTGTAGCAAGAGATTTTAAGTGTTGCAAAGCTATGCAGCAATAGGTTCACATGTCGTACACTCTGCAAAAGTGTGATGGATGAGGGAAAGAAGAAGGGAAAAGAGGCGATGGTTGGTGGTAATGGTTGATGTTGGTGTTGGGGAAGGTTGGGGTTACCTTGGTGGATGTTCCACCTACCAATGAGTGGTGAGTGGTGGTCGAGGTGATGCACGCTGGTGGAATAGGAGGTGCGTAGGCCAAAAATAGGGAAAGAAGGAGGAGGAGGAGGAAGAAGAAGAAGAAGAAGAAGAAGAAGAAGAAGAAACGAGAAGGAAGAGAGAGCTCAGGTAATAGTTTTTGACACAGAAACGATAGAGTGGAAGCCAAACAAAGAGGGATAAGGATAGTATGTAGTGTGTGTGTGTGTGTATGGTATGTGTGTGTGCGTGGTGTGAATCAGGAAAGAAAGAAAAAGAATAGGGGAGGTGTGCGACGATGATGATGGTGATGGTTTAGTTTTAAGGTGATGATGATGATGATGGTTGCAGAGGATGGTGAGGAGTAGGGTAGTAGCTATAGGGTGAAGGTGGTGATGGTTGTATGTAGGCGTTACGTGAGAAGTAAAATGGCATAGGAAAATGGAGTGGGTAGGGTGTGCGTATAGGTGTGCAGGTCTACAAAGATAGATGAAGCAGAAGAAGAAGGAGAAAGGTGATGGATGATGGATGAGAGTGTATAAAGGTAATGGGTGATGGAGCAAGTGGGGAGGGTGCAAGTTGTAGGTGAAAGTTGCAATAATTTCAAATGTTGTAGCTTAAAGTTGATGAAAGAAGGAGAAGAAAGAAGAAAAGAAAAGGAAAAAGAGAAGTGTTGGGGGATTAGTTTAGATGATTTTAGATTAGCCTAAGTAATTAGGATTAGTGGAAACTTTAGCAGATTTTAATTTTGGTTTACGAATTATGATTTATTAGAGTCAAGGTTTCAGTTTTGATTAAAGTTTTGAGATTGAGAAATTAGGTTAAGGCTAAAATAAGATTTACTGAAATTAGAATCAAATTAGGAAGTTAATGATGCGGGATTAGGTTAAGAAAATTGTAGGAGTATTACATCACTGCCCCCCTTAAAAGAGACTTTGTCCCTGATGTCAACAAGTATGAGATAGGGAAGATGAGAAAAAGGATGTAAGGGAGCAATTTGGTGGTTAAATTCATTAGAGTTACTACTATACTACCCGGATACTACTCCTTTAAAAGAAAGAAAACCCCAAATTCTAACGCACCAGAGCTAAAGAGCTCGAGGTACGCCTCACGCATATCCTTCCCAGTCTCCCAAGTTGCTTCCTCTGCCCATAATAGCTCCAAATAATCTTTACAAGTGAAACTGAGCTCGTTCAGGTGGGTTAAATCTTGGTATCATGAATCGTCAAAGGCGTATCCTTGTAGGACAACAAATTATTGAGCTTGATCTCATTTGATATGATCACGTGTGATAGGTCTGTGATGTACTTCTTTAGTTGAGAAATGTGGAAGGCATTGTGAACTCGAGCCAACTTTGGTGGAAGTGCCAAATGGTAAGCAACCTTGCCAATCCTATCAATAATCTTATATGAGCCAATATACTTTGGGCTCAGCTTACCCTTCCAACCAAATCTCTGCAATCCCTTACCTCAACAGAACTCTATCCCCTGGATCAAAACCATCACTACAACATCTCTGATCTATGTAGCTCTTCTGATGACTCTGAGCTGCTCTCATCTCATCCTGGATCAATCGAACCTGCTAAGTCGTCTCCTTAATCAACTCTGGTCCAAGAACAATGGTCTCACTGATGTCGCTCCAACACAAGGGCATTCTACATGTTACATCCATACAATGCCTCAAACGGTGCCATCCTGATACTAGCATAATAACTACTGTTATATGAGAACTCAACCAAATGTAGATGATCTTCCCAATTACCTTGAAAATCCAAAACACAAGCATGAGAGGTGATACTCATCCTCAATCTCATACCCACAACCTCCTATAATTTCCCCCAGAAGTGCGAAAGAAATCTCAAATCCCGATCAGAGACTATGTCTATAGGAGTACCATGCCCACTCACCACAGACCTCAAATATGCATCTACTACTTGATCCATGCTCTAAATTAACTTCATTGGCACAAATACTGTAGACTTAGTCAACCTATAGACAATAACCCAAATTGTGTCACAACCGTTACGATTCCATGGTAGCCCACTCAGAAAATCCATCAAGATGGAGTCCCACTTCCACATCGGAATATCTAAAGGTTGAACCAACCCTGTGGGTCTCCGATCCTCAATCTTAACCTTGTGGCAAGTCAAACACCTTGATATGAACTCCATTACCTCTTTCTTCATGTGAGGCTACCAGTAGATCCTCTTGAGATCCTTATACAATTTATCCCCTCTTAGGTGCATGGAGTATGGAGTATAGTGACCTTCCTCCAAAATTCGGAGCTTCAGATTAGCACAACTCTAAGGTACACACCAACAACCTCGGTAATGAATGCTACCATCCTCATGGATTTGGAAACCCTCAGCTCTACCATCTTGAATCTTCTGCTGAATCCTATCAAGCTTAACATCCCTAGGCTATCCTACTCGAATCTCATAAAAAATTGTTGGTGTAATCGTTAAAGCACACATCCGAGTCTCCAAATCACCCTATTAGATCATCTCTATCCCCATCTCACCAAACTCCTCCAGCAAATGACTAGGAATCATGGTAGAACCCAGAGAACGTGATGCCTTCCTACTCAAGGCATCTGTAACGACGTTGGCCTTACACTCATGGTAGGCCAGCTCAATATCATAGTCCTTTACCGACTCTAGCCATCTCCTCTTCCTTATATTCAGCTCCTTCTAAGTAAATATATACTTAATTCTCTTATGGTCGGTGTAGAATTTGAACTTAATCTCATACATATAATGCCTCCAAATCTTCAATGCAAAAACAACTACAACCAATTGCAACCAACTCTAGATCACACATTGGATAATTCTGCTCATGCTTTTTCAACTAGAAAGAAGCATAAGCCACAACCTTACCATGATACATTAGAACACAACCTAGTCCATGCTTCAATGCGTCGTTGTAGACCTTGAATCCATTAGTGCCTGAAGGTAAGGTTAAAATTGGTGTTGTAGTCAACCACTGCTTTAACTCCTAAAATGTTCTCTCACAAGCATCATCCCAATGAAATTTAGTCATCATCTTCAGAAGGTTCATCATAGGATGAGCTATCTTCGAGAAGTCCTAAACAAAGTGTCTGTAGTACCCCGACCAAATCTAGGAAACTACATACCATGGGGACGCTAGTGGGTACCTTCCATTCAGTGACCGCTAGAATCTTTGTTGGATCTACAACAACTACTCCTGTTAATACCACATGTCCCAAAAATACAACTTTCTGAAGCCAGAACTCACACTTAGAGATTTTAGCATATAATTTATGCTCTCTCAAAAGTGATAAAATCATTTGTAGATGTTGCTCATACTCCTCTCTACTCTAAGAATAAACCAAAATATCATCAATAAAAACCACAACAAATTGATCAAGGAGCAGCTAGATAATCCTCGTCATCAAGTCCATAAAATGGTGGGTGCATTAGTGAGACCAAAAGGCATCATCGTAAACTTGTAGTGTCCATACTATGTCCTAAAGGCCATCTTTATGATGTCTGCCTTAGCGATATGCAACTGATGATAACCCAACCTCAAGTTAACCTTTAAGAAGGTTAAAGCACGCCAAAGTTGATCAAACAAGTCACTGATCCTTGGAAGTGGATAGTGGTTCTTCACTGTCAACTAATTGAACCCTTAGTAATCTATACACAAGCAAAGGCTCCCGTCCTTCTTCACAAACAACACAGGTGCTCCCCATGGAGACACACTCGACCGGATATACTCATGAGCCAATAAGTCTTCTAACTAAGTCTTTAACTCTCTCAACTCCACCAGCGCCATCTGATATGACGCCTTAGATACAGGTTCAACCCCCGGTACTAAATCAATCTCCCGTACTGTAGCATACTTGGAATATCCTCAGGAAACACGTCTAGAAAGTCCTAAGCAACCAGAATGACCTCTAACACTAACACATCCTTGTTTAGATCTTGAACTCCGCGCAAAAACATAGGGTAATCTCTCTACACCAAGGATTACAACATATGGGTAGACATGACCTTCGTTGTAGGCCTAGGCTTATATCTCTGGTAAGATACCCTAGCACCTTGAGGTCCCCGGAACACAACTCGCTCCTACGAACAATCTATCACTACCTTATACCTCCCTAACATATCCATCCCAAGGATAATGTCAAAATTTTGAAGGTCCATCTCAACCAGATCTACTAGAAAGTCTACCCCATCTATCTCTAAGGCCACATCCAAGTAGAGCCTAATATAGTCCAATTTATCTTCAGAAGGCAACGTCACAAATATAGATATAGAAGAGGATGAAGTCAACATAGTGTTAACAACAACCAAAGAAGTCACAAACGACAGAGATGCTCCCGAATCAAACAACACATAAACTGGTAATGATAGGATTGAGTACGTACCAATGACCACATCCAACTATCTGTCAGCCTTTGCCTGGCTGATGACATTCAGGCGCCTGCTAGAATATCCTCCTTGGTATCCTCCATAATACCCTCCAAAACTCTGAGATTAACCTCCTCCCTTTTGAGGGAAAGAGCGAGGCCCCTACGGTCTCCCCTGACTCTCTCTACGCTGTCCACTAAGTGGGGTAGGTGCTCTCTACTGAAGCTGATACTGAGATTGCTAGTAGGTTCGCTGCTAAAAAGTCTGCTGCTACGGAATCAGTGGTCCCTGCTGTTGATATTGACCTTGTTGTTGCTAACACTCAAAATACCGGTGGCCCAGCTTACCACACGTCCTACACTGAATTGGAGCACCTCGATAAGTCTGACCTAGATTATCTCAACCATAGAAATGGAATGAGAAGTGCCCCGACTGACCCTAAGATCTGTCGTAACCTCTAACTAACCTTGATGTTGATACTGATCTCCCTAAGATTGGTTCTTAACTTTCTACTAAAACCCTAGAGGTCCTCCTCCTTCATACTAGATCTTGCCTCTAGAACTCTATGACTTTGGCGCTCTTCTTACCTAGAATGGAAGCCTGCTCCAGACCCAACATGGCTACGATACACACCCTCTCGTACAACGTGGCTAAGTCCTAAAAATCCATAGGACCCGTCATCCTCCGGGTGCTAAAATGGAGTCTTTACTCAAAATGGTAAACCACAGTTGACTCACTAGTTACGATCCTTGGCGCAAACATGAGTAGTTTTGTAAACCGAGTGTGGTACTGCCTCACTGTCATGCTCCCTTGAGTCAAATGCATGAACTCCTTCAGCATATCTCTTTTAAGACTCTTAAGGTAGAATATAGCATGAATCGCCACCTTGGAGTCCTCCCAAGACATATACAAGCCATCCTATACACGACAACCTACCCACTAGGTGTCAGTAACTCCTAGCAAGAAAAATGCTACAACACCCACCTTTCGAGTAGGTGGGCAATCAACTGCCTCAAACGTCCTATCCAAGTTCTAAATCCATCCCTCTAGGATGACCGAGTCCTCATATCCGGCGTAGATTAGCAGATGATGCTCCGTAACCCTTCAAAGCCAGTCTTCTCCGATACCCTCTTGTGGGTGATATAGAGGTAGTGGTGGCAGCTGAGGCAGACGTCGGATGAATTCAATAATTGCCTTGAATGTCTCTTCCAAACGACCAATGCGATCGTTGAGAGCCATGATGACTAACTAGCTACAAGACAGAAAATGTGTTAGGCCTAATTCTTCTTAGCTAACTAACACATAATACACATAATTCACATTTCAAGCCTACTTAAGCTACTTGTCCTCGATTCCTCACAAGTTAATCCGGGTTTTCAAGAAGAAAAGTAGTTTTGTGGAATCTAAAATAGACCTTTAAAATAAGATGAGGGATCATTGAAAACCAAAATTTAAAAACCAAAACAAGCAAATCAAAAATTAAAAGCTCTGATACCAACTTATAACACCCCAATTTTTACTACTGAAAATTTTTATTTTACAGTAGAAGTAATTAAGTAAAATATTAGGGGTTACCACCATGATCGGTATAATTCTAGCTTATGTAACCATCTTTACATCAATCACATGGTTAAAACATTTAAATTAACACAAGGAAATTATAATTAAAAGAACATTTATGGTACAATAATGAGTTTGGGCCTAACTCCGAGTTAACAATACAAAATACAAATAAAGGGATACCATGGATTAAGAGACCAAAAAAGGCATCCAATTAAATATATAAACTAGATAACAATTACTATTCACCCAACCCCTAATATAGATGAAGTCACTCATCCCCACATAAGGCATCATAGGCAGCATAATCATCTAGCTAATCTTTTGAGACCCGCATAAGAGATTTAAGGCCTCTTAATCATGAGAATGAACAGTACCCATAAAACGAGTGGTCAGTACACTACGTACTGAGTAAGGGAATAAATAATATCGAAATAAGGATACAAATATCACATGCTTTCATATTAGGTAATAAGTGAATAACTAATTAAATGAAATATCTCATAAGACAGAAAATGATTTAGATTCCTTTATTAAGTATAAAACATTTTCATTCTTTTATATACATTTCATGAAGGAACCCCACTATTCTTAAACTGGTGGAATATTCTGAAACACCATCTTAGGGACAACACACTTGAGCCACTACTCTTTTTGATGGAATGAAGATTAAAAACATCTTCTTGAGGTAAAATACTCTCAAGCCACTATTCTCCCCAGTGGAACGGGAATACATACATACATACATACATACATACATACATATACATATAGAAAGATAGATCACATTAGTCCTGACTCATGTATTATTCTATTTTAAATCATTAGTATCTTTTCCATAGGTTATAATGATATGTTTTCATTTCATGATGAATAAGGGCACCACTATTCTTAATCCGATGGAATAGAGTGAAGCACCTTCTCGGGGAAAAACGCTCCCAAGCCACTATTTTTTCAGTGGAACGAAGATTAAAAATATTTTCTTAGGGTAAAAGACTCCCGATCCACTATTCTCCTTGTGGAAAGGGAATATATATATATATATATATATATATATATATATATATATATATATTCCCTTTCCACCAAGGAGAATAGTGGATCGGGAGTCTTTTACCCTGAGATAGATAGATAGATAGATAGATCACATTAACCCTACTCACGTGCTTTTTCACTTTAAGTAATTAGTATCTTATTCAAGATTGATTCTCATGTATATAACACATTAAAATAGATATACACATAGCATATGTCCAAGTCCTTAAGTCCTTTCAAACCCTAACTACACACCCTTTAGTATTCATTCTCTCATATTGATTATTCCACACAACTTATATTATATCATCTCCAAATCCCATCATTATTATCATACCTAAAATGCACGATCTAATTCCCACACATATACTTTAACAATCTCATCCCAATATACTAATCATAGAAATATCCAAGACCTAAATTCCATAGATTTGTCATAACACCTCCCATGAAATTTTCATGATTACTAGTTCCGATAGGTAACATCATAAGGTCAAACATTAATAATGTATTTAGAAATCTATATAACCTCTAGTTCTTATACATGGAATAACGGTATTATCATTATAAGATAGTTTGCCCCAAATTATCCATTAAATCATTTAAGGATCCCAAATAACAATAATACTTCCAAAAATTCCTCATGCTATTATTATCATATTTTACTAATACATAAAATACTAAAATTCCTTATTATCCCATAATAACCAAATTACCCTTAAGCACAAATAAAAATCTTTATTTTATAAAATCTTGTACCTTTCACATATATATATTTCCACAAATATGACATTATTACAATAAAATAATAATGGTACCTCCTACCCATTCTTATTTTCTTTTAATAATATAATACCTTAAGTTAATATTTTATACCATAAGATATATTTCTACAAATATGACATTATCACAATAAAATAATAATGATACCTCTTACCCATTCTTATTTTCTTTCAATAACATACTATCCTTAAGCCCATATTACATACCATAAGATATATTTCTACAATATGACATTATCACAACAAAAACTATAACATAATGGTACTTCTTACCCATTCTTACTCCCTTTCAACATAATATTTATATCATCATAAAATATCATGATCATCACATGTTACATTATATATCAAAAATATCATGAAAACACATATAATCGTACAAGCAAATAATATAAAAAATCCTAAGCATCGAATAGTATCCTTACCAACTAGGACATCGGGCTCTAAGCACACAAATCCTAGACTTCATCCTCCGAAGCTACTAGAATACCACCTACAAAAAATAATAAAATTCATGGTTAGGCTTAAATAGTTCAATTGAAGGAGGAATCAAGGTAAAGAGTGTAAAAATAGAAATAAGCGTAGTCAAATGGGAGCTTGAGATGTGTGGATGTGTAGAAGAATGTGTGGTTGAGCTATGGTAAAATTTTGGTGGTGTTTGAACAAAGTTTAGGGGTGACAATAGGGTTGTACATCCAAAAATGAGAAGTTACATGACTATGCAGCAGGCGGTGCAACCCTAGTTGAGAGAAAATACTACGTATGGCTAGGTGGTGTAAAGGTTGCACGGTTGTGCTGCAATGGTGCACACTAAGCCTAGAGAAAAGATCATGCATGGTCAGGCAGTGTAGTAGGAGATTTTAAGTGTTGCACGGCTGTACAGCAAGCGGTGCACAGGTCGTGCACTCTACAAAAGTGTGACGGGTGAGGGAAAGAAGAAGGAAAAAGAGGCGGTGGTTAGCAGTGATGCCGAGGATGGTGTTGGGGAAGGTTGGGGTGACCTTGGTGGTTGGTCCACCGACCAATGAGGGTGAATGGTGGCGGAGATGGTACACGGTGGTGGAATGGGTGGTGTGCAAGCTAAAAATAGGGAAAGAAGGAAGAAGAAGGAGGAGGACGAGGAGGAGAAGAAGAAGAAGAAGAAGAAGAAAGGAGAAGGAAGAGGGAGCTCGGACAATGGTTTTTTGACACAAAAATGATAGAGTGAAGGTCAAACAAAGAGGGATAAGAAGAATATGTAGTATATACATGGCATGTGTGTGTGTGGTGTGAATCGGGAAAGAAAGAAAAAGAATAAGGGAGGCGTACGATGATGATGATGGTGATGGTGCAGTTTTAAGGTGATGATGATGATGATGGTTACAGAGGATGTGATGAGTAGGGTAGTAACTGTAGGGTGAGGGTGGTGATGGTTGTATGCAGATGTTGTGTGAGAAGTAAAATGGTAGGGGAAATGGAGTGTGCAGGGTGTGTGTATGGGTGTGCAGGTCTAACAAGATGGAAGAAGGAGGAGAAGAAGGAGAAAGGTGATGGGTGATGGATGAGGGTGCAGAATGGTGATGGGTGATTGAGCAAGTGGGAAGGGTGCAAGTTACAAAAATTTCAAATGTTATAGTTTAAGGTTGACAGAAGGAGGAGAAAGAAAAGGGAAAAGAGAAGGGTGGGGGATTAGTTTAGATGATTTTGCAATAGCCACAAGTAATTAGGATTAGTATAAATTTTAGCGGGTTTTTATTTTGGTTTAAGAATTATGATTTATTCAAGTCATGGTTTCGATTTTGGTTAAAGTGTTGGGATTAAGAAATTAGGTTAAGGCTAAAATAAGATTTATTGAGATTAGAATCAAATTAGGACGTTAATGAAGCAAGATTAGCTTAAGCAAATTTTTGGGGTATTACATCACTATGCCGTTAAAAGAGACTTCGTCCCTGATGTTAACAAGTCTGAGATAGGGAAGAAGAGAAAAAGGATGTAAGGAAGCAATTTTGGTGATTAAATCCATTGGAGTTACTACTATACTATCGGGTACTACTCCCTTGAAAAAAAGAAAACCCTAAATTCTAAAGCAAATTTTTAGGGTACTACAACGATAGACATAAGTTTAGGTTGAAGCCAATTATATTGACATAAGTTCAGGCCAAAGCAAACTACCTAAATAACTAGAATCTTTAGTATTGATACCTCTTAATACATCATCAGTATCTAGAATAGGTAAGGTGCCAAGACCTACTAGGATACCTCCCAAAGGCACCAATAGACGCTTAAAGACAAACTAACCCTAGGTAGATATTCAAGAATCAGATAACCCAAACCCATACACAACTCGATTGTCTTTTGCTTAACATGATTAGCACCTTATTTATTCGCACAAGGCGTATATAAGGAGTAAGCAAGACATTTACATATTTCTTCCATATTAATCCTTTGCATACCCAACCATGTATGCGATCTCCATTTATTCTTGTTCAACATTAACCATACCTATTATATTAGTCCATCCAAACACATTCACTATTTCACCACCCTAATTTCTCAAGAACCGTCACATTTCATTTGTGGTTCACTCATTAAGCCTTTACATTACCCATTGTCATGAATCATGGTCCATTTAATCCATTCATTAGGTCATTGATCCATGGTAATATATTTATTTTATCCATTAAATAGTCATATAACAATCCCATGAAAAATATCAAAGCATATCCAAGCCAAGAAGAATAAAATCACACAAACCAATCAAACCAGTCAATCGGTCTGACCCAACCAGTCGATTAGTAGTTCTAACCAATTGATCAATTTGAGCCGATCATTTGATTGGTTTGGCTTAACCAAACTAGACTTCCCTTAAATCGGTCGATTGATTTGGGACAACTAGTTGACTGTTTATAGACTAGTTGATTGATTCTGCCTAATTAGTCGATGGGTTTAAGTAGAGAGCAATACTAAGGTCTCTATAGGATTACCAGTTAATGAGTTGGGTCAACCAATCAACTGTTCTAGCATCAATTCTCCCTCCAATAGCACTAAATAGACATTTTCATGTAGATCATGCTTATAATTCTTTATTATACCACATTAAAACATGTACTAACACCACATAAAACATTTCTAGCTTACAATAGTTGCATATCTCACTATTAATCATCACATAATCATTCCTCAATATTCATGCTTTTCACTCAAAATGCCTATTTTATCCATTCAATACAGTTTTGTAAAGCTATATACTCATAAAAACATATAACATAAAACTTAAAGAGTTCCATAACATGCATGTTTATTCATAACCCATTTTAGAAGCAAGAATGACTCATTTGCAGCAGGCAAAACTTCCTCAAATAAAAAAAATTCAACATGTGAAATCCTCACTTTCAAAACCTTAAAAGCAACAAGTTTAACTCAAAAATCCATGAATAACTTTTATTGATTTGAATTTGAAATAGCAAGGGAAAAATGAACATACCACAATCAAAGGAAAACATAGGATAAGTCTACTTAACCATTGAACATTTTTCCTAAATTTAACTCTTGCTTACTTAATAATTAAAACAAGAGGGAGATAGAGAAAGGATCAAGAGAGAAAAAGAATTCAAATGCAAAGCTCAAAGTGAAGAGGAAGAAGGTGAGTGCTAGAGGGTTAGAGTATTTCAGTGGCCAAAAGAAAGGTTAATAGAAGGGGCGATTAGGGTTATTTATAGCCAAAAAATCGACATAAATCACAAGTGTTGTCATGAATAGATCTAAAACTCTAATTCTTACCATTCAAATTTGAGTTGAAATGATATTTTTCATCCAAGATATGCTGACCTATCCTCTAGAGCTCAAATGGTGATTCTAGAAGAGTGTTGGTTGATTGGTCTATAAATACAATACACAAGAGGGGAAATGGAAGGTCAACCTAAAAATTAAAGAATTGATCCTATAAATTTGCAAAGGAGAAAGGTGAAAGAAGATAAAGTTTAGATCATCTCGCCCCTCAATTGTCCAAATCAACTCCTTGGATCAATATAAGGAAGTATTTTTTTGTCCAAATTCATCATGAGAAAGGTTAAGAATCTTTTGGGAACAATTTAGAATAGGTTATCAATGTTCCATTTTAATATAAGAAATTTTCTCAAAAAATTGAGTTTAAAAAATATAATTAGCTTGACAAACTAATCGATTGATTTGGCCTACCAATCAACTATTATATAGACCAGTCAATTGGTTCCTTAACCAGCGATCGACTTGGTCAAGTAAAAACTATTTTGTTGAAATGACAAACTAGTCGATCGATTCATGGAACTAATCGATTAGTCCACCTGAAAACTTGGTTAATTTAGTTTTACAACCTCATTTCAAATCCAACTTTATCTCAAATCCAATCATAGTTCAAAATCAAAATCAAACACCAACAAACTACATAATTTCTCATTTAACAAGTTTACATAAGTAAGGAGTATCACAATAACACTTGAAAAATCTTATGTATCTTGACTTCTTAAATAGATTAATATTATTCCTACAAATATGTTATATACTTGCAAGAATGACTTAATGTAATATCATTAAGGTTAATCATAGTATTATTATCAAAGACATATAATGTAATTGGTTCATTAATCAAGTATGCTAAGTTACTTTCATCTTGAGGATCATCTATGGATGCTCCTACATCATTCTCCCCCAAATTGAGAATAATTTTTCCTCAAATTAACATCACTAAAATAAGGAGATAAATTACCAATATTAAATGTCCTTGAAACACAACCATATGATTCAGAAAGTTCAAGTTCATAAGCATTCTCTCTAAATTTTCTAAGGATTTTTAATGGTTCATATGCTCTTGATATTAATTTGTTTTCCTTAGATTTGTAAACCTTTTTTTTACATACATGTAACCACACTAAATCACCAGGAGAAAATATCCTTTGAGTGTGATGCTTATTAACTTATGTTTTTGATATTTTACATTAGCTCATTCTATATTACCCTTGATTTGTTGATGAAGCTTTTGGAAGAACTCTACTTATTCCTTGGCCTCATAATTTTTAAGTTCGCTTCGCTTTAAGAGTATTATATCAATCTGTATATAAGGATTCGCTTTATACACAATTTCAAATGGACTCAAATGTGTAGTACTTGAAGGACTTCTATTATAAGAAAACTCTGCATAAGCTAACTTAATATCTCAATCTCTAGTACTTTTACTTACCAATCCTCTTAACAAAGTTCCAAGAGTATAATTAGTAACTTTAGTTTATCCATTAGTCTGTAGACGATGTGAAGTACTAAATAATAACTTGGTGCCTTACAATGTGCCATAATATTTCTAAAAGTAACTAAGAAACTTGTCATCCCTATCCGCAATAATACTTTTAGGTATGTCATGTAGTCTCACAATTTCCTTGAAATATAAATCAGCAACATGTGTAGCATCATCAATTTTATTGTATGGAATAAAATGATCTATTTTAGAAAAATAGGCACAGGTAATGGTGTATACAAATCTTTGTGAAAGAGACTTTTACTCTTTTTACAAGTATCACATTGGTTTACTAGAATTTGTACAACTTTTATCATGTGTGGGTAGTATACATTTTCTTGCAATATCTCTAATGTTTTCTAAGTACCAAAATGGCCTACAATAGCTCCTTCCTATACAGGGGTGGAGCTAGGGCTTCCACATGGTGTCTAGGGACACCACGGAGCCCTAGCTGGGAAGTAGTAAATATGCTTGGCTTTTAGGTATTAGATATATACTATATTTTTGTAACACCATAGCAAAAAATTATAATGGATGAATGGTTAAACAAGTTGGGTTCCCGGTATTTTGACGCCAAGGTCCCAGGATCAAATCCTGTGGTTGATTAGTTTTGAATTATTTTATAGCATTAAAATGACATCGTTTTGATATCCCCCCAACCCTTACCCTCTTCGACTCCCTGTACTGCTGCGGAGTGATGGCCTCCCTCGACCCTTGACACAAGCCTCAAGCCCCAAGAAGCACACAACACATGCAAATCTCATCCCTCGACCCCGCACCACCGAAGCTCGATGTTGCTACCGGTGACCGCCGCCATTTGTTCTTCTTCCAGCTTCAGTAGTCTGCGGTGCGGTCTGCCTCGTCCAATCGCTACTGCCCGCTGGTCTGAAATTCCGACGTCCGAGACTTCAAGCCTGTTACCTGCTGGTCACTGCCGCTCCTTACCGATCTTAATCCTCGATTGCGTGCCACCAGAGCCAAGAGCGGAAGCTGCAGCCTGCAACTGCAAGAATTTAACCAGCTAAAACTCCAATCGAGCCACAAGTTGATTAGGTAAGATTTAAGTTAATTTTTAGTTAGTTAAATTGTTTGTCATAAATTTATAAATTTGTGAAATTAGGATGTAATTAATTTTTTTATTTATTATATTAATTGATTATATTTTTTTGTTTATAGAAATTCTAATTTATCTTATTAATGAAGAAAATAGAAATCCTAATTAATTAAGTAGAAATCAAAATTAGTTTGTAGAAATCAATTTTTTTAGATTTATAGATTGAATTGTTTAATTTATTAGTTAGTTTTTGAATTAGTTCATTATAAAATTATATTATCAATTAAGTTTTAGTAAATTCCTTAGTTAATTCATTAAATTGTTTAATGTATTAATTTAGGATGCAACGATACTTTTCAATCCAGCCTAAAAATTGCTGCCACGAATCTAATTTTGTTAATCAGGTTGTGTTACCAACTTCTGAAAACCAAGCACTCCTATCTTCAAGCTAACCACAAGAATCAAGATTCATTAATGAAGGTAAAGTTGATTTGGAAACTTTAGAAGCAAATCCTGGGTTAAGAAATAAGATTTTAGATTTTCATCCTAATATTTAAGATGAGTAAGAAGAGCGTATCTTTTAAAAGGCCCTTGTCAACCTTGTACTCATAGCTTTCCTACAAAGGTTATCAATGGGAAAAATCGTCAATCTGTTTCATCTTAGTTTGATGAATATGATTGGTTGGAATATAGTATAGCTAAAGATGCTGCATTTTGTTTGCCTTGTTACTTGTTTAAAAGTGAATATGAAATTGGTGGTGATCATTTTGTGGGAAAAGGATTTGTACATTGGAATAGAAAACAAAGGTTAGAGGTTCATTTTGGTAGTTTTAATAGTCCTCATTTTAAATCTACTAAAAAATGTGAAGATCTTATCAAATAGAAGCAAAACATTGAAGCCTCTTTCATAAAGCAATCGAAACAAGTCAAATTAGATTATCTTATCCATTTAGATGCGTCTATTTAAGCTGTAAGATTTATTCTTGAGGGGGGGGGATGACATTTAGAGGACATGATGAGTTAGAATATTCTCTAAATCAAGGTAACTTTCTTCGTTTTCTAGAGGCTTTAAGGCATAACAATGAAGCTATAGCTAGAGTTGTGTTAGGAAATGCTCCAAAGAATAATCATGTAACTTCACTTGAGATTCAGAAGGATATTAGTTATGCATTTGCATATGAAATAACTAATGAGATTGTTAATGAAGTTGGAGATGATTTTTTTGGCATATTAGTGAATGAAACAGGAGACATAGCAAAGAAAGAACAAATGGTCTTTGTTTTGCGTTATGTTGATGATAGGGGTTTTGTTATGGAAAGGTTTGTTGGGATTATACATGTCAAAGATACAACTACTTTATCACTTAAGGTTGCACTTGAATCAATATTGAGTTAGTATGGATTATGTTTATCAAAAGTACGAGGACAATGGTACGGTGGAGCTAGTAATATGCAAGGTGAATTTGGTGGTTCGAAAACATTGATTCAGAATGAAAAACCTTGTGCCTATTATGTTCATTGTTTTGCTCATCAACTTCAATTGGCTCTTATTGCTATGGTAAAATGTCACAATGAGGTTAGTTGTTTTCTTAGCAATGCTACATGGGTTGTGAATGTTATTGGATCCTCCAATAAGTGACAAGATTCTCTTCGAGATAAACAAGCTGCTTACATAGCAAATGCATTAGAAGAAGGCTTGATAGAATCTGGTCGGGGATTGAACCAAGTGTCTATTCTTGTAAGGGCCGGTGATACTCATCGGGGTTCTCATTTAAGGAAATTTTTTAGTCTCAAAAATCTGTTCTCTCCTACAATCAAGGTACTTGAAGACTTAAAAGCTTATAAGACATTTGATAAAAACGGGGATGCTACATTCTTATTATATGGATTACAAACTTTTGACTTTGTTTTCATGTTACATTTGATGATAAATGTTATGGGAGTTATAGGTGATTTATCTTAGGTATTGTAAAAGAATGATCAAGACATTTTGAATGCCTTAGCACTTGTTGAAATTGCTAAGGAGCATTTGCAAGAGATGAGAGATGATGGATGGGAATGTATTTTGAATGAAGTTCTTTTATTTTGCAACAAGAGAGACATTGATGTGCCCAACATGAATGAGCAATATGTTAAGGGGAAGAGATTAATATGCCAAGCTCCAATCGTCACAAATCTACTTCATTATAAATATGATTGTCTCTATAGTGTTATAGTCTCGTAGCTAAAGGAGCTTAATTGCAGGTTTGATGTAGTGAGCACTAAATTATTGAGTTGTGTTGTATGTTTGCATCCTTCGTCATCATTTGAAGCTTTTAAAAAGCAATATTTAATTAGATTGACCGCTTTTTATCCTGATGATTTCTTTAATGTTGATGTTGTGGTGTTAGACAATCAACTAGAGAATTATATTAGAAACGTTTGATCAGATAGCATGTTTCATGGCTTGAAAGGGCTTTTTGATCTTTGAAGAAAATTAGTGCAAACTAAGAAGCATAAGACATATCCTTTCATCTATATGCTTGTGAAATTGGCTTTAATTTTACCTGTAGCAATTACAAGCATCGCACGAGTATTTTCTGCAATGAATTTCATCAAGACTGCATCAATGAATAAAATGTGTGATCAATGATTCAAAATTGTTTAGTAACATTTATAGAGAGAGATGTATTTAATTCTATTAGTAATAATGTTATTGTAGATCGATTTCAAAGTATGAAAACTCGACAAATAATGTTGTAAAACTCTATAAAATTTTATATTTAAGCGCAATGTATTGATATTACTTAAGAGTATTATTTTACACGAGGATACCATGGAATTTTTATCCTGGCTCTACCACTGTTCCTATACCTATTTTATAAGCAAATCCCTTATACTTGATCTTGATACACAAATTCTATTAAGTTTAAATAATAATCCATCTTATATTGTATAATTACCATGGTTCCCATTTTTCTTTACATGCCCTATATTCCTCGTGAAAATGTTCATCATTAGGATACATTTCTTTTAGCATTTTAAAACCTAACAATTTAGCACCCAACATGACAAGTAAAATAGATATCCTAGAAAGAATTTGAAATCCTTAGCTTCCTCTGAATTATATCTATAAGCAGGTCTATTAGGTAAAGGTATTCCAGAAATTAAATTTATAGCGTGCTCTATACCTCTAATAGGTGTTAGTCCAGAAGGTAAATCATCTGAAAATACATCACTATTAGAAATGCACAATATTTCAAGCAACATTTACATATTAGCACATGCATATATCCTCATATTTTAATTACTACAAAGCATACATAGTAATTTTTTTTAACATGCTAGTACACATTATTTTAGAATCATAAATTGCACTTAAATACATAATAACACATGCTCTTATTTTCTACCATGAAAAATAGTATGATTTATTCAAAAACAACCTAACATGGTTACATCTAATTTCTATAGTCTACGAGGTAGTTGTATTTACCTCCAAGTTACACAAAATGTACCATAAAAATTACCTCTTCTAAGACTAACTCAAGCAAGATTGTGATCATCTAATACCAAGAACACTCAACACAAAATATATTATCTCTAATAAGACATAAACAAAGCTAATAAAAATCAATGGAATATGAATGAAACAACCCAAAATTACATGAAAGATTAATATAATAATGGGTCACAAATGAAAATAATTCACGTTGTCAAACCCTAGTATGTGTGAGGCCTTCATGCACAGGCGGAGGGACATACGTCTATGGCTCACATTACCTAAATTGGTTTGTCAATCCACGTTGCAAGGTTGGCTCATCGATCTTACATACATGAAGAAAAAGTTCAATGCACAAACATGGGGAGCTAGTGTTGCTAGATGTTGTTGCTTGCCGGAGCTCAAGTAGGGTGCTTGCTTAGTGAGTAGGAATGGTTGGTTGCTCCATTGGAGCTTACACAAGGAAGCTTGACTAGTGAGATGTTTGACGATGGAGCTCGGGCATGGTGGTGATGGTTAGATGAAATGTTAGGGAAACAAAAATGAAAGGCACGAAGGGAGATGAGAAGTTTTAGTGTGTAATATTTGAACACAACTAGAACAAAAATGGAACAATGTAGATTAACGGGGGATGAGTGTGCAAGGAGAAGAAGAACCCGACACTAAGTTGGGTTGGCATAAGGCAGATAAGAACCAAGTGAGTGAGGGACTTAAAGGCTGAGAAGTGGTGCACGAGGGAAGAAACAAACAAATAAGGGGGAGATGAGCTATGAGAAATCAAGTGGACGAGGTTGGGGTCGGTTGGGTGAAAGTTGGGACGTGTACAACTAGATAGAGGATGATGCACTAGGAGAAAAGAAAAGAAAAATAGGTGAGCAGGGTGTGATGGGTTATGTGTGGTTGTGCAAATTAAGCTAGGTGTAGGGGAAAAGAATTAAGGCAAGGAATATTAGGGTTGAAGGCGAACCATGAAATAAAGGATGGAGATAGGTTGGTTTGGATCGAGAAGATGAGAAACTATCAACAAGGGGTTGCATGCAAAAACATGGCATGGCTGGGTAGTATGGTACAGGGCAAGAGCACAGGTTAGTTAGATAAAAAAGCGACAATACATGAGGAAGGGACAAAAAATGTACACGACTAAAGTGTGTAGAGTTTGAACTTAGTTGGGGTTGGGTTTGTTTTGGTTGCAACTAATTAGGCTAGTTTGGTTGGGGTTATCTTAGTTGAAAACCAAGCAGTTGGAACCACACTAAATGGGAGGTCACATGGGAAAGAGATGTGAGATTAGAGGATTAGGTTTAACAATTAAAATAAAAAGATTAAAGACTAAAATAAATAAATAAATAAAGAGACTAATAAATATGAAAATTCTACCCATATAAGGCCTCTTAAAATTTTAATTTACTACTCTATATTACTAGCACAAAATAATAATATTTATAATAATAAAGCATCTAACCCTAAAATAATTTCTATAATTAATTACATATAATTATCGATTTTATATATGTAATATTTAAATTTGGGTTTCTACAAACATGATATTACAAATTTCGTCCCCCTTTGGCTTGAAAATCTTATGCTATTTTCTCTCAACCATTACTCATTCATCTCTTAATACTTAGTAAGTGAATATCCATTCTCCTCATCTTTAATTTGACAAAAGTATCCCTTAAATTTATTTTTATTAATATATATACGTTTTAATAATAATAATAATAATGATAATAATAATAATAATTTGAGACATACACATTTAAACTTTGTTCTTATTAAAGATAAAAATTTAGAATTTTTATTAAAACATAAATAAAAATGACACGAATTACATTAAATTTAAAAAATACTCATATCATAATAAAAATAAAATCTAAAAGTCTATATCTTTACAAAAAATAAAAAATATTTATATTTATGATAATAAATCCAAAATGTTTATACCCTATGCAAAGGCACATTTTCATTAATATTTGTAGATAGTAGAGTTATAAGTTTGGTAGAGCAAAAATCAAACCATGCCTTAGTATCAACGTTGTACATCACTCCTTCGACCTGCGGTCATCATCATTGTAAGGGTACAGAGATAAGAATGAAAAAAAAAAAAAAAACTAAAAATGAGTAATTTTGAAGTTGTAAAGTACATTTGTGTATATTTTATAAAAAAAATATAAAAGTAAAAAATAGATTTTTTTTTTAACGGAGACAACAAGTCATATAAAAACTTTTGGTGCATCAGTAGACAGTAATGTCCATCTAAAAATTTAAAACAATCATTACTTATCTAACGCAAATGGTATCATCTTCTTAATGCTTCATATATGACGCAGTTCAATTTTCGCCAAATGTGTATTCTTTTATAGAAAAACACAAAATTTTACTTCACTTTGCGAGCTCTCCATTTTCCGACGTTCTACTGCGTTCTCTTAAAACTCAATACTATACAGATACGGTCACAGCTCACACGGGCTTGGATTTTTATTCGGAAGCAAAAAGAGGTGAACTTTGATTTATTATTACTGACACAAGTTATCAAAATTCTCGAGAGAGACTTTTCATCGTTTAATTCGCTTTGCTCCATTAAGGTCTTACCCTCAGTTCCGTTTCTTGGATTTATTTATTTATGTGTATATTTTTGTTGTGATAGAAAACGGTACTTGCGTTTCCGTGAAGGTGGAACACCTGCTTTTGCTGTGCTCTATTGAAGTTGATTAATAGGGATTTTGGTGGATTGTATCTGAATATCTCTACGACTGATTCCCTCTTTGTCCCACCTCTCACCTTACCCTAATTTCTATTTGTATCTGTACTAGTTTTCTTTTGATTTGTGGAACCTTATGAATCTCGTTATTACTATGAGTTACTATAATGTCTTGCGAGGTTTTCACAGACCCCGAATCATAACCTTAATTTTCTCGGCTACTACAGTGTTTTAGAACTTTGAAGCAGTTAGCTTAATTGATTTGTCATTTCCATTTAGTTGTTTGGCACCTTCTCTATTTTCAGGAAGTTCGATGTGCTTTAAGAAACTCTGCAATTTTGGTAGTGCTATGATTTTTACATGGCAAATACAAAGGTGAGACCGAGAGACGTGACCTTGGAGTTATGGTTTCAGACGGCGAGTTCTCACCTTGTCCAACTATCTTCATTTCTTACCATCTATAAAAAATTTGGTGTGCGTGGCAGTCATTTTGTGGTTAGGTCGTTTAAATTTTAGCAGTTTCTCCGGTGCCTTGGATTTTGTTGCGGTCATTTTGTTTGTCTTGTAATTTTGGGGGTTATCGCTGTCCAGGTAGTGTTCTCAATGGTCCTCTGCTAATACCGTAGTTCCTTGTGGTAAAGAATCATGGGCAGATAATTGATGAACACTGTATTGAAGGCAAGGGGCTGCCATTTGAAATGACTGATTGCAGAGAAGATTTGCATGTTATTGATGGAGCTTGCAGGAATATGCTTGATCTCGTGAGTGGGGCTCAAGATCAAGACAGGGCACTTGGCTGTCCTTTTCCAAGAAATTTATTAGCTGAAGGTGACATAAATTTTGAACCTCACAATGGGATAGAATTTGAGTCACATGAGGCAGCATACCAGTTTTATCAAGAGTATGCCAAATCTATGGGCTTCACCACTTCGATAAAAAATAGCCCGCCGTTCAAAGAAATCAAAAGACTTCATTGATGCAAAGTTTGCTTGTTCGAGGTATGGAGTCACACCAGAAACAGACAGCACTAGTAGCAGGCGGCCGACCGTGAAAAAGACAGACTGCAAGGCCAGCATGCATGTGAAGAGAAACAAAGATGGAAAATGGGTTATACATGATTTTGTGAAGGATCACAATCATGAACTTTTGCCAGCCCTTGCATATCATTTTCGCATTCACAGGAATGTGAAGTTGGCTGAGAAGAATAATATTGACATTTTGCATGCTGTTAGTGAAAGAACAAAGAAGATGTATGTTCAAATGTCCCGACAATCTGGTAAATTCCAAGAAGTTGGGTTCTTGAATAATGATATCAACTATCAGTTTGAAAATGAAGAGCATTTGATTCTTGATGAGGGCGATGCACAAATTTTGCTTGATTACTTCACGCATATCAAGAGAGAGAACCCCAAGTTTTTCTATGCGATAGACTTGAATAAAAACCAGCAGCTTAGAAATCTTTTTTGGGTTGATGCTAAAAGTAGGATAGATTATGTCAGTTTTAGTGATGTTGTTTCTCTTGATACTTCATACATGAGAAGCGATGACAAGATGCCTCTTGTGCTCTTTGTTGGCGTAAATCATCACTTTCAGTCAATGTTCCTTGGCTGTGCACTAGTTGCTGATGAGTCGAAGTCTACATTTGTTTGGTTGCTAAAGACATGGCTGAGAGCAATGAACAGTAAAACACCTGAAGTCATAATTACTGAACAGAAGTCTTCATTGAAAGCTGCTGTTAAGGAAGTCTTGCCCATGTCACGTCATTGTTTTCCCCTGTATAATATTATGGAGAAGGTCCCGGAAGTTCTTGCTCATGTAATCAAGGGACATGAACATTTCCCTGGAAAATTTAACAAATGCATATTGAAGTCATGGACAGAGGACAAGTTTGAAATGAGATGGTGGAAAATGGTCAGTAGATTTGATCTTCAAGATGATGAATGGGTCAGGTTGTTGTATGAAGATCGCAAGAAGTGGGTCCCTCTGTATTTGGCGGATACCTTTCTAGCTGGAATGTCAGCATTACATCGTTTTGAAAGTCTGAATTCCTTCTTTGACAAGTATATTCACAAGAAAATTACTCTGAAGGAGTTTGTGAAACAATATGGAGCAATCATACAGAATAGGTATGAAGAGGAGGCTATAGCAGATTTTGATACGTGGCACAAGCAGCCAGCACTAAAATCTCCATCTCCTTGGGAGAAGCAAATGTCAACAGTTTATACACATGTGATATTTAAGAAGTTTCAAGTTGAAGTTCTAGGCGTGGTTGGATGTCATCCTAAAAGGGAAGTCGAAAATGGCACATCTGTTACATATCGAGTGGAAGACTGTGAAAAGGATGAAACATTCTTCGTTGCATGGGATGAAACAAAGTCTGAAATTTCTTGTTTATGCCGCTCATTTGAATACAAGGGCTTTCTCTGTAGGCATGCATTGATTGTTCTTCAAATTTGTGGTATCTCAAGCATACCATCAAAGTACATATTGAGGAGATGGACGAAGGATGCTAAGCGTAGAGAGGTAATAGCAGAAGTCGCTCATCGAATGCAAACAAGAGTGGAGCGTTACAATGACCTTTGTAAACAAGCAATTGGATTGAGTGAAGAAGGGTCTGTAACTGAAGAAAGTTACAGTGTTGCTTTTCGTGCTTTGGTGGAAACTCTAAAAAATTGTGTAAATGTGAACAACTCAAGTGAAAATATTCCAGAATTAAGCAGCAGCACTTCTAATGTCCATGATGTTGAAGAAGGATCTCAAGGAAAGTTGTCAGCCAAAACAACAAAGAGAAAAAATATTGTAAGAAAAAGAAAGGTATATTTTAAATTTATGTTTGATATAATCTTATATGAAGCTTGCAGTTATCCATGGCTTTTGTATGGCCTAATGACGTGGTCTCATTTTTTTTTGGATTGGTTAATAATGCTGGAATGTTTCGCTTGTAGGTCCCATCAGAGCAAGATACTATGATCAATGAAGCGCAGGATAGCTTGCATCAAATGGTCAGAGCTGTTTCTTTTCCATTGATAATCTATCTGTGATTATGTGTTAGAAAAATGGTATTGTTAAGTTTGGTGTTAGATTACACCAAAAGGTTCAAGGGGACTATGATGGTATTAGGAGACAATTCCATGATTTATATCGCAATCCAGGTTGGTCCATGTGCAGAATAGTGTCAGGAAAGGATGGTGATTCTACCACTGTTTCTAAAGGTCCTACTAATATGTTGAGTTTTGATATTTTTGCCCTCAATTTGGAAAAAAAAAAACTGTAGGTTGTGGTAGGGTCATATTTGGATGGGTGAAATTCCTACCATTGTCCACTAAGCTCTGTCTTTTGATTTTTCCCACTTGACTATATAAAAAGAAAAAGAATTGTAATTCAAAACCCTAATGTGATAATTTGTGGTGCATTAATTTTTAGCTACTTAATTATCAAATAGTTCGGATTATTTAGCTAAGTATGTGCTTTTAGTGTTCCCAAGTTTCAAATATGTGTAATTTTCAGCAAGTGGGAATACAAGACCATTATGCGGTTCAATTATGGAAAGCCCATATAGATCCTAGGTAGAATTATGATCCTTTGATTTGAATATGAAAATCTCACACCGTCGGTAGGATTAGTAGAATTTGGATCTTGAGAACCTTGGATGAGTCACATTTAATTATGGACTTGGGAGACAGTGTATACACAGTTTGATTTTGGTTTCAAACCAAACGGAACTGTAACTTTTTGATTTGTAAAAATATCAAACCAAAGCAAACCAAATTGTTTTCTATATAACCTAATCCAAACCAAACCATAATTTTACTTTGCAGTTTGGTTTGTGGCTTATGCAATTTCAATTTTATACTTATTTTATTGATGAAAAACATACTCTTAAAGTTATGAAACAAGTTTACTATATACTTTTACAAGGTTACAATTAGAGCCGGCAAAAGTTGACCCGACCCGAACCGAACCTGACCCGACCCGACCCGTCATTGACCCGCCCGCTTCGACCTGACCCGACAATCACCCGATCTGACCCAACATTAACCTGATCAGATATCAAAATATATTATAATAATAATAATTATAAATTATACATATTTTAATATTCATTTAAAGCTTTTAAAAATATAATATTTTATAAATTGTACTTATTTTTCATAATTTTACCTTAGATATTCTTATTTATTAATGATATCCTAATAAGATATATTATTAATAAATAAAAAACCAAAATAAAAAAGGCAAACATCCAATTGTAAGCATGTAAAAATAATTTTAAAAAAGTGTTCCATTACATCCACTAATCCACCTATTTGAAGAAATTTTAATAGAAGAGTATAATAATGTCCTTTATCAGTTATTCACTTTACCCACAAAAACAACAAATAATAACTATACCACGTATCAAAAAGAGTATCTCACGTTACAATCCTAAATTCAAAGTTTTAGTTATATTTTTTCTTTTAATATTTTAATTTATTAAATATAATTTAGTATTCTACGTTCATCAATTTTAAATTTACAATATCCAATTATTTTTATTAATTATAATATTAATTATTTATATTTTACATTATTTAATTTTTAATTTATATCAATTTATATATAATAATTAATAATTTATGAAAAATATAAAATTATTATTTAATTTAAATTAAGTTTAAAATAACTTATTATAGTTTTTTTTACTATAATAATAATAATTAATAAAAATATTACAATAAAAATACATTGTATATTCTTGTTATACTCACCTTTATTTTATAATTTTTTTTTAAGTAATCAAATATTTTAAGTAATCAATTAAATATAATATATGATAAACTAATAATCTAATATTTTTACTTGTAAAATTTCTAAATATTTAAAGTATCCTATATAATACTATCAAAACTTATGAATATCTTTATTATTACTTTATAAAAATAAAATACATATAATATTCTGATCTATGATTATATTGTATCTAATATTTACAATGTAATAAATGATAATTATACATTGTATATTCTTATTATGCTCACCTAGTCACCTTTATTTTATAAAATTATCTTTTTTTTAAGTAATCAAATATTTTAAGTAATCAAATTAAATATAATATATGATAAACATATAATATTTTTACTTGTAAAATTTCTAAATATTTAAAGTAATCAAATATAATATATTAAAACTTATGAATATCTTTATTATTTACCTTTGTAAAATAAAACACATATAATATTCTTATTTCATTTTATCTTTACTAGTAATCTTATTATTGTATCTAATATTACAATGTAATAAATGATAATTATACATTGTTAGTTCTTGTTTTGATCATCTTTATTTTATAAAATTATCTTTTTTTAAGTAATTACATATTTTAAGTTATCAAATATATTATAATCAATGATAAATATCTTTGTTTGATTCAAAGCGCAATATTTTTTATTATTAAAAATTTATAAATATCTTTACTATTTTTTTGTGAAAATAAAGCGCATTTATTATTTTTAATTTTTTTATATGCAATATTAATCTTATGATTGTATGTCTCTAATATTTATGATTTATGAAATGATAATTACTTGGACACGAATATGAGTAAACTGTAAACCCGTCAAAACTCGACCCGACCCAACCTATTAAGTTAACCCGTAAGTCGTAACTATTGAATCCAACCCGTCAATTGTATGAAATGACCCCACCCATCAACTTAACTCGAAACAACTTGGACATAAACTAACCCGTCATATTACATGAAATGACCTGAACGGGCCGAAGCTACCTACTCATATGAAATAGAAAATGATTGAAATCAACCCGACCCTACCTGTTAAGTTAACCCGAAAAGTTTCCGAATCCGAGTTTTCTTAACCCGAACGGCCGGACCAAACCCGACCCGACCAGACAAATTAACCTGAAATGACCCGAACCCGAAATGACCCGACTCGAACCCGACCCGCCCGACCCGATTGCCACCTATAGTTACAATCAATTGAAGTTCTAAACTAACACTTTGTGTATGATCGACATTGAATTAATCTGTTATACTTGAAAAAAAAATGGAAAAATAATACCAACGAAAAGAGTGAGGGAAGAAAACATTATATTGTGGGTGTATAATATTAGAAGAATGTAAAAAAGTTAACTTACAAGTTGTAGTTTATCAAAAGTTTTAAGTTATTTAAAAATTCCTTTCTTATATATACAATTTGCTGTTTGTAAACTATAATTTAGTTTTCAAAACTGTATTAGAAATGTATTTGTAAATTCTAAATCATATTGTAAATTGAATATGGTTTGGCTCGGTTTGGTTTGCAGCTAACACCTCTACTGTCGCACATTAATTTAGTTTTAAGTTTCATTTTCCCATTGAGGCTGTAAACATTTTTTTGGGGTTTCATTTTAGGTTATTTTTATATCATGCATTTCCTAATCTATCATTTGAGTTGTAACATACCAAAATTTCAATGGTTTGTTAACTAAATAACTCCATAATATTTGTAGAATTATGAATACTATAAGGAATGATACTTCGAGAAGGTTTTTAGCCTTGAAAAACTTTACAAAGTGAAATCCCTATTAGAACTACCTCATTCAAATGAAGCCTAAAAGAAAGAGATTTTGGCCATGAGTGTTCTACCAAAATTAGAAAAGATTAACATTATCAATGTAAGTATAAAAGATTAACATGATGATGAGAAATATTCGATAACTAATTAATACACTATCAATGTATAACATTATATGATTGACGTGTAACTAGAGTTCCTATTATGATATGCTGTTGATGTTAAATTATACTATTATAGCATATCAAAGATACCAATATGTTAGATTGATATTAAATGATGATATTGGACCTAAAATAAATAAATTATATGTAAGATACTACAGACTTAAATAATGATACTATTATGTATTGATATCAATGATACTTATGTTATTTGATAATTATATACTTGTATGTGTTGTCTATGTTTATTCTAGTATATTTAGATGCACATAGTAGAATGCCAATTTAGTATCAAAGCTGACTTTGATCCCCCCAAAACCTGCTGGCCATATTTTTTTAATTCATCACTACGCTTCCTTCACAGCACAACCATAATGTTTACTTCTAAATTAAATAGCTATTGATTTTTTTGAACCCAAATTTTAAAGGAAAAAAAAACCCTAGCTGCTTCCCATGCTCCCAAGTCAGCCCAAAATTACCACAAAGTACCTCTATTTAAGCTTCCAAACTTCAATTTAACCCAGAAAAACCCCAATCAGGCCTCAATTGAAACATAGTTGAATAAATTGAAGTGAAATCGAAAGGTCAGTGCCCAAATTGACCAAATTGAGAGACATTGGGTATAACTTGAGAGTTAAACTGTTAAACACACACATATCAAAGAGAGAGAGAGACTAGGGAGGGCTTTGAGTAATTAGAAAAGGGATTTTACAATCTAGATTCACAATTTTTGTAGATCTTTGCAATTCATGCCATGTGTGCAGTATATGCATGCTGTTTTCTCTGATCTCTCTATGCCTTCGTCAGCCTCGTCCAACTTCGGTTATCGGTGACATGTGTCACTGGTCATCCGACTGCTGGATTCACTTGCTTCTCATGTTGTAGGTTGTTGTGCTATTAGTAGTTGAGCATATTGCTTGGTTTTGTTTGGTTCAGTTTTTATTTTTCTCTTATTTTGCTCGGTTATTTCTGTTATTAAAAGAAAATTTTCTTTTTAAGCTTGATTCCTTGTTAAGGTCATGTACACTACTTCAAGCTTGTGGTGAAATGCGAGGTTTCATGGAAGCTTGTTAGTTCCCTTTTGAGGTTAGATAACAGATTTGGAAATTTGACAGATTCTAGATTAATTAGATTGATTTAGCATATTTTATTAGGTTCTTATTTCTATATTTACTTATTAAAACTATAGGATATTTGCTTGCTTGATTTAGATGTTTTATTATTATTATTGTTGTTGTTCTTTTATTTCTTCTTTTATTTCATTGTTTCTTTACATAATATTTTTGTCTTTCATACTTATCTTTTTTTTTTCTTGGTCTTTTAATGTTTCAGAATCCCTAGTTGCTTTAAGTTCACTAGAATTTTAAGAGAAGAAAGGGGGGGGGGGGGAGTTCCTTCTCACTAGAACCAAGTGGTTGCTGAAAGAGGGCACCTAAGCGAACTTCGTTCCACCTTGTGGAAGACCAAGTAGTAGAGGAGGAATTGTAGGCCATCGCACAAATAAATGCTGCTGTGTGCAGTGATTCCTTGTAGCTCCCGCAAAAGTTTGCATAGAAAGTTCTTTTTTTTATTTTTATTTTTATTTTTTTTTGTGTGTGTGTGTGTGTGTGAAATGTTTTCTAAGGGCTCCAATTCTGTTAATGATGACTTCTCTCGTTTGGACCACTTGGAGCAATGGTTAGTGAACTTAACTTAGTCTTTCATGCTAGAAAAGAGGCTTACAGGTGCTGAGGACCCCTCATTTGTTGACAACAGCTAGAATCTCAATCGCATTTGACTACTAGCATCTATGGTTCTCATAGGCAGACATCTATTTACGTAAGATATCTCTTTGAAGTTACTCATCTTTGCATTCCCTAGTCTTCCTATAGGGATTTCTTTACTTGGGAACTGTTTGTTGGTGGCCTCGCTGGTCAGTTTGGTAGCAATCACACCATTGCTTTGGTGAGTTATAGATTTTACCAGCCTTCTTGGCAACATGATGTAAAACAAGTCATTTTCTATACATGCCAATTAGCAAAGATTAGGACACAAAACACAGTGTGTATACTCTGCTGTTGGTCTGTCATGAACCATGGAAGGATCTCAGCATGGGCTTCATTATTATTATTCCTAGGATTGCTAGAGGTCATGATTCAATAGGCTTCCTAAGATGGTCTATTTCATCCCTTGCAGTAAGACTTCCTATGCAACCAACATAGCTAGGTTAGTTCATCGAAAGATAGCCCACCTACATGTTCTCCGTTTCCCCATCTGGTAGGGACTCTAAATGCTGTCTGCTGTTCTTAGAGGACACTTTGGAATCTCAATAAGATCCAATTGAAATTCTCTACTCAAACAGATGGTCAACTAGAATTTAGACCTACTTTTTTGTCTAGTAAGAGATAGTTCTTGCACTTGGGATTTAATGCTTCCTATGTTCACCTATAATAATGCTTCTGATTGGTCCATGGAAAAGTTTTGAAATTGTACATGGTTATTCCCCACGTGCTTCTGATCATTTTGGGCCCCATCCCTATCATGCACCTGTTTCAACTTCTAGCTAGTCCTTTGCTCAACATCTCCAAACCTTACATGTTGAGATGATGCTAAGTAATATTGATTATAAACTTGCTGCTGATGTACATTTTAGGGCTCAAATTTCATTGAAAGTGGCTATGTCATGGTATGCATGTGTTCCCAAACTTTTTCCTTAAGGTAGTTTAAAAAAGTTTATATGCCTGCCATCGGGCCGTGTAAATCTTTTAAGAAACAAAGACCTAATGCTTGTGGGGTGGATTTACTGGACGATTCTGGTGCTAGTCCTGTTTTCAATGTTAGATTTGTCACCCAGACACACATTTGAGCCTCTTGCTTTGCCTTCTAGTAGGTCCACATGTGCGAAGGAGCCCATGTTACCATCTTGGTGACATGGCTCTTGATTTGCTTAGTGGATGAGGGAGAATGATGTGGATTTAGGAAGTTATAAGAACTTCTAAAACAATAAATATTCTTGTAGGCATATGTAAGGGAATATTAGGATTTATGTTAGGATTTTATTTCTTAGTATGATTTTATTTTACTTGGTTTTATTTTATTGTGATATTATATTATCATATCAAATTAATCTACTTTCATTGCCTTTGTGTTTATGGTAATGGACTATCCTATATATATGGCTTAGTACTTATGTAATCTTCATATCAAAATTGAATGATTTGATAATTTTTATTGTGTCTTGAGTATTCTAATTGAGCCTTCCTACTTTCTCTCAAAATCCCAGTCCCTACATCAAAGTGCAACGATGGTAAAATAGCAATAGAGCAAAAAGTATTTTAGTGTAGGTGGAAGTAATATACTTATAAATACGAAAATATGATATTAGTAAAATTAGAATCATAGTAATAAACATGAATAAACTAATACACAATTTTTAACAATACCGATGTTACAAATAATAACTAGATACACTGTGTAAGAGATAAGAGAAACACCATGGAAGCACAAAAATAGCACATATTTAATAGTACATTAGAAAAGTCTGTAAATTGCCATCATCAAAGGAATGCATCACAACTAAATTCCTAGGATGTGAGGAAAACCTTATCTATTTGAAAGTTTTCTATCTTAATCTTTATGTGCCACAATTTTTATCTGAGTTGTCCTTGCTAAGCCCAAGTAAGACCAAATCTTTCCTTGTCACCTTACCCCAACTCCTCATTGGAACTTCTAGTTGACATCTGTTGACATAATTTCCCCCTCTGAAATCTCATCTCTTGCAACTCACCTTCAATAATGGTCACCACTACCTTCTCCCTTTTTACATTGTCATTAGGAGATGCTATATATCATTTATTCATGTTATGCAGGAGAGCCTGAGACCTGATGGAATATCACTTAATGGTTATTATGGCTCCCAACAGAAAATGCAAGGATCGGTAGGCATATCAAGTATTTCACTATGTTTGCTAGCTGAGATTGACACTAGGAGAAATAACATTGTTATGATTTCAAACTGACTGCAGGTGCAGCTCAATCTGATGGAGCCACCTCATGATGGATACTATGTCAGTCAGCAAAGTATTCAGGGACTGGTATGTCTTGATCAAGCTGGTGTGCGACTTCTAAGTTGTTTAGGGTTATTTAGACAAAAATGGATTTTCCTGTGTGCAGGGACAACTGAACTCACTGGCACCAGGCCATGATGGATTTTTTGAGGCTGAACAGAATGTACACGGTTTGGTATGGGTGCTTTTGGCAATTGTATTATCTTGTCCGGGGATTGTTGCAGGTACTATTTTGAGGTCTGAATTCATGCATTTGCAGGGAAACTTGGATTTCCAAGCACAAACAAGCTTTACTTATAGTCTGCTGGTAAGATCATATTTTGTCAACACTTATATTCACCAAAAGATGGTAGAAAATGAAATCTGGTTTTTGAGGCGTTGTTAGAAAGATTGAATAGTTGTCTGACCAGCAGCTATTTTTCCATCTTTCGATGTCAGGATGAACAACATGATTTAAGACCTACACAAATTCATGGAAATGCTGCAAGACATTCTTAAGGAAAGAGAAGCCTTCGGCATTGGTCTATATCTGCGATTGTATAATGATGCACTTGTGTAATTAGATGCTTAACTCAAGAAACAGTGGCAAATGCCATCTTGCTTTTTGGTATATATGCATGAAACTGAAATATAATGCTGACATTGTCCAAAAGCAGGAACATCAAAATATATTCAGGGCTTTTCTTTGTATACGAACCATTTGAGGGGTAATATACGGAATTCTCATGAACCAATTGACATGTTATTCTCAGCTTTCCTTTTTCTCCCTTACATTTTACCCTTTAGCTGACTGATTTGTTTCAGTTTTACATGGCTAGATTAACTCAACCAATAAACTAAGATGTTTATTAACATTGCTTACTAAAACCAAAATCAAACGTTAGGGAATCGGTAGGACTAAAATAAAGCATTAGGGAATTTGATGCAGCATAAATCAAGCATTAGGGAACCTTTCTAGATCAAAATTTAACACGAACCAGCTAAATATATGTTACCAACCAAAAATAGTAACGTATGCTATGAAAGGATTACAAATTGGTCTAGTGTTTTTTTTAAAAATGATAGATGTTAAATTGAAATAAATTGATCAGTCGAAGGAAAGGTAGCGATGAGGATAAAATTAAGAGTATTTGAGAAAAAATGGGTCTCCTCAAAACAATTGGGGCAGCAAATAAGGTTGGCATCTTATACCTTTTGAAAACTTGTGATAATGGTGAATGTCTTGCTTCTATCGTGAGGGGCTAATCGAAAGTGTCATTTTTAGCTATAGTTTCTATTAACGGTGCCACACACTTGTATTTGGGTTTGAAATGCTTGTTATTAACTCTTGTATAAATGAGATTTGTATGCCTTCACATTATTTTATTCACCTTCACATTATTTTATTCATAAGTTGTTTTGGTTAAACTATGGGCCGTCGAATATTTATTTGAAGTTCCTCCGATTGTATCATTTGGAGAAACATTTATCAAAATTTATTGTTTGTGTTTGTGCAATAATCTATCTAAGGACTCTCAACAACATATATTTCTTCAAGCATGAATACATTTAGGTCTGTAGCATTGGTTTGGCTACCCTATCTTTGTCCTCATCATAATTTGAGTATAAACAATGAAATAATACGGAATGATTGTGAAAACTTTAGTTGCAGACTAATTGGTCTGAATCGAATGTTTACTACAATAAAGTGTTGTTGTTTTAGCATTATGAATTCTTCTATTAGATTTCTACTGCTACCAACCTACCATTATGCATGCATGAGATGGAAAATTATGTCACACTAGGAACAACTTCGACCAAGTTGACATCGATAATTTTCTCAAATGTTGTGGTGCATTATGGATTACATTTTCTTTTGTAGCTAAGTTCCATTCTTGCTTTTGATACTATTTAAATCCTAATATGGAAAGTGATGTAGGGGCATCTAGTTTTCCTTGCAACATTATTTCGTGGAAGTTATTTTACTTAGTCTTAAAGTTTATGGGAGTATTATATGTGATTCAAGCACTTTCTTGATTTACAAGTAAAGATTAGGGTTCCCCCCCCTTCTTGAGAAGAATAACAACCTTCTTGAGAAGAATAACAACCTAGGATGATTTGTTAGTTTGTTGTTATAAGTTTGTTGTATTTGTGCACGTGTGCCGAATTAAGCATGTGCATGTGGTTGGAATTAGGTTGTAATTAACTTACTTATGAGTTAGTTGCGGTGGTTAGGCACATTTTCATGTGATTTTTTGGGCCATTGAGAGTCGAGCACATATGTATTAAGAGAGGGGTAATAATTTGTTGTAACAAACTCTAACCATCGCTCTTGTCGACAATTAGGGTTTTTTTTTTATAGGAATACTGTCGACTTTGGGTGCATGTATAAGGATAGATACTAGTCATGTATAAAAGTGTGTATGAGTTGAGTTTAAATCCCTAATAAAGTTCTCTTTGTGAGTGTTTCCTTTTCTTCTTCAATCATATATGTGAAGTTGAGTTGAATATTTATCTTTGAAGATTACTATGTATGTTCATCATTGATTTCCTACTAATGATATTTTCTATGTGACCTTTTCATTAGGATCCTTGAGATATCATCTCTGTCAAGTATTCAAAGTTATATTTTTGTTTTCCTACCAAAATTTTATATCATCCTTTATCCTTTCATATTTTTGAGTATCTCCTAAATATTAAATCTTCACCATCTCGTGAATTTAGAGTTAAAGACATCCTAGTTGCGACGTCTCCATTCAATTTTAAATATCCACATCAATTTTTTTTATCAAAGCCATAGAGGTTGCTTTTCTTTAAAAAACACCCACATGATTCTTTAGTGTATAGTTAATAAGAACTCATCTAGAATTCAACCTAATTGAAGATGCTCATTTTACTCCCATTCTTTTTCATTTTTCACTCTTTCCACAAATTCCATCTCCTTTTTTTTTTCATCCCACCTTTTATAAAACACAAAAAAACTATGATTTCATCTACATCTCTTTCTTCTTCAATTCAGCCTACATACATGCACCCACTATTTTCATATTCTTCTTGATAAGTTGAGTGTTTCTTCTCTAAAACATGCCATGGATAATGATGCCATGATTAAGTCTTTCTCTAAAGCTATAAACAAACTCACCACAAAAATAATGTAAGTGCAAACTCAAATTTCTAAACAAATGGAAGAACATAAAGATATAGGAGAAGGCATGGTGATAAGGGTTATGAAATGCCAAGGTGGTAAGGTTCGTTCTAATATAGCATATGAAGAGCATGAGACTTAAAGCAGTAGTGCAACACCCTTATGCTTACTACTAACAATTTTATTTTAGTAGAAGCTTAATATTAAAATTATTGGATGTTACCATCGTACTTGACATAAGTCTAGCTTATTATACTATCCTTACATCAAATACAAGACAAAATAGCTAAGACTTAAAGCATGACAAACATAGAATAAGAGAACATTAGATAAGAGTTCGGAAATTAACTTTGAGTATAATATTAAAAAAATATAAAATTAATACATTAGAACTAAGAGTCCCAAAAGATATATAAACCAAACGTGATAACTAGATAACATGACTCTAAGCCCACTCTGATACATAAGAATCACTTATCCAGAAAGTTATCATAATCAATAAAGTCATTCAAAGGATTGTCATCGACTTGTACAAAAACATTTGGGTCGTCTTTGTGTGGTAATAATCAACACCCATGGGAAGGATGATCAATATACGACATATTGAGTAAGGTGACAATACAGTTGTAGTAATGTTACATAGAACACATAAATTCTCATAAGAGAATAAAAAGCAAGTTTATTAACATTGCTTATTCCATAACTCATTATTAGATATAAACATATTATATACTTTTATTTATGTTGGGTTCAAAGAACCCACTTGTAACACCCCCATTTTTAGGACTTAAAATTTTTATTTAAATAATTAATTATGGAAGCTAAAATAGTAAAAATGCAAGGTATTACTGCCATACTTAGTATAAGTTTGATTTTTTCTATTATTCTTATACCAAGTAATTAGGCTAAAAACAATACTCCACTAAAATTCATAACATAGTTATAACACTCAGGGCAGAGAGAATCAAAGCATATTAATATCATTATAATAAAACCAATTATTAGGTGTTACAAAATTTAATGAGAGGAAAATACAAAAGGTCACAAAAGTACAACAACATCTGGATCAAAAGACATCAATAGCACGCTGGATAACCCTAACTCTGAATCTAAAATCCTAGCCTTCAGTTGATCTCACAAGCTAACCTGCAAAGACCACTACTCATTGAATAAATAGGGGGCTCATCAAATGGAACCCATCTGTACAATAATAATAATTAACCCACTATATAAAACTAATATGAATATTCCGCATGGAATACAAAAAATTATATCATAGTAAGATATGATATGAAACATTAAAAGATACATGTGATGATCAAAATTCAATAACTAGATCAAATAAATAAATATCACCTAATCACATACTGCTCTTACGCATTCACTTAGAACATAATGAAACTTACTGACCAGGCATCTAAGAGATGCCTCTGAAGTAATGATTAGAACCAATCTCAATATAATAACCACAATCTTCATAATTTATCTCATATCTCAATATCAAAGCCAATAATATCTATAACACTGTAGGTAGGGATCAAAGGCACAATACAAAATACATGTAGGCATGAATGCTACTACAAACCACATGTAGTATAAATGCTACTATTAAACCATAGATAAGCATAAAGGACACTATTAAACTATATGTAGGCACAATGACTATTACTGAATAACAGGTTGGCACAAACGCTACTACTAAACCAATCCAAACTAATCATCATTTTGATTCAACAATATTCATCTCCATTTTTATTTACTTAAGGGGAGATAATATCATCTCGGAGACATTAAGGTACTCCAGTCATACTAACATATCAAGAAAATACATTATCCTACCAAATATCAATAAAAGGACACTAACGTATCATGGTTGCACTAGCACACAAAGGTAACACAATACCTTACCAACAAGAACCCTAATCCATAAGTATGAATACCCTCATTAAGTTCAGATAACTAAATAGAGGAAGATTATGATATGGTTAGGGCACTAAGGCATACTAGCAAAAATTCATAATCCATGGAATAAACTATGTCTTTAGGGTAGCTACCCCTAAAGAGCCACCATTCACTTTAAATATTAACATTTATTTAATGCGACCACAACACCATATAGTAAACAAATAGATCTAATTTCCACACGTCACTAATTTTACTCATTTCCAATTATATAAGACCATTATAATCAAAGTCAATACTGAGGTTAACAATATAATATACCAATTCCATCCTAGGATAAATTATGCACATTTGGACACATTAGGCTAAATATTACTAAAATGCTCATGATGCCATACTTTCTACATTATCATTCATTTTAAATACTAATTTTATTTTATTTATTAATTCATCAAGAAAAGCTTAAACACATAATAATTAAATTATTTAACACACAAATAAATTATGCGACACACCAAATGACCATATTACTTGTAAACCCCTAATATACATATCTATTTCATCCTAAATCACGTATTCCTATGCTCCATAATAAATAATACATATTATGTATGCTTATTGGCATAAATATAATGATATGTTTGAAATGACCAAAATACCCCTATGGCATGCAATAATAATTATCATGTTAAAACATGAATTTTTGAATCATCAAATCATATACCTCCATACTTAACGATAATTAAGGCATATTGGGCATTCTTATCAAAATAAATATCATAATACACTTAAAAAATTAAATTATCCCTAGGGTATACAATAGTAATAATTATGCTAAATATATGCATAAGAATGCTCAACCTATCATATTGGACACACATGATATACATAATTTATTTTCGGCATTAAACCCATTTCAACATACTTTCATGCGCATAATATTTTATACAAATCATCACACTCCATTTTACTAAATTTTATGCTAACATTTATAAGTAAATAATTACAACATAATAAACATACTTAATCAAATTTACATATTGAAACCCTAATGTGATGTCATATTATATCTAACATTTTAATAGAGTATAGGGATTACCTAATTTTCAGTAAAAACACAAAGCTTATCAAGCTCCACTAATCAACCTTTTGTACATAAGAATAATACCACACTAACCATATTAATATTTAACCCATAAAACAATATTTCTTATTAAAATATTTATTAAATAAAAATTACCAACATATCCTTAAGTTATAAAGGGGATAAAATTGTCAAACTCGTGCTACATGGGGAGTGCGAGCGTAGACATACAAGAAGGGCTAGATGGTTAGGTAGTCCCGATCAGTGACACATGGAAAACATAAGAGATGGTGGTTTTGGTGAGGTGTTGGGATTTGATGGTTGAGGGTGGTGCTGTGAAGTAGAGGAGATAGCAGTGATAAGGAGGTAATGGTGGTGGGCTTTAGGCGGTTGGAGATGGAAAAGAAACAAGAGGCAAGGGTAGTCAAGGGGGAGGTGCATGATGGCTGGAGGAGGCATGAAAATGGTTTAGGTAAGGTGGGGGTGGGGAAGGTTGAGGAGGAGAGGGTAATATAGAGGTAGGAATAGGTTGGGGAGTGAGGTAAAGCTGGGGGCATGCGATGGATGGACATAGGTGTACAAGTAGTGCATGGTTATGCGTTAGTGGCGCATAGCCATGTGATGTCTACCAAAGCATAGCAAGACTGATGAAAGAAGAAAGAGAAAGGAAAATATAATACATGAAGGGCAAGGGCTCAGGGTTGGTTCTAAGGAGAAACTAAACAAGAAAGTGGAGAAGGAGAAGGAGGATGGTTTTAAACAAATGACGAGAGGGAGTATGGGTATATGTATATATGGATGGCTAGTTGTTGTGTGGCTGGGGTTGCGAGCTGGGAAGGGCATAGAGTGCGGGGATATAGTAGGTTGTTGGTGTGTAGAGGCTCAACATGGCATAGGGTAGGTGGAAGGGCAATGTAGGTAGGGGGTGTGTTTGGAGGTGGGAAGGAAATGCATATGCAAGGGGTGTGTATGGGAAATGCTAAGGGGTTGGTGGTGGTAGAGTGTAGGAAGGGGAAAAGGATGAGGACACATGAGGGGATGCAGGGGGTTTATGTATGGCTTGAAGGGGAAAGAAGAGAACAAGAGTGCTCAGGTAAAGGGATCAACATGCTAGCGGGGAAAAGAATAATAAAAATAAAGAAAAGGGAAAAAAAGGGGGAGGAAAAAAAAGAAAAATGAAAAAGGGGAAAGAAGAAGAAGGAAAAGGAAAATAAGTTTAGGGTTAGAATTAGAATTAGGTTTAGATTTATGATTAGGGTAATATTAATTAATCTAGGGTTAGGGTACCGAATTAGAAAAATAAGATGCATAAAAATTTATCAATTTACGATGTGTTAAATAAAAATGAAAAAGATAAAATAATTGGGGTAATCTTATTTCTAAGAATTTATATATGTTTGAAGGTTAAGAGTTAATAAAGATAATTAAGCTGAGATTTAAGGGTTATGTTTAAAATAATAGGCCAAAAGCTTAAAAATAAGGATTACAAAATTTTGAGATGTTACATCACTACCCCCTTAAAAACAAAATTCATCCCTGAAATCTATGGCACACTACTCAAAACACTCACAAGGCACCTAAGGGAGTAACTACCCCCTTAAAAATGGCATGAAAACAACTAAGAAAAAACATAACACATGGAAACCATTAACTCAAATCAACCAAGGAAGAGGTGGTAACATACTAAAAGGAGAAACATGGGGGTATTGCTCTTGATCATCTACTTCTGCTTGACTGGCCAATCAAATTGCTCCAAACATCAATATTGCTGGATTAGCTGCTGCTAGTGGATTGGTCCCTGGGGATGCACCTAAGACCTTTGAACTTTATCATGTGGCACGTTGTAGTACTCAAAGTCCCTGTTCCCAAGTTGACTATAGTTGTGGAACCAGATCAACTTTCCCATACAATATTTACTTGGATGGTATCATCTACAATAATGATAATGGTAGGGTCGGCTTAATTTTTCACTACTTCTGCTATGGAAACCACTCTTACTACCTTAGTGTTGGAAACTATCCTGGTACTGAACACTTGAAGCTCCATTGTCATAAATTTAAACTTTCCCATGAAATTGTGCACCTCAGGTTTCCTCTAACCCAAAATCAAAGTCTACTTCTAAACCAAAGTGGTGGCGGCGCACACCCACTCATACAATATCACCAAGTTATGAAAAACAAATACGCCAATCATCTTCCTAATACTAAAGTGAAGTCTTTAATTCAATTAGAAGATAATTATAGCCTTGCTATTGACTATACCTAGAGCATACATCAAAAATTATGTAAACCACATATGGTACTCTTACACTGTTAGATTTCACTAAGTTAATCCATATGGTACTAGAGATTTATACTAAGTGTTGTTTTGAAGTTCTCCTAGGACATTGGTGGTCCATCTTGTGTATGAGAACCTACCCACAAGGCATCTACTAGTCCTCAAAGAAAGTATGTAGCTATGCTAATCCTTTTCAATTCTGGGCAATCAACTACCTTAAATTTCCTATCAAAGTCCCGAATCCATCTACTAGGATAATAGGGTATTTTCCCCCACTGTAGGTTGACAGATGGTGACTTGAAACTCTCTAGAGCTAATCCTTTTCGATACCCTCCTATGGGTTATACAAAGGTAGTGGAGATTGAGGCTGAGATAGCGGAGGATGCTAAATCATCTCCATAAAAGCCTCAAACGCTCTTTCCAAGTTGTCTAGATGTCCAATCAAGGCCATGCCATAGTAGTTGCAAAACAGAAAATGTGTTAGAAAAAGTCTTAACTTACAAGCATATACATACGTAAGTATAAATCAAATGCTATTTAGTCTACCCACACTCAAGTAAGCATAAGAATAATCCAGGTTTTAAAACATTTAGGGGAAGGAATACACTTTCCATTTAAAGCATTTAGGATCATGAGAACTGAATCTTTGACTGAAACATAATTTTCAACAACAAAAAGCTCTGATACTAACTTGTAACGCCCCCATTTTTAGGACTCAAAACGTTTATTTAAATAATTAATTATGGGACCTAAAATAGTAAAAATGCACGGTGTTATTAGAAAAATTGGTACAAGTTTAGTTTTCTCTACCATTTTGATACCTAGTGTTAAATTTAAAAACATTACTCCACTGTAATTAATAGCACAATTATATGAATTAGGGTAACAAGAATCAAAGCAAATAAATATAATTTTGATAAAACCAACTATCAACGATTACAAAACTTAGCGAAAGGAAAATATAAAAGTCCATTAGAGTGTAACAACATTGGGATCAAAAGATATCGGCAACACACTAGATAGTTCTAATTCTCAACCCAAAATACTAGTATTCAACAGATCTTACAAGTTAACTTACAAATACCACTGGCTTTTGAATAAATAGGGGGTCATGAAACATAACCTATTTGTATAATAGTGTATAGTAACCCATTATACAAAGTTAATATAAAAAGCCCGCATGGAACACATGAAAGGTTGTTAAGACATGATATAAGACATTGAAAGACACATGTAATGATAAAAATAAAATAATTAGATTAACTAAAAAAAAATATCACCAAGCCAAAATTGCTCATACCATTCACTTAAAACATACCGAAACTTACCAATCAAGTATCCAAGAGATATTCTTAAAGTAATGATTGGAACCAATCTTAACATAATAACCATAACCTTCACAAAATATACCATACCTCAATATCAAAGTGTAACACCCCAAAATTTACTATTTTTTTATTTAAAAAAAATAAAAACTCTTAAATTAAAACTAGTGAATTTCGGGGATGTTACCGCCACAATTAGTACTAGACCGATTCACTCTGACCGTTCCAGTACCAAGTGTTAAGGTTAAGAAAAGATTATTGTTAGACTTAAACTAAGAGTTCATAAAAGAACTAGAAAGATCATATCGAAAAAAAATAAAAATTAGAATACGCATAAAGGATTATATTTCATATCCAAAAGAGAAATAAGCTTACAACCGATAAAAGGTTCATCTTAAATACCTAATACAAAGTAATAAATCAAAAAGGTAAATCTGATTAAAAAATAATAATAGAAGGAAATAAAATAGCATGAAGAGTGAATCCGACCACACTACTCTCAATCTTGGAGCCAAATATATGCTCAACACTCGCCTCCACCTGATGTCTCACCCACTTGTGTAAAGTCAGAAGGGCCTTCTGCTCGTGGGAATGAGCAACACCCATGAAAGGGGTGATCAGTATGCTACGTACTGATCAAGGTAACTAATGCACTAAGGCCAACACATAAAATCACATAAACAATGCAGAAGAAATAACAGAGCATATAGTCCATCATGATAACATAAAATCGTACAATCATTCGGGTAGATACAAAGGCCCATTTATAATCTGAGTTAATTAATTAATTAATCTCATATCAAAAGTCATTTCACACCATGCTTTTTATTAAATCCATGCGAGTACGGGAAACCCACTATTATAGCCAATGGAATGGAAATGCACAGGACATAATGCACCTGACCACTATTATTTTCCGGTGGATCGGTCTCACATAAGGCATAAAGCTCTTGACCACTATTATTCACCGGTGGATCGGTCTAGCCCCCGACTGTCATGGTGTTTCACTGTAAGTACTTAGTATCTTTCCCATGTCTTAGCACAAATATGTTCGGTTTTGTTGAGCATAAAATCTCCCACTATTTTAGCCGGTGGACCGAAAATGCATAGGTACAATGCCTGACCACTATTATTCGCTAGTGGACTGGTTTGGGCCAGGCTCAATGATCTTCCACTTTAAATGATTAATGTATTCCAGTGTCTTATTTAGAAAATTTACCCAAGACATGCATGACTCACTCCCTCTGCGCTTATCCTCCAAATGACCTGTACCATATCATGAGAACCCTGTATCTCGTAAACTTGCCTCAACAACCTTTCCTCTATACTCTAACTCACCCTAGAAGTCATCTCTAATGTATATAGGTCAAGGCCCACTACTACACACCTCTAAGTCCACTTATTTCCTTACTCTAGGGTTTTCCCCATAAACCTTAACTTAGGCCTAAGTGGCCCATCCTACTCCATCTCACACAACCCAAATCATTTTTAACACTCCATGCATCACAACTCATAGATTCCGCCCTTATCATCACACTTTGATCAACAAGTACACATACTACCACAAAACCCTAATTAGCTACACTAAACCCTAGCTCAGTCTCCTATGTACACTTATATTGCTCCACGTACTATTTTCCATCCAAAGTGTTTAAATACCCAAACAACACTTACATTACCTTCCTCACCTCCCAAATAAACTTTCTATACGTAAATTTCACTCCCATGTAGACTTTACACATCCCATGCAACCTTTCGAACTTTTCATGCAAAACCCTAAAACTTCCACATGAAACCCTAGATCCATCTATGCAAAACACTAGATCCATCCATACAAAACCCTAGATCCATCCATGCAAAACCCAAGATCCATCCATGCAAAACCCTAGATCCATCCATACAAATCCCTAGATTCCTCCATACAACATCCTAGATTCTTCCATGCAAAACCAAGATTCATCCATTCCAAACCTTAGATCTAATCCATACAAAACCCTAGATTCCTCCATACAACATCCTAGAATCTTCCATGTAAAACCCTAAGTCCATCCATACAAAACCCTAGTTTAGATTCTCCCATTCCTTCATTTTACTTTCACCCCTATTCTTCTTCCATTGATGGATCATTAACATATTTAGGTTAACTCACATCCCATGGTTAGCTCATTTCCCTTTGGTCAACTTACTCCCCTTTGGTTAAATTATTTCCCATTTTCCTTTTTCAACCTTTTCCCCACACAATACCACTTTCATACATCCTCACATGCATGTCTAAAGGATCACAAACCATAATATCACATACCACAATATTTCATCACATATACATAATACACATACCATATATTAACACATGAACATACTTCAATTCCATGCCATACCACACACGAAATAATTATAATGATAAACATAGAATACATAGCATATAAAGAATATAATGCACATCAACACACATAAGGCCTTAATTACACCCTTACCTAAAACGACACCGGTCTTGGAGCACGCTCCTATGCTTCCTTAGGGCTTTGACTGGTCTCACCTATATGAGGAAAAAGCTAAAGATTAGATTCCCTCCTACCAAAATACCATTATTTACTAATTTATTCTAAGAATAGGTTTTTGATAAAATAATAAAATATTAATAATAAGGACATTAACTAATTACTAAATTTGCTAAAGATATAAGAAATAATAGTAATATTGTAAAAGTTAATAATATAAGGTTTGAAGACTTTACCCTAATAATAATAATAATGATACTAAAAACAAAAATAATGACAATAACAACAACAACAATAATAATAACCATAACCATAATAATAATAATAATAATAATAATAATAATAATAATAATAAAAGTAATAATAAAATCAAAATAAGTGAAATAAAATGAAATAAAATAATTAAGGCTAGTATAAATAGTGAAAAAGGGTTGAGAGGGTTTAAGGTTCCACCTAAGGCTGGTGGTGATAGGCGGCACTGGCAGTGGTGCATGGCGGTGGCGGCAGTGGATGGAAAAAGAGAAGAAAAGGGGAAAAGCTGAGGGCTGGAAAAAGGAGAGGGAGAATGAATGTGGAAGTAGGGGTGTTTGAGATTGCCTATATGGAGAGGAGTAGAATGAGGGTGGCGGCGCAACCAAAGGGGGCGGCGCACAAAGGTGGTGGCGGCGGCCAAAAATGGAAGAAAGGAAGAAAGAGAGGAAGAGGGGGAGAAAGAGGAAAGGAAAGGTAGGGGGAGATAGAGGGAAGTCTGTAGATATTTTTGGAAGGTGAAAGGGGTAGTGGCAACGGCGGAAGTGGTGGTGGACGACTGCTCGAAAGGTGGTAGGGGCGGATAAAGGGCTATTCAAGAAGGAAATTTTGCACAACCGGGGTGGCTTGTACAAGGAAAATCGAGGGAGATGGGAGGTATAGTTAGTTATAGGGCAGTGCAAGGATTAGTTGGGTGGGCAGAGAGGGTGGCAGTGTTGGTCGATGGCGATGGCAACGACGTCTGAAGTGGCGGCAACGCACAAAAGAGGAATTTTTGGGTTTCAGGGAAATGCTCAATTCTAGACTGGTTAGGGGTATTTATATAGAAATAAAAGGGCGACTAAGGTCAAAGGGAAGAACGGGGAGGATCGGGCAGGTTGGTTAGGCTCACCGACAATGACGGTTGCCGGCGAAATTCAAGAAAAACATGGCAGGGGTGTTACGTAGGAAGAAAGAATCGTGCGCAGAGAAAAAAGGGAGATGTGGCTGGGTTAAAATGGCCAACGAGTAAGCAAGGAAGAAGGAGACACAAAGCGAACTGCCGTCAACGGCGTGATCAACAGCGAAAATCCAGGGGCGTTGGGCGGCGTAGTTGCAGGTCGACGTGGGGGGGGGGGGGGGAAGGAAGAAGGAAGAAGAAGAAGGGGCGTGGATCGACGGTCTAGGAAAAAAAGAAAGGAAGAACCAGATGGGCAATGAAAGTTAAAATCGGTGGCCAAAATGAGGCGTTTCAGCCTGGGCCGTGCCGAAGGAAGAAAAGAAGAGGAACGAGCTACGACAAAAGAAAAAAAAGAAAGAAGGAAAGGAACGGGCTACGAGAAGGTAGGCCCAAGTCGCTAAAGAAGAAAAAGAAAGAAGGAAAGAAGGAATTGGGTTGCGGATGAGCACAAATCAAGAAGGAGAAGAAAAAGAAAAGAAGAAGAAAGAAAAATAAAAGAAGAAAAAGAAAAGAAAAGGAAGAAAGAAAAGGAAAAAAGGAAAAAAGGAAAAATAAAAATAGTATGTTAGGTTAATTAAATTAATTAGAATATTTAAAAATAATAATATTTAAATAAAAAATATTTAAATCCCTTTTTAGGCTAATTTAGGATTTTGAAAGGTCATAAATCCCATTTTAATTAGCAAATCAATCTAATTTTCTCCAATTAAATTATTTATAATATTCCTATTAATTTGGCCCTATTTATTCTCTCTTATTTAAATAAAATAATTTTTTAATTAATTTCCAAAATAAAATCCTTAATTAGATAAAATACTAAAATTTTTCTAATAAAAATATTTATTATTTTCTTCTTGAATTGTCCTAATTAATTTCCTTTTATTTTAATAAAAATAATTTATTTAATTAATTCTCATAATAAATCCTTAATTAGATATAATTCTTAAAATTAGGTTTTGGGGTATTTCACAAAGCTAATAATATCCATAACACCATAGGTAGAGCTCAAAGGCATAATACCAAAGACTGGCAAGCATGAAGGCTATAACAAACCATAGGTAGACATAGGCTACTACCAAACTAACACATGATACCTTAGCCTCGACTCAAATGATATTAAAATTTAAGTGATTAACATCTTATAAATAGTTTTTTATATCATAATCATCATGTATAACTCATTTATATATGCATAACACATAATTAAAACACTTAAAGCACAATCACATGGTTATCGGGACATTCCCCAAGGAAAAGGTCCATAATTTAATAAGAAATGCTACTTTAATAATATGATCATAACTTCTCCCATAGGACTCATAACATTACCAAATTTAGCAAAAAAAAAAACATAAAATAATATATTTAATATCCTACTCGAAAATCAAGCATTTTACACATGTGATAATGAGTCTGCCTTTAGGTTTTTTTTATTCAAGATTCAATCTATCTTCTCATTTTATTATATTTATGCTACTTATTATTATCCTTAATATTTTTACTATCATAATTATCATATTTAAAGTCTATTTTACTTTTATAGTCCGTAAAGTTTCCTATTCAACCTTTATTAACAAAAAATATTCTCATCTTAGTGAAAGCATTAAATCTCATATTAGCTAACTCGTGTCTTAATCAACCATCATTTGATCCAATTACTTATGGAATATATTATAACACCCTAAAAGCTTATCATGCCATGATTATTTTCTACATTATCATCAAATGACCAAATTGCCCTTATGATACCCAAACTACTCATATTTTTACAAAAAAACCTTACAAGTCCCAATATTAATGATTTTCAACCTCTAATATATATATATATATATCATCATCATCATGAAATATATAACCACAATTATATATAGATACCACATATCTCGATTCACGCCAACCAATAATATGCACAAATGCATATTTTCATAAGCTCTTCACTATTTAATCTTATGATACAAGAAATCATATAATTGCATTATCATAAAAACATCATCCATATAACATTACCGAACATGATATCACATAAAAATATACACTTGCACATAAAAGCCTTAGCTACAATTTGTATCCTTACTAAACGGAAATCGGCCTCTTAGCATGTATAAGTTTAACCTACCTCCTCCAAGATCAATGAAAAATAACTTAGAACATAGGGATACAACCAATAAAAAATTAAGGAAATGAAGGGTGGTAGTAGGAATAACCAAAACAAATGGAGGAGCTTTGGCTATGTGGGAATGTGGTAGAATGCATGACGCAAACAGTGGTGTACATTGGAGCTAGGGTGGAGCATGAGGCATGATAGAGGTAAGGGCACGACTGTGCTAAAGATAAGGCCAAAGGTTCATGGGTGCTCATGTAGCACATGCTTGGGTTGAGAAGGAAGGACCTTAATGTGTAAGAAGGAAGGGTGTTCATGGCTACACATAAAGCACGAGTGGGAGAAGGAAAGGTGAGTTCAAGCTATACACAAAGCTGTGTGTGCACCATGAAAAATAGGAATGAATAGGGCTTATGAGGCATGCAGAACCATGAACCTCAATGAAAAAATGAAACAGAGTACGGTTGGGAGAGGAAAAATGAGTAGCTTGAGGTTGTGGTGGTTGGGTGGATGAGAGTTGTGGAGGTGGATAGGAGTGAAGTGTAGTGTTAGCGTAGGTTGGTTAAGTGGAAGTAGTAGTGTTAGTGTGGTAGTGTGAAGTGGGTAGTAGTGGTTAGTTGCCAAGGTAAATGGTGGTGCTTTGTGGGTAGTAGTGAAAAGTGGTGTGTTGGTGAGAAATGATGTTGAAAAATAGGGAAAGAAGGAGAGAGAATAAGTGGATGACTAGGGATGATATCAACAAACAAGCAAAGGATGAGGCATAATTAGGGCAAAATGTTTGGGTAAAATTTCAACTAGACATATCCCAATATTTTATGGGAGATGATGGTTGACATGGGTCAAGCTTTGGGAAGCTTGACAGGGGGACTTAGTTGGGATAGAGAATAAGACACATGTAAGATAGAGAAGAAGAAGGAAAATTGGGCAGGAGAAGAAGAAAAGGAAAAAGAAAAGGGAAAAAAAAAAAAAATATGTGTGGGATTATGGTTAAGGTCAGGCTTAAAAATTGTGATTAAATAATTAAGGTAAGATTAATATATGAATCATCGAGGGTTAGTGTTAGGTTAAATTTGAAATTTGGGCATGCAAGAAGATATCTAAGTAATGCTGAATTTGATAAAGGTATCATGTTTGAACTTCTTGAATTTGATGGTACCTTAGATCCTAAATATTTCCTTAAATGGTTGCATGATATTGAAACAATATTTGAATTTAAATAGTATGTTGATGAAAATAAGTGAAAGTTAGCTACTCTTAATTTCAAAATATTTTCTCAAATTTGGTATGATAATTGTAAAAGAACCCAAGAAAAGGAAGACAATCTAAGATAAAATCTTAGGAAAAACTTGAGAAACACTTAATAAGAAAATTCATTCCAAGAAGGCATGATCAAGATAATTTTATTAAGATAACAAATATCAAACAAGGAACTTTGAGTGTTTAAGAATATGCATGGGGATTTAAAAATCTAGCACTCATTTGTCATGTCCAAGAAAGGAGAGAAAAAATTTGTGTAAGGTTCTTAGGAGTCTTAGAAGCAAACATAAGGGAGAATGTACAGTTATTCATGTATAATACACTCCAAGACTTGATCAAATTAGCTATATAGTTTGAAAATGATAACAAAAAGCCAAAGAAAATATGAAGCTACTCAATTCCTCATCAACCAAGCTTCAACCAACTCTAAGACCCTTATTTGAATCCAAGACAAAATGGAAACAAGATGATAAAGGTCTACATAGAAATAAAAAAATGCAAGGAAAAAGTGGTAGAATTATCCATCAAGAAAAGTTATAAGTGTAGTGGTTATGGGAACTTTGTTAGGGATTGTCCTAACCAAAGGATTCTAACTTTGTAAGAAATTGAGATCATGTAGAAATTTGAAAATTTATAGAATAATAAACTTAATGAAGATATTATAAGTGTTAAATTTTAGGAAAGACACCCATGCTATACATTATAAAAGATTGGTTCAAGTGAAGAGTTAACAAAAGCTATTAAATACCAAAATTTGTAATTATGTATTTTCACAAATGTAAGCCAAGACATTCAAAGAATATCCCAAGGAGTTTGTGTTACGTGAATATAGTGCAAAACATACATGATTTGTTAGCTTTTCATTATAAGTTTTTAATATTGTGCATGCATATTGAATTAAGCATATGCATGTGGCTGGAATTTAGTTGTAATTACCTCATTTTTGAGTTAATTTATTAGTTAAGGTGGTTAGGTACATTTTCATGTGGTTGTTTAGGTTTTGGGATTTTGAATACATATTAGCACATATATATTAAGATAGGGCTAATAATTTATTGTAACAAACTCTAACCGTCTTTCTTATGGATGATTAGGATTTGTTACATGGGAATAGCGTTGAATTTATGTGTCTATATAAGGACATATGCCAACCATGTATAAAAGTGTGTATGAGTTGGATTTAAACTCCTAATAAAGATCTCTATGTGAGGTTGAGTTGATTATCTATCTTTGAATATTACTATGTGTGTTCTTCATTGATTTCCTACTAACGAGATTTTCTACGTGAGCTTTTCATTAGGACTCTTTTGATATCATCTTTTTGAGCATTTAAATTTATCCTTTTTTTATACCAAAACTATTTATCATATTTTATCCTTCCATATTGATTATCTCCTCCATCTTAAATCTTCACCATCTCATGAATTTAGATTTAGAGACATCCTAGTGTTGAGGTCTTCATTCAAGCTTAAAGGTTCACATCAGAAGTCCTTTCGTGTAATTCTACTATTTTTTTATTTTTATCTTGATTGCTACATATGTGATTTTTAATAAGGAAATAATTATATGGTAATTCAATAGCATGAGGAATCTCTAATTACTTTATATCCTTGAATTTGATGATACATTAGCTAGTGATTATAAAGTCGCTTCGGCCATCTTCATAGGTGGCATTGGTTGAATAGTATGAGGGGCCATAGTCATAGGTTATCATGAAATGTTTTGATCACTTTGTGCACCTAGGGCAAGTGCACCTAATTTATGTCATTAGTATATTTTATGTGTATTTTTAGTAATTCTTTAAGTACCTATATAATTATAAGTATAATTGTGACTATTTTGTTTTTGTATACATATAGAATTATGATTGTGATAAAATTAATTATAGATATAGTAAAAAAGTACTCATAATTATACAGGTACACTAAAAAAATATTAAAACTATATCTAGGGATGATAATGGATTTCGGGTTTAATCTAAACCAGCTAAAACTACCTCATTTTTAGTGGGTCTGCATCCATATAAACCTACATAGGTCGATGTTTGGTTCAGGTAGTCACAAACCCAAATCTGACCTGCTAGACCCATTTAATATATATGTATGTGTATATATATACATATAAAAATACATACTAATATTATATTTGTCATATTTGTCGTAATCTTATTTGAGTTTCTTATTTATTTTTTAATTTTATTTCTATATGTTTACTCTATAAGCAATTTTTATAATATTTTATTCTAAAAGTATTAAAACACCATTTCAAAAGTTAAAGTAACCATTTCAAAATGTTTATCTTTTCACTCAAAAGTTTTTTTAAATAAAAAAATATATATCAAGCTACATACAATATAAATATATTTATATTTACATAGATTATTATTTTTTAAAAAAAATATCCCGATCTATTTAAAATATATATAGGATTCATTTATTTGTTAGATCTGATAAATTTGAGTTTAGATACGAACTTTTAAAATACAACAGATCTAGTTAGGCCTAAATCTAGGTCATTTCCATCCTTAGCTATACCTAAAATATACTAAAGGTACAAATTCGATGCAAAATAATATCTCATTATTTTGTTAGACACAATGTGGTTTTTTTGTATTTAGTAGGTAAGAAAGTGTAATTTGTTTTCATTTCATAACAGTCATTGCTGTCATTTAATTGATATGAACTTTTAGGTTATGACCCCATATGATTAGAGGTCTTGTGCAAAAAGTCAAATGTGGTCATATTATTTTTGTATCTATAGCTATGTCTGTAACACCCCCAAAATTCACTAATAAAAATTTATTTTATTAAAATAATTAGCAGAAGTGGAATAACAAAACTGTGAATTCAGAGGATATTACCACCACACTTAGTACCATACCAGTTTACTCTTACCGTTCCTATACCAAGTGCTAAGGTTAAAAGAGTAAAATAAAATTTACGAGAAACTCAAACATATTTAAATCAGAGTAACGTAGTAAACTATTTACAAGAATAAAATCTACCAATAGTGGCTACAAAACAATGATTACATTGAAATCAGGAACTTAAAAGAGAAAGAGTACAATCCTAGAACTTTCCAGATAGTTCCTTACGCTCTTTCCCGAGGGCCCACTTGAATAGCACCTGAAAACAACCCGCAAGGGACAATGCCCATTGAATAGACAGGGCTCCACAAATAGAACCTTTCAGTACTATAGTACTGAGTAACCCCTTTAAAACATACTTAAAAACAGGCCCGCAAGGCAACACATGATCCAACGTTATATACATACCTAATGGAAGGTGCATACATAATATTAACTTTCATACATTCATATACTTAACAAGTTAATCATATATTAATAGGTTATAATGAACAATCGATACTTTTAGGGCCTTAAGCCATTAGTCCATCATTATTCAATCATCTTTGAGATTTTATATATCCATGCGAGTGCGGGAACCCCACTATTATAGCCAGTGGATCGATCACTTATAGGGTAGAATGCACCTAACCACTATTATATACCGGTGGATCGGTCTCCAGGGCACCCCAACACCTTGCCACTATTATGCCAGTGGATCAATCTAGGCTCGGCTCAATAATATTCCACTTTACATGATTAGTGTTTTAATGTATTTTATTCAACAGATTTCACTCTAGACATGCATGACTAATTCCATCTACACTTATTCTCCCAAGAGGGCCCATCCCATATCTTGAGACTTCTGCACCTTCTAACTTGCCCCGACATCCTTCCCTTATTCCACTTACTCACACCGGGAGCCCAACTCCTAAGTGTGTGGGTCAAGGCCCACTACCTTATACCCCCAAGTCTACTCACCTCCTTACCCTAGGGTTTTATCCAAAAACCCTAATTTAGGCCTATGTGGCCCATCCTTCTCTACCTCACACAACCTAAACTATTTTAACACCCCACACATGACAACCCTTAGATTCAACCCTCACTTCATACCTCACTCATCCTCATTTATTATTATTATTTTTTTTCTACCTTCTTAAATTAGGGTTTCCTTCCAAACCCTAGCTCGATCTCCTCTGCACCCTTATACTATCCGATATATTATTCCCCCCCCAAAGCCTCCCTTCACCCAAACAACTCTTCCATTACCTTCTTCACACCCCAAGGCAACTTTCCATATGTAAAGTTCACCCCCATGCGGACTCTAACCATCCCATGCGAACCCTAGATTCTCCCACTCTTTTATTTTATTTAAAGTCCCCTTTTATTCATCCATTCATGGATCATGGATTATTTAGGTCATTTCTACCCATGTTAGCAAACTTAATTCCCCTTGGTTATCTTACTTTCCCATTTTTCCTTTTTCATCCTTCCATCCCATATTACCACATTAAATATCCTAGAATGCATGTTCTAAAGGGCCACATCACATCACATCACAACTTACATTACATATTAACACATACCATAAGAAAGCACATGAGCATACCTCCGTTCCAAGTTGCACTACACATAAAACAGTTAAAATAATAGCACAAGATACACAACATATCATTATACATGGCATCCAAGGCATGTAAGACACATAGCACACATAAGGCCTTAGCTACACCCTTACTCGGTTTAGGTTACCAAGCTATCTCCCACACGTATTAGGTCACCAATCACCCTTCATAATTTTTACGCTTATCATAATTCCCATTTGGTTGGTTAGATTGCCGAATTGCCCTTCTCCTTAGTTATAATTACTAAATTGCCCTTTAGTTGGGTAAATTACCAAATTTCCCTTATACATTATCATAATTACCGATTTGCCCTTTAGTTGGTTAAATTACCACTTTGCCCTTCTCCATTATCATAATTAACATTTTACCCTTCTCAATTATAATTAGCACCTTACCCCCTTTTATTTACAAAATTACAATTTTACCCTTTACTTCCAAAATTACCAATTTACCCTTTTCACTTACAAATTACCATTTTGCCCCTTATTACACCACTTATATTAAATTATCATCACTATATGAAATACTAATATTAATACCCCATTATCATCATCCAACTCCACCAACCATTATATTTTAACATAATGCTCATTAGCACCCACACATATTAGGCCACATTCTTGCACAAGACATATTACTAAAATACCCTGAGGGCTCACAATAATATTATTCATGCATTAATGGTCATAATAGCATAATACAACATGGGTAAGTACTTAGCATTTTTATTAATAACCAAACTCTTTCCTTAAGCAATATTTCCATACATAGCATATAAACTAGCATGCTTTCCTTTTTATCAATCAATGTGAGTAACTACATATATTATATTAAACAACATTTATCATGCAAAATAACATATTAAGACCCTAATGTGCTAGCATACGTTAATCCATGTGTTTAAGTAGGGTTTAACGATTACCTTAATTCCCGTAAAATTGAACCTTATTAGTATTTCGGTTAAAGGTTCAAGCTTTGATTAGCAAAACTAATACCTAAAAATAATATAAATATTTATCACATTAATAATAAGAAAACCAAAAGCATAAGACTTTATAACTCTTAATTAATGAAATACTTAACTTAAAATATTATATACCGTAAAACTTATTAAAAAAAATATCGAAGGCATTCAGCAGCTCATACTATTTATACAACATGAGTTGTATGCAAAACAAAAGGGGTAGGGGCTCGAAATGGCAAGAAAGGGAGGAAGAAGTGGTGTTTTCAGTTTAGGGTTTTGGGGCTAGGAAAGAGAGTAGGTGGGGGATGATTTAGGGAAAGGGAAGGGTGTAGGAGTGAAGAGGGGGGGTAGGTGGTGGTCGAGGATAGGTTGATGGTGACAAAGGGTGGCGGTGGTGGAGGCAGCAGCAGCGAGGCTGGGAAGATGGCTGCCGAGTTAGAGGGGGTGGAGAAGGAAGGAAAAGGGGGAGGAAAATAAAGGGATGAAGGAGGTTGTTTCGGCCAAAGGAGGTTTGGGGGGTGGTAGGGGAGGTTGCAGGGAGTGGTTTGGTGGCTTAGGTGGCAACAAAGGTGGAGGAACGACAGCGGAAAGAGGAGGTGCAGTGTGGCTGCCGAGAAGGGAGAAAAAGAAGAGAAAAAGAAGAGAGGAGGAAGAAGGGGTTTGAATGGTGGCTCGAGGGTGGTATGGTGGTTCAGGGGTAGGTAAGGTAGAGAGGGTGGCATGATGCAGGTGGCTGGTGTCGGCGGTAGCGACGTGAGGTGGGTGATGAGTGTAGGCGTAGGAGAGTGGACTGGTTTGATAAGGCGAAGAAAGCGGAGAAAAGATTAGGGAAGGTGGGGAGTGGAGAGAGGAGGAGAAAGGAAGAGAAAGAAGGTTAGGGAAGGGGAAGGAAGGCTTGAAAATGGGAAAGATGAAGCAAGGAGGGAGAAGAAAAATAAGAGGGAGAGAAAAGGAGGGGATAGGGCCTCGGCAGTGGTGGCGACAGGGCGGTAGGAATATGGGAGTGGTAGAGAGAGGGAAGGGAGAGTCAGGGCATGGGCGAGAGAGAGAGAGAGAGAGTTGGTGGGCCGAGATATGGTAGGAAAAATGGAGAGAGAGAGAGAGAGAGAGATAGGGAGAGCAGTAGGGAAGGAGGGGTTGTAGGTAGGGCGACCGAAGATGGCGGAGGTGGTCGGGTATATCATCGGGGGAAAGGAAGAAGAAGAAAGAAATAAGGGGGTTGCTGCGTGCAGGCCGGGTGAAGGGAAGAGGAGAGTGGGCTGGCCCGGTCGGGGGAGAAGAAAGAAAGAAAAGAAAGAAGGGAGGACCGGCTGGTCTCACACGGGGGAGGAAGGAAGAAAAGAAAAGGAGAGGGTTTGGGCCGGACGATGTGGGCGGGGGAGGTAAGGAAGGAAGGAAGGAAATGGGCCAGTGGCCTAGGGGCAAGGAAGATAGGGCATGCTGGGGTGCTGGTGGCCCGAAGGAAGAAAGAGGAAAAAGAAAGAAAGGAGAAAAAAGAGAAAAGGAGAAAGAAAAGGGAAAAGGGAAAAAGGAAAAAGGAAAAGGAAAATGGGGAAAAAATAAAATAATTTAATTTATAAAATAATAAAATGTAATATTTTTGGGTAATAAATTTATTTAATAATTTAATTTAATATAATTAAATATATGGGTTTAAAAATTTAGTTTTAGGAAGAATATTGGTTTGGAAACTTATTTAAATAAAAAGAGTATGATAGAATAATAAAATATTTATTTTAATTTATTAAATTTTTACATCCAATTTTATATACTAAAAAATTCATAAAATAATTAAATTAAATAAATTTAAAAACTAATTTATCCCAAATAAAAGTTATTAATTAAATTATAGGCTTTTAAAATTTTGGGGGATTACAATATCTTTGGCAAAGTCTAACTTATTCAATAAAACTAAGCTCCTTTACCTTATTTTTATATTACATATGGTCATATTAGAGCGATAATCAATTATGATACTATAAGATAATAGTAATTATTATTATTATTCATAATAATTATATACAATAATATTTATAATAGTAGTTTTATTATAACTATTATTATTTCTAATTCTTATTATAATTATTATCTTTTAGCCCCCAGATGATTAGAGTTCTTGTGCAAAAAGTCAAATGTGATAATATTATTTTAAATCTATAGTTATGTCTTTGGAAAAGTCTAACTTAATATTCTTGATTATTCAATAAAAATAAGCTCATTTACCTTATTTTAATATTAAATTTGGTCATATTAGAGAAATAATTAATTATGATAATAAAAGATAATAAAAATTATTATTATTATTCATAATAATTATATATAATAATATATATAATATTAGTTTTATTATAATAATAATAATTATTTCTTATTATTATTATAATTATTATCTTTTATATAGTTATAATAGTTGTATCAATAATTTTATATTTATATTTATAATTAATAGTTATTATAATTATAATTAAGGTTGCATAGAAATAAAAAAATTAGAATCATGAAAAATTTGGAAATAATGATTTTTAAAATTAAAGAAATGTGAATGTTTGGAAATGATAATATATTGAATTCATATCTAAAATTTAAAGGTAAAATGTGTTTAGTTTGTGAATTTTTGTTAAAAAAAAAACACAAGAGACCATGAGCTTTTCTTTTCTCTCTTTTTTCTCTTCCTTTCTCATGCTTGGTCTATTTCCCACATGCTCTTGCATTTCTTGTAGAAAGTGAGCAAAGGTAGCAAAGAAACATACACCACCAACCCCCTCCCCTTCCCTTCTCTTTCTCCCTTAAGCTACCTTCGTCCATTCCTTTCCTTACCTCGTTGCAGATCTACAATATTGGTGTAAAAGATGAAGCAACATGACATTAGCAAAGGACCAACAAAGTCATGTGATTGTTAATTCCATTGGTAGCCCTAATATACCGTTTGTAGAAACCCAAATTAAATATCTTAGATATTAAATTTATTATTATAGGTAATTAATTATAAAAATTATGGTAGGGTTATTATGTGTATTATTATTATTATTATTATTATTATTATTATTATTATTATTATTTTGTGTTAATAATATAGACTAGTAGATTAAAATAATAATAATAGTAATAATAATAATATCAATAATATATTAGTAGGACATTATTTTAATATTTAATAATTTCTTAAATTTAACTGTTATTATTTATTTACTTCAAAACTAATCTTAACCTTAGTTCTTTTATTAATTTTTTCTTCCCTCCTAAACCTAAACCTGTGACCAAACTAACTCCCAACCCTTTGGTGGAAATCCAACAAAAAACCCCCCTCCATGAATGTCAAATTCACCTCATATCCCTTACCTTGTGCCCACCAAACACGCCTCTGCCAACCTATGTTGTGTTGTCTACCTTTAACCTTGTGCACTATTGATGAGTTCATATTTTGACACATTTTATACCCTTATAATCTTAGTTTTTGGTAGTTTATTTAACCAATATAGGGGAATAATTATTATTTTATACTTAAGTTGTAAAAGTTGCATAAATTTTATTATTTGAGCTAAAATGATATAAATTAAGTAAATTTAGAATAAAATATTATTTATTAATATTTATTGAATTTTATTTTGCAGGTAATATTTTTCTAATAAAAGAAAAAAAACCGGACCTTTGGAACAACGGCCAAAGGCCGAAGGCCCAAAGGCTAAGGAGCAAAAGGAAAACCAAACGAGCCGCTAGGGCACGAACCAATCAGCTGCACGAAAGGTGTGTGAGGGCTAACGTGGAAAGGCTCCCTGACGCACGGAAGTCAGCCGCACACACGACAATAAAAAGAGAAGAACGTTGCATTAATTGAGAGAGGGAGGCGGCCTCTACCATTAGGCACCCAAGAGGGCCCGCACGAAAAGATAGAAAAAGCTATAGGGCAGAGCCTTCAGAGGCTCGGACTCTGAGTCAGGCGAGTAGAGAGAAAACGAATTGGAGACGCAAAGAGAGGGCGCTAGGGCCGCAGGCCAAAGAGAGCCTTCAGAGGCTAGGAGGAACGACACGGACGTCGCATAGGAACAGCGCGGCACAGACTTCGAAGTAGGGCTTGACGCACGAAAACAAAGAACCTTCAGGGGGAATAGCGTGAGATAGAACTAGGGATGGCAATGGGTCTCGGACCCGACCCAGACCCGCTAGACCCGCCTCATTTTTAGTGGGTCTGGGTCCATGATTTTTGGACCCGTCGGGTCTGGATCGGGTCTGGGTTCACATATACCTTAAAGGGTTTGGGTCTGGGTCCAGTTCTAGATCCAGACTCGACCCGCCAGACCCGTTTAATATACATATGTGTGTGTATCTATATATATATAAATACATACTAATATTATGTTTGTCATTATTGTTTTAATCTTATATAAGCTCCTTATTCATTTTTTTTTGTATGCTTACTTTATAAACAATATGTATAACATTGTATTCTAAAAGCTAGGGATATAAATGGAGTGGATTTTACCCGAAACCCGACGGATTTTGCCCAACGGATATGGATACGGGTATGGAAGATGGAAAAAAATACCCCTCCGGTTCGAGTACGGATACGGGTGTGGGATATCCATACTCGTACCCGTAACCATACCCGTATCCATATTCGTACCCGTTTACCCGATATATAATTATCTTTTTACCCCTTAATTTAAATAATTATAGTATAAATTAAAGTTAGAATTATCATTTAGCTTAACTCTAAATGGGTTTATTTGTCAGGTGATAGATTTATCCATCGGATAATATCCATTAACGGGTAAACGGATAATTCGTCGAGTAACGGATATCCAATGGATACGGATATGGATATGTTAGCGGATATGGATTCGGGTACGGATTTGAATACGAATTTTATTATCGGATACAGATATGGGTATACCCACCCTGAACCCGACCCATTTACATCCCTACTAAAAGCATTAAAACACCATTTGAAAAGTTAATATAACTATTTTAATATATTTATTTTTTCACTTAGATGATTTTTTTTAACAAAAAAATACATATTAAGTTATATAAAATATAAATGTATTTGTATTAGCATAAATTATTATTTTTTAAAAAATAAACGGACCCATTTAGGACCCGTTTAGGACCCGTTTACCCGCTAAACCCGATGGATCTGGATCTGGGTCTAAACTTTTAAGACCCGACGGGTCTGGATCGGGTTTGGGTCTAAGTAATATAAACGGGTCCGGGTCTGGGTATGGCTGGACCCGGTCCAGACCGACCCATTGCCATCTCTAGATAGAACCGTCAAGGGGGGGGGGGGGAGAGCCGAGAGAAGGCAGAGCCTTCTCAGGCTCGGAAGAGAAAGGGACGAGACACAGGGGCGGTAGAGCCTTCACAGGCTTGGACGACGATGGAACACGCCGCACGTCAGCCACAGTGAAAGGGAACGAACAGAGTACAGAACACAGAAAAGAACGGACGCGCGACAAGAGGCAGTCGTCAGGCACTAAAACCGAGACTGAGCAGCAGGTTTGAGCCGACAACCGACGCAAGAAAAAAAAATATCATTGCATTGAAATCAAGGCACCGAAGGAAGAAAATTAGAGAAAAATTTATACCGGTAGAATTTATTTCAAAAAAATTAATTTTTATCTGAATAAATTCTTGAACTTTTATCCAAAATTAATTCCGGCTATTTCTTTCTCTTATTTTTAATTTATATTTTAGATATATATTTCTATGTAATTAATTCTTTAATTATGGCTGACTGATTATTTATTATTAGGGATTGAATTGAAACCCTTGACTATGGTTTGAATTATAATTTTATTTTCTTTGTTTTGTGAGATTGTTTCTTGACTCTATATTAATTGCTATCATTTATATGTATAATTCTGTCAAGTATAGTTTATTTGGTGCATGCCTTGTTCTGGTTCCTCATAAGGGACAGTATGTAGGATTATTTACCTGCGAGGTGGCTATCTAAATATACTAGAATCTATATATATAAATTACAGCTAGGTTAGATAACAATTCACCTAATAGTTTTGTGATTCTAACCGAAGTGGTAAAACGTTTCGATACGTGTGGGTCAAGGAAAGGAAATATAGTTAGACATGCATTTTGTACTAGTCTGGGTACTTAGATTGACAGCCTTCCGCTTACAATTAATGCATTAAATCTAATTAAATATAGGAGTCGCTTCTTGGTGCTATACTGCTAGTATTTAATAGGGTTAATATAGGCACGTGGTCGTATTAATTAATTAAGGGAAGTAATATAAGGCGTATGAACCTGCGTTTGGTGTACAACTTGGTCGATCTCATTCTCACGATTAAAAGATGACTTAGAAATAAATATTATATTATGACCTAATCTAGTGGTAGATTTTTATTTCCCTAACATATTTCTCATATCTGCGGTGTCCCATTATTTCCATTATTTTCATTGTTATTAGTTTACTTTATTTTATTTACTCTTTTATTATTTTTATTTTGATAAACCCCCATTAGTATTTTTATTATTTATTTATTCTGTGTTATTTAGGATTTATATTTTTAGTTTTAAGATAGTTAATTAGAGATGAGCCCTCTCAATCCCCGGCCTAGAACGATACCCTTATTTACCAGTACTACAATTGACTACAAGAGCGTTTAAATTGCGTGCCGGCTACGGTCACACCAACTATGTTGGGTTTTTATCCAATGATTGGTCTTATGTGTGAACGACATGAATTGCAAGTGGTCATATAATTTAAGTCCATGTATAAGTGTTTACATTTACATATAAATTATTTGGAATTAATGTATCTAATTAGATGTGGAGCCGTATATGTAGAGACATTGGGTATTCTAGTTTGTTGATGGACTGAACTAGAATAGCCCAATATATAACAGGTTAGTTACCTATGGAAAGGGTTGTGGTCCCTAGGTCATAAACACATTATCCTATTTAATTCCCATTAGTGAATAAAGACTAACGAGTGTGTGTCTGATCTAGAAGACAATAGTACCACTAGTTGGTTATTGTCCTATATCCAATGGTCTTTGGTAATTCCTACATTATGAATTTAGGTACTGAAATGTCTCGAAAATTTCTAATTTTACAAATTATATTTAAATGAGGTTTTATTAGAAAAATTATTTAAATAAATTATTTTTAATAAAATAAAAGGATATTTAACTAGGGAAATTCAAGAAGAAATTTATAAGTATTTTTATTAGAAGAGAATTTGGGTAATTTAGCTAATTAAGCATTTTATTTTGAAAATTAATTAAATAAATTATTTTATGTAAAATAAGAAGGAGAAAATAGTTTCAAATTAATATTAATTTTATAAATAATTTAATTAGAGAAAATTAGGATGTTTTGCTAATTAAAAAGGAATTTATGGAAAATCTTTTAAAAGTCCTAATTTAGCCTAAAAAGGGATTTAAATAATATTTTATTTAAATATTATCATTTTTAAATATCCCAAATATTCTAATTAATTTAATTGAGCCAACCCACTATTTTTATTTATCCCTTTTTCCTTTTTTTCCTTTTCTTTTTCTTTTTCTTCTTCTTTTTTTTTCTTTTCCTTCTTCTCCCCGAACTGGGCCAGCCCGGCGACCCAATCTTCCTCTTCTTTCCTTCGGTCCAGCCCGCGCCGCGCGGCTGTCGCCCTTCTGTTGTCCTTCTCAGCGCTGCGTTTTATCTACTTATACGCTCTGAACTCCGCGCTTTGTTTAAGTAACCTTCGACGCCGACCTGCCCGGTCTGCCTCCCTTTCTTTTCTTCTCTTTTTCCCGAACCGCCCGGCTTTCCCCTTTCTTCTCCTCCTTCGCGCCTGCCAGCCCCGACGCCGCCCTGCACCTGTAACGTCCGCCGCTCACCCTGGTTTTTCGCCGCCGGTTACGGTCGTTTTGACGGCGATTTTTATTCCTATTTCTTCCCCTGAATCGCCGACCCTCTTGACCCAACCAAATCTCCCTCTTCTCGCGCCATCCTCTCTCTCTCTCTCCTGCTCACACCCATGCCCGTTTTGCTGCCGCCGGCCAACCCACGCCACCGGCGACCGGAACCCTACCTTCCTTATCTACTAGCCGACCCAAAGAACCCTATCCTCCCTTCTAAGACTATAAATATCCTCGTAAGCTGCTCTGTTATCGAGCTCTTGATCCCCCCAACCCAGAATCCCGACCTTGCCACCGTCGCCACTTCAGACGCCTCGTTCTCCGTCTACGGCCAACTTCGCCGCCCTTTCTGGCCACTCGTGTCATCCTTGCACCTCCCTCTATCTAACAAAATCTATCTCGCCCTTCGATTCTTCCTGCACAAGCCGCCCCAGCTTTGCGAAGTTCTCTTCCCGATCAACCCTGTTTTCTGCCTTCGCCACCTTGGCGTTGCCATTAGCCACCTCCTCCGCCGCTAAGGCCGCTTCTTTCACCTCCCAAACTGTGCTGCAGACCCTGCCCTACCTTCCCATACATTTAGTTTCCTTTTTCTCGTTCTCCTCCCCTCTCTTTCTTCATCTCCTCCATTCGGCCACCACCGCCGCCGCCGTGCGCCGCCACCTTTGGCTGCGCCACCACCTCTATTCTGTCCCTCTCCTTCTGGGGAACTCAAAACACGCCAGCTCCCATTTTAATTCTTCCTATATTATTCCCAGCATGCAACTTTCCCCTCTTTCTTTCCTCTTCCCGGCCACCGCCGCCACCTCCGTGCGCCACCGCCGGTGCCGCCTATCCCCACCAATATTTGGTTGAACCCTAGACCCTCTCAGCTATTTTCCCTATTTTTATAACCCTTAAATTATTTTATTTCAATTATTTACATATAAATACTATTATTATTATTCTTAATATTTATATTTTAATATGCATTATTATTATTATTATTATTAGTATTAATATTTTTATTATTATTTATGTAGAGGGCTGAAGCCTAATATATTTTAATTCGATTTTATTATTATTCTTCTTATCAATTCTATATTTACTATTATTAATATTAAAATGTTATAAGCATAATAATTATTATTATTTTCTATTTCGAATTTCCCTTATTCTTATTCCATCATTATTAATACAAATATTTTAACATTAGTTTTGTTATTAATTTTACTATTATTATCATTATTATTATCATCATTATCATTATTATTATTATTATTATTATTATTATTATTATTATTTCTGAATTTGGTTATGTAATTTACAAATAATCTTTTTAGTATTATTTTGGTAAAGTGTCTGAAGCCCTTTTTCACTTTATTTTTGAGTAATGCCTTTTTATTATTATTTCTACTATTTTTATTAATCTTATTAATATTAATATTGATATTATTTTTGTACTTTTGTTATTGTTAGTTTATCCAAAAGCCTAGTCATATATTACGTTAGTTTTTAATATTATTTTGATAGGAGAGAGTCTAATTTTAGCTCTTATTTCATAATAGGTAAAACCAGTCAAACCCTAAGGAGGCGTAGGAGCGTGCTCCAAGACCGATGTCGTTTTAGGTAAGGAGTGCTAAGGCCTTTTATGTGCTTATGTATATTATGTGTTTCGCATGTTATGTATCTATTGTTGTTATTATTAAATATTTTATATGTGGTATGACTTGGAGTTGAAGAATGTTGTGCATGGTATGTGTATTAATTATGTATGATGATATGTGTTGTGTATGTGAGGAATTCGATGTGGTTTGTGTGAGAGGAAGGATGAAAAAGGAGGATGGGGAAAGAATTTGATTAAGGGAAGTGAGTTAACCTAATTTTATGGTTTTATAAGGAATAATCTAATGTATGATTTTATGTGTGAAAGAGCAGAATTTATGGTTCGTTTGGGAGAATCTAATTTAGGATTTTATTTGGGAGAATGTAATTTATAATATTATATGGGAGAATTTAAGTTATGATTTGATTGGGAGAGTTAATTTATAATTTTTTTGGGAGAATTTATTTTGATGTTATTTGGGAGAATGTAATTTATAATATTATATGGGAGAATTTAAGTTATGATTTGATTGGGAGAGTTAATTTATAATTTGTTTGGGAGAATCTAATTCATGATGTTATTTGGGAAAATGTAATTTATGATATTATATGGGGGAATCTAATTTATGATTTGCTTGGGGGAATTCAATTTATAGTTTTCCTTGGGAGATTCTAATTTATCTTTTTATGTGGAAGAATCTTTATGGTTTGAATTTAGGGTTTGGAATGGGTGAATCTTTGGTTTTGGTTGGATTGAATTTATGGTTTTGTATGACGGAATCTAGGGTTTACCTGGTGGTATTAATGGATGTATGTTGGTATTAGGGTTTGTATGATGATATTAAGGTTTGTATGGTGGTAATTATAGTTGTATGGTGGTATTAGGATTTATATGGTGATATTGATGGTTGTATGGTGGTATTAGGGTTTGCATGGTTGAATGTAGGGCTTCACGTGGAATTTTAGGGTTTACATGAAAAAGGTTCAAAGGTTTGCATGGAAAGATTAGTGTTTGCATGGAAGTGAAATTACGTGTGAAAAGTTAATTTGGGATGTAAGGAAGGTAATGTAAGTGTTGTTTGGGTGTTTGAGCATTTGGGATGGATGGAAAATAGCACGTGGAGCAAATTAAGGGTACGGAGGACACTAAATTAGGGTTTGGAGTGGTTAATTATGGATTTTGAGGCTGCTTAGAGTTTTGGGTTATCACGTGTATTTGGTAATTAAAGTGTAATTATGGAATTTTATGATTTGTGATGTGTGGTGATTTATGCATGTTTGGTGAAAGCCTTTGAATAAAATACTTAAGACATTAATCATTTAAAGTGGAAGATTGTTGAGCCGAGTCCAGACCGATCCACCGGTCAGAAATAGTGGTTAGGGTTATTACCCTATTGCAACCGATCCACCGGTAATAATAGTGGTGAGGACTTTGTCCCGCAAGTGACCGGCCCACCGGCAATAATAGTGGGGTGACTCGAGCTCAATAAACACAAACCAGAGTTTGCTAAAGATACTTAAAAGGTATTAATTACTTACAGTGGAACACCATGTGAGCAGGAACCAGCCGATCCACCGGTAAGGAATAGTGGTGTGGACTTTGTCCCGCAAGTGACCGATCTACCGGCGAATAATAGTGGTGTGGACTTTGTCCCGCAAGTGACCGGCCCACCGGCAATAATAGTGGGGTGTTCCTGTACTTACATGGATTTGATAAAAAGCATTGTGTGTATCGAATTCTGATAAAAGATTAATTAAGTAATTAATCCGGATTATTGGGCCTTTGTACTTTTACCTGGTTGATCATATGCATTTATGATTGTGTTCTTCTATTTTTATGCATGGCTTATGTGTTTACGTGTTGGCCTTAGTGATCAAGTCACCTTACTCAGTACTTGACCCGTACTGATACTACCTTGGTTGATGGGTCCTGTGATGATCCACTGATGGTGGGGAGCAGACCTCTTGTGCAGGTTTAAGATCAGAGACTATTTTGGGGTGGCAGGCCTGATTTGAGTGAGTAGGCAATCCGGAATTTGACCCATCAGGTTTTATCTTGTTTAAATGTATTTCTATTTGGAAGTTACAAGTGTTATTTGAAACTTCAAGGGTATTGTAATTAACTCTTAATTTCTCGTACTCTGATTTTGTGTATGATCTTCGAATCCTTTTATGAATTGTTAATTTGAATTTAACATAAATCTTTTCTTTAGCCTTAGCATTTGGTACTGGAACGGTTGGAGAGAACCGGTCTGGTACTAAGTGTGGCGGTAACATTCCCAGAATTCACAGGTTTTAAGTATTTCTATTTTAATTGCTTCCGCTTTTCAAAAAAAAAAAGTAGTGAATTTTGGGGTGTTACAGGTACACTTTTACATCATGTTATTGTATTAATCATGATGAAATAGCATTCAATCCTATCTGATCTATAGATTATATTAATCTATCAATTAGTATTACAACCATTGCTTAATTTATCAAGATTAATAATTTGAGTCTAGTATTGAAAATTGTTTGTATGTTTCATGAATGATTTTCTTAAACTTTTTCCTTTGGTATAGTTCACTTTCGACATTTGTTTGTGTTCGGTACTACTAATACTATTGGCTTTACACCTTTGCTTTCCTTTTCTATTCTCTCTCTATTTCACTCATCTCTCTACTCTATTCTTCTTTTTCTTCCTCTTGTTTCCCTCTCTAGTTTGTTGGTTTCGTTTCTCTTGATCTCCTTTATTTTTTTGATTCAAAATAGATTTTGAAAATGATTCAAATATCTATTGGTTGTCTACCAATGGTTGGTTGGATTTGGTCGATCAAGGCTGCATTGGTGGTGGCTTTGGTCATTCGTGTTGGTTAGTGGAAGACATTTGGATCTGGGTGGTGACAGGCGCAACCTTTTCCGTCGATGGTAGATGGTGGTGGGGGTTGCAATATTTAGTTTTCAAATGTTGGGTGGCCATTTTAGATGTTGAGATTAAGGAGAAGAATTAGAGAGATATTAGGGAGTTGATTAAGGTTTAATTAATAGGGGTAATTTGGTAATTACTTTTTTTTGTTTGGTCGAGTTTGGGTTTTAAACTTAGGAATAAATTGATTAACTAGGTGCAATGGACCAGTTTTGCTAGTATCTTTTTCTTTATCTTATTTTTAGCCTATTCATTTTATTCCTTCAGGCTTATACCCCTCTTAAGAATCATTTGGGTTGGTTCCTTTATTGGGTCTTTTTTTTTCCTTTTAGTTGCATAGCCTAGCTTTTAATAATTTTGGTTCTTTTGGACTATTAATTTGGCACTCATTAATTTTGCATTATTGAAATAATAATATTAATTAAATATAATTAGCCTATTTAGTTTAATTAGATATTTATTTTATTATAATCTAATAGATTATTGTGTGGGCCTTTTATGTGTATCTTTTGGCATTAATTTTATTATAATGCGAATAAAGTTAGATATAATATTTTTTTGTGGATATTGAATCTAAATAAACTTGGTCCTAATTTGATAGGTCCAAATTTATGCATAACAAAGGATTATTTTATTTAAATTTTTGTGGTTTAATATTAGTAGATAGACTAATTGTCACAATATATTTCCAAATTGACCTCTTTTGTGAAAATCACTTTATTAAAATTATTAGATGTTTATGTATATATATTTATTCATGCAGATAATTTATCAGCCCAAAAGAAGGCAAGTATTTGGTAGAATTTTATATATACTTGTGGTGATAAATATGCGGCAATTATTTAGATACGATTTGGATAATGATTTCATCCAAAGATGATTTCATTATTTGATAGGTTTTATGACCAGTGTTTGATCACTATAAAAAAAAAGATACTTGTAGCTAATATTACTGTCCAAAAACTTGATATTACCATTGCACCATTTTATTGTGATGGGATCACCATTATTTAAATTTATTGATTGTTTATGTTGCAATTTTTTTCTTTTTTTTTTTGTGAACATGTATTTATGCTATTGATGTATTTTCTATACAGCTATGTCTTCTACAACTATATTTGCCAACTTAAGTTCCATTCCCATGTTGAACATGAATAATCTTAAGGAATGGAAGGACAACGTTCTACTTGTCCTTAGTTGCATGGATCTAGATCATGCACTTCAATTAACAAAACCCATTTATTGGATGACTGATAGTTCTTTTGATGAGAAAAGGAACTTTGAGAAGTGGTATTGCTCTAATCGCATGGGTCTTATATTCATTAAGTGCAATATTCCATAAGCTTTTAGGACTAGATTATCTAATGAGATCACTGATATTAAGGATTTTGTTTCCAAAATTAGAAAACATTTTGCAAAAAATGATAAGGTTGGAATAAGCACTCTTTTGCATTGCATGATTTCATTAAAGTATAAAGGTGCTGGAAATATGAAGGAGTAAATCATGGAGATATCTAATATTGCTTCAAAACTTAAAGCACTAAAGCTTGAGCTATCAAATGTCTTACTCGTACATTTAGTATTGATCTCTCTTCCTGAACAATTTAGTTAATTTAAGGTTAGTTACAACTACCAAAAAGAAAAATGGAATCTTAATGATCATATTTCATATTGTGTGCAAGATGAAAGAGGATTAAAGTGAGATAACACTGGAAGTTCTCATCTAGATTTTACCCCTAAAAGTTAAAGCATGAAAAGAAATAATAAAGTTGCTCCTATGGGTCCAATCTAAAAGAAACAACAAAAGGAAAATGACAACAACTTTTTTTTTATTACAAAAATACTAGACATGTTAAGAAGGATCATCATAAGAATCATTCATGGTGCATGAGTACATATATAATCCTTACTTTCATCTATTTTGAGCTTAATTTAGCTTCAGGACCTAGAAAAACTTGGGGGTTAGATTCTAGTACTACTACTCATATAAGTGTTTCTATACAAGGTTGCCTAAGTTGCCTAAAGCTAAATGATGCTGAAAGACACATCTATGTGGGAGATGGAAAGGAAGCAACAATTGAAGTGATTGGCACATTTAGGTTATTGTTAGAAACCAGTCATTATTTGGATTTGAAATATAATTTCTATTTCCTTATTAGATAAATCTAGCTATTATTATTCATTCCTAAATAATAAATTTAGTCTTTCATTAAATTCAAATGTTATTAGTTATGGTTCATTATTCACATATGATAACCTATATATCCTTGGTGTCATCACTTCATATCATGAAACCTTTCATGTAGAATCATGTGGTACTAAATAAAAATTATGCAAAGAAACTTTAGTGTCATTATGGTATAAGCATTTAGGTCATATCTCAAAAGGAATAATCTAAAGGCTTGTGTCTGATAGCATTTTAGATTCCCTTAACTTTACAGCTTTGAATAAATGTGTTGAATGTGTTAAGGAAAATCAAACCAAAATAAAGTGAACAAGTGCAAATAGATCTTCAAACATCTTAGAATTGATTTACATGAATATCTATGGTTTGTTCCCTATGACTTCTTAGAATGGTTAATAGTATTTCATATCATTCATAGATGATTAATCATTATATGGCTACCTTTATTTCATTCATGAAAAGTCACAATCAATGGATGTGTTTAGATTTTTTTAACTTGAAGTTGAGAACCCAACAAAAGGATCAAGTCTATTAGATCTAGCAGTGGTGATGAATACTATGGAAGATATGATGGTTTAGGTGAACAACACTCAGGACCTTTTTCTAGATTCCTAGAGGAGTGTGGAATCATCCCACATTATTCTATGCCAGGTTCTCCTAGTATGAATGGTGTATCCAAAAGACAAAATTGAACTCTTAAGGACATGGTAAGGAGCATTATAATATCCTATTTTTAGAAACCCTAATTATAACTAGTAATTATGTGTATTAGTTGTAATATTTTTTTTAGAATAATTGATAATAGATATATTTTTAATAGGTGTAAGATTATTATGAATTATTACATATAAAATTTAATTAGGTTAAAAACTATTAATGAATGCGCATTAAAATTTTAAACATAGGCTAGGCCTTTATCGGTATCCGTTTTAACACATAAACCTAACCTGGTAACCTGATCAATTTTACCCTAATATTTCACCCTTATTCTTTGCTTATAACTTATTGAACCTTTCCCCTAACTTGTGCTAGAATTCTTTACCATCACCCTACTCCCTTTTCCCTTATACCTTCATCCTACGCATCATAAACCTATTACATCTGCACCATATATCCCCGCTCTCCTATGTATTCCTCTCCTTATCTTTCTCCTCTTTTCTTACACATCACCCCTTCTTAATCACTTATCCTCTCCCTCCTGTGTTGTGCCAAAGTATCACACAAACCTGCAACTCTCCTGCCTTTCCTTACCTCCTTAGCTTCCTCGCACACCAAAATCTCCTTGCCATTCTTCCCCGTCATTTGCTACTTCCACTTATTTGCTACGACACCACCCCACTAGCCTCCTTATCTTACCACTAACCACCATCATTGATCCTCCATACCCTGCACGGGAAACCCCTACTGTAGCCTCCCCATCATCCACACATAACCTCCCCGTAGAAAGCCTCTCCCTAATGCAACTTCTCCTTTTCTTTTACCTTTGGTTATTCCCATGAAATCAACCACCACACCACCTACTGAACTCCCTTCACCTTCTACAATCCGTGCCATAACTACCTGCAACCTTCACCCTAACCCACCAAAGACAACATGTCCCACCTTCGGTCATTTTCACCAAAACTCCTTCCTTGTGTTACACATATTTCCACTGAAGACTTATCATCTTCTTCAAACCTTTGTTCTAAAAATTTTCTTCTCCCTTTTCTACACCTTTATTGGCCCTTCTCCCCTCTCTAGCACTATTCTTACCCATTATTCTTGGTCCCCTAGCATCGACCAAGTCTACCGTTGCCACCTTCTCTTTTCTCGGCAACCTCAATTGATCCTCTTCCTTTGGTTGTTTAAAGTTTTCCTTATCTTTCTCTTACTTTTTTTGAATGGTTAGTGATCATTAAATTAATTTATTGATTTTGGATTATTGTTGTGTAATATTGTATGCTAATATATATATGTTTGGATGTTAATTCCTAAATAATTCTCGAGGGCCTTAGAACATACTTCTTTTGTGTAAGTTTGGGTTAGGTAAATCCAATCATTCATAAGATGGTAGAAATTACATGTGAGAATACTAGAAATTTTTAGAACTAGAATCATGATAGGGTTTTATGCTTTTCTAGTATTGTAGCATACATGATAAAATGATGATATGTTGAAGGGATAATATGCATTATTATATGTGAAATTTTTTATGCCCATATGTCTATGATTTTGTTAGGATTTCCATTCTTATTAAGTTATGATTCAAATTTCATGGTAAATGCCTCGTGATTTTTCATGCATGGTAGTTAGGGTTACAATGATTCGCATGGGAGTATATGTGCATGATTAGGTTTAGCTTACGATAAATTCTATTCATATGACCTTGGGTTAGAGATATTCCCCTACATGCACTACGATGATAATATTCCAATTTAGATGAGGTTTTATGATTAAAATGTGTACGTATATGCTGCATGGAATAAGTGGTATGTGAGAGTTGCATGATTAAGGTTTTAGTAGGTACAACTCATTAAATGCATGAAAAGTAAAAAATACAATTAATCACCAAAATATAAATATTATCTATGTGATAAAATAATGTGAAATATTAGCTTTTTCTTTCTCATGAAAAATATATCATAATAATAATGACTGGAACGAAATTGAATGAAATGGTGAAACTAACAATTTTTTAAGGGAATTTTGGTAATTTCAACCTAATGTATCTTTTACAAATAATTGGATGCTAGGGTGGCCTTAGATCTTTGATAGGTTGAACTTAGCTTTGACTTGGCTTTAGATAGACCTATGACCTTAGGGTTTATCAAAATAATTGGAAATAAAAGGGAAATAGTTAAGTGTGGACAAATGGAAATTTTTTGTATTATATGTGACTTAAATGATCACCTCATAAAGTATTAATACTTAAAGTGAAATGCCTTGAGTTGGAAATAGTTGCTCTATAGGGGTTGCTACCTTATAGGTGAGGTGTTAACCCTAATTATATTGGTTTGCTAGTGTGCCGCTATGCCCTAGTTTAAGGCCTTACTCTAATTTATAGGTGGCTTACGAGCGCTATAGGAGGTATCAATACTTAAAGACTAGGTGACTAAAGTTGAGAGGATATTGTGTTGCCTTTGTACATAGGTATAACTAGGTATATTGTTGTGTCTTTAGGTTCGAGGTAAGGGTATTGTGTTGCTTTCCGGCACCAATATGATCATATGTACCATTGTATCCCTAGGTTGATTTGTATCCCCCTTGAGTAAGTAAGTAAAAATGAAAAATCATTTTGTGAAATAGAATGAAAGAAATAGATTTGTTGGTTTAGTAGATACCTTAGTGCCCTACCATATTATTGCATTATATTTTTATTTTAGTAGTTACATTGGTGTCCTACCACTATGTTTGAAATGTATTTAACTAATCAAATATGACTTTGTAACTTGATATGATGAGAAGTTGACTAGTATGTTTTATTGTTGAATTTGAGACTTGATGTTTATGTACATTGTTCCACAAATATTGTTTGTGGGTATAGTTCATGATTTATGTGCAAGTATGCTTTTTATATTTTGTGTGACTATATGGGCATGTTGCCTCTTGTAAGATATTGTGATTTACTCAGTATAAGGAAGTCCTACTGATACTACTTTTGTAGATGATTACGTGAGGGCGATGGAGTAGCATGAAGTGTATAGTAATGGAAAGGACAAGTAAAGTCTTTGGGAAGAGGTTCCATTTTTAGAGCAGTCCTTTAGGTCTAAGAGTTAGGGAAAACTAGTTTCATACCTACAGGTGCTAGTTTTGGTTACGATTGGTTTCCCTTTAGTCTCTTATGTCCCTTGTTGTATTTTGGTTATACTAATGTACTACAACATTTATTTGCAACTTTTATTTATGTATTATTCTATTTCTATAGTTTTACATTGTTTGTGGTTTGTTTTACCCTTAGGATTTGGCGTAAGAAGGTGAGGGAGTTTGACTTATGCTAAGTGTGGTTGTAATATCCAGTAATTTGGTAATTAATGCTTCAACAAAATGAAAATTTTTAGCTGGTAAATTAGGGGTGTTACAAGTATGATTAGTCATTATACCTCACCAGAGTCACTCTTTGGAGAATCACTAAAGACAATATCTTACATTCTTAATAGAGTATCAACTAAAGCAACTACTAAAACACGTTATGAGCTTTAGACAGGGAAAATGCCTAGTATGAAGCATTTTTGTATTTTGAGATATCCTGCTAAGGTTAGGCCATATAGGCCACATGAAAGTACATTGGACTCCAAAATAGTTAGTAGCTTTTTTATTGGTTACTTTGAGCGATGAAGGGGCTATAAGTTCTATAATCCTACACTTAGGTCAATTTCTGAGACAAATACTACCACGTTCTTTGAAGATGTTGAGGTTATGGGGAGAAATAATGTTAGGAATATTATCTTAGAGGAGGAATTGATTACAATTCCTGCAATTGTCTTTGACTATGTGCAAGTCTTTGCACCTACCATTGATCAAGAGGCAATTCAAGAGCCACTACAAGGTAATATTGAACCACCTATTGAGAATGAGGTGATTGTTCTGCAAGAAAAAGCTCAAAAACCTCAAGATCTAAGGATATCCATTAGAAAAAGGAGAATTTCTATTCTGGATTAATACATTGTATTTATCCTAGAACATGAGGTAGACATGGCGGGGTGATGGAAGATGATCCAATTAACTTTTGTTATGCCATGGAGAGTTCAAATTCTTAAAGTTAGATTGATGCCATGAATGAGGAAATAAAGTCCATGATGGATAGTGACATATTGAATCTCATCCCATTGCCTAGTGGAAAGAAACATTAGTTGAAAATGGATATTTAAGACCAAAAGGGATTTAGAGGAAAATGTAGAGAGATATAAGACACATCTTGTCACCAAGGTCTTTACACAAAATGATGGAGAATATTTTAAAGAGAATTTTCCTCCAATCTCTTTTAAAGATTCATTGAGGGTAATCATGACACTAGTGGGACATTTTAATCCTGAGTTACATTAGATGGATTTTAAGACAAATTTTCTTAATGGTGACTTTAAGGACATGATCTATATGGCGCAACTAGAAAGTTTTGTGTGTGGAGACTCAAAGAATATGGTTTAGAAATTTAAGAAATCCATCTATAGGCTCAAGCAAATGTCTTATCAATAGTATTTTAAATTTCATCAAGTTATCACCTCTTTTTGTTTTGAGATGAATTTAGTAGATGAATGTATATAACATAATTTTTGTGGGAGTAAGTACATTTTTCTAGTTTTGTATGTTGATGACCTACTATTGGCATATAATGACATATGTTTGTTACATAAGATCAAGAAATTTCTTGCTAAGAGTTTTGAGATGAAATATCTTGGTAATACCTTTTTTTGTATTAGCCATAGAGATACATTGGAATTATTCTCGAGGTATCTTAGGGCTGTCACAAAAGTCTTATATTGAAAAGATTATCATGAGGTATGCCATGCAGAACTGAAAACTAGGTAATACCCTTATTGGTAAAGAAGATATATTTAGTCTTGTTCAATGCCTTAAAAATGACTTTGAAAGAAAGCAAATGTGAAATGTTTCCTATGCTTTAGTAGTAGGAATTCAAATGCATGCTCAAGTGTGTATACATCCGAATATTGCATACGTTAGTGGGGCTCTTTGCAGATATTAGAGTAATCTAGAACTTGATCATTGGATAGAAGCTAAATGATTCATGTGGTGCTTATAGAAAGAAAAATATTACATGCTCACATATCAGAGGTCAGAGAAGCTTGAGATCGTAGAATATTCTGACTTTGATTTTACTGGATGCCAGCATAAAGTTTTGTTTTCCTGATGGCTTGAGGTGCTATTTTTTTGGAAGGGTGCTAAGTCGATAGTAGTGGCCTCTTCAAATATGGTTGCAAAAATTTGTAGCATACTATATGGATTCCACTTGTAGTTTATGGCTGTGAAATTTTATCATGGGGCTGCATATCGTTAATGGTATTGAAAGACTCCCTAAAGATGCTATGTAACAATAAGGATGTAGTTTAATATTCTAATAGCAACCTAAGTTCTAAAAAATAAAAAAGTATCAATATTAAATACTTGGTTGTTAAAGAGAAAGTACATAAAGGAGAATTGTTTATATAGCACAATAACATAGACTCCACGATAGCGGATCCACTCACTAAGGCTTTACCACCAAATTAGCTTCTCAAGCATGTTGCTCATAAATGTGTGTTATATTAACTGATGATGTTTAGTTTCAATTAGAGTGTGTAACTTCTATTTCTCTATGTATAAACATTTTTTTTTAGCTTATGGAAATTTTTGAACATATATTATTATGAAAAAATAAAGTTTTAGTAGGAAGTTTAAGTTGAAGTTTTTGTTTGCATTTTGATCTTAATAAAGTTTTTAGGTGGAATAGTAAGAAATAGGCATGTTAAGATCACATTACATAAAATTTCCATACTACACATCCACATATTAATCCATGTTGTTTAGTTATATATGCATACGTGACCACTGAAGGCTTATTTAAGAAGAAATGTGACAAAAGTCGCTTTGACCCTATTTTAGTTTGACTAATGGACTAGATTAGTTATAGATATATTTCATAATGACAACAATATTTAGCTCATTTGGTTATTTTACAATTTGTGGTTATAAGGTCACACATACAACCTAAGTGGAAGATAGTTGATTTTTTATCCAATGATTGGGCTTATATATGAACGATATGAATTATGGGTCATCATATAAATTAAGATATGTATGTGATCATGTTTATGTATACATTATTTGAGCTATTAATGTATCTAATTAGATGTGAACCCATATGTATAGAGATGTTGGGTATTCTAGATTGTTAATGTACTGAACCATTATATAGAGGGTTATGGTCCTTGGGTCACACATACTTAGTCCTATTCAATTTCTATCGGTCAATAGAGACTGACAGATGTGTATCTAATCTAGAATGCCTTAGTACCACCAGTCGGTTAATGTCCTGTATCTAACAGTATTTGGTAATTCCCGCATTATAGATTTAGGTATGCTTCCACATCATGGTATTATATTAATCTTGATGAATTAGTATTCAATTTTATCTGATCTATAGATTATATTAATCTATCACACTACCTTGAATTTTGTCATTGCCTTACACTAGTCTCACTCGTTTATTTTCACAAGCTAAACTAACCATGCTCTGCTTTGTCCCATAGTCACCCCCTCATCCTTCTCGCTTGGTTATTTTCTACACCTTCTTACCCTTATTGAATGGCTCCTTTCTTTTCCTTTTTATTCTCACAACCTAGCACTAGCTTGGTTTTCTCCTCGGTCAACTAGCCTTATAAACCTCCCCTTTGTGCATCTTTGTTTTTTTGTCTCTCTTGTAGCTAGGGCCATAGCCATTGTCTTGTATCTTTCCTTATTTCATCTTGTTATCTTTAAGCCTAGACCTAATCTTCTTGTTTCACATGCTTTTGAACACATTAAAACTATCCGGTTCTCCTTTGTTCCATTTTCTGTCATTCGTCTTGCAATCTCAACCAACCCTAGCCTCACTACCATGTTTCCCCCCTTTTAGCTTCATTCCCCTACAACCAACCTTATCCAATTTCTTCCTTAGATTTTCTATGCACCTTGTATCCCTAGCACTACCTATAGTGAGTTCTTTGTCAAGCTTCCTTACTCGCTGAACCCTACCACTACCACGATCTAACTTCATTGTAAGTGCAAAACTTCAAGACATAGTCATCATCCCTCATTTATCTTACCAAAAACTACTAACCAAGCTAAAATCCAACACCTTTTCCCCTTCTCATTTGAGTACTCCTAGTTAGGATCCATAATCAACGTGCCCTAAAGAAACCTAGAAAAACCTACCAAGCCATGTAGCTGCAACCTAATGCTTTATTTTTGCAGCATGTTGGTCTAGCGCATCAACCTTCACAATCACCCTATTTCAGCCTAGCCTGCAAAAACTTCCTTCCCATGCATGAGTGACGTAAGCCTTAGCCGTCTGTTAGCCCTTGGGTCATGCATCCATCCACATCGTTAGTTAATTTCTTCAGTTATAATTCCTTATTTCTTATATTTATTAATTTATGTTATCTTAAGGTGTAGATTCTAAGATATATATATATATATATATATATATATATATTATATATATATATATATATATATATATATATTGCCTTAAGATAATCCCAATCTTACTAAGATGATCTTAGAAGAGGCATTTATGTGTCACATTTTGTGTATCTCAAAGGTAAATCTAACTCTTTTGCAGATGGTAAAATTTGGATGTAAATATGAATTTTTTTTAAAAAAAATACAATCATTCTAGGTTAATGTTATAGAAGTTTTTATCTTTTTTCCTAATAATGAAAGCATTTAATATTGCATTTTATGTGAAATTTTTTAATTTATAAAATAATGCATGTTAATATGTTAGACATTACTTCTCATGTATGCTTTGTCAGTGCTTTGAGGACATGCTTTTAAAATATATAATGTATATATAATATTTAAATTAACAATTATACTATTTTATATGTTTTGTTTTGGTTTGGGTTTGATTTTTTGTTTTTCCATATTCTTGACATGCTAATTAATTTAATACATTCCTTTTACATTTTTGATATATTTGCATATGAAACATGTTTTTTTAGCATGATTAAGATTAGTTTTATATGCTTCCTTATTACATTTTTTCTAGGTAGAAATGTAAATTTTTGTATACCATGATTTGTATTTAAAATTGTTATGTAGGAGAACATGAAAATTATAATATGTTAAAAATGTATGGTAGGGTTTTGTGTGTGTATTATGCTAAGTTTGTGCTTAAGGGTGACGTTTCCTTTTGTTATGTCGTAAAGTATACTTATATGATAAATTATTTTCATTATTATATTTTAGCATTTTTATGACAGATAACCTTTAAAAATAAATTTAATGATAAATTGGATGAAAATGCGGTAACTAGAATTTTGGTTATTCTAACAAAACATTGCCTTAGGATGAAAAATTGCACTAGATTCACTTTAATAGCTTGTTACGTTGACCTTAGCATTGAATTTTAGTTTAACTTGGCTGTTAATCTGAGGGTTAACTTTAATTACTAGAAATAAAGAAAAAATGGTTAAGTATGAAAATGAAAGTTGTTGGGCATTATGTTTTAATTGTGATCACCTCATACAATATTAATATTTGAAGTGGAAGACATTAAGTTTGGGATTGGTGTCTCTTTTAGGATAGCTACCTTAAGGATGATGTTTTGCCCTGAATTTGATTTATTTTGTTGGTGTGCCACAATATCTAAATAAGGCCTTATATCTACTCTAATTTGTCATATAGACTTCAAAGAGGTATCAATACTTAAGGATTATGTGACTTAGGAGGTATAAGGGTATTGTATTGCATGGTGTACACCAACATGGTTGTTGAAGGGATAAGTGTACAAGCAAATCAGTGTTATACTCTTTTATGCTCTTTTGTGGTTAATTTTTCTTTGGACTCTTGTGTCCTTGATTTGTTTCGGATAGCCCTATTGTGTGGAGGGTATAATATTTGTAAACCTTTATTTATGTTATGTATCTTCTTTCTACTATTTTTTTATCTAACATTTTTTTTAGCCTTAGCACTTGGCTTAAGGAAGGTAAGGAAACCAATCTTATACTGAGCGTGGCCCCATTACCCATTATCTTGTAATATATGCTTCTGTAAAATAAAATTTTCAAGTACTAAATTTTGGGGTGCTACAAGTCAGTATTAGACCTTTTTTTCTTTAAAATCCCCTTTTCTTAGTTTTGAAAACTTATGTTTTTAAGCATTTTCAACTCCATTTAGCCTTGGGAGGAAGTGAGTTTGGGTTAGAGACTTGGGTTATGTGTGAGTTTTGTATTGATTATTAGTCTTTACATTTTTTGATGTGTTTTTCCCTCTTATAAATGTCCTTTAATGTTTTTATAGTATTATAACACTATTTATTTTTCTTTTTAGTGCTATAGCATGAAACATCAATCTCTCACATATAGAGGAGTTGCTCATCACAGTAGTTGAACTAGTGGTAGAGTTACAATTGCAGCCTCACTCACTAGTTCAAGTTGAGAATTGGCTTAGAAAGGTCATATTTCATCACCCACTCGTGTTTGGGGGGAGTCTATAACTCAATAATGATGGAGATATGGATTAGAGAGCCAGAAAATATTTTTTGGGGCATAGATTACCTAGATAGGAAGAAGGTGGATGTTGGTTTGTTCTAATTACAAGGAAAATAAAATGAATGGTAGATTGGGTACCATCTTCAAGCTATTGAGCCAATGGACACTTAGGAAGATTTCAAGTGGCCTTGAGGGTATGCTACTATTCTTTGCACATGCTTTATACAAAACATGTTGATTTTTTGACCATTCAATGGGGTTAATTTTCAGTCGAAGAGTATTTCAAAAAGTTCTATGATCTTCTTGTGTTTGCATTAGAGATAGCCAATTATGAGAAGATGATTTCTCATTGCTTTGTGAAGTGTTTGGATCTATGCATCTAGGAGCAAAGAGACATCATGACCGATATACTCACAGTCTATGAGAGAGCTTGCATGTAATACCCCATCTTAAAATTCTTTAAAAATATGTTTAAAATTATGTTAATATAAAATAAAGTGATTTTAGTTTTAGAAATGACTTGGAATTAGATGAAAATGTAACATTTCAACAATACTAGTTGACTGGTTTCTCGAACCGATATCGACTGCCACATACAACTACCCTAGTTTTCATTTCCGTTAAACTAATCGACCGGTTATACTTTAATTCTACATTTATTATTTTTTTTTATTTTTTTTTCCAATTCTCTTTCCAATGTTTATAAAAATTTATAATTAAAGTCTCTATGTGCTAATTAGCATATTTTGATACTTTAAAATTATTTTTACATTATCTACATCATTCTATGATTTTATTTAGCTAAAAATATCCTAAAAGTATTTTTGAAGTACTTTTCCTCACTGCCTTTCCTCTCTCCTTCTCTTGCTGATACATAACTTTTTGCCTTTTTTTCACTCTATATTGATCTAATTTTTTCTTAACTTCACCCTTCCCACTTGTCTTGATGTGTTTTTTTCTTAATTTCACCCTTCTTGCCCTATGCTTCATCAATTACTCCTCTTACACCATTTTACCCGACACACCACTCCACCCTTAGAAGTCACCTTCCTATTCTCTCTATTCCTTCCTTTTTAGTTGACCAATATACCCCTCTTAGCCTTCTTCATCTAATTTCCATCTCCTTTTAACACATTCATTAAATTCTCTTTATCATTTCTCCCTTCTCTCTTCTTCCCTTGGCATATTCTACTAAGTGTAGAGAACCTCTTTTCTCTCATTTTCTTTTCTTTCTCCAATAGAGAATTGAGACCCTTACTCCATATTCTTCTATTTGGATTCAATTTTTCCTTCTTCTTAATCCTTACTTTAATTACTCTTTTTTTCAAAAAATAAAGGAGGATTAAAGTTTTGAGAGGGCTAAAGATTTTTTACTCTTTGTTACTCTTGGTTATCTATCTTGTGGGTTAAAGTTCAGAACTTATACCTCTATCCTTCTCTGTTTTTTTTGTTTAATTTAAATTTTAAAGCATGTTTTGCTAATTTTTGGATTCTTGATTCCCTTGGATAATAAAGGATATTATAGTGAGCCATCAAGCTACAAGTATTTTTCCTTTGCTAGATGATTTACTATGAGGTAGAAAGATTCTCTATTTTATGATGAGGTTTGGTTTTCATGTTTTCGTTAGTGAATATCTCTAATATTTTAGCATGTACCTACATAATAGCATGAGTTATTAGATATATAATAGATCAAGATATGTTTTGTGAATATGGATGGTTTCAAGTATGAGATGTGTCATCATATGGATCTTTAGTCATAAGTGTGGATCATGTGTTTACATAAGAAGTTGGCTTAGTAACTAAGTTATGGAGGTTCTATGTGTCAAACATGCTTATATGCTAAGCTAATTCCATTACTCTAGCTTTCTATATATGAATTTTATGATTGGTCAAGTTTAGTAGTATGCGGTCTTCAAGACCTTTTTGATGAATCTTGAATATGTGTATATGGTTGATACTAAATGTAATATCATGAGCTTGAGATTAATGTTGATGTGGTTCTTGTTGGTTTCCTCCTTTATGTTGATTATGTGGGTATGTTTTGGTTATTTATGACTCAAAGCATGAATTTGATGAGTTAAGAATTAATTTATAGGGTGTTAAGCATACTGAAATTAATTAAATACCATGTTTAGGTTATATTTATGTTATTAACAGTAGTAGCATGATTAGGATGTAATTTATAGGGTGTTAAGCATTATTTTGCTATTTTAGCCTTAGTGTGAAGGTTGTAAATATAGTATTATGTTGAGTCTTTAATTCATTCTTAGAGCATGATCTAGATATTCAGTATCTTGAGCATGTTTTAATATGAGCTTGGTACTATATAAATCTTTAACCTAGTTACTTAGGCATGCGATTGATGAAATCATGACTTATATATTATTTTATCTATGATGATGAGTTGAGGCATGAATTATGATTTTCATTCAATTCAAGTATGTTATTGTTGAGTATTGATTTCTACCATGATTGGTGTGAATTCATGTGTGGAGTATGTCTTTTTATATTCCTGTAGGACATAGATTCATTCATGGATTAAATTGAAAAAGATTGGTAATGTTTTTATGCATGGTTCATTGGTCTGGGTGCTGATTCACCTATACCAGTCGATTAGTTTTTTGATCGATCGACTAGTTGTGTGAACAATTACTAGGTTTGGAATCTTTGATCGAATGTTACTAGACCACTCGATTGGTTTGAGAAAGAAGTTAATTAGTTTTGATGAGTAGTCGATTGATTAACCAAACCCATGGACTGGTTGCCTTGTGACTAGAGTGGTCTAGTCTTTATTTAGATACATCGAGTAGTTTAGAAAAACCCATCGACTAGTTCCTATGAATAGTCAATTAGTTAGACCAACCAAATGACTAGTTTTCCTGTGTGTTGATTTCTCGGGCATATTGCAGCCATACTAGTCTACTAGTTTAAGGGCCAATTGGCTGGTCAAACTATATTTCTCCATGTTTATTTTGTACTTAATTATATTTCTCTAGGAATTCCATATTAATGTTTCTCTAGGACTTCCATATTAATGTTTGTATGTATTTAAAAAATTTAGTCCTGCGTTCAACCATGCTTAACTTTGATTTAATATGCATCAAAACTATAATATTGTGATGCCTTGTGTGGTTTGGTTTGGTGTCACCTCTAAACACCCAAATGGTAGCTTGCATGTCTTGTGTTGTGTTTGGCATTATTACTTTGTAATAACTATTTGGTAATTAATGAAATGATAATTTTGATTTGTGATATAATTTGGTAATTATTAATAAGAATGAAATTGTATGTCTTGTGTTGTGGTTGACATTATTACTTGGTAATTCCGATTTGGCTATAAATGAAATTGTAATTGTGATTTGTGATATCATTTGGTAATTAATAATAATAATAATGAAATTGTATGTCTTGTGTTGTGTATGGCGCTATTGCTTGCTAATACATTTTGTTTTTAATGAAATTATATATTATGATTTGTGTTATCATTTGGTAACTAATAATAATAATAATGAAATTGTATGTCTTGTGACATGTTTGGAACTATTGCTTGGTAATACCCATTTGGTTATTAATGAACTTGTAATTGTGATTTGTGATATCATTTGATAAATAATAATAATGAAATTAGGAAAGATAAAATTGTTATTTGTGCATCTTGTGGCCTTGATTTTTGTTTGGTTTCAATATTTAGAAACATCCAATTGGATTTTTCTAATATTATCTTGCAAGTTGTGGGATCCCTAATTAATTATATAATGAGAATAAGATTTTGTTTGAGCCTTCTTCTTCAGCTCTGAGGTTAGTTTCCAGGAGTTAGTAGTGTTGTTACCTTGTGATATTTACTTTCCTTTAACTCAGTACCTTTTCCATCCAATGACGTTGTAGCTTGTAGTCCGAAGTAGGAAAATTATATGTGGAAAATTAGGCACACAATTTTGAGTGATACTCTTGTAGAGTTGGATTTTAGCATAATTAGGTGCAATCAATAATTAATACCATCTTTCAGCAACATATTTTCCTAGCAACTCAAATGTCATTTAATAATGTATTAGAGTGTGGATGGTAAAGGTAAGGGCTATGTCCCTTGTCCCTACCCACGGAGTAGTGTAAGTTAGATTCAAAGCACATGAAGTCTGTAAGGAAGTCCTCACATGATGGCTAGCATCTCCAAGTGGTAGATGCGCAAGCTCGTGTAATATCGATATTTCCGATGGTATACTTCTTGCCTTATTTGTTTAAATTTTCATTAATTGTGTAGAAATTTGTTTGATTGATTGATGCTTGTTCCTTAGATGTCTATGTGTAAGTATTATACCTTGATTAGTGTTTAGTTTTTTTTACGGGGTAGTGGCCCTTGTCGTGTAGAACCATTATTTGTGGGTTGCCCAAAGTTTAAATGACCCAGTTTTATTATGTTTAAATTCAGAGATAAAGTCTTTTTTAAGGGGTAGGAACGTATAATGTTGTTTATAGATACCCTAATATAGATATCTTAAATATTAAATTTATATTTATGGGCAATATATTGTAAAAATTATTTAAGGTTTTGGTATCCTATTATTGTGTGTATTAATACTATTTTTTGTTAAGAATACAGACTGACAGATTAAAATGATTTTTTTTCTAATAGGTTACATTTCTTGATATTTAATAATTTTTAAATTTAACTATTTATATTTATTTATTTAATTTTAGCCATAAACATATTATTATTATTATTATTATTATTATTATTATTATTATTATTATTATTATTATTATTATTATTATTATTATTATTTATCCCTCCTAAACCTAAACCTCTTACCAAACTAATTGCCAATCCCTTAGTCAAAACCTAATCAAAAGCCCCGTTTGTGCACATCTAATCTACCTCCCATCTTTATGCCCTATGCTGTGCTAAATGTGCCTATGCTATTCCTAGTTGTGTCACCTTCCTTCGACCTTATGCATTGGTGTGTGATTTACCATTGCCTTATCAGTCTTGCATGTTCATTTCCAAAAGTCGTACAAACCTTACACTACTTCGCCCCATAACTAGCTACCCCTCAGTGTACTAGCTAGATTCATCTACAATACCCCTATTTTTCATTAATGAAAATTTATATTTTAAAACATTAATAAAGCTAAAAAAAATCACACAGTGTATGATATGATTAGATGGAAAGAAGAATATAAATCATGGCCCAATCAAGTTTAGAAACACCCTGGCCTGCCTAGATGCAAATTCATTTCCTAGTTATTCCATAGGCAAGCAGTCCTTACAAGAGAAAATTTGGCAAAATGGGGTGTCACAAACAAAACCTATTGTGGAATTTGTCCAACTGATCTTGAAGATTTAAACCACCTCTTCATGTGTTTCTCTTTATCCCAAGAACTATGGAGACTAATGTGTAATTGGCTTGGCATTTCTCTCCCCCCTCAACTCTTGGAACCATTTTCAAAACTGGATTTCTCATAGGAAGAATTTCAGAAGAGGTGAAAAAGATATAATGAATATGATGATCGCAAGCGTTATCTACAAGATTTGGAATGCTAGGAATCCAGCTATTTTCCAAGCAAAAATCCCATTGATTAAGAATGTAGCTCGTGAGATCATTCTTCAAATCTTCATTAGAATATCCTCTTTTAAGAATAAGTCCAAATAGATTGGCCTTTTGGACTCTATTGATAGATTTGTGTAGAGCTTCCTTTTCCTTTATAAATATGTTTTTTGGATGTACTTCCCTCTTGGTAATTAATAAATGTTATTATTACTTACTAAAAAAATATATATCAAACACCAAGGAAAAATGGGGTGTTATTGTTGTACCTAACATATGATAGACACGTGCCATTCCTCCTATGTTAGATACAAGGCTAATGAAAACCAATCAATCTAAATATGATAATAGAGTGTGATGCAGGAGCATCCATTGAACATAATGATTTTCATATTCATTCTAATCCTCAAGGTAAGGAAGATGATTTAGCTTTCATAATATTGGAGCCTATCATGTTGAATATTCTTGATAATTCTAATATGCTTGACATTGAAAAACATTCAAGTTATTCTTGTAGGTATGTTACATATTTGCAAGAAGATGATGTTCATACACATTGATGTGTACAAGTATTCCAAGGCATGCAAGACTATGACATACATGGGATGATACATTACAACAAGAGATAGAGTGATGATATTCATTATTTTTATAAACTTGTTGTAAACCCTAACCCTAAGTATATTTTATGTAAGTTAGAGTATGGCTATAATTTCATGTATGTATCTTAGTCTATTGTATAGCTTTGTAATATTAATCCTTAGTATCATTTAACCAATGATATTATGCTTTGGATTAAGGTTAATATGGGTTAATTCAACCATGATTAATGGGCTGAATTAAGAAGGAAAACTCGGCTGGTTTAAGCTAGCTCACCACCGAGTCTCCCTTCTCCTATATATACCTTTTGTGCACAACATTTGTATGCAGAATTGAATAGAATGAATAATAAGAATTTTGATAAAAATTTGAGCAAGAGAGCTAAAGTCTAATCCTCCCTTTTGGGTCTGTATTGAGCAAGGAAAATCCGGGATTAATCCTTCCTCAAATCTATCTTCACACGACACATTTGAACACCTTCAAATCTGCTGAAATACCTTCATCTTGTAACATCAATTTCTTCATCTATAATCCACCAAATCACTTCATTCTTTTTGCATTAGATCGTGGGTAAAAGCTTCTAATAAAAATTTTGATCCAAACCTTCTGTTACTTTGATGAAAACCACATTAGAGTGCAAAAAGATAACATATATAAATAATAAAGAAAATGTTTACAAATAAGACCTCAACGGGTCCCCAAAATATTCAAATACATGAGAGAGAATAATTCAAAAGAGCAGATGTATAGTAGGCATAAAAAGATACTTTGGTAAATCCCCAAACCCTAGTCCATTAAGGACCAAACAACAAATATGGATGTCCATGCTCTTAAGTCACCAAGCTCAATATGAGGTAGGATCACTACTGACCATCCTAAAAAACATGCATATGGTCTTCTGCTTGTGGGATTGAGTAAGCTAAATTACCTCATCAATGGGAGTCACAAGCATAATAGGCCATAGGAAACAATAGAGGTCTTACTAAACATAATAGCATACTTACACATCACAATTATATGTATATGTAATATCATAGTTATATAATACATTAGGATTTCATACCATGCAAGGACTTAGATAACTTGTAGCTCATCATGCATAACAATATGATATAGATATTATGGATAGAAACATATAACTAATAACAAGTTATTCCACATCTCACTAGGCTCTTCTATTGTCGACCTATAGGTGTATTCCATCAGGTCCATTTCTAGCTTTACATGATCCATTAGATTAACTATTTATAAGATATTTTTTTCCTTTTTTTTGTATCCATATCCATATCCGTAACCTTATTTTTATTCTTATTCTTATCAAGAGATGGGTTGATTACCACCCCCATAGTGTCCTATATCATGGAAGCCTATCCAAACTAGAGGATATGCAGTTCGGCTAAAGCCAAGCTACTACTAATGGACATAAAGTATGGCCAAAGCCAATCAACTTCCTAGGTAACTAGACCCTTTAGTTGTAACACCCCCAAATTTACTACTAAAAAATTTCGTTTAAAATCAAAAGGTTTAGAGGAAGCGAAGGATAAAAACTGTAAACTCGGGGGCGTTACCGCCACACTTAGTACCATACCAGTTCACTCCTACCGTTTCGGTACTAAGTGCTAAGGCTAAATCCGATCATCAATAAGTACGAAGTATCATAAAACGTAAGACGACATTTAGCATAAATCATTAATAAGATATAATTCAAATAGAATTTAGAATACGATTTAGGATTACAACCCCATAATACATTTTTTTCTTTAAAACGGAAAACGTAATACAAAATATAGCTCACAAAAAAAATACCCAAAAGGATCAATATCCGGATCGCCTACTCACTCAAGTCAAGCCTTCCACCCCAAATAGTACCCGATCATAAATCTGCATAGGAGGTCTGCTCCCCACCATAAGTGGATCATCACATGACCTATTCAACCAAGGTAGTATCAGTACGAGTCCAATACTGAGTAAGGGAGCAGGTGCGCTAAGGCTAAGCATACAATCATACAACATAACACACATACCACAATCACATAGGCAACATGTAATAATATAGACGATGCAGGTCGGCTATGACCCAATCAGACTTCTTCCTTGCATATCTCTGATAATTATAGTTCGTTCACACCATAATCTTTGTTAATCTATGCGAGTACGGGAACTCCACTATTATATCCGGTGGATCGATCACATATAGGGCAGAACGCACCTAACCACTATTATATGCCGGTGGATCGGTCTCCAGGGCACAACGCTCCTGGCCACTATTATGCCGGTGGATCGGTCTGGCCCTGACTCTCATGGTGTTCCACTGTAAGTATATAGTATCTTTCCCATGATTTAATTACAACATAATTTTTGGTTCGTTGATCTCGGGATCCCCCACTATTATAGCTGGTGGATCGGTCACTTATAGGGCAGAACACACCTAACCACTATTATATGCCGGTGGATCAGTCTCCAGGGCACCCCGGCACCTGGCCACTATTATGCCAGTGGATCGGTCTGGGCCCGGCTCAACAATCTTACTCTTTAAGTAATTAATATCTTATTTATGTCTTATTAGATGAAGCTTTCCACCCTTGACATGCATATCAATTACCTTCTACTTCTTTCCTCCCAAGGGGGCCCATCCCATATCTTGAGACTCTTGTGCCCCTTATCACACCCCGTCATCCATTCCCTTTACACTACCTTTGAATGAAAGAGTCCACCCCTACGGTGTGGGTTAAGCCCAACACCTCATGACATCAACTCCACCTCCTATCACCCTTTAGGGTTTTCCCTTGAAGACCCAAATGGGCCGATGTGGCCCAACCTCCGATATAGCCTCACCTTCTCTCACTTACACTATCTTTACTTCCTTCGTCGTCCCTCACCTGACCTCAATTAGATCGATTCCTGATGAGTTCATATTTTGACACATTTTATGCCCTTATAATCTTAGTTTTTGGTATTTTATTTAACTAATATAGGGGAATAATTATTGTTTTATGCTTAAGTGGTAAAAATTGTATAAATATTATTATTTGAGATAAAATGATAACAATTAAGTAAATTTAGAGTAAAATATTATTTATTAATATTTATTTAATTTTATTTTACAGGTTTTATTTTTAAATAAAAGAAAATAAAAAAAAAGAAATCAGACCTTTGTACCAACGGCCCAAAGGCCCGGAAATTTTTTTTGAAAGAAACGCCGCACGAGAGTCAGCGAGGGCTGGCATGGCACGCACGGAAAGAAAAAAAAGGATGTGAAGGGCTGACATGGCGTGAGGTGGGGCAGGAACGAAAATAAAATGGAAGTAGCGTGAAAGAGGAACAGACGGCAGAGAGGTCTGCGGTCGAGAGCCTCAACAAGCTCGAGGGCGCGTCAGAGCCTTTCGAGGCTCTGTGAGACGACGCAGAGAGAGAGAGAGACGGGAGAGAGCCTTTATAGGCTCGGGAGAGACGAACAGGACGAGAGACAGGGAATAGGCGTAGAGGCACGGAAACCGAAGCCTCAGCGACGCATGGAACCAGGCAGAGGCTCGGACTCTGAGTTTGCCGTTAGGCGGCAGAGCCGCAGCACGGAAACCTAGGACAAAGAAGGTGCAGCTCTCAGCGCCATCAGCCGCCGGCCAGAAAAAGAAAAAGAAAAAGAAATTGGCACGGAAATTCAAGACCGAGAAGGAAGAAAAATAAGAGGAAATTTATATCGGTAGAATTTATTTCAGATAAAATTAATTTTTATTTGAATAAATTCTTAATCTTTTATCCACAATTAATTCCGGTTATTTCTTTCTCTTATTTTTAATTTATATTTTAGATATATATTTCTGTGTAATTAATTCTTTAATTATGACTGGCTGATTATTTATTGTTAGGGAATAATTTGAAACCCTAGACTATGGTTTGACTTATAATTTTATTTTCTTTGTTTCGTGAGAATGTTTCTTGACTCTATATTAATTGCTATCGTTTATATGTATAATTCTGTCAAGTATAGTTTATTTGGTGCATGCCTTGTTCTGGTACCTCATAAGTGACAGTATGTAGGATTAATTGCTGCTAGGTGGCCATCTAAATATACTAGAATTTATATGTATAAATTGCAGCTAGGTTAGATAACAATTCACCTAATCGTTTTGTGATTCTAACCAAAGTGGTAAAACGTTTCGATACTTGTGGGTCAAGGAAAGGAAATACAGCTAGACATGCTTTTTGTACTAGTTTGGGTATTTAGATTGACAGCCTTCCACTTACACTTAATGCATTAAATCTAGTTAAATATAGGAGCCACTTGTTGCTGCCATACTGCTAGTATTTAATATGGTTAATATTGGCGCTTTGTCGTATTAATTAATTAAGGGAAGTAATATAAGGTGTATAGACCTGCTTTTGGTGTGCAACTTGGTCGATCTCTTTCTTATGATTAAAGGATGACTTAGAAATAAATATTATATTACGACCTAATCTAGTGGTGGATTTTTATTTCCCTAACATATTTCTCATATCTGCGGTTTCCTATTATTTTCATTATTAGTTTATTTTATTTATTCCTTTTATTATTTTATTATTTTGATAAACCCCCATTAGTATTTTCTTATTCATTTATTCTGTGTTATTTAGGAATTTTATTTTTAGTTTTAGTTTTATTTTCAAGCTAGTTAAATAGAGGTGAGCCCTCTCAATCCCCGGCTAGAACGATACCCTTATTTACCAGTGCTACAATTGACAACAAGAGGGTTTAAATTGCGTGCCGGCTACGGTCGCACCAATTCCCAACACATATCATTTTACCTCTCGATTCCGCATGACCTGAAAACCCTAGTCGACCACCTCAAACCCGAGTACCTTTCTTCTCCCACAAGTAACATCTCTCCTTTCAACCCAAAATCTCTTCTTCCACATGGAAACCCATACTCATCTTTTATACACATGAAATCTCATTCTTAACCCATACTCCACCCTTCCTTAATCATTCCTACCTTTGTACTTCCCAAGACTTCCACTTTCTACCAAAAACCCTAATCAAGTCCCTCGTACACCCCTGCATCAACCCACGTACTATTTTTCACTCAAAGTCTCCAATCACTCCACAACTCTTCCATTCTCTTCTTTACACCCAAATTCAACTTTTCTCACGTAAGATTCACCCCATGCAAGATTTAGCCACCCCATGCAAACACCCCAAGTCATCATGCAAATTTTAAGACTCCCGTGCATGGTTCCCAACTCTCATTTATTTTGGACATTCTTCCCACTTAAATCTTCTCTCATGGATCATGAGGTACTTAGGCCAACTTCGTGTCCCCCTTAGTGAACTCACTTCCCATTTATTTCTTGTCATCCTCATATTCTCAATTCATATTATTAGTTATCCTAACATGCATGTCCTAGAGGGCCATATCATATCACATCATAAACATCATACATATACATGTCATGCTCATGTCATAGGAAACACATACCAACATACCTCAATCTCCAAGGTGCGCTACACATAAGACAAGGTATCCACAAACCATATAATACATGGCATAGCATGGCATACACAACATTCAACACATCCATGTCACACATAGCACAAGGCCATAGCTTCGTCCTTACCTAAGGCGACGCCGGGCTTGGAGCACGCTCCTCTAACTCCTTAGGGCTTTGGTTAGGATTACCTATAAAAGGGGAAAAATACTAAGTATTAGTTTCCCTTGAAAGTACCATCAACCCTTACTCTAGTTTAGGATTAGGGTTCTTATTACTAAAGAGGGTATTATTCAAAAACTAGGGTTTTCATCTTAAATTTAGTATACTAAATATTATTAGTCAAAATGTATTTATTTTTGATACTTATTGCTACCCTTATATAATTAGACCCGTTAGCTCTAATATTGCAGTAATAGGGTTCATGCTAGCTATAGGAAAATAGTGATAGTAGTAATAATAGTAATAGCTAATAATAGTACCATAGTAATGAGGTTAGGGTTAAAAGCATTAGGGGTAATATTAAGTGGTATGGTAATAAGGTTCAAGTACTCTTCTTAGTTAGCAACCACATAATATTTATTAGCTTGAGTTAAGTAACATGGATAAGAACAAAAGTAGTATTATTGTTAACAAAATGATAAGGGTGTTAAGTATAATAATAATAATAATAATGATGATGATGATGATAATAATAATAATAACAATCCTAGTAGTAATAACAATAATAATAATAACAACCAAGTAAGGTTAAGCAACCATAATAATAACCGTAGTAAGGATAATAGCAATAATAATAATAATAATAATAATAATAATAATAATAATAATAATAATAATAATAATAATAATAATAATAATGTTAATACTAATAATTATAAAATAACACTAAAGTTAAGTATAATAGGAGTTAAGGTTTGAAGGGATGATAATGTTGGTAAAAATGATAACTTTAATAACAGGGATAATAATATTAGTAATAATAATAATAATAAAAGTAATAATAATAATAATAATAATAAAAGGAATAATAATGATGATAATAATAAGTATGATAACATTAATATTAGTTAGATTTAATGGCAGCTATATAAAAAGGAATGTTAAGGTTTGGATGAGTGGGAAACCACCTAGGGTCGGTGGTGGTCCGGCGGCGACGCGTGGCGGCGACGACGGCGGAGGTGGAGGAGGAGAAGAGAGGGAAATATGGAGGTGGTGGTTAGATGGGAGGAGAAAAGGAGAAGTTTGAGGTGGGGGGAGAATCAGCAGGTGAAGGGGAGTGGAATGAGGGTGGTGGCGTGGCAAGGGGTGGCGGCGCGCGGTGGTTGGCGCAGCGGCCGTGGGTGGTGGAGAGAGGTGGAAGATGGGGGAGGTAGAAGGAGAGGGAGGAAGGAGGAGGTGAAGTCTTGGGAAGGTAGGGGAGGGTTTGCTGGATATTTTGGAGGGTGGTGGAGGCTTGGTAGAGGCAGAAATGGGCGGTGGAAGGCGGTGCAAGGGGCGGCGATGGCTAAAGGTGGTGGTTTCGGGATGGGGACTTTGCACGGCTAGGGCGGCACGTGCAGGGCAAGGCGGAGGGTGGTGGTGGTTTGGTTTTGTCGAGGGAGGTGCAAGGAAGATCACGGTGGGCAGCGGTGGTGGCGAAAAGCTCGTCTTTTTGAGGCGGCAGAGATGCAAGGTTTCGGGGAAAAATCGAAGGAGGGAGCTGATTATGGCTGCCAAAGGGGGGTATTTATAGGCAATTGGGAGGGGGGAAATGACGAAGGAGGGAGGACACGCGGGCAGGTATGCAGGTGGTCGTCGGTGGCAGGCGGTGCAGGTCCTGTCATGGCAGGTTAGGTCAAGGAGGGGGAGAAGGAGGAAAGAAGATGGGCACACGGGGAGGGAGTTGCAGGGATTGTTGGGGTCGAAAAAGAGGAAAGAAAACGACAGGGAGAGGGGAGAGAAGACAGTCGTCGGTGCAGAGTGAGAGGTGGCGGGTGTGCGCAGGGGGGGTGCAGGTCGGCGGTTGCGCGGGGAAGAAGAAGGAAAGGGAAAGGAGGGACGACCGGCGGTATTGGGGGGAGGAGGAAAAGAAAAGGAAGGGGGGACCAGTCGGTTCGGCAACGGTCACACGTTTAGTAAAAGGCAACGCTTTGGTAAATTTTCGGACAAAGCGCGGTGTTTGGTTGTCGGTAGGCAACGGTTATCTTCAGTAATCAGAATGCAGCGTCTCAGCGGAAGGAGGGCCAAAACGCTGCGTTTGGCTACACGGGGAGGCGTCGAACGGCGCTGGGCCGCGGGAAGGGGAAGGAAGGGGAAGTTGGGCCGCGGGCTGGCCCAACCGGCGAGGAAAAGGGTAAGGAAGAAAAAGAAAAAAGGAAGGAAAGGAAGAAAATAATTATTTTATGTTATATATATATATATTTATTTTATTTTACATAAATATTTGGAGTATTTGCCTTTGGGTAACTAGAGTAAGAATATCTATATATTTAAATAAAAATATTAAACCTCCTTTTAGGCTAATTTAGGGCCCTAACAAAAATTCCTCCTTTATAAAATTTAAAAATTCTTATTAATTTGCCCTACATAATCCCTCTTAATCTAATAGAGTAATAAATTAAATTAATTCCCCAATAATCTTTACGTAATGAAATATTTCCAAAAATTTAATTATAGGGTATTTCATTAGTATCGACATCCCCTTTTATATCATCAGTGTTTAGAGTAGGTAGGGAACTAGGATCTACTAGGATCCCACTCAAAGGTAAAGAGTAATGGCATTAATAAATGCTCGAAGGAAAATTAACCCCCAGTAGCTAATCGAGGATTGAATAATCTAAACCCATGCACAACTTAATCATTGTTCAGTTTAAGTAATTAGTGTGCTATTTTCCAAGGTTATGTTATCACATACTAAGGAATATCTAAGTAACACACCCAAATAATCATTCCATCTTAACCATTGTTACCCTCCGACTATGTGATGGGATTTCCATTCATGCATAACCAAGTTTAAAGCAACTCTTCAAGATAATCCATTTAAGCCAAGAAACCATATTACATTTTCTTCCTTCATGATGTCATATCATACTTATTCTGATTTTTCCATTAGGGCCTTCCAAAGTACTTAGTGAGAATGCCATGAATTATCAACTATTTAATTCAAAATAGTAGTTTAGTATCAAAACATATCAAGTTCAAAAGAAAAAAAAAAGAAAAACTCTTTCTGAATCAGTCAATCGGTATGGGCTAACCAATCAATCAGTTTGGCTCAACCAAACCCCAAAATTTCCTCAAACTAGTCAATCAATATGGTTAAACTAATTTATTTTTCTACAACAAGTTGGTCTTTTCTAAAAAATTGGTCAATGGATTTAAGTAAAGAGCAATCAAATTCACCACACACAATTTGGTCTATTAATTTTTTCTAACTAGTCATTTGTTTTAAGAGGGTATCGATCCTAGTAGGTTTTTGAGGATGGTTAATAGTAAGCCTTCCTTGTAATGCGCTTAGGTGCTTGAGAGCTTGGACATATAAAAACCGTTATTTTTTCCTTAATGGAATAGGGTTCGGGGCTTTCTTTTAAAATCATTTTATATCTATTATCTCTATGTACATGTAGTTTATTCTTTCTTATGTATTTGAATATTTTGGGGACTCATCGAGGTATTGACTGTAAATGTTTTTGTTGGTATTTATATATCTTAGTTGTGAGCACTCTACTATCATATTTGGATTGATTGGTTTTCTTTAGCATTATATGTAACATGGAACGGGAAGAGATGTCTATCCTATGTCAGTGTGATGGTAACAACCTATTTTTCCTAGGTGTTTGGTAATTTGTTTTGCTACTACAATTGTTTAAAATAAATTTTTTTAGTAGTGATAAATGGAGGTATTATAGGTTGGTATTGGAGCTTGTTCTTAAAAATTTCTTCATTTTAAGTACTTTTAACTGATACCACAAGTTTTTATTAGGATATTATTATGGATCTCTTGACTTTTAAACATTTTAAGCAAGCACCATCAATTTGTTTTAACAATTTCCCAAATGCCTTGAGTGTTGATTGAGTGTTCAATTGTTTTCAAACTCAGAATGTCCGTGAGTGAGAGTGGGTTGGGTATGTACTATAAATAGTTTTGATTTAATCATGTTGTGTAGGCCTTAAAGCTCGATAATTGAAATGTTTCTAATTAATCATATTCTAGAAGTTATGGCCACCAAGCACCATTATAATCGCCTCGAACATTTATGGAGACTATAGAAGACTACATATAATGCCATATTCTAGCACAACACCGACCTCCCATGATAGTTCGAGCACTAGTTCTAGACGATTGCTCAAGAGGACCTAGCATCATCACCCACCAATATTTGAGAGTCAATAAGACCTTAAAAACATGGAAAGATGGGTCAGGCACATGGAGAAGACCTTTATTGCTTTTGGGTTTCCATTGCACATGAGAGTTGATATGCCAGTGTACTATCTTAGGTGACGAGTGAATGCATGGTGGAAGAGTGACCAGAGTAGAGGTTGATATTTGGTGACCCCTCCTTGAGATAATTCAAGCTCAATTCTACCCCAATCATCTCTGTATAAAGAAGTATGATGAGTTCATGGCCCTTCGATAGGGAGGCATGTTGATAGAGGAGTAATATAGGAGGTTCATGGACTTTGTCCAGTTCACTCCTAAGGTAGAGGCCAATGAGGTGATGTAGGTTTAATGTTTTAAGATTATATTAGGGATTAGGTATCAATATGTTTAGCAAGGTTACACCACCAGACATGGTTGGGATGTACAAGAAGGTCGTGGAGGCTTCCTGAGTCTTTAAGATAAGAGTGCCCAATTGGAAGAAAGAGAAATTCCTAAGGTCGCTAGCATCTTGGTGGTAGGAAGAAGGTCTACTCTAAGGGTAGCATTCCACCTAGGTATAGTTGGAGTATGGGGTAAACACCTTTATCAAGAGGTTAGTCTAAAGAACAATTAGAGGAGAGGCACTACCATTGCGATTCGAGGAGAGGCACTAACATTGTAAGCGTTGTGGAGCAGATCATCCGAGAGTTGATTATGAAGGTAACACGGTGATGTACCATGGTTGTGGTATAACAAGACACATGGCTTATGAGTGTCATGTCAAATGTGGTAGCATTCCCAAATCATAACCTCTAAAGTTTATATAGTATGTATGTTATGAACATTTGTAGCTTGATATATGGCTATACTCATATTTATCTGGACTTCAAAAGCTACCAAAAACTTATTCAAGAAGTGTGATAGTAACCTAGAATATCTTCCCAACACAATGTCCTTAGGTACCCCCTAGTACCTCACCAAATTCTTCTTGAAAGAATTGACCATTTTCTCCACACTCTAGGTCGACCTCATCAATAAAAAAAATTATCAACATGGTTAACCACTTATAACCTAGATCGAGCATGAACCACTATGATTCCTCAACAACCTAACCATAAAGTCCATACATTCACTATAAAACCTCCCAAATTTAGCACTATAAAAATTTCATTTTAGTGGAAGAAAATATATAAAATACCAAGGGTTACACAAAAACCAATATAGAGAGTTATATGATGAATACCTAACCTATAGTGGTTGCGAGGCTAAAACAACTTAGACACAAAAATTTAGGTGTGGTCTGCACCTAAACCAAGGTTGAGACCAAAACCAAAAGAAATAAACAAAAGAAAAATGGAGAGATTTTAAATAGAATAAAGGGATTTTACAACACGTAATATCTCCAAAGGGACCTCAAGAACGAAACAAAAAAAGTGCAACAACATACACCAAATTAACCCTAACTATCCAGCATGAACCCAAGATGCCATTGAAACCTACAACAATCTAAAAGCCATAATATTAGTATAGCCTTCTTGTATTGAGTAAATCATAATATCCTCAGAAAGGTAACAGACCTACATTGCAATTTCCATACAAATAATAATAGCTATACCAAAAGTATACAATAACAACATCTAAATAGTAGGAGCCCACAATTCAATTAACGATAATAATTTATTGAAAACCCAAATAGAGGAATAATAAAGACATACTCTAGATTGCAAAATGATGATAAGATATAAACAAACCCTATTCCGTACACAACATGATGTTTATTTGATGACCATAAATCGTTCAACCTTTATCAAACCAACCCTTGTCCAATTACTTATGATGTCTTATGGTACATTTTAATCCAATTTTATGAACAAAATATGTGAGTTTTAACTGGGTATTTGAGCATAGCATAAAATTGTGTGGATTTGTGAAAGTGTTTAAGCATTTTGGAATAATATAGTGTGTTATGTAAGAAACACGATGGTACCGTGTTATAAACACAAACCATGGTTCCTAGAGAAAATTTTGATGTGTTTTTGGGAAAAGGTGAAAAGTAAGGAAATAAATACGGGGGTCCTGTGTTTCCAAAATATGGATCATGTTTTTTTATTTCCGAAACATGATGTTATGGTCCGTAGGATTTTTTCTTCTATGAAAGGAGATATGTTGAAACCCTAGCTATCAAGAACTGTGCATCCCAACTTCTTTTTCTTCTCCATAGAATTATCCCCTCAAAGAGAATTATAGATTTTTTTAATTGAGTGATTGATTAGTTTAATCTTGTTGTAATTACACAAAAGTATGAATAAGATATCGACTTTTTCCTGAATTATTCTATTTTATGTATAAGTTCTCAATTGTGCATAATCTTATTAATCTTGATTTGGTGCGGATCTTTCTAAATCCATGGTATTTTTTCAACAAAATCAAATATTGAGTGGAGTAAAATCCCATATCTAAGACAATGATTATCAAAGTGGTGTTACCAAATCAAATCACTTAATTATAGGGAAAATCTCATGATGGAAGCCACACAAGATTTCAATCACCCTTGCTAAACTTCAGCACCCAAGTCCTAAGTATGTGTACCCTCTTTATGATGTATGGAATAACTATAAAGCATATTTCATTGACCAAAAGGTCCAACTAAGCCGTCATGGCATAGGGTTAGTTATCATGCCATAACCCAAACCAATTATTTAATTCTATTCAATTCAATCATTTCATCCAACATTATTCCAAAGCCAACTCCTAATTCAACTAGTCTAATTATTCACTTTGAGATGTATTTTTATCAAATTAACCAAATCCCTCTAAATCTTATTTACCTAATTTTTATCCAATTTATTACACTATTTATTTTTATAGGATACCTGTTATGAAAATGCTAAAATATAATTCTTAAAATTATTTTATCATACACAAAGTTTGACATTATAAAAAAAAAAAGAATATTACCCCTAAGTAAGGGCATAACCTAACACACATATAGAACCTGCACATGCATTTAAAAAAAATCATAATTTTTACACTAATTCTATATAATAATGTTAGACAAAAATAATAAAACATAAAAGTTTACATTTGTACCCTTAGATTGCACGTTACAAAATCATCACAATTTAATCATGTTTATGCTTTAAAACCAACATCTTATATGCCCAAATCTATTTAACATATACAAGGAGTACGTACATTAAACTGATATAGAAGAAAATGGTCAAGACTTAGCATTTATTGTTCTTTAACCTATTATCATCTATTTAGATAGAATCTCCTACAAATTGAAAGACAAATGGATAACTACATTGCTAGTTATGGATGAAACTTGCAAAACAAGTTACTAACAATAGAGACGTGTGTATGGCATGCATGGAGGGCATGAATATATTGCATGGAAGGAATGATCGTGGCATTTGCATGAGAAGACTATGTTCAACACTCTGGGCATATAATTTTTATTATTATCATTCTAATATTATCTAAAGGGATAAGGAAGTTGAATAAGTTAAAAAGTAGCTTAAGTCTATCATTTAGGTTTTATCTTATTCTATCTTATGAGTTGTGTTTGGAGTAGGGAGTAATACATTTATTTCAGGGCTAATTTCTATCATATTTTTATTAAGATTATCTTATAATATTAGGGAAGTGAAATGGATATAAAAACCAAAGAGACACATGACATTGGGAGAGATGAAATTAAATGAAAGTTGCAAGTTTTTGCTTATTTAAATTCTGTATGAGTTCTTCTTAATTTTAATCAATTATGTGTGAGTGATTATTATTGAAATCCTTAATATATTTGTCTATGTGAAGTATAGATTAAGAAAAATCCTTCAAACCTTCCAAAAAATCCATGCCATCCCTACCCTAATAGCCACCTTCAACCGCCATCATCATCATCATTTTTAACATTCATCTTCAACCTATTTTTCTTACTTAATTTTATCTATTTTCAAAAATTAGATAATAATATTAATATTATCATATGATCATCCTCAAAATCTTAACTTCAAATTCTAATCATCATCTTTCGAATCGTTCATCATCATAATATTCATATCACCACTAAACCCTAATTGTAAACCCTAACCCACAAACCAAGTCATGTAGAGCTATCATTATTCAAGCATCATCATCATTAATTATACTTTTCCAATCATCATCATCATATCTTCATCATATTCAAACTATCATAATCCTTAAATAACTATAATAGAACCATAATACCACCCAAACCATAAGTCCATATTCTTACACACACCAATTTTGATATCAAAGCATGGTTTTTGTGTAGTGTGGCATACTGGTTTAAGATCTAATATTTCCTCCAATTTCTTTCAAAAACAAGTTCCTAATTCAAGATTAATATAATAAATTATCAAGGAAGTGCTAAGATTTGAACTTTGGTTGACTTGAGAAGGCATTTTTAGAAGCACACCATTCATGGGTGTAAAGAAGACATGGCGAGTCAAGAAGAAGATTTAACGGGTGTTCTCAAGGTATTGGTAGAGGAGATAAGGGAATTTAAGCTTCATATGGGTATTATCAAATCCTCAAAATCCCAAGGATCACATGTCCAACATCAAATCCGAAGAGATCAAGTAGAAAAAAATCATAGAAGGGAAGGACATGATTAAATGGAGGAAGGAGAAGAAGAAAGTGTAGGGAACTATAGACAAGATCATGACACTTAAAGGAAATCATATGATCATGTGGAGAAGGGGATTTGATTTGACATACCTAATTTTGAAGGTAATCTCAGTCCAGAGTCTTTCCTTAAATAGTTGTAAATTGTTGAATATATTTTTGAATATAAGGAGCTTGATCATGAGAAAAGATGTCAAATTACTATATTAAAATTTAAGAAGTTTATTTGAGCATGTATGACAATTTGAAGAGGAGAAGTGAAATAGAGGGCAAAAAAATAGATCATTGGAGAAATTGAGAAAACACTTAAAAAGAAATTTCATGCTTAGTGAATAGGAGCAAGAGAATTTCATAAAAATGACTACTTTAAGGCAAATGTTGCTTGGATTAGAGGATTACATTAGAGAGCTTTAAATATTAGCTCTTATTTGTCATGTTCAAGAAAGAGAAGAGTAAATATATGCTAGATTTATTGTCTAAATATGAATCTCAGAGAGAAGGTGGAGGCATATCCTTATGAGCTATTTGAAGACTTGGAAAAATTAGCAATCAAGTTTGAGAAGTAATTGAAGAGAACTAAGCCACATAAAAAAGCAACCAATAAACCATATGGTTTGAACTTAAAGGGGGTGTCAAAACCATCAAATTCTCAAGCCACAATTTAAGACAACACTAGAAGGTTCAATCATGAAGAAAAGGATAAAGATAAGATTATTGATAAGTTGAACAAGGAAAGCTTCAAGTGTAGAGGCTATGGACATTTTGCATAGAATTGTTCAAATCAAAGGGAATTAACTTTGAAGGAGATAGCGATTATGGAAGCTTGTCATAAGGAAGATGAAGATCTTGATGAAGACCTTGAAGAAGGTAGTGAAGATCTAGAAGATGATCAAGTAGATTGCTATGTGTTGCAACGAGTGTTTCAAGTGCAACAACAACCTCAACCTACTCAAAGGGAGAAGATCTTTAAAGCCAAGTGTAGAGTTGAAGATAAAATGTGTGAATTCATCATCAATAGTGGTTATACCAATTTTGCTAGTGAAAAAATGGTGAGCAAGCTCGAATTGAAGACCATGGATCACCCATGGCCCTATTCATTTCAATGGCTCAAAAGGACAAATGTGTAAGGGTATCAAAACAAGCTATTATCTCTTTGAAAATTAGAAGTTAATTTGATAATGTTTTATACAATATTCTACCTATGGATTCTTGTCATATTTTTTAGGGAGACCTTGGAAATTTGATAGGGATGTTACACATGATGGAGTCCTTAATGAATATGTGGTGAGTAAAGGCAAAAATAATTTTAGACTCAAGATTAATATAGATGGGGAGAGTTTAGTTCTAAGAAGTAAAAGACAAGAAGAGGCTAAGGGTAGGAATAAACAAAAAGAAGAAAGAAAGAAAGAAGATGTCAAAGGTAAGGGAAGAAGAAAGAAGAGTAGCATGGATTTATTGATCCTTAATGAGTTAGAGATTATTGAAGCTATCAAGAGTGAGAAAGTATACTATGCCTTGGTCGTGAAAGAAGTTCAACAAAGGGAGCGTGCTAACATGGATCCAAAATTGCAACAAGTGTTGACAGAGTATGTAGATGTTTTATCACATGAGTTTCTACTAGGATTACATCCTTTGAGAGATATTGAGCATGCTATTGATTATATGCCAGGATTTCCATTATCAAACAAGCTAGCTTATAGATGCAATCTGGAGGAGTCTAAAGAGTTTCAGAGACAAGTGCAAGGGTTGTTGGATCAAGGCTATATTTGAGAAAGCATGAGTTTGTAGTGTACCTACTTTATTAGAGCATAAAAAGGATGGTACGTAGAGGATGTGCATTGATTCTATAGCAGTCAACACTATCACAATCAAATACACATTTTTATGCCAAGATTAGATGTTATGTTAGATGAGCTACATGGAGCAAAGATATTTTCGAAACTTGACCTTAGGAGTGGATACTATCATATGAGGATAAGGGAAGGGGACAAATGGAAGATGGATTTCAACACTATAAGTGGTTGGTGATGCCATTTGGGCAATGTAATGCACCAAGCTCATTCATAAGGTTGATGATCGAAGTACTTAGACCTTTCCTTAGAGTCTTTGTTGTTGTTTACCTTAATGATATCTAAATATATAGCAAGAGCGAGTTCGAACACAAGAAGCATTTGAAGTGATGATTTGATAAAATTAGAGAGGTGAAGCTCTATAGTAAAATGGAGAAGTGTGATTTTATAATGAAGAGTGTAGTTTTCCTTTGATACATTGTGAGTGGAGATGATATTAGAGTTGATCTTTCAAAGGTGTAAGCTATTCAAATGTGGAATATTCCTACTAATGTTCATGAGGTTAAATTTTTTCATGGATTGGCTTTTTTTTATAGGTGATTTATAAAATATTTCTCCATAATTGTAGAACCTATTACACAATTGATGAAAGGGAGATTTCCAGTGGAATGAAAATGCAACAAAAGATTTTGAAGACTTGAAGATATAGATTTCAAATGCACCGGTATTATCTTTACCTTGCTTTGATAACTTATTTGAAGTAACCTATGATGCCAATTGGGTAGGTATTGGAGGGGTACTTTCACAAGAAAAGAGGTCAATTGCATTTTTCAGTGAAACGTTAAATGGTGCAAGACTCAATTATTCAACTTATGATAAGGCATTTTATGCCATTGTTCAGTTTTTGGAAACACGGAGTCATTATTTAAGGCCAAAGCCTTTTTTTTACTTCACTTGGATCATGAGAGTTTGAATTATCTATATGTCAAGGGAAAGTGAGTCTAAGACATGACAAATGGATTAGTTTTTTTGCATACATTTGTGTTCTTTAAAGACATGTGGATGGCAAGGAGAACGTTGTTGTGGATGCATTATCTAGAAGGAATATGATACTTATAATGATGGATGCAAAGATTTCGGTGTTTGAGATGTTGAAATGTCAATATGCTAATTATGTTGATTTTTCTTTGATTTTTGAAAGATTGCAAGAAATAAGGTAGTTATGGAGCTTATGTTCTTCAAGATGGATTCTTATTCAAGAAAAATAATTTGTGTGTGCTAAATACCTCAATTTGAGATTTGTTAATCAAAGAGGTATATAAAGGAAGTATTGTAAGACATTTTAGAGTTTACAAGACTTTGGAGCTATTGCAAGAATATTTTTATTGGCCAAGATTGCAAAAAGGAGTGCAAGCTATGGTTGCTAGGTGTGCTACATATCAAATGAGCAAGAGTTTCTTTCACAAGGGATTATGCATACCTTTACCCATGCATACTCAACCATGGAAAGGTGTAAGTATGGATTTTATTTTTGTATTACCTAGGACATGAAGAGGTAAAGATTCTATCATAGTGGTGATGAGTCAATTTTCTAAGATGGCTCATTTTATTCTATGCCATAAAACTTATGATGCTACTCATATTGCATATTTTTATTTTAAGGAGATCATGAGATTGCATGGTATTCCAAGGAGTATAGTTTCAGATAGAGATTTGAAGTTGCTAAGTTATTTTTGGAAGATATTATAGCATATGCTAGGGATAAAGCTTCTATTTAGTACATTATATCATCCTCAAACGGATGGTCAAACCCCGAGGTTACTAATAGAACTTTGGGTACTTTGCTAAGGGGATTGGTGAGTATGAGTGCTAAGGATTGGGATTTTAAGATAGCACATGTGGAGTTTGCATAAAATCAGAATCCTTCAACTACAACAAGCTCTATTCCATTTGAGATAGTATATGGTATTAATCCATATATACTGATTGATATGGTACCATTAAAGAAGGGGGAAGTGAAGAGTTATGATGCACAAGAGAGAGTGGAGTTCTTTCAAAAAATTAATCAACAAATCAAGCACAACATTGAGAAGGCAAATGAAGTATATAAGATAAGAGAAAACAAGGATAGGAGACAACATGTATTCCAACTAGTGTATTTGGTATGTTTGCACTTAAGGAAGGAGAAATTTCCTAATCTAAGGAAAAAATGATCTTATAATAAGGGTAGATGGTCCTTTCAAAATACTTAGAAAAATTGGAGAAAGTGCTTATGAACAAAATTTACCTGATTCATATGATGGGGTGTCTAGAACGTTTAATTTTGGAGATATTAGTCTTTATTCTGGAGATGCAAATTTGAGGTAAAATTCAAGTCAACATGGGGAGAATGATACAAGAGAAAATGGTGAGGACTTAGCATTTATTGCGTTGGAACTATTATCCTCTATTTAGAGAAGATCCCTACAAATTGGATACAAATACATAACCACATTGCTAGCTATGGATGAAACTTACAAAATAAGTCACTAGCAATACAGACATCTGTATGGCATGTATGGAGTGCGTGAATATGTTGCATGAAAGGAATGAACATGGAATTTGCATGAAAAGACTATTTTCAACACTTTGGATGTGTAATGTTGATTATTATCACATTAATATTAGCTAAAGGGATAAGGAAGTTGAATTAATTAAAAAGTAGATCAATTCTATATTTTAGATTTTATATTATTCTATCTTATGAGTTGTGTTTGGAGTAGGGAGCAATCCATTACTTTAGGGGTCGACTTTTATCAGATTTTCATTAAGATTATCTTGTAATATTAGGGAGGTGAAATGGATATAAAAAAACAAATAGACACACGACATAGGGAGAGATGAAATTGAATGAAAGTTGCAAGTTTTTGCTTATTTGAATTCTGTGTGAGTTTTTCTCAATTTTAATCAATTATGTGTGAGTGATTATTATTGAAATCCTTAATCTATTTGTCTATGTGAATTATAGATTAAGAAATATCTTTTAACCCTCCACAAAATGCACACCATCCTAACCCTAATCGCCACCTTCAACCACCACCATCATCATCTTCAACACTCATCTTCAACCTATTTTTCTTACTTAATTTTATCTATTCTCAAAACTTAGATAATAATATTGATATTATCATATGATCATCCTCAACATCTTAACTTCAAATTCTAATCATCAAATCATATTCTTTAGAATATTTCATCATCATAATATTTATATCACCACTAAACTCAAACCCATGAACCAAGCCGTGTAGAACCGTCATCATTCGAGCATCATCATCATTAATTCTACTTTTTTGAATCATAATAATCATATCTTCATCATCTTTGAACCATCATAACCCTTAAATAACCCTAACCAAATGATAATACCACCAAAACCATAAGTCCATATTCCTACATGCATCATAAACTCATGAGTATGGCCACTATAAGGCAAGGTTAAACCCTAATCTTAGATATGAGTATTATTTCTAGTTGTAATTTATATATCAATACAATAATCCATCTCCATTTTTAATTTATTACCAAGGCATACATGGCTTATTACTTTCGAACATGGCAGTATATATTAATTTATAGGTCATAAAATTTTACGTAGAAATGTAATATTTCATACTTTCATTTTCTAGATAAAAATGTAAAAATTTTATGACATCAACCAAGCATGATTTTTATTCTATAATATTTACCAATTATATTTATACCTAAATCTCAACCATCTATGGAGTAGTTGGTTTTATCTCCAAGCTACACAAATTATACCTAAAAAATTCCTCTTCCAAGGCCACCTTAAGCAAGATTGTGAATACCTAAAATCAACAACACAACCAGAGAAAATATATGTATATATGTATATATGTATATATATTATATATTTAATATATATATATATATTAGTATCTATACCAAGATAAAAGAATAAGATAAAATTTTATGGGAATGAAGAACTACAAAATTAAGTAATTTAAAGCAAGGGTTGTGTGTGCATAGAACAACCATTCACCACACAATGAGGAAGGTTGGGTTGAGGTAGAAATATAGGCAAAAAGGGTGAAGGATGGTGGTGGATCAATGAAGGTGTTACCAAAAATGGAAGCTCAAGTAAAGTGGCCCGAGAGTAGTGGTTTTTCTTGACACTTTACTGTAATGCTCTACACTAGAATGATAGGAGGTTAATTACTTGATGGAGGTCAAGCAAAGAGAACACGATGACAGAGAGCGTAGACATTATAAATGTAGAATGAGAGTGACGGGTGAGGAAATGAGATACAATGGTGGTGGTGGTTCTCTATCCTAGAGAGCACAATGGAGGGATGAATGAAGTAGGGTGATAGGTGAGGAAAGCAGAGGTTATGATGGATGTTGGTAGTTACTCGACGAAAGAGCTCAGTTGGTTAGGTGGTGGAGTAAAAGGAGTAGGGTTGAGGTGCTACATGAAAGAAAATAAAATAAGGGAAGAGAAACTAGGGAGAAAGATTAAGGAGTGGGAATAAAAGAAAGGGAGGAAAAATGAAGGTATGGAGTAGAATGAGAATAAGAGAAGTGAACGGAAAAATAAAGGTAATTAGTCAAGGATGGAACAGGGTAGGGCTGCAAAAGAAGAAAAAAGGATTAGATAGAAGGATGAAAAGAAAATGGATGGTTGCGAAAATAGGATGGGGCAGAATTGAAGGAAGTTAAGAAGGATCAAGGTAGTGGATGGAATAATGTGAACTATTAGGATTGAGGCAAACAAATTAGGCAAATGGGAGCAATGAAGAAGGATAAAAAATATTATAAAAAATGAAAGGCAAAAAAAAAAGGAATGAGTAGACTAGGGTGGGTGATGTTGGATTATTACTTGTGATGATGGGACAAAGCATGGAGGTAGTCAAAGTTTGAGAAAAATGGAGGGAAGAGGGTAGCAGATCAAATATGGCCAAAGAAAAAGAATAAGTAGGGGCTAAATTACTAGCAATCGGTTTTACATCACAAATGTAAAACTAGGCCATGTTTGGTGCATGAGGAAGAAAAGAACTAAGGGGTGCAGTGAGTGGGTTGTATGGCAGAAGTCATTGCATGGGAAACACTAAAATCAACAATTAAGTTGTGTAAGGTTTGGTTTAGTTAAGGGTTTGGATTTAGAAAAAAGATGAAAAGATTAATGTTATCATTAATAGTTAGTTAATTAATTAATATAATTTAAGAGGTAATTAAATACTTAATTATTCCCAATGAACATTCCATCATCATCATCATCATCATCATCATCATCATTATCATCATTATCATCATCAATTTCATTATTATTATTATTATTATTAATACTATTGCTATTAATGTTGATATTATTAATAATGTTATTAACCTAGGCATTAGTATCTTCTTTTAGATATTAATATACTAGTCAAAATAATTAACATAAATTAAATAAATACAATAATACACATAATAATAGGGCATCCAACCCTAAATTAATTCTATAATTAATTACATATAATAAACAAATTTTAAATTAGGATTTATAGAAATGGGGTATTATATACGCTATACCACTTCCATTCAAGAACCTCCAATGGTTGAACCAACCTTGCGAGTTGCTTGTGCTTGATATGAACCTTTTGGTAGGTCAAGCATCTAGCCACGAAGTCTAACACTTCCTACTTCATATAGGACCACCAGTAGATCTGTAAAACCCCAAAATTTACACAATTTTTTTTTAAAAGCAATACTCATAAATTAAAACCGTAAATTCTGGGGATGTTACCGCCACACTTAGTACCAGACCAGTTTACTTCTACCGTTCCGGTACCAAGTGCTAAGGCTAAGAAAACATTATCAGTAATACCATACAAGTTCAAATTTATGAAAACAAAAATCAGAATATGCGTAAGTCTTACATAATTCGAAATACCGGCTATTATTTTTCCAGATAGAACTAAACAACCTTAATAAAATTGTTTCGACAATTCAAACATAATAAAAGATAACTTGAATCATAAATTTAAAAGGACAACGGCCACGTCACTCTAAAGATTGATCCAGCCCAGCTATCACTCTGCCCCTCCTGATGTCTCGTAGACATCGATAGCATCAAAGTAAGTATCTCCTACCTGCAAACAAATTAGACGGGCCTTCTGCTCGTGGGAATAAGCAGCACCCGTGAAAGGTGTGATCAGTACGCTACGTACCGAGTAAGGTAACCGAATACTTAGGCCGCATATAACACATTAATTCATGTAGGATAATGATCACATACAATTACAGCCCACACATATGATACATAGGAACTAAAGTGAAATCATATACTTAATATCAGCAAGTCCACACATAAGGCCCAAAAAGATCCAGATTAATCATTTAATCTTTCTTTTATAAAGATTCATTACACACCATGCCTTTTATATCAATCCATGCGAAAACAGGAACACCCCACTATTGTAACCGGTGGGCAGGTCATACATAGGTTAAAAACCCTAACCACTATTCCTAACCGGTGGATCGGCTTGGTTCCTGTCCGCATCAAATCCATGCGAAAACAGGAACACCCCACTATTATAACCGGTGGGCCGGACACACATAGGGTAAAACCCTAACCACTATTCCTAACCGGTGGATCGGCTTGGTTCCTGCTCGCATGGTGTTCCACTGTAAGTAATTAGTATCTTTTAATAGCATTGACGATCTGGTTTGTCTTTATTGAGCTCGGGATCCCCCACTATTATAACGGTGGGCCGGGGATAACATAGGACCTCATGTCCTAACCACTATTATTACCGGGTGGATCGGTCACACATAGGGTAAAAACCCTAACCACTATTCCTAACCGGGGGATCGGCTGGTCCTGTCTCAATATCTTCCACTTTAAGATATTAGTGTCTTAAGTATTTTATTCAAAAACATTTGACATTCACAAACATTTGCCCAAACATGCATGAATAAATCCATGAAAGCCCTAACTCCATGCAACCCTACTCCATGCACACCCTATCTCCACGTAAACCACAATTCCATGCAAATCTTAGTTCCCATGCAAACCTAACTACACATGTCCCACGCTTCCATGCAACCTAGCTCCATGCAAACCCAATCTCCACGTACCACACTCCCATGCAAACCCTAACTCCACGTACCTCACATGTTGCAAACCCTAGCTTTACATATACCACCCTTCCATGAAAACCCTAATTCATATGCAAACCTAGCTCCACGTAGACATGCTTCCATGCAACCCAGATCCCCATGCAACATTAATTCCATGTAGGCATGTTTTATGAAACCCTAATCCACATGCAAAACCCTAACTCCACATTAATTCATGCAAACCCTAATATTATGTTATTTCATGCACACTTTCAACTTCTTGCTATTCCATGAAACCCTAGTATCATTCCCTTTCGTGCAAATCCTAGCACCATGCCATCTCATGCAAACCCTAGTACCATCCTCTTACATGCAAATCCTAATTCATATATCATTTCAGGTCATACATTAATGACATAGCATACACATATTTTTCATGGTGCATGACATTCATAATAACATACTTCAACTTCATAACCATATCACATGCATAATCAATAAGAACAGCGAACATAAAATACATAACATGGCATATTCATAATACATGCAAACACATGAATGGCCTTAGTAGACCCTTACCTTAAAAGTCACCGATCTTGGTGCACGCTCCTATTCCACTTGGGTAATTTGATTGGGTTCGCCTATTATATCAAAGCATACTAGAATTAGATTCTCTTATATAATTTTAACTTATTTCGAGGTTTGGTTTTAGGATGATATTTTACTATTCACTAATTAAACTATAGGAACTAATACTTAAAAATACAAATAAATTATTATTTTCATTAGAAGAGGGTGGGGATCTAAGGGTTTCTACCCTTCACCAAAATATAATGATATTATAATAATGATGATAATAATAATAATAATAATAATAATAATAATAATAATAATAATAATAATAATAATAATAAGGTATAATATTATTAATGATACTTTTATTAGTAGGATATTAATATTATTAATACCAAAATTCTTAAAATTAAAAGGTGGGGATTTTGAACCACCCTAGTTTAATAATAATATTACCATTAGAAATTTTAATAATAATATTAACATTATATATATTTATAATATAAGTTAATAAATATTATAATAATAATATAATTAGAAATAATGTTAAAAATTGTTAATAATAGTTGTAAAAAGAAAATGTGCGAGACTTAGTTAAAATTTTAGGTTTATAATCCTCCTGAAATAATTACAATATTAACTAAACAATTACACTAATAATAATAATATTAATATTATTATTAATAATAACATTAAACATGTAAAAATTTAGTTAAATAAGTAAAGGCCGAGATGAATAATATATCTTACTCAATAATACTCCCAGACCTGTCAACAAAATTTATAAATTAGAATACAATCGATATCAATAATAATAATAATTAAAGTTGGATTAACACTAAAATTTAGGCTAAATATAGAATAATTATCAATAATTCAAAACCAAGTGTTTAAAATTTCTAGGGTTTCACCTTGAGTCGGAGGATGTAGGTGGAACCGGCGGTGGTTCCCGGAGGTGGCCGGAAAATGAATCTAAGAGGGGTAAAAATGAAGAAAAAGGGGTGAGAGGGGAGGAGAAAAATAAAATAATTTTATGGGTCGGTGGAGGAGCCTTAGAAGGAGTTATTGGTTGGCTTGGAAGGTGGTAAAAGTGGCGGATGTGGTGGTGGCTGGCATTTCAAGGTCTCGGGGTGGAATTTTCTGGTGAGATAACTAGTCAACTTTGCACGATTATGGAGGCTTGTAAAATGTAAATCGAAGGTGTTAGATGGTTTAGTTAATTAGAGGGTGTTGCAGGGAAGAGATTGGGAGTGATAAGAGGCGACGATGTTGGATATCGGAGAAGAACGAGGCGTCTAAAGTTAAGGTGGAGCACAGACTGGTACTTAGGGTTTCGGGAAAAAGGAGAGGCTCGATTTCAGGCCAAATGTGGGGGATATTATAGTAGTGGAAGGTAGGCTCGGGTTGTGGAGGTTACCAGAAGATCAATTTCGGTGGGAAAATGGGTTGCTTTTGCCGTTGGTCGGGCGGCACAAATTCAAAATTTTGCCCGACCTTCGAGAGGGAAATGGGGGCAACGTGGGGAAAAACGAAGAGTGGGGCAATTCAAATGAACGGGATGTCGAGAGAAAGAAAACGAGCGGGAGAAGAGCGGTCACGCCACGTGTGGCCGGCAACGCCATTTCCGGGGAAGAAAGGAAGGTGGACGGTTATGGCGTTGGGCGGGAGGAGGAAGAAGAAGATGGGGGGCTGGCCGGCCGTTCGTGGGGGAGAAAAGAAGGAAAAAGGGAGGCAGGCCGGGCGGTTCGTGTGACGTAAAACGTTGTTTAATGAAACGACGAGCTTTGAAGAAATAAAAGGCTGAATCGCGGCGTCTTGGGTTAGCTGGTAACGTTTATAAATTTAAAGTGAAACGCGGCGTTTAGTTGGAAAAAACGACATGAAACGCAGCGTGGGGAGGGATGAGGTAGGCGGCGGTGCGGGCTGGGCCGCCCAAGGAAAACGAATGGATTGGGCCGTGCAACGGCCCAATTCCGGCGAGACAAAAGAAAGGAAGAGAAAGAAAAAGAAAGAAAGAAGAAAAAAATTAAAAGAGAAGAAAAAAGAAAATTAAATAATTAATTTGGGTCCATTTAATTTAATACAAATAGTTAGGATATTTAAAATTAATAATATTTAAATAAAATAATTTTTAAATTCCTTTTTTAGGCTAAATAGTATTTTTAAAGGATTTTTCCAAAATTTTCATTTTAAACTAATAAATCCCTCAATTTTTATTTAATTTAATTAATATTAATTTGAAACTATTTTATCTTTCTTAATTTGAATAAAATAATTTATTTAAATAATTTCCCAAATTAAAATCTTTAATTAGATAATATACCCAAATTTCCTTTACTTAACCTATTTATAAAAATCTCTTATTAAATTGTCCTAATAAATTTCCTTTTATTTTAGTAAAAATAATTTACTAAATTAAATTTTCAAATAAAATCTTATTTAAATATAATCTTTAAAATTAGAAATTTTTGGGGTATTTTAAGATCCACTTCAGATCTTTGTACAACTTATTCTCTCTATGATTGATGGAATAAGGTGTACAATGGCTCTCCTTAAGAGTATTCCTTTTAAGATCAACATAGCTCTAAGGAACCCACCGCCATCCACATAATCTAATGCCACCATCATGATGTATCTGAAACCTAGTGGCTCTACCCTTGGCTAGAGTGTGCATAATTCTCTAAATCTTGACATCGCCTAGTTGACTAACTTAAATCTCAGTGTGATTATGAGATTGCTCATAATTATATCAAGATCTCTACACTCATATTCAAAATCTCTCATCATATCCAATATAAAATCACCAATAATATCAAGAATGTGAATTCTTTCTATTGAGAGAATCTACTATAACATTAATCTTACACTCATAGTAGGTTGACTCCAAATTATAATCCTTAACCAACTTTAGCCATCTCTATTATCTCATGTTCAAATCTCACTAAGTAAAGGTGTAATTGATGCTTTTATGGTTTGTGAAGAACTTACATTACACTCCATATAAATAGTGTTTCTATATATTCAAGGAAAAGACCACTATAGCTAGCTCAAAATCATGAGTTGAATAGTTATCCTTATGCTCCTTCAATTAAGGGTATGCACATGCCACTACCTACCCTTTTGCATTAGTACTATAATACCCCATCCTAAGATCTTTCAAAATGTATTTAAAATTACATTGATAAAAGTAATTTTAGTTTCAGTTTTGGAAAGAACTTAAATCTCTAATAAAAATAGAAATTTTAGATGTACTAGTAGACTAGTTTTTAAAACCAATTAACCAATACACTTAGGAACTAGCATTTTTATTCTATAATAAGCTAGTTGGCTAGTTTGCCCAAATCCATTGACTGGTTATCCTAGGATTTTATATTCTTTCCTAATTTTGGAATTGAATCATTCTCCAATGTTTATGAAAACTTATAATTAGAATCTATTTGAGCTAATAAGAATATTTTGGTAATTTGGGATTATTTTTACATTATTTAAGATTATTCTATAATTTTTATTTAGTTAAAATTTTTCTAAAAGTACTTTTGAGGAATTTCTCACCTTCTCTCTTTTCCCATCATTTTCCACTCTCTTTTTGTAGCCATGGATACATGTTTGGCTTCGTACACCCTTTCTCCTAACTTACCAACCCTCTATTATGTCTCCTTCTAACTACACTCTACCTCCTTCACCTTATTATACATTTCTCTTAAACATGGTTACCCACACTCGATTAAGAGATTATTTTCTCTTTCCTCTTGTGGATAATAATTAGCTATATTCTTTACAATCCATTTGAGATTCAATTCACTCCTTGCCTTCTGCACTTACTCATTCTCTCCCTTTCATTTATGAAAAATACCTAAGTTTCACTTTTTCACTTTTCTTTGCTGGCAAAAAATAGAATTCGCCTCTTATTATCTCATCATTTGGCCAAGTTCTTATCTCTTTGCTATCATCCTAATCTTAAATTTAGCTTTCCCTTGTTTCTCTTAAGTAAGGAAGGATTAAGGTTTGAAAAAGGTTGAAAATCTTAACTTTTCTTTGTTTGATTTTAGTTTTGAGAAAAGGTTGTGTTATGTCATTTTTCTTCTTCTGCTTCTTCTAATTTCATTTTACTAAGTCTTGAAATGGAGTTTTAATGTTTTTGATTCTTCTTTTTCTTAGGAGATTGATATCTTGGTACATACCATCAAGTTAGGAGTATTTGTGCTAGAATTTTTGTCTGGAGGTAAGGCATTTTTATCTCCGATATGAATGAGGTTGTGTGTTATTTGTTGTAGTTTATTTTCTTGGTATGTTATTTCATGTGTATGTATTATGTTGAGTTCTTAAATTCAAGCATGATCTTATAGATTATTGATCTATTACATGATTTATATGAATTTATATGTGGAGTCTGCCTTTTTATATGTTCTATAATATAAAAGTATGATAGGATTAATTTGAAAAATATTAGTGATTTTGTTTATGTGTGATTCATGCATCTGGGTTTTGTTTCATGTAGACTAGTCAACTGGGTACATCCTTGCCTGGATGATCTCTTCTACAATGATGACAATGGTAGTGTCAGACTAGTCTCTTGCTAGCCTTGCCATTGGGATCATTCCGACTCTTCTTAAGTTTAACTTTAGTTTGAGGTTAAGGCCGGACCCGCAAAACCTTACTACTGGGATGAAAACTCTTTTCTTCAAGCTCGGTCTCTTCGTTCTTCCTCTTACCCAATATTTAGGCTTGTTCCTAAACCAAGGCATTGATGACACATGCCCGCTCGTACACCATATTTAAGTCATGGAAAATGTTGGTGCCCATTATGCTTTGGATGTTGAGGTGAAGTCCTTTCTCAAACTGGAAGACCACTATAGCCTTGCTAGCCCCTAATCCAGGGGCGAACCTCAGTAGCTCCATGAATCATGCATAGTATTCTCGAACCGACAAGCTTCCTTGTGTCAATTCCATGAATTCTTTGAGTTTGGCCCTCTTGAGACTTTCCGTGTAGAAACATGTGTGGAGGGTAGTCTTGAAGTCTTTCCAAGATACCAATGATCCTCCTTGGGCTCGAAAGTCTTCCCACCAAGTGTTGGCTGATCCTCGAAGGAAGTACGCCACGATACTCATCTTTCGCTACTCAAGGCAGTTAAGCGCCTCAAAGGTCCTATCAAAATCCTGTATCCAACATTCTAGGACCACGGGGTCTTGTTTCCTACCATAGGTTATTAGTCGATGATGCAAAATTCTATCAGGCCAATACTCTCCAATACCCATTGGAGGCAAAGTGGTTTGAGGTTAGGGTACCAAGGATCGTTAGGCTAATCCCATGAGCACTTCGAAAGCCCTCTCTAGGTTGTTGACCAGTTTGTCTCGGTCCATTTCGAGTTAGCTGTAAAACAAAAGTTCGTTAGGGAAGGTGTTATTTCCTCAAGCTAGGTAACCTAAGATGAGGTCACTTAATCTACTCATACCCAAATCTCAGGACTAATCCTAGTTTTCCAAAACAAGAGGGAATTAGGGAAGAAAAACCTTAGAAGAATCATTTAAACTTTAAGACTTCGGTGAAACACTTTGATACTTACTTGTAGTATTAGCTCAAAATATTTAAAAATTGATAAAGGTTTTCGAAAAATAATTGATACCAACTTGTGGTACCAGCTTGAAATGATTGAAATTATAAGAGCGGTTGAAACCAGCTCAAATACCAAATGTGGTATCTGCTTAAAATCATTTAAAATTGAAAGAGTTGTCGAAACAAACTCTGATACCAAATTGTGGTATCACCTTAAAAAGTTTGAAATTGAAAGAGCGGTTGAAACCAGCTCTGATATCAACTTGTAACACCCCTAAAATTTACTATTGAAAAATTTCGTTTTATTAAAAGAATTAGTGGAAGCAAAATAACAAACTATAAATTTTGGGGATATTACCACCACACTTAGTACCAGATTGGTTCACTCCTACTGTTCTAGTACCAAGTGCTAAGACTAAAAGAGTGAGATACAATTTGCTAGAAACTCAAAACCTGTTTAAATCAGAGTAGTGAAAATAAACATTTTATAAGAATACATTCCTCCAATGGTAGTTACAAGAACAATGATTACATTTAAACTAGGCATTAGAAGAGAAAGAATGAAATCCTAAAAGTCCGGATAATCCTTATGCTTTTTTTTGTTGCCCACTTGAATAGAACCTGGAATAGACCTGCAAGGGACATGGCCTATTGAATAGGAAGGGACTCCACGAATGGAACCCTTCAATACTATGGTGCTGAGTAACCCTTTAAAACACACTGAAAAGCAAGCCCGCAATGCAACACATAATACAAAACTGTATACATATATAACAAGATGTGCATACATAACATTCACATACTTAACAAGTCCATTAAATATTAATAGGTCAAAACATACAATCAATAATGAACTTAATGACGATAAGACATGGGAAAGACACTAAATAATTATAGTGGAACACCATGTGAGTCGGGGCCAGATCGGTCCATCGGTGAAAAATAGTGGTCAGGAGCGTTCTGCGATGGAGATTTGTCCACCGACGAATAATAGTGGTTAGGAGTGTTCTGCCCTGTATGTATTCCGGTCCACCGACTATTATAGCCGGTGGCTTGGAAATCATGCAGAGAAAAATGCTCCCGAACATTATTATTTGTTGGTGGACCCGTCCCCAGGGCACCCCGGCTTTTGGCCACTATTATTCGCCAGTGGACCGGTCTGGGTCCGGCTCAATAATCTTCCTCTTTAAATGATTAGTGTCTTATTCGTATCTTATTCAAAAGCATTTCACCCTTGACATGCATGTCACCAACATCTACTTCTATCCTCCCGAGAAGGCCCATCCCATATCTTGAGACTTTTATGTCTCTTATCACAGCCTGACATCCATTCCTCCTTCTATTTACTCATAACGAAAACCCAACTCCTAAGGGTGTGGGCTAAGGCCCATCATCTTATGACATTCAAATTCTCTCACCACCACTCTCTAGGGTTTTCCCTTGAAGCCCTAATTGGACCTATGTGGCCAAACCTTTCTTTTATCACCCAACACCTCATCTCATTTAGATTCAACCCAAATCCTAACACTCCACTCACCAATTATACATGTGACCGTAAAACCCTAGTTGGCCACTCAAACCCTAGCACTTTTCTTACTTAAGGATCATCCCCATGTAGACTCCATCCACCCCATCCAAACTCTAAAAATTTTCCTATGTAAGATTCACACCACTTGCTCATTTTGATCATAACCTCCTTTTATTTCTCCCCTCATAGATCATGAGATAATTAGGTCAATCTCATATCCCTAAATCAACTCACTTCTCTCCATCTCAACCTCTATTAACCATCCATACAATTATACATACACCTCAACATACCAGAAGCCACATAAACGCACCCAACACATAACCACAAACACAACATATCAACATACCAATCACTCCATAGAAACCCAATCATCTAAATTCACCACATCACATCCATACCATATGTCATATCATATATATCATACTTACAGCATACATATATCATATAACATCATAACACACATATACACATGCCATAAGGAATTCACATAAGCATACCTCAACTCCAAGTTGCTACAATAATTAGTCATTATAATCATAAAGTACACAACATGGCATAACACATGGCACACAAGACACATAGCACACACAAAGTTATTTTTAGCCACATCCTTACTCGGTTTAGGTTACCAAGTTATCTCCCACACTTATTAGGTCACCAATCGCCTTTCATAATTGTTTCAATTATTATATTTCCTATTTAGTTGGTTAGATTACCAAATTGCCCTTCTCCTTTGTTATAATTACCAAATTACCCTTTAGTTGGTTAAATTACCAAATTATCCTAATTTGTTATCATACTTACGAATTTGCCCTTTAGTTGGTTAAATTACCAAATTGTCCTTCTTCATTATCATAATTATCAATTTACCCTTCCTTCACACCAAATTACCATTGTACACCAAATTACCATTTTACCCTTATACTTTATTAAATTACCATTTTACCCTTCGTTTACACCAAATTACCATTTTACCCTTCTCCTTTATTAAATTATCATCTTACCCTTCTCCATTATTATAATTACCATTTGTCCTTTGACTTACAAAATTACCATTTTATCCTTTTACATACAAAATTACCAATTGCCCTTTACTTCCAAATTACCATAATACCCCTTTACTTATGAAATTACCATAATACCTTTTACTTATAAAATTACCATTTTGCCCCTTACTTTCAAAATTACCATTTTGCCCTTTACTTGCTAAGTTACCATAATATACTTTTACCTACAAATTACCATTTTATCCTTTACTTCCAAAATTACTATTTTAACCTTTTGCTTACAAAATTACCATTTTGCCCTTTACTTCCAAAATTACTATTTTATCCTTTTATTACACCACTTTTGTTAAATTATCATCACTATATGAATATTAATATTAATACTCCATTCTCATCATCTATTTCCACCAACTATTATATCTCAACATAATACTCATTAGCACCTACACATATTAAGCCACACTCTTACGTATGACATATTACTAAAATACCCCTAGGGCTCACAATAATATTATTCATGCATTAAAGATCACAATAACATAATACATCATGGAAAAGTACTTAACATTTCCATTAATAATCAAACTCCTTCATTAAGCATTATTTCTACATATGGTACACAAACTAGCATGATTTCCTTTTTATCAATCAATACAAGCAAATATATACATTATATTAAACAACATATATTATGCGAAACAACATATTAAAACCCTAATATGCTAACATACGTTTATCACTGCGTTTAAATGGGGTCTAACGATTACCTTAATTCTCGTAAAATCAAACCTTATCGGTATTCTAGTTAAAGATTCAAGATTTGATTGGCAAAACCAATACCTAAAAATTATATCAATACTTATCATATTAGAAATAAGAAAACCAAAGCATAAGACTAATTAATAAAATACTATACTTAAATATTATAATACCTTAAAATCATTAACTAAAATAACCCAAAGGAAGGCGGTAAATCAAACTACTCAAGCAGCATGAGTTGCATGCAAAAAAAGGGTTCAAAGGTGGTAGAAGAAATGAAGGAAGGGGTGTTTTTGGGTTAAGGTTTTGGGGCTAGGAAAGAGGGTAGGTGGGGAGGATTTAGGGCAAGGGAAGGGTGCAGGGGTAGAGAGGGGGTGTAGGTGGTGGTCGGGGATAATTTGTTGGCGGCCAAAGGCGGCAGCAGCAGCAGTATCGAGGCTGCAAAGGTGGTTGTCGAGGTGGAGGGGCCTGAGAATGAAGGAAAAGGGATGAGGAAAATGAGGGGCTGCAAGTGTTGGTTTCGGCCAAAGGAGGTGTGGGGTGGTAGGAAAGATTATAGGGAGTGGTTTGGTGGTTTAGGTGGCGGTAGAGATGGAGGGACGACGGCGGAAGGAGGAGGTGCAGGGTGGTTGCCGAGAAGGAAGAAAAAGAAGAGAAAAAGAAGAGGGGAGGAAGAAGGAGGCTGTAGGGGGCTCGAGGGGGTGTGGTGGTGTAGGGAGGGAGTAGAAGAATGTAGAAAGTGGTACATGCAGTTGGTGAGGCGGAGGAAGCAGCGGAAGGGGCAGTTGCGTAGAAATAGGGAGGAGGATGAAGGAGAAGAAAATGGAGAGGACGAGATCAGGGAAGGGAAGAAGGCTCGAAAATGGGGCGGGAAAGGGTTGGTGAGGAGAAGAAAAAGAAGAGGGAGAAGAGGGAAATAGGAAGATGATCGAGTGGCAGGGTGTAGGGTGGCAGAGAGAGGGAAGGGAAGAAGAGGAAAGAAAGGCCATGCGTGGCTGGGGAGTGCAGGGTTGGTTTGGTCCGAAATGGGGAAAAAAGATGGGAGAGAGAGAGGGAAAGAGGGAGAGTTGTAGTGGTGGCAGCTGCAGGGCGGCTTAGTGGTTAAGCATGCTCGAGGTGGTCAACAAAGAAGAAAGAAGAAGAGGAGGGGAGAAGAGAAGGCAGGCTGGGCGTGGGAAAGGGAGAAAAGTTAGGCCGGCCCGGTCAGGGGGGAAAGGGAGAAAAGGAAAGATGAAGGTTGGGCTAGGCATGCGTGCATGGGAGATGGAGGGGAAAAGAAGAGATGGGCCAGCGACCCAATGTGTAGGGGGCGAGGGAGCAGGCTGGCCTGGCAGTCCGAAGAGAAGGAAAAAGGAAAAAGGAAGAAAGGAGGAAATGGAGAAAAAAGGAGAAAGAAAAGGAAAAAGGAAAATAGGGGAAAAATAGATAAAATAATTTGTGAAAAAATAGGATGTAATATTTTTGGAAAATAAATTTATTTAATTATTTGGTTTAATACAATTAAATATATGTGTTTAGAAAGGTTGATTTCAGGAAAATATTGGTTTGAAAATTTACTCAAATAAAGTGAGTATGATAAAATAATAAAATATTTATTTTAATTTATTAAATATTATTATCTAATTTTATTTACTCAAAATCCATAAAATAATTAAATTAAATAAATTTAAAAACTAATTTATCCCAAATAAAATCTATTTATTAAATTATACGTTTTTAAAATTTCTGGGGATTACATAATTAATTGGTGACCCATATCTCAATAGCCACGTGTAGTCTCGTGACACATATTATAATAGTCACAAGTAGTCCCATGGTGCATGTATTGGTTCCCACAAGTAGTCTTGTAGTGTAAATGTCAATGGCCACAAGTAGTCTTATGATATATGTGGGAATGGCCATGAGTAGTCTCGTGGTGCATATGGTGATAGCCACAATTAGTCTCATGGCACAAGTATCAATAGCCACGAGTAGTCTTATGGCACATGTATCGATAATAATAATTCTAGTAATAATAATAACCATGAGTAGTCCCGTTGTGCACATATTGATGTTAATTATTATTATTATTATTAACCACCCCATCCTGATATCATGGGTGGACATAATCTCAATACTGATTGTGAATAGTTATAACATATTACTTAGGAAACTTTCCATGAGACCACCCATTCTTAAATTACTCTAATTTAAGCATGCTTATCTGTAAAGTTCTTTAATAATTGAATTTCCATAAGAATGTGCATTTTATTTATATCAATAGTTGAATCAAACATTTTAATCTATCTCAATTATACATTTCTTATATTACGTATTACATATATAGTTTTCAAATGGTCACACATTTGTTTCTATGATTACACATTTGATTAAATGTTAAACTAATATTTTTTCTTATAGCATGGTAGGTTTTTTTAGTAAGTATATATATATATATATATAATATATATATGTGTGTGGTGTGCGCGCGCGCGCCTCTATTTGTATATATATTATTTACTATTCCATAATTTATATACGTATTTAATTTAGGATACAAACTAATAACTATTTTATTTTTATTTTTATTCAAATTAGAAAAAAAAAATAAAAGATAGAAAATGTACTAATAATGTACTATAATTATTTTTAAATGGCTTATTTAATTCTTAATATAGTGTTTACTTTCGCGTGTTGACATTTAAATTATATATATACACACACACACATTTAAACTATGATCCAAATTAATAATTAGCTAATTTTACTATTTATTCAAATAAATTAAAATGCTATAATGAAAATGTATTGTATTATACATTTAAAAAAATAATCAAATTAATTCATACAATAGTCATAATTTTATTTACTTTTGAGCTATAGCTAAAATGGTACTGGCTTTCGCCATGTAATTTTTTTTATATGACATCTAAGATGATTCAGCCACATAAATATTTTTTTATTATAAATTCATAGTGAATAGGCCACAAAAATGTCATTTTGTGGCAAGTTAGCTTGAAAAATATTTTTTCGTAACAAATCTATGGCAAGTTAGCCACAAATATATTTTTGTAGCAATTTTGTGGCAAGTTAGTTGTAAAACAATTTTCTTATAGAAAATTTATGACATGTTGGGCACAAAAATATATTTTTGTAACAAATTAGCCATAGGAATATATTTTTGTTGCAAATTTGTGGCAATTTAGACACTAAAACATGTTTTTGTGACCAATTTGTTGCAAGTTAGCCACAAAAAATATCTTTTCATGGATAATTTATGATGAGGTAGTCATAAAATAAGATAAATAAAAAGGCCTTTTCGCAGCTTCAAATGTGATATGAGGCACATCAAAGATATGAATAATGCTAATAACTTGTTTTGACATTTCAAAAAAGCCTAAGAGACTTTAAAAAATATGAATATTTTAAATATGGACATTAACATTGATTCTCAGAAGAGTTAAGATGCCAAAAGAGGTTTGAAAGCCTCATGAGAAACAAACCCGTAAGAAATATTATGAATCCCTCAATGAAGTGCTTTAAAAACGTAACTAGGTTTTTGAATTCCTCAAAAGGTGTAATAAAATTTTTTAACTAAAATATCTTTATTTATAAAAAATTATCATCCTAAATCAATGGGTCAATCATAGTATCACAAGTTCTAATATATTGTCTATAAACCTTATTGTACATTCCTACTATGAATATTATCTAATCATTTCAATACATTACCTCTAATAGAGACACAAAAAAACCTAAGATAACATAACCATTGAAAACTGAACCATTGAATGCACAAAAGATCTACACATAAACACAAAGAAAAAATCTCAATGAAGCACTAATAACATACATCAATATAATAAATCATCAACAAGGATAACAAATTCCTTTCAATAACTACAGCGTCAAGTGGTATCAATCACTATTCGTTATAGAGAAGGTTAGTTGGCCACTATACCCTATAACTTGTATATCCTTACTAAACATCATAGTAGTGTAGCACATAATGTCTTATCTTGCCACAACCATGACATTGAACCAACTGCCCATTGTAATGCACCTCTAAATGATCTCTACCACATTGCTTACACATGAAGCATCTCACTAGAAGCTGAATCAATTACCTTCCACCTTAATATTGACTATCCTCAAATCTCTTCTTATCCCTTGAATGTGCACTATGGGATTGGATAATAAAGGTTGCCTCCAACGTATAGTCATATATGGTGTATAATTCCAGTGAATGAGTCCCCACTAACATCTCTTGAAACCGTTGAGTAAGCTCTAACTAGAACTGATGGACCCTCATCCTCTTATCAATATTAACCTCTGGATAAAAATGGGCTAAGTTAAGGTAATGGTTATAGTACTCCTCTACTAAAGATATACCCTAACATAATGCCATGAACTCATACTTCACCATCATTAAGAAATTAAGTTAGAAATGATCCCTAAGCATCTCTACGACATACTCTCAATAATTTAGAGTGTCTCCCTTTAGATGCTAACTCCTCCTCCACTTGTTAGCATGACCACTCATGTGAACACTCCAATGCCTTCTCTCCTATCCTTTGGATAACTACTGGTGACAAAGACCTTCTCAAAGTCCCTTAGCTAGCGGTCTAAGACATTTTATTTCTCTTAACACTCAAATATCATCTAGTGGTGATGACCAACCTTGAGGAGCTACTCCTTTGTTGGCGATAATGAATAATGAGGTTGTAGTAGAGGTTGTGGAGCCTCATTACATTGAATCAATCTCTCCTCACATCCCCACCATCTCCATGAATTGCACGAGTTGCCAATTTAAGTCCATCATACTCTTAGAATACTAAGATGTAATACCCCGTATTTTTAAAATCCAGATTTATTAAGTTTAATAATTTTATTTGCGTAATGTAATGTAAACAATTAATTATATTAATTTCGATTCGTTTTATGGATTTATCGACAATTCGAATTCATATTTGAATTTAATTAATCGTTGTCGTTGCGAACCATTCTAGATAAATTCGTTTACGACAATGATTTTATTATATTCTTATGAATTCGATTTTCGGTTAAAAATATGTATTCCTCTTCTTTCTCGTATTTTTATTTTTAATATTTTAGAGTTGTTTTCGATTATAACTTTGTCATATGATTACGACGTTATTTTGAAGTTATATTTTGTTGATGAAATATATTATTTATTTTATAGAATTTCTGTTTAAATAGTTAAAGTTATCTTAACAATTTTATCTGTAGAAAATATTTCCGACTTTAAATTTATTCGATTCCAGAGATCGTTAATATTTTCGGGAAGTTTAAATTAAAAATATTTTTGGAGCTTATTTAAGAATTTCTTTTTGAAATTAATTTTCATCTGTTTTACGCTTTTTAGTTTGCGAAAAACAGATTTCGGAAATTATTTACATTAGTCTCGGTTTGTTAGAACTTGACTTAAATATTTTATGATATTTTTTTAAATATTATTTTGGGGTCTTATAATGTATTTATATAAATAATATAAATGTTTATGTTCGTTGCTAAATTCTTCCAAAAATATTTCCGAAATTCTATATATAGTTCTTTTATTTATTTCAAGCTTTCGGAACCTTACGAAATAATTTTCGTCTAATAAATTTTAGATAAAATCTGCCAATAACAATTTTAGATAATTAGTATTTCGTTTTATAATTGTATTATTAAAAAAAAAGCCCAAACCCGTCGGGACCACCCACCCGACCCCCCTCTTCTCTCCTTTTCCTTATCTTTCCCGGTCCCGACTCCCTTCCCCCTGTTCCCTGCACCCCCAAACCCTAGCCTCCCTCACCTCCTCCTCCCTACTAGCTGACCTCCAGCCACCGCCGGCCGACCTCCAGCTTGCAACCGACACCGCGCGGCATCCACAGCAAGCAGCAGCCGCAGCGGCAACTGCAACAGAGCCACCCGCAGCAGCAACCATAGCAGGGACGAGCCGCGCAGCTCACGCCACCGCCCGGTCACTGGCGAGGCTCGCTGACCACCGGCGAGCCACCCCCACTCCCCGACGAAGTTTCTCCGACATTTTCTTGTCCCGATTTGTGTTGGTTTCGTTTGGTATAAATTTCCGAAAACCCTAATATTAATTCATTTAATTGAGTATGATTTAGCTTGTGATAAGATAAATTAATTGTTTGATAATGTATATATGTGCTGTGAGAATGATTTGGATAGGTTAATTGTATGGTTGTGTTGGAATTTTGGAAAATTTGGATTTTTGGCCGGGTTATGCTCGAATTTTTTTGGATTCGTCCGATTTAGCTATTTTTGATAAATTGATTATAAAATATGTTTTAAAATGTATCCAATTTCATTTTGGAACTGCCAATTTGAGAAATTTATGCAGGTTTTATCGAAATTTGATTCCTGGGTCAAAATTGGAGTGTAATGAAATTGGGTCGTGTAATTGAGTCGTTTCACTCAATTGATTTTATAACATCGTTTAAAATGTATTTAGAAGTGTTGATTTGGGAAAATTGTGCGTAATTGATTGGAATTGGATTGTGTAATCGGGTTATTTTATTCAATTGACTATATAAATCACATTAGAATATGTTTAATTACATTTTCGAACCGTTAATTGATATGTTTTGGTAAGAATTGATCAGATTTGCGCTCTAGGCTAAAAAACCCTAATTGTGCTAAATTGCGTATTTCTTTTATTGGTTTTGAGGAATTGATTATTTGATATGTTATAAAATATGTTTAATTGCATTTCTAAACATTCAATTTGAGTGAATTAATAGAATTCAACCGAATTGTATTTTTGGGCTTAAAACCCTAGATTTTAAGTGAGATTATGAAATTGGTTATTTGTATAGTTGTTTTGCTAAAATTAAATTTATAAAATTAGTTGAAATGATCCTAATTGTATTCTAATACCTTTAATTAGAATTAATTGATTTGAATTACCTAAGTTTATGTCGTGGGCTTTAAAACCCTAATTTTTGAAAATTAATCATCTGGAATTGATTAATTGGAAGATTGTTTTGTTGAAATTAATTGTCTAGATTCATCTAAAATTGGTTTAATTGTGTTTTAAAACTATCAATTTGAGGTAATCAAAGTGATTTGGCCGATTCGTGGTTTAGGTATTAAAAACCCTAATCTTCGGGGATGATTTTATAAAATTAATTTTACTATGTGTATTTTATCTAACGATATCTATCTTTGGGTTTTAAATCATTTAAATTATATTTTAACCTAATTGGTTTGGATTTGGTTCTATGTAAATGGTTGGGTTACCTATTTAGTTGTAAAACCTAATAAATAAGTTATTTTCGATAAATTAACTTATGATCGATTACTCTTTCTCGGGCTTTCCAAATTAATTTGAAATGTCCTAAGTGTATATGTATTAATCTGTTTTGATTTATATTTAATCTTAAATCTTAATAGAGCTATGCTTTTAAGTCCTAAGTTTTGGACACGTTTTCCAAGAAAAATAGTTTGTGTCTCTTTGTATCGATTAAATTTTAATAGTTAAAATTATTGATTGATATGATAGTTTCTAATTTAGTTTTTGATTTCTATCGGATCTAGGAATGCTTTCTCGTGGATCCACGAGCTAGTGATCTCTCTCTCCCTCTTATCTGGCTTAGCTAGCTTCGGATCCAGGTAAGTCTCTACTTACCTCTACTTATAGGTATTTCATAAGGATGTGGCTAAGGTCCCTATATGTTATGTGAATTGCATGCTTTGGATGCTTTGTATCTATACCCTTTCCTGTTGTGTATCACATGATTGTCCTTAATGTGTTTATGCGTAGTGAGCTTGGAGTTAAGGTATCTGGTATGTGTTTTCCTTATGACATGAATATGATATCCGTATGTGGTGATTATGATGTGCTGTGACATGATGTAACCCTCTAGGACATGCATACTAGGGTGATTATTATTATTATTATGACATGGAGATAAAAGGACAAAAAGAAATAAATGGGAAGTGAGTTGCTAAAAGAGAGTATAAGGGACCCGATTAGGGTTTTGAGAAAAAAATTAGTAATTTGGAAAAGGCGAAAGTAAAAATGATTAAGGGTCAGTGAGGTGCGAGTTGAGAGTGAGAGTTTATGTTATAAGGAATGATTACGGGTGTTTTGGGAGAGAAGAAATATTGGGTGAAAAGGAGAGGTTACTTGTGGGGGAAGAAAGGTATTAGGGTTGAAGTGGCCAACTAGGATTTTAGGGTCACAGGTGGAATCGATGGGTAAAGCGATATGATTTGGGATTGGACCTAAATGAGACGAGGTGTTGAGGATAGATGAATTAATGGTAGTGAAGTAAGAGGAAGTTGGGCCACATAGGTCCTACTAGGGTTTCAAGGGAAACCCTAGAGGTTAATAGCGGGTGGAGTCTGATGTCACGAGGTGTTGGGTCTTAACCCACACCCTTAGGAGTTGGTTTTTATCATGTGTAATTATAGAGGGAAATGGATATCGAGGTGTGATAAGGGGTGCACGAGTTCCAAGATATGGGATGGGCCCTCCTGGGAGGATAAGTGTGGATATAGTTAGCCATGCATGTCAAGGGTAAAGCACTTTCAATAAGATACGTTAAGATATTAATCACTTAAAGAGGAAGATGCTAAGCTGGGCCCAGACTGGTCCACCGGTGAATAATAGTGGCCAGGAGCCGGGGTGCCCTGGAGACCGATCCACCGGCGAATAATAGTGGCCAGGAGCGTTTTGCCCTGTATATATTTCCGGTCCATCGGCTATAATAGTGGGGGTTTCTGTGCTCGGCAAACCAAATGTAAAATCGATAAGACATGGGAAGGATACTAAATACTTACAGTGGAACACCATGTGAGTCGGGGCCAGACCGGTCCACCGACAAATAATAGTGGCCAGGAGCGTTCTGCCCTGGAGACCGGTCCACCGGCAAATAATAGTGGTCAGGAGCGTTCTGCCCTGAGTGTATACTTTTCGGTCCATCGGCTATAATAGTGGGGTTCCGCACTCACATGGACTATTAAAGAATATGTGTGGAATGAATATATTATTGATGAGAATAAAGAATAAGTCACAAGCACTTATAGTGAAACACTATGCGAGTCGGGGCCAGACCGGTCCACGGGCAAATAATAGTGGCCATGAGCGTTCTGCCCTGGAGACCGGTCCACCGGCAAATAATAGTGGTCAGGAGCGTTCTGCCCTGAGTTTCTATATTCCGGTCCACCGACTATAATAGTGGGGTTCCCGTACTCACATGGATTAATAAAGACTGTGGTGTGAAATGACTACATTTAATAAAGATTCAAAGGAAATAAGTCTAATTGGATTATGGTCAGCTTTTATTATCTGTACTTCTACATGCTGCTTACGTGAGTATGCCACGTGTTGAGTTTTTATAATATGGATTATTCTTACTTGAGGCGCATGAGCCACTTTATATTTCGGTTATACCACGCTTATATGTTTAAATAGGATGTTACATATGTTTCATATGCTACTACAGGTGTATGGCAAGATTCATGGTGTGGGTTGTGAGTATGTATGATACTATATCAACGTATTGCATCATAATTTAATATGTACTTGATATTATAGTTTACGTCTCTTCCATAAGATAGAGTAGTGGGACTTACTCAGTATTGGACCCGTACTGATACTACCTTGGTTGAATGGGTCCTGTGATGATCCACCGATGGTGGGGAGCAGACCTCTTGTGTAGGTTGATATTGTGTTGGGGTGGAAGGCTTGACTTGAGTGAGTAGGCAATCCGGAATTTGATCCGTCGGATTTTATCTTGTTTAACTGTATTTCTCTTTAGAAGTTACAAGTGTTGTATCTAAAATTTCAAGGGTATTGTAACTAACTCTTAATTTCCCGTACGCTGTTATGCTTTCAAAATTCGGATTTAATTGTTTGACAGGTTTTAGCCTTGCATCTAACATGAGATAGATGGTTGACATTTATCTTGTGTTAGATGTGGTGGTAACATTTCCCAAATTCTCTCCTAGCTTCCGCTTTATTCTTTCAAAAAAAAAAATTTTTTAGGGGTGAAATTTGGGGGTGTTACAAGATCACATTAGAAAACCTTAAGCTACTAATCATGAAGTTAGTAAATATTGAGGTAGCACATTGCACATAAGGCTAACAGTTAGTTCATAAAAGGAATTTAAATGCCAATGCTCAACTTGAACAAACGCTCATTCATAAACGAAACTAGATTATACTAGCTTAGGCTCAATTGAAGAAATTCATTTCATATACCAACTTTAGGATTTAAAACCATAGGCTCCGATACTAATTTGCAAGACCCTCAAAATTTAGGACTAAAAATATCATTTTAAAGATAATACACAGGAGGTTGAAAACAAAACCAAGAGATGTCACTACCACATCTAATATATGAGGTATATGATCATCACCTAACACATGATCGATTCAAGGGAAAAAAATGAGACTAACAAGCAAATGCATTAATAACTAATAATAACAATATTAATGATGATGTTTTATGATATAAGGGAGAGTTCAAAACCATGAGGTTATATAATTGAAAAAAAATAACAAAATCCCAACATACTGGGAAAAACTATCTAAGTTGATTATTCGAGCTCCTAACTAAATCACAAATGTAAATCTCGATTCATAAAGTATACCCCAGCCACTGGCCTATACTATCATCCTCAACATATTTTAGTAGAGAATCATAACCCTATATATTTTCTCTACTCATAGGAACATAAAATGAATCATCACACAAAATGTACAAATATAATATTAATATGGTAAAATAATGGTAAACCTAACTGCCCAAAATATAGTAAAGGCTCATGGCGAATTGAGGTCCCATGATCACATACTTTGACACATGCTTATATACAAATCATAGCAGAAGGATGATAAACAACACATATTAATCATTAAACTCATATAAGATAAACTATATTATTATTCCTCCATTTATATTAAGATATTTTGAGCAAATACACCCAATTCTTCATATGAGCAATAAGCATGACAATACAACATGCACAAATGATATATAATACCAACCACATGTGGTCTGAATACATTAGTGGGGATTTCTTAGGGGATACCGCACCCACCATACCATGAGTGCATCTATCGTGAGAGCTAACACAAATGGGGTGCTACACCCACTTTAGACATTGAGTTATAAAATGCCAGGAGACTTATATAAGGACACCACACCCACTTGAACTAGATGTTGATGTCATGTCTGCCTTCCGAAGTATTAATCCTGCCCCTTATAAACATGTGCATACCCATACCAAACATAACATGGTAGAGAAGAAAATAAGTACTTAGTAAAAATTAATACATATAAGGGTAATCTACCCACTAACTCCTAGATATCTATCCCAGGAGTCTGATAAAAAGGCTCGAACAAAATATTAATTTCTATTAAAACTAATTAATAGTTAATATCACATATCACAACTAAATTTCATATAAATTCCATTGGTTGTTTCCAGGTGATAACATCAAATACAAACAAATGCATTCAAGCCATTAATTAGGTTTTCAAGAGATAACACCAAATTCAAACAAACAAGGCTTCCAACCACACCTCATAACTGACCATTTTAATATTCCCTTCATTCTAACTATACAAGGTCAAGATTAGGATTTAATGTTGTAGATTAGTGGAAATATTATAATAGAAGCCTGAAATAAGAATTAAAAATAATAAACAAGAAAGGAAAAACCATTCACTTAGTCCCTAGGACCAATCTAACCGATTGAATGTTTGGTCCAACCGATTGACCATTCATAAGGATCAGTCAATAGATTTTGTGGAACTAGTTGATATGCTTAGTTTGAAACCAAAACAACTCTAGATACAAAATAACCAGTAAATGGGTTCAGAAAACTAATTAATTAGTTACAAATATTAGTTAATGGGTTTGATCGATCAATAGACCATTGTGGGCGAAATAGTCCCAAACCACACTTCACAAAATTCACATACTCTTTCCAAATAAACGCATGCTCCTATGTTGCACAAACACATATGAAGACACACTCAACACTTAAAAACACATGGAGTCTTTGTAGGTAACTTGTATACATCATATTCATACTTACCTCACCAAGTTCATGCTTAAGAGAATAATAGTTGAAACTTGCTAAATCCAACAAGAATATAAATCATATCACATGCTCAAAAATCACAAATTTAAAATAACACATACATATCATGGAACATGCCAATATCATAGAACCACAATAAACAACATAAGGTCTTAGCCATATTAAAGATTAGGATGCCGTACCTTTAAACAAAAACTTATAGGAAAATCAGCTACACTTACCTTGATGGCTTCTACCAAGACCCTTGATTATCTTAAAAGAATCAATAATCAAAATCGGAATAAACTCATTTTAAAACCAAATTAAAAACAAAAATAGAAGAAGAGGAAAAGAAGCTCGACTCAACCTTCTCCTAAGAACAAAGTTAGAAAAAGAAAAAGGTAAAGGATTGTCAATCTTTCTTTGCTTAAGGCAAGGAAAGAAGAATTAGAGAAAATATTAGAAGAAGAAAAAAGGTAATTGGTTGAAAAAGTGAAGTAAAAACATAGGAGGTAAGGGCCTTGGTTTCCAACATGAAGAAATGGGGGATGCTCAACACCTAGCAAAATAACCAAAATAAAAGAGAGAAAGGAGAGAAAGTGCCAAAGGCTAAACTTAAATTGAATAAGATTTGAAGCCTAAAGAAGGTTGGTTGTTGACATATCAAAGGAGAGGGGAGGGAGGGAGGGAGAGAGAGAGAGAGAGATGGCTTTGTTTTAGTGTAGAGGAGCAAAGTGGAAGAAAGAAAATGATGAAAATAAGGGAGATGGAGTGAAATCAAGCTATGGTAGAGGTGAGGCAAGTTAGGGGGTGTAGGGAAAGGTCTACACACAACCCTAGATGCCATAGAAGAGAGAAAAGTGACGGAGAGAGAGAGATATGTGAGAAAATATCTAAAAAGTACTTTTGGGGGATTTTTAGATAAATAAAAGCATAAGATGATCTAAATAATATGAACATAATCCTAAAATACCAATATATGCTTATAAGTAATTAAAAGCTTTCATAAACATTGGAAAGAGAATTGAATAAAAAATAGAAAGGGATCTAGAATCGCAACATAACCACATAATTGGTTTCAACAATTAGCCAACTAGTAGTCCTAAAAATAAAAATGTAAGTCCCTAATTGTACTGATTAATTGGTTTAAGAAATTATTCAATTGTTTCTCCTAAAATTCACACTTCTACTTAAGTTCTATGCCATTTTCAAAACTAAAGCCATTTTCTTATATATCAACAGAATATTAAATATATTTTAAAGAATTTTATGACGAGGTATTACAGGGATAAGTTGGTGTTGTTTTATACTATACAAAGTTGTGGAGCTTTAAATTCTTTTGTTGTTCTTGATTCTTCTTCTTCTGAATAGTTTGCTGATGGGGTTTTTGCTGCCTATAAGTTTACCTATAAACGCATTCTGCTGCCTGTGTTGATTCAAACGTGTATAATAACAAAGGCTTACTTTCAGTCCTAAACATCGGTTTCTAGAACCTCCGATATTCAGCCTAAATGGAACTCTGGTAGGTCTTGTTCTCAGAAGAATAAATAATTCTGGTGGTCCGAATAACAATTATCGTTGTCATAACTGTAAAAATCCGGTGCATATCATTGATAGGCGTTTCAAGATCCATATGCCCAAATGGCAATAGGGATCTTTCCAGTGCCGTCTGCAGATACCTATGTCCCACCTCTCTTAAATGTTGATCCACAGTGTCATCCACTAAGTCACAAGAACTGTTGACGAAGCTCCTTATTCATGTAAACCCTGTTCAGTCCTCCCTATGTTGGCAGGAAATAACACTTGTTTTTTCTCCTCAAGTAGCATTTCCAATTGGATAATTGATAGAGGGGCAGAGGATCATATCACTCCTTATTTTCATCTCTTTTAATTTTGAGTTAATTACCCTAGACCATCTGAACTCTGCTATATTACATTGTCAAATGACCACAAAGCTGGAGCTGTACATATTTTGTCTGATATTCTTACTCTCAGATACTAAACCTGGAGATCATGTTCTTGACTTCAAATTAATTAGTAAGATGCTTTTGGTTTAGAAATTGTACAAACAATTAGCTTAATATCTCGCCTTCACAACTGATTCATGTTTCCTTCAAGACCATTTCCAAGAGGAACCCTCGAAAAACTCAATCAGGCTTGTGTATTGTTTGGCAAAGCTTCCTGCTGTAACAGACTGTTCAGTTCTTCTATTATTCGTTTGTATTCTCGCACAAACACACATGTACCGAATGTTCCGACAACTTGTCTCCCAATTACTGGGCTGTTGCATATTACGCTTGCTCACCTTCTTCATAAACTGAAACACATAGATGGTCTAACCAGTTGTGCTCACACATCCGCATCTAAATATAGTGTTTGTTCCACGGCAAAACAGCGAAGTAGTTCTTTCCTCTTAGTTCACGTTCTTTCCTGTATTCACGAATACTAACTTACAAAGGCTATTGTTACTTTGATAACTACTGCTAATGATAATCACAAGTCACATGTTTGCACCTCATGTCACACAAGAGCAACACTAGTCTCAACTCTCAAAGCCTTTATCACTTATGCTGAGATATCAATTTGGTCACAAGGTCAAAACCATACTAACTTAAATGGCCTTGAATTCACTTGTGAGTTTGCCATTCTTTATGTCACCACTGAAGGCATATTACATCAAACTAGATATAGGGTTGTTGAAGGCGAACAGAAACACATTTTACTGGTTGCTAGAGCTCTTTCTTTCCGTCATAGTTTTCTCCCTCAATTCTAGGGTGATTACTTACTGACTGCTATTTACCTCATAAATAGATTTCCTTCGGTTCTTCACGACAAATCTCCCTCTGAGGCATGGGATCTTATATGTTCACAAGCCGTCTCATTCCTAATTGAGGTGTTTTTGGTTTTCAATGTTTAATGTCCACTTCCAGTGGAAACAGAACGAAATTTCAGGATAAAGCTGAACCTGGATTTTTCCTAGGTCGTGCATAAAAGATTACTAGATTCCGTTTTCTTCATTTGAATTTTGTTAATCTCATTTGATATGGAAAAAAATCAGATTATTTTTGGTACTACTAATATTATTGATTGAGATATAATTTATCCTTTGGTGTTAATCTAAATAGGTCCATATATCCCACAGAAACATTTGAACCTCGCGATGTTACTTTAACGAACCATCTACCCCCTCTTCATCACCCTTCTTTGCATCCACACATCTTACACCATTATTCTCTTTGCCTGACACGGATCTAAAATATTTTATCTTCTATCCACTATTAACACACCTCCTCCTTCAGCTATCCTCGAACTTTCCACAAACACACTATTGGCTAACTTCACTTCTGTTCCATCGGTTACTTCGTCTACGACTACTGCTAGACCAGATCTTGCTGTTCCTCACAGGGAATCCCTTTGGCCACATAAAGCTCCAACTTACCATTTGCAAGACTATGTGACACTAATATTTTAGATCATAGGTGAAATTTAGCCTCTTTCCCGGCTTTACCAACTTCTCCCGATGTTCTGTTTGTGAACTTTCCACCTCTACCGAGTCAAACACACCGGCGTTACTTGATCCCAATTGGGGTGCCGCAGTGTAAGAATTGGCAGCCTTATCTGCCAATCGTACATGAGACCTTGTGGACCTTCATCATGGCAAGAAAGCCGTCCGGTGTAATTGGGTCTACTAAGTATAACTTAAGGCTGATGTTACTTTTTAATGGTTGAACACCCACCTCATTGACTCAACCAGGGAAAGATAAGTCTTCCCTTCCTGTGGTAAAAATGTCATCCATATGTGCAGCACAGCTTTAGCTGCTGCCCATGGCTGGTCTAGCTCAATTGGATGTTCACAAGGTGTTTTTGCATAGGGATTTGTCTGAAGAGGTATATATAAGATTGCCACCTGGTTTGTCCGTTGAAGGAAACAAGGTTTGTAAGTGAAACTACCCTTTCTGATCCCATTTCTAAGAAGTCCTTGTAGGGACCTAAAAAGGTAGTACGCAATGGTTTAACAAGCTCTCAAGTGATATTCTTGGTTTCGATTATGTTCAGCCCAAGCAATGATTATTCCTTACTTCTCATGAGGTCTGGTTCCGATCATACTGTTGCGGCCATCTGCAGATCCTTGCAGGGTCATCTGAAATTGACTTTCTTAGAGCTCAGATGCAATTTTAAGGATATGGGTCATCTCCAATAAGTAATTCTACCCACCAAACTAGCTTCTACACCATTGCCTCTTCATCCTAAATTTTCATCTCATGATCCCTCACCTACTACAGATCCTCGCTATTATAAAACGATCATCAGAAAGCTCAACTTTCTTTCTCATACATGACCTGGTATTTCTTTTGCTACTGAGACACGGATTCAGTTTATGCATCCCTAAAATCTCACTCACAAGGTCTCCATCATGTGTTTAGATACCTAAGTAGTGGAGCAGGTCAAGGCATCAAACTGAAAATTACAGATCAGCTAATTCTCTAGATTTACACACAGAGGGTCATTGATTGGGCCTCTTGCCACAGAAGTCTGTTGGGGTTTTGTGTTGTTACTTGAACCACAATCTCCCATTAGTTAGAAGTCTGCGAAGTGGTGTATTATATCTAATATCTAAATCATCAGCCGAGGGCAATGGAATGGCATAAGTCGAAGTCGAAGTCACATGGATGGTTCATTTAGGAGATAAAGCATTCATTCTCTTAATCATATTGTTCATCATTTTGACAACAAATCAACAGTAAATTAGCGCAAAACCCAGCACTTTATGAAAGACCTAAGCACATTATGATCGATAACCATTTCACTAGAGATCGAGTTATGGAAGGGCTTTTACAACTTACCCACTCGATCGCCAATTCCTGATATTTTCACCAAAGTACTTCCTTCTACACATCACAAGGATCTTCTACTCGAGATGGTTACGCACCATCCCCTATCTTGAGGAGGTATTGGAGGTTATTCCACCCTGGTAATTATTCGTCTAGTTCAGCAATTACATTGCAGCTCAGCTTAGCTTAGTCTAACCAGATCAGTTCCGGCTTGATTGCAAGTCTGGTAATGGTCATGTACATATGTTATGTATGCACAGAAATGCTTGACCAGCAGATCCTAGTGCTGATGTCTGTAGCTGCAACTACCGACGCTTCTCCAAGCAGAGAATTCTACAGGGAATCAGAGTTGACAAGAAAGTGAATGGCAACAGAATGTGGAAAATTTTCATTCCCTGAAGAATATGTTAATATCAAGCCTAATAATTTCTCAAACGAGACTGATGGGAGGTACGTCACGAATTCATGATGACAACTTAGTAGCATCTTCTTCTTCTTTTTTATTTGGGCAAGTCGATTAATTTTAGGGTGTTTTACGTCGTTGAATGATGAAATCCCTGAAATGATCAAATGCAGTTTCAGAACTCTTAGGAAACCCATCTTCAAACATTTTACGTAGCTCCTTAGCCTTCCGCCTCACCTCTTCATCAGTCATCAACCTCTCAATCCCCTCAACTAACTCATCTTTCCTCACCATCTCCCCCGGTCCTCGCTTACATGCCATGATACCAATCCTCAGATATTTGACCACCAACTTTGCATTCATGTGCTGGTCTCCCATATTCGGCCATGCCAACATTGGAACTCCACGCCCAATTGCTTCCACCGTCGAATTCCATCCACAGTGCGACAAGAATCCACCCGTAGACGGGTGACTCAGTATCAGCAGCTGCGGTGCCCATCCTTTTATCAGAAAGCCTTTGTCCTTGATTTCCTCCGTGTCTACTCTGACTTCGGAATCAGGCTTCATCACCCATAAGAAGGGCGTGGTTGACATCTCCAGAGCTCTTGCTAACTGCTCCTGCTCCTCCACGGTCGGGCCCTGCATGCTACCAAATGATATATACAATACGGATCCATGCCGTTTCGCGTCCAGCCACTGTATCACTTCCTCCTCGATAACGTTACCGGTGGTGTGATCCGATCGTTGGTGCTGCCTGATATCGCGATCGCGGATCAACGAATCAGGCGATGACCAATACTCTTGTGGCAAAAGTGGTCCCACTCCCCATATTGGGAGCCCCATTTGCCCTGACATGTACTCGATAAACGGACGCTCCAGCTCCACACAAGTGTTGAACAACAATCCGATCGATCCTTCAATCGCCGGTACCCAGGGCGGCATGTTGCCCACCTTAGGACCACCGCCTAAACCCGGACCGCGGTCACCACCAGCCCTTCCTGGACCACGTCCACCTGGTGGGCCGCTTCCGCTTGGGCGTGGGCGGCGTTGAATGTCGGAATACGAAAACGACATCTCTTCGGGGAGTCCAGGAAGTCTCCGGACTTCACCAGCGTCCATCTCGCCAGCCCGAACTTTCCATGCGGCGTGCTCCAAGGCCGCGGCGCACGAGCCGAACGTGAAGAATCCAACAACTGGGACGCCAAACTTCGAGAATATTAGCTTCGTCCATCCCATCTGGAAGTCGACTATGGCGCAGATAGGCTTTGTCGGTCTCTTACAGAGATGGGCCTCGAGATCCTGTCCAGATTGGTTACGAGATGGGTCGAATTCTGGGCCCGGGAAAGAACGGAGACGGAGAAATCTCGGCGATATTAAGGAGGGGCTGGTGTCGGAAGAAAGATGAAGGAACGGACGTGGAGGCGGTGGATTGAAGGACAAGGGTGGTGATGCAGTTTCGAGAGGCTATATGCTTGCAGAGCTCGATGCTGGGAAACAGGTGACCTGAGCCAGACGCTGTTACGACAAATATCTCGGCGTCGCCGGCCATTTCAGTTCTGTGATTGTTCTCCATCGACTGAAGTGGGATGGAACGGCATCTATATTTGGTATCTTGGTATGAGTTAGGTGAAAAAGTGGCTGGAATTTTTGCTGACCCCACCCCCCCGCAGTTCACCTAGACTTTCGCTTGTTAATCGATATACTATTGGATAAACAACCGTTTAAGATGAGAACCGATAACCTAAGATAATAATTAGTGCACATAAATTATGAATATGAAATATATTAGATGTCAATTAGTACACGACCCATGTTTATGGAATCTAAGCCTCACTACCCTCTTAGAGCGTTACAAGGAATTTTGGGCCTAATGCAAGGCCCCATCTAGATTTAGCTTAGGACTTTATGATAGATTGATTGATGGACCTAAGCTAAACTTATAAGAGTGAACCTAAACCAAAGCCTATAGACTGAATTAGGAGAATTAGGAGAGCAGAGGTTGAATCCAAGACCAGGAAAGCAAACTATATCCAAGCCTAATGCCAAGCAAAGCCCTAGACTACAAGTGAATAAATTGGGTTCAACTAAGCCCTTAACCCAACACAAGAGGGACCTATTAGGATAGTGGGCTTAGTTAGTCAGCCCAACATAGGTTGTCAATAAAAAATGAGAAGCTCCCATGATTTACGGTTTATGTATATCCTACCCTAAGACAAGAGGATTGGCCTTAGAACAACGGTGGATAAGATCACATCTTCATGACAAGAGGTGTACACGTTAGGCCTCACTCAAGGTAATGGGTCAAACCTTACGAGTCCAAACAAATATTCTTTTATGACAAAACCACATATTAGGTTTAATTAACTCCCCTATTCTAAAAGTATAGGGCCCAGACAGCCTATAAGTCAATTGTCCTAAGGGGACAAAGAGCCCATATAGAACCCCAAGCAATCTAACAAGCACATGCAGTCACACAAGACAGAGGGAAATTGATTGGGTTTATTGTCCGTCATCGAGGGATAGAAATAGATGCAATCTAAGATTTCTGCTATACGAGAGAGACTCATTCAGATTTTTGCTATAATGATGCTTGAGATCTTGAAACATTCATGAATTGAAGAGTTTGCAAGGGTTCGTAGATTTTTTTTTTCAAAATGAAATTGGCTGGTAGATGTCAACCGTTTAGCCATCTTATGAAGAAAGGTCTTCCCGGATGAAGCATGTAGCAATGCTTGAATGAGTATAAAGTCGTATCTGATGAAGCCTCCAGTATTGACAGCACCCATACCTGGTAAAAAAAAGAATTCTTTACATTTATGCACAAAGAAGGCTCCGTGGGAGCATTGCTTGCTAAAGAGAATGAAGATGGGCAGATTTTAAATTTTAAAATAGAGTTGATTTCATATTTCTTTAAAATTTAATTCGACGAAAAAAATATAAATTTAAAAAAGTCCGACTTTATCTAAAATATATTCAAATTTTGATAAAATCCGAAAGGTATAAATATGAAAAGAGCATACATGATATTTTGAATAAAATGGTAATTTATTATTATTATTTTTAGAATATTTGTTTTTTCTATTCACAGTAATATGCTAAAGTAGTATATGTTTATCTATTCAAAGAAGCAACATTGACATGAGATTATATACCCTTACAAATAGTCAAACATTCATATTATTTAATAATGATTCAACACACTACTAATTTCATAAAGAAATAAAAATAATAAAATGAAACCAAGAATTAGAAAAATAAATTTTGTAAAAGAAGATGGGTCAACATCTACAAATGCAACTTAATTACATGTTCTCATAATTCTTCAACAAAATATGTAGTTTCTAACAACAAAAGTAAAGACAATTAAAAACAAATTGGTTTGGGAGTACATTAAAGTATTTCAGTACCTAGTGAAGAGTTGGTTGATATTCTAGCTTTCTTTGAGTTAGCTTACATATATACATATATTTACAATCAAAAAACTACCTTAGACAATGATGTTAAATAGTAATTGAAGGCATCTAGAAGGCCCACAATTACAATTCTCCAAAGGCAACATACAAGCACTTGCAAGTTGTTTGTGCAAAATAATTTTTTACCTAAAAGAACTATATTGTGCAACATTTCATATAAATATGTAGAGTATGAATTTAATCTATAGCTTGAAATATTTTACCTATAACATCATAGGAAATTTAGGAAATCTAGAGTAAAATTGTTATTTCCTAATTATTAAAACTAAAGATCATTGATTTTTATCATATCAAATATGTTGATTAAAATGTCAATATTAGTTGGTCTTTGTCAATGATTACCTCTTCATCTAATTTTTGCTAATATGATTTTATCATATCTAATCTAGTTTGATATAATATAATTAGAATAAAAAAACTTAGCATGTTATTACAATTATACTATTACTACTACCACCACCATCATAATATATATCAAACAAGTATTTTTGGTGTAACACTCCAACATTTACTTTTAAAAAATTTTATTTTAATAGAAGTATAATAATAATTAGATATAAGTTTGGCTTACTATATCATCCTCAAATCGAATATAAAGCATAGTATTTAGAACTTAAAATAAGATCTATAGAGAATGAGAGAAATTTCCATCAACTTAGATAAGAGTTGGATATTAAACTCTAAGTACATAATAACAAAATTTAAAAAAAAAACATGATCCAATAGAATTAAGAGTCCAAAAGGTATTTAGATAAAAACTAGATACTAGATAATATTAACATTACCCTCAATCTCCGATAGCTAAAAATTCTCTTCTATAAGCAGTGCATCATAAGTAGTGAAATTATCAAGACAATCCTCAATGACCTGCACAATAAAACCTGGCTCATCTTCTCGTAGGCCTAAGCATCACTTATAAAAATAATGATTAGTACATTACGTATTGAGTTAGGTAATAATAAAATCATAAAGAAGGGCATGCATAACACATAAAGGCATGTTACAGGACTAACCATGCACAGTAATTAAAACACATGAGAGGGTTCTCAATAGGAATCGAAAGATTATTAAGATAAATGGTTATATGTTTCGATTTATTAAATATTTTGAGTTTAGAGACCCCACTATTTATAATTGGTGGGATGTTATCAACTATATACAAACCTAGGGCATAGCACTTCTGACAACTATTCTCGTCTAGTAGAATCAACTGGTACTACCCCAATCCATAACATTCCTAACCAATATTCTTGTATGTTGTAATGGATTGATACAACCTAATACATAATGCCAAATATATTGGATTAGGCAAAGTATTAGCTGGAGTTGGATAGATTCCAATAAAATGGAAAAATGTAGAGAAGGTAAGAAGATCAGAGATGGACTTAATCTTGATAACTTTCAAGATTAAGCACTTACATCTACCAATGAAGATTTCAACTCTTAGCTTAAATTATATAATATTTTGAAGCATTCACAAGAACAAACCTTAGCCTTGAGAAGAGAGGATGGTTTGATAACCAAGGGGTTTTTTTTTCATCAAAAGCTGCCTCTCCCTTCAACCTTCCAACTCTATATAGAGTTTATTCAGCCTTTAGAGAGTACAAAACAAATTTAACTCATAATGAGTATATTTGGTTACACCCCCAACTAGAGTTTATACTAATACAAGTTAATTAAGGTTGTAAACTCTATAATCATCTAATGTTGATAGTCAAAACTCCCTAGCCTCCCATCACATGTTGGCTGCTATTACAACTTATGAAAAGAGTTTAGAAAATATAAATTATATATTATAAAAGTTTAATAACATGTTTTAGCTAGGTTGAACTAAGAAAGGAAACTTTGGTTGATTAAAAAAGGAGGTAGTCTTTTTTCGCAGGCTGGAGCTTTTGGCCGATTATTTGAGGTTGATTACCCTTGATTTAAGCCTACTTTGAAAGTCTTGATCTCCCCAAAATTATCTTCCCAATGTCCCTTAATTTTGCACACAAAATAGGCTGCCCATGGTAGTTTTCATTTGCCAAAAATAGTGGAGTGTAGGGGTGGATAAAATATGGCTTTTGGTGAGACATAATGGAGCTAGTTATGAGTAGCTTTGTGGAGCCATGATGTAGCAAAAAAAAAATGGATCCATCCATACGAGGGGTTGACGTCTTGTTTTGGTTTTTTTTCATGGCTTTGCATGTCTCCTTGATAATCTTGCTATTCATTAACATAAGTGAGAAGAGTTTTGAAGTCTTCAAGTTAGGAAAAATTAATAAGTATATTATCTTTTATTTTGGGATGCTCCTACATCATCCTCCCTCTCTTGAAACAACATATCCTCATCTTAATAGTGCGTCATATGTAAGTGAGTAAGTCACCCACATTAAATGTGTTGGACAAATTCCCCATTTCTTATGGAAGCTCAAAGCAATATAAATTATTGCCAATCTTTTCTAGAATTTTGAAATTTCTATCACTCCTTAGCATGATTTTGTTCTTTATCCTAGAGGGAAACCTTTATTTACGAAGATGAAGCCATATTAGCTATCGTGGTTCAAAAAGTTGTTCTTTTTTATACTTATTTGCCTTCTTTTAATTCATGTCATTCACTTTTTTGATACTAGCCTTTACTTGTTCATGTAACTTTTTGAACTCAACATCCCTATGTTTTACCTCAAAAATTATTTGAGCCTCGATTAGTAAAGGAATGAGATCGAGGGGAGTGGTGGGTTCCACCCCATATACCACTTTAAAAGGTGAGTGATTGGTGTCATAGGTGGGGGAAAGGTTGTATGCAAGTTTGGCATGGCTTAGTTTGATATCTCAATCTCTCAAGGATTTGTGAACCAAATTCTATACAAGCATTGTGATGGTGCGGTTGGTGACTTCAGTTTAACCATCTATCTGTGGGTAATAAGTGGTACTAAAGAGAAGTTTAGTATTGAGTAGCCTACCCATGGTTTTCTAGAAATGGCTGAGGAACTTTGTATCTATATAGGAGATAATCATTTTCAGGATACCATGCAATCAAACTATATCTTTAAAGTAAAGATTGGTGATATAAGAAGCATCATCCGTTTTATAACATGAGATAAAATGAGCCATCTTAGAAAATAGGTCAATGACTACCATAATGGTATCATTTTTGCATTTGTGTTTTAGGTAATGCCACTATAAAATCCATGCTCACATGGTCCCAAGGATGGTGTGGAAGAGGTAAAGGTTCATAGAGTCCTTGGTAGAAGTGACTCTTAGACCTTTGACAAGTAGAGCAATTTTTCCATGAGGGATTGTACATCCCCCACCATCCTAGGCTAGAAGAAATGTTCCTGGAGTACTTCATAAGTCATTTTGATGCTAAAACGTCCTACTAAACCTCTCCCACGTACCTCTCAAATGAGTTGTTCCCTGATGGAGCACTTCGAGATGCACATCTTGTTACCTATGAAGAGGAACCCTTCTTGCACTAGGTATGGAGTCCGAGGCTTGTTTTGTTCTTCCATGTAGCTTGCAAAGTCTTCTTCTTTCTTGTACAACTCCTTTAAAAACCCAAACCCTAATACCCTTACTTTTAATAATGATAACATACGATATCTCCCAAAGAGTGCATCTACTACCATCTTAGTCTTACCACTCTTGTGCTTAGCTACAAATGAGAAATACTAGAAAAATCCACCCACCTAGCATGCCTAGGATTAAGTTTATGCTATCTATTTATATACTTTAGGGACTCATGATTAGTATACAATACAAATTGTGATGGTTGAAGATAGTGTGACTACTAATCTAAAGCTCTAACAATGGCATAAAACTCTTTATCATAAGTGTTGAAGTTGAACCTCAAACCATTGATTTTCTCACTAAAGAAGACTACAAGCCTACCTTCTTGTAGCAAGATGACACCAATGCCCTCTCCCCTTATTTCACACTTGATCTCAAACACTTTGTTAAATTTGGGTAGGCATAATACGGTACCTCTTTTAACCTTCTCTTAATTAACTTGAAGGCTTCTTATGCAGACTTGGTCCATTGAAAGTCCCCCTTTTTTAGACATATGTGATGGGTGCTAAAAGTGTGCTAAATCCTTTTATGAACCTATTATAAAAAGATGCAAACCTATGAAAGGAGCTAACATCGGTGATGGATGTGGGTGTAGGCAACATTTTTATTGCCTCTACCTTTGACTCGTCAAAGGAGATTCCATTTTCAGATACAATAAACCCTAAGAAGGTGAATTTTGGCACAAATAAGTCACACTTATTTAGTTTACCATACAACTTGTTGTTCTTAAGGGCTAGAAATACAAGTCTTAAGTGCCTTATATGGTCATCTTGACTAGAAGAGTATACAAGAATATCATCAAAATACACAACTACAAATTTAGAGAGGAATGGTTGAATAACTCCATCCATGAGCCTCATGAAAGTGCTTGGCGCATTGAACAGTCCAAAAGACATGATTAACTACTTCTACAATCCTCCTTTGGTCTTGAAAGAGGTGTTCCACTCTTCCCCTTCCTTCATCTTGATTTGATAGTATCAACTTCTTAAGTTAATATTAGAAAAATACATTTTCCCCATGCAAAAAATCCAACATGCCATCAAGTCTGGATATGGAATACCTATACTTGATAGTGATGTTGTTGATAGCTTTATTATCAATACACATTCACATTGTTCCATATTTCTTGGGTACTAAGAGGGTCAGAACAATGCATGGGCTAAGGGATTCCCTTATGAAACCCTTTTACAACATCTCCTCAACTTGCTTTTGCAACTCCATGGATTCCTTAGGATTGCACCTATAAGCTAGTTTGTTTGGGAGGGTAGCACCGAGACACAAAATCAATTTGGTGCTTTATGCCTCTTATGGGAGGAAATCACTAAGCAACTTATTTGGGAAGACATCCCCAAACTCTCCTAGCAATTTTTTGACCCAAGGATCAAGAGTGTGTGCCTCCTCATTAGATTCAAGAATTAATAATAAGTACAAGGCATTTCCCTTCCTTATAGCCCTTTCCAACCACTTCCCATAAACAAACAAAGCATTCTTACATTTGGTATCCTCCTCATGCTATATGTATTTTAATCTATATTTATTTTTCCTCCCATCATTCTTGACATGCCTATCAAATTGCCATACCCTCCCTAATAACAAGTGACAAGCATCCATGGGGATGACATCAAGTATAATGTTATCTTGATAAGTTTTCCATATGGAAAACGGTACAACCATTTTCTTTATGACTTCAACCATTAAGCTAGTATTAAGCCATTGAAGCTTATAAGAATTAGCATGCCATGGTTGGCAAGTTAAGCTTCTCCACCAAAGTGTTAAAAGCCAAATTTACACAAATACTCCTGTCGATAATGAGGGAGCGTATTTTACCATGTATGGTACACTTAGTATAAAATATGTTCTCCCTTTAGAACTCTTCTTCTACAGCCTCCCTTGCTTGCAAAACCATCTTTACCATCAATTACTCTTCTACATTCGGTGGTACTTCCTCAATCTTGGCCGCTCCCTCCATGGCCAAATGGTCTTCGACATCATCTCCCTCTAATGCCCTCTCTTCTAACTCTAGCAAGATCGTCACCCTCTTATTTGGACACTCATTTTGATAGTGTCCAATTCCTTTACACTTAAAGCATTGAACACCCTTATTCCTACTACACTCACCCACTTCTAGCCTTCCTTTACCCTTATATCAACGTTCTTGGGATTAGGGGTCAACTTGAGAGCTTCCTTGGGTGGTTATGCATTCAACCTTAAACCTCTAACCCTTGAATTCCTCTTCTCCTTATTATGATTCTCTACCTTGATGGCTAAATGAAACAATTCATCTACGGTGTAATATCTATAGAGTTCCACTTTTTAAGCAATGCCAACCCTTAATCCACCTATGAACTGAGACATAGTATTCTCTTCAACCTCCTCTAATTCAAGCCTCATGATGAGCCTCTCAAAATCTCTAATATAATCTTCCACACTCAAAGGAACTTGTCTTAAGGAAGAAATTTTATTATATAGGTATTGAGTATAAGAAGTTGGTAAAAACCTCTCCCTCATCAACATCTTCATTTTTATCCAACTCCTATCTTTGGACTTGCCCTTCCTCCCTCTATGTAGCACCAAAATTTTCCGCCATAAGGAGGCATTCCCTTTCAACTTGATGACAAAAACCTTAAAGGATTTTTCATCATCTAAGAACCTAGCTTCAAAAATCCTATTACATCTCATTTCCCATTCCAAAAACTCCTCCGAATTATAGAATCCATCAAACTTTGAGATCTCCAAGGACTCCCTTATAACCAACCTCCTCCTTAGTAGTAATCTAAGGGAAATTAATAGAAGATGAGCTATAGTTGGTTAGATCATCCCCTACACCATTCACCCCTTCTTCTTCTTATGGAAATGGGTTCCTTTTTCTAAGAATTTTGGCATTTGATACCAACAATTTTAAAATGCCCAACACCCTCCTCATATCCATTTGTGAAGCTTTGATGGCCCTATCCCTTCTTAGGTTATGGGCTTCTTTAAAACTCAACCCTCTAGAAACAGGTTGGTTCTCCATACTGCATAGGACTACATGCACACCTCTTACATAACCTGAGAGGTGGAAAGGAAAAGAAAATGTGGTAGGTTAGGGTATGAGTGTATGGGATAATGGCCAAAGAAAAAAAATTGTGGAGGGTTAAGAATGGATGATGGGTTAAGGGAAAAAGGTGAAAGCAAAGTGAAGACCCAAAGTTATCAACCTTGAGCTTTGGTACCAATTTAATGCACAATGCCAAACAAATTAGATTAAGCAAGTATTAGTGTTGGAGTGCGATATATTCCAATAAAACAAAATAAATTAGAGAGGATAAAAAGATAGGAGATGGACTTAATCTTTAAGGTTAACAATATTAAGTCCATATCCTATCTTATTACATTCTCTACATTTTTTTATATTGTTGGAATCTACCTAACTCTAACATGAATACTTGGCTTAATCAAATATGTTTGGCATTATACATCACAACCCTAGGACATAATGTTCTTATCCATTATTCCCATCCTATGAAACACACTAGTACAAGTGGTCCTCACTCATGTGATATTTCATTTTAAATATTAATATCTTATTAGACTATTAGTAATCTTGATATTATCTTGTAAGCTTACTATAAATATACAAGGCACATAAACACACGATCAAAAGATATTTGAGTCGCTCCTAGGGATGAAGATTTTCCCCACGCGTTCGGGGGCCCTGTCAGGGATTCCTCGTTTGGGTTCGGGGATAGAATTCGGGGATCAGGTTCGAGTTTAAGGATTATTAGTGGGGATTTTTTCGGGGGTAGGGCGGGGATGGGTTTGGGGGTCCCTATCCCCAAACCAGCCCCAAATAAGGATTGGGGATTGGGTAGGAGAATCCTTGATAAAAAAAATCAATCGGATTAGGTTCGAAGATTATTTTTCTTATCGGGTTTGAGGATGGGGATGGGGTCCTCATCTCCGACCTGTCCCGTTGCCATCCCTAGGAAACCCTGACCCTATGAAACCCTGATTTTACAAGCCAAGTATGAATCCTTCCATGAGACTCATCTAAGCAAAAAATTTAGTATATATTTTTGATATATCATTATTGACAACATATCCAAAAATCAAGGTTTAATTCTGATAGCTTACACCTGTGATAACAAGTCTTCTTCTAGGATTATTATTCCCAATTTAAGTCATTATCTTATTTTATTAGACTTATTTTACTCATAATTACCGTTGAGTATTTCACGAAATATACTAGCATATTTTAATCCAAAAATTTCATATTTAGCCCATATTTACCAAAAATAATATTTTTTAGATAACTTATTCCATAGTCAACCTACACTTGATTCCATTACTCAAGAAATTAATTATAAAACTCTCAATGATTACCTTACCATATTTGTTTTCCATAATATCATAAAATTTCCCAAATACCCTTAAGTATCCACAACACCCAAACGTTTGAAAAACCCCATGAATCCCAATATTTTGGCTTCGAACCTCTAACATATATCATCAATGATAAAACCTATCCATATTTACAACCTTTTTTCATGTAACAAATAAGATAATGGATCATGCCAACATGCTAGGATTATTGAGCAAAGCTTAATTAGGCAATAACACTACAACATAACAACTTATGCTTTCATATAGTGTTCATAATTCTATAATACAATATATCAATATCATAATATGACATCAACAACATGATCTATGAAATATAATAAAACTAGCATGAGATTACATACAATTTACACATGGAAGAATTAACATGTGTATTGATTAAACAGGTACGATATAAGAGGAGAACTAAATCAGGGTTCCATTATTAAGTATAATTGCAATCCATTTACTTATTTATGTTGGGTTCAGGACCCCTTATTCTTAATCTGGAGGAATGGGCTGAAGCACTTCCTAAGGTAGAACACACCTTGCCATTATTATTTTCAGTGGAATGGACTCAGCACTTCATAAGGCAACACAATCTTAGCTACTATTTTTAAATTGGTAAAATAGTTTGATGCATTTCCTAGGAAAAAATGCTCCTGACCACTATTATTATTTGTAAACTCAACACCTCGATCTTAACTCACACAATCTTTCACTTTAAGGGATCAATGCCTTATTAACCAATTATTTTTTACAATTTCAACATGTTATAAATATGCAAGGCATATAAGACATATTTTAACATAGATATGTAACACATAAATAACATAACAACTTGATGATCATGAAGACATCAACTCAGAAAAAAAAAGTCATTATTCTCTTAAGAAATCCTAACTTCACAAGTCAAGCATAACTTCTCCGATAAGACTCATTTAATCACCAAATTTAGTAAACCATTTTAAAATAACATCACTAAAAACATATACGAAAATCATGGCTAAAATCCAACACATTACTCATGCATTAACATGCCTATCTATAGGGTTATTATTCACCAATTTAGCCATATTCTCAATTTATTAGATTTATACGACTTCTAATTACCCTAAATAATTCATGTAACATACTTAACATATTTTAAATAAATATAACACTTAAAATATTCCATAATTAACCCATATTGACTAAAATATCCTTTATCTTTTTTTAAACCTTAATTTTATATTTTAGAAAACGTGTGCCTAACTCAACTATCATTTGATCAAATTACCTATGAAATAGTTTATAAAACCCTTAAATATTATTATTCCATGATTACTTTCCATATATTCATAAAATTATCAAAATACCTTTATGATAACCACAATACCCTCATTTCTAAAAAAACCCTATAAATCCAATATCATTATTTTTCGACCTTAAATTTATTACACCATCATCCTACTTAACCATCTTCATTTCCAACTTATCATACCACTTTACAACATCGTAAATCATATTACTTCACTCAGGGTTTACCAAAAAACACTTATCATATGATATACCTCATAAGCTCTTGTTTTATCATATTAGTCAAATTCTGTAATACCATACCACATTATAATATAAGAGCATTAACATCATGACATTATCAATATAATTATACCAAAATGATAATTCTTTACTATTTAAAAATTCCTAACTATGACATGTATCCTTATCAAACAATATTAGCCTCTAAGAAAGCAAAATAGCCTAAGCCTTGAGCTCTAAGGCTATTCGGGAAACACTCAAGGCTAAACAAAAGTACATGGTTAGAGTATAATAAGGTCGATCAAGAAGAGATAGGGTAAGGAAAAAAAATTAGGGAAGAGTAAAAGATTAAGGGTGTTGGCCGAAGAGAACAAACAAGGAAACAATGCACTCAATAGTGCAACAACTAGCTGTGACCAAGATTGAAATCATGGGGGGAAGTGTTTAGTCATTACCAAGGGGAATATGGGTAAAGATTTATGCTCAGCATGACGACCAAGACAAGGGAAGAAACACCTACTCAATAAGCTAACCCGCTCAATGTGTTGACCAACTCAATGAATTAACTCACTCAATGAGTTCAACCCACTCACTAAGGTAACCCAAAAACAAAGGAATAACATTTCTTGGCCGAGGGGGATAAAATCATAAGGGCTAAGGTAATTGAATCTAAAATTGTGGGGTAGTTAATGCTGAAGAACAACGAATAATTAGGGTGTAGTTTCAACAAGGTTGGGAGATTTTTAGCTAGGAGGTTATGAAGTCTAACTACATCAATAAACAATGGTAGAAATGGTTGATAGAGGATGGTTTTAAATACTTAAAATTTAGTGAGGAAATTTTTTAGAGAACAAAGAGAGATAGGAGACATTTTGATAGTTGAAATAACATGAGCACAAGAGGAAGAAAATAAGTGTATTTATAGGTGAGGGTGTGTGTTGTGAAGTTGAGGAACGATTAAAAGTGCATAAGGGGTATAGGAAATGTATAAAATTGGGGAATATTTAGGCACAATTTTCCCCCAATACACTCCTTAAGGAAAATGGAAGGGCCAAGAGATATGATGTTTTTAGGCCTAGATATGCTTTGGCAATTTTAGGTTATGTTGGAGTGGAAAAATCTAGTCAGGAAGGGAAAGCCATGTGAAAGAGAGGGATAGGGAACTAAGAGGAATAAAGGAAAAATGACATGAGAGAAAGGAAAAGGAAAAAAGGGGAAAAAGAAAAAAAAAATGGAAGAATAAGCATGGGATTAGGATTAGTGTTAGGTTTAAATTTTAGGATTAAAGAATTAGGATAAGAATAAAATATTAATCATTCATGAATAAGGTTACGTTAAAATATTAATTACCTAATATTAAGGTTAGTTTAAAATTTAGCATATTAAAGATGATGTATAAAAGAGTTGGGAATAAAGGGAGATAATAAGAGTTAAGTTTAGTGGAGCATTAAATGAAAAAAGGAGAGAGGAAGAAGGGTATTTATACTAGGAGATGGCATACAAATGGTGAGGTGTCAGAAGGCCGAGAGGTGAGGTGGAGAACATATTGGACATGCTTAAAATGCAAAGAATGGGGGATTTTAGGGGAGAATCTTTGTGTGGAAAGTTTTTACAATGGAAGGATATGGTGATGAAGTGAAAATTTAGACATAGTTAGGTTTGTTTTGTTCGGGTAGCCAAACTAAAGCAATTTGATTGAGGAAGGGAAATCACATAGGGAAGGAGAAGAAGAACTAGGGGAGAGAGGAAGATAAATAAAAGGGAAAAGGGCAAAAGGGAAGAAAAAAATTTAGGATTTGAGTTAAAGTTAGGTTTAAATTTAAGATTAAATAATTAAGGTGAGGCTAAAAAAATTAATTATCCAGAATTAGGGTTAGGTTAAATTTATGATTTTACATCAGGTTATTCCACTCTAACACCTATTCTAGATTTTTTCAAGCAAGCTATCACCCTAAAACACTGTTAATTCATGTGTACAAATGGTTTTCCATGCAAGTTCCCCTAGTTACTAGGTGTTAAGGTATCAGAGTTTCTTATGCTACTATAATTGCTAAGTATTTTTCTCATTTACTATTAAAATTTTCCTCAATAGGAAAACTTCCCCTAAACTTATTCAATTACCACACCCTATGAGGTAGAACTTCATAGGTCCACCTAGTTTTTCTCATAAGGTAAATCTTTACCTATATTTCAAGTATGGCTAGGTTTTAAGGGGAACAAGTCCCAATTTGAAGTTCTCAATGAAGTGTGATGATAATTGGCCTAAATTGACACAAGTTAATAAATAGAAACATTTTGCAAAATATATATATTTGAAAGATATTTAGTTTCCTATGGCTTCTTAAATGTACTATATAATCCTAAGTCATACGATTAGGAATTTAATCAATTCCATGCAAAATGAGGAGGATTATCATAATATGTAAGATATAAGTTAATGTCATTTAAATAATCGAATTATAGGGTAAGCAAGGATAATATATTGTTACTTATGTCCAATTGATAGGGTGATTAGAGAACTACCTTGATTGTTCCATAGAAATGATCAAAGTAGTTCACCTTATGAAAATTTAAAATGAATGTATTATATACAAAAATTGAACAAAAAGTTAGGTGAAATAACAAATAATAAATATTTCCATTAAGATATGCAAGATGACAAGATGAATAGGAAATCTATTAAGAGAATATTAATAGACTAGATATATACTACTTAACTAAGTAGATATAGATAACTTAAATATGCCCTCCCCTACACAAAAATGAGTAGTGTCTTTAGAACCTAATGGGTCAAGTTAGGAAAAACCAAAAATTAAGGGGGTATCAAGACCAAAATTATATAGGGTTCTTAAAAAAATAAAACTAATAAATCTATTATCGATAAAAACTAGCTCCATGACACACTACACCCTATCAAGATAGATAAAATATATGAGTCTAGTCTTTAGGCTAAGCCACCCCACCAATGCAATATCGCGTAATCTTTGGGAATGATTTATTCAAGATTTGTATTGGTGGATTTTATATTTCTATAGCTTTTTCCACATCTTTTAAGAATTTTAGAACCTTAGTAGCATTTTGAAATATTTCATTTAAGACTCATTATCCTTTCTTATGGTTTTGTGCTCTATAAGACGTTTATCCCACTTTTGGCACTAATTTGTTTTTGAGACTATTATCTAATGTGGATATTTTAAATCCTCATATTTTTCTAAGTCTTTTAGTCTCCTCCTTTTTTATTTTCAAACTACCAAACTAATTTGTTGACAAAAAATAATATCCATGCCCCAATTGACCTTTGTTTAGTATTTTGAGCCTTGTTAAGCCTTTTAGGTTATCAAAATTTCACTAAACTTTGGGGATAATCTTATTTTAGTGTTTTGGTATTATCATAACTTTCAAAATTCTAAAATAATTATTTTATATTTTTTGGGCAAAAATAGATATTATTAGGCATGCATATATTATCAAATTGAACTTTATCATATTTGATCTCCACCACCCATTAGTGATGATATCAATATTTGGCCTTCAATTTTTAATCCAACATGAGGATTCCCTTTAGCCCCCTCCCTTAGTTAATATTCATGAAATATATTCTAAATTTAATGGTTAAGACTTTACCAAATTTACTAATCAACCCATCTTATCCTTTTCCTTAGTGTGATTTTCTTCTATCTTCTTTCTCCCATTCTCCTCAATTAATTCTCTTCTACTTATCCTTCCTCCATTTACTCATTTCCTTCTTTTTCTTCCTCCACCATTTTTAACCATCCAAGCTTCCAAATTAAGATATTTTGGGTTTATTCTTTTCCAACTCTTTTTCCTTGAAATTTCTCTACTTTTTCATATGTATTTTAAGGTATTTTAGGATTAATGATTTTGTTGGTTTTTCATATTTTATTTTTATTTTTGAGCTAACAAAAGTAAGATTGTTTTTTTACTACATATAAGCATAGTTTAGTGTGTTTCAAATTGATTCATGCCATGTTTGGTGGTTACGTATATTTGGTGAATTGGGGTTTTTTCATTCTCTTTTTTTTTTTAAAAAAACTTACGATACTAAGATAATCTTGGTAATTTTTAGATCAAATATTATATATTTCTTGATATTATTTGATTATCCTAAGCATGAGTTATGGTTGATTTAATATATGAATAATTTAGTGGTTTTTTATCCTAATTTTATTTGATGAAATTTATTGTAGCATGTTCGAGGTTACAATTTGTATATGATTTTTCATACATACCATGTTTTAATATATTATTGTTTTGATGTTAAAATTGTTGAAAGAAGTTTATTAAAGTTTAGAATTACTTTTCATGTTTTTGATTTTTATTCAAAGTATTATAGGCTAACAATTGAAACCAAGAATTCAAGCAATCAAAATAAAAATTAAACTAATTTATCATTAATCAACGATTTAGACAATATCTAGTTCTAGAAAAGAAATTTACTTACTTATAACTAAATCAATAAACACAATAGAGAAATTAGAAATTGATGAAATAAAAAGATCAATAAATTAGAATATAGAAATGGGATGTTGAAGATGTGAAGAGTTTGTCTGGATCCAAATGATTATAAAGCTTCAAAATTAGATCTAATGTGTTTTTGCATCCAAGAGAGAGGAATAAAAATAGACAGAGAGCAACTTGAATTAAAGATCGTATCCCAAAATGTCCTTTTAGTCATCCCCTCTTAGGTTTAGCAAAATTTTCCACCCAATATAACCATCAAATCCTTTAAAATCACGTTGAGGGAAAAAAATCTGAGACCTAATATGGTCGTGTTGGGGTCAGGGACTGAGTAGTCACTTTGAAAATCCGCACGACCATGTTGATCAACCGTGTTGGCTCAAAACTTGTTTGTCCAGATTCAAAATGAGGTAATCTTAGATGTGTTGAAAAGTTGAGGAGAAGATCTATAACTTTTTTCTTTGCACTTTTCCAAATTCAAATCAAATCAAAGGTAAAATATTTTTCTTTTCAATCAAAGCCTTTATATTTCCTTAATTTAGCCTTATTTGTATCCTGTAATACCCTAAAAATTTAAAACCTATAATTTAATAAATAACACTCATTTGGGATAATTTAAATTATATATTAATTTATATTAATTATTTTATGGATTTTTGAGTATATAAAAATAGATATGAATATTTAATACATTAAAATAAATATCTTGTTGTTTTATCATACTCATTTTATTTAAATAATTTTTTAAACCAATATTTTACTAAAATTACCATTTCTAAATCAATATATTAAATTATAATAAATTAAATTATTAAATTAATTTATCTATCAAAAATATTAAATGACATTATTCTAAATATTATTTTATTTTGTTTTTCCTTTTCTTCTCCTTTCTCTTCCTTTTTCTTTTCCTCTTTTTTCCTTTTTCTTCCTTCCTTCTTCCTTCGGGCCGCTGGCCTATGGCCCTTCTTCCTCCTTCGCGTTGGGACATCAGCCCACCCCCTTTATTCCTCTCCCTTCCCCTCACACACAACTTACCCCAACCCGTCTCCCCCTCCTTTTTCTTTTCCTTTCTCCCCCACATTGGGCTAGCCCAACTTCTTTGTCTTCTCCCTCTCCCTCGTGTGTGCGGGTTGGCTCGCTTCCCCTCCTTTTTCCCCCACCTGACCGACCTTCCTCTTGTTTCTATCCTTCTTTTTCTTCCTTCCTTCTCCTTCGACCGTCCCCCATGCCTGCCTGTAACTCGCCGCCTGCAACCACCTGCCCTTTGCAACCCTACTCCCTCTCCCTCTCTCTCTCCCGTCCCTTTCATTCCATTTTTAGGCCATACATGCCCCTACATCATAGCCCTCGCATGCCCCTTCCTTCTCCTTTCTTCCTTCCTTATTCCTGCAACCCGCCACTCTACCCGTCAACCTACAACCTCCCCATGTCACCACCTAGCCTCCGCCTACCCCCTCTTCTCTCCCTCTTCTTTTTCTTCTTCTCTCCTGCTCAATTTTCTCCAACCTTGATCCCCCTCACCTCCCTACAAAGCCTTCTCCCTTCTTCCCCTATTTTTGCTCCGCCACCCTTAACCACCGCCTCTACCACCTAGATAACCACCACAACCACCTCTATGACACCCCATCAACCTCCTTACACTACCCCATCACCCCCACTCTTCCTTATAGCAACCTTTCTCCTCCCTTCTTTTACTTTCCTCCTTCTCGATTTCCACCTTGCACAACCACCATCCACCACCCTCCTTCCTTTTCTGCTGCCTCTACGACCACCAATCCACTCCTTGGAACCTCCCCTACCACCTTTCCTCCCTTGGCCGAAACCCAGTCCTAAAACTCCTCCATTCCCTTCTTCTTCCCCTTCCTTCTTCTCCTCTTCCCAACCTTTGTCCCACTTTCCCAGCCCTACAACCATTGTCTCCACAACCCTAAGCCACTAATCACTGACCCCCCGACCACCACCTACACGCCTACTCCCTCCCTACACCTAGCCACTACCCTAACTCCCCTCCATAATAGCTCAACCCAATCCCCAAAACCCTTACCCAAACTAGCCCCCCTTCCTTCTCCTATTTATCATGCATGATAAATATTGCTCCCCCTTTTGTAACTTTTGGCTAAGCCTTGAGGTATTGATGTAGGAGCAATCACTCAAGAATTGGATTTCATAATTATGGAATGAATTATTCTTCATTTGGAAAGTGTCTCCTGCAAATTTAAAGACCAACAGATGATTACGTTGCTCGAAACATAACAAACAAGCAATTAAATGTCTATGTGCATATACATGGCATGCATGGCATGAAAGGAGAGTAAATACGTGCATGAGAAGGAGTTTCATAGGATTTTTTAGCACTATTAAGTTATTTGGCTAATTTATTAATTAATTAATAAAGTAGGAGAATAAAATTAGCATAAAGTTAGCATAAAGTAGCAAAACGTTAGTACAAAGGTAATATAATATCTTTTAGCTTGGAATCTTTTAGAATATGTTTTAGCTAGTGGTAGAAAGGATAAATTATTCATAAATGTTGAGCACATGGCATATATTATTATTATTGAATGAAGAATTGAAGTTGAAGATCGACATTGATTGAATTCTGTTTGAGTTCAAGCTCAAGCAAATTGAATCTGTGTGAATGTTTTAGCTTGAAAGTTTTAATCTCTTCGTCTGTGTGAATTAGAGATTAATCTATATATTTTATACTAATTTTAATGCATATTTTCCTACCCTAATCACCATCAAATTTCTACTCTATTTCGTTGCTAAACAAAACCCTAAATCAGTATACTAAAACTAAAACCCTAAAACATTCATTCGAAACCCTAACCATCCATACCAACCAAACACCATCTTATTTCCTCTTCTTCAAACCAAACCCAAACCCTAATCCTAAACCACGACTCTAACCATCATCCAAACCTTAACTTTCAAAACATCATCATCATCATCTCATCATATTTGAATCGCATTCATCATTAATTCATCACCATCAACAAATCACGATCATCATTTTTCTACCATAATTCGAACCACCATCATCTTATTTGTATCAATTTTGAACCTTTAGTCTTTAAACTCACCTTCACCAAGCCTTTATCATATCATCCAAACTCCATTTGAACCATTAGATCTACATAATAGAAGATTGCACCCTCTCACACAAATCAATTTTAGGTATCATAGCCAGGTTGGTGGAATTGCAATCAAGATTAAATCTTTCTTTCAAGATTTATCAAGATTCATCAATAAAGAGTATTATCTTAAATAATATCCAAGAATTTATAAAAAAAAATAGGGAGAGAGAGAGAGAGGGCTGCATGATTAAGACTTGTTTGGGAGAGTAATAATCAATTGTTAAGAAAAAGAATGGAGAACTAAGGAGAAGAATTGAGAGATTTTCTCAAGACCTTGATGGACTAAATCATGGAGGTAAAATTGCAGGTGGGAAGAATGGAAATTTCCTAAGCCCACAAGTCCTATGTGCAGCCACAAAACCAAAGGGAAAAAGTAGAGGAAGGGCACATGAGAAGAACACAAAACCAGGTGGAGGAAGAAGAAGAAAGTGTAGGAAATTATGTAAGGGCATGTGACACTTTGAGGAGAACTTATGATGATGTGGAAAATGGAATATTCTTGGATCTGTCCGACTTCAAAGGTAAATTTGACCCAGAATATTTTCTTGAATGGTTACAAATTGTTGAGTCAATTTTTGAGTATAAGGAAATTGATGACAAGAAATGATGCTAGATAGCGATATTAAAGTTTAAAAAGTTTGCTAGAGTGTGGTATGATAACTTAAAAAGGAGACAAGAAAGAGAAGGAAAATCAAAGATTAAGTCATGGGAAAAATTAATGAAACATTTAAAGATGAAGTTTGTGCCTCAGGAATACGAGTAAATTTTTTTTATTTATAAAAATGAGTACATTAAGGCAAGGATTACTTGGAGTTGAAGAATAAATTTGGGAGTTCGAAAGGCTAGCTTTAATATGTGATGTCCAAGAATAAAAAGAACAAAGGTGTGCATGATTTGTCGGGGTTTTAAATATGAATCTTCGGGAGAAAGTAGAGGTGTACCCTTGTGATGTGTTTGAAGACCTAGTCAAGTTAGCCATAAAGTTCGAGAAACAATTGAAAAGGACTAAGCCACCAAGTAAGTCAACCAATGATTCATATGGTTTGACTTTTAAGGGTATGTCAAAGCCACCAATTTCTCAATCCAAAAGTCTAGGCCATGCTAGGAATTTCACTCATGAAGAAAACGGCAATGATCAAGTAGTTGATAAGGTGAACAAGCAATGCTTCAAGTGTAGAGGATCTAGCCACTTTGCTCGGGATTGTCCAAACCAAAGGGCGTTGACTTTAAAAGAGATAGCAAATATGGAGGCTTGTGAAGAGAATAAAGACCTTGATGAAGACCTAGAAGAGGAGAGTGATATCCTAAAGGATGCTTTGGAAGAAGGCTAAGTGGATTGCTATGTGTTATAAAGGGTGCTTCAAGTACAACAACGACCTTTACTTACCCACTAGGAGAAGATTTTCAAGGCCAAATCATAATTAGTGATAAAGTGTGTGAAGTCGACAATGATAGTGGCTCATGCACTAATGTTCCTAGTGAGAATATGGTGAATAAGCTTGGTTTGGAGACCAAGGGTCATCCAAGACCATATTCACTCTAATAGATCAACAAAGATAAAGGCATAAGGGTAACCAAACAAACTCTTATATCTTTTAAGATTGGAAAATATTTTGATAATGTTTTATGCGATATTCTGTCTATAAATGCTTGTCACATTTTGTTGGGGAAGACGTGGCAATTTGATAAAAAGGTTATGCATGACAAGGTCCTTAATGAGTATGTGGTATGTAAGGGCCAAAATAAGTTTAGGCTCAAACCTAATCTAGATGGGGAGGATTCATTTTTAAGGAATTAAAAAAAGGAGGATGTCGAGTATAGGAAGGAAAATAAGAAGAGTGGCATGGGGATGTTGATCCTTAAGGAGTATAAGATGAATAAATCCATCAGAGATGAGAAGATATGCTATGCCTTAGTTGTAAAAGAGGTCCAAAAAGGGGAGAATACTAATATGGATCTGAAACTACAACAAGTATTGAAAGAGTATGATAATGTGTTTCTAGAAGAGTTGCCTAATGGATTACCTCTTTTGAGAGGTCTTGAGCATGCTATTGATCTTATGCCAGGAGTCCCATTACCTAACAAACCAGCTTATAGAAACAAGTGTAAGATTTGTTAGACCGTAGTTATATTCAGGAGAGTATGAGTCTATATGGTGTTCCAGCTTTGTTAATGCCTAAGAAGGATGGTACGTGGAGGATGTGTATTGATTCGAGAGCCATCAACAACATCACAATCAAGTATAGATTTTTTATGCCGAGATTAAATGACATGTTAGATAAGTTAAATGGTGTAAAGGTGTTCTAAAAGATTGATCTTAGAAGCGGTTATCATCAAATGAGGATACGAGAAGGGGATGAGTGGAAGATAGCTTTCAAGACTAAGTATAGGTTGTATGAGTGGTTAGTCATGCCATTTGGGCTATGTAATGCATCGAATTCCTTCATGAGGTTGATGAAAGAGGTACTTAGACCCTTTCTTGGAGTCTTTGTTGTTGTTTACCTTGATGATATTTGGATATATAACAAGAGCAAGTTTGAGCACATACAACACTTGAAGAGGATATTTGATAAGCTGAGTGAGGTGAAGCTCTATGGTAAGATGAAGAAGTGTGATTTCATGATGGAAAGGGTGATCTTTCTAGGTTATATTGTGAGTGGGGATGGTATTCGAGTTGATCTGTCGAAGGTGGAGGCTATACAGTCATGGCATATTCCTACTAATATCCATGATGTTCGAAGTTTCCATGGGTTGGCTTCATTCTATAGGAGGTTCATCAAAGACTTCTCTACCATTGCAACACCTATTCCACAGTTTATGAAGAAAGGAGAGTTACATTGGAATGATCAAGTGACATGGGCTTTTGAAGATTTGAAGATAAAGCTCTCAAATGCACCAGTATTATCTTTACCTTATTTCGATAAATTATTTGAAGTGACACGTGATGTGAGTGGTGTAGGCATGGGGGGGTGTGTTTTCACAAGAAACGAAGCCGATTGCTTTCTTTAGTGAAAATTTTAATGGCACAAGACTTATATATTCGACCTACGATAAAGAGTTCTATGCTATAGTGTGTTGTTTAGAGACGTGGAGTCATTACTTGAGACCCAAGCCTTTTGTACTTCATTTAGATCATGATAGTTTGAAGTATTTGCATAGTCAGAAGAAGGTGAGTCCAAGACATGCTAAGTGGATAAGCTTCTTACAGACATTTATGTTCTCTACAAGGCATGTGGATGGCAAAGAAAATGCCATGGCAAATGCATTATCAAGGATGACAATGGTACTTACCATGATGGGTGCAAAGCTTTTGGGGTTCGAAATGTTGAAAAGTCAATATGCCATGGATGATGATTTCACTATGATCTTTGAATAGTGTAAGAAATAAGAAAATTCTAGAGCTTATGCTATTCAAGATGGGTTCTTATTCAAGCACAACGAAATTATGTGTGCTGAAGACTTCAGTTCGAGACTTGCTAATTAAAGAGGTGCATGAAGGAGGAATTGCAAGACACGTTGGAGTTCACAAGACTTTGGGGTTTCTGTAAGAACATTTCTATTGGTTGATAATTCAAAATGGAGTACAAGCCATGGTTGCTAGGTTTGCTACGTGTTAAAGGAGCAAGAGTTTCTTTTACAAAGGGTTATATGTACCTTTACTTGTGCCTACTCAACCATAGGAAGGTGTTAGTATGGATTTTATCTTGGGGTTGCCTAGGACACAATGAGGAAAGGATTCTATTATGGTTCTAGTGGATCGATTTTTAAAAATGACTCATTTTATTCTGTGTCACAAGATCGATGATGCTACACATGTTGCGGATTTATACTTTAAGGAGATCGTGAGGTTGCATGGAATTCTGAGAAGTATTGTTTCATATAGAGATGTAAATTTCCTAAGCTATTTTTGGAATACTTTATGGCATATGCTAGGAACGAAGCTTCTATTTAGTACGCCACATCATCCTTAAATAGATGGACAAACTGAAGCTACTAATAGAACTTTGGGTACTTTGCTAAGGGTATTGGTGAGTAAGAGTGCTAAGGATTGGGATGTCCAGTTAGCACACACGGAGTTTGTTTACAATTGAATTCCTTCTACTACAATAATCTCTAGTCTGTTCGAGATAGTATATGGCACTAATCCATATGTGTTGATTGATATGGTTCCATTGAAGCAGGGTGAAGTAAAGAGTTATGATGCACATGAAAGAGTGGAGTTATTTCGAAAACTACGTCAACAAATCAAGCACAATATTGAGAAGGCAAATGAAGTATACAAGACAAGAGCAAACAAGCATAGAAGCCAATATGTTCTTCAACCGCGAGATTTGGTATGGTTACACTTGAGGAAGGAGAGATTTCCTAATCTAAGGAAACAAAAGCTTATGCCAATGGCGGATGGTCCTTTCAAAGTACTTCGAAAGTTTGTAGAGAGTACTTATGAGCTCGATTTGCCAAATTCATATGGCAGGGTGTCAAGGACATTCAACGTTAGAGATATTGGCCCTTACTATAGAGATGCAAATTTGAGGGTAAATTCAAATCAACAATGGGAGAATGATGCAAGAGAAAACACTCAAGAATTGGCTTTCATAATTATGGAACCAATTATTCTTCATTTGCAAAGTGTATCCCACAAATTTGAAGACCAATAGATTGTTACATTACTCGAAATGTAACAAACGAGCAATTAAATATCTACATGCATGTACATGGCATGTATGGCATGCAAGGAGGGAGTAACCATGTGCATGAGAAGGATGTTGGCAGGATTTTCGAGAACTATTAAGTTATTTAGCTAATTTATTAATTGAGTAATAAAGTAGGAGAATCAAGTTAACATAAAGTTAGCATAAACGTAGAAAAATATCTTTTAGCTTGGAATCTTTTGGAATATACTTTAGTCAGTGGTAGAAAGGTTAAATTATTCATAAATTTTGAGCATATGGCATGTATTATGATCATTGAATGAATAATTGAAGTTGAAGATCAATATTGATCGAATTCTATGTGAGTTTAAGCTCAAGCAAATCGAATATGTGTGAACGTTTTAGCTTGAAAGTTTTAATCTCTTCGTCTGTGTGAATTAGAGATTAATCCATATATTTTCTACTAATGTTAATGCATATTTTCCTACCCTAATCACCATCAAATTCCTACTCTATTTCGTTGCTAAACAAAACCCTAAATCGGCATACTAAAACTGAAACCCTAAAACATTCATTCGAAACCCTAACCATCCATACCAACCAAACACCATCTTATTTCCTCTTCTTCGAAAAAAACCCTAACCCTAATCCTAAAACATGACTTTAACCATCAATTAAACCCTAAATTTTTAAACCTCATCATCATCGTCTCATCATATTCGAATCACATTCATCATTAATTCATCACCATCAACAAATCAGAATCATCATTTTTCTACCATAATTCCAACCACCATCATCTTATTTGCATCACTTTCAAACCTTAAGTATTTAAAATAACCTTCATTGAGCCTTTATCATCTCATCCAAACTCCATTCAAACCATTAGATCCACATAATTGAAGATTACACCCTCCTATACACATCAGGTATAATAATGGTTAACATTAGTTTGTACTTGATTAAGTTTTGATAAAGGTTTAATATTTTGATTTTTCTAATTCTAATATGATAAATATTGATATTATTTTTAGGTATTGATTTTACTAATCAAAGCTCAAACCCTTAACCTGGGTACTTCTAAGGTTTGATTATTACGAAAATAAGGTAACCATTATACCCTACTAAAATTTTGTGGATATACATATGCTAGCACATTAGATTTTTTTTAAAATATGTTTATATGCATGATGTTTGTTCTTAAGTATAATTTATTTAGTGGCATATGTTGGTTGATGAAAAGAAAAGTATGTTAATTTATTCGTCATGTGTAGAAATAATCCTTAAAGAAAGAGCTTTACTGTTAATGATATTGTTAAATACATATGTTTGATATGATAAGCTAATGTGGCCATTTGTTGCATAGACAATATTAATATGAGCCTTAAGGGAATTTCGGTAAATTTGCTTGTGCAAAAGGTATGGCCTAAATAAGTGTGTGTGGTAGGTGCTAATGTGGATTAATGATAAATAATAATAGTTGGTAGTGTTAGATGACGTGTATGGAGTATGTATATCAATATTTTATGCAGTGAAGGTATTTTAGTAAAATTTGTATAATAAGGGCAAAATGATAATTTATAAGATTAAAGGGGGTAAAATGGTAAATGGACAAGTAATTAGGGTATTTTAGAATTTTTACATGAAAAAGGTGATAACTTGGTAATTTTGTGAGTAAGAAAGTATTTTGATAAATGAATAAAAAGGAAGGGTATTTTAGAAATTTTGTAAAAGTGAAGGGGTAAAATAGTAATTTAATAAAGGATAAGGATATTATAGAAATTTCGTAAAGTAAAGGGGTCAAATGGTAATTTAGTATAGGAAAAGGGTATTTTAGTAATTTAGCATAAAGGAAGGGCATTTTGGTAATTTTATTAAGTAATGGAGGGTAAAATGGTAATTATAATAATTAAAAAGGAAAATTTGGTAATTTTAATAAGTAAGAGGGGCAATTTGGTAATTTAGCCAACCAAGAAGACAATTTGGTAAATTTAGTAAGTAAGAAGGGCAATTTGGTAATTTACCTAACCAAAAGGGTAATTTGGTAATTTTAATAAATTAGAAGGGCAACTTTGTAACTTGACCAATCAAAAGGGAAACTTGGTAAATTTATTAAGTGATGCAGGAGCATCTAATAATTGTCGTGTTCATCTTAATTCTCAAGGTAAGGAATAATTAGCTTTCTTAATATTGGAGCCTATCATATTAAATGTTCATGATAATTTGTATATGCTTGGTGTTGAAAACTATTCAAGTTGTTCTTGTAGGTATGTCACATATTTGTAAGAAGAAGATGTTAATACACTTTAATGTGTACAAGTATTCAAAGCATGCAAGACTATGACATACATGGGATAATACTTTACAACAAGAAGATATGGTAATGATTCTCATTATTTGATTTAACTTGTTGTAAACCCTAACCCTAAGTGTATTTTATGTAAGCTAAGGTTTAATATAATTTCATGTATGTATCATAGTTAATTGTATAGCTTTGTAATATTAATCCTTAGTATCATTTAACCAATTATATTATGATTAGGATTAAGTGTCATATGGGCTTAATTCAACCAAGATTAATGGGCTCGAATTAAGGATAAGTGCTGGCTGGAGGGCTTGTCGAAACCAGCTAGAACTTCCCTATATATATCTATTGTACGCATGAAATAATAGAATGGAATATATAGAATTTGAATACAACTTTGAGCCAGCAGAGCTTGCGTCTATCTCTCTCAATTTGAGTCTTATTTGAGCAAGGAAAGCCTGGGGCATATCCTTCCTCCATTGATCTCAACCTTCGAAACTTTGAAGCTTATTCAAACCTTCGAAACTCACCTGCATATTCAACTTGTTTTCTTCGAGTTTAATCGATATTAAACCTTTGTTTCTTTTACTTAATTTCGTGGGTGACATCTCCAAAACATCAGCTTTCGATCCAACCTTCCCTCCACTTTGATTTACGCATCATTAAGTATGAATGGCAATTTGGTAATTTAACTAACCAAATGGGCAATTTGGTAAATGTGACACGTATGAGGTGTAAAGTTGGTAATTTAATGAGTATGGATGGTAATTTGGTAATCTAATAGATACAAGGGGTAATTTGGTAATTATGCAAACATAAATGGTAATACAGTAATTTAGCACATAAAAAGGGATAACTTGGTAATTTTGCAAATAATGGGTGTTTCGGTAATTTTCTGAGGATGATGGAAGTAAATTAGTAACTTGCATATAACATGTCAATGGCTTAAATGAGTCTCTATGATAAAATATAAGTAATATTGGATAATAATATGAGGATATTTGATGAGTCAGTGAGTATCACAAGAACATGGTATAACCTAGGGTGGATGAATAATTAAGGGTGTGATATAGTGTTTATATCATAATCATGTAAAAAGTGTCTGATTGGTAAGTGTACATGGAAATGTGTGTTAGATATTTTTGAAGTGTGTGTTAGAGTTTTATGTATGCCATAATCCTTAATATAGAATGTTTGATTCTATGGCCAGTATATCTTTGTGTCTTTAGATTCGTGACCTTTTTCCTTCTGTCAAATTAATTAAATGGACCTATTGAATAATACACATAAAAAGTACTAATTACGTAAAGTGAAATATTATTCAGTCGGGCCCAAATCGGTCCACTGGCGAATAATAGTGGCTAACTGCAAGATGTCCTAGAAATCAGTCCACTGGAAAATAATAGTGGTTAGGTGTGTTCTACCTTAAAGTATTTTCCAGTCCACTAGCTATAATAGTAGAGGATCTCGAACTCAATAAACCAAACATTGGATGCTAATAAATTACGAGAAGACACTAATCACTTACAGTGGAACACCATGTGAGTCGGGACTAAACCGATCTACGAGTGAATAATAGATGGTAGGTGCAAGGTGCCTTGGAGACCAATCCACCAGCGAATAATAGTGGTTAGATGCGTTATGCCCTAAAGTGTTTCCGATCCACTGGCTATAATAGTGAGGTTCTCACACTCACATAGATATAATTCATGAGATGATGATTGAATAATAATTAATTAATGGATTAAGACCAAAAATATTGATTTTACGTTATGATCTATTGATATGGTATAAGTTTAGCTTCGGTGATTTTTCCTACTTAGGTATGCGATGGAATTGCTAAGTATACGGATTTTGCGTTACGCATTTCATATTATGTGTATGTTGAATGGTATGTTAGTCCTTATGTCGATTGTGATTTCCCTAAGTCCGTGTATGTTATCGTTTTTATATCGTATAAGTATGATGTGTTGCATGTGGGTCTTGTCTTTCGGTTTGGTATAAAGGGTTACTCAGTACCATAATACTAAAGGGTTCCATTTGTGGGCTCCTAGCTATTCAATGGGCAATGTCTCTTGCACGTTTGTTGCAGGTATTATTCAAGCGGGTATTAGGTACGAGCGTGAGGATTATCCGGAAAACTTATAGGTTTCTCTCCCACCTTTTTTCTCCCTTATTTAAAATTATTTTACTCTTATAACCACTAATAGTAGAGTTTTATCTTTTGTAATATCTTTACGATGCTACTCTGATTTAAATAAAAGTAAATTTGTGTGAATTGTATTTTGATTTTTTTTAGCCTTAGCACTTGGTACTAGAACGGTAGGAGGAATCCGATCTCGTAGTAAGTGTAACGGTATTATCCTTAAAATTTACGGTTTTTACTTTCATAAAATTTTAAATAAAACGAAATTTTTCACTACTAAATTTTTGAAGTGTTATACATCCATTAAGCACATCTACAAAATAAAATGTCAAATAATATAATATCCACGAATCTAACAAAAATCTAATAATATATATATATAAATAGACATATATCAAGAGGATAATCATTCTAATATTAGTTATGTTTACCAATTTATTATTTGCTAATCTACCAACGACAAAAAATGCTGTAGATCTAAATTACGTACCATGCACCATCAGAGAAAGAGAACTAAAAACGAGAAATATAGGAGAGAATGAGAAAGATGCTGGGCTGAAAAAGATGCCAGTGAGAGAGAGTCAAAAATTAAAGGATAATAGAGGTAATGAAAATTATTTTTTGTTTACCAAATTATATATTAGTATCCAAATGATAAAAGGTCGGTCAAACGATCCCTCGCCCCTAATAAAGTAACAAAAATAGCCGTTAGGTGTTCCACGTGCCGGAATATTACTGGAAACTGAACGCATTGTCTGTTCGTTTCGTATGCGGAGTATTTAATATTATACAAAGACTGTAACTGTTGTCGCTCGCTGCAGCCTCCCTCCATTGTTGCATCTTCTCGCTCTAATTACTTTTGCTTTTGCTTAAGTTTATGTCGAAAGTGGATGTGGTTTGTTTGGAGCAAATTTCTGCTGGTTCGAGGGGTGATCCAATAGTGTTGTTGACTACTAAGAGTATGAATTTCCGAACTGAACCTTGGATGCCCATGCCATTTTTTTTTTCTCTCCATTTGCTGAATTTTGGTTAGGTTTGGGTGCTTAGTTGCCATTTCTCCTTTTATTATTAGTTTTGATTTCATGTTCAGATGATCATCAACCTGTAACCATCATTTTTGAACTTTGGCCTTTTTTTGGGGGGGGGGTCTAGAGGTCATTCTATTACTGCCATGCCCAATTTACGTCGATCACTTTATGAAAAGAAGAAACCTTTTTAACCTCCTACATCTCTAATGAATTATTGAAATCAAACGTGTTGCATGTAATCAATTTGCCATCTTTTTCTTTGGCCTCAGATTGATTCTTACCCTACATTGGATTGATGCTAATTGCTATGCAACCAATTTGGAATTTCAGATTTGTGATTTGATTGTCACAATATGAGTTTGCTGCTTTTGGGTATCCTTCTCGTATCCTTTTGAATCATGACCAGGAGTCAGGATTTGATTTGAATTCCTAGAGTGTGGGGAAGTAGGACGGTGAAAAACAATGGTTTATATGAAAGAGACAGTGATATAGCTATAGATGTGAGCGAACTAGGCTTATACCCCATCCATTCCTGATTTATCAGATTTTCTTTTTAGCAATTAATACTTTAGCTCCTTCAGTCAAGATTTCATCACATGATGAACTAATCTGGCAATATAGCATATGATTTTCCCTTTCGATCCCTTCTTCCCAAAAGCAATAAATAAAACATTTTTTTCTTTTCTTTATTAGTATGTGAACATTTAAAAAAAATAAGAAAAAGAAAAAAAAAATGGTCCCAGGACCTACTATCTTGCAACCGTGCCTCCTCTGGATTTTCAATGTTGAGGAAGTGTTCTGACGATTTTTTGACAATCAAATTAGATGTACGATGATCAATTCAGTATTTGTTAGTTGCACAACTTTATTCGCTTGTTTGGAAAATGGATGAAAGGTGTATAATCATAGGAAAAAGTTCATGCTTGCATACAGCTGATCTTCTTTTTGATGCATATTCATGGTGTTAGATACTTGAGTCAATCATAATTGTTAGGGTACATTTCTTACTAGAAGAGGAGCTTCCATAGAACTAGGGCATATATATATATATATATATTTTTTTTTTTGAGTTCCTTCTTGTAGATATCCCATTATTTCTGTTTCTCAATTAAATTTCTTAGTGGATGCTAATAAATAATTGTCTGAGTAAAACAACGTATTCTAGTGTCTTGTAATAGACTAATGCCTTCTTTCCTTTTTATTTAAAATTTTGAACCAGATCGATGGCCACACTTGGTGACATAGGAGTTGCAGCTGCAATTAATATTCTCACTGCCTTTGCTTTCTTCATCGCCTTTGCTTTACTTCGAATACAGCCTGTGAACGACAGGGTCTACTTTCCAAAATGGTACCTAAGAGGTTTGAGAAGCAGTCCAACAAGCACTGGTGCATTTGTTGGCAAGTTTGTCAACTTGGATTTCAAGTCTTATTTGAAGTTCCTGAACTGGATGCCTGCTGCCTTACAAATGCCAGAGCCTGAGCTTATTCAGCATGCCGGTCTGGATCCTGCAGTTTATTTGAGAATTTACTTGATCGGGTATGGTTCATATTTGTGGTATTCTTCGCAAACTAAACATATCACATTCATATCCTAACAGTCTTCGATTTATTGTTGTTTTTTAGGAGCCCCTTATTCCTTGAGATCAGTCTTACTTTGGAAAATTGATATGCTATCATTAAAAAATTTGCTCTATGTTACAGAGGGCCATATGTCCTCATTGACTGTTCTGACCATTGTTTTTCTCTTCTGGTGATGAGACTGCAGGCTTAAAATTTTTGTGCCCATCACATTCTTTGCGTTTACAATATTGGTTCCTGTTAACTGGACCAATGGGACATTAAAGAATTCCAAGATAGTTTTTAGCAACATAGATAAGCTCTCAATTTCAAATGTTCCAACAGGATCACCTAGGTGAGTTTACTTTCATATTGGACCTGTGAATCTCTTTCATAACTGTTCCTTGTTTATATTTAAACATCAGGGATATTCAGCAGCCAACTGTTCATATATTTACATGCAAATGTTTTAAAGAACTGCTATTATTCTTGGAATGTTTCCTTCCTTCTTATATCTACCAATGAATTAGGGAACGAGAGGATATTACATGTATGTTTGCGTTGTTTATCTTCTATTTCATCACTTCTTTTTAAGTAGCATCTAGAATCTTGTGTAGTTGTCTGTTGCTAGATTAGGTTACTGCATCATTGTTGAACTTGAATGCATTCATAACAGCATCATTTTCTGCTTTCTATGTTCCATGTGTTTCATCTATTGAAATTCATACCTATTTGTCATTCCATCTTAGAGTCGTCAGTGGTTATCATGTCATAACAGAATAGCTCCCCGTGCTCCTGTATGTGGCAATTTTGTTGCCATTTAACATTATCACTGTAATTATTTACAGTAGTGATGAGCTTTTTTTTTTTTGTACACTGCTTTGATGCCTTGCAATGTCACTGTTCCATGTTTACCAGATATTAAGAAGAATGACCATTTGGAGTATCAGATTTTATTTCAAATTTTCAAATGATTTGAGTTTCACAAGATGTGGCACTTTTAAGTTGGATATGTAATTGCTTTTAGCTTTCAGTAAATATATCATATGTCTTCATACAAAGCAGAGAACACCATTATATGCCTTTGTTATTCTATTTTGGAAAACTGGACGTGATTGTCTATATGTATAAACAAATTGTCACTTGGGAGTTTTGAAATCTAAGTAAAGGGCTTTTCTTTGCTTCTTCTATTTTGACCAGATTTTGGGCGCATATTGTAATGGCTTATGCCTTTACCTTCTGGACATGCTGTATGTTGAAAAAGGAATATGAGATTATTGCATCAATGAGATTGCACTTTCTTGCAGCCTACGGAAGGAGGCCAGATGAATTTACGGTACTATTACCTATTGTATTTCTAAGATACCCTATCTCCTATCTACTTTATGTATGGTTATTGCTACTTTTGGATGAGGACGTGCTATTGAAATGTCAAATGAAATGCAGCTCATTTTTTTGTGGGTGAATCTCATTTTTATAGATCAAACTTTATGAATATATCACTCTTGTGGTTATAGCTAGGTGTTCATTTTTTTTTATTTTTTCATTCTCTCTACTTGTATGTAACTTTTGTTTGTTTATTCTATGATTCCATTTGATGAAATGTTTTCTTCCTCACATGTGGACTTTGGATATGTATTGTTATATTTCTTATAACCAACTGTGATCATTAATTTATGACCAAATCAGTGGAGGCAGCACTTTGATGCTTCGTTACAAGTATGTTGATTAAGTTTTACCGATGAAGGAAAAATAAAATGTTATGATTTGGTCATTAATCACTTTAAATATGGTGGCTTCATATTGCAAAAATAAATTCTAGCCTTATGGGTTTATCAAACAAAACTCAAGTTTGCACACAAACTTTAAACAAACACATCTTAACATTAGCCTACAACAGTATATATAGGCTAAAGGATTACAAAAGGTAAACGTAAAAAATTATAATCATATAAGATAATTATTCCTAAATTATAAATATACAAAATCTAAGTACTACTAGTTCTACTAAGTTTATACCTATGGAAAGAAGCATATCCATTTGGACCGTAGCCTTCTCTCTAGTAATCGAGGAAGGAATTAACAGTCTAGTGGCTCATAGATTGAACAATTCTCCTCACTTAATAAATGTTTGACCTTAAACTTCAAAGTGCGAAAGAGGTTCGATTGGGACAAAGATGGTTGAATATGTCCCATCAACTTGCGGAAAAAATATCCAGTTTGGGAGGACCAAACTTAGCATACTACTTGTCCTAGATAAACCATGACCCTTTAAAGAGGAGCTTTGACTAGAAATAGTCTTCTTCTTAGACGTGAGCGTCCGTGGAGTAGGCTTAATAATAAGATCACATAGCACAAAAATTGTCTTTATGATACCTGGAGTGTTGAGCTTTCTAACACCACTTGTTACCTCTTACAAATCCTACCCAAATGCATTGAATTTATAACATTAACTTGCAGAAAAAATATCTAGTTTGGGAGGACCAAACTTAGCATACTACTGTCTTAGATAAACCATGATCCTTTAAAGAGGAGCTTCGACTAGAAATAGCTTTCTTCTTAGACGTGAGCGTCCATGGAGTAGACTTAATGATAAGATCACATAGCACAAAAAATTGTCTTTATGATACCTAGAGTGTTGAGCTTTCTAACATCACTTGTTACCTCTTACAAATCCTACCCAAATGCATTGAATTTCTATCCAAGTTTCAAATGTCTAGCCAAGTACAAAGTTGAACCCTTAAAAAGTCTTCATTCCTAATTGTAGTCGCTTATATGCAAGTAATAACAAAAAATTACAAATAAACAAAAAACATTTGTCGGTCTTTATATTGGATTTTGGTGGTGTATGGTAGGTAGTGGATATAGAAAACAAGGCATGAGCCCAACGATGGCGACGACTTGTAGAGGTTGGCAACATTGTATTAGTTTTGGGCTTTGGTGGTTCATGGTGCACATAAAACGTGTTGTTGCAATGCCAACACTTAATACAATAAAGATGGAAAATGAGGTGGCAACAATTTCTTTTGTTTGCTCTTGATGATTGGCGACGATGTGGGATGAATGATTATGGGTTTTAAATGTGGTGGCTTGCAACCTACAACAAGGTGAGGGCTAGGATCGCATGAATAGATTGTGTTGGTGTGTAAGGGCATTGTTGTGAAGACTTAGGAGCCTAGTGATGAAAATACCAAAACTTCATGACAACATATTGATGGAGGGGATAAACTAAATCCTACCCTTGTTGGTTTATCAAAAAAATCCATGGGTTGCACACAAACATCAAGTACTAAACTTTATTAATTGAAACACACAGAAAGCCAAAATGGCCATATATATAGTCTATGGTCTACGAAAGATAAATGTAAGTCCAAATAAAGTCAAATTATTATTATTATTATTATTATTATACCTTTAAAGTTGTATAAAGATAATCAGCCTTTATATGATACTACTCCTTATGTTTCATAGTATAATTGATATTTAGTTTCTTATTTTATTTCATAATTCAACATTTAAATGCTTTGTTTCTAATTTTCTTATCTTTCTAATTAAATGATTAAGTGATTTTAAGTTTAATATTAGGTATATTAGTTCAAATAGATGACTTTTATTTAGAATTATATGCTTCCTAACATATGTGTTGCGTAATGGAAGCACACAACACCAAAATAGATCACTTGAGAACAAAACATAAGAAATTGAACCAAAAGTAGATGAATGGAATTGAATAAAACATGAACATGGAATTAGGATTTTGGGTTTTGTACACGATTTGTGGTAATTTAGCTAGGGTTTAATGTTGTGATAAATGATGTTATTAATGAAGAATAAAGGAGATTGGTGATGGTAAGGAATGAAAGTGTAATCGGTTAGGGTTATAGGGTTTGATGGTTGAACATAACGAAGATTGTTATTTTATGTGATAGAATGTGTGTGTATGTATGGCATGGAGATGGGACAATTTGGGGTATGATTGTGCTATGAATTAACACAAACTCTTCTCTAATTAACTCACACATAAATTAAGTAGAGAAGTCTTAATTATTAATCACACAAAAACCATGTGCAAAGAAGAAACTCACAAAAAGATTCAACTCAATTCAATTCCACCATCATCTTCAACATTTGAATAACACGTTCTCAAGTTGAATCTTTCACACCAAAAGATAAGCTAAACATAGAGAAGAGCCACACGAAATGTTGTGGAAATCACTCCACACTCACAAAGAAATGAAGATAAATCACTCCTTAATAAGATAAAACTTCTACTAGTTATCTAATGACTTCTAACTCCTAATTTACGTAGATATGGCTAGTCCTTTGTGACTTGGGCATCCTTCTCATGTCTCTGCATTTGAATTCATTAAACTTTGCATAATGACCTATATGTCCTACCCTAGTCCATGGTTAAATAATTAATCAACTTGTTTGACCTGGTTGTGTTATTCTACCCCAATTCTTGAACCAACTATAGACCCATGAGCTCAATGAATTAGTAAGCCAACCCTTCATATAGGACTTGTAGGTCATGCATTGCATTAAATTGGTAAAAACCCAACATCCTTGAAATGAAGGGAGTAAGTAGTTTGTGCATCTAGCAGTTCGAGAGCCTCAAGACAAATGCAGATCTATTTAAACTCCTCAAGCCTCTATTTAATGATTCTCAAGATCATTGCTCTTATAAAGGAAATGAATCCTATGAAAACTTAAGGTGTCCATTGCACTAAAGAAGGAATAATTCTTTGGTGATTACATTCATAGCGAAAAGGATTCTCAACCCTATTATGGAGGCACAATCCTTGGTCAATAAAGAAAGCTTGAGGTAATTAATGATGTCATCATGATGATTTTGTGGTCATTATGATGTCGTTATATCACGCTTGCTCATTATCCTCAATCAAGGGCCATGATCCAATCTCAATACCAATAGATGAAGGAACATGACATATGGTAATATGATATAAGAGAAGAATGATCAACAACATTACTGATAGATTATCACCTATGCAGTTTGGTTAAGTAACTCTTAGAGGAGATAAAGCCTCACAAGTTTGTTTACTTGATCAATAAGGCTAGGTTTAGTTAGTTTAACCATAGTTCTTTCTTGCTTGCTTAGGAGCTCCATTAAGGGGCTTATGTTGCCTATAAATAGCTCCTTGGGTGTAAGACATACATAGTTCACCATCCAAGTCTAAAACACTTGATGCTCGTCCTTAGAATATTCTTCGAAGGGGAGGAGATGCTAACTCACCAGTGCTAGAGAAGGATGGTGGAACTTGTGCAGTAAAAGAAATAAAAAATATAAATGGTCCATGCATAGGGAAAATGTACCAAAGAAGATTGCCATGCAGAAGAAATGCTACTCCTTTCCATGAACTTCAACATGTTGAACTCTTTCATGACTATTCAATTGAGTGAGGGCACATTATTCATGAGCTGTTATCCTCCTCTCCACATAAAAAGCAACGACTTAGGGCTTTACCTCCAAGAAAAATATTTGAGGGAGAATGATGTTGGAGCATCCACCCCATTATAATTTTGTTTAACAAAATTATAATGGCATTGGTTGACTTCCTAAACATATTCCTAAGGTCTCTTTTAAGCCTAAATATTAAGATGTTTGAGCATAAATTTTGATCAAGTGAAGGCTACATTACAACTATGAGATAATCTTGCATCAAGGAGGTCCTTTGGCACTAGTTATTTTCTCTAAGTTAAGAAGCTACATTATACTTCTAACTTGGGGCCAAAATAGTTATCAAAAGTGGGCAGCCATGCAGGTACCAAATGGCTAGCCATGCAAAGCCATGCATGATCCACAAAGCTACCAACTTGGGAGCCACTAAGTCAAGCCATTCAACCCCCTAGCTCCTCATTTTCTAAGCTCACTTTCCTGCCATAAAAATCACCCTGCAGCAGCCAACTTTTGGGTAGTAATGGTCTCAGAAAAATGGATGCAGTCTCACTGGTAGTAATACTGCACAGGATTCTCATATTGTATATAATGGTGAATTAGAGCATCATATGAATAGCAATATTTACTACACATATCTCATGTAAACTGGCAACCTATTCTGCTGCAAACAATCAGCTCCATTTGTCCCACTATTCGAACGTTTTTCCAGCCACAAGCAACCAACAACAATCCTCATTTTATGGGATACTTGGGCCAAAAAATAGGGAGAACAAGGCAATATAAAATAGGCCAAAAATGCTGTAAATAGTTAGCACACATGCAGCAACTTGGTGTGTGATTTTTCTATCCCCTGTGGACATTATCCAGCACCATTTGGTACCGGCTCGACAAAGCTTGACGTGCAGATTGTAGCTGGTCCTTTTGGTGCCTAAATGGTAGGTTAAGAGAGCTAAAATTCCAGCTGGGTTTCGTGCAAGATCTACCTAGTCCAGGCCACAATTTAGGGAGGTGTGTTCCCTATGTATTTTCGAACCAAAACTCAGCTGGAAGACTTGAAAAGTGCTCCAGATCCAGGCCTCAAAATTAGGAGGTATATTCCTATATAGTGCTCGAACAAAGGCTGGAGTTTGCAATTTTAGCAGGTATTCTTGAGAGGACTTGTACCTGCCATGAGTTTGTAAAATAATTCCTAAGTCAATCCCTTAAATTAGGGAGTTGTGTTTTCCCTTGTATTTTTCGGACCAAACCAGCTTAGGAGTTGATGTTAGCTTCTGGTTGTTTCCTTTTAGTTAAGTTTTGAGTTAACTAGTTAAGTTATATTAGAACTAGATAGTTTAGTTTATGCAACTAAGTCAACCCTAAGGGGTAGGAAGGTCATTTCATAATGGAGGAACCAAACACATCCTATAAATGCTTTAGTCCCTGTCCATGACCTGCAGACCACCTTTGAATTAAATCATGAATGTTGAAATTCATACAACTCAAAGCTAAGTGCATAGCTTTGTTTTATCTCCCAAAAATCTTGCATAATTTATGTTAAGGGTTGTAACCTTGATTCGTTTATGTAAGCACATAGTTTTGGAGGGTTTTCAAGACTAAGTTTCTATCCATTTTTCCCTCATCCCCATTCTTGAAATATCTTTTGTTGGAGCTTCCCCCCAAGCTCCATCATCAACACTTAGCTTAATGTTATTTGTTTGGCGTTATGCATCAAAGAAGGATCAATTGGTCTTGATCAAACCAAGCTTGCAATATATGTGATACTACAGATCGAAAGAAGCATATCATAGGATTTATCAAGACCAAGACGCCTACAACATTCACTTCTCTCCAATGCTCCGTGCGAACCATGCACTAGTAGAGGAGATGTTAGACCATGCAGCACTAGCTTAGAAGATGTCAATGTCATTTAATATTGTAATAATCCATCATAAAACCTTTTAAAATGTCTTTAAAAGTATATTGATATAAAATAAAATAATTTTGGTTTTGGGATAAGCTTGGAAACCAGCTGACTGATCATCGGGCAATTAAATCGCGATCTCATTTTCGGTTGTGGTCGCGGTCACGGTGTCACATTATCAAAGTGTTGTGAACGATAAATTATGTGTCGTGGTCGTCGCGGCGTGAATTTTTATTTTTATTTCACCACATACTCTAATTATTATTTATTGATCATTTGAATATAAATATTAAATAAACTAGTGTTTTATATTATATTAGAAGTATTAAAGTGAGTCATTATATGCTAAAATTTTCTAATAACCCTAAATTTGCCTTAGAATGAAAACAAACATGGTATTAATAGTAAATGTGAAGATAATAAATAGTAATACTTTATTATAATTCAATAGTTACTTTGTCTAACATATATATAGTAAATGAATAAAAAAAAAATTATCGTGCATGTTTTTTTAGTAAATTTAAGAATTCTCAATAAATCACTAATTTATCGGCGATTTATCCCGATTTATCAATGATATTTTCCGATTTATCAGTGATACCAACTTATCAACCGGGTTTACCTGCAATTTATCAGCCGATAAATGTGAAAATTTAAAATCGTAGTATATCAGTAATTTCGCATTGTGGCCGACCCAAAAACCGCTAAATAGTGGCCGCTACGCTATAACGTGATCGCTATTTAATTGTATGTCGATCATAGCCTAAAATAGTCGAGCAATTCACCCTAGGATCAAAGTTATTACCCCAAAATAACCAACTAATTGGTTTGTGAAAACTAGTCAACTCAACTTGTTATACATGTGGACTAGTATACATGGTCCCAGGTGAATTCCGTTATCTCCTAGACGAGCATTGCCTTTACATTAGTGAGTCTTGGGATTTAATCCTTTTTCCATAGAAAGGGTGGAACTTTTGATTAATCTTGTGTTAGTGGATCTTGAGTCCTTTATCCTTGGTAGAGCTATAATCGAACAATAGGCATATCCTTTCTATCCACCTTTTGATTCGAGCAACTTTGATCTAAAAATCCAAAAAAGTGGACATTTATCTTTCACATATTCCCCCACATTCATTCATCTCCAATCAACTCTTTTGTATCTTCAACTTCATTCGTCCGCAATCATCCTAACTCATTCACATTTTAACTTGCCTTAGTCGATCTTTAACCATCCTCTTCACATCTTCAACAAACCTCTATCCATCTTTGACCAATCTTCTTTACATCTTCAATCCACATTAATCCACCGTCATCACTAATTCTTTAGATCTGCAATCTACATTCTCCCAACTTCACCCAAGGTTCATCGTAGCTTCAAACTACATTCATCCCACTGCTCATCAAACCACACACTTCAACCCCCATTCCTCCTTCATCCAACCCTCCTTCAATAAGGTTTATGCATGAAGAACCTCCATCATCATCATATCTCTCTCAATTGTATTGGAAAAATTTCATCACACATCCTATAATATCCCTACCTTTGGTCAGTTGTGCACGAGCGTTGGTTGTCAACCTTTCCCTTCCACCTATTCTTACGTATCCATGACCCCTTACATTTGTACGCCCACCAACATCCCTTCATCCATCTATTATCCAAGTCCTTTTGATGACTTCCTTCCATCTAAACTCCCTCACCGCCTTCCATCCTCCCTATTCTTACACCATCTCTATTATAGCTTCTCTTGCCATATCCACATGCAGAATAGTTATGCTAAAAATTTGCTAGGCTTATGGCCATAGCCCCTTTGAATAGGTGTCATGTAAACTACATCAATTCAAATTCCAAAAGTTAGATAGAAACATGTCCATAATATTAAGATGACTCAATAATTCTTCATTCATCAAGCATAACATACTTTACACTGTCAAAAAGGAGAAATATAGAAGCTATTTAAGTAGACTAGGTGTTCTATACTAGAAACTATTTAATTAGACTAGATGTTCTATACCTATTGATTGGTTTCCCTTTCCATGAATGATGACCACGAAATAAATTCTTGGTTGATATGTCTATTTGCAATCGATTTATATAATCAACTAAAATATATATCAGATTTTTAGTCTAATGATACACCAAAAGTCCTATATAAGGAAAAAAAAAATGAATATCACATGTATATTGGTCGATGCATAAAATATTTACTTATATTTACAAATATTTGCCATATTCATTGAGAATATTCAATATTTACCAATTTTTATCACTTAAAAAAAAGCATGCCACAAGAATAACAACATAATATTTAGTGTTCACTACACTCTTGTACCGAGGCACGTTGATCGCAGTTGACAGCAATATGAGGTAGGCCTGTCAAAGTATCCAGAAGTACACCAATCCATTTAAGGGCAGCTTATTCTTGCTATCTTATTTGATCTGATATGAATTAAAATTTTCAATGAGTAATTATTATTATTATTATTATTATTTTCATAATTAATATTTCCCTTATTAGTATTGCTACTATTGTTATCATCATCATCATCATAATTATTAGCATTAATTTTTTTTTTTAATCATTATCAACATTTTGCCAAATAAACTGAGGAGAACCGCCCCTAAATCATCATCATTATAATTATTAGCATTAATTTTATATGCACTTGTAATCATTATCAACATTTTGCCGATCTGATTTGACAAGTCCTGAAAATAAACCGAGGAGAACAGACCCTAAATCATGGCTAATTATGGTCTGAATTCCATCCCCCTTTCTGGGTGCATCAGCTTTTTGTTTCCATCAGTAATTTTACCAAATGAATGACTTCTCTATTGGAAGACTATTAAACTTGCCTTAATATCTTATTAAATTTGAAAGCTCCTTGTTTTATTAACTTTCTTTTGGAACTACGGAAAAATGATCAAGATGCTTTAAACCGAAGAATTAGAAAACTGATTATTATAACTATGTCAACGCCTTTGTTCCCCCCTGTTTTTATGCATCTTTGTTCATTTATTTTTGTCCCTTTGTAAATAGTGAAATTTGCAACATCCTGAGCATGAAGTGTAGATCTAAATTTTAGAACAAGTTGGTAGTGCAAGGCTACTGCATATTTTGATTCTTTTGCAGCAAGTCATTGCCTATGTGACTATGACAAAACAAATGGTTGAGAAATTATTGGTTGAAAACCACTTGGATTAATTGAATCTCCAAACTTGGACCAAGTGGATAAATTGATGAGGATTAAGAGAATTCTTGAGAGGAAAATGCACACTTTGTGAATAGTGATAACTTCTCCAAACTTTGACCGATTGAATCTCCAAACTTGGACCAAGTGGATAAATTGATGAGGATTAAGAGAATTCTTGAGAGAAAAAGATACCCTTTTGAATACTGATAACTTCTTGTTGCTTTTGGTGAATATATATACCATCTTTACAGGTGCTAGTTAGAAATGTGCCGCTAGATCCGGATGAATCAATTAGCGAGCTTGTTGAGCATTTTTTCAAAGTTAACCATCCAGATCATTATCTTACCCATCAGGTATAGATGTCGTTGCATAGACTTCAATATTGTTTCATCATGTATTGATTTTGTTGTGTAGATTTCAATATTGGTGCATCAGGTATTTATTTTGTTGCATAGCTTTCAATATTTTCCCATCAGATATAGATGTCGTTATGCAGACTTCGATATTGTTTCATCAGGTATTAATTTTTTTGTGTAGATTTCAATATTGTTGCATCAGGTATTTATCTTGTTGCATAGCTTTCAATATTTTCCCATCAGGTATAGATATCATTATGTAGGCTTCAATATTGTTTCATTAGGTAATGATTTTGTTGTGTAGATTTCAATATTGTTGCTATAGGAGTATTCAGTTACTAGTAGTAATTTAATATTCAAATAATTGTTGTAACTCTCCCATGCATGCAAATAGGAGATATCATGCAGAGCTAACATAAAGCTTATTTCTAGGAGCATTCTGTTAGCTATCCATTCTCTGTAAATAATTACTGATGTAAATATATTGAGAGCAGTTCTGGATATCAATAATATATATGTACTCTTCTTTCTCTATATGGTATTAGAAGCCAGTTGCTTAACTAGCCTTTCCTTCGATCCTATTAATCATCATGTCTTCTACTTCAGCACTCTCACAATCTGTCTTTAGCGCCCCAAAAGACCTTCTTGAATTTAACACCACCATCCAACTTCCAATCAAACTCAACTCATCAGACTACCCCACGTGTTGTCATCAAATTCATTCCCTCCAAGTTTCTCGAGGTCTTGATGGCTATGTCACTGGCACCACCCCTTGTCCTTGCAAAACAATCACCACTGACAATGGTGAGTCTCTCAATCCAGAGATCAGCTTTTGGATTCATCAGGATAAATACTTTTACATCGCATTACTTGGTTCTTGTGATGCTGAAGCTCATGCAGTCATGTCCACTGCACCCCACCTCCTGTGATGTGTGACCAGCCTTGGTTCTTGGAGCGTGCTTTTATTTTGTTGCATAGCTTTCACTATTTTTCCATTGGGTATTGATATCATTGTAGAGTTTTCAATATTGAAATTCATTAAACAAGTCGTCCTCTTATCGCCTAGAATCTACAAAGATCATTCAGGTTTTATGTTATACGTATCTTCAAATCTTAATCTTTTCATTAACTTACTATATAAATTGTGATGGCAGACAGGGATATGTAGTATGGCAAAAGACCTATGCCTGGTCGTGAGAAAGGTGAACTTATGAGGGAAACTTTGCCTTGCCATTTCTTCTATAATCTACAGAGATCATTCAGTTATGCATATGATAGTTTGGTTCCTTATATGTCTGCATTTCTTAATATTTCAATGAACCCCGTATCTGACTTATAATGGTAGAGAGGGATATGGAGTATGGCAAAAGACTGATGCCTGATAGTGAGAAAAATGAACTTATGAGGGAAATTTTGTCTTGTCATTTCAGTGGGACTAAGATTATCTGATTCTGTACTGTTTCTCCCAGGATATTAATATCATTATGCTCCATTTTTATGCAGGTTTTATATAATGCAAACAAGCTTTCTGAATTAGTTGATGAGAAGAAGAAAAAGCAAAACTGGCTTGATTACTATACACTTAAGTATTTGAGGAAACCATCAAGAAGGCCGTCTTCCAAGGTGAGCATTCAATATTTTTTGCAGTGTCTGTTACAATTTTGAATATCAGAGCCTGCAATTTCTTATTGAACTTATTTTAAATGGTTTTTTCTTTTTCCACTAAACAGACTGGTTTTTTAGGCCTTTGGGGGAGGAGAGTAGATTCCATCGATTATTATACAGCCGAGGTCGAAAGACTGTCAAAAGAAGTAAGAACTATGCGACTATTTTTATTTTGTGAAGTAGAGTTATCATCTGATCATATTCACTAAGATTATATGTTCCTCATGCAGCCCATGTTGTTAGGCTGCTAACATTTAAAATGTACATGCATGATTTGGCTTCTCTTACAATCTTGTAAGACTGAGTGTTAAGTTCCTGCACAAAGCAAGAAACACCTGTGTGAAGCGTGAACAGGATGTGTGTTACAGGGTTACGTGTTGTGGTCTGTTAATTTGCAGTGTAACTTCTCTGATAACTGGATACACCGTAGACATATATTTTGTGGCTAGTTACATTTGTTTTGTGCCCGGTGTGAACAGTATGTTTCTGTTACAGGGTTATATTTTGTGGTCTGTTAATTTGCTGTGTAACTTCTGTCATACCTGGATACACCATGGATATATATTTTGTGGCTTGTTAAGGTTGTGTTGCGGCCAGTGTGAACAGCATGTCTGTGTTACAGGGTTATATATGCTGCATCTTCAGGGTTATATGTTGTGGTCTGTTAATTTGCAGCGTAACTTCTCTGATACCTGGACACACCATAGACATATATTTAGTGGCTAGTTATGTTTGTGTTGTGCCCAGTGTGAGCAGTATGTTTCTGTTACAGGGTTATATTTTATGGTCTGTTAATTTTCTGTGTAACTTCTGTCATACCTGGATACACAATGGATATATATTTTGTGGCTTTTTAAGGTTGTGTTGCGGCCAGTGTGAACAGCATGTCTGTGTTACAGGGTTATATATGCTGCATCTTCAGGGTTATATGTTGTGGTCTGTTAATTTGCAGTGTAACTTCTCTGATACCTGGACACACCATAGACATATATTTAGTGGCTAGTTATGTTTGTGTTGTGCCCAGTGTGAGCAGTATGTTTCTGTTACAGGGTTATATTTTATGGTCTGTTAATTTGCTGTGTAACTTCTGTTATACCTGGATACACCATGGATATATATTTTGTGGCTTGTTATGGTTGTGTTGCGGCCAGTGTGAACAGAATGTCTGTGTTACAGGGTTTTATATGCTGCATCTTCAGTTCATGACCATGGATATATATTTTGTGGCTTGTTATGGTTGTGTTGCGGCCAGTGTGAACAGAATGTCTGTGTTACAGGGTTTTATATGCTGCATCTTCAGTTCATGTTGTTAAGTTGCTGACATTTGGTACGTGGATGATTTGTGGTGCATTTACATTTGGAAAAAAAAAGGTTTGATTTTCAGTTTTCAGAAAACCTGAAAACAATTTCATAATTTTTTTTTTCTATTTTCTTGTTAGAAAATCGGAAAACATCGTTTCTACTGTTGTAATGATAACTCTATGTTTTCCAAGTTTTTGTAGAAATACACGTCCCTATTTTCTCCATGCTTTCTAATTGCAAAATAAATATTTTTTATAACAATCTTTATTCCTAATTCTTATTATTATTGAGTGTTAGTTGTTGTTGTTTTTGTTATTATTATTATTATTCATTATTGATCCTTATTATGAATTAGAAAATTGAAAAACACTATTCCCAACTTTGTGACGAAAATTATATGTGATCTGAGTTTTCTATATAAATATAAGTATCCATTTTCTCCATGCTTTCTAACTAAAAACTAATACTATTATTAAGTTTTAGTTATGATTATTATCTTTTAATATTAATTACGAAGTTTTTGTTATGATTGTTTATTTTTAATTAGTAATATTTTATTATTATTGATCTCTATGATAAATTATTTTTATTAGAAATTGTTATTATTATTATCATTTATTACAGAAAATTGTAATAATTATTAATATTATTAATTATTGTTATAGTTTTCAGTCTAAAAGAAGACAAACATGTTTTAAATTTTTTTAATTTAAAAATCCCATTCTCCCTGTTTTGTATAGAGAACTGTCTTCGTGTTCTGTTGAGAAAAATGGAATTTTCAAAAAATAAACGCACCTTGGCTTCTCTTAAATTCTTGGAAGATTTGAGTGTTCAGTTCCTGTAAGATACAAGAATACAAGAAACCCCTGTGAGAACAGGATGTCTGTGTGTTGTGGTTTGTTAATTTGCAGGCTAACTTTTGTGATACCTGAACACACTTGGGATCTATAGTTTTCTGCCTGCTTATTTGCTCAGGAATTTATGTAATATGTGAACCCATCATGTATTGATATTTCCTGGCTTTCTAATATTACAATGATAGCTGATTAACGTATATATTCATCAGACCACCACTAAAAATCCTCTTAAATAAATTGGCTGGGAAAACCAGATTGGCATTGTAAACTTGAACAGGACGGAAGACATATTCAGTCAGTTATAGCCACATCTATTAATCTCCTTGCTTATAAAGCATCTTATCCCTTTCCTTATTTCTTGTTGTGACCAACTCAGCTAATTACTGCTCTGCTAATTACTGGCAAGGACTTTGAATTTTCATAACATATACACTGGTTAGAGGGCCTGTGCACAACTTTACTAGATGTAAAGATGCTTTGTACGCCTGATATATGCTTGAATTGCTTTCAAGTTCTTTGCCATTCATTTGGAGAGCTTTCATGTAGTGTTTTTCTTTTCATTGAGTAATTTTAGTGTTGTATTTTTAGTACTTTCAGTTATTAATTACAATGTATTCATGCTGCCAGATATCCACTGAGAGGCAAATGATCACAGACAACCCTAAATCCATCATGCCTGCTGCTTTCGTTTCATTTAGGACTCGATGGGGTGCTGCTGTCTGTGCACAAACTCAGCAGACCAGAAATCCAACTATATGGTTGACTGAGTGGGCACCAGAACCACGTGACATTTACTGGAGTAACCTGGCCATTCCCTACGTTTCACTCACCATCAGGAGGCTTATAATTGCCATTGCTTTCTTCCTCATCACTTTTTTCTTCATGATCCCAATTGCATTGGTGCAGTCTCTTGCTAATATTGAAGGGATAGAGAAAGCACTCCCCTTCTTGAAGCCCATCATTGATGTGTGAGTTAAAAATTCCATGACAATTTATGGGTTACTTATTAATATTGCTAAAGTTCTTCATGTTCAAGGCTTGCTCAATTTTGACAAAAGTGTATTTAAAGGTATAAATATTTTTGAATTTTCTGTAAAGGCATAAATATTTAAATTTTGTTCCCATTAATGCATAATATTTTTAAAATATTAAATTTGAGGTAATTTTGGTCATTTTTTATTTATTCTTTACTAAGAAGAAAGGCTAAACATTTATGCCTTCATAAGAACAAAGTATACACATTTGTACCTTTATGGAAAATTCAAAAACTTTTATGCCTTTATGGGAACAGAGCGTTTATGCCTTTGAATATACTTTTGTTGCTCAATTCGTTATCTATTCTTGGAGATGGCTTTTTGTTTGTACATTATATGAACAATGTTTGCCACTTAATTCATTTTATCATTCTGATTTTTTTTTTCTGTAGACTATTTTTTCCCAACTTTTGGCAAATGTTCTTAGATTGATATTAGAATTCTGTTTTACATGTTGTCAGAAGCGGGCACGTGTTAGTTTTTCCTATTCTAATTTCTAGATTCTTTTGTAGGTAGGTGTGGATAATTCATAAGTGACTACTCTAACATCGGACAGTTTTGGTTAACCTAAGCATTGATATGGTTGTATATTATTTGATTTCATAATCTCATGAACGCCAGCCAATTGTTTATACAATAATGGTTGAAATGTTTTCATCTAGATGGTTTTGGGGGAGAGGGGAGTCTTTTTCCTAATCCAACCGTCCCCTGAATGCTGTCTAAAATTGAAAGATCTAGGGAAATGAAACTATAGTATCTGAGAGTTTTTATATGGGTTATTGCCCGGGTAACCCGGTCAATCACAAAATGAACATCATGGTCTCTGTCAGGTGTTTTTGTCATTTTCCAAGATGGTATAGCTTGTCTTGACTTTGCATTATCATTTTGTAATTTCATGTATTTTTTTGTGGTGTTATTTATCTTTAACTGAAGGTAGCTTTATTGTAACTACACGTAATATACCTATTCATAATATAGGCAAAGCTGGTCACTCCTTTTGTCACACAGCAGTAATAGAGGGCCATTGATTCTGGCTCTCTTGGGACCTGCAAATGTTGGCTAATCAATACTTTGGTACGGTTTGACAGTTCGTTGGCATTGAAGACACTGTGTCAAGAAGCTATAATTTGCAATGCTGTTTTTGAGAGACCATCTCTGTGATGAATTTATGCTATAAACCCAAAATGATGACTCATTTTTGTGATCCTGCCTGCTCATGCTAGTCTGATCTTCTTTGTGATATTTATCTGATCCTTACCTGGCTACATCTTTCGAATAATGCAGGAAGTTCATCAAATCAGTTATTCAAGGATTTCTTCCTGGCATTGCTTTGAAGATTTTTCTAATCATTCTGCCCACTATATTGATGATTATGTCTAAATTTGAAGGCTTTGTCTCTTCATCAACCTTGCAAAGGAGATCTGCCACTCGATACCATATTTTCTTATTCATAAACGTATTTCTTGGGAGCATCATCACTGGAACGGCCTTTCAGCAGCTTAATAACTTTCTTCATCAGTCTGCTAACGAGTATGTATCCCTTCTGTATTAGCTATATTTATTTTGTTCTTGCTATAGTTATACATTTCAAGTTTCAGCTATATTGGTTGTGTGAGTTCCATAATTGAATATGGCAGATATTGTTTAATTCAGAGTGCGAAATCTATAGTTATACATTACAAGTATGAATAAGGGATGTGGTGGATGAATACCCAAATTTTTTATATTTATAAAACTATTAATATGAGCTACTGTTAAGGGTTGGCATTTTCTTCTTTAAGTAAATTCATTTAATCCTCCTTTGGGCTTAATATTAATGCTTAATCACTTCTGAGCCTTTCGTTTTTGCCAACAACAATATACCACTCTAAGATGATATCTATGTGCAAAATGATGTAAATGACCGTAACTTTTTATGGTATTCTTTTGTTGAGAAAATTGTGAATAAGGGAAAAATAGAAATATAAAAAGAAAAATTCATTGTTTTGCATTTTCTGTCTTTTTTAATGAAATTCATTAAAGCCTCCATTGGGTTTAATATTAAAGCTTCATCAAAAAACAATATACCACTCCAAGACAATTTCTATGCATGGAAAGTGCAAAATGATGAAAATGATCCTAACTTTTTATGGTATGTTTTTTGTTGAAAAAATTGTGAACAAGGAAAAAATAGGAAAACAGAAGTGTGTATTTTTTTCTTTTTCATTTTTTCTTTTTATGGCCTTGGGTCAGACAGTGTTAACTAATAATTTTACAGGTGGCTTTTGGACCTACAGAAAAACTGAACAATGGCTCATATACCATTTGTCCCAAATCATAGGCTTTTACTTTAGGAGATCTGTTCTATTTTTTTTTTCTTGTGCCTTTCTTCTATGGTAAATCAAATGTAGTCTTTTAGATATCCCATTTGTCCACAAAAATACCATTTGTATTATTGTGGTGTAATATATGTGTTTGGATGAAGGAAAAGAAGTTACACTTCATGGAATTAAATGAATACAAATGAATGAACGTTTATTATGGAATAACTTTGACTGTTGTTTTCCATCGAGGAAAGAACATTTTCAGGTTCTAATTTTTTTTATTTTTTAAATTGAGTAAATCTCTTCACTAAGAAATTTGTTTTATGGGCCTTTGTACTGTATAAACTATACTATACAAGGATTAAAAATTAGACAACATATTATGTCATCTCAATTATACCTAATACTATACTTGAAAAAAATTGTAAAAGAGGTTCAAAATTATATATAACTTTAGAAAAAAAAACCATAAATAACATTTTTCTAAATATTAAGGGAAAATGACAATTTCAGAATTTTTCATACATAAAATTTAAAATCAATTTCTTTAGGTGGAAAAAACTTAAATCATCTTTTTTAGATTCGAAAAAAGTGAAACCAGTATTTTTAGATACAAAAATGAACAAAAAAAAATTCAATATTTTTAAGTTCTAAATATTTGCAATTCTAATATGTTTAATTTATAAAATAAATTCCAAAATTTTGTAGAAATCTATAAATCGTCCAAAGTTTTGTTAAAATTTCCAAAGTTTATGACTAGTCAAACTTCTCAAAATTATATATATATTTTTTAAATACACAAATTTTATATAAAAGAAAAGGTCAAAAAAAATTTATAAATGGTTCTTGAACATTAGATTTTAAATAATAATCAAATTTAAGAAATTATTCTAAAATTTATATTCTAATAAAAATTGTTTTTCAAATGTCAAAAGTTATGTATAATGTTAGAAGGCTTTGAAATATGAAAACTCTTTTTTGTTATATAATTTTGGATGTTATTGACAATGATTCAGATTTTTAAGATCATTTTTTTTTATAATTTAAAGGATTCTCACTTTTAAATTAGTTGGATTTGGAAGTTATAATAGCATGCAATTTTTTTTTTGTTTTAATCATTTTGGAAATTATAGAAATGTATGGACTTCAATTTTCTTAGAATTTTAAAATATTTTTCTAGATTTATTTTAACTCTTTGAAATTTCAAACATTATGTATATATTTTGTAATTTTGGTATGTATTAAAAATTTATCAATGTGTCAAAATTTTAAATATTATGGATTTTTCATACAATTTTAGAATTTATTACAAGATTTTGGAATATAAATAAAATGAAACTTCTAATTTTAAATTCTAATTTTAAAAATTAATTCGAAATACGAAAATTGGAATTGAATGAAACTGAAAAATTTAATAAATTGAATCATAACTGTTTTTGATTTTTTTTTTGAAAAATATTTCTTAATTTTTTTTTAATAATTGTTTCTGAAGGGTTTGTTAGTTCTTAAACATCTTAAATTATTTTACAATTTCAAGTATATACTATTGATTGGATGGTATAATATGTTGTATAATTTTACATTGTATAATATATTTTATGTAGTATGAATACAGTTCGAACAGTTGTTTAGTGAAGAGATTCCTCAAAATTTTGAAAACTGAAAATATTCATTATTAAAGGAAAACAACCCTAGGAGTTCATTCTTTGATTTATATCTAACTTAGTTCTTGCAGCTGCTCTAATTTCTGTCATTCTCTGCTTGACTCTTTCGACTTTCAGCTGCATCTTTACTCTATGATCAAGGATTTTCTAGAAGATTACTATTTCGAGCACCACATCAGGTGGATCTTTACTCTGTGGTCAAGAGGATCTCTAGAACCAATTCAAATTGGGCAATTTAAGTGGGTCTGAAGAAAATAGACGTAAGAGATTGTTATTAGTACCTTCTATATTTTTTGGATTTGCGTAACAGTGCAGGCAACGATTCTAAATGAGTTGTTTAAGTAGTTGGATGAAAATATACAGATAAGGGAAAGTGAAATGTACCAAGAACTAAAATGAACTATATGACTGAAGCCCTAGGAAATGAAATATCCTTCCAATTAGGGGAGTTGCCTTTTAAATATTTAGGCATGTCAGTGTCCGACTCTTGACTGCTCATCAAATGGAGGCATTGCTGCATCTTGTCAATAGTGTGTTATTCGGGATTCAAATGCTTTGGAGCCAAGTGTTGCTCCTCCCAAAACACTTGATTCAAGACATTAAAACTATCTGCTGAAGATTTCTAAGGAAGAGAAAGGATGAGTTTTTGCATAAATCATTGGCAACCTGTTTCTTATGTAAGCGTCCTAGGTATCCTTGATATTGAACATTGGAATGTTGTTGCTGTGGGAAAGCTTCCAGGGAACATTGCAATGAAAAAAACAACTTATGAATAAAGTGGGTGCATGCTTGATATATACAAATGGAGGACATCCACTTGACCCATATTCCTGCATCTGCAACATGGAGAACAAGGAGCCATTTTATGCTTTGTGATGAGTTGTTTCCCGTGTTTGCTATCCTTGCGCATAGTGGTTTTTACAAAATCAATGCCATTTACAATAAGATTTGAAGGCGCATGGGGACTAAACTCTGGTGGAGAATGGTATGATTTAATCCTATGACCCCAAAGTGTAGATTGGCTACAAAGGACTTCATGCATAAGATTTTGATGAGCTTGGATGCACTATGTGTCTTTGGTAATTAGGACGAGTCTATCCAACACTTTATGATTACTTGTACAAGCTGTAGTAAGTTTGCTTGGGAGACATAGGAGGAGTATCGGATTGGCAAGAGATCCTTGCCTCAGCTGCCAAGGTGCATGGGCAAGCCGCTCGAAAAATGGATGTGATAAGGTGCTTAGTGGCTACTGTTGTTAATGAGATATGGAGAGCTTGAAATTCAGAAATTTTTAAGTTCAACAAAATCCCTTGGCATCATTTGGGATGGTCTATAGCAGTTAATAGTGTCCTTTGTTGCTTATATAAGTCTAGAACTAGTAAATTTAGAACTAGTAAATATAGTTCTTATGTGTCTCTAGTAGATGATTTTGCTGCTCGTGCTTGTACCTTTTGATTTTGTTAAATGTAAATCCCTTCGGTATAAAAAATTTGACTGCACGTAATTTACAGTAATCCATTTTACCTCATTTAATATTAATATTATATTAAAAGGAAAACATAAGTCCTCAAGTTACGTGGAAAATTATGATCATGAAAGAGATCTAACTCGTTAATCCATTCTAGGGCTAAAAACTAGCAAATAGAATTATTAATTGTAATTAATAATAATAATATTACTATTTGTGACTATTTTACATAAGTTTTAATATTGATAGATAATATTATAGACTATAATTATTAATAAATAATATTGTATCTTGTTTTCATGTATGATATTGATATTTTGATTATCCCTATTAATAAAAATTATCAATATATAATATTTAAGATAATAAAAATAAAATAATGACAATAATAACTATGATATTTAAGATAGTAACAATTAAAACGACAATATAAATTTTAAAACGGAATTATTTGAAATACATGTTACTTGAGTGGAGTTAAATTAAATGTCATAGTACCTAAGCGAAATTTATCCTAACAATTTAAATAAAAGGTCCAGGCTGCCTAATCGCAGGCTGATACATGGCATAGCCATACGTCAAGGTGTGTCAGGCAAACAATGAATTTAAATCTTGTGATTGTTGGCTGGGAAGGACTAAATGGCCGGATGTTTTTAGCTCAAAGTTTTTATGTCAAAATGAAAGTTGTTCTAAAATAATACATGCTTACTTTTCATTTTTATCCCTACTTTTTCTCTTTCTTCTTCTATGTATTAATTACTATTCTATTTTCCAATGAAAGGTATAATTGTCATATTAGGGATATATTTATTACTTTATAAAATAGTGTGTAAATTGCCCCAGAAAAAAAAAAAAAACAAAAAAACTTTCTTCTAGAAATGGCTAGAGTAAATAAAGACGATAGAATCTGGTTCCTCTTTTCTAATCCCTAGACCTCGGTTCCGGTTCCTTTTTTTTTTGGGAAAAAAAGGAAAAAATTTAGAACTCAATTGGGCCAACTTAAGTTCCAAGACATTGCTCTTTCGTGTCTCTGCCGTTTTAGGACTTCTTTTTGAGAAGGGGGGGGAGAAGAAAAGATCTTGGTTCCTCATTTTTAACCTATGGTCCGTGGTTCCAATTCTTCTTCTTCTTCTTCGTCTTCTTCTTCTTCTTTTTAATATTTTGGACCTCAAATGGGCCTACTCTATGAGTTGTCTCTCTCTCTCTCTCTCTATCTATAAATGGTCTGAGAACGCAAAGTAGTATCCTTCTGTATATCCAACATCAAGCTTGGAAAATTATTTATCAATGAAACGTTTTGCAGCAGGATCCACCATTTGTTGACAAGTTTTTTGAACAATCATATGAGCTTTGTGTAGCTATCATAAATGCTAATTCACCTTTTGATTCGAGGTTTCCTTCTGTCATAGGAAAAAGATGATGCATTTGCTGTTATCTGATCTGCTGGTCTGTTTGCTGAATTTGTTATGTCAATTTATCATAGTTGACAAGTGCTTTCAACTGTAAATGTATATCAATGTATATTTACTTTGAAACTTCATGTATTTTGCTTTGATTTTGTGGGTTGAAATATAATTATCTATTTGCATATTTTTATTTTCTGACTAGTGTTCACATAAGAAGACATGCTACTAATGTATGGAACTTCCAGGATACCGAAGACAATTGGTGTCTCTATACCAATGAAGGCAACTTTCTTTATAACTTATATAATGGTGGATGGATGGGCTGGAATTGCTGGCGAAATCCTGATGTTGAAACCCTTGATCACGTATCACTTGAAATGCTTCTTTTTGGTCAAAACTGAGAAGGATAAGGAGGAGGCAATGGATCCAGGTAGCCTTGAATTTAGTACCGGTGAACCCCAGATTCAGCTATATTTCTTACTCGGCCTTGTATATGCGGTGGTGACCCCTATTCTCCTCCCATTCATAATAGTATTCTTCAGCCTGGCTTATATTGTGTATCGCCATCAGGTATGTCTTGTCATTCTCCCATCTACTTGTCATCATTATTTTCTTTGGCCTTCTGTGTTACCTTATCATTTCCGTATCATATCTTGTTGGAAATTCGTAAGCATAATGGTGCCGAAACCCCTTCATGAGCTGAATCAACCTGGCCAAAATTTATATTTTCATTTCCATAAAGTTGACGTCTTTTGCAAATATTGTCGAGAGCCAAAACTTTTCTTTTACTAGTGTTATTAATATTTCAATTACTATCATTATTGTTATAATTAATATTTATACTTTTTTTATTATCATCAAATTTTTTCTTTTCTGGTTTGATCTTATCTTACTATCTTAATTTTTAAGTCCGATAAGAACAAACCATAAGCATGTATCTTTGGAAATGAGCATGTGAAACAAGTATTCAAGAACTCCTCCTTCTATCCACCTTAATTCTTTTTCTCAATCATTTCTGCTTATGGAACTTCCACAACTCAAATATTGAATTCATTTCATAAGTACTGTATCACATCCAAATCCTCCCCTCTTTTCTTGACTCGGCGTGAAATGTGGTTAGGGATTTTTAGTTTTTGACTTAAGAGACGTAGAGATGAGTAAGAGAAGATGTAAATTGGAAGATAAAAAAAAGGTTAAGACAAAATTTGGGCTAGCAAAATGTATAAAAATAAGGCAAATAATTTTATTACAATAAAATGTATATCAAATTACTTAGAATATGAATTGACCAAAACTCAATTATGTCTTTCCTCTCTTGGGGCTTTATTGATAAAATTTGGTGGGGATTCATTAATGAAGAGATGATGAGAAATGGTGGCATCAAGTATCGATGGGATTCAAAGATGAGGAGAAAAAGAAGATGGCTGGTATAAAGTATCAAACCTAGGCTGGCCGCATAAATGAGGAAAAGAACAACCAGTTGGCCTGCACACTCTTTTTCTCATAGGCAGCTTCGTGTTTTCATTATAACAGTTGATAGCCAAAGTCCAAACTCAAGCCCCTTCAATAGTAGGGTCCTTGTGCAGTGGTACTACCTTAGGGCCACCCCTTCTTTATTGTTTTCCCAAATTTTATCTTTCATTTTTCATTCCTTTGTCCTAAATCGACCTGACAAAAATATTGTCATATGCTTCAATTAAAATACAAGCATCACTCAATTGTAATATGTTCTGATTAGTACACAATTTAATAGTGTAGTGCCATTTGATTATTTGTTGGATTATATCAAGGCTTAAATTTTGTGATTGTAGAGGGACGAATTTTATGAAATGATATAATATGTATGTGAATAAACTTGCAAGCTTGAAACTTTGTGTATTACTTTGAAAATGATATTAAAGTATTTTAAGATTTAGTTACTATAATTAAAAGGAAAATTAATATTAAACTAAATTGACAAAGCCCATTGAACTTGAAACCAAAAATGAAATTAAGTGGACCAAAAATGAAACTGAATCTGGAATTGGAATTAGATCTAAGATCAATTTTTTTGTAAATCCAGTTGAATACTACAATTGATTTTAGTTTTGTCAAATAGGTTAAATTTGAGAATGAAATTGAACTGATTCGTTATTCAAATTGAAATATTGAAATGGTGCAACCAAATTGTAAGTTTGATTATATTTATGTTAATTTTGTAAAATTCAAGATGGAATTTTATTAAGGTATTTTATGTGAATTAGTTATGTTAATTTTATAAAATTGAAATTGTGGCAACATTATCTTTTTGAATAATTTAACTTTATCCGTAACAAATTGATTTAATTTCTACTCTTATAGGTCAAAATGGAAATGCTTCCATAAAGCATCATTTTTAAGGAGCTTTGTCAAGGAGATCTACTTTTGAAAAACAGCCATTTTTTTTCCCAGTCAAATAGTTGAATGACGAAAAACATATCTTATGGCAAACCATGGCCTAATTTGGAATTCTTTTCTGACTTCTCTGGTGCTATCTTGATTATTCAAATTCAGCACCATATCATTTCCCACAGTTTGTTTGTGCACGCAGACAGTTGGAGTAGGAATTTTACTCAAGATAATTAAGTAGAATATGGGGACAAAAAGTGAGGGCAAGCGATATTGAAGAGATAAAAATAGTGAAGCTTTCCTGTCAAACGGGATCTTAATATAAATGTTGGAATTCATAGAGGGAAAAATAGATGTCTACTCCAGCATTATCACCTGCAAATAGTTAGCCTATTTCATATAATCACAAATGTTCTAAAGACAGACTCCACCCAATGCAGTTAGCTGATAAGCTAGCTAAAAGCTGATATCTGACAGCTGAAGGCTGAAAGCTAGTTGATTTTTGTACTAGTGTTTGGCAAAACTAGTCATTCAACTAGCTGAAAGCAGTAAATGACAAATTTATATCAATAGGAATATAAAATAAAATTATTGGAGTAAATACCCCTCCGCAACCCCCCCCCAAAACACTCAGAAGCTAGCTTCTGACATGCTGGAAGATACTTCTGTTTAGATTCTTAATACTAGCTTATGAGCAGGTTAAAGACTACTTACAAATGGAGTCCCCCTCCCCCCTCCTAAGAAAAGAACGTGAAATGTCAATGGGCTAGATTGTGATCTACTAAACATGCACTAATCTAACAACTAACAAAACTAAAACAAGGGGCTTCCCCCCTCTCAAGAAAAGAACGTGAAATGTGATTGAGCTAGATTTTTGGTCTACCAAATATGCACTAATCTAACTTGAAAAAGTAAAACATTTGGCTTCAAAAGCATTACACTACAATAGTTTCTAGCTTATCCATCTTATGAGATATTCTCACCCTTGTTCTCTTTCTAGTGACCCTTGGATTATGAGCAGCTCTAACAGATGAATATCAAAATACTTGGAATTTTCTTTGGATGAAACTATATCCAGTTGACATTATTTCAAATCCAAGACCAAATATGACATCACTGATGCCTTTTGAATCAAAGGAGTTTTTTGAAAAATTCTTCAATGTTAGTGCCCTGTGAAAGCATATAGTTCAACCACTTGGGTCATCTTAAAATAAACAGATGTATAAATTGAAAAGATCATGCTAACAGTTTTGTCATGTCATTGTTTAAGCGCTTATTGAAGTCCGTATATCAATTCACTTAAAAAAGTTATTGTCCTACTTTCTTGAAACCATGAAGTTATTACTTATAAATTACTTTATTTAGATCAACATCAAGGAAATACAATTTTATTTTATTTGGTGTGCAATAAAAATTATTAACCTTGCTTTCTTGAGTATCACCAAATCTGATCTTTTTGCTGATACTCATTTACATGATATAGATTTGCATCCTTTAGCAAGGTTGATTAGCTCTCAAGTCTGATTAATTATTTCTGATTCCAATTTGCTATCAAATGGCTTCTCTTGGAAACTAAATTTTGTTGACCTCATCATCTCATAAAACGAGTATCCTTTCCAATAGTTACTGAAAAAAGCTTGGTTTTATTTATATCATCATGTTCAATAAAAAAGGATGTGTTGAAGTCATATCCAAAAAATATATCTACCCTTACTTTTATACTTTTTATAGATCTAACATCAAAATTAGTCGTTTGATTCTGAAGATAAGATCAGTTCGGTGATGTCGTTGAAAATATATCCTGCCTGAATAATACAACTTACATTGCTTCTGTTTTATCAACCACTGGAATTTTGATTATTTAGCACTATCCTATAACGACACCGAGAGTATCCTATGAATATAGAATTTTGATTATTAACCACTGGAATTTTGATTGTTTAACACTAGCCTTTAATCGACACAGACTGTTGCCTATACATATAGAATTTTATATTCATATCCTAATTAGAGGATAATCTTTCCTAATATCATATGAATATAGAATTTTGATTATTAACCACTGGAATTTTGATTGTTTAACACTAGCCTTTAATCGACACAGACTGTTGCCTATACATATAGAATTTTATATTCATATCCTAATTAGAGGATAATCTTTCCTAATATCATATGAATCTTTATCTAGTTTCTTATGAGTAATCCTATTTGATTCATGGCAAGCTAAAAGAATAGCTTTGCCATACATAAAACCAAGTGATCGATAGCTTATTGACATAGCATTCACTGTGCGCTTATATTGTGATACAGCTAGCAAATACTAAATGGAAAATCAGTAGGGAGAATTTGAGACGATGGAAAGATGAGAGAATAAAGAGTGTGTTGATGAATGATAATAGAGGTGATTGCTGCTTGGGCATTCAAGGTCCTGACCCCTGCCTCATAGCTTCTGTAATCCCAGCCTACTGACACCTGTTCGTTCACCCTCTACTAGAACTGCAGAGCAACAGACTCCAATAGATTCTCTAACCCATCCCTACTCAGCATAACAGAAAAGGATGACTCAGCCGCAAAAATAACCAACTTGCACTAATGCATTTAGACTTACAGGCTTGGACTAATGAAAGACAATGCAGATAAAATGGACAAACATATGCAGTAAACATAACACAGCTCCTTACTAAATCCTATTATTCCTTTCGACATATACTAGCCTATCATATTGTTCCTTTTTTCTCCAAAAAAATCACTGCCCATTTTCTCCACCTTATCATTGCACTAAAAAAAAAGATATCCTTAGAAGTAAGAGGAATCTTACTTCTCTTGTTTGTTTCCTCATTGTCCTCCACCAATTTCTTCTGTAAATACTTACCTAATCTAGTATTCTCTTCCACATTTTGGTTGTGTCTTGTCATCTTAAACCTTTTAGTGCTTCTTGTGCATCACAAATGCTAGTGAAACCTTAGGCTCATTATGAGAGCGAACCATATGATGTTCTACCGGATATGACAAGAGTCATAGAATATGATGAACACTTTACATCCCAATATAAAATTGGACAAACTCTACCATTCATCAATATCATCTAAATTAGAAAATCCACATTTACATCAACTAAAATCATCATAATACCCATCAATTATCCAATCCACATAATCTAGTGTCATACTAGGATCGAAAACCACAGCAACAAACATTAACAAGTCCATATCTTTTGTGCTCACCCAATGCCCGGAATACTTGGCTTTCATCCTCCAAGCCATCATCATCACATTTTGATTACCATTTTCATTAATACAAGAATCAAGGAACATACAAACAAGAGCAACTTCTTGTTTTTGATAGCATGAAGGAAACCCAAAATCCTCAAAGTTGCTTCATAAAAAAAAAAGGAGCAAAATAAACAACAAATAACTTCATAATCCTTATCTTCAAGGGTACTCTTAGTTGTACTAAGCTCATCAAAATAATTATTTTCTTCCTTCAACATATCAAAAGCCTTCTGAAACACCAAAGTGGACTTGAGCATCATGTAAGGAGAGTTCCATTCAGTGCAACATCAAGGAAAACTAATTTCTTGCCATTCAAAAATTGTCTTAAAATTTGCTAAGCGAGTATGAGACATTCTATAACACCCCCAAAATTTACTACTAAAAAATTTTATTTTGCAGAAGCAACAATAATAAAATAATGGTTGTTATGCTACATCTGATATAGTAAAGGTACTTCCTATAACCAATCTATGCTAGATGTAATGCTAAAAGTAATTCATACTTAGAGACCAAGTGTGGGATACACTTGATCCCGCAACAATACAAGGTTACCAAATAGAAAGCGAAGAGAATAACAAATGACTAAAAGTTGAGAGAGATAGATATCCGGATAACCAAACATTTTTGCCATCCTGAAATAACATTCACCATAGGTAATGGCACCAAGGCATTGAATCAACAATTACGTGCACTATAAGGTTGCAACTGCTCGTGAGAATATACAACACCCATAAAAAGTATGATAAATACTTATGTATTTAGTAAGATAACAATACCTATCAATAGGTTAAAGCATGCATAGAGTACAAGATTTATATGATAGAAGGATACTATACATGAATAAATGCTAATGATACAAAATGAATGAAAAGAAATTTAGATTAAAGTTAGTGCTTAGGTGATCACACAAATTCGTTTATTGAGTACAAGATTCACATAAAGGATACTTGTGTATTGAGTAAGATAACAATAAAATCAATAAGTCAAAGCATGCATACAAAACCAGATTCATATGAAAAGAAGGATACTATACATGTATAAATACTCATGGTACAAAATGACTCAAAAGAAATTCATATTAATGTCAATGCTTAGCTGATCCCACAAATTTATTTATTGAGTTATGTTGATATTAGAGACCCCACTATACATAACTAGTGGAACAATATTAAAACATGAACAACTCCCTAGGAATAATACTCATAATGTTTCTGTCCACTATTCTTATTTAGTGGAATGAACTAGTATTATTCTTAGGTTATAACGCGCCTAGCCTCTATTCTCTTCGAATGGAATGGACTGCTATAAGTCGGTCTCGACTTATATGATATTTCACTTTGAATATTAATGTCTTATTAATCACTTATTCAATACTTAGTACATCAATACATCAATTGGCTTACTATCAACCCAATACTTCCACTTCCATTTTCATTAACTAAGATATCGTTTATCATTTTTCTAAGAATTATTAATTATCACTAAATATATTCCAACAATTGTAATTATTTAAAATCACTTGGCTCTTCGAATGGAATGGGCTGGTATAAGTCGGTCTCAACTTATGTGATCTTTTACTTTGAATATTAATGTCTTATTAATCGCTTATTCAATACTTAGCACATCAATAAATCACTTGGCTTACTATCAACACAATACTTCCATTTGCATTAACCAAGATGTTGTTTATCATTTTTCTAAGAGTTATTGATTATCACCAAATATATTCCCACAATTGTAAGTATTTAAAATACTTAGCAATGCATCATGGTTAATCAAATAAATTATGTTATAATCATAAAAATCAAATATAATATATAAGGAAGGTCAACAAGCACAAAAGGAAATAATACACAAGTGAAAAGATTAAAATATTCTTAGAAAACCCTAATTCACTCTCAACTTGTAACTTTATCCATAAAACTAACCAACTTACCAAAATATCATTACAAGCAACGTATCCAAAAATAAGAACTAAACTCCAACATTTTACACATAAAATACCAATAATACTCCTAGGGTTTCTAAGTTTATTTCAAGTCAATGTCACGTAATATTAACACTTTTGCTTACCCATTTTAACCCAAACTGATCACATTTTGGCCTAAATACACTTGCATAACGTCAAAACTCTGGAAATAACTATTTTGTCCTTGTTTCACCTAAACGCCTCAAATATTATATTAACATAACTTCATCCACACTTAAGCAAACCCTAAGATATATATATAATAAATTTTATGTGAACACTTCAAAAATGCCATGGCATACTTGTTTTACACAAAATTCACAAATACCAATTTCCACCAAACTTAACCAAATTACATTGACCTAAAGGCTACCAAAATATTATATAAGATACCAAAATATATATGATTTACTAAAGTTACATTGACCTAAAGGCTACCAAAAAACCTTATTTGAAGCACACATAAGCCCAAAATCACCACAATCAAGCCTCAGTATAAAACTCCATCCAATATACTAAAACTCATGAATTACACTTATCAACATGCTTGATAAAAATAGTCAAAACATATAACATCATGCAACAAACCTTAGCATGCTTTAACATGATTTTTCACATAAAATATAAAATTACTTGGCTTTTCATGAAATTATAATAATACATACATAAGCTCAAAACTTAAACATAGTGTCTAGCTACAAAACATGGTAACATGAGAAGACATAGAAGAGACACATATTAATGGAAAACCCTAATCTAGAGTTGTGTCTCCTTACCATAAAACAACGGTATCTTAGCAATTAATACTTGCAATCACCTCGTTATTCCAAAACCTCGATCACGCAATAGGGAAGAAAATTATTAAAAACCTTAAGGGCAAACTTAGAGGAAAGTAGAGGAAGGTTTTGTGGTGGTGTCAGGCAATAATGGGGCTACGAAATGAGGCCAGGAGAAGGAGGGTTGATTGTGCGAGCAAGGAACGTTGGTAGGGGGATTTGTGTGAGCCATTCACGTAGCTAAGGATGGCTCAATTTGAGGTTTTAATGGAGGTTAATGGTGGTTTCGTGAGGTGCTAATAGTAGTGGGTGGGAGTTGCGTTAGGTTGTGGCATAAGGTGGCAGTGATGGCTATAGGAATTGACAAATCTAAGGACTATTTGCTTGTGGTAGTGGTGCAAGCTTGATGGTGTTATGTGAGATTAGAGGGTGGTGGTGTTTGTTGAGGTAGTTATCTTGAGTCTGGGATGGAACTAGGGGGTTAGTAGAGTTTATGGGGCACACTAGAGGTGCCAAATTGTGTTGAAGGTTAACACGAGGTGGTGGGTTATAGTAGGGAAGATGGATGATGGTGGTGGCCGGAACAACGTAGGTAAGTAGGAAACGACAACATGGAAGAAGATGAGCTAGAAGGTTGAATGGTGAATGAAAATAGAAGAGGAGGCACAAATAAGAATAGAAGATTGATAGAAAGGGAGAGAAGAAGGAGAAAGTATGTGTTTTACGTGAAAATAAAAAAGAACATTAGGGTGTTGAGGGATAAGGCTCATGATAATAGGGAGGTTTGTTGGCAAAAGTGGCAAACAACATAGGGGAAGATGGTGAACAGAGTGGGATATGGGTGAGATTTAGTGTGAATCACTTAAGTGAAGGTGAGTGATTGAGGGAGGATTAGGCTTATTTAGGGTTTAGTTAGGGTCGAACCAAACTAGGAAAAATCTAGTTGGCAGGGGAGGGTTTAAAAAGGGATAATTAAGCCAATGTTTAAGGTTAGGCCAGTGTTAAACATTAAACACCTAAAAATTAAGGTTAGTAAATTTTTAGGTGATACACATTCACACATTTCACAGCTGATTGGAATCTAGTAATGTGATTAATAGTTTCCTTCAATTGTTTTTTCACAACTAAACATAATATAGGAAGGACACATTATTTGTAAACAACTCTTATTCAATAATAGTCCACTACCCCAAGTTCTAATTTTTTTCTTCAGTTATTTCATGCACAACTCATTTAAAATGGCATTATCAATATGATAAAAGTTTTATCAAACCCTTAACGAAGAATACATTTGTTAAGAGTTTTGTCTGACCAACCGTTAAATTAACATTTTTGTGTTAAATCCACAAATCAACAGTGAGGCAAACCTGATTTCTTGAAATATTGGCTTCTTTTTCTTTTCCATATAGATATTGTAGCAATCCTTGTTGTCATCGGCATCAAAAGATTAACAAAACAGGTTGAACAACTCTCATGAACAATAGTTGATTTGTTTCCTTAATGAAGAATACATTTGTTAAGAGTTATGCCTAACCAATCATTAAACTAAGATTTTTGTGTGAAATCCACAATTCAATAGTGAGGCTAACCTGATTATTATTTAGCTTCTTTTTCTTTACCATATAGATATTATAGCAATCCTAGTTATCGTCAACATCAAAAGATAAACAAAACCAGGTTGAATAACTTTCATAAACAACAAAATCTCAAGATCTCTACAAACCTTAAGGGAATCTCATCTATGATTATCATCCCTGAAAAAATAAAAAGAAAAATTCTATGATAATCTTACTTAAGTTTCTGGTGGTTCATCATTTTATTTGTGCTAGTAATTACAATAAGATCAATCTATCCATCATCTAAATCCTTTTTTTTTCTTACCTCATATTTACAAAGAAGAGTCACAAGTCTCGATTTGGTATTTTTTTACAACATTTGATATGATCATATTCCGTAACACTAGTTCCTCTCTTAGGGTCAACACATTTCTGCAATAATTAAATGCGGTGCTCAACACATTTGAAGGCATTTTTGTAAAATATTCTCACACTCCTTATTCTTCATTTTTTTTAATTTGAGGTTTTAATGTTTAGCAACACTTGAATATGTGGAAAGAATATACTCTACAATAATTGTATATGCATCTCCAACGATATCCAAATGTGGAGTTACAAAACTCTCCACCTTTTCATTCTTGTTCTTTTCATTGTCAACCATGATTAATTAGAGATGAAAATCAAACAATGAAGATGAATACTAGCATATCCTTACCAAATAAAGAACTTTCAAATAGCAAAGTGATTTGACATTGCTGTGCTGATAGAAAAGTAACATTTTATGATAACAACAAAGTGGCAAGCTGCAATAGTTCACCAACAATACTGCAATCAACAAGCAGTAACATCTAGCAAACTACATATTGGTCTCTTTTCTTTTTGCCTTTTGTTCTATGTACCAAAGTGGGTGTTTCTAAGCTTTCCAAATTCCATGAGATTGGTCTATTTGCTCTTTGTCTTTGGTTTTATGTGATCTTGGTATAATTTCACTAAATGTAGGGAAGTATGACAAATTGGCCAATGCCTTATTGTACCAAACCTAGGCTGACCTAGAGTATGGGAAATAGGGGAAAAACTATTCTAGACCCTTAGTTTGAGTGGTACCCATATAATATATATATATATATATATGAACTCAAATAAAATCAACTACACCTAATAGTATATAATTTTAATAAAATATATACTATTGTTTACATTTAATTTAGTTTTCACATTAGTTTATTTTCATTTCCTATGTCTCCAACTTTATATGAAACAACTTGGGACCACTTTATTTCCATGTTTTCAAATCTTCAAACTTAATTAGATACTAGATGAGCTTAATTATTTAGAACAGTCGTTTTCCTTTTCTCATGTCTCTCTAAGCCTAATTTATACTGATGACTTCATTATTCCTTGATCTCAACTTAATTTTCTTTTTGAACTTTGGCAAGATCATCGTGTTATGCCTTGATTTCAGCCTTGAAATCATCAATTTGGTTAATTTTACTAATTTGCTTTCTTATATTGGTGACCTTTGCTATTAGTTTCTCTCGTTAGCCCTTCAATTCAATTGACAACTAGCTTTGATAACCAATTTGTTAGTATTTATAGTTAGGAAAATAGTTATAGGACAATGTGATTAGGAATTGTGGTTAATTAGAAAAGGGGGATTAGGGTTTTTAGAATTAGCTTTTGTGGTAATATTGGGAAAGGATAAGGAGGATTGATCACTACCACCTGGGATGGTTTTAAATGGAGCAACCCCTAGGTTGTGCAATGCAAAAGAGGAGGGAAAGGGGAAGGGGAAGGGGTAATGAGAGAGAGAAGGGAGGAGTGAGGAGTTAGGGAATTAGCACTTTGATAACTCCCCAACTTATTTATTTATGAGGTCAACTTATCTATAGTTGATATGTATTGCATTTTTTATAACGAGCTTGGGTCTAATAGGACTTATTAATTAAGACCCGAACTCTAATACGTAAAAGGTCTAATAACCTATGGCCCACTAATAATTAAATGAAATAAAGTATGCTACTTATTAATAGGACCGCATCTAACCCATGAGTGTTGAGACTGGATGTGACCCAAGCCTGATTGTAAGCTCAGCTCTGAAAAGAGTCCCTAACAATTATCTCTGACCCAATCATTAAAGAGGCCCAACAACTCCACTTAAAGAGTCCCAACCCTTGAACACACACCTCTATCCCACAAGAACCTTGTTTATCAAAAAATGAAAAAAATAAGGCATGAAATAAACTATATGTAAGACATTTAAAGGAGCTACACATTTTCATTATTATGCATATTAGCATGATCTCTCTTTCCCTCCCTCTCCCTCTCCCACTTGTTTGGGTCAAACTCGTCTTGCACTTATTATTACAAATGGAAATGCTGGTCGCCCCGATAGCATTGCAAAAAATCTTCTTCTAATTCATTATTCTTTATACGAGAGATCGTCTTGCCCCAGTGCTTACATATTGATGAAACAAGTAACATTTCAATGCCTTTTTTCTCCTGATATCTTTTGTGGCAATGCGACAATGCAGATAATTAATGTCTACAATCAGGAATATGAGAGCGCTGCAGCATTCTGGCCTGACGTCCATCGACGTATCATTGTTGCACTGGTTGTATCACAATTGCTTCTAATGGGGTTGTTAAGCACAAAAAGTGCAACTCAGTCAACCCCATTTCTCATCATTCTCCCTCTGTTGACCTTATGGTTCCATAGATTTTGCAAAGGTCGCTATGAATCTGCATTTATTAGATACCCATTACAGGTGTGTTGGACATTACTATAGTTACTTGTATATTATTTGGGTGGAAAAACCGCCGTAAATTGCATATATACGCTCCTTGTTTTCCACTTTTGTAGATGAGCCCCACAATGAATTATACACCGCTTGTCGATTTTGCATGGTTAACATTTTCTTGCCCTGTTATTTATTTCATGCGTATTTTTACTGTGGTTTTCTAGGAAGCAATGATGAAAGATACAGTGGAGCAAGTGAGGGAACCTACTATGGATTTGAAGAGTTACCTCCAAGATGCATATATCCATCCTACTTTTAAAAATGATGATGATAGTGAAACTGACATACCTTTTGAAGAACCAGGGCAGGAACCGATACTTGTTCCCACCAGGCGACAACAATCTCAGATGACCACAGCCATAAATAGTAAAAGAAGTTTTTCAACTTTGAGTGCATCACCTTCTCGGTCATTCATACAGAATCATTAAGAAATGTTGTCTAACATCTATAAAAAAAATTTAACTATTCATAAATTTAGTTCTAATATATGAATCAACCCAACATATAATTTCAAGAAAGGAAAAGAAAATTAATAATTGTGTATATATTATTGGCAGGTAACGTACATGCATCTTCAAATGCTCCTTATGCAAAGATTGATGTAGACGTCCTTTGACTAGGAATTAGTCATTATATTGGCGACTTGCTAATAGACGGCCTGACCATATAATTCCTCCCCTATATGTGCCTCCTACAATTCATCAAGCTTAGATCATGGTAAAGGTTCAAGCAAGGGAAATTAAGGACACCATTAGCTATTGGGAAAACTCTAGTGGGAGTAATGTTTCATGCTAATTGGAATCATGTTGCTTTGCCCAATGTCTTGAATGGTACTTTTTAGGATATATTTCACTTGGTATCATGTATTTAAATGTTTTATTTCACTTTATTAGTATTTTATTAACTTTTTTGAGTTTTAAATCAGTAAAATGATATATAGAAAATGGAATATGGTGTGTGTGTGTGTCTATATATATATATAACGAGGACTATGTAGTTTTATATTCTAAAGAATTGTTATTATATTTCATCTTTATTTAGGCACTTCATTACATTGTATGATTATGTCAATGAGGAATGTTTTGTTGTAATATAATTTCTCATAATGTGGGCTTTTATTAAAATAATTCTACTTCAATACTAAGTCATTACAATGATGCCCATCTTAGTCCCCTAAGGTGTGCATGTTTTTAATTCCATTATTTATTATTTAAGTTTAAGCACACCCTTCTTCAAAATTTTCACCAATATTATGACATCTTTGTTACCATTCTTCACTTAAGATTGCACCCAACTATTAAGAGATGATGTTAATTGTATTGGTGTATCCCATATAATGTAATTGTGGTAAAATACTATAGAATGAATCATTACATATGTGTCATTGGCATTAAGAAAATTGAAGATGGAGGCAATTCTTTTTATACAAAAATTGAAGTGGTAAGAAAATGAATTTATGTTGGTTATAGTGGTGTGCTTTTGGTGGATAATTAGTTTTTCAAATATGAAAGAATCTAGTCTTTATCACACACACACACACATATTCATGTGCGTTTGTGTTATAAATTTTGAAAAACTTCTTTGTACCTAACATTTGTTATTAAAGTGGAATGGACACCTTTGTTGTCATAAATGAGTCTTTTTAGGCCACATGGATTGGTAGGTCTTCAGAGAGCTACTTATAACTAACCATGGCTTAAAACATGCTTTTTTTTAAATAAATGCCAACATGTGATCAGGATTGGCTTGACTTTGGTTTATAGTCATTGCATATGAAACAAGGAATCATAATTCTTTGACACTAAATATGGAAGGCAATTTAGAATGACACAGTGGTAACCTTCACTTACATTACCACCATCAGAGTCTTCCCTTGCTCTATTGGATTAAACCTAAACCGGCCCCATTACATAACCTAATGAAGTGAGTCATAATAACATGACATGAGTCACAGCCTTTAGAATTAACACATGGTTCATAATTCTTGTACTGTTATGGCATTTATGTACTTAAGCATGAGGTGATCATTCAAGAGGGAAACATTACTCTTCAATTTACATAGGTTTTCTAAATACAAATATATGTTCTCCTCATTTGGATTCAAAGAGATCACATACTCATTCACTAAATCTACAATGTCAAGTATTGGGCTAGTATTCACTTGCCCCTTAAATAGTTGATATCACCAATGAAAGAGGAATTGGATGCGAAAGTGTTATCAACAATTATTGATATTAATTATGAGGAACATTATAGTAGTGAGGCAACTAGAATTTCAATGATTGCAAATCCATCATTCAAACCTCAACCTATTCTATAACCTATACATGCAAACTAATTAGCAATATCCTTTAATTTTTGTGATTCATCATTACTTCCAACATTCATCACCATTGAATATATTTTCTCACATACTTATTCAACAATTGAAATTTTTTATAGTGCTATAATAAGTAAAACTAGGTTAGTGAGAAGATTGGGGTGAAATATGAGTTGTGTGTCCCTTTTGTTCAATTCAATGTTGAAATGTTAACTAATATTTTTCATTCTTATATATTTTAGATTATTGATCACTAATGTTTCCCTTCCCTAATGAAAAATATCATTGCAATTGTGATTCATCATTAGTTACAACATTCCTCACCATTGAATATCTTTACTCACATACTTTAATATATTAGTTTTGTTAGTGCTATAATAAGTAAAATTGGGTTAGTAACAGATTAGAGTAAAATAAGAGTTTTTTTCCCTACTATTCAATTCTATTGTAACTTTTAGCATTCTAAAAACCTAATTTTTATAAAATATTGGTATTGATTTATGAGTTTTGACTTTTAATTTTTTTAATTGGTTTATTTTATTTAAATTGTGATACTCATAAATATTTGATATTTTTTTCTGATTTTTTTTACGATATTATCTATAGCACCCCAAATTTTATCACCAAAATATTTTATTTTATAATGGAAGCATATAACCAAAATAATCGGGTATTGTTACCACTATAACTAACATAAGTCTGTCTTATCATACCATCCTTACATCAATCACATGGCAAAAATCATTAAATGTAAAGTAAAGAAAATAGAAACGAGATAAACTTTATTAACATAAATATGAGTTTGGAGATTAACTCGGAGTACAATAATCCAAAATACAAACAAATGAGATGTTATGAAGCTAAGAGTCTAAAAAGGTATCTAGAAAAAAAAAACTATCATTAAAATAACATGACTCTATACCCAATCTCTGATACAAAAGATCACTCTACCCCATACAAAGCATCGTAAGTTACAAAATCATCATCATATGGGCCCTCATCAACTTGTACACAATCATCAAGGTCATCTGCTTATAGGAATTGGCATCACTCATAAAAGGGATGGCCAGTACACTACTACTAAGTAAGGTGACAATACAATCGAGTTAGGGATATAGAAAAATACATGCATTCACAACTAAATATAAGTAGACACGTGAAAAACATAAAATTCCACAAGATAGTTACTAATACATGCCTCATTATTAGATATAACATTTTTTATTCTTTTATTTATGTTGAGCTCAAGGACCCAATTATTATTAAACTGATGGAACAGTCTAAAGTACCTCTTGGGTATTACACACCTAAAATACTATTATCATCCAGTGGAATATACCCAACACCTCTCAGGGTGAAACACTCCTCAACCACTATTCGTAAATCAATGGAATAGTATGAAATACCTCTTAGCGATAATATAACTGAGCTACCATTATCATCCAATGAAACAAACCCAACATTCCGGTCCTGATTCATGTACTATTCCACTTTAAATTATTAAAAAAAATTATGAGTGCTCATCTACAAGCGCACGACTTCTTTATAGCACTTCAAGGTCATATACCATAGGGACTTCGCAATTGACTACCAATATTCATCATTTTAGCTATCTAGATCACTATAAAATGATAATATGGAAGTAGATAATGAAAACAAATGCAACAACTAACTAAGTACAGATTCTGAAACAAAAAAATATGAAGCCTAGGATTAAACTTTTGTCTCATCCTTGGTATTCAATAATGAGTTAACATTATATTGTAGTATAGCTCAAATGGTTCTAAACAATTGGTCTAATGTGAATTGCTATCTCTTTCAAGATCTAATAACATATTTAACCTAATTCATTGAATACTTTCATGGCTAACAAATTAGATTAAATCCATTACGTACCACTAATTCAATAGTCCCAAAGAATCAAACGTCTACTTTCGATATCATTTAAATTCATGTTCGTATGTTAATTTTGACATTGATTTCAACCTTTTAGTTTTGATCAACATATAAATAAGCCAAATTCCATTAAATCCAACTCATAACAATGATTTCTAACATACGAACTAGAACATAAGATCCATACATACAACATATACTCTAACTCATCATATTCATACATAATCGAGCCTAATTTAATCCTAGAAAAAGAAATTACTCACTAATGGTTGCAAGGAAATGTAAAAAATAAAAATGATCAACATACATATTATAGATACAATAAATAATGAAAGATAAAGTAGATAGATAAAACCGTTATTTAAAGATAAACTGAGTTGAATGTAGAGTTGTAATACATGATTATCTACTTTGAATTTGGAAAATAAAATTGCATAAACTAAAAATATACATGGAGATCCCGCTTGGGAGAATGGAGAAAAGAAAAATATGCTTTTTCAATCCCATCTAATTCTCCTCATAAAGTTCAAGAAGAAGTGGGAAAAAGAAGTGCTAGAAATAGGGCAAAATCGTGCTCAAAAGTGGTGGTAACTGCTCGTGCATGGTTGTGTAAGGTTGCACAGGCTAGCAGTGCAGTAGTTTTGCTTTTGACACTCACTTCTACATGGATGTGCAAGGTGGCTATGCTGAGGTTATGCAAAATATTTACATGCGGCTAGTGGGATCAAGGGTTACATGGCTATATAGTTGGTTGTGCTATAGCCATGCAACACATTTTTCTTGTTCCTTTTGATTCCTTTCATATTCATTTCAACTCCTTGACTTTCTTAACTTCTCCAAAATCTTTTGGGGTTGATTATCTTCTTTCAATCCCATTCATATTTGATTTTTTGCTTCGATTCCATGCACCACTTCCTTATATTTGTGTGCTTTTGTGTAAATTTTTGAAAAAAAATTTACCGAGCAGTAATACAAACATGAGACTTGAACTATGATAATTCTCATAATTCATGTCAAACAAAGTTATAAAGTGAAGGTAACATAAGGTAAAAATATGAAAAATATTTAGTTTATCATATCTTATCCATTATTTTACTTCTCTCAAATCATATTATCTTTCACGTTGAGTGTATTGCTCTGCTATTCTTAATTTGGTGTAATAGACTGATGCACCTCTTAGGGAAAAATGTTGCCACTATTATTGTCTAGTGGAACAAACCCATAAAATACCTCGGCTTAACTCATATGATATTTCACGTTAAATGATTAATGTCTTATTCATAATTTATTTGATAATTACAAAGAACATTTAAGGCAAGAAAAGCACATAAAAATTATTAGAAGGTTGTTCTCTAGGGTTAAAACCCTTATATTCCTTAGACACCCTAATTTCACATTTTAAGCATAATTCCTTTTCTATTACTCTTTTATCCACCAAACTTGGTACTTCTTTCTAAAATATTATTATTATTATTATTAGTATTATTATTATTATTATTATTATTATTATTATATTATATTATTATTATTATTATTATTATTATTATTTATATTATACCCAAAATTCAAGGCCTAAATCTAAGGTCTTATACATGTGATGATAACCCTATTCCAAGATTTATTATTCCCGAAGATTATAAAACCTTAATTTCACAAGTACGTCATAACCTTTCCTATAGGGCTCACACAGCTACCATATTTAATATGCATTCCCTAAACACTAATATTAACAACATATCCAAATTTTGTGGTCTTACTCTACCTTTTCACGCATATGATAACAACCTTCCCATTTTAGGGTTACAATTCCCAAATCAAGCAATTTCCTCACTTTATAAATCTTAGGCCATTCATGACTACTCTAAACACTTTGTATAATTTCCTCGGAATATTTTAAATATTATAACACATTAAAATACCATAATTCCCATATTGAGAAAAATACCCTTACTAATAACCAAAGCCCTTATTTTATGCAAATCATACATGCTTTAGTAAAATTATTTCCAAATCCTTCATTTATCACCATATACCTTATTATACTCATTTACCACTTATCGTACCTTATTAAACATATGTTAAATATATATATCATACTAAGGGTTTTCCACATAGAATATTATTGTAACAATATAGCATAATTCTCAACTTACTTATTTTTCCATCACATAATATCATAATCTCATATCATAGAATTAACAATCATACATTTAACCACATAATAAAAATAATATGGTATCACACACAATCATCCATAACACTCAACACAAAAATCCTAGACTATGATGAGTATCCTTACAAAGTAAGGGTCTAATCTCTATGCCCATAATTCCTATTCTGCCTCCTAGAACTTTTGTAAAACCACCTAAAAACCATAATAAAACACCATTAGGATTTAATAACATAATTATAGAAAAGATAAAGGAATGGAGGGTAATATAACAAAGTAAAAGTAAAACAAACCAAATGAGTACTTTAGGAGTTGTTTGCTTAATAAAGTGGGGAGGAACAGCAATAAGTGCCAAATCCAAGGGTGGTAGCGGTAAAAGATTCCAATTCTAGGTTGTGAGGAGTGGATTAAGGGGCCAACGGGATGGAGGGGAGCAACAGTGGGAAAGCTAAATGGAAGGAGGTGAGCAAAAAAAATATATGTCATTATTGTGTGGGGGTGTAATACCCTAATTTTATGGGTCTATAATGTGTAATGATCTATGAACTTGATGATGATCTGAGTGTGGTTAACCATATTTTAGAGGTGTGTTTAGGATTGATGTGGTTTTATTTGAGCTTGGTTTGGATTTTGGAAGATAACTGGTTTTATAAAAAAAAAAAATTAGTCAATTCGTTAGAGCTACCAATTGACTAGTTTGTTCATTAAATTTGATTTTTTAAACCCGATGAACCAATTGATTAGTTTGGAATTCCAACTAACTGGTTCAACTGAACTAAGTTTTCTTCTAACTTGATTTTCACTATAAATCTTTTCCTAAAAGTTTTACAGCATTATGATTATGTTTTAAGCAATGTGTTTAAGTTTTTTATGAAGCTTTTGAGTATGCCTAACCTATTTTTTCAATTGTAACATATTCACAAATATGTAATTTATGACTTAAGCTCATTTATCTTCTTCTTCTACTACTACTTTATATTTCTCTCTCTTCTGTAAGATTCTTCATCTGACTCTTTGCTACTGTAACTTTAAAGATTTCTAAATTTCTATGTCCTTCCCTTGTTGTTATTATTTCTTTCTTGTGTTCAAGATTTATGAGGCATATTGCCTAAAACACTATAGTTTACTAATTGAGCTCAAATGTAGAAATACTGGGTTTGAACCTTCAAAACATGCACATTGAATCTTGGATTTGGGCTAGGATTTGGGGTCTCGATTTATAATACACTCCCTTAACCTTCTTCATTCAACAAAAAACCTTAGTAATTCAGACCCATAGGCTTCATTTTCTCCCTTCTTCACTAACCTCTAAATTGCTTTATTTTTCTTCACAACTAATTTGCCACATTTCCTCTCCTTAACTTTCATTTTTTATCTTCCTTTCCTTTTCTAATCCTTTCTCTAGCTCTTTATTGTTTTGATCTTTAGCAATATGGGCTTATATTTCAGAAAGAAGTGAGGGTTTAGCTTTCAACTCTAGTGTTCTCTATTTTCTCATATTTCATCTCTCCGATTTTACTAAATCTTCTTCACATGATTTCAAATGTTTTACCGAGTTCTAATCTAGTATTTGTGAAAAGTGTTTTAGTTTAGGAAAGGATTTTTAATTTGTAGAGACTTTTGCTCTTTTTGATGTGTTGCTCATCTCTTTTAAGGTAAACCAATGTATTCCTTATTTTATGGAAAACAGAATGAGTACGTAAATTTATATTCTATGTTTCATTAAGAAATATATGGTCGAATGATAAGAATGTGTAGAGTATAAAGATGTTGAAATAATGGAGGAGTTCATATCAAGCCTAACTTGAAGTCTTATATGCATAAGCGTCATAAATATGCTTTTAGGTTTGGTAATGTCTATAATAGTATGAGAATCTAGGTTATGACAGCATGTGTAACAAGGTGAATAGATTGTTTTCATGAAGTTATTGCAAGAAGACCATGTGATACATGTTTTTTTCCTAATTCTTATTAAGTTTATAAAGTGCAAGCATGATTCTATTGAGATTCCCAACATGATTTTGGTATTTCACACGTTTATTCATGAATGGTACTTTTTATGAACATTAAATGACTTGAGATTGATGTTTGAATTGATTGATCAAAGATTATGAAATTTAATTTGTGTATGTGCATTTAATGAGGTTGTTTTTTCTCCAACCAATTGATTGGTCTCTATGACCGATCGAGTGGTCCTTTGGACCAATCGACTAGTCTAGTAAAGCAATTGACTAGTTGGCCTATGAATTTATTTATCCTCATCTTGAGTTAAACACATCAACTGGTTTGACCAAACCCATCGATTAGGCACTATAATAGTCAACTGGTTAGGTCAACTGATTGGTTGGTTGGTCTGTGACCCAAGTAGTCTTAGCCTAATATTAGACACATCAACCAGTTTAAACAAACTAGTCAATTGGTTCTCAAAATAATAAACTAGAGAGGTTGATCAATTAAATGGTTCACCACTACTATAAAGGTTATAAGCACCCTAACCGATTGACTAGTACTTGAAACTGATCAATTGGTTAGTGTGACCCATCAATTGGTTTTAGAAACCCATTAATTGCTCTCAACTAGTTTTTTTCTTACCTATTTCTTCCCAAATATGATGTTTTGAGTTTTCTCATGCTCAGATAATCACCTAAGATGCTAGTAGATATGAATTTGCCTAGATTAATGAAATTTAAATAAGGAATTAAAGTTATTAAATCAAAATTTTATCCTAGTTGGCTAATGTTCACCTTACGTTAGCAATTGGGCCTTTCTCTTGACTATAATGTGAGTAGATGATTAGATGGATAATGATATACTCTTCTTATGGTTAGTATTTATGTAATGAATCAAAATGATGGATAATAGATCTCTAATGGGTTATATCATGGCCTTAAAATGTGAATCCTTGTAAGTTAAATGACTTAGCAAGAATAGAAGAAAATAGCATGGACCTATATGGTTGCGTTAAGTTGACCTTATCTATAAATAGTGACTTGCACTTAACTATTGAAATAAATAGATAAATAATTATGAGTTGGGGTTGGAATCTAGTTAACCTATAATTGGACCTTCATCTAGGGATTAAGTTAGAATGTTCATTAATGAATGGTAAGATTGTGGTTAAGAAATGAACTATAGCTTTGACTTTAGCCCCAAGTTTTGATCTTGAGTTAAATTGTGAACAAAAGGTAATAAATGGGAATCAAATGTTGGCTTGGATATTTATGGATGATACTAACATTATATAATTCTTCCCCTTGGCATGATTGATCACGGAATGGAATAATCACTTGAAAATAGCCTAAATGGGAACATTTGATGATTTTAGAACCTTATATGGATGCATTGAGGTGAAATGGCTTATTACTTGGTGTGAATTATTTGTGGACCTTTATGTGATATGGCATCCTGATCCAATAAGATATTAATCACTTAAAGCAGAACGTGCGTCATGATAGGTCTGGATTATTCAATTCTTAATTAGCTACTTGGGGTTAGTCTATCTTCAAGTATTTTTCTTCAGTTGCATTCAAGCAGGATCCTAGTTGATCTTGGATCCTAATTCATCTTGGTGCCTTTCCTACTCTAGACAATGATAATGTAATAGGAGGTAATGACACTAAAGATTCTTCTCACCACATGATGATCATTTACCATGAACTAGGATTTATGTCTACTAAGTTACTTTGGCATGAGTTAGGACTTATGTCCACTAGGTTACTTGGGTTTAAGCTAGGACTTTATGTCTATTTATTTGGTTTTACTTCCATGGTATAGAGAGACCATGGGGAATGATCCAACTGCTACTCAATAACTTAGAGTAAATAATGCTATGATCACCTATTGCTCAATAACTTGGGGTAAATAATTTTATGATCACCTATCGATCAATAATTTCATAAAGGAGTTCTATATCCAGTTAACATAAAATAACAAGAAGAAATAAACCTAAGAAGTAATAGTTGGCCCTTATCTTATTTATGCTCGGTCTTAATATGGTTATTTTTCTAATATAAGACTTGTTTTGACCTATAAGTACTTAAAGAGCTCACACGTCACTTAAGGATGACTATGTTCTGTAACTCACATTTTCCATCCTTAAGTTCTATGTTGATCATATGTTTCCCTTGAATACCTCATTGTGGTGCACTTTTTTGTTTCTGGTATGTTTCCATGAATAATCGCATGATCTATTACTATCGTAATCATGATCCACCTGTTCTAGAAGGCATGATTGGAAAGTTATATATGTAATTCTAATTCTATATTACACTCCAAGTTATACTCTAAACATTGCTATATGGATAGTCTAAATAATTCATATTCCTTAATTAGGCGGTATGTATGTTATAATTAGTATACCCTTGTATGCTAGTATGATTATGATTAAGATTCTATGTGAATGACATGGTAAAAAAATCGTGTGTACATTTTGGTAGGTCTTACTGTGAGCATGTGATGTAGGTCTTGCTTGTATTATGATTTACATGATAGTGGTAGATTAGTTTGCTCAGTATATATGCATACTAATGGGGTTATTGTTACAATCCTTTGCTCAATCCCATAAGTAGAAGGTTTGTTGCATATTTCTTATGAAAATAAGATAGCAATAGAGACACTGGATAACCCTATGCTCTCAAATCCAAACTACCAACATTTGACTTAACTCGGAGGCTAGCCTATAAAGTCCACTATCCATTGAATAGGCAGGGGCCCAGGAGAATGAACCCTTCAATACTACAATACTGAGCAACTCTTTATACCAAACTAATATGATAAAACAGCATGGAACACATGCAAGGCATATAACTAACATGGTATGAGACATATACATATATATATGATGATTGAGATATAATAATCATTTATATAATCAAATTCCATCAAGTTCACGTACTACTCATATTCCTTCATCTAAAATAATTGAAATTACTAGTGAACATTCTAGAGATACTCTCTGAAGCAATAATTAAAACCCAACTCTATACTATAATTTTAACCTTTACATCATAATTTATGTTCAGCATAAATCCCAACCAATTACATACATCATAGGTATATTCATAGGTATAATATACTAAGATCCATATCATCTCAACTATACTTACAGATACAACATAATAAAGTTCATAATATCACATGAATACTTACAGGTACAATATAATAAAATCCATGACATCACAGGTACGCTCACAAATATAATACCAACACAAATAGACATGAAGGCTACTACTGAAACCATAAGTAGGCACAAAGGTACGCTCACAAATATAATACCAACACAAATAGACATGAAGGCTACTACTGAAACCATAAGTAGGCACAAAGGTACGCTCACAAATATAATACCAACACAAATAGACATGAAGTCTACTACCGAAACCATAAGTAGGGACAAAGGCTACAAAAACTACAAGTAGGCACAAAGGCTACTACCAAAACCATAGGTAGACATGAAGGCTACTAATCAAACCACAGGTAGGTAGGCACCGAGGCTACTACCAAAACCATAGGTATGCAGGAAGGCTACTACCGAAACCACGGGTAGGCACAAAAGCTACTACCAAAACCATAGGCTACAGGTAGGCATGAAGGTTACTACCAAAACCACAAGTAGGCACAAAGGTTGCTACCGAAACTACAAGTAGACACAAAGGCTGCAACCAAATAATCCAATAATCTGATAATCATTATTTCAATCAAATTATATTATTTTCATTTTTTTATTTACTTTCTCGAGGGGAGATCAATCAACTTGGAGATACAAAGGTACTTCAGTCATACTGGTGCACCAAGACAACACAATATCCTACTGAATATTAACCCAAGGACATAAAGGCACCTTAGTCACACTAGTACACATAGGTAATATAGTAACCTACTGACAAGAATACCCAATCCATAATTATGCGTATCCTTTATCAGTCCATAGAACAGAATAAAGTAAGATGTACGGCCTAACTGGGGCACTAAGGCACACCAGTAAAAATCCATAATATCAAATGTGGGTTAAACCACGTCCTTAGGGTAGCGAGTCTAGCGACCCCTGAGGAGCTACTACTCTCGATCTCGAGGTCTTTCACTTTAAGTATTAGTATTTTATTAAGGTGACCATGAAATCGTATACAATATAGATAAATCTACTTCCCCTTCGTAACCATTTTTGCTTCTTTCCAATCATCTGAGAAAACCATAATCAAGGTCAACATTGAGGGAAATATTACAATATACTAAGGTCATCCTAGGCCCAATTATTCACATCTGGGCACTTTAGGCTGAAAATGACCAAAATACCATCGAGACTAAAATTTTTCAAATTATCATCTATTTAAATACTTATTATATTTTATTTATTAATTGATCATGAAAAGGCTAAAACACCATAAATAAATTATTTATTACCCAATTTAAATTATTAGATTTTGTCAAATGATCATTTTGCCCTTATACACAATTTTACACATAAAATCCTTTTTTGTACCTTTAATCCATCCAAAACATATACTCACATACTTAATAGCAGCTAATACATATTAGGCATGATATTTAGGATAAATATTATAATACATAAAAATGACTAAATTGTCCCTAGGGCACACATCCATGATAATTATTCCATAATTATATCTAAGTATGCTCAACCTATTATTTTATACATAATTGTCATTCAAATTATTTTTCCATCATTAGAATCATTTTAATCATACTTTCGTACCCAACATAATCTACATCAGATAACATGCTCGTTTTATCCGTTTTCATGACAATAATAATAATTAACATATAATTATAACATAACAAATCATATTTGACCTATCTTATACACCGAAACCCTAATATGCTATCACATAATATTTATAATTTTAATAGGGTATAACGGTTATCAGAATTCTAGTAAAAATGCAAAAATAGTGATATCTTATTTAAGTTATCAAATCCCGCTAATCAACCTTTCTTACCTAAAAATAATACCTCAATTACCGAATTAATGTCTATTAGATAAAATAATAATTATAATAATAAAATATTTATTTTTAAAAAATTACCAAAATACCCTTACAATTAATATATGTACTAAAATTATTTTATAAATAAAACACAACTCACGCATGCAGCCATGCATGGAGGGAAAAAGAGGGCAGCGGGGAGGTTAGCCAAGAGGGATGGTTTGGGGGATGTTATTGCTAGCTGGGGTGGTGGAGGGAGGTATGGGAGATGGCAGCCAATGGGGTGGAGGCTGGTGGTTGCAGTGATGCTAGTTGGTGTGATGGTTGGTGGTGCTGCATGCAATGCAGGAGAGTAGAGAATGGTGGGCTAGTTTCGATGGTGGCTCAAAGGGAGGTGCAATTTTTAGCATGGATAGGCTAGGCTACGATGGAATAGGGCAGAGACGCATGGGGAAAGGTGGAGGAGGTGCTAGTAGAGGGGGAGGTAGTCAGTGCTGGAATGATGGAGTCTCTGGTGGAAGATTACCAAAACAAACGAAGCCAAGAAGGATAAAGGGGAAAGGAGGAAGAAGGTGGAGGGATGTAGTGGCAAAGTGGAGGAGGGGCAACAAAGGTTGGTTAAGCTTGGGGCTGGATGAAGAAAATGCAGAGGGGAGGAGGAATGTTGCGCGGGTGTTAGCTGGATGGGGAAGGCTCAAGCTGGGGTTGCACAAAATGGTGGTGGCTAGGCTGGAAAAATTCAAACAAAATAAACTGGAAATATTCAAACAAAATAGAGAGAGGGGGAAGAGGTTAGGAGGTTGGTGGTCAGGGTAGTTGTGCATGCTGGGGCTATGGTGGTGAAAGGTTGGGGATCAAAGGGGTAGAGAAAAGAAGGGGGTAGGGGTTGTGATGGGCTAAGGAGAAAAGTGCACGGGATAAGGGTGGTGAGTCAGTGATCGGGTGCAAGGTATTGTGTGTGTGTGTGTATATGTATAATGTAGGGGGCCTTGTTTAGTTGGAAAAATTGAACGAAATAGGGAGAGGGGAGTAGGGGTTGTGGCTGCGATGTTGGGAAAGTTGATGTGTGTGTGTATATAGCACGTACATATATAAAATGTAGAAAGTGCAGCGTGAAGTAAAGAGCCAAGGGAAACAGGGAGAGTGATTGGCGAAGGAAATTGGGGCAAGCAACAGGTAAGTTAGTCGGGTAAAAATGGTAGGATAAGGTAAGTAGATTTTATTTTATTTTTAGGTTTAGTTTGAATATATTAGGGTACCGAATAGAAAAATAATATGAAAAAAATTATCCGAATTAGGATAGGCTTAAAAAGGGTCAGAAGGAGTAAAATAATTGGTAATAAATTTTAGAAAATTATTTTTGGGTTACGAATCAAAAGATTATTAGTTAAAAATAATTTAGGAGAATATTTACAAATATATCTAGGATTAAATTAAATAATTCAATTTCTATCAAAATTTTAACATGATTAAATGTATACTTAAATCATCGTAATTATATAAATAATAATACCACTTTTAATATTAAACCTCCTAAAATAATAATTATAACTAATCATATGATTATTAATTTATAATTAAGGTTTTTTTTAAAACGGGGTATTACAGGTCCATCCTTCTCTCAGCATGGTTGAATTTTTGAGCGTAGGCATTCCCAAATACTTTTATCTAAGTTCCTTGAGTGACCAAGGTGTATCTAATTTGAAATTAATTTATTCTAGTTAGTGTCTTCTTCTAATTTATCGTGTACAAATTTTGGGCCTGTGTAGCCCTAGGTTGTAAACCTTGATTTTTCCTATCTCCAAATATTTCTTGCGCACTCTAGTTTTTCTTTATTTTTGATTGGTTTAATACTTAGCCATGTGTATAAAGTGAGGTAGGTGGTGAGGTGCCTATCTTGTTTTTGATATGACTGTAGCACCCCATTTCTCATAGGATAGACTTGTATTTCCGCTTCCACAATGTTTTAAGATGAAAATGTTCAATAGTGTAAAAGTAAGATGTTATAGATTGGTATCAAAGCGTTTTCTTAAAGGTGTGTACCACTTTTCAGAACTATTAAGCTAATACCAAGGGTTGGTATTGGAGCTTTGTTTTAACATTATCTTTGCTCTTGATGTTTATAGTTGATACCATAGGTTGATATCAGGTCTTTTCAAAAATATTTTTTAATCTTGAATGGTTTAAGATGATACCAAAGGTTGTTATCACAAATTTCTTAAAGGTGTTTCATTTTAAAGCCCTTTAACAGATACCACTATTTGGTATCAGAACTTCTTTGAATATATTTTCCAATTTTAAATTATTTGAGTCGATACCATAAGTTGGTATTAGAGCATTATTTTAAAAATCCCTTCAATTTTAAATTTTTCTGGTGGAAACCACAGGTTTGGATGTAGTGCTCCTTGTTTTGAGAAACAAGTTTTGTTTTAAAATTAAATTCCTTCATTTAACACTTTTATGAAATTTTAGTGTCTGTTAAATTTGTGATAACTTAGAAGTTTAAAACATAGAATAGCCTATGAGTGAGCGTGGGTTGGGAATAGTTACTTTCTCTATACAATGTGGAATTTTTGTGTGGGCCTTATGCCCTATTAACTTGGATTCTATTTTGAGAAAGATCTTGCATTACTATATTCCAATATTTGAAGGCCAAGAGGACTCAAACATCTTGGAAGGATTGGTACATGCCCTAGAGTAAGTGTTCATTATGTATGGGTATTCGATAAGCAAAAGGGTGGACATTGCAACTTCCTACCTATAAGGCAAAGCGTAATATTAGTAGCATGGTCTCCAGATGAGTGATGAATTACCTAATTTAAGGGAGCAATTTGTTGGATCCCTAAGACTTCTCTTCTACTCTACACACTTGCATATCATGAGATACAAAGAGTTCATGGCATTTTGCTAGTGTAGCTTGTCTTTAGAAGAGTACTATAGCAAGTTTTGTGACTTAGCTTATTTCACACCTAAGGTGGAGTCAAGTGAAGAATCAAAGATTCATCATTTTCATTTAGGTGTTGAGACTAGATTGTGGGAGATACTAATGGGAGTTGCACCACTCAACCTAAATTCCATGTATAAGAAATGCTTGAGGGGGCACATGAGGTTTAGCACCAAGGCCACTAGCGGGAATAAAGTGAGGAGGGAGGATAATCTGCATCTGGAAGCCAGAGGGTTCAAACCTATGGCAACTAGTAGGGAGGATCTACATTCTGACGTGACTTTATCCATATAAGGAGGCACTACTCCTACAAGCGATGTATGCAAGACCACCCAAGAAGATATTATCAAGGAGATCAAGTTCGGTGTTATCGTTGTGGTATATGGGGAATAGGAAATTTGAGTGTCCATGCACCAAGAATGGTGTATAGGATAACAATCCTAAGAAAAACCTCTAGGATCCTCACACTTCTAAATCTCCTATTTTCACTTAATATCTTCTCACACTTGCTTGCTCTTGTTCATGATCCATGTGTGTTTTTTTGACACTTTCGAATGTAACCTTACTTGTAATTTGGAATGAATTTATTTTAAGAGGGTAGTAACCCCATCCTTTTGATTAATATTAATGGTTTCTCCTTCATTTTTATGTATTCTTAGTTGAACCTTTTCATATTTCTATTGTTGTGGAGCATCCTCAATGGATAACCCTTATCATCCTTCTTATGACTAAATTAATGTTTATTTTTTTATTAACAATCATACTTTAAACTAATTCAGATCTTCATGTGCATTATTCCTCATTATTCCATTTCTTAACAACACCTCTTTTTTAACACTATTGAATTGTATTATAACCCTTGTCATTGCTTGCCTTGAAATGACTACTTAGTCCTTTAATGACCATCTTCTCATCTTATCAATTCATTACACCTTTGGCCATTATTTCACCCTCAACAAGGTTTTGCCAAATATATCATACCTTATCAAACTATTTCACTCTTACTAAGATTTCCCTTCATTTATAAATTCCCTTTAGGGTAACATCATTCCCTTTCATAAGTAAAGATTTATATCTCCTTAACTTGCTAAACATCGTATTCATGAGAGTGTCACTTCCTATTGAACGGAAGCAAACCTTTTTTGGCACATGTGCTCCTTGTTTCATCACTATAGACCTTAGGTGTTCATTGACCCTTAATTTTAGACCTAAGCCCATTACCCTAGTGGTTGTTGTCATTTCCACCTCATCAGCACCCAACTAGTTGTTATCTTCATTGCATAAAGCAATCACTACGTGCCTAATCCCTTAAGAAAATTATAACCTTGTCACCATTAGAGGATTTTTCATGAATGCATTATATACTATTGATGTTTAGGGTTTAATAATTTTCTTAGGATTTGGGGACGAAGCCTATTTTAAGGGGCAGTGCTATAATACCCCAATTTTTAGGGTTTATAATGTGTACTGATCTATACATTTGATGGTGATTTGAGTGTGTTAGATCTTTTTTTAGAGGTGTGTTTTGGATTAGTGTGGTTTTAGTTGAACTTGGTTTGGATTTCAAAATATAATTGGTTTTATTGGAAAATTAGTTAATTGGTTACAGGTACTAATCAACTGGTTTATTTAGTAAATTTGAGTTTTGAAACCTGATGAACCGATCGATTGGTTTGGGCTACTAGTTAACTTTTTCGACTGAACTGGTTGTTCTTCTAACTTGATTTTCACTATGAATCTTTCCCTAAATTTTTTCCAACACCATGTTTATGTTTTGATCAATTTTTTTTATGATTTTTACAAAGCTTTTGAGTGTGCCTAACTGGTTTTATCAAGTTACAATAGATTCATGAAGAAGCAATTCATGAGAAGTCGCATTTATGACTTCTGCTCATTTATCTTCTTCTTCTTTGTTTTTTCTCTATTCTACGAGATTCTTGAGTAGATTATTTGCAATTGCAAACTCTGTAGATTGTTGATCTTCGATTCTCTTCCCTTTTTATCATTATTCCTTTCTTGTGTTTAAGATTTTATAGGTGCATTACCTAGAACAATATAGTTTCACCAATTGAGCTCAAAGGTAAAAATATGAACTTTGAACATTTATAAAAAAACACTTTAAAGCTATAAATTTGTGATAAGTTTTAGGGTCTCAATTTATACATTCCTCCCTTACCCTTCTTCTTTCAATAGAAACCCTTATTCATTCAAACCCAAAGGCTTCATTTTCTCCCTTCTTCCCTAACCTCCAAACTGCCTTATTTTTCTCCACACTTGCTTTTCTGCATTTCCTCTCCTTAAATTTCAATTTTGATCTTTTTTTCTTCTTCTAATCCTTTCTCTAGTTCCTTCTTGTTTTTATCTTAAGAAAGATGGGGTTAGATTTGGTAGAGGAGTGAGGGTTTAGCTTTTATCTCTGGTGTTATCTATTTTCTCATTTGGTTGTCTCTAATTTCCTCTCTCAAATTTTACTAATCATGATTTTAAAGGTATTTACTAAATTTTAATCTAGCCTTCTTGAAACGTGTTTCATTATGGGAAAGGGTTTTGGATTTTTAGAGATTGTTGCTCTTTTTGGTGTGTTGCTCAATTCTTTTAAGTTAAATCGTTATTTTTCCTATTTTATGACAAATTGTATGAGTAAGTAAATTGATGTTTTATTTTTAAGTAGGGAATATAGGTTTGAATGATAAGAATGTATAGAGAAACCAAATGTTGAAATAATTTAAGAGTTGGTAGTAAGCTTAACTTAAAGTCTTATATGCATAAGCCTCATAGATATGGTTTTAGGTTTCATAATGTTTGTGATATTTTGAGAATCTCTATCATATTAGCATGTGTAATAAGATGCATTGATTTTTTTCATGAAGGTCCAACAAGAATACAATGTGATACATGTTTTTTCCCTAATTCTTATTAAGTCTATAAAGTGTAAGCATGATTCTATTGAGATACCTAGCATAATTTTGGTATTTAATATGTCGATTCATGAATAATACTTATTATAAACCTTGAATAACCTGATATTGATGTTCTAATTGATTGAGCAAAGATTATGGAATTTAATGTTGTGTATGTGCATTTAGCAACAACAAGAAGGAGAAGATGGTATTTATTTTTGATAGAAAAATGAAGGCGGGAAGAGGTGGTTGCTTTAGTGCATTTAATGTGTGCCATTTATATATATATATATATATGAGACATGTAGAGGTAGTGATAGAGCATGGGAAATTTTAATTGAAGATTCTAGTGCACAGGATGTAGAGGTGGAAAATGATGGGGGTAAGGAGTAGCTATAAGTTTTACCTTATTTATCCTATCTTAGTTAAAGTTAGTTGTTTAACTTTCCTAAAGTATAATCTATGTATCCTAATACTTGTAATAGGTTGTAATATCAATCAAAGGTTGATGGGAGCTATACTCCATTTCAACACACAATTAGCTAGCTGATTGTTGTCTAGCAGGATTAGCTAATCTAAGTAGTCTTAGCTATGAGGAAGGGTGTACTAACTAACCTACATGGTTAGCACTTATAACTTGTTCGATAAACACCCCCTTCCTAAGTTAAAATATTAGTAAGGTATGCAAAGAGAGGAAGATCTCTTTGGCTGGAAACCCCCCTTATATTCGACTTCTTCTAAGTGAAGGAAGAGTTGAGTTTTACAAAATCTTGCAAAATTTATGCTACGGGTGGTAACCTTAGTTGGTTGATGCAAGTTTTTGAATTTTTAGTTCTCAAATTCAAGTTTTTTTGTCCAGATTTATCCTCATCCCCCTTTCTTCTTTTTTAGTTTTGTTGAAACCATCCCCAACTTCAACACTAATTACTTAGCTTAATGCCATTTGTTTAGCATTATGCATCAAACTGGTATCAAAGCTCAAGGTTAGTAAATTTGGGGTATTTTCTTCTCTTTCACAGTCTCTTTTTTGAATTACAAAATCACCATCAACCATCCACAATATTTCCTTCCTTGTCTCTTTCGACCAATTAACCCTTTTGTCACAAATCGGAACCATTTCTTCCATACAACACCTTACTTTCCTCTCGATGTTACCTTTTGTGTGTAAAGCAAACTTAGCACATGGAGAAACAACCTTTTATCGAGCATTAAGTATTGAGGAGGCTCATAACATGACAAGAGATAATGCAATAGAGGCACTACAAGAAGATATGAGGAGGATATTAGGTATGTTGGAGTCTTTAGTACCTAATGCTAACCTTTGGCGGGCAAGAAGTCTCATACCACAAGGAGAGAAAAGGATGAATGGGGTAGAGGATGATGCAACTAATGATAGATTATCTTCTATAAATTCTCCTAGATACTTTTGAAGGAGGAGATTAGGAAGAAGGGACCCTCTTATTGACATCAAGTTAGAAGTCCTAGAATTCTATGGATCCTTTAATCTAAAGGAGTTCTTAGAGTGGGAGATGAAGTGTAACCGTTTGTTTGAGACTAAGGATTAGGATTATGAGAGGTCATTCAATTTTTTAGTCCTTAAACTCAAGGGAAATGCATCCTTATGGTGGGAGAATGTGGTGCAAAGTCCAGGGAGGAAGGGTAAATATAGGGTGAGAAGTTGGGTGAAGACAAAGAGGTTGATGAGAGAAAGGTTATTACCACCTTCTTATACTCAACATATTTACAATAAAATATCTTCCTTAAGACAAGGATATTTGAGTGTGGAAGAGTATATTTAGGAGTTTAAGAGGATTATCATGAGTCTTGGGTTGGAGGAGGTAGAAGAACATACCATGTCTTGGTTTAAAGGAGGATTGAGGGGAGACAATGCTAGAAAGATGGAACTCTACAAGTAGTATACTTTGGATGAGTTGTTCCACATAGATACCAAGGTGGAGAATTAGAGGTGTGAGAATGAGTACTTACCCCTCTAAGGAGACACCAAAAGCTAACCCTAATCTCAAAGCTTTTGAATCTAAAAGGAAGGGAAATCTAGAAGTGGGTGAAGGTAATCAAACCAAGGGAGTGAAATGTTTCAAATTTCAAGGAGTTGGACATTATCAAAGTGAATGTCTAAGAAAAGAGTGAGAAAGTCCCTTGCTAGGCCTAGAGGAGGCCAAAATGGAGGAAGAAGTATCTGAGGCCCAAGAGGTCATAGAGGGAGAAAGTGAAGTAGAGAAAGTACCACCAGATGTGGGGGAGTCCCTCATGGTGAGGAGGTTTTTACAAACAAGGGAAGCCATTAAGGAGGAGCCCCAACGGATATAATTTTCCATACCAATTGCACCATAATTAGTAAGGTATGTTCCCTCATTATGGATGGAGGAAGTTGTGCAAATGTAGCCTCCACTACCTTGGTAGAAAAGCTAAATTTTCCAACTCAAACATATGCCAAGCCATAAAAGTTTCAATGGCTCAAAAGTGGTTCCGTGGTTTAAGTTACCAAGCAAGTGGTCATGCCTTTCTCTATAGGAAAGAACTACATAGATCGTGTTGTATGTGATATCATTCCTATGGATGCATGTCATTTATTGTTAGGCAGACCATGGAAATTTGATAGACATGTAAAACATAATGATAGGAGTAATACATATAGCTTGGTGTATGCTAGTAAAAACATTGTACTTACACCCTTTATCTATTGGTAATCAATTGTTAGGGAGGAAAAGAAAGAGAAAAAAACTTTTTTTGTTGATGGTAAGAGAGTGGAAGGGGCATTAGGAAAGGGTACCACCTTGTATTTGTTGTTAATACTCGAAGTTAATGAGAAATAACAACCACTTGACCCTCGGCTTAAGCATCTACTAGGAGATTTTGGTGATGCTTTCTCAAATAACTTACCTAGTGAGTTTCCTCTGCTAAAAGGCATAGAGCACTAAATTGATTTTATTCCTGGTGCTACACTTTCAAACAAACTATCTTATAGGTGTAACCCTAAAGAAGCCATGGAACTCCAAAGGTAAGTTCAGGAGTTATTACAAAGGGGTTTCATAAGGGAATCTCTAAGTCCTTGTGCAGTTCCAGCCCTCTTAGTGCCCAAGAAGGATGGATCAATGCGTAGGTGTGTGGATAGTAGGTCCATCAACAACATTACTATCAAGTATAAGTATCTCATACCTAGGCTTAATGATATATTGGATTGCTTACACAGGGCTAGTATCTTCTCCAAGATCGATTCGCAAAGTAGGTATTACCAAATTTGAATGAAGGAAGGAGATGGGTCAAATACCACCTTCAAGACCAAGGGAGGGCTTTATCATTTGATAGTCATGTCATTTGGGCTCTCAAATATATTGAGAACTTTCAGAAGACTCTTAGATGAGATATTTTGACCTTTTACTTAAAAATTTGTGGTTGTATATTTGATGATATTCTTGTATTTTCCTCTAGTTGGGATGATCATGTAAAGTACTTAAGGCTTGTATTCTGAGATCTTAGGAACAACAAGTTGTATGGGAAACTAGAAAAGTGTGACTTCTGTGTAACCATGGTCACCTTTTTAGGGTTTGTTGTATCTAGGGATGGAATATCAATGGATGAGTCAAAGGTAGAGGCAATAAGAACGTGTCCTACACCCACATCTATTACCAACATTAGATCCTTTAATGAACTTACCTATTTTTATAGGATGTTCATAAGGGGATTTAACACACTCTTAGCACCTCTTACCGAATGTCTCAAAAAAGGGTCCTTTTAATGGACCAATTCGCACAAGAGGCATTCAACCTAATCAAAAACAGGTTGAATGATGCTCCCATATTACACCTACTTGACTATGAAAAGGTATTCGAGGTTGAGTGTGATGCAAGTGGAGTTGGAATTGAGGTTGTTTTATTGTAAGAAGGGAGACCTATGGCCTTTTTCAATGAGAATATTAATGGCTCACGATCCAACTACAACACATATGAAAAATAGTTTTATAGCATAGTTGGGGCTTTGGATCATTTGTCGCATTACCTACAACCATCACAATTTGCATTGAATATCGATAAACTTAAACCTAGGCATGCTAGGTGGGTATAATTCTTGCAATATTTATCCTTTTTAGAAAATCATAAGAGTGGTAAGATCAATGTTCTGGACGATGCCCTCTCAAAAAGATATTGTATGTTATCATTTTTAGAGGCTAGAGTCCTAGGGTTTGGATGAATTAAAGAGTTGTACAAGTAGGATGAAGAATTTTCTAGCTATATGGAAGAGAAAGACAAGCCTAAAGGACCTTATCTAGTGCAAGAAAGTTTTCTCTTCAAGGGACACAAGCTATGTATACCACAGTGCTCCATTCGAGAGTTACTCGCCCAAGAAGTGCATAGAGGAGGTTTGCCAAGGCATTTCGGCATCAACAAAATTTATGAAGTGCTCCGAGAGCATTTATTTTGGCCTCTTATGATGGGTAGTATGAAATCTCTCATGGCCAAATCTTCCACATGTCAAAGGCATAATAGTCACTTCCATCAATGACTCTACACATCTTTACCCATTCCCCACCACCTATGGGATCATGTAAGCATGGATTTTATAGTGGCCTTGCCTAAATCACAAACCAACATGATGCCATTATGGTAGTAGTAGACCAATTATCTAAGATGGCTTCTTTTGTCTTACGTCATAAGATGGATGATGTCTCTTACATAGCCGATCTCTACTTTAAAGAAATGGTTAGGTTGCGTGGTTTCTCGAAAATGACCATCTCTGATTGAGAAACCAAGTTCCTTAGCTATTTTTAAAATACCCCGCGAATGCTACTCGGTACCAAAATTCTTTTTAGAACCACCTACCATCCACAAATGGATGGCCAAACATAGGTTACCAACCGCATAATAACAATACTTTTAAGGAACTTGGCCCACAAGTCATTAAAAGATTGGGATAACAAGCTGATTCATGCCAAGTTTGTTTACAATCGCTCTCCAACATGTGCCACCAAGCATTTCCATTTTGAAGTGATGTATAAGGTGAACCCCACCCCCGCCATTGACCTCATTACACAACCCATGTAATATCCCAAAAAAAATTTAGGAAATAATGGGTTATTAAATAAATCTAAAATAATGTACCCTTTATAATAAAAATAATAATACCAATGATGTTAATAAAAAGTACTCAAAAAATTATTGGATGGAAATTATTTAATTAACAATCCTAAAATAAATTATAGATAAATCATGGAAATTTCTAAATTAAACAAATTTATTTTAATTATTTTTTTTTATTATTTATTACTTATAAATTTTTAAAAACCTAAAACACTCTATCATCTCTCTTTTCCATTTTTCTTTTTCTTTCCTCCTTTTCTTTTCCCTTTTCTCTATTTTCCTTCTTTCTTTTTCTTCTTTTCTTTTTTTTTTCTTTCCTTCCTAGCTGACTGGGTTATGACCCAGCAAGCCAGACATGGGCAGGCCTATCAACCTCCCCTTCTTTCCTTCTCTTCCTTTCCCCCCAACTAGCCTAAATTCCTTCCTTTTTTTCTTTCCCCGAGTGCCAGACCCTATTCTTCCCTTTCTCTCCCTTTCTTTTTCCCTCTTTTCCTTTTCTACCCTCACCCCTAACCTCTTGCATGCCTACACTAGCCATGCCCGCTACCATTTTTGCAACTTTCCCCTCCCTACTCCCTTCTTCCTTTCCTCTTTCTATCATGTAGGGCATGCAACTAGCACGCCTCCTACACAGTCCCCCTTGCATGTCCTTTTCCCCTACCTTAAACCCTACCACATGAATTTTCTCTGCCCCCTAACATAGGCTATATAGCGACCTGTCCCTCCCCTCCTTGTCATATTCCTTCCTTTGTCTTCAACCTACATCCCCATGCCTATAAAAGGCCTCACACACCCTTATTTATTCCTTCTTTTCCTACCCAACCTACTCTACATATCCCTCTCCCTTTGCAATTTTAAACTCTAACACCACTGCTATGAAGCCTCACCACTGCCCAAGCTCCTTACCATTCTCTTCTTTGCACCTCCTTGCACACAAAAATCCCCTCCCCTTCCCTTCCCTTCCTTTCCTCTCCCCAACCATGTAAAGTGAGTAGCATGAGCTACCTTTTTACACCACTGCACACCACCAGTGTTGCCCCGCACTGCCGCCACCACAAGTCGTACCGTCCTTCCTGCACAAGAGATATCCCCTACCACAAGACCTCCTCCATGACCCTTTCTTCCCCTCCCTTTCTTCCCTCTCTTCCTCCTTTCCCCTTAAGCACCACCCCGAGCACCACCTCCACCACTAGCCACTTGCGCTAGCAGCTCTACCACCCCAAGAAACCTTACCCCCACTTCTTCTTCCAACCCCAAAATCTCCCTCCTTACGTCACCGACATTATAGCCACCTTCACGTACCCTAGTTTATTCTAGTCACATCTCCCCCCTTATTACTTATTTTGAGCATTTTATTTTAATATCAATTATTATTATTATTATTATTATTATTATTATTATTATTATTATTATTATTATTATTATTATTTTGGTTAAGAAAATAAGGAAAAAGAAAAAAAGGGTAAAAAAGGAGTAAAATAGCTAAGTTGGTGTTCTCATTACCGAACCGGTAATCCTTCTTGAGGAGGCGTAAGATCTTGTTGCTTCAAGACCAAAGCCAACTAGGTAAGGATATGGTTATGTTAGGGTTATGCTTATGTGTCTTGGTTATGGAATGAGTGTATTTTTGTTACATCTGTATATATGAATATGTGAACTAAGTGTATGTTGTACAACTTGGCTTACAAGGATCTAAGGCAATGATGTGTGTGACTCTCATTAATTGTTTTTTTATATGTTACTAACTCTTATCATCGGTTAACATAAGTCTTGTGTATGGTTGAAAAACAATGTATTTATTCCCAGGTGTCTTAGGTGGGGCTTAGGTGGCCAAGGAAAATGAAGTAAAATGATGAGGGGTAGAGAAAGTAAAATATTATGTAGGGCATGATATAACAATCCTTTGGCGTAATATGGAGAAATAATAAGGGATAATGATGATAAGAGGGGTTAGAGTAAAAACCTTGTATGGGGAGTATGAGCTTTGAATGGGGGTAATATTAACGTGGTGGGGCCTTGTTTAGATGTTGACCATGGGGAGGAGAGTGTGTTTTGGGTAGTTGGTGGACTTAGGGTCGTTTTGGTTCGTAGGAAGATGGGAAAGTGGAGGGGAGCACAAATTAGGGTTTCAGGGGTCAACCTTAACGATAGGGTGTATCATGGGAAGAAGTTGAGGGATTTTGGTTTTATATTAGGGTTGTGATGAGGGGTGTACCAAATGGAGAATGTGGGTTGAGTAAAATGGAGGGTAGAGTTGTCTAAGAAAGGGGGTACAAAAATATAGGGGATATTAGGGTTTTTAAGGATGTTCATTTGGGAGGTAATTATCAAATGTGGGAGTTAAGAGTTGGCTGCAAGATTTTTGGAGTAGGAGTAAGTATGGTGACATATACTTGAACCATGGTATCTTAGGGAAAGTAAGAAAAGGAGAGGAGGTTAGGGCCACGCAAGCTAGATTAGGGTTTTGAGTGGGAAACCTTAATGGGTGATGGAGATCATAAATGAGGGAGAAAGGAGAGTCGGCCATGACCCGTGAGTATGAGGTTTCTAAGGTCACACTTAGGTTCGTGGATAATTTTGGAGGTTCCATGAATCATTGGAGGGTGTGGATATCCTAGGTTAGGGGATTAGGGTTTCAATGAGGTCAAGTTTGGTTGGGGTGGTAGCAAGTAAGGTGTTTTACCTAGGTTGTGCATGAATAGGTGTATGATATCTAACAAATAAGACACTAATCACTTAATGTGGAAGATCACTGAGTCGTGCTCAGATGTAATTTTATCGATCCATCAGTTAGAATAGTGGTCAGTTGCATTCCACCCTAGAGTTTCTATTCCCCGTCCACCAGTTATAATAGTGAGCGTCCAAAGCTCAATAAATAAAACCCTTGGATGATATTAATCTATGGAAAAGATGTTAATTGATTACAGTGGAACACCACGTGGGTTAAGACCATGTGTAGTATATTCATTAGTTGATCGGTTATAATAGTGGTCAGGTGTATTCTGCCTTGGAGTGTAGTATATTTACCATTCCACCAGTTATAATAGTGGCCAGGTGTGTTTTTCCCTGGATTATATTAGCTTTACCGGTCCATCAGTCATAATAGTGGTCAAGAGCATTCTGATCTAGATGATATAGTTACCGGTCCACTAGTCATAATAGTGGAGTCCCCGAATCACGTGGATATAATTTGAGGGATGTGTAAATATTATACTAATGGTTGTAAACTTCAATAGGGTTAGATGATCTAACAAAATCTGTTGTGTGCATTATCATATTCGTATCCTATTTTGCTATGCTCTAATTTAACTATATTGTTACCTTACTCAATATGTAGCGTACTGACCACCCTTATTATGGGTGTTGCGCATTCACAATAATAGTGACCTCTTCTGAATTTGTGTAGGTATGTGATGAGGCCTTAGAGGAATTTACTACATATGATAACCTAGTCAAGGTAGAATGATGTCCTAGTATTCTGGGTCAAGGCTAGAGAGAGTGTATCTTAGACTATTTCTTACTAGTACTTGATGTTTTTCCCCAATAGTGGGGCCCTATTATGTATTTTCATTTATCTTCTACATTGACACTTGACTTTCTCATTGTCTAGTATTTTCCATATTTCAATGTTTAACTCTTTCACATTTTAATCTATTTTTGTTATGGTATCCTATTTGTGTCGTTTTAACCTTGTGATTAGAATAAGGCTAGCCTGAGGCTAGACTTATACTATTCACAGCAGTAACACCCCCTTGTATTGTGTGATTTTAGAAACAAATAAAAATTTCAATTGTGATTTTTGGGGGGTGTGAAAACCCATCTCCTCACAAACAAGTTTTGAACCAAAGTAGTGAGCCACTGAATTTAAGAAGTTGCATGAACAAGTAAGGGCCTAAATTGAGAAGGTTAAGGACATGAACCAAAGGAGAGCCAAAACTTATAGAAAAGAAAAATATTTCGGACCAAGGGATCAATTTTGGTTTCATCTTCAAAAAGAAAGGTTTCCATCATGAAGAAAGAATAAACTCATGCCTTGAAGTGATGGTCCTTTCAAAATCATTAAAAAGATAGGCGCCAATGCCTACTAACTTGAAATTTCACCTGACATGGGAAATTTGTCATCTACATTCAATGAAGGAGACTTAATCCCTTATCTCTATGAAACACCTTTTCAAGATGAGGGGGTCCCTTTTCAAGAGGGAGAGGCTGATATAGGAGCATCCCAACATACCTAAACCAAAGATAATCTACATATTAAGTGCTTGTTTGGTTTTACTTAAGAAAAGTAGTTTTTTAGATAATTAATTATAAAAAGTAATTATAGATAAAAATAAATGTTTGGTTTTACTTTTAATAAGTAATTATAAAAAGTGATTAGAAAAAATTACTTTCTAAAAGTAATAATCTATAAGTAAGTTTTAGCTACTTCTAAAAACAACTTCTCCGGTCTAAACCATGCGGCACGTCTTTCGTTTAAAAAAAAAGTCGTAAATAACGCTCCCCACCAGCCTCGTGTCTCCTTCTTCATTTTCCATTGCTCGTTTCCTTCTTCTCTGCTGAGGCATTCAAAAAAATTTCGAGCTCGACCGGTATGCCTGCTCTCTTCTCTCGCCCTCGTCTGATTGCAGTTCTCCATTCTTTTGGACCGAGACAGACTTGAGCCAACCAGCCCCGAAAGTCTCCTCTATCTCCCCCACATTTTCGTTAACGACCATCTAGCAGGGGCTGGAACGGGCTGCATACCATATCCATATATACAGTTACACTGAAAGAACATAACTGATCTCATATAAATTTAGAGCTCTGTATATATACTCTGCCATGGCAGCGCCATCGTCAGGCTCGTCGCGTCGGTGCTGGGCTCCAGGTTTGCTTGAACTCCTTTGTGGTGCTGCCGTCGTCTTCCTGCTGATATTATCGTCGGGTGCAGGAGATGGCGAGGCTGCTACCTTCCAGAGCCCCGTCGGGAGCCTCGTCGCCACATCCGGCGGCGATGGTAAAAACGCATGTTGAGACGGAGTCGTGCGGCTAGGGTGGCCTCGGGCGAACTCCACAGATGGGGTATGTATGTGAGGGTGCGTGTGTCGGTGAGGGTGCGTGTGTCGGTGTGTGCGCGAGTGTGTATATGTCCGCACTTCCATTGATATATATATAATCTAGATTTCGATTTATTGTTATAAATTTGTTCTTAATTGCTTCCTCATATTAGTACGAGTATGTCAACTATTATTGCTCTTTAATTAATAATTAGTGATCCCAAAATTATTACCATCATATTTATTACTAATTAATAAATACCCTGATGGTTCATAAGTTAGTAATTTGAGATCATGTATGTTTGACCCCGAGCCAAGGGTGAAATTCTTGTATTGGTTATGAAGAATATTTATTACTTCTTCTTTTCTTTTTTTTATTTATTTTATTTTTCCTTTCAATGTAGCAGTTTGTTTCTTCAAATAGTAGTAACCATTATTGAGCGGCAACAACTCCCACATCATTCCTTGATTCTATGCCAATTGGGAAAAATTTATTTTGTTAATATAAACTTTGATCATTGTGACTATTTGAGTTTTAGATGTTTGTGAATTTTATAAAATTTGTTTAGTGGTTGTTCATAATTTTTTTTAATAATTTTATGATTTTTATTTTACAATTTTTAGTACTTTGTAATATCTTTATATATTTTTTATACTTGTTAATGTTTCATATGATTTTTAATATTTAATATTACATAATTTATATAGTAATTATTACTAAAATATATATATAGGAAGATAAAAACTAAAGATGGAAAAAGTAATTTTGTAGGAAAATGAAAACCAAACACTAATAAGGTACAATAAGTAGTTTTTTAGCATTAATCACTTATATAATAAAAGTAAAAACAAACATACATTTTACTTATAAAAGTACTTTTTTAAAAGTAGATTTATAAAAGTAGTTTTTATCTAAAAGTAGTTATTAAAAATAAGTAATACCAAACAACACCTAATTTTTCTAAAGAAGGGGAGTTCAAAACTCTTCTCATTTATGTTAATAATTAATTAGATTATCAAATAGCCATGCAAGTTAAACAACCTGCACCACCTCACGTGTGCATGGCTCACTTCCACCTACTGCATGGATCGCCCAAACACTCCCAAGAAATGGCTCAAATATGACTCCCAAAATGACTCTATATTTTTACTCATCTCCATCTTTTTCACCACCTCTATACGCCACCACTTCAACCAATTTTCACCTGCTGGAACTCATATAATTTTGTAGGATTTGTGGAAATTGGAAATACCATTATGATGTGATCAAGAGACCCTAAATATGGATTAAATTCAACAACAAGAAACCAGCTTCTAGAAAGCAGCACCCAGTGTGACCATCGACTAGCTTAGCTAGAATTTTTACCTTATTTAGCCTAGCTTAGTTAAAGTTAGTTGTTTAAATTTCCTAAAGTGTAGTCTATGTATCCTAAACCTTTTAATAGGATGTAATATAAATCAAAGGGTGATGGGGCCTATGCTCCATTTTAACACACAATCAACTAGCTAATTGGTATCTAGGAGGATTAGCTAATCTAAGTATTATCAAATATGAGGCAGCGTGTACTATCTAACATCCATGGTTAGCACTTGTAAATTGATCGAAGACCACCCCCTTCCTAATTTAAAAGAGTAGTAAGATCTGAAAGAAGAGTCAGATCTCTTTGGTTGGAAAAAGTCCCCCTTGTATTTGAATTCTTCTAAGTGAAGGAACAGATGTGTTTTACAAAATCTTGCAACATTTATGCTAAGGGAAGTAATCTTAGTTGGTTGATGCAAGTCCTTGAATTTGTATTTCTACAAGTTTGTTCACCAAGATTTATCCTCATCCCCCTTTCTTCTTTTTTAGTTTTGTTGAAGTCGTACCTAACTTCAACATTAATTACTTAGATTGATGCCATTTGTTTAGCATTATGCATCATTAGCAGGGGATGGTTGGGGGAGGAGGAAATTGGTTACACGCTAGGGAAAGAAAAGCAACCGATTGGGGAGAAAAAACAGGGGATGGATAAAGGAAAAAGGAAATGAAAGTGGTCAAGGTGTGGTTTATTCAATAAACTTTTTAGCGTCAAGATTAGGTTTAAATATCAAGAGTTTGGAATAGAGATTAGGGTAAGGTAAAATAAATATTTCCTAATATTAGAATTCAGTTATGATATTATTAATCACTCAAAATAAGTTTGTAGTAAAATTCAAGGTAATACACTTTTTACGGTTTCAAGTTCATAGTGAAACTTATTTAATCATTTGTTATTGTAGATAATCCTAACTAAAAGTATTCATGACTACAATTTTATTAAATTCATGTGATTCAATTACCATTCAAAATATTTTTCTTTAGTTGTGTGCTTCAATTTTAATATTTTGAATTTCTCTTCAATTATAACTCCATTGCTTGATTATGTCTTTGATTTAGCATTATATTTTGTCAAAAAAATATAAATTATTTTAAATTATAAAATCCATTTAAAGTAGTAAAATTGTTTTAACATTTTTTTTTATAGTAAATATTTTCCTCTTTGAATTTTTTTATGAGGTTGATATATATTTAGAAAACTTTAATAACTTATTTATGGCTTTCTTTTTAAAATTTTGAGCATGTTTATTTTAACTTAACAAAAGTAGTTTTTTGTATAATTAATTATAAAAAGTTATTTTAAATTAATTATTACTGTTTGGCTTCACTTTATAAAACTTATTTTTAAAAGTAATTCCTTAAAACTACTTTTTATAAGCTAAAATTAATAAGTAGATTTAACCTACTTTCACTACTTAACTACAATTACTTTTGTAGCAAGTGCAGTACGGTACATGTCTAGTAAAATTTTCGTTTAAAACAAATACACGCCGAGAGAGGGGAGCCTGGCACAATTGGGTTTAGGGACGACCACAAATTATGGGTTAGAGCAAGCCAGTAAACTTTCATCTTTTTGTGTTGTTTTGTACTCGAGTTTCATTAATTTTTTTATCATCTTTTTTTCTCTTTCTATTATTTGCTATGCTATTATTTGAAAGTTGATTTTATATTATGTTTTGACTATTTTTGATTCACTATAACACAAAGATGACGTGTTATAGCAAATAACAAGCACATGATTTTTTTCATTTATATATAAAATGGGTATTAAATTCTAACAGCAAAGCAAAGCGATTCGAACCACATATTTTATATATATTTTAGGTATTTAAAAAAATAAAAGAATGATTGAATAATTTTCTTGGTTTGAAATATGGCCTATCTATAATACTACTACTGCCGCTAATAATAAAATTACTAACAAATAATATGTACACACATTGGAATAAAATTAAAGTAAAAATAAATAATAAAATTATTGAAACATTTACCTCGAAAAGTATTTGGGCGATCGAGGGTTAGTTATTGGTTATTTCTGTGAGCTATTTTTATTTTCCTTAAAAAAATACTAACATTAAAATAGATTTAAAAAATTTATGGCTCGAAAATAGTTATTGAACTTTAAAGCACTCCCTTTAAGGTATTCTACAAACAACACAATTTTTATTTTATAATTTGTAGTACTTTGTAATATCTTTATATTTTTTTATACTTGTCAATGTTTCATATGCTTTTTAATATTTAATATTACATAATATATAGTATTAAAAGATATATATAGGAAGATAAAAACTAAAGATGGAAAATAAAAAGTAATTTTGTAGAAAAATGAAAACCAAACACTAATAAGGTACAATAAGTAGTTTTTTAGCATTAATTACTTATATAATAAAAGTAAAAACAAACATACATTTTACTTATAAAAGTAATTTTTTAAAAGTAGATTTATAAAAGTAGTTTTTTATCTAAAAGTAGTTATTAAAAATAAGTAATACCAAACGACACCTTATTTTCTTCCATTCTTTCATTTTAGTTTATGGAGTTTTATTTTGCTAAAAATGTGCTAAAGTATTTTTGTTCTCTCAAAAAATTAAAAAAAAATATCTTATCGTACTTTAATATTATTTTTTTCATTGTGCTCTTACCTTAATATTTGTTATGATTTATTTTTCATAATATCATTTAATCAAATAACTTTTTCTCTCCGAAAAACTATTTATGAATATTTTTTGTTGAATTGTGATAATGTTCTTCTAAAATGCTCAATTTACACATTAAAAATCGTGAGCATGCTTTTCATTTTGCATCAAAATCACAAAAATTGTGTGTAATAAAACCCTAACATATTTATCTCCTTACAACCCTAACATGCTCTCATACAAGTCCTACCATCTTAAACTAAAAGGAAATTAATAACAAGACCACGAAAATCACCCTTCACTATCTTTTGTTCTCTTGAACAAAATCCATATAAAATATTAGAAACTAACTCAAGGACATATCAATACATCATCACAACAATACATGAAATAGAACCATACCCACTAGACTTAGGAAGAACAAAATTCGCAAATAAAGGGGGGTGTTGTATGTGGTAATCAAACCGAAAGACTCCAACAATATGAGCTTATCATGTTAAAAAGGCTTATGAACATGAATAATCAATGAAACACAAGGCCACATGTATGAGAAATTTACACAACAAATTATAGCTTTACATGTGGTTTGAATGCAAAGGAGGGGCATCAAACATCCGAAATGGAAGAATCAATAGTGGGGTTTATGTGTGGTCCTAAAACTAGAAATTTTGAGCAATGTTAGAATCTCATAGAGTAGATAACCAACTATGTGACTCAAGCACACAAATAAGGTAGTGGTGGTTTCTATATGTCAATTGGAATGGCTCTACTAGATATTTAAAATGTAAGGGTATAGAGAAAGCCATATCTCATAATGGGGTGTTTACTCAACATGTAGAGATGGCTGAATGAGCTTTAGATTGACAATTCATTCAATAAGGATAAATAAAAACTAGAGGGGTTTGGTTGTGAAAAAAGGTCATGAAGGTAGTAGCTTGAACATTGATGTAGCAAGTGACTGGAATGGTGCTACAAAAGGCTATGAAAAAAATAAGGATAAAGGGAAAAAAATAAAGTGAAACAAGGAGAAAATGGGAGATTTGGGCTCACTAAAAATGAATAAAAATAGAGAAAAAAGAAAACATGGAGGAAGGGGAAGAGTCAAGTCGTTGAGAAAAAGAAGACCAAAGAACCAAAAAGGAGGAAGAAGGTTGGAAAATGGTTGAAGGAGATTAATTCTTAAGAGGCTCTTTATGGATCTTAATAAGTTGTTGTTTGAAGATATGCTAAGGAGAAATAAATAATATAGGAATAGTTTGAAGATGAATAAAGGGTTTTGAATAAGATGGTTCTTGGTATGCTTTAATTGAATACAAGATAGAAATTTAGAGATGATATTTGGCCTTTGTTGAAGATGATTTTCAAAGGTTGAATATTAATTAAGGAAGGTTGAAGATTAATTAGGATTTGAATGGTTGGGGTTTGAAGATGGGATTGAATATATGAAAAGGTTTGAATGGTGGGTTTGAAGGTGTGAAGGAATCAAATGAGAAAAAGCCAACATGACTTTCATACCAAAAATGGTGTGGATGTAGAAAAGGAGAGAAAAATTTGATTAGTTTGAAAGATTAAAACTTTTTATTTGAAAGTGAGTATGAATATGATGGTTTAAATGAAGGTAATATTAAAAAAAACGTTGAATATCAATGTCACAAAAAGATGGCACTCTAAGGGTCCTAATAGGAAGCACACCAAGTAAAACCTATTAGCAGATATTCATGCTCACAAAGATGATTGAGAATTTATTCATACAAAAATAATATAACCCAACGGTTTCTTTCATAAATTTAAATATGATATTTTATGTTACAAAGGTCAATTATTAGTCTTTTATATAGGTAATAAACCATTATTTTGTTATAAATCAGCTAGCAACCAATAAATAATTTAGCCATTTGGTTAACTAATTCCTAACAACTTGAATTAGTTATAAATAACTTAATCAACCCTTATGTTTCACAAAAAAAAAATTACAACCATAAACATAACTAAAAAAATAAACTCAAATAAACCCTAGTTATATAAAATAACAACTATTTTTGTTACAATCAACTTAGCAACCTAATAGCCAAATTATAGAAGATGGTTAGATTGTTATTTGTGTGTTAGTTATTTTTTGATTCCTTATTTTGTAACATTTGGTATCTTGAGTGTCTTAACAACTTGACATCTTATTCTTCCCTTGCAGGAATGTAACCAACCTATTAGAGTCTTCCAAGAAAGCATAAGGTTTTATGGAAGACGTTAAAGAACTTTAATAATGATTGGTTCCACAACCAACAATGCTAATTTATCCATTACTTGAGTTTCTTGAGTGTAATTAGATGCTCCTAAATCATGATGTCGTAATCTCCCCTTAAGTACATAAGCAGGGTTAAAGGAAGATTAATCATCTTTAGACATAAAATGACCAAATTATTCTTAAAGTCATAAAAATTTGAATATTTGAGTATTAAAAGTCAGACATTAACCATTGACTATGATTTTGACCACTGAAGCTAATTTTAAATTGTTTTGTTGACTTTAGTCTAAAATTTGACGTTTTATCTTTTTTTAAATAGCATTTTTTTTCAAAAGTGACATGTAACCTTATTTTGTGATTTTGATCTCAAAAATGTTTGATATATTATGATGTTTTAACCATTACAATTCAAATTTAAGTTTAGTTTTACTTATAACCAATTATGTATCAAATTTATGTCATCTATAAACAATTATATGGACTTTTAGTGTAATATATAAAACCTATTGTGTGATATGTGATGTAAGTTAGGTGTTATATATAAACATTATCTATGTTTTGTGTTAGCATATGAAACACCCATTGCGTATTATTGTTAAACACCTAAGCCTTCAAGCCTTGATACATTATATGTTATTGTTAAACCCTTACGCCTTTGGGCCTTGGTACAGTGTGTGTTATTGTTAAAGACTTCAGCCTTCAAGCAATGGTATGTTGATTTTATCCTTAAACATTTGATTCGGTGGGCTATAGTATGTTGGTTGTTATCATCAAACACTTGAGCCATTGGGTTTTAGTACATTGTGTGTTATTGTTATAGACTGAGCCTTTGGGCCTTGGTACATTGATTTTTATCATTAAACACTTAGCATTTGAGCCTTGGTACGTTGTGTGTTGTCTTTAAACACTTCAGCGTTCAAAGCCTTGGTATTTTATATGCTATCTTTAAACACTTGACCCTTTGTGGTGTGGTATGTTTTAAGTTTTTTTTTTAAATTTGAGTCTTTAGGAAACCGTGTGAGATAACTTTGGAGACGGATTGCATGTTTTAGTCTCTTAGCATATATATTGATTTATCTTTGGACAAGACCTATAACTGTCCTAGATTTGGCATGAGTTTGCTTTAGACACAACCCTTGAGTTTCATTCTCTTGGAAATAATACATGCATTTTTATATAGTGAGTCCTAACTAACATTGTTGGGGCTAAATATCCCCTAAGTACTGTTGAGGGCGGAGTATTCCCCTATGAGTTTGCTCAAGCAAGAAACAACATCATATTAATGGGATGCATAACCCCTAAGCTTTGTTAAAATTTTAAAATAGTGTTATCTTTTGAATACGTGTAACAAGTTCCAAGTGTACTCCCTTAGGAGATTACATGTTATTTACACTAGGTTGTTCGAAGGTGCCTATATGGGTGATTAGGATATATAGAACTATGTGCTTGCATGATTTATGTTTTAAGTGGTCATAAGATCTAGATTTGACTAATTATTTAAGCATATTTTCATCCTTTGTGGAATTCTTATGAACATGGTTTAAGTTGAGAAACAATTAGCTTCGTTTTGTAGGTTAACCTTCCTTGTGAGTACTTATTTGGGGAAGTGATGTTAACCCTTACATATACTTTTTGTGAGGACTAATTTATTGTATTTTTTGTGACATTAATGCATCTCATGCTCTAATTTTACATTTACTAAATCTCATATTAGTCTCGAGTTAGGTGTCAGCTACACCTAATCCTTAAGGTATAAGCTACTTGTATCCTTGCACCTAATATGGGGTAGGTATTAGTTGTACCTTTGTAACACCCCCAAATTTACTACTGAAAAATTTCGTTTAAATCAAAAGGTTTAGCGGAAGCGAAAGAATTAAAACCATAAACTTGGGGGTATTACCGCCACACTTAGTACCAGACCGGTTCACTCCTACCGTTCTGATACTAAGTGCTAAGGCTAAACTAAACAATCGTTAAGTAAGAGTCATCAAAACATAGGTCCATAGTTAACATAGATCATTCACGAAAACACGAGTCAACAACAATTAAAATATCGTTTAGGATTACAACTTAAGAGTACGATTTCCAAAATACAAAGCATAGTACGAAATACAGCTAAATAAAACAAGTCCCGAAGGATTGATATCCGGATTGCCTACTCACTCAAGTCAAGCCTTCCACCCCAAAATAGTACCTGATCATAACCTGCACAGGAGGTCTCCTCCCTACCATCGGTGGATCATCATAGGACCCATTCAATCAAGGTAGTATCAGTACGGGTCCAATACTGAGTAAGGGCGCAGGTGCGCTAAGGCCAAGCATACAAACATACCACATAGCGCAATCATATAGACAACATGCGATAACACACAAGATAAGGCCTGAATACTTTCCCAGTGACTTATTATTTATTCTCATTGATAATATGTCCATTTCACACATATTCCTTAATAGTCCATGTGAGTGCGGGAACCCCACTATTATAGCCGGTGGACCGGAAAGTATACACTCAAGGCAGAACGCTCCTGACCACTATTATTTGCCGTGGACCGGTCTCCAGGGCAAAATGCTCCTGGCCACTATTATTTTCCGGTGGATCGGTCTGGCCCCGACTCACATGGCATTTTGCTGTAAGTACTTAGTGTATTTCCCATGATTTAACTTACTTGCTTTGGTTTGTCGAGCACGAAATCCCCCACTATTATAGCCGGTGGACCAGAAGGTATACACTCATGGCAGAACGCTCCTGACCACTATTATTTGCCGGTGGACCGGTCTCCAGGGCACCCCGGCTCCTGGCCACTATTATTTGCCAGTGGACCGGTCTGGGCTCGGCTCAACAATCTTTTATTTTACATGATTAGTGTTTTATCCGTGACTTATTAGATAACAATCCACCCTTGACATGCATGTCATCGATATTCTACTGCTTTTCTCTCAAGGGAGCCCGTCTCATATTTTGAGACTCCTGCACCCCTTATCACACCCCGATATTCTCTCCCCTATGCTCACACCTAATGAAAGACCAACCCCTGATAGTTTAGGTTAAGCCAAACGCCCGATGACATCGATCTTGCCCATTCTCGACCTCTAGGGTTTTTCCCTTAGAAACCCTCGTTGGACCTATGTAGCCCAACTTCTTCTCACTTACCTTACCATCACTTATTCCTCACCCCACATCTCACCCTTATTAAGTCAAACCCCAAGGCATATCACTTTATTCCTCGATCTCACATGTGATCGGCATAACCCTAGTTGGCCACATCAAACCCTAGCACCTTACTTCTTTCACAAGTAATCTCTCTCTTTTCATCCCAAAGTCTCTTCTTTCACATAGAAACCCATACTCATCTTTTATATAAGTGAATTCTCACTCTCAGCCCATACTCCACCCTTCCTTAATCATTCTTACTTGTGTACTCCCCGAATATCCACTTTCTCCCCAAGAACCCTAATCGGGTCCCTTATACACCCTTGCACCAACCTACGTACTATTTTTCATCCCAAGTCTCCAATCGCTCCACAACTCTCCCATTCTCTTATTTACACCCTAATTCAACTTTTCTCACGTAAGATTCGCCCCCATGCAAGATTTAGCCATCCCATGCAAACACCCCAAGTCACCATGCAAATTTTACGCCTCACATGCATGGTTCCCCAACTCTCTTTTATTTTGGTCATTCCTCCCTTATTAAATCTTCTCTCATGGATCATGAGGTACTTAGGTCAACCTCCTATCCCCCTTAGTGAACTCACTTCCCATTTATTGCCGGTCATCCTTATATTTCCAACTCATATTACCATTTATCCTAACATGCATGTCCTAGAGGGTCATAACATAGTACATCATAAACATCATACATATACATGGCATGCTCATATCATAGGAAACACATACAAACATACCTCAATCTCCAAGCTGCGCTACACATAAGACAAGTTATACACAAATCATATAATACATGGCATAGCATGGCATACACAACATTCAACACATCCATGTCGCACATAGCACAAGGCCATTAGTTTCGTCCTTACCTAGGTAGGCACCAGGCTTGGAGCACGCTCCTCTAGCTCCTTAGGGCTCGGATCGGGGTCACCTATGAAAAGGGAAAAAATGCTAAGTATTAGTTTCCCTTATAAATACTATCAACCCTTATTCTAGTTTAGGATTAGGGTTCTTATCCTTAATAGGGGTGTTATACAAAACTAGGGTTTTTTTACTCTAAAATTATTATGCTAAGTATTACTAATCGATATATCTTTATTTTTAATACTTATCGTTACACTTATATTATTAGACCCGTTAGTTCCATTCTTATAATACTAGTGTTCGCTAGTCATAGTAATATAGTGATAATAATAATAATAATAATAATAATAATAATAATAATAATAATAATAATAATAATAATAATAATAACAATAATAATAATAATAAGACTACTAATAGTGACACTTACGTTTCAAGTAATAGAAGCCTAGCGTTTTTAAGATTAAGTCCAATAATGGTGTTAGTGTTAAAATACTAATACAATGGTTGTAATATCAACAAGTTAAAACACTCCTAGAGGTATTAATGATAAAAGTCATATTTTGAATAAATAGTATAAGGGCTCCTATATTTTGTCACCCTAATAGAAATAGAATAATGGTAATAGTAATAATAGTAATGACAACAATGATAAAGGTGTTAGGTATAGTAAAACAATATTAACATAAGTACAATACTCACATAAGGTTGGATTAAGTAGTAATAACACTAATAGTGGTAATAACCATAAGGATAGTAATAATAATAATAATACCAACACTAATGGTCAAGTATGATGAAAGCTAGGGTTTTGGAGGGATGATGGCCTTGTAAGAAAATAACACATTTATGATAGAGAAATTAATAATGATAATAATAATAATAGTAATAACAATAATAGTAATAATAATAATAATTACAATAATAATAGTAGTAGTAGTAGTAGTAGTAGTAGTAGTAGTAGAAATGTTAATAATAAAGGTAATGACATTAACTCTAAGTTAAGTATAATAGGGGTTAGGGTTGGAAGGGGTGATAGTATGATAACATTAAGGATAATAAAGGATAATAATAAAAATGGTATTAATTAATAATGATAATAATAATGATAATGATAATAAGTATAATAATAATAATGATAATAAGTATAATAATACTAATATTAGTTAAAAATTAATATAGGTGGCATAAAGAAAGGTTTTAGGGTTCAGGTGAGTGGAGACCACCTAAGGACGGTGGTGGTCCGGCGACGGCGCGCGGCGGCGGTGGTGAGAGAGGTAAAGAGGGGGAAAGATGGAGGTGGAGGTTAGATGGGAGGAGGAAAATAAAAGTCTGAGGTGGGGGAAGAGTCAGCAGAGGAAGGGGTGGAATGAGCGTGGCAGCGTGGCAAGGGGTGGCGGCGCGCGGTGGTTGGGGCGGCGGCCGAGGGTGGTGAAGAGAGGTGGAAGATGGGGGAGGTAGAAGGAGAGGGAGGCAGGGGAAGATGGAGGTATGGGAAGGTAGAGGGAGGTATGCTGGACATTTTGGAGGGTGGAGGAGGCGCTAGTGGCGGCTGGGTTAGCGGTGGAAGGCGGCGCAAGGGCAGCGAGGGGCTGGAACAGGCTGTTCGAGGAGACACTTTTGCACGGCCTAGGGTGGCTCGTGCAAGGCAAATCGAGGGCTGAGGAGGGCTTGGTTAGATGGAGGGTGGTTCAAGGTGGGGTTCTGGGCGGCGCTCGATCGGCAGCGTTGGGGGACGGAGGCGGTCGACGCGTCTGATGGGGCGACGGCGAGAGGGAGCAATTTAGGGTTTCAGGGTTCCAAATCCCGATTCCAGGTGATCAATGGGGGGTATTTATAGGCAGGGTGGTCGGGCAAGGCCAGGGGAAGAAGACAAGGGGGTGCAGGCGCTAGGCTGGCCGGCAGGCGGTTGTAGGAGGAAAAAAAGGAAGGGTTGCAGGCTGCTCAGAAGGGAGGACAATGTTGGTTGGGGCCAAAACGGGGAAATAAAACAATGGGAGAGAGAGAGGGAGGCAAGCTTGCCTGTGTCGGGGCAACGCCGGGATGCAGGCGCGTGGTGCTGGCGACACGGGGAAGAAGCGTGAAGGAGGAAGGGGGTGAAGGTGCGGCGTGTTGGCTGCGGGGGAAAGGAAAAGGAAGGGGGAACACGGCGGTCGGGAAAGGAAAGGACGGTCGGGCAGCGACGGTTATTTCCCCCATTAATGAAACGCGGATTTTGGGAAATTTTCGGGCAAAAAGTTGCGTCCTTGTCGGCCTGGCAACGGTTATTTTTTCTTATTGCGACGCGGCGTTTCGACGACTTTAGCATCGAAACGCAGCGTTTTGTTTCACGGGCGGCTGGGCTCGCTGGGCCGCGGGCGAGAAGCAGGAAGGAGAGGCGGGGTTGGGCCGGGCGAGGCCCAACTTTGGCGGAGGAGTGAAAAAAAGGAAAAAGAAGAAAAGAAAAAAGGGAAAAAGGAAAAGAAAGGATTTATTTAGGGTTTTGGATTTTGCATAAATTATTTAGAATATTTTTAGGCTATTTATAATATTAATATTTAGAAAATATTAAATAAATTCCTTTTTTGCTTAGTTTAGACTATTTTAGATAAATTTCCTTAACCTCCATGCTAATTAGGAAAATACCCAAATTTTCTTCCAATTAAATTCTTTATTATTTTCCTCTTAATTTACCTTAATTAATTCGTTACATTTTAATAAATGACTTTATATAATTGATTTTCCTAATAATTCCTTATTTGGCCATAATTTCAGAAATTAAGATTTTGGGGTATTTCAACCTTTTTCATGGTGGATGTGATGGTTTTGTCCCCATTTTCATTGTAGTATCTACAACCTCTTTGAAAAAAAAATATTTCTATGAAAATGGGGGTGTTACAACCTAACTTTCAACCGAGTCACAAGTATCTATCATGAGATTAGATGGACACAAATCAAGATGTTGGGGTTTCTAATTTTTTAGATCAAAAATGGTGTTGGTGAACCTACTAATGATTTTATTGTTTGTGGAACTAGACCTAAGTATATATTATCCTATAAGCCTTTTCTATTAGATCTTGTTGTAGATGAGTTACTCACCTAAGCTACTTAGATTGCTTAAGATGTTAATGAGACTATATACTCTAAGGGAACTGAGAGTGAACTTCCATATTCTAATTCCATTAGCCTTTGTCATAGTCGTGCCATCAAATTCATTATCCTTGTTTGGTGCACACACCACTAGTCATGTTGATGACTCTACATAATCCTAGGTCACACTAATGTGTGGGTCATATATCATCTTTCATCATTAGAGTCATACATGATGTGATTGTATTTTGTTTGATATGTAAAAAATCATATTTTTTATTTGGATATTAGCTTATGTATTCATTTCTTGATATCATCTTTTCTCATTATATTCGTACTCAGCGTGATTGTAATTTGTTTGATATGTACAAAATCATATTTTTTTTTTTTGAATATTAGATTATGTATTCATTGCTTGGATATATCATGTACATTCTGACTTAATGAGATGGTTCAACTTTAGTTTCCATTTACTCATTGTTCTTATACTTTATTACACTAATCCATGTTGACATCATAGATCATTTAAATGTTACATTCTTATTATAACATCATGTACATTATTAGGGGGAAATCACTTATGCATTTGTGTTGAAATTTCATATCTATACTAATGTAAATTTCATATCTATACTAATGTACATATTAACAAGGAGATTCCCTTTAAGTGTTTTAGATTATTATTATATCCTTTTTTTACATGTTTCTAAACTATATTCTCACCTTTTGTTGATGATAATGGGATGGGGGAGTCATATGAATACCGGATTAAAAGTTGTAAATGAAAGGGGATATTTGTAATACCCATGAATTTTTGTAATACTAATCTCTATGTGAATGTGATTAATCTCCTTATCCCTTCTCTAACTTAAACTTATTTGGATACCTTGGTTATAGCTCTCAAAAAAAAATGTTACCATCCTACCCTTGGAAACCCTAGTTTTTAATTTATTCAACTAGTGGTTGATTAAGCCTTACCATTAGTCTATCGGCTAGCAACGCCCAAAACCCTATCACTTAAGGCCTTAGGCGATTCATTGCCAACCCCTTATGGTTGATAGAAGATAGGATGATTTTCCCCATAATATACTTTTTAATTTTTGTACTTTAAATCAATTCCCATTCCCGCTATTTTTTTATATTTAAGTTCCTAAATTAATTCCTTACCATTCACAAATTGTATACGATTTTTGGAAATTATTTGATTATTTTTCTCATTGTTAACAATTAATAAGATCTTCTACCTTACCTAAATTATTTCAATCATTGTTCACTTTCTTGGGCATGAAGACTTACAAAATTTGACTTCCCTAAATCATATGATCATATTTCACATGATTATTACTCATTTAACAAAACAATATATATATATATATATATAATATATATATATATAATATATATATATATAATCACCTCAATCACCCTCCACTAACTCTCTTACACTCTCTCTACGACACCCCTAATTTTAGTAATTAAATTTTTTTTCATAAACATAAATTACAAAATAATTGATATTACTACCACATTTAGAATAATTATGATTTTCTTACCTTCCTTATGCCAAGTACTTAGACTAAAAACAAGTCAGCTCTAATAAAAAAAATAACTAAAGGAAGAGATAATAACATAATTAAAGATTTAAGGATAATACATCTTTTGTAAAATAACAATATCTGAAATATATTAGCGACATATCTATTCAAAGAAAAACCAACCACAAAAGAGCACAAAATTGTGTGAAACTAGTTTGGTTTTACACTCAATACATATACAAACCATATTTTAATTATAAGGATTACAAATTAGCAACCCTTATCCTCCAGTCTTCCTAACCCTTTGGATGACACTCATTAAAATACTTCAACCACTACATGCAACATAAATATTATAATACCCCATTTGTGGAAACCCTAATTAAAAAACCAAACATTATGTAGTTACTTATAATAATTATTGTAGGATGTCATGTATTAAATGTATTATTATTAATTGTATTAGTACGACATATTAGACATAAATATAATAATGATAGAATTTGTTTTATTAGATTTAACCCTAGTTTAAACCCTAACATGTATACATTTTACTGAGGAATCCTAATTCTACCAATTAGATATTTTCCTCGGGTTAGCTTTTCTAAATGGCATCCCTATCCTGTGGAGATTTCATATTCTCTCAACCCATATCTCCTGCATAAAATACTCTTTTACACCCATTTTACCTCTAGCTCATGGTCTCCTCATCTATTTATATTCATTTATTCACATGACATCATCTAAATAAGCCTCCATCTTATCTTGTTTTGGTGTTTTAAGACCCAAACTAACCCTAACCATCTTCTTTCCCTACTTCTTCTTATTCTTCTTCCCAAACCTTACCTTTAGTTTTCCTTCAGACTAGTATCAACATCACTATAGCCCTTCTCACCATTAATCACCAACCATCATCATCTTCACCAACCAACATAACCAACCTCCTTTGGTTCTTTGTCTTCAACAACCAAATGCCAACCACCTATCATCATGCCTCTATTTTTAATCATCCCCCTCTTACACCCGTACTCCCCTCATATAACCCATGTGTTTTTTCCTCATTAACTCATGCATTCCCTACATGTATGACAATGCCACCCACCATTCTTGTCTTGTGTGCCCTTCTTCATGCTAATTATGTTCCCATCCTACACACAACCGTGCTTGTCCAATGAGCATATCATCACCCAGCCATCCTTTGTGTGACCTAGTGTTGTTACCTTCCTCTACCTATGTGAGCTAGTAACTGAGCCTTGCCCTTTTTTGAGTGAGAAGGTAACACTACACCCCTCTTGTTGTGCGGAGAGATCACACTCTAAAACCCTTGTTATCTGAGTTTCTCCTATGATTACTGCCTTGGTGCATTATTACCTCACGTAACTTCCTTTTCCTAAGTTATTTTCTATCCATTTTCCTGAGATGGTTTTAGGTAATTTTTCATTGTTGTATTATATTAGATTTTAATATATCTATTGTTGGATACTTAATGCTTAGGTAACCCTTAATTTGTTGTGGAGAAGATAACTTTTTTGCTTTTGTATAGCTTGGATTTAAATAAATCCAATCATATAAGATGGTAGAATTTATGTGTGTATATGGTAGGTTGTTTAGGTCTAGAATCATACTAGGTTTTTATATTATATAAGTGTTATGAAATGCATGATAAGATGATATCATGCTCTTAAATAATTAGTACCTATGTTTAATTTGCCATTAATCATGAATGGTATGCATGTGTAATCTGTTAAACATTTAACGAATGCATGCCTAGGGTTTTCCAAGGGTTTTTGAACATCCCATGATATTATGTTTATCATATGTTAAACGTTCCCTGATTACCATTGCATGTGTAGTTAATGTTTATATGAACAACATGAATGCATGCACATATGATTAGCATTCATACATGATAAAGGCTGTTAGCATTCTTTAGGGTTAAAAGGCTTCCTTATATGCACCATGATGTTAATTATCATCTTATACGTATATCATGATATAAATATTTATGCATATGTTTTATGGAATGTATGACACATTAGAGATGTATGATTAGGGGTTGTATATGTAAGTTCCGAAATGCATGCTCAATGGAAAATATAGTAAATTACTAAGTCTTAAAAATTTCCTATATGATAAAATATTAAAATTTATAATCTTTTAGCCTTTTCATCAAAAATTCTCATAATGATAATGTTTGGTATAAAAGTGGATAATAATTGTGTAATTAGGATTTTGAGGGCATCTTGCTTATTTTTGACCTAATGTATCTAACATGAATAACTGGACATGGGATGACCTTATTATATTGATAGGTTGACCTTTATATTAACTTTGACCTTACTTAGGTCAATTGGCCTTAGAGTTAACTTAAATGTTTAGAAATAGAGAAAATGTCGTTAAGTATGGAAAAAGAGGAAATGTTACATAATATGTGATATTTGTGATCACTCCTTAAAATATTAATACTTGCAATGGAAGACCTCCATTTTGGGAATGGTTTATCTCTAAGGTTAGCTACCCTAGAGAAAAGGTGTAGTCCTTGGATATTTTGGTTTATTGGTGTGCCACTATGCCCTAACAAGGCCCTAGTTTACTCTATAGGTGACATACGGGCCTTGTAGGGGATATCAGTACTTAAGGATTAGGTGATCTAGGTTGGAGGATACTATATTGCCTCTATGAGCCACTATAACCTAGTGTACCATAGTGTCCCTAGGTTCTAGGCTATGGGTATTGTGTTGCCTTCGTGCACAAGTATGAGTGAGTCTACCTTAGTGTCCCTAGGTTTATTATGTCCCCTCGAGTAAGGCTACTAATAAGGTGGTATTTGTTTGATGGCCTTGGGTTTGAATTGGATTGTCGATTCAATATAGAGCTTAGTGCCTTATCTTCGTATTTGGAATTGATTTGATTAAATGATTTTTGGTCATAGATTTTGATATGGCTTTTATATACATTGAGATGATATAAATTGGTTAAGTATCATTGGCTATTGAGTATGAGACTTTGATGTTGTATATATTATCCCATGATTATTGTATGTTTTTACGACATGTGTTTTGTTATTTCATCTTATTTTAGGATTGTTGTGTGATTATGTGCAATGTGATCATGATACCTATTAAGAGGTATTGTGATTAACTTAGTATGAAAAAGTTGTATTGATACTACATTTATAGATGACCATGTGAAGGGTATGGAGTGGTTTGAAAAATATCAAAGTGGAAAGGATAAGCAGAGTCCTTAGGAGGTGGTTCCAATCTTGGAATGGGCATATAAGTCTGATATTTGGGGCAAACTAATGTCCTACCTTCATATGCTAGTTTTTGTTGTAATTAGTTTTCTTTAGATTCTTATGTCTCTTATTGATTTTGATTATTATATTTTCACAAAGAATATTTATCTCTAACTTATATCTTTGTTATTTTCTCTTATTTTGCTTCTTTGTTTTAGATCTATTTTATTTTGAGTCTTATCACTTGGTATAAGAAAGGTAAGGGAACAGGACTTATGGTAAGTGTGGTAGTAACATGCATTATTTTGTAATTATCTCTTTTATAGAAATAAAAATTTTAAGTAGTAAATTTGGATGTGTCACAAGTTGGTACAAAAAATTTTGGATTTATAATCTTCTTTAGTGTTTTTTAAACTTCTATTCCTCTAGAAACCTAGTTTAGCTTTGTGAGAAAGTGAGTTAGGTTACAGTCTTGATATTGTGTGAGAGAGTTTCTTAAATTATTATCCTTAGAATGGTGATGTGTTTTGCCTTTTTATAGTTGGCCTTTGATTGTTTTGGATAAGGTTGTAACCCTATTGATCTCTTTTCTTTTGAGATATGGCATAAAACTTTAATCTCACACTTATGGAAGAGTTTCTTATCATAGTAGTTAAGAAAGTGGTAAAACCGCATCCACAACCACCTCCATCACCATCTCTAGCACTTTATTAGGTTAAGAACTAACTTAGAAAGGTTGGATTTCATCACCCATCTATGTTTGTGGGATTTGAGGATCTAATATTGATGGAAAGGTGGATTAAAGAGCTAGATAAGATCTTTAAGGATTTTAATTGCCTAGATGAGAAAAAGTTGGACATCAATACATTCTACATTCTACTTGTAAGGAAATGCAAATGAATGGTGGAGAGGATACCAGTTTCAAGCCATTGAGCCGATGAATACTTGGGAAGAATTTTTGGTAGCCTCAGGAGCATGCTACTATCCTTTGTACATCATCATGTAAAGTATACCAAGATTCTGACCCTTTAGTAGGGCAACATGTTGGTCAAGGACTACTCTAGAAAGTTCTTCAAGCCTCTTGCTTTTACACTAAAGATAGATGATAGTGGGGAGATGGTTGCTCATTGATTTGCATAGGGTTTTGATTTGCAAACCCATGAGTGGTTTTGAGGAGATGTTATAACATATATACTAACTACGTTTGAGAGTGCTTATGCCCTAGGATGCAATTAGAAGGAAAAGAAGGTGCTTAGTGGAAAAACTAGGCTAGCAGAGAGTATTTAGCATCATGGAAGTGACAAGAAGGTGCTTAGTGGTCATCCCTCATAGTTTTTCAAAGCACGGTTCAAAAATAGTTGACCTCTAAGACACTATCATAATATGATTTATAGAGGGAAACACCCAAGAAATGACTTCCAGGTATATCAGTCAAGTGTTGGAAGTGTGGCAATATGGGCCTTAGAGGCTTTAAGTGCTACTCCACTAGAGTTGGGGCTTAGCACAATCAGATACAGTTTAGAGGCGGGACCATCTGTTAGCTGCAAGATTCCCCAGCTACTCAAATGCCAAGTACTAGTATCTGAAGTGTAGGTGCTAAGGGCAAGTGACATACTCCTCTCCCCTTCGCATAATGTAGTGTAGGTCAGGATTTTTGTAATGGAGGTACCTGAGAAGGTTCAATGGTTAGTAGTATGAATATAATCAATGAGGCACACACTTGTGGATATATAGACACCACCAATGGTATGCTTTCGTGTTCTTGATTATTTAAGTTCCTCATTAATTGTGCATATATATGTTTAATTGAGTGATGTTTCTTCTTCTCATTTTTATCTGTTAGCATTGTGCTTTGATCAGGGTTTCTCTTTTAAGGGGTTAGTAACCCCTAGCTTGTATAACCATTGTTTGTATACTATCAGAGTATCTATTGAGTTAGATTATTTTTTTTAACTTCAAGGGTAAAGTCTCATTTAAGGGGGTCATAGTGTAATGACCCTTTTATAGAAATCTTAATTATAACATTGGAAATTATGTGTAGTTAGTTATAAAAATTATTATAGAATGCTTTATATTAAATGCATTATTATTAAGTATATTATTATTAAACATTAACTATAAATTTAATTAGAATAGAATTTGGGTTATTACTTTTAATCCTAGTTTAAAACCTAACATTTATATATTTTATTGAGGAACCCTAATTTTACTAATCAGATTTTTTCCTTGGTTTGACTTTTCTAAATAGTACCCCTATCATATGTATATTTTTTCTTCTAGCAACCCATAAACCCTACATAAACTACTCTTTCATGGCCTCTCTACTTCTACCTCATCTTCTCCTCATCCATGTCTTCTCGTCCATTTGCATGTTATCATCAATATAAGCCTCCCTCTTCTCTTGCTTTACTATTTTTTGGATATAGACCAACTACTTCAACAATATTCTTTCCCTTATTCTTCCTTCGCACCATCAACCACCTGCCATCATCATCTTCACTAACCATCAAAACCAAACTTCTCTAATTTTTTTTATTCATCAACCAAACCCCTAACAAATATTGTCAAACTCCTATTTTAACCCATCCCCCCTCATATAGCCTATGAGCTCCTCGCACACCCATGTGGCCCTTGCACACCCTTTGTGTGCATTTCCTCCTCAATCTCTATATGGGATACATGCATGACAGTTCCACCTTCCATGCTTATCCCATCTGCCATTCTTTATGCAAACAATGCACCCATCCTATATAAATTTGTGCTTGTTCTATATGTAGATCATGTCCTAGTTATCCTCTATATGATCTTGCGACACCACCTTTCCTTTCTTGGGTGAGCCATTTATGCAACCTGGCCCTTTGTTGCATGAGAAGGTGATGCATCACCCCTCTTGTAGGGTGGAGAGATGACTTTGATATGCCATTAGAGCTTGAGTTTCACCCATTGTTGTTCCTTTACTATATTGTTGCCTCATGTAGCTTCCTTTGCCTTGGTTATTTTCTAACCTTTTTCCTAATTTTTTTTAGTTAATTTTGTTTATTTTTGTATTATATGAATGCTAATATATGTGTTTTCTAGATGTGGTTTCTTATGTAACCCCTTGAGGTATCGAGGAGATGACAACGTATGTGCTTTTGTGTAGCTTGGATTTAGGTAAATTCAATCACTCATGAGATGGTAGACTTTATGCCATGATAGGTTGTTTAGATCTAGAATTATGCTAGGGTTTTATATTATATAAGTGTTATGAAATGCTTGAAAAGATAATTACATGCCTTTAAATAGTTAGTACTTACATTTGAATTACCATTAACTATGAGCGATAAGATGATAACTAGGCTAATTGCATGCTCAAGGGTTATAAATGCTTACTTATGTGACCATGATGTTAATTTTAATATATATGCATGTGTTACATGAAATATATGACACGTCAAAGATAATTTATTAGGGTTTATATATGTAAGTTGGGAAATGCATGTATAATGGAAAATATAGTTAATCACTAAGTCTTAAAATTACCTATTTGCTAAAATAACGTAAATTATTATCTTTTATAATTTTGATGATAAATTCTCATTATAATAATTTTTTGGTAAGAAATTGGGTAATAATGATGTCATTAGGGGTTTTAGGGCATCTTGGTCATTTTTTACCTAATGCACCTTATGTGAATTATTGGATATAGAATGTCATTAGTGTATTAATAGTTTAACCTTAATGCTAGATTTGACCTTGACTTGGACCATTGACCTTAGGGTTAACTTGAATAAATAAAAATAAAGGAAAAATGGTTAACTATGTGAAAGGGAAATTGTATGTCATATGTGATATTTTTTATTACCTTATAAAATATTAATACTTAAAGTGGAATACTAGAAGTTTGGAAATTATTGATCTTTAGGATTAGCTACCCTATAGATGATGTGTAGCCCTTAGTTAGTTTTGGTTCACTAGTGTGCCATTGTGGCCCATCAAGGTCCTAATACTCTATATGTAATCTATATGCCCTATAGGGATAATTAATACTTAAGGATTAGATGACCTAGGTTGTAGGATATTATATTGCATGTGTGTGTTATTATGACTAGGTGTAACATAGTGCACTTGGGTTATAAGCTAAGATTATTGTGATTCCTTCATGCACTAGTATGATCAGGTATGTCTTAGTGTCCCTGAGTTGATTGCCTCCTCTCAAGTAAGATAACTAATAAGGATGCATTTTTTTAATGGCATTGAGCTTGATTTAGATTGTTTGGAATTGATTTTATTAGCCATTTTTATGATGGATTATAATATGGCTATTATATAATTTGAGATGATTTGAATTGATTAAGTATGATTGGCTACTAAGCATGTGGCTTCAATTTTCTATATATTATCCCACGATTAGTATATGTTGTTATGGCATGTGCTTTGTTCTTTGATCTTATTTCCTAATTGTTGTGCAATATGATCATGCTACCTCTTGTGAGGTATTGTGATTTACTTAATATGAAAATTTCATATTGAACTACATTTTCATATGAATATGTGAACGGTAGGGAGCGGTTAGAGGTAGATCAAAGTGGCAAGTATAAGTGGGGTGTAATACCCAATCCTAATATCCTTCAAAGTGTCTTTAAAGTTATGCTAATATAATATAAATAGGTTTAGGTTTATGAAAGGTCTTGAATTTCTAAAAATATGTGAATTTTAGATTCATAGATCACCTAGTTTTTTAACCGAGCTACCTGTATGTTAGTAACTAACATTTTTATTCCGTAATGAAATAGTCAATTGGTCTATCTAAGCCGATTAACTGGTTGTCCCATGATTTTAGAACCTTTTCTTATTTTTATTAGAATATGTTTCTAATGTTTATAAAAACTTTTAAATAGAATTTATTTATACTAATAAGTATATTTTGATGGTTTGGGATTATTTTTACATTATTTATATCATTCCATGATTTATTTAGCTAAAAATTACCCCTAAAGCATTTTTATGGTATATCTCACATTTTCTCTCTTTCCCCCTCACTTTCATCTCTTCTCTGGTAGCCATAACTATGTGTTTGACTAAATATGCTCTCTTTCCTTATTTACCAACCCTTTACCATGTTCCCTCCTAACTACACTCTAACTCCCTCACTTGATCATGTAATTCTCTTACACTTGGTTACCCACACTCAACCAAGTATTTGCTCCCTCTTCCCCTTGGGAATGTCAAAAAACTCTCTTCTATACAATTCGTTCCTAATTCATTTCCACTTCTTACCAGCATATAGCATATACTCTCTAAGGAGTGACAAAATGGTATGAAGATGTTGATCATGCTCCTCTCTACTCTAAGATTATACCAGGATATCTTCTATGAGCGAAACCACAAATTGATCAAGGGACAGCAAAAAAAATCCTCATTATCAAGTCCATAATGTTAGGGATCGATCCAATTTAGAAAAATAAATCTAATTGGAATCAATTAGAACACACAAGAATTGAGAAGAGAACACTCAAGAACACATATTAGGAAAACATATGATCTTATTGATGTAAAGTAATTGTGATTACAAAGAGAATCAAAGAAATTATCACCTAAATCACTAAATCTACCAAGTAATTACAAAATAAATCAAGAGGAGAGAAGAGGATGGTGCTCTACTAATTAAGGTTTTAATCGCATTTTATTTATAATTTATGATATTGTCACAAATATGGAGCCCCTATTTCTTTCCGGCTTTGATAGTCTTCAGTATTTCAATCAAAAATTATTCATTTGACCTCCAATCGAGTTGATTCATAATATGTTGGAAATATAACAGTAAGATCCACAACTTTCATGTTAAACACTTTTCTAAATTATAGTTTCATCAAGGATAATTTTTCAAATATTTCCAGGATAGCTCACAATTCTGCTCCAAATTCCTCTGAAATGCTTCACACACCAATCCAAGCTATTATACACACTAAATACGAGTCACAAGCTTACACATAAATATGGTATATGAATTAGTAAGTCCAAAAGGCATCAGCGTAAACTTATAGTGCCCATATCATGTCCTAAAGATCATCTTCATGATGTCTATATCTATAATGCACAAGTAGTGATAACCCAACCTTAAATCGATCTTTGAGAAAATCTTAGCACCCCAAAGCGATTCGAATAGATCATCAATATTTGGAAGTGAATACCAATTCTTTACTAACAAAAAACTCATACCTCGATAGTTAATACAGAAATGAAGTCTACCATCCTTCTTCATGAGTAGAACTAGTGTTGCCGATGGATATACTCTCGGGTGAATGTACCCATGAGCCATCAAATCCTTTAACTATGTCTTCAAATCCCACAACTATACGAGTGTCATCTGATAAGGTTCCTTTAACACTGGCTCTACCCTCAGTACTCTCTCGATGGTGAAGTAAATCTTGTGTAATGGTGGCATACCAAGTATCTTCTATGGGAATACGTTTAGAAAGTCTCAGAAAACTAGAATATCCTCTAATGTCATCACATCCTTATTTAACTCTTAAACACTACATAGGTACATGAGGTAACCTCTCTACACTAAATAATACACCGTATGGGTAGATATGACCTTCATCATAGGCCTAGGCTTGCATATCCTATAGGAGACCCTATCACCTTGAAGTCCCTACAACACTACTCGCCTATGTGTATAGTCTATCACTACTCGGTATTTCCCCAACATATAAATACCAAAAATGACATTAAAGTTCTATAGGTTTATTTTAACCAAGTCCACTAGAAAGTATATATTATCTATTTATCAAGCCACATCTAATTAGATCTTAGTGCAGTCCAATCTATCCTTAGAAGATAACATCATAGATATAGCTACACTAGCAAATGGAGATATGGCATCTCTAGTAATAAAAGTAGTAGACACAAATTACAAAGAAGCACCCGAATCAAAAGGCACATACACTAGTGATGAAAGGATGGTGAACATACTAGTGATTATGTCCAGCTGCTTATCAGCCTATATCTAGCAAATGGCATTCAGGCACCTGCTAAACTATCCTCCCTAGTATCCTGCTTGATACTTTCTAACACCTTGATTCTACTCTCCTCTCTAAGGGAATTGACAATGCCCCTGTGTTCTCCTATTAGTTTCTTTAGGCTATACACGGAATAGGGTAGGTACCCTCTACTAAAATTATTATATATGTGAATCGTAGGTTTGTTGCTGGTAAGCTTATTGATGTGGTACCAATGGTCCTCTTAGCTAAAACTCACCATCTTACAACTAGAACTAGCCCCTCTAGTGCTGACCCTTAAGTGATTAGTGGTATAACTAATTGCAAGCTTGGAACTAAACAATTGTACCGCAATAATTGCAACTTGGATGATATTTACCCCAGAAGCAATAAATAAATGCCTCAATGGTCATGTGTATCCCATCTAACCCCTCAATCAGAGACTTGGAGGTCCACCTTCCTAAAACTCGATCCTACATCCAGATCCTTATATTTTTTTACTTCCTTTTACCAATGATAAAAGCCTTTCTCCTAAACCATAGTAGCAACAACACATGCCCACTCGTATAAGGTGGCCAAATCTTAGAAGGCCACTACACCCTTCATCTTACAAATGCTAAAATGGTGTCCTTGCTCAAACTGATAAACCACTATCAACTTGCTAGATTCTATACCTAGTGCGAGCATCAATAGCTCTATAAACATAGTACAGTATTGTTGCATTGCCATGCCTCCCTAACTAAGATACATAAACTCCTTTAAATTTTAATTCTTGAGGCTCTTAGGATAAAACTTGGGGTGAATCACTGTCTTAAAGTCATCCTAGGACATAAGTGGTTCTTCCTATGCACGACAGTTAACCCACAAGGCATTTGTGGCTCTCTAAAGAAAGAAGGTTATTATGCTAGCCTTCCAATAAGGTGGATAGTTTACCACCTCATAAGTCCTATGCATGTATAGGATTTATCCCTCTATAATGATTGTATCATCATCATTGGCCTAGAAAGGCGGGTGATGTCTAACCCTATAAAACTAGTCCTTTTTTATACCTTCATGTGGGTGATGTGAAAGTGGTGGTGGTGTATGTGTAACACCCCCAAAATTTAGTACTGAAAATTTTTCGTTTTAGTAAAAAGGTTTAATAGAAGTAAAATAACAAAACTGTAAATTCTGGGGGTATTACCGCCACACATAGTACCAGACCGGTTCACTCCTACCGTTCCAGTACTAAGTGCTAAGGCTAAACAAGGTTAACCTCAAACACAAGTCAATTATTGAAACAAGCTTTCAAAAAAAAGAAATGATAGCGTTCACCATACAGAAATCAGAGTGCGGTTAAAGAGAGTTACAACCCAAGGAGTAATTAAATAATTTTTTTTCAAATACGTTAAACATAGTACGACAGAATATGACTAGAGTAAAACAATACATAGTAAAAGTAAGATGGAGTTTGGCCAATCACTCTCGATCCCCAAGTCAAGATTAGGCTCAACTCTTGGCCCCACCCGATGCCTCGTAAGCGTCATAGGCATCGAAACATCGTCCTCTATCTGCACAAACTCATATGGGTCTTCTACTCATGGGAATGAGCAACACCCATGAAACAGATGATCATTACGCTACGTAATGAGTAAGGTAACCATGTGCTAAGGCCAAACATAAAAAATATACAACATAGTATATATGGCATAATCACATAAGAAGCATGTAGTAATACAGATAATGAAGGTCGGCTATGGTCCGGATAGACTTATTCTTTAGATCTCTAGTAAATATAGTTGATTCACATCATAGTCTTTATCAATCCATGTGAGTGCGAGAACCCCACTATTATAGTTAGTGGAGCGGTCATGCAGGACAAAATGCTCCTGGCCACTATTATTTGCCGGTGGACCAGTCTAGCCCCGACTCACAGGGTGTTTCATTGTAATTACTTCGTGTCTTTCCCATGTCTTATCATCATTATTTTCAGTTTTTTGAGCACGAAAACCCCCACTACTATAGCCGGTGGAACGGTCATGTAGGGAAAAATGTGCCTGACCACTATTATTCGCCTATGGACTGGTCATACAGGGCACCCGGCTCCTGGCTACTATTATTCGCCGGTGGATCGGCGTGGGCCTGACTTAATAATCTTTCTCTTTAAATAGATAGTATATTAGTTGTATCTTATTTGATAAGCATTTCACCCTTGACATGCATGTTATCAATATTCTACCTCTATCCTCTCAAGGGGGCCCGTCCCATATCTTGAGACTCATGCGCCCCTCATCACGCCTTGACATCCTTTCCCCCATACACTTACACATAATGAAAACCAACTCCTAAGGGTGTGGGTTAAGGCCCAACACCTTATGACATCAAACTCCATCTACTATCACCCTCTAGGGTTTTCCCTCGAAAACCCTAATTGGACCTATGTGGCCCAACTTTCTCTTACTTTCACTACCATTACTTCATTTATCGTCCCACACCTTATCTCATCTAGATCCAATCCCAAATCATATCGTTTTACCCCCTCGATTCCACATGTAACCGAAAAACCTTAGTTATCCACCTCAACCCTAATACCTTTTCTTCTCCCACAAGTAAACTCTCTCTTTTTCCCCCAAGGTCTCTTCTCTCCCATGGAACCCATACTCACCCCTTATAAAATAAATTTCTACTCTTAATCTGTACTCCACTCTCCCTTATTTGTTTTTACTTCCACACTTTCTTTTCCAAATTAGTGCTTCCTCTCAAAACCCTAATCGGGTCCCTTATACACCCTTACACTCGCCTACGTAATATTTTTCATCCCAAGTCTCCAACCACTCCACAACTCTCCCCTTAGCTTGTTTACACCCTAAGACAACTTTTTTCAAGTAAATATCATCCCCATGCAAGTTTCGTCCACTCCGTGCAACTCTTGAAGTCCCCTTGCAAACCCTAGAATTCCCATGCATGGTTTCCGTCTCTTTTTCATTTTGGCCATCTCTTCCTTTTTATTTTTCTCTCATGGAACATGAGGTATTTTGGTCAACCTCATATCCCTTAGTAAACTCACTTCCTATTTTCTTTCTTTTTATCCTTTCATGCCTATATCATATTAACAATCATCCTAGAATGCATGTCCTAGAGGGTCATATCGTATCACATCATAATCACCATATATACATATCATACTCATGCCATAAGGAACACATAAACACACCTCAACGCCAAGTTGCACTACACAAAAGATAAGTTAATGACAATCATACGATACACGACATAGCATGATATATATAGTATCCAAGGCATACAAGTCACACAACACATAGGGGCCTTAGCTATATCCTTACCTAAAACGACGCCGGACTTAGAGCACACTCCTACGCCTCCTTAGGGTTTTAGCTTGATTCACCTATAAGGGGGTAAAACTAAGGATTAGTTTCCCTCCTACCAAAAATACTATTATTTCTTATTTTAGCCTGAGATTAGGGTTACTATTATTAAAGGCAGCTTTATAAGTCAGAACTAGGGTTTTTATCCTTAAGTTAGCCTCCTAGATATTACTAGTCAAAATATGTTTATATCGATATATATAGCTATATTTACATTATTAAACCTAATAACTTTATTTCTTCTAATAATAGTACTAATACTAGTTATAGCAAAATAATGATAGTAATACTAACGCTCCTAGAAATAGAAGCCCTATTATTTTTAAGGCTAAGGCTAATAATGCCTTTAGGGATAAAATAATAATATAATATTAGTAATACTAACAAAGTGCTAATATTATTAAAGATAATAATGATAATAGTTACATTTGGAATAATAATAATATAAGGGTTCAAATGTTTTTATTACAATAATATTAACAAAATAATAACAATAATAATAGCAATAACTAATAATGATACCATAGTAATAATGTTAGTAAAAAGGCATTAGGAATAATATTAGCAATATTTGAATAATAATAATAATAATAAGGTTGGGTATTCTTCTTCTATAGTAACAAAATGGTAACATGCAAATTTCAGTTTCAATAACATTAATAATAATGATAATAATAATAATAATAATAATAATAATAATAATAATAATAATAATGTTAAGCATAATAATAATAACATTAACAATAATAATAGTAACCAAAATGGTAATAATCATATAAGGGTCCAAATATTTATATTAATAATAAAAAGTGATAATGGACAAAGTTAGTATTAACAATATTAGCAAGAAAATAATGATAATGGTAATGGTAATAATAATAATAATAACAACAACAACAACAACAACAATAACAAGTATAATCATAAAAATACTAAAATTGTAAATCTCCATTAATAGTAGCACTAGTTAGAAATATTTCCAAAGTTAGGTTAAGTAGTAGTAGTAGTAGTAGTAGTAGTAGTAGTAGTAGTAATGGCATTAATAATAATAATGATAATAATAATAAGCTAAAGCAAGCATTAGTAATAATAGTAGGAATAATAGTGAGGGTAATAATAATAATAATCATAGTAACAACGAGGGAAAATCCTAATCGTAATAACACTAAATTTGTAGACCATTAATAATAATAATAATAATAATAATATTATTATTATTATTATTATTATTATTATTATTATTATTATTATTATTACTGGTTAGGAAAATCATAAGGTAAGGTTAAGTAGCAGTAAAAATAAATAATGATAATAACAATATTAATAATAATAATAATGATGATGATAATAGTAGTAGTAGTAGTAGTAGTAACAATAATATTATTATTAATAATAAAGATACTATATTAATACTAAAGTTGTAGCCTTTTAAATGATAATACCATAGTTATAATATTTTTGAAGTTAGGTTAGATTGTAAGAGTAGTAACATCATAATAATAATAATAATAACACAACATTAATAATAATAATAATAATAATAATAAGGGTAATGCTATTAATATTACTAAAAATTATTAACACTTATATACAAAAGGTTTGAGGGTTGGGAAAATTAGAACACCACCTAGGGTTGGTGGCGGGATCGGCGGCGGTGCGTGGGGCTGACGGCGGCGGCGGTGGAGGAGGAAGAGAGGTGGAAATATGGGTTTATAGATTGGAGGAGAGGGAATGAGGGGGTGTTTTAGGTAGTGGAAGGTGTATCAAGCGGAGAGGGGTGGAATGAAGGTGGTGGTGCAACCGGAAGTGGTGGCGCACGGCTGCCAGAGCGGTGGTCGAATGGTGGTGGAAGGGGGAGAAGGGAGAAGGAGAGGGAGGTAGGGAAAGATGGGGGTATGAGGAGGTAGAGGAGGCTCCCCTAGTTGTTTTGGAGGGTAGGGGTGGCGCTGGTTACGCCGGAATTGGCGAAGGACGGCGGTGCGAGGGGCGGCAAAGGGTCAAAGTTGGGTGGCTCGTGTAGGGAAAATCGAGGGGAGAGGAAGGTCTCGTTAGATAGAGGGTGGTGCAAGGGTCAGTTATGGGGGTGGTTTGGCCGGTGGCGGTGGAGTGCTCGTCCGATGGGGCGGCGGTGAGAAGGGGTGGATTTCTGGGTTTTGAAATCAAAACCCCAATTAAGGATTCCCATGGGGTATTTATAGGCCAATTGAGGTGGCAGTCGAGGTGGTGCTACCATGGCAGGGCGGCAAAGTCGAGTGAAGAGGGAAAGGGAAAGGGGGAGGGTGCTCGGGAGAGGGGAAAAGGGTCGGTTGGGGCCAAATTTGTGAAAGAAAGCAATGGGAGAGGGAGGGGAGGATGGCTGGACGGTGTAGGTGGCTGCCTGCAGGTGTAGGGTTGTAGGGTCAGGCGCAGGCGCAGGCGGTGTGGGAAGAAGAAGAAGAGGGAAAGGGGTGGAACAGACAGTCCAGGGGAAAGAAAAGAAAAGGAAAAGGGCGGCTCAGGCTACAGTTTGGGCGACGAGTAAGAGGGCTGGTCGCGCAAGCCTAGGCCGCGCAGGGAGGGAAGGGAGCTAGGCCGCGCAGGCGGGCTGGCCCAGGTCGGGGGAGAAGGAAAAAAATAAAAGGGAAAGAGAGGAAGAAAAGAAAAAGGGAAAAAGAGGGAGAAAAAGAAAAGAAAAGAGAAAAAGGAAAAATAGGTGGGTTGGGTATTTTGGTATTTTTGGGTTATTTTAAAATAATAATTTAGAAAATAATAATTAATTCCTTCTTAGATTAATTTGGGCTACTTTTGAATAATAATTAATTATATTTTTTAAATCCCTAATTTTTTTCCTAATTAAATTATTTTTCATTTTCCTCTTGATTGTCTCTAAATAACTCCCCTATATTTTAATAAAATAATTTATTTAATTAATTTTTCTAATAAATCCTCATTTAGCCATAATTCCTAGAATTAGAATTTTGGGGTATATTAATATGAGACTAAGGTAGTGACAGTGTGCCCCTAAATAACTCAATAAAGGCCACAAAAGTCTCCTCTAGGTGACCAATACGACCATTTAAAGCCACTACGAGCTAGTTACAAAACAGAAAGTGTGTTAAGATAATGTTCTAAATTACTATCATGTATGACACACAACACATATAAAGGCCACTTAGGCTTCCCATTTTCAATTCCTCACATGTTAATCTCAGTTTTCAAAGAATTGATATCTTTGAAATATAAAATAGAATAATAAAATCAAATAAGGGATCATTTGAAAACCAAATTTGGGAAAATAAAACATGATAATCAAAGAAAAACTTTGATATCATCTTATAACACCCCCAAAATTAGGATGTAAAAATATCTTTTAAGTGAAAGCATAAAAAAAACCATGAATGGGTGTTACCACCATAATTAACATAAGTCTAGCTTACATACCATTCTCACATCAATTAAAAGGTAAAAAAAATTAGAATGTAAAACATATAAACATAAAACAAGGAAACTTTCATAACCATAAATAAGAGTTTTGGAGGCTAACTCCAAATACAATATTCTAATACATAAAGGAATAGCCTAGATGAAGAGTTCCAAAAAGGTATCCAAGTTAAAATAAGGTACCAGATAGCATAACTCTTTGATCCCAACCCTATACATATGATCACTCCTCCCCAATCAAGGAGTCATAAGTAGCATAATCATCCAATGGGTCCTCAATGACCTACAAAAACTCGACTAGATATTATGCTTGTGGGAATGAGTAGAACTTATGAAAAGGATGATCACTATCCTACATACTAAGTAAAGTAACATTACACCTATAACATGGTTACAAATAACATAAATCATATGGAAACATAAGCAAGCATATTAACATAATGTAATATAATGTTGATTTCAAAAGCTCTTCATTAGTTGAAAAAATAATCCATTTTCATATTTACGTTGACCTTAGAGATCCCATTATTCTTAAATTAGTGGAATAATCTAAAGCACCTCTCAGGAAAGAACACACTTGAGCCACTATCATCATTGGATGGAACGAACCCAACACCTCTCAAGATAATATGCTCCTAACCACTATTCTTAAACTGGTGGAATATTCTAAAAGATCTGTTAGGAAAAAATACCATTGAGCTACTATTGTCATCTGATGGAACGGACACAATACCTCGGTATTGACTCACATGATATTTCACATTAAGTAATTAATATCTTATTCATATTGCCTATCTCAAGGTCATATTATAGTTTACATTGAATATAGGAAACCAACTATTCTTAAACTAATAGAATGTTATGGAGCACTTCTCATGGAGAAGCATACCTAAACCACTATGATCATCCAGTGGAACAAGCATACGGTATATAAGCTCTAGCTCACGTAATCTTTACTTTTAAATGATTAGTATCTTATTCAATGTGAACCATTGAATAACATAATACATACTCAAGTTTCACATACATACTTATATTTCAGCATAAAAATAACATAATACATCTTAATATAATTATTTGAAAAATGTAAACCACAACTACGTAATGCCAACACACTTATCTAAAGAAAAGGCCACGCCTTTTCTAAGAAAGGCTAACTTTAACAAGTCAACCACAAATTCTACCCTAGTACTCATTTTATCATCAAATTCATTACCCATCCTTAAAATATTATTATTAAGGGCATACCTAAAAATTAAGGTTTAACTCTAACGTATTACACTTATGATAATAGCCAAATTTTAGGGTTACTATTTATAATTTTCCACAAAACTCTAATTTAAACAATTAAGCATAACTTCTCCCATAATTCTTATATGAAAAAAATTAATAAAATTCCTAAAATTACAGTAATAACAACATATCCAAAAATAAAGGTATAACTCAAACATCTCCCAAATGTGACAATAATCCACCCTGTGGGATATTATTCCCATTTTATGTATTTTCTCATTTATTGATCTTAAATCATTCATAATACCTCCAGATATTCCTGCTCTACTGAGTTATGGGCAGTAGGAGCTATGTGTATATCTTTGAGGTATAGGAGTATACTATGGTAGGCCGACATGACTTTAGTGTCCAATATAGGTAGGTGAGGTATCCCAATAAAAGCCCCTTGGCACTTCATATCATCCATTGCTTAGGCGGATTTGGTATCCTAACTTTTTAGCCCTTAGGATGGAGACATTCAAGATGTAGTGGGTGAGGTATCCCAATACAAGCTTCCTTAGTGTAATTCAACCACGTGTGGTGGGTGTGGTATCCTAATTTTTGTGGCAAGTGCACTTGATGTGGTAGGTGTGTATCCTGATTTTTGTGGCAAGTGCACTTGATGTGTGGTGGGTGTGGTATCCCGAATTTTGATGTATCCTGATGTTGTGTGGTATGTGTGTTTGTGGTGTGATTGTTTGGTGTGTGTCTGTGTGTTTGTGTGTGTGTATGTTTGTGGAATTGTTGTTGTATTGACTTGTTTTATGGGTGTGGTATTCCATTGTGTTTATCTTGTGCTTCCATGACTTTGTTCATGGTGTAGAATTGGATGTGGTTAAATGAACTATCTTACTAACCGAAAAGTGTGTGGTCACTAAAAGAGAAATTCTAATATGGTTTAAATTGAATGCATCGTATGTATCGTTGTATTTCTATACCTCCATGAATTCCATGCAAGCATGCTATGTTTTACTTAAGGAGTATTATGATAATGTCAACATCCTATTATATAACTTCAATGTGTTGCATGAGCCTTCCATGTTTTAGGTAGTATGTTTGACTAGTACTTCACTATATTAATACTCCACTTGTGTGGTTACTATGATGATCTAGCTTCTGGTCTAAGGAGTAGAAGATAATTTTTAGGGTTACAACTCTCAGTCAGAGTATGCTAAGGATGATGATGTAGGACATTAGTGGGCCATTGCGTGGGGTACGAGGTTTATGGTCGTGCCTAAGAGGTAAGCTAACCAGTTATTGGTATTTTGACCACTTCGTTGGCACATTTTTCTAAACTATCAAGTCTGTCCTATCTATGATATGATATTAGTATTTATTTCTTGGTATTGTCACATTATTATTATGATCATGCATTATTTTATTCCTCCTTCCATTTTTCCTTGCATCAAGCATGGGTTAGGTGATGATCACACCTCTCTCATGATTGATGTAGCAGTAACATTATCTAGTTTTGTTTATCAATTGCTTCCACATTATTTCATAAATAAAATTTTCTAGTCCTAAAATTAGGGTGTTACAGGTTGTTATAGGGGATTTTCATGGCTAGGAAGGGAAAGAAGATAGGGATGTGAGCCATGAGGGGAAAGATACACATGGACATAAAGGGAAGGTAGAGAAGGGAATCCAACCAAGATGGGGGAAAAATAAAATGAAGGGATTTTTGGGTTAGGTTTAGAGTTAGGAATAAATAAAAATTTTTGTATCTCAATTTCATCATGGATACACAAATATAAATATGAAAGGAACATAAAATATACTTAAGATAAATATTCAAGGCACAAACAATACAACCAAATGATGGTTAGGGCCATTTCTTAAGAAAAGAGCATAATTCTTTTACAAAGACCTAATTATAGATGGTAAGCATAACTTCTCCCATATGTCTCATATAACCACAAAATTTAATAAACCTTTCTAAACTAATATTATTAACAACATATCAAACAATCAAGGTGTAACTCCAACATCTTACACATATAGTAATGAGCCTACCTCTATAATTACTATTCATGATTTAAGTTACTTTCTTATTTTATTAGACTTATTCTCCTAATAATTACTCTGATTATTCCATGTGATATGATCAACATATTTTAAATCCACTACTATTTTAGATTACAAACATCATATTTAACCTGTATTAAGAAAAATGTCATTTTATTACTAAAAAGCCTTAAGTCTTATTTTTTATTACTTGTATCCAACTCAACCACCATATGATAATATTAATTATGAAATAATTTATAAACTCTCAATAGTTGTCATGCCATAATTATTTTACTACATTATCACAAAATGTCCAAATTACCCTTAAAATAGTCACAATACCTAAATTTTCACAAAACCCTACTAGTCCAACAACATTAATTTTTAATTGTCCATTTATTACATTACCATACAACTTAACTACATTCATTACCCATTTTTCATATGTTATCAAATACATACGTCATACTACCACACTTAGAGTTTCAAGATAAGAATTATAGCATAAAATACCACATAAGCTCATACTTTCTCATAATACTCAATTTCCATGATATAATGCCACATTATCATACAATGACATTATCAATGTAAAATTATCATTATATTAACACCAACCATGAGATTACACACAAATTATATAGAATTCAAAAACCCTAACCACAATATATATCCTTACTTAAATGACATCGATCTTAAGCAATTAAACTCTAAGATATATTATCCAAGACCATAATGCACATTTAGAACTTAAGAAAACAACCAAGGAAAATATAAGGTGAAGGAGGATGGAAATAGAGCACAAACAAAGCCACAGGAAAATATGGCATGAATTAGAGCTAGTTGTGTGAGGTTATGGGAAAATATGGGGTGAACAACATGAGGGGATGGCATAATCAACGCTAGGTTGTATAAGGGAGTGACTCGACTAGGTTGGGCATTGAGTTGGAAGTTAATGCAACTAAAGGTAGGGTGGCGTGAGGTGTGGATTATTTTCATGAGTTTTGATTGCTAGTGCAGGTAGGTGGCATGAGGTTTAGACACAACTCGAGGGTGTGCTATGTGAGGATTTAACACATGAAGGGGTGGATTTGCATGGGTTTTTAACACAACAAAGGTAGAGTTGCATGAGGTGTGATAATTTATGCAAAACGTTTTTGCACAACCATGGTGGAGAATGACAAAATGATACATTGAGAAGTTGTGAAAGGATAAAGGGAATCAAGGAGAGAGTTTGGTGAGGCATAAATAAGGTAAGAAGAGATAGTGGAGGGGTGTATATAATTGAGGTGGTGTGTGAATGGTTGACGAATGGCAAAATGTTGAGGCGCTAAGGTATGGGCACGGCATAGATTTGGAAAGATTTTGGGCAAAATTTTCTATGACACATCCCTTGAGTTGAGTAAGGTGATGGTGATGGTGGTGGTTTTAGGCTTCGTAGAGTGGAGGGTGGAGGCTTAACATGAGGGATTTGGTTAAGGGAATAAAAAGAAGAAGATTGGAGAAGAAGAAGGGAAATAAGAAAAATAAGTTTAGGGTCAGGATTGGAATTTGGTTTAAAATAATATTAATGAATTAGGTTAAGATTAAAAATATTAATCATCCAGTATTATGATCAAATTAAAATATTAATTACATAGAATTAGGGTTGGGTTATATTTAAGGCATCATACTTAGTTAGTGATGTTTTTGGTAGGAGTATTTATTAGTTAATTTCGGTTGTAATTAGATAAAGTTTATCTGGAATATTATGGAATAGTGTGGATTGAAAAGATCCAAACCAAAAATTAGAATTAACAAGATTATGAATAATTGAGGTCAATCACAAAAGAGAACGACTATGGGAAAATTAGAGATATTTATTCGTGTTCTTGTATAATTACATGATAATTAAACTAATCAATAAATCAATTACATAAATTTACAATACTCTAATACATGGAGAATTCTATGAAAAAGAAGAAAAAGTTAGGTCGCATGACTTTACGACTAGGGTTCTCTCATATCTCTTTTCTACTAAAAAAACACATGTGGGACAAAATAACATGTTTCAAAAATAAAGGAAAAACATGGTTCGTGTTTAGGAAACACGGGATCCCTATGTTAATTTCCTTAGTCCCGATTTTTACCCAAAAACACATCAAAATAATCGGTGAGAAAACACGGCTCATGTTAATAAACACTAGACCCTTGTGTTTCTCACAAATCCTAAATATTAACCCCAAACTTATCCACTACCTGTACGAACTAAAACAATATTACGTTGTGCTTTGAATACCCAATCAAAGCTCACAATTCTTTACCTTGACACAATAATTGTGATGCATGACATGTAAAGACCTCCATAGAAAAAAAAAAACCTTGTCCCAACAAAGGGCCTCATAGCCTATGAACACCAATCAAGCCAAGAAACACTCAAGCTTACCCATGGTCAGTGGCTTCATTAGCATATCAGTCATATTATCAAAAGTACTCACTTTCCCTAACAAAACTTTGCCACCAACAATAGTACCTCGGATAAAGAGATACCTAATGTCAATCTTCTTCATTTGATGATGAAAAGAATTCTAATTTTTTGCTAAATAGATAGCACTCTAGCTATCACCACCAACGGTTGGAGCACCATGACCAAACATCAACTCTCATACTAAACCACCAAGCTAAACAGCTTCCTAAAAAGCCTATGTCATAGCCATATACTCTGTCTTAGTAGTGGATAAGGTTGTCACCTCCTACAAGAATAACCTCCAGATAATAGCTGAACCACTAAGACAGGAAACATATCCACTACTATATCTCCATTTATCAAGGTTTCCACCATAATCAACGTCTACGAACCCGACCAGCATATTAGTTGATCTCCCATACTCTATACAAGCTGATGACATTCCCTTCAAGTACCTAAGGATTCAGATTCACCATATATCAACTCAAAACACTAAAAGCTTGAGCGATATCAAACCGGGTACACACCAAAGCGTACATGATATAACCAACAGCATTTGAATATAGAACAGTCACCATGAACTCATCTTCTGATTTATATTTAGGAAAATCTAAATTAGACAAGCAAAAGTGAGTAGCTAATGGATTGCTCACCATTTTGGCATCCATCATATGAAGCCTTTCCAACACCTTATTCACATGGGACTCTTGTAACAAGTACAAAATTTTCTACTCACAATTTCTAATGATTTCCATGCCAAAGATCCTCTTTGAAACTCCAAGATCCATCATCTCAAAATCACTCTTCAACATTACCTTCACCATATCAAAATCAGATATATCTTTTCTACCACAAGAATTTCATCAACATATAGCAAAAGATACACAAAGGAGCCATCCTCCATCTCCATCGAGTATACACATCCATCATACTCACTTTTGGAGAAACCATGCTCAATCATAAACTGATCAAATTGTTTATACCACTATCTAAGAGACTACTTTAGACCATACAATGACCTCTTCAATAGGTACACATGGTCACTCATCCCCTCAACAACAAACCCATCAAGTTGTGGCATGTAAATCTCCCCCTCAAGCTCACCATGCAAAAATGCAATTTTAACATCCAACTACTCCAACTCAAAATCATGCATATCCACAAGAACAAGAAATGTATGAATGGAATTATGTCTAACCACTGGAGAAAATACCTCATTATAGTTCATGCCTAGAATCTGATTGAAGACACATGCAACTAAATGAGCTTTGTACCTTGTCTCTTGACCCCTGGATCTCCTTGTTTGAACTTGTACACCCACTTGCAATCAACTATCTTCTTCTTCTTGGGTGCCTTCACAAATTGTCATGTATGATTCTTTAATAAGGACCCCATCTCTTCCTCTATAGCAGCACACCACTTAGTAGAATCAATACTCTCAATAACCTATAAGAATGATGTTAGCTTATTCACATCAATAATATTCTCTTCACTAGATAAAGCATTGTTAGATAAATATTCATAACCAGACTAGACCAGCAGCTTGATAATCCTTTGTGCCCTACTTGAAGTAAAGCCCCTTTTCTCTACCTACTGCCTAGATCTACCCACTTTAGGAATAATGGGTCTATCATAAGGGTCTACGCCACTGAACTTAACTTCAAGCTCCACCTATCCCAAATTATTATCCTAATCCACCTCCTTAGAGAACACATCACAAGTATTGGTCTTCTAGAAGAACTCAGAATCATTGAATGTAAGATCCTTGCTAGTCAAGATCTTGGATGTAGTTGGTTCCCATAACATATATCCCTTCAATCTGGATGTAAAGTTAAGAAATATACACTTTTTGGCTCTAGGCTCAAGTTTAACATCATTCACAAAAGCATAATCAGTGTAACCAAAGATATGCAAATCAGAGTACTCAACTGGCTTACAAGACATTAAATTCTCAAGTGTCTTCAACACAATGGATAGATTTGGTGACAAGTTCACCAGGTATGCTGCCACATGAACTGTCTTAGCCCAAAACTCTTTGTCTAGCCCTCCTTATGGTAACATATAATGATCCTTCTCCAATAGTATTATGTTCATCTACTTGTCAACCCCATTATGTTGTGGTATCTCAACATATGTGTAATGTCTCGCTATCCTATAGTCATGGAAGAAATCAGTGAAACTCTACTAAACAAACTCAAGACCATTATTTGTCCTGAAACACTTAACCAGCTTTCCAATTTACTTCTCTAGTAAGGTCTTCTAGCATTTGAAAACACCAAACACATCATTCTTATGCTTTAAGAAATAAACCTATACCTTTATAGAGAAGTCCTCAATAAATGTGAGTAAGTACAACAAACCTCCTTTGGAAACCACTTTTGCTGGATCCCATAAATCTGAATGTATATACTCAAGAGGTGCTCTCGTACAATGCTTAGTTGTTAAAAAGCTAACTTGCTTTTGCTTTATAACCACAAAGTGCTCAAAATGTCCATAGTACATGTACTATATTTATCCAGCAGCCCCCTCTTAGAGGGTGAGTCCCTTGACACTTATGTGTCCTAATCTCATATGTCAAAGTCTTGTAACATCTGAGTATAACTTATGATGTGTTCCTTATGATCACTGACTTGCTGTCTTTCTTACTCTTTTGTACCGATCTGTTTTTGTTTAAGATCTATAATTATATAGGTCACTGTAACGGCTCGTCATCTTGTATCTGTTCGTCACATATCATGACCACCATACATATATAGTCTAATACATCTCAATAACGTAATCATATCCGACTCATATCTTGGTCATCTTAGGAACATATATCATGTTGGACAATATACTGACCACACCGTCATACATTCTATCCTTCATCGTTCCAATCCTAGCAACTTTGCAAGTAATATCGTTGTCCATCAAGACAACTCCACCCTAAGTCACCTCAAATGTCTGAAACCAACTCTGGTCAGGATATAAATGGTAAGAACACCGAGAATCTAAGATCCATCTATCACTGATCTTGTTATGTCTATCATTGGCCATCAACACATCTCCATCACTATCATCATGGGAAACTGCAACATTGTCATTTGTATCGATGACACGCCAGACTTAGAAATAGGATTCCTATTAAGAAAAAACTTCCTAACATGCCTCTTCTTGTGACACCCATAGCATGTCGCATTATTCCACCAACTCTTCGACTTAGATATGAACTTCTTACAATCACCAAACCTTCGCTCATGTGTCCTTCCACTAGCTACCAATCCCTCACTATGTTAGTCCCCAAAAGTATCGATGCATGTTAAATGACCTATCAATTAACTCCCATTGTAGCAGGGTAGATTTTACATCCTCAAGGACTAACTCATCCTTCTCGTACAAAATAGTTTCACGAAAATGCTTAAAGCTAGCATGCAGATAATATAACAGCATAATAACCAAATCTTCATTATCTAATTTAGCATCTATATTATGTAAATTCAGAACTATAGAGTCAAATTCATACAAATGACTTTTCAAAGATTGACCCTCACCTAATTTTAGGTCATGAAGCTAACTCTTTAATGGTAGTAGATTTGCTACTAATTTTTCAAGCACAATGACTCAATCTTCAACAACAAAGCAGTCATTGTTGATTCCTTTGCCACTTTCCACAATACTTCGTTTAACAAGCATAATAGTATGATATAGAAGGCCCTCAAATATCTCATCTATCATCGATTCTGGCTTATTCGAATGATCGAATAAAGCTTCTTTTTATCTATTTTAAATTAGAATCATCTACATCTTCAATGTCCATAATCTAGAATTGATGAACTAATTCAACTTTTCAATACCAAATCTTGTACCCATCCCAATTAATAGATCTTCAACAACCACGGCTCTAATCCCAAATTATTGTAGAATAGTGTGGATTGAAAGGATCCAAACTAAAAACCGAAATTAATAAGATTATGAACAATTGAGGATTTAATTGCAAAATAAAATAATTGAGGAAAAAGTAAATATCTTTATTCATACTCTTTTGTAATTACAAGGTAATTAAACTAATCAAATAAATAGATTAATAATTTTCTATCCAATGGAGAACTCTATGGTGATGAAGAAGAACTTGGGTTGTACAAATTTATGGCTAGGGTTCTCTCATGTCTCTTTTATACTAGAAAAAAATCCTATAGGGAAAAACAACATATTTGGAAACATAGGACCCCCTATGTTAATTTTCTTACTCTCAGTTTTTGCCCAAAAACACATCAAAATAAATTGTGAAAAAAACACGATCTGTATTAATAAACACAGGACTCCTGTATTTCTCATAGATTCTAAATATTAACCCCAAACTTCTCCACTACCTACATAAACCAATACAATATTATGTTGTGCTTCAAATACCCAATTAAAGATCACATAAAAATTAGAAACTAAATGATAGCTCATGAACGTATGTTTAGGTGTCATTAATAGCTAGTACACATGGCCATTAATCCTTGGTTATTTATCAAATTAGTTAGGAGTTTGTTGTAACTAACTTAAAGTTGTTAGGATTTGGTTGTTAGGGTTAGTCGTGGGGTTTGTATGCACATATAATTGGCATGGGTTCAACCATTATCAAGTAGAATATGTGGTTAAGGAATTAAATGAATAAAGTGCTGAGTTACTCTTTATGAGAGTTTGAAACTTCCATTATCTTTGTGAGTTTATTTGTGATCACTAGAAAATATTGTGTATTCTTCTTTTTATTGTAATTAATGATTTTTCTTTGTGATTTCTCATTAAAATCCTTTGAATAATATTTTTGTGAAGTATCAAAGTTCTATCTTCTTAAGTGTTATGTGTTCTGTGAGTGCATACATGTGTGTTATACCCATTTTGTCAATCTTGTTTTATTAGAGATTGTTCATCTCAAATCCATCTCATGATGTCGTGCATGTTTGATATCTTGATGTTGGCTCCTATAAGGCCCTTACTTGGGAAGATTTAATTTTCTGAGAGTTAGGTTGCCACTTTAGTTAGAGGATTTCCGCTGTGTAGGGATATTTTGTACCTTTTCGGTTACCAAACTCTAAGAACTTTTCCTTTATTTAGTTTTTAAGCTTATCATGTCATCTCTCTCTCTCTCTCTCTCTCTCTCTCTCTAATGCTATCTTTGATCCTTATGCATGGTTTTGTTAAATGTTTTAGCCTTGCATCGAGCATGGGTTGAGTGAATGGTCACACCTCTCTAATGTAACATCTCCCAATTTGTTTTATTGCTTCCACATTATAGGAAAATAAATTAAAATTTTTGTTGTAAAAATTAAAGGTGTTAAAGCATTCTTTCAGCATACTTAAGTCAACATGGTATAAACACTATCATGGAATTCACTTACACATCTGATATACTACAAGCTCTTAATTTTTTACATAGGATCATCATACACATTGCCAAAACTTTTGCTTATTATATGTTCATATTCACTCCAAATGGGAAGTGCATAGGTCAACAAGGACTTGCAATGGTATAGTGTCATTACAAGGCATTGCCTTCCAAGTGAATGGTTGTCCGCTTCACCTCAACATTTTCCATGGTGTTATTTATAAGGAAGAACTAGTCAAACTTGTATATATGTTGTTTGACCCCTTCTCAAAAAAAATTAAGAAAAATAATTTTTATGATATAAGTGGCACACAAATAAGGGTTAATGGTCCTGGTTGATTCCTTGTAGAGTTATTGCTTGATGGATTCATAATAATTTGTGGTCGAGTGCCTACGCAATACCCCAATTAATGCAGGTATTTTGTTTAACTTCACTAGAAGTGTTGTGGGTGAAAGCTTTAGAAAGCATATAGTGCAAAGAGTTTACGGTTTCAATAAATTTATCATCCATTGTTGAAATCTAGTGGCTTATAAGTTTTGCAACCTCATAGAGAGGGACATGGTACTAAGTTTCATCTGCCATGGTGAGAAACACAGAGGCTCAATTGTTCTAATACCACTGATGTATTAATTGTGATCTCTAGGTTCTAAAGAGGCTAAGTTTGAGGAAGCCAAATACAAAAATAGGGTAATCTAGGGTCAAAAAATGACTAAATTAAAGTGATTCTAGAAAATAATACTCAGGTATGCAAGAAAGAATAAGGACTTTTATTAATTTTATGCTTAAACTGATTAGAAGGATCTCACCATTATTTATAGCATGATAGAATTACTAAAATATAGCACCTAAAAATAACTATCCCAAAATCCCACACCACAAATACTAAGAAGACAATTATCCTAAAATCCTGCATTACATAAATATAGCAATTAAAAGATAATTATCTTCAAATCATGCATTCCAAATACTAACAATATTTATCCTAAAATCCTGCATCAATTTGAGACCATTCCAAATAAGCTAGAAGCACGGGTATACATAAATATATAAAGCCCCACTTGCTACATGACCTAAGCTGGAGCTCTGTACCCATGACATGAAAACTATGCTCGCAGGCTTATGCAGAGCTGTTAGAGGAATTGGACGATACAAGAAAATTTCCGTCTTGGTTCACAATCTCATCGAAAGATGGTGTGAATGCTGTTGAGCGGCCATTCAATCCTCGACTATGCGAAAATTGCGGACGGATGCAATCAAGTTGCTGTAATTGGGATTAACTGCACACCACCTCGGTTTATTCATCAACTCATACTTTCTATTAAGTCACAGACAAGCCAATAATCATTTATCCGAAGAGTAGCGATACTTATGATGGAATTCGAAAGGAACGGATATCATCTACGAGGGCTGTTTCTGATGATTTGCTATCTTACGTGGCGGGATGGTGACAGGCTTGTACTTCATTTATTGGACGATGTTGTATAACTATTCCAAATACAATTAAAGCTATAACCAGGACACTCCGACAAATGAGCAAGTCAGCAGTGCTTGCAGCCACCTCTCTGATAAGTTTCTGTACCAATCTAGCTAGCCTCTGAAATTGGGTTGCTGACAACATATAGTGTGTACTATGAACACGCAGATTAACCATGAATATATGATACAATTACCTAAGTGTCCTTTCCATAATGTAATCCATCTGTCCAGAAACAGTAAACAGGAAGACCATGTTTACCAGCCTAAAATAAAACCACAGGGACAATGTATAACACAGCAGTGTCAAAGAAAGTTTAACCCAAACCAAGTTAGCAGCAGACAGCAGGTCCTAGCTAGAAAGACAACAAATGAAACGACACCGCGGGGATCTACATTCGTGGAAATTTACTGTCTATAAATGCATGATACATTGGGTCTTGCAGCCACAATTTCGCCATATGATGATGTGAGGCTGTCTGCCTATGAACTTCCTCCATAAGCCAGATGGTTGCTTCAGCTTTAAGAGGATGAATTATGGTATCTAAAGGATCATATTCATCCGCAGCCTCAAATCTTAGCTGATCCCATTGTTGTAAGAGAATATTGGTTAGGTAGTGTAGTGGCTGTCCATACAACTCTTTAATTGATGTTGCTAGTTCTATCCATGAATTATATGGGATCATAGAACCACGATGGAGAGGGACTGGGATATGCTTCATGTATTCCTGGTACATTTCTGCTCGCCGGATTACAAGAGCTGGATCGCAAGAAAAGAAAAGAAAAGAAAAGGGGAACTATGGTTAGATGCTTAATTCAAATTTATGGAGTAATAAATGCCCCATAATAAATCAATAAAATTCAAATTGAGTTTCATGTCGTACTACCTTCAGCAGATATGTCTTCTGCAGGCTGAATTTTCACAGCACCACTGGGAGTCTGCTCGACATATGAGCCATCACAAGCTTCCATAACCTCGTCAGACGAAGAAGAGTCATCCAATGATACAAGATTTGCCTGATCAGTCATGGGAAGAATATGGATTTTCTGTGTTCAAGAGAATGCAGTCACCTGTTCAATTCCAAACCAAAAATACTGGTTTTAGAATGGTGAATATAACAGGATCAAATAATGCAGACTCGAACACACAGCAAGATAATGAAAGAACAAAATAACAATAATACTAAGACAGTGTATTTGTATGTAGTTCAGCTTCTGTTGTTCAAACCTGATGTATTTCTGTTTTCAAGAAAAGGAGTTGTCCCACTCAACTCCAGCTAAATTGGAGTCATTATTAAGAATCGGTTATTTTAAAATTTTCAGTTCCAAGGCTCGAGCATGAAACAGAAAACAAACATCCAGAAGAAAATAATCAGTGAACGAATCCTGAAGATACATAAAAGCAGATGTGACTTTCTATTTCTTCCTTCAACATTCCTTGTCACCCTATTTGTTAAACGAGTTGTTTTTTTTTCGATAAGTAGAATTTTATTACTAATCGAAAAGGAGATTCCAACTTTGTATTATAATCAATGACATCCAGCAGGCCTAGCCACTGACCACACTTAGCAGAATGTACATGATTGCTAAATAATCTCGATACATGCATAAGAATATTTCTCAAAAGGACACCTAGCTGTCTAGTTTTGTTCTGAAATAGTCTAAGGTTCCTTTCATGTCAAATAATAACTATATAAGAAACAAAAAGAGTTCCCAAAATATACTTCTTCTGTTGTGCCTGTCTTGTTCTAGTAAGCAGAGTATTAATCTCTTGATCCCATCCAATCTTCTAATAGCCTGCCAGATGATTGCAGTCGCAGGACAGAAAAGAAAGAGATGATCCCTAATCTCATCATGTTGTTGGCAGAAAATGCATTTTGTATCCACAGCCGTGCCAATCTCCCTTAGTCTTGTTTTTGTTAAGAGTCGATTTCTGCACGCAAGCCAAGCAAGAAAATTTACCCTAGGAGTAGAAACAGGTCTCCAAATAAGTTTAGCCCACAGACACTTGTCCTGTGAAGATCTGATGGCCTTATAAGCTGATTTAATAGTATACTCATTCTGGTTTGCTTCACAGTTTAAAATGAACTCCTGCACAATTGGTCTGATGTGAATAATCCTGAGAAAAATCCATGAAGTGTAAGATGATGGGCAAAAATCCCATACAGTGGCTTGTTTAATATACACTGAATGTACCCATTTAACCCACAGTGTATCCTTCTTTGCAGCTATGTTCCAAAGTAGCTTTCCCAAAGTACAACAATTCCACAAATGCAAATTTAACAGCCCAAGCTCACCTTCATGTTTTGGATAACATAGAGACTCCCAGGCCACTAGGGCAGTCTTCTTCATCTGCACTTTACCAGACCATAGAAAAGTTCTACAAAGACTAATAAAGCAGTTGAGAACTTTCCTTGGAAGAAGAATGATTTGGCTAAAATAAAACTGAATACTGAAGAGCACTGACTTAATGAATTGCAATCTCCCTGCATAAGATAGGAATAAGGTACTCCAATGCCTTAACCTTGCAGACATTTTATCCAAGAGTGGTTGCAGATGAGTAGTTGTTATTCTTGCAGAGGATAAAGGTAACCCCAGGTAAATGATTGGAAAAGTTCCTACAGGATATCCAAGAATCTTGAGAATACTTGTCTGAGAATCTGCAGACACTCCTCCAAAAAAGACAGAACATTTGTTAGGATTAACCATGAGCCTTGAAGTTGTAGAAAAATGAGTCAAAACCTCCTTGAGACAAATAACACTCTGCAGATTACCCTTACAAAACAATAAAAGGTCATCTGCAAAGTTCAAATTTATGAGTTGGAGACCTCTACATCTTGGGTGAGCTTGAAACCTGGGGTCTCTCCATAATTTCTTCAAATACTTGCTAAAATAATCCATTACCATCACAAAGAGACAAGGAGAAAGAGGATCACATTGCCTTAATCCTCTTTTACCAGGGAAAGGTGCAGCCAACACCCCATTAAAAGAGACAGAATAGGAAACAGAGGTCACACATGTCATAATCAATTTAATAAAATGAGGTGGAAAACCATATAAATTTAGAATTTTCTGCATAAAATCCCAATTTACCATGTCATAAGCCTTCTTGAGATCGATTTTAATCATGCATCTAGGAGAAATGCCCTTGTGAGCATATTTCCGTACTAATTCATGGGCTAACAAAATATTTTCACCAATGCTTCTTCCTTTAATGAAAGCATTTTGAGAGGGATCAATGATTTTTGGCATAAGGGGTTGTAACCTTTGAACCATGACCTTTACAATGATCTTATACAGAACATTACAGCATGCTATTGGTCTAAACTCAGTAACCCTATTTGCATTTGAATGTTTAGGGATGAGTGTGAGAGAAGTAATATTCAATTTTCTGGGAAGAAAACCAGTAGAGAAAAATTTTCTTACAGCCCAAGTCACCTCCTCAGCAACAATGGCCCAGGAAGATTTATAGAAACCTGCAAAAAAAACATCAATTCCTGGGGCTTTTGTATCCCCCATGGAAAACACGGCAGTTTTCACTTCAGCCTCAGACACAGGAGTAGATAGACCGGCAAAAAAATTATGATTAGTAAAAGTGTTGGGCTCAGGCAAATCAATAACTCCCTCCATAGCAACATCAGTTCCCAACAGCTCTTGATAATAAAGATTGAAGGCTTCATGAATTTGATTTGCACCTCTAATCTCATTATTATTAGAATCTAACAGAAGAACCACTGTCTTCCTTTGATGCCTCTCTTTAACCTTGGCATAAAAATATTTATGATTTGAATCACCACATAAAAGCCAATGGTTTGTTGCTTTATGCTTGTAAAAAAGCTCTTCACAATGAAGCAAATGAAAAAAGTTCTTTTCTTTTTCCTTCAACAACACTCGATAGTTCTGCTCACCTGGATGATTGAAACAATTGAACTGTAAAACTGCCACTTCCTCTCTGGCTCCTTTTACTCTGTGAGAAATGGAACCATATTTTTCTCTATTGAATGATTTAAGCTCCTACTTAAGTAAGCACGGTCTCTTGGATACTTTCAGCAAATTGCCTCCCAACTTGAGCCTCCATATATTCTGGACCATAGGTAAGAAGTCCTCAAAATCTTTCCAGAATTGAAAAAACTTAAAAGGTTTTGGTCCAGTCAAATAAAAAATATTAAGATGAATAAGCACTGGACAATGATCAAAAATAAGAGGGCTTAAGAACTCAGCCATAGATTGTGGATGAGAATTAAGCCATGGAAGGTTGACAAGAGCTCTATCCAGTTTACAAAACACCTCCTCTTCTCCCTATCTATGACTGAACCAAGTGTAATGAAAACCCTGACTCTGTAAATCACACGATTGTAACTCATGACAACAGTCTCTAAAGTCCTGCACATCAGAGGTATTTAGATTTCTTCCCTGAAACTTTTCAGACTCCTGTAAAACCACATTGAAATCTCCCACAACCAACCAAGGATCCTGCCCAGGTGAATTAGCCTTCAACCACTGGCATAAAGATTGTCTTGCCCTGCCAGAATTAAAAGCATACACAAAAGCCACCCAAAAACTAGAATTTGAGTGCACATTTGTGACATGACATAAAATAGTCTGATCATGTACTCTATAAGATCCCATCAACCAAACTGTAGGATTCCATAAAACCCAAATTCGACCATTTGGATGCTGAGAGTAGTTATTAATAAAATGCCACCCATTCTGGATTTTATTTAGAATAGTAACTGAATTTGGTTCTTTTACCCTAGTCTCCAATAAACCAAACAAATCCACTTTGTGTCTAGCACAAAATCTTCTGACTTCCTTATGCTTGGAAGTCTTATTAAGTCTTCTTATATTCCAAGCACTAATCATGACCATCAGGGTCAAGGCTGGAGAGCATTCCCCTTTGATCTAAACCAGCTCTGTTATGGCTTTTTCCTATGTCAACACCCCTACAGTCATGAGAGTCAGCCATATTTGCTCTGAATCTGGTAATTCTTGGTTCAGAATCTTGGACATGTCTCTGCAGTGGCTTTTTCATCCTTGTTTCACTTACTGTCAATCTTTCCTTTCCATCAGCAGTATAAGTAGCAGGGCCCTCAGAAGTTATGATTGGTTCTGCCAAATCAGAATGTGGCTTTTCCATAGAACCTTCATCAGTGTTTTGACATGGGATTGCTCCAGCACCCTGTTCAAAACTAGTGGAATGTGCATTGGGAATTTGCCCAGGAACATTGAGCACATTGACCTGTGATTGATCCTGGACATGATCAGTATCAGTTGGCCCTTTCCCTTTTCGATTATCCCTAACTATTCTCCATTCTCCTTCTGTTGCAGGTCCTATATTGTTTTCTTGCTGCACTTTCTTACACCTCCTTTAGTCATGTCCAAAACAGTCACAAATAGGACAATAGAAAGGCTTCCAATCATACTCAACTCTTTGTTCAACCTCTATCCCCTCTGGATCAAGAATCATGAAAGACTCCAGCAGAGGTTTTTTCACATCCACCTCTACCAATACCCTTGGATAGGAGGCCCTGTCTCTAGAGGCAGTTATAGAATCAGTGCAAACAGGATTCCCTACTGCACTGGCTAGTTTGCTAAGTGATTTCATGGACCAAAACTCCAATGGCAGGTTTGGGAATTTAATCCAAAGAGGTAACACCTGCAATTCATCTGGGTTAAATTGCAATCGTCTATGCCATCTTTTTAGGACAAACGGTCTATTGAAGAACATCCAATGCTGGCTAAGCACCCAAGAAACCTCCTCCTGAGAATGAAATTTAAACAGAAAAAATCCAGAAGAGTGCAAGATAACCTGGGGACTCTGAACTGCTTTCCATTGTCTCATGACAAAAGTCTGCATCTGGGTGAAGGATGGTGTCTGACCATACACAAAACCTATCAAAGTGTTGGCCCAAAGTGGTGCTTCAGAATCAACTTCATCCTTATCCAGTTTTACAACCACCCGACCCTTTTCATACATGGGATTTTGAAAATTCAGGGGTTGTCCATGGCTAGGGATCCTATTACCAAGTACTACATCTCTCCATGATGACCTTGGGGGCGATGCAGGTTGTAGTATGTTCCATACTGAATCCCTGGTATTGGAAGTTGGATGGTCGCCTGCAATACCAATCTCCTCTGCTAGGGTTTCCACTGTTTCATTGGACACACCTGCATGGGAAGGCCCTGAGGCAGATGGAACAATATTGTGTACTTCCATCGTATTTTTCTCAAATTCCATAGGTAAAATTACGTCGATCGGTTCATTCTCCTCAGGTAGCATTTGATCGCCAACTCCTGCATCTAGGGTTTCTGGAATTTCAGTTCTAAACGATACAGTTTTGGTTCCATCCACATTCACGTCTCGATCCTTATCCTTATCAGCCAAAGATCCTTGAATTCTAGATCCAGGTGATAATCTCTTCTTCTTGGCCATGGTCAAGTCTCTCTCAACCCTAGGAGAGAGGAGAGAGCAAACTTGGTCGGGTTCCTTTTTTAATCAATCAAGACTTTTTTATCCTTAGTTTCACTGTATTTTAGAATTATGTTATTACTGTACGTATAGAAAGAAGAGATTATGCTTTCCAATCAAATATCATATACAGCCACCTTTACAAACCTAACAGCTTTACTCCAAGTTACTTGAAATACCCTGAAATCCTAACTTAGGGAATTATGACAAAATAAGGATTATTAGAAAATTTAAGTAAATAAATTATTTTATTAAAATAAAGGAGGGATTAAATAAGGCAAAACAAGGAGAAAATAATAAATAAAGTATTTAGGCAAAATTTGGATATTTTACGAATTAATATGGAAGTTAAGAAAATCCACCCAAAATAGTCAAATTAATCTAAAAAGGAATTTAATTATTATTATTATATAACAACTATTATTAAATTTTTTTAAATATATATATATATATATAATAAAATACCAATTACCCCAACCCATCCATTTTCTCCTCTTTCCTTTTTTTTCCCTTTTTCCTTTTTCTCCTTTCTTTTCCTTTTTCTTTCTTTCTCCCCTTCTCCTTCTTCTTTCTTTCCCCATCCTTCCCAACTGGGCCGCCCCGCGCAGCCCAGGCCCTTCTTCCCCCCTTCTTCCTTCATGTGGCCCAAAGCCCCCATCACTCCCCTGACCAGCTGCTGACCAAACCTCCTCATTTTCTTTTCTTTTCTCCCCCTAGACCACCCGGTCCTCCCCCTTTCCCTTTCTTTCTTCTTCCCCGCGTAGCTGCAACCCGACCTGCATCTCTGCGCACCGGCCACCCCCTGCACCGCCGGTCGTCCTTCCCTGCCCCTCTCGCTGTTGTTTTATTTCCTTTTCTCGACCCCAACAAGCCCCATAGCTACCCTCCATGTGTGCCTCCCCTTTCCTTTTCTCTCCCCCCCCCCGACCTAACCTACCATGGCAGGACTGCACCGCTGGCCGGTGGTCCTACCTCACCTGCCTCGTTTGTCTCCTTCTTCCTTCGTCATTTTCCCCCTCAATTAGCCTATAAATACCCCCCATGGACAGCCATAATCGAGCTTCTTTTCCGCACCCCAGAAATCCCGATCTTTCGCCGCCGCCCAAACAGACCCTTATTCCGCCACCGTCAGCGACCGCCGCCGCCAACTCCGCCCACCAAATTCTTCCTTGCACCACCCCCTGCCAAACTAAGCTTCCCTCCTTCCTCGATTTGACCTGCACAAGCCACCCCGGCCGTGCAAAGTCAGCTTCCCAATCAGCCCTCACCAACCCCGCGCCGCCCCTCGCGCCACCGCCCGCCGCCAATTTTGCCGCAACCAACGCCTCCTCCACCCCCCAAAACGACCAAGGGACCTTCCCTTACCTTCCCATACCTCCATCTCTCCCTGCCTCCCTCTCCTTCTACTTTTTCCACCTTCCACCACTTTTGGCCACCACACCAACCGCCATGCGCCACCACTTCCGGCTGCACCACCACCTCCATTCCACCCCTCTCCACCTAACACACCTCCCGCCACATCAAACACCCCTCCACTTCCTCTACTCTAGCCTATAAACCCATCTTTCCACCTCTCTTCCTCCTCCAGCGCCACCGCCAGTCCCGCCACAAACCCTAGGTGGTATTCTAATTTCCCCAGCCCTTAAATTATTTTTCTATAAGTGTTAATAATTTTTAGTAATATTAATAATATTACCCTTAATATTATAATTATTATTATTACTACTCTTACAACCTAACCTAGCTTCGAAAATAATTATAACTATGGTATTATCATTTAAAAGACTACAACTTTAGTATTAATATAGTTATCTTTATTATTATTATTATTAGCATTATTACTAATACTACTACTACTACTACTACTATTATTATTATTATTATTATTATTTTCTTACCTATACTAACTTAGCCATTATCACTTTTACTAAAGGTGTAAATGTTGTGACTCTTATATTACTATTACCCTTTTCGATTATTATCCTTACTATGTGTAACATTATTAATATTATTACTACCATCATTACTACTAATATTATTATCATTTCTATCATTGTTATTATCATTATTATTCTATTACACTTGATCACATTATCACTAAGACTACTACTAAGATGATTTCTAGGACTTTCATTAGTACTATTCTTAAGATGAGAACCATTATTAATATTATTATTATCATTATTATTATTTAATACTACTATAAATATTATTATTGTTAACTTGTCTTTTGTCAATATTTCATAACCACTAACTTATTGTCACTACTAGCATTATTAATATAAGAATTACTATGGTCACTATTTTATATTACTTATGCTACTATTATTATTATTACTACTAGGGTTTGGGTTGATAATGGTATTATCACTAAAACTAATAATAATATTATTATTAGTAATATTGAAACTATTACATTTAATGTTATAAATATCACTATGACTACTTAAACATAAGCCATGATGACTATTAAGAACTAATTCAGTTAATATAAGCATGAGTAATTATTTTGAGAATAATAACCCTACTTTTAGTTATAAAACTATTATTACTGTTATTAGCCTTAATAGAAGAATATGATAAGGTAGGGTAGAAATAATGGTAATCTTTGGTAAGAGGGAGATTAACCCATAGTATTTTCCCCTTATAGGTGAATCAAGCCAAAACCCTAAGGAAGCGTAGGAGCGTTCTCCAAGCCCGGTGTCATATTAGATAAGGATATAGTTAAGGCCTTTTATGTATATGAATGTGCTATGTGTGTTTGTTTAATGGGTGTGCTTTATATTTCATATTTTATATTATCATGTTCCTGTGGTAGCTTGCTAAACATAGAGCTAAGGTAAGTTACATGTGTTATGATATGTGTAATATGATGTTATTATTCGTACTGGAATTGTGCTTATGTAATAATGTCCTCCATAACATGCATGATAGGAGGTCCTAAGTAGTACGATGTGGTTGTGAGAAAAATGAAAAAAATGAAAAAAGGGAGGAAAGTGAGCTGACCAGAGAATGATAATGATTGCTTAATTATCTTATGGCCTAGAGGTGGAGAAAAAGAGGAACAATGGGAATGAGATTAAGGGAACGGATTTAACATGCATGGGAAGTCTAGGGTTTGTATAGGATGGTTAGCTTTTGCATGGGGATAACCTTTACGTGGAAAAAGTTAATTTGAGGATCGAGTAAGGTAAGGGAAGAATCGTTAGGGTGAATGGAGTCCATGTGTGAAAAATAGTACGTGGGTTGATGTAAGGATGCATGGGGGATTTGACTAGGATTTTAGGCAGAAACCCTAAGTGAGAAAAATGTATAAGAAAAAAAAAGAGAGAGAGAGAGAGAAAGAAATTAATGAAAATGGATAGAATGAGGATAAAGGATGAGAAGAGTGTCATATGGGGGAAAAGTGAATCTAGAGAGAAGATTGTATTCGGGTGTTGAGTGAATCGTATAAAAGAAAGGAGGAGTACTAGGGTTTTCTGGAGGCTAACTAGGGTTTTGGTGATCATGTATGGGAGTAGGATAGTGAGGTTGTAAGGTTAAGTCAAGGTTGTGTATGGAATAAGATACAATAAAACACTAAACACTTAAAGTGAAAGATTATCAAGCCAGAGCCCAGTGAGGTTATATATTTTTCGGTCCACCGGTTATAATAGTGGTCAGGTGCGTTCTGCCCTGCTAAATGATTTTCCGATCTACCGGCTATAATAGTGGTCAGGTGCATTTTGCCCAGCTGAGTGTTTCCAGTCCACCAACTATAATAGTAGGGGATTCCGGACTCGATAAACCAAACCGTGTATGGTAATAAATCTTGAAAAGATACTATTTACTTACAGTGGAACACCTCGTGAGTCGGGGCCAATGAGGATATATATATTTTTCGGTCTACCGGCAATAATAATGGTCGGGTGCATTCTGCCCTGTGGAGTGTTTCCAGTCCACCAGCTATAATAGTGGGGTTTCCGTACTCACGCGGAAATAATATAAGAAATGTGTGAACTATAAGTATACGGAATGGAAAGATACTAATCATTACAGTAGAACACCATGTGAGTCGGGGCCAGTGAGGTTATTATATATTTTCCGTTCCACTGGCTATAATAGTGGTCAGGTGCGTTCTGCCCTGTGGAGTGCTTCCGGTCCATCAGCTATAATAGTGGGGTTCCCGTACTCACATGGAATTATTATAAAAGAGATATAAGGTAAATCACTAATATAAGTTCGGTCTAATATTGTAAATCTGGATTATTGTTTTATGCGCCTTATGTGTTTATTCTCCTGCATGGCCTTACTTGCGCGCCTCTTGTTGGCTTTAGCCATATGGTTACCTTACTCAATACGTAGCGTACTGACCACCCATTTTATAGGTATTGCTCATTCCCATAAGCAGAAGACCCATCTGAGTTTATGCAGGTAGGAGATGATATCTTCGATGCCTACAACACCTACGAGGCATCTGGTGGGGCTGAGAGTTGAACCTAGACCTGGCCTAGGGATCGAGAGCGACTCGGCCGGACTCTGTTTTTCTTGTGATTGGACCATGTCTCATTTTATTCTGGTTATATGATATCGTACGATGTTCTATGTTTTTAAAAAACTCTAGTCACTTACTCTCTGGGTTGTAATTCTAAAGCGCACTCTGATTTCTGTATGACCATGAGGTAGTCCTCTCATGGACTCTCAATGTCTTATTAACGACTTGTGTTTTTATTATTGACTTGTATTTTATGTTAACCCTACTTAGCCTTAACACTTAGTACTGGAATGGTAGGAGTGAACCGGTCTGGTACTAAGTGTGGCGGTAATACCCCCAGAATTTACAGTTTTGTTATTTCACTTCGGTCAAACCTTTTTATTAAAACGAAATTTTTCGGTAGTACATTTTGGGGGTGTTACATTACTCCCAGAAACAAGAACCATTAACAAAAAGGTACATCATGATGGTAATTTCAAGCATAAACAACATGGTCTGCAAAGAATACAAGTGGAAATGTTCAGAAGGATGGAGAGCAGTGATCCTTCTTGTAACGCTGGAATAAAAAATAAACATTTAACATGCAGCCAACAAACGCAGAAAAGCCCTTGTTCTCATAAAACATTGAATCATGCTCACTGGATAGATGAAATCAATGCTCCAGACATGTCCTTCAGGGGCAGACACGATGATAGCAACTTATGCCAATGCAATCTTAAAGACCAATTTCATGGTCCAACAAGTATTGACCTTACCACACACAGATGATCAACATGGAAAAACGGTAACCAGCCAAAACTTAAGAGATTAGCCATTGCGGTAGAGCAGGAACGGAATACTCAAAAAGAAAAGACAGGGAAAATGTTGGGATGCGGTTATTTCATGTGATAAAGGTCTGCGCAACAGAAGCTGAACTATATCACAGGATTACACATTGCCCTTGAATGAGCATTTAAGGAATTTATCATACAAGAATTCCAAAACAAATAAAGGTATCAACATATGAAAATAAAATGGTCAAATACAATGCACTGTCAAACGCAACAATCCCAAAACTCATAATCTTATTCTCAAGATTTAAGGCTGAACTTAAAACATTTATTTGGTTATCAAACTTGAGTTCTAGTTCATTTAGTACACTATACTAGTTAATTAAGAAATTAAAAAATCAATGATATATTGATTGTAATGACCTAAATTGAAGAATTGAAAGACAAATCTAGAGAATGAACATGACAACCTTAAAGACTGAATTCAAGGACACAATACCACTGAGTAGAAGCAAGAGAAAAATGGTCTGCAGCAGTATAGCAGCAACGCTTAAGGTAAGGAATGCATTGCAGGATAAAGCAGTGGTTGGACACAATATTTTGACATACTTTATATCCTTTTAATTTTAATTTTTGGTATTTTATTTGAGTAATATATCTGAATAATTATGATTTTGTGATTATGTAATAATAATCTTATAAATTGTATTATTTGAGCTAAAATAATATAAACTAAATAAATTTAAAGTATAAGATTATTTATTAATTTTTCTAATTTTATGTTATCGGTAAGGTAAAAAAAATAGAGTTTGGGTCATTTAGACTGATGGCCAAAAGGACCAAAGGCCCAAAACCAGAGCCAGCAAAGGGCCTGACATAGGCGATGGAAAATTGTTATAAAAGGCGGCAGCTATCAGCCATAAAGAGAGACAAGAGAGAGCGGAGCAAAAACGGAAGAAGTTAGCGGCCAAAAGAAAGAAAAGAAAAGTAACACAGAAAAAGAGAAAAGTCAGAGAAGAGAGTCTGGCAGAACAGTGCAAAGGCACAAGACTGCAAAGGAAGGAAAAAAAACAGAGAGAGAGAGACAGACGCATAGGACAGGACAGGCGGTGCAAAAGAAAAGGAAGAAAGCAGCAAAGGAGTTCTACCTAAGCAGAAAAAGGATAAGAGCATCTCCAGTGGTGTAAAAAAAAGGTATCCCAATCTCAAATTTGAGGTTGTGGTTGTGGAAAAAAAATTGTACCCAAATTTGGTATAGCCTCAAAAATTTAGGGTTCCCAATCTCTGAAAAAGTAGATCCTCGATCTTTGTGCATAGATGATTTTTGATACTTTTTGGTATATTTTTAGTCTAATTTTTACTATTAACATATAATTTTTTTAAATATACATATAAAAAAATATAACATTTAATATTAACAGTAAAAAAAAATTTCAAATAAATATATTTTTTTTGCCAAATAATTTTCATAACATCTATGTTACCTTTCTTTTTTATAATCATTTCTCTATGTAATTTATCTTATTCATTTATCTAGTTATATTTATTTTATTAATTTCTTTAGTTATATTTATTTTATTAATTTCTCTACTTATATTGGGTGTTAAATAATATAAAGCGTAAATAATTGATGATGATGTAATTGGTAAAAGTAATTGGGTGTTGTATATTTGAGGTTGGTGATTGTAGAGTATTGAATTAAATTTGAGGTAAATTGATAAAAGTACGAAAGAGGAAAGAGAAAATAATTAGATAGTATAATTCGGATCTCATATTTGATGCCAACATTGTGGATGCTCTAACAGGAAAAGTGATGCAGGAAGGAGAGAAGCCAGCTAACTAGGAGAGAGGGTAGGCCTAACAGTGCAGCGTGCAGAAGAAAGAGAAAAAAAAAGACAAAAAATAAAAACGAAGCGCAGCATGGAATTTTAGACACAGCTGGGAGGGAAAAAAAGAAAGAGAAAGAAGAATTGAAATTTTTATTTCAGATGAAATTAATTAATTTTTCATCTGAATAAATTTTTGAACGTTCATCCATATTTAATTCCGGTTATTTTTTCTCTATTTCTGATTTATATTTTTAATATATATTTTTTCATAATTAATTCAATTATTATCACTGCCTAATTATTTGTTGTTGGGAAATAGACTGAAACCCTAGATTTTGGTTTGAAATATGATATTATTTTTCTTTGTTTCATGACATTGCTCTTTGACTCTATTTTAATTGTTATCATTTATATATATGATTCTATTAAGTATGGCATATGCCTTATTCTAGTTTTTTCATAGTCACAGTATGTAGGATTATATGTCTACTAGATGGTCATATAAATATGTTATAATTTATATATATAAATTACAGCTAGGTTGGATAACAATTCACTTAATAGTTTTGTGATTCTAACCAGAGTAGTGAAACATTTAGATACGTGTGGGTCAAAGGAGAGAAATACAGCTAGAAATACTTATTGTACTAGTTTTGGTACTTAGATTGACATCCTTCCACTTGTGTTTAATACATTAAATCTAGTTAAATATAAAAGTCATTTGTTGCTACTATATTGCTAGTATTTAATATTAGCGTTTTATCGTATTAATTATTTTTAAAAAGTAATATAAGGTATAGACCTACTTTTGGCTTACAACTTGGTCAGTCTCATTCTCATGATTAAAAGATGACTTATAAATTATTATTATTATTATAGTTTTACCTAATTTAGTGGCCAATTTTGATTTCCCAAGCATATTTATTATATTTGCAGTTATCCATTATTTTTATTATTTTATTATATTTATTCTTTTTATTATTTTCTATTTTTAAAATCCCCATTATTGTATTTTTCTTTTTATGTATTTATTTTATGTGATTTAGAGTTTTTATTTATTAACTTATTTTTATTATTTGTGAGCTAGTTAAATAGCAATAGGCCCTCTCAATCCACAATATAGAATAATACACTTATTTACCAATACTATAGTTGATTATAAGAGGGTATAAATTGCATGCCGGCTACGGCCTCACCAATTTTTGGCACCGTTGCCGGAGATTAGTAACTTTACATGTATTTTACTAGCATTTTTTTAGTATTTTGTGTAATTTTTTTCCTTTTGTCATTTTTTTAGTTATTATTATTATAGTTATTTTTCTTTTGTGTGTTTTCTTTTTATCTAGTGTAGTTTACTTGTTTATAGTGTTTTTCTAATTTCAGGTACCCATTGGTGAATGCATACAAGAGGGAAACCATAAGGAGAGCTTATACCTGTGAATGTTGCGTTAGAGAGATCCATTTGAGCAATTAGAAAGTCAAGAATTTCTAGTTCTCCTTTATCACCAAAACTCAAAGGTGAGCTTTTTGGCTCCTCATCATCACCAGACTTTGAAGAAACGGCATTAAATATCAACACATCATTACCAAAAGAGCCTATCTACTTCACTCATATGGCAGCTAATAGGAGTTTGCAAGATCTAGCAGCCCATAATATAGCTAAAGCTATACCTACATGCATTGGCTACCTTGAGTTTGCTGATGGAAAAGAAAAAGACTTCGAGTTAAAATCTGGCCTACTTCATCGTCTTCCTACTTTCCATGGGCTCTCAAGCGAAGATCCCAATAAATTCCTAGAGGAATTCCAATTTGTCTGTGTCTCCATGTGCCCCAAGGAGGCAAACCTTTAAATCCTAAAGCTCAAGGCATTTCCATTTGCCTTAATTGATGAAGCGAAGGATTGGCATTATGAACTATCTACAAGGCAGATATACTCATAGAACACCTTGGCTAGTGCATTCTTAGACAAGGTTTTCCAACTTCACATGTCATAGTACTGAGGAAGAGGATTACCGGAACCCAACAAAAGCCTAACGAAACATGCTATGCATACTACAATAAGCACAAGGCCTTGCTATCACAGTGCCTACAACACGGGATGAGGGAAAGGAATTTATTGCAATATTTTTATGAGGGCCTCACTCCACTAGAGAGGAATATGTTGGATACAATGAGCGGTAGCTCTTTCATGGATAAAGATCCCACTTTAGCTCAAGCCTTATTGAAAAACCAAGCCTTTATTGCACAACAATACGTTGGTCTTTCCACCCGTACAATTTATTAATAGACTTATTCATGGATAAGTAAATGAGGTAGGTGTAAATCAATTTATTAATAGACTTAACCAACGCACTACTCTTGTTTTGTAGATTGCCACAGCTACCGGAACTGTTACCACATGTGGAGTATGTTCAACGATAGGACATCCCAGTGATAAATACCCGCAGATGATTGGAGGAGAGGATCATGCACAAGCAAATGCTATTGGATTTTCAAATACTTATGATCCAGGTATACGCAGCCATTCTAAATTCCGTTGGAAAGATAATAATAATAATAATAATAATAATAATAATAATAATAATAATATTCTTAATCCTACAGGTTTCAACCAAGTGGCACCAGGTTTTTATGAAAAACTACAAGGGGGATCATCTCAACCTCAAGCTCCAACCACTGACAAATATGACAAGATATTCGAGTTGCTGACAAATGGACAGAATCAACTAATACAAAGCCAACTAAACATGGACAAGAGAGTGTTGAATATAACGCAAAAAAAGGGAGAAGTGGTCACTAAGCTGAACCAATTACACGATCCAAAGAAACTGCCTAGTAGCACTATACCAATCCAAAGGGAAACTTTGAATCAGCTAATGCATTGGTAACAAGGAGTGGTAAATCATGTGAGAGTGCTCCAAACAAAACCAAGGAGAAATTAGAGCAATTAGAAGAAGACCCCGCTACAAATGAAGGGGAGAGAATGCAAAAGCAAGAGAATAAGAGCGGAAACCGAAAAACGATTGATCGACCCACTATTAAACAGAAATCTGAGAGTTCTTTGAATGGTAAATCTTCTACCATTTCAAATTTTGTTGTTACTAACCCTATTTTTGCTGCTCCTGTTCCTAGTAGGCTATCCAAATCAAAGAAGAACAAGAGTGATCAAGCTATATTAGATATGATCAAGAAGGTACAGGCCAACATTCCACTCATAGAAGCTATTAAGCCTAGTATTAAAAACCGGACCGGACCGGCCGGTCCGACCAGTAAACCGGCGAACCAGTTGGATCACCGGTTAAATTTTATGTGCTGGTTTTTAAGATCTCGGAACCAGTGAAAACCGGTCGGACCAGTGAACCGGTCAAATTTATGTAGAGTTTAATTTTCTATATATTTCATATTTTTTGACTTAAAATGTACCACTGGTTCGACCACTAAACCAGTGAACCAGTTATGAGACCGGTTCGATGACCGGTCCGGTTTTTATAACTATGCTATTAAGCAAGTACCCAAATATGCAAAAAAATTTAAAGGAGTTATGCATCAAAAGGAAGAAATTGCGAGAGAAGGAAGTGGATCAAATGAGTGAGCATTTATGTGCTATCATACAAAGGAAATTACCTCCAAAATGTAAAGATCCTGAAAACTTCACTATTCCTAAGGATGGCAATCGAACGAGTTTTACTCGAAACCCGACGGGTTTTATCCGTTGGATGTGTAAATGGATATAGATAAACGGATGTGGATACGGGTATGGAGGAAGGAAAGAAATATCCACCGGGTTTGGGTATAAACATGGGTAAGGGATCATCAAATCCATACCTGCATCCGTTTACCCAATATAAAATTACATTTTTACCTTTATTTACGTAATCTTAAGTATATTTTCTAAGGCTAAAAGTGAAGATATGATTAAATTTTTAACAATCTAAGTATATAATTCTAACATTAAATGATTTTTACTTTATACTTAATTGGTTTTAACCGATGGATATTTAAACGGATATGGATATGGATGAGGAAAAAAAATACCCACCGGGTTTGGATACGAATATGGGTATATGTTTTCTTATTGAGTTTTGGTAGAGGATAGGGAGTACCCGATCTGTTGCCGTACCTAAACGTTCCATGTGTGATTGGTAGCAATAGGTTTAAAAATGCCATGCTAAACCTAGGTGTATCTATTAAGGTCATGCCAGATTCTATTTATGCATCTTTAGGTTTAAGAGAGTTTAAGAAACATAATGTTATCATTCAACTTACCGACCATTCTAATGCATTCCCCAAGGGGCTTGCAGAAGATGTTCTTGTGCAGTTTAGTACATTTATATTTCCGATAGACTTCTACGTATTGGATATGGAGAAAAGCAGCTTGAGTCCAATGACGTTGCTCTTGGAAAGGCCCTTCATGAGAACCGCTCAGATAAAGATAGACACTCAAACTAGTTCTCTTACTATAGAGTTTGATGGAGAAGTCATCAGCTTCAACATCTTTGAGGCCATAAGGTACCCCATGAATGACCAGTCTTGCTATACTATTAACACCATTAATCTTTTGGCACAAGATTACTTTGAGGAGGATGGGAAAGATCCATTGGCAATCACTCTTATGAAAAGCTTAGGATTGCATGAGAGAGAAGATAATTCTTTGGAAGAGATAGAGGCGATATTTTTCCCGCATCTTGTGCATATCATAGCACACATGGAGGCAAAACCTCCATACCGGTATAGATCCCCTCTTTTTTCGATTCCCTTAGCTACTAATAAACCTATACCTTCTATAATTCAAGCCACTACATTAGAGCTCAAGCCACTACCGGATCATTTGAAATATGCACATTTAGGAGATGGAGAAACCCTTCTGGTGACCATATCTTCAAAGTTGACAAAAGATCAAGAAAGCAAACTGTTGGAAGTCCTTAAAGCTCAAAAAACAGCTATTGGATGGACATTAACGGACATCAAAGGGATAAATCCTACCATGTGTGTTCACCGCATACTTCTTGAAGAAGGAGCTAAGCCAACTAGAAAACCTCAATGTAAACTTAACCCTCCTATGATGGAAGTAAAAAGAAGGAAATCATCAAGCCCTTGGATTGTGGAGTCATCTACCCAATTTCATATTCTAAATCAATGGCGCCTATTCAGGTGGTACCTAAAAATTTGGGGGTCACTATAGTCAAAAATGAGAGTTTCCCACAAAGGACAGTAATAAGACACCGAGTATGCATTAACTATAAGAAGTTGAATGTTAAGAAAAGGAAAGATCATTTCCCATTACCATTTATTAATCAAATGATCAAGAGATTGGTAGGTCATTCCTACTATTGCTTCCTTGATAAGTACTCCGGTTACAACCAACTTCACATAGCAGAGAAGGATCAAGAGAAGACGACCTTTACATGCCCATTTGGCACATTTGCTTATCGGTACATGCTCTTCAGCCTATACAACGCCCCTGGTACATTCCAAAGATTTATGGTTGGTATTTTCTCTAATTATGTAGAAAAGATTATTAAGATTTTTTTGGATGATTTTAGTATCTTTGGTGGTACTTTTGATTCTTGTCTCAATAATTTGACTTTAATTTTGAAACGATGCGAAGAAACTAAACTTGTACTTCATTGGAAAAAGTGTCATTTCATGGTGACACAAGGAATCATACTTGGTCATATTGTTTCATCTAGGAGATTAGAAGTTGATAAAGCTAAAATAGATGTTATACACTACTTACCCTCTCCCACTTGCGTAAGGGAGGTGTGTTCCTTTCTTAGACATGCAGGGTTCTATCGATGATTCATCAAGGATTTCTCTAGCATTGCACCTCTATTGACATGCCTTTTGCAGAAGGATGTGCATTTCAATTGGAGTAAAGAGTGTCAAAAAGCATTCAATGAACTTACAAAGTTCCTCCCCAATGATGCTACCTCCAGATTGGTTCCTACCATTTGAGATCATGTGTGATGCCTCTAACTATGTGATTGGTGCAATCTTGAGGCAATCAAAGAATAAAAAGTCTTACATCATTTATTACGCATCAAGAACTCTTAATGATGCTCGGTTGAATTACTCTACTACTGAAAAAGAATTGTTAGCAGTGGTATTTGCTTTTGAAAAATTTAGATCATATTTACTTCAAACTAAAGTTATTATTTTTACAGATCATGCAGCATTAAAGTACTTATTGTCTAAAAAGAAAGCAAAACTCCGATTAATAAAATGGTTTCTCTTGCTACAAGAGTTTGATGTGGAGATAAAGGACAAGAAAAGGAGTGAGAACGTAGTAGCCGATCATTTGAACCGCATGATTCAAGATGGTGAACCCATAACCTTGATTGAGAATTTCCTGTATGAGTTGTTCTTCGGGATATAGGTAAGTACACCATGGTTTGCTGATATCGTGAACTATCTTGTTACTCATAAGCTATTCACTGACACGCGACAATCTGTGAGAACTAAAATTAGAAAAGAGACATACCAATATATTTGGGATGACCCCTATTTATGGAAATTTAGTATTGATGGCATAATGAAGAGATGTGTCACTGATTCAAAATTTGAGCATATTTTAATACACTATCATACATTACATTGTGGAGAGCATTTTGGTGCTAAAAAGACCGCCTTCAAGGTTCTTGAAGTTGGTTTTTATTGGTCTACATTATTTAGAGCTGCTAACACTTATTGCATGAGATGTGAAAAGTGCCAGAGATCAGGTAACATTTGTCCTAAAGATCAAATGCCCTTAACCTCTATTATACTTGTAGAAATTTTTGATATGTGGGACATTTTCATAGGCCTATTTCCATCTTCTAAGGGCTACTTATATATTCTTCTTGCTATGGATTATGTGTAGAAATGGATAGAAGCGATTGTCACCCCTACTAATGACTTTCATGTAATTGCAGGTTTCCTCCAATCTCACGTCTTTTCTAGGTTTGGTATGCCTAAAGTGATCATTAGTGATGGAGGATCACACTTTTGCAACAGGACGATCGAAGCTTTGCTATGTAAGTATGGGGTTATACATAAAGTTTTTAAACCCTATCACTCTCAAACTAGCAAGCAAGCAAAAGTCTCTAACAAAGAAATCAAGAAGATACTAGAGAGGACCGTGAGCCCAAATAGAAAGGATTGGAGCCAGAGGTTGGATGATGTTTTGTGCGCTTATAAGACTGCATATGAAACATTTGTTTATGGAAAAGCATGTCATCTACCTGTAGAGCTTGAATACAAGGCATGGTAGGTTGTATAGAACCTAAACATGAGTATAGACTCAACTGGAACGCATAGGAAGCTACAACTTCATGAATGGGAAGAAATAAGGGATGATGCATTTAAAAGTACTATGATATACAAAGAGAAGACAAAAGCTTTCCATGATAGGATGATTCGTGGAAAGTCATTTGTTGTGGGTCAAAAAGTGTTACCCTACCTTCGCATCTTCGCTTATTTGATATTTCTAGGTAAGTTGCGTTCTAGATGGGTGGGTCCTTTTATTGATACTCACGTTTTCCCTTATGGTGCCATACAGATCAGAAGCGAGAAGACAAAAAATAAATTCAAGGTTAACAATCACAAGCTTAAACCCTACTATGAAGCATTCACAGAGCATAACGTTAAAGAGGGGCAATTACAAGAAGCACCCACCTTGAATGAGTAAACCAAGATCGCGTCACGCTAAAGGCGTAAAAACAAGCGCTACTTAAGAAGCAACCCAATGTGATAGGGTATTTTTCTAACCCTTTAGTTGTTTCTATTTATTTGATTTGTCTCTCCACACTTAAAATCACATGTTCCTTTAGTTATTTACCCATTGAGGACAATGTGTGATTTAAGTGTGGGGGTGTGAGTGTCTTTATGTGTATGCATGTTCCAAAAAAAGAATTGAAAAATAAATAAATAAATAAATAATAAATAAAAAAAATTGGTGTGTTTAGAGTCTTAGGAGCCTTTAACTAGTTAATGAGGAGCATATCTTTGAAATCTAACGAAAAGATGATTATAAAATCGAGATAAAGTGAGTAGAGATTTTTTGTATTAATTCCGATAAAGGAAACACATATCTACATGTCTACATGTGAACGGAAAATGAACATGTATGATTTTCTAACCACCAACATGGCATGTTGAGATTCATCACATTCCTTAGTGAGCTTTTGAACCATAAATACCTTCCTTTTTCTGAGTGAATTCACATGAAATTATCTACTTGTCTTGGCTTCATATTTTCTTTGCAAACCACATATATATTTAATTGTTTTGATCAAATTACTTGTCATAGCTCTTATAATGGACTCTAGATATTACTAGAACTTACTCTTGTGCTAGTCAAAGCTTATAGTCAAAACATACTTTGATTGAAAAAATAATAAAGGCAACTTAGGGTTTTCCACCACAAGACCAAATAACTTGATCCTAATTTGTGTAAACATGATGTACACCCTGTAGAAGCCCCTTTGAGCCTATACATTGAACATATATTTTTCTTCACTACCCACATTAAGTAATCATTAGGCCTTATCCTTACCCTTGTTCAAAGCTAGTGGAAGGGAATCAATTCATTATGGATGTAGAATGGTTTTGTATGTGAGTATATGTGTAAGAAATATAAGTATTTATGCTAAGAAAGGAATTGGTTATATTTGGTGATAGAGATAGAATTTATATATTTGTTGTATTGTCATCATTCTTCTTTGTTTAAAAAAAAATGAAATGATAAAAAAATAATATATGAAAAATAAAAATAAAAAATTTTGAAATAAAAAAATAATAATAAATAACAAGAAAGAAAATGATACGATACAAGGAAGAGAGGGAGATATGGAGTTCTCTTCATGTTCTATTGTTATTTCATTATTCTAGTTTAGTGTTAAGGTGGAGATGTGTATTATTGATTAATATTGATGTGGAGTTAACGCTTATATTTCATCTTATTATTAGAGTTCCACTAATTCTCGACCCTTTTAGCAACACAATCCTAAAATACTTTGTACCCTTCTATATCTTAAACCCATTACAATCAATAAGCAAGTCTTATTTGATTCTTGAGATGAACAGCATTTGATCTGATGGAGATTAGTCACAAGTTAAAGCATATAGATTTGTCCATTTGGTAGGTACTTGATATCTTTCATGAGGCTTTACCCATAAAAATATGAGTTTTTCTTGTTTATATATGTAAGTTACATGTTATCTTTATCATCTTATCTCAAACAACTGAGTGTTTTTTAATACATATGTAGCCATGAATCTAAGAGAAGAGAACAATAGAGGATATCTATAATAAGAATGGATCTTAATGTGATTAAGGCGTGGTAAATCTTCATCCATATTATTGATCTGCCCATACCTATCATGTTTATGTGTGAACCATATATTGAAATTGATCCCTTAAATCTCCCAATACCGAATCTTAGTCGAGTACTAATCTTGCTATTATGAAAGTAAAAGATTCTGAGACAATATTAGTTAAGGATGTTAGGTGTGATTTTAATTTTTATTATTATTATTATCGTGTGTGATTTTGTAGGTATATTATCTGCGAAACCCTCATAAGACCTTACTCGTCCTCTATGGGTGACCTAGGGGTTTAAAGGGTTTGTTGTAGACGTTAAGTGCAATCATAACACCTACAAAAGTAGTTAGTTTTATTTTTATTATTTTTTTTTTGTTTAAATCATAACTTGCTTGAGAACAAGCAAGAACCTAAGTGTGAGGATATTGATGAGCACATATTTTGACATATTTTATACCCTTTCTTAAATTTTAGTATTTTATTCGAGTAATATTAATATATGTAAATAATTATGATTTTGTAATTAAGTAATACTAATCTTATAAATTTTATTATTTGAGCTAAAATGATATACATTAAATAAATTTAAAGTATAAGATTATTTATTAAATTTTTTAATTTTATTTTGTAGGTAAAGTTAAAAAAAATAGAGTTTCGGTTCGAAGGACCAACGACCCAAAACAAGAGTCGGCGAAAGGCCTAGCATAAGCTGTGGAAAATTGTTATAAAAGGTAGCAGCTATTAGCCATTAAGAGAGACGAGAGGGAGCGGAGCAAAAACGGAAGAAGTCAGCGGCCGAAAGGAACAAAAGAAAAGTAACACAAAAAAAAAAGAAAAAAAAAAGAAAAAAAAAAGAGAGAGAATAGTTAGAGAAGGGAGTCTGGCAGAGCAGTGCGAAGGCACAGCCGCACAGGACAGCAAGGAGGGGGGGAAAAGAAGAAGAAGAAGACACAAATGCACAGGATAGGACAGACGGTGCAGAAGAAAAGGAAGAAAGCAACAAAGGAGTTCTACCGCAGCAAGAAAAGTGACGCAGGCAAGGAGAGAAGCCAGTTAACGAGGAGAGAGGGCAGGCTAACAGTGCAGGACATAAAAGAAAGAAAAAAAAAATGAAGTGCAACACGGAATTTTAGACGAGTTCAGGAGGGAAAAAAAAGAAAGAGAAAAGAGAATCAAGAAATTTATTTCAAATGAAATTAATCAATTTTTCATCTGAATAAACTTTTGAACTTTCATCCATAATTAATTTCGGTTATATCTTTCTTTATTTCTAATTTATATTTTTAATATATATTTTTGCGTAATTAATTCGACTATTATGACTGGCTAATTATTTATTACTAGATAATAGACTAAAACCCTAGATTATAATTTAAGATATGATATTATTTTTCTTTGTTTCGTGAAATTATTCTTTGATTCTATTTTAATTGTTATCGTTTATATATATATGATTCTGTCAAATATAATTTATATGATGCATGCCTTATTCTGGTTTCCTCATAGTGACAGTATATAGGATTATATGCCTCCTAGATGGTCATATAAATATGCTAGAATTTATATGTATGAATTACAGGTAGGTTGGATAACAATTCACCTAATAGTTTTGTGATTTTAACTGGAGTAGTGAAATATTTAGATACGTGTGAGTCAAAGGAGATAAATACAGCAAGACATACTTATTGTACTAGTTTTGGTACTTAGATTGACATCTTTCTACTTGTGTTTAATGCATTAAATCTAGTTAAATATAGGAGCCGCTTGTTTCTACTATACTGCTAGTCTTTAATAGAATTCAATATTGGCATTTTGTCGCATTAGATATTTCAGGGACGTAATATAAGGTGTCAATCTCATTCTTATGATTAAAATATGAATTTCTTATTATTATTATTATTATTATTATTATTATTATTACCTAATTTAGTAGTGAATTTCGATTTATTATTATTATTAGTATTATTATGACCTAATTTAGTAGTGAATTTCGATTTTCCTAGCATATTTATCATATTTGCAATTATATATTATTTTTATTATTTTATTTTAATTCTTCTTTTTATTATTTTCTATTTTTAAAACCCCCAATATTGTATTTTTATTTTTCATTATTTATTTTGTATGATTTAGAGTTTTTATTTATTAATTTATTTTTATTATTTGTGAGCTAATTAAATAGAGATGAATCCTCTCAATTCCCAATATAAAACAATACCTTTATTTACTAATACTACAGTTAACTATAAGTGGGTTTAAATTGCGTCCTAGCTACGGTCTCACCAAGTATTAGGGAAAGAATTAGAGAAAAAGGTATGAAGTCTGGGATCGGGGACCTGGGAAAGGATGGGACATTGAGTGAAGGAGCGGCAAAAAAATTATGGAAGGGTTTGAACCAATTAAAATAAAACCGATTCAACCGCTGATTTAACCAAAGTTCCTAGGTATGGCATGGGCCATGGAATCCTCATTAAGCTTGTTTCATACTTATATTTTATCTGTACATAATACTACCCAGAAAACTATATGATGCACCTCCGCCGCTATATATGGTTCTTCATTCGCTTGGAAGATTTCAAGATCAATTTTGAGAAGCGTAGAATATTGAAGGACGAGTAGCATAACTAAACAAAACAGAAGGGAAGCCGGCATACCAGAAATGAGAATAATCACATCAAATCCACCTCACAAATACAATTTCCAGCTCACAAGATACACAACAAAGACTAATCCCAGGTCTATCACAACGTGCCACTTTTCTCTGTGTTCTTTTTAGATTAGCGGAAAGCTCTGGAACAATATCCAAGAACATCAGACTAAGTTCTACCTGATAATTCGGGAAAACAGAAAAAATGAAAAGCGTGCATAATTAAATGTATAACTTGACAAAAATTAGTCTGATTAAAGGCGTAAGCCCCGATCAACAAATGACGAGACAAGTAATAATCAGATGAGGAACCTCAGACTAAAAGAACCATAAAGCCTTGCAGAGAAATAGAACATAAAAAATAGGAATCAACCCCCAAAGCATGATCAATTAAGTTAGTATTCAGCAAATCGGACTCCGATCAAGCTTGATTAAGGAGCAAGAAGACAGGAAAAAAAAAATATCAGACTCACTGTTGATTCAGAAGACAAAGACTTCAACAATTAAGCAACGGAGTTTGCTCCAGAAAATCATCCATGAGAGTGCCGCGATCGTCTGGTATGTTAGCCGAAAAGACACGAATCCGGAGTTATCCCATCAACATAGGAGCAGCGTCAGCGAGGGCGAGACTGAGTGAGAAGGACCACTATTCACTCAACTTCTACCATCAAAGGAGCCCCTACAACTACGATTTTCTTAACTAAATGCAAGAGAGAAAGTGAAAGATACAGTGCTATAGAAGAACTAATAAAAGCCTCTCACGGAAGTTAAACAGGAGTGAGAAAATTAATGTTTCTCCGTTTGTAATACTGTTCAAAAGCTATGAGATTGAAGGAACGCGAACAGAAGGAATAACAACATTTGCTACCAACTAAAACGAACAGTGAGAGCCAAAGCTTTAAACCTTTAATCTCCAAAAAAAACACATAACTTGTTTGTCGTTGCCCAAAACCATCATTGAAACAAAACTCGAATGATGACAGGAACGTAGCTCGACCAACAGAAAAAGTGAAATCGTCGCTATGGTAGGGATAAAGCTAGATTTCTTCATCTATTGTTCCATTTTTAGTCAATTTCGTAAGTAATTGATTTTGTAATACGATATCACGGGTACAAGACCCATGACCTAATTCATTTCCAACTTAGAAAAGCTAATCTAACAAGGAGACAAGAAAAATAATTTGGAATTGGCTGGTGAATTGAAGAATCCCTGATGGAGGAATCAAGGTAGAGATAAGTAATTCGAAGATAGGGTCTGTTTGGTTTGAAGAAAATTAAGTGGAAAGGAAAATGTAGAGGAAAGAAAATTGAAGGAAAGAAAATTGAAGGGTCCTTTGTTTAGTTGTTGGAGAAAATTTTATGGAAAATTGAAATCTTGAAAAATATTTTTAGAGTTTGATATATAGAAAGAAAATTCTAAGAAAAGTTAAATATTATTATTTAAATATTATTATACATTTAATGTTATTAAAAATATTATATTGATATATAAAAAATTACATAAAATTTCTAAAAAATTTATTAAAACTCCATAAAATCAATACTTATTTCAATTTTTTTTATAGAACTATTCTAAAATATTACATGAATAACTTACAATAATTTTAAAAAAAAGTAGGAAAAAATCCAAACCCGATAACAAAACATATATCTATATTCATATCCATACTCAAATCTAATGCATTATTTAAATATTAATATACATTTAATGTTATTAAAAATATTATATTGATATATAAAAAATTATGTAAAATTTCTAAAAAATTTATAAAAACTCAATAAAGTCAATACTAATTCTAATTTTTTTTATAGAACTATTCTAAAATATTACATGAATAACTTACAATAATTTTAAAAAAAAATCTAAAAAAATCCGTATACAAATCTCGTGAATATTTTTCCCCTCTATATCTATAATTATGTCTATTTTTCCATATCCGTTTATATATCCATCGGATAAAACCTATTGGATTTTGATTAAAACCCATCAAATTTAAAATGAAATTTAATTTGATGTAGAATTATAAATTATATTAATTTAAATTCAATTAGTACATTTTAGCCAAAAATATAAGTTAATATATAAATAAATTATAAATATAATTTTCATATCAAATAATATGGATATCGAGTTCGGAATACGGATATAAAAGCGGATAAAATTTTAACCACCTACTAAACTTACCAACAATCGTAAATGTCACATATCAATCAAATTGAAATTTCAAATTAAAAATTCTAGTATGCATCTATCCTCTCATCTCTCTATTCATGAATTACGTTTTCCAGTGAGAGATATAGGAATGCAATCATGCATGCAATTGTTGTTAAAAAATAAAAAAAAAAAAAAAAAAAGGGGACCCCACACTACTTCAACTAACTTCGGACTTTCTTTCAGTTAACATTGACTATTGAACTCAGTCATCCGTTCGTTCCACCTGTAGCTTAGGCCAAAATCAGTCGGTCATAATCTGCCAAAGTCGACAAAGATATACTCTTTCCGTTTTTCGGTCGTCATCTTTATCAAACGATGGGTCGATGCTTTCCCTGTAGCACACTAGACCTCAATTTAGAAAATATATATACACGGAGACAGCAATAAAATGAAATACTAACAATTTTTAGAAAGCCATTTCAATATTCTTTGATTAATCCGAATGCATTTCAGAATAAAATCGACATCGATCCCCTATCAATCTTTCAACAATCAATTCTTTTTACTCTCATGGAATAGTAATGAGTTTGATGATAAACAATCCTCTCCAATAATGATTAAAGCCCAGCATTGAATTCTTATATTTAAATTGCATTGGACCGGCAGATCTTATCTTTTATTTTCCTTCTTGATATTTACTATCTGCTGCACAATGGGAAGTTTTCTCTCAGAATAGTCATTTCAGATATTATCTCAGAATACTAATTCTTATATTTAAACATGCTTTAGCAATTTTCATCCCATGCCCAAGAATCTTCAATTGCAGGAAAAATTCAAACTAGGTAGTCATTTCAGATATTATCAGCAGAAAGTGGTCCACCTGCTGGTTGTGGACCTATTGGTTCTTTGACACTTTTTACACAAAAACATGAAACTATAGCTCATCCAATACACTTGGTTCATCTGCTGGAATGACATGCGAAAACATGGTGACCAAGACACTATGAATTAATGCTCATGCTGATGACATAAAAGGAACAAAAAAAATTTCAAGACCTTAATTATAAAATGAAACTAAAAACTGACATAATGTAACAGTGATGATAACATAATGCCTGGCACCTTAGGTGTATAGGGTGCAATGTCTTACAGGAGCCTGTATATAGTGTATTTTTGGAGTTTTGTTTTAACAAATATTGCATTTTCTAGTTCCATTCTTGAACTACTATCTACAGCTATTTTTTTTCATTCCTGTCTGTTAATGCAGTTCTACCCCCTTTAAATACACCAAAACAGGATAAGTGTCAAGGGCCTGTGGGTATTCTTTGGGACATTCAAAACTGCCATGTTCCAAGTGATGTGCAAATAGAAGATGTTGCTGGAAATATTAGAATGGAACTACGAGTTCACCCTATAATTAAAGGATATATATATTTAAAGAGCCAAAGCATATATATATTTTGGAAGAATCCTGGTGTATCTGTCCTGCATTATTTGACCTGAAGAGTTGAGCAGCATTTTGCATTGCTGAATTTCCATTTTTGTGTAGGGGAAGAAGTTCAAAGATAAGCTCATAATCAAAGGGAAATCATTAGACCTACTGTTCCTGATGATCTTAATCTCAGTGACAGTGATGGCTGTCAGGGTGGAAGATCTGATCAGTATAACAAAATTGAAGAGGCTAATCAGGCGTCATACAAAGAAGTTTCGATCACGGGCACAGAAAGGTTTGTTACTTATCTGCTCCATGAAGAACACAAGCAACACAAATAATCACTGGTTACTACTTTTTTTTACCTTTAAAAGGCTCTGGTTGCTTCTAATATCAGAGTAGAAGGACAGGGAAATTAAGCATTCTAAACTAACATGCACATAAACATATGCAGTAGAATAGCAATTGAAACTAACTACTAGTTCATCTAGCCAACCTATGTACAATTAGATGCACAAGATATTAAAACCAGGAAGACCAATCTGATATCAGAAAGGGATAAAGAAGACCAATATGATTTTGATTGTGTGGTTTTTTAATTTTATTTTATATTCTGAAATTGCTTGTAGATCTCTAATACTATGGATTCAGATTAGTGTATTTTCCAACAACTATTTTATAAAATATAAATCTTGTAGATGAAGTTCATATACGTAGGATTCAAGTTGTTTCCAACTGAAGTTTGCATTTCACAGGTTGCAATCTACTAGCCATCCAGACCAAAAGATGAACCCTTCTTTTGGAACACCACCAACCAACCCACCATTCAAGAGAAGATGAGGAAGACCTCATAAATACGAGAAAGTACAGGCACATGGTGTAAGAATACAAACACCCAGTCCCATCAATACCCACCTACAACAAGAAAAGCTACACTCACCAGCACCTTTACCAGTACCGCAGACAACAATACCAATGCCACAACCATTCTCACATCACAACGCTGCATCAGCAATCACTAGGAAAGGCAAAGAAGGACATGACATCCAAAGAATCAGATGCATCTATTGTAAAAGAAGCAAAATTCCATGTCATTTTGGCTGATCAAATGACAAAATAAGATGAATTGGGAAAAGTTGAACGAGGACAACAATCACTTGCTGCACCTGTATTGGACCCAACAACCCTTGAGGGATCAAAGTACAATGATGTAGATCAAGAACACCTGAGTATTGAACCGCCAAGGAAGATCTTAAAGACAGTTGGAGATCAAAGTTTTGAAAAATTGATCCCCCAAACTATACCTTACAAATCCTTCCTGCTGTCCCAGGGTCATGACATTATGTGGATATAGATACTTCAGGTCAAAGCAATAACAATGGATTAAAATACATCTAAAATTTGTGATATGCGTGTAACAGTTGATGCCACACATTGGAAAAGAATGTTTCAGACAGCCTACATGGGAAATAAAACACAAACATAACAGTGGTGTGTGCCTTTAATTAATATACAGACAAAACGCCATGAATACCTAAAACCGAACAGCAACAAACAAACGATAGGCATCAGAAGTTGATACCATCCGATACAAGGATAATCATGGTTTATGAATCACAGAAATTCAATTAGCATAATCAAGAAAAATAATCATAGAAATTTACTCTCCTTACCGAGATGCTATGGATTCAATTTTGAACTAAGTTAACTTAGCAGATATATAATCATTCAACACAAAACGAAATAATATTAGGGCTTCTAAATTCAATTGCTGATAACTAACTTAACACATACCTGGGCAGTTCGGACTGATAGACCGGCAGATCGAGAAGGTTGAGCCGGCGACGGGTTGCCAAAAAATGTGGAATTCACACTCGACGAACGACCCACGGGAAGCTTCTGCCGAAATTGTGGAGGAGCCATGAGATGGATGAAGTTGATGGAGCAGAACAAACCTTCGATGGAGAACGAAATAGCTGACAATGGAGAAGGAAGCAGAGGAGGATGGAGGAAAAACTGTCGAGCGTCGAGTCGGGGGAGAGTTTTCCACTGTTTTTAATATTTTCTTCACCTGTAGCTCAGGAAAGTTATCACGTATAACTTTCCCCGACACTTTTGTTCGTATTTTCTTTCTTCATCATTTTCCTAATAACCAAACAACTAATAACCATTTTCCTTCTAATTTTTTTCCTTTCCTCATTATTTTCCCTAAACCAAACAGACTCTTAATAAAAATTAAAGTGTTATATTGATACATAAAAAAAATCCATAAAGTGTCTACAAATAATAAAAACTCCATAAACTCAATACTAATTCTAATGTTTTTTAGAAGCATTCTAAAATATTACATAAATAACTTACAATGATTTCAATTTTTTTTAAAAAAATATACAAAATATTCCATATTCTTTTCCATTTCAAACATGACACAACAAACATAGGCAAAAAAAAAATAAATAGAATAACTCCATGATTACTATGCACTTGTTAGTTCTATAAAATATAAATAACCCATTATTTATGATCTTCTTTCATAAATTAATTTTCTTCTGTTTTTTCTTTTTTATTTTACTAATAATTTTTCAAAAATTATTTAAATTAACCCAATTTCTTAGCATATGATTTAAGTATTTTTTTAAGTAGTTTTAAATATTTTTTAAGGTAATATTATGTATTTATATAAATAATATAAACTCTTTTGTTCGTGGGTATTTTCTTCCGAAAGTTTTTTTTTGAAATACTTTGAATAGATTTTATATTAATTTATATATATTTAGTTGTAAAATAACTTTTGTTAAATGAATTTTAGATAAAATTATTTTTTAATATTTTTAGATATTTTATATTCTTTTGTGTGTGTGTGAAGAAAAGAAAAAAAACTGGTGTTGTGTGCTAGTTGTTGCGGGTCTCATTTTTTTCTTCTTCACTTCTCTCTCTTCCTTTCCCATTTCTTTTCTGCAACCTTTTCCCGACCTTCCTGCCCTTTGACCCTCAATCTAGAGCGCCTTGTCGAACCACCGCCACAACATTACCGCTCCAGCCTCGTCACCAACCAGGAATTGTCGAACCACCGGAAACGAGTTGCGTCGCAAGTTACAACAGTAGCAGCAACAGGCTAGCGAACAGGGACAAGCTCGACCCACCGACCCAACGCCGGCAGCTCCGCCTCCATCTCCCTTCGTTGTCGTAGACCACCACCGGAGCCTCGCTAGCAGCAATGGACCACCGGCAACAACGGGTGAGCTGAAGGAATGGTGTTGAAGGAAGGGGAGTTGAGGAGGATGGTATCGGGCAATCTTCCGAAATTTTTTCCTTGATGGTTACTTATTTTCCATATGTTTTGGTGAGGAAAGGGACGTAATACAACTTTCCTCAATTTTTTCCTTCTTATTTTCTTTCTCTATAATTTTTCTGAGAACCAAATACTGAAAAATTAGTTTCCTTCTAATTTTATTTCATTTCCTCACTTTTTTCCTTAAACCAAATGGAGCCTTAACTTAATATTCCTATATCTTTCTGATTATTAGCTTTAAATATCCCATATTATGTATTCCCTATCCCTGATAAATAGAAAGAGAAGGGTGACCATAGAGAATAATATGTACTTCTAGAGTAATTCAATACCTTATTGTATCAAGTATAGAGCTAAACAATAATCTTGGAAAATAATAAGAGTTGCAATATTTGGTGTTACACATTGTGGGTTTGTTTGTCATTTCATTTATCAGGTGTACAAAAATCTTGAAGGAAAAGGGACATTTGATGAACACGGGTAAATTCCATTGCAATTTCCAATTGAAGAGGATATTGTCCATTGAGTCTTATGTTAATGCCCAAAATCTGGTGTAGTTTGTGTAATTTGATGTGCATAATTCTAAGCGTGTTTTTGTTGATTTTACTCATGGTGTGCGAATGTGTATAATTTGATTTTTATATGGAAAGAAATGACCTTGAAATCAAAAGGACAACACCAACTTTTGGCGTATGGTGCAAAGATTAATTTATTGAGATCAAGGAAAAAAACCAAATCACTGATTGTCGATGAGGTGTTGGTACCTATTATAATTTGTTTTTAATTATTTTTGTTTTATTTGAATTTAGTTGGTTGCTGATTGTTGGAGTTGATTAGTGGTTTTTGGTGGGCAATGGTTGAAATACATTAGTCTAACCTTTAATTTATTGTTATTAGATGTGAATAACTTTGTTACCAGTTGAAGCAAGTAATATTTGGGGGATGGTGCTAGAAATATAAATTAGTAAAGACGGTGGAGTTTGGAGTATGTGACACTGCACAGCTCTATACTTTTATGGATTTACTTATTGGTTGTCCTATCTATTGAAAATAGAAGAATTGAATAAAAAGTAAGTCAAAATTCTACTTTTATCTGTTATAATTGGAGCCGCTTCAATGGTATGATGGAATATGTTCTTTTGTGCGATTCATGGGGGAAAATGATCAATTGCTATAGAGCTCAAAATGATGTTGTGTTTTGGTTGTGGAAGATATTCTTGCATTTTATTTCATTATATGAAGGCTAACGTTTTCTACTGTTGATGATCGAATCAGCTTTACCCTCTCTTGCATATTCATTCGATATTAGATTTTAAACTTATTGTCTTTTTATTTATGTTAACAAATTTCTTTTGTAGGTATTTATTGGATATAACGTATACATACATAAGCATGTATTTTGATTCATTAGGTATCCCTTTGATTTAATTTTTTTTGCATCTTTATAAATTATTACATTATAGTTATATAAATTAAATGTTTGATAACAAAAAATGTATTTCCTCTGTTAATGTAATAGATAACTTAATCTAAATATCTGATGATGTTGTTTTGAAGTACTAACAAAAGATGAACTAGAGTTTAGTTATGACAAAAGTTATTATTATTTCTTCATAATTTATCAGAATGTGTGATGTTGTAGTGATCCTAATCTAAGTGAACTATAAGATTGGAGTTAGTATTTCCTGATGGTTCTTTCCTTTTTCTTATTTTCAGCTTTGACAGAGAAAGCGTTGAGGAGAAAAATTAAGGAAGTGCATAGGAAGGCGATGATTGCCAACCACCTAAAAGCAGGTGGTAGCCATTTCCAAAATCAATGAAGCAAAGGACATGTTACTTCTACTATCCTTTGAGTCTTTAATTTTTTATTAAAATAATAATAATCTTAGACTATTCTCAAATTTTCCTTACGTCGTTTATCCCTATTTGTTAATTAATAGATTTCAATGTCAATTCTATCTTTTACAAAACCATTAAATCAATTCTTTATGTTGCTTCATCTTCTGCCATTCCTCAACAAAAGCCCTTTGTGACAGAACAATCGCTTCCTATTGTCGTCAACAATAGAGGCTGCAAGAGATTTAGACTATGAATATTTACAATAATTAGGTACATACTATCATCTTTAATTCTTAGATTTGGTTCTCATAAAACATATTTTTTCCTCTTCAGTGTACATGTGGAGAAATTCTAGAGAAAACTAATTAATCTACTAAAGCAAACTCATAATCATTTGAATCTTTCACACCAATAGAGCCCAAAAAAGTACAAAACACATTTATTTCTTCTCTCGTGGAGGTTGCATGTTACATATGTTTCGAGGCATGAGTTTGTAAGGTGCACGTATACAGGACTGTGAATTCAAGATGAAATGGAGAAACGAAAGGTTTTCATTAATTGCCAACAAGGAGTTTTCATCCCTCCATTTTTTTTATGGTCATAGGTAGGTTCCCGATATCGAGATGCACCTGTTGCTAGAATATAGTTTTTTTTTTATAGAATGGCATTAATCAATACTGGAGCAAGAATTGAGATTGCTACCAAGGGAATGCATTGAGGTATATACAATCATACATAAACACATACATACATACATACATACATACATACCATACCATACCATACCATACCATACATAAATACATATATATTCACCATTAATGTAATTTGTTTTTATTTAAAACCTGTAAAGAATTATTGTTCTAATTAGTTTGCAATCTTAGTTATAGGTTTTACTAAAATGTATTTGAAAATCCTAATTAAATAATTAAATATATTTATATGAATTTGAAAGCATATATCATTAATTTGAAAGTCTATTTGCTACATATATTTTCATTTGTGCTAGAAGCTTGAATATGAAAAGTTGATAGATGTAAAACATATGCATGTATATATATCAAACAAACCATAAGGAACTTTGCTTAATATGTGGTTGATTTGTTATATATCTATTGAACCTTCTTTCATAATAATATAAGCATTTTTTTTATCTTCATGAGTGTGAGTTTTCTTTGTATATTGGGTATATTTTGGCAAGCCTTACAGAGTCATGTTTTGACACCACACAGATTTCTAACTTCGCCGAATATCTAAGGAATTTTTCTGGTATTCATGGATATTGCATGTATATATGTTTACCCACCTATTTCTTTAATTGCTTCATGTGAAATTTTACTTGGAACTCGAAAGAGACGGTCCACTTGAGGGATTGAGGACATGACACTATTGAACAATTATGGTTTGTCTAGCACTTTTGTAGAGGAACATAGGTAGTTCTTTTATAATTTGTATACTTGCAACATACCTCAAAGAGATTAATTATGAACAAACATTTTTTTCTTCCATAATAAATTTAAACTAGGGATGTCTAATGGCTAGGCCAATGGTCATTACCAGCTACACATGGTGGAAAATTTATATAGCAATAGCAAGGGATGTGTCATTGACAAATAAAGAACAAAGAATACTAAACTATTTTGAAGTGAATTGTAAGAAAACAACATATAATTAGATCATATACTTATATATAATTGAATTAAGTTGATTGTACTAAATTTAGGTTATTTGAGGATAAAAGGTACTTATTTTGTGGCAAATGATAATCGATTTAAGTTCTAAATCTATTGTTAGATAAGCCCAAGTCTACCTTAAGGAGTATTAATCTAAGTTTTGTTAATTTATTGAAGTCAATTGTTCACCTTCAAGATTTTTATTTTTTATTTTTCTAGGTTAATTGATTGAATTCTCACTTGATCTCCTTTAAGCTTTTGTTTTTTTGGTTCAAGCCTCAATTTTATAAGCATTTGCTCTTTATGATATTTCTCAAATTCAATTTTATTAGTTAGATGTATGAATGAAGAATTAACTTATTTTCTACATGAAAACTTTGTAATTTTTCAAAAATATTTGATAGGATTTAAAAATTTATAAAATGTTTTAAAATTTCTAACATATTTTATTAGTTATCAAAAATACAATTTTTACATTTATTAAAAGTTTAGAAAAATCATAATAGGTTATGTCAACATTTTGACATTTGAGGTGGGTATAAGGATTTATATCATTGGTTGTTGATGTGGAAGATAATAATAAATATTTTATATATTTTAATATCTTTGAAAAGTTATTCTTCATATATTCATATCTTATTACAAATTATTTACAATTAATGTATCCTTATTAACTAATTATATACTCTAGGGGAGTAATATTTGTCTATCTTAAATTGTTAACTTATCAAAAGTTAAATATAACTATATTATTGATACCCTAAATGTAATACTCGAAAAATTTGCTTAACCTAATCTCGTATCTTTAGTCCTAATTTGACTCTAATCTAAAGAAATCATATTGTTAGCCTTAACCAAATTTCTTAATATCGAAACTTTAACCGAAACCGAAACCCTCTAAAATTTCCGCTAATCTAAATTATTCAGATAATCCTAAAATTCCTAATATAATCCTAATTTCTTAACCTCAATCTATTTTCTTTTTCTTTCTCCTTTTCTTTTCTTCCTTTCTTCTCCTCTCTTCCTTTTTCCTTTCTTTTCTTTTCTCTTATTCTCTACGCTAAAAAATTTTTGGCATGAGAAGCTTTGATTCTTCTCCACCACCACCATCCACTTACCTACCACATGCTCCTCTCATAATCACCTGCCAAACCTACCATCCCTCAAGCCACTCTTCTTCTTCTTCTTCTCCCTGCATCTACCTTGTTTTTCGCAGCCATCACCTACTAGCCTGCCACCCTTCCTCTTCTTTCTTCTCCATTCTTCTTCTCCCTATCTTCTCATCCCTTGCATATCTTCTTCTCCATCATCACCCCACTCGTGTCTCTGCCTAGCTCCCATCAATCTCAGCCATCACTATCCCCCTTGTCTTTTTCTTTCTTTCTTTCTTCTTCTTCTTCTTAGCAAAAATTCATCATCATCACCGTTGTCACCCCTGCACTTTTTCTCCTCCTTAGCACGCCATCTACTAGTATAAATACCCCCAACTCTCCATATTATTTCCATCCATCAGCTCCCCAACCTTCTCCTCTTCTCCTTTCTCCTTCTTCTTCCTCCATCTTCCCTATTTTCAGCATCCACACCACCAAATCCACCACTGAGTACCACCCAAGACACCACTAGTTGCCCTTTGGCCGGTAGATCATCTTCCCTTATCTTTTCCCTCGATCATTATAGATTTTCAGAGTACACGACCTGCTGCACGACCTTGCAAACAATCAGATACCTTGCTGCACAGTCGTGCAACCCTTGCACCATCTGATCGTGCAACATTTTTACTCTTGGCTTGATTCTGCACGACCGTGTAACTTTTGCACCGCCTGCTAGTGCAACTTCCCATCTTAGCCAAACAAACCTATTTTCACCCCAAATATTCTCCAAACACTCAACTATAACTCTATCACACATATTTCTATACTTTTGTACAATTCAAGTTCTCATTCGACTTTAGTAAATTCCATTTTTACCCTTCTCTACCATAATTTTCCTCTTGATTTTTAACCTCCGATCCTAATAATATTTTATCTTGTTTCATAGGTGATTTTTCCAGTGATCTCGGATGACGTATAGGATTTATATGCATAGAGCCCTGTGTCATTATCGGTAAGGATACATATCATAGCTAGGGTTTTATGTACTACATGTATTTTCCTTATATGGTTGATGTATACTTTTGTGTTGAATATATTATATTGAATAATTTAATTATGGAAATGATATGAGATGATGTTCTTTAGAGTAATGAAATTATATAAGTACATGTTTGGGTATAATATTGGTTACAAATATCTATGGGAAACTAAGGAAATGTACTTCGGATAATAAATGGAAATGTATATGCTTTGGGTTTTTATAAAGCTTTGGGAGAATATGATTGTTTTAATTACCCTGAGCCTGAGGGTATTATGGTCTTTTAAGGATAATTACGTGGTCATACTTATGTGTTTAAATATATGTCTTGAGTTTGGCGTTGTAATATACAATCAACTCTAAATAAGATATTAATCATGTAAAGTGAAAGATTACTTGAGTTGGGCTAAGGTGTTTATATGGCTCCGTTCCACCGGATAATAATAGTAGCTCAGGTGTGTTATCCCTGAGAACTGTTCCAGTCCATTCCACCGGATTAAAAATAGTAGGGTCACATACTCAATGTGAATAAAAATACAATTAAGAGTTAAATTATAAATGAAAATATACTAATCATTTAAAGCGAAAGATTACGTGAGTCAGGACCGAGGTGTTGAGTCAGTTCCACCAGATAATAATAGTGGCTCGGATGTGTTGTCCTCGATAAGTGCTTCAGACCATTCTACCGATTTAATAAATAGTGGCTCAGGAGTATTTTTTTTACTCTAAGAGGTGTTGGTTCCGCTCCACCGAATAATAATAGTGGCTCGGGTGTCTTGTCCCCAAGAGGTATTTCAAACCGTTCCACCGGTTTAAGAATAGTGGGGTTGCTGAACTCAACATAAATAAAATATTATAATATGGCATATCTAATAAAAGACTTGAAATCAGTAGTTATTTGGCTTTCTTCTATTTGTGCATGTATAAATTGCTTATAAGAATTCTTGTATTATGTGTAATATTGCTTGACTGTACCGTTACTTTACTCAGTAGTAGCGTATTGATCATCTGTTTCACGGGTGCTGCTCAATCTAACGAGTAGACGACCCAGATGTTTATGTGCAGGTTGATGAAGACCACATTGATGACTTCGCAACTTTTGATGCTATATATGTGGATGAGTGATTCATTTATATCAGGGTTGTGCATAGAGTCATGTTATTCGATTGATAGTTTTACTCGGATATCTTTTTGCACCCTTAGTTCCATGGGATCCATTTTTTGTTATATTTTGATATTATAATTGAAGTTAATATCCAAAACACTTATTTGATGTATAAAAAGTTGTCTCGTCACTTTCTAATCATGTTTTAAATTTTCTAATCGTTTTGCCTTATGATTGACATAATGATGGTGGAGTAATCCAGACTTATGTCAATTACAACAGTATCACCCACATATTTAATTATACAATTTCTCTTAAAATGAAATTTTTCAGTAGTAAATTTGGGGGCGTTACACTAAATATCCCCCGCATTGCACGGGTGCAAATCTAGTGAATATAAAAGTGTATTAATATTTTGTAAAATTTGTACTTTTATTTTTAAATATGTGTATTCTTATTCTAAAGTAATGTACATTATTATTTAAAAATGTATATTTTTCTATTGATATATGTATAATATTATTTTGAAAGATGTACAACATTATTCTAAAAAAATGTATATTTTTGTAATAGTAGATATGTACTCTAATAATATATTCATAATATAGGTATTTTTCTTTGGGTGCATTTATTTTCCAAAAGATATAAATCTGTATTGCAAAAGATGTGCATTTAAATTATAGAATATGTGTGTTTATGTCCTAAAAGATATGTATTAAACTATTTATATATTGAAATATATATATTTTTATCCTAGAAGTTGTATATTCTAATCATAAAATATGTGTATTATAGTATTAATAATAAGTGCATTTATATATTGCAATATATATATTTTTATATTTGAAGTTATACATTCTAATTGTAAAATATGTTTATTATAGTATTATGTAATACCACAATTTTCTAAAATGTTTATATTAGTTTAATTATAAAAAATTATTTTTAACCAAATATTTTTATATCCATTTAACTCTCGTTATGTTTTTATAATGTTTCACTTCAATTGTTTAACTTTTATTATGGTTTCAAGTCCCATAAGACTTCTGTGCCATTTTTGGCCATCAGAATTCTTCCAAGCCTTTCTAATTTTATCACATTTGTGATTTTTTTTAGTCTCCTAGGCCTCTTTAAAATTTTAAATGAATATTTTTAAGAAAAAATATTATTCATTGTTATTTCTTAACTCTTACTCGCTTTTTAATCCTGGAAACAAGTGTTTTAGCTAACAAAATTTATAAAACTTTATGAATACTTATATTTTGTCATAAGGTAAATATAAATTAAAAACGGGTTTTAAATATTTTTATAATTATTATAATTTTTTTTTTCAATTTTAGACATAATTAGCCTCCCTAAACTCAACTTTCTCTAAATAAAACATATCCTAAATATCTAAAAGTAATTTACATATTTATAAAATATCTAAAATAAAGTTTGAATTTTATTTTTATGACCATAGGGATTTCCTTCCATACTTGGTCTAATTAATTTCTTTTTATTATTATTATTATTTTACATTATTATAATCATAAAGTTCCTTTAAGTTTTTAAATATATAAATTTAACAAAAAATTCTTCTGGCCTCTTTTCTTCTTCATAATTACATGCCTTTATCTCCCACGAATAGACTCCTTCAACCTTGAGTCATTATTCCATTTTTTGGCATTTATTTTGATTTTTACTTCTTTATTCTTGATTTTTAGCTCTTTATTATTTTTCCTAAACAATTAAGTGTTAAAAATTAAATATATTGAATAAAAATATTCCTAAGCTTTGCCTTAATTTTATAAATCATTCCAAAGAAGGTTAAGCCATTATAGCCTTGATTCTTGGTTTTATTTGTTTTGTTTTGTATTTTGAATTGTTTTGATGGTTTTTGTTAATTTTTTGTGCAAGGTTTTTCAAGTGGTTAGAAGGTGTTGATATTGGGCTTATATTTGGTAAATCTTGGATCTAAACACTTTGTAAACTAAATTATAATAAGATTAGATAGGTTTTGATGTGTTATAATGCTTAAATGTGGTGGTGGTGTTGATAATGACATTTTTGCCATAATTTGGACAATTTAGCCTCTAGGAATATTTCCATGTTTTGGTAGCTATTTTTATTATGATTCTAATCGATTATTTAGGTTTTTTAGATGCAATTTCATATATTTAAAGCATTCATTTGGTTTAGTATAATTAAAGTTGTGATTAAATTAAGTTTTAAGCATGTATAAAGGGTATTTTGGCCATTTTACATCTAGGCTATGATTTTTGTAGCTATTAATATTCATGATGTTTTTAATGAATAGTATGTAAAGTTTGAGGAGTTAGATCTTTATATGATAAAAGTTATGCCATTTTTGGTGTTTTTAGGGTTATGGAGTATTTTGGTCTTGTTACTTTCAAATCTATTTTAAAATTTAACATTTTGTGTTCTATCATGCTAATTATTGATTAAATGTGCTTAATATTTAATTTCATAATTTTATGAGCTAGTTTGCTATTTTATTCATAATTATAATATTAAGGGAATTTTAATCATTTTTTTACCTAAATGACTTAATTCGGTATTTTAAATTCATGGTTGACCTTGTCCATTGCTATAACTTTCTAAATAGTCAATTAATGAGAATATTAATTTAATGTGAATAGTAAATTCCAATAATAGTAAAATTTCTTAGTTTTTAAATTTAAGCTTCTTAACATATTTCAATGAAATATATGTTTGATGAATAGTAACTTTTTTTAACCTGGTGTGTGATATTTGTAACACCCCCAAATTTACTATTGAAAAATTTCGTTTAAGACAAAGGTTTTAGCGGAAGCGAAAGAATTAAAACCGAAAACTTGGGGGTATTACCGCCACACTTAGTACCAGACCGGTTCACTCCTACCGTTCCGATACTAAGTGCTAAGGCTAAACTAAACAATCATTAAGTAAGTGTAACACCCCCAAAATTCACTACTGAAAAATTTCGTTTTATTAAAAGATAATTGCGGAAGCAGATAAACAAAACGTGAACTTTGGGAGTATTACCGCCACACTTAGTACCAGACCGGTTCACTCATACCGTTCCAGTACCAAGTGCTAAGGCTAAGAAAATAAAATACAAATCGAAAGACATTCAACATGCATAAATCAGAGTAAATTGCAAGAACTTCAACATATTTAAATCAGAGCAGCGCATCAAATCGTTTTCAGGAATAAAATCCACCAATGGTGGTTACTTGAACAACGTTAACATTTAAAACCGAGAAATTAAATGAGAAAGAGAAAAAGCCATGATATCGGAAAATTCCTTACTCTCCTTCCCGGAACCCACTTGAGTAGCACCTGAAAAACCTGCAAGGGCACTACCCATTGAATAGGCAAGGGCCCCATAAAGGAATCCCTTCAGTACTACGGTACTGAGTAACCCTTTAATACCACACTTAAAGATAGGCCCGCATACGACACGTAATGCAAGCCACACACATATAAATAATGAGAGATGCATACATAACAATGACAAACATAATACTTTATAAGTCACGATCGATACTTTGGGCCTTAAGCCATTATTCTGTCATTAATCCATCAATATCATATTTTATATCCATGTGAGTACGAGAACCCCACTATTATAGCCGGTGGACCGGAAGTCAACACACAGGGCAAAACGCCTCTGACCACTATTATTGCCGGTGGACCGGAAGATAAACACACAGGGCAGAACGCACCTGACCACTATTATTTGCAGGTGGACCGGTCTGGCCCCGACTCACATGGTGTTCCACTATAAGTGATTAGTATTTTTCCATATTCTTATTCACATACATAACTGATTTTATTGAGCTCGGGACCCCCACTATTTTAGCCGGTGGACCGGAATATATATAAAATCATCATCCAGGGCACAACGCTCCTGGCCACTATTATAACCGGTGGACCGGTACTCATAATCACATACTAGGGCAACACGCTCCTGGACCACTATTATATCCGGTGGACCGGTACTCATAATCACATACCAGGGCAACACGCTCCTGGACCACTATTATAACCGGTGGACCGGTACGCAATATCATAAATCACTGGGCCCGACTCATTAATATTTCACTTTCAATAATAGTATATTTCCTTTCTTTAATCAGCACATCAATCATATTTATTTGCCTCGATTGGGAGATCGATAACCCAGGACACAAAGGTACACCGGTCGTACCGGTGCATACCAGCTACTCAGTACCCTTTAACCATGAACCCAAGGACGCAAAGGTACCCTGGTCGTACTAGTGCATAAAGCTAACTCAGTACCCTACCGACAAGGACACCTAATCCATAAGTATGCATACCCCCTAACTAGGTTCGTAGAGCTAGGAAGAGTAAGATATAGGGCCTGGCTGGGGCACAAAGGCACACCAGCAAATACCAGAATAATCGTGGACTAAACAACGTCCTTAGGGTAGCGACCCCTAAGGAGTCACCATTCCCGATCTCAAGGTCTTTCACTTTAAGTAATAGTGTCTTAATTAAGGTGATCACGAAAAGCACGATAATCCGATACTTATTCACTTTCAATCGTTTCGATATCATTAATCGTTTCTTATTCAGAGGATTATCCAGGATGTCACAGAGAAACCCTCAAGGCCATACTAATCATTAGATACTCTTACTTGGCTAATCAGCATTATTTAATCATATAATAAAGGTCCACAATTCCAAAGACATTTTAGGTACGAATTACTCATTTTCCCTTTACTTATATAGTTGTTAAGTATCCATTCCTTGCTTGATAAATTACCATATTACCCTTAAGGTTGCATAATTACCAAATTACCCTTGTCCACTTTAGATTACCAAATAGTCTCCTACACTTTTTAGATCACCATTCACCCCTCATAATTACTACACTTATCATATTTATTTCCCTTTTGGTTGGTTATATTACCAGATCGCCCTTCTCCTTTGTTATAATTACTAAATTGCCCTTGAGTTGGATAAATTACTAAATTACCCTCCTTCATTATCATGATTACTATTTTGCCCCTTTAGTTGGTTAAACAATTATCACTTTACCCTTTTATCGGCTAAATTACCAAATTGCCCCTTTAGTTGAACAATTTACCAAATTGCCCTTCTCCTTTATCGTAATTACCATTTTACCCCTCTCAATTATTTTAATTGCCATTTACCCTTTTTAATTATCACAAATCCCAAATTACTCTTCTTCGTAATTACCATATTAATTTACCCTTTTTCATAATCAAAATTACTATATTACCCTTCTCCATTATTAAAATTACCATAATGCCTTTAATTGGTTAATTTACCAAATTACCCTTCTATAGTATCATACTTATCCAATTGCCCTTCTACAATCATAATTTAATTGCTAAATTATCTTTTGTCGTTATCATAATTACCAAGTTACCCCTTACTCCCAAGTTTACTATAATATCCTTTCATTTACAAAATTACCATTTTACCCCTTACATCCAATTTTACCATAATATCCTTTTATTTATGAAAATTACAACCATACATCTTTTACTTTACAAATTACTATTTTACCCTTTTACATCTAAGATTACCATCTTTATCTTTCCTTATATAATTACCATTTTGCCCTTCTTTTCCAATTTACCATATTACCCCTTTACTTATAAATTTCCACTTCGCCATTCACTTATAAAATTTACCATATTACCCTTTACTTATGAAATTACGATTTTACCCCTCTACCTCCAAAATTACCATAATGCCCTTTTTACTTGAACAATTACCATAAATGCCCTCCTTCATCCAAAATTACTATTTTACCCCTTACATCCAATTTTACCATTTTACCCTTCTTTCTCACAACTTACAATTTTATCCTTTACTTGTAAATTATCATTTAACCATTTAATCATCAAATTTCCATATTGTTCTTTTATCTCAAAAATTACCGAAATACCCTTCTCCACTTATAGAATATCCACTCAACCCCATTTAAATCACCATTTTTATGAATTTTCTAACACTACATAAAATAATGATATTAATACTTCATTTTTATTATCTAAGTCCACCAACTTGTCATTTTTCAACATAATACTCATTAGCAACTACACACATTGATTTATATACCTCATAAGCATAATTACTAAAATACCCTTAAACAATAACATCATTCATGCATTAACAACATGGTACATCATAAACAAGTATTTAACATTTCTATCCATATTCCAACTCCTTCTTTATTTAACATACCTACATATGGCACAAAAGTTATCATGCTTTTTCTTTTTAACAAACAATATAAGAAACCATAAACATATCATGCTAAGCATACAAAACATGCATAAAATCATACTAAACCCTAAATGTGCTAGCATGCGTTTTTCCATATATTTAAGGGAGGATTAACGGTTACCTTAATCCCGCAAAATATCAAATCTTACCAAGCATAATTAGCAACTCAACACCTAAAAATAATGTCCATCATACTTATGTTAGAAATAAGAACCAAAGCATAAAACTTTATAAATTTTAATTAATAAAACACTTAACATAAAATACCATTTTACCTTAAAATTTACCCAAGAAATTTTCAAAATAAATGGAAGAGCTCACGCTGCATGAGCAGCGTGAGTTTCATGCAGAAAAGAGAGGGGCAAAGGCTGGAAGAGGGGTGAAGGAAGCAAGATTCATCATTTTCGGGTTAGGGTCTTTAGGCTAGAAAAGAGGGTGGTTAGGGGAGGTTCTAAGCAGGCAGGGGAATGGTGCAGGAGTGTAGAGGGGGTGTAGGTGGAGGCAAAGGGCGGTTTCAAGGCGGCATAGGGCGGCGGAGACGGCGGCGGCAAGGCGGCGAAGGTGGCTGCCGAAGTGGGTCGAGGTGGAAGGGTTGAGAACGAAGGAAAAGTGGAGGGAAAAATGGAGGGGTGCAAGGGTTGGTTTCGGCCAACTAATGGATGGCGGTTGTAGAGGGGGTTGCAGGGTGTCGAACGGTGGGTTGGGTGGCGGCAGAGGTGGTCGGACGGCGGCGGTAGAGGCGGTTGCAGGTGGCTCGGCGGTAAGGGGAAAAATCTGGGAAGAAAAAGGAAGAGGAGGAGAAGGGAGGAAGTGCGGGGCTCGAAGGGTTGTGTGGGGGTGCAGGGTGGTAGTAGGCGGTGGCAGAAGGCGGCGCAGGGCTGGGCTTGGTGGTTCGAGCGGCGGCGGGTGGCGGTGAGAAGAAAAAAAACAGAAAAGGATGGGGAAGAAGGGAGGAGAGAAGGGAGAGCTCGGGGGAGGGATATTAGGCTCGAAAAATGTGGGAATGAAGGGCTTGGGAGCTGAAGAAAAGAAGAGGGAGAAGAGAGGGGGCAGGGCTGGCCGGCGGTGCTGCTAGTGGTGGCAGGGCTATCGGTTGGCAGGGAGAAAGGAGGGGAAGAAGAAGGAAAGGGGAGAGGCATGCGGGGCTGTGGTCCAGGGCCGGTTTGGCTCAAAGAAGAAAGAAAACGACGGGGGAAGAGAGAGAGGAGAGGGAGGAAGGCACGGGAGCTGTAGGGTGGCAGTCGGTGGCAGCGGGCATGGCGTCGAAGGTGTAGGTGGTCGGGCGTGGGAGGTCGAAGAAGGGAAGAAGAAGAAAGGGACGGGGCGGCTTGGACCGGCGCAGAAAAGGAGGGAGTCGGCCGGTCCAGGGGAAAAATTAAAAGAAGCGTTGGGCTGGTGTGCTGGGCGGCGCGCGCGAGGGAGAGGAGGGAGGAAGCCCGCGCGAGAGGGGGGAGAAAGATCGGGCCTGGCCCAATCGTGCGGGGGAGAGGGTTGGCTTGGCAAGGCAGCCCGAGGGAGGAAGAGAGAAAAAAAAAGAAAAAGAAAAGAAGAAAGGGAAAAGGGGAAAAGGGGTAAAAAGGGAAATGGTAAAATAGGGAAAATAATTTAAATTAATTTATAAAATCATAGAACATAATATTCTTGGTAAATTATTTAATTTAATAATTTAATTTATTATAATATAATATTTTAGTTTAGAAAGGATAAAGTTGGTAAAATATTAGTTTTGGAAAATTATTTAAATAAAACAATATGATAAATAGCAAAATATTTATTTTTAATTTATTAAATACTTTTATCCGAATTTACATACTCTAAAATCCATAAAATAATTAAAATAAATAATCTAAAAGCAATTCTATTCCAAATAAAAGTAATTTATTAAAATATAGGTTTTTCGAAATTTTTGGGGTATTACAGTAAGAGTCATCAAAACATAGGTCCATAGTTAACATAGACCATTCACGAGAACCACGAGTCAACAACAGTTAAAATATCATTAAGATTGCAACTTAAAAGTACGGTTTCGACGCAAGAAGCGTAGTACAAAATATAGTTAATAAGATGGGTCCCAAGGGACCAATATCCGGATCGCCTACTCACTCAAGCCAAGCCTTCCACCCAAATTCAATAACCGATCAAACCTGCATAGGAGGTCTGCTCCCCACCATCAGTGGATCATCACAGGACCCATTCAATCAAGGTAGTATCAGTACGGGTCCAATACTGAGTAAGGGCGCTGGTGCGCTAAGGCCAAGCATACAATCATACAACATAACATACGTAGCACAATTATATAGACAACATGCGATAACCAGCAAGATAAGACCTGAATACTTTCCGGTGACCTATTCCTCATTTCTCATTAATAATACGTTCATTTCACACATATTATTTAATAGTCCGTGTGAGTGCGGGAACCCCACTATTATATCCGGTGGAACGGTCACGAGGGCCATGCCCTGCCACTATTATAGCCGGTGGACCGGTCACGAGGGTAACATACCCTACCACTATTATTTGTCGGTGGACCGGTCTGGGTCCAGCTCAACATCTTTCTCTGTAAGTAGTTAATGTCTTAACATATCTTATTCAAAAGGTTTTCACCAAGGATATGCAAAAATCATTCTCTTTATGCTTTACACGTCCCAAACGATAATATTCCACATTCATAACTACACTTTAATCAATAATACACATGATAACGCCAGACAACTCCAAGTAGTCATAACCAACCCTAATTGTCCACAACAACCCGTGGTTAACCACTCCTATCCCTATTTTACCACAACCACCATAATTAGCCATCCCAAACCTTAATTATCCTCAACAATCACGATTAGTTACTCCAAGCCCTAATCTCGTACAATCATTAACTCCCATGCAAAAACCCTAACTCCACCATGCAAACCCTAATACCACCATACCAACATTAATACCACCATACAAACCATAACACCACCACGTAAACCCTAATACCACCATAAACCATTAATACCACTATGCAATCATTAATACCACCATACGAACATTAATACCACCATACAAACCCTAATACCACCATACCACATTAATACCTCCATAAGATCACAAATACCACCATACAAACCCTAATACCACCATACCACATTAATACCTCCATAAGATCACAAATACCACCATACAAACCCTAATACCACCATAAGCCATTAGTACCACTGTGCAATCATTAATACCACCATACGAACCCTAATACCACCATGCAAACCCTAATACCACCATACCGACCATAATACCACCATACAAACCCTAATACCACCATACAACATTAATACCTCCATAAAATCATAAATACCACCATACAAACCCTAGTACCACCATAAGCCATTAATACCACTATGCAATCATTAATACCACCATACAAACATTAATACCTCCATAAAATCACAAAATACCACCATACAAACCCGAATACCACCATGCAAACCATTAGTACCGCCCTAGAACATTAATACCATCATACAAACTTCAAGACTCCCATGATGGTTCCCAACTCATATTACCATTTATCCTAATATGCATGTCCTAGAGGGCCATAACATAATACATCATAAACATCATACATATAATGTCATGCTCATGTCACGGAAGCACATACAACATACCTCAATCTCCAAGCTACGCTACACATGAGACAAGTTATCCACAAATCATATAATACATGGCATAGCATGGCATACACAACATTCAACACATTCATGTCACACATAGCACAAGGCCATTAGCTTCGTCCTTACCTAAGGTGACGCCGGGCTTGGAGCACGCTCCTCTAACTCCTTAGGGCTTTGGTCGGGATTACCTATAAAAGGGGGAAATGCTAAGTATTAGTTTCCCTTATAAGTACCATAATTCCTTATTCTAGTTTAGGATTAGAGTTTTTATTACTAAAGAGGGTATTATACAAAAACTAGGGTTTTTACCTTAGAATTAGTATACTAAATATTAGTAGTCAAAATGTATTTATTTTGATACTTATTGTTACACTTATTTTATTAAATCCATTAGTTCTAATCTTGTAGTAATAGGGTTTATGCTAGCTATAGGAAAATAGTGTTAGTATTAATAAAATAGTGACACTAATGTCTAGTGATAGAAACCCTAGCGTTTTAAGGCCAAGTCTATTAATGGCGTTATATTTGAAATAATAATATTATAATGTCACAATATTACAAGTAACTATTCCTAAGGGTGATAATGATAATAATAATAATAGTAAGAATAATAATAATAATAATAATAATAATAATAATAATAATGTTAATACCAATAATTATAATAATAACACTAAAGTTAAGTATAATAGAAGCTAAGGTTCGAAGGGATGATGGTGTTGGTAAAAATGATAACTTTAATAACAGAGATAATAATATTAGTAATATTAATAATAATAAAAGTAATACTAATAATAATAATGAAAGGAATAATAATAATGATGATAATAAGTATAATAACATTAATATTAGTTAGACTTAGTAGTAGCTATATAAAAGAAAGGTTAAGGTTTGGGATGAGTGGAAGACCACCTAGGGTCGGTGGTGGTCCGGCGGCGGCGCGTGGCGGCGACGACGACGGCGGTGGAGGAGGAGAAGAGAGGGAAAGATTCAGGTGGAGGTTAGATGGGAGGAGGAAAGGAGAAGTTTGAGGTGGGGGAAGGATCAGCAGGTGAAGGGAAGTGGAATGAGGGTGGTGGCGTGGCAAGGGGCGGCGGCGCGCGGTGGTTGGCGCGGCGGCCGAGGGTGGTGGAGAGAGGTGGAGGTAGAAGGAGAGGGAGGCAGGGGGAGATGAAGTTGCGGGGAGGTAGGGGAAGGCTGTTGGAGTGGGTGGGAGTGTGGTTGGGAGGTGGGAGTGGGTTTACTACGGTGGTGGCGGCAGAGGGGCAGAGGTGGCGCAAGGTAGCAGCGGCGTTCTTTTTGGGCAGGTACCTTCGCACGATCGTGGTGGCTCGTGCGGGGTAGGAAGGGAAGCGGCGGTTGTTTGATTGCGTGGGGGTGGCGCAAGGAGGATTTTGGTGGGTAGAGGTGGTCTCGGCGGTGGCTGGAGGCGGCGGAAACGACGTCTGTTCTGGCGGCGGCGAGGCAGGGTTTCAGCAAGGTCAGAGGGAGGGACTTGCTGTGGCCGTTCGGGAGGGGGTATTTATAGGCCATGGGGGGGAAGACGACGAGAGGAAGGGAGGTGGCACGCGGGGCAGGCGCGGCAGGTGGGCGGTCGGCGGTGGCAGCGTCACGTGCCCTACGATTTGCAGGGTACGTTTGCTGTTTCCAAGGGTATGTTTGGCTGGGAAAAAGGAAGGGGTGGCAGGACGCGTGAGGGAGTGTTGGGTCGAATTGGGGAAGAAAGGGACGGAAATAGAAGGGGAGGATGCCAGACGACAGGTGGCAGGCGACAAGCGACAGACCTGCGCGGGAGGGGAGGAAGAAGACGACTCCTGGACCGGCGGTCCAGGAGGAAAAGAAAATAGGGGGAAACCGGCCGGTTTGGCAACGGATATAAAATCCGTAAATCAAACGTGGCGTATTGGGGGTTGTGGGAGGAAAACGCAGAGTCGCATCGAAGGCTGGCAACGTCTATCTCTTTACTTAGCACGACGCGACGTCTCAGCAAATTGAGGGGCGAAACGCTGCGTCGCGATTATGGGAAGGGGGCCGAACGGCGCTGGGCCGCGTGGGAGGGGAAGGAAGGAGGGAAGGAGTTGGGCCGGGCGAGGCCCAATTCCGGCGGAAGAAGAAAAGAAGAAAAAGGGAGGAAAGAAAAAGGAAAAAGGGAGGAAAAGGGTTTCTTTAGGGTTTTGGATTTTTGCACAATTTCTTTAGAATGTTTTTGGGTTATTATATATTTAAATATATATATATATATATATATATATATTTATTTATTTTCTTGAATATTTAAAAATTATTTAGATAATAATTTAATTCTATTCTTAGATTAATTTTGGCTATTTTGGGTAATTTTCCTCCACTTTCATTTTAATTAGTAAAATGTCTAAAATTTTATAAATAATTTATTTATTGATTTATCTTTATTTTCCTCAATCAATTTTCTCTTTATTTAATAAGGTAACCTATTTTCTTAAATTTTTTCTAATAAATCATTATTTGCCATAATTCCAAAATTAGGATTTTTGGGGTATTACAATATTATTTTTGGGTGGTAATCATTAATATGTTTGAGATTTATTAAATTCAAGTGTAAGAGTGAATTTAGGATTTAAGTAAGTAGCTTCATGATGGCTCCAACATAGGGTTTACAGTTGATGCACTTTCTATTTATATATGTAGTTGTGCTACACCATAAGTTTGTAGCGAGATATCTTTCTACTCTATAGGCAACCTATGGGTCCTATAGGTATCAATACTTAAGGATAGAGTATTCCTCGGTGGCTCTAAGATGCTTCCTTAGTCGTAATGCTTTGGATTGTTATCTTAGTCATCAGTTCTTCGACTTTAGTATTAACTAGTTACATTTTCCCGTGCAATGCATGGGTGGTGTATTAATTATTTATATATTATTATATAAGAGATAAACAGTTTAACAATTTAATTAATATGGAGGAGATAAATAGTTGGTTGTATATGTTCAAGTAATTAATTAATAAAATACTTAATTAATACTTGATTAATATGTATTGTTCGACATATGTGCAGCAGATGAATAATTATATGCATTTATTGTATGTATGAGATGAATAGTTATGTTGTATTAATGACAAAAATAAATAGTTATATGAATTTGCTGTTTGCATGAGATGAATAGTTGCATTCATATATTCATTAGTTTGACAATTCAATTAATATGCAGGAGAAGATGAATAGTTGGCTGCATATGTTCAAGTAATTAATTAAGAAAATACTTGATTCATATGTGTTGTTCGACATATGTGCAGTAGATGAATAATTACATTTATTCATATATTTAGTAGTTTTACAACTCAATTAATACGCAGAAGATGAAAAGTTGGCTGTATATTTTTAGATAATTAATTAAGAAAATTCTTAATTAATATGTGTTGTTTGACATATGTGCAATAAATGAATATCTCAATTAATACGCATGAGATGAATATCATTTTGTTATTATGCAGCGTAGGAGATGAATAGTTTGACAAATCAATTAATACGCAGGAGTATTTCATCATTTATTTAACCTTATTAATTAGTAATAATATATGACAGTGATAATATATGATTAGTAATAATAGGTATAATTTAGGTGAAAAAATTTGTTGGTATATTTTCTATCAAACAACTATGTTTTTATATAATAACCAATGTTGTCGTTCTATTATTAGTTTTTTTAATAATAATTATATTATTAATCATGATAATATTCATAATAGTAATAATCAATTATATTAATATTCATCATTATCATAATAATAATAATCATTATTATATTATAAATTATGATAATAGTAATTATCAAAATTATATAAATAATTATATTAGTATTAATTATATTAATAGTTATAATTATTATAGTTATATTAATAATAATAGTCATATTATTAATAATAAATAATAAAATTATTATTATTATTATCATCATCATCATCGTCATATTTGATTGATGTTGATCTAACATTAAAAATAATAATAATAATATTTCATTAAAATTAGTTATATGTATTTGCTAGTTACATTGTATTAATGGCAGCAGATGCATATGTGTTGGTCGACTGGTTTATGCACTTTATTTGGTATATTAATTATTTATCAATTATTTATATATTAATATGTAGTATATGAATAGTTTGACAATTCAGTTAATACACAATAAATTAATAGTTGACTGCATATGTTCAGGTAATTAATTAAAAAAATATTTAATTAAAAAATATTTGATTAATACTTTATTAAAATTAGTTGTTCGACATATGTACAACAAATGAATAGTTAAATGCATTTGCTGCACATAGGAGATAAATAGTCGCATTGTATTAATAGATATATGCATGTGAAGCAAATGAATATGCACTTTGGTGTATTAATTATTGATATATTAATATGCAAGAGATGAATAGTCCGACAATTCAATTAATACGTAGGAAATGAATAGTTTTCTGCATATGTTCGGATAATTAATTAAGAAAATATTTGATTAGAAAATATATAGCTAATACTTTATTAAAATTAATTGTTTAACATATGTGCAACAAATAAATAGTTATATACATTTAATGCACATAGGAAATGAATAGTCACATTATATTAATAAATAGTTATATTAATTATTCCATTTTATTAATTAGCAATAACAACAATTAGCAATAATATATGGCAGCAATAATTTATGATTAGTAATAATGGATATAGTTTAGGCAAAAAAATTTGTATATATGTTGTCTACTAGACAACTCTGTTTATATATATATATAGATTTCCTCTCAGATAAAATGTAATTTGGTGGATTATGCGATAACCTAATATAAATAAAAATAGTCAGTGGACCTCGCATATGTGTGGATTCAATTATTTTAGTATTCAAATTCATGTGATATTTGTTTAAGTGATTTTATAGTAGATTTTCATTAAATATTCCATATTTTATATAGTAGTATGGTTTCTTGTATCCTTTCACTTTAGTATATTCTGTATATCTTACGTGATTGCATGTTATATGCTTTTAGTATATTTAGTTTACTCAGTACGTTCTCCGTCCTGATTCTATTATTGTTTCTTTTTTTTTCAAACATTTTAGTGGAGACTGATGTCGTTGATGTCGCAGAGTTCGCATGAGATGTTGGGGTTATAATAAGGGCATCTGGTACACCTTAACGGTGTTATTTTTGTTATTCGGATATGGATATTCTTCTTCATTATTTTGATATATCTCTCTATAGCTCTTTTGTCAAGGGTTCTACTCCTTTTTAGATTCCTGTATATTTTTCTCCTTTTTGTGTGTGTGTGTGTGTGTGTGTATATATATATATATATATATATATATATATATGGTATACCATATACGCCAAGGATCTCGGGATACAGACGGGCAACCTGAAAAATATGAACAAGAAAACAAGGGAGGATAGATAGATAGATAGGAAAATAAAGAAATATAGTTTAAAGAATGGAAATGGATAGGAAAGAAGTTTGAGAATTTTTATTTGATAACATTTGAGTACAGAGGATATTTGCTAAGGGTGGATTTGCCTCTCCAAATGCCGACCCCTAACAATGAAGTCCTAAGGCCTCTTATATAGAAGAGGGGGTCAGACTACAACAAAGTTTGAAAAGTGGATTCGGGAATCCACCGAAAGTACACAGTGAAAGGTAAACAGTAAAAAGTGTACTGCCTACAGTAAAAGTGTACCCTAAAGTTTGAATAGTAAAAGGTAAAAAGTACAAACAGCAAAAGTAGCCGACAGAAAATATAACAGTAATCCGCGTGAATATCTTTTGCCGCAGATTCCTTTGTCATCTTCTCTTTTGCTTTTGCGGTTGCTTTTACTCGTGCTTTTACCTTGGTAAATATGTCAATCGCCGAAAGTAGCCGAAAGTAGATTCCTACTTCTTTTGAGGACGGCACTTTTGACTCTGACACCAGCATTTGGTTGGCAGGAATATTCTTTGTCCGCCATGATCCATTTGACGCATGTGGATGCGTAGTCCTCCTTTATAGATACTCGTATTTGTACTGTCTACCGGATAGGAGGTAGTATCCCGTAACAGTCATCTTCATTCTCATCGCCATAGTCGATCTCAGGAGAGATGGATGAGGATGCAGAATCTCCCTTTTTGCTTTGAGAGAATACCTCGCCTAGGATAGCTAAGTATTCGTCTTCGGTTTTGGCGGCTGCAAGCTTAGCGGCCGTAATAGATTTTTGAGCCAGAAACTTTGAGTCTTCTGATCTGGCTAGAACTTTGTTTGTTGTGGAAGAGGCCGGCTGAGTATTGATGAGTTTGCGGACGGCCTGTTCTGAGACTTTCTCGAACGTTTGATACTTTGACCACCATTTAACTTTGAATCGGCGGACCAAAGCTGGAACTCCTTCTATTTCATGGATCTCCGTTGTCCAGGCGAACACCCATGGGCAAAACAGTTTGGAACAAAAGGCAAAGATAGGGGGCAACACCCTATCGTCTTTCGTGGGTTTGTAAAGGGTTTTGAACAGGTCTAGAGATTTCGAAACCTGCTCCGGTAGGATGTCTGGGGTGGCGCCAAAGTCTTTCCACCATTGGATAAACCAGACAGGGTAATGGGTTTGGCTAAAATTTTTGAAAAACAATAACCAGGAATGAGACTTTCTGGAATTTTCTATGAAGAAAGTATTCCACCAAGCCTGTTAGTAGTCCCAGTAATTGAAATTCAGTTTGGAGTTTGAGCTGAATTTGTACGAATTCGGGAGCCTTCGAGGCAGTTCGAGGCTTTGACCCCAGTCCGCGGGAAGGATAACCCTGTGCAGTTGACAGGTTGAGTAGGCAGCTTCATTTTTGGTTTGGGGAAGTTTGAAGGTTCTGAATGAAGCTGAGCCTGTGTGCTCTAAAATTGACTTATAGTACGCATGGGGTGCAGTCACGTCCCATGGTTTGAAATCCCAACCAGAAAACATTTTCCGAAGGGCAACGAAGGGATCCTGATGGTGGAATCCATCTTCGAGGTTTGAAATTATTTGAAAGTTTGGTTTTGTGAAATACTCAGCTTTTTTCTCGAAAGCTGGTTTTATTTCCAAAACGTTTTTAAGTCTTGAAATTCTAGATCTCAAGGCCGGAAAGTTTGAAATCGATTTGTCAGAGGAAATTTTTGAAATCGATTTTGAAGGAGTAATAGGGATCAAAAGACCTCCTTCTGTTTTGTAAACAGGGTTTGCAGAACTCATACCTTTGCGTTCAGGTTGCGAACTCTGAACTTGTTCTGAAAGATTTTGGAGTGCTTTAACCATTTGAAGTGAGTGGGAAAGTGTTTCCACCCATTTGAGCACGTCTGGATTTGGTGTTGTAGAAGCCGAGGCTTCTTTGTTTGAAGAAGCGGCTGCTGCTGCTTCGTCCTCCATGGTAGCTTCATACCAGGATTTGATTGGCTTTGCAGCCAGTATCTCTTGAACCTTCTCCTTCCCTTTTCGTCGAGGAGGCATGATTCGTTCGAGAGCGCCCTTGAAGAAATTCACGCGTGAGGAAGTCCGGCAATGAATTGTCTTCACCTTTTATATACTCGATGTCGAAGTCGAACACCGAAAGTAGGGCTTGCCATCTGGCAAAGATTTTTTTGCTTGCGACGTTCTGTACGTCCTTCTTTAGTATCTGTTTGGCTGATTTGCAGTCGACTCGTAACAGGAATTTTTGGTTTAATAAGTCGGACTGGAATTTTGTAATGGATTGGACGATCGCGAATATTTCCTTTTTGACCGTCGAATAATTTTGCTGTGTTTGGGTCCAGTGTCCGGATGTAAATTGGATCACTGTTTCGTTTTGGGTTTTGGCTTTGATATGGGCCAGATACTGTTCAAGGGTCTGGGCCTGACACTGTTTGAGAATACCTCCGTAACCAATTTCAGAGGCGTCTGTCTCGACAATTTTGAATAAGTTTGGGTTGGCCAAGGTCAGACACGGAATGGACTGGACTTGGGCCTTGATGTGTTTGACGACGTTGGTATGGGCTTGAGACCAGGGTTTTGGGTTTTTCTTAAGCCTGTCGTGTAATGGTTTTGCAATCTGGTTAAGATTGGAGCAGAAGTCTAAAACGTAGTTCAGGCTTCCTAAGAATCTTTGCAGTTGGGTTTTGTCTAGGATCTGGTCTGGGAACTTAGATGCAAATTCTATGGATCTCTCGATGGGCCTTATTCTACCCGACTCGATGTAATGACCTAAGAATCTGATCTTAGTTTGGGCCAAATCTATTTTGGGCTTAGATACTACAAGTCCATTACGCCTAGCGACACTAAGGAAAATCCTAAGATGTCGAAAATGCTGATCCAGACTGTTTGAGTATACTAAGACATCGTCAATATAAACTAGACAAAAATTTGAATAAGGATTAAAAATGTCGTTCATTATTCTTTGAAATTCTGACGGAGCATTTTTTAATCCGAAAGGCATCACGTTCCATTCAAATTGTCCAAAGGGGACCGTGAATGCAGTTTTGTATCTGTCTTTGGGATTAATTTGTATTTGCCAAAAACCAGATTTCAAATCGAATTTTGAAAAGATAAGCGCCGAAAACAATCTTTGGAGCAAATCTTTTTTGTTTGGAATCGGATATCTAATCCATTTGAGAGCGTCGTTTAGAGGTCTGTCTTTGGGATTAATTTTTATTTCAAATCGGTGTGAATTGACATTTTGTTTTAGGAAATCCAAATCATTCTGTTTGCCTTTAATCAGAAGATTAATTTGATCTTCGTAGATTAAGTTTGCCTTTAACAAATTTAGGTTTCTCGTCTTAGGGATTTCTAAAAAGGATAAATTATTCTTTTCCCCTTTTGTTTTGAATGAAATTCCGGACAAACCTACTTTGTAAGGGGTTATCAAATTAATGAAGGGAGTACCTAAGATAACAGATTGACTGATATAAGGAGTTATCAAATAGGTCGTTTTGATTTGTAAGTTATTACAAATTAAATCCGCTTCACATTTATATTTGATTTTTAATCTGGAGCTGTTGGCTGCAGATAATTTTTCGTTTGATTTTGAGAGGTACTTTTTTGGAATTATTCCCTCTTTTATACAGTTTAAGTCAGCACCGGTATCAAATAGTGCGACTGTGTTTATTTGGAAACCATCTTCTAACCTAAGGGTTATACTGATGATATATTTGCGGGAGGTTATCTCTTTTAAAACATTAAGAAATTCTCCTGGAATTAATTCGTTTGAATCTTCAACAGTGTTTCGTTCATCTTCGCTAGTTTCAGATGAAGAGTTGGAGATTTGTTTGGATAATATCATTTGGATTGTTTGTATGTCAGATTCTTGTTTCGATTTTAACTCTTTTAATTCTTTTTTGACTTCTTTAATTTCTTTTTGAAGTTCAGAAGTAGTCGGAGTTAAATCTTTTGATTTTTTCTGTTTGTTAAGAATCTTGGTTAAGTCATATGTATTTGCCGGTTTTGAAGGAATGTTTTGAATTAACGGTTTTGGTGGTTCATCCTTTTCAATTGATTCCATTAATTTTTCCAAGTATTCTGCTTGTTTTAATGGATCTGGAATTAGGTGAACTATATCTAAAACCATTTTTTGTTGTTTTGTCAAAACATTCATTTGATTTTCTACAGGTTCTTCTTCCGGGCCAGAAGAACTGCTAGAAGAGGAAGATGACTCTGTTTGGAGTTCATCTAACTCTGGGTTTTCGTTATCATCCTCAGAAGATACTAGGAGGTTTTGAATTTTCTCCCTAGTTTCATCATCTAAGTCTAATTCACGAATTTGTTTGTTTATTTTGCAGAATTGTTGTGTGTGTCCCATTTTACCACATTTGTAACACCTATAGTTTCTATATCTTTTTCCCCAATTTGGGTCCTTTGAAGATGAAACTGTAGTTTTGCTATTTTTAGGTTTTGATTTTTGGTAATAGGGTATCTGTTTTTGATTCTGCGGAGCAGGTATATACTTTTGTTTTGTTCTTTTGTGGTGACTAGGTCTACAATTCCCCGAACATTGTTTGTTTGTTATTCCCGCAATGTCGAATTGTTTACAGAAAGATCCTAGTTCCTGTTTGGTTTGACTCATTTCTCGTTTGAGTTGACTTTGGAATTTTAAGTCTTGACAAATTTTTAAGGCTTCCTTTTGTGTCAAGCTTATTAATTCTCCATAGGTGAATTTGTTGTAAGGAATTTGATTGTTATGAGTTTCTTTGATTTTGTTCCTTACTTTTCCGCCTAACACAGGTGGTAATCCATCTAAAAACTTTTCTTTCCAGAATGGCTGGTTTGAATCTTCCCTAAGCATGACTCTAGTCAGGAAAGTATTTTTGTACCACTGGAAGTCGTTAAGTCTTTTACACCTAAGGTTGGATAATAATTCTCCATTTTTATCCTTAAGGTGAGATGGGTCTCCTACGAAGTGTAAGGATATGGCCAGTATAAGGGATGCTACCGCATCAGATATGGGTTCCCCATTATCTAAGATGATTTCGTCGTTTTCATCTACCTTAATGGCATCTAAAATATCTATTTGTTCGTTTGAAGTCAAATGAAAATCCCACCAACCTTTTAACTGTCCTGAGAACCCTGCTATGAGGAGTTCTGCTATGGTTTTATCGGTTGTGTTCATTTGGGCTTTATACGCGTTTGCTGCCATAGTCATTTGCTGTAGAAGGCCTAAGGTTTGATATTCGGACAGTCCATCTATGTTCCACTCGTATAAGGCATTGGCCTTATAACTGGGCTGGACTAGTTTGTTGGGCCTTACTTCGAGACTAAGGTCTGGAGCAGTTTGTCTAGGAACTATTTGCCTAGATGACGATGGTATATCTAAACGGGCTACTACAGGAGTTTTGGGTTCTTGGGCCTCATCACTCTCTGTCTGTTCCGTTTGTTTTACCGTATTAATTTGGGCTGTTTGGTCAGGTGTGTCTGGAACCTGATTTTGGTTTTGACTAGACGAACTCGAGGTGGCAATTAAGTTTAATTTTTGTTTAATTGCAGTTAAGAATTCATCTTTTTGAGTTTGAACTTCATTACGACTGGATTTTGATAATTCATAAGGCTTGAATACAGGCATCTTTTTTGGTTCAGATGTTTTATTTTCTGAAACTGTTTGAATTGCCGGTAAAATTGTCTTTTGAATTTGTTTGTCCAGTTTCGTTAATTGGGTACCAATAGTGTTCAGATGAATATTAGCAAAATTATTTTGCAACACAATGTTTTTAGTGTTTTCTAATTCATCGTCTTTTGGTATCCTAAGTGGTTTGAGTTCTACAGTGTTTTCTCCTGCAGATATTTGGATGTTTTGCAGAGGCGGATGTTCTGTTTCTACAGTTCCTTTCTCTGTTTTCCAGGTTTTGGTTTTAGGTCGGTTAGTTATGGGTTTTGCTGATTTAAAAGGTGAATTTTTTATGTCTTTTAAATCAATTCTGTGGTTTGCCATATGTAATTCTAACCAATCAAAAAACATTATTTTGCATTTGTTATCCGCGATAAATTTGTAAAATTCTTCCTGGAAATGTTGACTATCTTTTCCGTGTTTTTTGAAGAACCAGTTTCTTTTTGCTGTGTTCTTTTCGGAATAAAAGTCTTTTTTGAAGAATTCTTTATTTATCACAAATTCTTTTTCTAGGACGTTTAATTGATTTTCAGTTATGTCAGAAAGGCCGGGAGAATGCGGAGGTGATTCTATGTCGTCATTACTAGTTTTTTTCCGATTCTTTTTCTTTCTGTTTTTGGTAATTTGCCTTAGGAATCCTAGTTTGGTAGTTTGCACCTGAAATTGAAGTTCTAGGTGTTTGGTCTACAGAATCCCTATTTTTTTGAATTTTATCTTCCAAATTGATGTTTCTAGGAAGGTTCGAAACGTTTCCTAAACTAATTGTGGAAGAGGTCGAGGTATCATCCCTCACTCTAAGGCTCGGGTTCCTCCTAAAACTAAGTTTGACAGTTCCGTCATCGAACTGGGTTATTTTGTTAAGATTCGTGTTTGGTTTTGGAATCTCAGGTTCTTTGATTTCTTCCTGGGCTGGTTGTGTCTTATCTAAGGTCCATTCCTCAGGGAGTTCTATCTCATTCCATTTTATTGTTTTGGGAATGACAGTGTTTGATCTTGTTAAATCTGTTTGCAGAACTAGGGTCTCACCATTTTCAATTTTTCTGATTGCTTCAGTCCCGAAGGATGTTTTTGCAACCTTATAATGAATCCTATAGATTACAGCTACAGGAACAGATCCAGGCAACATATGATATCCATGCGTTTTGACTTGTAAAGTTAAAGCATGCAAGATATTTGGATCAGTTAATGAGGGTGCGAAATTTGGAAAGCAATTAAAAAATATTGGACCAGAACACAAACTAGATTCTACAGTTCCTATCAAAGAATCCGTAAAATCTAACATCCTAGCGTCTCTAAGAACTGCTAAGATAGATGTGTTTAGGCCTTCCCTTGTCAGGGATTTGAATCCTACTTGGACTAATCCTAAGTGGATATAACGAAAGCCCTTCCTAATATGTTTTGCTAGGGATCTTTGACTAAGAAGTTGAATGGTCTCTAGAGGTTTGCAAATTTGAAGGTCTCTTTCTTCTGTTTTGATGACATAGTTTGTTGGTAACAAAGTCCAGTTTGATGTCCTATAAACCATTTCCTTTTGAAGTTTGGGAAGTTTCCACGTATCTATGGATCCTTCTAAGTTTTCAAATTCATATTCTTCCGTTTGTCGGTTTGAATCTCTAGGTCCTATGTCATGTCTAGAACCAGAAGAACTAGAAGAACTAGAAGATCGGAATAAATGCATGTCCCTTATCTATGTTTTGTACGGCCGTTCACTGCTTTCCACTCCTAAATGTCTACCTGCCTTGCCACACACACAGGACTTACAGGACTTACCTAAGACCAAGATGAAGGAGACAGCCCCCCGTACAAAATATAGAAGTTTGACCAGATACACTTACCCCTCTCAAGAGATCCTTGGCGTATATGGTATCAGAGCCTAGAACTTTTTGTTGGTTTTCTATTTAAATGTTTTAGCCTTGCATTTCGTATAAGAAAGACAAAGGAGTAGGATTTGTATAAAACGTGATGGTAACACTTGTGTATTTGAGCTAGCTTTTACATTTCTAAAATAAATAAAAAATTATTCTAAAAATTGGAGTGTTACATATTAATATATGTGTATTTGTATTCTAAGAATCATGTACTTATCGACTAAAAGATGCGTCTTATTTTTCTACTAATGTGTATATATATTATGAGACATGTATTCATATATTGTAAGATGTATATTATTATTCTAGATAATGTATATCCTTCTCATTTAATATGTGTATCTATACCTTAAAAGTTGTGCATTTTAATTTTAAAAGATGTGTAAACTATTTATATACTAAAACGTATGTATTATATATTACAAAGTATGTATTTATTTTTCTCAAGATATATATTTTTGTTGAAAAACATGTGTATCCGTGTACCTTCTTTTAAAACAAAGTTAATAAAAATTATAAAAAATACCATGTAGGCCTCTAAAGGTTGTGCATACTTATAATAAAAATATGTGTTTTTATCTAAAAACATGTGTATTTATATTGTAGTAATTGTGTATTTTGTTTACAAATATGCTCCCAAATTTACAAATATGTCACATTTCTAGTATGTTTGTTTAAAATGTATCCATGATGCAATTTGTGACACCTTGTATGGTACATCTAGTTGATATATCGGTGACACATAAGTGAGAACAAGAATGTGAAATCCAACATATAGAGATGTAAATGGCGTAAGTTTTATTCAATATCCAACGGGTATTATCTGATAGATATATAAATTAATATGAATAATAGGTTTCCATATCCATATACATATTTGTATCAGTACTCATTTTTATTTACCTGATATAAAATTACTTTTTTACCCTTCATATATATATATATAATATAATTAAAATATTTATTAAGGTTATAATGGTAATTACGTTAAAATCCTAATACTCTATTAAATCTAAATTAGATAATTAGATTAGATTATTTTCAATAAAAGGAAATAAGACTTAAAATTTTTAAGTTAAAAATAGAGAATTAAAATTCTTTTGTATAATTCAAATTTAGACACCTTCCTTCCCCGTGGCCCTCAAGTCCTCAACATTTACGACTCAAGAGACTCGACTAGTCTATGCCCTTGCCCTCAACCTCCCAATCTCCCACAATCCCACTCCACTCTAGCTACCTGCGACCCAAGCACCATCGCACCAGCTTCCCTACTCACTGGCCCTGTTGCCTTATCACCCCCAATCTGAGTAGTCTCTCCCCCTCGCTTGAGTCGCCTCGAGTCCTCAATGGCTTACCTCGACCAAACACGCATCTTCTTTGACTGGCTTACTCCCTTGGCCCTCCCAGCCTCCCTGCTCCCTCATCTTATGTCGCATAGTCTCTTCTCACTTTGACAACTCGCCTCGACCCTCTGAGTCTCCGTTGATCCATGACATCGCCTTCATCCTTTCCTCTACTTCAGATATTATTGTCACTGTAGCGTTGTTGTTCCCATCGCCTGCTCTATTTTCTTCCTTTAATCCGACATTGCTTTCGTCAGCTCTAACTGTTGCTTCTGGGACTCATCTATAGGTGGTTCATCCTTGCCCTTCCTTCTCTGTTTCTTTTTTGTGTTGCAGCCTTGCAAGTCACCCGATCGACCAATCGATTAGTCGGTTAGTCATTGACTCACTAATATGTAGACTTGTTTAATTAGCTTTGTTTTCATGAATCACTTTGTTTAATTAGCTAATCACCGGTTTAATTAAATGATTGTCGGTTTTCATGAATCCTCCGTTTGACCTCTAGGTTTTCCATTTTCATGAATGGCTTTGTTTAATTAGCTAATCTTATTATGGTTTAATTAGCTGATTATAGTTGTTCCTTGTAACATTGTTCCTTTGACACTTCAACTATTATACTTGTAAATCGTGTATCTGAAATGGATTATAGTTTACTTATATTAGCTTATGGTTCAAATGTATATTTGTAGTTTGTGTGTATAATTAATTTTCTGGTTATTTTGGTTGCACTAATAGTTATCTAAAATAGCGTGAAAGTTAACACTAAAAATGGTTGTAGGGTGTTATTATGTTCTTAGATTTAAACTATTTGAAATAATTATGTAATTAGGTTATGATATTTGAACTAAAAATAAAATATCTAGTATTTCTATAAATCAAACTAGGGAAGAATACTAAGAGTTACAGAATGATTGGTTAAAGATAGATTTATCCTACAAATGAAAATAATGGATAGTTTTATGGCATCAACTACAACTGTAATTTTGTTTTCTTGTTTTGTAGTGTTTGGGATTATTAATAAGTTTGATGATATCAAGTAGCCAACCTAATACTGATTCACAAAATCTACCACCATATTCGTCTAGCACAGCTAGTAACGCTACATCTAGTGAACCATCAACCATTGAGGATAAGGTAGAAGAAGTGTATCCATTTTATTTAGTGAAAAAAAGAAAGAAAACTTTGGTTTTTCGGTAACACTTCAAGGCAGTAGAAATTAATAGTGTGGAAAAAGTAATTAGTATAGGTTGTAATAGAGTTTGAGCAGTGATCTAAAAAATTGTACTTTTCATTTGCATGATCATATGAAGAAATGTGTATGTTTAAGGACTGTATAAGGGGTAGGACAAATTAAGTTGAGTTTTGATGAAAAGGAGGAAGGAAAATGTAAGCTTATGGTCATGGAATTTAATTAAGAAGTTGCAAGGTATGAGTTATGTAATATGGTAGTTATGTATGTATATCTACTTTGTATGGTGGAACATGAAGGTTTTTATAATACCCCCAAAAATCACAGTTGAAATTTTTTATTTGTTTAAGGAAAATCACACATCAATAAAAGGGGGTTCCACCATTGTGATCAATATAAGTCTGGCCCTTGGCTAGCCTCATACTCATCACAAGGCTAAAAGATAATACAGAACCATAATAGAAAATGATTAAAACATGAAGGGGTCTAACATTGAATTACAGAAAATGCTAGAATACGTAAGAGTCAAAGTCATTACAACAAAGAAACGAAATATAAAGTAGGATCCCTCTAGATGGGAATAAAAACATGAAGTACAGATGGAAAATAACTCGGAGTACACTCTCTATGGCCTTGAACTCGGGACACCTAGACATCACTTCACCCTGACCTCTAAGACCCCATCACCTTTGTGCACATACTTGGGAAGGGCCACTACTCGTGGGAATAAGCAGCACCCATTATAAGGGAAATCAATATGCTACGTACTGAGTAAGGTAACAATATAGTTAAGATAGTGCACAACAACACAAAATACAGATATCATACATACAGTAGGTTTTATTAGATCATTTACCCCTGTTGGAGTTTAGGTCATTAGTACCATATTTACACATCTCTTGAATTATATCTATATGGGTACGGGGATCCTACTACTATGATTGGTGGATTGGGAATAACAATCCTAGGGCAGAACACGCCTAGCTACTATTATCACTGGTGAACCAATAAACACATATAATCCTAAGGCAAGATGCAGCTGGCCACTATTATGACCGATGGACCAATAAATATCCTACATTCAGTCCCGAACCATGCAATGTTCCACCGGAAGTGATTAGTGTTCATAGATTATTATCATCCAAGTATTTTAATTATTAACCTTGGGACCCCCACTATTATAACCGGTGAACCAGAAAATACTACTCCAGGATAAAATGCGCCTGACCACTATTATAACCGGTGGATCGGTAAACATATACAACTCTAAGGCAAAACGTACCTATCCACTATTATAACATGTGAACCAATAACCATCCTACATTTGGGACCCACTCAATTATCTTCTACTTTAAGTGATTAGTATTTTATTCGTGTCTTATTTGCCAAGTACACACATCCATCCATGCCTAACTCAAGGGACACTCCCAGCTTACTACCACTCGACTAACCCAAACTTTATGGAAACCCTATTCCCTTAATGTAGAACAATCACACCCTCCAAGACTCTTAGGACCCCCAACATGTTTCCACCAACCTAATAGTGTGACCCTATAAACCCCATATTCATAGGTCAATGCCTGCTCTTGTTTTTCTCCACTTATGCTCACCATCACTCACTAGGGTTTTCTCATAAAACCCTAACTTGGCTTACGTGGCCCTTGCCTCTCCTCTCCTTACTTAGCCCACATCTCCCTTGATTCAAGTACCATCATCATATTCATCCCAACTTCAAACCTCACAACCCAACTCCTTAACTCCCACATATAATAATGACATCCTAGCTAGTCACCCCCCAAAACCTTAATAATCCCCTTTTTTCTTCCATGCCCCCTTCCCTTATACAACTCTACCCTCCATTTGGCTTAACCCACACTCTCCATGTGGTACACCCCTCATCCCAACTCTATTGTTCACCCCAAATTCCTCAACCTTTTCCTATAACACGCCCTATCCTTAAGGTTACTTCCCCCAAAACTCTAGTTTATGCCCCCATGCACCTTCCCATCAACCTATATACTAAAAATTTCTCAAGTACACTAACCACCAAAAACATACTTTCCTCTTTGTGGTTAGCCTTCAAACAAGACATCCCCACTTAAATCTTTCCCCCATGCAAAGTACATACCCTACCCCCATACAAGGCTCACACTCTCCATGAAAGTTTTTACCATAACCCCTCATGTTATCATTTCTCCTTTTATTTACTCCACCATATTTCATGAGATAACTAGGACATTTTCCACGTAACACTTCACTCATTCCACCCTCTTTATTTTATTTCATTTCCATTGGCCACTCAAGTCCCACCTAAGATATCTAGACATACATAGATTAACATTTCAACCATACACAATAATATGTCCACCCATAGCAAGATTTAGCCATGCATGCAACAACCAATGAGAATCATGCTTACTATGTTTTAGCTCCTTGAAAGCCAAGATGCACCACACATACTTAGTTCACATACACATATATTTACACATAACATACAAATACACCTATTACACATACAAGACTCATAACACAACCCGAATCTTAACTATATCATTACCTAGTTAGGCTTTAGGCTTGAAGCAAGAAATCCTATGCCTCCTCATGGGGAAGTATTTGTTCAATAACTACAATGAGAGCATCAACTAGCTCATTTCACTTTCTTCCTACCACTTTTCCTTTTTTATTATATTCTTAACTAAAATAATAATAATATTAATGTTAATTTTAATAATAATAATAATAAGTTATTAAAATAAAATGAATTAAACAAGTAAGAAGGAGAAAGGTGTAAGTAGAAAGACCAGGTAGGTGAGGGCAGTGGCAGCGTGGCGGGGTGATAGTGCGGAGGTGGTGATGTAAATAATAGGTTTTTAGGGTTGGAAATGGGAGGGAAGGTAGGGTTTCTTGGGTGGTGGAGCTTTCTAACCCAGGAGGTTGGTGGCGGCGGCGGTCTTGCGGCAGCAACGTGGCAGTGGTAGTGTTGTCGCCTGAGAGGAAGAAATGGAAGAAAGGAGAGGGGAGAAATGAATAGGTGGAGGTGGAGGTGTGGCAGGGGATCTTTTTACATAGGAAGGGAGGCAGGGAGGATGGCGAGACTAACTATGGTGGTGATGCAAGGTGGCATTAGTGGTGGTGCAAGATGTTAAAGGGTATCTCGAGCTGCCCACTCTTCACGAGTAGGGAAAGGAAAGGGAGGGGAAGAAAGGGAAGGGAAGGGGCTCAGTGGGCGCAAGGTGTTGTTGAGAAGATGATGAGTAGAGATGGCAATGCGACTTAGTGACGATGACGACAGCTTCTGAATGGGTGACGGGAGTAAGGGAGGTAGGAGATTGGGTAGAAAAAGGAGAGGAAATAAGAGAGTGGGGGATTCTATAGGAATAGGGGAGGGATGAAATGGAAAAGGAAAGGAAGAAGACAAGGGGTTGGGCGCTGCCGGCTGACGTGCAGGCCGATATAGCTATGTAGGGGGACAATGGCAAAGGGTGGGTTTGCAGGGGTAGGGGAGTAAGTGAGGGAGAGGATGTTCATAACAGAGGGGGAGTGTGTAGGGGGCATGCTTACTACACACCTACATGGTTAAAAAAGGAAAGAAGGAGGGAAAGAGGGGAGGGGAAGGCTGCAGAGTTGTAGCATCACTTAGGTGTTGAGCAGGCAGGAGGTAGAAGATGGGGCAAAAAAGGAAAGGAAGAAAAAAGGGAGGGAGAGAAAGGGAAAAGTGGGGGGGAGTCATGCACGTGGGTTGGGTTGGTCAGGGGAACAAAGGACATAAGAGAAGGGGAGGGGAAGGAGAGATTGGGTCACTACTGGGCGTAGCCTAGATGACTAATGAGGAAAAAAAAAGAAAGAAAATGAAGAAAGAACAGAAAGAAAAAGAGGAAAGAAAGAGGAGAAAAAAAAAAAATGAAAAATGGGGTGGTAGGGTGTTTAGGTTTTTGGGAGTTTTAGGGATAATAAACATTAATGATAATAAAAATAATTTTTATTAATTTAGAAAATAATATAATTAGGTTATTTAATTAAATTAGTTTCCAATAACTACGTCCTTGTGTCATTTTTTTATTACCATAATAATAATTATTATTATTTTATTAAAAAGGATACATATAATTAAATCTTATTCAATAATTTATTATTTTATTCCATAATCCTAAAATAAAAGGTTTGGGTGTTATAATTTTAGAAGATATTTCATGACAATTCAACCATTTGTTAAAATGTTTTCAATGAACACCCTACAAAAGTGATATTTTCAAGTTGTTTGAATATAAAAAAAGACAAAACAATGTTATTATTGAGTAGTAACAAGAGTTGAGTTTCAATCACAAAAGATATGTGGACATCTCATAATCAAAAAAGGTTTCATGTTATCATGAAACACTCAATTGATAATCACTGGACCTTAAAAAGTCAGATAATCAAGTATACTAAATTCATAGTCATCTATAGTTCTAAAATATTAACATTATGTACTTATATGTTATTCTTTGGTCTATTTGTTGTATCATTATTTTTTGTTGAAGGTTTGTCTATGTTTCAAGTCCATATATATCTGAGGTTCCGTGTGATGTTTTGGTTAGTTATTTGATAGAATGGAATATTGATTCAAAACTCACTATATTGATTGTCAATAATTATGCCACCAATGATGCTTTGATTGGAATTTGAAATATATATTTGAGTCAAAGTGTTTTTTGTTGCGTGAGAGATATTTTCATATGCGTCGTGCTATTCATGTGCTTAATATTATTGTTAGCTATGGTATGTAGATCATTTAGAAAGCTATTGAGACCATATGTGAGAGTGTGATGTACTGGAAAGTCACACGAAAAAGGCTTGAAAAGTTTATGGAAGTTTATCATAAAAATAAATTTTGTATAATAGAGCCTTAACACATGATTGTAGGACAAGATATAATTTTACATTTGTTATGCTTGATGTTGCTCTAATGTATGAAGATGTGTTTACTCACTTGGCATGGTTGGAATCTAGTATTAATTGTTGTCCTATAAGTGATGAATGAGATTTGGCCTGATCTATTTGTGATATATTGTCATTACTCTATGATGTCACTTTGATGTTTTATGGGAATAGATGTCTTACTTCCAATTTATATTTTCCCAAGGTTTGTGAGCTTAGAATGTCTTTGATTGAATGGTCTCTTGATTAAGATGAAATTATTAGTGTAACACCCTAATTTTTACTACTGAAAATTTTCATTTTACAGCGAAAGTTTGGTTTGTTCAACCATCTTTACATCAATCAAAAGGCTAAAACATTTAAACAAATACAAGAAAATTAGATACAAAAGAAACATTTATGATATAATAATGAGTTTTGGAGCTTAACTCTGAGTTATATAATACACGAAGTACAATAGAAGGGAATACCATGGATTAAGAGTCCAAAAAGGTATCCTGGTAAATAAAACTATAGGATAATATTACTCTTCACCCAAACACCCAGTATAGACAATGTCACTCATCCTCCACGTAGTGCATCATAGGTAGTATAATCATCTAGAGGATCTTTTGAGACCTACACATATGAATCAGGGTCTCCTACTGGTAAAAATGAGCAGCGCCCATAAAACGGGTGGTCAATACACTACCTATTGAGTAAGGAAATAATACTATTGAAATATGGATATAATTAGCACATGCTTTCGCAATAGATGATAAGTACACAAGCAAATAGTTAAAACATCTCATAAGACAGATAATGATCCAGGTCTTTTATTTAGATATAATCTATTTTTATTCTTTTATATACGATGATTGTAGGAAACCCACTATTCTTAATCTAATAAAATAGACTGAAACACTTTTTTGGGGTAAAAAGGTCTAGCCACTATTCTTTTCGGAGGAATAGAGATTAAAAACATTACCTTCTCGGGGCAGAATGCTCCTGAGTCATTATTCTCCCCGGTTTAACATACTATATATATATATATATATATCACCTTGGTCCTACTCACATGCTCTTTCACTTTAAGTGATTAGTATCTTATTCATGATTAATTCTCAAGCATCGAATATATTGGAGTAGATAAACACATAACTCAAGTTAAAGTCCTTAAATCTTTTCAAACCCTAATTACACACCCCTTAGCATTCATTCTCTCATATTGAGTATTCCACCACAAATTATATTATCTCATCCTCAAATCTCATCATTATTATGATACCCATAATGCACAATATAACATCCACATCGTACATATACATTAATAATCTTATTAAAGTACTATTTATAGAATTACTAAAAATCCTAATTTCATAAGTAGTCATAATTCCTCCCATAATATCCACATTATTACACATGGAAAGGTAAAAACCATTAACAACATATCCAAAATTCAAATAACCTCTAGTTTTTTACGCATGGAAAACTAACATTAATGTTTTAAGATATTATGCTCTAATTAAAAATTATTTTATGGAAGGACCCCAAAACAAACAATAATACCTCCAAACATTTCTCAGGATATCATTATTATATTTTAATCCACTTAACACATAAAATACAACAATTTCCATATCATCCCATAATGACCAAAATATAGTCAAGGACAAATAATGACCTTTATTTTATAAAATCTTGTAACTTCCACACATATTAATTTTCAAATCCACCAATTATCATTATACCTCATAAAAAAATACTTATGTCCATTTATCAAAGCTTTTTTAGTCCATATTTCATGCCATAAGATATATTCCCATAATTATGGCATTATCACAACAAAGCCATAACTATATCTCTTACTCATTCTTACATTCTTTCAAATATAATATCCATATCATCACAAAATATCATGGTCAATATATATTAAATCGCATAACAATGATATCACACATAACCATACAAGGACATAACATAAAAATCCTAAACATTGATTAGTATCCTTAGCGACTAGGACAGCAGGCTCTAAGCACGTAAATCCTAGATTGCCTCCTTTGAGATTACTGAAATACCACCTATGAAAACAATAAATGCATGGTTAGGCTCGAAGAGTTTAAGTAAAGGAGAAATTTAGGTAGAGAGGATAAAAATGGAAATAACTATAGTCAAACAAAGGCTTGAAATGTGCGGATGTGTGGTGGAGCTATGGTAAAAATTTAGTGATGTTTAGATAAGGTTTGGGGGTAAAAATAGGAGTGCATGGTTGAAAGTAGGTGGCTGCACAGTTGTGCCACAGGCAGTGCACACCTAGGCCAAGAGATAAAATCGTGCACGAGCAAGTGGTGCAAAGTGGCACAATCGTGATCAATCACTAGCAAATAGGTCACAAGTCAAATAGGTGCGCACATGCGTGCATTTGGGCCATGTGTAAGGGTGCATGGGTAGGCTGTGCTGAGTTACGCAGGTATGCGATAGGAAATTTTAGTCTTGCACGATTGTACTTGAGGCCATGCGCAGACTGTGTATTTTTTTTAAAAATGCAATGGGTGAGAGAAGGAAGAAGAAAAAAGAGACAATAGTCTACGACGATGTGCAACGATAGTGCTGGAGAAGGTTGGAGTGGCCTTGGTAGTCAGTCTACTGGTCGATAACAGGTGTGTGGTGGTGCATGGTGGTGTTGGTGGTGGAAATGGTGGTGTAGTAGGAAAAATAGAGCAAAGAAGACGAGGAAAAGAAGAAGGAAGAAGGGGAGCTAGGGTAGAATTTTAGACACAAAATGGGTAGAAGGTAAGGCTAAACAAAAGAGAAGGGAGGAGAGTGTGTAGTGTGTGGTGTGTGAACGGGAAAGAAAATAAACATAGGGGAAGTCATGTGTGTAATGGTGGAAAGTGGTGGTGCAGTTCACGAGGGCGGTAGTGGGGATGATGGTTGTGCGTTGTGGTGAAAAATGGTAGAGGGTCCAATAGGGATGGTGATGGTTGTGTGTATAAGTTGTGTAAGGATAAGAAAGAAGAAGAAATGATAGGGTATGCGTGTGTATGTGCATGTTTGCAAAGATAAAAGAAGAAGAAGAAGAAGAAGGTTGGTGATGGATGATGGATGGTTACAGAAAAGGTGATAGAATCTGGTGCAAGTTGCAACAAAATCAACTTTGTGGCTAAGTTAACGAGAGAAGGAGAAGAAAGAAAAGAAAAGGAAAAAGATTGGGGATTAGTTTAGATATTTTTATATTATAAAAATAGTTAGGATTATTGGTAATTTTAGTAGGTTTGAGTTTGGTTTACAAATTACGGTTTATCTAGGTCAAAGATTGGGATTCAGTGAAAGTTTTGGGATTAAAAATTTTAGTTAAGGCTAAAATAAGATTTCCTCAAGATTAGAATCAAATTAGAGCGTTAATAATGAGGACTTAGGCTAAGTAAGTTTTTGAAATATTATAGTTAGTAATGTGACTTTGGTTTCTAAAGTCTCCCTTAAGCTTCATTATAACCAGTGATTGGCGAACTAATGCATGTTTGGTGTGCCAAAAAAGAGGGAGTTAGATTATTATTTAGAGGAGCCTATAATGCCACAAATAGATGACTTTGATGTGTTATCATGGTGGAAAACAAATACCAGGTATCCGATATTGTAAAGGATAGTCAAGGACATATTTGTCATCCCTATTTTTATAGTTGTTTATGAGTCAGCTTTTAGCACTAGTGGGAGATTTATATGTCATTGTCGTAACCGATTACATGTAAAGACTATAGAAGCATTAATGTGTTGTAAAGATTGGCTTTGGGTTATTATAAGGGATGAAGGTAATATTTATTTTTATAACTTTGATGTTTAAATAATTATGATATATCTATTGTTATATTTTTTTAATTCTAATGTTTTAATTTTTTGTGTTATTTATATAATGATTGTACTACAAACTCAACTTATCATAAGTTTACCTTGCAAAATGAGGAATCTGACTCAAATGTTAGTGAGTGTGAGGTAAAACTTGTTATAAATATTATTAGCGATTACAATATTTGATCATACTTAATTATTTTAAGTATTTATGTTTTTCTTAATTTATTAGATGGATACATAAGTTATGGAGCTTGAATATGGAAAAGCTAAGTAGTTGTGTGAAATTTTTAGAGCTCAACACGAACAACTTCATCTTGATGTTATTTTTAGCTAATCAAAGTTATATTATTATGGTTTAGTACTTATTAATTTCAATTTTAATTGTGGAAGTATTATATTTGTAAGAACAAGTATTATCGGTTATGGTGCTTTTGAGCTAGACTTGTATTATTGATACTTGTTTGATAGTTTGCTTAGAATGTTGTTAAAATAATAGATTTTATGATGAAATTATATATTTTGGTGTATGATAAGTTGTTTGAAATGTTGAATTAAGTAAAAATCAGTAGGGTAATGAATTTATCTGTCGAGTAGTGGATTTGTCCATTAGATAATGGATTTATTTGTCGAGTAACAAATTTACCCATTAGATAATTTAAATGGATAACAGATATCCGACGGATATGGATACAGATATATTAACAGATAACCATTCAAATACAGGTATGGATTCGGATTTAAAATACTTATCATATACCAGGTACGGGTACAGGAGTACCCACCCAAAACTCAATCCATTTACATTCCTACCAACATAGCATATCATATTTTATGAGCACGTGCTTAATGTGTGTTCTTCTTTGGGTTAGTGTTCGTCCTTTTCCAACTTAATGTATATTCATTTTTAGGTCGATGTTTATTTCTTTCTACCTTGATTTGTATCTTCTCCTTTTGGTTGATGTTTATCATTTTTTTTTTGGGTTTCCTTCTTGGATATATTTATTTATCTCCACCTTGTTATTTATCTTCCTCTTAATTTATGTTTATCCTCCTTTGGGTTGAAGCAACTCAACCTCAATGTGTATTCTCATTTTGGTCGATGTTTATCTTTCTCATATGTATCATGATTTTAGTTGTCTTAGTTGATGTTTATCTTTCTTTGGGCTATAGAATCTATCCTCGTCTTAGTTGATGTTCATCCTTCTCAATATGTTTTCCCCTCTCACTTGATGTTTATTTTTTTTAGGGTGGAGCAACTATGATTTATTTTGAACAAAATTATAACATGAATTTTTTCAAAGAGACTTGAATTCACAAATTCTTGCACGAAAGTAGGCATTCTAATATGTATGCTACACTAAATGACTCTTGATATTATTAGGAACAAACTTCCCACTAAATTAGGGTACAGACCCCACTTGACCTCTTCTAGACTAATTACTCAGGCACTTCCATAACATTATACTCCTCCAAGCTCCTTCTATCTACATCATGAGCATTGCGAGATTTCATAACTTCTAAGGATGCCATACCCTTCTCATACAAGGTCACCAAATTAAGAGTAGGTATAAGAAATTATTGGAGACACATTTCTAGCCTCAACTAGATTCAATGCACCTTTATCTACTAATTTTCGTCTACCTTAGAGGCAAAGTGAAGCAAGTCCACATACTTGGTATATTTATCCTTCAATGTTAATGAGCTTTGACTTTGAGATTGGAAATCCTCGTATTTCACTAAGAAAATATTGGTAGGATTGAAGCGAGTGAGAAATAATTCTAAGATAGCTCACACAAAGTTAGCATTTCCCTCAAAGAATCCTAAAAATGATGATTGAGATGGGATTTGGCATTTTTAAACCACAAAACACTCGGTTTCAATTGATTACCTCTCTCCTAGTTGTTAACTCAGCCCTACATATATAACATCGCTACGTTAATTCTTTTGTCACATGGAAATTTACATTAGATAAAAGTTTTCTTGAAATCATGAACCCATTGTCCAAGAATAATAAGATCCATTAGTCCTTCATAAATTAGTGAGTTGTGATGAGCAATACTATATAGCCAGACCTCAAGTGGCAGTATGGGCAGAAGAGGAAATGGTGACACTTGTGCTTGTGCTCGAGCTTGGTGCTCTTGGTGTTGCATATATGTCCCAATTATCACCATGAATTAGCCTAAATGATGAGTGTGTGCATTCACTATCGCCTCTTATCATACTAAAGTCATGTTAGAAGAATATTGTACAATGGAGCACATAAGGCCAATAAAACACATAAGCACACATCATAAATGAAAGGTTAACACCCAAAGAAAACCCCCAAACTCTTCCTCAAAAGCTAAATGAGATTTAGAGCTCCATAGTTTTAAAATGTTTGTGCAACTCATTTTCAAGTGAAAAATCAAAACCTTTGATAAAACTTGTGGTATCAATTCAAAACATTTGGTAAATTAGAGAGCTTTGAAAACAAAGTTTTGATACTAACTTGTGATATTAACTCAAAACATTTGTGAATGGATAAACTTTTAAAACAAAAGATCTAATACTAACTTGTAACATCGTCAATTTTTACAATTTTTTTTGTTTCATCAAAATAATGTGTAAGCAAAAACCAAATTTGAGGGTGAAACCGATGCCACTAATATCAGAAAAGGTCTAATTATTTATGTGATAACCTAAAAAATTATTATTACTTGGTAAGTAACTAGTTAATAGATTAATCACTATAAAAGAAGAGAATTAAACGAGAAAGTAGGAAGTGGTTAAGAACAAACCCGCACCTAATAAGAAGTATTATTGACTAATCATCTCGATTAAATATGGATTAACTCTTATATATTTTACCCAAGTAAAATTGGTCCTATTTAATTAAGCCTTATGACTACCATGGAAAACTAAAGGAAAATAAATTATATAGTTTACAATATCTCAGTGCTCATTGTGATGGTTTCCACCTAGGTGAAGAAGAGATGGATGAAGAGAATTGGAGCTAGAAGAGCAAAAGGTCTAAGAGTATCTACAATGCTATCATTAAATTTGAGGCCCTAATTGTACTATCTAATTATTTTTTTTTTCTTTTCTACTTTTATTAATTTACCTCAAATTTAATTCAATACTCTACAATCACCAACTTCAAATTTACAATATCCAATTACTTTTATCAATCACATCATCATTAATTATTTACATTTTATATTATTTAATATCCAAAATATACTAAAAATATCAAAAATTAACTATGCACAAAGACCTAGGAGTTACTTTTCAGATATTGGAAGCCCTAAATATTTGAGACTACACTAAATTTAAGGATAATTTTGTTTCCACAACCAGAACCTCAAATTTTAGATTGGGATATCTTTTTTTACACCACCACCGCATATGCTCTAATATTTCATACTTCATGTTATGCCCATAGTTAATTCTTTGTTCGCTTATTAGCTAAGATAAAAAAAAATTGATAGCTATAGTTTGAAATTTAATGAGTTTAATTGAATTGTAGTCGGTTTTAATTTATTAATGAGATTTGAACTTATAAAGAGACGGAAAAATAATAAACTAATAATTGTTAATCGGAGTAATGAGTAGATTAAATACTAGCGTATTGAATCTCGGCTGACCACCATGGACTACTCTCGAGTCCCGAGTGCTTTCGTCGGCTGACCTCGGGTCTCGAAAATAGACAGATGAGAAAAGGGCGGCGCGGGTGCTGCCCAACTCTCTACCTACCTGCTTTATTGCTTTCTTGACGTATTAAAGTTTATAGAGGAGCAACTTATTTTGTAGGTGAGGTACTACTAGCTGACCGAGAGGGGGCAAAGTGACAGTAGTGGAGGAAATCTCACAAGTACAATAAGTAGCACTATTCGATATATATATATATATATATATATATATATAAGGTGAGGTTCACATGCAAACTTTAATTAATATACAAACATAAGAACCAATCTCAACCATTAGATCAAAATTAAATCAACATTCAAGATTTTATTAATACCAAACCAAAAAACTAACCCAAACCTATATCCAAACCTCTAAACCCTAAACCCTAAACCCTATAAACCATAAACCCTAAACCCTATAAACCATAAACCATAAACCCTAACCCTAAACCCTCTAAACCCTAAACCCTAAACCCTAAACCCTCTAAACTACACCTAAACCCTAAACCCTCTAAACCCTCTAAACCCTAAACACTAAACCCTAAACCCTAAACACTCTAAACCCTAAACCCTAAACCCTAAAACCTCTAAACCCTATACCCTAAACCCTAACAACCATAAACCCTAAACCCTAACAACCATCAACCCTAAACCCTAAACCCTCTAAACAATAAACCCAAAACCCAAAACCCAAAACCCAAAACCCTAAACCCAAAACCCGCTAAACCCTAAACCCTAACCCTAACCCTAAACCCTATAAACCCTAAACCATAAACCCTCTAAACCATAAACCCTAAACCCTAAACCCTCAAAACCCTAAACCCTAAACCCTAAACCCTAAACCCTCTAAACCCTCTAAACCCTAAACACTAAACCCTAAACCCTCTAAACCCTAAACCCTAAACCCTAAACCCTCTAAACCCTAAACCCTCTAAACCCTAAACCATAAACCCTACACCCTCTAACCCTAAACCCTAAACCCTCTAAACCCTAAACCCTAAACCCTAAGCCTAAACCCTAAACCCTAAGCCCTCTAAACCCTCTAAACCCTAAACCCTAAACCCTAACCCTAACCCTAACCCATAAACCATAAACCATCTAAACCCTCTAAACCCTAAACCCTAAACCATCTAAACCCTCTAAACCCTAGTCCCTAAAACCCCTAAACCCTAAACCCTCTAAACTCTAAACCCTAAACCCTATAAACCTAAAACTACTAAACCCTAAACCATCTAATTTCCATCTAAAGGCATGCATGTTTCAACAAAAGAAAAAATACATACTAATCAAATATACATTAATTTAGTTATACAATATGAGAATGAAAAAAAAAATCCTCTGTGATTTGAAATTTGACAATTCCTTAAATTGAACCTTACACAAGTTTGAAATAAAACCATTTCACTATCATCTAAACTACAATGAAAATCATCATTAACCAATACCTTCATGAAGTTGAACAAAAAATTACATCCAACTCCAATATTTCATTCCAAAATCTGTCATTCAAATATAAAAAATTGACATTAGTTACAATTTGATGTAAGGAATTAAAAAAAAAAAAGAGGTTCCAGCCATCTCAAACTAACCTGCAAAATTTGCCTGCCTCAAACTAACATCCCTAACCCTCTCTCCCAAAATAGGACACCCCTGCCCTGCCCTACACCACCATCACCACAAATCTTCAGTACATTTGCTTATGATTTTCTTATCCTCCATGAAATGCCCCAAAAAGTTCTAATTTTAAATAGTATATTTAAATGAAAATTTATTTTGATAGTTAATTAAATATAAATTATTTAATTAAAATAAAAGGAAATTAATTAGGACAAATTAAGAAGAAACTTATTACTATTCTTTTTTTAGGAGAAATTTGGGTATTTTAGCTAGTTAAGGATTTTAGTTTAGAAAGTAACAAAATAAATTATTTTATTTAAAATAGGGAGGATAAAATAGTTCCAAATTAATATTAATTTTATAAATATTTTAGTGGAAGAAAATTAGGGGTTTTTCTAATTAAAATGGAATTTATGGAAAATATTTTAAAAACCCGAAACTAGCCTAAAAAGGGAATTTAATATTTTTTTTGTTAAATAAATATTTTAAATTAAATACCCAAAATATCCTAATTAATTTATTTAAACCCAAAACCTTATTTTCTTCCTTTTTCCTTTTTCCTCCTTTTTCTTTTCTCCTTTTCTTTCTTCCTTTTTTTTTTCTTTCTTCCTTCTTCCCGCCGATTGGGCCAGGCGCGGCCCAATCCTCTTCCTTTTTCTTCCTTTCTTCTCCCGCGGCCCAGCGGCGCTGGCCTTCTCCCTGCGTGCGTCAGACGCGGCGTTTTGGGCGATTGTAGGTCGAGACGCTGCGTCTCGTTAAGTGAGGGCTCAACCGGCGTGCGACCCGCCCGGTTCTCCCCTTTTCTTTTCCTTCCTCGGCCTACCGGCCCAGCTTCTTTCTTCTTCCTTCTCCCTCCGTCTTCCCCCGACGCTGCAACGAAACCTTCGACCCCATCAATGGCCTCTTCGGCTACGATGATTAATACCGGTCGTTTCTTGCCTCATTGTCTTCCTCTTAACTCCAGGAGTAATTCGGCATAATTATTGGACGTTGAATCTCGCTCGTTTCTTCTCCTCAGCCTCTCGAAAACTCGAAGTAACCCAAACGATGGCCGATAAATAACTGCCACCGGCCACCCAAATTCTTGCACTTATGTTGAGCTTCAACACCCTATTATACCATTCACTATCTATAAAAAGCCGAGTTGTAGGAGTTTTTGAAGTTTTCTCCCCCGAAAACCCTAAGCAGGGGCTGGCCGCCACCATGACTTCAGACGCTTCCCCTGCTGCTTATATTCAACCTCCACGCCACTGAAGCATTCCAATTTCTTCCCCGAAAATTTCTTTAGATAACTAAACCATTTTTAACCTTCGATTCCTCTTGTGTAGGCTTCCATAGTCGTGCCAAGTTTGCTTCTCACCCCGTCGGAATTTTCACCCAGAAAACCTTAAGCCGCCGTCCTCCGCCGTTTCCGCCACTTTTACTGCCCTGTGAACCACCCAAAAACTCCCTCTAATCCTCATCTACCGAATCAAAACCTTATTTTAATTTTTCCCCTGCTCCTTCTCTCTTTTTCTTCATCTTTTTCCTTTTAGATCATTTTTCCGGCCACCTCCGTGAACCATCGTCGGTGCCGCCCATTCCTACCGACTCAAGGTGAAATCCTAGACCTCCTTAGACATTATTTACTATTTATTGTAAATTATTCCATTTTTATTTTATTTATTGGTAACTATTCGAATATAATAATAATTTCCTTGCTATTAATATTATTATTATTTGATATAAAATTTATGCAGAGTTGTACTTGCACGGTGGAGAATGCTAATAAAATAATTTTATTATTAGGTCCGAATTTTAAGATATTAATTGAATTATTATATGATTATTATCATTTTTCTTATTATTATTAATATTATAATTATTAGAATAATTATTATTAACATTTCATTAATTATTCTGGAAAATCTTAGGCCCTAATTTTTGTATTAACATTCGCACTTATGTATTTTAGTATTATTATTCCTATTGTTCTTATAACCATTAATAATAATATTATCATTATCTTTATTATTTCAATATCATTATATAAGTTATTAATTTTATTATTAATATTAATAAATATTAGGTCATTAGTTATAAGTAGGGTCGAAACCCCACTTTAAATTTTAAAGCATATATTATTATTATTATTATTATTATTATTATTATTATTATTATTATTATTATTATTATCTTTACTCATATTATTTTGGTGAAGGCCAGAAACCCTCATATCACCTTTTTATTTTGAACTGCCTTAGTTTTATTATTAATATTCTACTAGTATGTGGTAGAGTCAATTCTAATATAATAATTTTTAATTAAAAATAAGGTCTTGGGATAAGTTAGAAATGATAGCATTCTTAAGAGAAAACCTAATCCTAGTATTTTTCCCATAGTAGGTGAACCCAACCAAAGTCCTCAAGTGGTATAGGAGCGTGCTCCAAGACAGGTGACGTTTTAGGTAAGGGGTGCTAAGACCATACTTGTATTATGTGATTTTATGCTATACATGCCATGTGATGTTAGTTATGGTGTATTTCGTGTGAATGTTGTATAATTGTTATTAATATAGCATGATTATGGGTTTGAAGCATGTTGGTGTGGATAAATGGTGGCATGAGAAACATATGTTTATTGATGTTGTTATTGTTGTATAATGTGGTTTCAAGACATGCATGATGTGATTGTAAAATAATGATGGAGTTGTAAATTATTGATGAGGTGGCTTGGTGATTAGGGTTTTGCATGGGAAATAGGGTTTGCATGGAAATATATTTTTACGTGGAGTTAGGGTTTGCATGAGAGAATAGGGTTTGCATGGAAACATGTTTTTACGTGGAGTTAGGGTTACCTGGGAGCTAGGGTTGCATAAGAGTTAGGGTTCTGCATGGAGTTACATGGGAGTTAGGGTTGCATAAGAGTTTGGGTTCTGCATGGAGTTACATGCAGCTAGGGTTGGCACAAAATAGTATGGTGTTAGTAGTTTGCATGAAATAGTGGGGTGATATAGTTTAACACAAAAGGGTATGATGTTAGGGTTTGCATGGAGGCATGGTCTACGTGGAGTTAGGGTTTTACATGGAAGCTAGGGTTGTGCATGGGTACTAGAGTGTGTCATAACTAACTCTAGTGGTGATGATTAACTAAGGTTGGAGGGGTCGACCTAAGATGAGGAGTAAGCATAGTGGGTGGCGGACGTGCAAGTCTTGATGATTTCTAAATAAGACACATAAAATATTAATTATGTAAAGTGGAAGATGTTGAGCCGGGCCCAGACCGATCCACCGGCATAATAGTGGCAGGGAATGTTTTCCCTCGCGACCGATCCACCGGCTAAAATAGTGGCAGGGCATGTACCCTCGCGACCGATCCACCGGCTATAATAGCGGGGGATCCAGAGCTCAACAAACCAAACTATATATGTTGTTAAGATATGAGAAGACACTAATTACTTACAGTGGAACACCGTACGACAAAGGGCCAGACCGATCCACCGGCATATAATAGTGGCAGGGTATGTTACCCTCGCGACCGATCCACCGACATATAATAGTGGCAGGGCATGTATCCTCGCGACCGATCCACCGGCTAAAATAGTGGGGTTCCCGTAATCGTATGGACTTGATAAAGAATGTGGTGTGAAATTAATTTGATAAAGGATTAATGAAGTAATTAAATTAAACTATAAGTATGATCTTGGCATGTCCACCTGTTCGTTCTTTTGACTTTACGCGTTATTGTTGATGATTATGCCTTTTATTATTCTGCATGGGTTATGTGATTATGTGATGACCTTAGCGCTCGGTTACCTTACTCAGTACGTAGCGTATTGATCACCCTTTTCATGGGTGCTGCTCATTCCAACGAGTAGAAGGCCCATCTGATTTCCTGCAGGTAGGAGATATGTATTATGATGCTATAGATATCTATGGGACGTCCAGTGGGGACAAGTGATGATCAGGCTGGATCGATTATCAGAGTGACGTGGCCGGTTTTCCTTTGAATTTATTATTACTATCTTATCTATTTATGACTAGTACTTTCGAAACTACTTCATTATTGTAGTTAATTTCTCTTTCCTGAAAAACTACCCTCGTATTCGGAATTGAATAAAGACTTGTGCGTACCTGATTTCCGTATCTTGGATTTTGGACTATCCCTTAATGTTTACTGAGTTGTTTCTTTAGCCTTAGCACTTAGTACTGGAACGGTAGGAGTGAACCGGTCTGGTACTAAGTGTGGCGGTAACATTTCCAGAATTTACGATTTAAGTTATATAAAAAAAAAGTATGTAAATTTTGGGGTGTTACACTCCAGGCCAGATTCAAAGCCTGAAATTTCATTAATTACAGACTAATTTCAGTAACATTACAATTATTATTACTAATCACAGTAGCATTAATCCATCCATATGATTAATCAGACTAACCTACAGCCACCAAACAATCAGCATTGATAATTAATCCATCCACAACAGAATACAACATTCCCGACACAGAGAATCTAGAGTATCAACATTGCCATCAAAAAATTGATTATAACAATCAGCATTGATAATCAGAGTACCAACATTGCCATCAAAAAATTGATTACAAAAAACATATAAGAACCAAAAACAGAATCAAAATTCACAAACCTTAATCTGCTGATCCATGTCGAATCTAGCTGAAGGTCAACCCGTCCCTTTGCTGTTGCACATCGATCGAACAAGCAGAAAACAAAAATGAACACCGGCACAAAAACAAGAAATTCACTTACCGCTATTGTCGTTGTCTACCAGATCTGTTCGCACGCAACGCAAAATTTCTTCGCACGACAATGGATACAGGAACAATGATGCACAGATATAGGCGGCGTAGAGAGAAAAGGCAAGGCAATTCGAAGACAATGGAAGGAAGCGAAAGAGAGATGCGGAAGGAGAAGGAACCATGGATTTATGTACAGCGACAACTAGCGATGGACAGGGAGAGATTGGGATGGATAAAGAGAGGAGGAGGAACAGAGATGCTGATACGCGGCTCCGAGTGATAGATCAACAGCGATGGAGATGTGCAGAGCTAAATCTGGAGAAGGAGAGCAAGTGACGACGACTGGAGAGAGCGAGGCAAACGGCGCAATGCGAGCATCGACGGAGTGATGAACAGTAGAAACACGAGCAGGGGGAAGACGGTGGGCTTTGGAACGGCACGAACGAATCAGACACGGAGTGATAGATCGACAGCGATGGAGATGTGCAGAGCTAAATCTGGCGAAGGAGAGCAAGTGATGGAGATGGAGAGGCAGGTGCGAAGGTCGACTGCTCTGCGTGCGGTAGAATTTTGAAACAGAACGGGGCAGGTCAGAAACGCGTGGAGGCTCGGCGACGGGGAAGGCAAATCATGTGATATCATGCTTTCGACCATTGGATCTAATTTAGATCCGACGGTCAGCATCTGTTCCTACAGTTGTACCAAATAAATAAGTTCGCACATGAGCCATTCACTATATATATATATACCCAAAGGTGACAGTGATTTTTAGTTGGCAAGTACAGAGTACAGACTGAGACAGGATGCGATAGAGGATAGAAGTGGGAGATAGAGAGATTCTAAAATAATCTTCTACATGTGTTTACATCACAAAGCTAGTAGTTAGCTTGTACTAATAGTAATAGAGTAGGTGTAAGACTGTAATTTGAAGGGTTAATTTTTCATTTCATAATATAACATACTTGTTTTATAGACTGTCGTACTTAAATATTATTTTTTAATATTTCAGTATGACTAGTCCAAGTTAGCGTCGCTTTTCTACTTATGGATAGTTTGTCATACACTTCACCGCGATTATTACTTAATCTTTAGTTTGTCGTACATTGTTCGAGTTCCGAACCACATATCTTATGAATCATCTACATTTATTATTGGTTGAATTTTCTCAATTTATTGGTTAGCGTTTTTTTTATGATATAATTGTATTGTTTCACATAGTATTCCATTATGATTTTTGAAAAATAAATACTTTACTAAATTGTTTTATACACATAATAGTTAGTAGCTTGATCATTGTTTGGAGTCAATGGATATGTTACTTACGGAGCTTTGGTTTTACTCACTTCTTTATTAACATTTTATTTGAGGATCCTGAGATGTAGTCGAGCAAACTGAGTTGACAGGCAAAGCCAAGAAGATTGGTTGATTAAGTCTGTAGTTTAGTAGAAATGGTTCTAGTCTTTCGATCAATATGTAGTTGTCATGTTATCCCCTTTTGTTAAGCATAGTTGCAATAATTGACTATTTAATTCGTTGTTAATAAATATTGAATGAATCATGGACGATTTCTCTAGTTATTATAAAGTTTGATTATTCTTGTTAGTTTTTTTTTGTTAGAATTGTCATGCATTAGCCTCACTAGTGTAACACCTTAAAAAAATTCGTTTTACAATAGAAGCTTAAAATCAAATAACTGGGTATTGCCGTTGTAATTGATATAAGTTTGGCTTACTAGGACACCTTTAAGTCAATCACAAAATAAAATAATTTAAAATGCTAAATAGAACAAAAAGAAAATGAGAGGAGATTCATAAACTTAAATACAAGTGTAGCTATTAACTTCGAGTACAACAATTCAAAATACAAATAAAAGGATACTATGAATCTAAGAGTCTTAAAAGGTTTCCGGATAAAACCATCATTCGGATAAACATGACTCTATGCACAAAATCCCTAATGCATAAAATCACTCCACCCCATACAAGGTATCATAAGCTGCAAAATCATTTGCTTGGTCCTCATCGACTTGTAAATAAACATTCAGATCATCTACTCGTGGGAATGAGCAATACCTATGAAAAAATTGATCAATATGTTACATACCGAGTAAGGTAACAATATAGCTAAAATAGGAAAAACATATAATTACATGCATTCAAAGCGGAAAGCAATAGACATGCAAAATATAATAATTGATACAGGGGTAATGACTGATTTTGGATTCATACCATTAGAATATAACATGATTCATTATTTTATTTACGTTGAGTTCAGGGACTCCACTATTCTCAACCGGTGGAATGGTTATCAACATTATACCACCTGAAGAAAAAATGCTCCTGACCATTATTCTCTACCGATGGAACGGTTATTAATATAAAAAGCCTAGGGTAGAACACTCCTGACCACTATTCTCGTCCGGTGGAATGGATAGGTACAACTAGCCCCGACTCATATGATCTTTTACTTTAAATGATTATTATCTTATTTATGACATGTTTGATGAGTACAAAATATAATTAAGGCAATCAATACATCAACATATAGCTATCAAGACCATCTTCAAAGGTTAAGACATTGATTTCCCCCCATAAACTCCATTTTCATAATTTGGGCATAACTTCTCCCATATTGATCAAGTACCAACCAAATTTAGTATATCATCATTAAATATTATTATTATTAATATACTCATAATTCAAGGTCTAACTCTCATGTCTTCCACATACGATAATAACCCTATATCAAAAGTTACTATTCATAGAGCTACCCAACCCTAATTTTATAAGTAAGTCAAAACTATTCCTATAATACTCATATAATTATCAAATTCCCTATATATCCTTAAAATACAAATAATAAAAACCTATCCAAAATTAGTGGTCTAACTCTAACGTTTTATACATATGATAATAACGTTACCGTTTTAAGGTTACTACTTACTATATCCTAAGTTGGCCATTATCTCAATATGTGGAATCTAAGACCTTAAATAATCACTCCAAACATTTCTCATGATATTATTATTATAATTTAATCCACTTAACATGTTAAAATATCAAAATTTTCGTATAAACCCATATCAACCAAAATACCATTATTTATAATCGATAGCCCTTATTTTATGAAAATCTTATAACTTCAATATCATTATTTTTCCAATCCTCCATTTTATCATCATATGTCTTAAATATACTCATTTCCTACTTATCATAATTTATTTAGCCCATATTACTTTTTCGCAAGTTATACTCTGCCACCAAATGCGACTTAGCGTAGTAGTATCGTATTAGCACATCTTTTGGCAATCTTACTCTCTTCTATCATATAATCTATATTTTCATAACACATCATTAACAACATGTATTTAAAAATATAAAAATGATAGCATGATGATCCATATAGTGATTCAGGCATTTAACACAAAACTCTAAACATCGATCAATATCCTTACAATAAATGCTCCGGTGTCTAAGCATGCTTATACTATTCCACCTCTTATGGTACTTTCGGTAATTTACCTAAGAACACTTAGCAAAACCACAATTACCAAATTAATAATTAAAAATAAAATAATAATAACATTAAAATATTTTTTTAACAAAATCACCAAAATACCCTTACTTATTATAATGGGTACCAAAAAAAATTTAAACAAAAAACCCCTCCTCACGCTGTGCATGTAGCATGATCTTAAACACATAGGAGGGATGAGTTTGGAAGGTGGGTTGGCTATTTTGGCTGAGGGGGAAGGATGATGCATGGGTGATGTTGGTGGGTGGACATGGTGGTTGGGTGGTTCTGGAAGGCTGTGGTGGAGGTTGGGTGAAATGGCTGGCGGTGGTTTGGTTGGGAGGGGAAAAAAGTTGGGAGAGGGAGCAGGGGAGGTTATGTATGCATGGGTGGTGGCTGTTGGGGATGATAGTGCAAAAGGTGGTGACACATGAAATGGAGGGTAGAGAGGAGGAGAAGGGTAGTGGGTGTTATATATGTGGTTGTAGCTGGTGATGGAGCTGGAATGACGCCCGAATGGAGGCCGTGTTTTGTTGGAGAAAGGGAGGAATGGAGGGGGACGGTGCAAAGGTTGGAGCACGGGTAGGGCTGGGTGAATGGTTGGGGAGGTGTAGCGATAGTGGAACTAAACAGGACAGAGAGGGTTGAGGAAGAAGGTTGAGAAAGGTGGTGCTGGGGTGTGCTATGATTGGTGGTGGAGTTTCTGCAGAAAATGGAGGGAAGGAGAAGGTTGCCGGTGGTGTCTCCTTAGATTGATGTGTGACGGCTAGGAGGAGGTAAGGGAGCGAAGGTGATGTAAAAAATTGTAGAAAACAAGAGGGGGAGATAAGGGATAGTTAAAGACATTTATTGCTATGTGATTATATATGAATATGCATGCACAGGTGGGGGAGAAAGGGGTTGTGATCAGGTGAGGAAAAAAAGAGAGAAAAGAAAAAAAGAAAAAATATATAATTTAGCCCCAACCCATAACCGCAGGGATTGGGAAAAGATGGGGTAGGGGTAGGCTTAGTAGGAAAAAAAACCGTGTACGAAAGAATAAGCAGAGAAGAAGACTGACTAGGGAAAAAATATAAGATAAGGGAAGAAGAAGAAAAAGAAAAAGGAGGAAAAGGGAAAAGAAAAATTATGGGTTTAGATTTAGGTTTAGGTTGAGATGATTTGGGTTAGGGTATTAGAATAAGCTAATTAAATGATTACTTGAATAAGGTTTAGGTTAGGAAAGAGGTTAATAACCTAAAAAAAATTTAGGGTTAAGCTAAGATTTAGATTAAGGAGTTAGGGTAAGATCAATAAATAAATTTCTTGATGTTAGAATTAGGTTACGATATTAAATACTCGAAATTAGGGTTAGCTAAAAATTTGGGGTATTACAACTAGCTACATGAGTTTCCCTTATATAGTTAGTGATGTGTGACTTCTCCCAACTAGGGGATAGTTTTGGGGTGTTATAATAGCTAATAGCTCCAAATTAGTATTGGATAGTAGAGACTTAAGAGGGTTGATAATACTACATATATCAACAATGTATAACTTTTTTTTAGAAATCTATCATTAAAGAACTTTAAAGTTAAGTTTATTTGATTTGGAGTAATTTAAGGATGTGTGACCTCCTAATTTTTTCAAAATGTGTGTGAGTTGATAAAAGGTATGTTAAAAAGGACTTTTGCTCATCTCTAGGATTAATCATCGATCCCAAAAGCCTCTAGAATAACTGCTCACAACTCTAGTGAGGTCATAGTGTTATAATTTATCTAACCGATCTCAGATATAAGGTTATTAGTGAAATGATAAAGCATTCACAATAACATAAATAGAAGTATACCTCTCCTAGGGAGAGTTTAAATATTACAAAGTTTTAGAGTGTTAAATTATATGACAACATTATTCAAACAAAAGTATAAAACATAGAGTTTAAACAATCAATGAGCTTAAATTTTCCCCATAATAAGGCAAAGCAAATCTAGGTGCTAGTTGACTTAACTCTATACTAACATCACTCCACAACCTGTCAACCTCACTAGTTATTGCCAAATATTTAGTTGTCATTATCTTCATCGACTAAGGACACAAAACCATGCATACTAGTTTTGTCACCTGCCTATTTTAATTGGATAGTGATTGTGAAATAGACAAGTTAATACTCACATACTTAGAAGATTAAACTACAACACAAGTATGAATAGCATGGAATACAATATAAGTCTCACATAACAACTTGCTTATAAATAAAATATAACCATGAAGTTGTACTCATCTGCCAACAAAGGTCTTTGCCAAGGCAACATTTAAAACGTGAATCAGGATCTTAAGAGGAATGCTCATCCCCATTTAAAACATCAAGCATACTCTTAGGTGAATGCTCAAGCCCAAACCATACTTTGGGGGATGTCTAGCCCTCAATAGTCACTTAGGAGATGCTCATCCCCATTACCATGCCATGTATGGTGATATGAATGCAAAGATATTTAGTCATTAAGTGTATATACCCCTTATACTATTAACATATAGTATAGGAGATAACAAACATCCATAGTGACCCCTTTAGTTTTACCAAGTATCAGAATCTTAGTCAATGACCATTGGTTTTTTTTAGCAATTTCCCCCTGAACATTGTTCATAGAATGAGGTTTTAGCATACTTATCTCTAACATTTGTGAGTTTTCTATACAATCAAACACAATGATACAAAATGTTAAACTGATTAGTAGAAAACTTTGATCATAGATCACATAGCACATAACATGTATAAATGACACAAATTAGTATAAAAATGTAGCAGTCAAAGCCTTAAAAATATTGTTTTAATCCCAAAATACCACTTGGGGTTTAATAAAAAAAAAGGTATATATAACTTTGAAATTGCAAAATAAAGTTGTTATGCCATTTTTAGAAGGAAAAATACTATTCATCAAGGAAAAAGATGAGAAGTTAAAGTCCAAGCCAAGATTAAAGTGAAAGTGAAAGGTCAAGCCAAGGTCAATGGTCAATTTTTATTATCACTATTCATATATTCTATATTTTATCATTTTAAGGCTAATTCGGTCATTTTATGTCTAATTATAATTAATCTTTTGATGCAAGAATACCTTTGTTTATACATCCAAATATGTTTCTTGGATATGTTTGGGACATTTCTTAGGATTCTTGAAAATGGTTAATCATCCTACACCACTTTCGTTAAGAATGGATCATAGCATGAGAATTATTGCATGATTAAGATTTGAATGCAACTCTAAATAACACACAAGTTTTGATTGAGTATCAAAAATTGAAGTTATGAGGGTAGGATGTGGAACAACCAACATGCAACATGGGAATAGCTATTTGGGAGTTTGAATACACATATGCAATAATTAGGGATTTATTTTTCTATTTATGATTTTTGTTGTACCAAATATATGCCAACCCTAATAATGTTGTGTTATGGATTTATGGTGTGTACATGACAAGATGTAATGGCTTGAAAAACATGTCAACCCCAGCTAGAATAGGTGTACATATGAGTTGTTAATAACAACTAGTTTAGGGGTGATTCATTGATTGTTGTAGAGTTAGTTAGGATATAATTTAACTAATTGCCCAAATCCCAGCATTAGTAGGGTTTGTTAGCTGGTTTTTGCATGGATTTATAGGACATAGATTAGACCATAATTTGGTATATTCAATTTGATGAAAAAAAAACTCTCTTTTTTAGAATTCAAAACCTTTCAATATCTTTGTGAGTTGGGAGTAACCATTTAAAGATTATTTGTGTGTTCGTTTGGTTTGAATTATTTGAAGATTCTTTGTGTGTTTCTCAATTGATATGTATCAAATGGATTTTATTTGTGAGTTTATATTTGAAATATTTTTTAGTACTATCTTTGTGAGGTATCAAAAAGTTACAGTTTTGTATAAAATTATCCTACACATCTATTCCATCTAGTCACCACATTAGACAATCCATCATCATTTTTCCTTTTAGATTTCATGTGTGAATGGTGTAAGAGATCCATATCATATTTTGTTGACCCTAAGTATGTAATTAGTGAGGTGATTAAGTCAATATTATCATGTGATAAAGAACAACCATGAACAGTAATAAAAAAATATGCACAACTTTAATGAATAGTGTGATTTAGTCATTAGTTTTCTAGATTTTACCTCAACTTTCATCTATGATAAAATATGTTATATCATTCCAAATGATGCCATACTTTATACCATACAAAACTTAAAAGAGAGAAATAATAGGAGGACACAAGTGTCCAAGTATAATAAAAATTAAATATACCAAAAAGACACTAATAGTCCTAGACTCTAACTCTGAACTACTAGCTTTTAACTGAGCTCATAAGTTAATTTGCAAAGTCTACTGCCCATTGAATAGGCAGGGGTCCACAAAATAAACCCTTCAATAAAATGGTAATAAGCAACTCTTTATATAGAACTAATATGAAAAAATAGCATCAAACACATGTAAGGCATATAATGAAACATGGTATAAGACATTAAAATATACATAAGAGGATAGAAATATAATGATAATTCTTATAACCACATTGATGTAGGAGAATCTATAGAAAACTCTTAATCTTTTTCTTCAAAATATGAAGAACAATACAAATTGGCATACTTGGAGATGGAAGCAATTGTTCTTAAAAATTATTACGCTTCTAATGTTTTGTCAAGTAATTCTTGTTGGTATTATACATGTTTGTAAGAAATTTATGAAGTTCATGTAAATTGAAGATGTTTTATGTACAAGGTAATGACAATTGATTACGTATTGTACATATTTGTAAGAAATTCATAAAGTTCATGTCGGTTGAAGATGTTTTATGTACAAGGTAATGATAATGGACTAAAATTATTGCAACGTACAAGGAAAAACAAGGCTACATGACTACAATGTTTAATTACATATGGTCATATCTAGGTATTGCATTATTAAGTTGTGTAGCTTTGTTATTTATGTTGTATATTTTGCAATACTTATAAATTGTCATTGTAACCTTTGATATATGTAGTGTGTCATGCATTAAGAGGTTTATTTCATTAATAAGGTTGATTAGTGGGCTTATTAATGAAAAGGCATGCATATATATATCTTGTACTCAAATGATTTTGACACGTTACAACTTAATGAAAAGAAAGTTCATTCGTGAATTGAAAGCTATATGACGTGAGTTCTTTATTCTCTTCTCCTTCTTCAATTGAGAGCATTGAGTAGTAGGAAGATGATCTATTGAGAAATAGAATATTTATCATTAAAAGGAGTTAGATCTTGGTATAGATCTAATCCACCTTGTCAAGCATTTTAGATAACATAAAAAATCAAGTGGAGAATTGATTTGGGTGATGTGGTCCATAACTTTGTAATCCTTCAAAAAAGATACTCGATTTTGTATAAGATTGTTGAATATTATCTTCCATATAAAAAGTGGTATCAAAGCACATTTGAAGTTGACATTGCCAAGGGTAAAACAATCGTCCAAGTTCAACAACCACAACCCACCATATTCGGAGTTCAAGTAAGGTTCTTAATTCATCTTGTTATATTCCTTTAAATCTTTATGAGTTCTTGTTGAATCTTTGTGAAAACTTGTATGTTACATGTAAATATTACATGGAATAGTAGAATCTTGCATGTTTCGTGCATGAATCTTGAGTAATGCTGCATGTTAGATTCGACATTGAATATGAGATTTTGTGTTGAATTTGTATGCAGAATCTTATGCCTATGATATGAATGAATTTTAATGTATGAGTTTAGAATTTTTTTTGCAAGAAAATGTGCATGATTAGGAATTCATTTTTGTTGATTGGTTACATGTGGTGATCTTATATTGGGGTAGAGATATCTAAGTGTTAATGGCATCACTCTTTGTTTGATTTGGAATTAGTAGCCTAGTATGAGTACATGTGTTTTTGTGATGTAAACCGTGTGTTTTGGTAAAAGTGTATTTGATTAGGGTGTGCCATTATCAAGTGAAATTAATGAAATTTCAAATATTACTTTTACCTGTATGAAATTTTAACTTGACCCATTCGAATGCATGTATAAATGTTTTAAGTGTTTCGAGTAGGGTTTTCAAAAAAAAATTACATAATTCTATAACAAGAATTTAGCAAGGTTGGTTTTAGTATGTTTATTTTTGTGTTGTGATTTGTCATGTGACTTCATGCTTTCGAGTATAGTTTTACTTGCTTATATAGTGAGTAGAGAAGGTATTAAAGTTGATCCCACTAAAATTGAGGCTATTAAGGATTGACCAACACCTAAAGAATTTTATGAAGTAAGAATTTTTCATAGTTTGACAAGTTTTTATAGGAGATTCATTAAGAAATTTTCAACTATTGCCACATCGATAACACAACTCATGAAAATTGGTGAGTTTAATCAGAGTGAGGATGCAACTAGGGCCTTCCAAACTTTGAAAAATAAGCTATGTAATGTACCAGTATTAGCTTTACATGACTTTGAGATATTATTTGAAGTTATGTATGATGCTGATGGGGTAGGGATATGAGGTGTACTCTCAGAGGAAAAATAGGCTATTGCATTTTTTTTTTTGTCAGAAATTGAATGGGGAAAAGTTGAATTATTCTACGTATGACAAAGAGTTCTATGCCATCATATGAAGTCTAGAAACATGGAGTCATTACCTAAGGCCTAAACCATTTTTTTGCATTTAGACCATAAGAGTTTGAAATATTTGCATAGGTAAAAGAATATTTATTCGAGGCATACAAAATGGGTTATTTTCTTATAATCATGTGTTTTCTGTCAAGCATATTGATGGTAATAAAAATGTCATGGCAGAGCTTTGTCTCGTGATCCATGGTATTAGTCATGTTGGATGTTAAGTTATTGGGATTTGAAATGTTAAAGGAATTGTATGATAAGGATGAAAATTTTGTTAACATCTATAATACGTGCAAGAAGAATGGTAGTTATACTAATGATTTACTATAAGATGACTATCTATTCAAACTTAATAAGTTGTGTATATCTTGTTCTAATATACGTGATTTACTTGTTAAAGAAGTGCATAAAGGAGGTATAATTGGTCATGTTAGAGTTCATAGGACCATGGAGTTACTATAAGAAAATTTCTACTAGCCATGGATTATAAAACTAATGCAAAAAATTATAGGAAGATGCGTAACTTATCAAAAAAGTAAAATTTTCTTCCATAAAGGTTTGTATACTCCTTTACCAGTACCTGATCAACCTTGAAAAAGTGTTAGCATGCCTTTTATGTTGGGATTACCAAGGATGCAAAGGGATAAAGATTCTATTCTTGTGGTAGTAGATCGATTTTTGAAAATGGTACATTTCATACCTAGTAATAAGATTGATAATGTAACACATGTCATAGAATTATATTTCCAAGAAATAATGATGTTACATGGAGTTCCCAAAAGTATAGTATCAAATGGGGATGTAAAATTCTTGAGTTACTTTTGGAAGACTCTTTGGCACATGTTAGGTACTAAGTTACTATTTAGTATTTTTTATCATCCACAAACATATGGTCAAACCAAAGTAACTAAAAGAACTCTAGGGACTTTACTACGATGGTTGGTGAATAAGAGTACTAAAGATTGGGATATAAAGATTGCAGATGCTGAGTTTGTACATAATAGGAGTCTTTATAGTACAACTCAAACAAGTCCTTTTGAGATTGTCTATGGGTTCAATCCATATCTATCCATTGATATATTGTCATTTAAGAGATGAGATATAAAGAATTATGATTTCAAAGAAAGAACCGAATTCTTTAAAAAACTTCATCAATAAATTAAAGACAACATTAGGTATGCTTGTCAAGATAAATATCATAACACACCCAAAATATCCAAATTATCTCAAGGACACACATCTATAATTATTATTCCATAAACATATCCAAGCATGCTCAAACTATCATTTTCCACATACGTATCATACATAATCATAAAAGATCATTTTTGCCATATTTTTGTACCCTAATTATTTTACATAAGATTATATGAACTTTTCACCAATTTTCATGATAAAATAATAAAAATATAATTATAATAAAATGAATCATGCTTAATATATTTTGTACAGAAAACCATAATGCAATATCATGCGAGGTTTGACATTTTAGAAAAGTATAAAAGTTACTTAAATTCTAGCAAAGATGCAAAATAGCGATATCCAATTAAAATTTTAAGGCCCCACTAATCAAACGTTTGTACCTAAAAATATTACTATAATTACCAAATTATTATTTAATAAATAAATAATTATTATAATATTAAAATATTTAATTTTTGAAAATACCATAATACATTTACTTACTAAAATAGGTACCAAAAATTATTCAAACCAAAACTACTTCATGCTACATGTGCAACATAAGCAATGCACAAACAAAAGGGGTTGCTGGTGTACCAGCTACAGTGGAAGGGGGAGGTAGGGGTGGTGGAGATGGTGTTTGGGTGGTGCTAGTTCAGACAGTGGCTAGTGGTGATTGGAAGGTGGTGCTGCTGCTATGAGGTGGTGATGGTGTAGGTGGTTGTTTGGTGTCGCTAGAAAGGGTAGTGGAGGTTAGCAGTTTTGAAGGGAGGTGATGGTTGAGGAAGGTTGGGCGACGCAGGAAGGGAGGAGTTGTAGTATAAGGTGACAAAGGGGTGGTTGGCTATAGTAATCTTGGCCAAAGGTGGGTGGTGGCTTACATAGGGAAGTGTCGATGTAACACTCCCAATTTAACAGCTTGAAAATTTCATTTTGTGGTAACATTAATTATTAAGATATAGGGTGTTATTCCCATACTTAGTATAAGTCCTTCTCCTTCACCTTTCTTATGCCAAGTGCTAAGGCTAAAACAAACCATAATCAAGGTAAATCAACAGAAGTAGAATATTATACAAAGATAAATAATATCAATACAACAAGATGACCAAAATACAACAAGGGATATGAGAGTGTTAAGGAAAAAACCGATTATAACCAAAAACTGTAACTCATAGGTACGAACTAGTTTACCCTAACTCTTAGAGCTAAAGGCCCACTCAAAAAAGGGGACTTCCTCCCAAGGTCTCCACTTATCCTTCTCTCTCTTATATACTTCATGCCACTTCATAGCTCTCATGTAGTCATATGTAAAAGTAGTATCACTCGTAATGAGTACATAACAATACCTCACAAAAGGCAGCGTACTATAACACCCCGATTTTTACTACAGAAAATTTTCAATTTACAATGAAAGCATAAAATTAAAATATGGGTGGTATTGCTGTAATTAACATAAGTTTGGTTTACCAAACCACCCTTACATCAATCACATGGATAATAGAATATGAGTTTGGAGACTAAATCTAAGTTATAATAATAGAATACAAATGAAGGGATACCATGGATCAAAGAGTCCAAAAAGTATCCGGGTAAAAATATCATCCGGATAACATAACTCTTTACCCAAACACCCAGTATAGATAAAAGTCACTCCTCCCCCACACATTGCAACAAAAGCAGCAAAATCATCTAATTGGTCCTCAAAGGCATGCACCAAAGCATTAGGGTCTTCTACTCATGGAAATGAATAACACCCATAAAAAGGATGGTCAATACGCTATATACTGAGCAATGTAACAATACTATTGAGTCAAGAATACAGGGAAAAACATGCATTCATAACATATGATAATTACACATACAATGTATGAAAAATATCATCAAGTAAATACTGATCCAACCTTCTTTATTAGATATAACTATTTTCATTCTTTTATTTATATTGAGTTTATATAGCCCACTATCCTTAAACCGATGGAACATTCTAAAGTAGCTTATCAGAGATAACACATCTGAGCCAATATTATCATCCGATGGAATATATCTGAAAACATCACCTTATTAGGGTAAAATCCTCTCGATCCACTATTACCATCTGGCGAAAAAAATATGAAAACATTACCTCGGCCCTGAATCACGTACTCTTTCACTTTAAATCATTAGTATTTTACTCATTAGGTTACCCAATTCATATTCTTATTCACCATGGGCATGAGCCCCACTATTCTTAATCCAGTGGAACAGACTAAAGCACCATCTCAAGGACAACACATTTGAGCCACTATTATCATCTGATGGAATGGATCTAAAAACATCACTTTCTCAGAGCAAAATGCTCACGAGCTACTATTATCATCTGGTATAAAGGATATACAAACATCACCTTGGCCCGACTCATGTGAACTTTCACTTTAAATGATTAATGTATTATTCATAATTTATTCATAGGTACATAATGCATTAAAATAGGTCAACACATCCCACAAGTCATAAGACTATTCTCTAGAGCTAAGATCCTTATTTCCCAAAACTCTAATTTTATAATTTAGGCATAACTTCTCCCATATTCATCATTTGCCACTAAATTTAATATATATTCCTCAAATATTATTATTAATAGCATATCTGAAATTTAAGATCTAACTACCACGTCTTACACATGTGATAATATCCCTATCTAAAAAGCTACCATTATTAGGGCTTATAAACCCTAGTTTAACAATTATGTCATAACTTATCATGTAGAGCTCAAACACTTACTAGATTTAATATGAGTTCCTAAACCATTGATATTAACAACATATTCGAGTTTCGTGGTTTAACTCTACCATTTCGCACATGTGATAATATTCGGTTTAAAGTTACTATTCCAATTTCATACTTATTTAAACTTAGATCCTTCACAACTCCTCTAAACACTTCATATAGATTACTTATCACATTTTGGATATATAAACCCTTAGAATACAGTGATTTTCATATTTAACCCACATTGACCAAAATACCTTTATCGGTAATGTAAGCCTTATTTCATGCAAACCTTCTATGTATAGTAATATCATTTCCAAAATCTACATTTTCTCTAAATACCTTGCCATAATCATTTCAAATTCATCATACCTTAAATAAAACCCATGATATTTCACACTAAAGGTCTTTGCACATAAAATAACAATATTGTATGAGCTCTACTTACTCTTTTCCTATCATATAATACCAACCGCATGTCATAGTATCAATAATAATGTATTATTTCACATGATTACAATAACATGGTACAATATAAATGCAAGTATAGAATTTAGCAATCAAAACCCTAGACTATGATAAGTATCCTTACAATATAGTTCAGGTTTGTAAGCTTGCAAAGCCTATTTTGCCTATTTTGGGGACCATGAGGAAAACACCTAAATAAAGCATAATAATACATAATTAGGACTGAACCACCTAAGTAAGGAAATTATTAACAAAATAGAAGGGTAAAAGAAGGAAGGAAACCTAACCAAATAAGGGTATGGTTTGGGGAGAAGTTGTGTAACTAAAGGAGAGGAAGGTAGAGGAGGGGGATTCGGCCAAGGTTGTCGAAGTGAAAGGGGGAGCTTCTACCCAAGTTACCAAAAGGAAGTTGGGGGAGCTTCAGCTAAAGCTACTGAAGGGAAGGCTTAGGCTATGGGAGAAAATGGTGCAGTAAGGAAAGGAAAGAAAGAAGAAGGGGAGTGATGGAGTTAGCCAAAGGTAGGGCATGTTGTGGTGGAAATGGATGAATGAAGGGGGTGGGATAGGTGGTTTTAGCCGGTTCTTGGGGGTAGGTTGTGGTGAAGGTGGCTGGTGCTAGGGTAGGAAATGGCAAAGGTGGTCGGTGCTTGTGTTCACGCTTTAGTTGAGCTTGCCAGTTGGTGTGATTTTGGGTGATTTTTCTAATGAAAAGGAGGTGGTGAAGGAGGGAAGAAGATGGTGGTTTGGTTGCAGAAAATAGAAGAGCGAGATAGAGATAGAGAGATATGCTAGCATTTAATGTGGAGTATGTGTATGCATATATATCCTATAGAGACACTGAGGGAGATGAGGAAAATTACCAACACCAACCCTCATGCTTAGGAGGTAGGAGTTGATGGGAATAGGGGATGGTCATGCCGGGGGTAGGAAATGTGGGATGTGTGAGCATTGGATGTGGAAAATGTTCCATGCAAGAGAAGGGGGAAAGGAGAAATAGGAGAAATCGGTCGAGAGAGGGAAGAGGGAAGATATAAAAAGAAAAAAGATAGAAAAGAATAGGGTTTTGTATTTTTAGTTTTTGGTTAAAACAAGAATAATGTAATTTAGGTCAAGATAATATGGTATATTAATTATTGATAATTCAAAAGTAGGTTAAATTCTAGAGTTAGAAAATTAGGGTAAGGTGGAAATACTAATTCCTCAAGATCAGGATTAGGTTACAATATCAATTACTCAAAATTAGGGTTATCTAAACTTTTGGGGGTATTACATATACCTATATTTCACATAGTCTTATCAAATCCAAAAAGCATACTTGAGCACAAAGCATGTATCATAAAACAAATAATATTCATGGAAAAATGTATATAAACATCCAATCTCAAACTCAACAATAAAATATACCTGTTAACTTCTCATCATTTCAAGGTATAAAGTCATATATGATTAGTTAAATACATTTTAAACATAGTGGTAGGGTACTAAGGCAACTACCAAACCAACAATCCAAAAAAAAAAATACCAATGTAGAGCACTAAAGCGTCTGCCGAACCAACAAATCCAAAACAACCATGATAGGGCACTGAAGCGAATACCAAACCAACAAATCCAAAACAATGCCAAGGTAGGGCATTGAGGCTTCTACCGATCCAACAAATAATTTCTTTTCATTTTATTACACAATAGATACTTCTATTTTTAGCTACTTACTCAAGGGGTATACAATCAACCTAGTGACATAGTGGTACACTTGGTCATATTGGCAACTAAAGAAAACACAATACGCTTACCTCAAACCCAGGGTCAAATTGGTACACTTGGTCATACCCGCCCCCACAAAGGCAACGCAATATTCTCTAACCTTGATCACCTAATCCTTAAGTATCGATACTCCTTATATAGAGTAGAGTAGGGCCTTAAGTGGGGCATAACGACACACCAACGAAGAAAAATAATCTAGGACTAATACCTCACATCTAGGGTAGTAAATCCCAGAGATCAACCATTCCTAACTTCAGGTCTTTCACTTTAAGTATTAATATTTTATGAGGCGATCACATAAGATATAATAATTTCCACTAATCCATAATTAACCATTTTCTCTTTTATTTCCAATTATTAAGGTAAATCTATGGTCATAGGTCTATTTTAAGCCAAGTTAAAGCTAATGTTAACCTATGAAAAATTTAAGGCCATCCTTGCATCCAATTATTGGTAAAAGATATATTGCGTTAGAATTACCAAAAAGTCCTTCAAAACCCTAATTTCATCATTTTATTTATTTTCATACCAAGAATTACCATTTTGAGATATTTTCATGAGCAAGAAAAAAGGTACTATTCCACATTATTTTAGTACACAGATAGTCTTTGCATTTTGGTAATTAACTGTATTATCCACTTTTCATTCATTTTGCGGGTTGAGCCCACAAAACCCTAATCATGAAACTCCCACGTATCATATCTTCCACACATTTAAAGCATAATACATCATTTAAATAGGAATATTATCATCATAGTACATGCAGGGAAGTATCTCTAACCCTAGGTTATGCAAATAGAAGTTATCATAAGCTAACCCTAATCATGCGCATATGCTTCCATACAAATCAACGTCATCCTAACCACCATACATTAGCAATAATGAGGCATTTACCATGTAATTAAAATAATAAATTGAAAAGAATAAAAACCCTAACAAAATCTTAGACATGTAGGCACAAAATATTTGCATATTACCATGCATACAACTTACCTTTCAACAATCATACATATCATCCCCTAAACATGTTATTATTTTATCATACATGTTATAATACTTGAAAAGCATAAACCCTATCATGATTCTAGTTCTAAAAAAGCCTATCATGCTTGCATATAAATTCTAAAGTCTTGTGAGTGATTAGATTTACCTAATCTAAGCTTACGCAAAAAAGAAGTCTTCTTCAAAGTCCTTAAGAATTACCTAGATATTTAACATCCAAACACATATGTATGAGCATATAATATTGCACAACATTAATCCAAAGTCACTTAAATAATTAAAGGATCACTAACTAATAGAACAAAGCAAGAGAAATCCAAAGAAAACTTAGTAGCAAAAGAGGAAGGGTTTCGGCCGAGATGGGGACGATGAGAAATGATAGACTTGGTAAGTGGAAGGGGACCAATAATGATAGGTAAGTCTAGTTCTAAGGAGGGAATAATGGAATAAAAGGTGCAATACGTGGAGGAATAGAAAGGTGGCACAAAAATGGTCAAAGAAGAGTTGAAGATTTTGGTGGAAAGGGTATTACAACAATGTGCAACTTCAGCCAAATTAGTTGAAGGTAATGTGGTAGGCTTAAGTGGGTTTCGATGAAGGGAGGAGGGGTGGAATGGTGGATTTAGTCGAAGGAGAAGGAGTAGGAACTGTGTGTTTGGGCGGTGGTGTGGTGGTAGTTTAAGTGTGAAGGGCTGAAGATAAAGAATAGGAGAGAAGTAGCATGAGGGAGAGGGTTTGCTTCGAGAAGGTTATGTATGGTTTTTAAGGAAGCTTTAGAAGGGGATACTAGTGCATGAGGTGAGGGATCACTCGTGGTGGCTGGTGGTAAGGTAAGGAGGACAATGGAGGGGTGCATTATAGAATAAAAATGGTGGAGGAAGGAGACACACAAGGGAGAATGATGAGGAAAAATTCTACATGAGGGAGCTTGAGAGAAGGAGGAGGAATGTAGGGTTGCTCATGGGTTTAGGCACGAATCAAGAGGGAGAGGATAAAGGATTGAGAAGAAGGTAGCATGTAAGAAATTGAGGAGCAAAACAAGGAGAGGAAAACATGGGGGAGGGTGGAGGTATGATGTAGGGTGATGGCTCATAGGAGAAAGGTATGCTGAGATAGAGGGAGTAGGGTGAGGTAAGGAAATTCTAGCATTGATTAGAGGATAGGTTAGGGTAATTTATAGGTGAAGAATTAGGGTAAAATATTTGGGCAAAACTTATTAGGTTACCAAATTAGGTTTCCTTGATAAAAAGGATGCCGATTACAATCCATCCTAGATTTAAAATTTAACTTGCACTCTCTAATAAAATTTAACCTACTTAAGTTTTATATCTAATAAGTTATAACAATATTGCACATATTAGTACTATCTGTATTACCAAATATCTTAAAATAATTTTTACAATAAATACATATAATTATCGATTATAATTAGGGTTTCTCTAAAAAGGGTATTACAACCGAAGTGAAGGGGAAAGAAATGACAGTTTATGCCATTACCCAAGGGATTGTTACGGAGGGAGAAAATGGAGTAGAGAGAGGAGTGGAGGGGGATAGCCCCAACGTTAAGGAAAAGAAGTGTCACACCCCCATTTTTTACTACTGAAAATTTTTGTTAAAATAATTGCGGAATCATAAAACACTAGGGAAAACAGGGTGTTACCACTATAACTAACATAAGATGGAAGTTTGCCACCTATCCCATATCAGATACAAGGCTAAACTAATCAAACACTTAAAGCAACTGAGTGTGCAAATAACACTTTAATTAAAAAACTCCAATAGTGTTTACATCGGAGGACCCTAACGGGTTCTGATCAAATCATTATAGAATACATGTGAATAAAGTATTGAGCTACAAAACATAATTGAGGGCATGCACATGGTCCTCCACAGACCCCACCAAAACCCCTTCTGGATATCTTTTCTCTCAAGCCCCAACCCAACTGAGGTAGGCCATTTACTAGCTATCCCCAAAGACATGCACATGGCCTCTACTCATGGGAATGAGCATATGATCGAGCAAACAAACACATTAATACACTATATACTGAGTAAGTTAAGTTAATCCCTCAATGTACATAAGTATGCCAAGTTACCATACATGAATGTCAATCACTACATGCATCATGATAAGACTATATATAAAGGTGAAAGTGAATACAAACATGCTATCATATACAATTCTAGCACAGTAAAACACATCATGTTTAGATTCACAACATTCTCACATAAACACTTACATAGTAGTAACAAGAACATATAAGAAACCTCCATGGTTAATTCCAATTAACCAATTCCTTTAGGAAATGCCATTCATTTATCCATGTATGAGTTAGGTCAATCACTCAATCAATATTTCATTTCAGAATTAGCCAAGTGCATAAACTAGCTTTATTCGTTTTGGTCAATCATATTATTACTTCCATTTCTTAACCAATCATTAATCATTCTCTTAGCCACCATTCATATTTATCAAGAAATATTTACCATCCATATTTTATTATCATTGAGCGATGGACAGTGCACCACTCCATGGTCTCATATACCATGGAAGCCTTTTTAAATAAGGGACATAAAGTCTAGGTTGAAGTTAATGACTAAGCAGACATAAGTTTAGGCCAAAGTAATCCAATATGGACATAAGTCCAGGCCGAAGCCAACCACCTATGTAACGAAACTATTTAGTACGATACCCCCTTGTACATCATATGTGTCTAGAGTAGACAAGGCACTGGGACCTCTTAGGATCCCACCCGAAGGCAGACTAACCCCTGATAGCTAATTGAGGATTGGGTAACCTAGACCCATACTCAACTAAAATCTCTTTTGCTTTACATGATTAGCATTTTATTCATAAATAAGGGTGATTATACGAGGCCCATACAAAGCAAGTAAGTTAATTTCCCGTGTTAATCCTTTTCTTTCCATTTTTCCAACCATGTGGGTTTTTCATTTGTCCTTGAAAAATTTTATTCATATCCACCATATGTTTTAAATTATGCCCATAGTGATTCTCATTATGCCTTTCTCAGTATTATCACTTATTATAAGTAAAATACCCACTTAGCCTTTACATTACTCATAGAGCATACCATGAATTATGATCCATTTTTAATCATTTAATTAGGCTAATAATCCATGATAAAATCTATATTTTATCCCATTAATAAACATAGTATAGTCCCAAATATAACCTCAAAGCATAACTGAACCAAAAAGAAGAAAATTTAGCAACCCAGTCAAACCAGTCGATCGGTCTGGGCCAACCAGTCAATCGGTTGCATCAACTAGTCGATCTGTTTAGGCCAACTATTCGATCAGCTTGACTAAACTAAACTATGCTTTTCTCAAATTAGTCTATTGGTTTAGGCAAACCAGTCGACTATTCATAGACTAGTCAATCAGTTTTGCCAAACCAGTTGATGGGTTTAAGCAGAGTGCAAGACCAAGGTCTTTGCGGGCTTACCAATCAATTGGTTTACCCTAATACAACACCAAATCACAAATTTCATATAGATATTTTATATAAATCATTCTTAGCCAGATTAAAGCATGTATCAACCAAATTAACTTGCATTTCCCAATATAAAATCATCATGGTCTACTTTTACCCATTTTCATGCTTTTTACTCAAATCATGTCGCCTAATCATCCAAATCATGCATACAGCTACATTCTTTCATGCCAACATGCATAGATCAACAAAAGGTAACATCTAACATAAAGGAATACTTACAAAATATTTTAGAAGCAACAATCACTTATTTGATGCAGGCAAAATATTCTTAAAATAGGAATTCCAATTGTGGAAATTCTCAACTTTTAAAATCTCAAACCAAAACCTTAAATTCATACATTGTACCAAAACCTTGCCAAATGTCAAACTTTAGAAAAGAAAAAAATAAGAACATACCACTTGAGGCAAAAATAGGGGAAAGTGTTAATCTGAACTACTCAACCTTTTCTTAGAATCTAACTCTACCTTGTTTAAAAATTGAAATAGGAGAGAGCTAGAGATATGATTATAAAAGTGTTCGAAAATAGATTAACAAGTCTCAAAGTGTGGAAGGAAGAGAGGGAATGCAAGACTTAGAAAATTTTGGTGGCTGAAAGAAAGGTGAAATGTAGGGATGATTGTGGCTATGTACAGCCAATCAATTGAAGGAAATTACTAAAGGTTTGGAAATCAACTCAAAACCCTATCATTGATAGTTTGGATTTGACCAAAACGGATGAATTTTGTCTAGGATTTGATGACCTTTTCTCTAGAGCTCAAATGATATCTCTAAAGAATTCAAGTCAATTAGACAAGAATTAGCATTCACGAATGGAGTAATAAAAAGCCAATAGAAGGAATCTTCCAGCTACTCAAAATAATGCCTAAGATTAAAGCATTTGATCTCAGAATTGTGCAGAGGAGAGAGGAGGAAGAAGACAATGCTGAGGTTATCTCCTCCCTTAATTATCCCAATCGATCTCCAAATCAAATTGAGGTAATATTTTGGGTCAAATGAATCATAAAAATGATTAAAAATCTATTAGGGACAATATCATATGGGTTGGTAAGGTTCCAATTTAGTATAAGGGATTTTAAAGAAAAATCAAGCTAAAAAATATGACCAGCTTGACAAACCAGTCAATGGATTTGGGTCTACTGGCTAAGTGTTTAACCACCAGTAAATTGGTTTCCCCACAATTAGTCAATTAGTTTGGTCAAGGAACCCAAATTGGCTAAAATGCCAAACCAGTCAATTGGTTCAAGAAACCAATCGATCGTCTTGTCCACAAAACTTAAACTTCACTTTTTCAACAAATTTCAAACAAAATGTTGTCCCAAACCAAATTATATTATTAAATCAAAATCAAAGGAGTAAAATCTAACAATATTATCATTCAACCATCATAGAAAAATTTGGCATATTACAAGAAGAGACAAGGCATGGCAAGGGAGAAGGGAGAAGAAGAAAAAAAGGAGAAGAGTAAGAAGAGGAGGGTAAATGGTGGTGAAAGTTGTGGTGGTGTTGGAGGCATGCACTGCTGATGGTTGTTAATGAAAATGTAGAGGGTTGGGGCACTAGTGATTGTTGTTCTATGAAATTGAACAAAGCCAAGAAGGGTAGGGCTAGGCTCAAACAAGGAAAAGAGAGAGGGAATAAAGTATTGTTTGGTCAAGGAGGGGAGGAAGGGTGCATGGGTTGGGGCTAGACTGATGTAGGTGCTAGTGCAAGATAGGATGATGAAACCAAACAGGGCCAAGAGAGAAGGAGCAGGGGAAGGATAGTGTTTACTGGGGGAAGAAATGTATGAAAACAAAGAGGGAGATAGGATTGTTTGTGTTTGGTTTAGGAGGTGCAGAGGTGTATGTGTGTATATGAATACATGCATGCCGATGGGGAAATGGAGTGGTGAGGTGATAGGGCATGGCTGGATATAGAGGGGTATGGTGATGGTGAAGGTTTGATAGAGAGGAAGGTGAGGGTGATGAGGTGGCAGCATGAGTAGGGGAGTGAGAATAGGAGAGTGTTTGGGGAAGGAAATGGGGTACGGGAAGCGGTAGGGTAGTTTTATTTTTTGTTTGTTTATTATTTTATGTTTAGTTTGATTAAGTTAGGGTATTGAGTAGGAAAAATATATCGGATAAAATAATTAGGTTTATGATAGGTTTAGCACGAAGGAAAAGGATAAAATACTTAGGGAAAATATTTAGAAAATTATCTGGATTATAGGTCAAAGGAAAAAAAATAAAATAATTAATCTAAGTTTTAAGGGTGAGTTTTTAATAAAAAGGCTAAACACTTAAAAGCGAATGTTATAAAATTTTAGGGTGTTACAATAGGCACATTAATATTTAGTTTATAAATAATAGGCCTTTTAACTCTTATCCAATTGAGAGTAGTTTAGCATGAAAGTTGATACAAATTTGGTAGTATAGAAACTAGTTGATTTCGTGCTTTTTTCACATAAAATAATGATCGAGCCAACAAAATACAAGTAATTATCATGATATTACACATCATAAAATCATGATTCATGAAGCTTATATATTAACATACACATGACAAGACATGAAACTTTAAAAATCAAACAGAATACCTATCTTATGCTACATAAAATCTTACTTACTATTGACTAAGAATAATATTGGGCTTAAGCAATGAATGATTTCACCAAGCTGGTGTGTTGTGAATTGAAAAGGAGATTTAAGTTCTATAATCAATTGAGGATGATAGTGTGAGAATGAGAAGAAAAGGAATATATATATAAGGTAATGTGGGTTTCTTGAATACTCACAATGGTAAACATAGAAACTAAGAGAGGGTGAGGGTGAATTGATCTTAGCTTGTAATGATTATTTCTAATCATAAAATGGGATACCTAAAGGGGAAGTGATGTTGGGATCCAATAATAAATGGAAATCTAGTTTGGGGTAAGGGGAATGAATGGAAAAAAGGAGAAAAACTGTGGGATAAGAGGGATGTTAATTGAATGGTAGAGGGGGTGGTTAAATGGAATGAACTTGGTGATTTACATAATATAATGATGACATTTACACATGTCATTAATCCATATTGAGGGCGTGAGGTGAGAGGTGCCATGTTTAGATTATATTATATGGATATGATTTTTTCTTGAGGTATTTGGAGGGTTGATATTAAATATCAAAAGGTAAGAATAAGATTCAAGTATAAAAGTTTGGTTTTGGTGGTTTATTTTACCTAAAAAATGACTATTTATCAAAAAGCAAAAAAAAAATATTTCAATTTAGTTTTAATCTTAAAACACTAAAATACAATAATCGTAAAAGTTTTATAAATTTTAGATAATTAAAAAGAGTATCTCAAGACATAAAATACAACAAAAACTAATTTAAGCAAAAAAAATGACTGTTTTCTATTGAAGTCTTTGTTTCCCATATTTTAAATGGCTACGAGACTCAGAAAAATCCAAGGAACTCAAATATTATTTGTATAAGATGATCAAAGAGGTTTTACTGAGGTCAGGCTCTGATACTAGATGATATTGACCCCATCTAGTGATTAGATATCATTAGCCAAATAGGCCCCATCCGGAACCCTAAGGTGCAATCGCTTAGGACCGGCTAATATGGACCCTAAAGATATAATCGTCCGAGAGGCCCCAGGGGTAATCCCCTAGGAATCCCTAACTCCACCCAAAAGCTAGCTCAAGAGTGGAAGGTTAACCCCCCATATAAACTATCCAAATATCCCTTCAGTTTTTGATGTGGGATCACATCACTTATACCAATCAACTAGTATTTCTTGTCTTCTTTTAGTTGCTATGTTTTGGATTCCAAAACCGGTCAATTGGTTCCTTGGAATTTTGTTATAATTTTAGGGTTTGGTTGTTAATATATCATACTCAAATTTTGAACCATAAAATTTCATTTTAAAGACAATGTAGCATTCATAAAAGAAAAATTAGGGAAGGTTACCACCACATAAATTATGAGAGGTGTGTGATCTTCACCTAACACATGTTTGATGTGAGGAAAAAGGGAACAGTGAACTAATATATGCATGCACCAAAAATACAATAATGATATCAATAAGTCAAAATGATATAGATGAGAAAAGGTTACTTGATCCAAGTACGGGAACTAAAGTTAAGAGTTTAAATAACTAGAGGAACAAAAAAATCCCAACATAATAGGAAACACACATCTAACTGATTAGCCTAACTCTTAACTAATAAAATATAAATCTTGATCCCTAAGAAATGGTCAAATACTTTCCCACATCATCATCCTCGACGTACACTAGCTGAGAATGATTGACATGTTCCTACCGCAAGTGCACGAGGTCGGAGTAGTAGTCAAGGTCGATCCCACAGGGATTGGTGAATGACCACTAGGACAATGATAGAAATTAGCTATGTCTAGACTAGGATATGATATGAAATAATATATGGTAAGATAAAATAACTAAAATAACTAACTAAGCGAAAAAGAAGGGAAAAAAACACTCAAGTGACTCAAATAAATAGAAGAGCTAAGGTTCCAGTTCATCGCCCTCGATCATCATATGTAATCGAATATCACATCACAAAATAATTCAACAATCATAATCAATCATACCAACAAGGATAGAAAGTGTTGTGCTTTCTCAAGCCACAACCACCCTATTACATATCTATGGCCCTAACTATCTCTAGCTTAGAGTCTAATAGAATGTAATGCATTAAAGTCCATAAAGTTTCCTCCTTTATTGTTGTAGAGGTCACATCAATCGTCTCTCGACCTACATTTTAATCTCCTGTTATGCTATTGGGTCTAATACTGGATTATCTCTCGATCTCACCGGTATTTCCGACACTGAAAGTGGGAACCCGACCGTGGTTCATCAATCCGTCAATCAATCAATAACACAACACATAGATCATAAATTAAATAAAAAAAGGATGCAATAATTCAACACATTCGGATCTGGGGAAATTTCCCTTCACCTTAGCACAAGATCTAGCCTATCAAATTCATAACAAGAATATTAAAAACAATAAGAGATTCCATAGATAGAGAAAAGATCATTAGATAATACCCTTGATGTTCACAAATTCTTGCAAAAATTAAACTTCTTGCACTTTAGTCTCTAATTTACAAGAGAGATCTTGATGAATTGGGGAAGAGGATAGAGAAGAGAGAAGAGAGAGGGAGTGGAGGCTGCCTCGAGAAATTAGAATGAGAGTTTTTATATTACCGCCTCTCGGATCCCTAGGATATTGATAAAAATGGGCTTCCTGTGTCAGCTTTGACAATGATGCGTATTTTGACCATAACGTTTTCATCATAAATTCGATTAAGCTCATTTTGAATGAGTTGGAAAGATATTAAAAAGATATACAACTTTTATGTTAAAAGCTTCTCCAAATTCAAACTTTTTCTTGGTCTAAATTCCACTTCTTTTAGGCCCATATACTTTAAATATGCATTCTTGCTTTCATTTTGTTCTAGAATTTACATTTTAGCTCTAAATCTCTTTCCGCTTTAACTTTTGCTCCTCTTTGCTCCTTTTTTCTCCTTTATTCTCCCTTTTAAGATTATTCTTTTTTCCATCCTTCATGAATTTTTTGTTGCTTGATACCCTGCAAATTTTCACAACACGAAGGCAATAACAATAACAAAAAGGGAGAATTCCAACTGAAATTAGAGGTAAAAACTCTTATAAACCTTAGGAATAAGATGCAAAAGTTACACTTATCAACTCCCCCATGCTTAAACATTTGTTTGTCCCCAAGAAAAGTAATACAAGAAACCCACCATGGGGAAAAAGAAAAGTAGTAGGATCCCTTTATCAGAAAAGAGTGTTTAGCCCTTTAATAGCACAAGAGTCAAGTAAGAAGCAATAAGACCCAAAAATATAACAATTAAAAGCTCAAAATCATTTTTTAAAAGATATTTAGGTTTCCCCTTATGTGAGAAATGTAACTGTACTATCAAGCTCTAGGGACCTGCCATGCAACAAGGACATCCAACAGTGGACAACATGCAACCATATACCAACTCACCCATTCCTCAAAGTTTCGAGTTAGAATTCTCACTTTAGGTCTTGTGGACACACCTCTCATGTGTTTTATTGTATTTCAAGGTTCCGCTCTAGTCCTCTAACTCATGATCAAGATCATCCATATGCTTGGAATTATTTTCAATTCTCCATCACTAGAAAGACTTAGAACACACAAAAATCAAGAGGTCTTATTAGGGTTGTAATGGGGCCATGGGTTAAAAGGTTAGGGAAGATTTTTTTTGGAAGTGGATTTAAAAGTCTAGTATCAATAAGATATGGTATTTTTTTAATAACATATATTTTACCATCCCAACTTTTCATCATGAAACACAAGCACCCCAAACTTCTTATTGATTCTTTTTTTTTATAAGAGATATATCGATTTGCTTTTCATCATACACAACCATTCACTCTTTCACACCTCCCCCATACTTAGCTTACATCACACCTCCAAATTCCTTTTTTCAAATTGCACAACAACCATTGATTCTAGACTTAGGGAGGGATTAGGGAAATTAGGTTACATGTGTGGTTAGATCAAGAAAAATGGCCATAAGCACAATGGGGTTAGCAAAGGATAAAATGTGAAGGTCATGCTATTTGGTTAATATAGGTTGTGACAAAAAAAAAACAAGTGCCTCTATCATTTTAATGCATGACTAAGTCATATGTGGTTCTGAAGAAAACCATTGCAAGTTCTAGTTCCCCAAGTCATGGTGCGAGACACACACAAAAGAAAAATGAGAGATTGTAGTGATGTATCAGTCTAAAGGCTCAAAGTCTCATTGGGTCTAAAATTCTCTAATTCTAACCCCTTTGGCAAAGAGTAAATTAGCATTAGTCAAACTACAATACCACAAGAATGTTAAGGCATACGTAACCCTAAAGTTCTCAAACACAATTACACTTGTCTCATAACAATACAACCAAAACATTCAAGCACATAGAAATATATTTTCAAAAGATGATTCAAAGGGTCTTAACATGCCAAACTAAACACTCATGCCATTTTAAGACAAAACATACTCTTTAATATCATCAATGAAGGGTCATTTCCTTTTCTTTTCTTTGCTTTTTTTGCTTTTTTTATTATATATATAAATATCCAAAAGAAATAACCAAGGAAAAAGACAATAACACTCATCAAAATAAAATAGGGAAGAATAGAATACTAACCAAATGATAAGGATAGGCCATCTTCTCCCCCATACTTATGTATCATTGTCCTCAATGTGAAATAAGAAGCACAAAAGAAAAGAAGGGGAAAAAAATCCATGGATTAATCTGATGGAGGAGGTGGCGGAGGTTAGTGGATGATGTGATGGTGGTTGTGGTGGTGGCAAGATGGCGGCAGCGTTATGTAGTTGTGGCGGTGGAGAATTTGGTGGAGGTGTAAAGAATTTTCTTGGTTAATTTCACACGTTCACACTTAAATAATTTGACCATGGTCGGCATTCGAATTAGAATTTCCACGTCACCACCTACAAATCTATCAAACAAAAGCCATAAGGAATTAAAGAGCAAATAAACCAAGCGAACAAAAATAAGAAAAAAATATAAAATAAAAATAAAAAACTTGAGTTGCCTCCCAATAAGCGCTTGTTTATAGTCATTAGCTTGACTTTCTTGCTTCACTTGGGATCATCCAGAAGAATGGTGGTTTTGAGGGCTACAACCTGACCACCTTAATACACCTTCAACCTTTGTCCATTCACTTTGAATGGTTCTTTATCGGGGCTAGAGATTTCGACTACTCCATATGGAAAAACTTGCGTGATTGTGAACAGTCCTGACCATCGGGATCTAAGCTTTCCAGGGAACAATCACAAATAAGAATTAAATAGAAGCACTTGTTGCCCCACTTCAAATTATCGTTTAGTGATGCGTTGATCATGAACCCTTTTTGTGCGCTCCTTGTATAGGCTCGCACTCTCATATACCTTAAGCCGGAGTTCGTCGAGTTCATTCAATTGAAGGAGCCTCTTCTCACCTGCAGCTTGCATATGAAAGTTAAGGAAACGAGTAGCCCAAAATTATTTATGCTCAAGTTCTATAGGGAGGTGATACAATTTTCGAAAAATAAGATTATAAGGGGAAATTCCAATGGGGGTTTTAAAAGCGGTTCGGTAATCCCATAGAGCATCATCAAGTTTTAAGGACCAATACTTTCTAGAGGAGTTAACCGTTTTCTCAAGAATTCTCTTAAGCTCATGGTTTGACACCTCCACTTGACCACCAGTTTAAGGATGATATGGGGTAGAAAGTAGAAACCTTATGGTTAACTCCATACTTACTCAAAAGATCATTAAGTGCTCTATTGCGAAAATGAGAACCCCCATCACTTATGATAGTCTTAGGTGTCCCAAACCTTGAAAAGATATTCTTTTTTGAAAAATTTGGTGATGACTTTTGCATCATTTGTGGGAGTAGCTATAGCCTCTACCCACTTAGATACATAATCAACTGCCACAAGAATATATTCATTAAGCATAGAATTAGGAAACGGTCCCATAAAATCGATTCCCCAAACATCAAATAACTCCACTACAAGAATGTTTGTGAGAGGCATCTATTGTTTTTTAGAAATATTTTCCATTCTTTGACACCTATCACAAGTCTTAGCAAAGGAGTATGCATCATGAAATATGATAGGCCAATAGAATCCACATTGCAAGACTTTTGCAGTCATTTTGGTGGGGCCGAAATGGCCACCACACTGTTTACGACAATGAGATAGTATATAATGCATTTCATGCTCAGGGATGCATCTTCTAATGACATGATCAGCACAAATCCTATAGAGGTAGGGATCATCCCAAAAGTAATACCTCAAATCATGTAAGAACTTCTTCCTCTGATGAAAGGAAAGATCATTGGGTAAGATTCCACTTACAAGATAGTTTGCAATATCAGCATACCAAGGATGATTTGTAACCGCGTAGAGTGTGTCATCGAGAAATGCGTCTCGAATAGGTGTAGGTTCCTGATTGAACTCGTAGGTAGAGGGTAAACAAGAAAGGATTATCAGCTACTTGATTCTTGCTACCCGTCCTATCCCTGATTTCCAAATCAAACTCTTGTAACAATAAAATCCACCAAATGATTCTAGGTTTTACATCCTGCTTAACAAAAAGATACTTCAAGGCGGCATGGTTAGTATAGACAATGACCTTGTTAAGCAATAGATAAGGACGAATCTTGTTAAAGGAGAAAACCACAACTTGCAATTCTTTTTTAGTTGTTGCATAATTCATTTGTGTTGAATTCAAAGTCTTGCTGAATTCATATTAGGTATTTTAAGGGAACACCAAACTTGACCAAAAAAGGCACTACAATATTATCATTTTGATATCCATTAAATTTTGGATAGGTATGGTTGAAATTATGATTTAAATATTGTAATTAAATGGCAAGATCAAGATAGAAGTCTAAAAGAAAGATCATCAAATACTCATGCAAACATGACAAACTTAGGCAGACCAATCAATCGGTTACTAGGACTAGTTGTAATACTTCATCCTAAAATCCTTTCAAATGTATTTAAAGTTATGTTGATATAAAATAAATAAGTTTTAGTTGTGAAAAGGGTTTGAATTTTTGATAATGTTTTGAATTTTAGGCTCACCAAACAACAGGTTTACCTAATCAATCTACCAGTATGCTTTGGAACTGGGCATTTCATTTCCTTATAAACCAGTCAACTAGTTTGCTCAAATCAATTGACTGATTGTCCTATTATTTTTTATCATTTTCTATTTATGATTTAAATATATTTCTAATATTTATAAAACTTCTAATTATAATATATTTGTGCTAATAAGTATATTTTGGTGCTTTGGGATTATTTTTATATTATTTATATCGCTCTATGATTTCATTTAGCAAAATTTCCCTAAAGGCACTTTTTGAGGCATATTTAACCTTCCATCTTTACCCTCACTCTCCACTCTCTTTTGGCAGCCATGGTTGCGTGTTTGACTTTCTATACCACTCCCCTAATGTATCAATCCTCTTCCATGCCTCTTCCTGATCACACTTACCTCCCTTACCTCGACTTGTGCTCTTTATACACTTTAGGTTACCCACACTTAACCTAATTATGACTTTACTCTCTCCTGCATAGGTATGTCAACCACCACTTTCCTCCTATACTCCTTGAGCTTGTCATTCTTTAGGCTCTCGGGGTAGAATCTGGTGTGGAGGACGGTCTTAAACGCCTCCCAAGTAGCCGAAGGACCGTCCCGGGTACGATGCTCTACCCACCAAGCATCTGCCACGCCTCTCAAGAAAAAGGCAGCTATGTTGGGCTGCTGAGCTGGGGGCAGTCCACTACCTCAAAGGTGTTGTAACACCCCCAAATTTACTACTGAAAAATTTCGTTTAAATCAAAGGTTTAGCGGAAGCGAAAGAATTAAAACCGTAAACTTGGGGGTATTACCGCCACACTTAGTACCAGACCGGTACACTTCTACCGCTCCAGTACTAAGTGCTAAGGCTAAAACCAAACAACATCAAGTGCAAAATATTAAAACATGAGTCAACATTTGACATAAATCATTAACGAAACACAAGTCAATTAGTATTTTGAATACGGTTTAGAATTACCACTTAAGAGTACGATTTCAAAACATGAAGCGTAGTACAAAATACAGCTAAATAAAACAAGTCCCGAAGGATCAATATCCGGATTGCCTACTCACTCAAGTCAAGTCTTCCACCCCAAAATAGTAACCGATCAAACCTGCATAGGAGGTATGCTCCCCACCATTGGTGGATCATCACAGGACTCAATCAATCAAGGTAGTATCAGTACGGGTCCAATACTGAGTAAGGGCGCAGGTGCGCTAAGGCCAAGCATACAATCATACCACATAGCACACATAGCACAATCATATAGACAACATGCGATATCCCGCAAGATAAGGCCTGAATACTTTTCTGGTGACTTATTCTTTATTCTCATTAATAATATGTTCATTCCACACATATTCTTCAATATTCCATGTGAGTGTGGGAGCCCCACTATTATAGTCGGTGGACCGGAAGATAAACGCACAGGGCAGAACGCCTCTGATCCACTATTATTGCCGGTGGACCGGAAAGTAAACGCACAGGGCAGAACGCCTCTGATCCACTATTATTTGCCGGTGGACCGGACTGGCCCCGACTCACATGGTGTTTCTCTTTAAGTACTTAGTATCTTTCCCATGGATTAACTTATTCGTTTGGTTTGTCAAGAACGAGATCCCCCACTATTATAGCCGGTGGACCGGAAGATAAACGCACAGGGCAAAACGCCTCTGATCCACTATTATAGCCTGTGGACCGGAAAATAAACGCACAGGGCAAAACGCCTCTGATCCACTATTATAGCCGGTGGACCAGAAAATAAGCGCATAGGGCAGAACGCCTCTGATCCACTATTATTGCCGGTGGACCGGAACATGGGCTCGGCTCAACATCTTTCGCTTTACGTGATTAATGTCTTATCAGTGTCTTATTAAATCACACATCACCCTTAACATGCATGCCAACAACATTCTACTGTTTTCTTTTCAAGAGGGCCCATCCCATATATTGAGACTCGTGCACCCTTAGTCACACCCCGACATTACTTTTCCCTTAAGCTCACACATAATGAGAGACCAACTCCTAGAAGCGTAGGTTAAACCCAACACCCTATGACATCGATCTCGCCTATTCTCCCCTCTAGGGTTTTCCCCTTGGAAACCCTGGTTGGGCCTATGTGGCCCAACCCCTTCTCATTTACCTTACCATTACTTATTCTTCACCCCACATCTCACCCTTATTAGGTCAAACCCCAAGGCATATCACTTTACTCCTCGATCTCGCATGTGACCAGCAAAACCCTAGTAGGCCACATCAAACTCTAGCACCTTACTTCTTCCACAAGTAACATCTCTCTTTTCATTCCGAAGTCTCTTCATTCACATGGAAACCCATACTCATCTTTTATATAATAGAATTCTCACTCTCAACCCATACTCCACCCTTCCTTAATCATTTTTACTTTTACACTTCCCAAATATCCACTTTCTCCTAAAAAAAACCCTAATTGGGTCCTTTATACACCATTGCACCAACCTATGTACTATTTTTCATCCCAAGTCTCCAATCACTCCACAACTCTCCCATTCTCTTATTTACACCCAAATTCAACTTTTCTCACGTAAGACACATCCCCATGCAAGAGTTAGTCACCTCATGCAAACGCCCAAAGTCACCATGCAGATTTTAAGGCCCCCATGCATGGTTCCCGACTCCCTTTTATTTTGGACATTCCTCCTACTTAAATCTTCTCTCATGGATCATGAGGTACTTTGGTCAACCTCATGTCCCCCTTAATGGTCTCACTTCCCATTCCTCTCTTATTATTCTTTTAGTCTCATTTCATAATACCAAAACCCTAGCATGCATGTCCTAGAGGGCCATATCATAACACATCATAAATATCGTACATAAACATATCATGCTCATGTCATAGAAAGCACACACGACATACCTCAATTCCCTAGTTGCGCTACGCATGAGACAAGTTAACCACAAATCATATAATACACGTTTAGCATGGCATACACAACACTCAATGCATTCGGATCACACATAGCACAAGGCCATAGCTTCGTCATTACCTAAAGCGACGCCGGGCTTGGAGCACGCTCCTATAACTCCTTAGGGTTTTGGTTAGGATCACCTATAAAAGGGGAAAAATACTAAGTATTAGTTTCCTCAAAGTACCATCATCCCTTATTCTAGTTTGGGATTAGGGTTTATATTACTAAAGAGGGTATTTTACAAAAACTAGGGTTTTTATCTTAAAGTTAGTATATCAGCCATTACTAATCAAAATGTATTTATTTTTGATACTCATTGTTACCCTTATTTTATTAAACCCATTAGTTCTAATCTTTTAGTAATAGGGTTTATGCTAGCTATAGGAAAATAGTGTTAGTATTAACAAAATAGTGACACTAATGTCTAGTGATAGAAACCCTAGCGTTTTAACCCTAAGTCTAATAATAGTGATAATAGTAATGGCACTAATAATAATAATAATAATAATAATAATAATAATAATAATAATAATAATAATAATAATAATAATAATAATAATTTAAAAGGAATAATACTAATAGTAATGATAATAAAAATGGTAATAGTAATATAAGGGTTCAAGAATTATCATAATAGTAAAGATAGTGACAATAGGCCATAGCTAGTATTAGTAACAATAGTGAGAATATTAGTGAGGTTAGTAATAAAATAATAATAGTAAACAAGGAAAAGTCCTAATCATAATAACACTAAAGTCATAGGCCATTATTAATGATAATATTGTTGTCAGTCAGGAAAATCACAAATTTAGGTTAAGTAAAATAATAATAATAATAATAATAATAATAATAATAATAATAATAATAATAATAATAATGATAATGATAATAATAACAATAATTATAATGATAGAGATAACTATAGTAATACTAAAGTTGTTAATAAAAACCATAATGATAATAGTATTAGAAGTAGGGTTAGAATTACTAACAATAATAATAATAATAATAATAATAATAATGATAAGAATAACCGTGTTAAATGCTAAAGTTGTAAATAATATACCCTAGTTATAAGTATTTCTGAAATTTGATTAGGTAATAAGGGTGATATAATAATAATAATAATAATAATAATAATAATAATAATAATATAGATAAGAATAATGATAACAATGATAATACAAAATTAATAATAAGAAGGAGAATAATAATAGTAATGTTAAGGAAAATAATATTAACTATAAATAAAATTATTACACTTATGAAAAAAAACAGTTTAGGGGCTGGAAAAGTTGGAGCACCACTTGGGGAAGGTGGTGGAACCGACAGCGGCGGTGGTGGAGGAGGAAGAGAGGGGAAAGATGGAGGTGGAGGTTAGGTGGGAGGAGGAAAGGAGAAGTTTGAGGTGGGGAAAGAAACAGCAGGTGAAGGGGAGTGGAGTGAGGGTGGTGGCGTGGCAAGGGGTGGCGGCGCGGCGACCGAGGGTGGTGGAGAGAGGTGGAAGATGGGGGAGGAAGGAGGAGAGGGAGGCAGGGGGAGTTGAAGGCAGGGAAAGGTAGAGGAAGCTTCCCTGGGTGTTTTGAAGGGTGGAGGAGGTGCCGGCAGAGGCGGAAATGGGCGGCTGAAGGCGGCGCGAGGGGCTAGAATAGGCTGTTCGAGGAGGCACTTTTGCACGCCCCGGGTGGCTCGTGCAAGGCAAGGGAAGGGGTGCTAGTGGTCTGGTTTCGTAGAGGGAAGTGCAGGAATGGTCTCGGTGGGAGGATTTGGTTGCGGTGGTCGCTGGAGGTGGCGGAATAAAGAGCTGTTTAGGCGGCGGCGAGCGGTTGGGGTTTCTGGGCTGCGAAAGAGGGAGCTCGGTTGCAGCTGCTAAGACAGATATTTATAGGCTAATAATTATTTTAAGTATAATAATTAAATTTATTTTTGTATTAATTAGGCTATTTTGGATAATTTGTCCTTAATTTCCATTTTAATTAGTAAAATGTCCAAAATTTTCTAAATAACTTATTTATTATTTTCTCCTTATTTTCCTCAATTAATTTCCTCTTTATTTAATGAAGTAATTTATTTTCTTAATTTTTTCCTAATAAATCACTATTTTGCCATAATTCCTAAGTTAGGGTTTTTGGGGTATTTTAGGTGCGATCCATATCTCAGATCCACCCTTCATGGATTACGGGGTCCTCCTCACCTGAGTATGTTAGAGGGTGGTGCCCGGTGACCCTCCGGAGCTTGCATCATGGACTGACGTTGAACGAACTCCATAAAGGCTTCAAAGGCATCCTCAAGTCATCCTACTCATCCGTTCATCATTAGTAGAAGATGCACGAGAAAGGGAATGTTAGTGTGAGCCCTTTATTGTTCGAAATACTCATTTCACGCTATTTTTATTTTCTAGACTATCTCTAATCTACCCCTTCATTTCCTCACTATGGCTGGGACTCTGGTATTTTTAAAACAGAAGGGTTTCATTAAGGTATGAAAACACTTTGAAAGCCGGTAAAAACTCTATAACCCAATTCTACTTTAAAAATTGGTGTGGTTCTAAGGACCAACGCTCCAATACCAACTTGTAATACCCCCAAAATTTACTACGTTTAATGATAAGTGTTAAACAAAAGCGAGATGAAAAAACTGTAAGTTTTGAGGGTATTACCGCCACACTCAGTACTAGACCGATTCACTCCTACTGTTCCAGTACCAAGTGTTAAGGCTAAATAGGATTAACTTCAAAGACAAGTCGATAATTGAAACAAGCATTCATAAAAGAAATGATAGTGTTCACTATACATAAATCAGAGTGTGGTTAAAAAGAGTTACAAACCAAGGAGTAATTAAATAAGTTTTCTGAAGACATAAAACCCAGTACGACAGAATATGACTAGAGTAAAATGATACATGGTAAAAAGTAAGATAAATTTCGGTCAGCCACTCTTGATCCCTAACCCAAGTCTAGGCTCAACTCTCGGCTCCACCCGATGCCTCGTAAGTGTCGTAGGCATCGAAGATATAGTCACCTACCTGCACAAACTTAGGTGGGCCCTCTGCTCATGGGAATGAGCAACACCCATGAAATAGGTGGTCAATACGCTACGTATTGAGTAAGGTAACCATGCAGCTAAGGCCAACATATAAGACAAATAACACATGCATGATCATATAGGTAACATATAATAGTATAGATAATGAGGTCGGATTACAGTCCATAAAAACTTGTTCTTTGATTCAAAGGTCAACATGCTCACTGCACACATACTATTTATCATTCCATACGAGTGCGGAAACCCCACTGTTATAGCCGGTGGACCGGAATACACATACATGACATAACACTCTTGACCACTATTATTGCTGGTGTACTAGTCTCCAAGGTAGAACGCTCCTAGCCACTATTATTCGTTGGTGGACCGGTCTGGCCCTGACTTGCATGGTGTTCCACTGTAAGTACTTAGTGTCTTTCCCATGTCTTATTGTCATTATGTTTGGTTTGTTGAGCACGGAAACCCCCACTATTATAGCCAGTGGACCAAAAATCATGCAGGGCAAAATGTTCTTGCCCACTATTATTCACCTGTGGACCAGTCTAAGCCCAACTTAACAATCTTTCTCTTTAAATGATTAGTGTCTTATTTGTATCTTATTCGATAATTTTTCACCCTTGGCATGTATATCACCAACCTTCTACTACTATCCTCCCGAGAGGACCCATCCCATATTTTGAGACTTATGCACCTCCTATTACACCCCGTTATCCATTCCCCTTCCATTCACTCATAACGAAAACCCAACTCCTAAGGGTGTGGGTTAAGGCCCATCACCTTATGATATCCAACTCCACTTACTATCACCCCCTAGGGTTTCCCTTGAAACCCTAATTGGACCTATGTGGCCCAACTTCCTTTGACTTACACTCCCATTATCCCTTTTATTACTCCACACCTCCTCTTATTTATTTTCAACCCAAAACATATCCTTCTACTCACCGATTACTCACATGACCGTGAAACCCTAGCTGGCCACTTCAAACCTTAGCACCTTTCTTCCCCCACAAGTTACCTCCCTATTTTTCACTAAACATATCCTCCCTCCCATGGCACCTATACTCATCCCTCGTATAATGAGTTTCCACTCTTATCCCACACTTCACTCTCCCTTAGTTACTTTTACTTCCACATTTTTCCAAAATTAAGGTTTCCTCTGAAAACCCTAATCAGGCCCCTTATACACCCTTACATCAATCTACATACTATTTTTTGTCATGAGTCTCCAATCACCCCACAACTCTCCCCTCACCTTACTTATGCCCAAAATCACATTTTCTCATGTAAAGTTAGTCCCCATGTAGACTCTAGCTACCCCATGCAAACCCTCAAAGTTTCTATGCAAACCCTATAATTCCCATGCATTGTTCCCATCTCTCATTTATTTTGATCACTTCTATCTCTTTATTTTCTCCCTCATGGGTCCTGAGATAATTAGATCAATCTCATGCCCCTTAGTCAACTCACCTCTCATTTTCTTCCTCTTTATGTTTTCACCCATATCATATTACCACTCACCCTAACATGCATGTTTTAGAGGGTCACATCATATAACATCATCATCATGACATATACATATTATACACATGCCACAAGAAGTCACATGATCATACCTCAATTCCAAGTTGCGCTACACATAAGACACATTTAATGATAATCACCACATAACATGGTACAAAACAATCCAAGGCATACAAGGCACATAATACACATCAGGCCTTAGCTACATCCTTACCTAAAACGACGCTAGGCTTGGAGCACGTTCCTACGTCTCATTAGGGTTTTGACTTGATTCACCTATAAGAGGGAAATATTATTGGTTAATCTCCCTCTTACCAAAATTATCATTATTCTTACCCCACCCTTATCATAATCTACTATTAGGGCTAATAATGATAATAGTAGTTTTATAAGTAAAAGTAGGGTTATTATTCTCAAAATAATTAATCATGATGCTACTTACCAAAATAAGTCTTAGTAGCCATCATGGGTTTATGTTAAAGTAATCATAGTGATATTCATAGTATTAATGATAATGGTTTCAATACTACTACTACTAATAATACTATTAGTTTTAGTGATAATACTAACATCGACCCAAACCCTAGTAGTAGTAATAATAATAATAAGAGTGATATTAATAATATAAAAGCAATGACCATAATGATACTTATATTGATAATGCTAGTAGTGATAATAGGTTATTGATTATGAAATGTTAATAATAATGACAAGGTAGTAATAATAATATTCATAGTAATAATAATAATGATAATAATATTAATAATTATGATAATAGTAATAATATTAATAATGGTTACAATCTTAATAATGATGCTAATAAAGGTCCTATAAATCATAATAGTAGTAGCCTTGGTGATAACATGGTCAAGTATAATAATAATAATAATAATAATAATAGTAGTAGTATTAGTAGTAGTAGTAGTAGTAGTAATGATAGTAATAATAATAATAATAATGTCAAGAATAATAATAATAATAGTCGAAAAGGGGTAATAGTAATATAAGGGTCTCAATATTTACACTAATAATAAAAGTGATAATGGCCAAAGTTAGTATTAATAGTATTAGTAAGAAAATAATAATAATAATAATAATAATAATAATAATAATAATAATAATAATAAGGATAAGCATAATAATACTAAAGTTGTAGCCCTTTAAAAATAATAACATTGGTTAGAAATATTACTGAAGTTAGGTTAAATAATAAGAGTGATACCATAATAATAGTAATAATAATAATAACAATAATAATGTTATTATTATTATTATTATTAAGAGTAATATTATTAATATTACTAAAAATTACTGACACTTATATAAACAAAGTTTAAGGGTTGGGGAAATAGCGATGGTGGAATTAGCGGCAGACGATGGTACGAATTAGCGGTAGGGGCTGAGGTGGGGTTGATTGGGAGTGCAACTTTACACAACCAAGATGGCTCGTGCAAGGAAAATCGAGGGAGGATAGGGGTTTAGTTAAGTAGAGGGTGATGCAAGGGATGGTTCAATGGGCAGCAATGGGCAACAGCGACAGAATATTCGTCTGATGGGGCGGCGACGAGAAGGGGTAAATTTTTGGGTTCTGAAATCAAAAACCCAAACAAGGCTACCTATGAGGTATTTATAGGCCAATTTGGGGGGAAAGATGACAGGAGGAAGAAGATAAGAAGGGGTGCAGAGGCCAGGCATGCCGGTCGGTGGTGGCAATCAACGCGGTTCTGCCATGGTAGGGCTACAAGGTAGAGGAAAGAGGGAAAGGGAAAGGGGTAGGTCACGAGTGAAGGAGAAGGAGGTCGCTTGAGGTCGAAATGGTGAAAGAAAACAATGGGTGAGGGAGGGAAGAACGACACTCAGCGGTAGCTGGCGGAAGACGAGGTTGCAGTGCCTCGGTTGCTGCTCCCGCCTCGGGGAATAAGAAGGGACGGGACCGAGCGGTCCAGGAAGAAAGAAGAAGAAAGAAGAAAGAAAAAGAAAGAAAATCAGGCCATCCGGGAAAGAAAGAAAAAAAAGAGAGACGGGGACACGACGCGAGTCTAGGCCGCGCAGGAGGACGGGAGGAGATCTGGGTCGCATGGAGCGGGGTTGTCCCAAGTCAGGGGAGAAGGAAAAAAATAAAAGGAGAAAGAGAGAAAGAAAAGAAAAAGGGAAATAGGAAGAAAAAGAAAAGAAAAGAAAAATGAAAAAATAGGTGGGTTGGGGTATTTTGGTGTTTTTGGGTTATTGAAAATAATAATATCTAGAAAATAATAATTAAGTCTGTTTTAGATTAATTTGGGCTATTTTTGGATAATTTTTCCAAATCCCATTTTAATTAGCAACACTCCCTAATTTTTCCTAATTAAATTATTTATTATTTTTCTCTTGATTTTCCCTAAATAACTCCCTTATATTTTAATAAAATAATTTATTTAATTGATTTTTCTAATAAATTCTTATTTAGCTATAATTTCTAAAATTAGGGTTTTGGGGTATTTCAAGCTTGGTTAGCTTTTGTTGCAGCTAGGGTAGGGACTTCGACGGTGGAGGGTGCAACATGGAGTTGGTATGTAGGGGAAGTGGTTGATGAGGCAAAAATGGTGAAAGAGAAGAAGCTCGAGGAAAGAGAGGAAGTGTGGGATGCTTGGGGATTAACATATGATAAAAAAAAATGAGAAGAAGGAGGGAGTTAAATGAACAGTGGCATGAGGGAGAAGTTGGAGGAAAACATGGGGAGGAAATCAAACATGGGGGAGGGAGGCATATGGTTCATGGGTTACATGAAGGATGGTTGTGCAAGGGTAGAGAGAGTAAGGTAAGGTAAGAAAATCTATTATAGGGTAGGTGTAAGTTATTTAAGTAAAAAAATTAAGGTAAAAATATATGGGTAAAATTATCAAATTACTGAAATAGGTTTATTTGACAAAATAGACACCGATTATAAACTAAGGTCACATTTAATTACCTAAAATCTATCAAATTTTAACCTAATTAAATTTATATCTAATATGTCACAATAATACACAAATTAATAATATTTTTAGTACAAACACTCTATAATATTTATTATAACTAATTATACATAATTATTGATTTATAATTAGGATTTTGAAAATTGGATATTACAGATTGATTAGTTGTGTGAATAGTCGCTTGGTTTGGAGATTTTAATTGGCTGATTGTGAGATCATTTGATTAGTTCAATGAGTCATTCAATTGGTTCCTATGAATAGTTGATCGATTTACCAAACCTATCAACTAGTGGGCTTGTGACTAGATGGTTTGGTTTCTAGTTAGACCTATCAACTAGTTTCCTATAAATAGCTAATCGATGGGACCAACTAGTTGATTAGTTTACTGTTTTTACTTTTTATTTAGGTCTAGTATGAATAGACTATTGAACTAGTCCTAGGGATTAATCAACTTATACTTTTATATTTTTCCATATTCGTTGTCAAGTATTATTCTCCCATTGGGCCTCCTATATTTGTATGTCCATATAATTACAAGATTTTAATTATGATTACAACCATGTTTAACCTAAAATTAATATGAATAAAAATGATGATATTTTGGCATTGAATTGGTTAATTTTGGTATCATCTCTAAACACCTAATTGGTGGCTTATATGCCTCGTGATATGTTTAGTGTTATCACTTAAAAACACCCAACTTGGATAATAATGGAATTAATTTGTGATTTGTGAAAGTACTTGGTAATTAATAAATAATGGATCAAGATTTTATTTAAGCCTTTTTCTCCAACTCTCGAGGTAACTAGCTTAGATTTTGTGGGCAGGTCACCTAATATTTTATATTTTCACTCAATACCTATTTCATTCTCTATCAGGTTGTGGTTGGCAGGGGTATGCACATATCTTTAAGGTATACGATTATACTATGGTTAGCTAGCATGGAATTAGTATCCAATTCAAGTGGGTAAGGTATCCTAGTACAAGGCCTTAGGCACTTTATATTGTCCATTGATTAGGTGGGTGTGATATCCTAACTTTTTAGCCCTCATAGTAGAGGCATTCAAGGTGTGGTGGGTGAAGTATCCTAGTACAAGCCCCCTCAATGTACTTCAACCACATTTAGTGGGTGTCGTATCCCATGGTGTGTTAGTCCTTGCAACACCTGCACTCGATGTATAGTTGGTGTGGTGTCATCAGAGAAAAGCGTCTTTGATGTATCCTGAGCTTATATGGTGGGTGTGGTATCCCACTATGTGTGTATGATACCATGAATTTTGTTCATGGCAGAGAGTTGGGTGTGGTCGAATGGATTATCTTAATAACTGGAAATTATGTGATCAATAAAGGAAGATTTATAATAAGGTTTACATTATATGGTTATGATGGATTTACTGTATTATTATTCTTCCATGATTTCCATGCAAGCATGCCTTATTATATTATTATCATGAGCTTGAATGATATTTTATGTTAGTATGCTTATCACCATGCTACTATATGACTTCAGTATGCCACATGAGCCCTTACTATGTTTTAGGTAGTTTGTTTTATTAGTACTTTATTGTACTAATACTACATTTGCATGGTCACTGTGATAATTTGGCTTCTGGTGTGGGGAGTAGAGGATGATTTTCAAGCACATGAATCTCATTTAGAGTATGTTGAAGATGATAGCGTGGGTCAATAGCTATCCATTGCTTAGGGATTCAAGAGTTACTTTCCCGTGTAGTAAAGAGGTAGACTAACTAGTTAGGTATACTTTTACCGATTGTGTAGGGATATTTTTGGTTATTTCCACTAATTTAAACACCTATATTGGGATCAGTGCTTTATTACATCTCCATCACTATCATCATCGGCAACTATAATGTCATCCACTGTACTGGATAACTCATCAAATGTAGCACTAGGATTTTTATTAGGACAAAGCTTCTTAACATGCCCCTTCTTGTGACACCCATCACATATCACATTCTTCTACCAACTCTTCAACTTAGATCTGGACTTCTTACAATCATCAGACCCCCACTCATATGTCCTCCCCTGGCTGCCAATCCCAAACTATGTGAGTCACCAAAAGTACCGCTTCTAGTCAACTCACTATCAATCAAATTTCATTATTATAGGGCAGATTTTACACCCGCATAAAGTAACTCATCTTTTCTATACAAAATAGTGTCACAAAAATGCTTAAAATCAATAGGAAAAGAAAATAATAGCTTAATGGCCAAATCTTCCTCATCTAATTTGACTTCTATGTTATCAAAATCCATCACAATAGAATAAAATTCATCAAGATGAGATTTTAAGGATTGAATCTCACCTAATTTCAAGTCATGAAACCGTCTCTTCAATGATAGCTAATTTGCTACTAATTTTGTTATGAATAGTGACTCAAGCTTCAACCACAAGGCAGTCGTTGTTGATTCTTTTTCCACTTCTCACAATACCTCATGCGACAAGCATAATTGTATAGTAAGGAGGGACTTCAGATCTACTTTTTCAAATCTCTCATCCATCATTGAATTTGGCTTGTTCGAATAACTAAATAACATCTTTTTCAACCCATTCTAATTTAGGATAACCCGCATCTTCAATTTCCATAATATGAAATTGACGGACCGATTGAACTTCTTAATATCAAATCTTATACTCATATTGATTACCAAATTTCTTCAACAACTACAGATCTAATACCAAATTGTTGGGAAATTACATGGATTGAATGGATCCAAACCAAAATCTGAATTAACAAGATGATGAAAAATTGATGAATCAATCATAAAATAGAATAATTAAGGGAAAAAACATAGATATTTATTCTTACTCTTGATTAAGGGAAAAACATAGATATTTATTCTTACTCTTGTGTAATTATAGGATGATTAAACAAATCAATAAATTAGTTATAAAAATCTACAATTTTCTAATAGAGAATTCCATGGAAAAGAAGAAGCTAGGTCACACAACTTGACTACTAAGTTCTCTCATATCTTCCTTTATACTAGAAAAAAAATCTATGGGCTAAAACAACATGTTTTATAAATAAAGATAAAACATGATCCATGTTTAGGAAAGACGAGACCCTTATGTCAATTTCCATACTCTCAGCTTTTTTCCCAAAAGCACATCAAAATATTCTCTAAGAAAACACAGTTCATATTAATAAACATGATCCGTGTTAATAAACACGGGCCCCCCATGTTTTCCATAAAAATCACAGATCAATTCCAAACTTCTCTATCACTTGAACAAACTAACACAATGTTATATTATGCATCAAATATCTAGTCAAAATTTACAAACATGAGTTAGGTGAATGGTCACACCTCTTTTATGCTCAATGTGATGGTAATATCCTAAAAAAATTGTTTTATCATTTCCATATTACCTTAAAATGAAAATTTTAGCTTGAGAAAATTGGAAGTGTTATAATATTTATCATCATCTTCTTTCCCTTCGTCATGTAATGAGGAAAATAACTTTAATTTACCCATTATGTTACAAAACACAGGTAGATACGAAGTCTACTACCGAATCACAAGTTGGAACAAAGACTACTATTGAACTAAAAGTAAGCATAAAGGTTGCTACCGGACCACAAATGATTGATGGATTATCAATCATTTCTATTTTTATTTACTCAAGGGTAGATCGATCAACTTGGAGACACTAAGGTGATCTAGTCATATCAGTGCCCCAAGGCAGTGTAGTATCCTACCCACTATCAACCCAAGGATGTAAAGGTACCCTGGTAGCACTGGTACACGAAGGTAATATAATACCCTACAAACAAGGATGCCCAATCCATAAGTATGCATACCCCCTATCAGTCCGTAGAACTAAATAAAGAAATATTTAGGGTCTAGATGGGGGCACTAATGCATTCCAATAAAAAACTATAACCAACTGTGGGATAAATCATATCTTTAGGGTAACAACCCCTAAAGAGCCACCATTCCCGATCTCAAGGTCTTTCGCTTTAAGTATTAGTACTTTATTATGGTGACCAAAAAATCACATACAAATCACAAATATTCAATTTTCATATTTAACTTTTTTACTCATTTCTAATTATTTCGAGACAACCATAACCAAGGCTATTACTAAGGTTGATCATTAAAATATAGTAAGGCCATCATAGGCTCAATTATTCACTTTTATACGCATTAGGCTGAAAATGACCAAAAAGCCCCTAAGACCAAAAGTACGATATTAACTTCCTCTTTAATTACTAAATTCATTTCATTTATTAAATTTTCATTAAAAGGCTAAAAAATAATAATTAAATTAATTTATTATGTTGTTAAATTATCAGATAATTTAAAAACCATTTTACCCTTATTCTAAATTCGGAACATAAAGCCCTAGTATGTGTATCTAATACATCCATGATCACATAATCTCATGATCAATAATATATAATACACAGGGTAAAAATAATAACAAACATGAAATGACCAAATTACCCCTAGGGCACTCATCCACGATTATTATTCCATAAATATAGCTAGGTATACTCAACCTATCATTTTTCGGGTACACGTTTTACATAATTATAAAATATCAAATTTGCCATAATTTTGTATCCAAAATATTTTACATATTATAACATTGTATTTTTACTAATTTTCATGATACAATAAATATCACATAATTATAGCATAAAGAATCATGCTTAATATATTTTCAACACAAAAACCCTAATGTGGTATCAGGTAATATCTCACATTTTAGTTGAGTATAAAATTTACCTAAATTCAAGAAAAAATTTAAATTAGCAGTATCCTGCTAAATACTACAAGGTCCGGCTAATCAAGATTTCGAACATAAAAATAATACCAAAATTACTAAATTAATATTTAACAAATAAAATAATTATTATAATAATAAAATATTTGTTTTTTAAAATTATCAAAGTACCCTTAAATTTAAAATTAGTTAACAAAAGTTTTTAAGGGAAATTTCTCATACCGCATACTCAGCTTGAGCTCATGCACAAAGGAATGTGAGGGTTGGCTACAAGCTTGGCAGTGGTGCAGGTGATGGTTGTGAGCGGTAGTGGTGGTGGTGGTGAGGTTGAGGGAGGCACGACCTAGTAGTGGCTGGAAGGCTATGGTGGAGGGTGAGGCATAGGTGGAGTTGGTGGCATAGGGGTTAAGGGTGTGTGTGGGAAAAAAGGAATGGGCTACTAGGTTTACGACCTATTTGGTGCTACAGGGGAAGGGTGGTGGTGGTTAGTGCCTGCAAAGGCAAGTGGTGCATGAAGGGGGTTGCTGCAACATAAGGTGCCAAAGGAATGGGTAGAGCAATGGCAGGAAAAAGGGAGGAGAAGAAAAGAAGAAGAGGATGGGGTCAACTATGGTGACAGGAGAAGGGTGGTTGTGCGCTTAGGGGGTGACGTGCATTGGAGGTGGGCTGATGCATGTAAGAAGAAGAGGAGGGGAGGAGGGAGGTAGTGTGTCGAGGTAGGATGGGTTGAAGAGGGGTGGTTGGCTATAGAGGGAAGTGCCGAAAGAATGGGGGATACACCGATAGTTTTAGCCTTTTCCTAAGGGAATGTTGTGGAAAAAGCAGTCATAGGAAAGAGGTAGGAAATGGTAGAAGTTGTAGCCAGGGATGAAGAGAAATAAATATAGGATGTGGTAGGGGATAAGGAAGAAGAAGAAGAAAAGAAGGAGAAGAATAAGGGGAAGAAGAGGCTAGCTGTGGTTCTACTAGGTTGGTGGTGGCGAGGAGAGGTTAAATGACGAGTTTGGTGGTGGTGTTGGTAACGCACAAGCGTAGTGATGGTGGTTTCTACAAAACCAAATGAAGCCAAGAAGGGAATGGGAGAAAGGATAGTAAGAGAAAGAACATGAAGAAGAAGGTGCGTCAGCAATGATGGAGGGTGGATTTTTGGGAATGAAACCAAACAGAGTTAAGGGAGAGGGAGATGGGAGACGGTTTGGTTGTGTAAGAGAATGTAGTGGAAGGTTACATGGGGGATGGAAGCCGAAGGTGATAAGGCACATATAGGGATGTCTGGTTAAATGTAAATCTAACAAGGCTGAGAGAGAGAAGGAGCAAGAGAAGGTTGAATGGTATAAGCTAAAATGTAAAATGGGGCAATGGGTTTAGTTGAGAGAGAAAGGGGTGTTGTCTGCATAGGTATATAATTACATGTATATGGGGATGAGGGAGGTGATGAAGTGATGGTGCATGGCCGAGCGGAGAAGGGTAGGGTTATAGGAATGATCAAGAGGGACAGTTTGATAAGTGAAGGGTATGGGTGCGTTGTGTGAGGTAAGGAGAAGATAGGGAAAGTGGTCAATGAAGAAAAAAAGAGGGATGCAAAGGGTAAATCATGGGGTAAAATGGTAGGGTAGGGTAAAAAAAATTATTTTAGTTTTAGCTTTATTTTATATAGGTTAGGATACTAGGTAGAAAATATATCGGGGAAAAATAATTAGGTTTAGGATATGTTTAACAAAAAGAAAAGAGGTAAAATAATCACACAAAAAAATTGAGAATTTATTTAGGTAATGGGTCAAAGGTTATTAATAAAAAAATAGGCTTAGGTTCAAATGTTAGTTATGAATAAAATGACTAAACATCTAAAAATAAAGGTTATAAAATTTTGGAATGTTACATCACTAACCCCTTAAAAACAAACTTTGTCCCTGAAGTCTACAATAAACTATTCAAAAAACACATAAAGATACGCAAGGTACCAGGGGGAGCAACTACTCCATTAAAAATAAGGAACCATACTAACATGAGAGCGCTATTAAACACACAAAAATGAAAATAACACACTCGAATTAATCGAGGATGAAGCAATAGCATACCAGAAAAAAGAACATTGGGATATAGCACTTACTCATCTGCTCATGTTGGTTTGGCAAAGCGAATCACTCCAAACATCGGCTCCTGCTAAGTGAGGTGCACCTGAGACTTCTGAACTCCACCATAAGGTGTGCTATAACACTCAAAGTTCCTATGGCCATATTGACTATAGTCATGGCATTGATTCAACTTCCCCATGCAATCCTTGCCTTGATTATCTCGCTTACAACAACAATAGTAGTAGTGTTGGGTCGATCTCTAACTAGCTCTCCTAGAGGAACCAATTTGACCACTCATGTGTCAAACCCTAGTTTGATGTTGAATTCTCGAAACCCTGATACTATGGTGTTGACTCTTTCTTTTGGAATCTTACATCTCAAGTTCCCTCTTACCCAAAATCAATGTCTTCTCTTGAACCAAGGCATCAACTACACACACTCACTCATACAGCATAACCAAGTTATAGAAAACAATTGCACCCATCATCTTGTGGATACTGAAATGAAGTCCTTACTTGAATTAGAAGATGATTGTAGCCTCACTGGCTGTTATACCTAGATTAAACCTTAGCAACTCTGTAAAAACACACATGATACTCCCACACTATCAGACTTCCTTAAGCCAGATACATGAATTCCTTCAGCTTATCCTTCTTGAGGCTCTTAGTGTAGAAATGTGCAAAAAGTAAAATCTTGATGTCTTCTCAAGACATCAGTGATCCTCCTTGAATATGAAAACCTAGCATCGGAAGGTCCTCAAAAAAATTACGTGGTTATGATACCGAATAATAATCTATAGCATTATAGCTAGACATAAAGGTTGCTACCGAAATACAGGTAGGCACAAAGACTGCTATCAAATCACAGATAGGCGTAAAGGATGCTACTGAACAACAAGTAGATATGAAGGCTACTAGCAAACCATGGGTAGATACAAAGGCTGATACTGAACCATAGGTAGGCATAAAAGCTGTTGTTGGACCATAAGTAGGCTAAAGGCTACTACCAAACCACAGGTAGGTACAAAGAATACTACTGACCAGTCCAATAATCAAATAATCCATCAATCATATCCATTTTTATTTGCTCATTGGGAGATCAATCAACCTAGAGACACTTAGGTGCGCTAGTCATGCCGGTGTACCAAGGTAGCACAATATCCTACAAGTTATTAGCCCAAGGACGCAAAGGTACCTTGGTTACACTGGTACACGAAGGTAACATAGTACCCTCCCAACTAGGAAACCTAATTTATAAGTGTGCATACCCCCTATAAGTCTGCTAAACCAAATAGAGTAAAATATAGGGCTTGGTTGGGGCACTAAGGCACACCAACAAAAAATCATAATCAATCATGGGCTAAACCATGCCAGTGTGAATTCCTCCTCAAATTTTAAGAAGATTTAAAGATGGAAAGATAGGTAGTTTTAGTGTTAAAGATTAAAAATAAGGAGGAGAATCTTCAGGCAAGGTTTAAGGAAGATTGGAAGAATGGTATGAATCTTCAAGAAAGAACTCAAGAAGTTTAGCTTTGAAAGTTTCTCTCAAAAGACATTCAAAGTATCCTATCTAATATTACTCCAAGTATTCTTAGTTAGAAAAATTCACTAATAAAAGAGAGAAATAGCCAAGTGTATTACTTGCATTGGATTCAAATGATAGTAAACATTCATATGTTACTAAGGGTGTCGATCATGCCTCATATAGCTAGTCACACTTTGCTAAGTAGCACACTAAGGTAGTAAAGGTAATATAAACACTAACTAGAAAAGAAACATAGTACTAACCTATATAATACATGAATTGAATGAAAAATAATTAAAAACAAGCGTTGCTAATTTTTACATGGAAATAACTAACAAGAGTCCAAATTTACATAAAAATGATAACTAGGCATCCTTGACTTGTAAGTTTGACTTCCATGCATAATACCTTCCTTTGACTTGTAAATTGTAATAACTTGTAACATATCAAATCTTATATATGTTGACATCTTAAAGTGCATTAATCTTCTCCTTGCAAATATGTTACATGCCTGCAATAATTACTCAAATTATACTTGTTATGGTTAGTCACATTATTAATATTATCATAAAAGATGAATGTTATATTATGCTCCATAACTAAGTATGATAAATCTTCATTGTCTTGAGAATCCATATATGCTCTTATAATAAACGTCTTTAGGGTAGTGACCTTTAAAGATCCATCATTCTTGATCTCGCGTTCTTTCATTTTAAGTATTCATATTTTATTAAGTTGACCATGGAATCACATACAAATCACATATATCCAGTTTTCATATTTAACATTTTTCTTCATTTCCAATTATTCTACGACAACCAAAAACAAGTTCGTTACCAAGGTCAATCACAAAAATATACTAAGATCATCCTAGGCTCAATTATTCACTTTTGAGCACATTAGGCCAAAAATAACCAAAATATCCCTACAACCAAAATTACCATCTTAACATCCTCTATAATTACTAAATCCATTTCATTTATTAAATTTTCATGAAAAGGCTAAAACATAATAATTAAATTAATTTCTCATGCCATTAAAATTACCTTCCCTACCTCCACCTTGATATATAGTATTAATGTCGACCATAACCATATCTTGTAGCAAAAGAGTTAAAATAGTAATACAAAAGGACTAATTATATCCAATTAGTACATCAAAAGATAATAAAATTATATTACATATGTATAGTTTAACAATAATAGATAAGATAAAAATTATACCAAATACACACTTTTAAGAACAAAAACTAAAATTATCACTATAGTCCTCTTCCTCGGTTTTATTCATATCTGAATCCAAATAACCTAAGACATGGTCTTCCATGTCATCTTCTGGTACCTCATCATTATTAATGTCATTTGTGGTCTTATTGGCATCTATATCTTCAATTCTGACATTCAACACTACATTTTGCGAACTAACTACAAAATATAGGTGATTTGCATCAAAATGCTTCCACGCTTTACCATCAACAACATGATGCAGTATCCATGGCTCTATTAACTAGCCCTTTAAATGTCACCTCATGTACTGAGTTATGTGTTTACAATCATACAGTTGTTTTAGCCTTGGTGTCAAAGGAAAGTACTACATAACCTTTTGAGGTACTTTCTTACCCATTGTAGCTCCATCTATCTAACGACATGTACCACATACAATACAATTATCTCAGTCTATATTTTCCTTCTAATATAAAGCATAATCATATTTGCACATATGGATGACTTCATAGCCTAAACCCAACTTCCTTATCCTCTCCTTTGCCTCGTAGTGTGATTCAAGCAACTTACGACCTTAAGGAATAACTTCTTTTAGTAATTTAAGAAGCCTATCAAAATACTAATTCAACCAACTATTTAACACCTTATGATGCATCAACTTCACCAGAAAATTTAAAAATGAAAATTTTTTACACCTTGGATACAACTCACCTTCCATCTCTTGGAATATCTCGTCATAATATGGATTATTTCCATTTCCTTCTAGGTGATTATTTATAGGATCATGCACTTCATCATCAATATTAACTTGTCCTTCATTACCAACACCAACCAAATCACCCATTATATCTTCCATATAATCTCTTTCCTCCTCAACCATATGTACTAATTCTAGCTCAGGTTCAACTTCACCATGATATACCGACACATCATAGTTCTGTACAAACCCACTCCGCACTATGTGGTACCCATTTTCATCTATAGATTGTCACTCTATGTTATTAGGATTTATGCATGGACAACAAATGCAACCATATTCCTTGTGAACACATGGTATCACCAATCTAGTAAATATTTTTAGTTCATTCTAAATTTTATATGATAGTCAATTTTGCAACAATGTCAAACTTTTATCAATAGTCATTTTATCTATATGAAATATAATTTAATAATAGTTAATTATACAATTTTGCTTCTATTAAGAGAAATTGTTTATGTACATCAAACAACAATATGACAAAGTACAAACACTATTAACCTTAATTAACCATTAAAGAATAATCATTATACATAAAAAAATATACTATAACTCAAAATAGGGTTCTTTATCAAATGCCCTTATGCATCTATTTAGTCTACTCTTATAGTAGAATCCTCTATTATCTCTCTCTCTCTCTTTTCTTCCAAAGAGGGTGCATTCACCTTATAGGAGTTACTAAGATAATTAGGGTATGCACTCGCTAGTATCCTATACAAATACCTCCATTCATCATTAATCACTATTAACTACCTTGATATTTGATCATAATGTCTTATAAAGCATCCATCATCAACAAAATGGAACATTGGTGATGAATAAATTCATGTAACTCTCTCTTGCATCGAGCCATAACTGAATTTATGGTAAGATTAGTAAAGGTTTAATATGACCTAAACTTACATGGTCCCACATATAAACCCCTTCCCACCATGTGATGTAGCATATCAAACACCTAACGCACATGTTTCCTAATATCCCCATCCAAAGCCATACTATAGCAGTACATAGGGTACTCATCAAGTAAATGATGTATTTTAGCCCTAAAAAAAGAAAAAATTAATGACTTTATAATACTTTATTTAATGTTAAAAATAATTTATTAAATCAAAGTATCTTTATACTATTATTCTATAGAATCATTAATAATATTTGATCTAAGGTAAAAAAAATAGTTTATTATTATAAGTATTATACCTTTTTTAATACCAATTTATTTAATGGCAACACTATTATCTTATTGTTTTACTTCTTTAATAATTTGTTATATTTTTATTCTACATTTATTAGTTACTTCAAAATACTTATGTTAGTATTACAACCATATATTGTAATGGATTACCATTTATGTAATTTATTAGGGTTTAATGCTCCTAAATGAAGTCAGGATTTAGAAGTATTCTATATATTTAATACTAAATTATTTATGGCCAATAATATTTGATATTTTAAATGTATAATGCCTTAATAATACTTCAATAAAGGTTAAAAATAATTTATTAGCTCAAAGTATTCTTATTTTATTACTCTACATTATTATAATTATCATACCATCAAATAATTTATTCTGCTAAAATATTGTTATCTTATGATGTTGCATACGTAAGGAAATTTTGGAACTTTTACAACTAATTTTGATCTAATTTCCATAGATGTGTTCCTAAGTTTTGCTTTGAATACGTTTGAATATAGAAGTATATCATTTAGTTTTATCCGTCATTTTTTTGTGCGTAGTGATGAAAGAACTAGGCTGATTCTAACCCAAAAAACAAGGTTAGCTTGATTGAACCACACACACTATATATATCATTATCTACTTAAACATATATATAATAACTTGTATGTAAATATTACTTAAAAATTCAAAAATAAAAAAAATATGCAATTTTTAGCAACAAACAACAACAGTGGTGATTTGGTAGAGGGCAAAAAAATCAGGTAGCGGAGGATGTAGTTTCTCTGGCAACTTGAAATTTTGTTCAGATTCAAAAGTTATATTTTAACATTCATAAACTAATTGTATAAATAAAATAAAGTGAATCATAGGCGAAAGAAGTGTCGATATTAGAGTGGCAGTGGTGGTGGAGGAAATGGTGGCAATGGTGTAAGTTGGTAAAAGCACAAAAACCATAAAAAAAACTAAATTAATATCAATTAATAAGGATAATACATAACATAAACACAACTAATTAACAAAAAATTGAATTTTACTTACCATTTCTTACATTTAGCAATGCGATGAGAGAAAAATGGCAAAGGAGAAGAGAAAATAAAGAGACGAATGTGAAAAAAGAGGTGTGCTATGGTTTTGTTAAAATTTTTAGCAATGATAATTGCCATCGCTTATACCCAAATTGTCGTTGTTAATAATGAGGGAAAAAATTTCATCATGCAAAGCAAGTGACCCATGAATGACAACATTGGGGTTATTAGCGATGATAAGTCATCTCTAATCATATAACATTGATTGAAAAAATGGCTTTAAATGGCATGACAATATTTTACTCTCTATGTCATCGCTTATAGTATTTTAGCAAAAAAAATTATCAACATATGGAAATTTAGAGGGAATTTTTCCACAATTTATAAAGCATCACTAATACTGAAATACCCCAAAAATCCTAATTATGGAATTATGGCAAAATGATGATTTATAAGAGAAAATTAAGAAAATAAGTTACCTTATTAAATAAAGAGGAAATTAATTGAGGAAAGTAAGGAGAAAATAATAAATAAGTTATTTAGAAAATTTTGGACATTTTACTAATTAAAATGGGAGTTAAGGACAATTTACCCAAAATAGTCTAATTAATTTAATTATTATACTTAAAATAATTATTATTAAAATTAAATATCTAAAATAAATATATAAATAAATAAAGACCAATACCCCAACCCAACCATTTTATCATTTTTCCCTTTTTCTCTTTTCTTTTTCTTTTCTTCTTTCTTTCTCATTTACTCATTTTCTTTTTCCCCATTTTTCTCCCCCGACTGGGCCAGCCCATCGGCCCAGATCCCTTTCTCCCCCCGTCTCTCGTGCCAAGCCCGCCCAGCCTCTTCCCCCTCCTCTTTCCCTTCCCGCGGCCCGCCGCGCGACGCCTCCCCGTGAATCCAAACGCAGCGTTTCAGCCATCCTTCCGCTGAGACGCTGCGTTCCGATTACTAAAGATAGCCGTTGCCAAACGGGAAACTCGACGCAGCGCTCTGTCCCCCATACTGTTAAAACGCCACGTTTTGGTTTAAACCTTATAAACGTCGCCGAACCGGCCGGTTTCCCCCTTCTTTTTCTCTTTCCCCTGGACCACCAGTCCACCCTGCCTGTCTTCTTCTTCCCCGACCTGCACCGCGACCTGCAAGTCGACGCCTGCAGCACGATCTTCGCCGGCAACCACCAGCGTCGACCGTCCTCCCCTGCCTCCCTATCGTTTTCTTTCCCTTTTTCAACCCCAACAAGCCCCACAGCTACCCTCCCCGCGTGCCATCTCCCTTCCCTTTTTCTCCCCCTCCTCGACCCAACCTGCCGTGGCAGGACCTGCACCGCCTGCCACCGGCCGACCACCTGCACACCTGCCCCGCTCGTCTCCTTCTTCCCTTGTCGCTTTTCCCTCCCAATTGTCTATAAATACCCCCATCGACAGCCATAACCAGTGCTGCAATTTTTACCCCGAAACTCTACCTCTCTGTCGCCTGAAAAACAGACGAGGTTTCTGCCGTCGCCGGTGATCGCCGCCGCCACCGCTGGCCACCAAAAACACCCCTGCACCTTCCTCGACAAAACCAAACCACCACCGCCCTCTGCCTTGCCCTGCACGTGCCGCCCTGGCAGTGCAAAATAGCCACCCCGAGCACCCTCCTTCCATCCATCGCCGCCCGAAGCCACCATCTCCGTCGCGATCCACCCTCCTTCCACCTCCCAAAGTAACCTGCAGGACCTCCCCGACCTGCCCATACCCTCCTTACCCCCTGCTTCCTTCTCCACCAACCTCCACCATCTTCCACCACCTACTTCCTCCTTCGGCCGCCGCGTCCACCACCGCGCGCCGCCGCCCTTCTCACGCCACCACCCTCATTCCACTCCCCTCTCCCTGCTGTCTCCTCCCCCACACTTAACTTTCCTTTTTCCTCCTCCATCTTTTCTCTCTTCTCCTCCCCCATCGCCGCCGCCGCCGCCGGACCACCACCGTCCTCAGGTGGTCTTCCACTCACCTGAACCCCAAAACCTTCCCTTATGCCACCTATAGTAATTTTAACTAATATTAGTATTGTTATACTTATTATCATCATTATTATTATTATTATTATTATTGTTGTTGTTGTTGTTGTTAATTAATACCATTTTATTATTATCCTTAATGTTATCATGCTATCACCCCTTCCAACCCTAACCCCTATTATACTTGACTTAGAGTTAATGTCATTACCTTTATTATTAACATTTCGACTACTACTACTACTATTATTATTATTATTATTATTATTATTGTTAATATTATTATTACTATTATTGTTAATACTATTATTATTATCATTATTAATTTCTCTATCATAAATGTGTTATTTTCTTACAAGGCCATCATCCCTCCAAAACCCTAGCTTTCATCATACTTAGCCATTAGTGTTGGTATTATTATTATTATTATTACTATCCTTATGGTTATTACCACTATTAGTGTTATTACCACTTAATCCGACCTTATGTGGGTATTGTACTTATATTAATATTGTTTTACTATACCTAACACCTTTTCCATTATTGTCATTACTATTATTACTACTACCATTATTCTATTTCTATTAGGGTGACAAAATATGGGAGCCCTTATACTATTTATTCAAAATATGACTTTTATCGTTACTACCTCTAGGAGTGTTTTAACTTGTTGATACTACAACCATTGTATTAGTATTTTAACACTAACACCGTTATTAGACTTAATCTTAAAAACGCTAGGGTTTATTTACTCGAAACATAAGCGTCACTATTAGTAGTCTTATTATTATTATTATTATTATTATTATTATTATTATTATTATTATTATTATTATTATTATCACTATTTTACTATGACTAGCGAACACTAGTATTATAAGAATGGAACTAACGGGTCTAATAATATAAGTGTAACAATAAGTATCAAAAATAAATATATTTTGACTACTAATATTTAGTATACTAATTCTGAGGTAAAAACCCTAGTTTTTGTATAATACCCTTTTAGTAATAAAAACCCTAACCTTAAACTAGAATAAGGGTTGATAGTATTTATAAGGGAAATTAATACTTAGCCTTTTTCCCCTTTTCATAGGTGACCCCGATCCGAGCCCTAAGGAGCTAGAGGAGCGTGCTCCAAGCCCGGTGCCTACCTAGGTAAGGACGAAGCTAATGGCCTTGTGCTATGTGCGACATGGATGTGTTGAATGTTGTGTAGACCATGTTATGCCATGTATTATATGATTTGTGTATAACTTGTCTTATGTGTAGTGCAGCTTGGAGATTGAGGTATGTTTGTATGTGTTTCCTATGATATAAGCATGACATGTATATGTATGATGTTTATGATGTACTATGTTATGGCCCTCTAGGACATGCATGTTAGGATAAATGGTAATATGAGTTGGAAATATAAGGATGACCGGAAATAAATGGGAAGTGAGTTCACTAAGGGGGATAGGAGGTTGACCTAAGTACCTCATGATCCATGAGAGAAGATTTAATAAGGGAGGAATGACCAAAATAAAATAGAGTTGGGGAACCATGCATGGGAGGCGTAAAATTTGCATGGTGACTTGGGGTGTTTGCATGAGATGGCTAAATCTTGCATGGGGGCAAATCTTACGTGAGAAAAGTTGAATTAGGGTGTAAATAAGAGAATGGGAGAGTTGTGGAGAGATTGGAGACTTGGGATGAAAAATAGTACGTAGGTTGGTGCAAGGGTGTATAAGGAATCCGATTAGGGGTTTCGGGAGGAAGTGGAAATTTGGGAAGTACAAAAGTAAGAATGATTAAGGAAGGGTGGAGTATGGGTTAGAGTGAGATTTCATTTATATAAAAGGTGAGTATGGGTTTCCATGCGGAAGAAGAGACTTTGGGATGAAAGGAGAGAGGTTACTTGTGGGAGAAGAAAGGTACTAAGGTTGAGGTGATCAACTAGGGTTTTCATGGTTATGTGCTGAATCAAAAGGTAAAGCGATATGTTTTGGGAGAGGATCTAATTGAGGTAAGATGTGGCGCATTAAATGAGGTAAAGGTAGCGTAAGTGGGAGAAGGTTGGGCCACATCGGCCCAATTAGGGTTTTCAAGGGAAAACCCTAGGGGTGATGGGAGGTAGAGTTGATGTCATGAGTGTAGGGCCTAACCCACACCCGTAGGGGTTGACTCTTTCATCTAAAGGTAAGTGTAAAGGGAATGGATGTCGGGGTGTGATAAGGGGCGCAGGAGTCTCAAGATATGGGACGGCCCCCCTGGGGAGGATAGACGTAGAGGGTAGTTGATATGCATGTCAAGGGTGGAAGCTTTATTTGATAAGACATGAATAAGATACTAATTACTTAAAGAGTAAGATTGTTGAGTCGGGCCCCGACCGATCCACCGACATAATAGTGGCCAGGTGCCGGGGTGCCCTGGAGACCGATCCACCGACATATAATAGTGGTTAGGTGCGTTCTACCCTATACGTGACCGATCCACCGGCTATAATAGTGGGGGATCCCGAGCTCAACAAACTGAACAATATGTTGTAATTAAATCATGGAAAAGATACTATATACTTACAGTGGAACACCATGAGAGTCGGGGCCAGACCGATCCACCGGCATAATAGTGGCCAGGAGCGTTGTGCCCTAGAGACCGATCCACCGGCATATAATAGTGGTTAGGTGCGTTCTACCTTATAAGTGACCGATCCACTGGCTATAATAGTGGGGTTCCCGTACTCGCATGGATTAACAAAGATTATGGTGTGAAATGACTTACAAATAAATCATAGAAAGATACGTTATAATCACAGTGAAACACTATGAGAGTCGGGGCCTGACCGATCCACCGGCTATAATAGTGGGGTTCCCGCACTCTCATGGATTCATAATGATTATGATGTGAATCGACTATAATTATCAGAGTTATGAAAAGAAGAAGTTGGATTGGACCATAACCGACCTACATCATCCATAATATTACATGTTGCTTATGTGATTGTGTTGTGTGTGTTATGTTGTATGATGGTATGCTTGGCCTTAGCGCACCTACGCCCTTACTCAGTATTGGACCCATACTGATACTACCTTGATTTAATGGGTCTTATGATGATCCACCGATGGTGGGGAGAGCAGACTTCCTATGCAGGTTTTGATCGGTTACTAAATTGGGGTGGAAGGCTTGACTTGAGTGAGCAGGCGATCCGGATATTGGTCCCTTGGGATTTGTTTTATTTAGCTATATTTTGTACTACGCTTTTTGTTTTGAAACCGTACTCTTAAGTTGTACTCCTAAACGATATTCTAACTGTTGTTGACTCTTGTTTTTGTGAATGACCTATGTTAACTATGAACCTATGTTTTGATGATTCTTACTTAACGATTGTTTAGTTTAGCCTTAGCACTTAGTATCGGAACGGTACGAGTGAACCAGTCTGGTACTAAGTGTGGCGGTAATACCCCCCAGGTTTACGGTTTTAATTCTTTCGCTTCCGCTAAAACCTTTTGATTTAAACGAAATTTTTCAGTAGTAAATTTGGGGGTGTTACAAATACTCTTTGATGAAAATTTTACAAAAAATTTTAGGTCTCAAAATTTACTTTTAACAACTAATTTTCATCGTTAATGGTAAATATTGGATACTACTTATTGTCACCAAATCTCTTGTTGCTAATTTACCTTTTTTTTGTAGTGTTGGTTACATAAACTAGTGTTATAGCTCTACCCCTTGTTGCCTGGTACTGTATTTTAGGTCCCCCCCCCTCTTCTACATGATTTAGTGAAACAAATCTCCCCATTTTTGAATTATTTTATACTATAGTTCACCCATTTTAAGTGAAGAACTCACACTACTAAAGCCTTGTTGTGTGAGTTCCATCCATTGTTGCACCCTTTTTGTGTTACTACCTCACATAGTTTTTTTTAATAAATAAAATCATATATTAATCATGGAGAAAAGTTACATCCAAGGTTATAGAATTGATCTACTTTACCTAAGAAACCTCTAAACTTTGCACTATGTGCAGAGTTATTACAAATAGATGACATAACTAGAGAAATTTGGTAAGCTATCCTTCTCAGGTTCCATCTTACATTTGTGAATATGCATGCATTTCGAGCTTTCCACACCTCATATATGCTAATAGCATAGAAATCTGCCCTGAAATGTGCCTTAGTAACTACTCTATTTTGAGAATAAGCAATGCCTTTCAGCAAAGACTACCATGAGTAATGTCTTCTTCTTTCTCAAAAAACCTTTCTGATTGCATCCCAAAGCTGCTCTAAACCTTGACAATGGAATAAAAGATGATTTAGAATTTCCTGTTGAGGACAGAAACAACACTGCATAGTTATGGCAGGAAAAATTTTGCTAGCAGATCCTTAGTGGGAAGTCTTGAGTGAGTAACTAGCCAAGAGACAAACTTGTGTTTAGGAGCAGTTGGACTATTCCAAACTGCCTTCCACCAGTACACCTTAGGAGCTTTAATACGAATCATATCATAAACTGCTGAAATGCTATATGTTCCTTGTGTCTGAAGCAGCTGAAAAATTGGAAGTAACTTTGGCCTTAAACCAAGAATCTTGAGCAAATTCCATGAGGCTGTACAAGGCAGCCTAAAATCAGTCACATTCTGCTCTTTAATGAAGTAAGTATGGATCCATTTTATCCATAAGAAATTCTTATCCTTAGAAATGTTCCACATATGCTTTCCAACTGTTGCTATATTCCAAGCAAATAAATCAATTATACCTAACCCTCCTTCATTTTTAGGCAAACACACCATTTTCTAGGACACAAGTGCTCTTTTACTTGTGGAAGCTTTCCCTATCCACATAAATACTCTACATAGGCTAATGATCTTTAGCAATAATTTTTTGCGAAGAAAAAACAATTGGCTCCAATACATAGTTATACTAAAAATCACTGATTTCAGCAATTGCAACCTACTAGCATAAGAAAGTAATCTATTTGCCCAATGCTGTAGTTTATTTTTGATTTTCTGCACTAAGGAATGCATATCAGCTAATTTTAATTTTGATGCATCCAAAGGAACCCCAAAATACCTGAAAGGTAACCTCCCTTCCTGAAAATGAAGTTGAGATAAAATGGACATTTTCACCTCCTGAGATACTCCACCAAAATAGATAGAACTTTTCACAGGGTTAATATATAAACCAGAGGCAACAACAAAGGCTTGGAACATTGATTTGATAGCAGTTACAAAAGTTAAATCACCCCTACAGAATAACAGTATATCATCTGCAAAAGCAAGATTGATAATCTTCAACTTCTTGCATTTAGGATGCCCATGGAATCCTTCAGTCAGCCAGAGATTTTGCAACATCCTGCTGAAATATTCCATCACAATCACAAAGAGGTAGAGAGATAAAGGGTCTCCCTGCCTTAGGCCTTTTTTGCCCTTAAAAGGAGCCAACATAGTATTATTAATGCATAGAGAATAATTAACATTAGACACATAAGCCATAAGCAGTCTGACAATATGGATAGGAAAATGCAAACCTAGTAGAATATTCTCCAAAAAAGTCCAATTGACTGAATCATAAGCCGTTTTTATATCCACTTTAAGAATGCACCTTGGTGAAGCCTTTTTCCTTTTGTATAAGTGAATAAGTTCATGAGCTAACAATACATAGTTTTTCTTTCCCTTAGTTGTGCTCTATCCATTTTTCTTGATTTGGTTTTATTAATTTTTATTCATGTTTGTATTATATTAGATGCTAATAAATATTGCTGGGTGTTGCTTGCTTAGGTAATCCTTGAGGTATTGTGGAGAAGATAAGCTTTTGTGTAGCTTGGATTTAGGTCATTTCAATCACTCATAAGACAATAGAGTTTGTATATGATCATCCTAAGTTTTTTAGATATAGAATCATGCTATGGTTTTATCATATGAAACTATTAAGAAAATGTGTGGATGTTAAAATCACGGGCTTAAATATTTTGCATATGCTTGACTTGCTATTAAATATGTATGCATACAAAATATGTACAATAGTCATGTATGAATGTATAGGGTTTTCCAAGCTATGATGTATACTACATTCTAAGTGTTCCATGGTTATTGTTGCATGTGGTGGGTAGGGTTGATATAAAAATAGTATGTTGGTACACAAGCATGATTAGGGATAATTTTGTGATAGTTGTTATCTTCATGCTCTAGGGTGTGAAATGTCTTATTGTATACATCATAATGTTAAATTTTATCTTAAATGTTGAAACATGTTATAAATAAGTATACATGGCTTGCATGGAATAAATGATATGTTAGAAATGTATGTCTAGGGTTTGGACACATAAGTTGCAAAATATATGCATAATGGAAAACATGGTCAATCATTAAGCCTTAAAAATTACTTATAAGATACAATATTATAATATATTGTCTTTTAACCTTTTTATGATAAATTTTCATTATAAATAATGTTTGGTGTGAAATTGGATAATAATGGTGTAATTAGGGTTTTAATGGCATTTTGGTCATGTTTGACCTAATACACCCAAGGTGAATAATTAAATGACTTTAGTATATTGATAGTTTGACATTAGTGTTGATTTTTACTTTAACTATTGACCTTAGTGTTAATTCTTATAGTTGGAAATAAATAAAAAATGGTTTAGTATAGAAATGGATATTGGTATGCAATATGTTATATTTGTGATCACCTCATAAAACATTAATACTTGACGTGGAAGATACCAATTTGGGATTGGTAGATACCCTAAGGATGAGGTGTAGCCCTCAGTTTGATTTGTTTCTTTGGTATGTCACTGTTCCCTAGAAAGGCCCTATATCTACTATAATTAGTTCTTTAGACTTTTTAGGGGGTATTGATACTTAAAGATTAGGTGGCTTAGGAGGAATAAGGGTATTGTGTTATCTTGTTGCGTCAATATGACTAGGTATATATTAGTTTCCCTCAGTCGTGGTCTTAAGGTATTGCATTGCCTCTAGAAGCCAGTATGGTTAGGTGTACGTCAATGTCCCTAAAGTTGATTATCTCCCCTCCATTAAAACAAATAATAATAAAGTATATGTTTGATGACCTTGTCACCTTTTGGATTATTGATTTGGTAGTTGCCTCAGTGTCCTACCCTTAGTATTTGGAAATTGATTTGGTAGGTTTGTTGGTAGAGACTTAGTGCACTACCTTATTGGTCAAGGGTTATGATATGGTTATTGTATGTTGTGAGATGAAGTGAATTGGTTAAGAACGATTTGTTGTTGAGCATGAGACTTTGATGTCATATATATTATTAAATGATTATTTTATATGGTTATGACATATGTTTTGTGCTTTGAGGATGTTTCTATATTACTATGTAATTATGTGCACTGTGAGCATTCTAAATCCTATGAGTTATTGTGATTTACTCAGTATGAGGAATTCATACTGATACTATATTTGTAGATGATTATATGAAGGTCATGGTGTAACACCCCGAAATTTTGTAACCCTTATTTTTGGGTGTTTAGCCATTTTATTCAAAAACTAACCTTTAGACCTTAGCCTAATTATTTTATTAATAACTTTTGACCAGTCTCCCAAATAATTTATTAAATATTTGTTCCTAATCATTTTACGTTTTCCCTTCCTATTAACCTTAACATGAATCAGATTATTTTTTTGGATTATTTTTTTCCAATACCCTAAATTGTCCAAACTAAACCTAAAACTAAAATAAAATATTCCTACTCTACCCCACCATTTTACTCCTGAGTTACCCCATGTGTACCCCTATTTTTCTCCCACGACCACTCTCTTTATCTCCCTCCTGACCTCATGTAACTTATTCATACCTCTCGCCTTACCTTTTTGTCGAACCTTCACCATAACCATACCCCTCTCTATCGAGCCATGCCCTATAACCATCACCTCCCTCACCAAACAACCCATATGCATGTATATATATACCTAGACATGTACACACCTTTCCAATCTTCCCTTTCTCACCTCTATATGTAATAACCCGAAATTCTAAAATCTAAAATTTAATATTTAACCCCTTATTGGAATAATTTATTATTAAATTATTAATTTAATTATTTTATGGATCTTTGATTTACAAAAATAGATAGGGTTATTTAATAAATTAATAAAAATATTTTATTATTTTTATCATACTCTTTTTATTTAAATAAATTTTCAAACCCTTAATTTTACCTTTTTTTTCTTAAATTAACACTTTGAATTTTGGATAAATTAATTTAATAATTTCTCCATAAGCCTAATTTCTAATCATGACTCTAAAAATAATTTTATTTTTCTTTTTTCCCTTTTCCTTTTCTTCATTTCCTTTCCTTCTTCCTTAGGCCAGCCAGCCTCCTTTCTCTTTTCCTTCCTCCTTCTCCCACTAGGTTAGAACCTTTCTCCTTCCTCTCTTTTCAGCAGGTTCATCCCGCTGATATATGGGATTTATATGTTATTTTGCTAAGTAAAAATAAATGTCATTTATTCCTCATTATTTTTATAAGATTTAATCTTTTCTCGAGTTTTTCTCTTTTGATAGATTTTGCAGGAAAAGATAAAAATGAAGAAATTCAAAGGAGAAATCGATGGAAAGAGGATTTATATACTACAATGAACACGACAACACATCACCCACACCTCCTTATTTCTTTTTCTTTCTTTCCTCCATTTCTTCTCCTTTGGGCCAACTCACCTCCCTTCTCTTCTTTCTTTTTTTTTCTCCTAGTGCAAGCCTTCCTGCCTGCTCATCTCCCTTCGTTTCCCCATGTAGCCTAATTTCCCTATCTTTTCTTCCTCGTCTACCTCGGCCCCTACCAAACATGCCTCCTCGCACCCCTTATTCCTCATACACCTTTGTCCAACCTATAAGCCTGCACCACCCTCCCCTCTTCTGGCCAGACCACCTGTACCACTGCCCCTCTACATGTCCCTTTTTTTTTCCTATTTTTGGCCTTGCATCCCCTAGCCCCCTTTCCTCACATGCCTTCCCTGTCATTTTACCCTACCTCACTACTCTGCCATGCCTGCAACGCCCCCTACGCCCACCATACCTTGCACGCCAAGCACATCCTCTCCCTCTCATCCTTTTTCTTCTTCTTCTTCTCTTCTTTCCTACCTAACTTCTCAATCGTGCTCAGTTATTCTCCCTGACCCTATCTTCTCTTTTTATCCCTTATTTTCCTACCCCTATTTTCTCCTACGACACTCCCAGCAGCCACCTCCATTGTCTCCACCACTAACCTAGCCTCCATGATGTTAGCTCCTCCTCCCTACCTCCTCCCTGCACCACCCTAAGCAACCACCAAGTGCCCCTACAGCCAATTCCCCTCCCTTTCCTCTCTTCCTCTCCTCAACCACCTCCCTGCACTGCCACCTTGTGCCACCCATCTCCTCTCTTCAGCCACCATTAATGCCTCCCCTCAGCCTCCTAACACCACCCCCAACACCTCCCTATCTTACCCTGCCCGAACTGCCCCTACAACCTCCCTTCTATTCTCCTTCTTTTCCTTTCTTCCTCTTCTCCTTCCCTTCTTTGCACTCTCCTTATTGCAGTCACTATCACCGTCTCTGCCACCCCTGAGCCACCACACTTCAACCCCTAGCTACCACCTATAACCTACCTCACCCTTGCACGTAAAAACCAACCTCGACTCCCCCCATCACCCCTCAAGCCTCTCACCTAAAGCACCTCACCCCTTCCATTTTAAACCCTTTCTCCCACACCCCCCTTTCGTGCTATGCATGCTCATGATGCCCATGCAGCGTGAGTCAAGCTGCAAAAATTTTATGTGTTTGTCTAAATTTTGAGGTATAATCTAGTTTAGTAATAATATGTATTTAATAAGCATTTTTTTATATAAAAATCATTTTTTTACTTATCTACTAACAATATGTTACTTGTGACATTATTTTTTGGTACAATATTTACTAATTGAAGCTTAAACTTTAAACCGAGATACTAGTAAAGTTTGATTTTTGCTAGAAATAAGGTAGCCATTATACCTCACTAAAATGTATGGATTATCATATATTAACACATTAGGGTTTTGATATATGGTTTATATGAATATGATGTGTCCCTAGCAATCCCATGATTTTTATGTTATCTTGTATATGGTGTAATATGTGAAAAAGGATGACTAAGAAAATGGGTGATATTGGTGATATGTATTATGTGCATATTCATGCAATGCTAAGTAAATATAGACACTTGTAGTAGAAATCATGCTAATATGAGCCCTAGGGGTAATTTGGCCATTTGGACATTATGAGGTCTAAAACTAAATGAGGTGACTAATGTGTTATGTATGAGGTTAAAAATGGCTATGAAAGTTTGGTGGAGTATAAAAATAAGTATTAGTAGAAATATCCATATTTTATATGTTAGGGGCATTTTACTAATTTTACATTTTCATTGGGAGTGACCTAAATAAATATGTATGATAGATAATAATTGGTGTTAAGAATAGTAATAAGGGTTGTGTGGTGTTAAATGATGTATGGATATTGATATTTTATGTGCTAGAGGTATTTTAGTAGTTTTGCATGTAAAATGGAGGTGGTTTAAATAAATATAAATGATAGGTAATAATGGGTGCTAAGAATAATAATAATAAGGGTTTTGTGGTGTTAAATGATGCATGTTGGGCATGGATAATAATATTTTATGTGATTGGGGTATTTTACTAATTATGCATGTAAAATGGAGGTTACTTAAATAAATATGTATAATAGGAAATATTGGGTGCCAAAAATAATAATGAGGGTATTGTAGTATTAATAATGTATGTGGGACGTGATTATTAATATTGAATGACCTAGGGCATTTTAGTAATTTTGCAAGTAAGAAGGACACATTGGTAATTTTACAAGTAAGAAGGGCATTTTGGTAATTTTGCAAGTGAGAAGGGCATCTTGATAATTTTACAAGTGAGAAAAGCATATTGGTAATTTTACAAGTAAGAAGGGCATTTTTTATTTTATAAGTAAGAATGGGCGATTTGATAATTTTGCATGTAATATGGTAGTTGGTCTAATGAACTTTCATAATAAGTAATAAGTGATGTTAAATAAGAGAATAGGAGTTTATGGCCTTAGTATCACCTGCTTAAGTATAATCATGAACATTATAAAGCCTAGGGGCATTTTGGTAAATTAGAGTATATCATAATGAGTATGCATGGTTTAGGGTTAAATGGAAAACCAAGGGTGTATTATGATGTTATTTTCATAAACATGCACGAGGTGCCATAATTGCTGATTTTGCATGTGCTTGTGTATTGGTTGTTCTAGAAGTGCATGTTAGGGTTATATGTAAAATGATTATTTGGTATGCAGGGTAATTTAACTACATAATCAATAGTATAATTATGATATGATACTCTCTTATGGCATGTTGATAAATAAAAATTAATTATATGATGGAAATGGATGGTAAAGAGGTAGCCTTAACCTTAGGGGCATTTAGGTCATTTTGACCTATGGTGCCTAAGTATGAGTATTGGAACCTAGGATAGCCTTAGTGGACTATTTAAGTTAACATTGACAATAATACTAATAATTATTACTTCATAATATTAGAAACAAATAAAAATGGTCAAGTATGTAATTAATGTGTTTCCCATGATTACCTTAATTAAGATACTAATACTTAAAGTGAAAGACCTCAAAATGGATAATGGTAGCTCATTAATGGTTGTTACCCTAAAGACGTAGTTTACCCCATGATTATTCTGGATTTCATTGTTGTGCCTTAGTAGCCCAGTCAGGCCCTACATCTTACTCTATTTAGCTTTACGGACTTACTTAGGGGGTATGCATACTTATGGATAAGGTGTCCTTGTCGATAGGATACTGTTTGCACTAGTGCAACTAGGATACCTTTGCATCTATGGGTTGATAGTTGATAGGATACTATGCTACTCTTATGCGCTAGTATAACTAGTGTACCTTTATGTCTCCAGTTTCGTGATCTCCCCCTTGAGTTAATAAAATGGAATTGGTGTGATAATTAAATGGAAAGACACTAATCACTTATAGTGGAACACCACGTAGGTCAGGACCGAGTGGATAATACTATATGTACTGATCCACCGGTTATAATAGTGATCAGGTGCATTCTGTTCTAGAGTATATCATTTATAGGTCCACCAATTATAATAGTGGTCAAGTGGGCTCTGCCCTAGAGTATATTATTTACCGGTCCACCGGTTATAATAGTGGTTAGGTGCATTCTATCCTAGATTATATCATTTACTGATCCACCAATTATAATAGTGGTCAGAAGTGTTCTGCCCTAGAGTATATCATGTCCACTGGTCCACCAGTTATAATAGTAGGGTCCCTGAACCTACATAGATATAATTTGAGAGATAATTAATGGCTTAAGTGTAGATAAAGATTATTATACTATTATGACCTGTTGATATAATATGGTAGTGGCCTTGGTGCCTACCTTTGAATTGAGTGGTGATATGCATTGGTTGAGTATGAGGTTGGCTACTTAATTATACTACAAAGAGCTTCACTTAGATGCTCCCTAAGTAAGTTCTATTACTTCTAAGTGAATGAATCTTGTAATATATGATCTTGATGCATGTAGTCGTTCTGATGATCATTGTATCTCATTCTATATATGTGTGATTTCCTGTTAATGTGTTTTGATGTGTGGTAACTGATGTGTTGCATGCGGGCCCTACCTTTTAGTTCTATATAAAGGATCACTAGGTACCATAGTACTAAAGGGTTCCTTTTATGGGACCTTGGCTATTTAATGGGTAGTGGCATTTGTAGGTTAGCCACAGACGTTATCCAGGTATTACTATTAGGTTAAGAGCGTAAGATTATCTAGGAAGGTTTTTGGGTTTTCCATAAAACTCTTGTACTCCCTTTTAATGATTTTATTATGTAACCACTGTTAGTGGAGTTTATCTCTTGTAATTTAATCTATCGTGCTATTCTAATTTATGTTTGTAATCGTGGTTTTGTGTAAAGTACGATTTTAGCCTTAACACTTGGTACTGAAACGGTGGAGGGAAACAGTTTGGTACTAAGTGTGAGGGTAGCATCCCCCACATTTACCATTTTTGCTTCCACTAAAATTTTAAAAGCAAAATTTTTTAGTAGTAAATTTTGGGGGTGTTACACTGAGGCCCATTTGATTTCCTCGTCGACTAACCAACCATAACCACATACTACCCTTTCTTTTCTCCCCCTCTCTACTACATTTGACTTCACCATCGCATCACCATAACCCCGCCCCATGCACCCTTCCTCTATTCCCTCAATTTTGTTGATTTCCTTGTGTGCACAATCGTGCCTTTCTACATGACATACCGTGATTCCTCCTCTACATTGTCATGCATCAATCAGCTAACTCCATCCACCATGCACAACAAAGCTAGCTCCCTCTTTATCTCTCTCAGCTCCATTTGGTTTTAGTCCTTGCAAACCATCTAACCTTCTCCTTTCTTCCCTCCTTAACACCATCATTCCATTATCGTCATCTCCCTTCCAACTTATTCACCAACCTCTACCCATGTGTTCAACCCTCCCCTACTCCCTCCTTCTTTTGGCTTCATTTGGCCTTATAGGCACAACTCTAGCCATGTGCCATCTACCACTAGTGACGATTTTCCCTACCTCCATTTTTATGCGACGCCCGCACCACCATAACCTTCACCACCGTTGACCTCCTCTTCTCCTTCGTTTTTTTTTTCTATTTCTTCTTCCTTCTTCCTTATCATACCCTATTTTTTCTTCTTGTCTCCTATAGTTGTCCCTATTGTTCCCTACCCTCCTACCTTCTACCAGAATTACCACATCACCTCCACCACCTTGGCATTCTCCCTCTCTTTCCCTTCCTCTACTCTAGCTTCCCCTTCCATGACACTCCCCCAAGAAATGGCATAAACTACACCATTGCTTCTCCCTTCACTTTTTCTCCCTCCTCCGTAGCTCCAGCTTCCTACACAACCCTTCATCACAACCCTTTTCATACCATCACCACCTTGCAACCACCAACTCACCACCCAGCAACCCTTCCCTCATTCCTATTGTGCCTTATCGAGCCTAATGCCACCACTACCACCCTCCACCATAATCTTCCATCACTAGCTACCACTAGGTTATGCCTTCTTCGACCTCACCACTACCACCCACATCTTTCACCTACAACTAAGCCCACTAGCCCAGCCCTCTCCCCAGCCACCCAACACCCTTGTGCGCCTAATCTCACGTTGCATGCTCAACATGAAGAAGTTTTCCTCTTATAAAATTTGTTACCTATTTTAAATGTACAGGTACTTTGATAATTTTTAAAAATATATATTTCATTATTATAATTATTATTTTATATATTACATATTAATTATGGCAATAATTGTAGGTACAAAAATTTAATTAGCGGAATCTTATACTTTTTGGTAGGATACCTCTAATTTACGTTTTTACTAGAATTCAGGTAACTTCTACATTCTCATAAAGTGTCTGACATCGCATGATAGCACATTAAGATTTTGATGTATAATTATGTTAAGTATATGCTATATTATAACTTTTATCCTCCACAAAAATGTGAGATATTAAATGATAACACGCTAGGGTTTTTGTATCTGAAATAGGTTCAACATGATTTGTTATGTTATAATTATGTGATATTTATTGTATCATAAAAATTGTTCAAAACAGCATGTTATCGTATGTAAAATATTTTGGATAAAAAAGTATGAAAAAATTGATCATTTATGATTATGTATAACATGTACATGAAAATTGATAGATTTAGCATGCCTAGATATATTTATAGAATAATAATTATGGATGTATGCCCTAGGAACAATTTGGTCATTCTATATGTGTTATGATATTTATCCTAACAAATATGTCTAACGTGCATTATATGTTGTTGAACATGAGATTATGTGATCATGGATATATTATATTACACATGATAGGATTTTATATGCAAAATCTTGAATGAGGGCAAAATGATCATTTGGCTTATCTAATAATTAAATTACATGATAAATTGATTTAAATATTATGTTTTAGCTTTTTCATAAAAATATATAAATAAAATGGATTTAGTAATTAAAGAGGGTGATAAACGTGGTAATTTTAATCTCAGGGGCCTTTTGGTCATTTTTAACCTAATGCACCCAAGTGTGAATAATTGATCCTATGATGGCCTTAGAATATTTTTATGATTGACCTCAGAAATATCTTATTTATGGCTATATTGAATAAGTGGGAAATGAGTAAAATGGTTAGAGTATTGAATTTGGATATATGTGAATGATTGTAATTTTGTGTTCGCATTAATAAGATACTAATGCTTAAAGTGAAAGACCTCAAGATCGGGAATGATGGCTCTTTAGGGTCACTACCTTAAAGATGTGGTTTAACCTATGGTTTCTAGACTTTTACCGGTGTGCCTTAGTGCCCCAAATACGCCCTATATCTTACTCTATTTAGTTATGCTAATTGATAGAGGTATGCATGCTTATGAATTAGGTGTTCTTGTCAGTAGAGTATTATATTACCTTCATGCACCAGTGCGACTAGGGTACCTTTGCATCCTTGGGTTGATAGTTGGTAAGATATTGTGCTGCCTCGGTACGCCGATGTGACTTGAGTAACAAAGTGACTCCAGGTTGATTAATCTTCCCTCAAATAAATAAAAATGGAAATGATTGATGGATTATTTAATTATTGGATTTGGTCAATAGTAGTCTTTGTGTCTACTCATGGTTTGGTAGCAACCTTCATGCCTACCTATGGCTCAATAGCAACCTTCGTGCCTACCTTTGGTTCAATAGCAACCTTTATGCCTGCCTGTGGTTCGGTAGCAACCTTCGTGGCTACCTACATTTTGGCAACAACCTCCGTGCCTACCTATGATGCTATGGATTGTTATTAGTTTGTGCTTGTAAGTCTGGTTGTGGTATGAGATTTATTGGCATTAAAAATGAGATATGTGATATGGTGTTATTGTCTTAGTATTAGGTTGATGTTGTTTCTAATTATACTTGAAAGAGCATATCTTGGATGTTTTATTGATAAGTTTCAGTTTTTTCCAAATGAATAAGTATTATTAGTATATAGCCTTGGTGGTATGTTGTTATAAGAATGATCATCATATTTTACTCCTCTTGTGTATATCTAAATGTCTTGGACCTTTTTTTATTATATGCCTTGTAAGCGTTTCATGCTAGTTTTTTATATTAGTTCTGTATAAAGGGTTACTCAATACCCTTGTACTGAAGGGTTCCTTCTGTTACACTACCTATTTAATGTACTTTTGGATTAAGTATGTGTAACAAGTTTGCATTGTCTTTCAAGTTCAATCGAAAGATGGTATTTCGGATTGAGAGACTAGGGCTGTTCGGTGTCTTTTTGGTATATTTGATTTTGGTTATACTTGGAAACTTGTAGCCTCTAGTTCTTTCTCTCTTTTGAGTTTTGTAATTTATTTAGCACGATACCTATATGCTTGTCCTCTCTATTATGTTTCTTGTAATCATGTTATCAAGTTAAGCAAAGTAATGATTTTAGCCTTAGCACTTAATATGAGAATGACAGAGGAAATTGAACCTGTACCAAATGTGGTGGTATAATCCTTCATTCTTATTGTTTATCTTCCATGATTAACTCTTCAAACAAAATTTTCAAGTCCAAAAAAAAATCAAAGGGTTACGCAAGGAATGGCATGAAGTGTGTAAAAGCGGCAAGGATCAGTGGGGTCCTTGGAAAGATATTCCATTATCAGAATGAGCTTTTGGGCCTAAGAGCTTTGACAAATTGGTGTCATACTTTTGGGTTCTAGATTTTGTTGTAATCAGTTTCCCTTTGAACTCTTACACCCCTATCGTATTTTTATTATTATTGCTATTGTATGGAGGATATTTATCCTTAAATTTTACTTATGTTATTGTCTCTTATTTTCGTTGCTTTATCTTGGATCTAAGTTATTTTGAGCCCTAACACTTGGCATAATAAAAGGTGAGGGAACCCGACTTATGATAAGTATAGCAATAACACCTATTATTTTGTAACTAGCACTTCCACAAAATGAAAATTTGAAGTAGGAAATTTTGGAATGTTGCAAGTATCTTACTTTAATGATTCTTAATAAGTTCTCTAGTTGTTTTGAACTTTATCATCATTTTTCATATTATGACTATGTAAGAATGGTGGGCTTTTATATATGCATATATAAGTATATAAATTTTAAATTTATGAATTGTGCTTACTTTATCTTAATCTACAATCTAATATTTTTATTCTAGCATTGCTTTAAGGTGGAGTGGGTTGCTTTCTTTTGATAGCTTCATATTTTGTCAAAATTAGGGTAATATTCATTTCTATACATTATCCTTCTATTTATTAATCAAATAAACTTACCAACCTAATGAAATCAAAATGCTACTTTTGTGCTAGCTACAAAAACTATATTTATTTGATAGGTAAGGTGTTGCCCCTAATTTTCCACACTAGAGCATTCATGATAACTTAAAAAGGGGTGGTGCCTCCACCATGACTAGTTTTCGCACTCCCTTCCATAAACTAAATTTCCTTAGTTTCTTGTTTCTATTGTTAGACATATCTATTAAAGCCTATTCTACTACATAATCAAGCTCTGTGACATACTTTTAAACATATGAAGCACAAACAAGTCAAAATAACAATGTTATTAAACCTTAGAAAGTCAATTCTCATTCAAATAATAGTAAAATCACAACTGAACATAACGATATCATTTACAGAAAAATAATAACATCATAATGACATTTTAATATACTCCGTAATTAGTGGTATAATCTTTGATCAAAGCTACTACAAATATGTGTTGCATTTACAATTAAAACCTACTAAAGTCAAACAAATTCCGAGGATGAACCCACACTAGAAGGGTGTGTAAGATATCTAATGGGTTGATTGAACATTTCTCTGAATATAACCTATATAAATGATTTTAACTACATCAGCATTACTAAATCATTATTATTTAATCCCATTACATTATTACTCTTCTCTTTCATACTCTTTGGTCAGATGTTCCTTCCATCTTTTGCCTCATACCCTAGAGGATTCATAATAACATTGTCTACTATTCCACTTACCTCATCCTCTATCACTACTTGAACACCAAGTTCTTTTAAAATGGAATCATTCAATCTCACAAAGTTTCCTAATATTTTTGTTTCCATTACTGGATGGAACTACATAAACAAACTTCCTAACCATTTACATTCTCCATATAGGACACTCAACACCTTGAGAATAAGATGTTTTTAAGATCAATTTTCTTATTCCTTGTCAAATATTTTATCATCCTATTTAAAGAATACTAATTTGGAATGTTTTCTACACAATTTATATTGTAAATCCTTAGAGAGTAACAAGAAAGAATTCCAACTTCATGAAACATCTTGCAAGTACACTTCAACAATGCTTATTAAAACTTTACAACATGACAAACATTATCAACTGATGGCCTCCAAACATAATGCATGCTTAATCAATTTTTTGATTTAATGAATTTTTTATGACAAAATTACGCTTCTTAAACCACTCCTCGAATAATATATAAATCACACCAATGTATAAATTCCTAGCACTTGCCAACAACTTAACATGCTATAAACCCTTATCTAGGTTACCCTTCCAACAAATAAAATCATCCCCATTCTCCTTCCTCATTTAATCCCCGAGAATTATATTAAAGAATCTATAAAAATCACAAAGATTGGTAGAATTAAGCATGAGTCTAGAAACTAATTGGTTTGTTATCTCACTCCTCTAAGATTAGAGGACCCCTCTGCGCTCCCAAAAATCTTTGAAAAAAGTTATACACCACTTTTCCTTAATTCTCTAAAGTCTTTTCAACCAAGCATTATCATGATGGTTACACTTAATTACTAAGATGTGGAAATACAATAAAGAAAAAAATTAAAACCTTACAAATTAAGAAAAGATAGAAAAAGGGAACAAATGTATAAATAAGTAGAACATGTAAAATACATTTACATTTCCCAATAAAAGTTAAACTATGCTTCACTCTCGTAATACTTTTTCATGTATTTAATGTAATAGCCTATTTTTATAAACCCTAATAATAACCGGTAATTATGTTTATTAGTTATAATAATTATTCTAGGATAATTGATAATAAAAATATTTGTTAATATTTGTAATATTATTATGATTATTTAGTTATAAAATTTAATTAGGTTAAAATATGTTTTAGAGTGTGTTGTAATCTTTAAACCTAGGTTGGGTCGTAGCAGGTATCCTCTTCGTCAAATAAACCTATCCCGATAATTGAATTCTATCAGATATTTTACCCTAAATCTATGCCTATATTTTTATTCTAACCTATATGACCTATGCTAGTTTTCCCCTAACCATCATCCTACCCTCCTTACCCCTACACCTTACCTGCGAATCTCATTCTCCATCACTCAGCACTGTATCACCACTCTCCCCTTGTTTTACTCTCTTATTTTACTAAACACAAACCCCCTTCTTATACACTCTTATCCTCCTGTGTGTGCACCGAAAACTCTCAACCCCTTTTGAAGAAAACCTTGCCTTTCCTGAGCTCCCTCATGCATCAAACTCTTCCTTTCTTCCCGTTGCACTCCTTTCCTTTCACCATTTTTATTTGTTGCAACACCAACCCCCATTGGCCTCCTTATCTTGCCATTGGCCACCTACACTGAAGCCCATACCTTGCATCGCCCATCCATGTTGTAGGTCCCCCATCAACAACGCACAAAACCCCCGCAACCTCCCTTTCCTAGCACACATTTTACTTTCTTTTCTTACCTTTGGCACTTCTCACCATTTCCTCCTCCCACCACCGACAAAACCTGTCGTTCCTACCCCATCTCCACTAGCCAAACATGTTGTTCCCTCCCTCTTCCTTCCAACCATAACCACTATAGCTACACACACCCACCTTCTACTATTTTGGTCGATGCTCCCATCTTCTACCTACACTCATTTATATTGAGACTCTTCCTTATATTTCAACCCTTTGTGCTACACTTCTCCTTCTCCTTTTGATGCATCATTTTTCCATTCTTCCCCATCTTACCTTCGACTAATTTTGTCGAAGCTAACTTCCCTTTCTTGATCACTCGACTTTCCTTGGCTTTCCTCTTTCTTATTCCACTATTTAGTAACCTTAAATTATTTTAGTAATAGTGGATTATTATTGTGTAATATTATATGCTAATATATATATGTGCTTGGATGTTAAATTCTTAGGTATTCTTGAGAGCTTTGGAGAAGACTTTTTTGTATAAGCTTGGGTTAGGTAAATCCAATCACTCATAAGACGGTAAAAAATTATGTTCGAGCATGCTAGAAACTTTTATACCTAGAATCATGCTAGGGTGTATGCTTTTCAGGTGTTTTGGTATGCATGATGAAATGATAATATGCTAAAAGGATTATATGCATGATTATTAATAATTAAGTTGTATGTATGGTAATATGTCAAATGTTTTATATCCACGTCTAAGATTTTGTTAGGGATTCCATTATTATCATGTTATGATTCAAATCCTGTGGTATATGCCTCATGAATGTTCATGCATGGGAGTGGGGTTATGATAGTTCTTATAGACATGTATGTGCATGATTAGGGTTAGCTTATAATAAATTTTATTTTGCATGGCTTAGGTTTAGAGATATGCTTCTACATGTACTATAATAATAATATTCCTATTTAAATTATGTCTCATGCTTCAAATGTGCATGTGCATACTACATGAAAGATGTGGCATGTGATAGTCACATGATTAGGGTTTTGGTAGGTGCAAACCACTAAGTGCATAAAAAGTGGAAAATATAGTTAATCATCGAAATGCAAAGGTTACCTATGTATTAAAATAATGTGAAATATTGCCTTGTTGCTTGCACATTACAAATCTCTCATGATGATCATGTTTGATACAAAAAATTAATAAAATAAGGAAACTAGGTTTTTGAAGGGTATCTCGATAATTTTGACCTAATGTACCATTTACAAATAAATAATTGCTAGGATAGTCTTAGCCTTTTGATAGGTTGATCTTAGCTTTGACTTGGATTGACATAGACCTATGATATTAGGATTTATCTAAATAATTAAAAATAAAGAGAAAAATGGTTAAGTATGAAAAATGAAAATTTATATGTTGTATTTATCTTATGTGATCACCTTATAAGATATTAATACTTAAAGTGAAAGGCCTTGAGTTAGGAATGGTTGCTCTCTAGGAGTTGATACCTTAGAGATGAGGTTTGGGCCCTCATTTTTGGTTCACTGATGTGCCATTGTACCCCATTTTAAGGCCCTACTATAACATCTCAATTTTTACTACTGAAACATTTCATTTTACAACGAAGGCATATAAGTAAAATATTAGGGGTTACAACTGTAATTGATATAAGTCTAGTTTGTCTAACCTTCATTACATTAGTCAAAGGGCTAAAATCATTCATCGTAAAACAAGGAATATAGAACACAAAAGAAACATTTATAATACAATATGAGTTCGGAGATTAATTTTGAGTTATAATAAACAAAATACAAAGTAGGGATATCATGGATCAGGAGTCCAAAAAGGTATCCAGGTAAATACATCAACCGGATAACATTACTCTTCACCCAAACATCTAATACAAATAAGCTCACTCATCCCTACATAGTTCATCACAGGTAGCATAGTCATCTAGAGGATATTTTGAGACCTACATACAAGAATCAGTGTCTCTTACTTGTAGGAATGAGCAGCGCCCATAAAAAGAGTGGTAAATACGCTACGTACTAAGTAAGGGAACAATACTAATGAAGTGGGGTTAAAAATAACACATGCATTCATAACAAGTGATAAGTACACATTCAAATAGATGAAACATCTCATAAGATAGATAATGATGCAAGCGTCTTTATTAGATATAAGCATTTTTATTCTTTTATTTACATTGAGTATAGAAACCCCACTATTCTTAAACTGATAGAACGTTTTGAAACACCTTCTCAGGGACAACACCCCTAAGCCACTATTATCATCTAGTGGAACAGATTCGAAAACATCACCTTCTCGGGGTAGAATACTCCTAAGCTACTATTATCTCTGGTGGAATTGATATAAAAACAACACCTTAGTACCGACTCATTGTATTATCCACAAATTATAATGTTATATTTCCTTCATGATGAGTAGGGGGCCCACTCTTCTTAATTTGGTGGAATGAACTGAAACACCTTATTGGAGCAAAACCCTCTCAAGCCACTATTATCTTTGGTAGAATGAAGATTTAAAAACATCATCTTCTCAAGGCAGAACGCTTTTGAGCCCCTATTATCTCTTATGTAATGGAATATAAAAACATCACCTTGGCCCTACTCACGTGCTCTTTCACTTTAAATGATTAGTATCTTATTCATGGTTGATTCACAGGGATTGAACACATTTAGACAAATAAACACATCACGTAGGTAAAGATCCTTAATCTCCTCAGATCCTAGTTTGACACTCCTAGTATCATTGTCTCATATTAATCATTCAACCACCAATAATAATATATCATTCTCAAATATTATTAATATTATCATACCCGTAATTCATGGTCTAACTCTCATGTCATACATATATAATAGTAATCTTATTCCAATGTATTGCTCATAGAATTACTGAAACCCTAGTTTTACGAGTAATCATAATTCTTCCCATAAAATCATATGATTCCCAAATTAAATATAGATCCTCATAAGGCTAACATCAGCAACATATCTAGAATTCAGATAACCTCTAGGGTTTTACACATGGAGTAATAATATTATCCTTTTAGGTTATTGTGCCCTTATTAGGCCATTATTTTATTTTGAAGAACCCAAGAAAAACAATAATACTTCCACACACTTCTCAGGATATCATTACCATAGTTTAATCTACCTAACACATTAAAATACCAAAATTCCTGTATTAACCCATACTAACCAAAATGCCTTTAAGGATAACCAATATCCTTTATTTTATAAAACCTTGTACCTTCCACAAACATTATTTTATAAATCCACCATTTATAATCATACCATATATATATACTTATGTCCACTTATCATAGCTTATTTAGCCTATAGATCATGCCATAAAATTTAATCCTCACAAATACGTCATTATCATAACGAAATCATTTCCATACCTTTTATCCATTATTACTTTCATTTAAGCACATATTCCATATATATTCACAACAGATCATCAACAACATACATTAAATCATATAGTAATAATATCATGGAAATTCACATAATCATGCAATTAAATAACATGAAAACCTTAAACACATCGATTATTATCCTTACCAACTAAAATACTGGGCTCTAAACACATAAATCCTAGACCTCTTCCTCTGAGATCACAAGAATATCACCTACGAAAAATGACATAATACGGGTTAGGTTTGAAGACTGTAACTGAGAGAGAAATCAAAGTAAAAAAGGGTAAAAAATGAAAATAACCGTAGTTAAATGGAAGCTTGAGTTGTGTGGGTGTGTGGTGGAATGTATGGTAAAAATTTGATGATGTTTGGATAAGGTTTGAGGTTGAAAATAAAGGTGCATAGCCAAAATGGGTAGCCACACGGTCATACTATTGGCAGTGCACAACCTAGTCAAGAGTTAGAATTGTGCACGGTTACGCTGTGCGAAGTGGCACGACCATGCTCTATCACTAGGTAAAATAAACTTAAGTTGAATATATGCCTATAGGCATGCAATAAGCTGCGTTCAAGCCATACAAAGGCATACAGACAGGCTGTAATGGGTTGCACAAGCATGTGATAAGAAATTTTAGCGTTGCACGGCCATGCTTTGTGGCTATGCACGGGCTGTGTATTTTATAAAAACATGATAAACGAGAGGAAGAAGAGGAAAAAAAGGGGCGATAGTTGGCGACAATGGTAATGCGAAAGGATGGAGCAACCCTGGGCGAGAGGTCCATTAGCATTACGCAATGCGTGGTGGCACACAGTGTTGATGGTAGTGATAGAGGTGGTTCAGCAAGCAAAACATGGCAACAAAGAGGAAGAAAATAAGAGGAGGAGTAGGAGGAGGAGGAGGAGGAGGAGAGAAGAAGAAGAAGAGGAAGAAGAAGAAGAAGAAGAAGAAGAAGAAGAAGAAGAAGAAGAAGAAGAAGAAGAAGAAGAAGAGAAGAAGAAGGAGAAGAAGAAAGGAAAAAGGAGCTTGGGCATTGTGTTTTGGACACAAAATGGGTAGAAAGTAAGGCAAAATAAAATAAGGAAGGAGGGTGAAGTATGTATGTGTATGTATATATATATAGATATGGACATGCGCGTGCGAACGAGTGAAAGAAAAATAGAGGAGACGTGATATGCAGGGTGGTGGTGTAGAGGTCATGAGGGGTGGCAGGGAGGTGATGGTTGTGTGTTGAGGTGAAATTGTAGAGGGTGAAGACCATAAGCGGTGATGGTTGTGTGTGACCATGTTGCATGAGGAGAAAATGGTGGCAAAGGTAGTGATGGTGTGCATGTGTGTAGGTTAGGAAGGAGAGAAGGGTGAGAGATGATGGATGATGGTGATGATGGAAGATGTAGTGGTGTGATGGGAGATGTAAGTTGTTGTTTGCAAGTTGCATAAAGGCTAGTCAAATGTTACGGCAAGGATGACAGAGAAAAGAGAAAGGAAAAGAAAAGAAAAGGAGAAAGAAAAGGAAAAAAAGGAGGAAAAGCCTTTTATATTAGTTTTTAGGTGATTTTAGATTAGCCAAAATAGGTAGGATTAGTGACAAATTTTAGTATAATTAAGATTGGGTTACAAAATATGGTTTATCTAGGTCAAATATTTGGATTAGGTTAAGGTTTCAGGATTAAAAAATAGTTAAGGTTAAAATAAAATTTTCTTGATATGAGAATCAAATTAGGATATTAATGATACAAGATTAGGTTAAGTAAAATTTTAGGGTATTACACCTACTCTAATCTACAAGTGACCTAAGGGCCCTAGAGAGGTATCGATACTTAAGGACTAGGTGACCAAGGTTGGAAGGATACTATGTTGCTTTTGGGTACCAATATTACTATGCATACCGCTATATCCCTAGGTTCGAGGTAAGGGTGTTACATTATTTTTGAGTGCCAATATGATCAGGTGTACCGTTGTGTCCTTAGATTGATTTGTATCCCTCTCGAGTAAGGAAGTAAAATGGTAATGTTTTTTGTGTAATAAAAGAAATGGATCATTGGTTCAATAGTTGTCTCAGTGTTCGACGTTGGTATTGTGATGGATTGTTGGTTCAGTAATTGCCTTAGCACCCTACCTTGGTTTATGATGGATTTGTTGGTTTAGTAGTTGTCTTAGTGTCTTACCATTATGATTGGAATGTATTTAACTAATCAAATATGAATCTACACTTCGAAATGATGAGAAGTGGATCGGTATGTTTTGTTGTTAAGTTGAGACTTGGACCATGATATATGTTTCTCTATGAGTATTGTTTGTACAGTTTATACCTTGTAGTTACGTGTGTGATTCGATTTTTGTGTTCTTGTGTGGAATGTAGGCATGCTACCTCTTGTGAGGTATTGTAATTTACTTAGTATGAGGAAGTCGTATTGATACTACTTTTGCAGATGACTATGTGAGAGCTATGCAATGACATGAAGGTTATAAGTGCAAGTAGGACAAGTGGAGTCCTGAGGAAGAGGTTTCATTTTCAAAATGGGCCTTTGGATCAAATATTTAGGACAAACTGGAGTCATACCTTTGTGTTTTTTTATGATCTATTTTCTTTTGGACCCTTACGTCCCTTATTGTATTTTGGTTATACTGTTATACTACAACATTTATTTGTAACTCTATTATGTATTATTTATATTTTCTCTAAATTAATTTGGTTGAGTTTGTTTTAGCTTTAGCACTTAGCGTAAGAAAGGCAATGAGCTAGACTTTTGATAAGTGTGGTGGTAACACTCGATAATTTATTAATTAACTCTTCCACAAAAATAAAAATTTTTAGTTGGTAAAATTGGAGTGTTACAGTTAAAAGGTTTGAAAAAACCAACTTGGTTTCTCAAAAAACTAATGTGTTTTTTGAGTTTCCACCAATGTACCAAACACACAACCTATTTTTATACTTCGACAAAATTTCACTTAATGTAATAGCCATTGCAAAACACTTGTTTGTCATTGCTATCTTCATTTGATTTCCACCCATGGATCTCAAAAATGTCTTAAAAAACCAAGTAAAATATTCAGTTGTTTTATTTAGCAAAAACCACATCAAAACATCTTGTCCTTACAATGATGGTTCATTCCCACAAATGGACCACAAATCATGACATTGTTCTTAGTCCTAATTGTGGTATCATAAACCAACATATCTCTAGGTAACTCATATTTTTCCCTCATTCTTCAATCCCTCCAAAAGAAACTATGAAGCTTGACATCATCATTAGCTTCAAAATCAAAATAGAAGTCTTCCTCGCATTGATTTCTTATCTTGAATATCCCAATCATTGTGTTTGAGTCATTCCCTTCAAAAATCTTAAATGTACAATTGGATAGATTGATACATACATCTCTAACATTAAATCCTAAATTAGGAGATCCACTTGCCTCTTTCTTCAATACCCTTTCTTTTTTATATGTCGTTATCCTTCATGTTTTGAATAAACCCTATAACCTCATTTGTAACTTTCCTAAGAGACCTAAACTGATGTGATTTCCCTAGACCACATAACTTATGATTATGTTCCATCAAGTGATGATTAACAATCCATCCTCCCTCTATACTAATACTAAACCAAATAATAGCTCCGCAACTAGTGAGAACCTCCATCTTTGTGTAAGACCTATTATCTTTTACTTCGGTATATTTATTCCTAGCTTTAAAACAAATATATTACTTTATTTAAAGATTTCCAACAACCTTAATTCTTTGTTTACGCTTTGTCATATCAAAATATATGTGATATGTATAGTCATTATACAAGTTAAAATCATCCTCTTTAGAAAAGACACTTAATTAATCCAATTTATAATTATTAGGCTCTTTAACAATAAATGTAATTATAATAGGACAATATTAGGGCTGTGCAAAAAATTCGTAATCCGAAAATCTTATCCGATATTTAAAAAATCCGATCCGAGTTTTAGGATATCCGATCCGAGTTTTAAAAATCGGAGCGGATATCCGATCCGGTCAAAATTAAAAATTTTCGGAGCGAATATCCGATCCGATATTTATTCGGATTATCCGATCCGATCAAAATATCCGCTATATAGAAAAAATATTTTTTAAAAATAAAATATATAAATATTTTTTAATTAAATAAATTATATATATAATTATTTAACCCAAAAATTATGAATTTATGGACTTTAGATTATTGTTGTATTTGTGTTATGGACTTTGGACTTTGGATTATTGTTGATTTGTTGTATTTGTTATGGACTTTAGATTTTTAGAATTTATTTTAATTTAATTCTAGTAGGTTAAAATATCCACATTTGGATATTTCAATGCGCATATTTGGATTATTGTTGATTTATTGTATTTGTTATGAACTTTGGATTTTTGAATTTATATTAATTTAATTCTAGCAGGATAAAATATCCACATATGGATATCTTAATGCGGATGTTTGGATATCGGATATCGGATATCCGAATTTAAATTATTAAATTTTCGGATATCCGGTCATAAGCAAGTCTTTTTTGTTGAAAAATAAATATTTTTCGGATAATCGAATGTACCGGATATATCCGATATCCGTATCCTATTTTTCGGATATCCGCTATTAATGGATACGGATATAGGTTACTAAATATCCGATCGGATATCCGAAAAAAAAAATCCGACCGAATACAGATATCCGATTTTACACAGCCCTAGACAATATTATGATACAATAGATGCCATATCATAATAGCATAGATGCCAGATTGATAAAACATTTTATGCCATATTATAACACAATACACACAATGGTAAAATGAGGTAATCTAACTAATTTTGAATTATTAGACATTTCAACAAAAAACTACACTTAACACATTGTATTATATGATGATATATGCTATATCATAGCAACACAAACATCATATTCGAAAAACATGTACACTATATAATAACACGATAGACTAAGAACTTAGAGAGACATAATCATAAAGAACAACATCACACTAATAATATTAGAGTAGAATCTTATCCTTTCAAACAACTTCCTTGTGCCATTTAAAGAAAAGGGTTAATAATCATAACAAGATAGTAGTTACAATCAAGTTTTAGTCTATCTATCATTTTCTCCTTTGAATTTCTTTCTCCTACCATAACAACGGTGCTAACCATATCACAACTAATACCAAATGTCTTCACATTTGTATTACTTCATTTTGCCACACAATTACTATATACTCCATCAATCAACTAACACTCCCTTCCTTCTTGCAAAGCCCCCAAATTCAAATAAATGGTGTCAACTACATCAATGGACTTTATCAATCCTTCTTCCATAGTATTAGAACTAGCTGTAACAAAATTAATTTAGGGCAAATTATATTGAATTTCATTATGTTATTTACTAATGTGTCAAAACAAAATATATTCAATTCAAATGCACTTACCATAATTGATTGATTTCAAAAATGTGTCTTCAATATTAATTCAAATCAATATATTGCGAATTAGTTTCTTCAAAGCACACTAGATTGATTCTAATAGAAAAAGAAATAAAATTGAAGAAAGAATTGAATTAGGAGAAATATATTAAAAACTTAGGAATTGAATTAGGAGAAAATCAAGAAGCTTCCATAAGGGCACAAAAACAACCATAATAGGAACAAGAAGGCCGCATTTCTTTATCTGAAACTTCGACCTGGCGTCTCTTTCCCATACCAAATATCCAACTCAACCCCAACGTATTGTTATCAATCCACGTGATACCCTGTCCCTGGGTACGGTGCACATTATAATTTGCGGATAGTGGGGCCTAATTCTAGTGTGTTTATGTGAGAAAGGGAATTCAAATTCCAAAGGAGGGAAAAACGTAAAATAAACGACGCTCCGTCGCACTCGCAACCATCAGATACCACGACATTCAGCGACCCCAAAAATTTTCAAGTTCTTGAGTAAAACGAAATGGCTGAAAACCTAAGCCCAACTACAACGCAAAAGAACAGATCGATGGCGGCTTCTCGCCTCCAATCGCCTACCAGTTCATTCTTCTTGGGTTCTAACGATGATAATTTGGAGCGGGCTCAAGCAAGGGCTGCTCGTGCTGCTGCGATTCGCCGTAAATCTCTTGCCACTAATGTTGCCGCAGCTACTCCTGCAACTAATGGTGATTCTGATCCTTGTATGGGTAAAGAACAAATTCTCGAGTTGTTCCAAAATTGTATCAAGCTCGCCAGTGAAAATGTCAGTGAATTCTGGTTTACAATTATGATGTTTCACTATAGTCTATTGATTTGGATATAAAACTTGTATAGTTATGTTTTCTAATAAATTAATCAGAGCCGCGAACATTTTTCTCCTTGCGATGTGTAATTGTTTGTTCACATAATAATTTCTTGGTGCTATCTCTCTATTGTTTAAATTTATTTAACACATGCTTAGTTCGTTGGATACAGAAAATTAATCAGAAGAACACCTGGGAGCTCAACCTGATTGACCATCTTTCGCACATTATTAAAGTTGAGGAGGAGGAGGACGTTGAGACAAACTTTCAGAAGGTATGCTAAATATGATAATCTATAATAAACTATATTGTAGTTTTCCTACAAAAATAGATTCTGCCGTGTGCCTTGCAACATGTTTGTTGTACCCAAGCTATATCGGTTTAAGCACCATGTGGAAATGTTCTATAAATTGAATTAAAATATTGTATATTAACATTTTTAGATACGTGATTTAATCTTCTTTAAGAATATTCTATTTTAAATTGAAATAGATTTCAAAAAGTAATGGATTACCTCAATTGAAATAAGTAATAAAATCAATTTACCAAATGGTTACTTAGTTGGCTACTTAGAATGAACATATGTTTAAGTCTTCATCCCTATGGATTACTATGTTGTTATGATGATTCGTGATTACGTCTTTAGAAAGTAGTTGTTTGATTAGTCTGTTTGCCTTGAGATATATCAATTAGAGAGCTAAAATTTATTGTGGTTCAGTTAGCACAGCTTCGTGGACTAAACAAAGAAATAATAAACTATTTTTGTAGTTTTTTCTTGACTTACTATCTAAAATATGAGATTCCATGTAACACCCCCAATTTTTGAACCATAAAATTTCATTTTTAAGACAATGTGAAAGCGTTTGAAAAATAAAACCGGGGATTCTTACCGCCACATCAACCATGAGAAAGGTGTGATCATCGCCTACTCATGCCTAATGCAAGACAAATTGGAACAATGAACAAAAAGATGCATGCTCATAACATTAATGTGACAATACAAGATAATAAGGGTGAGAACGATATTATAGATATAATTATAGATATAATGAGTTTGATAGTTTACAAAATCACATACAGGAAATCGAGCCAAGAGTTTAAATAACCGAAAATACAAAAACTTCCCAATACAGTGGGCAAAACATTTCAATCCGGTTATCCTAACTTTTAGGCATAGATATAAACCTCCAACCCAAGCAATAACCTATTAATGGCCCACGTCATCACCCTCAGCATCCTCTAACTGAGAGTCATAACCCTGCAAATCGTCCTCTATTCTTAGGATTAGAAGCCGAATCATTACAGTGACCACACAAGTGCAGTATTAGTACGGTAAGTACTGGTACAAACATACTACCTAAAACATGGTTAAGCTTATGTAGCACATTGAAGTCACATGACAACATGGTGATATCATACCGATATAATTTCAACACTTAATCATAAGTAGTAGTACAACAAGACATGCTTGCATGAAAATTATGGAAGTATGAAGTTATGGTAAATACGTCGCAATCTATACAATATAAACCATATTAGAAATCTTCCTTTAGTGACCACATAAATTTTGGTTAATAAGATAATTCGTTCGGTTGCACCCAATTCTCCATCATGAACAAAAGTCATGGCAACATAAATATTCACAATGGGATACCACACCTACCAAACATTGAGTGCAACTACTGTGAGGGCTCATACAAATCGGGATACCACACCCACCATATGTGGTTGAAGTACACCAAGGGGGCTTGTATTGGGATACCTGACCCACCACACCTTGAATGTCTCTGCTGTGAGGGCTAAAAACTTGGGATACCACACTCACCTAAGTAATAGACAATACGAAGTGTCAGGTAGCTTATATTGGGATACTTCATTCACTCGTATTGGACACTGATGCTATGTCGGCTTGCTATAGGATAATCCTATACCTCAAAGATGTGTGCATACCCCCTATCGATCGCAACTTGGTAGAGAAGGAAATAGGTATTGAGTGAAAAATATAACCATAGGGTGACCCATCCACTAACTCCTGGCATCTACTTCGAGAGCTAGAGAAAAAAAGGTTCCAACGAAATCTTATACCATTATTTTGTATTTTTAAGTGATATCACAAATCACAATAAAATTCATAAATAACCAAATGAGTGTTTCCAAGTTATAACATCAAATACAATTAAATTCTACTATTAATTAACTTGAGTGTTTTCAAGTGATAATATCAAACATATCACAGGGCATAAAAGCCACCAATTGGGTGTTTAGAGATGACACCAAACTTGACCAAATTTAAGTCTCAAATTCCATCATGATGATTCTTATTAATTCAGGACAATCATAGGTGAAATCATAATTTAAATGTTGTAAATACATGGAGGTATCAGTATAAAAGGCCCAAGAGAACAACAACAATATATAAACAAACTAGGCGACATTTAGTCGGACTAGTCGATCAGTCTTTGGGACCAGTTGACTGGCTTGGTTGTACCAGATCTGAACCAAAACAACATCAGAGAACCGGTTGACTGACTGGCCTCATCGATCGACTGTTCATAGGAACCAGTCGATAGGTTTGGTTCAACTGGTTGATGGGTCCAAGTAGTGACCAACCCATTTTGGTTTGTAGAGAAACCAATCGACTAATCGATCGATTGGTCATAGAAACTAGTTGATTGGTTTGATCCAACTAGTCGATGGATCTAAGTAGAGACCAAACCATTTTGGTGTGTAGGGACACCAGTTAATGGGTTTGACAAATCGATTGACTGTTTATCAAAACCAGTCAACTGGTTTATCAAACCAATTGATTGATCTCGCGACCAGTCAATCCAAAAATCCAAACCATTCGACTGCTCACACAACCAGTTAAAAGGTTCGAGGAACCGATTGATTAGTCTAGGTAAAACATTACTTAGACTTGCGATACACATACCAAAATTTACCACACTTTACTATATTAATCCTATCATGTTTCTATGTCATAACACCCATAAAAATACATGCTGGACACATAGAATCACATGGATATATGTTAATTTACATCCTTGAATGAATCATGCTCAATTGGCCAACTTATGCTTAAAATTAAAGAAATCCAATAATGCTAATTTAGGAACAATTATATCACATACTCAGATTATAGAGTACAAATTATATCATACTCACACATACACCAAACACATGGAACCCTAATAAACCACAGAACCCTATTTATGTTAAAGATAAGAATGTATTACCTTGAAGCAATTCTTCTAGCACAAAAGCTTTTGATGGCCATCTAACAGAACCTTGATTCTTAAGAGAATAAAAGTTAGAACTATTAAAATCATCTTTCAAAACTTTTATTAAAATCGAGGAAAATCAGAAGAAGAAGAAGAACACAAAACACCACATTTTCTCAAAAACAAAGTGTCAAGGAAGAGTTGAAATCTTCAACTTTTTTCAACCTTAATTCTCCCTTACTTAAGGAAAGTAAGAGAGAACTAAAACCAAGATTAGAAGAAGAAAAAGGAATACAATGCTTGCACAAAGAGGGGAGGAAACCAGAGCAAGTCTTTATTTTTCTTAGCAAAGAGAAAAAAAAAGGAAAAATGAAGGGATGCTCGACACTTGGAAAATTTTTCACCAAGAAAAGGGAGAAAAGAGCAATAACAATAAGTGTGAAATGATAATGGATAAGAAATAAATGGTATAGAGGCAAGGTTGGGTCAACATTCACAGGAGAGAGGGAGATGAGACTGGCGAGGTTGAGTGTGGGAAACTAAGAAGTGAGGGCTAACTTGATGGGGTGATGGGGGGTTAAGTGCAGTCAAGATTGAGCATGTCAATGGGTTGGTGAGTTAGGAGATGGTGCACAAAGTCAATCTCGCACCCTAGTTGTCAGAAGAGAGAGGAATAGGTGAGGGAGAAGAGAGAAGGTGATGCTTACCTCAAAAGTACTTTTTTGGGGAAAAATTTGGCTAATTAAAATTATGTAATGATCTGAATAATGTTAAAATAATCCCAGAACACTAAAATATGCTTCTTAGCATAGGTGGACTCTAATAAAAAGTTTTCATAAACATTAGAGAGAAATTCAAATCAAAATCATAAATAGATCCAAAATCACAGGATAATTAGTCAATCGGTTTGGGTAAACCAGTCGATTGGTTTGTTGAGAACAAAAATGTCAATCACTCAGCGCACCAGTCGATTAGTTAGGCAAATTAGTCGATCGGTACGCCTGAAATTCATATTTTTACTAGAATTCCAAACCCATTCCAAAACTAAAACTAATTTATTATATATCAATATAATTTTAAACATATTTTGAAGGATTTTGGGACGGGGTATTATATTCCATACGACCTGAAATAAGGCTAGATTTAATATCTTTATATGCTTTTTAAATTTCAAGGAGTTCACTTGTGCATTGTTGACATTTTCATTCATACTTATTGATGCATGCTTATGGTAGGCAAGTTGCACACTGGAAGCTGGAGTGAAGATTTACTCATTAAGGGTGGACTCTGTGCACTCAGAGGCATATAAAGTTCTTGGTGGAATCAACCGCGCTGGTCATGACAATACTCAAGGCAGATATTTAATTTTTATTTTTCAAGTTGGTTAATTTTGTTTATGCCTTTTTGCACTTCATTAGTGAGCACTGATATATTTTACATGTTGGGCATTTAGCTCTTTTGTACTAAATTAATTATTATTGATAAGAAGTAGGGTTAATATAAGAGGATTCATTTATGTGCCCAAAATTACTTGAGAGTCCATTGACAATCATCTATTGCTTTGTAGTACTTCTAATAAAAAGAATTTAGTCCCTCTTTCCTTTCTTTGGTGTCCCAAAATTTACTCCAAATCTAGAAATGACGAACATTCCAAGCTTTAGTGTTGAAAATCTACACCCTTAGATTTTAGATTACCTTTGAAAATTGAAAGAAAATCTTTAGGATAATATCTATTTTACATACCAAACATTAAAATATAGTATGGAGTACTTAAGAAAAGTAAGAGATTATTCCTTTCTTGAAAATGGATGAATGTAAGAGAAAAGACATCCAAGAATCCTTCACCTCTCCCTAAATCCCAACCCTCCTATAGTTAGAAAAAGTAAAGAGGAGTTAGAAAATGAATTTAGAAGGTAAAAAGTTGAACACCAATGAAGGAGGAAAAAAAGAAAAGAAAAAGAAAGGCTCAGTTAGGGATGGAGCTATCCAACATAGGAAAATTTTATGAAGTGAAAGTGAGAAAGAGTGTGGTTAATGTTTGAAAGCAAAGCTACCAAGGAAAACTAGAGGGGGTACCTGGTCATCCTAGTGGTAGAGAGACGAAGTAACTGCATGTCTGCATCCGCTTGATGAGCTAGGAAAAGTAGAGTAGGTTTGTTGTTGGTTTAGATTAAAAGTTACAAAAGTGTTGTCAAAATCTCAATGGACTTGCAATATGGGAGGTGAGCTGCTTATGGCTGCCTGTTAGAGTGATTCTCAGCCAAACAGGCCCCAAGGGTTGATAAAAACTATTTGAATTAATTAAATGTAGTTTATTGAAGGAAAAATTCAATTAAATGTATTTTTTTGACAAAATAAATGGGAAAACACTTCAGAAAATTCTAAAAATGTTTCTGCTGCCCAGATTAATTATTTTTGATTAAAAAATATTAAAATAATAAGGTTTGATAACACTTTAGTATTCCTGTCAGCTAAAGAGATCTGACGAAGATGATAAACCGAGAGAGATGCACTTAAGTGTTAATCAGAATATCTAATGTTGAAACCATTTATATCATTATGACAACAATAATATGACTTAAAATAATATTTAGAATTCAAATATCCTCAAAGAAGGATTTCAAAAAGTTTGATAGCTAAAAGTGACTTAAATAGACTTATTGATACAGACTCGTAACAGAACCCTAGATGAAACCTTGACAATTACTTTTATTTTGACCTTCTTAGAAGATATATATATATATAATATACACACACACACACACACACATAAAATAATTTTTCTATTGAGTTAATAATGTTTCCGAAAATGGGGGATTACACTGTTAGGTAAGATATTAGGCCGGATTGATCTTTATTTATTGGTGCTTTTTCTGTAGCTAGGATCTAGATTATCTTTTATTATTTAAAGTGTTATTGTTCAAATATGGGGTATAAATACTATTAAATAGGCACCTATGTACAGTAATATTTTCTGAGTAGAGCTAGAAATGTGCGGTGAAGCCTAACGATAGTGTAGCCTTGCATTGGTGTTACAGTTACATTTAATCTAATGTTTTTGTGTTAAGTTTGTGTGGGATCTGTGGTACTTCTGTCTTTATTGGTATAGGTTTCAGTTTATTTCCATGGACAAAATTCGGTAGGATCAATTTCACATTTGGATAAGTCATTCTGGAAAGCCCTGCCTTTGTTTTTTCTGTCCTTATTCCCTTAAAAATCTGTTGTAGGTAATTCTGTTTGCTTTACTAGTTTGTTCTTTTGTTATTCCCTCGTTCTGTTTTCTTGCATATTTTGAAGCCAAATTAATAGTAACCAAGTTGATGCCAGTGTTAACAACTGTTATGAGTGTGTAGTTGTTATGAGTGAAATTGTTACAGCAGCAGTGGTATCTCAGTTTTTTGCTGAAAATGATTATGACTTTGTTTTTGGATATTAGAAATGTTTTTGTAAATTAGCCACCTATAACAATGGGACAAATAGTTGATTTGGCCAGCATATGGGATGGACTGCAGGTATTCACGTAATATGAGTTCCATTTTTCAAACTTTGACAACCAGCTTATCTGTCAGTTGTGTCTCCCTGCAGATAACATGGCTGAGGCTGCTGATGATAGGCATGGACAAGAGGAAATCTACTCAAAACAGGAGTTGGTGAAGGTTGGTAATGTCACGTCAGAAAGTTTCATACTGTTTATCCTGGAAATTAATGATTCATTTTGCAGTTATCTCCCACATCCACATTGGAATCTTCCTTTGAGGCTCTCAACATTAAGAAGTTTGATGGTGAGCTTACATTTTAGGATGCTTAATTATAATGTAGCAGTCTTATTCATTGTTAAATATTTGGAACAAATGATTGTTTAAATTTTACTTGAAGTTGCATTTGCGGTGGATCCTCTCTACCATCAGACATCCGCTCAATTTGATGAAGGTGGAGCCAAGGGTCTTTTGCTGAATAATCTTGGAGTATATGGTGGCTGTAGGGTACTATTTGATTCTTCTGAAGTTCCTGCAAAATGCATGACATCTGTAGCTCAACATGGTACCAACGAGTTGATTGATATAAGTTTTGCAGGAGGTACATTGCTTTTGGTTTTTACCTTGACCCTGTTCAGTTTAACAATCATTACGGTGTTCTCTTCAAACAATGCCTTTACGGTCTCTTGTTTTGCTGGTAGATTACATTGAAGAGATGGTGTTGCATATGCAAGAAAAGACTCAGATTTCTCCAACCCTGAAGATTATAGTTAATCAGTTTGATGACTATGAACAAAGACTGGCAGATCAATTAGCTAACTGCATCTTGAGTCAAACAGAAGCCTTTTCATTAAGCCCATCACCTGCAGAGCAGCCAGAAGCAGCTTTCTATGAAAAAGATGATATTCATGGAGATGCATGTGATAACCATGGATGGGATGCGGAACATGATGATCAGACAAGCATAGGAGATGAAGGACCTGATGGTGTGGATGCAGTTTTTCCAGAGAATTATGAGGTATATTTCATCATTCATTAGGATGCTCTTTTCTATCTATATATTTTTTTTATTCCTAATTTTGTAGAAGGATTCTCTCTTATGAAGATGAAATGTGTAGGTGAATGAGGGTTATGATGATCGTACTGCTGATACAGATAACAGTTTTGTGAAAATAGACCAGTACATTTTTCAAAGTTTGGGATTTTCTTCAAAACCAAATGCCTGGGCAGGTCCTGATCACTGGAAGTATAGAAAGGCTAAAGGTACAAAAAATCTGCTGGGTTAAATGCTGTTTTAGTACATATTGTTTTTGAAGCTAAGTTCGAGATAAGTTGTGATTGGATGTGAATCTCATTTTGTAGGTCTAGAGTCTGGTCCTGGAGCAGAAAATGTATCGACCAATAAATCAAAGAATAAAAAGAATGTTGAAACTGACATTGAATTCACAGTGGCTTTAGATAGGAACTTGACGGATATCTTTGTCCCTCCTAAAAATGCCAAGTCATTACTCCTTCCAGTAAACAGAGTGCCTTGTAATACAAAACTTCCTGAGGATTGTCATTATCAGCCGGAGGATCTTCTCAAGTTGTTTCTGCTACCTAATGTCATGGTAGCTATGCAATTTGTCATGCTCATGTCAATCATGATATATCCTACTGTCTTTTAGTTTATGGTAATTTTTGTCTTGTTGCTTGATTTATAATCACTTTGAGAATTTCTTTGCCTGCAGTGCCTTGGCAAGAGACAAAGAAACATCTCAGGTAATTTCATCCCAATTGGATATACGTATAAATACATGTGACATGTGAAGCGCATACAATTTAAAGTCTACCTTTTGGTTATTTAGTTTTCTTAATCTAATTTTCCATGTCGAAGTGAGATTGTTTCACCTGCTGGCCATGAAACATCCTCTTTATCAAAAGGGACTTAGTTTTATGTAAAACCTTTGGCAAATGACTTATCTCTGATAATTACATCTGATACAGTTTCACTTAAATTAAATCTTTGCTGATTGAACTGTTGTAGCATTAGTTGAACTCTGTGACTTGGATACATGCTGTTAACTGGCTGCAATTTAACTTATCGAACCTGCTCATGGTTATGCAGATGCCTCTCAACTGTATACATTTTTGGACTAAAGAATTATCTTGTGAAGTATGATGAAAAAAGTTTATCATGTGACATTCCAATTAGCACTTGGGAACTGAGGTGCAGTCACTATATATAAATAGATTGATACAGAGCTAGATGGGCTCAAAGCATTAGGCCATTGGTGTATTGAGGGCTGGTGTTGCTTGATAGTTTGTTTGCTCACCAAATTCGTGATGTGTAGGAATTTATATTCTTATCACTTGTGTGTCTTTGGTTGTCAGGTACTAGAGGTCTTTTGAACTCGAAGTTTAATCTTTCATGACTTCTCTCCATTTTGCAGGAAAAGCAGTGGACTGGAATGATGAATATGTTTCATCTCCCACGCGGGGGGATGAAGATGCATGCAATGACCCATTCTACGATGGAAATATAGATAGTGATAGGGAAGACTCTATCATGCTGATATCTCAACCTCATAAGGTTTGTTATTTGTTTATTTTCTCAGTGTGGTCATGCAAACAGTTCATATCATGTATTTGACAGTTCTCACAATAATTTGACCTATACTTTGCTCCTATGTTTAGGTCAATAAAATTGAGGTTAACTATGACAAAAATTCAAAACAAGTTGACGTTCAAGCATTGAAGGAAATCCTTTGGGACCGTGTGAAAGAATCTTCTTTTCAAACAATTTTGGTAAGCTTTTGCGTATGATAGTGTATTGTGTATTTGTTAATGTACATGCTGCATATGCATTACTGTTACGGTGCCCAGAGGAAAAAAGGTGTGAAAGAATCCTCTTTTGAAACAATTCTGGTATGCTGTTGCTTGTGAAGTATATCATGTAGTTGTTGATGTGCATGTTATATATGCATTACCATTTGTGTGCCAAAAGGAAAAAGGGGAAACAACAAAAGTTTGTGTTGACTTATTTCGGAAGTTGAATCGCTTGTTGTGTGGCTAAATATGCAATCCAGGGGTTTCTTTTATGCATTGTACTGCTGTTTTTGATTATATATTATTTTTTTCTAATCATCAAACTCTAAATGCTTATGCGTAGCCCAATTTTTTTTTTTATCCTTATCTTAATATTGTCATTTTCTAATCATCAAATCCCTCTTACTTCTCCTAGAAACTAAATTACCACCAACAAAGACACGATGTCCTATTGTGGATCTTCTTTCCACCTTGCAACCTGCCAATCTACATCTAAGGGACATCTAATATGAGTGTATTCATAATTTTTATATAAAATACCACGTTGGGGGCTTCTTTCAAGTAACATCTGATTCAAAGCTGCACACTTATAAATTGTTGGAGAAGACATATATTGACTTTTAGGACCAGCAAAGTATGCAATGGTTGGATGAGTTACAATAAGATAGTTTATTATACAACTAATCTTTTGTATTTTCTAGGGTCCTTAAATAACTCCTAGTGTTCTCAAGTTGTCTATTTGGTAGATGGCTTTCTCCTAGTTTTTTTATCTGAGTTAACAAGATAAGCACATAACTTCTATGCGATAGAATAATACCTTCTCTACTTTTATGACTTTCACACGCTAGAAATAATTTAGCATCCCTTAGTCTTTTCTGTGAAACTGAGCTTGACGATAAGACTTAAGAGGGGCGATTCCCACAACTTCGCTCTTATCAATGACAATCTCATCCACATAACCTACTAAAAGAATGATGCTGGCTTTAGATTGTTCATAGAAGATTAGATTTGTTTTAAGTTGGTCGAATTTTCCAAACCTAGCACAAGAAATTTGCTGGTCGAATTTTCCAAACCTAGCACAAGGAATTTGTTTTAAGCTATAATTTTTTTTTTCAATGAAGACAAACTTTCCCATACTTCCCCCTCAAGCAACAAAATCAATAGGTTGCTCTATGTATACTTCTTCCTTAATGTCTCCATGAAGGAAGACATTCTTGATATCAAGCTAATGCAAATGCCAATTATGAGTCATCGCTATAAGAATAGTAGACTAGGGGAAAAGGTGTTAGTACAATCCACTCCACAGTTCCGAGCATACCCATTAGCAATAAGACAAGCTTTCAAACAAGTAATTGTTCCATCAGGATTTGTTTGTAACCATCCATTTACATTCGATAGCTCCTTTAATTGCAATTAACTTTACAAAATTCCAAGTGCCATTAGTATCTAAAACATTTATCTCTTCTACTATAACAATGCCATTGAGGATGAGATAGGGTCTCTTAGATGTTTTTATGAAGGGTGATCTAGAGATGTAATAAAATAACAAGAAGAGGATGTCAAGTAGCTAAAAGATACAATTTAAGAAATGGGATAAGTTCATTGATGTTTACCTTTCCAAAGGGTAATGGAAAGATCATCACTGGAAATTAGATATGATGACAAAGGCTCAAGCAGAAGATCTTTATCATGAGTGGTTTCTTGCCTGCAATATATCTGAATGATAAGATAAGAGGCTTAGTTGGGGTAGGAATATATGAGGTGACATAATATATTAATGAACCCTCATCCTCCTAACTAAGATGAGTAGGATAGAAAGGTGTATCTTAAAGAAAGTAACATTGGGTGACACATTATACTTTCTAAGCCTGTGACAATAACAACAATATCCTTTTTGAATATGAGAGTAGCTAAGAAATATACACTTCAATGATTTTGAATCCAAATTTGTGACAGGAAGACAAACATATCTAATAAAACAAATGCAACCAAATATCCTAGGCTTGATAGAAATTGATGACTTGGGGCCTGTTCTCTAGATCTGATATGAACTTATTGCCATTGGTGCTGATATAATTTGATTTGATTAACGTTGATGAGAATAATTATGATATTAATATTTATAATATTATTAATATCAACAATTATAAGAACAATTATTATAATCAATGTATTAGTAATTATAATATTTTTAATATTCTTAATTATAATAATACTTATTATAATAATAGAATAATAATGAATTATAATAATTATACTATTATAATAGTTATATTAATGATAAATATAATAATTAATGGTGATAACTATGTTATTAATTATAAATATAATAAGTATAGTAATAATAATTGTTAGAATAGTAATTGGTTATAATAATGAAAAATGATATCAATAATTATAATTATTTCAATAATATTAAGAATTATGTTGATAATTATATTTATAATGATAATAATATTATTAATTTAATTATATAATTAATAAGAATAATTATTATTATAATAATATTAATAATAGTTATCTATAATAATAATAATACTAATAATAGTGATTATCATATTAATTATTTTGATAATAATAGTTATTATAATAATTATATCAATAATAATAATAATAATAATAATAATAATTTTATTAATATTTATAATAATATTAATAATATTAAATTATACTAATAATAAACAAAAAATATTTATAATAATAATAATATTATTATTATTATTATTCATATTATTAAATTAATTATTATTAATATTTATCATAATATTAAATACACATCATTATTTCTTTTAATTATCTTCTAAATGTTATTTTAATGTTATTAAATTAAAATTATTAATTACTATTATTATTAATGATAATTATTATGTTAAACTAATATGATATTATTATTGCTACTGATTTGATCCAATCTTAATTGTTTTGATATTATTTGATTTGATAACCTATAAAAAGAAGCTATAGAGAATAAGGCCTTGGTCAATAAATGAATATGATAGGAAGTCTCAACTTTAAGGATCGAAGATGACATATAGTTGATATAAAAATAAGCAATATAAATTGCATTAATTTAAAGATGTTTAGGACCATTCTTTATGCCACTTCTCTCAACCACCCCATTTTGAGATGGTGTATGAAGTATCAACATAAGAGGTTTGCCGAATAATTCCATTTTGCGTTATCAAGACTAAAAGGATTTTGATAAGTATTCTTTAGCATTGTCACTCCACAATATTTGGATAAAAGCATTGAATGGAGTTAGAAAAAAAATACAAAAGTGAGAAAACACCTTAGAACGATTTATTAAGTATGGCCAAGTTATAAAAGAGGAATTAATTGTCACAAGTTGTGGAATATCAAAAAGTCAGCTTTATACATAGTCGGACACTGGCTTAAACATCAAAATAAACTAATTGATTAAAGGGAGCATTTGCTCGATTATTGACTCTAGGACTTGAATTCAAATGATGAATTTTAGCAAATTGGCATAACTCATGATCAAATGAAGACAGACTATGACATTTGGGATAGAGTTTATTTAATGAAGGAGGAAGGATGACCTAGTCAACAATATGCTTCAGAAGGAGTTACTTTTCTAGCTTAGGCTATGGGTTTTGACACTAATGTATCTAATATGTAGAGACCCTGAGATTCATCCTTTGCCAATAATATTCATCATCATAAGATATGGAAATAAGCAATTATCAATAAACAATGAGATGCAACAACTAAGTGCACAATTAAGTTTGTGTTAGGTCCCTGTCACTCCTTCTGCCACAAACAGAGAAGCAGTAATAGTATGGAGGAATTAAGATCAATTTAGAGGAAAAGAGAGAGAGAGTTTGTTGTATTGAGATGATGAGAAAAAGATTACACCCTTCCACTAGGAATTTGAGGTCCTGGAGGCCTCCCACACTGAACGTCCAGAAAAAATCCTCCCTTCTCTCTCTCTCCCTCCCCTTCCCCTCATTTTATTTACCCCCAAAATAACCGCCTACTGACATGAGCCTAACGACCCAATTGTTCCCGTCCAAATATTCCTCTCCATCTCAGCAACTACCCAGCCAATAATCAATCCCTAATATTCCTTGCCTTAACTGAATTTCCCATATCAGCTCTAGCCCCCCTCTCACGTAGGTCCGCTTGATAATGGGCCTATCAGTTCGATAACAAACATTAAGTTGAAGGATAACTGAAGTAGAGATAGATTTGACATGAAGTAATAGAGTTGGAGTAATTGTGTCGGACTTAATGATACAAGGCCCATCTTCTAAAGTAACAGTAGAGTCACAAGTGAGTTTGGTAATTAGAAAATAGACTTTAATCTGTGACACTATGATCAATGGTCCATATAAAGGATGAGGAAACTAGGCATGTGTTTGGTATACTTGACTCGGTGATGGTAGTGGAATGAGGAGACGAAGGCTTTAATGATTCTTGGTACTAATAAAACTTAGCAATTCATCAGTAGAAATCAAAACATACTTCTCAAATATACAATAGAGGATGCAATGTGGGTTGATTGTGCTTTTTGATTCTAATCATGTAATTTTCATGCCATCATGCTTTACACGATGGGGTGTCTTATAATAGTATCATATAACCTTTCTTGAATCTTACACTAGAGTATCAAATCCTTTATGTCCATTGTTGTAATAATTATGTCTTCCATCAATTCTCATTCCTACAACTAACAGAGCCTCATGAGTCGGCCCATGCAACAATGGTGGAGAGCAACAAACTTGAATAAGCCTCATGAACCAACCTGTGCAACAACAACAAAGAGCAACAAATTTAGGTTCACTCACTGCTCTTCTACTCATTTAACTATAGGTAAACGCCAATTGGAGGTCAATGAAGGCTTTTGGATCAAGTGATAACAAACATTGACGTTAAATAAGTGACTAAAATTGTAACCCTAATCAACCAAGGTTGCACAGAAAAGGGAATGAGAATGGCAGAAATGGTGAAATGACGATAAAATCAGTATACAGGATCGGCAAAAAATGACATACATACATATATATAATTTATGTCTAAATTTTAAGAGAAAATGATTTTAATTTTGTATTAAAAAAAAGAAAAGAAAACTGACGCTAACTCAGATCCACCGACAACTCCCTCCCTTTCTTTTCCTCTCTTTCATTTCCTCGTTCTTTATTTGCGTGTAAAACCTAAACATCAACCCTGCCCAACTCCTTTATCCTCATCTCCCTTCTTCCTCTCCTTCCCCTCCGGAAAGGTTATTTGAATGACACACAACAATGGGCAACAACAACTAGCAGCGGAACAATCTAGTGCATCACCATTGGCCAGCGTGAAGCAACTTGAAAACAATAGAGTTTTGGGAGTTTTTCCCCCTCGTTTTGACTAGGAAACGAGAGGAAATGCTAGATCTGGTTTTGGTAATATTTGTATTTTTAGTATTGTTTTTGTAATACCCTTAATATTATTTAAATATTTTATTTTAGTGGAATTAAACATACAAGATAGTGAGTGTTATGTCGCAGCTAGTACAAAAAGATGTATGGTCAATACCTAACTCATGTTAGGGTCAAGGCTAAAACAACTTAGACATAAAGATTAGGTATAGTTAGTACCTAATTTAGGGTCGAGATAGAACTAGTAGAAATCAGCAAGAGTGGAAGAGATAGACTTACATATAATTCATAAAGAGTTTGCACTTGATGCCCCAAAAGGGAACAACAAGAACAATAAAAATACAACTATTACATAATCCTATCATAACCATATTTAAAACATGTTCAAAATAACTCATATCTATTTGGTAGTGCACTAAGGCAACCTCCAACCAAACATAATTAATTTCAAATAAACCAAAGGGAAGATTAGATAACTTAGAGACGTATAAAGTACACTAGTCATACCGTCGCATAAGGTGACATAGTACCCTCCATCCCAATCACCAAAACCATTCCAAATAAAGCCTTAAGCTCAACACAATAAAGGGACTACAACCCATAATTCAAATATCTTAGGTATGGTTTGAGGGCAACTATTGAATTAACAAACCAAATTATACCAATGGCCATCGACAAGTTACTTTTCTTTTTATGTACTTTACTCGTAGGAATATAAGAGATAATCCGGCAACATATAAAGTACTCTTGTTATACTGACACACGCACAGAACATAATACCCTCCCAACCATGCAAGTTGGGGATATGTAACGTACATTGGTCATACTAGTGCACTAAGGCAACACAGTTGCTTCCATCTTAGATCACCTAATATTTAAATATCGATATCCCTTATAAAGCTTGTAGTTTATTTATAGGGCATACTATGACCTTATTGGGGCACAAAGACTCATTGATGAAAGTAAACCAAATCGAAGGCTCATATTTTATTTCTAGGGTAGCTAACCCTAAAATGTAAATAATTGTTGATCTTGAGGTATTTCATTTGAATATTGGTATGATAGTTTTAAAAACCGGATTGGTCATCGAACTGGTATCATAACTGGTTCACTAGTTTAGTGGTTGAACCAGTGGTTTGGACTGGTCGAACCAGTGGTATATTTTAAGTCAAAAAATATAAAATATATAGAAAATTAAACTATACATGAATTTGACCGGCTTCCAACCGGTTTTTTGACCAAATCTAAGACCGATTCACCGGTTTTCACTGGTTCGACCGATTTTTATTGGTTACGAGATCTTAAAAACCGGTACATAAAATCTGACTGGTGACCCGATGGGTTCACCGGTTGGAACGGCCGGTCCGGTCCGGTTTTAAATACTAGGATTGGTATTTTATTTAGTGATTATAATTATCATATAATAAGCATACTATATCAATTTTCATAACAAATTTTTATTTGTTTCCAATTATTTAAGTCAATCGAAAAAGGTCCAAGACAAAGTCAAAGTCAAAGTCAACATTAATGTTAACCTATAAATCCACTAAGGCCATCATATGTCTAATTATTTACATTTAGGTACATCTTAGTAGAAAATGACCAAAATGCTATTAAAAGTTATTTACTCATTTAGTTTCTACTTTAATATTGAATGTTATTAGAATTGAATGAAATTCTTGACATAGTTAAATTATATTAAAATACACTTTAATAAAAAAATTATAGTTGAGGAAAAATTTCAGAAGTGAAAATATTATCATTTTGCACCTAAACTACTCTTAAACTCATTTAGCACATAAAATCTTAATAATGCATGACTATCTTATCATATTTCACATACCTATCATACTTAACATAATATCACACGGTCTAGACATATATGTTGCAAAATTTCAAATTTTATGTGAAAAGATTAAAATGTCCCTTAAACATACAAAATTTAAATTATTCAAAACTATGTTTGCTCAAATATCAACATATCATTTATCAAACTTTAAGCAAAACACATGATAATAGTAATGGTAAACTCAAAAATACAAGCGAGTCGCTCAACCACATGCATTATATATATATATTTAAATACATAAATCTAACATGCTCGTACATATATTCATATGGTCACATATTTAGAGAAAAATAATAACAATACATGGTATATGCATATTTCTCATGGGATTATAAGGAAGCATAGATTATACTCAAGTATAACATAGGAAATCCTAAACATCCTATCACTTTATTTTTACATATTTAATAGGTGCATATGTGTTATCTTTTTCCAAGAAAAATAGTAAAAAAAAAAAAGAGCCATCAAAAGCTCTAGCTAGCAAGCTAACTTCCTTATCCTTAAAATACAAAACTTAACAAACATTATTAGAATCTACTAGAACAAACACCATGACACCAATAATAATAAAAAATCAAAGGGAAAAGAGAGCCATACTTGAGCTATAGGTGGTGTATAAGAGGGAAGAAGGATGGAGAACTCTTCAACTTTTTTCCTAATTTAACATAGAGGAAGAAAAATATAATAAAGCTGGATAAAAGATTAGAAGAAGAAAACTAATAAAGAAAATGGATAAAAGAGAGTGAGAGGCAACTTGGTTAGAACTCAATAACACAAAGGAGTGTTTTTTCTCCTCCAAGGCAATCTTCAAATAAAGGGGAAGAAACAGAAGTGAACAAAAATGCACAAGGGTTGAATAATGAAAGAACAAAGAAAATGGAGGCATAAAGAGGAGTAAGGGGTGAAAAAGTCAGTAAAGGAGGAGAGAGAGAGAAGTTGACCCAAACTTGCTTATGTAGCACTTGAATAAAAAGTTTAGTGTCGGTACACGATGTAAGTGAGGTAATTATGACCTAGATTTTGGGTAACAGTTAGATTGTCTACAACGGAGGTGCAAAATTTTTTTTACACCTGTTGATTCGGTGCAAAGCACTGTAGCAGCAGTGCAAAAGAATCAAAAATTATGGCAGAGCATAGGAAATTGACCCAGCACAAAAAAAATTTCATCACACTGGAAAAGATTTTTAATTTAAAAAAGTATATTGAGTTTTTTTTTTCTCCTTTTTTGTGGGTACTCTTAGGGTACAAACAATGATATGATTCCAAGGAGAGGATAGGTCAGGGGAAGGCCAACAAAGATAAAGGAACGACTAATGTTTGAAAAATAGGTGTGCTTTAGGCGTAAGGCGAAGGAGGGTGGGGGCTTTGTTGGTGCTAGGCGAGGCAATGTGAGTGAGGCACATGTAAGGCGGTTGAGGCACGCCTAAGGCACAGAGGCGCAGAGGCGCGCGCCTTTAAGCAAAATTTCCTTTCAGCAAAAAAAATCACACAGGGAGCCAAGGACTTAGGGGAGAGGAATAGACCTTTTTTGGAAAGAGAGAAGCTTATTTTTTAGTTTTAATTGGGGAGAGAAATAGTTGTTTTGGAAATATCAAGTAGGGACTTAAGGGAGAAGAGTAGACATGCACATGCCTTTTAGCGGAAAAAAAAATCATGCAAAAAGCTAGGGACTTAGGGGAGAGGGGTAGACATGCACATGCTTTTCGGCAAAAAAAATATCATGCAGGGAGCTAGGGACTTGGGGGAGAGGAGGAGACTTTTTTTGGAAAAAGGTTAAGTCTATTATAATTTTGATTGTGGAGAGCAATGGTTGTTTTAGGAAAGATGCACATTCTGCAATTAAACAGACTGCAAGCCTACAAGCAGAGTTAGGGTCATCAGGGAAATATAAAAAAGAGAGTTAAATTCATTTTTTAAACACATAGGTAGCATTAAACTCATATAAAAAAAATAAATAGAGTAAGACAGAGACAGACGGTAGAGAGCTGAGATCCAGACACAGCAATAAGAAGTAGTCCATAGTCCCAACTACCTGTTAGTATTGGTAGTATTAAACTCATAGGTTGTTATTTTTCTAAGTATTTTCTTGTTATGGTGTATATATATATATATATATATATATATTTGAAAAACTTATCATTCAATCATTTTTTAAGCTTTGAGTAATTTTCATGCCTCACATTGCCTAGGCGCATGGTTTTGCCTTGTGCCTAGCGCCTAGGCTCTAGGATCCCTATCGCCAGGTGCGCCTTAGGCCTTTTCAAACACTGGAAATGACCCCACAAAAATAAAACTGAACAAAAAATGCATGAAAAATCAACTTTGGTCTACGTCTACCCAACACCCCCCGGTGCCACCCGTTCTTGTCTCAATGCTTGATTGTTTGGCCCATTGGCTCCGGTCAACTGCCTAACACCAAAAGCTTTAGTTTTTCATTTTTAACCTAGTTAACCTAATCCATCTTTTATCCCAACCCAAACACAATTAAGACATTTAACACATAGTATCCACCTTTTATTTCTATGGATCTCAAGTTGTAAATATGTTCTTAATTATGGGTTACGAAACACGATATTATAGATTACTGTTTCACTAGTTTGATTATTCCTAAATTTGATAGGTTCTTGATTATATTTTTGATCGATTCATCAGTTTTCAATCGGTTTGTTCAGCTTTTGTCTGGTATTAACCATTTATCAGCTCTTGGGGATTGTTATAGGTGATAGGACCGACTGTTTACTAATTAGATTCACCATAGTTTTTATCTTAGAAAATATGTATTTGTTTTCATTAGAGCTATAAGTTAGTTGAGCTGTGGCAAGCCGAATATATTTGGGTTCAGGCTCATCTTATTTATACCTTTAATTTTCACACATGTATTTTTTTTGGCGATTGATGTATAATAATGTAGGTTTTTATTTATAGAAGAAAATATGAGAATAAAATTGAAAGAATATGTGTTTATTTATTTATTCTTTTTTTCATTGGCTCAAATTAATAATAATTGGTTTTAAATAATGACTAAGAAACGTGGATTATTATTTTTAAGGTAACTGTCTGAGCATAACTGTTTGCAATTCATCAAACTTTGGGATCAATTGGTGTTGGTTTGGTTTCCTAAGATTGCTATAGTTTGGTTGGTTTGTGAAGTACGGAAGGAATGGGATTGCTGAGTTATTTTTAAATTTTCTCTCGAATTGATAGGAATACTTCCTATCGAGTTCCGTTGTGCTCGCTAGGATCAGCGGTGTCATGGTTCTTGCTTTTGTACTCCCAACTTTTATTTATTTATTTATTTTTATTTCTGTACTATCGGTTGTAATATTATATGATGTGACCTCTGGTAAGTCTTGTTATCCTCGCTTGGAATTGCTATTGATATCGGATAAAATCTTGTTTGCCGAAGGGGAAGGAAGAGACTGTATCTTTCAGAGAAGTATTGGCCAACCTTTCTCTTGACTACAATGCCGCCGCTGCACCAGAGGACATCTCCCCACACTTATGTTTCATCTGCTTATTGCATTTGGCTAACGAGCATGGATTGAGCATACTGGGCTGCGCAACCTTAGATGATCTCACAATTCATGTAAAGTCTTGTAGCGGTGTATTGTCAAACAAGTAATCAAATAATTAACTGCATTTTGAATTCTGTCCCAAAGAAAAGGATAGTGTAAACGTGCGTGTGCCATGAAATTGATGTACACTTCATTAATAGTGAGCGATGTCAGTCCCATTCTCGAGGGGGTAACGTTAACGGTGTAGGGTCGAGGAGGGGTGCACAAGGAACTGTTTGGTCTGGTTTTGCCTCCAAATTAAATTTTATTTTTTGGTTTAAATATTTTTTAAATTAAATTAAATAAATTTTTTAAATGATTTAAACTAGATTGTATTAATGATTTATGGTTTGATGTGATTCAATTTATGATTTGTATATTAAATATTATAAACTAATTACTCAACTTAAAGTTAATTTAACTTTCTTACAAAAATTAACATTAATAATAAACAATTAATGTTAATTGTAATTGAGAAACTTTTTTATAGTAATATTTAACATACTATTGATTATAAAAAGTTATATTTGTAAAATACAAGGGAAAAAAAGAAGAAAAGCACAATTTATGTAGTATGTAATTCATGTGTATATTTTAAGTAACTAATTGCTATTAGTATATAAATATTATAAAATTAAAATAACATAAGTATACATAAATGCATTGAGAGATAAAATAGCAATATTTTGTTATAGTCAAGGATTTATTTTGAATGCATATATACTTAATGTAGCTATTAGTTAAGATTATACCAATTGATATTTCACTTGATGATATAGAGACACCTACCCATGCACACACATGATTTGTGGATTATAGATTGTATATTTTTTGAGAAACTAAACTGTAATTTTTTTAAATGTAAACTAAATCAAATCATTAAAATATTGCTTACTTTTGTTTGATTTATGGTTTGAACTATATTATGTTTACTACTATCATCGTTAAGGATTAAATCTAATATTACAGTTTGATGATGGAAGTAATTGTAAAAGTTAGGTCATGTTTTTGTACGTTGCCCTCTCTTTCTAAATTTATGGGCTTCGACAATTGTATAAAATTGTATATTTTATTGGTAAATTGGTTAAGGAACAAGTTTTGATCTTTTATCACAACCCTTAGGAGTCTAATATCTATTGAATTGGTGATTTGGTTAAAATATTGGATGAGAGCTAATTATAATTAGTTATAGTTTTATATATTGTCTTATCCTTTTTATTACTATACATACATACATACACACATACATATACATATTATTGATCAAACTTATTTAAACCCATGGTTTAGTTATAATACTTGTTGGTTCTTAAAGCTATGGTTATGACTTGGGTAGCTTTATGAAATCAAGTTTGGGTATTTCACTTACAATATATGAATCATTAGTATTTTAACATGTAAAATATTTATGCTTTATGGTTTTGCATATTTTTATTCATAGTTATGTGTGTAAAATATAGAGGACAAGTTGATAATTATCATGTAATGGATTCCTCGAGTTCATCTTTCTACCGGCATTGTATGTTTATACATATCAACTAGGTTTTCATCGGTACAATGAGGGTGGGGGTTCATATAGACTAAGGGAAATCTCTAATCTATATATAGCCACAAAACATATATTAATAAGAACAACATAATCAAACATAACATATATTTTAAAATACCTTTTTAAAGATAACATCAGTTGTGGAAGCATTGTTATTACCCTTATCTTCAGACAACAAAATCTTTGTGATACGACAATTAGTAACTCTTGAGATAATATAACTGTCCATAGATGAAGATTAATACTATTAGAATCACACAAAAATTGAATAGTAATTATATTCGGCTCTTGTGTATTATCATTGCATATGATACAACAAGAGGAAATTGTTTGCGAGTTGATATGAAAGGTAAATGTTTATTTGATGGCGTTAATGACAATCTTGGGATCAGAACACTATGATTAACATTATTCCCACCCAATATTTTTACTTCTAAAATATGTCTTATGAGTCATGAGATAATCATTTGCACTTAAAAAATGCCTTTTGAATGATCTATATTGTGCAATAACATAAGGTGAGTACCAACCTTTTCATGATTTGGCTTGCTTGAACATCACAATCCATTTAAAAATTAAGGCAAGTGCAAGGCTTGCAAGAAATCAACATTTGTCTCTAATATGCAAGCGTTATCAGAACTTTAAGTATGTTTCCTCCTGGGATGCATTTAGAGAATGTATATAATCATTAATAGATCATTTAACACGATTTGGCCGACCTGAAATCGTGTTGTGTTCTTTCACCAAGAACTCCACTGATACTCCACCATTTCTTTTAATTCTTGATTCTTGATGAACTTCTTTAATTTTTCTTGAAGTTCTTAATCGAATTTCTTGCAATCTTGCAGCGATCTTGTTGCAATTTCCCTCAACTTTCCACATAAAATACCAACAGAGTTCGAATTTCAGCAGCACCAGTTTGGTTTGTCTGTTTGCAACGATCGTGTGTGTCTCTCTAGCACTTTATTTCTATTGTATTCTAATCTCTATTAGTGTGTGATCAAGTTTACAACAACCCCCTTCAAGTTCTCTTCATGCAAGCAAGCAAAGAAGCCTCAAAGTGTTCGACATCCCTGGACAGTTTTCAATCACCGAGACTGACCTGGAACTTGCAGGCCGTGTATTAGATTCATTTCTCTTCAATTTCTCTCAAGAAATTAGTCCATCATCTACCTCTGGATCTCCTCTACATTTTCTATGAAGACTTCAACACGAATATCCTACTGGAAGACAAGTTTTTGTTGAAAATACAGAAACATGTTCTATGATTTTATGTGAAGTCCGAGATTGACCTGGAACTTGCAGGCCCAATATTCGATTCATTTCTCATCAATTTCTCTCAAGAAATTATTCCATCATCTAACCCTGGATCTCCTATAAATTTTCTATGAAGACTTAAACACGAAAATCCCACCGGAAGACAAGCTTTTATTGACAACACAGAAACATGTTCTATGATTTTATGTGAATCATTTTCACACCTATTATTACTAATCTTTCATTGTTTGTGTGTACCTGCGTGAAGTGCCTATTCTTGGGGCTAAAAGATCTCCTTTGTGCCTAGATAAAGACTGCAGGTAGTGTTTGATATTTGCTTTAGAATTAGAAATTGGTTTGTGCTTTGTTTGGTTGTAGGCAAAACAAATCCAGCACCTACATTTGTGGAAGATAGATTGTGTGCATCAAGAAAGGTTGTGTGTCAACCTTCATCATGGATAGTGAAGAGGTGCGTGCCCTGGTTAGTCCATCAAAAGCCTCACCACACGCATGGATTCCCAACTACAGAATCAAAACACACTGCAACATCAACTCCAAAGTGTGGAAGCTAAGTTGGCCGACCAAGAGAAGTGTAAACCATGGCAACCTCGAATGGAAACCACATATGATAGTGTGGAGGGGAGAATGAAGCCAATTTACCATGCCAAGAATGGAAGTGGAAATTTAAATATTTCTCATCTTGAATATGGAGAAGAGGAGCCAAATTCTTTTGGCTCAAGCAACCAAAGAAGAGCACCTACATTCCATATAAGAAATCCACACTATGAAGATCTAGGTATTAAACTTGAGCTTCCTGAATTTTATGGTGATTTGAATGTGGAGTCATTTTTTGAGTGGTTGCATGAGATTGAGGCTATTTTTGAGTTTAGAGAATATGATGATGATAGAAAGTGCAAATTAGCTACTCTAAAGTTCAAAAAGTTTGCTCGAATATGGTATGATAACTTAAAGCAAACTAGAGAAAGACAAGAGAAGTCTAAAATCAAATATTGGGAAAAACTTAAAAAGCACTTAAGAAAGAAATTTGTGCCTAGAGAGTATGAACAAGATATGTATGTTAAAATGACTACTCTAAGGCAAGGCTTATTTAGTGTAGAAGAGTACACTAGAGAGTTTGAAAGACTAGCCCTTATTTGTGATGTTCATGAAAGAAAGGAACAAAAATGTGCTAGATACTTAGGTGGCTTGAATAATTTAATAAGAGACAAGGTTGATATGTACTCTTATGACTCTCTTAATGACTTGATAAAATTGGCTATGAAAATTGAAAGACAAACCAAGACAACAAAAGCCTATGTTAAGTCTAATGCTTCTACTTCGGCTAAACCCTATTCTAACACCTTTACACCTAAATCAACATTTTCATATGATAAAAAGAATAACAAAGATGATAAAGGTAAAAATAAGGTGGTTGAAATGGATAATAAAAAGTGTAAAGGATATGGACATTTTGCTAGAGATTGTCCTAACCAAAGAGCCTTAACCTTACATGAAATAGAAAACATGGAACCATGTAGTGATGATGATGAATTAGAAGTTGAATCTCCTAATGAAATATTAACTATGGAAGAAGAAGAAGGAGACCCTTGCTTTGTAATTCAAATAGTCTTGCAAATACAACCTAGTATTACACCTACTCAAAGAGAAAATATTTTAAAACTAAGTGTAAAATAGGTGATAGAGTTTGTATACTCATAATTGATAGTGGTTCATGTACTAATGTTGATAGTGAGGCTATGGTTAAGAAAATTGGTTTGGAAACTACTAATCATCCTAAACCCTATTCTTTACAATGGTTAAACAAGGATAAAGGAGCTAAAGTAAACAAAAGAGCTTTAATCACATTTTCTATTAGAGACTATCATGATGAAGTTCTATGTGATGTTTTACTTATGGATGCTTGTGGATTACTTTTGGGTAGACCATGGCAATTTGATAGAAAAGCAACTCATGATGGGGTAACTAATGAATATGTGGTGAAAAAGGGAAAACAATTATATAGGCTCAAACCTTCTTTAAATGATCATATGCCCTGGAGTGATGATAAAAAGAGATTATTTTTACATGAAAAGGCTATGGAAAAATGTATAAAAGAAGAAGGAATTTTTTATGCTTTAGTTTCTAAAGATCCTAAACCTGAAAAATAACAACTTGAAAGTCCTAATTTAATTAAGTTTCTTGATGAGTATAATGATGTATTTCTTGATGACTTACCTCCTGGATTACCACCTAAAAGAGGTATAGAACATGCCATTGATCTTGTTCCTGGTATGCCTATCCCTAATAAACTGGCTTATAGATGTAACCTAGAAGAAGCTAAGGAATTACAAAAACAAATACAATAGCTTATGGATAAAGGATCTGTGAAAGAAAATATGAGTTTTTGTATAATCCTTTCAAATATTGCTTATGTCAAGTTTATGAGTTATTTCTGGAAAACTTTATGGCATATGCTTAGTGTGCATGGTGTGAATCCTTACATGCCAATTAACATGATTCCGTTGAAAAAAGGTGAATTGCAAAATTATGAGGCTAAAGAAAGAATACAATTTTTTCAACAACTTCATGAGAAAATCAGAAATAATATTGAAAAATCTAATGCCAAGTATAAAGTTCAAGCATATAAGCATAGAAACTCTTATGTGTTTTCTCCTGGTGACTTAGTTTGTTTACATTTACGTAAAGAGAGATTTCCTAATTTGTGTAAAAAAAAACTAATGCCAAGAGCCGATGGTCCATTTAAAATGTAACACCCCAAAATTCACTACCTTTTTTTTTGAAAGCGGAAGTAATTAAAATACTTAATTTAAAACCCGTAAATTCTGGGGATGTTACCGCCACACTTAGTACCAAACCGGTTCTCTCCGACCGTTTCAGTACCAAGTGCTAAGGCTAAGAAAAGAAATAATCAATTATAAATCAATATAATTCAAATTCTAAATAAGCATTAAACGGCTGTAAAATAAAATCAGAGTACGCATCAAGAATTATAATTCATTTCCAAAAGATAATTAAACTTACAACAGATAAAAGGTTAATTAAAATACTCAATTGAGTAATTAATCATAAGATGGTAAATACTATACCAAAGAAATAACAAAGGAAATAGAATCACATAAAGACTGAAATACGACCACGACACTCTTGAATTTGAGCCAAAACATGCTCAACACACAGCCCCGACTGATGTCTCGCCCACCTGCACAAAGTCAGAAGGGCATACTACTCGTGGGAATGAGCAGCACCCATGAAAAGGGTGATCAGTATGCTACGTACTGAGTAAGGTAACCAAGCACTAAGGCCAACACATAATAGCACATAAAGAATGCAGATTAATAATAAAGCATAAGACTAACATGATAACATAATTCATATGACCATTCAAGTAAAAGTATAAAGGCCCAATTATAGTCCGTATTCATTGCTTAATATATCTTTGATCAGGAATCGTTTCACACCATACCTTTTATCAAATCCATGCAAGCATAGGAACATCCCACTATTATAACCGATGGGCCGGTCACACATGGAGCATCGTGCCCCAACCATTATTATTACCGATGGATCGATCACAATAGGGTCAAATCCTAACCACTATTATAACCGGTGGATTGGTCACATATAGGGTAAAAACCCTAACCACTATTCCTAACCGGTGGATCGGTTCGATTCCTGCTCGTATAGTGTTCCACTGTAAGTAATTAGTGTCTTTTATTTGCCTTAGTAAAACTCTGGTTTATTTTCATTGAGATTGGGATCCCCCACTATTATAACTGGTGGGCCGATCACATATAGGACATCATGTCCTAACCACTATTATTACCGGTGGATCGGTCAGGGTAAAACCCTAACCACTATTATTATCGGTGGATCGGTCGCACATAGGATAAAACCCTAACCACTATTACTGACCGGTGGATCGGCTAGTCCCGTCTCAATATCTTGCACTTTAAGTGATTAATGTCTTAAGTATCTTATTCAAAAGATTTCGTCCTAGACATGCATGAATCATCACACATCACAAATTATAAATTCCAACATCATAATTACACTTTAATCAATAAATACACATGATAACACAAAAACCCTAATAATTCACAACCAACCCTAATTGTCCACACCAAACCGTAGTTAACCACTCCAAACCCTATTTTACCATAACAACCATAATTAGCCATTCCAAACCTTAATTAACCACAACAACTCACAATTAGCTACTCCAACTCTATTTAATCTCAACAACCCATAGTTAATCACTTCGAACCCTAATTCAATCTCCTCCATACCCTTATAATGTCCTACGTACTATTTTTCATCCCAAGTATTCAAACACCCAAACACCACTTACATTACCTTCCTTATATCTCAGATCAACTTTTCATATGTAAATTTCACTCTCATGCAAACTTTACACATCCCATGCAACCTCTCAAACTTTTCATACAAATCCTAAATCCCATGTAATCATTAACTCCCATGCAAAAACCTAATGCCACCATGCAAACCCTAATACCTTCACACAACCATAAATATCCCCATGCAACTATTAATATCACCATGCAAATCCTAATACCACTATACAACCATTAATACCACCATACAAACCCTAATACCATCATGTAAACCCTAATACCACCATACGACCATTAATACCACCATGCAACCCTAATACCACCAAAAAACCGTTAATACCACCATGTAAACCCTAGATTCCGTCATACAAAACCCTAAATTCAATCCACACAAAACCAAGGATCCATCCATACCAAACCCTAGATTCAAACCATAGAAAACCCAAAGATTTGTCCATATAATACAATTGATTAGATTCTCCCATTCCTAACCACAAATTAGATTTTTCTATACAAGAACATAAGTTAGATTCTTCCACATAAAATCATAAATTAGAATCTCCCATATAAACCACAAATTAGATTGTCCCATATAAAACCATAAATTATATTCTCCCACACAAAACCATAGATTAGATTCTCCTAAATAGAACCGTAAATTATATTCTCCCACACAAAACCATAAATTAGATTCTCCCAAATAGAACCATAAATTATATTCTCCCACAAAAAACCATAAATTAGATTCTCCCATAAAAAACCATAATTAAACTCTCCCACACAAAATTATAAAAATCATAGATCAGATTCTCCCACATGAAACCTTAAAATTCTCCATTTTATTCTTCCACTCATGAATCATTAAAATAATAGGTCAAATGACCTCCCTTGGTCAACCTCTTTCCCCATCCTCCTTTTTCATTCTTTCTCCCACACAAGCCATATCAACACCCTCACATGCATGTCTTACAGGGTCACAACACATATCATCATATATAAATAATACACATGCCATATAACAATACCAGAACATGCTTGAACTCCACGTTATACCATATACAAAATAATTACAATAATGAACATATGATACATAGCATGCGAAGCACATAATGCATATAAGCACATAAAAGGCCTTAGCACCCCTTACCTGAAACGACACCGGTCTTGCAGCACGCTCCTACGCCTCCTTAGGGATTTGACCAAATAATAACATACTAATAAATATAACATTAATAAAATTCTAACTTTGCTAAAGATATAGAAATAATAGAAATATTATAAAAGTTGATAATATAGGGTTAAATACTTTACCCTAATAATAATAATGATACTAAAAGTAATATCAATGAGAATATAAATAAGGATAATAATAATAATAGTAATAATAATAATAAGGACATTATTCAAAAACAAAGTAAAATAAATGCTTCGGCCCCCTTTACCAAAATAATACTAATAATAATACTAGTAAGATAAATAATAAAATTTAGTAATAATAATAATAATGAAATAGTAATAATAATAATAATAATAATAATAATAATAATAATAATAATAATAACAACAACAATAAAAAAAAAAAAATAATAATAATAATAATAAAAATAAATAATAGTAAAGTAGTTGTAATATTAATAATGAAATAATAATAACAGTAATTCGAAATAGTAATAATAAAAATAAGAATTATAATAATACTAACATATTAATGTTAATAATAGTAATAATGGAAATAATAAGAATAATAATAATAAAATCGAAAATAAAATATAATAGGGCTTCAACCCTCAACAGAAATAATAATCAAAACATTAATACTAATAATACTAATAATAATAATAATACATATTAAAAATAATAATAATAGTATTTATATGCAAATAATTGAAATAAAATAATTTAAGGGTTATAAAAATAGGGAAAAGGGTTGAGAGGGTCTAGGGTTCAACCTTAGGCTGGTGGGGATAGGCGGCATCGGCGGTGGTGCACGGCGGCGGCGGCGGCGACCGGAAAAAGGAAAGAAAAGGGTAAAAGTTGCATGCTGGAAAAAAGATAGGGAGAATTAAGGTGAGAGATGAGGTGTTTAAGAATGCCTAGAGGGAGAGGGACAGAATGAGGGTGGCGGCGCACAGCGGCGGTGGGTGGTGGCCGAATGGAGGAGAAGAAGAAAGAGAGAGGAGGAGAGGGAGAAAGGGGAAAAGAAAGGTAGAGGAAGGTAGAGGGTGGTCTGCATAATAATTTGGGAGGTGAAAGAAGCGGTGGAAGCGGCGGAAGAGGTGGATAAGGGCAGTGCAAAGGGTGACGGAGCTGGAAAATAGGTTGGTCGACGGGGTTGCTTCACACAGCCGGGACGGCTTGTGTAGGACGAGTCCAAGGGGATGGATGATTTGGTTAGCTAGAGGGATGTACAAGGAAGATTTTTGTGGCCATAGATGGCGGCGAAGTTAGCCGGAGACGGCGGACTAGGCGTCTTAAGTGGAGGCAGCAGCAAGGTCGGGCATTCCTGAGTTGGGGATCAAGAGCTCGATACAGGGCCATTATGGGGGGTATTTATAGGGTTAGAAGTGAGGTTAGGGTTCTTTGGGTCGGCATGGGATTAGGAAAGTAGGGTTTTGGTTTCGCAGGTGGCAAGGTTGGCCGGTGGGAGAAAAATTCAGGTAGGGGAATGCGTAGGAGAGAGAAAGAGCATCGCGCGATAAAAGGGAGAGTTGGATTGGTCTATGCAGTCGCCAAATCAAGGGGAAGAGAAAGGGAGGAGATCGGTTGGTCAAAACTGGCGAGATCGCTAGCAAAAATCTCGGACGGGCGGCGTTGTTGCAGGTCGACGGTGGCTCGGGGAAGAAGAAGGAAGAAGATGAGGGGTGTTGGACCGGGTGGCCGGGAAAGAAAGAAAAGAACAAGAAAGGCGGCAAACTGGGCCGGGCACGAGGGGAAGGGTGCATTAAATGAAATACGGCGTTTAGGACGTAATAATCATAAAACGCAGCACTGATAAGGGAGGAAGAAGGGTGCACGGCGCGGGCCGGGCCAAAGGAAAGGAAGAAGGGGAAAAGGATTGGGCCGCGGGAGAGGGCAGCCCAAATGGGGAAAAAGAGAGGAAAAGAAAAAGAAGAAAAGAAAGAAAAAGAAAGAAAAAGAAGAAAAAGGAAGAAGGAAAAGGAAAAAGGAAAAGAAAAAAATAATTATTTTGGGTATTTAAATTTATTAAAATATTTGGGATATTTAAAAATAATAATATTTAAATTCCTTTTTAGGCTAAATTAGGATTTTTAAAAGGTTTTTCATAAATTCCATTTTAATTAGCAAAACAACCTAAATTTCTTCAATTAAATTATTTATAAAGTTAATATTAATTTGAAACTATTTTCTCCTTCTTATTTTAAATAAAATAATTTATTTAATTACTTTCCAAATAAAATCCTTAATTAGCTAAAATAACCAAATACCTCCTAATTACAATACTTATAAATTTATTCTTAATTCTCCCTAATTAAATTTCTTTTATTTTAATAAAAATAATTTATTTAATAAAATTTTACAATAAAATCTTATTTAAATATAATTTTTCAAATTAGAAATTTTCGGGGCATTTCATAAAATATTTAGGAAGTTTGGAGATAATGCTTATGAACTTGAACTTCCAGATTCTTATGGAGGAATTTCAAGAAATTTTAATGTTGGTGATTTGTCTCCTTATTATTCTAATGAAAATTTGAGGGCAAATTCTTCTCAACTTGGGGAGTATGTTGTAGGAGCATATATTGAATATAATGATTGTCATTTTCATTCTAATCCTCAAGGTAAGGAAGATGATTTAGCTTTATTAATGTTGGAGCCTGTCATGTTAAATATTCTTGATAGTTCTAATATGCTTGACATTGAAAAACATTCAAGTTATTCTTGTAGGTATGTTACATATTTGCAAGAAGATGATGTTCATACACATTGATGTGTACAAGTATTCCAAGGCATGAAAGGCTATGACATACATGGGATGATACCTTAAAACAAGAGATAAAGTGATGATATTCATTATTTGTATAAACTTGTTGTAAAACCCTAACCCTAAGTATATTTTATGTAAGTTAGGGTATGGCTATAATTTCATGTATGTATCTTAGTCTATTGTATAGCTTTGTAATATTAATCCTTAGTATCATTTAACCAATGATATTATGCTGTGGATTAAGGTTAATATGGGCTTAATTCAACCATGATTAATGGGCTGAATTAAGCTAGTCACCACCAAGCTTATTCCTTCTCTTATATATACCTTCCTTGTGCGCAACATTTGTATGCAGAACATTGAATGAGAATTTTAATCAAACTTTGAGCAAGAGAGATAAAGTCTAATCATCCCTTTTGGGTCTACATTGAGCAAGGAAGATATGGGATAATCCTTCCTCAATACTATCTTTAAGTCAACACATTTGAACACCTTCAAATCTGCTGAAACACCTTCATCTTATAACATCAAGTTCTTCGTCTATAATCCACCAAATCACTTCATTCTTTTTGCATTAGATCATGGGATATAGCTTCTACTAAAAATTTTGATCCAACCTTCCTTTACTTTGCTAAAAACCACATCACCACTATTCTCAACTGATGGAGTGGTAAAAGGTTACTACTCTAGGGCATGATGCTCCAAGCCATTATTCTCGCTGGTGGATTGGTAGATATAACCAGCCTCGACTCAAGTGATCTTCTAATTAAGTGATTGGTGTAATATTCATGCTTTATTTATTTCAAGTTCATCACACAATTATGTGCACATACTCATACAAGGCACTATCCCAACTCATATCCCTAAACAACCTTATTTCCCCTTAAAAACCCTAATCTCACAACCCTAGCATATCCTCTCCTCTAGTTCCCTTTTAGTCCCAAATTTTCCCAAAAAATATCAAAATGTTATCAAGAACCACATATCCAACAATAATGGTCTATTACCCACATTTTCCACATGTGATAATAAACTACCCCTAGGGTTACTATTTTGACCTCGTCCAAACACTAATTTCTCATGATTAGCATAGTCCCTTCTCTAGTATTTGTTTAGTCCTCAAATTCCACACCAATGCAAATAATGATATTTTTAACCATTAAATCAAACATTATGGCCTAAATCCCACATCTTACACATGTGATAATAATCTACCTATTCGATCCTCCTATAAAAACCTAATTTCTCATACCTAGCATAGTCCTTTCTCTAGTATGTGTTTAGTTCCCAAATTCCATACCCATGCATAAAATACCATTTTTAACTAATAAATAAAAGATCATGGCCTAAATCCCAAATCTTACACATGTGAAAATAACCTACCCATTTAGGCCACCTCTAAAACCCTAGTTTCTCATTTTAACCTTAACTACTTCCTTATATCATGTATAACTACCAAATATAGTGTACATTCTCAAAAGATTATGTTTAACATCATATCCCAAGGTTACAATCCTAATCCTCCATCTTGTACATGCGATAATGGCCTACCCCTAGGGTTACCACTCGAGCCTCCTAAAACCCTAACATCATATTTTGGTTATAACTCCTTCCCTAGAGCTCATACGACTTCCCAAATTTGTATGAACACCCTACCCAGTATCAATCTCCCACTTTTCTCACATGTGATCATACTTTCCTCTAGGTTTTACTAATCACAATTATGGCCTTTCCTCTTCCTATATTTATCATAAACCCTTCGTTTTTGCTCCAGTTATCTCATGTAGTATCCCCAATCTATTTTGTGCTAGTTAACATCGTAAAGTACCCAACATGTCACTTTTTAATTGTATTGACCAAAATTCCCTTTGGTCATTGGAAAACCTATTTCTACCTTCCCCAAGTTATAAGACACCCAACATGAAGGGCTCTTCAACTTTCCATACATGCAGTATCATCAAAGGCATGGACATGATTATACATAAATATTTGAAATAAAAACAGTCATAACTACATAGGGTTCTTACCTTCTCCTACCACCAAGATAAAAATGAACATACAACACTAGAGTCATTTAATATTTCATACCATGTCATCATACATCTGCACATCAAGGGCATATATTATAATAAAACAAAACACTATCTATGACTGTATCCTTACCAAAGAGTCCCTAGTCTCTAAGCACGCAAGACATATGCTTTATCCTCAACTATCTTTGGAATACTACCTAGAAATAAGGACATCCATAGTTTGGATTTTCTCTCTCTCTTTCTCTCTCTCTCTCTCTCTCTCTATTTTTTAAATAACTTGACCTAAATGAAAGTCTAAAAGAGGGGAAAGTAAATGGAGGTAACTGAAGTGGAGAAAATTTATGTAGGGTGGTCTATGACAATGGCAATGGCTTTTTTTAGGGAGTGGGTGAGGGTTGGCATCTAGGGTCGAGATAGTGGTGGTTTTGGAGTTGGTGGAGCTAGTGGCTGATGGTGGTGCAAGTTGGAGATTGGCTGAGAGAGAGAAATAAGGAAGGGGTAAAAGAGATAGCTTAGGGTGGTGGTTATGCTGGCTGGGGTGCTTGTGTAGGGAGGCTCAATTATAGTGGTGGAAAGGAGGGAGAAAAGAGGGCTAGTGATGGTTGTGGTGGTGTGACTAGTTGTGGTTATAGGCGCATGAGAAGGGAAGGGGAGAAGAAAAGGGGAGAAGAAAAGGGGAGAATGGTGGCATATTAAGGTGTTGATGTGGTGTAGGTAGGGAGGAGATGTGGTAGGGTGAAGGCGAGTAGAGGAAGTGCTAGAGGATTGGCAGAGATAGAGGAGGGAGGAAAATAGGGGAGGCTTGGGTTTGCAGGGTATATATAGGCATAGAAGGTCTAGGGAGAAGGGAAGATGACAAGGGAGGGGGGAGTTGTAACTCGACGTGCATGGCTATAGGGGAGGAAGGACAAGGTTGAAAGGTAAGTGTAAGGCATAAGGGCAAGGATAGGGGGTAGGGTTGCACAACTAGCATACATGGCATTGCTTGGTCAAGAGAGGAAAGGAGAGAGGGATGTGTGGACAGCTGGGGGCTATTTGGGCCAGAAAAGGAAATGGAAGGAGACGCGAGGAAGATGATGGGTGGGGAAGGAAGGAAGAAGGAAAAGAAAAGAAAAGAAAATAAAATGAAAGAAAAGAAAAGAAAGTAAATAAGAAATAAAAAAAGAGAGAGGGAGTGGGCTTGAGCTCTCTTGGGGAAGAGAAAAGACAAAAAAAAGAGACAGAGAGAGTTGGGCTAGGGGTGGAAAATCTCAGGAAGAAGAAGGAGGAGGAGGAAGAAAAAGGAAAATAAAATAAAGAAATGAAGCAAGAAAGATAAAAATAAATAAAATTTTAGGTGGGATTTGGTTTTAGGTTTTTAGGGTTGAATTTCTTTTTATTAGTAATTATAAAAATTTTACTTATAAATTTTTAGGTTTAAGGTTAGGTTAAAATAAGATAATTAATTAAAAAAATATTAGGAATTAGGTTATATTAAAATATTGATAAAATAAAAATTAAAATTTTATATGATTATGGGGTATTACAACATGATTGTTATATTGTAATTATTTGCCTAATAATGTTTGCATGGAAGTTGATAAAATGGGTCAAGTTGATTTGTGTAAAGTATAATGTATAAGAAAGAATGTTAAAATGGGTTTAATGTCAGAAATAAATTATATATATTATATATGTATAAAATGATAATGATGCAGGAACATCCCTTGAAAACTCTCAATCTTCTTCTTAATGATGGAGAACATGAAGAATTAGTATACTAGGAGATAGAACCAATTTTTCTTGAAAATTCTTATGCCTCTAATGTTTAATAAAGTCATTCTTGTAAGTATTATACATGTTTGTAAGAAGTTCATGAAGTTTATAATGGTTGAAGTTCTTTGAAGGAACAAGGCAATGATAGTGGATTATAAGGTTACAAAGTGCAAGGAAGAACAATGCTACAAGAATATAAAGTTTAATCACATATGATTATATCTATATAATACATTATTAAGTTGTGTAGCCTTGTTATTTGTGTTGTATACTTTATAATACTTGTAAATTGTCATTTTAACCTTTAATATGTGTCATAAGCCATGCCTTAGGAGGGATATTTCACTAATGAGGCTGCTAATGGGCTTCTTAATGAAAAGGCCAGCATGGTTCCATTAATACATATACCTTGTACTTAAGGAATGTTGACACGTTCCAAATTATATGAAATCAAGTTCTTCATGACTTAGAGAGAGGAGTAGACGAGTGGTGTTTCTTCTTCTTATCTTCTCCTTCTTCAATTGTGTATACTAAGAAGTAGCAAGAGTTTCCTAGTGAGAAATTGAAGGTTCTCATTAGTAGAGTTAGATCTTGGTATAGATATACTCAACCCTATCAACATTTGAGACAACTGAATCAAACTTAAGTGGAGATCGAGTTTTGGATGAGAGTTTGTAACTTGTAATACTTAAAAAAGATCCTGGATTCTTATAGAAGATTTGAAGACAATTTTCCGCATCAGATAAGTTGAGCATACTTAGGTGTATATTGGTATGATTATTATCAGGGTGTGCCTTAGGGGCAATTTGATCTTTTTAATCACACAATGTTATTTATTCCGATAAGCATGCCTAACAGGTATTACTTATTGTTGAGCATGGAAATATGTGATTTTAGATGAATTAGATATGCGTGTTAGAGTATTACGTGTTATATCATGTGTTAGGGTAAAATGATCATTTATTATGTTTGTTAATTAAATTTTTATGATTTAACTCATGCGTTTTTAGCCATTTCTTGACATATTATTAAATAAAGTGAAATTGGTATTTTAAAATGGATAATAATTTGGTAATTATGGTCCTAGGTTAATTTTAGTCATTTTATCCTAATGCTTAAAAAAATAAATAATTTAACCTAGGATGGACTTTGTAGATTTTTGAGTTGACTTTAGTCAAGTAATAAGGGGTAAAATTGATATGCATGATAGCACAAAGGTTACTAGGCATACCTAGGTGACAACCGGATATGCACACCACATGAAAATTGCTCTATCCACAAATTGAAATGCCATAAAAAATGAGGTCCTATAAAGCTAAAGCTTACGAAAGATAATAATTATATGAGGTCCTATATACACAAAATTTAATTTGCACAAGTAAATCTCTAGTATCATGGTCTTTATTGTAAAGAATAATCACATTGTGTAGTTACTAAGTAAAATATGTACCGACTATAAAAGCTAGTGCCTTGGCCTTGGTAATTAGCTCACTAAACTTTCTTCTTTGCCTTAAACATTGAATGACACTATATAATTTAGTATACCCACATGAAATACCCAACCAAGAGAATAATCCCTTCCAAACTGAACGTAGCATGGGGTAGTCAAAAAATAAATGATTGTGGTCTTTAGGCCCCAACATACATAAATGAACTTCCTTAGATATATTAATATACTCTAATATGTATCAAGTATGTAATCTATGAAGCAAAGCTAGTTGAAATACAAAATCTAACCCTAACATCTTATATCGATTCCGCCCAACCTTCCAGTCCTTTATGTGGGATTTTAGCATAATGAAAACAACATAGTAGAATAAAATCAAAGGCTAAAATACCTAAGAAAGCATGCCATATTAAGATTGAACCTATTAGTTACCTGGAATAGGTTAACTAACTAATTTAAATTGAAGATGAGAATGATTTGATCAGCTTCTTGTTCCAATTCATGATTACTCTAATAGCTGGACTTCAATCTTATTTGAGCAAGTGAATAAAAATTACGTCACACCTATACTGGTATCCACACATAGCAAAATTAGATCACTAGGGAAGCTTGATAGATCCATAGGGAACTCAATCTCAATTTCATGGTGAACAAAGCTTGATGGTAAGAAAGTTCACCATTCACAAAAGAGAGAGCAAGGGGTATTTATAATGAGAACCTAGCTTGGTTTTATATTAAAACCCTAACCTACCTTAATTACATTAGACTTGGGATTTTGATCTAATTAAAACCACCCTAGGTTTAATCCTATTCATACCACCTTAGACTTAAATAGATTACCCATATTAATACCTCATCTTACCCAATTTATAATCCATTTTATATCTAGTTTGATTAGTGTGTAACTATGTAGGTTCACATGATGTTTGTAGTGAACCAAAACTCCTTTCTAGCCTAAAAATCATAAGAGGTTTATAGAAGGACATTATGACCACCCAAATTACGTAAATGTCATGACCTCGACACAACCTATTATAACATGTATGTTTATCCTTTTATCACACTATGAACACATCTATATGATTAACACCATGTTTGATCATTACCTTTATGATCACCCCTAATAAGGTTAACCTTTGATAAAGTTAACACATGATGATCATTATAATGAAATATATGAAAATCTTAGATAAGAGGATAACATACTATTCGAAGAACACTATTGATAATTCACATAATATTCAATGTTGTGTTCTCTTATTGGGATATTCTAATACCATGTTCCATAATATGTATCTATGTTATTATTTTGATATCTCATATCAAAGATCATAGGAAAATGATCACCAACTAATAAACATACTAGTCTTATGATCACTAATATCCCTTAATTAGATTATACTATACTAGGGACAATTGTTAAATAATAATCTTTCTATTATTTAGCAGAGTCCCACAATCAAGTCACATACCCGGTTATATAAATAAAGAAAAATTACTCAAAGGGATAATAAAATTTGAATAAATAACATCAATGATATTTTATTAATAAGAAAATTCAGTAAATATGCAAATATAAATCATCAACTATGATTGGTTCTAGGGCATATTTCCAGTAATCTCCTACTTGCATTAGGACCAATAATGCACAAGCCTAATGCCTTGTGAACTAGTATGGCATTCATAGTTAGGTTGTGGAAGAGGCTTTGTTAATGGATCAACAATATTTGCATCTATATGAACCTTGCATAAATTCACATCACTCCTATGGATATTCTCTCAAATAATGTGATATTTTCAGAGTATGTGCTTGGTTTTCTAATGAGAGCTTGGTTCCTTAGCCTATGTAATATCTCCATTTTTGTCACAGTATAAATAATGTGTACTTAGGATGTTATAAACTATTTCTTGTTCAGCAATGAATTTCTAATCCATATTACTTCCTTTGATGCTTTTGAAGCAACAATATACTTAGCTTCTATTATAAGGTCAAAAACTGTGTCTTTTTTTGAACTCTTCCAACTCACAACATTATCATTAAGGAAAACACATAACTTCACTATGATCAGAAATCATGTCTATTTGTTTGGAAACTTGTATTTGTGTAACCACTTAAAAATAGATCCTCACATACCAAGAAATTTTATTTTTTTCCTTCTCAAATATTTTAGAATGTTCTTAACTACATTCTAATGTCTCTCATCAAGGTTAGAGTGGAATATCCTCATCATGATAATGGAATACACGATATCTGGGCGAGTGCACAACATGTCATATATAATAGAACCAATGCTAAAGCATATGAAATTCTACTCATGTGGACTTGCTCATCCTATGTTTGAGGACACTGAGTCTTGCTAAGATATAGACTATGCTACATATTCAAGAAACCTCTCTTAGAGTCTTGCATATTGTACCTATGGAGGATCTTGTTGATATAAGTGCTCCAGCATACTCCAATCAACTTTCTCGATCTATCTATATAGATCTTGATCCTTAAAATATAGGCTACCTCACCAAGACCCTTCATTGAAAATGTATTTCCTAGCCAAGTCCTCACAAACTACAAAATAGGAATATCATTTCTAATAAGTAGTATGTCATCTACAAAAATAACAAGGAAAACAATTGTGATCCCACTAATTTTCTTGTAAACACAAGACTCTTCCTCACATATGATGAATCTAAACTCTTTGAATACTTCATTAAAATGAAGATTCCAACTTTGAGATTCTTGCTTAAGGCCATAGATTGATCTCCTAAATTTGAATACCTTTCCAACAATGTTGATATGTCCAAAGCCTTCAGGTTGTGTCATATTCACATCCTCTTGAAAATAAAAATTAAGGAACATAGTTTTAACATCCATTTTCCTTATCTCATAATCATTAAATGCAAAAATTGCTATATGAATCTTAATGGATTTAAGCAATTCAATAGGTGAATGGGTTTTGTCATAGTTAGTACCATGAATTTGTTTGTAACCTTTAGGCACTATAAGTGCCTTAAATAGATCCACATTTCCATCATTTTCAAGTTTCTCCTTGAATATCCATTTAAATCCAGTGGTTCTAAAACTATCAAATAGATCAACCAAAGTCCATACTTGGTTTTTATCCATGGATTCCATATCAAATTTCATGGTGTTTGACCATTTATTAGAGTTAGAGCTCATAATCACTTTTTCATATATTGAGGGTTAATCATTGTCTAACAATAACACATCATGGTGCTTAATCAAGAGAGACATGGATCTATTTGGCTTGCGACACACCCATGTATACCTTTATGGAATGCTTTCAACTTCTTCGGTTTCTGCAAGAGATTGTGAAGGCTACTTAGGCTTAACTATATTTGCATCATTATGTTGTGGTTCTTGAATTTATTTAAGATGTACTTTACTCCCACTATCTCCTTTGGAAATAAATTCTCTTTATATAAAGATGCAATTCTGAGTAAGAAACACTTCATTCTTTATATGGAAGTAAAATCAATGTCCATTGGTTTCTTTAGGATATCCCACAAAGAAGAAATTATCTGATTTGGTTTCAAGCTCACTTGAGAATTATTTTATCTATGCTTCACAAACCCAAATCTTAAGAAAAGACAAACTTGGAACCTTTCCACTCCATATCTTATATAGAGCCTTTTCTACTGCTTTTGAGGGAGCACTATTTGGTTTGAATGCTATGGTTTCAAGTTCATATCTCTAGAAAGAGATTAAAATATCTGTGTGACTCATAATTTATTGAAACATATCTAATAAAGTTTGATTCCTCCTTTTAGATAAACCATTCTACTCTAGAATACCTGGTGGAGTAAGTTTTGAACATATTCCACTTCTTTTGAGATAGTCATAAAAATATTAGCTCAAGTATTCACCTCCTCGATACAATTAAAGAGCCTTAATAGTTTTACTAGGCAGGTTCTATACTCCATTATGAAATTCTTTGAAATTTTCAAAGGCCTCATGTTCATGTTTCATAAGATAAACATAACCATATCTATTGAAACCACCAGTAAATGTGATGAAATACTGAAAAGTTGAACTTATCAATTCACAAACATCAGTACATATAAGGTCCAATAACTCATTCGTCCTTTGACTGTGTCCAAAAAATGGGGACTTTATCATTTTTCCTAATAAACAAAATTCACATGATTCAAAATCAAATTAATGTTTTACTCCATCTCTGTGAAGCTTCATAATGCAGTGTTCATTTATATTTACTAAATGACAATACCAAAGGTAAGTATGATTCTAATAGTTGGATTTGAATCTCTTAGGATTTATGTTATAAATATGCATATCAATATCTAGAACATAAAGCCCATTATTCATTCAAGCATAACCATAAAAAACTTCATTCAAATAAAAGGAACAACTATTGTTCTTTGTAATGAAATGTAAGCCTTCCTTGTTTAAAAAAGAAAAAGAAATGATGTTTGTGCTTATAGTAGGTGCATAATAATAGTTATTTAGTTCTATAATTAATCTTGATGGGAAAGTTAAATTGAAAGTTCCTACACCTTGAGTAGAAACTCTTGTTCTTTTCTTGACATGTAGGTCCAATTCTCCTTTTTTTGACTATTTTACTCTCTTTTAGGCCCTACACATTTGTAAAAATGTGAGATTCACATCCGGTATCTAATACCCAAGAAGAAGTAACATTTACTTCTATAACACAAATACCTAAGGCTCTAGATTCAACTAAGCCATTCTTCTTATCTTCCAAGTATTTCTTATAGTTTATCTTCTAGTGACCATAATTTGTAATAGGAGCATCATCTGCCAGTAGTTGGTTCAAGTTATGAACTAGAGTTTTGCCCTTATCCTTTGGATCTACCTTTCCCTTTCCTTTACCAACTCCCTTGAAACCTTTTCTCCTTTGAACCATTAGAACATTATTGGGTTTCTTAATGTTCTGTTTAGCAGTCTTATGCATCCCATGTAACTCAATTAGTAATTTATGAAGATCTTACATGATGTAGTTCATGACGAACTAATGATATGAATCAGGTAATGATTGTAGGATCAAGTATATATCCAACTCTTAGTTAATAAGAACATCTAATATGTCAAGATGAGGATTGAGTGGGCTCCCTTCTTCTAGGTTGCATGAAAACAATGCTTTTCTAGCATCAAACCTTTCAACTTGAGCTTGTTTCTTAAACAAGTTCTTGAGTTCAGTGATGAGAGAATGGTCATCAACTATATGCTCAAATTATTTCTGAAGGTCTGACTTCATGCAAGATAAAATTAGACAAGATACATAAAATTACTCATCCTTATGCTTATGATAAATAGCCAGCTTGACATAAGGGGCATTACCTGCCAATTCCTTAATGATTATTTCCTTTCATGAGTGAAAATTATTATCAAATTCTTATGCCATTCAATGAACTTATTTCCACTAAGTTTGTCCTTCTCAAGGATCGATCATAGTGAGAAGGTATTGGTGTTATTATTTACCATATTAATCTACAACAAAAGTTATGTGATTATTTCAAATGTGCTTATCAAATAACTAGATTCTATATACTCGCAAAAGTAAAATAATCTCCCAATAAATTTCAGTTTTCCTTTTGAAATTTAGCAGGATAGAACGCATTGCTCACTAATGCTTAAGTAAGCTTTGCCTTATAGTTGAAGGTATTAGTAATTTTGGTAAGAAGTACCTTAATAATTATATCCGATGTAACTCCTAGTTTTTGGGAGACATCCAATGTCCCAACAATCCTGATCTTATGCCTTAAGGCCCAAAACCATTTCAATGGCCTTGTGAAGTCCAACCAACACCATTAGTAGATGAATATCACCAAAAGCTATTTTACCAATATAATCATGAATGCCTTGCTTTGGCAGACCCATTCAATGATGATGCTGGTGAAGTTAACCTTAGGTATTGAGAAGTCATTTTAGACTTATATTATAAGGGACAACTATGTATTCAAAGCTTTCCTTCCTAGCCTTTAATTTATCATATATATATTATGAATATCTCATAATTGGAACCCTAACTTTGCTCAGACTCATGTGAACTCTAAGGTAACTAAATGGGAATGATACCATAGCAATCTTAGCAACTATTAAAAGTCTCTGCCATTGTTCAACACTTGTACCAATGAAAACAATACAGGCCTTAAAAGGATTTTCTTTAAGTTTAGGGATAGTGTGAAACACTTCAAATCCCATTATTAAAATTCTTATAGAGGTTGGATCTCCTTGACAAATAATAATAAGATCATCCACAAAAGCTAGACGTAAAATACCCAATGCTTTACATCTAAAATGAAAAGAGAAGTCTTTGCATTTAATTAGAGTCTTCAGAAATCTCAACAAGTACTCCATAAATAACACAGAGTGATAAGGGGAGAGGGGTCTCCTTGTCTCAAATCTTAACACCCTTTGAAGAAACCAAACTTCTCTACATTAAGCTTGAGTGATTAAAATTTTGTAGAGACACATTCCATAATCAACCATATAAATTGACTTAGGAAATCAAGACCATAAAGAAAATCTTAACTAAATGGCCAAGTAATGGTGTTATGTGCTTTCTTGATATCAACTTGGATCATGGCTTTAGGTGTTTTCCTATTCCTCACATTATCACATAGAAGCTATTGGACCAAAAAAATATTTTCATTCATGAGACATCCTTTACTAAAGGGACCATGTTTTGTATTTATAATATAATAGAGGAGATTCAAGTAACCATGATTTTATAAATGACTCTATAAATTATATTGCAACACACAATAAGCTTGAATTCCTCAACAACCAAAGATTGAGCCTTTTAGGAATTAAAACTAAGGAAACATGATTGATGCACTTCAATAGTTTCCTAGCCCTAAAAAAATTCCTTGATATTCTCATAAAAATCTAAGCTTATCACCAGCCACACTTTCTTGAAAAGTGGGTAGAAAATCTATTGGGCATTGTATCTTTGAGGTATCCTATCAAGAATAAATAGGAATTGATCTCCTCATATAGCATCGATTACATTAATAAGGGTTGTTGTTGAGATTGCAACACAGACCCAATAGATAAAACCACACCATCAAAGTTGTCACATGCTGAGTTGGCTTTAGTGGTAGTCTTGTTAATGGTTACTTTGAATAATTAGAAACAAGTAATAATATTTGAGTATGGAAATTTGATCTAATTATGCTTTATTAGGTTTTGTGTTTATCTTAATAAAATACTAATATTTAAAGTGAAATATCTTGAGATTGGGAATAATGGCTCTTTAGGCATTGATACCCTAAATATGTGATTTAACACACGATTGGTTATGGATTTTTGCTGGTGTACCTTACTACCTCATATAGGCCCTATATCTTACTTTATTTAGCTTTTGAGAATAATAGAGGGTATGCATACTTATGAATTAGGTATCATTGTCGATATGGTATTGTGCTTCCTTTGTATACTGGTGGGAATATGACACTTTAGTGTCATTGGGTTCGTAGTAGGTAGGATTTTGTCTTTATAACACTTCTATTTTTTACTACTGAAAAATTTAGTTGAAAGCATTACAAAAGATGAAAACACACATCAGAAAAATGGGGTGTTATCACCGTACCTGACATAGAATAGACGTCCATGACTTATCTTATATTAGATACAAGGTTAAAGCCAACTAAGACATTAAAAAAAGTACGTGTATAAAATATGACATAAATGATTTGAAAGATTGTTTACATCAAAGGACCTTACAGTATGAACTAAATTAAAACAAGTAAGATTATGAAACCCAAATTAAAATCATAGTCCCTTACAGACCCCACAAGATCTTCGGATGTCCATGTTGATGAAGCCTGGATAGGTTTCAAGAGTTTTTGTCGGATTCTGAATCGAGCGCGAGGTTCTATTTCGCACAAGAAAATCAGCCTAAGGATTTTTAATCCAAAGAAAGACTATAAAAACTCAAAGTGCAGTTGAATTAACGGCTACTGGAGTTTGTTTGACAGAAGAAGATCGAGAAACAGATCAAGGAAGAAGAAGAAGATGCGAATGAGACAGTCGAGAGAGAGAGAGAGAGAGAGAGAGAGAGAGAAGTCGAGAGAATTCCATAACAAGAATCGTCTAAGAATGTATTCAACCAAAGATACAACATACAGTCCGGTATACGCCTTTTATATGGGCGTATACAATACACACAATACAGCCCGTATACGGATGATGGACTCACGTATAATTACAACATATTAGCCCACAAATTAGCCAAAATTACAACAACAGGTCACGGAGTTGGAGCAAAAAGAAACAGCCTAACTTCAAAGAAAAAATTACAAATGTACACTAATCCAAAATAATGGATTTACAAATTAATCTCCATCAGCTAAATTTTGTTAGCTAATCATGGTTATCAAGGGTTGCGTAACCCACAATCCTACTAACCCAGTAAATATGGGTCGGGTGGCAGATTACACGGCCAACTTAATTCCCATTAGCCAAAGTATGCCGGCGAGTGCATCATATGGGATAGTCAATAAATTAATACAACAAACTTCTGTCACTAACAGCAACCAGAAGTAGCTACACACAACAAATCATCTTGATCCATCTCCCATATCCTGATTTAATTTCCTAATTAACCACACAATAAGAGAAGTAGTTATATGCGCAATATAATTTATAACAATTAATAGAATTATTTAAGTACAAATTATGGAGACATATATCATTCCCCTCTCCTTGGTGAGGTTTCGTCTCTGAAACTTGAATAATACCCACAAAAGGACTAAGATCAGAAACATTAAAAGAATCACTAACATTACCAAATTTAGCAGGCAAATCAATTTTATAAGCATTATCATTAATTCTTTCTAATACAGTAAAAGGTCCATCTCCCCTAGGATCCAATTTTGAGTTTCTAAGTGTTGGAAAACGTTATTTCCTAAGGTGTACCCAAACTAAGTCTCCTGGTTGAAAGACCATTTTCTTTGGCTTTTTATTAGTACTCTTAGCCATTTGTTGAACCCTCTTATTAATTTGTTGAATTACAGATTCATGTAATTTCTTCATATTTGCAGCACGAGATTCAGCATCAAAATTATGCGACTCAGAATTAGGCAAAGGACTCAAATCAAGGGGAGTCAAGGGATTAAATCCATACACAATCTCAAAAGGTGTCTTTTTAGTTGTAGAGTGTAATGTTCTGTTATAAGCAAATTCTACCCGTGGTAATACAGTTTCCCATTGCTTAAGATTTTTCCCAAGGATAGCTCTCAACATATTACCTAAGGTTCTATTCACTACTTCTGTTTATCCATCTATTTGAGGGTGACATGTAGTTGAAAATAAAAGCTTAGTTCCTAATTTACCCCATAAAACCTTCCAAAAATGACTCAGAAATTTAACATCCCTATCAGATACTATTGTTTTAGGTATTCCATGCAATTTGACTCTATAAGAAAAGAATAAATCAGCTACAGTCACAGCATCATTAGTTTTATTGCAAGGTACAAAATGGGCCATCTTACTAAACCTATCTACTACAACCATTATTGAATCTTTAGCCCTATTAGTTCTGGGCAATCCCAAAACAAAATCCAAAGAAACATCAGTCCAGGGTTGATTAGGAACAGGCAATGGAGTATACAACCCAAAAGGCTTTGATGTGGACTTAGCCTGTCTACAAGCTACACAATTAACACAGTATTTTAACACATCTTTCTTCATATGAGGCCAATGAAAATGATCAACTAATATGTCCAAAGTCTTTTGAAATCCTAAATGTGCCATTAATCCACCATTATGTGCTTCTTGAATTAATAATCCTCTATATGAACAATCAGGTATACACACTCTATTTTCTCTAAATAAGTAACCCTCATAGATATAATATTTCCCTTGTGTAGAAGTTTCATAACTTTTATATATTTCTTTAAAATCATGATCCTCCAAATATAAAAGTTTAATACAAGAAAATTCCAACAAAGTAACATCTACAGTATTCAACAAGGCATGTCTTCTAGATAAGGCATCCGCCACTATATTGTCACCTCCTTTTTTATACTTAATTATATAGGGAAAACTTTTAATAAATTCAATCCACCTACCCTGTCTTTTATTTAATTTGGATTGGATTTTTATATATTTGATAGCTTCTTGATCAATATTTATAACAAACTCTCTAGGCCATAAATGATGTTGCCAAAACTCTAAGGCTCTTACTAAAGCAAACAATTCCTTTTCATAAGTAGAGTAATTTAAAGTACGACCATTTAGTTTTTCACTAAAATAAGCTATAGGTCTACCCTCTTGAGAAAGTATAGTCCCTATTCCCAACCCTAAAGCATCACAATCTAATTCAAACATTTTTTCAAAGTCAGGAAGGGTTAATACAGGCGCTTGTGTTAGCTTAGTTTTAAGAGTTTCAAAAGATTCTATTGTTCTAAGCCCCATTTAAAACCATTTTCCTTTTTTGTTATTGCTGTTAAGGGAGAAGCTATAGTACTAAAGTTCCTAACAAATCTACTATAAAAAGAACACAAACCATGGAAACTTCTAACTTCAGTCACTGTTTTAGGTACAGGCCACTCCTGTATGGCTTTAATCTTTTCCTTATCAACAAATATGCCGTCCTTACCAATAAAAAATCCTAGGAATACTATACTTTCTAAACAAAACCTAGACTTAGTTAAATTAGCATACAACTGTTATGCTTTAAACACATCCAGAATGATTCTTAAATGTCTCAAATGCTCTTCTAGAGATCTACTGTAAATAAGTATATCATCAAAGTAAACAACTACAAACTTTCCAATAAAATTTATAAGCACATGATTCATAAGCCTCATTAAGGTACTTGGAGCATTGGATAACCCAAATGGCATAACTAACCACTCATATAACCCAAACTTTGTTTTGAAAGCTGTTTTCAACTCATCTCCTGGTTTCACCCTATTTTGATGATATCCACTCTTTAAATCTATTTTTGAAAAAATTACAGCACCATGGAGAAGATCTAACATTTCATCTAACCTAGGTATATGATATCTATACTTAGTGGTTATTTTGTTTACTGCTCTACTATCTATGAACATCCTCCAACTTCCATCTTTCTTTGGAACTAAGAGTTTTGGGACAACACAGGGACTCATTGATTCCTTAATATAACCCTTACTCAATAATTTAGAAACCTGCCTCTTTAATTCCTTAACTTCCTCAGGGTTAGCTCTATAAGTAGGCATATTTGGAATAACAGCTCCTGGTATAAAGTCTATTTGATGTTCTATGCCCCTTAGTGGAGGTAATCCATGGGGAATCTCCTCAGGGAATAACTCACTATATTCCTCTAACAGTTTCCTAACATTATCAGTCACCTCCTCACTTAACTCTAGATGACACTCATAAAACTCTTTATAGACCATCAGATATACACTTGATTGCTGCCTAATAGCCTTTTCAACATCTCCTCTTTTAGCATAAAACCCAGATGATTTCTTAATCTCCTTTGAACTAGTTCCTGCCTCTACACTCTATTTAGTTAATTCCTTATAATCAAACTTTATTTTAATTTGATCATCAAAGATTTCTTTTAGAGTCATAGGTGCTAAAATAATTTTCTTATCATCCTTATGTACAATATATCTATTCTTGTACCCATCATGTGTTACTCTTCTATCATATTGCCATGGCCTTCCTAATAATAAATGAGCAGCATGCATTGGAATAATATCACACAAAATAGAATCTTCATACTTACCTAACTTTAAGTTGAACCTGTTGACTAACCTTAACATCTCCTAACTCATTTAACCATTGTAGTCTATAAGGTTTTGGATGTCTAGTAGTTGGTAAGCCTAATTTAGATACTAATAAAGTACCAGTATCATTTATACAACTACCACTATCTATTTCCATATTAAAACACTTTTCATCAATTAAGCACCGAGTAAGATCTATGTTTTCTCTCTATATTGCATTTGGATCAGTTAACTTATTACTATTTAATGCCCTACGCACAACAAAAAGGTCTATATTAATTGGAAGTTCTATCTCTTCTTCTGAATCACTAATGTCATCCCTAATCAAGTTAACCTATGATTCTTCTTCTTCTTCTTCTTCTTCTTCTTCTTCAGATTTATACTCTATATCTCCAGATTCTCCGATTAAGATATTCCTCTTATTAGGACACTCAGAAGCTATGTGACCTAATCTCCCACACTTAAAACATTTTATGTCTCTAGTTCTGTTAGGGCCATTAATAGAATTAACTACTACAGTATTTCCTTTATCAAACCTGTTTCCTACCTTAGCCTCATTACCCTTACTTCTAGACTCAAACTTCCCATTATTCTTCCAATTTCCAGAACTAGGTCCTCCAAAATTCCTCTTTAGTGTATTCCTAATCCCAATTCCAGGGGGTTTATACTGCTTGGTTCTCCTTATTTGACTTTCTATCTTTGTAGCTATATTAACCATTTCACTCAAGGTCCCATAGGGATATAACTCTACCTTATCAGCTATCTCAAAGTTTAACTCACTTAAGAATCTAGCCATTGTGGCATCCTCATCCTCAACAATCCCTGTTTTGATCACTAGCACCTCTAATTCCTTAAAGTATTCATCTACATACCTATTCCCCTGATTTAATGTTTGCAGCTTTTTATGTAATTCCCTATAATAATAACTTGGAACAAACCTTTTTCTCATCAAAATCTTAAATTCATCCCATGTCTATATAGGTGGTTATGATACCAAGAAGATGCATAGTCTGTGAATTCTACTACTACTACTACTACTACTTTAATTTTCTTTTCATCAGAGTAGTTGTGGCATTCAAACACTAATTCTTTATTTCTTTCCCACTCAAAGTAATAATCAGGATCATTCCTCCCATTGAATCCAGGTATATTAAATTTAAGGTTACCTAGGTTCCTATCAACTAGATCTAACTGTCTTTCCTGCCTATTAAATTGTCTTGGCCTCCTATCACTATTATTATATACTTGATATTCTAGTTCCTCTAAATTAGTTAAAGGTGGAATCCTATTTCTAGGGTCCATGGGAGCCCTTCCTAATACCCCAGCATGTTGGTCATTTATCCTATTATTCTGTAAATCATTGATTCTAATTTCTTGCTCTCCTATCCTCTGCTCTAGGTTAGCAGGTAAAACAGCCAATTGGGCAGTCATTTGTTCTTGAAATGTTCAAAGAGTTTCTAACAAATCATTACTAGATACAGATACAGATTGGTTCATTGATTGGCCGTTATTAGACATTATGAATCCTATCGATATTTACTCTATAAAAAAAAAGAGAAACACAAATAAACAATCAATTTACAGAGAACAACACACTTTACTATTAGACCAACCGAAACAGCAAATTGAACTCAATTATAATAAAGGAATCGCAGTGCAATTACAAAACTAGGAGAATTTATTAAACAACACAATAATTTCAAACAGTCATTGATCCATGCAAAGTAGTAAGATTTTAAGAAAGGAACAAGATTACCGCGCCAACAATTGTTGGCAGTTAAGCCGAATAATGAGATAGGACCCCTCTTCTTGGAGCACTTACCCCTTTCTAGAACCAAAGGTTCGCTGGTACTGAATTAATGCCTATGCACTCTTTAAAGAGTTAGTGGAGTATTAACTCGTAATAAGAATATCAAATCAGGCGTCCAATAATTGCAGGAATTAGAAAAAAGAAAGGGTCAAGTTTACCGACTGGGAAGTATTTATCGAGTACTGTCAAGATTCAAGAATCCCGACCAAACCCTAATTGAGAAATTCGTACCAACAGTTACTTAGGGTTTCCAAGTACTTCCGTCTTTGTCAGGAAATTTCTTCACCGCTGGCTTAATCGTGACAAGAATCGTTCGATTCTTATCAGTCACAAACCCTAGAAACAACACTTCAGAACCGAGGGTTAGCGAACTCATGGATTAAGAAAACAACAATAAATTTCAACAATAAATGAATTAAACCACAAGAACTCGAAGATTCGAGGCTCTGATACCAAATGATGAAGCCTGGATAGGTTTCAAGAGTTTTCGCCGGATTGTGAATCGAGCGCAGGGTTCAATTTTGCACAAGAAAATCAGCCTAAGGATTTTTAATCCCAAGGAATACTAGAAAAACTCAGAGCACAGTTGAATTAACGGTTACTGGAGTTTGTTTGACAGAAGAATATCGGTAAATAGATCAAGGAAGAAGAAGAAGATGAGAATGAGACAATCGCGAGAGAGAGAGAGAGAAGTCAAGAGAATTCCATAACAAGAATCGTTTAAGAATGTATTCAACCAAAGATACAACATACAGTCCGATATACGCCTTTTATATGGGCGTATACAATAAACACAATACATCCCTTATACGGCTGATGGCTCACATACAATTACAACATATCAGCCCACAAATCAGCAAAAATTACAACAACAGGTTGTGGAGTTGGAGCAAAAAGAAACGGCCCAACTTCAAAGAAAAAATTACAAATGTACACTAATTCAAAATAATGGATTTACAAATTAATCCCCATCAGCTAAATTTTGTTAGCTAATCATGGTTATCAAGGGTTGTGTAACCCACAATCCTACTAACCCAGTAAATATGGGTCGGGTGGCAGATTACACAGCCAACTTAATTCCCATTAGCCAAAGTATGCCGACGAATGCATCATATGGGATAATCAACAAATTAATACATCAAACTTCTGTCACTAACAACAACCAGCAACAACTACACATAGCAAATCATCTTGATCCATCTCTGATATCCTGATTTACTTTCCTAATTAACACACAATAAGAGAAGTAATTATATACGCAATACAATTTATAACAATTAATAGAATTATTTAAGTACAAATTATGGAGACATATATCACACGCTCTCAAGACTCAACCCAACTGAGGTAGGTCCTCTACTGGCCATCCCCAAAGACCTAAACATGACCCTCTACTTGTGGGAATGAGGAGGCAAAAAAGAAAATGGGCACATCAGTACGATACATATTGAGTAAGCCAAGTTACTCCCTCATTGTAAATACAAGTATGCAAATTCTATCATACATGGATATAATACATAACATGCATCATGATAAAGCCATATAAAGGTAGGAGTACATCAGAACATGCTATCATGAATAATTTAGATAATTTAGAATATATCACGCTTGGTTTCACATTATCATCACATAGGTACTCATACATATAATAGCAGATAAAATCTAAGCAACCACTTGGGTTTATTTTCAATTACTCAATCCTTTAGATTATACCATTTCCCTCCATGTATAAAACATGAAAACCATCCTGCCAACATTCCAATCAATAGTCAATTAGTCATTTTAAGGCATTACCTAAGTGTAAAACCCAACTTTTATCCATTTTGGTCAATCATTACATTACTTCCATCCTTATCTAATTATTAAACATTTACTTGTTCACCATTCAAATTTTATCATCCAATTACTTATCATCCATATTTTATTATCATTGAGCGATGGACTGTGCACCACCCCATGGTCTCACATAGGATGGAATCCTATCTAAATAAGAGACATAAATTCTAGGTTGAATCTAATCACCAAATAGAATATAAGTCCAGGCTGAAACCAATCACCATAATGGACATAAGTTCAGGCCAAAGCCAACCAATATGGACACATGTCTAGACCGAAGCCAACAACCTAGGTAACTAGATCCTTTAGTATCAATAACCCTTAGCACATTATCAGTATTTAGAGTAGGTAAGACATCGAGACCCTCTTAGGATCCTGCTCGACGGCACCAAAAATACCCAAAGGAAGATTAACCCCCGATAGCTAATTGAAGATCAGGTAATCCAGACCTATACTGAAGTTGATTGTCTTTTGCCGTACATGATTAGTATATTATTCATAAGGACAAGTGATCATATAAGGCCCAGACAAGGAAATTTTGATGTTTATTCCATATCAATCCATTTCTTTCCATTTTCTTAACCATATGGGTTTCCATTTATTATTGTACCATATTAATCATATCCATCTTATAAGTTATTTCAAGCCCATGCTAAGTTTCATTACTCTTTTCTCAATACCATCATTTATCATAAGTGGGATATCAGTTTAGCATTTACATTACTAATAGAGTATATCATAATTTATGATCCATTTAATCCTTTCATTAGGCCTTTATTCCATGATAAAACACATATTTTATCTCATTAATGATCATGGTGTAGTATAAAACATAACATCAAAGCATAACAAAACTGAAAGGAAACAAACCGCAAAAACCAGTCGAACTTGTTGATCACTCTAGCCTACCTAATTAATTGGTTACACCAACTAGTTGATAGGTTTGTGTTGACTAGTTGATAGGTTTGACTCAACCATACCATGCTTTTCCTCAAATCAATTGATCGGTTTGGGAAAACTAGTTGACTATTCATAGATCAGTTGATTGGTTCTGCCCATCAAGTCAATGGGTTTAAGTAGAGAGCAAGACTAAAGTCTCTACAGGCTTACTAGTCGATGGTTTGGGTTAACTAGTCAACTATTTTAGGAAATGGTTGATCGGTTTGACCTAACCAATCGATCAATTTTCCCTAAAAAAAACACCAAACCATTAACTTTCATTCAGAATCATGGTCACAAATAATCCTTAACTACATTAGAACATGTATCAACATAGTCTAACACATTTTAGCTAGATTAACTTACATATCTTAGCAATGAACCATCATATTCTATTATTATCAATTTTCATTCATTCCAACATGCATAATCATCATAAAGGAACTAATAACATGCAAGAATACTCATTAAATATTTTAGAAGCAAGATTCACTTATTTGATGCAGGAAAAATTTCCTTTAAACCAGAAATTTTAACTATGAAATTCTCAGCTTTTAAAACCTTAAAACCATAAATCTCAAACTAATAAATTTTCATCAAAACCTTATTAATTTTTGAATTTAAAATAGAAGGAAAGAAGAACATACCAACTTAAGGCAATATAGGGAGGTGCTTAGCTAAACCACTCAATCTTTTTCCCAAAATCTAACTCTTTCTTTCTTAACAATTGAAACAAGAGAAAGCTAGAGACAGGATCAGAAGAGTGTAATAAAATCGATTACAAGGCTCAAAGTGTAAAAGAGAGAAGATGATTACTTGACTTATAAATTTTGGTGGTCCGAAGAAAAGGTGCATAAAAGGGATGATTAAGCTATTTATAGCCAACCAATCAAAATGAATAACAGATGGTTCTGGCACAATTTGAAAACCCTATAACTTATAATTTGAATTTGACCTAAATGGATGAATTTTTTTCCAAGAAATGTTGACCTATTCTCCAGAGCTCAAATAGTATTTTTGGAGAATGCAGGTCAATTAGGCCAGAATTAGCATACATAAGGTAAGTAATAGAAGGTTAGCGTGGAAGGGATCTTCTAGCTACTTAGAATCATACCTGGGATAGAATCTTTAATATTAGAAATGTGTAGAGGAGAGAGGTGGAAGACTACAAGGCTAACGTTATCTCTCTCTCTCAATTATCCTAATCAACCTTCAGATTGATATGAGGTAATATTTTGGGCTAATTGCATGATGAAAATGGTTAGGAATCTCTTAGAGTTAATTTTGCATGGGTTGGTAAGGTTCTATTTCAGTATAAGAGATTTATGAGAAAAAAAAGTTTGAGAAATATGCCTAGCTTGATAGATTAGTTGATGGGTTTGGGCCTACTAATTGATTGTTCTACAAACCAGTCGATCGGTTCCCCCATCTATTTGACCGGCTTAGTCAAGAAAACTCATTTTACTGAAATGACAAATTAGTTATTCAGTTGATGGAACCAGTCGATTGGTTTACCTAAAAAACTCAATAAGATCCATTTTTCAACATGATTTCAAATCAAAATTTAACTCAAACCAAATCATAACATTAAATCAAGATCAAAGGTGAAAAATTGGCAACATTCTCATTCAACAGTTTAAAAAAAATATAGGGTATTACAGTCTTGACTTGTGCACTGATATGATCAGAGTACCTTAGTATCTTCGGGTTGATATTATCTCTCCTTGAGTAAATAAAAATGGAAGATAATATTATAGGTTTGAAATGATTATTGAATTGGTTTGGTAGTGTCCTTTTTACCTATATGTGGTTCACTAGTAGCCTTTATGGTCACCTATAGTCTTGTAGTATCCTTCATGCCTACCTTTGGTTCGATAGTATCCTTCACGCCTACCTCTAGTCTGGTAGTTGCTTTTTTTTTTACCAACATATGGTCTAGTAGTATCCTACGTACATAACTATGGTATGGTAGTTGACTCCATGTATACCTGTGTTTGATAGTTACCCTTGAGCCCTACCTGTGGTTTTATAGATTTTATTGATGTTTAGATATGATACATTATGAATGTTTTGGATATTGGGTTGAGTTTGGCTCTAATCATAAATTAGAAAACATCTCTTAGATCTTTAGTTGGTAAGTTTTAGTATATTCTAAATAAATAAGTATGAATAGTATATGGATTTGGTGATATCTCTTTATCTAATATGATTACTGTAAATTATGCTTTTCAAATGATATTCTCTTGTTCATCCATGGAGATGTTGCTAGTTTGAGATGTATGATGGATGTGTGTGCTTCTTTCTTAGGGTTTTTAGGGCTGGTACTGAGTCCACAAAAGTGCACCATTTATTTTTTTTGGTGTTGAAGGTGCTGTTAGGAATGATATTGTCAATATGCTGGTTTCTAGGAAGATGTTTTTCCAATTAGTTATCTTGGTTCACCTCTTACTTCCTCTAGGATTTCATCTTCAATGCTGCAACCTATGTTGGAGAAATTAAATGGCAGGTTAAGACATTAGGGTTATTTATAACTAATGACTTAGTCATGTAATGAGCGAGGTGATGTAATAGATCGAAAACCATAATTTTATTATTCAAATTTAGGCTGAACTGGATTTATGAAGAGTAGGTTGACTTCCATTCTAGAGCTCAAATGGTGATTTTTTGGAGAATGTAGGCTGAGTTTATCCAAACAAGATCAAACACAAGAAAGGAAATGATAAATTTTTGTGGGAAGAAAATCTCCTAAGCATGTAGTGATAACTTGAAACAAATCATACATTCTAGTGTTGTACAGAGGAGAGAGGAAGAAGAAGAAAAATGGCGTGGTCATCCTCCCTCTCTTCTATCCAAATCAAACCTTTGAATTCATCGAGGAAAGATTAAAGATGGATAAATGATCAAAAGGTTTAAGGATTTCATAGGAACAACTTAAAGTTGGATTAATAAGATTCTATTTTGATGAAATACATTTTCTAGGAAAATCTAGTGTCAAAATGCACTCAGCTTGATAAAATAGTTGATCAATTTTGTCAGACCAAAAAAATATTTTTTGGACTAGTCAATTAATTCCATAAAACCAAATCCAATGTGGAAGATAACATATCAATCAATTAGAAGATAGAACTATTCTACTAGTACACCGGGAAAACTCATTTTTACCATAATTTTCCAATTCCTTATTAAATCAAATCAAGATAAAAAAATCATCCAAATTTTATTAAATACATAAATTTCCATTTTGTAAATCATACACTTATAGGGTATTACATTTATCTAAGCCAAACCCTCCTCCAGCCTTCATCATTCAAACCCATATCTTAGCCACATAAAATTTCCATGCTCAAAAACCTTATATGCATAAATTCCTATGTAAACCACCCTCTTTTGCACTATTAAAATCACTCAACCTAACCCTTTGTGCATCATCACCCCACATAGCACCCACATCCTTTACGCTAACTATTCATGCTATCACTCCCCTAGTAATGTCAACTAACCATGTAGCTACAAACTTAGTGCATCACCTTCCCACAAAACCAAATTCTAGCTAAATGAATTTCTCATACAATAATTCGTTGTTTGCACCACCATCTCATACAATAAGCCCTCACACACACAACATTCTCCCATGGCTTGGTTTACTTTTGTTGTCCCACCTTTTTATCATCTTTTCCCTTATCTTTTCCTTAATTGTTTTCCTAGGTTCTAATTTGTTATTTTTGATCTTCAGGTGATTATCCCATGGTCTTATAGGTGGAATGTTAAGATTATTCATCATTAGAGACTAATGTTGTTTTGTAAGGATACATACTGTAATTAGGGCTTGTATGCAATGTGAAAATATGTATAAAAACTCATGTTTGGTATTTTTATATGGATAATGTCATTATTATGATATCTTTGTATTATATGTTGTTTTTTACGATGGAAAAGTGATAAAAATGTGAAATCATGCAATTATGTATGTTATTGGCTAAGTTTTCTTTTCTAAGTTAAGCAACTTAGCATGAATCACTAACTAAATTGGGCCATGATGTTTTAATATTATATATATATATATATATTTATGTGTGTGTGTGTGTGTGTGCGCGTGCGCGTGTATGTGTGAGTGAGTGTGCTTGATTTATTTCATGAGGATATGTTTTAGTGGGTGAAAACAAATCATTTGGGAACTCATAGGATTTTTGTGAAAATAAGGGTGTTTTTGCTACCTTTGCAGTTTTTTGTCAATATGGGTTAAATATTGAATCTTTGGTATTTTGATATGTTAAAAGATTTAAGTATGCTAACTATATTATGTGAAATGCTTGTAGTAATTATAAATGGCCTAAGTTTAATAAAATAGTAAAACACCTTAAATTAGGAATAATAACTTTATAGGTATGGTCATTATTGCATATAGTAAAATTTGGAGTTAGACCTTCATTTTAATATATGAGGTTAATAATAATATTTTAGTAATGTGTAATAAATTTGGTGTTTATATGATTCATATGAAAAAATATATGCCTAACTTTTAAAATTAGGGTTTTATAGGTTTTTGTGAATACTAACCCTAAAGGTAGGTTGTTATCGCATCTTTAATGCTCTGGAGTATGGACTTAAATTTTTTTATATGTTTTTAATGATTTTATTTTTGGATGGTGCACTAAATTTTGTGTTGGGATGAGTTTTATAGGAGAAGTTATGCTTATCTTGTGACATAAGAGTTTTTTTAGGGGAATGGTGGTCTTTTTTTTGGGTGATGTTCTGGTCATCCTGTGGTTGTATTTTATGCGTATTGAATACTTAGGTTAAGTATGTAATATGCAATTTTCATGGTTACATTTATGTATACATCATGATATCAAGAGAAATAATAGTTAATAAGGCATTAATCACTTAAAGTGAAAGACCATATAAGTTAGGAATGAGGTGTTGTGTTTGTTCCACCAAAAAATAATAGTGGCTAGGTGCATTTTTGAAATACCCCGAAAATTTCTAATTTTAAAAATTATATTTAAATAAGTTTTTATTATAAAATTTAATTTAATAAATTATTTTTATTAAAATAAAAAGGAAATTAATTAGGACAAATCAAGAAGGAATTTATAAGTATTTTAATTAGGAGAAATTTAGGTATTTTTAGCTAATTAAGGATTTTATTTTTAAAATTAATTAAATAAATTATTTTATTTAAAATAAGAAGGAGAAAATAGTTTCAAAATAATATGAATTTTATAAATAATTTAATTGAATAAAATTAAGGTGTTTTGCTAATTAATATGGAAATTATGGAAAATCTTTAAAAAGTCCTAATTTAGCCTAAAAAGGGATTTAAATAATATTTTATTTAAATATTATTATTTTTAAATGTCCCAAATATTTAATTAATTTAAATACCAAACCTAATTATTTTTCCCTTTTTTCCTTTTTTCCTTTTTCCTTTTCCTTTTCTTTCTTCCTTTTTCTTTCTTTTTCTTTCTCCTTCTTTTCTTTTTCTTTTTTCTTCTTTTCCCCGCTGGGCCTGCCCTCTCCTGTGGCCCAATCCCCTCCCTCCCTTCTTCCTTCGGCGCGGCCTAGGCCGCGCGACCGTCGCCCTTCACCCCTCGTTTCTGTGCTGCATTTTGTCTCTGTTTTCCTCAAACCGCAGCGTTCCATTTAATTCCTTCCTCCCTCGCGCCAACCGCTCGGTCTCCCATCTTTTCTTTTCTTTCTTTTCCTTCACGAACCGCCCGGCCCAAAACCCCTTTCTTCTTCTTCCCCAGCCCTCCCCCGACTCCGACCTTCAACCTGCAACCTCAGCCACCCTGCCCTGGTTTTTCGCCCGCGATCTCGCCCTTTTTGACCAGCTGTTCTCCTTCCTCTCTCTTCCCCCTAACTCTCCGTCCCTTCTTGCCCATCTAACCTCCTCTGTCCTCGCATTTTTCCCTCGCCTTTCCCTACGCACCCCTCCCCTGAAAGTTGCTGCCATAGGCCAACCTCGCTGCCAGTGCCAGCAACCCTAACCCTACTTTCCTTACCCCATAGCCAACCCACAGAACCCTAATCTACCTTCTAAAACCTATAAATACCCTCGTAACCTACCTTGTATCGAGCCTTTAACTCCTACCCAGAATTTCCCATCCTTGCCACTGCCGCCCCTTTAGACGCCTCGTCCACTGCCTCCGGCCAACTCCGCCACCCACTACGCCTACTTAACTCTTCCTTGCACCACCCTCTAGCTAACCAAATGTCCCATATCTCTCGATTCTTTCTGCACACGCCACACCAGCTATGAGAAGTAGCCTTATCGAACAACCTATTTTTCTGCCTCCGTCGCCCTTCGAACCACCATTAGCCACCTATTTCGCCGCTTCCGCCGCCTCTTTCACCTCCCATTCTCTTCTGCAGACCCTCCTCTACCTTCCCCTACCTTTCTTTTCCTCTCCCTCCCTCTCCTCCTCTCTTTCTCTTCTTCTTCCTCCTTCGGCCACCACCACCACCACCTTTGGCTGCGTCTCCACCTCCATTCTACTCCTCTCCCTCTAGGCAGTCTTAAACACCCCATCTCCCACCTCCATTTTGCCTCTCCTTTTCCCAGCATTTAACTTTCCCCTCTTTCTTCTCTTTTTCCGGCCACGGCCGCTGCCGCCTATCCCCGCCAGCCTAAGGTTGAACCCTAGACCCTCTCAGCCATTTTCCCTATTTTTATAACCCTTAAATTATTTTATTTCAATTATTTGCATATAAATACTATTATTATTATTATTATTTATATTTTAAAAATGTATTATTATTATTATTAGTAGTATTAATATTTTGATTATTATTTTTGTTGAGGGCCGAAGCCCTATTGTATTTTATTTTTGATTTTATTATTATTATTCTTACTATTTCCATTATTGCTATTATTAATATTAATGTGTTATTATTATTATTATAATTATTTTTATTTTTACTATTTTGAATTACTATTATTATTATTCAATTATTAATATTACAACCACTTTACTATTAGCTTTGCTATTATTATTATTATTGTTATTGTTATTGTTATTATTACTATTATTATCATTATCATTATTATTATTATTATTATTATTATTATTATTATTATTATTTCATTATTATCATTATTAATAGATTTGGTTATTTATTTTACTAATTTTATTATTAGTATTATTTTAGTAAAGGGGCTGAAGCCTTATTTTACTTTGTTTTTGAATAATGTCTTATTATTATTATTGTTACTATTATTATTATTATTATTAGTATTATTATTATTATTATTAATATTCTCATTGATATTATTTTTTGTATCAATATTATTATTAGGGTAAGGTCTTTAACCCTATATTATCAACTTTTATAATATTTTTATTATTTCTACATCTTAGATTTTTGTTAATATTATTTTTATTAGTATGTTATTATTTGGTTAAAGTCTTAAGGAGGCGTAGGAGCGTGCTCTAAGACCGGTGTCATTTCAGGTAAGGGTGTTACTAAGGCCTTTTGTGTGTTTATATGCATTATGTGCTTCATATGCTATGTATTCTATGTTTATCATTATTAATTATTTCATATATGGTATGACGTAGAGTTGAAGTATGTTTTGTATGGCATGTATATTATTTATATATGATGATATGTGTTGTGACCCTGTAAGGCATGCATGTGAGGGTGTTGAAGTGGTTTGTGTGTGAGAAAGGATGAAAAAGGAGGATGGGGAAAGAGGTTGACCAAGGGAGGTGAGTTGACATAATTATTTTAATGATTCATAAGTAGCAGAATAAAATGGAGAGTTTTAGGGTTTCGTGTGGGGGAATCTGATTTATGATTTTTATGGTTTTGCGTGGGAGAATATAATTTATGGTTTTATATGGGGAAATCTAAATTATGGTTTTGTATGGGGAATCCAATTTATGGTGTTAAATAGGAGAATATAATTTATGGTTTTATATGGAAGATTCTAGCTTATGATGTTATGTGGAGGATTCTAACTTATGGTCTTGTATGGGAGAATCTAATTTGTGGTTATGAATGGGAGAATCTAATCAATTGTATTATATGGACAAATCTTTGGGTTTTCTATGGTTTCTTGGTGATATTAGGGTTTGCATGGTGGTATTAATGGTTGTATAGTGGCATTAGGGTTTGTATGATGGTATTAGGGTTTGCATGGTGGTATTAGGGTTTGTATGGTGGTATTAATGGTTGCATGGTGGTATTAATGGTTTTATGGTGGTATTAATAGTCGTATGGTGGTATTAGGGTTTACATGGTGGTATTAGGGTTTGCATGGTGGTATTAATGGTTGCATGGTGGTATTAATGGTCATATGGTGGTATTAGGGTTTGCATGGTGGTATTAGGGTTTGTATGGTGGTATTAATGGTTGCATGGTGGTATTAATGGTTGTATAGTGGTATTAGGGTTTGCATGGTGGTATTAATAGTCGTATGGTGGTGTTTATGGTTGTATGGAGGTACTAGGGTTTGTATGGTGGAGTTAGGGTTTTACATGGGAGTTATCGATTACATGGGATTTAGGGTTTGTGTGAAAAGTTCGAGAGGTTGCATGGGAGCGAAATTTACATATGAAAGGTTGATTTGGGATGTAAGGAAGGTAATGCAAGTGTTATTTGGGTGTTTGAACTGTTTTGGACGGAAAATAGTACGTGGAGTATTATAAGGGTATGGAGGAGACTGAATTAAGGTTTGGAGTGATTAACTCTAGGTTGTTGTGATTAAATAGGGTTGGAGTAACTGATTGTGATTTGTTGTGGTTAATTAAGGTTTGGAATGGCTAATTATGGTTGTTATGGAAAAATAGGGTTTGGAGTGGTTAACTACGGTTTGGTGTGGACAATTAGGGTTGGTTGTGGCTACTTAGAGTTTTTGTGTTATCATGTGTATTTATTGATTAAAGTGTAATTATGATTGTGGAATTTTATTATTTGTTGTGTGTGAAGTATAAAGAGAATGATTCGTGCATGTCTATGGTGAAAGCTTTTGAATAAGATACTTAAGACATTAATCACGTAAAGTGGAAGATGTTGAGCCGAGCCCATACCGATCCACTGGCATAATAGTGGCAGGGAATATTTTCCTCGCGACCGATCCACTGGCTAAAATAGTGGCAGGGCATGTACCCTCGCAACCGATCCACTAGCTATAATAGTGGGGGATCCCGAGCTCAACAAAATCAAACCTACAGTTGCTAAGACATGGGAAAGATACTAATTACTTACAGTGGAACACCGTACAAGAAAGGGGCCAGACCGATCCACTGGCATAAAATAGTGGCAGGGTATATTACCCTCGCGACCGGCCCACCGCCTAAAATAGTGGCAGGGCATGTACCCTCGCGACCGATCCACCGGCTAAAATAGTGGGGTTCCCGTACTCGTATGGACTTGATAAAGAACATGGTGTGAAAATATTTCGATAAAGGATTAATGAAGTAATTAATCTAAACTATATTAGGCCTTGGCTTTTTCACCTGATCGTTCATTTGCCTTTATGTCATTGTGTTGGCGATTATGCCCTATTATTATTCTGCATGGATTATGTGTTTATGTGTTGGCCTTAGTGCTCGGTTACCTTACTCAGTACGTAGGGTACTGATCACCCGTTTCATGGGTGCTGCTCATTCCCACGAGTAGTATGCCCTTCTGACTTTGTGCAGGTGGGCGAGACATCAATCATGACTGAGTGTTGAGCATGTTTTGGCTCAAAGTTCGAGAGAGTGACGTGGCCATATTATCTCTTTATGTGATTTATTTCTTTGTGTATTTCTCTTGTATCACATTTATCCCTTTTGATTTATTTCCGTGCATTAAGTATTTCAATTAAACCTTTTATCAGTTGTAAGTTTAATTCTCTTTTGGAAATGAATTACAATTCTTGATGCGTACTTTGATTTTGTTTTACAACCGTTTAATGCTTATTTGAAATTTGAATTGTAATGATTAATAATTGATTATTTCTTTTCTTTAGCCTTAGCACTTAGTATTGAAACGGTCGGAGAGAACCGGTTTGGTACTAAGTGTGGCGGTAACATCCCCATAATTCACGGGTTTTAATTTGAAATTCTTCTGCAAAAAAAAGTAGTGCATTTTGGGGTTTTACAATTTTTCTCTAGGAATTGTATCATACCATTCCATTGGTTTAAGAATAGTGACTAAGAGTATGTTAACTTGGAAAGTGTTGAGTCCGTTCCTTTAGATAATAATAGTATCTAATCACGTTTTGCCCTGGGAGGTGCTTCAGTCCATTTCACTAAATTAAAAATATTAGGGCCTTAAACTTAATGTAAATATGTAAATGGATTGTGGCTATGCCTTATAACGGAACATTGATTTGGTTTTCCTTTTGTATTGTATCATGTCTAATGAATATGCATGCTCATTCTTCTATGTTACCTTTGTATTTATATATCCTTGCTATGAATGTATTGCTTCTTACTCAATACATAGCCTAATGATCATCCATCCCATGAGTGCTGGTTATTCCCATATTTAGATAACCTAAATGATTTTCTAGTTTTATTTTATGATTTATTAATCTTAGGAAATTATATAAGTGTACTATGATATATTATTTTAATTATCATGTTTGTTAATGCTTATTCAAATGGTTGAATTCTTTATTAGTAATTATATATGATTGTTATAAAGGACATTAGTAATGTGTTGTATATGACAGAATATGTGGTTAGTGACATAATTTATGAATAATTTAAATGATAAATGAAAGAATAAATTTAAGAGTATTTATTTTGGTGGATTGGAAAATTGATACAAAGTTTACAACAATGACTATTGATAATTATACTACCAATGATGCTATGATTGATGAGATGATAATGAGATTGCAATTGAAGTGTTTTTTTTTTTGCTTCATGGAGAATTTTTTCACAAGCTTTGTGTTGCGCATATTATTAATTTGATTGTTATGGATGGGATAGATGTAATCTAAAAGATCATTGATAGTTTTCATGAGAGTACTGTGTTTTGGAGGGAAACATAGGAAGAATAGAAATGTTTGTAGAGGTTTATCAAAAAAAAAAAGTTCTATATACTAAGGCTATAGTGCAAGATTGTAATATAATATGGATGTTCGCTTTCTTAATGCTTGATATTACATAGTTTCATAAGGATGTATTAGAGCTGTTATCATGGTTTGAGCCTAGCTTTACTTGTTTTCCTAGTTCTAAGGAGTGGAAAATGACTTGAATTATTTGATTGAAATTGTTGTTGTTTTATGAGGTTAATTTCTTATTTTTTGGGATATACGTATCCTAATTCTAAATTTTATTTTCCCAAGATATAGTAGATTAGATTATCTTTGACTAAATAGGCATATGAGGAAGACGTTGATATTAATAATATGGTTGATAAAATGTTAGATAAATTCAGTAAATGTTGGTGTGTAGTTTAAAGGTTTATGGCAATGGCAACCATTTTGGATCTGCTATTTAAAATGACATTGGTGGAATGTTATTGTTCCTTGATTTATTTAGACTCTACTTATGATGAGGTAGAGAAGGTTTGTATAAATGTTATGAGTTATTTTGTAAGTATGAGGTGAAACTAAAGTGTATGGAGAGAAATATAAGTACTAGTTTAGGTTGTAGTGCTAGTTTAGGTTCTAAAGGAGCAAACGTATATAAAAGGTGGTTAGATAACCATGATGTCACTAATTTATCACAAAAGAATGTATTAGACTATTACTTGGAGGTGACTGTTATGCTAGGGGTGGCGGCCTTTGATATTTTTTCATAGCGGAAGAAAAACCCTATGTTTTTAATTTTAGAAAGCATAGTGTAATACTCCAAATTTTAACTTAACCCTAATTCTAAGTAATTAATATTTTAATTTATCCCTAATCGGAAATGATTAATATTTTAATTTATCCCTAATTCTTGAATCTTAAATTTAAACCTAATTCTAATTTTAACCCTAAAATCCTTTTTCCTTTTCCTCCTTCCCCTTTTCTTTTATTTTCTTTTCTTTCTTTCTTTCTTTCTTTCTTTCTTTCTTTCTTTCTTTCTTTCTTTCTTTCTTTCTTTCTTTCTTTCTTTCTTTCTTTCTTTCTTCTTTTTCTTCTTCTTCTTCTTTACGTGTGTTGCTCCCTCACCTAACTAAATCCCCCTTAGTAAGCCTCCACTCTGCAGCCTACCTAGCCTAATTCATCACCACCATCTTCCCCTCTTTTATCTCAAAAGATGTTTCATGTCTAATTTTTGCCTAAATCCGCTTGATTCTACTTACCCCATACCCCCTACACACCTTCAACCATTTTCAACCTCGCACAACACTCTCTTATACATACCCCTACATTTTATAACCTTACCTATCACCTCACCTAACTTCTCTTCAAACTCTCTCTCCCACTCCTTCCTAACTTCCATGAGCTATCGTTCATCGCTGTTTTCCATTTTTATGTACACAAGTTCTGCATAACATATGGTACATTAAGTAACTTAGCCTTTTCTCCATAAAAAAAAATCCACCAACTCCACCCTACCAGTGTGAACACCTCACACAACACACCCCTTAGTCACGTCAACTTCTCAAGCAAAACACCCTTGAGCTACATCCATGCCTCATGTAACCTTCAACCTTTAACAAATTCCTTCTCCAACAACCCACACCTCATGTAATACCCACCCAACCTGTATCTCCCATTGATACAAAATCCCCTTGACTGCATCAACTACCCACACAACGCATCTTCCATTGCATCCATATCTCCATTAAATCACCATCACTCTTAGCTGACCTTCACGCAACACCCCTTAGTTACATTAGAATTTGTTGCAACATCCCCTTTGCCATCTTAGAGTCTAATTCAACTCCCCCTTAATAATACTATAGTCTGATGTGGCTCCCCTTTTGTTACACCATCAGCCTACACAACTAGCTTAACTTTGTGCCACATTTTCCTCCAACTCTATTTACTTCAGGTTTACCTCTTTTTTGTCCTCGTTTGAATTATCTTTTTCTTGGTTAGTTTCTTAAGTTCTAATCATGTATTACTATTATTTTAGGTATTTTTTTTGTGGTTTGGGAGGAAGTATCTTAGGTTTTATTTGCTTAGAGATTGGTGTACTTTGGTAATGATACATGCCGTAGTTAATAATTTTTGAATGCTATGTGTATTTTGTGTGTATTATATCTCCTAATTCATGTGTTATATGATGATAATGTTATATCATACTATGAAAATGTGGGTACATCATGAAAGTATGAGCTTATATAGTATTCATGCGATAAGTTTTATCTTGAAATCCTATAAGAGGTAGTATGATCTTTGATACTATATTGTGGATTTGATGAAGAGTGTTAACTGGGTAATGAATTTAGTTAAGTGGTATATTGATGTAATAAATTGAAGATGAGAAATTAATGAGATTAAATTCTACTGTTTTGTGGGAATTCAGGTATTGTGGTTATCGTAAGGGTATTTTGGTCATATTATGATAATGTGGAAAATAATTATGGAATGATAATCATTAAGATTTTTATAAATTATTTCATACGTAATATGATCAAATGATGGTTGAGTAAGACACAAGTTATCTAAAATAAGATTTTGGGCTTCTGGTAAGATAATGGAATCTTCGTTAATATGAATTAAATATGGGATTTTGGTTATTATAAAATGGGAATGCACTTAAAATATTCTAAGTATGATAAGTGAAATATTTGGGTAAAAATAGATAGTGTAAGAATATAAAAATGAAAAAATAACCTAAATTGTGAATAACATCCCTAGAGGAAGGCTTGTTATCTCATTTATAATAAGTTGGAGATATATCTTTATTTATGGATATGTTTTTAACAATATTGTTTAAGTAAGCGCAAAACCCAAAAATTTAATATGAAAAAAATTTAATTTAGTAGAATCATAATAACAATATAGTGGGGTGTTACTGCGGTACTCGACATATGTTTGATTTTATCATATCATCCTTACATTAAGTAAAGAAAAAATAGTAAAAAACTTAAAACTTGGTAAAAAATGGAATAAGAGAGCCTTCAAAAACTTATATAATAGTTCGAAGGTTATTTCCAAGTATAACATTAAAATACATCAAAAGTAATAAATTGGAAACTAAGAGTCTTAGAAGACATCTAGACAAAAAATGACAATCATATACCATAACTCTATGCCCAACCTAGATACATAAGAATCACTCCTCCATAAGCAAAGCATCATAAGCAGTAAGGTCATCCAATGGAATCTCATTGATGTACACAAAAAACATTTGTGACTTTTGCTCATGAGAATGAGCAATGCCCATGAGAAGGATGATTTGTACGCTACATACAAGTTAAGGTGAGAATTAGAGCTGGCATAATTTGACCCGACTTGAAAAATCTAACGAATACCTACTTGATCCATCTGAAATTTGATCCGATTTTATTCAAAAAATTAGGAGCCTGAGACTTATCCAACCTAATCATATATATCTGATATAAATCGAGAAATCATAAGTCTGAAATAAACCCAACCTGCATCGAGACTTACCCGAAACCCAATATAACCCATAAAACTATAAATATGAAATTACTTGACCCGATCCATCATTTATTCGAAATCCAATATTACCCAAAAAATTATAAATCTATAAAAATTCAACCCGATACTACCCAAAAATTAACATTAACCCATTATTCAAAATTTTCAAAACTTCATAAAACATAAAATAATATGGATGTGTAACTAGTCCATACTAGTACTTACATCAAAATCTAACTATTCCATACTAGTACTTACATCAAAATCTAGAAATAATATACTTTGTTAAAGTTTATATCACTTCTTATGTATATACAAGTATAATATCTATTGATACCAATATTGAAAGTATAGAAATAAAAGTAGAGGAAAAAGGAAAAACTCTATTATGTGATCTAAATATTAGCTCACTCTCATATTGTACCATAAGATAATAATATTGCAAATACATTCAACACTTTAAACTCATGCTACAAATATACAAGCTTTAAAAGACATCATATAAGCACTTAAAAAGCCTCAAAATGTACATTTCCACATTGATAACGCAAAACACAATTATGTAAGCCTCAAAAGGCACGATATAAGCACTTCAAGTACCTGCTTAATCCAATACACAAATATGCAATCCTTAAAAAGTACCATAAGATGATGATGATGATGATAATAATAATAATAATAATAATAATAATAATAATAATAATAATAATAATAATAATAATGTAAATATATCCAACATCTATAGCCCAAAATACAAAAAAAAGTATTAAAAGGCACTGTATAAGTTTTTGAAAAGCCTCAAAAGAAACACATCTAACACTTAGTTTACTGGGCATACCTAAACTAATCAAAAACCTGAGTTTAATACATGTTGGTAGCTTTGGTATCAAAATACTAAATAATTGACACTTCTATCTTCTTAGAAAAATACTACAAGTTGGTAGCTCTACTAAAAAAAAAAATTTGTACAACTAAACCTGATGCAAGAGCATCTAATGAACCTAATGATTGTCATGTTCATATTAATTCTCAAGGTAAGGAAGAATTATCTTTATTAATGTTGGAGCCTATTATGTTAAATATTCTTAATAATTCTTATATGCTTGATATTAAAAAACATTAAAGTTGTTTTTGCAGGTATGTCACATATTTGCAAGAAGAAGATGTTAATACACTTTCATGTGTACAAGTATTCAAAGTATGCAATACTATGTCATACATGGGATGATAATTTACAACAAGAAGATATGGTGATGATATTCATTAGTTGTGTTCACTTGTTGTAAACCCTAACCCTAAGTGTATTTTATGTAAGTTAGAGTTTGTTGTAATTTCATGTATGTATCATAGTTAATTGTATAGCTTTGTAATATTAATCCTTAGTATCATTTAACCAATGGTATTATGATTAGGATTAAGGTTATATGGGATTAATTAAACCATGATTAATGGGCTTAATTAAGGCTAAGAACCGGCTGGAAGGTTTCAAAAGTCAAGCTGGAACTTACCTATATATACCTCACTTGTACACATGAACCGAATAGCAGAATGAATAAGAATTTTAATACAACTTTCAGAATAGATAGATGAAGTGTATCTCTCTCATTTTGAGTTGACATTGAGTAAGGAAAGTCTGGGACATTTGCCTTCCTCCATTAAAACTCAAACTCGACACATTTGAAGACTGGTTCAAATCTACCGAGACTCCTATCCTTTGTCACTTGTAACTTGATTTCTTCGCCTATAATCCTTCTTAATCCTTTGTTTCTTTTGGATAATTTCATGGGTGACATCTTATACCATCAATATTCGATCCAAAATTCCAGCCACTTTGAAAAACACATCATTTTTGGTATCAAAGCTTCGATTGTTTGAAGCTGTAGCAGAAACAGACCTTGCAAACCAGAAAATTGTGTGTGTGTTCATGAATCAAGAACTCCACGATAATTCAACCTTTTCCTTGAATTATTTCTTCTTTATGATCTTCTTGAATTTTTCTTGAAGTTCTTGCAATCTTGCAACGATCTTGTTGCATTTTCCCCATCATTTCCACATAAAATACCGACAGGTTGCATTCCAAGTTGTAGCAGTTATGTGTGTCACCTTATGTGCCATGATTTTGTGCCTCCCCAGCACCTCATTCCTCCTTCATTCTACTCTCTATTGGTGCGTGATCTAGTTTTAATCAACCCATTTCAATTTCCATTCGTGCACCAAATAGAGAAGACCACAAAAGAGTTGAGACCTGGACACCATCTCAGCATTAACCGAATAGACCAGGAGTTGTAGACCCTCTATTCAAACCATTTCCCCTCATTTTCTCTCAAATAATCACTCAATACTCTCCCTCTAGATCTCCTCTACATCTTCTATGAAGCAACCAACACAATTCTCCCACTTGAAGACGTGCATATGTTGAAGATAAGAATCAACATCCTATGATTTTATGTGGTTGACCATATATAGAAGACCTCTCCCATCTTTGTGTGTACCTGCGTGCAGTGACTGTTCTTGGGGCTACAATATCTTCTTTGTGCCTAATCAAGTACCAGAGGTAGTGATTATAATTTGATTGTGAATTAGCAATTAGTTTGTGCCTTGTTTGGTTGTAGGAAAAACAAATCCAGCATCTACACTTTGTGGAACATATTCTGTGCAACAAGAAGAGTTGTGTGTCAACCTTCACCATGGCCAGTGAAGAAATGCGTGCCCTAGTAGAGTCCATCAAGAGCCTCACCGTATGCATGGATGCTCAATTACAAACTCAAAACACACTACAACATCAACTACAAAGTGTGGAAGCTAAATTGGCCGAATAAGAGAATCATAAACCATGGCAAGTTCGCATGGAAACCACACATGATAGTGTGGAGGGAAGAATGAATCCTATATACCATATTAAGAGTGGACGTGGACATTTCAATATGCCTCATCACGAAGATGGAGAAGAAGAGATGAGTTCTTTTGGCTCAAGCAACCAAAGAAGACCACCTACATTTCAAGTAAGACATTCATGCCTATTCCAAATAAACTTGCTTATAGATGTAACCCAGAGGAAGCTAAGGAATTACAAAAAAAATCCAAGAGCTTATAGATAAAGGGTTTGTGAGAGAAAGTATGATTCCTTGTAGTGTTCTTGATTTACTAGTGCATAAAAAAGATGGTACTTGGTGTATGTGTATAGATTCTAGGGCAGTGAATAACATTACTATCAAATATCGCTTTCTTGTGCCTAGGTTAGATGATATGCTTGATGAACTTTGTGGTGCACAAGTACTTTCCAAAACTGATTTGAGAAGTGGTTACCATCAATTAAGGATTAGAGATGGAGATGAGTGGAAAACTGCTTTTAAAACTAAATATGGTCTCTATGAGTGGATGGTTATGCCTTTTGGGTTATGTAATGCACCTAGCTCATTTATGAGACTTATGAATGAATTTCTCCGACCTTTCCTTGGTGATTTCATTGTTGTATATTTGGATGATATTCTTGTGTATAGCAAAAATGGTTATGATCACCTAGTGCATTTGAAGACATTGTTTTTTAAGCTAAGGAAAGCTAAACTATATGGAAAACTTGAGAAATATGTTTTTATGCTTCCAAGTGTAGTTTTCCTAGGCTATATTATTAGTGGAGAGGGTATTAAAGTATATCCTAATAATATTAGAGCTATAAAAGAATGGTCTATCGCTAAAAATCTTCAAGATGTTAGAAGTTTTCATGGATTAGCTAGCTTCTATAGAAGATTCATTAAGGATTTTTCTACTATAGCTACACCTATTACTCAACTCATGAAAAATGGTGAATTTTATTGGGGACAAGAAGCTACTCAAGCCTTTGAAACCCTCAAAACTAAACTTTGTAATGCCCTTTTTCTATCCTTACCTAACTTTAATCTTCTTTTTGAAGTAACTTGTGATGCTAATGGACTTGGAATAGGAAGAGTACTTTCACAAGGAAAGAAACCTATAGCGTTCTTCTTTGAAAAGTTGAATAGAGCCAAAATTAACTATTCAACTTATGACAAGGAATTCTTTGCCATTGTATGGAGTCTAGAGATGTGGAGTCATTATCTGAGATCAAAACCCCTTTGTGTTACATTCGAATCATGAAAATTTAAAATAATTACATAGTCAAAATAAAGTTAGTCTGAGACATGCAAAGTGGATGAGTTTCTTACAATCCTTTGTGTTCTCTATCAAACATTTAGATGGAAAAGAAAATGTAGTAGCCGATGCTCTTTCTCATAGATCTACATTGCTTATTATGATGGATGCAAAAATCTTATATTTCGATATCTTAAAATAATTTTTAGTGCATGTAAAGAAATTGGATACCATGGTAATTATGTCATACAAGATGGATTTTTGTTTAGAATAAATAAACTTTGTACTCCTAGATCTAGTATTCAAGACTTATTGATTAAGGAAATACATAAAGGTAGCATTGTGGGACATTTTGGTATACATAAGATTATGGAACTACTACAAGAATATTTCTGTTGGCTACGAATGGTTAAACATGTACAAGCCATGATAAATAGATGTTCTACATGTCAAAAATGTAAGAGTTACTTTCATAAAGGCATATACACACCTTTACCAGTTCCTGATAAACCATGGGCAGGAGTTAGTATGGACTTTATCCTAGGATTACTAAGGACACAATGTGGTAAAGATTCTATTCTTGTGGTGGTAGATAGATTTTCTAAAATGGCTCATTTTATTCCATGTAATAAAACTGATTATGCCACGCATGTTGCTGACTTGTATTTTAGAGAGATTGTTAAGCTTCATGGTGTACCTAAAAGCATAGTCTTAGATCGGGATGTCAAGTTCATGAGTTATTTGTGGAAAACTTTATGGAATATGCTTGGTACTAAATTGTTATTTAGCACTTCACATCATCCACAAACTGACGGCCAAACTGAGGTAACTAATAAAAATCTTGGTACATTATTAAGAGGTTCAGTTAATAAAAGTACTAAGGATTGTGATGTTAAGTTAGCTCATGCAGAGTTTGCTTATAATCGTAGTCCATCTAGTACTACTCAAACTAGTCCATTTGAGGTGGTGTATGGAGGGAACCCACACATGCCTATTAATATGATTCCTTTACCAAAAAGTGAATTACAAAATTATGAAGCTAAGGATAGAGTTAAATTTTTTAACAGCTTCATCAAAAAATAAAAACTAACATTGAAAAAGCTAATGCCAAGTATAAAGCTCAAGCGAATAAGCATAGAAACCCACATGTGTTTTCTCTTGGTGACTTAGTTTGGTTACATTTACATAAAAAAAGATTTCCTAATTTACATAAAAATAAACTAATTCCAAAAGCTGATGGACCTTTTAAAATACTAAGAAAGTTTGGGAATAATGCTAATAAACTTGAACTTCCAGATCATTATGGTGGAATTTCAAAGACATTTAATGTTGGTGATTTTTCTCCTTATTATACTGATGAAAATTTGAGGGCAAATTCTTCTCAACTTGGGGAGAAGTAAAGTTGATGTGGATCAAGGTGGAGAAGAAGTGCAGGATCTATTCTACTTTGATTGTGTCAATCAACGCTGGAAGTTGAAGGAAGGAATGTTGGTTTAATGCAGGTTATATTCGATGTGTATGCAGATGTGTCGCTGGTTACTTTGAATGATACAAATCATTCAAAGGCTTCAATGAAGAAGGATAACCCTGAGTTTTCCTTGATCGAAAGAGACTTGAAAGAGAGGATAAACGCAGGACTAGCTGTGTAAATTTTGTGTTCAAAAAATTTTATATTCCATTCTTCATTATGCATGTATAAGTTAGGCTTTTATAGGGGAGGGAGACTGATGACTACAAGGCCTTAAACTAGCCGAGTTTCCCCTCTTAATCCAATCCATTTAACTCACTTGAATTAAGCCCATATAATTCCTAATCTTACTCATAATATCATCATCTAAATGATATTAATGACTAACATTACAAAGCCATACAATCAACTATGGTACATACATGAAATTAAATCAAAATCCTAGCTTACATAAAATACACTTAGGGTTTACAACAAGTTTAAGGCTACCTCAAGTAAAAGAGCTCTTGTGGCCTGAAAGATGGTATGCTTGCCTACAAATGAAGGAGGGTTGGGTATTATTGATTTGTTTGTTTTGAATATAGAAGCAATTGGGAAGCATCTGTGGAAAATTTGTAAGGATAAAAGTTCATTATGGATAAAATGGATCCAAACTTATTTCATTAAAGATCAGAATGTGGCTGATTTTAGGCCTCCTTGTATAGCCTCTTGGATTCTGCAGAATATCCTTGCTTTAAGGCCTAAGTTACTCCCAATTTTCTAGCTTCTTCAGACAGAGGGAAATTATAGCATTTCAGCAGTTTATGATATAATTCGAATGAAAGTTCCTAAAGTGTGCTGGTGGAAGGTAGTTTGGACAAGCCCAGCTGCTCCAAAACACAAATTTGTCTCCTGGCTGGTTACTCATTCAAGGCTTCCCGCGAAGGACTTGTTAGCTAAATTTTTTCCTTCCATAAGCCTGCAGTGTTGTTTTGTCCTCAATAGGAAAGTGTAAGCCATCTTCTATTCCAATGCCAAGGTCTGCAACAACTTTGGGATGCCATCAGGAAGGTTTTCAGAGAAAGAAGAAGGCATGAATCATGGTAGTCTTTGTTGAAAGGCATTTCTTATTCTCAAAATAGAGGGGTTGCTAAGGCACATTTCAGGGCTGCTTTCTATGCTATTAGTATCTATGAGGTGTGGAAAGCTAGAAATGCATGTATTTTCACAAATGTAAGATGGGACCTAAAAAGAATAGCTTCTCAAATTTCTCTAGTTATGTCATCTATATGTAATAACTCTGCACACAGTGCAAAGTTTAGGGTTTTTTTTTAAGGTCAAGTAGATCAATTCTGTAACCTTGGATGTAAATTTTCTTCATGATATAATATTTGCTTTTTTCCAAAAAAAAAAATTTTAATATAACTAATGATAATCATCACCATATCTTGTTGTAGTGTCATCCCATGTATACCATAGCCTTGTATGCTTTGAATGCTTGTACACTTTAAGTCTTGTTTGGTGTGTTAACATCTTCTCCTTGCAAATATGTAATATACTTGCAAAAATATCTCCAATTGTTTTCAATATCGAGCATAGACATATTATCAAGAACATTTAATATGATTGGCTTCAACATTAAGAAAGCTAATTCTTCTTTACCTTGAGAATCAATAGGAATATGAGAATCATTAGATGCTCCTGCATCAACAATGATTTAGGTTTAATAAATTATTTATCATTCCCCAATTTTGTAGAAATTATGTAAATATTACAACCCATTCAATTCCTATTTAATCTATTTGTCAAATGCTAATTAAAGGTGATCTATGTATTAATTAGGCACAATCTAAAATAATAATATATAACACATAGGGTAATATATTAATCAAGAAATTAATTAATTATTAGTATAAAGAACAGGGTTCACCATATTCTTAGTAAAATAAAATTAGAATACGCTATTAATTAAAATAAAAATAATTAAATTAAATGAAGAATATAAATTAAACATAAAATATTAAACCTAAAAATATTTGAATATAAAAAAATATTGTTTCATATTCAAAATTAGAACTAAAAAATAATAGTGTACTACATTAGTGACATGTGGGACTAAAAAGCTTTTCGGTGCAATGCTTTCTCTCTCTGTTGGTGTTCTTTTTCATTTTTATCCTTTTCCTTTATGCCATACTATTCTTTGCGTTGATATATCTACTAATTTTTTCTTCTCTAAAATTGTTCTTCTCTATTTATGATTTTTTTTCTTAGTCGTTGCCCCTTATCATTATTTTCATTATGGCCCTTTATATCTCAACTCTCTCAATTTTTTTATTCCTATTTACTTTGTCACACTTCAACCTTTCTCTACTTCCATTTTTTATTTGCTTTGTGCCATCACTTTTTCTTTTTGGAACTTTTTAATTTTCCTTACAGCAATTTTTCAATACCCTTGTGTTATACTACTTCTATATAATGTGTGTGTGTGTAAGGTAGACGAGGCTAATATGATATCCTTTTTTTTCTTAGAACTTTCTAGATTTTTTTAAACACATTCTATGCTAGTACTTACAAAATAAAATTAAGTAGATATTAATTAATTTCTTTTAAATTAAACCACCCAACTCTTTAATTTAGGATATATTTTCAACTAAAATTCTAGGTTAAACTTTGACGCAAATGCAATTATATTTAGGAAAAACACCATGAACATGAATTCCCTTTTTTATCTTTACATTAAAATTTGAATCACCTAAATCCAACATCTACGTAAAGGTTATGGTCAAAATAGGGAAAGCTGTCAAAATCATACAAAATTAACTTTTAGCACAAAATAAAATAAATATATGAGATTATTATAAAGTAAGTAAGTAATTAAAAATAATATAAATAACCTCATATATTATTCAAATAAATAACAAAAATCTTATAGTAAAAGGGTATAAAATGTGTAAAAACATGCATTGATCTGTAGTTATAGGATCCCTTATGGTTGATGTTGTAAAGGTGTGGTGAGTGAGGTATCCCAATTTATGACCCCTCTATGTACTTTGACCATGTGTGGTGTATTTGGCATCCTAACTATGTTAGCCCTCATGATAAGTGCACTCAATGTTAGGTGAGTGTGGTATCCCCAGAGAAAAGCCCCTTTGAAGTATCCACACAATGTATGATGGGTGTGGTATCCCATTGTGTGTGTATGTTGCTATGAATTTTTTCATTGTGGAGAATTAGGTGTGGTTAAACAAAACATTTTTTAATTATAAAATGTGTGATCACTAAATGAAAGATCAATAATATATGTTCATCAATATGAATTTAAAGGGTTACTTGTACTATTATGCCTTCCATTATCCTTATAGAAGCATGCTTAATTATATGATAATCATGAGCTTTTAAATGATTTTATATGCATATTTTATATTATGCTATTATGTGACATGAACGTGCCATGAGCCTTTACCATGTTCTACTTATTTTATTTTACTAATAATCTACTATACTGATATTACTTTTGTGTTCTCTCTATCCAGCTTCTATTTCGCTGAGTAGAGGATGATTTGCAAGTCTATGATTATTAGCTAGAGTATGTTGAGGATGATGTCATAGGCTAGTAGGTGGTTGTTGTTGGGGGATCAAGATTTTGTATTTTTATTTAGTTAAGTGGTAGGATAACCAGTTTAGATTATTTTCTTCACTATGTTAGGATGTGTTTTGTTCTTTTTAGTTTTTAAAACTCTTGGCTTTAGTTCTTGTATTTAGATTTTTTAACTCTCATTCCTATCTATATTATTCTCAACCTTATTATTATTACTAGTGTACTACTATAACATGCATTCTTTTATTCATCGTTCTCTTTGCCTTGCATCAAACATTTGTTAGATGATGATCACACCTCTCCTATGGTTGATGTGGCAGTAACATCCCCTAATTTTTTTTATTCACTTCTACATTGTCTTTAAAAAATTTTGATCCAAATTTTAGGGGTGCTACAAGTTGATTTCAATGCCTATTATTTTTAGACCTAATGTTGCTTTATGAAAATATATTCCTTTGGCATTGTCCGAGCTTGTAGAATTTGGTGCCATCTTTTCTTGAGCTTTAGCTTTTATTGGGATTTTTCCTTAAATTTCTTATTAAAGATAACTTCTAGCCTTATGTGCACTGTGTTACCTCTATATGCAATAACTTTGTAGCTGATAGTATATTATTTCTTAATGCATTTTAATATTTTAGGATATTGATGGAAAGGAATAGGAGACTTAAGTTCTTTATGGAGATAGTCAGGCCTACATAGAATGGTAGATTCAACATGAGGAGGCTGCACAACTACCACTACCATCTCCTTTTTATTTTGTTTTTTTATGTCACCATAGAGCATTAGCTTTATAGGGTTAATCATCACTACCCAACAATCTTGAAGGGTTAAGAAGATAAGGATGTTTTGGAGTGCTGGCTAAGATACTTTGAGATGGTCTTCATCACTAGTAGATGTCTGGAGGGTAGGAATGTGGAAATTTTAATGTTCTACTTGTGAGGATGTGATGATGAGTGGTGGAGAGGTCAATAGAAAGGGGAGCTGCTATAGATACGTGGGAGCTTTTTGTGGAGATGATCAGGTTATGTTTTTACCCTACTAGCCTAAGGATGGAAAAGTATGACGAGTTTATAGATTTACACTAGGGTATGTCTAAGGTAGACTTGCACTAAACTTGCTACCTAGATCTAGTTTATTTTTCTCCAAAGGTTGATGTTGATAAGAGGATGAAGTTTCACCAATTTCACTTGAGGTTGAGTCTTAATCTTTAGGAGATGTGTATGAGAAGTCTTGCATAGGACTTATAAGCCATGTACCATTTTTCCTTGGAGGCATCGTTGATTGCAAAGGCCCATAGTGCTTAGTTAGAGGCTAATAAAAGGTTTAAGTACAATGAGAGCTAAGGTAGAGATAAATGATTCTAGGATACATGTAGTCACCAATTTAGGTTTGTACCTCATTATGGAGGGTACTTTAGTGTGCCGATAGTGAGGCACTTCATATGTCAGTGGTGTGGAAAGTACCATCCAAGAGTTGATTACGTTGGAAAGTTGATCCAATTCTAAGGTTGTAGTAGGATGGGACATCATAGGTTTGAGTGTTATACTATATAGGGTAGTGTCCTACAAGTGTTGACACATTCGCTAGGTAAGGCGGCTTAAATGCCACCAACTTGAGAGCTTAGCTGATAGATGCAAAGGCCTTATGATTTTTAGCTAGGTTAGGGTTCAAGCAGTGTTGCATAACCACCTTTGGGTAGTTGCCTAAATGAGATAAGTCAATCAGAGGCTGACGGATAGGCAAACATAGCTATAACTCATTTACTATTTTTTTTATTTTCTCTCTTTTTACTATTCAACTCAAGAGCTTTGCATTCTATTATGTTTTCCACTTTTGTAGCTAGGGTAGCTATGATTATATCTAATAGAATAGAGGATTATATTTTTCTCCTATATAGGGATATACTTTCATGTACTAGGCTACATAGAGATATAGCCTTAGTCACTAGCTAAGTTGGATTTCCAATATACCTCATAGATCTTGAGCTTTACAACTGTGACTTGATTATGAGGATGGATATGCACTTGAGATATTGGGTCTTGATCAATTATGTATAGGAGTGTATGGTTCTTAAGGGACCAAAGCATACTAAGGTCTTTTACCAAAGATGTAAGCTTAGGCCCTCGGTGAGAATGGCGTTTGCGGTTATGCTTGGTATATTGGTAAGAAAGGGGCACCCACTCTACTTATGCATTGTTCAGGAATTGGGTGTTTAAGAGGCATCGATTGAGGCTATCCAAGCAATAAAAGAGTTTACACACATGTTTCTTGATCAGATCCCAAGCATGCCCCCTATGTATGAGATAGACTTCGTAATATATCTTCTACTAGAGATAGAGCTCGTGTCAAAGGCACCCTATAGCATGGTATCGACTAAGATGAAAGAGTTGCACAATTAGTTAGAGGAGTTATTAAAGAAGGGATACATCTAATCATGAGTATCACCTTAGGGAGCACATCTCCTTTTTATTAGAAAGAAGGATGGTGGGTTGAGGCTTAACATCAATTATTGAGGATTGAATAGGGTTACTACAAAGAATGTAATCCTCTACCTCAAATCGATGATCATTTTTATTAGCTACATTGGGCTATAGTGTTCTCAAAGATAGAACTTAGATTTGGGTACCGTCAATTGAGGATTTTTGAGAAGAGCATACCAATGAAAACCTTTAGGATAAGGTATGGCCATTAATATTTCATTATGATATCCTTTGGAATCACAAATTTCCCTATAGTATTCATGGTTCTCGTGAACCACATCTTCTAGCAACACTTTAATCAACTTGCCATGATCTTCATCAACTATATTTTGACATACTTTAGGATTCATAAGGAACACAAGTAGCATATATTGTCACTTTTGAGGACACTTCAACTATGTGTAAAACTCTCAAAGTGTGAGTTTTAGTTGGATGAAGTAGCCTTCCTTAGACATGTTATTTTGAAGGATAGTGTATCAATAGATCCTTTAATGATTCAAATGGTATCAAAGTGGTTAGGGCCAACAAATGTTAGGGAGATAAGTATTTTTCTAGGATTAGTGGGTGATTACAGGTGTTTCATCCAAGACTTTATTAGAATAACCTATATTTTAACTACCTTATTGAAAAAGATGACACAATTTTATTAAAATGATAAGTGTGCCAAGGAATTCAAGGAACTAAGGAGGAGATTGACTTAAGCTCTAGTGCTTGCCTTGTTGCCTTGTTTGAAGGGGTTTGAGGTGTATAGTGGGACATCTAAGCATGGAATAGGGTGTGTGTTGATGCAGCATAAGAAGGTATTAGCATATGTCTTTTGATAGTTTAAGGAGCATGAGAAAAACTATTAGAATCACAATCTTCATCTAGCTACAATAATTTTTACCTTGAAGATCTAGAGACATTACCTATATGGGGTGCAATGTAAGTTCATCACCATCCATAAAAGCCTTAACTATATCTTCACTCAGTGAGAGTTGAACATAAGACATTAGAGATGGCTATATCTGGTTAAGGACTACAATTTGGAGTTAACCTACCATGAGGTTAAGGCCCACATCATAAAAAAATATACTTAGTAGGAATACTTTGTACTCTTTGGGTTCTTTGGCATTTTGAGACAAGATTTTACAAAATCTTTTGGATATAGGCATAGCGATCATAGAGTTTGAGGATATTGAGATGAGGTTCAGTGATCTTATAATCATGCTCACCATATTTGATGAGATTTGAGCTTGTTAGCTAGGAAATGTCAAACTTAAAAAGATCAGATAGGCCATAGCTAAAGGTACAATAGTGGTATTTCATATTTTTCAAGGATGACAGTATCTGTTTCTAAGTTAGTTGTGGTATATTCCTCAAAGATGTGGGGCATATGAATATTTAGGAGGAGGTTTATCATGCTCCTTATTTCATCCATCCTTGAGGGGATAAGTTATATAAGGACCTAAAGGAGATTTTTTAGTAGCCCCATATGAAGTGAGAGATTATAGACTTCATGCTTAGGTGCTTGACACATATGAAAGTTATGATCAAGCACCCGCATCTAGTAAGGTTGGTTTAACCATTAGAGGATCCTGAGATGAAATACGATAGCATATCAATAGACTTTGTGGTTGGATTACCAAGGACCAAAAGTGGCTCTAAGTCGATATAGGGTGTAGCTAACCAGCTTACCAAGTCGGTAATATTTATACTGATGAAGTTGAGCTTGAGTATGGATTAGTTAGCCAATGCTTATAAGAAGCATGTGGTGTTTTACCTTGGGGTACCCACGGATGTTGTGTCGGACCAAGATTTTAGATTCTTATTACACCTCTAGATGAAGTTGTGATAAACTTTTGGGACACAACTAAAGATGAATATTGCTATCCATCTAGCTACAAATGGTCAAGCTGAGCACACTATTCAAACTTAAGAGAATATGCTTCAGACATGCATACTCAAGCTCTAAAGTAGTTAAGAGGATCGTATACACTTGATCAAGTTTTTGTACAACATAAGTTGTTATGTGAGAATGAGGATGGCACTTTTTGAGGTACTTTATCAATGAAAGTGCCATAATCCTTCATGCTAGACTGTCTCAACCAAGAATGTTATATTAGTACCGGATATGATAGAGGGCACCATCGAATAGAGTAGGCTTATTCAAGAGAAAATGACGGCTACCTAAGATAGGTAGAAGAGTTATGTATAGCTAGGTAGGAGTACAGATGGTTAATAGGTTGGTAACTAAGTCTTTTTGAAGGTTTTATATACAAAGGGAGTGGTGCATTTTTGTTGGAGGGGTAAGCTCAACCTGAGGTATATTAGGTTATATGAGATTTTAGATGAGATTGAAGATTTTGCTTACATAATTTCCTATCTTTTGAGCTTTCTTGAATTCATAACATCTTTTTGATCTTTTAGTTGAGGAATTATGTGGAAAATTCATCACACATCATTCAACAGGAGACGATCGAGCTTAATGAGGCATTGACATATGAGGAGTGGTCGTTGAGGATCTTGGATACCAAGACTCAGTATACGTGCTTGAAGGTTTCCTTGCTAGAAAAGATGTTATAGTTAAACCCTAGAGTAGAAGAGGTCACCTACGAGTCTAAAGATGAGATCACGAAGAGATATCTAGATTTATTCACTTAGGTGCATTGCACTGGTAGCACCGCCTCAGTTGAGGAGGTGTTACCTATCCCTAGTGTATTAAATTTTTCATGTTATTTTTATGTTGATTGATGGTTTAGGGTTCTATCATGTCTTAAGCATACTTTGATATTTTCTTTTGTAGAATTCGGGGACAAAGTCTCTTTTAAAGGGGTAGAGTTGTAATACCACATCATAAAATCCTTCAAAATGTATTTAAAATTTATGTTAATATAAAATAAATTAGTTTTGGTTTTGGAAAGAGCTTTAAATTCTAATAAAAATATTAATTATAAGCATATCAATCGATCGATTCACCAAACCAATAGATTGGTATGCTCAACGGTTGTCACTTTTATTTAGTAGTAAACCAGTTAACTAGTTTGCCTAAACTAATCGATTAGATATCCTGTGGTTTTAGATCCTTTTCTAATTTTGGCTTTAAATCTCTCTCTGGTGTTTATAAATACTTCTAATTAAAATCTATTTGTATTAATAAGCATATTTTTGTGCTTTGGGATTATTTTTTTTATATTTTTTATATCAATATATAAATTTTATCTAGCCAAAAATTTCCAAAAGTACTTTGAGGTATTTCTCATTTACTTCTCTCAACACTTTTTAATGCATTTTAACATTAGCTATTATCTCAATCATACTACTTACTACCATCAACTCACTTACTCCTACATGTAGATTATCTACATCTCCACTTACTTACCTACTATTTTCCATCCATCAAATTTCACTCCATCTCCCTCACTCTCATCATACACCCTCTTATACTTTAGTCCCCCATACTTAACCAAATTCAACTATCATACTCTTTCTTTGATATGTCAACCTAGCTCGTCCCTATATGCCATTTTTATTTATTTTTACTCCTTACATTAGACACTTGCTCCTTCTCTCCCTTTACTTTATGAAAACATTCTTAAGAGTTAGGCATGTCCTCATGTTTCTCTCGTTTCTTCTTTGCTTGGAAAAAAATAAAGGTTTTTCTCTTACATTCTCATCTTTTTATTAAACACTTATATCTATCCTCTTCTCCTAATCTTATCCTTATGGCACACATCTTCACTGAGACAAGATATGTGTAACCTTAGTCCTTTCTTACCCCTTGAGAGACTAAGTCAGCCTTCCTCCTTTAGGTGTATTCAACACTTAGATAAAACAAGCCTTTAAGATGATAACTCTGAGCACTTCACTAGAGAATTCAAGAGAGAATTTTTAGATAGAAAAATAAGTATTGTAAAGATAGAAGCTCTAAATACAACTATTGGTGGATGGATCTCAAATGACTCCAACCCCCTATTTTTTATAAGAGAAGCTCCACCCCTTCCCCCTCCAAATAAGATTTTAGAGATGAGCCTAATAGATCTCTCCAGAATAGTCTAATAAGCCTTATAAGATATCTAAAGTACTCCTTTAGGGTTTCCAAAAGTCTCTATACTTATCTATATAAGTGTAGAACGATCTAGAGACATCCCCATGTAGAACCATATTGAATAGTGTAGAATCTTATATATCTCTCTACACTTATCTAGACTATACTAATATATTATAGATCATTCTAGAAATCCGAGGGACCTCACTACATATCTTGACACAGGTTATGAAATCCTCCCCCACCAGCACCATCGTCATCCTCAGCGATGATAGCATACAAGTAACTCTAGATAGCCTCCTTAAATTTTGACAAATCTTCTAACTTTGCCTAGCTATTCTAACTCTCGGGTAGTCTAGACTAACAACTCCCTAAACTACAACTACTCTCTTAACAAACATCGCATATTATATGATCCACCATCCCTCTTTGCTTGATTACCTAATAAAAAAAAATCTCTTCAACCTAGTGGTTGAATGACATCATATTCATAGGCGATGCACGATTACTTTCTCCTCTTATCAAGTTTCATTTATTTGTATGGTAAGGCTTAAGCAAACTCACATAAAAGACTAGATGAATCTTCAACTTTGATGACAACTTTAACCAATAGGACACCTCCCCTACTTTCTTCAAAATTAGGTATGGCCCTTCATATCTTCTCACCAAGCCTTTATGCACTCGATGGTAAGCCTTGAATACTTGAGGAGACAACTTAAGCATAACCAAGTCCCCTTCACTAAACTCCAAATGTCATTATTTGCATCTATCCACTTCTTCATCTTTGTCGAAGCTTTTTCTAGACGCGCCTTGGATAATTTATGTTTCTCATACCATTCTTGTGTAAATGAAGTTGCCTCATGGCTAATCCCTTTATAGACTTGTTGCACTTTGTGCAAAGTGAGAGGTTGTTATCCTATGATGAGCTTAAAATCACTATGCCCTATGGCTTCACTCTGTTACAAGTTGTACGAGAACTGAGCCACATCCATCAACTTTTGGCAATCTATTTGATTTACACTCACAAAGTGCCTCAAATACATCTCTACTAAGGTATTCACCCTCTTTGTCTATCCATCTATCTCCGTGAGAAAGCTAGTATGTGAAAGCTAATATTTCATAGTGAAGTGGGAATATTTGTCACTAACAATAACCTTTGTTAATATCTAATAATTCGCTATTTTTTTGAAGAACAAATGAGCACACTATTCTGCCATATAATCCCTTGGGGTAAGAATGAACTTCCCATACTTTCTTAGCCTATCGACCACCGCCATAATAGATTGTTTTCCTATTAGAATTTGGGAGTGTTGAGATGAAGTTAATAGAGACACTCAACCAAGGTCTTTTAAGAATATGTAAGGATTCCAACAAGCTTATTGGACTCTTCTACTCATTCTTATCTTGGAAGCACATAAGATAAGTATGGTAAAACCCTTCGATATCATCTCACATCTGTGGCTAGTAGTAAGCATCTTCAGCCAAATATAGTGTATGACTCATCCCTGGGTGTCCAGCTTAACTGGAGTTGTGGCACTCTTTCATCAGAAGCTGTCAAAGGCTTCCTTATCTATGCACATCTAGTTGGTTTCCTATAGTGTAAAGAGCTCTATCTTGCTCCCAAAATCTTCGAGTCTTCCCATCTTTTTCCATCTCCAAAAAACTCTGAGAAAAGGGATTATGAGATGTTTCATATTTGACATAGCCTAAGATGTTCCCTGTAGGTCCACTCATGCTCACAAATATAGCCTTCCAACTCAGCATATCTACTACCATGTTGGTTCCTGGCTTATACTCCATCTTATAATTAAATACAAATAATAAATCTTGTCAACTAACCTATTTGGTACTCAATTTCTTCTAGTTTTGGAATTAACTCATTGCAACATTATCATTTGTGATCATAAACATACTTCCAAACAAACAATGCCTCCATACCCATAAGTAATGGATGATATCTATCATCTTCTTATCCTACATAGGATACCACCTCTTAGTATCATTCATATTATGACTCTCATAGGTAATTGGATGCCTCCCTTGCATGAGAATTCCTCCAATGGTATAATTAGAAGCATCCATATGAACTTTAAACTCTTTCAAGTATTTAATTAAGCACATGATCGGCTTCTCCATCTTGGCCCTCTTAAGATCTTTAAAAGACTTAATACAACTCTCATCCCAACTCCATGTAATCTTCTTCTTCAAATGGTTAGTGAGAGGTGTAGCCCACCTCCAGTACCCTAGGATGAATTTGCGGTAATAATTAACCAATCCAAAGAAACTCGGTAGCTCTGACACATTCTTTCGGGCTTCCCTTTCCTAAATAGCTCAAAACTTGGTCGTGTCCATCTTGATATTTACTTCTTTGATGAATTCACCAAAGAAATTTACTTTTATGAGAGAAAATTCACACTTTTCCCACTTCATATATAGTTATTTTCCTAGAGTAACCGAAAAACAACCTTTAGATGCTCTTCTTCTAAGGACTCATAACATAAAAAATGTTGTTCAAGCATTCTTAAGACCAAAGGAAATGACAAGGAATTCATAAGAACCATACCTTATAACATAAACTGTCTTCTTTTTATCTCCACTAGCAATCCACACTTTTCAGTATCCTAAGCTCAAATCCAACTTTGTGAAGTATCTCACTCTCTTACTGCAATAAAAAAATCATCAATAAGAGGTAAATGATTTGTGTTATTTATTGTGAATTTTTTTAAGGACCTTTAGTTCACACACATCCCCAATGACCCGCCATGCTTCGTTATAAATAACAAAGGAGCACCGTAAAGAAATTTCAATGGTTGGATGAACCTTACATCAAGAAATTATTTTATATACCTCCTCAATTTTTATAACTCTAGAGGATTCATCCAATAAGAGTTTTGTTTAGGTGGTGTTGCAACTGGCTCCAACTCAATAGATTGATCCACATCCCTTTTAGGTGGAAGCTTCTTTAGTAGCTTCATCAGTATCATGTCTTCAAATTTGTGAAGTACCTGGCTAATATCCTTGGTCACTTTCATAAGTTATAAAGAGTCCTCCTATACCAAATTATCCAAGTAGAAAGACTATTGCTTCTTGAATCCCTTAGAGAATTGCATAGCTGAAAGCAAAGAGGACTCTACCTTTGCTAGTGCCAACAAAACAGCGTGACACTATTGTCCCTTCCCTAAATGCATGGTGCTAACTCATGGAAAGGTAAGTGGAGCTTTCATATCTATGAAATCTATACCAAGAACCATGTCGTAATCATCCTTCTCGGTCATTGTGAAAGTTACCCTTCCTTACTATGATCTAAAGGTGATCGGGACTCCATAAGCTAATCTGAGGATGGACCTAGCATTGGATTTGACCCCATTCTAAGAAGATTCTAAAAATGGTCAAAAGATATCTCTAGAATGGTTGAATAATCCTTCTAGGGTTTCTAGAAGAGTCCATTAAGTTTTCTAGAGTACTCCTTTAGAGTTTTAGAGTGCTCTATACTTATATATACAACTGTAGAAGGATATAGAGAAATCTCCTCTAGAACCATCAAGGATGGTGTAGAATCTTATACCTCTTTCTACACTTATCTAGACTATACTAGAACACCTTACATTATTTTCAGAACTTCGAGGAAGCTCACCTCAAGTCTCAACACACGTCATGACACTTAGCTCTTACATCTTCTCTTTTTCACGTGGAAGGATTGAGGTGAAGAGAAAGTTTGAAGATCTTAGCTTAATTCTTTTCAAAGTTTTATTTTGAGATAAACGTTGTTTATTCCATTTCTTCTTCTTCTTCTAATTTCATATTATTTAGTTTTTGAAAGGTTTTTTAACTATTTTATTTCTTGAATATCTTAGGAAATTGAGACATTGGTAGAAACTATCATGTTAGGAGTATTTTTGTGTTGCAAGACTTGCTTAGAGGTTAAGAAACCTTTTATTTGATGTGGCCAAGGAATTTTGTTTATTATGGATTTATATTCATGGCAAATTCTATCAGGTGTATGTATTACATTGAGTTCTTGGTTTCAAGCGTGTCATATTATTTTTATTTCTGATGCTTTGGAGTATGTTTTGGTTATTTTGATATTATGTAAGATATTGGTAAATTTAAGGGTCGGTAAATTTAAGTCTTTTCATGTTGAGTATTATTTCCTACCATGTTTTTTTATGTGAGTTCAAGTATGGAGTATGTATTTTTATGTATTTTATGGCATAGAAGCATGCTAGGATTAAATTGAAAAAGTTTGGTGAATATCTTCTAAGTGTAGATCATGGGTTTAGGTGTTGTTTTGCCTAGACCGGTTGACCGATTTGTTGTAGCCAATTGATTGGCTGTGTGAACAGTCACTTAGGTTGTTAGTTGCAATCAACTAGTTTCTTAAACATTCAATTAGTATGATCAACCAATCAAATGGTCTCCAAGAGTAGTCAAGCGGTTTCCCTAACCTATCGGCTTGTTATTTTGTGACAAGCATAATTTTGGCCTCTACTTAGACACATCGACTTGTTTGGCCAAACCCATTGACTGGTTTATATGAGTAGTATATTGGTGGGACCAACATATTGACTAATTTGATTGTGTAGTATTTTTCCTCTAGTCAGATGTGACCAGCCTTGTTAACTAGTCCTAGTGACTGATGGACTTGTTCTACATGAGTTCACCTTATTTCTTTATTATTTTATGATCTTATGGTGTGGCCGTAGCCGGCACGCAATTTAAACCCTCTTGTTGTCAATTGTAACACTGGTAAATAAGGGTATCATTCTAGGCTTGGGATTGAGAGGGCTCACCTCTATCTAATTAGCTTGAAAATAAAAATAAAAATAAAAATAAAAACCTTAAATAACACAAAATAAATAAATAAGAAAAATACTAATGGGGGTAATAAAAATAAAAATAATAAAATAATAAAGGGAATAAATAAAATAAAATAAAATAAAATAAAATAAAATAAAATAAAATAAAATAAAATAAAATAAAATAAAATAAAATAAAATAAAATAATAATAAAAATAATGGAAAACCCGTAGATATGATAAATATGCTAGGGAAATCAAAATCCACCACTAGATTAGGTCAAAATATAATATTTATTTCTAAGTCATATTTTAATCATGAGAATGAGATTGACAAAGTTGTACACCAAAAGCAGGTCAACACACCTTACATTACTTCCCTTAATTAATTAATATGACAAAGCACCAATATTAACCCTATTAAATAATAGCAGTATAGCAGCAACAAGCGGCTCCTATATTTAACTAGATTTAATGCATTAAGTATAATTGGAAGGCTGTCAATCTAAGTACCCAAACTAGTACACAAAGCATGTCTAGCTGTATTTCCTTTCCTTGACCCGCACGTATCTAAACGTTTTACTACTTCGGTTAGAATCACAAAACTATTAGGTGAATTGTTATCTAACCTAGCTGCAATTTATACATATAAATTATAGTATATTTATATGGCCACCTAGCAAGTAAATTATCCTACATAATGTCACTTATGAGGAAACCATAACAAGGCATGCACCAAATAAATTATACTTGAGAGAATTATATATATAAACGATAACAATTAACATAGAGTCAAGAAACAATTTCATGAAACAAAGAAAATACAATTATAATTCAAACCGTAATCTAGGGTTTCAATTTATTCCCTAGCAACAAATAATTAGCCAACCATAATTATTGAATTAATTACACAGAAATATATATCCAAAATATAAATTAAAATAGAGAAAGAAATAACCGAAATTAATTATAAATAAAAGATCAAGAATTTATTCTGATAAAAATTAATTTTATCTGAAATAAATTCTACCGGTATAAATTCTTCCCTCTTATTTTCTCTTTTCTTTGCCTTAGGTTTCCATGTGCTTAAATTTTTTTCTTTTTCTTTTTCCAGTTGACGGGTGACGCTTCCTTCGTCGTGCATGCATCGAGGCTTCGACCTGTGCGCCTCTCCTTTTGTGCGGCTGTCCTTTCTCTCTGTGGCTCTGCTTGTTGACGGCTCGTCCTGTTCTTATTTTTTGTGGCTCTACCGCACTCCCCCTTCTACTGTGTCTCCTCTGTTTTTATTCTTCTGCATTTGCTCAATGCCAACCCCTTCTCCTACAACTCTTTCTTTTTTTTTGTCGCGCTTCTCCTTTCCACGTCAGCCATGCTGACCTTCCTCTTGTCGCAGCCATCTGATCCTCTCTACTTTTTCTTGTCGTTTAGCTGAGCCGCCTGGCTTTGTTTGGTTTCTTGTTCCAGGGCTTTGGTCCTTCGACTCTTGGGTCGTTAGTCCAAAGGTCCAACTCTTTTTTTATTATTTAATTATTTAATTTAAAAATAATATTGGTAAAATAAAATTTAATAAATATTCATAAATAATATTTTATTCTAAATTTAATTAATTTATATCATTTTAGCTTAAATAATAATATTTATGCAATTATTACCACTTAAGCATAAAATCATAATTATTCACCTATATTAGTTAAATAAAATACTAAAAACTAAGATTATAAGGGCATAAAATGTGTCAAAATATGAACTTATCATCTTACTTTAGTACATCTATAAAAAAATTCATTTAATCACAAAAATTTAATGATGATTTCAACTATGCTTATCCATAATTTAATGGGAATAAAAATGATAATATTTGGTTCCTTGTGTTTGGTGAGTTTGATGTTACCTTTAAACACCGAATCGGTGGCTTGTATGCCTTAAAATATGTTTTGCGTTACCACATAGAAACATATAACTGGTTAATAATGGAAATAAATAATGAATTGTGATATTACTTAATAATGGAATTGAGATTTTCTTTGAGCCTTTCTCTCTAACTCTCAGGGTAGCTAACTAGGAGTTAATGGGTGAGTCACCTTGTACTTTTTTCACTCAATATTTATCTCCTTCTCTAAGCATTTTTTTTTGGAAGAGGTATGATTGGCCAACATGGTATCAGTATCCAATAAGGGTGGGTGACGTATCCCAATACAAGCCCTTTAACACTTCATATGTCCATCTCTTAGGCTAATGAGGTATCCCAACTTATGTAGCCCTAGTGACATATGCATTCATGTTTCATGGTGTGGTGGTTTAGGTATCTTAATTCAAGCCCCCTCGATCTACTCTAGCCACTTATGGTAGGTATGTTATCCCAACTCTATTAGCCCTCACATCAAGTACACTCAAAGTGTGGTGGGTGTGGTATTCCTAGAGAAAAGTCCCTCTGATGTACATTAACCACGTGTGGTGGGTGTGGTATCCTTGGAGAAAGCTCCTTTGATGCATGCTGGAGAACTATGTGTGGTCAAATCGAATATCTTATATTTAGAAAGTGTGATAAATAAATGAAAGATCAATAATATGGGTTCATCTATATCAATTTATTGTATGATCTATATTATCTTACCTTCAATGGTTCTTATGAAAGCATGATTAATTATATGATAAAAAATAAATTTGAAGTGATCTTATAAGTATGTTTAATACCATGCTACAATGTGACCTCAATGTGATCTTATACATATGTTTTATACCATCCAACTATGTGACCTCAATGTGCAGTATGCGCCCTTTTTATATTTTTAGGTAGTTTGTTTTACTAGTACTTCATTATACTAATACTATATTTATATGGTTACTATGATAATTCAAATTCTATTTCAATTAGTAGAGGATGATTTATAGGGTCATGATTCTCAGCTAGGTTATATTGAGGATGATGCTATGGGCCATTAGCTGGACATAGCTTGGTGATCGAGATTTTGTATTTCTATTTAGTTAGAAGTTAGGCTAACCTATTTTGATTATTTTTCCCACTATGTTTGGGATATTTTTTTCCTTTTTGATTATTTAAACTCTTAGCTTTGGTTCTTATAATTGGGTTTTGTAACTGTCACTCCTATCTATATTTTTCTCATCCTTATTCTTATTACTATTGTACTAGTAGAGCATGGATTCTTTTGTTTGTTGTTATTTTTGCTTTGCATCAAATATGTATTAAGTGATGATCATACCTTTTCCATTGTTGATGTGGTAGTGACATCCCCCATTTTTATTTTTAATTTGTTTTCACGTTGTCCTCAACGTAAAATTTCTTGATCCAAATTTTGGGTGTGTTACAGGATCATCAATTTTAATACTTGTGTGATCTCTAATTATCTCTTAGGTCTTGTGTTCTCCTTAAATACTTATAAACGTTAAGGATCAAAATAAGCCATATCCAAAATAAAGCACTAGAAATAGAGGACAATACATAAATAAACGTTATAGATAATATTCACCATATAACAACAATATTCAAAATACACCAAGGGACATAAGAGTCCAAATGAAAACCGATTACAACAAAGAATAGTACTTGAAGGTGCAATACTGGTTTACCCTAATTCTTAGAGTTGTAAGCCTATTCCAGGAATGTGACCTCTTCTCAAGGGCTCCACTTATCCTTTCTACTATTATACACCTTAAACCACTCCATACTCTTAACATAGTAATCTATAAGTGTAGTATCGGTACAAATTCCTCATACTGAGTAAATCACAATACCTCACAAAAAGTTGTATGCCCACATTGTACATAATCACATAATAAAGCAAAAACATGTTTAAAGCATAAAAACATGCCGTAAATTTATATAATAATAATGGGGTAATATATATAACATCAAAGCCTTATGCTCAATAGCCAATATTACTTAAACAATTCGCATAATATCAAAATAGACAATAGCCATATCAAAATCCATAACTAAAATTGATTAGTCAAATTAATTCTAAAAACTGAGGTAGGGCACTAAGATATTTACTAAATCAAATAATCTAAAAAATTTCCAAATATCATGTTGGGGCACTATGGATGTACCAAATCAACACATCCAACTCAATTCCAAATATCAAGATAGAGTGCTAAGGAAACTACCAATCCTCATACCAAACTAGGTATTGCTTTACAGTAGCTACTGAATCAATAACCTCGAACAATCCATTTATTACCTTACACCATAATTACTTCCATTTCCACACCTAGGACACCTAATCTTTTAGTATTGATACCCCCTATAGAATATATAGGTTACCTATAGAGTAGACTAGGGTCTTGATAGGGCACAACGGCCACTACCAAACCCAAAAAAAAAATCAAGGGATCATACCACATCTCTAGTAGCTAACCCTAGATAGAAACCATTCCAAGACTTAATGTCTTCCACTTTAATTATTATTGATTTATGATGTGATGATAAATATCACATACTGCACAACAATTCCTATTTTCATGCATAAATATTTTTTCTTTATAACCCTTAGGCCAATGATCCAAATCAAAGTTAAATTCAATAGTAAGGTTAACCCATCAAAATTATAATTCCATCCCATATCCAATTATTCACAATAGGCGCATTAGGTTGAAAAGACCAAAATTCCCTCAAAACCCTAGTTTCACCTTTATTATCCAATTTTGTACCAAACGTTTTTATTATGAGATTTTTTCATGAAAATGCTAAAAGATAATAATTTACAATATTTTAATATATAGCTAATATTTATGATATTAGTGATTGACTATATTTTTCACTTTTCATGTATTCAGTAACTCATGCTTACAAACATCAATCACGTGTTTCTAATGTGTCATATATTTCATGCAACATATACATAAATATTTATGGAATGATAAAAAAATTTAATAGGGCAATTAGCATTATGGTGCATGTTTTAACCCTAGAACATCCTATTAACAATTATTATAATCTAACCCTAATCATACGTGTATGCTTTCATGTTATTCATACCAACCTTAGCTGCCATGTAATGATAATTGGTACACTTTTCATGGAAAATACATCATACCTCAACAAGATTACCATCCCTAACAAAACTATAGGCATGAATACATTAACCATTTATTATATTACACATAAATATAGCTTAACTAAACAACAAATGGTATGTACTATCTATTTAGCATATCATCATCTTATCATGCATTTCATAATACTTACATAGTATAAATTCCTATCATGAATCTAAATATAAACAATCCTAACATGCTTGTACATAAATTCTACCATCTCATGATTTATTGGATTTACCAAAATCTAAGCTACACAAAAACCACAAAAGACAATCTTCTCCTTGACATCTCAAAGATCACCTAAGAAATTGGCATCCAACAACACATATATTAATATTTAATATAAAAAGAAAATAAACCAAAATTAACTAAAATCAATTTAGGAAATAGTTTATAAAGTAATTGAGGTAAAGGAAGCTATATGAGGCAACAACATAGCAAGGGAACAATGACATAGAGTACACAAAAAGGGGGGAGGAATGGCATTTTTTCCATAGAAAGTGGGTAAGAAAAAACACTTGTTTTAACACCCTAAATTTTACTACAAAATATTTTCATTTACAATGGAAGTATTATACCAAAATAGTTGGGTGTTACCGGCATAATCGACACAAATCTAGCTTACCAAACCATCCTCATGTCAATTACAAGGTAAAATAATTAGAATATTAAACATGATAAATATAAGATGAAACTTCATAATCATGAATGTAAGTTGGAGATTATCTCCAAGTATAATATCCAAAAATATAGACAAAGGGGTATCATGGATCTAAGAGTATAGAAAGATATCCATGTAAAACTATCATCTAGATAATATAACTCTACGCCCAAAAAACCTAATACATAATGTCACTCCAACTCACATAAAGTTTTATGTGTAGCAAAGTCATCCAATTGGTCCTCATTGACATACACATAGACATATGGGTCATTTGTTCATGGAAATAAGCAAAACCTATGAAAATGATGGTTAGTATGTTAACTACATGAGTTCATAGTGAAGAATAAGCATAAATGTGTGATACATAAAATATTTCTAGGTAATTATTGATTATAGGTATCTTTATTAGATATAACATATTATAATATTTTATTTATGTTGACTTATGGGACCCCACTATTTTTAAGCAGGTGGAATGGACTGAAGCTCCTTTAAAGGACATCATACTTGAGCCACTATTATCATTTGGTATAATGGACCCAATATAAACTAAGGAAAAATGCTTCTAGCCACTATTTTTAAACTAGTGGAATGATCTAAAACACCTCTTAGGAAAGAACGCACTTGAGCCACTATTATCTTCTAGTGGAACAATCATAACTCCTCGGTCCTAACTTATGTAATCTTTTACTTTAAACAATTAATGTCTTATCCTTTAGTTACTTCTCACAAGTCATATTCTCATTCAATTTGAGTCTAAGACCCCAATAATATTAATATGATGGAACAGACTAATGCACCTTTTGGGGAAAAATATACCTAAGCTACTATTATCGTTTGGTGGAACAAACCCATGAAACACCTCGGCCTAACTCATGTGATATTTCATTTTAAAGATTAATATCTTATTAATGATTGGTTTGATGGTTAAAAAACATCATTGAAGAAATTAAAGCACAACCACATACATATCAAGGTTTTTCTCAAGAGTTTATGTCCACATACTTCCTACGAAACCTTAATTTTACATTTTAGGCATAAATTCTTTTCTATTACTCTTTTACCCACCATATTTACCATATTTAGTATCTATTCCTATAATAATAATAATAATAATAATAATAATAATAATAAAAACAAAAAAATTATTATTATTATTATTATACCTAAAAATTAAGGTCTAACTCTATTATCTTATATATGCTATAACAACCCTATTTTAATAGTTACTATTTATGTTGCTTAAAAAATCCTAATTTTACAAGTACGTCATAATGTTTTCCATAAGAATCCTATGATTAAAAAATTTCAATATACCTTTTTAAAATACTGTTATTAACAACATGTCAAAAAATGGTGCTCTAACTCTAACGTTTTGCATATGTGATAGTAACATCACCATTTTAGGGTTAATATCCCCAATTAAGCCATTTTATTTTATTTTTTTGGAACCTATACGATTTTTATTTAATCTAAAAACTTCACATAACACACTTAGAGTATTTTAACCCACATAACACATTAAAAAAGAAGAATTTCCATATTAGAGCCATATTGACCAAAATACCTTTAAGGATAACCAAATGTCCTAATTTTACAAAAATCTTATATGTTTGGTATTATTATTTCCAAATCTGCCATATGTCACTTAAATCTTAAATAATTATTTCCTATAAATCATGCTTATTCAACTCACAATACGTTACCATATATCATATTTAGTATCTTAGGAATTTTAATATAGAAATTATCATAACGATATTGCTTACTTCTCAACTTACTCACTTTTCATCATATAATATCATATCACGACATCACAATACTAATTAACATGGAATTATTAATATGACATAACCATATAGTAATAAAAAAAATCAAATAATATATTTTACATAAAACCTAAAGTATGACTAGCATCCTTATAGAATAAAACGTTGGTCTCTTAGCATGTGTCATATTCTTCCTCCTCTAGAACCTCTAGAAAATCACCTAAGAAACCATAATAAAACCATAATTAGAGTTTAATAATAGAATTAAGAAAATGATAAGGTAACAGAGGGTGAAATAAGGAGAAAAAACCTAACCAAACCAAGGTAATGACTTCAGTGGAGCTGTGCAACATAGGAGGAGCAATGTTTTTTAAAGTTAAACCAAGGGGTAGTAATGACACAAGCTGCCATTGCTAGTGGTATGAGAATGGTGGAAGAGACCGAAGGTGGGAGGTTTAACATGTTGGAGGATCCAAAAGGGGGCTGGTTGTATTTGGTGGAAATGATCAATGAAAGAAGATTTGGAACAATAGGTTTGACTAAAGCTGGTGCAAATGGGATAGGAATGGTAAGGGCTTCCATTGGTGGTTTTTGTGGCGTGTTTGGCGACGATGAGAAGGAGTAAGGAAATGAAGGAGAAGCTTTGTTTAGTGTAGTTTTTTGATAGAGAATTGAGTGAGAATGAGGTTTATTAAGGGCATTAAATGTGTTTTGTATATACACATGCATGCATGCAGAGAGGGAAGGAGATAATTAAGGTGATCGGGGTAATATGTTCAAGGCAACCCATTAGTTGAGGGTATGGGTGATGATGTGTTGATGAGGTAGGGTATAGGTGATGGCATTGTAGAGGGCATGGCCGGGGAATATTTTATGCAAGAAGAAGGGGAGAAGAAAGAAAAGAAAGTTGACTGGTAGGGGGAAATGGAAAGAAAATGAGGGGGGAAATAAAAAGAAAAGGAAAAAGAAGAGGGGAAATGAGGTGGAATTGGAATAGGATAAGAATAGAATAAAATAATTTAGATTAGGGTATTCAGAATAATTTATTTATAAACCATTTAGGATTAGGTTTAGGTTAAAAAAATATTGATAACCAAAAAAGAGATTAGGTTAGGTAAAAAAATGTAAACTTATCTAGTATTAAAATTAAGTTAATATATGAATCACTTGAGATTAGAGTTTGCTAAAATTTTAGGTATTACACTTATGACCATTGCTAAGGGGTAGGTTCAGTAGTTTTACCATTGTCAAGGGGAGTAGAATAGTGGTGTTGGGCATTTCTATAGGGAAGGAAACAGAGGTGGTGGGTGTTGCTAAGGGACGCTACAAAATAATTAACTTGTTCCAACAAGGTCTCATCTATTGGTAAAAGCTATTTTTATATTGGAAAAAGCTTTTACCAACACAATTTTTTTGTGACAAAATTATAGCTAAAAACTCTGTATTTAAAAGTTTTACTCACATATATGTATGATCTGTTGGAAATAATTAATAATGCCCACATATATTTATCTATTAGTAAAATTTAAGCCCGCACTTATATTTGTAAGTAAAAGTATTAACCAAAAAAATAATATCTATGAATAAAATTATTACCCACAAAACAATATATGTAAATAAAAGTATTATCCACAAAACAATATTTGTGAGTAAAAGTATTATCCACAAAATTATATATATGATAAAAGGAATTAACCACACAATTATATATGTGACTAAAAGTATTAAACACAATATTTTATCTGTTACTAAAAACTATTGCCAACATATATATTGTTGGTTATACATATTTTAACCCTGCATATATATAAATTTATATTTGTTGGTAAAACCTTTACCAAAACGTACAAGATTTATTAATAATACCTATTACCACAATATCCACCTATAGTAACAATTTATTCACATGTAGCAACAATTTATCTTGATATAAAATTAATTACACCATATATAGCTATCATTGTGTAGGAAAAAATAGTTAGTTGTTTAGCTCCCAAGGATATAATAGTACTATAAGTACAATACTATATATACAACTTGTAACATAAGCTATTATACAAAAACATTTTCATACAATGACATACAAAAGCATCGAACATCTTTGTAAGCTGACAAGCAAAAGTACCAAGCATCTTCCTAAGCTAGCATATATACAAAAGTAGCGAGCATCTTCATAACTTGACATACAAAATCATCGATCATCTTCATAAGATAACAAACAAAAGCACCGAGCATCTTCATAAGATGACTCACAAAAGCATCTTTATAAATGCATTAAACATAATCTTTTTCTCATCTTCAATGTTATCCTTTTCATTCTTGTCATCCTCCATTTGATAATAATCATCAACATATTTTCCCTAAGAATATATATGCATTTAACTTAATCAAATTAATCTAAATTCATATCAAAAAGCTAGACAATGAGGATATTTTAAAGCTTTCTAAAAATAGTATATTACCTTATAAAATATATTTTATATGGTTGGAGATAGAGAAGGTGAAACGAGTAATTTAGAGAGCCACATAATATATTCATAAGTGAAATAATCTACAATATGTATGAATGCTTGATACAAATGCAACATATTGTAGCTAGTCAAGTCTTGATACCTATAATAGCAGCATGAAAAGTTTGATTATATCATACACTCTATTCTTAGTTATTATGTTAATATATATATATATATATATATTCTCAACTATAATTATAGAAAATTCATAAATAATAGATGAGAAATTTAAGGCCAAGCTTTCAACTCAATTGGTAGTGTAGTAGTGAGTAGTACTAATAGAGGTAACAACATAAATAACTGTTAACAAATTAGGACAATTAGAAAAACTCAGTGGAAAAAAAAGATTGGTCGGCTAAGACTAAGAGGAGTGGAATAGACACAAAGGAGGATATATATATATATATTACGTCTACCATAAAAAAGTTCATTGTAGTCAATACAAAAAGGTCATCTATACACTTATTGGAAATAAGAACACTTAAGAACTAATCAATTTAGAACAACTTTGATATACCTACCAGATAAACTAATTATCTATTCACCTAGAAATATAGAGTTGAAAAATATGGAAAATAGAAAAAATAAGTGAACATGGGAAATGGATTAAGTTAGAGAATCGTTGTTTAAATAAATATCTATTACATAAACCTAACATATAAAATTCCTCGAATAGATTTTGAGAGTATAAAATGAGTTAATTAATTAAACTTGCATTCCTATCACTACTTTTCCTTTTAATTTATTAAATTTCTCATGTTTTATAACCTTTATCTTTCGATATTACTTAAGTTACTATTCTTTTGATATGGGATGCAAATCAAGTGTAGAGATAGGGAATTCTGTTGTGGTTGGTTGTTAGGGGGGAGATTAAATACAAAGGATAGATTGTGATACTTAGACATAACCTTTGAGTGTTCATTGTGAGGTTACCAACTTAACTTGGGGAAAATATCAAATATTGGTTGGGTACGATATTTCCATTAAATGAGAATTTAGTTCACATAGATGTGGTCAAAGGATATGAGAAAAGGTAACTTCGATACTAAATTTTCTATTACACATATTGTCTTCCACTCATCATCATTCAATAGCATTTTTCATGCACATCCATCAAATCGATTCATCTTTGTTGATTGTCATAAATTAAGATTGAGTTATACTTGTGGTCAAACTTTATCCTTCTTATTTAATGATGGAAAACAAATAAGAATACCATTCATCATCATTAATCAAACTACTACTAATAACCTAGGATTCTAAATCATATCAGCTCAGTTCTCTTCCTTTCAGTGCTGCATTGTTAATCCTTATGAGAATATCCCTACCTAGTGGGACAAGGCTTAGTTGGGTTTATTCTTATAGATGAATGCAAACAATTGATCATTAAATAGCCTTAGGAAGATAAAATTACAAAAGAAGAATGGCAAGGGGATTAGTTTTTTGGTGATATATCTTATAGATACAAATTATCGATATAAACATTTGATTAGCAATGAGCTCAAAGCAAGTTAGGTACTGGATAAATGGGTGATCAACACTCGTAGCCTATAAGTAATATAATATACATGCATCACAACAAGAATCCATTATCTATTCAAGAACTCCTTTAAATGAGCCGAGTTCTTCATCTTTTTTACTCGAACACAGAAAGAAAAAGTAGGGATAAGGGTAAGGACACAGAACGCCAACACATACCTAGGAGATCACAATCGCAAGATTCAACAAACCCAACAACAAGCCTTCAAAGCACGAGAAACATTATAAGGAGTCTCTTATATTTTCCAAGATGAATAACACAGATACCTACAATAAAACACCTTGGCTAAGCCCCAAAGATTTAATTTTTGCTAAAATCATTTCATATGGGACACTGTGAGTGATATGCAATAAAACTCAATGTTAAGAACTTGACACCAAGCTTTTCATTTAAAAAAAGATAAAACCTTGAGCATATAATTTTTCCTCTAAACTATAACAAGGATATTGTTTTCATTAAATATAAAACTTACTATCAAGAAAGTCCATACCTAAAGGTGCAAAATTTCTCAAATTTTATGTTTTCTTTTTCTTTTGGTGTGGGAGAGGGGTGACAAAACTACAGAAAATCGTAATGTTGCCAACAAACTTTCATCTATACTAGCATGTTATTCCCAAGGCTTCTTCAATGTTAAGCACTACCCAATTAATTACCAATAGTCCATATGATGAGAATAATAGATAAACACTCTTTAAAAATTGTCTACATAGATCTAAATCATCTTCATAGGGATCTCTAATAATCTAAGTTCATTACAAGAATTAGTGTTAATTAGAGGATTAAAATTTCTAAGGCAACTACATTATTTATGATTCTTCTTCAAGTAAAGGCAAGAAAATTAAATTGCTTATATCAGGTTTAGAAATAAAAATTTAACTTACTGCCAATGGAATGCCTAGGATGGTAAAAACTAGCAGTCCAACAATGACAACACCAATTGGAGGTTCATTGTAGGAACGTGCTCTACTCAACACAAAGGCTATTATGAGCATCGATACAAAGCATAAAGACATAAGGATGCTTAAAATACCCCATACAAATCCAACACCCCATTTCCTGCTTAGCTTCTTCATCAACAATGACATTACTCCTAGAAAAATTGAATTTAACATCATCCTAAATGTTATTGTCGCCTAAACTTGTCAATCGTTTGTATAACCATTCACTTAGTTTAATGCTTTTCATTTTTGGTCATTTGAACATATAAGAATAGTTGAATGATTCAGCAAGCCAGTAAATGTGTTCAAGTCAAATCTAGCATTTATTAAAATCTTCACAACCGGGATATAAGGGTTACCCTATATCTTCGATCAACTTAAAAAATGCCTGTGTCTTAAAAGCCCAAATGACATTCAGCAAAGAAATTCAATAAAAAAATTTGGATAATACTCAAACAACAGTTAAACAAGTGTAGAAAAATATATATAAAAAAATAAGAGTACCATTATGCACATATGACATTCAATCATAAAAGAAGAATTGTTTATAAAAAAATAATTATTTTGTGTATTCTAAACTAATAAAAAAGGATAATATAGCTACATTAACACAGAATCTTAGAGATAGATATTTTTTTAGATTCAAATATCATCAACACAAAAGCAAATGAAATCTTTTATTCAAATAATTATTCTAGTCTGTAATATTCAATGGATTTGCTATTTTTAACAACATTATGTACAACCATATTCATTAAGAAACAACAAGCAATAATTTCCTACCACATTACCACAAAGCAAAAACAATTTCTAATGAGAAAACAATTTACAACCACTAATATTCAACAACCACTTAAGTATTGACCTCCCTGACTTCACCGATAAGCAATAATAGCATAAAAGGAAGATAACTTCTAGTGAAAGAGGAATCAATAATTTACAACCATGTTAAAGCTTTTACACAAATTATATCACTTTCATAATTGAATCCAACCTCCTTTTCTAAATTATTGGTAACCACAATAGAAAATCATGGAGACATAAACACCAACCAAATATGATCGGCAAAGAACAAATATTAAAGTAGGAACCTGGTTTATGGGTTGTTAAGACCTAATGCTCCATGCACCACCTTAAAGTAGGAACCTACCCTGTGGGTTGTTAAGACCTAATGCTCCATACACCACCCTATTATGAGTAAAAGATATAATGTCATCAACAATTACTAAGAAAAAATAAGAAAAGTCAAAACACTCTCCTAATAACATTTTAGTCCTCTTTGCCAACTCCACCAAAAACCAAAAGAATCTTAGGCCATTATAGACACAAAAGGAAAAAACCAAGTATCTTAGCCTATAAAGCATTAGCTTTGAGCACTTTTAGTTTAAAAGCCCTAGAAAAGACCCATAAACCCACAAATTATACAAGTAACCTATCACTAAATCAACACCTAAAGCAAAATGACCAAAGAGAAACCAAAAAAACTATAAAATGATATATACATTGGGCTTTTGGGATCCATTAGAGCACCTTCCTAGATCGGTGATAGAAAACGTAAGGAATAGATTAGAAAAAATATTAAAAATATAAAATAATAGAAAATAAGTAAATTTCATTAAAATTCACTTACACAATTAGGGTTTACAACACTAAAACATTAAATTAATCAATTTCATATATTTGATCCAAACGATAAGTTAAAAACTCAATTTTGATTGATTTTAAACCAAAGCTAGTTGATTTTAACTCAATTTAATTAATTTCATAAACTATTCCCAAAAATTAAGGTTGTAAAGCTCAAAATACAAATCCTAAAGACTCAAACCAATTAATCCAAATTAAAAGTGTTAAAGTACAATTAAGGTCATTTCAAATAATTCTATAAAATTAATTTTGAAAGAAACAACTATACAAATGACAATTTCCATAATTTCATTTGAAAGTTAGGGTTTTAGGCCCAAAAATACAATTCAGTCAAATTTTGTTAATTTATTTAAATTAAATGCTTAGAAATTCAATTAGACCTATTTTATAACATATGATGTACTCAATAGTTTAAAAATAATAAAGAAAATACCTAATTTAATGTGAGTAGGGTTTTTGAGTTCGGACTACAAATTAGGTCAAATCTTTCCAAAATATTTAAGTTAATAGTTTGTAAATAAAATTAAACATATTCTATGACAAATTATATACTAAATTTAAGAAAATAACTCAATTACACAATCTAATTTAAGTCCACAACCTAAAAATCAAATTCCGATTAATTTCACACAAAAATTTCAAATTGACAATTCTAATATGAAACCAAGTACATTTCAAAGTATAATGCATAATGAAATTATCCAAAATAGCTTAAGTGAACGAATATGAGATCTATGGACATTACTGGGTCAAAAATCCCAAATTCCAGAAATCAACATATACCACAAAATTATCCCATCCAATTCAATCATACAATACATATATACTCAATTAAATAACCAATTTAGCTTAATTAAAGCTAATTCTTTCAATAGAAATTAAAATAAAAGTTAAGGTTTGGGAAATATATACCAAACAAATTTAGAAAAAATAGAGCAGTTAAAGGGTGGTGGAGCTTCATTGGTGGGAGTGGACCACTAGCCGATGGTAGAGAGATACTGGAGGCGACTAGACAGTGGCGCACCACTGGTGTCTTCATGTGATGCTAGCTGCACCATTATTGATGCTCTGCTGATGCTGGCGTGCTGCTGTTGACAATGACCAGCAAACTAGCTCTAGGTTGTGGTGGCATGGTCGAGAGGCGGCGAGGTGGTGTGGTGCGGGTGTTGTGGTTGACGAACCAAAGGTGGAAGGGAGTAGGGGAACTCGGGGCTTTGGGTTTTGTAGATAGAAAAATAAGAGTGAGAAGAAGAGAGAGAGATCGGAAAGAAAATAAGGAGGGGGTGGAGGAAGTCGGTACACATGTAACCAATAATTTTTTTAAATACCGAAATATCTAAATGGGGTTATATCAAAAATAAAATTTCAACTAGATTAAATTTAATCGAAAGATTTTGTAAATAGCTTTTTGGGAACAAATAAAAGACTAATCTAATAAAAGCTTTTATTTAAAATAAATAGAAACACTTATTAAAATATAAATACAATTTAAATTAAATAAATAAATTAAAATAAAATTAAATGTTAAAAATCATAAATCAACACTAATATTTATAAAATTAGGTTTTTAAGAAGTGGGGTGTTAAACTATGTACACTACCCTCTAGACCCCTAGCTCATTGACCATTGAGAGAGACCACTATCCTAGGTTATTCGAAACATGACTTAACTAATTATTATTTTTATTATGATATTTATTCAAATAATTCTTATAATAATAGTAGTTATTTATCAAGTTTAAGGAAGTTAAATTTTAAAAATATGAGATTTTACAATAATAATATAAATAACTATAACAATATTAGGCCAAAAAGTTCTAATAACCAAGGGTACAATGTACCCTAGACCCCTAAAGTGTCGATCAAGCAGTGATACCCCATCATATAGGTCATTTAAAGCACAACTTGATTAATTATTACTTTTATTATAATTTTTATTATTTTAAGCATAGTTTTATTATTTTAATTATCATAGTTATGTTATAATAATATTCACAATGATTATAATGTTAATTATAAATCTGGTTATATATTATATTATTAGTATTTCATATAAAAATTGGCAATTATGATAATAAGAGAAGTATCTCATCTATAAGAGGAATGAATGTGTTGTGGAAAGGGATATGACTATAGTTGACATTTATCTTCCTTATATACTAATACCAATAGGTATATGAGTGTGTATTAGTTTTGGTGGTATAATACTACTAATACCCATAGATATAAAAGTAGACAAAAGATCTATTGGTATAACATACTATTACCAATAGATAAAAAAATTTGTAAGGAAAACTTTCTTCATTACCCACAAAAATATATCTGTTGGTATTAATAACTTTTTCTAATAGAAAAAAAATTGTGACTAAATTTCTGTTGGCATAAGTCATATATTTTGTAGTGGGAGGAAGCTCGGTGGTGGAGGATGCAACCAAGGGGGAGGCTTAAATGAAGAGTGACATATCTAGAAGGGAAAGAATGGTAGTTCTGGCCATTTCTAGGGGAGGCATTAGTGATTCTTTCCATTTCTAAGTAAGGATGAAACTTTAACTTAAATAACTTCAGTGATAATGGTGAACAAAGAGGAGGAGGATGGGGTTTTCTTACAAAAGGGACCTTAGGAAAAGGGGAAGAATAACACATACCAAGGATTCATTTTTGGACGGTAATGCATGACATAGATTTTGGGGAGGAGAAGGCCTTTTAAAGGTGGGGGAAAGGAAGGAGCGAGACAAGATGAAAGAAAAAAGGTAGATAGAGGTGGAGGTAAAGTATAGAGTGCACAAGAGAAGTATAACATGAAGGAAAGAACTATGAGAGGGGAGGGGTGGTGGGATTTTGTAGCAAAAGTAAGATCTCAAGAGGGTAAGTTAGAGTAAATAAATAAATAAAGTAAACGAGGATAAACATCGGTTAATAGATGTAATACCCTAAATTTTATCTAAACTTATTCCCGATTAATTGATACCTTAACCTAATTCTAGTCAAAAGAAATTGATATTTTTAACTACCCTAATTGTGTTATTCAAAATATTAACATAATCCTAATCTTTATTTTGGATAAATTATATTTTAACTTAACCTTAGTCCCAAAGGATTAATATTTTAATATTACCTAATTTAGCTAATCATAAGTTTTAACCTAATAATAACCATAGGCTCATAGTTATCCTTTTTCCTTTTTTTTCCCTCTCTTCCTTTTCTTTTTATTTTTCATTTTCCCCTCCCTATCCAACCTTCTTTTTCTTCTTCTTTTGTTATGTTTCTATGCCTACCTTCCCTACCTTCACCATCATTAACTATCATCTCCTATGTCTCATGGGATATGTCCTATTGAATAACTACACGTAATACCCCACCTTTTTGTAAGTTTTGTTGAATGGAATTTATAGTGTTTATTGAAATTTAAAAATTTTTGATTTTAATTTGTAAATATACTTTAGAAATTAAATAAAATGATTTTTCAGGTAGACCGATTAACTAGTCCCATGAACTATTTGATTGGTTTTTATACTAGCTAAAGGGTTTTACTCGACCAAATTGATCGAATAGTTTGGGAAATTAATAAACTGGTAGGTAGAACACTTTCCTAGTAGTTTAAATCGATTAGTTTGTCAAGGTGACTACATTTTTGAAACTTAATTTTTCTAGGTAAACTTCTTATACAAAAATAGAACCTTGATAACCCCATTACAAGCTATTCTTTAGATATTCTTACCTTTTTATCATGAATTTGGCCAAAGCTTTTACCTTAAATTGATTTAAGGGTTTAATTTGGATGATTGAGGGAGAGGATGATGCCATATTTTCCTTCTTCCCATTCTCTCCTCTACACACATCTATAATCATTTCCTTGATTCCCAAACCTTTCTCTACTCAGTTAAGAGATTTCTTCCTATGCTAATCATTCATTTTCTCTCTTGTATTTCATATTTTCTAGGCAAATTTGACATGCATTCTCTAAAAATCACTTTTTGAACTCTACAAGGGAGGTTAGCCTATCTTTGATGAAAATTTCCCATTCATATCAAATTTGAATGGTATAAATTAGGGTTTTTAGATATGAACATAACCACACTCATTCTTATACCCATTAGTTGGCTATTAATAGCCCTAATTATCCCTTTCTCTCACTTTTCTTTAAGCCTTCGAGGTATTCCAACTTCCTAGCCCTATGTTTTTTCTCCCCACTTTGATCTTAATTTTGGTTTCTTTCCACTCTTCTAATTCTTTCTCTAGCTCCTTTTTTTTATCTTTAAGCAAGAGAAGGTTAAACTTAGGAGGAAGTTGAGTCTTTTAGCATAAATTCCCTCTATTTTTCTCTTAGGTTTGGTAAGTTTATTTTCTCTTAATTTAAATTCTGATTTATGAAATATTCATTAGTTTTTTGAATTTTAAGTTCTATTTTTAAGGTTTAGAAGTTAGGAATCTTCCAAGTTGAGCTTTCCTATTTGTGGAAAAGTTTTGCTTGCACCAAGTGAGTCATTCTTACTTCTAAAATGTCACCTAGTTAAGCATGTGATGTGTTGTATTATTTAAACTCCTAATTATATAGGGTTTCATGGGAATTTGTTTTCAAATTGATATATGTTGAATAATTTAGGAATCTTGAGAAAAGGCATGATTCTAGGGTAGTTAGGGTTGATTTTATTAATGGTGGAACATGTTTCAGTTTGTGAGCTGATGAAGTATTGGAATGATGATAAGATATGTTTTGGTTTGGATGTAGTAGGATTTTAAGGGTGATTTGCATGAAAAATATCTATTCTATGCTGTTTGGGGTGAACTAATCAATTAGTTCTTAAAATAGTCGATTAGTTGGCCAAAGCCAATTAACCAATAGGTTTGTGGAAACCTTGGTTTGCTCTCTACTTAAACCCATTAACTGGTTTGGTAGAATTGATTGATTAGTCTTTGAACAATTGAATGGTTTGGGTAAACTGACCGATGAACTAGTTAGGCCAAGCCAATCAATTGGTTTAGCTAGATTGTGTGATTATGATCTTTAGGCTTCGATATGATTTGATATTATCCCAAACACTAATATATCACTATTTAATGAGTGACATACATTTATAAACAAGGATTGAAAATCTAATGAATGGGTTAAATGGACCATGATTCATGGCATACTTAATGGGTGTTGTAAGGGACTTAATGGGTGAACATGAATAAGTATTTGATGGATTTAAAGGGAAAATGTAATTTAGATTTTTTCCTAAAATAGATTAATCCAAGGAATTTGGTTAATATTGAGTAATTATAAATGGGAACCTCATACATGGTTGGAGAATGGTAATGGTCAAGTTGGAATAAGTATGTGAATGCCTTTCTTACATATCTTATGGGCCTTATATGATTATGTAACTCAAAAATAACTTACTAATCACTTAACCTAAAAGATGATTGAATTGTGTATAGGTCTAGGTTACTTGATCCTTGATTAGCTACTGAGGGTTAGTTTACCTTCGGGCATTTATTGGTGCCTTTAGGTTTGGCCTACTGGTGGGATCCTAGTAGATCCCAGTACCTTACCTACTCTAGACCCTAATGATGTACTAGGTGATATTGATACTAAAGGGTCTAGTTATTGAGGTAGTTTTTGGCTTCTATCTTGACTTATTTCCATTGGTCATTACTTTGCTTTAGCCTAAACTTATGTCCATTGGTTTGGATAGACTTGCATGGTATGTGAGACCATAGGATGGTGTAATATCTATTGCTTGATAAGAATTTGAATAACTATTTGGATAAGAGTTTGGAATAATAATGTTGTTAAAGAGAAAAAAATAAAATAAAATAAAAAGGAAAAGAACAATAATAGAGACATTGACTTATTAGGAAAATGGAAAAATGGACTATAGCAGAATTATGTGCAGAGATGAATGAAGCCTTAATGATAGCTAGACAATCTGCTTAGTAGCTTGTATGTAATAATCTATGATTTTGTGTAATGTTGCTAAGTATGATGAGCCATGTATGGTATGAGTTTTCTATGTATGATGTCACCATGATAGAGTATGTATTCTATTTATATGAAATAGGCATGAACTATGTTAGTATGATGATGATGATGATGATTATTATTATTATTATTATTATTATTATTATTATTATTATTATTATTATTATTATTATTATTATTATTATTATTATCTGTTGGATTCTTGTGTGCTTGTGACTTCCATTAAAGATGTAACTTGGCTTATTTAGTATGAAGCATACTCATGTGCCTGTTGGCTAAATCACCTATTCATTCCCATAAGTAGAGGGCTTTGTGTAGGTTCATAGAGATGGTCAATAGTAGGCCAACCTTATGTTAGACATGGATTATGAGAGCACAGGAATCCAGAGACTTTTGTGTGCTCCTTATAGACCAGAGTTTAGGGTCATGCCCTACTTTTATTTTTTGTAATTTGAACCCTATATTTTGGCTTAATTTTCCCCTCATGCATTTGAATATTTGTCAACCATCAAGGTCCTATATTTGAAAGCCTTTCTTTTGGTATTTATATAATAGATTTTAGCGCACTCTACTTTAGTTTTGGTTGGTTTGGCTTTTAACCTTATATCTAGCATGAGATGGGTGGTTAACACCTATATTTTGTTTGGTGCAATTGTAACACCTAGTTTTCTTATGTGATTGGTAGTTTTCTTCTTCTATAATGTTTTCAAAATGAAAATGTTTTTATCAGTGAAAAATGAGGGTGTTACACTGCGTAAAACCCATCCCTTGATATTAGTGTCATTTCCCTAATGCATTCCATCCTCTTCTTTTCCATCCTTCCCTATACACCATCACCTTGACCACATTCCTTTCTCCTCTTCCTTCCATGCTCTACCTCAATGCTGAATCAACCATCACCACGCCATGCACCACCACCAACCATCAATACTACTATTTCTCTTAAAAATTAACCACCTATACCACCTCGTCATCTCCTCTCATTGCCACAGACCATCTCCACCTAAATCCCTTTCTTTTTCCTTCTTTCATGTCGCGTTCTGTTAGTCTTCATTGAGGAGAAAAACTATGCACCCTCAGAAAACCTAACTACACCTTCTCATGGGGTTTTTTTTTGCATATCCCATGCACCCTTGCATACCCCAACTATGTGCGCTCGCACAAACTAAACATGGTTTTATACACAACTGTGCAAATTCCATTCATTCTTTTCAGTGCCTTCACATAAGATTGTATGAACCTCACACAGCTTACTCGTGCTTGTTCCCTACTCTCAACCTGTGTATGCACTGGATGCCACAAAATTGTTTCTCCTTTGGCACTAGTGTACTACCCCTCTAATACACCTATGCTCCACTCTAACGCCACCATATGTCTTACCATACTTCCACATAGCCTAATATTTTCTTTTGTTTCAATTATTTCCATTTCCACTGTCCTTTACCTTAACATTTCCCTTTATTCATATTCTTAATATCTAATGATGAATTATTCCTATTTTCATAGGTAATCTTCCAGTGTTCTAAGAGGAGGGGATTTAGGATTTCGTGCTTAGAGCCTAGGGTCCTTGTTGGTAAGGATGTATGACATAGTTAGACTTGTAAGTGTAATATGTATTTGTGTGCGATAACTTTTTATTATTGATATATGGATGTTGATTATGATAATACATCTTAAAAGTAAAGGAAAAGGTGAAAGTATATATTTGGGTATAATGTTGAATATATGGTATTCGTGTATATATTTGGAGTTATGTATTTCATATAAATATTGAGGATAAAAATATATTAATATTGGGATTTGTGAGGATTTTGGAAAAATATAGGTATCATAAGGGCATTATTATCATTTGATGGTAATATGGGAAATAATCTTGGCCTAGTAATTTTTGAGTGTTATCTACAATTCCATAAGTAATGTGATTAAATGAGGGATTGAGTAAAATACAAGTTACGTAATATGATATTTTGAGGTCTTGGTAAGAAAAGGGTATTTTAGTCAATTAAGGTTAAAATTGGAATTTTGGTGATTTTGGGATGGGAAATGGAACATAAATGTGCTTAGAATTATATTTAGAATATTTTGGGAATTATGGACCAATTCCTTGAATATGGCCTTGATAACAATGTGGTTGTGCATACATATATGAGTTATGCATGATGATAATGAATATAATCAACAATGAATAAGATACTAATCTTTTAAATTGAAAGATCACGTGAGTTTGGTCAAGGTGTTTATATGTGTTCATTTTATCAGACGACAATAGTGGTTTAGGTGTGTTTTTTCCTCAAAGGTGCGTCAGTCCATTCTACTATATATAGAATATTTAGGCCTTATACTCAACATGAATGATAATATGATTCAGAGATAAGTACTAGTGGACACGATATTAATCATTTAAAGTGAAAGATTAGATGAGTTAAAACCGAGGTGCAATGTTCATTCAACTTAAGGATGGAAATGGGTTTGGAACTTGACCCAGACCCATTCAACCTGACCCTTTTATATCAGATCTGGATCCGTGGTTTTTGAACCTAACAATTCTAGGTTAGTTCGAGGTATGACTAAATGTATTCGGGTCTGGATCCAATCATTCAGAACTAAACTCAGCCTAGATCTATTTAATCACACACACACACACACACACACACACACACACACATATATATATAGGTTGTAATTGGGTTGGGTGGGTTAGGTTTGGGTCAGGTTATAGGGGGTGGGTCATCCTTAGGTCAGGTTATTTGTGGGTCAATTGTGGATCGAGTAGGATCATTTCAAATCGCTTTATTGTTTGGGTCAGGTCGTTGCAAATCTGGCTTTTATTAGGTTAATGATTGGGTTAGGTTGGGTTTGGGTCAATATTATTCAGTTTTGAGTCAGATCGGGTTATGATTATTTTAGGTTAGCTTGTGAGGTCGGGTCTAGGGATGTAAACAAGGCGGATTTTACCTAAAATTTTATGGATTTTATCCATGGGATAATTAAATGAATATGGATAAATGGATATGGATGATGGGAAAAAAATACCTATCAAGTTCGGGTATGGATATGGGTATGTGATATCCAACATTAAATTGTCATTTGGTTTAACTCTAAATGGGTTTATCCATAGTCGAGTAATAGGTATCCAATATATATGGATATGTGTTAGTGGATACCCATTCAGGGCACGAGTACAAATTTAGGTATAAATTTTCTTATCGAGTAAGGGTATGGGTATGGGTGTACTCGCCCTAAACCTGCTTCGTTTACATCCCTATAGAATTGGGTTTGGGCCACAAAAGTTTATATTTAGATGATTTTGTGTATGGGTTAATTTAACAAGTTAGGTTTGAGTTAACTTGACAAATTAGGTCTTCTTAGGTTTTGATGGGTCAGGTTGGGTTTAGGCCAAGCTAATCTTGGATCGAATTACTTTAAAATTGGACATTAACCACCAAAATTAATCTAACTCATTAACCTCATTACCAAGAATTAAGTTTAACTTCATGTAAGCATATGATTAATAATGTGTTATTAATTGCTACTTGTTCATTATTATGACTTTTTAATGTTGTGTTTTTATCCGAAAATGTTGGTAAAATTAGAGCATCATTGGTGAATAAGTAAGTTAAAAATAAAAGTAAGAAAAATAAGTAAAATTTAAATAATAATATATTTTTAAAAGCTTTAAATAAATAATAAGATATTTTTATTTTTTTTGTTATCATAATTGGTTAATATCAAATTTGGCTTTATCGAGTTAGGTCAGGTTGATAGCAAGCCAGGTTGGTGGATGGTTACGGGTTGGGGTTGGATCGGGTTGGGTCACTTATATTCAAGTTAACGTTGGGTTGGATTAGTTTTGGGCCTACTTTGGGTTGGTTTAGGTTGATGAATTTATCAGATTATGTCATGTTAGGTTTTGTGCGGGTCAAGTCAAATCGGACGGGTCAGGTCAGCTTTTTCCTACCCTAATCCCTCATCATTCATCAATATTCACTTCTCACTTCTCATTTCAGATGAGCTACAAGCAGCAAGAACAAGCCCTAGCTATCTCCCTCGCCACTAGGCAGAGAGGCCCCGAGTACGCAACATTGCCATCATCTCCAATTTATGCTAACTACCTTAACTCGTATTCCCTCTCCCTAACCTAATACACACTCAGTCTTAAAATCACACCCCTCTCAATCCTTCATTTTTTTATTATGCTCCACGAGCTAAAGGTGGAGATGCCAGGGAGGCCTAGAGTAACGTGTTCTCCATCAACCATCATCTAACGCCAACCACAATCACTGGGTCACTACTTCGTTTGTATTCCCCTATACACGTCTTCAGTATTCACTCCTCTTTCTCTATCTTTATAGTCTATACTATGCACATTTATGCTTCATTCATTAGCATACATTACATCAATTTGATTGATTAATTTATCTTGTTTTAGATTTTTAAGTTTTGATAATTTTGTTAATTGTCACCTAATGGTTGGAGACTCAAGCGAGCCTTTACAGTCACAGATTAGTTTCAAATATTTGTTCTAATTATGTTTGAATTTGATAAATTGAGTTCTTATTTGATTGAAGTATCTCTACCAAAATTAGTATTTAGCAATTGGTAATTTGGTAGTTGGTACCGCTAGAAATGGATAAATCTTAGCAACTTGCTGAGATTTGTTAATATAATTTTTTCACATATGATTAATTTCAAAGATACCTGACTTAAGTAGTATTTGTAAACCTTATTAGGAATTAGTAATTTGGTATCTATAATGGATAAATTATGGGGAGAAATTATATATTAAGTAGGATGAGAGGTCAAATGCTACATGCATGCTCCTCATATTATATATTAGCAGTGAACTAATATCGGATGCCAAATGTTGTAAACATTTACTAGAGGCTACATTTTGCCACCCTACATATATGTTATGCCCACCCTTATTGTAAATCAGTAATTTGGTATCTGCATGAATAAGTCTAGGAAGTGTTTAAGATGCTACTTTCCTTTTTCCTTTTGTTTTTTTATTCCCTTTTGGATTTCCATCTATCTTCCTATCACGTGGGATATTAATTTATTTATGAGATCATGATTTATGAGCACAGAAATTTGCTAATAATAATTAAAATGTAGTAATGAGCAGGTTTCAGAATTTAAACTTTAGCATACTTTTATTTATAATTTTAGGTGGGTTATCATTACTAATCATTGAATGGGTTAGTTTTGATAATATTTTGTTCTTATGGTTGCTTCAAATTGTATTTTTTTTTATTATAGTAGGTCATGGAACATGAAAAAGAATCTAATTGTGCTCTCTCAATGTTTTAATGGTCTAAGAGCTCTTATCTCGATTCATTTCAGCTAATTACTTCATGTATGGATACTTTAGATGTAAACATGGAGGAAATTCAAAAGCAGAGCAATGAGGGACACCTAAGTGATAAAGAAGTATATCAAGAACTTGATTCTACTATATGTATGCAAAAAACTAGGAAGCTCACTTCAATCGAATAGGATTTCTTAGATAAAATTGAAGTTAAGCGTGTGGCCAAAGCAAATTGCCATCATTGTAAGGCTATTCTAACTTGTGTGACTAGTGGTGGAACCTCACATCTTAAAAATCATGTAGATAAATCCTACCTTGGAAGAAATTTGAGGCTTGGGTTAAGAGGGGTCAAGTAACAAAAATTGAGTGTAAAGACTCAATTTGATGGCTCAAGAACTTTGGCTATAAAACAAAATAATGATATGTCATTTGATCAAGAGATTTTAAGGAGGAAATTGGTGAACATAGTGGTGATCCACCAGTATCCATTGTCAATTGTTGACCATATTGGATATATAATATTTGTGAAAAGCCTCAATTGTTGACCTTCAACAGGGTTTCCATTAATGCTTTGAAGAATGATGTCATAAAGTTTTTTCAAAGCGAGAGACATAATCAAAAGAATTTGTTGGATTATAATAAGAGTCGAGTTGCAATCACACTAACATGTGGACTGCATCCAACCAAAAAAAGGGATATATGGTCATGACATCACACTTTATTGATGAATATTGGAATTTGAGAAATAAAACTTTGAGGTAACTAGTTAATTATTATCATTATATTTTATTATATTTTAACCTTTATTAAGTGTAATTTTGTGATTATTATTTCATTATTATCTCTTAAGGTTTTAATACATCCCATTTCCACATATAAAATGCATTATCTCCTAGGTTTTATTATATTGTGTATCTCAATTTGGCTTTGAAAGAAAAAAATTCTTCTGTGAAGGTTATTTTTGTACCACTAATAATCCACTGGTGGGAATTCTATGGAGAAAGTTTGAGAAAAAGTCTCTTATACTTAGTATAATAATCTTACATATGAGGTGTAGTGCTCACATTCTTCACTCAATAGTTTATGATGAATTAGATGCGATCAAGACGAGGATTGAAAATATTTGGGATTGTGGTGTGGTCATAGTCTGTACACAATTTAAACTCTCTTGTAGTCAATTATAGTATTGCTAACTAAGGATATCACTCTATACCGGGGAATGAGAGAGCTCACCTTTATTTAGCTAGCTCTCAAATAATAATAAAAAAACTCTAAATATCACAATAAAAATAATAAAAAAACACACTAATGGAGACTTTAAAAATAGAAAATAATAAAAATAACAAATAAATAAATTTATAAAAATAATAATAATAGATGAATGTGATAGGAAAATCAATCCACCGCTAAACTAGATCAAAATATAATAATAATTTCTATATCATCTTTTAATAACAAGAAAGAGACTCACCAAGTTGCAAGCTAAAAGCAGGTAAATGTACCTTATATTACTTCCCCTAAAATAATTAATACAATAAAGCACCAATATTAAATCTTATTAAATGCTAGCAGTATAGTCACAACAAGAAGGTCCTATATTTTACTAAATTTAAAGCATTAAGCACAAGTGGAAGGACGTTAGTCTAATGACCAAAACTAGTACCTTAAGCATGTCTAGTTGTATTTCTCTCCTTTGATCCACAAGTATCTAAATGTTTCACTATTCTAATTAGAATCACAAAACTATTAAGTAAATTGTTATCTAACCTAGCTACAATTTATACATATAAATTCTAGCATATTCATATAGCCACCTAGAAAGCATATGATCCTACATACTATCACTATGAGGAAGCCAAAATAATGCATGCATCATATAAATGATACTTGATAGAATCATATATATATAAACAATATCAATTAAAGTATAGTTAAAGAACAATCTCATGAAACAAAGAAAATTAATACTATATCCCAAACCATAATCTCGGGTTTCAATCTATTCCCTAGTAATAAATGTTTATCCAGTCATAATAAATAAACAAATTACACAAAAATATTATATATATATATATATATATATATATATATATAATAGAAAGATAAATAATAAAAATTAATTATGGATGAAAATTTAGTAATTTATTTGGATGAAAATTTGCTTAATTTTATCTGAAATAAATTCTATAGGTCTCTTTTTATCTTTCTTTCTTGTTTCCTCTGTGTTGGCCTCTCTTTCTATTCACTGTCACTCGCCTGTCACCTCACTTGTTGCTTGTCTCCTCCTTCTTGTCTTTCTTTCTCTTCTAGGCCCATCACTTCCCTATCTCCTTTTTCATTATCCTTCTCTTTTTTCTCTTCTATATTGCATTGCTTCTCTCTCTTTTCTCTTCTACACCTCACCTTTTTATCTCTTTCTCTATGCAGTTTTTTTCTTTTTCCTTTTTCTTATGGTCTTTCTTCTTTTTCCATATGTCTTCCTTCTTCCTACGCATTCCATTCCTTTTTATTTTTTCTTTCTCTCAGGTCCAAGGCCTTTGGGCCTTGTTTTTCTCTAAGCCTCAAGCCTTTTTTTTCAATTGGGATGGCACATTGTGATGTCTCTTTCTTTTTCAATTTTAACTAAAAATATAAATAAATAAATAAATAATCTCATAATTGAAACCCATTATTTTATATCATTTTAGTTCAAATATTTAAATATATGAGATTATTTTCACTTAATCATAAAATTATAATTATTATCATATATTTATCAAATAAAAGATGAAAAGTTATGAATAAAAGGGTATAAAATATGTAAAAATATGTATTCATCAATACCCTCACACTTAACTTCTCACTTTTCCTTAAGTAAGACATGATTTGAATCGAAGAAAAAAAAAACTAACTAGTCATTTTTGTAGGTTTCATTATTGTACTTAGTATGTGCAACAAGCCCTTTAAACCCTAGGTCACCCATAGAGGATGAGTAAGGTCTCATGAGAGTTTCATAGATGATATACCAATAAAATCGCACACAATTCAAATAGGAAAATAAAAACACACCGAACACCCTTAACTAATATTGTCTTAGAATCTTTTACTTTCATAATACCAATATTAGCACTCAACCAAGATTTACCATTGGAAAATTTAAAGGGTTAATTTCAATGTATGGTTCACACATAAACATAAAAGATATAGATAGAGTAATAATATGGATGAAAATTTGCCACACACCTTATTCACATCAAGACCTATCCTCACTATAGATACCATCTATTTTTCTCTCTCAAGTTCATAGCTATAACTTTATAAAAACACTCATGTATGTGAGATAAGATGATAAAAATTAACAAGCGACTCACATATATCAACAAAGAAGCTTATATTTTTGTGAATAAATCCTCATGAAGGATATTAAATACCTGCCAAATGGATCAAACCATATACTTAACTCTTGTGAATAATCTCCATCTGATCAAAGGTTTCCCATCTCAAGAATCAAATAGGACTTACTTATAGTTTGTAACGGGGTAAAGGTATAAAAGTTATGAAGAATTCTAGGATTATATTACTAGAAAGACAAAAACTAGTGGAACCCTAATAATTAGATGAAATATAAGCATCAACTCCACATTAATGATGATAAATAATATAAACCTCAACCTTAACACCAAACTAGAAAAACGAGTTAATAAAATAAAATTAGAACATGAGTATAACTTTCACAAAATCATCTCCATATCTCCCTCTTTCCCTTATATCGTATCACTTTTCTTTTTCTATTTTTTTTTTCATTCATCTTTTTTTTGAAACAAAGAAAATTAAAGACTAAACACAAATATATATACATATATATATATATTATTCATCTCCACCACCAAACATAATCAAATCATTTCTCAACATAAATACATATATTTCTTCCATGTAGTATCACATACACAACCACTTTATGCCCATAATATATTGAATTAGTCTCTTTCCATTAGCTCTAGGCAAGGGTAAGGATAAGTCTTAAGGTTTATTTAATGTAGAAAATAAAGAAAAAAATATGATAATGTATAGGCTCAAAGGGGCTTCTATCAGGTATACATACTATGGACACAAATTAGGACTCAAGCTATTTGGTCATGTGGTGGAAAATCTCATGTTGCCTTTGTCATTTTCTCAACTAGATCATGTTTTGACTATAATATTTGACTAGCATGAGAGTAAGTTCTAATAATCTCTAGAGTCCATTAAAAGAGCTATAACAAGTAATTTTTATCAAAGTAATTAAATGTATATGAGGTTTGGAAAGAAATTTTGTAGCTGAGACATATATATTATTTCATGTGAATTTACTCAAAAAAGGAATGTATATATGGCTCAAAAGCTCACTATAGAATGTGATGAATCTCAAAATGCCACATTAGTGGTTAGAAAATCATATATGTTCTTACTCCATTTACATCTAGACATATAGATATGTGTTCCCTACTTTTAAATTAACACAAAAAGTTTCTAGTCACTTTATCTCGGTTTTATAACTCCCTTTTAGTTAGATTTCAAAGATATGCATATCATTAACTAGTTAAGGGCTCTTAAGACTCTAAATACACAAAAAAAATGCATGATTATATATATATGTTGCAAAAACATGCTAAAACATGCACACGCATAAAAACACTCACACCCCCACACTTAAATCACATATTATCCTCAATGTGTAGAAAACCAAAGGAACATGTAATTTTAAGTATAGAGAAATAATATATAAATAAATAAAGGGTAGAAAAATCCCCTATTATATTAGGTTGCCTCCCAAGTAGCGCTTGTTTTTATATCTTTAGCCGGAAGTGATCTTAGTTTTACTCATTTAAGGTGGGTACACCCACTTGGGAACTTCTTCACCAAATCCATCCTCTTGTTAATCATCTATATCCTTAAAGGTAGCAAAAGATAAAGTATAAGTTTTTATGAAAGACTTGACCCAACACAAATGCAACTTACCTAGCATGAGGTTGAAGCTTATATGAAAAGTGAGGATGTTTTTCCCAATGTTAACGCATGGTGGTCTCTCTTTTTTAAAAGGAACATATAATCTTAAATCTACATCCTTTAGCACATCTTTCTAGCACAAACCTCCCCTTTAGAGCATTATGCTTCTTATTAGATGTATCCAAGACAATTTGATTACTCTCTTTAAGCTTAGACCCATATAGACTACCAAAAGAGGGAAAACAAGGAGTATGGTTAGCATAAATAAAATCAAAGTGGTTCAAAGACTTACCTTGTGTTTCCTTCTCATCTCCAAGTAAAATAGGGGAACAAATGTCCCAAGATGGTGTGCAGTAGATGAAAGTTATAGTGTTGCAATCCATATGCTTTTCTTTGTTCACTTGATCCTTATTTTGATGATATTGTCCTTATATTATTAAAATATCTTATTTCACCTGATCATAATTCTCAATAAGCTCTATGGAGACCTCCTTAACTAGTTCATCATCACATGTACATGGCCTCATCATACTTATGACTCCTAGTTAAATTTGGAATTGAAGTACTATAGAGCTCTTTTTATGCCTATAATTGATTGACCATATTGACCACAAAATTCATTTGCTCCTCTAACATTGACATCCTTTCATTCTACTTAATTTTATTTTGCACATTTGTCAATGCTTCAAAAAGCTAGTCCTTTTTTTTTTAACCTGAGGGTCTTGAAACTGGAAAATATTCTTATTAAGATTATTGATAATATTGTAAAGCTTTATATTTGAGTTTATAAGGGTCTTGATATGACACTTGATAATTCTCATTAATATCCCATCTAATGTTAGGTTGATACCACATTCCCGAATAGTATGCATTAGTATAAGGGTCATGTCTTTCAAAACTATTGAAATATTGATCACTAGGTTGTGTCCATCCTCCTCCTCTTATGGCTTGTAAATGGTGATTATATGGATTTCCTTGTGTGTGGCACACTCTGCTTGTATTAATAACTCTAGTCGCTATAGAAATCTATGAAATAAGAGTAGTGAGTTGGTTAAGTGTATCATTAATGTTACTTGAACTTACCTCACTTATTCTAGCATTAAGTTTCATGCAAATTTTTCCATAATTGATGTATCTAGCCATAGCCACTTGAAGGGCACAAACACTTCATAAAGAGAAGGTTAAAAGTGAAATAAAACACACACTTAGCACTAAAACAAATTCCTAATAATTGAGAAACTTGAGTGTCCATAAGAACTTTTACCTCTATATAAAAAGATGACACAACACACAAAGCACACACAAGAAAAAAAACACACTAAAAATACTAGAAAAAATAAGGTAAATTTATCAACCCTTAGTAATGACGCTAAAAATTGGTGTGGCCATAACTACATGCAATTTAAACCCTCTTGTTATCAATTGTAGTATTGGTAAATAAGGGTATCATTCTATATTATGAATTGAGATGGCACATATTTATTTATTTAACTCACAAATAATAAAAAAATATAAATATCACAAAAATGAATAATAAGAAAAATAAAATAATAGGGGTTTTAAAAATAGAAAATAAATATAAATAATATATAAAAGATATTTATAAAAATAATAGATGAATGAAAATATGATGAATGTGCAAGGGTAATCAAAATCCACCACTAGACTAGGTTGAAATATAATAATAATAATTTCTAGATTATCTTTTAATCACAAGAAATAGAATCAGCAATTTGTAAGTCAAAAGTAGGTTTATACACCTTATTTTAATTTCCTAAGATAATTAATACCACAAAACACCAATATTAAGTCCTATTAAATGCTAGTAGTATACTCGCAACAAGTGGCTCTTATATTTTACTAAATTTAAAGCATTAAGCGCAAAGTGGAAGGAAATCAATCTAATGACTAAAACTAGTACCTCAAGCATGTCTAGTTGTATTCCTCTCCTTTGATCCACAAGTATCTAAATGTTTCACTACTCCCATTAAATTATAAAACTATTAGGTGAATTGTTATCTAACCTAGCTGCAATTTATACATATAAATTCTAGTATATTCATATAGCCACCTAGAAAGCATATAATCCTACATACTATCACTATGAGGAAGCTAGAATGAGGTATGCACCATATAAATTATAGTTGATAGAATCACATATATAAATGATATCGACTAAAGTATAGTCAAAGAATAATCTCATGAAATAAAGAAAATTAATACTATATCTCAAACCATAATCTAGGGTTTCAATATATTTCCTAGCAATAAATGTTTATCTAGTTATAATAAATAAATAAATTACACAAATATATATATATATATATATATATATATATAAATTATGGATGAAAATTTAGCAATTTATTTAGATGAAAATTTTCTTAATTTCATTTGAAATAAATTCTTTTGGTCTGTTTTTCTCTTTCTTTCTCTTTCTTTTTTCCTCTATGTTGGCCTCTCCTTCTGTGTCATCGTCACTTTTGCCCTAGTCACCTCCTTGTCTCCTTTGTCATTTTTCTTCTCTTTTTTTCTCTTCTTCACTGTGTCATTTCTCTCTCTCTTCTCTCTTCTACTCTCGTCCTTGCTACACCTCACTTTTTTTACTCTCTTTCTCTATGCAATTTCTTTCTTCTTTCTTTTATTTTTCCTTTTTCCTTTTTCTTGCGGTCCCGCTTCTTTTATTGCATGCTACACTTTTTGTTCCTTTTTATTTTTTCTTTCTCTGAGCCTCTAGGCCTCATGTCCTTTTTTTCATTAGGATGACACATTGTGCCATCTCTTTCTTTTCCAATTTTAACAAAATAAAAATAAATAAATAATTTCATAATTTAAGCCCATCATTTTATATCATTTTAGATTAAATAATTAAATATATGATATTATTATCACTTAAGTACAAAATAATATTTATTCTCATATATTTCTCAAATAAAAGACCAAAAGCTAAGAATAAAAAGAGTATAAAATATGTAAAAATATGTACTCATTAGATTGTATCTCATTTTGGATGTTTACTCCTAAAAGGATTGAAACGTTTGAGGATTCACGTCAATTTTTTTAAGATCAATACTTCTAAAATATTAGTTAGTGATTGTAAAACTAGATGGAATTCTACTTACTTGATGCTTTAGAGTTCTCTCCCTTATTAAGATGTCTTTAAAATGCTGAAATGTTTGTACAGTAGGCTTAAGTTTTTTATTCCTAGTGATGATGATTTGTAGTTGGCTCTTGTTGTATGGAATAAGTTAGAACTTTTTTATAAGACTACTGTGGTTTTCTTTAAAAGAAATTACTCTACCATAAATTTATTTTTTTGGAAATATATGCATGATTAGAATTGTTTTGAAAAGTTGGCTACAAAGTAATGTTGAGGTCATTAGCTCTATGGAATAAAAAATGATTAAAAAGTTAGGTAAATATTGGCATGAAATTAATGGGATTTTGGCTATTGCTAGTATCTTGGATCCTAGCAACAAAGTGGATTGTGCTGAATACTACTTTAGGAGACTATATGATGATGAGGCTCATAATGAATTATAGGATTAGAAACATGTTTGATACTCTCTTCGTTGAATATTAGAAGAAAGTTGTTGATAGTTTTAGTGAGCTTGGTTGTTCTTCTAAAGATCAATTGAGGAATTCTCTAAACTGGGCATCACCTAAAACCTTTATTGGTGATGAGGAGGATGAATTTGCTTTATTTAAGAAAACTAAATTAAGAAAAGTAAGTTTGAGGTGTGAGTTAGATCATTAATTGCAAAAGTTTTTACTTGATTTTCATTTTGTCATTGCTTGTATAATTGCATTTTGTTATTGTATATTTTGTATTGGTGATGGTTGTTAAAATTAGATCGGGATGGATTTGCATGGATTTTGTTGCATAGTAGCATAACATGTGGTTATGTTTAATTTTAGCTCTTGATTTTGTGGTTGTAACATTTTTTTTTATAAGTAAGAAGATTTATTACTATCGAAATGGAAGTTATAACCAACCAGAACAATCAATACAATCAAGTAGCGATAACCACCTGTCACCGCCAATAAACCCTAACCCTACCTGCCATATTCCCTCATCGTCCCACTAACCTTATCCTCTCCTTTAAGCTCTATAAATACCCCTACCTAGCCTAGAATCGATCCTTCCTCCAAAACCTAGATTTTCTTTTCTCGTGCACCGCCACCACTTCAGACGCCTCTTCCGCCACCGTTGGCCAACTCTGCCACCCACTCTACCCACCTGAGTACTCCCTACACCGCCCTCTAACTAACTACACCTCCCATCTCCCTTAATTTTCCCTACATGAGCTACCCCGGCTGTACAAAGTATCCCTCTCGACCAGCTCTTTCTTCCCCATCCGCCACCCTTTGCACCACCTTTAGCCACCATTTCCACCACCACCATTGCCCCTTATACCTCCCAAAAACACCTGCAGACCCTCCTCTATCTCCCTCTACTCTTCTTTTTCTCTTCCTCCCTCTCCTCCTCTCTTTCTCTTCTTCTTCCACTTTCGGCCACCACTACCACCGTTGTGTGCCACCACCCTTATTCTACTCCTCTCCATCTAGGTAGTCATAAACACCTCTACTTCCACCCTCTTTTTCCCAACATTCGACTTTTCCCCTTTTCTTCTTTTTTTCGGCCACCGCTACTACCACCGTGTACCACTACCGGTGCCTGCATGTCACCACCATCCTAAGGTGAGACCAGTCAAAATCCTAAGGAGGCGTAGGAGTGTGCTCTAAGACTGGTGTCATTTTAGGTAAATTTAGGTAAGAGTGTTGCTAAGGCCGTATATATGTAATGTTTTTAATATGCTTTGTATGCCATGTGCCATAATATGTGATGTATCTTATGTGTATTGTTATAAATATTTTATGTATGGTACGGCTTGGAGTTGAGGTACGTTATGTGTTATCTTATGATTTGTATATCATATGTTTGTGTTGTGAATGTGATGTGATATAATGTGACCTTGTAAGACATGCATGCTAGGTTATGTAATATGATGTTATGGAGTGAAATGATTTGGAGTTGACCTAATGTTGCATGACCATGAATGGGAGGAATCTAGAGTTTTGCATGGAGGAATCTAGGATTTGGCATGAAGGAAACTAGGGTTTTGCATGGAGGAATCTAGGGTTATGCATGGAGGAATCTAGGGTTTGCATGGGAGAATCTAAGCACGTATAGAAGAATCTAGGGTTTGCATGGGTGAATCTAGGATTTCACATGGGATTTTTAGGGTTTGCATGAAAAATTTTGAAGTGTTGCATGAGATGTGTAAAGTCTGCATAGGGGTAAATTTTAAGTATGGAAAGTTGATTTGAGGTGTGAGGAAGGTAATGGAAGTGTTTTTTGGATGTTTGAATGTTTTGAATGAAAAATAGTACGTGGGGCAGTATAAGGGTACATAGGAGACTAAGCTAGGGTGTGAAGTAGCCAGCTAGGGTTTGGTGTGGCTACCTAGGTTTTTGTGGTCACAAGTGTATTTGTTGATTAAAGTGTGATGATGAGGGTGGAATCTATGGGTTGTGATGTGTGGAGTGTTAAAAATGATTTAGGTTGTGTAAGGTGGAGTAGGATGGGCCACTTAGGCCTAAATTAGGGTTTTTGGGGTAAACCCTAGTGCAAGGCAGTGAGTGGACTAGAGGTGAAAAGTAGTGGGCCTTGACCCACATATATGGGATATGGACTTCTAGTGTGATATAGGATATGGAGGAAAGGATGTTGGGCCAAGTTAGGAAGTGTAGGAGTCTTATGATGTGAGATGGGTCCTTTTGGAGGATAAGCATAAAGGGAGTTAGTCATGCATGTCTAGGGTTAAATTTCTAAATAAGACACATAAGACATTAATCATGTAATGTAAAAGATTATTGAGCCAGGCCCAGACCGATCCACCAGTATAATAGTGCTTAGGTGCCGGAGTGCCCTGGAAACTGATTTGTCGGCGTATAATAGTGGTTAGGACATGTTGCGCATGTTGCCCTATGTATGACCGATCCACCAGTTATAATAGTGGGGGATCTTGAGTTCAATAAACCAAACCTCGAGTTTGCTAAGACACATAAAGGACACTAAGTAATTACAGTGGAACACTATGTGAACAGGGGCTAGACCAATCCATCGGCATATAATAGTGGTTAGGGTATGTTACCCTATAAGTGACCGATCCACCGGCTATAATAGTGGCCAGGTGTTGGGGTACCCTGGAGATCGATCCACTGGATAAAATAGTGGGGTTCTCGTACTCGCATGGATCTGATAAAAAATATGGTGGGAAATGAGTATCTATAAGGGATTAATTAATTAATTAATCCAGATTATAAATGGGCATTTATGTATTTACTCAAATGATTGTATGATATTATGTTATCATGTTGGAATATATGCTGGTTCTATTATTCCGCTTGGTTTCATATGCTTCTATGTGTTATCCTTAGTGCACGCCTACCTTACTCAGTATGTAGCGTACTGATCATCCTTTTTATGAGTGCTGCTCATTCCTACGAGTTGGAGGCCTATTTGACGTGGTGTAGGTAGGTGATGTTTACTTTGATGCCTTCGATATCCATGAGGCATCAGGTGGGGCTGAGTGTTGAGTCGGACTTGAGTCGTGGATTGGGAGTGACGTGGCCGGATTCTCTCTCCATGTTATTTTATTTTCTTCTATTACTTTATTTCTGTATTGGATTTTTTACAAGTAAACTTTATCGTTTGTATACTTATCTTCTCTTAAGAAACTCCTACTCTATACTCTAGATTATGACTCGTTGTCATATACTCTAGTTTATATTTTACATTCATTGTATGCTTAATTGAAGTCTTGATTTGATTTGATTTATATTGATTATTAAACTCCTTTTAGCCTTAACACTTAGTACTGAAATGGTTGGAGTGAACCGGTTTAGTACTAAGTATGGCGGTAATATCCCTAAAATTCACAGGTTTTAATTTAATTGCTTCTGTTTTTTAAAAAATATAGTGAATTTTGGGGTGTTACAAGCATTATATCCAAGAATCTCCAAGAATTCATAGAGAGAGAGAGAGAGAGCGTTGTGATTAAGGCTTATTTAGGAGAGTAATAATCGGTTGATAAGAAAAAGAATGGAGAACCAATGACAAGACTTGAGAGATTTTCTCAATTGATGGATGAAATCAAGGAGGTAAAATTGTAGGTAGGAAGAATAAAAATTTTCCAAGCCCAAAAGTCCCATGTGTAGCCACAAAATCGATGGGAACAAGTAGAGGAAGGGCACATAAGAAGAGCACAAGACCGTGTGGAAGAAGAAGAAGAGAGCATGGGGGAATTATGTAAGGGAAAGTGACACTTCGAGGAGAACTTATGATGATGTGAAAAGGGGAATCCGCTTTTATCTTCCCTACTTTGAAGATAATCTCAAATCAATATCTTTTCCTGAATGGTTGTAAATTGTTGAGTATAAAGAAATTGATGATGAGAAACAATGCCGCATAGTGATATTAAAGTATAAAAAGTTTGCTAGAGTGTGGTACGATAATTTAAAAAGGAGACATGAGAGAGAAGGAAAATCGAAGATTAGTTCATGGAAAAAATTAAAGAAACATTTGAAAAAGAAGTTTGTACCTCAGGAATACGAGCCAGAAAATTTTATAAAAATGACTACGTTGAGGCAAGGGTTACTTGGAGTTGAATAATACATTCGAGAGTTTGACAGACTAGCTCTAATATGCGATGTCCAAGAATGAGAAGAACAAATGTGTGCATGATTCATTGGGGGTTTAAATACGGATCTTCGAGAGAAAGTAGAGGTGTACTTTTATGAAGTGTTTGAAGATCTAGCCAAGTTAGCCATCAATTTCAAGAAACAGTTAAAGAGGACCAAGCCACCAAGCAAGTCAAGCAAGGCTCCATATGGTTTGACTTTCAAGGGTACATCGAAGCCACCAATTTTACAAGCCATAAGTCAAGGCTATGCTAGGATTGTCAAAACCAAAGGGCGCTGACTTTGAAAGAGATAGCAATTATGGAGGCTTGAGAAGAGAATGAAGACCTTGATGAAGACCTAGAATAGGAGAGTGATATTTCGGAGGATGCTTTGGAATAAGGCGAAGTGGATTGCTACATGTTACAAAGGGTGCTTCAAGTACAACCACAACCTTTACTTACGCAATGGAAGAAGATTTTCAAGGCCAAATGCATAATTGGTGATAAAGTGTGTGAAGTCATCATTGATAGTGTATCATCCACTAATGTTGCTAGTGAAAAGATGGTGAACAAGCTTTGTTTGGGGACCAATGGTCATCTAAGATCATATTCACTCTAATGGCTCAACAAAGACAAAGGCGTAAAGGTAACCAAACAAAATTTTATCTCTTTTAAGATTGGAAATTATTTTTATGATGTTTTATACGATATTTTTCCTATGGATTCTTGTCACATTTTGTTGGGGAGGTCGTGGTGATTTGATAGGAAGGTTGTGCATTATGGGGTCCTTAATGAGTATGTGGTGTGTAAGGTCTAAAAGAATTTTAGGCTCAAACATAATATATATGGGGAGGATTCTATTTTGAAGAATGAAAAAAAGGAGGATGTCAAGTGTAGGAAGGGAAAAAAGAAGAGTGGCATGGAGATGTTGATCCTTAAGGAGTGTGAGATGAATGAATCCATTAGAGATGAGGAGATATGCTATGCCTTAATGGTAAAAGAGGTCCAATGAGGGGAGAATACTAATATGGATCCAAAATTGCAACAAGTATTGAAAGAGTATGCCGATATGCTTTTGGAAGAGTTGCCTACCAAGTTACCTCCTTTGAGAGATATTGAGCATGCTATGATCTTATGCCAGGAGTTCCATTACCGAACAAACCAGCTTAGAGTTGCAATTCAAAGGAGGTTAAGGAGCTACAAAAACAAGTGCAAGAGTTTTTAGACCATGGTTATATTTGGAAAAGTACGAGTCTATGTGGTGTTCCAGCTTTGTTAGTGCTTAAGAAGGATGGTACATGGAAGATGTATATTGATTCGAGAGCCATTAACAACATCACAATTAAGTACAGATTTCCAATACCGAGATTGGACGACATGTTAGATGAGTTGCATGGTGCAAAGGTGTTCTCGAATATTGATCTTAGAAGCGGTTATCATCAAATGATGATATAGGAAGGGGATGAATGGAAGACAGCTTTCAAGACTAAGTACGGGTTATATGAGTGGTTGGTGATACCATTTGGGCTATGTAATGCACCAAGTTCCTTCATAAGGTTGATGATAGAGGTACTGAGACCATTTCTTGGGGTCTTTGTTGTTGTTTACCTCGATGATATTATGGTATATAGCAAGAGTGACTTTGAGCACATACAACGTTTGAAGAGGATATTTAATAACCTTAGAGAGGTAAAGCTTTATGGTAAGATGGAGAAGTGTGATTTCATGATGGAAAGGGTGATCTTTCTGGGTTATATTGTGAGTGGGGATGGTATTCGAGTTGATTCGTCAAAGGTGGAAGTTATATAATTGTGGAATATTCCTACTAATGTCCACGAAGTTTGAAGTTTCCATGGGTTAGCCTCATTCTATAAGAGGTTCATCAAAGACTTCTCTGCTATTGCAGCACCTATTACAAAGTTGATGAAGAAAGGAGAGTTCCATTGGAATGAACAAGTGACAACGACTTTTGAAGATTTGAAGACAAAGCTCTCAAATGCACTAGTATTATCTTTACCTTATTTCAATAAATTATTTGAAGTAACATGTGATGCGAGTAATGTAGGCATTGAGGGTGTACTTTCATAAGAAAGGAAGTTGATTGCTTTCTTTAATGAGAAGTTCAATGTGTAAGACTCAACTATAGTGCATTGTTTGGAGATGTGGAGTTTTTACTTGAGACCCAAGCCTTTTGTACTTCATTTGTATCACGAGAGTTTGAAGTAATTGCATGGTCAGAAGAAGATGAGTCCAATAAATGGTAAGTGGATAAGCTTCTTGCAGGCATTTGTGTTCTCTACAAGACATGTGGATGACAAAGAAAATGTCATGGCGGATGCATTGTCAAGGAGGACCATAGTACTTATGATGATGGTTGCAAAGCTTTTGGGGTTCGAGATGTTGAAGATTCAATATGCCATGGATGATGATTTTGCTATGATCATTGAAGTGTGCAAGAAATAAGGGAGTTTTGGAGATTATGTTATTCAAGATGGGTTCTTATTCAAGCATAACAAATTATATGTGCCAAAGACTTCAGTTCGAGACTTGCTAATCAAAGAGGTGCATGAAGGAGAATTGCAGGACACTTTAGAGTTCACAAGACTTTGGAGTTGTTGCAAGAACATTTCTATTGGCCGAGAATGCAAAAAGGAGTATAAGCCATGGTTGCTAGGTGTGCTACGTGCCAAAGGAGCTAGAGTTTCTTTCACAAAGGGTTATATATCCCTTTACTTATGCCTACTTAATCATAAGAAGGTCTTAGTATGGATTTTATCTTGGGATTGCGTAGGACACAATGAGGCAAGGATTCTATTATAGTTGTAGTGGATCGATTTTAAAAAATGGATCATTTTATTCCGTGTCACAAGACTGATGATGCTGCCCATGTTGTGGATTTATACTTCAAAGAGATTGTGAGGTTGCATGGAATTCCGAGAAGTATTATCTTGGATAGAGATGTGAAGTTCCTAAGATATTTTTGTAAGACTTTATGGCATATGCTAGGAATGAAGCTTCCATTTAGCACGTCACATCATCCTCAAATGGATGGACAAACCAAAGTTACTAATAAAACTATGGGTACTTTGCTAAGGGGATTGGTGAGTAAGAATGTTAAGGATTGTGATGTCAAGTTAGCACATATGGAGTTTGCTTACAATCGAAGTCCTTTTACTACAACAAGCTCTAGTTTGTTCAATATAGTATATAGTACTAATCTATATGTGTCGATTAATATAGTGCCATTGAAGTAGGGTGAAGTGAAGAGTTATGATGCACAAGAGAGAGTGAAATTCTTTCAAAAACTGCATCAACAAATCAAGCATAATATTGAGAAGGCAGATGAAGTGGACAAGACAAGAGCAAATAAGCATAGGAGCCAACATGTTTTTCAACCAAGAGATTTAGTATGGTTACACTTGAGGAAGGAGAGATTTTCTAATCTAAGGAAACACAAGCTTATGCCAATGGACGAATAGTCCTTTTAAGGTACTTTGAAAGTTTGGAGAGAGTGCTTATGAGCTCGATTTGCCAGATTCATATGGTGAGGTATCAAGGACATTCAACATTGGAGATATTACCTTTACTATGGAGATGTAAATTTGAGGGCAAATTCAAATTAATAAGGGGAGAATGATGCAGAAGCAAACACTTAAGAATTGGCTTTTATAATAATGGAACCAATTATTCTTCATTTGAAAAGTGTCTATCGCAAATTTAAAGACCAACAGATGGTTATGTTGCTCGAAACATAATAAACAAGCAATTAAATGTCTATGTGCATATGCATGGCATGCAAGGAGCTAGGGAGTAACCACGTGCATGAGGAGGATGTTGACAGGATTTTCGAGCACTATTAAGTTATTTAGCTAATTTATTAATTAAGTAATAAAGTAGGAGAATAAAGTTAGAATAAAGGTAGCATTATATCTTTTAACTTGGAATCTTTTAGAATATACTTTAGCTAGTGGTAGAAAGGTTAAATTATTCATAAATGTCGAGCATATGACATGTATTATGACTATTGAATGAAGAATTAAAGTTGAAGATCAACATGGAATGAATTATGTGTGAGTTCAAGCTTAAGTAAATTGAATCTATGTGAATGGTTTGGCTTGAAAGTTTTAATCTCCTCATCTGTGTGAATTATAGATTAATCTATATCTTTTCTACTATCCTTAATCCATATTTTCCTGCCCTAATTACCATCAAATTCCTACTCTATTTTGTGGCTAAACAAAACGCTAAATTGGTATACCAAAATAGAAACCCGAAAACATTCATTTGAAACTCTAACCATCCATACCAACCAAACACCACCTTATTTCCTCTTCTTCGAACCAAACCCTAATCCTAACTTTAAACCACGACTCTAACCATCCTCCGAACCCTAACTTACAAAACCTCAGCATCATCATCATCATCATATTTGAATCACATTCATCATTAATTTATCACCATCAACGAATCACCATCATCATTTTTCTATTATAATTAGAACCACCATCATCTTATTTGCATCACTTTTGAACCTTTAGTCTTTAAATTCACCATCACCAAGCTTTTATCATCTCATCCAAACTCCATTCGAACCATTAGATCCACATAATTGAAGATTACACCCTTTCACACACATCACTCTCTACCAACTTTTGCATGTATTTTTATACTCAAAATTTATCTTACATTTTTTGGTTGTTAAATGATATCCTATTTTGCCCCACCCTGCCTATATTTCTTAAGTTAATTTTTTATTTGTTCTCAATATCTATAACTATAACTCTATCATGTAGTACTAACTTAATTCTTGTAGGAACGGTACTCTACTCACTCTTTATGAGTTGGATCAATTACATATACTCACATAAGTGTGGTGCCTTATTGCATATCCCTTAAAGCACTATAGACCCACATTGCACCGAAAGTACATATACACACACTCTTATTTTGTTATCTCATTTCTCTACTATTTCTCTTTCTAGATCTCCCTATCCCTCAAATGCCTCACTAAACAATCTTTACGTAATAATTTTCACTTGTCTTACCTAGTTAAATTTTTAATATTTATTTTTACTCTAATTAATCCCCAATTCAAACAAATTATAATGTATATTAACATGGAATTGGAGATTACATAAAGAATCAAAGACTAATTTGACTTAAAACAAAATCTAAAGGATCAATTTGACTTCACATAAAACTTGAAGGATTAATTTGATTTGAAATAAAATTTCAAGGATGTTATTAAATAATATTTTTTAAAATTTTATAACTCAAATAAAAAATTCTAAAAGAATTAAAATAATATTTAACTCATTATTTGGCCAAACTATTTTCGGCAATCGGAGGACCTATCTGCGAGGGTAATATGTCAGATCATTCTAGAACCGCAAAACCCACCACAAGAATCAGACACGGGACCCGGGGGGCGGGGGGGAGGAACAAACCCAAAAACCATTGGAGCAAACAAATTAAGTAACCGAATGCTAAAGTATATTATGTTTTTCGTAAGAGAAAATAATTACCTGAATGAGGGAATACGTCGGCAGTGTCCTCTTCACCGTCATCACGCGATACTTCATTTCAGAAGTTGGACCTCTTTGGCGATTATAGTTCGACGGAGAACCGCCATCCGATAATCTTCGAGTGATACAAAACAGTTATTTACATAGAGAGAAATGGATTTCGAGCTGAGAAGAGCGAGAGAAAAGCTGGAGAAGGAGCAGAAAGAGAGAAGAGAGAAAGCGAAATCGAAACTTGAGAAAGAGAATAAAGCCAAAGCGGAAGCCAGTCGGCGTCGCGAGGCCATTGAATCTGTTCAGAGATCTCGCCGGATCGATGCTGCCGAGGCGCAGCTTAAGGTGCTCCCTAATTTCTTCTCCTCTCTCGTGCGTAGTTTATTCTAATTTCTTGATGATTATTGGTTATTTAGGTCTCTTTGAAGTTTCCATCACGAGAATAATAAGTTGGAATCATAATTTAACAGCAATTATATTGAACAAAAATTTGATCTTGTACTAGGCACTTATCTTAGGATATCTGTTGTGTCTTTTTTGATGACGCAAATTTGACTGTACGGATCACCATGTCAAAGTAATAACCTAATATTATCTTATTTTCTTTTGAACCTCATGGGGAAATCAGAAGTTGCTCAATTATTCTGTATATCTGAAGCATGACAAGGAGTAGTTTTGCTAGATGTCAGTTTCTTGGAACCGTAGTTTAATCTGGCGAATCACTTGTGTTCATTAATACTAGATATATGTCTTATTCAACAGCTTGACATGGGTTGTTCTTTTCCCAATTAAATTGATGGTCAAGTAATTTGTATGTGCTTTCTATTTAATATTAAAACACTTTCTCATGAACTGGACGCCGATCTATTTATCATCCTATATGTTTCGTTTGTTTCATTATTTAGTTCGTTCGCTGAAGTTAGATATCACAGATTTCAGATTATAGTCAATGTGAAAAGTTCTAATCCTATGCTGAGACAAGATTGGTCTGCATTTTAATGTAGAAGGATTAGTTTATATATCTGTTGCCCTTTTAATATATATATATATGTCCAATTTGTGAAAGAGAAATAAACGTGTTGTTCTATTAGTACCCTGTCTCATGATCGTGGACTGTGGATGACTGCTCTTCCAGGCAGAAGAACACATGGCTGAAAGTTTGTTAGCTGGGCAAGGAATTGTGTTCAGCCGCATCTTAGAAGCTGTACCTTACCAAGGTCTTGGGGATAAGATCAAGTTACCCCCTTCATGTTTCAAAGAATTATCTGATGAAGGCGCATTTGATAAAGGACCTTTGTATTTTCGTTTATCAGTTGTTCATCAAGATGTATCTTTGGGGAAGAAGGAGAATCATCGAATGACTCATTCTGGTGTTCTTGAATTCACAGCAGAAGAAGGATCTGTTGCCCTTTCTCCTCACGTGTGGAGTAACTTATTCAGTGAAGATGCCCCATTTGTAACCTTGATTGAGGTTCAATATGTTAAGCTGCCAAAGGGATCATATGCAAAACTCCAGCCTCAAGGGATTGGATTTTTGGATGTCCCTAATCACAAAGCAGTACTTGAAACAAGCCTTCGACAACATGCCACACTCTCTCAGGATGACATCATCACAGTTAGACATGGGGAATTTATCTACAAGCTGCATGTTCTTGAGTTGAAGCCCTCCTCTAGTGTATCTGTGTTGGAGACGGATGTTGAAGTAGACATAGTGAACCCTGATTCTTCTTCAGAGATGAAAAATGAACATGTCTTGAAACCTCTTAAAGTTGGAGTGGCGGAATCTGGTGCTGTTGAAGAAGGACAGTACATGTACTACAAGTTCTCGGTCGAGAGTGGTGAGTGGGGTAGAATTGCCGCGGGAAAAGCCACACTTGAAGTAAGGCTAGATGCAGAGACAAATGATGGAGATACCGATCTTTTCATATCCAAGCATCCCCTTGTTTTCCCCACTCAGCATCAGCACCAATGGTCATCCCATGATTTGGGTTCCAAAGTTTTCATCCTTAGTTCAAAGCATGAGAACTTTGGTTTGGGTACTTACAGCATTGGGATATTTGGCTTTAAGGGCAAAACAGAGTACAAGATATCAGTGAATGTGCAGGATAACTCTAATCGCAATGTGGGTCTGCAGGCTACATTGTCCACGTTAGCCATGAATGAAGATACTGTTCAGTGCAGGAATTGCAAGCACTACATACCAAGCAGGCGTATAGTTTTGCATGAAGCCTACTGCAGTAGACATAATATTGTGTGCCAGCATCCAGGTTGTGGAATCGTTCTCAGAGTAGGAGAAGCTAAAGACCATGTTCACTGCAATAAATGTGGAAATGCTTTTCTGCAGGCTGAATTGGAAAAGCACATTAAAGTGTTCCATGAGCCCGCTCAATGCCCCTGTGGTGTCTTTCTTGAGAAGGAACGTATGGTGAGTGGATTTTTTTCTTTGTGATCTTTCTCTTAAAATTTACTGGACATGAATTATATAGGGCCAAGTTTGGAGCATTCTCCCTTTTATTTTTCTTTGCTTTGTTTTATTAGGTCACCGTGGTGGATAGTATATGGTAATGTTAATCAACATCTGTTCAAATCAGTCATTAGAAATGTTGTTTATAAACTCTTGAGGACATTTGTGTCTTGTTTAACCATCACTGTGAGCCAGTATCCTGGAGAGCTGTAACATATTTCATTTATTGGACAGGTCCAACATCAGTCTACGGATTGTCCAATGCGTCTGATAACTTGTCGCTTCTGTGGCGACATAGTTCCAGCTGGCAGTTCTCCGATGGATGCACGAGATCGATTAAGAGGACTTTCTGAGCATGAGAGTGTTTGTGGTTCAAGAACCGCACCCTGTGCTTCATGTGGACGCTCTGTTATGTTAAAAGAAATGGATATACATCAAATTGCTGTCCACCAGAAAAGTTAGCCAGGGTTGCGGTGCACGTTTATCTTGCTTGCTTCTTTCAATACGTTCGTTCTACATCGGGATATGGTTTTGACTATTGTAGTCTGCTTATTAAAAATGATGCAATATGCCTCGCCTAATGTAGAGTCGCTTGCTATGTAAGCTGAATCGTAATTCAGAATGTGCCAATGTTATTGTTTCAATTCATGAACCGTAAAGCAGCGAGCAGTCTGCCAGTTGGCTCTCATGTGGAGTGTAAGCTGTATGCGGTTCTTTATTATGGCATTCATTGTTCTTTTTGTTTTTTGGAAAAAAAAAAATCCTCAAGTTTGTTTATTTATTGATTATCATTACTATATATATATATATATTGATCAAATGGATCTGTACAAGTACATTGGGCATAACAGAAAGGAACAATAATTGAGCGAGGATACCATATATAAGATAGTAACTCTGCACTTTCGCTCTTGGTTATACTAGCAAAAAAGTATATGTCGTACAGGGGCATTGTGCACCCACAAAAGTCCTAAGGGTAAGCAGTGTAGAGTGGTATTATAGTTTTAAAAATTAGATTGGACTGACCAATGAACCAATAGGTCACTTGTTAGATTGTATGTTGATTAAAATCCGAGAACTAGTGAAAATCTATAAAAAAATTGATTATATTAGTGAAAGTTAGTAAAACGGTAAAAAAATTGGTTGGAAGTTAGATAAATTTATATGTAGTTTAATTTTTTATATATTTTATATTTTTTAATTTATTATATATCACTGGTTCGACCACTAAATTAGTAAACCAATTATGATATTAGTTCGATTATCAAATATAATTTTTAAAACTATGATTGGTATATAGAGATAAACTTTAATATGGATAACCAAGCCAACTTTGTCTGAGTTTGTTCATTCAAAGCTAGCATAGTTTCTTGCTTTTTAGATAAAAACAATAAGTTGCTAAAAGAGCTAACATTTGTGCATTAGACAAGAGTTTGTGCTTCTTTTTCTCTTCCCTGAAGAATCTTAGGTAACTAAGGAAAAAAAATTCATCCCTCTATTAATGCCAAGCCATTATCTAATCAAGTCAAAATTCTCTAGTTGTAGGCACTTGAAAAATAGATGATTATGAACTTCTAGAACCATCTAATAAAAGGTGGACCTAACTGATGTGAAGTTCGGACAACTTGAATTTGGTTTTCGGTTTCCTCTTAGCCATGCAGCCAGAGGATGAAAACAAAACATTGGAGTGTAGAAGCCTCTCCAAACCACCTTTCTTTCATCTTGATTCCTTTGTCTCACATAGCCATAAGCATTTTGACCTAGGAATATTTCTCTTTCTCCCTCGGATGTGTTATCCCAGCCTAGGCCCGCTTTATTTTTCCTTTCTTCCCTCCCTCAGGGTGAGCCAAGCTCGTTTCCCCCTTTTTTTCTTTTCTTTCTCCTTTTATCCTTTCTTTCTTTCTTTCTTCTCCCTTTCTTCCCCACCCGTCTTCTTCCTCGCATCACCCTACCCCTTCCATTTCTACACCAACCACTTGCAACCTACACATTGTCCGTCTCCCTCGCCTTTCCTCTCTCGGCCATGCAATGCCATGCACGTTGGCCTGCACCCTACACCCTGCCCCTTGCACCCCTACCTTGTATCACCTATAGCCATTTCTCTCCCCCTTGCAACCATACACTCCAAAGTTACCGGCCTCCCCTTTGGTCTTCCCCTCTCCCTCAACATCTCCTCCATCTATAAATACCCCCCTCGGGCCTCTCCTTCCTCTCCTCTCCCACTTGTAAGTCCTGCTGCCCCCTTTTTTTCTTCCTTCCCCCACCCCTACTAGCTATAATACTGCCTCACCCATAGACTTCCAACCAGCCCCTTACCACCTCTCTTCTTTGCCTACACCCTACCCTCGCTTATAGAACCAGCTCATTCCCCTTTCCTCCTCCCCTTTCTCTTCTCTCACACCTACAGCTATATCTAGCTGCATTTCTATCGCCACCATTGCTAGCCCTTTCCCCTCCCTCTTTGCCACCACCACGCCGGAGCCACCATACACAAGTGCCCTAGCCCACGCAACTACTCCAATAGTCCCTTCTTTCTCCTCTCGTCATCTTTCTCCCTCTTTATCGTGTGTTGCCTTACACCACCGCTGGCCTCCAACTCCAACTCCACCACCACTAACCACTACCAACTCTAGCTAATACTAGTGTCATCACCACCTCGACCCTAAATTGCCAACCCTCACCCATTCCTCCAACTCAATAGCCACTGTTTCCACTACCATGACCACCACCGTGCGCCGTCTACACCATTTTCATCCCACTTTTGTCACCTCCATTTCCTTTATCCTCTTTTAGCATTCCTTAGGTTAATTTTTCTTTTATTTTTTGAAAGGAAAAAAAGTCTAAACTGTGTATATCCTCATTTCTAGGTAATATTTTGGTGATAGCAAAGTATGACGCATAAGTCATGCATACTTAGAGGCCAGAGTTGCTTCGATAGGGATATAGTCATAGATATAATTTTACTATATTTTAATATATGTCCTTGATGTGTGTTATGTGATGGCATGTATAAAATGATAAATGACTTTGGTGTTGTATATATAGTTTTGGCTTGGCAGTAACTAAAGGTAAGAAAGCTGTGTAGTTATGACTCTATTAGTTTTAAGTTTTTTATGTATATCTATGTCCATGTCTTATGATATTGCATGTGTGGAAAGTTGGAGAGTCTTTGTGTTGGATGTTCTGTGACTTAAGTAGAGGTTTTGGAGACCTAGGGGTATTTTGGTCAATACTATAAAAAAGTTACATTTAGGGTTTTGGGGGTGTTGATCAGCATAAGATAAGTTGGAGATACTGCATGAAATAATTATCATAAAAATGAAAACATTTATGGTAAATACAGTATAGGGAGAAATGCCATAAATAAGATGAGTAAAACTTAAGGGAAGTTATGATCCTATGTGAGAAGAGTGGGAGTTTGGTACTAAGTGGTAGATATGAGGTTAATGATGGAATTTTGGGTAGTCATGTATATTTGGAAAGTCATTTGAGTACTACGGGAGGCCGAGGTGTGTAGCTCTAGGGGTAAGATATTATTGCATGTATAAGCTGGAGGAGTTGGACTGCAACCTTGAAACATGATGTTAACCATAACATTTTGGAAATTTGTACCAAATTGAGTAGCCATATGGGACAGAGGGAAGTAATTACGACCAAAATGAAGAATTAGGGTTTTGGAGGGAGATTTAACAGGAAGGGTATTATTACATATGCAAAATGGAGGATTTAGGACACAATGTCTAAGTTAATGGTTAACCATAGCATTCTATACATGGGTATGGAATTTGAGGAATAAAAAAGTAATAGAGAAAGGAATATGCTAAACAAGAGAAATTAGGATTTTGGAGGGGTAACCCTAGAAGCTAGTTATTACCATATATGTAAAATGTGAGTAACAAGCCATGATTCTTGACTATGAATTTTATAAGGGCATGCTAAGATTTTTTTGGGCATATTAGGGACTAAAAAGGGGAACTAGAGGTGAGGATATGCTAGGGTTGTAAAATTACAGTTTCTAAGGGGAATAGGGTTTTTTCGAGGTAGTAGTTGGGATAGTGCCCTGCATGAGTCGGTGTACATGATTGTGTGATGAAGTTAAAGTAAATGAAAAAAAATATGACCTTAAAGTAAATAAAACAAAAATAATACACTAATCACTTAAAGTGGAATATCATTTGAGTCGGGCCCAATTGCACCTATTGATCCACTAGAGAGAATAATAGCTAGAAGTGTTTTATCCTAAAATTTATACCCTGTTACTGTTCTACCAGTGAGAATAGTGGGGTCTTGAACTCAAGTAAACCAAACCATTGGATGATAATAACCCATGTAAGGTAAAAATTACTTATACTGGAATACCATGTGGATTAGGACTAATTGTACCTTGATTACCGATCCACTGGTGAGAATAGTGGCCAACATCATTCTACCCTAGGGTTGTACTCTAATTACTAATACACTGGTGAGAATAGTGGTCAAGAGCATTCTGCCCTGAAAGTTGTACTTGATTACCATTCCATTAGTTGAGAATAATGGGGTCTTTGAATTCAAAGTAAACAGAATCATGAGATAATTATCATTACACTAATACTGTGTGTTATGAAAATATTAAATATGTTGGTATGATCATATTATGCTTGTATCATCTCTTATCATGGTGTTATTCATTTATGTGACCTTCTTGACTATATTGCTACCTTACTCAGTACATAGCATGCTAATCACCCTTATTATAGGTACTGCTCATTCCTATAAGTAGAAACCCCTTTGAGTCTGTGTAGGTAAATAAGGACTCGGTACATGACTTTGCTACATACTATGCTTTGATTAAGGTTGAGTGATGTTGTAATGGTTGAGGTTAGGGACTAAAGAGTTATGTTATCTAGTTATTTTTTTAATCAGTTTTCTACTTATTATTTTCATATGAACATTTATTTATGTATTTCAATTATGATTTCAAAATGAACACCTAACTCTTATTTATGATATGGATTGTACTTTTCTATATTTATCATGATTTTTGTTCTATTTTACCTTTACATTGCAGTTGGTATGGGGATGGTCTATGGCTAGACTTATACTGGTTATGGCGGTAACACCCCTATTATGTTGAATTTTTCTTCCCTTTAAATGAAGAATTTTAACAGTAAATTTTAGGGTGTTAGAGCTTCACAAAAAAATTACATCTCAAACCTAAGATTTATAAGAAATATTACGATAAATTTAAGTTTTAAAGTCTTGATTGTTAATCTTTTTCTTGGTTGATATATTACTACGAATTGATATCCATGGAACGTATTGGTTTGATAGTGTGTGACATACATGATAATGAAATTTATAACTATAACACCCCCACTTTCACAACCTAAAACTTCTGTTTTTGGAGAAGGATTTGTAGAACCAAAATAGGAAATGAAGGGTATTACTATCAAATTCAACATAGATAAGGTAAAACCAATACCTAACCCATATTGAGTGTAAGGCTAAAAATACTCTCATAACTCAAATATCAAGTGCGGATAACAACTAATCTATGATGGATATAAGACATACTAAATAATGAATCAAAGTATGATAAAACTCTTTTACCAAATTAGATTAAAAAAAGTTATATGCAAAAGCTGCTATTTGTTAACTTTTGCTACTAAAGTTGTGAAAACCAATACAAAGTAATAGCAAGGGAAAATAAATGTGGGTAATTTAAGATAGGGCTAACATTACTCACCAACACAAAGGCTTCACTAAGAAAAGATAATCTACAAAAACAAGATTAACTGCTCCCCTGAATGATCTATGATTTATGCAACACTATAAAGGATATGGGTAGGGTGAGGTTCTTAGTAAAGTCTTACTATTATAACACTCAAAACTTGATCTAAAAAACCACATGATAGCAAAAATTCCATTTAAGCATGTTGAAATTTAGAGCAACCTAGCACAAATAACATCATGCAGTCTTATATGAGAACGAATATAGAATATGCTACAACCATCTAGAAGATGATATATTGATATCGTATTATTGTTAAATCATTACCTGACCACATAATTTCTCCCCCCATGAATGAAGCATTCAACTAGGTGTTTTAAAATAGGACCACTAACACACATTGGAGGCATCTACACATTCCAAATGTGTGTTTGAGTGATTACACTAGACATATTGCTGATTATTAGAGCCAAAAGGCTTTCAAAAGGGATACCACACCACCTTTCTTTGTTTAATGACATATAAAGGTTATTACATCCAATAGGATTTCAAGGGGATATCACACCCATATTACATGGTTTAATGCCTTGTTTTGTAGGGTTATACAATCCCATTTCAAATGGGTGTTTATTAATGACAAAGTATAGTTTTGTATGATAAAGTATAACAAATATAGTTGCCTAGAAAACATTATTTTTCATGCTTTTTTTTATCCATTTTTGGTTCAAATAATTATGATAAATACTCCTAATTAATCTTATGGTTAGAAAAATTTCTTAACAAGAAATATAAGGATCTCCAAATTTATACAAAACCATATAATTCATTTCACAATTGCAAAACTGCTAAAACATGCCAAATCAAGCAAAAAAATACCAAGAATCATTAAGGTGCATGTGATAATAATCAAATTCATGTGTTTATCACAAGAAACTATATTTTATCTTTCCTTATGAGTTAATAAAATTACCCTATATAGTTGGGGTAATCACGCCAAGCACAACACACCAAAACCCTTAAAAAAGCCATTAAGACACCATACATTAAGCACGAAGCAGGTCAAAACAACTTACATTGAAGGAGATTAAAATCAAAGGAATAGAGAGATTAACCATAACCTTTAGAGTACATGATCCTGAGAACCTCACCTAAGACTATGACTTAACTACCTTTTGTCTAATGAAGACACTAAGAAGCTAAAGTTAAGTGTTTGTTTGATGTTGTTAAGGATTGAAGAAGGTGTAACCATGAAGGATAAGGATTGAATGATGAGATAATATGAAAGGGAAAAATTTTGAAAGATTAATAAAGGAGAGGAAGGAGTTAGCTGGAGGCATAAGCTCACACTAAATACTAAGGAAATTATAATATTTGTGCACTTGGAGTTATGATTAGCGCTATAGAAAATTGAGCTTTTAAAGACCAATAATTTGGATCGCTAATGCTAATTGTGACCAAATATATGAATCATTATCATTTATAGCTATTGATCTCACACTAATGGCTTTTTAACTGATTGAAATCTTTTTTATAACTAATACAATAGCAATGATGTATAATATTGGTTACTAAAACAATAACGATGATATATAATGTCGATCATTAAAAGTAATAACAATGAATAAAATATACCATCATAAATAGTATTGTTGGCTAATTTTTTTCTATCATATTCAAATAAAAAAAATTATCATATACACCAAATGTGACTAACTTTTTTCTTGCTATATTAAATGAAGCCTCACAATCTATTTAATATTCATGACCACATATTTCATTGCATATACTAGTTGTAGCCACCTATGTCTATTATTAATCTTGTGGCAACATAACTTACTAGTCATAGGTTCTAGAAATGTATAGAAAATAATATAATTACAATTTAAATCCTTTATAAATCCCATATACCTATGCATATATATGCATTTTCCCACATGATTATCATTTTTTGAATTTGTCAACATATATTCATCCAAATTGCTATGTGTAAAATTTAGGGGTCAATAAAAAATATTAAAACCCATGAAAAGTTATCAAAATGAAAAAATGGGTATTTACATTTTCTCACTTATCATCTTCCTCGTTGTTTACTTCTCCCTATTCTATCCACATCTTCTACATTAAATTTATATAAAAAAAAAGTCACATTAGTTTAGTATAGGGAATGTAAATGTACAAGAATAGATAAATGATGTGTAAAAAATCATCTTGTTGTGTGTGTTTTACAAACCAAGTGGTTATTAAGAAATATTAGAGAGAGTTAGATATAAGAGAATATCAAGGGTAAAATAGAGAGGAGAGAGGAGATAATTTAGAGTAAAAGTAAGAGAATTTTATTATGATTTCATGTCCTCAAAATGATTACAAGACCATATATATATAGACATTTGAATTGAGGTAAGAGGGGAAGAGAAAACATACGGTGTAGTTGAGGATAGAAAGTTGCTTGATCTTATGCAGAGAGCAAACCTAGCAAGTGGTTGTGTAGGCTACTAGTCTAGAACTGGTATGAGACTGAGGCAAGCCTACCTAGAAGCTTTTTTGGCCAAAGCTCATCCTTTATGCTGACATTTTAAGGCTTAATAGTCTTTGTTGAGAAAAATACCATATCATCACTGCCTTTGAAATTTCATCAACCATGTCAGCCAATTCCATGGGGAATACAAGCTAAACTTCTATTATACAATAAATAATCACAAGTATATATTAAACATGCTAACTAAGAAAATGATAATACAAAATAATAAATAAAAATTACATCCTAAAAGACCCATGGACATGTTCGCTCATTAATATGTGAGCTGAACACATATATATAGATAAAGATAAATAAAGTTACACAGAATAGATCGTCTGACACTTATATAAAAAAAAAATAGAGACAATTTAATTTACACAAAGGATAATTAGACACCATATACAAAATATCTAGTAGCAGCAGATAAACTCATTCTTGTAATATTTGTACATTGTTTGATACATTAAATGACTACTCAACCCATTCTGTTAGAGGGTGAACACAAACACACAAATTCTATTAGTGTTTTTTAAATTCAAAATTTTAATTTTAATAAAAATAAGAGTACTAAAAAAGATCACTTGTTGGGTAAGCCTCATTTTCCTTACTCTTATTTGTTTAGATCATATGATGAACCTTTAAATAAAGGCCACACAATCTTAACTATAGTTATTATAAAAGTAATAGCTTCCTAGGACATTGAAAGCCATATGTTTTGATGCAGCTAAATTTCATAAGAAAATGTTAGAATCAAGGATTTTATTTAACATTTTGTCTTCTCTAAAGATTTATCCCAACCAAACAACTTATCGTTCAATTTTAAGAGGTTGACAAGAGGATAGTTTCGGTAATAAATACACAAAACCCAAAAAATGATTTATCTTCCAAATAAAAAATAAGGTATTTTTGACAATCATGTATCTCTTTATATATACCTTCTAAACTTATTCTCTTTCCTTAATTCTACATTTATTACTCTATATCTTCTTTTAACTCTTGTAACCTAAATTTTTATTGAAGAAAAAATTTTCAAATCTTTATTTGTTTACCTAAGCCTACAAATCTCCATTTTTAATCCTTTTCTAGGACACCATCTACACCATTGTTGTTTTCTTCTAGAGAGATTTTTACTACTCCTGCAATTTCAATAAGTAGAGGAATTCAGTGTAATAAAATTCCTACCAATAATTGAAGGTGTGGAGCTCATGTTGCTACATCACCAACCACCAGCTTTTTTGAAAGAGCTAGTAAATCCCATATCTTTCTAAAAAAATCTATTTTTCAAACATCTTACTCATCCTTCTGACTCCTCCATTTCTCAATATTCAAATACCTTCACTAAACCTTAAACTTTCCTTTTGTTTATTTATTTATTTATTTTTATCTTTAATAAACCAGTTAGTCCCTTCACTCCTCTGTAACCTTCCCCTTTCTATCACCATATCTGAACTTTCAACTTATGACTTAGGTACTTTTCTTCTCAGTAAAGTTACCAAAAACCTAATTGGAACAATTATTCATTAGATACTATATTCCTTCATCCTTCATAGTAATTCAATTAACCCCATCAGTTGGAGCCAAAAATCAGCCTAAAGGTGTATAACCTTGTATATCGAGGCATTATATGGTGCCATATGTTTTATTACACCTAATTATCATAGAATTTCTCCAATCCTTTCCACTAAGCCATGCTCAATTCATCCCTAATTCTTAGATAACGGTGATGGGATTTATGTAAGAGAGTTTTTTTTTTGGAAGTGAAACTAATAATCAATTTGTTGAGGCATTTTTTCAAATTTATAAGCCACTTGTCAATCCCTAACATCTATTCCATTTATAAAAGAGGCAAAAATAAATTAATTAAGGTGCCTTGATATTTTGTAAAAATGATGGAAGTCCTAATATTTCTTCCTTTTTAAAGATGCTAAGTAAAATTTGTCTAAGTGGGGTTAGCTAAGTTCTAACATTAGACATTATCCACCTTTCTCTCTAGAGTTAGAAGCCTACATAGATAAGTTTGACATGTTTGTAAATGATAGGTGTATCATAAATAATAGTGAGGTTGTAAATGACCCTATCATCATCAATAAGATAGGGTTAATTTCTGATGTTGATAAGTAACTTGTTCCCCCTTTCATTATTTTCATTCACTCATTAGCTTAACAAGTTTATTAGCTTATAAAATTCTCTTCTTTTCCCTATAGAGTGTAATTCCTGAAAATCTCAGCAATAGGTTATCCTATCTAACCTATTTAAGGGTATGAAAGGCCCATCGGTCATCCCTTAGATAGGACGAATATCATCGGGGCCACCAAATAAAAGGTACGTATTCCAATTATATATCATAGCCTTATTTATTTAATTTATAATCATGTCTTAAAGAACCCTTTAGCTTTACTATATGTGCATGAAATAGAAGGGATCATGAGGCCTCATCTTGAAAAGAAAAAGGTAAAATCAAATAAGGTTATTGATACTCATTATTCTGCCACTAGATACCGTTATAAACATCTCCTTGAGTTCTATTTATTCCCATCATACATGTGTTTTATGTTTGTTGGCTCCCATCATAAACATGTTTTATGTCATTTGGCTCCTATCATGCTTGATTATCCCTATAATTATATGATTATTATTTCTTCATAATTTTATTTACCTTTTTTAGAAGCAAGCACAACCCAAGGGAATATCCAAGGTTCTCAGTAGCTAACAAAGTTCTAAAGCCACCACCTATCTAACTTTCTATCACCCCTAAACCGTCTGAACCAAAGAATAAATACAATAGTCCTAAGTCACTTCAAAGATTGATTCAAAGAAAATTCAAGGAATTAATGGACCCTTCCTTGAAGGAACCCAAGCTTCCTACCTTATTACATCCCAAAGTGACTCCATTCCTTGCTCTAGCTAGAGAGATCACCATGATTCTAGAAGAAGAAGTCAGTGATCACTCTAAAACATAAGGGAGAATAATAATTCACTTGGAAATGAACACTATTCCTTCTACATAAGAAAATGTTAGCACAAGTGCTATATTCCCCTAAAAAACTTCTTATGGGTCAGAAGGTGTTGACAACTCCATATATGTAGCTACTATGCTAGAAGTCCTGATATTGGTGTGTTCCAATTAGAAACTTTGCCTCTAAGAAATTTATTATATTAGAGTGGCTATAATGTCTCCATTGAAAATGATGGAGCCACCTTAACCATGCTAGATGACTACTTCAACAACTCACATCTAGACTACAATGTTGGCCTAAAGTTAACTAGGGCCATAATGCTGGGCTAGGACGTAAAGATAGTTAAATGCCGTAGAAAAACAATCATGGTTAGATATAACATAAAACTCACCTATCAAGTATAACTTAATTCGTAATTTTATATCTATGCATGATATCATTTATGTAATAACTTCAATAAATTTTTATTTACCATTTGCAACAACTCTTTTTTGTGAAAAAATATTTTTTCTTGAGTTTCTCAAAGTTTCTAGTTCTTTTGATGGATATAGAAATTATATGAAGAACTTAAAGATCAATTACCTCTACAACCCTCAAATGAATCTATTGAGGGTAAATTATATGTACTAGAAACTGAGAAAGGAATATTATAGTTTACCTTAGTTGATGTATAATTTTTGAAGGATCAAGTTCCTCTCTTAAAATATTGTTTAGAAAGAGAAAGGTAAGAAGCTAAAGCTAGAATAGAACTTTTGAATGTCAATACTATTCATTTGGAAGAAGAGCTATGAGAGGAAAAACACTTGACTGATCAATTATCTTATATGAATAAAAAGTGCTTTGTAAATGGTGGGAAGGTTTATATGTATGCTAAAGCTAATAGATCTTTGATAAGGGAGGTTAAGGATCTCAAGTATAAAGTTACAAGATATGATGCCAACTACGCAAAAATTAAGAATACCTGACTATGATTGAATGGATACTCATTAAAGTTGTTGATAATGAGATTTTAAATATTAATGAAATCAAGCATCTTTAGGAACAACTGGTTGAGACCAAGTAGGCGGTCAATTCATTCCAAAAAGATATGACCTATAGACAACTACCTAGAAAGCCAAAAGTTTACACATTATAAAGGATAATTTTAACCACATTTGTATGCTTATAGTTCTACAATTATTTATGCCCATTCCAAGATATTAGTGGAAAATGAATAGCTATAGAAGTTTGACAAAAAATTATATTATGGCCAACATTGGAAAGCCATTTCTATTTCTAAGTATGCTCGAGTGGCTAAAAATGATATTGAAGAAGATGCCTCTTAAGGTGCCTTTAAATTTTTAAATTACATAACTTGCATGTATGTAAGATATTTAAAATAAATCCGTAAGATTTTCTTATCCTATTTTATATATAACCTTATCCTTCCACATTTTTTGAGGCTAAAGTATTGTTGTAATAAGAAGATTAAAATACACGCTTTAAATCTTTATTACACTTTAGCAGTGGCAAACCAAATTAGGGATTGATCTAGATACCATTGTTTTATAAGATAAAATGAACCAACCAAACCCTTCAACATTAGGTTTAGTGGTCTCAATACCTCTATCGAGGAGCACACTAAAGGAGCCTAGGCTTAATAGTTGAAAAGCCACAAGGTTTGCCTTAGAAGACTTAGTGGCCTTGGTACATCAACCAAAAACACACCATGGGAGTCTTAGTCATAGTGAGTGAAAGTGAATCAATTTTTCATCTTATTTAGTGTACCCACCTTCAATTCTCAACTACCTCTTTATTTAATAATATATATAGAGACTTAGGCTTAGTGAATGAAATATTATTTGTATTTCATCTTACTAGGTGTTCCCATCTTCAATGCATAATGAACTATTTAATTAAGAGCTTACGTACAGAGCCTTGTTGACGAACTCTTTGTTTGAGGGGTTACACATTTAAGTTCAACTATCCATTTGTATGAGGAATTACATATACAACTTTGCTAATGGAATATTTTTTTTGAGGGATTGTGTATTTAGGTCAACTACCTATTATATGATGTCTTATAGATAGAGATATGCTAACAATCTCTTTGTTTGAGAGCTTATGTATTTGAGTTTAATTGCCCATTTGTATGAATACTTACGTATAGAGCTTTGCTAATGGTCTATATGTTTGAGGTCAAGCCTTGTGTTATTGGAAATAATATCTACTAAAAAAGGAATTTTATGAAAAAATTAATGTCTATATATATTAACACCTTAATAGGTAAATAAAGTATTCATATACATATGGTTAGATCTTAGCCACATAGCTCCTCTCACCTCATTCCTAGGGTTAAGTGAGGCACGCCGACATGGCAAAGAAGAAGAAGTCACTACCTACTATGATTGTTAATCATCTTTGGTTGATGGTTGGATCTAAGGGATCTGTCAGTTCTTCGTAGGCCGAGGCTTCCAAGAATCGACTGGCTGATAGCATAAAGAACCAAGGGAAGCATCCACCAAATATAGAGTTAACTACGGTACCCTAAGGTTTGGATTTGGTTGACGTGGACGATGCCAGTGAAGCATTTTCCAATCTAATCGAGATTGTGCATAAGGATGGTAGTAATCCTATCATTTCTTAGGACATGAATGAAGTTATACACGACCATACAAAGAAGCATGTAAACCCAAACATGGCTTCGAACCCTACTAGTGATGAGAAGTAGTCAGTATAGGAAAGATTGGAGGTTTTTTTTTGTGCATCTGAAGGCCCTTCATGGAGGGATATATGGGAAGGAAATTGTAACCCAACCCTAGGTGATCACCTATCATATGTCTCTCCTACCATTGATAAGGGCATGATTTCTATTGAACTAGATAAAGAGGATGTTAATATTGAGGGTGATCTATGGAAAAGCACCTTAGTTAGATATGCTATTAGGGACTCACTGACTTATAGTCAGATTTGTGGCTATTTTTGGGCTCACTAGAAGGAGGTTGCTTTACCTCAAGTCATTTTGAATGCCTTAGGGTATTTTTTGTTCAAGTTTAAGTGTAATGAAGATGATACTATGATTCTAAAATAACATTGGACATATTATAATAAGCCTCTAGTGTTTAAATCTTAGCATATAAGGATGAAGATTGATGAGGATGAGATGAAAGTTATTCCTCTTTGGATTAAATTTATTGATTTTCCATTGGAATATTTGGCAAAAAACTATTTGAGCCTCATTGCAAGTGTAGTTAGGAGGCCGTTATGTACGAATGCCATCATTGTAACTAAGGAACGTGTTTCCTTGCCAAGATTTCTTATTGAGGTGGATGTGAAAAAGCTTTTTCTTGGCTCCTTATTGATCCTTGATTTGGAGGGTGGTGATCTCACTAAAGGGATCAAATATGATTGGAAGCCATGCTATTATCATCTCTGTGATGCCTTTGGTTACGAGGCCACAATTGTAAATGTTAGGAGACCTTTGGGAGGAGTAATAAGGAACTTGAGGTTGAATGGGTGGTAGTAAGGGATCCTAGGAAAGGTAAAGTTGTTGCTATAGGGGAAAAAGGCAATACCTTTGTAAGAATTGATGAAATAGTTGTCTCTCTTAGAACTAATGAGGGTGAAGGAGCTTCCTGTCACTAAGATCCTATTGTCACTTCTAAAGAAGCTATTGGAGGATATGGTGATCCTCAAAGGATAATTGAACAAGACAAAAGCTCAGCTATCACGAAGAACAATGGTAAGAACTAACAAAGCACCTCCTACTAGTGGGAGAATAGTGACGAGAAGAAGAACAACACAGGTTCATACGCTTAGTGCTAGATCTCCTCTATCTATTGACCCAACTAAATTTTAGGTGGTAGTAGGGCTGTTCGTATTATCCGATATCTGCTTATCCGATCCGATATCCGAAGCGATCTGATCCGAAAAAACAAATATCCGATCCGATTTTTTTTTTCAAATCAAATATCCGATCCGGTCAACGAAAAGTCAAACAAATCAAATATCCGATCCGACAAATATAAATAATATCCGATCCGAAGAAAAAGTATTTATAAATTTTTTATAATTTTTTATTTTATATATAATTGTATATAAATAAATATATAAATTTTACTTAATTTATTAGTTGGACCAAAATTTAATTTACTCTAAATTATATTTTTAATATAATTATTTTTTAAAATATTTGTAAAATAGCACCACTACTAGTCTACTACTCACTTAGTAAGTTAGTATCAAACTCACTTAGTAGCAGCCAGCGGCCCAGCATTGCGTAGGTGCGTACTGTAGCACCAGTGCACCACGCAGTGCACGACTGCAGCACCTGCACGCACGCGGCAGCGGACTGTATTAAAAAAAAAAAAACAAACAACAACAACTACTCAACAGTCAACTAGTCGGGAGTCGGGACTCCCTGCTCTAATTTTTTTTCCCCCGACTCCCTCTGCTCGGCTGCTCCAGTGCTCCCGTCAAGTCTGCAACCCTAACCGCCGCCCTCTCCCCAGCTCCTCTTTCGTTGGTCGCCGGCCTCCAACTAGTCGCCACCGTAGCCACCACTAGCCAGCCACAACTAGCAGCAGCAGCAACAGCAACCGAACCTGCGGTAGCAACAGCGGCAGCACAGCAGCAGCAACGCCAGGTCGTGCCGCCGCCGCCGGTCACCGTAGAGGCCTGCTGACCACCGGCGAGCCATCCTCAACCTCCGGCACATCTTTCCCGGCCTTCACCTGCCTTGATTTGTTAGTTTCGTTTGGTATAATTTCTGAAAAACCCTAACCCTTGTTTTGATTAATTGGGTATGAATTAGCTTATAAAAAGCTAAATTGATTATTTGATTATGTATATATGTGTTGTAAGATTGATTTGGATAGGTCAATTGTATGGTTATGTTAGAATTTTGGAAAAATTGGATTTTTGGCCGGGTTATGCCCAAATTTTTCGGATTCACCCGTTTTTGTGATTTTGGACAAATTGATTATACAATATGTTTTAAAATGTATCCAATTTCATTTTAGATCTGTCAATTTGAAAGAGTAGTATAATTAGCTATGATTAGTAATGTGTTGTTCCAAAAATCAATTTTGATCTTTCTAATTAATGTGGTATAATTATTAATTAGTTTGAATTGCTATATTCTGGAATTTGAGAAGAAATGTTAATTTTCTTCCGTTTTTGTTAATTTGTAGCTCTAATCAATAATGGCTGATAGTAGTAATTTGATGGATGCGCCTGCTGAAGAGGTGGAGAGCTTATCTCCATTTGTGGAGTCAATTGGCGATGACTTGCAAACTACTAATGAAGAAGAAAATACAAGTGCTCATTCTCCAGCTTCAAGTGGTGCTGAACAAGTAGCATCTCAAGGTAAGAAAAGATCTTGGGTGTGGCAACATTTTACAAAAATGAATGCTAATGCTTTGAGAGCTACTTGTAATTATTGTGGAAAAGATTATGTTGCTGATCCAAAAAAAGGAACTAGTGTGTTGATAAATCATATAAATTCTTGCAAAGAAACTCCGGCTAATAAGGAGAAAAATATGAGACTAGTGGCCATTCTTCGTGCAAATGAAGTAAGAAAAGAGAGTGATGGATCAAATATTCCAAATATTGGTTCAAAGCTACTTTTGAGTTCTTGGAAACTTAATCAAGAGGGTGGTAGAAAGGCTTTGGCTAAGATGATAATTGTAGATGAGCTTCCCTTTAGGTTTGTTGAGAGAGAGGGATTCAAACATTTTGTGGATGTTATTCAACCTGATTTTATCATGCCTTCAAGGGTGACGGTGACTAGAGATTGTTACAAAATATTTGTGGAAGAGAAGAAAAAACTAAAACAGTATTTTCACAAATCGGGTTGTAGGGTTAGTCTCACTACTGATTTATGGACTTCATGTCAAAATCTTGGCTATATGTGCTTGACTGGTCATTATATTGATCAAAATTGGAATTTGCAAAAAAAGATTCTTAATTTTTTTCAAGTGGTTGGTCATTCTGGTGAGATTCTTGGAAAAACTGTTGAAAGATGTATTCTTGATTGGGGAATTGACAAAATTTTGACAATAACGGTTGATAATGCAAGTTCTAATGATTTGTGCATCAAATACTTGAAGAAAAGAATTGGCATTTGGGGTGGTGGACTACTTTTGGATGGAGATTGTTTGCATATGAGATGTGCTGCTCATATTCTAAATTTGGTTGTAAAAGAGGGTTTAAAAGAAAACATTGATCCTATTATTCGAGTCCGGTCGGCTGTGAAATATGTGCGATCATCTCCTGCTCGTTTGGCAAAGTTTAAGATTTGTGTTGAACAAGTGAAATTGAGTTCCCAAAAATCTGTTTGTCTTGATATTGAAACAAGATGGAACTCTACTTACTTAATGCTTGATTCTGCTATAGCGTTTAGAAAGGCTTTTGACTTGTTAAGGGAGGATGAGAAGTATGTTGATGAGCTTAATAAGACTAAGGGTAGTCCTCAAGATGATGATTGGGAGTCTATTCGTTGTTTGTTGCCTTTCTTGAAAATATTATATGAAGCTACTTTGAGGATTTCAGGTTCTCTTTATGTCACCGAAATGTTTATTTGCAAGAAGTTTCACTTATTGGTACACTGATTGATTCTTGTATTAATGATAGTGGTGATGAAAATGTGAGAGCAATGGCATGTAGGATGAAAGCCAAGTTCTCTAAGTATTGGGTTAACAAAAAGAATATGAATTTACTGATGTTTGTTGCTGCGGTTCTTGATCCCAGTAGTAAATTGGTCTATGTTGATTGGGCTATTAATGAATATTTTGGTGATTTGGGTGATGTGAATGATGATTTTTCTGATTTTGATGAACATGGGACATATCAAAGCGGTTCTAGTGCATCTTTGCGTCAAGATGTAAGAAAGTGTGTGAGGTCTTTGTTTGCATTCTATTCTTCTTGTCAGTCCCAACAAGTATCTATTAGTAAATCAAGGACCTCCTCTACTAGTGATTCAGATGTTTCACTAGCATCTAATTTATATGTGCATCAAGCAAGAAGACAAATGGCTAAAAGATTTAAGATGACGAGGCAAAACCATAATATTGAGGAGAAATCTGAATTAGATAGGTATTTGGAGGAGAATTTAGTGGAGGTCAATCAAGGAATAAGTGAGGAAGTTGAGAGTTCTCTTAGTCCTAAAGATGTGTTAGGTTGGTGGAAGAAGAATGAATCAAGGTATCCTATCATGAGTGCAATGGCCAAGGATATTCTAGCTATGCCTATTTCTACTGTTGCATCAGAATCAGCTTTTAGCACCGGAGGCCGCGTGCTTGATCGTTTTCGTAGTTCTTTAACCGGAAGGATGGTGGAGTGATAAGTGTGACTTTTACATCTTATTCCTAAGGTTTATAAGAGTTTTTACCTTTAATTTCAGTCAGAATTCTCCCTTTTTGTTCTTGTTACTGCCTTTGTGTTGTGAAAATTGCAGGGTCTCAAGCAACAAAAATAATCATGAAGGATGAAGAACAAGAATAACCTTAAAGGGAGAAGAAAGGAGAAAAAAAGGAGCAAAGAGGAGCAAAAGTTAAAGTGGAAAAAGAAAGAACGCATATTTAAAGTATATGGGCCTGAAAGAAGTGAAATTTAGACCAAGAAAAGGTCTGAATTTGGAGAAGCTTTCAACATCAAAGTTTTAGATATTTTTAATAGCTTTCCAACGCATCCAAAATCAGCTTAATCGGAGTTAAGATGAAAAAGTTATGGTCAAAATACGAATTATGGTCAAAGCTGACACGGGAAGCCCATCGTTACGGAAACCCTAGCGATCCACGAGGCGGTAGTGTAAAAAACTCTTATTCTAATAGCTCGAGGCAGCCTCCACTCCCTATTTTTTCTCTCTTCTCTATCCTCTTCCCCAATTCATCAAGATCTCTCTTGTAAATTAGAGACGGAGATTCAAGAAGTTAATTTTTGCAAGAATTTGTGAACATCAAGGGTATTATCTAATGATATTTTCTTTATCTATGGAATCTCTTATTGTTTTTAATATTCTTGCTATGAATTTGATGGGCTAGATCTTGTGCTAAGGTGAAGGGGAATTTTCCCCGATCCTAATGTGTTGAATTATTGCATCCTTTTTTATTCAATTCATAATGTATGTGTTGTGTTATTGATTAATTGTCGGATTTTTGAACCACGCCGGGTTCTGATTTTCGGTGTGGGAAATACCGGTGAGATCGAGAGATAATCCAGTATTAGACCCAATAGCACAATGGGAGATTAAATTGTAGGTCGAGAGACGATCGATTTGACCTCTTCAACAATAAAGGAGGAAACTTTATAGACTTTAATGCATTACATTCTATTAGACTCTAAGCTAGAGATAGTTAGGGCCATAGATATGTAATAGGGTGGTTGTGGCTTGAGAAAGCACAACACTTTCTATCCTTGTTGGCATGATTGATTATGATTGTTGAATTATTTTGTGATGTGATCTTCAATTACATGTGAGGATCGGGGGCGATGAACCGGAACCTTAGCTCTTCTATTTATTTGAGTGACTTGAGTGCTATTTTCCTTTCTTTTTAGCTTATTTAGTTATTTTAGCTTACAATATATTATTTCATATCATCTCATAGTTTAGACATAATTAAGTTCTATCATTGTCCTAGTGGTCATTCACCAATCCTTGTGGGATCGACCTTGACTACTACTCTGACCCCGTGCACTTGCGGGTAGGAACGTGTCAAGTTTTTGGCGCCGTTGCCGGGGATTGGCAGCGAGTGACATTAGGACTCAAAGAATTTATTGTGATCTAGACATTTATTTTTTTTATCTTTTTACATTCTTTTTGTTGTGGTTGACTAATCTTGGGTGTAAGAGTTCTTGATTTAGTGCAGGTGCATTAGTGCATGACCCACGCTAGTGGAGGTGATCTAGTGCCACTTGATCTCGAGATTGAGAAGACCATCTCACATTTACGCAGGTCACACACCACAAATATTGAAATGGAAACCAATACTCCACCCCATGATGGACAAATCCCACCACAAGAGCACATCTTACTCCAAGAACAAGCTCCTATCCAAGAGCAAGCTCCCATTCCTAGGTCACTTCGGGACTATGCTACACCAAGCCTTGATGGCTCAACCTCAAGCATACGAAGACCGGCCGTACAAGCTAATAATTTTGAGATCAAGCCTGCCATTATCCAGATGCTACAAACATCAGTTCAATTTGGAGGTAACCTTATTGAAGATCCCCACTCCCATATTGCTAACTTTGTAGAAATCTGTGACACTTTTAAGCTAAATGGTGTTTCTAATGATGCAATTAGGCTTAGATTGTTCCCTTTTTCGTTACGTGATAAGGCTAAGAGTTGGTTACACTCATTAGCCCAGGGTCTATTACTACTTGGGACGATTTGATGAAGTCTTTCCTTTCTAGATATTTTCCACCATCAAAAACTGCAAAATTACGAAATGACATCACTACCTTTATGCAAAATGACCTTGAATCGCTTTATGATGCATGGGAAAGGTTTAAGGATTTGCTTAGGAAGTGTCCACATCATGGCTTGCCTATGTGGCTTCAAATTCAAACTTTTTATAATGGTATCTCTGCTACTAACCGTTCTATGATAGATGCAGCTGCAGGAGGTACCATTATGAACAAGACTCCAGAGCAGGTTTATGAGTTCATTGAGGAGCTAGCTTCGAATTCCCATCAATGGCACTCCGAACGTGCCCCGATACAAAGGACTCCAGAACGTCACTTATATAGGAATTCACTCTTTAGATTCCATCACGGCATTAGAGGCTAAGATTGATTTGCTTGCTAAAAAATTTGACAAAATTGGTAGTACTTCTTGTATGCAGGTACAAGCTAATGCACCTATGTGTGAGTTATGTGCTGGATCACACTTAAGCACAGAATGTCAAGTTGGGAATCCCTTCCAACAATCTTATGATCAAGTGAACTACATGGGAAATAGTTATGGGAGACCGAACAATCCCTACTCCAATGTGTACAATCCTGGATGGAAAAACCATCCAAACTTTAGTTGGAGAAATGAAGTTCCTACAAAGCCTCCGGGATTCACACAACAACAACCAACACCTCCAGCTCCTTTACCGCCCCAACAACCTCAATCTTCTTCCCTTGAAGAGATGATGTCCAAGTTCATCACTCGCACCGAGAGCACCCTTCAAAAACATGATGCTCAAATTCAAGCTCATCTTCAGAAACAAGAAGCCCGCCTCCAAAATCAGGATGCATCCATCAAGAACCTAGAGGCACAGATTGGACAACTTACTAATGCCATTTCAGCGAGAGCACCTAACACTTTGCCTAGTAATACAATCATCAACCCCAAAGAGAAAATTAATGCAATAGCCTTGAGGAGTGGGAAACCACTACTTGAACCATACCCTCAAGAACCCAAGGAAGATAAAGAAAAAGCTCCTGAAGAGAAAGTGCCTGAATCACAACCTGAGACAATCCACACTTCACCTCAAGAGGTAAATGCATATGTTCCTCCTCCTCCGTTTCCAGGTAGGATTGTACAACGCAAGTTAGATGCTCAATTTGTAAAATTTCTTGATATACTTAAGAAAGTGCACATTAACTTGCCGTTGCTTGACATTGTGAGACAGATGCCCAGTTATGGGAAGTTTCTAAAGGACATAATCACTCACAAGAGGAAACTGGATGATTTTGAAACAGTAAGTTTGAATGAGGAATGCTCTGCAATCTTGCAGAACAAACTTCCTCCTAAGCTTAAGGATCCAGGAAGTTTCACTATCCCATGTGTAATTGGGGATTTAAAATTCGAGAAGGTATTATGTGATCTTGGTGCTAGCATTAATTTGATGCCCTTCTCTGTTTTCAAGCGTCTAGGTCTAGGGGAACCAAAACCCACCAATATGTCCCTTCAGTTGGCTGATCGATCTATCAAATATCCGAGGGGAATTATTGAAGATGTTTTAGTTAAAGTGGACAAATTTATCTTCCCTGTTGACTTTGTTGTGCTAGATATGGAGGAAGACCACAAAGTTCCCCTAATTCTTGGTAGGCCTTTCTTAGCAACAGGACGTACTCTTATAGATGTCCAAGAGGGTAAGCTCATTCTTCGTTTCCAAGGCGAAGAAGTCACTTTTAATGTATTTAAGAGCATTAAATACCCCTTAGATGATAACACTTGCTATTGTATTGATATCTTAGATAATGTAATTGATGATTGTTTTCAAGCAAGTGTTGTGCAGGATCCCCTGGAAAGGTGTTTGGTTCAACAAAGAGAGTGGGAGAATGAAGAGAAAGAAGAAGAGGTTGTCCGGTACTTGAATGCACATCCACCATATGGTCGTCACACTATGGTCCCCTTACAAGGGCTAGAGAGGGCCCAGATTCCAAAATTGAAGTCATCTATTGAGGAACCTCCCACACTAGAGCTTAAGCCACTACCTCAGCATTTGAAATATGCATTTCTTGGTCATAATGATACACTTCCCATCATTATTTCTTCATCTTTGACTAATTTGCAGGAAGAAAAATTGATGAGAGTGCTTAAGGAACGACAGAAGGCTTTCGGATGGACCATTGCTGATATTAGAGGGATTAGCCCTTCCATGTGCATGCACAAAATTCTCATGGAAGACAACCACAAGAAAGTGATCCAACCTCAAAGGCGATTGAACCCAACAATGCAAGAGGTGGTGAAGAAGGAGGTAATTAAGCTATTAGATGCAGGTATGATCTATCCAATCTCTGATAGCTCTTGGGTTAGTCCTGTCCAAGTGGTTCCCAAGAAAGGGGGAATCACGGTAGTCAAGAATGATAATAACGAATTGGTGCCTACTAGAACTGTTACAAGTTGGCGTGTCTGCATTGATTTTAGAAAGTTGAATGATGCCACTAGAAAAGACCACTTCCCCCTTCCCTTCATTGACCAAATGCTTGAACACTTGGCGGGGCATGACTATTATTGCTTTCTTGATGGGTATTCTGGTTATATGCAAATACCTATTTCCCCTGAGGACCAAGAGAAGACAACCTTTACTTGTCCTTATGGCACCTTCGCATATAGACGGATGCCATTTGGTCTTTGTAATGCCCCCGCCACTTTTCAAAGATGTATGATGGCTTTATTTCATGATATGATTGAAAAATTTATGGAAATTTTTATGGATGATTTTTTGGTTTTTGGGTCGTCATTTGATGCATGCTTAAATAATCTTGAACTTGTTCTTAAGCGTTGTGAGGATACAAATTTGGTTTTAAATTGGGAAAAGTGTCATTTAATGGTCCAGGAAGGAATAGTTTTAGGGCATAAGATTTCATGCAAAGGGATAGAGGTAGACAAAGCTAAAATTTAAGTCATTGAGAAATTGCCACCCCCCACATGTGTTAAAGATATACGTAGTTTCCTTGGTCATGCAGGTTTCTATAGACGCTTCATTAAAGATTTTTCAAAAATTTCAAAGCCTCTTTGTGATCTGTTGGCTAAAGATGTGCCCTTTCACTTTTCTGATGCATGTCTGGCTGCCTTTAACACTTTAAAGGCAAAACTGGTAGATGCTCCGATTATTGTTACTCCTGACTGGAATTTAACTTTCGAGATTATGTGTGATGCTAGTGATGTTGCTATAGGAGGAGTCTTGGGGCAGCGTAAGGAAAAAAAAATTCATACTATCTATTATGCTAGCAAGACTTTGAATTCTGCACAAATGAATTATGCAACAACGAAAAAAGAATTGCTAGCTGTGGTTTTCTCCTTTGACAAGTTCTGTTCTTATCTATTGCTTAACAAGGTCATTGTCTATACTGACCATGCGGCCTTGAAGTATCTTTTTAGTAAGCAGGATGCAAAGCCCAGAATCATTCGGTGGATTTTATTGTTGCAAGAGTTCGACTTGGAAATCAGGGATAGGAAGGGAAGTGAGAATCAAGTAGCTGATCATCTTTCTCGTTTACCCTCTACCTACGTGATTAATCAGGAAGCTACACCTATTCAAGATGCATTTCCCGATGAAACACTCTACGCTATTACAAATCATCCTTGGTATGCTGATATTGCAAACTATCTTGTAAGTGGAATCTTACCCAATGATCTTTCCTTTCATCAAAGGAAGAAGTTCTTACATGATCTGAGGTATTACTTTTGGGATGATCCTTACCTCTATAGGATTTGTGCTGATCATGTCATTAGAAGATGCATCCCTGAGCATGAAATGCATTCTATACTATCTCATTGTCATAGTAAAGAGTGTGGTGGCCATTTTGGCCCCACCAAAACTGCTGCAAAAGTCTTGCAATGTGGATTCTATTGGCCTACCTTATTTCATGATGCATACTCCTTTGCTAAGATTTGTGATAGGTGTCAAAGAATGGGAAATATTTCTAGAAAACAAGAGATGCCCCTCACAAACATTCTTGTAGTGGAGTTATTTGATGTTTGGGGAATCGATTTTATGGGACCATTTCCTAAGTCTATGGTGAATGAATATATTCTTGTGGCAGTTGATTATGTATCTAAGTGGGTAGAGGCTATAGCCACTCCCACAAATATGCAAAAGTCGTCACTAAATTTTTGAAAAAGAATATCTTTTCAAGGTTTGGGACACTAAGACTATCATTAGTGATGGGGGTTCTCATTTTTGCAATAGAGCATTTAATGCTCTTTTGAGTAAGTATGGAGTTATAAGGATGTTCTACCAATTTTCTCCAAGTTCTCATCATCACTAACTTCAATAAACTTCTTTGTTGAGTGGAGGTCAAACCGTTAAGAGAATTCTTGAGAAAACTTTAGCTCTTCTAGAACGGATTGGTCCTTGAAACTTGACGATGCCTTATGGGCTTATCGAACAGCTTTTAAAACTCCTATTGGAATGTCCCCTTATAATCTAGTTTTTGGAAAATCTTGTCATCTCCCTGTAGAACTTGAGCATAAATCATTTTGGGCTACCCGTCTCCTTAACTTTGATATGCAAGCTGCAGGTGAGAAGAGGCTCCTTCAATTGAATGAACTCGATGAATTCCGGCTTAAGGCATATGAGAGTGCTAGGCTATACAAAGAGCGCACGAAAAGGATTCATGATCAACGCATCACCAAACGAGCATTTGAAGTGGGGCAACAAGTGCTTCTATTTAATTCTCGTTTGCGATTGTTCCCTGGAAAGCTTAGATCCCGATGGTCAGGACCATTCACAATCAGACAAGTATTTCCATCCGGAGCAGTCGAAATCTCTAGCCTCGATAAAGAGCCATTCAAAGCGAATGGGCAAAGGTTGAAGGTGTATGAAGGTGGTGAGGTTGCAGCCCTCAAAACCACCATTCTTCTGGATGATCCTAAGTGAAGTGAGAAAGTCAAGCTAATGACTATAAACAAGCGCTTCTTGGGAGGCAACCCAATATTTTTTTTTATTCTATTTAATTTTTTTATTTTTCTTATTTTGGTTTTCTTGGTTTGTTTGCTCTTTGTTTCCTTATGGATTTTTTTTTCCTCTTTTCTTTTGTGCTTCTTATTTCACATTGAGGACAATGTGATACATAAGCATGGGGGAGAAGATGGCCTATCCTTGTCATTTGGTTAGTATTCTATTCTTCCCTATTTTAGTTTGATGAGTGTTGCTATCTTTTTCCTTGGTCATTTCTTTCAGATTTTTATCTAAAAAAAAATCAAAACAAATAAAGAAAAGAAAAGGAAATGACCCTTCATTTATGATATTAAAGAGTGTGTTTTGTCTTGCAATGGCATGAGTGTTTAGTTTGGTGTGATAAGACCCTTTAAATCATCTTTTGAAAATGGATTTCTATGTGCTTAAATGTTTTGGTTGCATTGTTATGAGAAAAGTATAATTGTGTTTGAGAACTTTAGGGTTATATATGCCTTAACATTCTTGTGGTATTGTAGTTTGACTTATGCTGATTTACTCTTTGCCAAAAGGTGTTAGATTTAGAGAATTTTGGACCTAGTGAGACTTTGAGCCTTTAGACTGATACATCACTACAGTCTCTTATTTTTTCTTTTGTGTGTGTCTCCCACCATGACTTGGGAAACTAGAACTTGTAATGGTTTTCTTCAAAGCCACATATGACTTAGACGTGCATTAAAATGATAGAGGCACTTGTTTTTTTTATCATAACCTACATTAGCCAAATAGCCTGACCTTCACATTTTATCCTTTGCTAACCCCGTTGTGCTTATGGCCATTTTCTTGATCTAAACACACATGTAACCCAATTTCCTTTATCCCTCCCTAAGTCTAGAATCAATGGTTGTTGCGCAATTTCAAAAAAAAAAGAAGAGAAAGTTGGGAGTATGTTGTAATCTAAGCATGAGGGAGGTGTGAAAGAGTAAATGGTTGTGTATGATGAAGAGCAAATCGATATATCTCTCTCAAAAAAAAAAAGGAGAAGAAGAAGAAGAATCAATAAGAAGTTTTGGGTGCTTGTGTTTCGTGATGAAAAGTTGGGATGGTAAAATATATGTTATTAAAAAAAAGTATCTCATTGGTACTAGACTTTTAAATCTACTTCCAAAAAAAAAAAATTCCATCCTAACCTTTTAACCTATGGCCCCATTACAACCCTAATAAGACCTCTTGATTGTTGTGTGTTCTAAGTCTTTCTAGTGGTGGAGAATCGAAAAGCATTCCAAGCATATGGATGATCTTGATCATGAGTGAGAGGACTAGAGCAGAACCTTCAAATAAAATAAAACACATGAGAGGTGTGTCCACAAGACCTAAAGTGAGAATTCTAATTTGAAACTTTGAGGGAAGAGTGAGTTGGTATATGGCTGCCTACTGTCCACAATTGGATGTCCTTTGTTGCATGGCATGTCCCTAGAGCTCGATAGCACGGTTACATTTCTCACATGTGGGGGCAACCTAAATATCTTTTGAAAAAGGATTTTGAGCTTTTAATTGTTAAATTTTTGGGTCTTATTGCTCCTTACTTGACTCTTGTGCTATTAAAGGGCTAAACACACTTTTCTAAGAAAGGGATCCTACTACTTTTCTTTTACCACATGGTGGGTTTCTTGTATTACTTTACTTGGGGACAAGCAAATGTTTAAGCATGGGGAGTTGATAAGTGTGACTTTTACATCTTATTCCTAAGGTTTATAAGAGTTTTTTACCTTTAATTTCAGTCAGAATTCTCCCTTTTTGTTCTTGTTACTGCCTTTGTGTTGTGAAAATTGCAGGGTCTCAAGCAACAAAAATAATCATGAAGGATGAAGAACAAGAATAACCTTAAAGGGAGAAGAAAGGAGAAAAAAAGGAGCAAAGAGGAGCAAAAGTTAAAGTGGAAAAAGAAAGAATGCATATTTAAAGTATATGGGCCTGAAAGAAGTGAAATTTAGACCAAGAAAAGGTCTGAATTTGGAGAAGCTTTCAACATCAAAGTTTTAGATATTTTTAATAAGCTTTCCAACTCATCCAAAATCAGCTTAATCGGAGTTAAGATGAAAAAGTTATGGTCAAAATACGAATTATGGTCAAAGCTGACACGGGAAGCCCATCGTTACGGAAACCCTAGCGATCCACGAGGCGGTAGTGTAAAAAACTCTTATTCTAATAGCTCGAGGCAGCCTCCACTACCTCTTTTTTCTCTCTTCTCTATCCTCTTCCCCAATTCATCAAGATCTCTCTTGTAAATTAGAGACGGAGATTCAAGAAGTTAATTTTTGCAAGAATTTGTGAACATCAAGGGTATTATCTAATGATATTTTCTTTATCTATGGAATCTCTTATTGTTTTTAATATTCTTGCTATGAATTTGATGGGCTAGATCTTGTGCTAAGGTGAAGGGGAATTTTTCCCCGATCCTAATGTGTTGAATTATTGCATCCTTTTTTATTCAATTCATAATGTATGTGTTGTGTTATTGATTAATTGTCGGATTTTTGAACCACGGCCGGGTTCTGATTTTCGGTGTGGGAAATACCGGTGAGATCGAGAGATAATCCAGTATTAGACCCAATAGCACAATGGGAGATTAAATTGTAGGTCGAGAGACGATCGATTTGACCTCTTCAACAATAAAGGAGGAAACTTTATAGACTTTAATGCATTACATTCTATTAGACTCTAAGCTAGAGATAGTTAGGGCCATAGATATGTAATAGGGTGGTTGTGGCTTGAGAAAGCACAACACTTTCTATCCTTGTTGGCATGATTGATTATGATTGTTGAATTATTTTGTGATGTGATCTTCAATTACATGTGAGGATCGGGGGCGATGAACCGGAACCTTAGCTCTTCTATTTATTTGAGTGACTTGAGTGCTATTTTCCTTTCTTTTTAGCTTATTTAGTTATTTTAGCTTACAATATATTATTTCATATCATCTCATAGTTTAGACATAATTAAGTTCTATCATTGTCCTAGTGGTCATTCACCAATCCTTGTGGGATCGACCTTGACTACTACTCTGACCCCGTGCACTTGCGGGTAGGAACGTGTCATGGAGGCATTGATTTGCTCACAAGATTGGCTTCGTAGATCACAAGAGCCATTATTATTGGAAGAAAAGTTGGAAGATCTTGAAACAATTGAAGCAGGTAATTTTATAGTTATCTTTTTTTATTTGTAGTTGATTAAATTTTATGAAATACTTATTAACACAGTGAATCATTATTTTTTGTTGTAGAATTGGAGAAGATGAATATAACTCTACCACTTATGCACATTGAAGAGTGAGAGCTCAAGAAACTTTGCATAAGTCTGAGTAGGTATTTGTTGAATTAATTCCTCATTTATAATGATATTAACTTAGAATGATGATGTAACTATTTTTTGCTCACAACGAAGCTACTATTGTTGTTGTTTCATTAGCTTTACACTTAATGAAGTGTGTATTTACTATGCAGGATTACAATGTATTTACTGCAGCATTGAGTGGATGATTTACAAGCATGCCGGATTATATTTTTATTTTTTAAATATGCTTATTGTTGGATAGTTTTATGTACTAAGGAAGGTAATTTAGAATAATTTGATTGGTGATGTAATGTATTTTAAAGAAATAGATCTGATAGAATGTAATCAGGTTCAGGTATCGTGATTTAGTAGCTAGCTCTTTAATCGGATATTTGTTTATCAGTTCAGATATTTGTTTGTCAGTTCGGATATTTGTTTGTCAGTTCGGATATTTGCTCAGCAAATCGGATATTTGTTGAGCAAATCGGATATTTATCAAATATATTTGTGATTTGGTATTTTTTTATATTTCAAAGACTATTCGGATAATATCGGATTTATTTGATATCCGATCCGAAATTTCGGATATCCGAAATTTCGGATCGGATATCAAATATCATTTTCAGATATTCGAAATTTCGGATATCCGGTAATCGGATATCCAAAAAATCGGATATTTGATCCGTGAACAGCCCTAGGTGGTAGTGGTGCTCTTAATCTAGATCCAGGAGAACATGCCTAGTGCTTGGAATATAAGGGGCTTAAATAAGGTTTCCAAGCATAAGGAAGTCATTCACTTATGTTTTGGTAATAATTTATCTTTGGTGAGCTTCTTGGAGACTAGGGGTAAAGAAAATAAGAGTAGTAGGATTTTGAATAAGATTAGGAGAGGGTGGAATGTTCTTCACAATTATGCTTTTCATTTGAATGTCCAAATTTGGGTAACTTGGGACCCTATTTTTTGGTGCATCACTAGTATAGCTACATATGATCAATCTATCTTGTGTAATGTGAAGCATTTATTTGGTTCCTTCTCATTTTCTGCTACCTTTATTTATGCTATGAATAGTGGTAATGAAAGAAGGAGGCTATGGCACTACTTAAAATCATTTGTCAATAGCCACTCACCTTAGATTCTTTTAGGGGAATTTAATGTTGTTCTGTCTTCCAATGAGAAATTCCAAGGGGACCTTCCTCATGCTATTGATGTTCAAAACTTCTAGAAATATTTCTCTAACCTTAGCTTAACTAACCTACTAAGTTATGGATGTTTCTTCACATGGTCCAGCAAAAGACAGGGTGAGGAGGAAATGATGTGTAAGCTTGTTCGGGCATTATTTAATCTAGCTAGGTTAGAGGCCTTCCCAAATTCGATCGCCAACTTCCAAAGTTTTTATCATTATCATATGGTTATTAATCTTCACATTATTCCCATTCAAGGAAGGAAACCTTTTCGATTCTTCTAGTCTTGAACTAAAGATGACATTTTTATACCTTTGGTTAAGAGAATTTGGTAGTAATATCTTAGAGGAATTCTCTTTCTTAGATTTATGACTAGATTGCATGCTCTAAAACTTTAGCTCAAATGTTTAAATAGGGATAACTATGGATTTATATCCCAAAAAGTTGGAGATCTAAGGAAGGAGGTGTATTCTTTGCAGAAGCAATCTTTGTGCAACCCTACTGATTATGATCTTAGGGGCAACCTTAAAGTGCTGAAGCAAATATATTCTAATTTTCTTCACTATGAAGAGCAGTTTCTTAGGCAAAAAGCATGCATTCAATGCTTACATTGTGGTGATTCTAATCATAATTTCTTTTATGCTTGAGTCAAAGAGACATAGAAAAGGAAGTCAGTTAGTATTTTTCTTGATGGTGATGAAAACGAGATAAGGGGTACACAACAAATTCAACATGCCTTCATTCATTATTATCAGCAATTGTTAGGCACTAACACTCCTTCTATTGGTTCTCTTAATGCTTCTACTATGTATTATTCTTTGTCAAGATACCAACAAGCTTTGCTTAGTGCTCTTCTCACTAAAGAAGAAGTTAAGGATGTTATCTTCTCTATAGGAGACACTAAGGCTCCTAGTGCAGATGGATTTACTACAGGGTTCTTTAAAGCAAGTTAGGATATCATAGGAGAAGAGTTGGTTTTGGTAGTAAGGGAATTCTGTTCTATTGGTTTTATTCCCAGCAAATTGAAGTTTACTACTTTATCTTTGATTCCTAAGAAACCGAATACTAAAAGGGTCTCTGAGTTTAGGCCTATTACCTACTATAGTATGCTCTACAAGCTCATAATGCCTTTATCAAAGGTAGGAGTATTGGAGAGAATGTCCTTCTTGCACATTTTAGTAAGGCAGTATAAGCTCAGAGGTGTTTCCCCTTGCTACATGCTAAAACTTGATATCCATAAGACTTATGACATGGTTAATTGTTCCTTTTCTTCAGAAGTTGCTTTTGCTGTATGGTTTTCCATACATGTCTGTAAGGTTGTTAATGGCTTATCTATATTCTATTTCCTTCTCTCTTATTTGCAATGGTGTGTTGACAAGGCCATTTAAAGCTAAGAGAGGGCTGAGACTGGGTGATCCCCTCTCACCTTATCTATTTGTGCTTGTCATGGACTATCTTAGCAAGTTCCTCAGGCTGTTGTGGGCTAACCTTACTTTTAGGGTTCGTCCTAGGTGTAAAACCTTGAATATTGTTAACTTATTCCTCACAGATGATATTTTCTTGTTCAACCCTGGAGATGTTGCTACTGTGAGATGCATGATGGACACGTGTGCTTCTTTCTTAGGGATTTCTGGGCTGGTTCTGAGTCCTCAAAAGTGCACCATGTAGTTTGGTGGTGTTGATGGTGCTATTAGGAATTATATTGTCAATATGTTGGTTTTTTAGGAGGGTATTTTTTCCAATTACTTATCTTGGTTTGCCTCTTACTTCCTATAAGAATTCATCTTCAGTGGTATCTTCAATGGTGCAGCCTATACTAGTGAAACTAATTGGTAAGATAAGACATTGGAGTACCATTAACCTCTTCTATGCTGGTCATTTGTAGCTCATAAGTTTGTGCTTTTTAGCATCTAACTTTACTTTAGCCAGGTCATCATGCTCCCTAAGAAGGTGCTCCATCAATTTGTGAACTTTCCTATTATAAAACCATATCTTAAATCCAACCAAACATAAGAACTCTTGATTCTTATAAACTTTCTTTCACTTACCTAATGATGAATTGAGAGTAATGACAATCATATGGTAATAAAAATCATTTGGAAAACTTTGGAGAGTAAAAAAATTGCAGTACCATCTCCATCTCATTCTTCTCATGTTGAAGGACAAGAGTTAGCATATTTAAAGAGGGTATCAATTATTTCTAAAAATCTTGAAGACCTTCATAGTAATCCTAATAATGTTTCATTAACTTATTCTTGCAAGTATTACATATTATTAGAATAATATGGGTATTTAAGATATAAATTTTCATAATTCTAATATCAATTGTTCTTACTAATTTACCTAGATGGTAGTAGAATAGGGGCATGAAGGGGTAGAGTGTTGGGTGAAAATGGCAAGGTGGCAGCATGAGGATGATGATGATGGTTGCAAATGGATAGTGATGGTTGAGAGCGTATGTTGCGTGAGAAAGAAAATGATAGGGGATGTGTGTATGTGTGTGCAAATCGGGCAGCATAAGGATAAGAGAGGGTGAGAGATGATGGATGATGGTGGGTGCAATGGGGTGATGAGAGATGGTGCCGTTGCAAGTAGTAGGGATAAGAAAGTCAAGTTTTATAGCACAAGTGATGGGGGAAAGGAGAAGGAGAAGGATAAATAAAAGGAGAAGGAGAAGGACAAATAAAAGGAGAAAGGAAATGTTTAAAATTAGTTTTAGATAATTTTGGATTAGTCAAAATAGGTAGGGTTAGTGATAAATTTGAGTAGAATTAAGATCGAGTTATGAAATATGGTTTATCAAAGTTAAAGACTTGGATTCAGTTAAGGTTTTAGGATTGATATATTTAGTTAAGGTTAAAATAATATTTTTTCTATATTAGAAGCAAATTAAGGTATTATTAAAATGGTATTAAGCTAAGTAAAATTTTAAGGTATTACATAATTGATTGCTATTATCACCCAAAATGCCTTTTGCTGAACTTTAATAGACAAATGACCAGGTTTTCCATATACCAATCAAAAAGGTGTCATTCTAATTGGTGTCTTATAAGTAGTTTGGTAGGCCCATAAAGAATCATTTAACTTCATCAAACAATCTTTTCATGTGTGAGCCACTATTTTCTCAAGTATCTCCTTTATCTTACAATTAGTAATTTCTACTTCTCCACTCGTCTGAGGATGGTACAATGTGTCCATCTTATGAGTAATACCATACTTCTTCAAAAGTGTACCGAGAAGTCAATTACTGAAATGAGAACTACAATCACTAATAACTGCTCTAGGAATACCAAATCTCTTAAATATAACCTTTTAGAAAAGTTTAACTGCAACCTTTACATCATTGGTGGGAGTTGCCACTGCCTTCGCATATTGGGAGACATAATCCACCACAACTAGAATATATTTTTTGTTGTATGGCAATGGAAAGGATCCTATGAAATTAATTCTCCAAATATCAAATAATTCAACCTCAAAGATGTTATTTAAAGGCATGTCACTTCTTTTTGATATATTACCCATCCTTTAGCATCGATCACATGATGTAACATATTGTCCAACATCCTTAAAGAAGTTGGCCCAATAGACAAAAACATGGAGAATTTTTAAAGCTATCTTAGAAGTGTTGGCATGACCCTAATATGATGAATAGTGATAATAAGATATGACACTTCAAACTTCCTCTTCAGGAAAAAATCTTCTATAAACTTCATCTGCACATTTATTGTAGAGATACAACTCATCCTAATAATAGTGTTTGACATCTTAGAGGAACTTCTTCTTTTGTAGATAAGTCTGGTAGCATTACCTAACATGATTTATAGTTTATAAAATCTACAAACCATAAGGTGGACAAGCTTGTGATTTCCAAAAGGTTGTTGTCTAGAAATGAATCATCAAAAGGAACATCATCCCCTTCACCTCAATCCATGTATTACCTTAACTTGGAGAGTTAATTAGCTAATACATTTTTTATTCCCTTCTTATCTTGAATTTTAAGGTTAAACTCTTAGAATAAAAGGATCCATCTAATCTATCATGGCTTTGCATCCTTCTTGATCAACAAATACTTAAGGGTTGCATGGTTAGTGAATACTTTTATTTATAATCTTGCATGATAAAAATTTATCTAGTACAAGCACCCTACCAACAGCTCTTTCTCTATTATAGCATAGTTTACTTGAGCATCATCAAGAGTTCAAGTTTCATAGTAAATTACAAAAAATCATTCCATCTATTCTCTGCCCAAGGACTGCTCCCACTACGTAATCACTTACATCACTCATCACCTCAAATAGAATTCTCCAATTAGGAGGCTACACCATTGGGAAGATTGTTAATGCCACTTTTAACCTGTTGAAATTATCCAAACAAGACTGGTTAAATTCAAAAGCAATATCTTTGATAAGAAATTGAGTTAACGGTTGAGCAATTTTCAAAAAATATTTAATGAATTACTGATAGAAACCAAAATGACCCAAGAAACTTTGAACTCCTCTAATAGAATTTGGGGGTGGCATCTTTTCAATAATATCAATCTTTGTTTTATCTACCACAATGTCCTGATAAGAGAGTAAGTGACCAAGAACAATTTCTTCCTATACCATAAAATGAAACTTCTCCCAAATGAGCATGAGATTCACCTCCTTACACCTTTCTAATTCCCTAGAAAGATTACTCAAACAATTGTCAAAGGTAGTAACATAAACTAAAAATATCATCCATAAAAACTTCCATTATGCCTTCAATAAAAAAAAAAGATGGACATCATGCATTGTTGGAAGGTGGAAAGAGCATTATAAAAGCTAAATGGCATCTTTCAATAAGCAAAGGTGCATATGGGCATGTAAATGTAGTCATCTCTTTGTCGGCTGGGTGAATGAGGATTTGGAAAATCTTGAATACTCATTTAAGTAACAGAAATAAGAATATTGAGCCAATTTCTCTAGCATTTGATCGATAAATGGTAGGGGAAAATGATCCTTCTATATGGTCTTATTTAATTTTCTCTAATCTATACACATTTGCTAACTTGTGATAGTTCTTGTTGGACTCAATTCATTTCTCTCATTCTTAATGGCCATCATTCCTCCCTTTAGGTACCACTTGCACTGAACTCACCCACTCACTATCTAAGATAGGATAGATGACACCCATGTATAGATGACCCCCATGTAGCTTAAGTACCTCTATTTTTTATCACTTCTTTCATGTTAGTGTTCAATCTCCTTTGATTTTTAATGGAGGGATTGCACCTTTATTCTAAAAGAATATGATGCATACATATGGAAGGATGTATGCCTTTAATATCATCTATAGTATAACCAATGGCCTATCTATGCAACCTAAGAATTCTAAGAATTTTTTCTATTTCCACTCTACTTAGGCTAGCATTAACAATGACAAGGTAATTAGAGTCAGAGTCGAGAAATTCATACCTTAATGAATAAGGGAGGTGTTTCAACTCTACCTTAGGTATTACCTCATTTTTCAAGGTAGGGATGCTTGATTCTACTTTAAGAATTATTGTTTTTTCCTTTCCTTGAGGAAAAATGGGATTTTCCTCCAACATTTTAGGGAAATCAACAATTTCAAGATTTTAATCCCTAGGCATCCCACTTCTCATTAAACACTCTTTAAGGGTGTCACTTGAGAAGTGTTCAACAAGGTCTTCTTTTATCACCTTGTTAATTGAATCAACCTTATAACAAGAATCATTAATTAGAGGAAATTTCATAGCATTAGATAAATTAAATTAAACTTTCTCACTCCCTACATTTAAAGAAAGCCTTCCATTTTTAACATCAATGATGGGTCCAGTAGTAGCTATGGAAGGCCTAACTAAAATAATTGGAATTTGAGAATCTTCCTCAATTTCTAAGATAACAAAATCAACCAGTATAAAAAACTTACTTAATTTTGATAGGTACATCCTCTACTATACCTAATGGATGTCTTACCAATCGATTTGCCAACTATAAACAGATGGTGGTGGCTTTTAAATCTTTTATTTTTAGTTTGTCACATACTTAAAATGGCATTAGACTCACACTTGCACCTAAATCACATAAGGTACAATTAATAGAAATATTGCTAGTAATGAAAGGAATAGAAAATGAACCGGGATCTTTTAACTTAGGAGGTAACTTATTTTGAATAATAACACTATACTTTTCTATAAGAGAAACCATTTTATACTCCTCTAACTTTCTCTTGTTGGAAAAAATATCCTTTAAAAACTTTTCATATGAGGGCATCTAAGAAATTACTTCAACAAAGGGAATATTAATATGCAACTTTTTAAATATTTTTGAAAACTTTCCCAATTGGTTTTCAAGTTTAGCTTTAGATAACCTTTGAGGGAAGGGTAGGGGGTGTATAAGGTGTAAGTGAAACATATTTCTCAAGCTTTTTCTTTTTTCTTATTACTTTTTCCCTCATCAATAATGGGTTCCTCAATATCTTTGTCTAAACTCTCATCACCCCCCGTCATCTTAGGTCCTTCTATATCCTTCCCACTCCTTAATGTGATGGCATTAACTTGATTTTTAGGATTTGTTTCTGGTTATCCCGAAAATGTCCTAGAGGGTCTAGAAGATGAGCTAGCTTATTGGGCTACTTGAGTGGTTTGATTTTCTAGCATATTGTTATGTATAGCTAGTGAATCAACCTAAGAAGTTAGATTTTTGATAGCATCACTCATGGTTTGGTTTTGGTGTATGAACTCATCATTTTGCTTCTTAAACTCTTCATTTTGTTTTCTTGAGTCATCACAAAGTTCTTCATCAATGTTTCCAAATTAAACTTTTAGGTAGGAGGATAGGGAGGCCTTTGACTCTGGGAACCTAGAGGAACATATTTAGATTGAGGTATAGGATTTTGGGGATGATTTCTATGAGACAAATTCGGATAACTCCTCCATCAAAGGTTATAAGTTTTGCAAAAAAGGTCCCCCTTTTGATTAAAATTATTCACATAATTAGCATGCTCATTGACACTGAAATCTGGGCAAAGATATGTTCTAACTTGAAACTCTAATGCACTATAACCTATGATGCCACATATTTCACATGATACCGGGTTAATATGAGATGCTAAGGTATTAGCACTTAATTTTTCAAAACTTTTGAATAGAGTATCAACCTTATATTCAAGATGATCTAGTGCATGAACATCATAGCTCCGCCTCTTTTTGGGTAAAGAGTGCTCACCTAACCATTGGAATTGATTCTAGGCCATATCTTTGATGATTTATCGTGCCTTTCGCACACTCTTATTCATCAATGTACCACCTATTATAACATCAATAGTCATCCTAGTGTTGTAGAGAAGACCATTGTAGAAGGTGTGGACAATCAGTTAATCTTCCAATCCATGGTGTGGACATATCCTCAAGAGGTCTTTGTACCTCTCCCAAGAATCATATAATGATTCCCCTTCCTTATGTGTAAATGTTGTTATCTGATTCCTTAGTTGAGCCATTTTACTTAGAGGGAAGTACTTGGATAGGGATACCTATGAGAGCTGATCCTATTAGTAATGGAGCCAAGAGGAAGTAACTGTAACCAAGCCCTTGCCTTGTCCCATAATGAGAAAGGAAACAACCTCAGCTTTATAGCATCATCTGATACTCCATTCATCTTCAAAGTAATGTAACACTCTAAGAAGATTTAAATGTGTAAATTTGAGTCTTCCATTGGGCTTCCACCTAATTGATTTTGCTACACTACATTAAGGAGTGTAGGCTTCAGTGCAAAATTATTGGTGGCAACATTTGGCTTTCCAATTCATATGAATTAGGAGATGCAAAATCCCTAAGAGAGTGGTTCTACTATTCTCCTCCACTTGTTTCAGCCATAATTTTGGAGCTTGTTCTTTCTTCCATCTTACGTTCCTATGTTCATAATTCACTCAATTTTCTCTCAATTTTAGGATTCAAGGCAAATAGGGGTCCTAAAATGAGAGATCATTATATATAAGGCACCTGAAGATAGAAAACAACAAACTATCAAGAAGGAAAATAAAAGCACAAAGGCAAATAAAAATAAGAAAATAAAAATTTAGTCTATCTTAATATCAAAAGAATCAATATCAATTTGCCAAAGTCCCCGAAAAATGGTGCCAAAAACTTGTTGGGTGCTAATCTACAAGTGCAAGGCTCTGTTATAGCATGTCAAGGTTGTATTTATAGGGACTTCATAATTGCTTAGTAGTTTTCATTAATTTACCTATCTCGAACATTATAGAGTGAGAATATGGAAGTAAATAATGAACAAAAATGCAACAAATAACAAATTATAGATTTTGAAATGATGGATATAAAGCCTACGACTGAACTCTACTCTCATTTTTGGTATTCAATAATGAATTAGCAATATGTTATAGTATAGGTAAAAATTATTGTGAACAAATAGTCTAATGTGATTCACTAGCCTGTTTCAAGGTATAAGAATGTATCTTATCTAATTAATTGACTACTTTTGTGACTTACAAATTAGATTAAATAGTCCCTTAGAATCAAATGCCTACTTTGGTGATCATTTGAATTCTTATTCATATATTAATTTCTGACATTGATTTCAACCTTTCAGTTATTTTCCATGTCTATATAAGTTAAATTTTATCAAACTCGACTCATAAAAAAAACTCGAAATGGCACACATGAACCATATATAAGACATACACTTTAAATCATTATATTTGTACCAAATAGAGCCTATTTCAATCCTAGAAAAACGAATTACTCACTCATGTGTTTGAAATAAATGTAGAAAATAAATATAAATGACATATATATTGCAGATATAATAAATAACAAAATAGAGAATGGATATATCAAACCATAAATTGAAGATAAAATAGGTTTTCTGTAGAGTTGAGATACACACTTGGCTACTCTTAGTTTGGAAGAATAAAATTTGGATATGAATTCAAAATACATTACATGTAGTTGTTTGCTTAGGAATAATAGAGAAAAAATGAAGTCAGAAGGTCCATAATCCCTTTTTTCAACACCCCCTTTATGCCTTCCTCATCGTCGAAGAAAAGCCATATGGAAAAGAATGTGATGCGTAGTGATAACTGTCTGCTGCATGATTATGTAAGGCTATATAGTCTGGTCGTGCAGCTTCTCAACTCTCGGCAATCTTGTATCAGCATAGTTGTGCTGAGGGTGTACTAAGGTTGTGCAAAGTGTCTTTTTTGTATAGTCTTTCTATGGATGCATGGATGTGCAATAGGTTTTTCTATAGCCATGAAACATATTCCTTCTCACACTGATGGGTTAAAAGTTACACAGTTACGTAGTAAGTTGTGTTGTAGCTGTGCAACACCTATTTCTTGCTTCTCTTGATTCCTTTGCTCCTATTATCAAATCATTGACTTTCTTGAGTTCTCCAGTATCATGTCAAGTTGATTATCTTCCTTCAATGTCTTTCATATTTGATTATTTTTTATTCCATGCACCACTTCCTTGGATTTGTGCGTTTAAGTGTAACTTTCAAAAAAAAGCAATTATCAATATAGTACTAATATAAATAAGAGGCTTGGACTATGATAAGTCTCTTAATTTATGCCAAACAAAATTACAAAAATGAATGCATGAGTAAAAATATGGAAAATATTTGGTTTATCAAGAGGTAGCATACCTACATTACACATAAGCACACAATAATCTGAAATTCATTCTCAAGTAAAAAGCATAAGCCATAATAGTAGGTAATAATCATAAGATAATATATACAACATCAACGTCTCATACTAAATGGTAAATCTTAAAAATTCACATCATCACAATGTACACATTTTCTATATCTAACTACTTAAATCAATCCCTAACATCAAGGTAGGGCACTGACATAAATACCAAATCCACAATCCAGAACAATTCAATTACTAAAAGTAAGGCACTAAGGCCACCACTAAGCCAAATATTTCAAATCAAATCATTTTTATATTCTAACGCAATAGTTACTTCCATTTTTAATTATTCAAGGGGATATAATCAATTTGGTGACACTAATATACACCCAATCATAATAGCTCCTGAAGGTGACATAATACCCTTACCATAGAACCTAAGGACACAATGGTACACGTGGTCATACTGGCACACAAAAATTACACAATAACCACAAACTCCATTACCTGATCCTTAAGTATCGATGCCCACTATAGGGCCCAACGCCACACTAGAGAACCAATATTAATGAGGGATACACCTCATCTCTAGTGTAACAAATCCTAGAGAGTAACCACTCCTAACTCGAGGTATATTAATCTAAATATTAATATTTTATGAAGTAAATACAAATATCACATACTTCACAATAGTTCCCATTTCTGTACTTAACCATTTTTCCTTTTATTTTTAATTATTAAGGTAAATCTTAAGGTCATTGACCTAGATTAATCAAGAGTCAACACTTAGGTGAGGAGTGTAAAGGGCCATACATGCTAGAATAGGGTTTCAAGGGGAAACCCTAGTGCATAACAGACATCATAGGTGGAGAAAAAGGAGAGTGGGCCTTAACCCATGAATATGAGATTATTAGGATCACTATTAGGTTAGTGGAAAATGTTAGGGGGTCCTAGGAGTCTTTGGAGGGTGTGAATTTTCTAGGTCAAGGGATTAGAGTTTTCATGAAGTTTGGGCTGGTCGAGTGGCAGTAATTTGGGAGTGTCCCTGAAGTTATGCATGGCTGGGTGTGTGTTACCCGACAAATAACACATGAATAAAATACTAATCACTTAAAGTGGAAGATTATTAAGCTAGGTCCGGATGTAAGATATTTTCCAGCCTACTGGTTATAATAGTGGTCAGGTGTGTTTTGCCCCGGGGTAGCATATATTTACCAGTCCACCGGTTATAATAGTGGCTAGGCGTGTTCTGCCATAGGATAGATATTCTTAGTCTACAGGTTATAATAGTGGGTTTCTCGAACTCAATAAGTAAAATCCTTGGATAATAATATTTTATGAAAAATACACTAATCACTTATAGTGAAACATTATGTAGGTCGGGATATAGTATTCATTATTTATAATATTAGTATATATTTCCTTATTAGTCCTGCATTCTATCCTAGATAGTATATATTTACCGGTCTACCTGTTATAATAGTGGTTAAGAGCATTCTGCCCTAGGGTAGATATTCCTCGTCTACCAGTCATAGTAGTGGGGTCCCCATACTCACGTAGATATAATGCGAGAGATGTGTAAATATGGTACTAATGGCTTTAACTTAAACAGGGGTAAATGACCTAACAAAATATACTATATGCATGGTATCTATATTCTATGTTTATGTGCCTTGTATTGACTATATTATTACCCTACTTAGTACGTAGCGTAATAATCACCATATTATGAGTGTTCTTTATTCCTACGAGCAGTGACCCCTCTTATGTCTATGTAGGTAAGTGAAAAGGCCTTAGAGAACTATGCTACATGCGATGAGTTGGTCAAGGCATAATGATGCCTTGGTGTCCCAGGGTCAGGGGAAGAGATTATATTTCGGATTGTTTTCCATTTGTACCTTATGTTTTTATTCCCCCACAGTAGGATCCTATTATGTATTTCGCCTTTCTATTTTGTTGACATTTGACTCTCACTTTTTCTAAAATTTTCTATATTTCAATAGTAGACACCTTCATATTTTTAACCATTTTCTATCATGTTTCTGTATTCATGTTGATCTTTTAGACATGTTCTTACTATCACTCTCACCAGGGGTCATATTTATACTAACCACGATAGTAGCACCCCATTTTAGTGTGGGATTTTCTTTAAACAAATAAAAATTTCCAATGGTGATTTTTAGGGGTGTTTTAATTGACCCAAGAGGAAAAAAAAAAATAAGAAGAAAGGAAAAATGGGCTAGCCTAAGGGAAAGGGGGGAAGCTAGGACGATTGGAAGCCCAAGGAAAAGAAAAGGAGAAAAGGGAAAAAAAGAAAAGAAAGAAAAGGGTTTTCAGAGTGAGGATTAAAATTTAATTTAAATTATTGCTATTAGTAAAAATTATTATTAAATTAAAAATTGAAAAATGGTATTAATTAATTTAATAAAAAAAATTGATAATAATTATGGAATAAAGTTTATAAAATTATTATATTAAAAATAAATAATTATTATTAATTAATTAATTAATAGTATTAAATATAAACACCCATAAAAAAAATATAAATCAAAATTAAAGAGAAGTTTTTTCTTGAATAAAAGGTTACACATCCAAATTTTTTGTTTTAAATTTTTGAGGTGTTACATAGATGCATTACACAATCCAAATAGCATAACAATCCATTCGTAAAAGACCATATTCCATTTTGAAAGTAGTTTTTCATTCATAAATCTTCTCTTATTCTTATTTGATCATATTTTCTCCTTAGATCAATTTTAGATAATACTTGTGCTACTAATAATTCATCTAACATTTCATCTAATCTAGGAATAGGAAATATATATTTGATAGTTATATTATTCACAGCTCTAAAGTCAATATACATGCGCTGCGTACCATCTTTCTTTTGATCAAGTAATGCTAGTACACAGCATGGACTCATGTTTTGTCTTGCATATTATTTTTCTATGAGCTCTTATATTTCTCTCCCTAATTCCTTATCTTCTTAAGGATTACATCTATAAGTAAGTCGATTAGGTAAATACCTACTAGGCATTAAATCTATAGCATATTCTATCCCTCTTTTAGGTGGTAATCTTGGTGGTAAGTTATTAAGAAACACATCAATATATTCATCAATAAGCTCATCTAATTGAGGATTATTTTCATTTTTCTTTCCTTATAGGGATTATTTGATGATCATAGCATAGGAACTACCTTCTTCCTTAATACATTCTATCATATCCTTTCCATGAAAAAATAAAATTCTTTTTATTTTCGATTATGTTATCATTATCACACTTAAAAGGATTAAGTTTATGTTTTTTCTTGTATTTTTCAACAAGACATTCATTATTAATACCATTATTAATATCATATTGATCATATTGTCATGGCCTACCTAATAAGATTCCACATAAATCTATAGGAAAAACATGAAATAACACATCATCATGATAATTACCAATTCTAAATGAGATTAGGGCTTGTTTTGTTACATTGACTCATTGGTCCTTGTTAAGCCATTGAAAAGAATAAGACTTTGGATATGGTGTTCTCTCTAAATCCAATTCCTTCATCATCCTCTCATTAGCCACATCTATACATAATCCACTGTCAATGATAACCTGAAAAACTATATCTCACACTCTTCCTTTAATCTTGAATATCTTCTCTCATTGATTAGGTTGCTCATTAAGTTGGACGTGAAGCACTCTTGATAGCACATAACAAGCATTACCTTCATCCATGAAATCACTTAAAATTTCTTCATCTCAAACTCAAGGTCTTCATCGCCAATCTCCATAGCTTCAATTTCTTGTGGTTTGGACATTCTCTAGAGAAAATAGTATTTTATTCTAATATCATGACACTCATACTTAATATGGATCATAGAGGGACTTCATAATAATTCTATTAGATTGGGTGTTTCATTTGTGAAACACGAATGGGGTAGCTAGCTACAAACCTAAGTAGCAGACTCTATGGCACTCTGCCTAGTGACAATGAGAACCTCAAGAGAGAAAAAAGGAGTAATGTAAGGCCATTACCCTCAGATCAAGTACATAAATTACACCTCCTTACCAAAAGGACAAAGCTAAATAAAAACCCCACCCTAATAGTCATGATAGCAAAGTAGAACCCATTAACAACAAGTTAACCTACACACCCTCCCAGCTACAGATTGACCCCATCCATGACTCAGAATAAAACACTACTCCACTACCAAATCCACTAAAGAGTAGCAAACCACCACCAAAGGCCAGAATTAAAATTTTTACTCTGTCACCACCATTTCCTTAGAGACTCTAGTAGTAGCAAGAGGATAAATAGTGTGATAAATTCCTTGGAATTCTTCACTAGTTACATATAAACATCCCATTGGTGGAAGCCCTCCAATAGATGCCCAACTCTATAAAATTTTTAAAGGATATTTTGATGCAGAAAAGAAGAATTTTTTAATACGAAATGGTAGCTTTGACCTAGGGATATAGCTTAATTTTCTAAATAAAGCTACTAAGAAAGTTACAAGACCCTGGTAGCTTCACCATTCCTTACTCCATAGGTGACAAGTATTATCGTAAGGCCCTTTATGACCTTGGTATTGGTATCAACTTAATGCCTATGTCCATTTTCAGGAAACTAGGTATTAGAGAAGCATGACCTACCACAATTATGCTACAACTCACTAATCGATCATAAGTTCACCTTAAGGAAAGATCAAAGATGTGCTTGTAAAGGTGGATAGGCTTATCTTCCCACTAAAATTCATTATCCTTAACCACAAGTCCAACAAGGAGGTTCCTATTATTTTAGGTAGACCTTTCTTAACCACTAGTATGACCTTGATTGATGTACAAAAAGGAGAATTGATGATGAGGGTTAATGAGGAGCAAATCACTTTTGATGTCTTTAACTCTATGAAAATACTAGAAGAGGACCTAGATGAATGTTTGCAAGTTGATATTATTGATTTAACTAATCTGTGGATGAGTTTCTTGTAGGAACATTTCATGAAGAATCTAGATTGTTTGATATAGATAATCTACAGTGCAACTACCCTAACCATTATCCTGAAGAGCACTATGAATGTCAGGTAGGGTGTAGCTGGATAGATCACTCAACACCTCAAGAACATCTTAGATTAAACTGAAGGGAGATACAACCAACCAAACCTTTAATTGTGGAGACTCCTATGCTAGAACTAAAGCCACTACCAACCCACTTGAAGTATTCTTATTTAGATAAGAAATATACCTTGCTAATTATTATTTCATTAGCCCTACTTGAATCTCAGTAGGAGCAACTGGTTCGATTACTACAAAAGCACAAAAAGGCAGTGGGATGGACCATAACAGACATTCATGGAGTTAGTCCAACAATATGCATGGGTAAGATTCTGCTAGAGGATCTATCCATTTCATTGATAGAGTAGTAGAGATAGCCCAGTCCAATGATGAAGGAGATGGTGAAGAAGGAAATCATTAAGTTTCTTTACGTGGGTATTAGCTATCCAATTTATGATAGTAACTTGGTAAGTCCCATTCAATGCGTCCCAAAAAAAGGAGGTACGATGGTTGTCCAAAATTTTGAAAATAATTTGATCATAACTCGTATGGTCATAGGGTGGCACATTTGTATGGATTATAGAAAAATAAACAAGGCCATGTAGAAAGACCATTTTCCTATCCCTTTTATTGACAAAATGTTAGATAGATTAGCAGGAAGTCTTTTATTGCTTTTTGGATGAATATTTGGGTTGCAACAAAATATCCATTGCACCCGATGGCTAACATAAGACCAAATTCACTTTCCCTTATAGTATGTTTGTTTTTTGGCAGATGCCTTTCAGATTGTGCAATGCACCTATAACTTTTTCCCGGTGCATGATAGTATTTTCACTAACACGGTAAAGGACATATTAGAAATTTTTATGGATGACTTTTCTACTTTTGGGGATAGTATTGAGTGTTGGTGAGATGTGAATAGATAAAATTGGTTCTAAAATGGGAAAAATGTCACTTCATGGTTCAAGAAGGTGTTGTGTTAGGTCATTGAGTCTCACAGCAAGGACTAGAGGTTGATAGTGCAAAGGTGGAGATTATCAAAGCATTACCTCCTCCCACCACTATTAGGGATGTGAGAAGTTTCCTTGGACATGTTGGATTTTACCAAAGATTTATAAAGGACTTCTCCAAAATTTCTAAACCCCTTTGCCAACTATTGGAAGAAGACAGAAAATTTGAGTTCAATAAGTGTCGCAAGGTAGCCTTTGAGAAAATAAAAATCACACTTATTGAAGCCCTGATTATTATTGGACTAGACTAGACTCTCCCTTTTGAATTAATGTGTGATGTAAGTGATTATGCAATAAGATCAGTCCTAGGATAATAGAAGAACAAGTTCTTCCACAACATCTACTACACTAACACTTAATGAAGCATAGTTGAATTACACGATCACCGAAAAATAGTTGCTAGCAGTAGTGTTTGCATTGGATAAGTTTCAATCTTATCTCCTAAGAAGTAAAGTGGTTATTTTCATTTACCATGCTGTTATTCGTTATTTACTTGCCAAAAAAGATGCTAAACCAAGATTGCTAAGATGGACAAGATCAAGGACCATCAAGAGAAGGACAATCAGATTGTAGATCATCTTTCCAGTCTAGAAGGGTACACAAAGGATCGGGCACAAGTTTAGATAAAAGAGGGATTCCCCTATAAACAACTCTAGAAGGTCAGCCAAAGAATGCAATCTTGGTACACCGATAGAGCCAACTACTTAGCATGTAAAATACCTTCCCTTGACAAATCTTTCTAATAATTGAGAAAATTCATAGATGGCCTTAAGTACTACTACTGGCATGAACATTTTTGTTCTGGTAGTGTGCTGATGGACTTTAGAGAAGTTGCGTAAATGAGGAGGAGGCTAAGGAAATCTTAGCCGCTGCAACAACACAGCCTATGAAGGTCATTTGGAGGGATATGGATTGGAGCTAAGGTCCTATAAAGTGGATTCTATTTGCCTAAAATATTTAGAGATGCTAGGAAGGAGATCTAGAAATGCAAACAATGTTAACACACTAGAAACATCTCGATAAGGTATGACATGCCTCAATCAGGAATCTTAGAAGTTAAATTATTTGATGTATGCGGCATTAATTTCATGGGCCCATTTCCATCTTCATTTGGCATTGAGTACATCTTAGTAGTAGTGGACTACATTGCCAAATGGATAGAGGCCACTATGCTATCAACTAATGATGCTAAAGTGGTGAGTCGCTTCCTACAGCAATATATTATCACATGGTTTGGGACGCCTAAGGAAATTATCAATAATGGTGGTACTCATTTTTGCAACAAGTTATTTTAACAACTCATGCAAAAATATGGAATCTATCACAACGTAGCCATAGCCTATCACCCGTAGTCGAATGGTCGAGTTGAGTTGTCTAATAGGGAAATTAAAAGAATATTGGAGAAAGTGGTTAACCCTTGCAGGAAAGACTGGTCAGCCAAACTAAATGATGCATTGTGGGCATACATAAAAACATTCAAAATGCTCCTAGGAATGTCACCCTACCACATTATGTTTGGAAATAATTAACACCTACCCATTGAGTTAGAGCATAAATCATAATAGGCTCTCAAAACTATTAACATGGATCTAACCGCCGTAGGGGAAGCTCAAAAATTATAGCTGAACGAGCATGAAGAACTTACAAATGCTTCATATAATAGTGCATGGTTCTATAAGGAAAATATAATGAAATTTCATCACCAGCACTTAAAGCCAAAGGAGTTGTACCCTAGGTAGTTAGTGCTACTCTATAACTCAAGGCTGAAGTTGTTCATAGGAAAGTTGAAGTCAAGATGGTTAGGACCCTATGAGATTTCTCAGGTGTATCCTTATGAGGCAGTGGAACTCAAGGATCAAAAAATAATAGCAATATATAAGGTTAATGGCCACCAGGTCAAACCCTATAAATCTGAAAATCTTAACAAGGAGGTTCAATCACTATCCATACAAACTTTATAGGGTCACAATAAGTTGTCAGGCTAAGGACACTAAACCAAGAGCTTATAGGAGGCAACCTATGTTATTATTTCTCTCTTGTTATTCTTCTTCACTTATGTTTCATATGCTTTTTTTTTATCTTATTTTGGCTCTTTCTCAAAAATAGACTAAATGATCAGATTATCGAGAAGGTAAAAGGAGTGCATAAGGCTTGCTCCATTTGTTATAAGGATAAGGGTGGTTGATGATTTCAGTCTTATAGAATGATTTGGTGAATCAAATGTTAGGCAACGGTACAGAGGGATTGTACTATCTCATCGCAACCCCCGTAGTACGCCCCGCTTGTATAATGTGTGTCTTTTTCAAAATCCTGCCCACTCCTCTACGTTACCTTTATAAACCATCTCTTACCTACTAATTTCCATCAAGCCAACCTAGCCTTCCTTTTCCCCCAATGTCAAAGAAGATCCTATGGAGCCTCTCACTATCGAAGGAGCATTTCCTCAATGACTGTCTCACCCTATGACCCAAAAAAATTAAACCCTCCATTGCCACCACCTTATAGGGTATAACACCCTCGAGTATCACTATATCCATATCATCCTCACCTTCTACGTTAAGCCCCAAAATGCCTCAAAGAACTACCCGCTCAATAGCTAGAGTAGCAGCCTGACCTCCGTAGATATATAAGAGACCCACTACATCCAAGAAACGCCTATCTCCAACCGCCACCTTGAATGACTTCTCCTCTATAGAATATGAGGAGGAAAATTTTTCTTCTGCTACACCGACCAAGTGTTTGAAATTCTTAACAAATTCCCTTACCATATTTCAATCTGAAACCGCCTAAGAAAAATTCAAAAACTTTACCAACTGAGATTTTTGTATCATGAGAGGCTTTGCCCTGCCTAATTTACCATTGTATCTTGTTGCATAAATGGGCCACCTTTTGTTAGCACCACTATAAAAATCACCTCTAGTAGTTTTGGGATCTAACTCTAACCTTGATACCAAATAGAAAACCAAAATGGGTTATGTATGTAGGAAGCTAGTTTTTTATCTCTCCACAACCATTAACAACCTCTATGGCCTCCCTTTGTTTGATATAGATGAATACTCCGAGTTGCTTGACAATCCACCACAGAAAGTGCAACCGATATCCTTAAAACATTAACCAAGTCGGGAACCTAGTGGTGGGTTACCACCAATGGCATGTGCCATTGTGACTACCGATAACTCATCCCTCAAGCCAAATTTTGGTTCCATTTCATAAGAAGACATTTACTCTAATAATACACAAGAGGTCAATTTCCTTTGACTATATGGTCTTGCTCTATTACATACTAACCAAGCACATAATCAATGCGAGAAGAATCATACAAGATTAGTTGGAGATGGTGGCCACCAAGCCATAGGGTCCTATTTTTTACCTGACCTTAGTTGCTAACCTTTGTGCCAGGGCCACAATACCTTTAGAGCCCATTAAGGAAATGGTTACTAGCCCACATCCATTAGCCAAATTATCATTAATCAATTCTTTGACCGTCCCTACCAACTCCAAAAGCTAAATCACCATCATCGCATCCTACATAGCATCAAGCAGGGCTAAAGGCAAAGGTATAGGAGTTGAGGGATGATATCCATTGTTATGAAACTATTAACTGCATTAGAATTCATAGGATTAATTAATTCAGAAACTATGAGGGTTCAACCAAGGATAAAGCTATCATTTGCACCTTTGGAGGAGGAATGGTTGGGACACTTGAATGAGCCAATGGAGGAAGGAAATTTGGATAAGTTTGTATGCACACAACGTAGTAGGGTAACTTCATTCCCCACCTTGAAAGAAAAGGCATTTGCAATACCCAGGCTAACCCCCTAACGCAGGACAACTAGGATAACTCCAAAAGAGAAGACTCAGACAATATAACCACCATTGTCACACCATTAACAACCCTACTGGTGAAGCCATCCCCATCCAAATCCATTTACATTGTCACTTGTTTCCCTAATGCCAGTTGTTTAATGATTGTTTTTCTTTTATTTTTTTATTTACTTCTATTAAATCTAGGACACTTGGCCACACTATCTTTTTTATTTTTTATCTTATATTTAACCTTACCCTCCCATCGCTGATAGTGAAACCACTGTCAACTTTTATCTATGGAAGGGCCTATCTTATATCATTCTATTTTAAAGTTATGTTTGATCTTAGTTATTTGGCATGCCTTCTATTTGTAAAGTTCTTTATTTTCAAGGGAAGAGTTAGGAAAAATCTTATCAAAAAAGGTATCCCTACTACTCTTCCTACCAATTTTCATGTGAACTACATAATTATCTTTGCTATGAAACCTGTGCACACATGAATATGGAAAGATCTATTTGACTTAATTACCCTCAAGGTGAAATAAGTAAACTAATTCAAGGTCTTATAGTTCATGTGGGTTTTGTGGTTGCACCTGTTCTTTCTACCTTGTGAAATGGATTATTAACAATGTAAACATGGAAACACTTTGAGAACAAGGAATTGAGGAATATCTTCAGCCCCCATCTATCTTTGCACTAAGGAGAAAGACACATTCACTACAACATCCTCAAGACAAAGAAATAGGATACCTTCCATAACCACCCTATTAAGAGTAAAATTAAATAAGTTTGGGGGAATTCACCCTAACAATCTACAAGAGCCTATGCTGGCCAATTAATAAATGAAAAGGGAGCTTCAATGCCCAAAACACCTAGTAATAAGGGGCACTTGCATGAGATCCATGTGTGCAGTTGTGTCAAACCTTTAGGTAGGGTGATAATCTTGCTTAAACATTTCTAGAATTGGTGTCAAAGTAGAGTAACCAAGGGTACCTATCTGAGACCCAAATATATTCTTTTGTCAAAAGACCATACCCATATGAGGAAACCCTTATCTTTTAACAATTATCAACGTGATAATAATCTATATTGCACATCCAAATTTTTTATTAAATTCTCCTCATGTAGATAACACATTCATTCCTTCTATGCAACATAATTTTACCCTCCATGCATGCCATGCATATGCCTTTATTGCTAGTGACTTATTTTGCAAGTTTCGTCTATAAATTGCAATGTAATCATCTATTTACCTTCAAATTTGTAAGGGATCATCTCTAAATAGAGGGTAATAGGTTCTATAATAATAAATTATAAGTCTTGACCATTTTCTATTGCATCAAGTTTCCACAAACGGGTTGATCTATTTAGCTAAACTAGTTAACTATTAGTGGACTAGTTAATAAATTCCACCAAATCAGTCAATGGCTTTAAGTAGACAACAAACCAAGGTCCCTAAAGGCCTACCACTCAATTAGTTTGAACCAACCAACTGACTATTCTAAAGACCAGTCGATCGGTTTAGCTTAAATAGTCAATTGGTTTACCCCTTAACAGCTTGGAATAAACATTTTCATGCTTTTGTATGTATTAAGAGGTACCTCCTCAATCCACCCATCCTAGCAGCACCTATACCACGCAGACCGCTCTTGCTTTATGTGGCAGCGTAAGAACGTTCATTGGGGGTATTGTGTGCACAGGAAAATGAAAAGGGGAAGGAACAAGCACTCTATTATTTGAGTTGCACTCTCATTGGGGTAGAAATCAACTACACCCCAATCAAGAAGACATGTATAGCCTTGGTTTTTGCCATACAAAAACTGAAACATTACATGCAAGCACATACGGTACATCTGATATCACGTGTAGATCCCATCAAATATGTCATGTCTAGGTCGGTGTTGATAGGACGACTAGCAAAATGGGCTCTAGTGATCAATCAATATGACATTGTCTTCATTCCCCAAAAGGCGATCAAGGGACAAGTACTGACAGACTTCTTAGCCGATCACCCAATTCCAGCTGAGTGGTAGTTATCAGATGAGCTACCGGATGAGGAGTCATTGGTCACTGAGGTCCTCCCTCCATGGGAAATGTACTTTGATGGTGTTGCACAAAGAGACGGTGCTGGAGCTGGAGTGGTGTTTGTGTCCCCTCAAAGGCATGTGCTTGCATATTCATTTGTGCTCACAGAGTTATGCTCCAATAACATGGCAGAATATCAAGCACTGATCATGGGGCTCGAGATGGCGCTGAAGATGGAAATCAAGGATCTAAATGTCTATGAAGACTCGAATCTAGTAATAAGGCAGCTCCTAGAGGAGTATGATGTGGAGAAAGAGGATTTAATTCCCTACCACAAGTACGCTACACATCTGCTTAGAAAATTTTATGAAGTGAAGCTGGAACACATAGGAAGAGGATCAAACAAGATTGCTGATGCACTTGCAAACTTAGCAGTGACAATAGCATTAAGGGTGACGAAACAACAATAGTGCCAGTATACAGTCAGTGGGTTGTACCATCTATCCATGACCAAGAGGAGGAGTTATCAAACTTAGTCTCTGTCTATGAGGTGGACCTCGAAGACTAGCGACAACCACTTATAGACTATTTGAAATATGGTAGGTTACCAGATGATATTCGACATCGAATGGAGATTCGACAAAGAACGGTGCGCTTCTACTTTCACAATAACACACTTTACCATCATAATGCAAATGGACTCCTACTTTGATGCTTAGGAGAAAGAGAATCAAAGGAAGTCATGGAGGAAGCTCATGCAGGGGTTTGCGGAGCTCATCAATCTAGGCCTAAGCTATATGATAGAATTAAGTATCTTGGCTATTATTGGCTGACAATGGTACAAGAATGTATGGAATATGCAAAGAGGTGCAAGCCATAAAAGTTTCACTCAAATTTCATTCATCAACCACCAGAGCCATTACATCCTACAATAGCATCATGGCCATTCGAAACATGGGGGTCTGGATGTCGTTGGTCTGTTCACACCAAAATCTTTAAGTGGAAAAGCATACATCTTAGCTGCAACAAATTACTTTTCCAAGTGGACTAAAGCTGTGGCTCTAAAAGAAGTGAAGAAGGAGAATGTGGTTGAATTCATCCGAACTCACATCATTTATTGGTTTGGAGTTCCTAGGTACATCTTGATAGATAATGGAAAGCCCTTTGTCAATCATTTGGTGACCAAGTTATGCCATAAATTTGAATTCACATAGAGGACATCTTCCATGTACTATGCTCAAGCAAATGGTCAAGTGGAATCTTTCAACAAAACATTGTATACCCTCCTCAAAAAGGTAGTGCTGAATAACAAGCGAGATTGGCATGATAGAATGGGAGAAGCATTATGAGTGTATCGAACAACTCGACGAAACTCCACTCAAGCCACTCCATATTTCTTGGTCTATGGAGTTGAAGTGGTGCTCCTGATCGAGATTCAGATTCCATCACTTCGGATTGCTATTCAGGAAGGACTAACGAAGGATCCGAATGCTCAACTTCGCCTTACTGAGTTAAAAGCACTTGATGAAAGAAGATTGCAAGCGCAACAAAACCTCGAGTGCCATCAAGCCCGCATACCTAGAGCCTTCAACAAGAAAGTGCACCCGAAATCATTTCAAGTGGGTGACATGATGCTTGCACTCCAAAGACCCATCATTCTTAGCCACCACACAGGTGGAAAGTTCGCTGCAAAATGGAATGATCTATATGTTGTCCAAGAAGTCTACACCAACGGCGCTTACAGGATAGTAGCTGGCGATGGATTAAGAGTTGGCCCCATCAACGACAAGTTCCTCAAATGTTACTACCCATAGAACTCTTCACAGTTATACTTCTGGCTCGCAAGAGTATAAACTATGAACGGAAAAATTATAAAATAAAGATAAACTCCATTGTAATACTCCTGCCGTAATACTGAACTGTAATAAACTACTAATAAGAGTATAAACTACGAATGGCAAAATTATAAAATAAAGTTCTTCATTATAATACTCCTGGCCGGCAAGAGTATAAACTGTGAATGGTAAAATCATAAAATAAAGATATCTATTGTAATACTCCTGGCCCGCAAGAGTATAAACTGTGGACGGCAAACTAAATAAAAGAAAATGTCTAACTCCTGGCCCGCAAGAGTATAAGCTGTGGACGGCAAATAAAAAGAAATAAAGAAAGAAAGAAAGAAAGACGAAAGCTGAACCCGGTTCGAAAGTTGTTAACCGTTGATGAAGAAAGACAGCGGAATGGGGTTCGATAGCTGAAAAGAAAAAAGCTGAAAGCCGAACCCGATTTGAAAGTTGTTAACCGTTGATGAAGAAAGACAGCGGAACGGGGTTCGACAGCTAGAAAAACAGCCAAAAGCCGAACCCGATTCAAAAGATGCTAACCGTTGATGAAGAAAGACAACGGAACGGGGTTCGACAGCTCGAAAAATAGCTAAAAGCCGAACCCGGTTCAAAATTTGTCAATCGTTGATGAAGAAAGACAACGGAATGGGGTTCGACAGTTAGAAAAATAGCCGAAAGCCAAACCTCGTTTGAAAGTTGTTAACCATTGGTGAAGAAAGACAACGGAACGGGGTTCGACAGCTGAAAAAAAATTAACCGAAAACTGAACCCAATTCAAAAGATGCTGGTTGTTGAAGAAGAAAAGCGGTTGAACGGGGTTCGACAGTTGTAAAAACAACCGAAAGCCGAATCTGATTCAAAAGATACAGGTCATTGACAAAGAAAGGCGGTTGAACGGGGTTCAACAGTTGATGAATAGTGTGAAGCCGAACCTAGTTCGTAGGCTGAAGGCAATCAAATCTAGTTTGAAAGCTGCTGACCCTTGACGAAGCATCACACAAATTTTGTTGATATTGGATCCTGTCATTTGGGGTTATCATCACGGACTATCAACACTATAATAGGAGCAACACCTACAAATATATATATATATATACCTCAAGTGTAGCCGGAACGCTAATTTCAACGAAAGAAAAGAAGTCCGATGGTTTGAGAAAACACTATGACCGATTTGAAATTGCATAATGACAAAAAAAATCTACTTATGATCAAGTATCTACTACGAGAGGAAGAAGACAGGTCCAAGCATCCGCAAAGATCAATTACTATTAATTTGTAAATACCTGATAGTTGAAATATGTGTGTGTGTGTATATATATACATATAGACATATATATACATATATGAATTTTGTCATAGCAAAGGTACAAGAGACAGGCTTGTGAGTCGTGTATCACAAAATATATATATATATATATATATATACTAAAAAAAAAGATCCAAACTTATAGTATAAAGTTGAACTATACATATAGTCATATACACACACCACGGATACACCGCAAAAAAAATGTGGTAGTATCATCAATATTCATATATTTTCATCAAACCACTCATCATAATTTAAAACAGTATAAAGTTGAAAAAAAAAAAGAAAAAAAAAAGAAAGAAGTAAGAAGCTTTATAAGTGAGGAAACAAATTAGTAAGGAGTTATACAGAAAATAATTATCAAAGGTATATTGATGACGAATTAGTCGTCCAGAAGTAAAGCAAGAGACCTTCAAATATAAATTGAAAAGTTTTGATTTTCTTGGTGGGACGAGATTAATTTCGGTTGCCAAGTTATTTTGTTTACCTGGGCGACTAACACCTTGTATATTTAAACTCGGATTAGTCGGCTATAAATCTTTAAAGATAGAGTCGCTGGTTAAAAGATAAGCTTTTGTGATAAGATTCAATGCACAAAATTCCTAAAAGATAGTAATCCAATTGGAAAAATATCTTTTGTAGAAATCTCTAGATATGTCTCACCATCAAGATATTAGTCACGGACAAGATCTTTTTAACAGCTTTAGTAAAATTTTAGTATTTCAGTTAAAATAAAATTATAAAAAAAAAAGAGTATCCAAGTTGATATTTTGGATAAATTACAACCAAATACTACAAGTCACAGTCGAATGGTCAGTTAAATGTACCAAACTAGTGACTTGTAGTGGGTACATTTATTGACACCAAAAAAAATATATAACAAGATCTTTTAAACATCATTGAATCGGTTCGAAGGGATTAAGCACCACCAAATCGTGTCCTCTTTACTAGGTAAATTAAATTTTCATCAACAGATTTGAATCAAGCTCATTAAACTCAAGACGAGCCCCGAATAAGTTGAGCCTAAAATTCAACATCACGAATCACAATGCTATCAATTATCTAGGAGATTGAATCATAAGATATTAAATCTTGTACTGAATTTATACAAAAATTATACCTACATTCAATCCGATAATTAATAATCAATAAAAGTATATTTTATTCTTCAAGTTTTCTTTTATAGAAATTTGTCGTTAACACTAGGTACCATATCCATTGGGCCACCGGATTTGGATGAGGGCAGTATTGCATATTTGTTCAAGTTTTGGACAATCCATGTTCAAGGGTTGAATAAATATTTTGCATGGGTTATCATGGATCAACTTATGGTAGGTCATAAATTAAGATGAATTCATATTAACCTGCAGAATAGCGCAGGTTTCCACGGGGTACCTCCACTATTCCTCAACTGCTCACTCCTTACATTCACCACAGCCCATAGGTTGAATTTATATTTTAGTAGTTACAAACATTCTAGTTCTAGTAATATGTACTAATTTGTTTTGCTGTTAACAAAAGTGTCCCCCTCATGCAGTCATCGTATTGCCAACGACAAATTTTGAGTTAATGCCCTGATCTTTTCATCATACCACAATCAATATACGATGTTCAAGTTTCTGAAAGTTCCTTCTGCACCTAGCAAAATTGCAAATTTGTACTATTGGCACACTGGACTTGTCTACCTCCCACCCATGAGATTCACAAGCCGATGGTTTTCATAGAAAGAGCCAACATCCCAGTCCTCTGTTGTAGATGAAAGTGTCATTAGAGCAACAACAACAGATCTCATGCTTGGCCGTAGTTGAGGATTTTCTTGAGTGCAAGCCTTGGCTAACTGAGCCATCTGCAACCAAAACAACAAAAGCTTAGATACAGCCATTGAAACCAGTGCCTGCTTATCATTCATCAAATAGATTAAATTAGCACCTTCCAAACAGAGTCGAGGGGAAAATTATCTTCAAGCCGTGGGTCAACAAGGTTGCACACTTCACTCGGAACGAGCTTGCTCATGGCATCCTCGAACTGTGTAACATAGGATGAAAAAGAAAAAGGGTCCTCAGCTGAAATCATTTTTTCAGAATCGTGTTCCCAAAACTACTATGAGCCCATTGTATTGTATGATTGGGAACCTTGCCTCGTCTAGATACCTTTAGAGGCCAAGAACAAGGTGTTTACCAAGCCAACCAGACCCTTTTGATTTCAAAAACAAACCATCACATGAAATAAATAAACAAAAACCAAACAAAATACCAGCAGCTAATATGTGAAATTCTGAGGACATTATGTTTTTTCAAACGCTACTAAAAGGCCACTGTATGACAGGTAGCCTTTCTTCATCTAGTTTAACCTACAGAGGACCGAATAAATGGCATGTCAGATCCAAATGTACTTATCATTTACAAAGCCGACCAGACCCTTTGTTTTTAAAATTGGCCCATTTTTATGAAATAAAAAATGCGTCAACTAGTAAGTTATTTTCTAAAATCATTACATTTGTCCAGAAACCACAAGAAGCCCATTGTAAGACAAGAAGACTGCCTTCAACTGTTTAACCAATAGAGGTAGGAAGATGTTTACCAAGCCAACAAGACCCCTTGATTCCAAAATTGAGCCATTTTCTTTCACCACAGCTTCCTTAGCTGATATGAGTTCATAAAGTACAACTCCATATGCATAAACATCAACCTTGGGAGATACATCACCGTATTGAGCATACCTGCACATGACATCATATAAAAAAAATGAGAGCAACTCTGACAAATGCTGCAATGCCATCTGACCTATTAACATCAGAAAACTAGTTTGGGGCAGTGGCAGGTTGATTAATCCAGAGGAATATCGTAGCACTGTTAGTCATGAAAAAAAAAATGAAGAATCGGCTAATATGCCAATGTATCAGCGATACGTAAAATATTTTTAGCTTATCAATATACGATATTGCCAAAAATTCATGAAAACACCATGTGAACCATAAACTGTACACACTAAACCATTCCGTTATTTACTGATATGCATCCAAAATGAACCAATATTTACTGTATAAAATCTCACCACAATAACCATGATATTTTACTTATTGTAAACATTGCTAAAAAACTACGACACCACTATTTTATTGTATGTTGTTAATAACCTTTTTATCTTTTAATAGAAGACAATTAGCCATCGATGTAGTACGTGTTTGCAAGAGCAGGCTGCTGGAAATGCTCTCAAGTCCTACTTTCCTCACCTTATAATTAGATCAAATCAAATAAGATAATAGTTATTATTATTGTTATTATTATTATTACCATAATTATTACTAAAATATTTATTATAAATATAATTACTGTTTATTATAGTTATAATTATTATTAATAATAATATATTATTATCATTATGATTAAAAATATTAATAATGTTATTATAATGATTATTATAGATTTTAATAATAAATTTGATTATAATTACTAATTCAATTATTATTATTAAAATTAATATTTAGTATTTTTATTATCAATATTATTATTAATATTAATAATAATAATATCATTAATATTATTATAATTATGAATATTATTCTTAATATTAATATAATTATTATAATTATTATTATTATCATAATTACAACTAATATAGTTGATTATCATAATTATTAATATAATAATTAATGTTATTATTATTATCATGATTGTTAATTATATATTCATAATTATTTATATAATTGTTATAATAATTATTATTAATATTATTAATATTAGTATAATACATTTTTTTCATCAACACTAGTTAAAGTTATTATTATTATTATTATCACTATTACTATAATTATAATAATAAAGTAATTATAACAATAATAATTAATCAAATTAAAATGTGTAATAATTATAATTCTAATATTTATTATCAGTAGTTTGAGAGATATTTGTATTTTTTAATAATAATCATAGCTAATATAATTATATTATAGTTATTATTATCACTATTATAATTGTTGTAATTATTATAATTATGACTATAATTATTGTTTCATAACAATAAAAATATTTGGGAAAATAATAACAATTATAATAATTATTATTATTAGAAAATTAATCAAGGAAATTAAGGCCTTAGGCTCTATTCTCTTCAGCTTATTTTAGCAATAAGTTATTATTACTATATTACAATTAGCAATATCATAATTAATGTTTTTCTATTAGTATATTCGTTATTGTTATCATTAATATTTTTATCATAATTATTATCATCAGTTTTACACTTCTATTATTATTAAAAATAATTGATTGATAATATCTAAAAATAAAAATATGCCGAGAACAAACCCTTACTCTGGAGGCATGTATCCAAATGTACCCACAAGACGTGTCGTTCCAGCTTCTGTCAGCTTCGCCAATCCAAAATCTGCTACCTGTAAAGGTAACCCCTATAAGTGAACTGTCCAAGAACCCTCAATGAGATAGCAACTATGTAGTTAATGACTTGACCTTTGCATGGAAGTTCTTGTCTATTAATATATTCGCAGATTTAATGTCACGATGAATATATACAGGAACAGTGTGCTCATGAATGTATTCAAGACCTCTAGCTGAATCTAGGGCTATTTGCACTCTTGCTGACCACGGCAGTGGATCTCCTCCTAAGAGAGAAAAACAACATATCAGAAAGTCTAACATCTGTCTTGCAAAGAAAAAAAGTAGTATCCTGAATGCAACTTTACCTGAATCACGCAAATGCTGGCTTAAGTTTCCATTCTCAATGTACTCATAAATCAGAAAAAGAGAATTCTCGATGCAGTATCCAATTAAGCGGACCTGTACCGCAAAATCAATGCTTAGATTTTCCCCAACAGAGATTGAAATTCCCTCGAATTCCCGAATTGGAATGTTAAACAACTTGGTGAAAAATACCAAGCATCAAGTGTTGGTCAGAGATCAAAGAGAGTATAGGGGAATACAAAAACTATGCATGTGAAGTATGTTTAGAGAACATCTGACAGCAACAGAACATAGAATGTTGTCTACAGTAGAATACATGAACAAGCACTCTCGACACTGCAACATGCAAGAGACATCACATCCAAATTTTTCAAAACAGTTATGTAAAGCCCAGAGGGACATTATATCCACCTAAGAATGTCAAATAGCGGCATCAAGGAGGATGAATTTGTATCCAAATTGATGTCGTACTTGGGAAACAACAATATCTCTCAATGGTGAAAAACATATCAGCTATGTCAGCTGAGGTCCTGAGGAAGAGTCAAAACATACCAAATTCAAGTGATGCACATGGGTTAAGACCTTTAATTCGGCTAGAAATTCTTTCGATGCTTTCATATCCATCTTCTTTACTGCTGTTTTCTGTACGTAGATTTCAAGGAAAATGTCATAAATAAAGCACTACAATAAAAATGATTGAAAAGTGCAGCAGAAATGCATGACTAGCAATAGTGGAAGCATGTTGTAGCTTCAAAAATGCACCCATGGAGAAGTTTCAAAATGTGAGGGGTCTAGAAATCTAGTGGTAAGATAAAACAAAAGGCAAATTCAAGAAAGATTGAGAAAAGATGGCATTCAGTATGTTCTACTGAATATACAGAGGGGAGGGAGACGAAGGAGGCATCCCTTCAGATAACTGAACTTCAAAAATCAAAGCAACAGTTCTGTCACAACAAACAATAGGCACAAGTGCAAACCTCTCCTCTTAGTTCTGCATAGTAAACAGCCCCAAAGCCACCCTGACCAATCTTATAAGCCATACTGAAGTCATCAGTTGCTTTTGCAAGTTCCTCATAAGAAAATTCCACTGATTTGTCCACAGTAATACCTGCAATGGCAGCAGCACCTCCAGCACGACCTGTGGAACCAACAGTTCTCGCAATGGAACTACCAAAAGCTACATCTCAAGAGAAGTCACAATTAATAAAAACAACCAATAATCACAACTTATTTTAACTATGTAAAGCAATGATTTGTTTCAGCTCAATTCAGCTAAATTTCATTGTATCAAAATATAACCTCTAAGTGGTTCGATGCAGAGAAGGAAGAAAAATGTAATGGCATTCTTTAAAATTTGTACTGGCTGATGTAGCCTATGCTCCATCATGTAGGTCCTACAGTTGAAATCTAACTCCAATGTTGGAGTGATGGAAGACAGACCTATATCAACAAAGATAATCCTCTTTCCTTACTCCTCATCAGCTTATGAGAACTAGGAGCTTTATTTAGTATCATAGATTTACTCTGATCTTTTACTATTATCATTTTAGTTTATTGCATCTTAGGTTTACAATTGTCGTCTTAGATTTACGATTATCTTTTACTAGCATCCTAGATCTACAATTATCTTTTAGGAATTGAGTTTATCCTTTTATTTTTTAAGCCTAATAGTTTTACATTTTTCCTTTATACATACCATGCATTCTTATCATTAATAAGAGGTGAGATTAGTGGCATAAAGAGTTTGGTTTGGTTTTGGCCTCAACTTAAACCAAACTATAACTTTTAGTAAATAAATTAAAAAAATTGTTTTCTAATTACCATAAAACAAACCAAATCATAAATTTTCAATACATTTGGTTGGGTTTACACTTTCTGCACTTCAAGTTTTATTATTCGTTTTAATACGTGTTTTATAAAAGAATTACTATATATTTTTATAAATTTCCAACCAATCTAAAGTTTAAACTATAGCATTTAGAAAAGAGAAAAAAAAATAGCACTCAAAGAGAGGAAAAAATAAAGAAAAACTTGCAGAGTGGATGTATAGCATAAGGAAGAAGAAAATTGGAGCTTTAAGTTACAATTTACCATTTAAAAGTTGCCAGTTGTCATATATAAATATATATACTTCAAGAGAATTGATATAGCAACGATGATTGCTTGAATAAACCCAAGGGAATTACCAATGAGAATAGAGCTTGTTTCCTCTATTAGAAGTCAAGCTAAGCAAAAACGTCTAGCTATTCAACCTCCTTGTCAGGCACAATTTATTCCTTATGGGTTAAAGATTATGTTATATCTAGAATTTGGGATAGACAAAACCCTCAAACATCTTCGATTATCACTATTTTGTTTTCGGTAAGTAATTTACTATTATCGCTACCAGAATAGGCATTCAGTACAATCTTCTAATTCCATCCAATTAGGAGGCAAGCAATAAAACAATGATCGCGGTTGCAATTGTGATCACGGTACCGCGGTGTCACAAATAATATTTTATATGTTGCGATTGTTGTGATGTGATTTTTTTTTTCACGACACATATTATCAAATATCAGTAAATAATGGTAAATATCGGTAAATATAATAAAATATTGGTCAATAACCAATATATCACTGATAAATACATGAAATTTGGAAGTCTATTTTAATATCAAAGCAAGGTCTTGGGCCGACAACCATTGGAATGGGAACTCATCTTCAACGTTGAGTCGCGTAAACACACAACCACCAGTCTTAAGTTAAGGTTCTTGATTATTCTTGTTACAATCTTTTGAATCTTGATTGTTTTTCTTGAAACCTTGCGTGTACAAGTATAACCTGGAGTGAACATGTATAGATATAGGAAATGTGGTATAGGAATCTTGGAATAATCTTGAATGTTTGCATGCCAAAAGAAACGAACAAGATAAGTAAATGTATGTAGGGTTTTTGAATGTGTTGAGAAGATAACCGAGAGTATGCATTGCTTATGTTGTGTTTATTTTGATGAGATTTGTTACACATGAAAAATACTAGCCTTTTAGAATTGGTTTAGAAGCATAAGAATCAATTAAACATTCAACTTACCTCAAGCATATTTCCTACAGGAACCAACCAAGGACCAAGATAGGATATTAGTTAATTTGGGTTTCTAATCAAAATCCTAGGAATTGCTAACCATTTTTATTAAGTGTGTTAGCAAGTTGATTACAATGGAAGGGGAGCTGAGCTTTCAAGCTATTCTTGAGGCGATTCAAAGGCTCTCAATCAACCTATAGATACAACCAATGCTCAACTTAAATACCTTCCTGCAATGCAAACCCAATTACAAAGCATGGAATCTCAATTTACCAAGCAAGATTCAATCCAAAATATACAAAAGCAAAGGGAGTTCTATAGAGATCAAATGGAAAGTGAAGCAAAGTCAACCAACCCCAACAAGAGGGAGATATTTGAACTCATGTGTAGACCATACAAAAGAGTCACAAGGGAGTGTAAGCAATCGAAGGTTCTATGACCATCAACCAAAGCATCATCAAAGAGAAGATAAAGGTATCAAACTTGATCTTCCCGATTTTGATGGTAAACTTGATGTTGATTTACTTATTGGGTGGTTACATAAGGTAGAGGCTATATTTAAATTCAAAGATTATCATGATAAACAAAAGTGTAAACTAACTACTCTTAAGTTTAAGAAGTTTGTTAAGATATGGTATGATAACTTGAAAAGGACCAGAGAAAGAGAAAGTAAATCTAAAATCAAATCTTAGATAAGCTTAAGAAACATTTGAGAAAGAAATTTATACCTAAAGAGTATGAGCAAGATAATTACATTAGATTGACAACTCTTAGACAGTTACTTCTAAGTGTTGAATATGTTTGATAGTTTGAGAGATTAGTATTTGTATGTGACATTCATGAGAAAAAAGAACAAATGTGTGCTAGATTTCTCAATGGTCTTAACATGATGATTCGAGATAAAGTTAAAACTTGTTTATATGATTTTCTTGATTATATGATTAAGCTATCTTTAATATTTGAAAAGCAAATTAAGTCCACAAAGCCTCATGCCAAAATAAAGTACTTCTACAAAGTACTACTTGAGTGCACAAGCTACAAAGTATGGGACGCGTACCTCAAGTTCTACAAATGTTGATAAGAAGCAAGGACCTACCCGAGAGGAGAAAGGCAAGGCCAACGTCAATGAAATCTCTACAAAACAATGCTTTAAATGCCAAGGATATGGACACTTTGCTAGAGAATATTTCAATCAAAGAGTGTTGTCCATACAAGAGATTGAAGCTATGGGGACTTGAGATAAAGACCTAACTTCGAGCCAGGTGAAGTAATTTCAAGTGAGTCCGAGGATGAGGACAATGCTTGTTATGTAATACAAAGAGTTCTTCAATTTAAGCTAATAAGCAATCCAACGAACAATAGAAGATATTCAAGACTAAAGGAAGAGTGGGAGACAAGGTTTGTCAGGTTATCATTGATAGTGGATTGTGTATGTATGTAGCTAATGAGAGGATGGTGAAGTAGTTGGGATTAGAGACAAAACCACATCCGAAGCCTTTTTCACTTCAATGGATTAACAAAGACAAAGGTCTCAAGGTGGAATTTTATCATGATGATGTGTTATGTAGTATTTTGCCTATGGATGCATGTGGAATTTTACTAGGTAGACCATGGTAATATGATATATGTGTTATTCATAATGGTATTACTAATGAGTATCTTGTAAAAAAAGAGGGGGGAAAAAAAAAGCCCCAAACTTAAATCTTCTAAGTGTGATTATGATAACATAGTCGAGAATAAAAAAGAGTTAACAATATTGATCATCAATGAGTCTGAAGCTTAATAATAGATCACCTTATTAGGTGACATAGTGTAGGAGCATCTCTATCTCATTTTTCTATTGTTGAAGGTCAACAGTTAGCATATTTGAAGATGGTACCAATTGTTCTTAAAAATATTAAACACCTTCATGATAACTCTACTGACGTTTTGTTAAGTAATTCTTGCAGATATTATATACATGTGCAAGAAGAAGAATTCATCAAAGACATCTAGTGTACAAGACAAGGATTGTAAAGTTGTATAAAAGACAAAACTGCAAGACACGAAGCTTGATTACTTATTTATTCAATGTACTGCATGAGTGGGGTTTTGTTTAGCTTTGATATTTTATGTAAACTTTGTAATGTTAGGTAAATGGTAAATATATTAAACCGAAACCTGTTACATATACACTGGGCAAACCCAAGTAAAAAATAGCATACCACATAATTGGTAGCTTAATACAAGGGCTGGATGTAAGAGTATGTTACCAACACCGAATACACAAAACCAGCTACCTACTCGGTGTTTCAAAAATGCAGGACCTATACATATAAGTCTGAATCTGCACTACAAGTCCTGAAATATCGAGATTATTAGACTCAAAGATAGCTTCGTTTAAGGCCCGCCACACTATGTAAATGGCAGCAGCTAAGGCAATCCTACAAGTCCGGTCAGTGAACAAGCGATCCTTTCTCAGTCTTCTCAAAACTCATGCGGTACTAGCAAGCGTGGAACATCCTCTTGTAATACCCAACCAAGACTGGATAGTCAGCCAAAGGTGACAAACTAGAGTGCACCTAAAAAATAGGTGCTCATGAGTTTCATCTCTCAAATGGCAAAAGGGTCAAACTAGAGGACCATGAATATAGGAGAGGCGGTCCCTAGTTTTCTATTTCTGCAGTAGGGCAAGCCAAAGAAAGAATGAATAGCGCATGGTCCGGCATTCCTTCTAGACAACATGAAAATCCCTCAAGGTTCAGCCTTCAATCGCAAGAAATCATAAGCTTTTTTAGTGGAAAACCAACCCCTAGAAGACCAGGAAGAAAGGAGAACCGAGGCCTCTTCATGTGTCCCAACATGTTGTAGAAGAAATTGGTACACCAACCAAAGTTTCTCAATAAAAGGAGAAGAATCATGGGAGGGTCTAAAAGAACCCCAAGGCCGGCCCTTAAGATAATTCGGATGAATCCATTTAATCCCTAAGGTTTCCTTTTTTATCTTGAATGAACCATATATACTTACAGAGGATGGCATTATTCCAAACATGTAGATCCTTCAAACCAACACCCCCTTCTTTCTTAGGGAGACATAAGGTCCTCCAAGCCACAAGGGGTTGTTTACCTTGCGAAAGGAAGCTTCGACAAAAGGAAATTACCCAGTTTAGCACCACCTTTGGCAACGGAAAAATACCCAACCAAAAGCTCATAATCCCCTAAATAACCGAATTAAGCAACTCCAATCTCATAGCAAAGAACATAAGGTGGATCTTCCATAGCTTCAGATGCTCACATACATCATTAATCAAGACTTCATAATCCACTACCCTCAACTTACTTGGATTAAGTGGAACACCCAGGTAGCAGAACAGAAAGGAACCCCAGGTCATGTTAGCAAACCCAAGAATTTGAGCTCTAATGCACTCATCAACCCCTACCCAAAAGATTTGGGATTCTAGAGGGTTAGTAGCAAGCCCAGAAATCGAGGAAAACCCATTGAGAGCCTGCAACAACACTCACACAGAGGATAGATCACCGCTACCAAAAAGAACCAAATCATCAGCAAAAGCTACATGAGAAATTCCCAACTGTTTGCATCTGGGGCGGAAAGAAAAAGCACTTTGAGTAGTACGTTGCCTGAGAAGGCGAGAAAAATACTCCATACAAAGCACAAACAAATAAAGAGAAACAAGGTCTTCTTGTCTCAATCCTCGAACACCCGGAAATAGACCCATCAACAGCCCATTAATCTTCAAAGAAAAGGAAACCATAGTCACACAGTCCATCAAGAGATCCACAAATTGCACAGGGAACCGAAGACTGAGGAGGACAGATCTCAAGAAGGACCATGATATAGAATCATAAGCTTTCTTTATGTCCACCTTAATCAAGTACTTGGGAGAAGTTCACTTACAAGAATACTCCTTCAATAAATCCTGACCCGCAGGATATTTTCAATCATGAGCCGCTGCCCATTCACAAAAGCTCCCTGTTCTTTACCAACAAGATTATCTAAAACTACGGAGATTCGAGTAGCTAACACTTGGAAATCACTTTGTAGATCGTAAAACAACAAGCAATAGGCCGGAAATCATTTACCTTCGAAGACTTGGAACATTTAGGAATCATGACAAGAGAGGTATGGTTGATGCGCTTGAGTAATTTCCCAGTCTGAAAACACTCCAAGATAGCTTCACAAAAATCTTGCCCTACTACCTCCCAAGCACTCTTAAAGAACTTTGCAGAGAAGTCATCCAGCCCAGGGGCCTTACAATCTCCAAGTGCAAAAACAATCTACTTGATCTCCTCCTTAGTAACAGGCCAAAGAAGGTATTGTTGTAGCTCCAAAGACAGGATTGAACCAGACATGAGAACCGAATCATCAAGGGCGAAACAAGCAGGATTAGATCCAAGCAATTCTTTAAACAAACCCAAGAATTCATCGTCCATTTCCTTATCTGACTAAGTCCAAGCCCCATTATGCTTCATCACACAAAGAACCACAGACTTACCCTAATGAGCCTTAATCATGTCATAGAAGAATCTTGAGTTAGAATCATCTTGGAATAGAAATTTTTGCTTCTTTTATTTGTGCGCCACAAAACTTAATGCTGCATTATTTAAAAATAGGGCCTTAGCTCAAAGATCATCCAGAGTTAGAGTAGCAATCCGAACCCATCCAGTTAAAATAGCCTATTGCGCCTCTATAAGCTCAGCCCGTGCTTACTTAGCTCAAACAATAATATAGCCAAAATGCTACCTATTCAACTGCTTTAACACAGGATTCAAGCCAGACAACTTTTTGCAAAGAGCAAACTGGCAAATACCACACACATCTAACCACCAAAGAGAAGTCCTAGTGTTCACACCACATGTTAAAGAAGTGGAATGGGCACTTAGCCCTCTTAGGTTGACCAACTGAGATTAAGCATGGGTAATGGTCCGAGAGCGATCCTAGAGGAATAAAATTAGCAGAGACCCAAACATTAGCAGCAAGTCTCGTTGAATTCAAGAGAACACAATCCAGTTTATGCTTGACCCGTTTAGCCAAAACAGAAAACATCCTTCAGAAGGCACATCCATTTCTACCCAATAACACATCATCCTTAAATCCATTCACATCATCTCATTCAACCTCCTTGCCTTCTCTCATGTTCATCTTGGAACATTCGCCTTTTTAAGAATCTATTTAATTATGTTTGTAGAGAGTTCTAGATATAAATTGATTTAATGATTGATGAGAGATAAACACAAATTCTTACATAATAGGAATTTAACAAATAATATATAAAAGTAAATCACATATAAGATTTATAACATTAATATACATATTATTGATTGAAATTATTAAAGATGTTTAAGGAAATATCATAGAGATTCTAAAATCCATTATGAACACAGAATTACCATAGAATGGGTTGACCGATGGTTTGGCAATTTAGCTTCAGAGACAACTATTACAAAGAAGCATTTACAACATCAATCACTAGCAGACCTACATCAACTATCTTCTATTTACATTTCAAGTACAGATTTCCAATGCATATCCACTAACTGCAACTAAGAGAACAAGCAGCGAGCCCTAATGAGCCAGGAAAGAGCTTTTTGTTTCAAGGGAGTGCTCCCTCCCCTTATATTCCACAAAAGAATATACATTCTTTAGAATCAGCCACCTACCGATTACCTCTTTTATTACCTACATTACCTTTAACTATTTTCTTAAGGGACACACACTGCTTCTTTATTGGTGGCCGACCCTTTTTCTTCACCATCCTCAGGTACCTGTGCTTGAATAACTTGGGAGGGGGCAGCAACCTTCATCACCGGCTGAGAAACACATGGCGGACTGGTCCCTGAGTCATTCGATTGGTTCTATATTTTTCTAAACGATAGAACCAAAGGAGAGAGGATAGCTTCAAAATCTAATAGGGGCTCTTTGCCTTTAATAGGGTCCCGAACCAGTTCACCCAGATCCAAGGAGTTCGGAACCTCATCCGGAGAAAGTATAGGATCCCCACAACCACCACCCTATAACACCATCATCAACAATTGGAGGAACACTTCGATCCTCAGCAAGATTAGTGTCCTTCACACCTTTCGCAGGTTTAGAACCTGTTTTCACAAACGACTATCACACCGAGACATGGTTAACCAAATTTTGATTAATGTGAACCGAATCCCGACAACCATAATCTATCAATGAATGGCCTAAAGCCCTGCATTTTCAACAAAAAGAGGGCAAATCCTCATATTCAATAAGCTGAACAAAACTACCAAACTCACTTTGGACTTCAACCGACATGGGAAGGTCTTTTTCCAAGTCAGCCTCTACCAATACCCGACCATACTCGATCTTCATTTTCTGGGCAGTAAAATCGTCCACATAAATCAATCTACCCACAGACGAAGTTATTGCGTTGAACACACCATGATTCCAGAGCTCCAATGGCAAGTTCTTCCATCGAACCCAAATAGGGACCTTGGTGACCTCCTCTAAACCGAAGGAAAAAAACCGAGGAAACTCCTTCAGAATTAGAGCCTTATTATGAATAGAGTAAGGTCCTCCTGCCAGCGCTTTGCTCTTATCATGGGCAGAATCAAACTTCAACACAACCCATCCCGAGCTATGGAACATGTATTTAAACGACTGAGAAATGACTTTCTTTGCTGCATTAATTAAAAATTTGTTAGCAGGGACACCCACAAATCATCCAAGCACACAAGCACCCCTCGCAGAATCGATGCAATCAATGTTTTCCTTATCAATGAAAACTTTATTCCCACGGGGTGGAACAAATTCACACCTCATAGGCGGCACATCAGTGAACAGCTTAGCATATGACTAAGTAGAATTTGATTTTACCTTCGACACCTGTGGAAAATTACGCTAACCAGTTGATCTCAAACAGAAATTGACAGCAACATCCAACGGGCGTTTGGAACTAGTTTGAACTCATCCTAGAGGTTCTCGAACATAGGAATCTGGGGCTACATCCGAGCATGGAAGGGAAGACAAGGGCAGATCTTGGCCTCGAAATGGAGAAGCATTCTACGAATCCAGATGGGCAAGTGTAATCTGGTCGGAGAATGCTTCTAGTGAAACTCCAATAGCACAACCTAGATTCAACCGTAAAGACAAACAAGCGACATCACCCATAGAAACCAAATCAACTCTAGCGGAGACTTGTTTCCCCAGCGCAATTACACACGGGCAATATTCAGAGGCAAAACCTATGGTGTCGACGCCTCCTCAACTCCAAACCCAAACACACCGCCATAGAACCAAGACCCAGATCTACATACGCAGGGGATGACTGAAGTTGATTGCAAATAATAGGAGAGATACCAGATTCCAAATCATTCGAACTAGAAGAAGAAAAATCTTGCTCAGAATCGCTCAAATTTGAGACTATCGCAGCTTGTGGGAGCATAGGACCTAAGATTTTAATACACCCAAATTTTTTCTTCGACCCCATAAATCATACAGGAAAAAAGACAAGCAGTAAAAAGTGATGAATAGTGAATTTAATAAATTCAAGGAGAGCATTAAAAGCGCACAGTGAGATCTCGATGGCCAGATCTGCTCACTCCATGTTTTTGCTAGAGAGAGAGCGGGAAGTTAGGAGAGAGAGAGAGAGAGAGTACCAAGATCAATGCCCACATTTCATTAAACTTTGTAATGTCTTGTAACTTGTAATTGTAGATCAATATATGAATAATATGGCATGTAGTGCATTAGTTTAGCTCTTTATTTAGCTAGCTAGATTGGTTGGGCTAGGCTTGGTTAATAAAGGGACTGAGGCCTCATGTATCTATATATATACATATGTGTCAAACTTGCACATAGAACAACAAATAAAGTGAAATAATAATTGCGAAATTTTTAAAATTCTTCCTCCTCTTCAAGTGAGAATTATCTTGAGAATTTAGGTTTGTTCTTCAGAGAAACTTGGTGATTTTTCTTTACAATTGAGCGGCTTTGTTGGAGACAAGTCCACGATTGCTATATTGTCGAGTTCAACCACAACTTTGAAGATATATTCTATTCCAAGGAACAAGATAAGAGATACTGCATTGTGAAAAATTAATTCTCCATTATCTTCCACATCAAGAAAAGTAAGGAACCTTCCTCAATCTAAATTGAACTCGGTAAGTTTTGTTTGACAGCAGTGTTTAAGCCACCACAAAAGCATTGCCTCTTACTTTTGTTAAGTTCTAAACCTAATTGGGAGGAGAACAAGTAGAAAGTATCCAATAGTTTCTGTAATGACTTAACATCACCATGAGGAAACAAGAGTAAATCGTCAGCAAATGAAAGCCCTATAATTCGAGTTTTGTGACATTCGGGGTGCCCTTTGAAATTTTTTATCTTCCCATAAACCTTGTGTCAATATATGGTAATATTCCATTGCAATGAGAAAAAGACAAGGACATAAGGAATATCCTTGCCTAGGTCCCTTTTGATATCAAATAGAGGAGTTGAGGAGCCATTAAACAGGATAGAATAACTGATAGTCGTTACACAATACCGAATAAGATTCACAAACCACGAAGTACCTGCTCCATAAAGCACCACTCAATAGAATCCAACTTCAATATAGATTTGGGTGAGACTTGTTTCTTATTATAACACCTACCTAACAAGCTCATGTCCTATGAGAACATTGTCGCCGATACATTGTCCTTTAACAAAAGCTGCTTGTGAATGATTTATAATAGAAGGGAGTACAAATTGCATTCTGTACGTTAGGACTTTCGAAAGTACCTTAGGACATTGCAACATATTATAGGCTTGTATTGCTCCACCTTCATTGCTATCTCAACCTTAGGAATGAGTGTAATAGCAGCTACATTTAGCCCTTAAGGGAGTCAACAGTTGCTGAAAAATTTGTGCTAACTGCCATAGCTATTCCCCTACAACATGACAGCAATTTTTAAGAAAAATGCATTATAGCCATCAAGCAAAAGAGGCTTTATCATTCCCCATTTCACCACTTCCTTGGTAACAGGAATAAGCAAACTTTATGGAGAGTCTCATCAAGTCGTGGGTTTGAATCTCGCCCATATCTAATTGTGTAACACATGACCTCCTGTATCATTTAGGAATAAGCAAACTTATTTTGGAGGGGGGGTGTCAACCTTTTCTCTTTTATTGCAAACAACAACCCATTCATTCTTCCTCTCAGGGTGAACTGAAGGATTGCTCTTCTACCAATGGAGAGCAATGTGTCAAAACTTCTTGCATTGGAGACACAATTGTGGCTTCCATTCATACTCTATTTTCTATTGTAATACATCCCTAGAAGGTGTTTTGATTGAGACCATCCAAGTTCTTTCTAAGCATCTAACTCAACCATAAGTCGAGGATAGGATATCTTAGCTCAAGAAGCTGTAACTGCATCAACACATATTGGAGTTCCCATAAAGCTAGCAATTCTAAAGAGAGAATTCTGTGACCACATAGGCAAAGGTAGACCGGGAAGTTTTATTAATGTACATAAGTATTGGAAGCGTTCAATACTGAACTCAAATGTTTCAGTCCATTGTTCAAGAACAACAGGAAAGTCCACAAAGCTCTAGTACTAGCAATCTCTAATAATATCACATTCCTCCTATGACTTAAACCATAGCAAGAAGAAACCATCATCACGTAGATGAATTTTTGGCAGAAACATGTTTCCAATTAGCATTCACATAATTCACCACCTAAGTAAATAATGGTGTCATACCAAAAACATAGCCAACTAAAGAGGTTTTCCATTACCCATCCTCTTTACACCATTTATTTGCATCAAGGTCTACAATTGGTCCATTGATCAACGAAGTTGGTACATATTTCAAAGGTAAAACATGACTAGATTTATGGATATTCACTAGTTTCTCCTTCTAGTTTACCCAACTATGCCATGGGTTCAAATCCGAAGTGTGTTGCCCATGGTCAATATGAATCTATAGGCTATTATCCTTCTCTTGTATCATCATTCATGTCTAGTGTAGACTATAGTATAGGGATACCTAGAACTTCCAAGGCGGATAATGGAGTCTGCTTCTTCAATACTGTAGTACTCAAGTTCTCTTGGAAATTTAAAGATTCCCCAACTTGCTCTAAAGTATGTTCAATTTGCAACTTAGAAGAATCTATTGGTTTTGATTGATTCGTTACAATAGTTGAATATTGCATTTGATTAATGATTAGCAATTAATAGCTTTTTTTAAGTTACTTATCAAAATATTTATATAATTACTTATTTTGAAAAAAAAAATACGATAAAAAAATTTCAAAATAAGTAATTATTATGGACAACTACTTTTGATGAGTAGCTCCAAACATATGCGAAATCGCTACCTGTTAGCCCTAGTTCTTTGAGTTGTTTCACCCTTTTTTTCACTGTGAATGTGAAAGAAAAAGGGCTTGTGTGGCACGTACAGCAATTCCCTTTATCTCAAAGACAAAGGTTGATTCCACTTACTATTATTGTTTAGATTATCACTATTAATACAATATCAGTTTCAATCCTTTAAAATTGTTCACTATGTACTGATTAAGTGAGATTACTACAATTGGCACCTATCAATTAGTATGAGAGCACCAAACAATGCCAACACTGCGGATAAGTGTATCTCAAGTATGGATAGGATGCTTGGTATGCCTGAGTACATGCATCAATAGCAAGATATCATCTAGCTAACAAGAGGCATCACACTAATATGGGAGAGTACACGTCTAAAACCCTCAACTCAAGGCCTTGGTGATGAGCAATAAAAACCTCGTGAATGACAAATCAGTTTTCAAAACTAGATATCCAAAGGCTCTACCATTACGGATGCCAAATGGTAAGCAGGACCACATTACCATTCAGAATGCAAATGATTCAACAAGCTATCAAACCAATGAAGAGGAAGAATGAAGGGAAAAAGTAGAAGAGGAAGAAGAATTATCTACTTCCTGGATCTATTGTTAGCAAGTTCCCTTAATAGAATGCCAAACTTCTTAATCCAGTTTTTGGCCAAAGATTTTACAACTTGAAGGTGTAGAATTGTCAATGTGAGTGTTCACTACAATGGTCTTTCATCTTAGAAAAGGGGGGAAATTTTAGTGAGTTGTGGGAGAGATATAGGCTCGTGAATACCTGGAATTTTGGAGACACCAAGCTCTCAAGCACCTTAGACTATCATTATTACTTGTGCAATTTTTAATACAAGCCTGAGCTGTGTTTTCCCTGTTAATTTCTATAACTAGCATCTATCAAATAGTATTAGTGTTTGCCATCACAACTCTTGGTGCAATTGTGCACAGGAGTGCAAAGCTAGCCTACATGGGCGTCGAGCTACGGAAGTGTGGTGGTATGTTACAATCCCACATATGTCAATTATGGGATTGATTAATAGTCTAAATGGCCTAAGGGCACCCTCTATTTTTCTTTCTCCTCAACCTTTTACCTTCCTTTACTTCAACGTTGAATCAACCATCGCCATATACTAGGAGTGCCTTGAGAGGTCAATTCTTGCCATGGAATAAAATATCATTCCCAATATCCAATATCGACCAATGCTTATCAGTTTCTCGGTCTATCAATATGCAACACGACCTAAACGAGACAAATAAAAATTTCACATTTATCGACGCTATATTAGCACTATCAACAAAACTTAAAATTATCAATAACTTCAATATTATAGACTGGCTACAAGGAAAATCAATTTACAAATGTAATATTATAGAATTCAGTCATTTAAATGCTTATAATATAATATAGATCACTAATTTATTGAATAATTATATTTAAATGATCAATAAATAAGAATTAGAGCATATTGTGAAATAAAAATAAAAATTTACACCATCACAACCGCAACATATAATTTATCATTTGCAACATTCCAATACCATGACCACAACTACAATTTTTTTTGCATGATTCTAGTGCATAGGCCCCAGGTAGAATTGGCCCTCATACTTGAAGCAAAACTTCCTCTATCCACAACTAAATCTCACCCTTCCACAACTGACAATTTCTCCTCTATAACAATCAACCAATCAAAAAACATAACCAATCAAATAGCAAAATAATATGGGTGACTCAACGCTTTATGAAAAGACATAGATTCCCACCCTAAGACTTGCATGATTGTTTATTTAGTCATAACAAGCCCCACTTCACTTGATGAAACCCTCCTAACGTCTTATTACTTCTAACTTCAGAGTTCAAATTACCACCTACAATTTTGATTCGATCAAACATGTTCCTTCCACATCAGAGTGGAGTATAAACCCATAAAGATCTTTTCCCAGGTTATGACCAACCGAATTGAAGGAGTACTATGTGAGATAGTAGGGAATCTCAAGCTAAATTTGTAAAAGGAAGAACATTAGGAGTTAATGTTCTCATGGCAGTAAAGCTAGTAAAGCATTACCAATGGAAGAATATTAATCCACAATTGATCCTGAAAGTGGGCATACAGAAGGCTGATGACTCTTTAGACCGACCTTTCATTAAACAAGTACTTGTGGCTTTTGGGTTTCCATTACAATTTGTAAGAATGATAATGCATGTATAATCGGTGTTAAAGTCTTATTTAATGAGAATGGCTCACTCACACCACCTTTTCCCTTACAAAATGGTTGAAGCAAAGGGATCCACTCTCACCTTATCTATCTAATAGCCGTGGATTATTTATACAAGATTATAAGTACCCCTATGGCATGACAAAAGCTTTTTAGGACATCCAGGATGCCACAAGAACAAAATAATTGACTTGTGCTTTGCATATATTAATTTTTCACTAATGGAAAGTTACTTCTTCTAGTCTGGTGAAGCATAAATTAGAATAGTTCCCTAGGGTGAGGGTGATTGGAGCTCAAATATTGGCTTTTTCTAGGATGTGAGGAGGTTACTTTTCCCTTTAGGTACCTTGGGGTTCCCTTAGAAATAGACAAATTGGGCATTCATCACTTTCAGCTAATCGCTGAGAAGATTATTGGGAAGATCAAGGATTGACCCAACAAGTACCTAAGTTATGCTGGCAGAGTCCAACTGATATCATCAGTCTTGTTTAGTGATCAGGACTTTTGGGCACTAGCAATTATATTGCCTACACATAGGATAAAGACAATTTGTAAAAAATTTCCTATGGGCAGGCCTGGACGAGAAGTCACGCAAAGCAGTGATAGCATGGCACCAGGTTTGTATGCCATTGAAGGAAAGACTTGGTATTAAAAAAAAAAATACCACTTATTAAAGATGCTGACATTGGAAGGTATCATGCACCTAAGGGAATCACTCTTACCTATGATGGACCCTAACGTAATGGGGAAGTAAGTATCAAATCAGCAAAGTCTATGAGATGTTGAGACGTGGAGGAGAGCTACAACCATGGGATACTTGGTTATGGAAGCATGCAGGTTTGCCTTGGCATAAGATATGTATGAATGCTCACCTCATTATTCCAGTGGGGAGTAGCGAATACAGACAAGTGCAATCATTTATTTGGTCAATGCAGGCTTAGGGATGCTGGTATAAATTGCTGAATTGAATGGGATTATGCCAGCCATTCACTACCAGGACTCAAGCTGAGGGCCTGAGGGCCTGGTTGATTCAAAGAAGAAAGAGGAGTGGAGAAACAGAAGTTCCAAGAATGATGGTGGCTGCATTGGTCTACAGAATATGGCAAGCAAATAATCAAGCAACTTTTGAAGCCACGGTCCCTTTGCTGCAGAGAGTGATACAGGATATAGCTCAGATTTTTGCAAGAATACAAAACAGTAGAAAGGGAGATAGATATACGAATAATTATATTGCCTAGAAAGATGACCTTAAGGTGTATAGGGTTGTTTGAAGCTTGATTGGACATTATGAGTATTAGTTTAACTTAACCGGGGGAAAAAAAAAAGGAAACAGAAAAAAACATGATGTTTATTGTAGTTATAATGTTAAGAAAAGACAAGTTCTAGGAAGGAGTCATTATGAAAGGTTTATGTTGCAACAGATAGTCTTAGTAACTCTTTTTTTTTTACCAAGCCTAGCAACTCTAAGATTAGGTGCTTTAATTATATGTAAGTTGGTCATTGTCAAACGAATTGTCCTAAACAAAGAGTTCCTATACAAATTAGTTCAAGGTCTAGCAGGTGAGAATGATAAAATCTACGTTTCACACCTTAGGGCATGCTGTTATGTTGAAGCACATGAAGAAACTACCACGTCCATGCATATACACATCTTTCAATACTCCTCATAGGTTTAGGAGAGTATCACATAACCCATAATTGAACTCAATGATCATATCAACTTGGTCAGCTTTGCTATTTCCTACAATAAGTGACATTTTTTCTAACATTTTTTTTTCTAGAGTGTGTGGCTTCGATGCCTAGGAAGCATTTTAATGTTCCCAATTTCTTAATGAAATATTCTATCAAAAGGCACTTTTTAAAATTTGTCTCTCACCTGTGTCATTGTCTATTACAGTAATAACATCCACATATACCAACAAGGTTGTTACTACACCCCTCCCCCCATATCAAAGGGTTTCACGAATAACGTATGGTTGTAGCCAAGGGTAACTATCACCTCAGTAAACCTTCCAAATCAGGCTCTTGGTGGTTGTTTATGTCCATATAGAGCTTTCTTCAACTTGCACACTATTCCTTCTTTAGATTAAAATTCATGATGAACTTCCATGTATATCTCTTCCTTCAAATCACTATGGAGGAATGCAAGTTCCATCCAAAATTGCAATAATAACAAAATAATTCTTACCATATTCATATTTGAGACTGAGGCACATGTCTCAAGAAAGTCAATACAATAAGTTTGAGTGTAACTTGAAGCAAAACATCTTGTCATGTGTATTTCTACAGAACCATCAAAATTGTATTTCACTGCAGCATACCAGTTCTTTCCCTTTGGTGATTTAACCAACTCCTATGTCTTGTTCTTTTCAAGAGCCTCTATTTCTACTTTCATAGCCCTTACTTCCAGGTTAGTATTACATGCCTCCTTTATATAGGTGGAGGTGACTACCAAATACAATGACTATAATAAATGTGTACCATTAATTTCACTATACATGAACCGATAGTTATAATGAATTGTAATGACTAATGAACTTAACAGACATGTATCTAATAAATATGCATCTACCTAATAGACAAGTGTCTAATAAATGATTATTATGAATCTACTTATAAGTAGCATTAATCATTGATTTTCCCACAACCTGACAGTATCTTAAATTTACTAAGAACTAGTATTACTTTTTATGAATTTTACATATCTCTTATTGTTTGGATAATTATCAATTGAGGTCATTTTCCTTCATATTAGGCTTATGTATTCTTGTTATAAATCAGATTTGAGTTAATAAAAAGAATGCCTTCTGGTGATAAATCCAGGTAGGAGTAACCCACCGGAAGAAATCAACTCAATGAATTGAATATATCCATGCGGAAAGACTTTCCACCCACTACCTACACTGTCATGGTTTTAAATATACACAAGTGAACCTAAAATTCTGCTTACAAAAATCAGGAAAAAGAGACAATAAGTAAGCATAGTGCAGAAATTAAATGAAGGGTGAAGTCACATAGAGAGCACTACCAGCCCTGGCTAACTGATATTCAGGTTTCTTAGAAAGTAGTGTTGCTTCTTTCATCTTGTTTCTTCTTATGTATCCACAATATACACAGGCTGCAAAAATGATCACCCCAGCTACCACACCTGATGATATACCAGCTATAACTCCACCAGAAGTTCCTGTTTCCACACAAAAGAACATATAAGCTCTGATAGTTGCTCAGAGGTTACCATATCCACAAAATCAAGACCCGATCATGGAGAGGGACGCCCAACCTGTACTGTACATTGGATAAGATGGAAACAGAGAAACATCAGTACTATCAGAGATATTATACAAGATAGAAAACACATGCCTAACTATGTAAGGCACAATATCTAACCTTGAGCTCGATATGAGCGATAGATGGTTCCCATTTTTGTCTGCAGAAGTAAGAAAGAAATTAAAGAAGGATACAGCAGTACCAGTAACCTTTTCTGAAAGCAACCAGTATGTAAGGCTATCACAAAATACATATATCTTGATGCATATGCATGTGCAGGAACCATGGAACTTCTACGGACGTGGATAATTACCTGATAATTAATTAACCCAATTGTTTCCTAGTAATGAGTAATGAAATTATCATACTTAGGCTCATAGTTATTGAATATTATCTTAGGAACAATCTAAACATATTCTAAATTAAAACAATATAAGGAAAATTTTGGTTCAGGTTATTTTCATAGATTTTATATCAATTTAGGTTCCTAATATTCTTTTAGGATGATTGATTTATGTAATAAACATTGAAAGATCGAATATTTATGTATTTGTTATCGACTCATCACCGAGATAAGGCAAAAATATACTCTATACATAACTAGGAGAAAAATATCATTATAATGAGTGCTTGTTAAACAAAAGCTTATCAAACCAAACAGGCAAGCAGTGAACACTAATACACGCAACCACTATCAAGTCTTGTTCTTGATCAGGGGATGTAGTTCATATGGAGCATCATAATGCAATGAAAACAGCCTCTGAGGTTCAGCAAAGATGACCAACAATTTCACAATCACGAATTTGGCTTGCCTCAAATCTACTCTCTAGAGCTTCAGTAAGATGCAAGAAAATATTTTAAAAAAATCATAATAAGATTTCCTTCGATGTATTTCATCCAACATCGCATGTACCAACTTGGCTCACAAGTTAGCACAAATCATTGGTCATAGCCAAAAAAAAAAAAAACACAGCGTGAGGCATGGCATTGCATCAATCAAATCTAATACCATCATCAACCTTTATATGTGTGTGTGTGTGTATAATGTAACAAGACATAATTCTTACCTCTTCCAGGGATATAGACTAGACCACTCCCAGCACTAAAATTAGCATCCGGATTGTAACTTCTTACTAAATCTTCACTAACATTAGCATAAGCAGCAACAGAATTCAAAGTGTTCCCAGGACGAAGTGGGTATGTAATGAACAACCCGTAATCCGTGGACACGCTAGCATTCCCACAAGAACAATTCACAACAACATTAAGTGTGGCATTACTGGGTATATTGGTAGCAGGATAGTTGTTAGACTTCTCAAGCCAATCCACAGTAGTTAGGTTGGAATAGTCAGTTTGCGCAACCCTAGTATACGTATCCCCGGATGAAACTTGGTATTTGAAAACATGACCCAAATAAGACCCATTTAAACAATCACATGAAAAGGGAATATTGATTCGGATATCAGATAGGAGACTATCTTTGTTGGGCACTTGGGTGTTATAACTGAGAATGTCAGAAATTGAGGCGTTTAGACTATCAGAAATGGATGTAAGGGTTGCCCCTGAATAAACATAATATGAAGCTAAAGCTAAATCACAACCTTTGCCGCACTTCGATTCTGCTAAGAAACAGGAGGCTAGTAGAAGAACAAAGCCTAAGCCTAAGTTTCTTAACCTAAGTGACAACATTAGATCAAACGAAATCAAAATCAATTATTTGAATCAGTGGAACACCAATTTCGGGTAAACGGAGGAAATAAGAAAAGAAAAAAGGGAGGTAATGAACTCCAGACAAGGTAAAGTCAAAGGGCGTAGATGGGAAGGCAAAAGTGTAGTCAAATTGAATGAATATCAGGATTTCGAAATTATTCAGAAAGACTGGTTCAATTGATAGCAGGGAGCGAAGGCAGAAGGGGGAAGAATTGATGTCGACTGCAATCATAGGAACTAGGATAGGATTAAAAATATCGCCATGCATGGCCATAAACTATTTAAATATCTGTTGATTAATAAATAATATTCTGTTGATGCCGGGTGTGGTTGACTTTTTGGCACTTATTGCGCTTGGGTCGCTCCGTCGGATGACGATAATAGAAGAGTGACCATAGGTGAAACCGTGACAGTTTGCATGTTCGAGCTGTGGAGGCTTGAGAATAGAAAGAAAAATTTTAAGATATTTGATTGATAATTCTCTCAGTCAAGAGTTTAAATAGAAAGGATAGACCTATTTTGTCTTGTAATAGAATGGAGAATAAGACAACAATTTCTCCTTCAAATTAATTTTGAACTTGTAGTTTTACCAGTTCTATGTTGGATTTTATATTAAATTGATCTCCTATACACTATGGGGACAATTTATTGTCCTCAAACATATAGTATTTCCCATCTTTCTTTTCTTTTATTCTACCTTTTTACATATATAGATCTTGTATTCATTTTAAAAGTCTAAAATTTATAATACATTTTTTTTATTACTTTTGCTCTCTCCTCTGAATTTTTTCGTCGTCACTCCCTTGTTACTTGCCCTCTTTAATTTTTTTAGAAATACCTTAATTTACAAATCACTAACAACAACAGGCAACATATGTGGAGTTCAAATTGATTCAATCCTAGTACTAGTGATATTTTTAAGGAAGATAATCTAGTTACTATACCTAAGTTCTAAGTTGTTAATGCTAAGCTTTGAGTGTCCATTCAAAAAATGGCCTCAGACATGCTAACTCTTCTAGCACAAACCCTAAGCGAGCTATCACACATTATGGATAGGCACCGTCGTGATAACACTTCATCAACTTACTCTATAAGATACTCTAATGAGGCTCTAGACCTTCCAAAGAGTGAGCCAAGGACTAGGTTGTGCAACATCGTCATCTAGTAAAATGAAGCAAAGTTGATGGAAGACTCCCGAGCTAAAAGAACTAGAAGTGGAAGACAACAAAAGTCTCTAAGCCCTTCTAGAAGACACAAGATGAAAAGACATTTGAGTCCAAGAAGAAGATATGATGTATGCCGGCCTAGTAGAGACAAAGAAAAAATTGAACATATGATTCTTGTCGGACAAACAAAGATGATGAAGAAAATACAGAATATGATGATCGTGGGACAACTAAAGGTAAGAAGACTTGATTAGTAGAATGATAGACCAAAGGGTATAGAAAGCTTAGAAGCTATTTGTAATACCCCTAAAATTCACTACTAAAAAATTTCGTTTTATTTAAAAGAATCAACAGTAGTAAGGCTAAAGAATGAAATACAAATTACTAGAAATTCAAACCATATTTAAATCAGAGTGGTGCAAATAAATATTTTATAAGCATAGAATCCACTAATGGTGGTTACAAGAACAAAGATTACATTTAAACCAGGCATTAGAAGAGAAAGAATGGAATATTAAAAGTCTGGATAATCCTTACACTCTTTCCCATCGCCCACTTGAGTAGCACCTGATAAAAGACCTACAAGGGACTCTGCCCATTAAATAAGCAGGGACCTCACGAATGGAACCCTTCAGTACTATGGTATTGATTAACCCTTTAAAAACATACTTAAAAGTAGGCCCGCAATACAACACATGATACAACACTATAAATAAATAGAATAAAATGGTGCTTACATAATATTCACATTCATATATTCACATACTTAACAAGTCCATCAAATATGAATAAGTCATAATGTACAATCAATATTTCTGGGCCTTAAGCCATTAGTCCATTGTTATTCAATCATCTTAGATTATATATGTTCATGTGAATGCGGGAACCCCACTATTATAGTTAGTGGATCAGAATACATATAGGGTAGAACGCTCTTGACCACTATTATTGCTGGTGGATCGGTCTTCGGGGTAGAACACTCCTAGCCACTATTATTCGTCAGTGGATCGGTCTGGCCTCGACTCACATGGTGTTCCACTATAAGTGATTAGTATTTTTCATAATTTATTCACATCCATAATTGGGTTTATTGAGCTCGGGACCCCCACTATTATAGCCGGTGGATCGAAATACATATATACATCATCCAGGGCAATACGCTCCTGGGCCACAATTATATCCGATGGACTAGTACTCATAAACATCATCTAGGGAAAAATTCTTCTAGTCCACTATTATATCCGGTGAATCGGTACTCATAATCATCTTCTAGGGTAACACGCTCCTGGGCCATTATTATAACCAGTGGACTAGTACTCAATATCATAATTCAACTGGGCCCGACTAATTAATCTTTCACTTTCATGATTAGCGTTTTCCTTTTTTTTAATCAGCACAACAATTCCATTTATTTGCCTTAGACAGGAGATCAAGATCTCGGGACACAAAGGTACACTGGTCGTACTGGTCCATATAAGTTACTCAATACCCTTTACCATCAATCCAGGGATGCAAAGGTACCCTAGTCGTACTGGTGTATAAAGCTACTCAGTACCCTACCGACAAGGACACCTAATCCATAAGTATGCATAACCCCTAAATAGGTCTGTAGAGCTAGATATAGTAAGATATAGGGCATGACTGGAGTACAAAGGCACACCAGCAAATACTAGAATAATCGTGGGCTAAACCACGTCTTTAGGGTAGCGACCCCTAAAGAGCCATCATTCCCGATCTTGAGGTCTTTTACTTTAATTATTAGTGTCTTAATTTATGTGATCACAAAAAGCACAACAATCAAATAGTTATTCACTTTCAATCGTTATGATATCATTAAGTATTTTTTATTCAAATAGTTATCTAAGATAACATAGGGGAATCATTAAGGCCATCATAACCTCATACAATTCTGATTTAGGATTCGTCCTTGTGATACTCACTAAATACCATTATTTTACTATTCAGTATTACTTGAGTCTTATCACGAAACTTCGTTATCCCACCAACATATTAGGTACGAATTACTGATTTACCCCTTACTTGGTTTATGTTACCAAGTTATCTCCCATACTTATTAGGTCACCAATCACCCATCATAGTCGTTACGCTTATCATATTTCCATTTGGTTGGTTAGACTACCAATTTGCCCTTCTCCTTTGTTATAATTACCAAATTGCCCTTTTGTTGGTCAAATTATCAAATTACCCTTCTTCATTATCATAATTACCAAGTTACCCTTCTTCATTATCATAATTACCAAATTACCCTTTAATTGGTTAAATTACCAAATTGCCCTTATCTATTATCATAATTACCATATTACTCTTCTCCACTATCATAATTACCAATTTGCCCTATAGTTGATTAAATTACCCTTCTCTATTTTTATAATTACCAAATTACCCTTCTTCATTATTATAATTACCAATTTGCACTTTAGTTGATTAAATTACCAAATTACCCTTTGATTAAATTACCAAATTATCCTTCTTCGTTATTATAATTACTAATTTACCCTTTGGTTGGTTAAATTACCAAATTGCCTTTTTCTATGATCATATTTACAAATTACCCTTCTGCATTATTATAATTACTATATTGCCCTTTTCCACTATTATAATTACCATTTTACCCCTTTAGTTACAAAATTATCATTTTATCCTTTTACTTACAAAATTACCATTTTGCCCTTTACTTCCAAAATTACTATAATACCCTTAACCTCTAAATTTACCATAATACCCTTTTACTTATAAAATTACCATTTTATCCATTTACTTACAAAATTACTATTTTGCCCTTTACTTGAAAAATTACCATAATACCCTTTTACTTATAAAATTACCATTTTGCCCCTTTACTTCAAAAATTACCATAATACCCATTTAACTTATGATTTACGATTTTGCCCTTCTCCTCCAAATTACCATTTTACCCCTTACTTCCAAAATTACCATAATACCCTCTTACTTATAAAATTACCATTTTACCCTTTACATCTAGAATTACTATTTTACCCTTTACTTATAAAATTACTATTTTAACATTTATTACACCACCTTTATCAAATTATCACCACTACTTAAAATATTAATATTAATACTCCATTCTCATCATCCAACTCCACCAACTATTATTATTCAACACTCTACTCATTAGCACTCACACATAATTGGCCACATTCTTGCATAAGATATATTACTAAAATGCCCCTAGGGCTTATAATAATATTATTTATATATTAATGATCATAATAACATAATATAACATAAATAAGTACTCAACATATTCATTAATAACCAAACTATTTCCTTAAGCAATATTTCCACACATAGCATGTAAACTAACATGCTTTACTTTTATCAATCACTATAAGCAACTACATAAGATATATACTAAACAATATATATATATATATATATATATATATATATATATCATGCAAAATAACATATTAAAACCCTAATGTGCTAGTATACGCTTATCTATGTGTTTAAGTGGGGTTTAATGATTACCTTAATTCCCGCAAAAATTGAACTTTACCGGTATCCCGATTAAAGATTCAAGCTTTAAATAGCAAAATAAACACCTAAAAATAATATCAATATTTATCACATTAGAAATAAGAAAACCAAAAGCATAAGACTTTATAAAACTTAATTAATAAAATACATAGCTTAAATATTATTATACCTTAAAATTATCAACCAAAATTAAATCAAGAATGCAGCAACTTATGCTACGCATGCAACATGAGCTGCATGCAAAACAAGCGGGATAAAGGGCTCGAAATGGTATGAAAAGGAGGAGGATGTGGTATTTTTGGGTTAGGGTTTTGGGGCTAGGAAAGAAGGTAGATGGAGGGGGATTTAGGGCAAGGGAAAGGTGCAGGGGTGAAGAGGGTGCATAGGTAGTGGTCAGGGATAGGTTGTTAATGGCCAAGGGAGGCAGAGGCGGCGGCAGCGAAGCTACGAAGTGGGCTACAAGAGTGGATGGGGCTGAGAAGGAAGGAAAATGGAGGGGCAAATGAAGGGGTGAGGGGGTTTGTTTTTGTAAAAGAAGGTGTACGGGTGGTAGAGGAGGTTGCAGGGAGTGGCTTGGTGGCTCGTGTGGCGGCAGAGGTGGCAAGACAACTACGGAAAGAGGGGTTGTAGGGAGGCTTCTAAGAAGGGAGAAGAAGAAAAGAAAAAGAAGAGGGGGGAAGAAGGGACTGCAGGGGCTCGAGGGGGGTATTGTGGTGGTGTAGGGCGGTAGTAGAAGGTGGTAGGAGGCACTACGGGTGATTGGTGTGGCAAAGGAAGCGGCGGAGGGAGCGATGGTGCACAAAATAGGGATGGAAATGGAAGAGAAGAAAAGGAGAGAAAGGAGGTCGGGGAAGGTAAGGAGCTCGAGAAATGGGGCAGGAAAGGGGCTATAGAGGAGAAGAAAAAGAAGAGGGAGAATAGGGGCAGGTGGTCGATCAGTGTGTAGGGTGGTAGGGAGGTGGTAGGGTGGCAGGGAGAGGGAAGGGAAGAAAGGAAAGAAAGGCCATGCGTGGTTGGGGATTGCATGGCCGGTTGGGTCCGAAAATGGTGAAAAAAAGGATGGGAGAGAGAGAGGGTTGCAGTGGTGGCAGCGAGAGGTGGTCGGGAATGGCATTGGAGGTGGCAAACCTGAGTGATGAAGACAGGTCGGACACGCTTGGTTGAGGCAGAAGGAGGAAGAAAAGAAGGGGAGCAGCGGCTGGTTGGGGGAAGAAAAAGGAGAGTTAGGTCGGGCCGGTCGCTAGGGGAGGAAGGAAGAAAAGAAAGAAGGGGGTTGGGATGGGCTGCTATATCAGGGAAGGAGGAAAAGAAAAGGAGGGGTGGGCTAGCAGTGTGGAAGAAGGAGAGGAGAGAAGGGGAGTGGGCCAGTGGCCCAAGCGTGTAGGGGAGGGGGAGGTAGGCCAGCTTGGCGGCCCAAAGGAGGAAAAAGGAAAAAGAAAGAAAAAAGGGGGAAATAAAAAGGAAAATGGGAGAATTTAAAATAATTTAATTTATAAAATAATAGGATGTAATATTTTTGAGAAATAAATTTTTTTAATAATTTAATTTAATATATGGGCTTAAAAAGGATAATTTTAGTAAAATATTGGTTTGGAAAATTATTTAAATAAAAAGAGTATGATAAAATAACAAAATATTTATTTTAATTTATTAAATATTCTTAGCCACTTTAGTATACTTAAAAATCCATAAAATAATTAAGTTAAATAAATTTAAAGGCTAATTTTCCCAAATAAAAGCTATTTATTAAATTATAGGTTTTTAAAATTTTTGGGGATTATACTATTAGAGAGATTAAAAATAATACTAATCGCCATAAGTGGTAGACACCCTTCACAAAACACATGTATAAGATGCCGGCACAGATAATAAGAATTCCAATGTTTGAATTATTCGATAGCTTTATAAATCCTAATGACCACTTAAATGTGTTCAGAAATGCTATATTGTTGGTTGGGGCATGAGAAGAGATTTTGTGCAAGGCATTCCTAGGTATTTTGAAAGGAGAAGTGCTGAGATGGTTTGGGAAACTCAAAGCGAAATCAATAAATTCCTTTACCTTGCTCACGATAGCTTTTATTGAGTCATCTGATGCATGTTGGCACCCTAAAAATATTCTTCCTTCTTGATGTGATTCTTTCAGTATCCGATGGAATCTATCTAGTCATTTTTTTAACAAACTCAATAAAGAAGTTAGATCGATTAACGAGTTCGACAATGGTATCGCCATATCTTCTCTCCTAAAAGTCTAATTGATCAAGATTAAGTGGAAAACTTGTACTTGACCAAACACAAATCGTACACGTCCCTAAGAAAGGATTTGCAAAAGAGGATAGATGCCAAATAAATGTGTAAACTTATGTAACCAAAGGCCAAAAAGGTAGAAGCACCCTTAACACTAAGATAAAGACCAGACAAGCAAATGTATAGGCTGAAAAGGCAATATGTGGGTCTAAGGCTAATGATACAACTAGGCACTCGATGAACTCAAATTGATAGTGTAATACCCCAAAACTTTATTTTAGGATTTAAAAATAAAATAAGGAATAAATGGATAAGTTTTAATTATATACGATATTTTTAATAAAATAATGATATTATAATAATAATAAGTATGGCCATAAAAAGAGAAAACTGATGTAGAGATCTAATTAATGGATGCTAGAATTATTTACTAAACTAAATTAAATTTTAATTAAATCATAATAATAATTTATGAATTAATAAAAAAATATTTTATTATTATTACTAATTTTTATTATTCCTAAAATTCAAAAACAAATTCCAAACTACCCAGCCACCTCACTTATCTTTTTTTTCTTTTTTCTTTTTCTTCCTTTTCTTTTTTTCTTCCTTTACCCTCCATCGACCAACTGGGCCATGCCCAGCGCAGGCTCAATCCCTTTCCCTCCTCCTCTCATTTCCTTTCCCTCCCCGACCCACTCTTCTTTTCTTTTTTTTTCTTTTCCTCCACTTGGCTCAACATGGGCACCCATGCCCGTCCCCCTCTTTTCCCATTTTCTCCCTTCTTTTCTTTCCTTCTTCCCTTTTTTGCCCTATCCTCCTATCATGCAACAACACCAGCCTACACATCAGCCGTAGCCAACCACCCCTCCCCTTGTCTTCTTTCCCCCCTTGATCCACTTTCCCCAACCATTTACCCTATAAATACACCCCCTTATGCCCTCAATTCTCTTTTTTTTCCTGCCAATCAAACACCCCAACCTTACTCACGCATCCCCTTCATCCACCGCGGCCACTGCAGCTGCAGCCGCCATCATGCTACATCACCGTCGCCATACCCTCCCTTCCTCTTCCCTGCATCACCCTCCACCCAGCGAGGCCCTCCTTTTCCTATAACTCCCCTTCCTCTTCTCTCCCCACTTGTGCAAAGTGGGCAGCTCGAGTTATCCTTTTGCACCTATCTCCGCCACCTGCCCACCTTATACTGCCACAACAACAACAACAACCACCTTTACTGCCTCCCTTCCTACCTAGAAAACTCCCCCTACCTTAACAAACCATCACTTCCCCTTCACTTCCTCCTCCTTTTCTCTCCTTTCCTCTCAGCCACCACACAACCACTACCCATGTCACTGTCGTCAGACACCACCACTAGCACCACAATCCCCTCTGACCTAGAAACCCTACCACCCTGGACAACATAGCTCCTCTCCTCCTTCCCAACTCCAAAACCCTTCCTTTTCGATCACCACCACCACCATTGTCATGCACCGCCACCATTCCTTTGCCTGTTGTCCCTTTTACTTGTGCCCTTATCCCTTTTACTTAGTATATTTTATTTTTAAATATCTTGTTATTATTAACATTATTATTATTATTACTAATATTTAATTATGGAAATAAAGAAAAAGTAAAAAGGAGTAGGAATAAGGTTAAATCACTAGTATGCCATTTTTTTTATAGATTGTGAGCAAAACCCTTCTCATGATGAGGCATATGATTCATGTTCTAAGCCCGATGTCCTATTAGGTAAGGCTATAGTTAAGGTTTTAGGTTTTGTTATGAATTATGTGCTTATAGGTGTAATGGCATGTAATATGTACTATATGTGAATATGAACTAAATATATGTGCAGTGTAGCTTGGCTTGCAAGGAGCTAAGGTATGAAGAATATGATTTGTATTATGTGTAAAATGTGTGATTTGACTTATTATGTATGACATGCTGTTATGTATGGTTATTATGGTATGCCATGCATACTTAGAGACCTTAGGTGGATTTGAGTGGTTGTGGGGATATAAAAGAAATAAAGAGGGTGGAGTGAGTAAGAATAATTGGGGAAAAATCCTAAGTGTATTATGACATATGGGTGATAAAATAAAGGAAGAAAGTAATAAAATGAAGGGTTAGGGTAGAACATTGCATAGAGGGTGTGAAAGCATGCATAGGGTGTTTAGTCTTTGCATGGGGGGAAAAGCTTAAGTGGAAAAAGTTAGTTTGAGGATTAAACATGAGGTGGAAAAAGTAATTTGGGTGATTGGAGTGCTTGGGGAAGAGATAGTACATGGGTTGGTGGAAGTATGCATAGGAGCTTAACTAGGGTTTTTAGGGGAAAACCTCAAGTATAGGGGTATTATGAGAGATTTTAAAGAGTTTGTTTGGATTTTTAATTGGGAGTATGTCATATGGAAAGTGAGATTCAAGTTAAATGGAGGGTGGAGTTATGAAAGAGAGGAGGGTGAAAGAGAAAGGGGTGTATTAGGGTTTTTGGGATGACTAACTAGGGTTCTCTATCACATGTGGAAGTTGGAGAGTAGGGTTGTGATGTTTGGAGTGGGTTGAGTGGGGTGATGGTGTTGGAATCAAGAGGAAGTATGGGCTATATAGGAAAAGGAGAGGCTAGGGCCACATAGGTTAGATTAAGGTTTCAAGAGAAAACCCTAGTAGGTGATGGTGAGCCTAGGTGGAGAAATGGGAGAGTGGTCCTTGACCCACATGTGTCGAGGCTTTTAGATTCATGTTGAGTAGGGTGGAAGGAGAAAATGGGGTCCTAGAGTCTTGGGAAGTGTAGAGGTCCCAAGCTATGGGATAGGGTCATCCAAGAAGTTTGGGGGTGGAAGAGTAATAATGAGTCAAGGAAGTCCATTGGGGGCATGTATGTCTAGTTGGGGGTTACTTGTAAAATAATACATGAACAAAATATTAATTACTTAAAGTGAGATTATTGAGCCAGACTCAGGCGTAGGATGATTTTCGATCCATTGGTTATAATAGTGGTCAGGAGCAATCTTATCTTGGAGATCGGTCCATGGGCAAATAATAGTAGTCAGGTACCGACTATAATAGTGGGGGTTCTGAGCTCGATAAACCAAACATTGGATGGTAATAAATCATAAAAAAGACACTAATTACTTATAGTGGAACACCACATGGATTGGGGTTAGGTTAGGATGATTCTCAATGCACCGGTTATAACAGTGGCTAGGATCATTTTACCCTAAAAACTGTTCCATTGGTTATAATAGTAGCCAGGTGTGTTATGCCCTAAAGTAGTTATTTCCATTCCACCAACCATAATAGTAGGGTTTCCCTACTCACATGGATATAATTTGAGAGATGAGTAAAGACGGAACTAATGGCTTAAATTCTAATAACAATGATTACTCTGATTGACGTACTACTTACATTATCTACCTTTTATATGATATGCCCTATCTTAGTTATATGGTTACCTTACTCAGTATGTAGCATACTAATCACCCCTATCATGAGTGTTGCTCATTCCCATGAGTAGGGGTCCCTCCTAAGTCTGTGTAGGTAGGAGATGATGCCCCTTGTTAACTTTGATGTATATGATGCCTTGGTTGGGCAGAGTGACGATCCGATGTACCTAGAGTGGGGCTCGAGAGAGTGTCCTCCGGACTTATATTTTTCTATTATTCCTACCATTTTTAATTTCCACATAGCAGGCATTATTTTGTACCTTATTTTAGTTATGTATTAACCTTGACATTTGCGTATTCTAGTTTTATTAATTAATGTTGACCTGTTATGGTCTTTAATCATTCGTGTTAATAATATTTGTACCTTTAGTCTTGTGGTTAGTATGAAATTGGTCAGGGGTAAATATTTTACCGATTATGGCGGTAGCACCCCTGTGTTTAGTGCATGGTTTTTCACCATAAACAAAAATTTTTAACTACAAAATTTTGGGGTATTACAGATAATTCAACAAATACACACCACTAGTGGCCAACCTCAAACTTATATATAATGTGGAAAATGGTCGATAAACATTTCAAAATCCATTTCCCATATGACCTAACATGAAACACATAAACCTTAATAAGTGGTGTGCCTATTATGAGGAGTATAAGCATACTACTAATGAGTGTTGGTCATTAAAGGATGTGGTTGAAGATCTGGTCCGTAAGGATTATTTAAAGCATCAAGCACAAAATACCCCCTATCTAGAAAATAGATAGGGATAACCCAATATTTGCCCCACCACTTCAAATCAAAGGACCTCATAAATTATACACACTATTACGGGAGGAGATTCCTTGGTAGAAGCAATAAATGAGGCCCTAAAGGCATATATTAAAGAATCTAGCATTCATATTACAAATGAAAGAGCAAGAATGAATGAGTGGGAATTTAGTTTCATGAAAAAAGAAGAGGGTTCAATTATAGTCAAGCATCATGATGACCCTTTGGCATTTGAAGTGCAAATTAAAAATTGCATAATGAAAAGGGTCTTCATAAATATAAGTAGTTTTATCAATGTCATCTTTGAAGAAGAATATAAGCAATTAGAACTATCAAAAAAATTATTAATAAATAAAACTTCACCTCTAGTAGAATTTATAGGGTAACATTATAAAATCAAAGAGAATGGCAGATCTCTGTAATACCCCAAATTGAGTGGAGTGCTATAAGGATTGATATGGCTACTTATATCAACATGGTATACCATCCTTTTGGTGATTGTGTCTTAAGAACTCCACAATTAAGTGTGCCAGCCGTGGAGAAATTTTAGGATGGGTGACCCTCCAGGGAAGTCTCGGGAAGCATGTGAATGAGGACAAAGCGCACTGAAAAGACTCGTGTTGATCTGTGGGGTCAGCCGATCAATCCAAAATCGCTCCAAGATAGCTCCCACGTAGTCGTATCAACTCGGGGTGTTACAATATCACTGTAATGGTTGGTTAGCCAGGGGCATTAAAGATCATCAAAACAAACTTTGTGGTAGTTTCTTACACATTGATATATAATATGATACTAAGGCAATTATCCCTTAATAAGCTCCAAGCTAGCATTTTATGGTTAGAATCTTAATGAGATTTTGGTTAATGACCAATGAGGAGAAATACAGGGTGATTAGAGAATGGCATGCTAATGCTATGCAATCGAAGTACAAGGTAATCCTAGGATAATCAAACACCAAAAAGCCACAAGAAAACCTAGTTTTAGAAAATATAAATTATTTTGGGGAGGGAATCTAGATTTCTATAGTAGCAAAAGAAAAACAGTTTTTAGTTTTGGAATATAAGGTGATAATAGACAAGGATATTAGTGCCACTAATAAAGAGGCATTGTTTGCTTTTCTCACAAGTAAGAAAGATGTCTTTGGTTGGAAGGTGTTTACTCTAGAGGGAATCCTTCCCAAAATCATTATGCATCGACTGAATATAATAGAGTAGTTCAAATCAGTAAAATAAAAAAAAGTTGTTGGATTTGAAAAATATAAAGTGATTTGAGAGGAGGTGGAGAAGTTACGTTGTTTAGACTTCATTCAAGAGGTAAAATATGCTTACTAGATAGCTAATCTAATTATGGTGAAGAAGTTTAATGGGAAATGGATAATGTGTGTTTCCTTTACAGACGTAAACAAGGCATGTCCTAAAAGTGGCTACCCACTCCTATGGATAGATCGTTTGATCAATATGATGGCCAAGAAAGAAAGTCTAAATTTTATAGATGCCATCTCAAGGTATCAACAAATAAAATTTATCGAGGCTGATCAAGAGAAGATCACTTTCATCACAGATGATATGCTTTATTATTATAAAGTAATGTCATTCGGACTAAAGAATCCTTGGGTAACTTTCCAAAGGTTAGTGACTGCAATCTTTCAAGGAAAAATTGGAAAGAAGATAGAGGCTTATATGGATTATATGATAGTGAAAAATAAGAAAAAAGAAACTCACATATAAGAGCTCTAGTTTATTTTGGATACTCTGAGGAGATACTAAATGAAGTTATATCCCATTAAATGCATATTCAGAGTTGGCACAAGGAAATTTTTTGGACTTATGGTGTCGAATATAGAAATAGACGTAAATCTAGAGAAGGTTGTTGTGGTTTTGGATATGCAACCTCTAGCTAGGAAGTAGGATATTTAGTAGTTGAAAATATAGTTAGATACATTACACATATTCTTATCGAGAGGTGCAGATAAGAGTCTACCTTTTTAGAATTCTACTAGGGAAAGATATTTTTCAATTAAAGGAAGACTTCAAAAAAGCATTTGATGATTTAAAAGCATATTTATCCAAGTTACTAACCCTAACAACTCCAGTAGCGGGAGAAGTACTATTCTTGTACATAGCACACATGCATTAGCTATTTATTTTATTCTTGTTAAGGATGATTTTGAGGCTAGGTTGCATAGGCCTATATATTATACTACCAAGGTGCTCACTAACATTGAGTGATGCTATTACAACTTTGAAAAGATGGCTTATGCCTTGCTTATTGTCTCAAGAAAGTTAAAACCTTATTTTGATTCTATTGTGGTTTTCACTCATATTCCTCTTAGGATTATTTTACATAAACCTAAGAATTCTAAGGGAATCATGGTTTAGGTCATGGCATTAAGTAGGTATTGATGTGTGTGGGAGGGTGTAATCTTCAATTATATAGAATTAAGGTTCAAATGGAGTTTAGATTATATGATAAAGGGTTAGTGATAGTGAATTAAAAGATTAAAGCTTCAAAGGTGATGTAATAAAAATGACGGTGGTTCAAATATGGTAGAAGAGTGATGATGATGATTCAGTGAAGATGGTTTAACAATGATGATGGTTCGAATGGAACATCCTAATTAGCCTATGCATTCCATTATGGATTGATGATGATGTAGAGCTTTGAACGTTAGGGTTTAGATGTAGATTTGAATTGTGGTTTAGGGTTAGGGTTAGGGTTTGGTTCAAAAAGAGGGAATAAGGTGGTGTTTGGTTGATATGGATGGTTTAAGGTTTTGAAGGGATGGTTTAGGGCTTTGGTTTTGTATATCGATTTAGTGCTTTAGTTTTATATACCGATTTATGGCATCTCCATAATAAGGGCTAATATTTCCAATGTTGAATGTCCTTGATAATCCGCCATATGAATCTAGCAAATCGAGCTCATAAGTAGTCTCTCCAAACTTTCAAAGTACTTTGAAAGGACCATCCTCCCTTGGCATGAGTTTATGTTTCCTTAGATTAGGAAATCTCTCCTTCCTTAAGTGTAACCATACCAAATATCGTGATTAAAAAACATGTTGGCTTCTATGCTTGTTTGCTCTTATCTTTTACACTTCATTTTCCTTCTCAATATTGTGCATGATTTGTTGGTGCTGTTTTTTTAAAGAACTCCACTCTCTCTTGTGCATCATAACTTTTACTTCACCCTTCTTCAATGGCACCATATCAATCGGCGCATATGGATTAATACCATATACTATCTCGAACAAACTAGAGCTTGTTGTAGTAGAAGGACTTCGATTGTCAGCAAACTCCCCATGTGCTAACTTGACATTTTAATCCTTAGCACTCTTACTCACCAATCCCCTCAGCAAAGTATCCATTGTTCTATTAGTAACTTCAGTTTGTCCATCCAATGATGTGACATGCTAAATAGAAGCTTCATTCCTAGTATGTGCCATAAAGTCTTCCAAAAATAGCTTAGGAACTTCACATCTCTATCTGAAACAATACTTCTCGGAATTCCATGCAACCCCACGATCTCCTTGAAGTATAAATCCACAACAATGGTAGCATCATCGATGTTGTGACACGGAATAAAATGAGCTATTTTTGAAAATTGATCCACTACAACCATAATAGAATCATTGCCTCATTGCATCCTAGGCAATCCCAAAATAAACTCCATACTAACACCTTCCCATGGTTTAGTAGGCACAGGTAAAGGTATATGTAACCCTTTGTGAAAGAAACCCTTGCTCCTTTGACACATAACATACCAAGCAACCATGGCTTGTACTCCTTTTTGCATTCTCGGTCAATATAAATGTTCTTACAACAAATCAAAAGTATTGTGAACTCCAAAGTGTCCTACAATTCCTCCTTTATGCACCTCTTCGATTAGAAAGTCTTGAACTGAAGTCTTCGACACACATAATTTGTTGTGCATGAATAAGAACCCATCTTGAATAATATAGGCTCCACAACTCCCTTGTTTCTTGTACTTATCAGAGACCATAGCAAAATCATCATTTATGGCATATTGACTCTTCAATATCTCAAACTCCAAAAGCTTTGCATCCATCATAGTAAGTACCATGGTCCTCCTTGATAATGCATTTGCCACAACATTTTCTTTACCATCCAAATGCCTTGTAGAAAACACAAATGTCTATATGAAGCTTATACACTTAACATGTCTTGGACTCACATTCTTCTGACCATGAAAATACTTCAAACTCTCATGATCTAAATGAAGTACAAAAGGCTTTGGTCTTAAGTAATGACTCCACGTCTCCAAACAATACACAATTCTTTATTGTATGTCGAATAGTTGAGTCTTGTGCTATTCAACTTCTCACTAAAGAAAGCAACCGACTTCATTTACTGTGAAAGCACTCCCCTAATTCCTACACCACTTGCATCACATATTACTTCAAATAATTTATCGAAATAAGGTAAAGATAATACCCATGTATTTGAGAGCTTTGTCTTCAAACCTTTAAAAGCCTTTGTCTCTTGATCATTCCAATGGAACTCTCCTTTCTTTATCAACTATGTAATAGGTGCTGCAATGGTAGAGAAGTCTTTGATGATTCTCCTATAAAATGAGGCCAACCCATGGAAACCTCAAACTTCGTGGATATTAGTAGGAATAGGCCACGATTGTATAGCTTCCACCTTTGATGGATCAACTCAAATACCATCTCCACTCACAATATAACCTAGAATGATCACCCTTTCCATCATGAAAAAACACTTCTCCACCTTACCATAGAGCTTCACCTCTTTAAGCTTATCAAATATCCTCTTCAAGTATTATATGTGCTCGAACTCGCTCTTGCTATATACCAAGATATCATCGAGATAAACAACAACAGAGATCCCAAGAAATGGTCTAAATACCTCCGTCATCAACCTTATGAAGGAACTTGTGCATTAAATAGTCCAAATACACCACCAACCACTCATACAACCCGTACTTAGTCTTGAAAGTTGTCTACCACTCATTCCCTTCCTATATCCTTGTTCGATGATAACTACTTCTAAGATCAATCTTCCAGAACACCTTTGCACCATGCAACTCATCTAACATGTCATCCAATCTTAGCATCGAAAAATTGTACTTGATTGTGATGTTGTTGATGGCTCTCAAATCAATATACATCCTCCACGTACCATCCTTCTTAGGCACTAACAAAGCTGGAATGCCATATGGACTCATGTTCTCCTAAATATAATCTTGGTCTAATAACTCTTGCTCTTGTTTTTGTAGCTCCTTAGCCTCCTCAGGATTGCATTATAAGCTGGTTTGTACAACAATGTAACTCTTGGCATAAGATCAATAGCATGCTTAATAGTTCTCAAAGGAGGTAGCCAACTTGGTAACTCTTCTAAAAACACATCTGCATATTCTTTCAACACTTGTTGCAATTTTGGATCCATATTAGCATTCTCCCCTCATTGGACCTCTTTTACAACTAAGGCATAGTATATCTTCTCGTCTTTGATTACTTTATTCATCTCACTCTTTTTAAGGATCAACATATCCATGCCACTCTTCTTCTTTTTTTCTTCCTACACTAGACATGATCCTTTCATTCCTTAAAACCGAATCCTCCCTATCTAGATTAGGTTTGAGCCTAAACTTCTTTTGACTCTTGCATACAACATACTCATTAAGGACATTGTCATGCATAACCTTCCTATCAAATTGACACAACCTCCCTAAAAAAATGCGACAAGCATCCATAGGTAGAATATCACATAAAACAGCATAAAAATAATTTTCAATCTTAGAAGAGATAAGAGTTTGTTTAGATACCCTTACGCCTTTGTCTTTGTTGAGCCATTGAAGTGAATATGGTTTTAGATGACCCTTAGTCTCTAAATCGAGCTTTTTCACCATATTTTCACTAGCAACATTAGTGCATGAGCCACTATCAATGATGAATTCACACACTTTATCACCAATTCTACATTTAGCCTTAAAAATTTTCTCTTGTTGAGTAAGAAAAGGTTGTTGTTTTACTTGGAGCACCCTTTGCAACACATAGCAGTTTACTTGGCCTTATTTCGAAGTATCCTTCGGGACATTACTCTCCTATTCTAGGTCTTCATTAAGGTCTTCATTCTCTTCACAAGCCTCCATATTTTCTATCTCCTTCAAAGTTAACACCCTTTGGTTTGGACGATCCTGAGAAAAGTGGCCATAACCTCTACACTTGAAGCATTACTTGTTCACCTTATCAACCACTTGATCTTTACCCTTTTCTTCATGAGTGAAATTCCTAGCACGGTCTTGACTTGTGGATTGAGAAATTGGTGGCTTTGACACACCCTTGAAAGTCTAACCATATGGAGCATTGGTTGGCTTGTTTGGTGGCTTGGTCCTTTTCAACTATTTCTCGAACTTGATGGTTAACTTAGCTAGGTCTTCAACCACTTCATACAGGTACACCTCTACCTTCTCCCAAAGATTAATATTTAAACCCCTAATGAATTGTGCGCACCTTTGTTCTTCTCATTATTGGACATCACATATAAAAGCTAGCCTTTCGAACTCCAAAATATATTCTTTAACTCTAAGTAACCCTTGCCTCAAGATAGTAATTTTTATAAAATTTTCTTGCTCGAATTCTCGAGACACAAACTTCTTCTTTAAATGTTTCTTTAATTTTTCCCATGACCTAATATTTGATTTTCCTTTTCTCTCCCATCTCCTTTTTAAATTATCGTACCATACTCTAGCAAAATTTTTAAACTTTAATATAGCTATTCGACACCGTTTCTCCTCATCAATTTCCTTATACTCACAAGTTGACTCAATGATTTGAAACAATTAAGAAAATATTTTGGGTCGAGATTACCTTCAAATTCAAGAAGATAAAAGCAGATTTCCCTTTCCACATCATCATAAGTACTCCTCGAAGTGTCACGTGTCCTTACATAATTTTCTATGCTCTTTTCTTCTTCTTCTTCCGCCCGGTTTTGTGCTCTTCTCATGTGCCCTTCCTCTACTTGTTCCCTTTGGTTTTGTGGCTACACATGGGACATGTGGGATTGGGAAGCTTCTATTCTTCCCACTTGTAATTTGACCTCCTTGATTTTTCCATCAAGGTCTTGAGAAAATCTCTCAAGTCTTCTCCTTGGTTCTTCATCCTTATCCTTATCAACTGATTATTACCCTTCCAAATAAGCCCTTAAATGCTCGGGCCGTTGGTATTATCTTGATAAATTCTTGGATATTATTGAAGGTAAGACACTTTCTTGATGAATATTGAAGAATCTTGAAAGAAATATTGAATCTTGATTGCAATTCCACCAACATATGGCTTTGATACCAAAATTTATGTGTATGGGAGGGTGTAATCTTCAATTATGTGGAATTAAGGTTCAAATGGAGTTTAGATTATATGATAAAAGGTATGTTATGGTTAATTAAAAGATTAAAGCTTCAAAGGTGATGTAATAAAGATGATGGTGGTTCGAATATGGTAGAAGAGTAATGATGATGATTTGGTGAAGATGGTTTAACAATGATGATGGTTCAAATGGAACACCCTAATTAGCCTATGCATTCTATTGTTGATTGATGATGATGTTGAGATTATAAATTTAGGGTTTGGATGTATATTAGAATCTTGGTTTAGGGTTAGTGTTAGGGTTTGGTTCAAAAAGAGGGAATAAGGTGGTGTTTGGTTGATATGGATGGTTTAAGGTTTCGAAGGGATGGTTTAGGGCTTTAGTTTTGTATACAGATTTAGTGCTTTGATTAACCACAAATTAGTGTAGAATTTTGATGGTAATTATGGAAGGAAAAAATAATAGTAGAAAATATATGGATTAATCTCTAATTTACACGGACGAAGATATTAAAACTTTTAAGTTAAACTGTTCACACATATTTGCTTTGCTTGAGTTTGAACTCACATAGAATTCACTTATTTTCAACTTCAATGTTGATCTTCAACTTCAACTTCAATTCAATTCAATTAAATTCTTCATATGCTTGACATTCATGAATAATGTAACCTTTCTACCACTAGCTAAAGCATATTTTAAAAGGTTTTAAGTCAAAAGATATTATGCTACCTTTATGCTAACTTTTTGCTACTTTATGCTAACTTTATTCTCCTACTTTACTACTTAATTAATAAATTAGCTAAATTACTTAATAATGCTCAAAAATCCTGTCAATATACTCTCCGTGCACGTGGTCACTCCCTTCTTGCATGCCATGCACATGCACGTAGACACTTAATTGCTTATTTATTATGTTTCGAGCAATGTAACCATCCGTTGGTCTTCAAATTTATAGAAGAAACTTTCTAAATGAAGAATAATGTTCCATAATTATGAGAGCCAATTATTGAGTGTTTGCTCCTACATCAGGTATGACATTCAGTATTGACCAAGACCTATCATTAAGGGTTAAGTTCTAGCTGATTTCATTGTTAAATGTTTGTTTGAAGCTACACCAAATCTATCATTAGTTCCGGGAGAGTAAAGAGAATGGACTTTATATGTTAGTGGGGCATCTAATAGTTTAGGTTCTAGGACTATTGTGGTCATAATTGACCCAAATGGTATATTTGTTAAGTATGCATTGAGATTTGGTTTTTCTACCACTTATAATGAAGTTGAATATGAAGCTAATTTAGTTGGACTCATAATAGCTTAGTGGTTAAAGGCAACAAAAGCAAAATATATAATGACTCAATACTTGTCTTCGGTAATATAATAAGCAATAGATAGTTAGGAAGCCTAGAAAGAAAAAATAATTGAAAATTTTATTAAAGCAACGAAAAAAAATTACATCTCTTGAAATAACTTAAGCAGTAAGGGTAGCTAATCCGCTAATTGATGTTCTGGAAATGTTAGCCTCAAACCGTACTTTTTCATTGCCTATAATAGTTAAATTTACATAATAATGTAAAAAAACATAATTTTAGAACTTAAAAAATTTAATAGAAAAAGTTAATTGTGAATGCCAAAACACAAAATGTAAGGGTGTTATGTTGCATCTAACATAAAAGAGGTACTCCCTATACTTAATTTATGTTGGATGTAAGGTAAAAGTAATATCATATCTAGGAATTAAGTATGGGAGGTACTTGATTCTACCATGATACATGATACAAAATAGAGAGAAGGAAATATATATCATGAAAATAGAGGACTCAGAAACCATAAAGAGATACAGATATCTGAATAACTATACTCTATGCCAATTTAATTTTTCATCGCTAAAGGTAAGCATATTAAGAGTAGTAATCAACAATCACTTGAAAAATAAGGTAATATCTTCTCATGAGAATGAGAAACACTTATTAAAAGGATAATCAATACACTATATATTGAGTAAGATAACACTATAATCATAGTAATGTTACGTAATGTCATAATATTACATAAACGAGTAGATGCATATTAAATAACATAAGATGACTTAAGATGAGAACATGATCCCAGGTTTTATTATTAGATATAATAAAGATCCATATTCTTATTTATATTGAATTCAAGACCACCCCACTATTTGTAACTATTAGAACGGTATCAATAATATACAATCCTAAGGCAAAAATGCTCTTAATCATTATTCTCATCCGGGTGTAATACATAGGTACAATTCTAGGGAAAAAAATGCTCCTAGCCATTATTTTATTCTAGTGGATTATATAGGTACAACCTTAGGGTAAAACATTCATAGCCACTATTCTCATTCGGCGGAATAGTCAGGTATGACCCTAGGGCAAATGCTTTTGACCACTATTCTCATACAATGGAACGGACAAGTACAATTAGTCCTTACTTGTGTGATCTTTTAATTTAAGTGATTAATATTTTATTCATTATTATTTATCTTAAGATAATCATACAAGTACATACGTAGATATGCAAGGCATATAATCCAACTTGAAATAATCCTTCAAATACGTACGTCACGACCACATGAGTATCTAGTGATCCCTCAAGGAAAAACTCATACTTTCCTTAAGAAGTCTTAATTTCACATGATAAGTGTAAATTCTTCCATAGTAATCATTTTACCACCAATTTAGTACATGTCTTTAAAATATTTTTTTTATTGACAATACATATAAAAATCAAGGTCTTACTCTAACATCAACAAAAGTTTAATAGGAGACAAAATAGGGCATTGCCAAAGTTGTAAGCCCTCTCACAAAGAAGTCATCATGAAAGCTATAAGCCCTACACAAAGAGGAAATTGTGAAAGCTATAAGCCTTATCACAAAAAGGTAGTCATAAAAGTTGTAAGCCTTCTCATCAAGAATCCGTCATGAAAGCTACAAACCCTCTCACAATGAGGTCGTTGGCTAAGTCCTTATGTAATACCCATACTTTTTGTGAAATTTTTGAATGAGAAATTTGCCATTTGTGGGTGTTTGATTTTGATTTGGATTTATGATTGGGTTTGAGGTAAAGTTGGATTTAAAATGAGGTTGGAAAACCAAATAAAGTAAGTTTTTAAGTAGGCTGGTCAACTAGTTCCACAAACTAATCAATTGGTTCGTCATTTTAGCAAAATGATTTTTTCCTCAACTAAAAGGATCGAATGGTTGAGGAATCAATCAATTGGTCTGTAAAATAGCTAACTGGTAGGCCAAATTGATTAACTAGTTTGTTGAGCCAATTATATTTTTGAAACTCAATTTTTTGGAAATTTTTTTTATACTAAAATGGAACCTTAATAACCCATTCCAAATTGTTCCTAAAAGATTCTTATCTTTTCTCATGATGCATTTAGCCTAAAAATTCTGACTCAGATCTATTTGAGGAGTCGATTGGGACAATTAGGGGGTGGGGAGATGACCTTAGTTTTGTTTTCTTCCACCTCTCTCCTCTACAAATTTATGGGATCATTACCTCAATTTTAGACTTGAATTTTCTTATTTGGGAGATTATTTCTATGCCAATCTTCTATTTCCCTTCTTATGTATTAAATTTGTGGACCAATTGACTTGTACTCCTCTAGAATCACTATTTAAGCTCTAGAGGATAGTTCAACATATCTTAGACAAAATATGTCCATTTAACTCAAATTTGAAATGTAAGAATTAGGGTTTTTGATCTATTCCTAATCACACTTGTAATTTGTATTGATTTGTTAGCTATAAAAAGCACTAATTTCTCCTTTTATTCACCTTTCTTTTAGCCACCAAAATACTTTAAATATCTAGCATTCACCTTCTCCTTCTTCACTTTGAGCTCTAAATTTGAATTACTTTACTCTTTTGATCCTTTTTCTTGCTCCCTCTTATTTTAATTGTTAAATAAGAGAGAGTTAGATTTAGGAAAAAAGGTTGAGTGGTTTAGTAGAATTATCCTTTATTTTCCTTTAGGAGTGGTATGCTCATTTTTCCCTTTCCATTTCAAGTTTGGATTTATAAGGTTTATTCATGGATTTTTTAGTTAAACATTTTTTCTTTTAATATTTTGAAAGTTAAGGATTTCATTTGTTGAGTTTTATTATTTGATGAAGTTTTTCCTATATCAAGTAAATCATTCTTACTTCTGAAATGTGTTATGATAAAGCTTGCATGTTATGAAAATATTAATATTTGATGTATATGTTGGTATGGGTATATAACTTTATAGAAAGGATATTGAATGGTTAGATTGTGCATTTTGAGAGAAAAGCACAAATCTTGAGGAAAGAGTAGGTTGTGATTAATGGTGAAACATGCAACTAGTGTAAGCTAGAAATGTGTTATGTGATGTTAGAACATGTTTCAATGTGGTATAATAAAGAATTTTAAGCATGATTTATATGAAAAGTGTTGTTTGGTGTTGTTAGAGGGAAAAGGATTGACTTCTTATGTCAAACTAATCAACTAGTTCCTAAAATAGTCAACTGGTCAACCTAACACATTAACTAGTAGGCCTATAGAGATGTTGGTCTTACTTTCTACTTAAACCAATCAACTTTTTGGGTATAACCAATTGACTAGTCTACCAGTTTGAGGAAATTATGGTTTGGTTGAGCCAAAAAGATCAATTGGTTGATCTAACCCAAATGACTAGTTGGTGCAACCAATCTTTTAGTTGAGCTAGATTAATCGACTAGTTTGGTTAGTTTGTGTGATTTTGTTCTTCTTGGTTTGGATATGCTTTGAGATCGTGCATGGGATTGTTATATAACTATTTAACGGTTAAAATACATATATTACCATGTATTAATGACATAATTAATGGATTGAATGGAACATGATTTATGACATACTCAAAAAGTGATGTAAATGCTTGATGGGCGAACCACATATAAAATGTAATGATTTTTGAGAAAAAGGGGTAATGAAATATGGAATGCTCTCTAAATGGACTAATATGATGGGTTTAGTTAATAGTAAACAAACATAAATGGAGATCCCACACATGGTTGGGGATGGAAAGGATTAATATGGAAGAATATGATAATGTCTTGCTTACTCTTTGTATGAGCCTTGTGTGATCACGAGACCTCATGAATAATGTAATAATCATATAAAATGAGAAAAAATTGAGCTATATATGGGTCTAGGTTACCCGATCCTCGATTAGCCATCAGGGGTTAATTTCCCTTCAAGCATTTATTGGTTCCTTTGGGCTTTAACTTTAGGTGGGATCCTAGTAGATTTCGGTGCCTTACCTACTCTAAACACTAATGATATATTATAAGGTATCAATACTAAAAGTTATAGTTACCTTGGTGCTTGGCTTCAGCTTGAACTTATGTCTATATTGGTTAGCTTCTTCCCAGACTTATGTCCATCGTGGTTGGCTTCGGTCTGGACTCATATGCATTGTGGTTATTGGCTTTGACTTAGAATTTATGTCCCTTGGTTTAGATAGGCTTCCATAGTATGTGAGATCATGGAGTAGTGCATATCCCATCACTTGATGATGAATAATTGGATAATAATTGGAATGAGTGGTTGGACGATGATAATAATGATAAAAAGTTGGAATGAATAATTAGATAATGATTGGAATGAATGACCAAATGATGACCTATATAAGTGTATAGATAATAAATGGAACAAGTAATTGGTAGGAGAATAAAATAAGGATGTGGTAGAATTATAAGATAAAGAAAAGGGTCAGAAAAGAGAAATAATAACTATAAAGGAATAACCTAACTGATTGGGCAAGTTAGAGAATAAACCATAGAGTTTATTTGGATAACCTTTTTAGTAAGTATGTGCATTACCTATGATATTATACTATGAAAATGAGCATAATAAATTATGAGTTACCTAAGTTATGTCTAATAGTAAATCCTAATGCATTACCTGATCATGATAGAGTAGGAAACTTAATTATATGGTGTTGGCATGATGCACGTTAAGTATGATTTCCATAACATGATAGAACCTTGTATTCTTGTGACTTTTTTTAAGGAGGTAACTTTGCTTACTTAGAATATAGCCTACTAATGTCCCATTTCGCTTAGCCACTTGCTAATTTCCGCAAGTAGAGAGTCATGTGCAAGTATTTGAGGATGACCAATGATGGGCGTACCTCATCTTGGGTTCGGGGCTTGAGAGAGTAGACATCCAAAGGTTTTTATGATGTATATGATGGACGATGGTTTGGGACTATGCCCTAACTTATTTTCTACTATAATAGCCTTATATTCTTGGTTAATCATTCTCCCTGTATTTGACTATGTCAAGGACCAATAAGGTCCTATGTTGTAAATGTTTATATTAAATATCTATGTAAATTGATCTTGCAAACTCTACTTTGATTTGGTTAGTTTGGTTTTTCAGCCTTGTATCTAATATGGAATGGGCAGCTAACGTCTATCTTATGTTAGGTACGGTATTAGCACTCCATTTTTCCTAAGTATGTTTAGTATTTTCTACTTTCACAACATTTTAAAATGAAATTTTTGGTAGTGGCAAATGGGGTATTATACCTTACCAAGGCTATTGAGCATTGAAGATAGTCATACGTGGTGAGAAAAAAAAATCCATAAAGCTTATACTCACCAATCTCAAAGCTCAATATATGAGACCTTAAATCAAAGAGGTTATCAAGCATTGAAGATGTGTGCACCTAGCGAGATAAAATACATACATGATTTCCCTCATTGAGCTCAAAGGGTACACTAGGTTTGATGAAAGACTGATGCGCTTGTACTTACTAAGCCAGGCTCTTAAGGTGCATCCTTGGTCAAAGTACCAAGCCCCCTAAGTTATTATATCATAATTGGTGGCTTTTCAGCTTACCAAAGCCAAGGCTCTTATGGTGCATTCCTCAATCGAGGTGTTGAGGCCACTAAGCCTAATGTTGAGGGGTTTGGTTGTTCCATTCTATCTAATCAACCAATGGTGACTATATTATAATCTACTTTTGTTCACCACCACCAAAGTATAATAAAGATTCAAAGTATGTGCATTTTGGGTATTTTGGTCATCTAGCCTTCTTATCATAACTATATTTTCACTTTAGAAATAGTATAAAATTATATGTGAAGAAAGACAAGCAAAAAAAAAAAGGAAAAGTCATTTTATATATGAAAAAGATAAGTGCATATTACATTGATAAACAAAGAAGGGGGATAAGGGTCTCTAAAGAATTATCTTCCTCTTCATTACCAGCATTAACCTCTCTAGAAGATTTAGAAACAAGAATGCTTTCCTAATCCTCACCTACACATAGTTGTCCATTGGGTTCCCATAATTGATCATGCTAGACCAAGGTCTTAAATTGGGCATAAAACACAAAGGCATTGTAATCGTACCACTAAGATTGATGTTAGTTTTCATAATGCATAAACTCTTCACTTGCTAAATGGTTTTCTATAGCATCATGGGTATGACTCAGTTTGGTGTCAGCAATGGCATTTTTAGTGTGTTCATTAATATATTTATTCTATGATTAGGCCATATTCTTAGACTTGGACAACTATTCCTAGCAATAATTTAGCTTCGTATTATTAACCAGATCCTTATCATCAACTTCTTTGTGTAGCTACCCGATCATGGTCCGGTGCTCCTCCAAAGTTTTTTCCAATTATGAGTATTTTACCTTGTATTTTTTTTCACCTTGTAAGTGAGGATCTTAGTCTTTTATTAGGAAACTTCAAGTGCATCAAAGTACTTTTAGACCCTTTTCATCGTCCACAAGCCAATTTCCCCCAAAGAAGATAGTTGATCAATTAAGCTGTTCTCTTCGTGAAAATTATCTTCTAGAAGGATAATATTGTTCCTAAATTATTCAATCTTAGCTTTATATGCTTTCTTTTTTCTTTCTAGGTAGTCCTTTGAGTTAGCAACTTGAGCTTTGAGAAAATCTACATCAAGGTAAGTTGTAATATCTTGTAATTTTGAGACTTATATAGTGTAGAATTCTCATAATTAATGGGTTTGGATGAGGTTTTATCTAGATTTGGAAATATACTTAGGGTTTGATTTTAAAAAGGAAGAGGAAAAGATTAGAAAATTTAAGAGAAAATGAGTTTTTTGGCATACCAGTCAACAAGTTCTATGCACCAGTTGACTATGTTATCATTTTTAGCTTGATTATTTGGTTGATGTAATTTATCAACTAGTCTAGGAATCAATCAATTGGTCTATATAATATTTTACTTGTCAAACAAACCAATCAAGTGTGTTTGTCAATCTGAATGAGTTTTTTGACCATTCTAGAGAAATTCTTCTAATGTCTTAGAACCTTGGTCATCTAACTTTAATTTGTTCCTAAGCAATCTTTTACCCCTTTTTATCAATTTTACAAACTTTATTTTGTCTTTAATGGATTCAAATGTATGATTTTGGAATAAATATGTGAGGATGATCTCATCCCTTATCTTCTTCATCCTCTTTGCTCTATGTAACTTTAGAACAGATGATCCATTCTAGATTTTTCACTACATAACTAAGAGATTTATTTCCCATGCTAATCTCTTCTAATGTTTGACCTCTCTTTGGAAAATATTGACCTAAATTTTATAGATATCATCATTTGAGCTTTGGAAAGAAAGTTAACCCTATTCCTTATAAATCCACGCTATGTGATCTGATCTTAAATAGTAAAATTAGGGTTCAATCTAGTGCACCTATATTCTTTATTCCTTACCCGATTCCTTGGATAAAATAACCTCAATCCTCTTTTTCTTTCACCTCTTTTCAACGACTGAGATACTCTAAGTTTTCTAACACTTATACTCCATTCTTCTTCAATGTGTGCTTTCATTCTAATTCATCTATCTTTTTTTTTGATCTTTTCTCTAACTCCTTGGTTTACTTTAAATATTAAAATTTTAGATTTGGGAAAAAATAATGCTTTGATATAGGTTTTCTCAAATTATTCTTGGAGGTGGTAAATTTTTTTTTTCTATTTTGTATTACCTTGATTCATGAGTTTTGAAAGAAGTTTTCTAAGTTCTAATCTCTTATTTTAAGTTTTTAGAGGGTTAAAATCTTCTATTTATAGGTTTTTCTATATTAGTGTGGAGTTTTAGATAAGATTTTAAGTAAGTCATTCTTACTTTCTAAATGTGGTACAGATGAGCATGTGAGCTACGATAGGTTGTACATTTTGAATCTTCGCATGATTATGTGATAATGTTGGTATTTTGATGAATCTTGTTAGGATCTTTGGGTATTTTTATAAAATTATGATTTCATGAGAAAATATTATTGATTCTATGTAAATGCAGCATGATGAGTATATGATCATGTGTAATCATAGTTTCCTATAATGGTAATGTTATAGTTCTTATGTTTTTGGGTTTTAGAACCTTAATCATGTTTAATATGCCTATAATGTGATGTCTGGGTTCATATCGATTGATTATTTAAGCAAAATCGATTAATTTATTCTTATAATAGTCGATTTGTTAGTTTAACCCTTTGACTTCTTTGTTTGTGATGACTTTAGTTGCTCCCTATTTGAGCCCATCTACTAGTTGTGCCTAGTCGATTGATTGGTTATTAGAATAGTTGGCTGGTTAGCTCAACTCATCGACAGGTTCTAGCATGTAAATTCTATGTCGTCTCTAGTTAAATCCATCAACTTGTTTGTTATAACCAATCAACTAGTTTGACCAAACTGACCAACTTGTTTTAATAGAAACCCTAGGGTTTGGTTAAGCCAAACTAATTTTCTAATATGTCTAAACCGATCGACCAACTCAGCTAGAGGGTGTTGCTTTTTGTTTCTTTTGCAGTTGACATGGTATAAATCTTGTTATTATGTTATAATATGATTCTTTGTTAATGTGAACACACATCTTGGCATGAATTATAAGATATAATGAATGGATTAATGGGATTATAATTCATTGTATTCTTAATAAGTGCCTTTGAAATATTTTAATGGGTAAATTAGAATAAATATGCTATGATGATACCATTAAATGATATATTCCAAATTCTTAGCATATATAAATTAACTAGATAGAAGGATTAACCTTAGATAAGTGCTAATGGAATTCGCATCACAATTTGGTTGGTAACGATGGTTAAGTAGAAGTGTTGCTTTGGTTGTTATATGGGCCTTTTGTGATAACGTAACCTTAGAGAATAAACTATTGATCACTTAAAGTGAAAGATGATTAAGTAGTACATGTGCCTAGATTACCCAATCTTCAATTATCTACTGGGTGTTAGTCTGCCTTTATGCATTTATAGTGCCTTTGGGTAGGATCCTAGTAGATCTCAATGATTTACCTACTTTAGACACTAATAATGTACTAGGGGGTATTGATACTAAAGGGCCAAGTCATCTAGGTAGTTTATTTAGCTTCGACCAAGACTTTATGTCCATTAGTGGTTACTTAGCTTTTGTTAGACTTTATATCATCTAGTTTGGTATGTTTTTCATGGTATTTTGAGTGGAGTGGCAATTCAACCCATTGATACTAATAATAAAAAGGAATTATAGCTTATAAATTGGTAACCTAATAGACTACGTAATTATGAAATATGGATTTAAATGGGTGATTTTAGTAAATGGACCTTAGAGGAGGCTAATGAATTACATAGATAATCTGCTTACTTGATTATACATTGTTATCCATGATATCGATATTGTGATGACTAGCATGATGACTTATGATTTGTCTAAGGTTGGTATGGCATGAAATCTTAATGCATTTTATGACAATGATAGCACGTCATATAAGCATGATAAGGTGTTATAGCATAATATCTATATTTATCTTGGCCTTGCATGCTTGTGATTCCTATTAAGGAGGTAACTTAACTTGCTCAATACGTAACATAATGACATATTTTCTATTTAGTTACCTACTTAATCCAATGAGTAGATGATTATGTACAAGTTTTTGAAGGTGGTAAATAGTTGGCTTACCTTATGTTGGACGTGGGGTGCATAATAGCATCGACATCCAGAGATACTTTTGTAAATCCTTAAGGGACCATGATTTTGGCTTTTCCGTATTGTTGTCTAATTTCCAATGTATTTTAGGATTATCCATTTAACCTCTTTCATGTATGTTAGATGTTTTGGGACTCGATGTTGTTTTGTTTTGTAAATACTTACTCTTGGTATCCCTATGATAGATAATACATACACTTTTTTTTTCTTATATTATGTTTTGGTGAGTTTCCTTAGTTTTATTATCTAACATGAGATGGACAATAGATGCTTATCATGTATCAGATGAGGTAGTAACACCTCATTTTTTCATAGGTGTACTTTTGGAATTTTCATTTCCATAATGTCTTAAAAATAAAATTTTTAATAGTAAAAAATGAGGGTGTTATAGAAGAAAACTCCAATTCAATCTTCTTGGACTCCAATTTAGACACTTTATCTTGAAGAGATTCTTTCTTGGCTCTCAAGGTTGAATGGGTCCTCTAAAAGTCTTTTTATTCATCCTATATTCGTTGGAAATGTTTAACACTCTAAGAGAAATGGTCAAAAATATTCATTATCATAAAGAGTTGCTACAAATAATAGGTGAAAAGTTAATAAAGTTTCTAAATTAATATTGTCTCATATGTGAAGTAAGGATTTAGTTTATACCTGAAAGGTAAGGTTCAAGTCAAATCTTAGCAAAGTTGTTACCTTCAAGCTGTCAAAAATCCTCTTATCTTAGTGTAATATTATGGCCTCAGTCAGCTTAAAACCTATAGTATCATCAAGATGATAGTCGAAGAAGGAGTAGTCTTCAAGCATGGTTAAAGTGGTCCCATCTCCTATAAATAATACCTTATAGCCCCTCTCAAAAAATTATTTTTGCTGAGGGAAATTCTCCAATCCTTGTTCCCTTGCATTACGACCTTCCAACATAATAGCAATAGGATTAGTGCCATCTGCACTTAATGGTCCAACAATTTTGTTTCAAGTGTTTCTAGCACTAGTTCTTGCCCCTACTTGTGAGGGAGAAATAGTGTTAGTTCCTAGAAAAATGCTTGTTCTTTTTGTTGCTTCCTCCTCATTACTATTCCCTTCTTCAAGTATGATCATCTCTTTAATGAGGACTAAATAAAAAGTCAGGGTTCCCTCGAGGAGGGGTTCATCATATCCTTACCATTCTCTTGATTCAGAATCTAAAGAGTCTCGGAAAGATCATTTTTTTAGTTTGTGTGTTTAAGACTTGGGGCCAATAATGAGTGGGTTAGATAAAGGTTTAGGTTGACTAGATGAAAACTTTGGAATCTTCTTAGCCACCATCACTTTTGGGATTGCCTTTGGGGGGCTTCTTCCTAAAGAGTGTATATGAATTATGTAGAAATAATAATCATATATGTAAGCATGACTGACATAAAAAAATAAATTTTTTGAGGACAACCAATTGACTCAAGGTTGATTCAATAATTTATGCCTTTATAAAATTACTAGTTGTACTAGTTCAGTTTTGCTTTGTTTTTTGGTTTTTCAATATGGGGCTTTGTGACCTTTTCACTTTCCTGATTGTATAATACTGTAAAAGATATATTAGAGTGTGATTATGGATAAACATGGTAGTGATATACCCTTAGACTACACACCTTTTTCTTGGTCACCTCAATAACTCAATAATAGATGCGCTAATAGGATAACGAACAACGAGCTTTTTTTTATCCTTGGACAAACTGGAGGCGGCAGACCTCCATGTGTTACACTTTGTAAAATGATAATTAGGATGATTACATAGGATAATTGATGAATTAAATCATTAAATGAATGAAAATTATTAAGGAGGACATGTTACTCACCAACGTAAAAAATTAGCGATATCTTCCTGAAGATGATGGGATTGCTTGTGACTTTGATTTTATTTATGACGTGTCAATCCTACACAAATTTGTCAAATTTGATTATACGAGCATCCAAAATCAAAGAGAAAGGTGGAAAATCTATGACATCTAAGTTAAGCTAAAATACCCCAAATTTTATCTAATCTTAATCTCAAATAATTAATATCTTAACAAAATCTTAATATCAAAATATTGATATTTTTAGCTTACCCTACTTCGATAATCCTAAATCTTAACCTAATACTAATCTTTAATCAGGATCATTGATATTTTTAACTCAAATCTAACCCTAGATGGTTAATAATTACTTTTATCCTAATACCATAATCTAAATTATTTTAACCTAATTCTAATAATAAGCTAAACCTAATTCTTCATTTTCTTTTTCCTTTTCCTTTTTCTCCTTCTCCTTTTCTTTTCCCCTTGCCTGGTTTCCTTTTCCTTCTTCTTCCTCTTATTCCTATATGATCACCCCCTCCCAAAAAAGTCTCGTATGACATGCTTCCATAACCTATATGCCCTATCCTCATCATCACACCATCTACTCCCACATTTGGTGCTGAAATGTTTAGTTGAAAATTTACCCCGATCATGCCTCATCTCCATTTTCCCTTCATTTCCATTCCTTACAGGTACACAACATGTATATATATACCATCCCCAACTTATCCACATTTAATTCCCAACCACCTCCATCCTTCCCTCTAATTCTATTAACAAACAAAAACTAAGATTCCCTCATTCTTTTTCCCTACCCTCCTTTTTTCCATTGCCACAACCACCATGCCAACCTATCAATGTCGCCTCCCACTTTTCCTTCCTCCTTATCACTGGCCCTTATTATCATTTATCCCCCCTTATCATCGCCACCCATCACTAAAACCTCCCTCTCACATTCAATCATTCCCACCATTCCACACCTATTCGCTTCGGCCTCCACCACCATAACCTTCCCCTCACCTTTGGCCACCACTTGCATTCCTCCCCCTTCTGCACTGGTTGTTACAATCACTCATATACCCTTAGTAATGATAGCTAATGACATCGCTATCCCCTTGCTTTAGCACTTGTTGTTTTTCCCCTAGTTGCACAAAGTTCCAGCCATTGTAACTTCAAGTTGATATTTCCTCCTTCTTTCACTATCCTTTACCTTAGCCTCTCCTTTGTTATATCCCTAAGTTCTAATTTTTTTTAATCCTTGTTTCTTAGGTGAGTTATGAAAGTATCAGAGGAGGCAGGATAGGTTGTTGTTTTTTTCATAGACACTCCAAATTAAACTCTAAACACAAAACAAGTAGTAAGTAGTGAGTAGGAGTCAATCCCATGAAGACTATAATTTAATTTATAAATTTCTATTATCATATAAATTCCCCTAGTTGTTAATTAATTAAAAAATAATTACTAATAAGAAAATAACTCTATGTCAATAATGGGATAATAGGGATCAAAGGACATATTTAGCACAAGGATAACAACCTATCATCGAATAAAATGGTTATGTAGTATTTCTCATGTTAACCTAAAGAAGCTCATACATGTCCGCTTTCTAGCATCCCTTTATGCAAATAAACTGATGTTTGCTTATGATTTAATGTCCAATCAAGTAATAACCTAGGATAATATCTCTAGATTTAATTAATTGTAGTATTAAAGATTAGGGAGCAGCTAACCAAAACCATAATTATAGTCTACTTGAATTATGTAATTCTAAATATTAATAAACATAGAATAAATCAATAACATATTTGCCACTTGTGGATGCATATGTTAACAATTATGGATTAACTATACTTTCCTAGCATCTAATTAACACTCAAATTACCCAAGTGGCCAATCTAGATAATAAAGTTCTAATCCTAGATTAGTGATCATTAAACTCAGATTATTAATCTAACAAAAAATACACATAACAATTAAGTCTTATTCACATCTCACGATTAATTTTTCCGTAACCTTCAATTATCCACCTACCCTATACTAATCTAGCCTAGCATATTAATAAAAAATAATTATAGAATATAAACATATAAAAATCATAACTTTAATAAAAATAGAGAAACAAAATAATAAATATTAATTAAACTACACAAAATCACAAACTCAATTGAATAAACGAAAGGAAATGCATTAAACATAATAACAAGTACAAAACAAATAAATAAAGCAAAAGAAACAAATAACTTAGGGGATTGCAAATCCGCATATATTTTATGATCTTTAATCCTTTAATTAAATCAATTAACTAACTAAATCTAATAAAAGAAACATAATAGTTTTGAAATAATGAAAAATAAAGTTGAAGTTCTAACAGCGGTGCTCTTCTATCATCTATTTGACCTAATATATGTTATATATATAGAAATAATTCCGTAAATAATTCACGTAAATAATATGTCAAAATACCATTTCGTATTCTATAAATAATATATTTTTTATTAATATTATATGCACTTGCATTGAAAGGTGGAGCACGTGGGGGGAGAACCAAGTAAATATGACCCATATTTACATAAATATGGGGCACCCGTATTTCCTCTATATTGATTGTCGTGACTTGATTTTTCTTCACATGACATCTCTTTTAGGATCTTGCATGATGGTACATCTAATTTTTCATGAATTTAAGCTTGCTTCTCATTTTGTGTTTCTTTTCCCTTAGTTATCGACCTAAATTACATTGATTTTATATTTTTCTACAAAACTAGGTCAATAAAAAAACTCAAGAAAAGTGGTTAAATTATCATAACAAATATAGGAATTTGGGTCAAGATATGGCAAATAATTCCATATAGAATGCACCTATCGGTTATATATGCTTAGAGACCGTTGTCCTTTTCAATAAGGATTCAAGCAGTAGTTAGGGATTCTTTGTTTAATGTTTTGTATGATTGTGTTTGTGTTATCATGTTTTTATTATTATGCTTATAATTTCATATTATTAATTTTATGATGTGATAATGTGGTATCATGTGATGGAAAGGGGGTAAGATGAAAAAGCATGCACTTATATGATATTGTTACAATACGTCTAATCTTGTAAACCTTAAGTGAAATAGTGTGATATATGATATTGTAATGTGGGTTGATAAAGTTTGATAAGTGGAAAATGAGTATAGTTAATATGTATGGGGATGTAATAAATTCTTAAGGATGGGAAAAAATGATATCAGACATAGAGGGTGACGAACACATATTTTATACCTTTTTACTTCAAACTTTTGGTTATTTATGGGAATAATATGTGAGGTTATTTGTATTATTTTTAATTATTTTCTAATTTGTAATAATCACATGTATTTAATTAATTTAGAGTTTAAATTTGATTTTAGTATAATTTTGACAACTTGCTGTATTTTAATCGAAACTTTCAAATGAAAAAATTATATAAAAGTTGTCTGAAATAATTTTAGGAAGTTAGTTAATATCTATTTAATTTGATTTTTTAGATACTAATTCATTGTATATACATGAATTAATAAATCAGGTAAAAGAAAAGGTAACATAAATTAAAAGAAAGTAAAAAAAAGAGAGAAAATAGATGATGGTGGTGGACTTAGTGCCAATTGTTCCAATAAGTGATAAGAATAAAGGAAAAAAAAAAAGAGTTCAAAAGAAAAGGCTAAAAGAGGCCAAAAGATTGGGGAAAAAAAAGATAAGGAGACAATAAGGATAAAAGGAGGTGGCAGATTAATTAAAAGTGAAGACAGAGTCGGCCCAAAGAAAATTGTCTCAGATCCGAGATGAGAAAAAGAAGACAACACATGTGCCAACAAGTACAAAAGAAGAAGAAGAAGAAGAATAACAGATGAGGGCAGTAGGATATAAGAACCAAAGGGTGTATAGAAAGAAGAAAAAGAGAGAGGAGGGTAGAGAAGAAGGCATAAAGCCCTAGGAACAAAGAAAAAAAAAGGCACGAAGGCCAAGGGAGAAAACTACAATGAAAAAAACAAAAATGATTTGTACCAAAAAAATATTTTAACCCTACATGCTATTCGAGTTGTAAAATATTATTTTTCGTTTCTTATTTTGAATGTGAAGCATTGTAATTTAATTTTTTAATATTTTCATGTTAAATATGTTATGATTAATTTATGTTATTTATTTAATTTAATTATTTTTATTCTTATTAATCGTTTTTTATTTATCTTTTATTTTATTTCTAAATTTATTCAATTTTCTTGATCTTTGGTATTCTTGTATTGGTGCAGGTCACTACATGAATCAAAGTAATCCTGGAGAATTGATAGCCTTGGACCTAGATGTTGAAAGAAATTTTCATAAATTATGGCCACATTTCATAAATGTTGTCACTACATATAAACAAATTCAAGGAATGGGTCATGGGGAGCAAAATGAGCTACAATAAGTTGGAAGATCATTAAAAAGACTATATTACTCCAAGTATAGTGGATTCTGCATTGAGCATTAGAAGACCCTTGATTAAAGCACATAATTTTGAGTTCAAGCCTATTATTATTATTATTATTCATATGATGTAAACCTCAATCCGATTTGGAAGTACACCTAATGATGATCTACATACTCATATCGCAACTTTTATTAAAATCTATGATGCTTGTAAAATAAATGGTGTTTCTAGTGATGTTATTAGGCTTAGATTGTTTCCATTCTCATTACATGACAAGGATAAAAGTTGGTTAAATTCATTAGCACCTTAGTTCTATTTTAACTTGGTATGAATTGGTGAATTTCTTTCTTTCTAAATTCTTTCCATCTATAAAATTTGATGAGTTAAGAAATGACATGACCACTTTTATATAAAACGATTTATAATTACTATATTATAAATGTGAATGATTTAAAGAAATATTAAGGAAATGGACATTTAGGGTAAATGGAAATCGATTGAAAGCCCAAAAACTGTCATACACTTAAAGAATCCCAAGTAAATGGGACTAAAGTTTGGCTAAGGCGTATAAACAATTGCTTTTTGGGAGGCATCCTAAGTTTGCATTAATTTTTTTCTATGGATTTTGTTTTGATTTACTATGCATTTATATTTTTTTTATTTACAAATACATAGCAACTTAACATGTTTATGAAAATTTTAGGGCATGAGGATATGTAAATTTTGAAGTTGGGAGGTAACATGTATGAAGTACTTGCGAGGTAACATAGAGTGGGGATGTGTTTCACGATATGAGCTATGTTGGCATAGAAATACAAATTTCTTCCCTTGTATTTTATTATAATTTTATCACCTTTTGGGTACCTTTTGTATGCTCTCACTTATACTTAATTTTCCCTTCTTCCTTTGTATGGATTGAGTGTCCATTAAGGATAATGTCCATGATAAATGTGGGAGACTTTTAGTTCATTTTTGTGCTTTATTTATTTGCTACATGTTTATTCATTTATTTATTTAAGTGTTTTGGATGATTTGTGTTTATTTGAGTCTCTTTGGTTTTCATTGAATCTTAGGAGCCCTTAATTAGTTAATGATGAATATACCTTTGAAATAATGCTAACAAAGGATCACAAAACTACGATAAAGTTAAGTAGGGATTTTTTGTATAAATTTTGATATAGAGAGCACATATCTATATGATTGGATGCGAATAGAGTGAGAACATATGTGATCTTCTAGCCATCAACATGACACATTGAGATTCATCACAACCCATAGCGAGCTTTTGAGCCATATAAGTCTTCTTGTCTAATGGTTTCACATAAAACAATCTATATTTTATTACCTTTGTTTTTCCTTACATACTTCATATGCACTAATTTGTTTTGATTAACTTAATTGTTGTTACTTTTGTAATTAACTATAAAGATCACTAGAAAAAATGAGGTGTCGTCTATTAAAGATAAGGAATAAAATTATAAGGATATGATAAGGATAAAAGGGGGTGTCACATCAATTAAAAAGGAATACATAGTTGGCCTAGAGAAAATTGCCAAAGAGCAAGACGAGCAAAAGAAGACGTCATAGGTGTCATCAATTGCTAAAAGAATAAAAGAAAAAGAATAGGTCGATGGTAGCAGGGCACAACCAAATGGTGTAAAGAAAGCAAAAAAAGAGAGTTGAGGGTAGAGGAGAAATCATGAAGCCCTCAGAGTTGTGAAAAAAAGCATAGAGGTTGAGGGAAAGAACGATGAGATAAAAAAAATAGAAAAATATAGGTGACCAGTTTTAAAAAAAATATTTTAGCCTCGCCTACTATCTTTGAGGTACAATATTATTTTTTATTTCTTATTTTGAATATGAAGCATTGTAATTTTTTTATTTTAATTCTTTTTAGGTTTAATATTTTATGTATAATTTATATTATTTATTTAATTTGATTATTTTTATTCTAATTAACAACATGTTCTAATTTTTATTTGCCAAGGATATGGTAAAACCCTAATTAATAGATTGATCATCTTTAATTAGCATTTAACAAGTTGAGAAAAGATATGAGAGCTGCTTCTTTATTTAGGTCAAATATTATACATCTAATTGAATAGGTTGTGAAAAGTACTGCATAATTTCTACAAAGATAGGGAACAATAAATAATTAGTTGAACCTAAAAAAGTATATTTTATTTAAACCCTTTGACTAGAGATATAACTAACAAAAATTATATCGACCCGACCTACACAAAACCTGACCTAATATAACTCAACAAATTCATCAACATGACTGACCCGAAACTAATCTAACCCAGTGTTGACCCAAATTTATGTGATCGGCCCCAGCCTTAACTCGACCAACACCTAACCTATAACTTGACATCAACTAGACCTGCTATCAACCACACCTACTATCAACTCGACCAGTTATCAAGCCAACCTGCCATCAACCCAACCTAATTTGATAAAATCAAATTTGATGTTAGTAAGTTATGATAATAATAAAAAATACACATGTCTTATTATTTGTTTAAGGCTTTTAAAAATATATAGTTTAATAAAATTTACTTATTATTCTTACTTTTATTATGGATTTACTTATTCACCAAAAATATTCTAATTTCACCAAAATTTTCATGTAAAAACACAACATTAAAATATAATAATAATAAATAAATAAATAATAATTAATAATACAATATTAATCACATACTTACATCAATTCAAACTTCATTTTTTCTTATGAGGTTAATGAATTATATTAATATTGGTGGTTAATATTTAATTTTACCCAAATCCAAAGTGATTCAACTAGAATTAGGTCGACCAAAACCTAAATCAACCTATCAAAACCTAAAAAGTCATAATTCATTAAGTTAAATCAAACCTAACCAGTTAACTCAATGACAAAATCAATTGAATACAAGCTTCCTTGTCCCAAACGTGATCCAACTTGACCCGACTTGACTCAAGAAGCTATCCCAAAATAAGTGAATATGACTTGATCTAAATATGAACTAGCTTAACCTAAACCCAACCCAACCCAAACAATAATGTGACCCAAAATAACCTGAAACCAAAATGACCTAACCTAACCATACCATACTCTCAAAGAAAAATGGCACATAAACAACCTAGCCCAAGGATGACCCGACCTGCTATAATTGAACCCTAACCTAATTTGCTCGACTTGATTATCACCTATCACTAAAGATATCAGGATTTATAATTAGCAATAGGACTAACTAGCTTAAGGGAGTGCGGTAGTTAAATATTCTCATTTACACATATCTAGTAGTTGAAAAGATTAGGTAATTAATTAATTGATCATTACAATTGGATAGTGATAGATCCAAATTCCTTGGTAACATTTTTTAATTAATTTTACATTTTTGAGATTTTTTATTCCATTTTAGCTTAATTTAGTTGATTTGAAATTATTAATTTTAAATTAATTAGTTCTTTATTTAATTTTGATCTCCGACTAACTAGCTCAAGGGAGTGCGGTAGTTAAATATTCTCATTTACACATAGCTAGTAATTGAAAAGATTAGGTAATTAATTAATTGATCATTACAATTGGATAGTGATAGATCCAAATTCCTTGGTAACATTTTTTAATTAATTTTACAATTTTGAGATTTTTTATTCCATTTTAGCTTAATTTAGTTGATTTGAAATTATTAATTTTAAATTAATTATTTCTTTATTTAATTTTGATCTCCTGGGCTTGATTAGAGTGATTTAAGTCTTTTTATTATTATTTAGTTCTTATGGGCATGATAATCTAGTACTCATTGTGCTCTTTATTACTTGTGACTTGTATACTTGTTGATAGATATATTTGGCCAATATTAGAATATTTTTTATAAAATAAGGGCAGTGGCTTTTGTTAAGGGTATTTTGGTCAATATGGGTTTAATATGGAAATTTTGGTTTTTTAATTTTTTAAGTGGTTAAAATTTTGATTATAATATCATATGAAATGTTTGGAGTAATTATGAATGACCTATGTCCAAATAAAATGAGAAAGTAGCTTAATTTGGGAATACTAACCATAGTGACGATATTATTATTACATGTGTAAGACATTGGATATGTTAATATTGGAATTTTAAGATTTTTTGTTAAAATTGTTGATTATATGAAATTAAGATTTTAAAAGTGTTATAAATAGTAATTCTAGAGATATGGTTGTTATCTCACATGTAAGACATTGGAGTTAGAACTTAATTTTTAGATATGTAGATAATAATAATAATATTTGTGGAAGATTTACTAAAATAAGTGAATAAATGAGCATTATGGGAGGATTTATGCTCATAGGGTGAAATTAGGGTTTATTAGGTAAATGTGGCATTTTTCCTTAGGGATTTTTTTTGCTCTTTATGTGGATTTGTTTTATGTGTTTTGGATAATTATGTTAACCTAGAACATGCGCCTTGCATTTGTATGTCTACATGATGAACTTAAAATGAATAACCATAAATAAGATATTAATTATTTATATTAGAAGATCATATAAGTCACAATTGGTTATACATGTTTGTTTTATTAGGCGAGAATAATAGTTAGGAGTTTTAAGTCTCGGGGTTGTATATTATTGATACCGTTGCACCAGTTGAGAATAGTGGGCCCCTGAAATCAAATTTAAATAGATTATAATAATTGATAAGATATTAATCACTTAAAGTTAAAGACCACGTGAGTTAGGATCGGTTGTATTTTTTCATTCCATCAAACGAAAATAGTTGCTAAGAGCTTTATGCCTCAGGGCTGTATATTACTGATATTGTTCCATTAGTTGAGAATAGCGCCCAAAAGGTTTTTTACACTAAGGATATACACATTGTTGATACCAGTCCACCAATTGATAATAGTGGGTTCTTGAATTTAACTTAAATAAGAATTAGATTGAGGTTATACCTAATAATAGAGTTCTAAATCATTATTATCTTACAAGATATTACTGTGATTGCTCATTCTTCTATATGCTTTATATATTTGTATCATTTCTCAACTATATTTTTAACTTGATTAGTATGTAATGTAATAATCATAATTTTCATAGGTGTTTCTTATTTTCTCGAGTATATCAACCTTGTTATTGTAGGTGATTGTTGATTACTACTTTAAATGTGCTTGCCTTTGTTATACACTAATCAGATTAGTATAGGATGTGATTATTCTAATATCTCTATCTCTCTACGAACTGTTATTCCTCTATTTTCATTATAAATATTTCCTTCTCTCTATTTTGTATCATTTATTATGGTGGAATTAAGTACTTCCTACACCTGATTACTTGGTACGAGGTTACTTTTTACTTGCACCCGACATATACTAGGTATAGAAATTGCCTCTTCTATGTTAGATGTGGCGTGACACCCCCTATCTTTTGAGTTTTGTCTTCTACAATTATCTCTTTAAAGTAAATTTTTTTAGTTCTAAAAATGGGGATGTTACATAAGCTAATCCCATTTGGGGCAAATTCCACTTGAAATCACTATAGATGAAGAATTATTGTAACTTCTACTTCTTACTAAAAGATAGAGGCTCTTTGATAAACTTATTTTTGTCTTTGGTTTGCATAGAGTAGAAGGTTGAGTCTAATGGATGACGTAGAAAGTACAAGAAAATCCTAAATAAATCCTTTGTTAGTTTGACTTAAAAAAAATATCAACAATACTAAAAGCTCGTCACCATTCCCAAGCATTGGGAATGAACTTAGTAGCGCTAAGTAGACATGCTTGAAGAAATCCCCTTATAAATGGATTTAAAGGAAAATGAATACCATTAGAAAATGTCTCGACATATAAGGTTATTGGAGCCACACTCCCACTTTTGCTACTTAAAAATTTCATTTTGTGAAAGGGTTAATTACTAAATTACCAGGTGTTACTGTCATACTTAGGATACGTCTTTTTCTCTCACATTTCTTATACTAAGTGCTAAGGCTTAAAACAAAACACAACTAGAATAAAACATTGGAAATGAGAGACAAAACATAAATATAAGTTACAGATAATATACTCTATACAACAACAAAAATCAAAATACACTAAAGGACATAAGTGTAGCACCCCCATTTTTCACTATTGAAAAATTTTATTTAAAATAATGTGGAAGTGAAAAATACACTTCGAAAAAATAGGGTATTACCACTATACCTAACATAGGATAGATATATGCCGCTAATCCTATATTAAATACAAAGCTAAACCAAACCATCTAATTTAAAATAGGGTGTGCAAACTTAAATCACATAAATATTTAAAAGATTGTTTACAATTAAGGACCTCAATGGTCCCCGACCAAGTTAAATATTGAGAAATGATAAGTGAAGATTATGGGGTTGCATTAGTTAGAAAAAAAGACTAGGGCATGACCCCAAAACCATGGTTCATTACAGACTGCACATAATCCTCCACATTTCCACGCTCTCAAGCCCTGAACCTAAGTTGTGGTATGCCTAATACTGGTTATCTCCAAAAACCTGTACATGGCCCCTTGCTCATGAAAATGAGTGGGTGACTGAGCAAACCGGCACATCAGTACACTACGTACTAAGCAGGCCAAGTTTCTTCCACAATAGAAATCACAAATATGAAAGATTCTATTGTATCATATACATCACACATAATATGCCTCATACTAATGCCATACACATAAAGGTAGTAATGCATCATAATATACTATCATACATAACTCAGGTAACATAGAATATATCATACTTATATTCATATTATGTATTAGGTAGTTTAATTTATACAAGTACTAGGGTTTATTTTCTAACTTGCTCAATCAATTAGATTATACCATATCCTTATCCATATCTTGATATAGGTCAACATCTAGTAATCCTTCCAATTATTAATTAGTTGGTCATTTAAACTATTATCCAAATGTACAAACAAGCTTTTATCCTTTTTGGTCATTCAAACCATTTTTTTCATCATTATCCAATTATTTTTAATTCCACTTATTCATCAACTAAAATTTTATCATCCAGTTACTTATCCTCGAGCGATGGACTTGTACCACCCCATGGTCTCACATACCATGGAAGCCTATTCAAATTAAGGGACATAAAGTCTAGGCTGAAGCCAATCACTAAAGTGGACATTAGTCTAGGCTGAAGCCAACCAATATGGACATAAGTCCAACCTGAAGCCAACAACCTAGGTAACCAGAACCTTTAGTATCAATACCTCATAGTACATCATTAGTGTCTAGAGTAGTTAAGGCACTGAAATCTTTAGGATCCCGCCCAAAGGCACCAATAAATGCCCAAGGCATACTAACCCCCAGTAGCTAATCAAGGATTGAGTAACCCAAACCCATACACAAATCGATTGCCTTTTGCTTTACAGTGGTAAGTACATTATTCATGAGGTTAAGTGATCACACAAGACCCATATAAAGAGTAATTAAAGCATTTGCATGCTTCTTCCATATTAATCCTTTCCACTTCCCAACTATGTGTGGGGTTTCCATTTATGCTTTTCCAATAATTTCATGCCATTATACCATTTCATCCAAGCACATTACATATTTCATTACCTCTTTTTCTCAACTATCACATTTTATATGCGGTACACCCATTTAGCCTTTTCACTACCTATTGGGTATGTCATAAACCATAATCCATTTGATCCATTCATTAACTCATTAATCCATGATCAAATATGTGTTTTATCTTTTTAATAATCATAGTACAATCCCATGTATATTCTCAAAGCAAAACTAATTCTAAAGGAACCACATGACATAAACTGAACCAATGGATCAGTCTGGGCCAACCAATCTATTGGTTTGGGTTAAATATTACATCAATTGGACTCAACCTAACCCTAATTTTCCTCAAATAGGTCAATTGGTTTGCGAAAAGCATTAAGCTATTTATAAACTAGTCGAGCGATTCTACACAACCAGTCGATTGGCTTAAGTAGAGAGTAAGACCAAGGTCTCTGCTGGCTTACTAGTTGATGGGTTATGTCAACTAGTCAGCTGCTTTACTGACTGGTCAATCAATTTGACCTAACCCATCAATCATTTTTCTCTACAACAACACCAAATAACCATTTTTCATGTAGATCATGCTCATAAGTCTTTATTATACCACATTGGAACATGTTCTAACATCAAATACCACATTTTTAGGCTATTTAAATTCCACATCTCAACATTAATCATCACAACCCACCATTTCTCAAGATTTATGATTTTCACTCAAAATGCACCATTTAATCATCCAAATCAGTTCTTTAAGCTATATATATTCATGCCAACATATATTGTCAACTTAAAGTTCTCCATAGCATATACGATTAATCATAACCCATTTTAGATGTAAGAATTACTTACTTGATACAGACACACTTTCCATAAACCAAGAACTTCAACCTGTGAAAACATAAACTTTTAAAACCTTAAAAACAACAAGTTTTAACTCGAAATTTCTTACATAACTTTTATAGGTTCTAACTTGAAATAGAAAGGAAGTGATGTGTGTAGGAATATGCACTTATGGTTTGGGTGGTATTATGGTTTGGTTAGGGTTTTAAAAGGAATAAAATGATTCAAAAGTGATGAAAATATAATGATGATGACTCAACAAAGAAGACATAATGGTGATAATGCTTGAATGATGAAGGGTTTAGAATGGTTTAGTTCGTGGGTTAAGATTAGGGTTTACGATCAGAGTTTAATATTGATATGAATATTATGATGATGAACTGTTAGAATTATGATTATTTGATGATTAGATTATGAATTTAAGATATTGAGGATGATCATTTTATAATAATAATAATATTAGGTTAAGTTTGAAAATAGATAAAAATCAAATAAGAAAAATAGGTTTAAGATGAATGTTGAAGATGGTGGTGATCGTATATTGCATTTAGATTTTAGAACTGTGTGGTCTTGTGGAGGGTCTAAAGGATAGATCTTATTCTCTAATTCATATAGACAAAGAAATTAAGGATTTCAATAATAATAATCACTCACATAGAATTGATTAATATTGAGAAGGACTCACACATAATTCAATTAAGCAAAGCTTGCAATTTCATCAATTTTTTATTTCCATTTTGTCATGTACTCCTATGATTTTTATAACCATTAGACCTCCTTAATCTTACAAAATACTTCTCCTACAAATCTGATAAGAGTTGACATAAAAATCATTAGCTTGCTCCCTACTCTAAACACACTCAAAAGATAGAATAAGAAGGCTGGTGCAGGGATGGTTGATTTAGTGGTGGATAATCCAGGGGCTGTCTAGGGTTCTGATCACGTCTCTTCACAGAATGGGGAAGCATGCAGGCTTCATGCAGATGATGATGTCGATCGCGGCCCTACAAATGGGGTTGTTAGTTCAATTCAAAGGGAGGCTTTTGAGAGTTCAAAGAAGGATGATGGGCATATGAACGGTTTTTTTACTAGGCATTCAAAGGAGTCACGAGGAAACAAGGGTTCAAGAGGCTGAAGATTCGTTGGTTGATAAAAAATCCTAGAAAGACATGGTATTAGGCAACAAAATTCCTTCTCGAGGGGCCACCCTGAGTTATGTCCCTCCAGTGCTCGTAGGGGATAGAATTCAAGTATCTCTATAGAAGGATATGGTGGATAACAATTGTAAAGATTGGGAATGGGTGATTATGGGGTATGTTATTGGTTTCAGGCCTACCTTGTCCTAAATGGTTGGATATGTCAAAAGAAACTAGTCTTGCGTGAAGGAACCCAAGGTGTTGCTGCATGATCAAGGTTTTGTAGTGTTTAAGTTTGATTGTAAAGAGGATAGAGATTGGTTTCTCACCAAACCTTATTGGTCCTTCTTTAACAGGCCTTTTATTCTTAAAGAATGGCATAGGAGGTTCCAGTTTACTAAGGAGAAATTACAATTCATGCCTTTATGGGTGAAGCTTATGAATCTTACATTGGACTATTGGGATGTTGACTCCTTGAGTAGGATTGGAAGTGCAATTGGGAGACCTTTGTTTTTAGATGTTATTACCTCAGCGGGGGAGAGAATCTCCTATGCTCGTATGTTGGTTAAGGTGGATGTGTCAAAAAAGCTTGTTGAGTCAGTGGAGCTGGTTGATCCAGATGGTGATGTGTTGGCCCATAAGATTATGCATGAATGGAGGCCTGCTTTCTGTGAGGTATGTCATGAAGTAGGTCACTTCTCTGAGAGATTCATGAATGTGTCCAAGCCTATGGCGCAGACTGCAGGGCCTTCATTTAGTGCTAAGGGGCATTTCAAGGTTGGTCAAGGAGCTCAATAGTGGCAGAAGGTGTCCCAGGGAAGTCTGTCTCAGAACTATGAGGAAATTTATGCAAAGGATGGAGATAAGGCAATGCTAGAGAATAACATTTTATTAGAGACAAGAGAGGAGGATGATCAAGGGGCTGCCATTTGTTTTGGAGAGGGCAGGCCAATGAATCTTGGAAGTGATTCTAGGGTGCAGAGGAGATCTTCAAAAGGAAAGGAGAAAATGGACAAGGGAGCTTCTGGAAGTAGATTTGCATGCTTGGATTCAAATGATGGTGACACCTTCCTGTAGGATGATAGTATGCAGGAGTAGGGTGTTTTTTAGTCGGGAGAACCTCATTATCCTCACCTTCCCAAGAAGATTATAAATGTTAGGGGCCTAGAATGTCAGGGGGTTGAATAAGCCCTACAAGCAAAAGGAGTTGAAGCACTAGTTATCAGTGCATAAAATGTATTTTGTGGGATTATTGGAAACTAGAGTTAAGAGTAATAAAGCTGATGGATTTTGTGTTAAAATTGGTAAGTAGTGGGGGAGACTTGACAGCTATATAGCTCATTCTAATGGGAGGATTTGGTGCATTTGGGATAGAGAGATTTGGGATGTACAACTTTTAGCATGTAGTGAGCAAGTTTTGCATGTTTTTGTGTCTGCTGTTCATTCCAATGTGACCTTCTTTGCTTCCTTAGTCTATGGTTTTAATTCTGGAGTTAATAGAAGGGATCTCTAGCAATGTCTTCAAGATCATAAGGTTAAATATGAGCCTTGGATTGTGATGGGTGACTTTAATGTTGTGTTGCAACCTGCTAAGAAATTTTAAGGTAGTGCCATTAATCTCACTGATGTGTCAGAAGCTCGAGACTGCTGTAATTCTTTATTGATTCAAGATTTAGCCTTCACAAGCCTGAAGTTTACTTGGTCAAATAAAATCTTGAGAGAAAATTTAATTATGGCCAATCTGGATAGGGTTATGGTTAACTTACCTTGGTCTTCTAAGTTTCCTTTGTCTTATACTCAGTTTAAGGAGACTTTATTCTTAGATCACAGCCCTATTATGATCTCTTTGGATGAAAATAAACCGTAGTTTAGGGGTCATTTTAAATTTTATGATATGTGGACCCTAGATCTAGGCTTTCTACCTTTGGTGGCTGATATTTGGCAGTAGTCTTCTATTGTCCTTGTTCATAGGAAATTTCATGCCAATTTAAGGGAGGTAAAGCTTAAGTTGAAGTCCCTTAACAAAGATAAGTTTGGAGGAATTTCCTCTAGGGTTTAGAAGGCTAGAGAATAGTTGAAAAAAAGTCAGGAAGCTCTCGCAACAACCTACTATTCTTTCTTTGTAGCAAGAAGAGAGAGTTTGCCTAGAGCAGTATGAATTTTATGCAAGATGTGAAGAAAGCTTCCTGAAGCAGAAATCAGGATTTAAATGGTTGCATTTGGGGGATTCCAATTCCCATTTCTTTTTCTCTATTATGAAAGCTTGACAGCAACAAAATATTATAAGGAAGATTAAACTCTGTGATGGTCTTTGGTTTTCTGAGAGTGATGGAATTGCTAATGCTTTTGTGTCCTTCTACTCTAATTTGTTAGGTAAGGGTAGTCTTGCTTTAGGAAATGTCTTTGATGAGGTTCTTAAGTTGGATCCTAGTTTACCTCTTGCTCATCAACATGAGCTTCTAAGACCCATATCAGTGGTGGAAGTTAAGGATTCTTTGAGGTCTATTGGAAATTATAAAGCACCATGGCTTGATGGGTTTATAAGGCTATTTGGAGTGTGTTAGGGGAAGATCTATGGATTTTGGTAAGAAGGGTGTTTTAGACAGCTGTTGTTCCTTCCTTCATGGGTCATACAAAGCTGGTTCTTATTCCAAAATTAGAAAATAATCATGAGATGGCTGATTTTAGACCTATTGATTGTTGTAATGTGGTTTATAAGATTTTGGTAAAGGTTTTAGCAGGAAGGTTGAAAAAATTCCTGCCTTCTATTATCCATCCTTCCCAGTATAGTTTTGTTAAAGGGAGAAGGATTGGAGATAATGTCCTTTTAGCCCATGAGTTGTTGCATATATATAACAAGAAGCATATTTCTCCAAGATGTATGATCAAGGTGGATATGAGGAAATCTTATGATTCTGTTAACTAGATCTTCTTAGAGAAGGTCTTGCTAGGGCTGCACTTTCCTTTGCATTTTGTCAAGGTGGTTCTGGCATGTGTGTCTTCTGTCTCATATTCTTTGTATCTCAATAATATCATGCAACCTCCTTTCAGGGGGAAAAATGGTCTTAGGTAGGGAGATCCTTTGTCTTCCTTTTTATTTGTTATTGTGATGGAGTATCTCAGCAGGCAGTTCCAATCTTTATGGGGCAGGGAGGACTTCCAAGGCCATCCTAAATGCAAAAAATTAGAGATTATTAGCTTAGCTTTTGCTGATGACCTGTTGGTGTTCTACAAAGCTATTGTCTCTTCTATAATGGCTGCTAGTAATGTTTTATCTAATTTCTCTACTATTTTAGGGCTCCATGTTAGTCTTGGTAAGAGTAGGGTGTTTATGGGTGGTGTAGGTCAGGAGCTAAAACATTATATTCTTTTCTATCTTCATCTTCAGGAGGGAAAATTTCCTCTTAAATATTTGGGGGTCCCTTTGGATGCATCAAAGCTTAAAGCTGCTAATATAATGGTGTTGATTCATAAAATTTCAGGCATGATTCATCATTTGGCCAATAAATTGCTATCTTATGCAGGTAGATTGTAATTGTTAAAATCTATCATTTTTGGCATAACAAACTACTAGGACCAGGTTTTTATTCATCTTAGGAAGATTGTGCATAAAGTAGTGGGTTTATGCAGGGCTTTTCTTTGGTTAGGGAAAGCCTCACAATCTAAGAGAGCTTTAGTAGCTTGGAAAGTGGTGTGTCTACCTAAGAAGGAAGGGGGGTTAGGTCTGCTGGACCTTTTTTTCTTAGAATGAAGCAGTAGTGGGGAAGTTGTGATGGCGAATTTCTTAGAAAAAGGATGCCCTTTGGATTAAACGGGTTCATTCCTATTACATAAAAGGCAGGATGTTGCCTCCTGTAGCCTGCCTTGCACAACTTCTGGGCTAATGCACAAAATTTTTGGTTTAAGGCATAGGTTGCTCCCTGTTTTCCAGAAGTGGCAGAGGGATCATTCCTATCATATTGTAGAGGTGTATCATTCCATTCGTTTTTTAGCTCCTAAAGTAGGTTGGTGGAGAGCAGTATGGTCCAACCCTACAGCTCCTAAGCATAAATTTATTTTCTGGTTGGCTGCTCACTCTTGGCTTCCTACCAAAGATAAGTTAATCAGCCTTGTTCCATCCATCAGTCTGCAATGTTGCTTCTGCTCTCAGGAGGAAACCATTTCCCATCTATTCTGTAGCTACCCTGAGTTGAAGAAAGTTTGGTTTGCTATTGGTAAAGCTTATAGAAGAAGGAGGAGACACAGATCCTAGGAGGTTTTGTTGAGTTCCTTCTCCAGGGGTAGAAGTAGAAATGCAACAAAAGCTCAATTTTATTCTTGTTTTTATGCTGTAGCTTTCTAAGAAGTTTGGAAGGCTAGGAATGGTAAAAATTTTTAAATGTACCTTGGGATTTGAAAAGAGTAGCTCATCAAATTGCTTTGACTATGTCTTCTCTTTGTACTCACCCTAGTAGGAGTGATAAGTTTAGAGGTATGATAGGGAGGGTGGATCAATTCTATAACTTCATTTGTAATTCTTCTTGATGATATACATATTCTTGTTTTTTTAAAAAAAGAAAAAGATGACCCTAAAAGATAGAATTAAGCTACTATTTTACTAATTTAACTTTCTTATATTTTTAATAATTATCAACATGATAATACTCTATATTGTACGTCCAAATTGTTGATTAAATCCTCCTCATACAGATACCACATTCATCCCTTCCATGCAACACATTTTTTTCCCTCCATGCTTGCCATGCACACACTTCTATAGTTAGTGACTTATTTTGCAAGTGTTGTCCATAACTAGCAATGTAGTCATCCGTTTGGCTTCAAATTTGTAGGGGATACTCTATAAATATAGGATAATAGGTTCCATAATAATAAATGCTAAGTCCTGATCATTTTCTCCTACATCATGAAGGAATGAACAAACCACACCCGAAGGCACGACAGAAGGTACTTAGTTGAACCACTGAACTTTCTTCCTAAATCTAACTCTTAATTAATAATTAAAATAAGAGGGAGCTAGATAAAGGATTAGAAGAGTGAAAGGAATTCAACCGAAAGGTTTAAAGTGCAAAGGGAGAGGATGAATACTTGAAGGTTAGGTATTTTTGGTGGGTGAAAGAAAGGCAAAAAAAGGGTGATTGGGGCTATTTATAGCCAATCAATTGGGACGAATCATAGTGTGGTAAGGAAAAATTCAAAAACCCTAATTCTTATGGTTTGAATTCATGTTAAACAGATAAATGTTATCCAAGATATGCCTACTTATCCTCCAAAGCTCAAATGGTGATTTTGGGGAAATAAAGGTCAATTGATCTAGAAATGCAATTCATAAGAGGGGTAATGGAAGGTCAGCGTGGAAATAATCTTCCAATTAAGCAAAATTGTGCTTGTGATCAAAGGAATGATCTAAAAAATGTGTAGAGGAGAGATGTGGAAGAAGACAAGGCTGAGGTCATCTCCGCCCTCAATTGTCCCAATCAACCCTCTAGATCGATCTAAGGTAGTATTTTTAGCCTAAATACATCATAAAAATAGCTAAGAATCTCTTAGGGATAATTCGATATGGGTTAAAAAAGTTCCATTTTAGCATAAGAAATTTTTCTAAAAATCTATGTTTTGAAAATTTGCCCAGTTTGACAAACTAGTTAATCGGTTTGGCCTACCAATTGACTATTGTACAAACTAGTTGATCGGTTCCGCAATCAATCGATCAGTTTAGTCTAGTAAAACCATTTTGCTGAAATGATGAATCAATCAACCGTTTTGCTTGAAAAACTCAATAAATTTAATTTTCCTACCTTATTTCAAATTCAGCTTTGCCTCAAACCAAATCATAATACTGAATCCAAATCAAACACCTAAAATTGGCATAATTTTCATTCAGCACTTTCCAAAAGGTGGGGTATTACAATAAATGTCCAAGAAAAAACTAATTACATCAAAACAAGTACATTAAGGTACAACATTGGTTTGCCTTAACATTTAGACTCAAGAGCCCATTGTGAGAACGAGACGTCTTATGAAGGGCTCCACTTATGTCTGCCTCTATTATCTACCTCAAACCACTCAATACCCTTCACATAGTCATTTGCAAAAGTAGTATCAGTATGAATTCTCATACTAAGAAAATCATAATATGTCACACTAGGTAGCATACCCGCATATCACATAATCATAAAATAATCTAAAAGCATAAGCCATAATAATAGATAATGAACATAGGCTAATTTATACACATCATAATCTCATACTCAATAGTCAAACATACAAATCCACTTCACATCATCACGATATACATATTAGCCATATATGACCAATCAAATTAACTCCATAGATAAAGGTAGGGCACTGAGGCATTTACCAAACCCATAGTCCAAAACAATTCCAATTACTAAAAGTTGGGAATCCAAGCCAACAAATCCAAATCGAATCCATTTTATATTATTACACAATATTTATTTCCATTTTTAATTACTTGATGGGGATTCACTCAACCTGGGGACACAAAGGTACACCTTATCATATTAGTGCATGAAGGCAACATAATGCCTTTAGCCTAGAACCCAAGGATACAATGGTACACTTAGTCATACTAGCTCACAAAGTTAATATAGTATCATCCAACCTCAGTCATCTAATCCTTAAGTATTGATACTCACTTATGGACTTGTAGGTCACTTGTAGAGTAGACTAGAGTCTTATTGAGGCACAATGACACATTAGTGAACCAAAACAAAATGAGGGATACACCTCATCTCAAAAGTACCTAATCCTAGAGAATAATATTTTCCAACTCGAGATCTTTTACTTTAAGTATTAATGTTTTATGAGGTGATCACAAATATTACATATTGCATAATAGTTCTTATTTCCATATTTAAATATTTTTCCTTGTATTTCTAATTATTAAGGTAAGCCCGCCCTAAGTTCATCAGTCTAGGTCAAGCCAAATAAATGCTAAGGTTAACCTATAAAAGTTCTAAGGCCATCCTAATATCTAATTATTCACAAAAGATGAATTAATTCAATAATTACCAAAATGCACTTGAAACCCTAATTTCATTATTTTATCTAGTTTCATATCAAATGTTATTAATATGATAAACATTTATCAAGAAAAAACTAAAATACACTTATTCAAATTATTTTAGCAAGTAGGTAATCTTTGAGATTTAACAACTGACTATATTTTCTACTTTTCATGCATTTAGTAAGTTATACCCACAAACCCTAATCATGCATTTCTAATCTGTATTAAATTTCATGTATCATGTATGTACATTTTATAACATGATACAACATTTAATAGGATAATTAACATTATGGTGCATGTAAAGAAACACTTCAAACTCTAGAACATACAAATAATAATTATCGTACTCTAACCCTAATCGTGCATGCATGTTCTATGCTATTTATAACAACACTTGCTACCATGCAATATTAATCAAGAGATATTTATCATGAAATTCATGTCATAGTGTTATAAGGTAACAAACCCTAGCAAAAACCTTAGACATGAATTCGTAAATCATTTAATGTATTATTCATGCATACAAATTAACTTAACAATAATCATATGTACCTTTCAATTAGCATGCTGTCATCTTATAATGCATGTAATAAAACGTGAAAGATATAAAACTCTATCATGATTCTAACTCTAAACAAACCTAATATACTTACATATAATTTCTACCATCTCATGAGTGATTGGATTTACCTAAATCCAAGCTTACACAAAATGTATAAAAATTATCTTCTCTAAGATCCTAAAAATTACATAAGAAATTAATGCCCAATAACACATATGTTAGCATATAAAAAAATTACTACTATATTAATCAAAACCACTTAAAATGATGTTAGCAACTAAATGACCAAACAAGGCACAATGATAATCCATGAAACAAAGGGAGGAGGTAACTGTGGGAGGTGTCAAAGAAAGGAGATGAGTAAAATCACCTATGGCCATTGTTGGGGGTCTGACCAATAGAAATTACCAAATATAAGGAAGGGGGTTGTGGTGGTTTTGGTGGAAGCTAAGGAGGAGGGATCGACATAAATGGCTAAAGAATATGGGAGGTAATCAGTGGGATTTTACCAAAGGGATTTGGGGTACTTTAGTTGGTTTGGGCATAGTTTGGGGGTGGCTTCAGAAAGGGATGCCAAAGGTGGGTGTGAGAGAGTAGTGGAATTAGACAGTTCTAGGGAAGGAGGAGTGGTGGTGGATTACGTTGCTAAAAAAATGGTGAAGATGAAACGGACGATAAGAGCAATAATAGAGATCGATGAGGTTTTTCTTGATTAAGGGAGATTGGGAGGAAGCATAGGAACACAGGCTTCACTTGGGGTTTGATATATGGCCAAAAAAAAGTGGAGGAATGTTAGGCTTAAAAGGATGGTGGTTTGAAGGGAAGATTCGAACAAAACATAGGGGAGAGGGAGACCAGTATGAGGTATGGTGGTATAGCGTAGAGGAAGGTCATGTTGGGTAGAGGGAGTAGGGTATGGTTAGAATCTAGTATAGGATAGGGTAATAATTAGGAAGGCTGACTGGGATAAAACATTCAATTACCGGGATTAGGGTTACCTATTTTCATTTGGGGTCTAAATTAGGATTAAATTTAGTAACCTAAATTCTATCATATTTTAACCTAATTAAATTTATCTCTAATATGTCATAATAAAACATATATAAATCAAATATTTAATGCAAAACAAACTACAATAATTATTATAATTAATTATACATAATTACTAGTTTATAATTAGTTTTTCTAAAATTGGGGTATTATATTGCTACCCTACATGGGTTTTGATAGCCTACGATATTTTGACCATAACTTCCATGCCCAAACTTAAATTTAGGTGATTTAAATTTTGGTGTAGAGATAAAAATGAGATTTATAATTTTTTCATATTATTTCCTAAATCAAAGTGCATGAAAGTTAAATTTTAGATTAAATTTAAGGTTGGGACTAGGTGAGGCTAGTTAATAAAGTTTTTGGAATTGTATTCACTATTTTTTGTTTACTGTATTTTTTTTATTATCTTTGCAATCATCAACAACTTGTAGAAATAACAACTAACATATAAGAAAATACTTAGGATATATATATTATATATATATATATAATATATATATATATTATATGTTTATTGAGGAATAAGAAATAGAGGAAAGTGCCGATGCAAGGAACTAGGCAGAAAGGGCCAAAAAAGAAAAAATTTGAGAGGAGACTAGAGAGAAAGAATTAAACAAGGCATGAAGTGAAAGAAAAAAGAAGAAGAAGATACAATCAATATTCACAGCAATGAGATGAGTAGTAGAGCATGAAGGCCAAGGAAGAATAATGAAAAAGAGAGACGATAGCATATGAAGCCTGAAGAAAAGAACTAATGGGAAAAGAGACACCAACCAAGAGAGAAAGCATGGAATTGGAAAATATTTTAGTCCTACTTGGCACTAATATAGTATAATATTATTTTTTGTTTCTTATTTTGAATATGAAGTATTGTAATTTTATATTCAAATATTTTTAGGGTAAATATTTTTATGTATAATTTATATTCTTTATTTAATTTAATTATTTTTATTTTAAGTAATAACATTTGTTAATTTTATTTTACCAAGCTTATGGTGAAACCTTATTCTTTATACTAATAATTAATTAGTTTCTTGATTCATAGATTACTCTATGCTTTATGCTATTATTATATATTGTTCCTAATTAATAAACTTATCCCCTTTAATTAGAGTTTAACAAGTTAAAAAAAGATGTGAGAGCTAATTCTTCACTTTAGGTTGAATTGTATAAATAGAAATTGAATAGATTATGAGAGTAATTGCATAATTTCTACGACAATAAGAAATGACAAATAATTAATTGAACCTAAAGTATTGCCTTTTATTTAAATCATTTAGCTAAAGATAGCAAGAATGATAATTGGCAATAAGATTATGTAGCTTAATAGATTGCGTTAGTTAAATATTTTTGTTGACACATAGCTAGTAATTGAAAAGATCAAGTAGTTAATTAATTGTTCATTATAATTAGATAGTGGTAGATCCAAATTTCTTTTTTTTTAATTAATTGATTGAACATCTATTAGCTTTTGTTATATTCTATGTTAACTTACTTTAGTTTATTTGAAATTATTAGTTTAGAATTAGTTATTTTTTTTATTTAATTTCAATCACCTAGGTTTGTTTAGAGTGATTAGAGTCTTGGTGTTATTATTTAGTCACTACAGGAGTGATAATCTAATACTCATTGTGCCCTATATTATATATTTAATCAACATCAAGTCTTTAGCATTGTTTCCGATGACTAATTTATTAGCTCTTGACCTAAAAATTTAAATTTAATCCAGGTAATTTTTATTTATTTATTTTATATTTTATTTTCTGAACTTAGTCAATTTTCTTGGTCTTTGATATTCTTGTATTAGTGAAGGTTTCTAGTACATGACCCAAAGTAATCTCAATGAATTGGTTCCATTTGAACTAGAGATTGAGAGATAAATTCAGAAGTTAAGAGCACATTTAAAATTTGTTGTCATTACAAAATAATTTACAAATGGCTCTCATGGGGTGCAAAATCAACTTCAACAAGTTGGGAGATCATTAAAACACTATACTACTCCTAGTGTAGCGGATTTAGGATCAAGTATTAGAAGACAGACAATTAAAGTGCATATTTTTAAGATCAAGCCTATTATCATTTATTTGAAATATACTTTGATCTAATTCAGAGATACACTTAATGATGATTCATATGTTCATATTACCACTTTTTATTAAAATATGCGATTCCTTTAAAATAAATGATGTTTCTAATGATGCCATTAGACTAAATTGTTTACAATCTTATTACATAATAAGGATAAAAGTTGGCTAAAATCTTTAGCACTTACAAACACTGCTAAGTTAAGAGATGACATCACCACTTTTGTGCAAAATGATTTAGAATCACTATATGATGCATGTGAATTATTTAAGGAATTATTAATAAAATGCGTAGATCATGGCTTGCCTTAAAAATGCAAATAGTTAATACTGGTATCTTTGCTACTAATTGTTCCATACTAGATATAGCTACAAATGGCAGTATTATAAATTAGACTCTCAAGCAATTTTATGATTTTATTGATGAATTAGCCTCAAATTCTCACTAATGGGATTCTAAATGTGTTTCGGTATAAAGAAATGCGGGAATTAATTCTATAGATGGCATCACAATATTAGAGGATAAAAAGGATTTAATCACTAAGAAATTTAATAATTTGAGTGGTGCTTCATGTTTGTGGCTCAAACTCAAGGTCTTCAGCATAAGCATCCATAGATTTAATCTCTTTTATAGATAATACTTTTTGATTGGGAAATTCTCTAGCAAAAAGACATGTTCCTACCCATAAGTGCATGGTGTCGGAGTAGTAGTCAAGGTCGATCCCACAGGGATTAGTGAATGACCACTAGGACAACGATAGAACTTAGCTATGTCTAGACTACGAGATGATATGAAATAATAAATTATAAGCTAAAGTAACTAACTAAGATAAAAAGAAAGGAAAATAGCACTAAAGTAACTCAAGTAAATAGAAGAGCTAAGGTTCCGATTCATCGCCCCCGATCCTCACATGTAATCGAATATCACATCAGAAAATAATTCAACAATCATAATCAATCATGTCAACAAAGATAAAAAGTGTTGTGCTTTGTCAAGCCACAACCACCCTATTACATATCTATGGCCCTAACTATTTCTAGCTTAGAGTCTAATAGAATGTAATGCATTAAAGTCCACAAAGTTTCCTCCTTTATTGTTGTAGAGGTCAAATTAATCGTCTCTTGACCTATAATTTAACCTCTAGTTGTGCTTTTGGGTCTAATATCAGATTATCTCTCGATCGCACTGGTATTTTCCACACCAAAAATCAAAACCCGGCCGTGGTTCATCAATCTATCAATCAATCAATAACATAACACATAGATCATGAATTGAATAAAAAAGGATACAATAATTCAACACATTCAGATCGGGGGAAATTTCTCTTCACCTTAGCACAAGATCTAGCCTATCAAATTCATAGCAAGAATATTAAAAACAACAAGATATTCCTTAGATAGAGAAAACATCATCAGATAATACCCTTGATGTTCACAAATTCTTACAAATTTTTAACTTCTTGTACCTCGGTCTCTAATTTACAAGAGAGATCTTGATGAATTGGGGAAGAGGATAGAGAAGAGAGAAGAGAGAGGGAGTGGAAGCTACTTCCATGAGAAATTAGAAATTACAATAACATAACAAATTTTTAAGTTTATTCTTTTTTCCATCCTTCATAGTTTTTTTGTTGCTTGAGACCCTGCAAATTTTCACAACACAAAGGTAGTAACAAAAACAAAAAGGGAGAATTCCAACTGAAACTAGAGGTAAAAAATATTATAAACTTAGGAATAAGATGTAAAAGTCACACTTATCAACTCCCCCATGCTTAAACATTTGCTTGTACCCAAGAAAAGTAATACAAGAAACCCACCATGGGGAAAGAGAAAAGTAGTAGGATCCCTTTCTCAGAAAAGATTGTTTAGCCCTTTAATAGCATAAGAGTCAAGTAAGAAGAAATAAGACCCAAAATTATAACAATTAAAAGCTCAAAATCCTTTTTCGAAAGATATTTTGGTTGCCCCCTTATGTGATAAATGTAACTATGCTATCAATCTCTAGGGACCTGCCATGCAACAAAGGACATCTAATAGTGGATAACAGGCAACCATATACCAACTCACTCATTCCTCAAAGTTTCAAATTAGAATTCTCACTTTAGGTCTTGTGGACACACCTCTTATGTGTTTTATTGTATTTAAAGGTTCCGCTCTAGTCCTCTCACTCATGATCAAGATCATCCATATGCCTATAATGCTTTTTGATTCTCCACCACTAGAAAGACTTAGAACACACAAAAATCAAGAGGTCTTATTAGGGTTGTAATGGGGCCATGGGTTAAAAGGTTAGGACATAATTTTTTTTGGAAGTGGATTTAAAAGTCTAGTACCAATGGGATATGATATTTTCTTTAATAACATATATTTTACCATCCCAACTTTTCATCATGAAACAAAAGCACCCAAACTTCTTATTGATTCTTCTTCTTCTTTTTTAAAAGATATATATATATATATTTACTTTTCATCATACACAACCATTCACTCTTTCACATCCCCCATTCTTAGCTTACATCACACTCCCAACTTTCCTTTTTCGAATTGCACAACAACCATTGATTCTGGACTTAGGGAGGGATAAAGGAAATTGGGTTACATGTGTGGTTAGATCAAGAAAAATGGCCATAAGCACAATGGGGTTAGCAAAGGATAAAATGTGAAGGTTAGGCTATTTTGGCTAATGTAGGTTATGAAAAAGAAGAAGAAGCAAGTGCCTCTATCATTTTAATGCACGTCTAAGTCATATATGGCTTTGAAGAAAACCATTGCAAGTTCTAGTTTCCCAAGTCATGGTGGGAGACACACACAAAAGAAAAAAATAAGAGACTGTAGTGATGTATTAGTCTAAAGGCTCAAAGTCTCATTGGGTCCAAAATTCTCTAATTCTAATCCCTTTTGGCAAAGAGTAAATCAGTATAAGTCAAACTACAATACCACAAGAATGTTAAGGCATGCATAACCCTAAAGTTCTCAAACAAAATTACACTTGTCTCATAACAATGTAACCAAAACATTTAAGCACATAGAAATCCATTTTCAAAAGATAATTCAAAGGGTCTTAACATGCCAAACTAAACACTCATGCCATTGCAAGACAAAACATACTCTTTAATATCATTAATGAAGGGTCATTTAATTTTCTTTTCTTTGTTTGTTTTGCGCTTTTTTTGTAGATAAATATCCAAAATAAATAGCCAAGGAATAAGATAGCAACACTCATTAAAATAAAATATGGAAGAACAGAATACTAACCAAATGACATGGATAGGCCATCTTCTCCCCCATGCTTATGTATCACATTGTCCTCAATGTGAAATAAGACGCACAAAAGAAAAGAGGGAGAAAAGATCCATTGATCAATCTAATGGAGGAGGTGGCAGAGGTTAGTGGATGATATGATGGTGGTTGTGGTGGTGGTGAGATGGCGGCCACGTGATGCAATTGTGGCGGTGGAGAATTTGGTGGAGGTGCGAAGAATTTTCTTGGTCAATTTCACGCCTTCACACTCAAATAAATTAACCATGGTCATCACTCGAATTAGAATTTCCATGTCACCACCTACAAATCCAACAAACAAAAGCCATAAGGAATCAAAGAGAAAACATACCAAGAGAACCAAAATAAGAAAAAAAAACTTGGGTTACCTCCCAAGAAGCACTTGCTTATAGTCATTAGCTTGACTTTCTCGCTTCACTTAGAATCATCTAGAAGAATGGTGGTTTTGAGGGCTGTAACCTCACCACCTTCATACACCTTCAACCTTTGCCCATTCAATTTGAATGGTTCTTTATTTAGGCTATAGATTTTGACTGCTCTATATGGAAAAATTGCATCATTGTGAACGGTCCTAACCATCAGGATCTAAGCTTTCCAGGGAACAATCGCAAATGAGAATTAAATAGAAGCACTTGTTGCCCCCACTTCAAATTCTCGTTTAGTGATGAGTTGATGATCAATCCTTTTTGTGTGCTCCTTGTATATCCTCATACTCTCATATGCCTTAAGCCGAAATTCATCGAGTTCATTCAATTGAAGGATCATCTTTTCACCTATGGCTTACATATCAAAGTTAAGGGGACGGATAACCCAAAATGATTTATGCAAAAGTTCTATAGGGATGTGACAAGATTTTCCAAAAATAATATTATAAGGGGACATTCCAATGGAGGTTTTAAAAGTGGTTCGGTAAGCCCATAGAGCATCGTCAAGTTTCAAGGGCTAATCCTTTCTAGAGGAGTTAACCGTTTTCTCAAGAATTCTCTTAAGCTCGCGGTTTGACACCTCCACTTAACCGCTAGTTTTAGGATGGTATGGGGTAGAAACCTTATGGTTTACTCCATACTTACTCAAAAGAGCATTAAATGCTCTATTGCAAAAATGAGAACCCCCATCACTAATGATAGTCTTAGGTGTCCCAAACCTTGAAAATATATTATTTTTCAAAAATTTGGTGACGACTTTTGCATCGTTTGTGGGAGTGGCTGTAGCCTCTACCCACTTAGATACATAATCAATTGCCATAAGAATATATTCATTAATTATATACTTTGGAAATGGTCCCATAAAATCGATTCCCAAACATCAAATAACTCCACTACAAGAATGTTTGTGAGGGGCATCTCTTGTTTTCTAGAAATATTTCCCATTCTTTCACACCTATCACAAGTCTTAGCAAAGGAGTATGCATCATGAAATAAGGTAGACCAATAGAATCCACATTGCAAGACTTTTGCAGCTGTTTTGGTGGGGCCAAAATGGCCACCACACTCTTTACTATGACAATGAGATAGTATAGAATGCATTTCATGCTCAAGGATGCATCTTCTAATGACATGATTAGCACAAATCCTGTAGAGGTAGGGATCATCCCAAAAGTAGTACCTCAGATCATGTAAGAACTTCTTCCTTTGATGAAAGGAAAGATCATTGGGTAAGATTCTACTTACAAGATAGTTCGCAATATTAGCATACCAGGGATGATTTATAACCACATGGAGTGTCTCATCGGAAAATGCGTCTCGAATAGGTGTAGGTTTCTGATTGACCTCGTAGGTAGAGGGTAAATGAGAAAGATGATCATCTACTTGATTCTTGCTACCCTTCCTATCCCTGATTTTCAAGTTAAACTCTTACAATAATAAAATCCACCAAATGATTCTAGGCTTTGCATCCTGCTTAATAAAAAAGATACTTTAAGGTGGCATGGTTAGTATAGATAATGACCTTATTAAGCAATAGATACGGAAAAAACTTGTCAAAGGGGAAAACCACAACTAGCAATTCTTTTTCAGTTGTTGCATAATTCATTTGTGCTAAATTCAAAGTCTTGCTAACATAATAGATAGTTTGAACCAGTTTGTCCTTACGCTACCCCAAGACTGCTCCTATAGAAACATCACTAGCATCACACATAATCTCAAAAGGTAAATTCCATTTAGGAGTAACAATAATCGGAGCATCCACAAGTTTTGCCTTCAAAGTTTTAAAGGCAACTAGACATGCATCATAAAAGTGAAAGGACACATCTTTAGCCAATAGATCACAAAGAGGTTTTGAAATTTTTGAGAAATCTTTAATGACACGTCTATAGAAACCTACATGGTGAAGGAAACTACGAATTTCTCTAACACATGTAGGTGGAGGCAATTTATCAATGATTTCAATTTTTGCCTTGTCTACCTTCACGAAATATTATACCCTAAAACTATTCCTTCCCGGACCATCAAATGACACTTTTCCCAATTTAATACCAGATTAGTATCCTCACAACATTTTAGAACAAGTTCGAGATTATCTAAGCATGCATCAAAAGATGACCCAAAGATCGAAAAATTATCTATAAATATTTCCATGAATTTTTCAACCATGTCATAAAATAGGGCCATCATACATCTTTGAAATGTGGATAGGCCATTACAAAGACCAAAAGGCATCCATCTATTTGTGAAGGTGCCATAAGAACAAGTGAAGGTAGTCTCTCTCTTAGTCCTTAAAGGAAATAGGTATTTGCATATAACCAGAATACCCATCAAGAAAGCAATAATAGTCTTGCCCAGCCAAGCGTTCAAGCATCTGGTCAATGAAGGGAAGGGGGAAGCAGTCTTTTCTAGTGGCATCATTTAGCTTTCTAAAATCAATGCAGACAAGCCAACCTGTAACAGTTCTAGTAGGCACCAATTCATTATTATCATTCTTGACTGATGTGATTCCTCCTTTTTTGCGAACCACCTGGATAGGAATAACCCAAGAGTTATTAGAGATTGGATAGATCATACCTGCATCTAATAGCTTAATTACCTCCTTCTTCACCACCTCTTACATTTTGGGTTCAATCGACTTTGAGGTTGGATCACTTTCTTTTGGTTCTCTTCCATGAGAATTTTGTGCATGCACATGGGAGGGCTAATCCCTTTAATATCAGTAATGGTTCATCCGAAGGCCTTCTTTCATTCCTTAAGTGTTCTCATCAATTTTTCTTCCTGTAAATTAGTCAAATATGAAGAAATAATGATGGGAAGTGTATCATTATGACCAAGAAATGCATATTTCAAATGCTAAGGTAGTGGCTTGAGCTCTAGCATGGGAGGTTCCTCAATGGATGACTTCAATTTTGAAATCTGGGCCCTCTTTCGCCCTTGTAAGGGGATCATAGTGTGACTACCATATGGTGGATGTGCATTCAAGTACTAGACAACCTCTTCCTCTTTCTCTTCATTCTCCCACTCTCTTTATTGAGCCAAACACCTTTCCAGGGGATCCTATACAATACTTTCTTGAAAACAATCATCAATTACATTATCCAAAATATCAATGCGATAGCAAGTGTTATCATCTAAGGGGTGTTTCATGCTCTTAAATACATTAAAAATGACTTCTTTGCCCCTAGAAATAAATAATGAGCTTACCCTCTTGGACATCTATAAGAGTGCATCCTGTTGCTAAGAAAGGCCTACCAAGAATTAGGGGGGACTTTGTGGTATTCCTCCATATCTAGTACAAAAAAGTCAACAGGGAAGATAAATTTTTCCACTTTAACTAAATGTCTTCAATAATACCCCTAGGATATTTGATAGATCGATTAGCCAAGTGAAGGGACATATTGGTGGGTTTTGGTTCCCTTAGACCTAGATGCTTGAAAACAGAGAAAGGCATAAAATTAATGCTAGCACCAAGATCACACAACACCTTCTCAAATTTTAGATCCATAATTACACATGGGATAGTGAAACTTCTTGGATCCTTGATCTTAGGAGGAAGTTTTTTCTACAAGATTATAGAACATTCCTCATTCAAACTTACTATTTTAGACTCATTCAGTTCCTCTTGTGAGTGATTATGTCCTTTAGAAACTTCCCATAACCGGTATCTATCTCACAATGTCAAGAAAGGACAAGTTAATGTGCACTTTCTTAAGCATATCAAGAAATTTTGCAAATTGAGCATCTAACTTGCATTGTACAATCTACTTGGAAATGGAGAAGGAGGAACATATGCCTTTACCTATTGAGGTGAAGTGTGGATCGTCTTAGGTTGTAATTCAGACACTTTCTCTTTAGGAGCTTTTTTCTTCAACTTCTTTGGGCTCTTGAGGGTATGGTTCAGGTAGTGGTTTTCCACTCTTCAAGGCTATTGCATTGATTTGCTCTTTGGGGTTAATGATTGTATCACTAGGCAAAGCGTTAGGTGCTCTCCCTAAAATAGCATTAGCAAGTTGTTCAATATGTGCCTCTAGGTTCTTGATGGATGCATCCTGATTTTGGAGTTGGGCATCTTGTTTCTGAAGGTGAGCTTGAATTTGAGAGTCATATTTTTGAAGGGTTCTCTCGGTGTGAGTGATGAACTTGGACATCATCTCTTCAAGGGAAGAAGATAGAGGTTGTTGGGGCAGTAAAGGATCTAGAGGTGTCAGTTGTTGTTGTATGAATCCCAGAGGCTTTGTAGGGATTGTTTGGTCTCCCATAACTATTGCCCATGTAGTTCACTTGGTCATAAGATTGTTGGAAGGGATTCCTAACTTGACATTCTGTGCTCAAGTGTGATCAACCACATAACTCGTACATAGGTGCATTAGCCTGTACCTACATACATGAAGTACTACCCATTTTGTCAAATTTTTTAGCAAGAAAATCAATCTTATCCTCTAATGTCGTGATGGAATCTAAAGAGTGAATTCCTAGAGTCCTTTGTATCGGAGCACTTTCGGAGTACCATTAGTGGGAATTCGAGGCTAGCTCCTCAATGAGCTCATAAACCTGCTCTGGAGTCTTGTTCATAATAGTACCTCCTACAGCTGCATCTATCATAGAACTGTTAGTAGCATAGATAAAAATATAAAAAGTTTTCATTTGAAGCCACATAGGCAAGCCATGATGTGGACACTTCCTAAGAAAATCCTTAAACCGTTCCCATGCATCATAGTAATTTTGTAGTTTTTTATGGTGGAAAATATCTAGAAAGGAAAGACTTTATCAAATTGTCCCAAGTAGTAATAGACCCTAGGGCTAATGAGTGTAACCAACTCTTAGCCTTATCACATAAAGAAAAAGGGAACAATCTAAGCCTAATTGCATCATTAGAAACACCATTTAGCTTAAAAGTGTCATAGATTCCATAAAGTTAGCAATGTGGGAGTGGGGATCTTCATTAAGGTTACCTCCAAATTGAACTGATGTTTGTAGCATCTGGATAATGGTAAGCTTGATCTCAAAATTATTAGCTTGTATTGCCGGTCTTTATATGCTTGAGGTTGAGCTATCAAGGCTCGGTGTATCATAGTCCCGAAGCGACCTAGGATTGGGAGCTTGCTCTTGGATAGGAGCTTGTTCTTGGAGAAGGATGTGCCCTTGTGGTGGGATTTTTCCATCATGGGGTGGAGGGTTGTTTTCCATTTCAATGCTTGTGGTGTGCGACTTATGTAAATGTGAGATAGTTCTCTCGATCTTCGGGTCAAATGGCACTAACTCACCCCTACTAGCATGGGTCATGCACTAATGCACCTGCACTAAATCAAACACTCCTACACCTAAGATTAGTTAACCATAACAAAAATAATGTAAAAAGAAAAAAAATAAATTTTTAGATCACAATAAATTCCTTGAGTCTTAATGTCACTCACTGCTAATCCCCGGCAACGGCACCAAAAACTTGACATGATCCTACCCGCAAGTGCACAGAATTAGAGTAGTAGTCAAGGTCGATCCCACAGGGATTGGTGAATGACCACTAGGAAAATGATAGAACTTAGATATGTATAGATGTACAAGATGATATGAAATAATAAATTGTAAGCAAAAATAACTAAAATAACTAACTAAGCTAAAAAGAAAAGAAAATAGCACTCAAGTGACTCAAGTAAATAGAAGAGCTAAGGTTTCGGTTCATCGCCCCGGATCCTCATATGTAATCGAATATCACATCACAAAATAATTCAAAAATCATAATCAATCATGCCAACAAGGATAGAAAGTGTTGTGCTTTCTCAAGCCACAACTACCGTATTACATATCTATGGCCCTAACTATCTCTAGCTTAGAGTCTAATATAATGTAATGCATTAATGTCTACAAAGTTTCCTCCTTTATTTTTGTAGAGGCCAAATTGATCATCTCTCAACCTACAATTTAATCTCTAGTTGTGCTATTAGGTCTAACACCGGATTATCTCTCGATCGCACCAGTATTTCCCACACCGAAAATTGGAACCCGACCGTGGTTTATCAATCTGTCAATCAATCAATAACACAACACATAGATCATGAGTTGAATAGAAAAGGATGCAATATTTCAACACATTCGGATCAGGGGATATTTCCCTTCACCTTAGCACAAGATCTAGCCTATCAAATTCATAACAAGAATATTAAAAGCAACAAGAGATTCCTTAGATAGAGAAAAGATCATTAGATAATAATTCTTGTAAATTTTTAACTTCTTGCAGCTCATTCTCTAATTTACAAGAGAGATCTTGATGAAATGGGGAAGAGGATAGAGAAGAGAGAAGAGAATAGAGAGGGAGTGGAGGCTGGTTCCATGAGAAATTTGAATGAGAGTTTTTATATTACTACCTCTCGGATCCCTAGGGTATTGATAAAGATGGGCTTTCCGTGTCAACTTTGATAATGATGGGTATTTTTACCATAACGTTTCCATCATAACTCTTATTAAGCTGATTTTGGATGCGTTGGAGAGTTATTAAAAAGATATACAACTTTTTTGTTGAAAGCTTAACAAAATTCAGACTTTTTTCTTGGTCTAAATTCCACTTCTTTCAGGCCCATATACTTTGAATATGCATTTTTGCTTTCATTTTATTACAGAATTTATATTTTTGCTCTAAATTTCTTTCTGCTTTCACTTTTTCTCCTCTTTGATCCTTTTTATCCTTTCTTCTCCCTTTAGGCTTATTCGTTTTTCCATCCTTCATGATTTTTTTATTGCTTGAGACCCTACAAATTTTCACTACACAAAGTCAGTAATAAGAACAAAAAGGGAGAATTCCAACTGAAATTAAAGGTAAAAACTCTTATAAACCTTAGGAATAAGATGAAAAAGTCACACTTATCACAAAGTATCAAAATCCTCAATATTTAAAGCATAGCTTTGTAGAGACCTCATTGCCTTTCTCTTCTCAATTAAGTTATGGTTTCTTTTTAACATTTGTAGAGCTTAAGGTACCCGCCTTGTACTCTATAGGTTGTGTACTTGGGTAGTACTTTGTAGAAAAAGCACTTTGTTTGGCATGAGGCTTAGTATATTTGATTTTCTTTTCAAATCTCAAAGATAGCTTAATAATTTCATCAAGATAATCATATAAACAAGTTTCAACTTTGTCTCAAATCATCATGTTAAGGTTGTCTAAAATCTAGCACATGTTTATTCCTTTTATCATGGATGTCACCTATGCTAACCTCTCAAATTCCCTAACATATTCTTCAACACTTATACATCCTTATCTAAGAGTAGTCATTCTAATTTAATTATCTTGCTCATATTATTTAGGTATAAATTTCATTCTCAAAATTTTCTTAAGCTCATGCCAAGATTTAATTTTAGATTTACCTTCTCTTTCTCTAGTTCTCTTCAAGTTATCATACTGTATCCTAGAAAAATTATTAAACTTAAGAGTAGCTCATTTACACTTTTTCTCATTATGATAATCTTTAAATTCAAAAATAGCCTCTACCACACAGTTGGCATATCTTTATAATACCCCCATTTTTATTGCTATAAAATTTTATTTAAAAGATAATAAAGAAGCTAAAAAAATAAAATGACATATATATATAGCCACACTATCATTGTAGCATTGTAACACCCTCATTTTCACTTCTATCAAATTTTGTTTAAAAAAATAATGTAAAAATAAGAAGCTATAAAATAAAATACAACTATGCTAAAAATTTTCATTAAAAAGTGACACTTATAGGTTAAGGTGTTTTAAGAGGTTGTGTTAGTCGTAGCTGTAGTGCTATAGGTTATAGTTTTTGTACATGTTAACATGCTTTGCTTTGGTTATCTTGCCTTAGATATCATGTGGTTTCCTTAATCATTGAGCTATTTGTGTTCATGTTGGTTCCTTAGCCACCATACCTTGAATATGAGAATGCTATGTTTTGGAAATGGATAAATGGAACAAGTGAATTATTATATCATACATAAGAAAATAGGTAAAAATGTATATTAGAGTGTGCGATGTAAAATATTTTTGTAGAATTGATTAATAAAGGATTTGCTAAACTAAATTGGAAGGATTATATAGAAATAAGTTAATGGTGTGAATGGTAATTAGTAGAGTGAATTGTTCTATTCATGTGAATCTACCATATTATTCTATTATTATATGTTCTCTATTTTTTATATTATATCATTTTATTTTGTGAGCACATGTGCTTATTTTTTTTTTATTTTTTTTATTTCTTGTATGATACCATGCTAGTATTTATGAATTTCACATATGGTATAAGAATCCTTCTGTTATGCATGATAGCATGATGTGCCATGTATATGATAACATGTGCGTGTGCATCTACTTTATTTATATTAAAATTGTGTATGTCATTACTTTGAGGTGGTTTTTTTTTTTAATTTTTTTAACATCGTACTAATACCATGCTTATTTAGATCTCCATTTTTGGTATCTTTGCTTGACTTCTACACTAATTACTTATTTGGGGTTTAGATACCTAGAGTTTTTTGTCCCTTAAGGACTTCTATTTTTTTTTTATAATTTTTTCATGAAATGGTTTTTTTTGTTGTAAAATCAATGGTGCTGTATATAACCATTTATACTTCTACAGTTTGGTTGATATTTTTAAAATCTATATTACTCTGTAATTTTTCTATTGACTTTATTAACATTGCATTATAAGTTTTTTGACAATTTTACCAACAATGTTTTGGTAGTTGATGTTTTAGGTTTGGATGGATAAAGATTTAGCCTTACACCTAGAATGAGAAAGAGGGTAGACATGTGTCTTATGTTTAGTGTAGTGGTAACAATACTAATTTCAAGCATTAGATTCTACATTATTCTATTTAAAATAACTTTATAAGAGTGAAAATGGGAGTATTATAAATTGGTATCAAATATTTGGTATTGAAAATTCTAAACATTTAGTGTTTTAAAGTGGTTTTAATACTTCAATTTATAACAGTTTCATTTGGTTCGGTGTTTAAAACTCATATTCGTTATGTAAGGAGTATGCTTGGGTAGTATGAGTGGCATAGTAATTGTTGTTGTTGCATTTAAGCTTTTTTAACCTTGTTTGTTGTCCTTATTATACCTAACTTATTTAATTTGTTTCTTTTGTGCCTTTCTGTTTTTGAAATAATTTGGGATGTACCTTAATAACTAGACAATGGTGTGAAAGATATTGGACAATCTCGGTAGAAAAAGTTACATAATTCTGATGCTTAGAAAAGTTTGAGGATTTATCTTAATTTTAAAAATAATTATTTTTTATCGTTTCATGTTTTGCATCCAACTCAATTTTCATACTTTTAATAATAGTTGTAAACATTTCATTTTCATTTTTCAAAAAAATTTTGCCTCGATGAGAACTACAAAAACATGTATTTAACAAGAAATTTTGGCTTTCCATTTTCTCAAAATAATTTAAATAATTATCAACCATAGTAAATGGATTACTTTGATAGTTTTGAGAGATTTTTGTTACCTCATAATTTTCATGAAATTTCCTCATTTGTATTGATGAATTAAGGATGTGGAACTTCTTTTTATTTATCTTCAATGCCATCAGTATTATTCAAACTTTCCTAAATTTCTTTAGCAGTGATGCAATCTTGAATTAATTTGTACACTTCTTCTCCATAGCCACAAATGGAGTATGAAAATAGCTTTATCATTTAAGGGGTCTCTATTCTTATCGAGCTCTATCCATTCTTCAATATATATATCAATCAATTCATTGATGAAGAATTTTTGAATCTTGATCACACCATGTTTAATGATGATATACAAGTATTGATTTTGTATGTTGAAAAAGCTTCTAGTCTCTATCTTCTAAAGTCTAAAATTTTCTCTAATGAATAGTGGAGGCTTTGAAGCTGCAAATTTTTTACCAATGAAGGTATATATACATTGATGTTCTTGAGATTTTGATTGTTATATCAATATGATGAAGCCTCAAGCTCTGATATCAATTAAAAGCCTATATAGATACTCTAGAGGTGTGTCAAACTGGCAAATTTGTTAAATGTGAGATTAAAACAAATTTTCTAGAAAGTAAGTTAATGTGCTTTATAATACCCTCATTTTTCACTACTAAAAAATTTCTTTAAAAACATATTGCAGAAGAAAAAAAATACTATAAAAAGTAGGGTGTTATTGGTGTACCTAACATAGGTTAGACATCCACCACCTATCCCATATCAAAAACAGAGCTAAACCAAAAATACTAAAAAAATAGAGTGTGCAGATAATTTAATTAAAACAATTCCAAAATATTTACAACAAACGACCCTAACAAGTTATGTTCAAATTATTATAGAATACACATTAAAGTATGAAATTACAAAACATGGATTGGGACACAAGGCCCAAAACAATACTTTGTTCCTCCATGGACCCCATCAAGACCTTCCTAATGTCCTTGCTCATAACCCAAACCCAACTGAAGTAGGCCCTTTACTATTCATCCCCCAAAACTTACACAAGGTCTTCTACTTGTGGAAATGAGCAGGTGACTGAGCAAAAAAGCACATCAATACACTTAGCACAGAGTAAAACAAATTGCTCCCTCAAAGTACACAAGTATACCAGTTTATCACACATAAATATAGATTTCAGTATGTATCATGATGAGGCCATATGAAATACCCCAAAAAAATCCTAATTTAGGAATTATGGTAAATAATAATTTATTAGAGAAAAATTAAGAAAATAGGTGAATTTATTAAATAAAGAGGACATTTATTGAGGAAAAATAAGGAGAAAATAATAAATAAGTTATTTAGAAAATTTTGGACATTTTTACTAATTAAAATGGAAGTTAAGGACAATTTATTCAAAATAGCCTAACTAATCTAAAAATGGATTTAATTATTATAATTAAAATAATTATTATTAAAATTAAATATATAAATTAATTATATAAATAAATAAATACCCAAATACCTCCAACCCAACCATTTTATCATTTCTCCATTTTTTCCTTTTTCCTTTTTCCTTTTTCCTTTTCTTCTTTCTTTTCTCTTTTTTCCTTCCTCCTCCCTAACTTTTTTTCTTTTTCTTTCTTTCCCCCCGGACTGGGCCGGCCTGCGCAGCCCAGACCCCTTCCCCGCCTCTCCTTCCTTCTTCTTGCCGCGGCCCTGCGAGCCAGCCACCCACCCATGAACCAAACGCTGCGTTTCGACGCTATAGTTGCCGAAACGCCGCGTCACAATAAGAAAAAAAGTAACCGTTGCCAGACCGACGAGGACGCAGCGTTTCTTTCCAAACAATCCTCAAAACGCTGCGTTTTGTTTTAAAACTTTATAACGCCGCCGAACCGGCCGGTTCCCTTCCTTTTCTTTTCCTCCCCTGGACCGCCGGTCCTCCTCCTTTCCCCTTCCTTCTTCCTCCCCGACCTGCAACTCGACCCTACAACCCCCGAATATCGCCGACCACCTCTACACGCCGACCGTCCTCCCCTGCCCTTCCCTGCCTCTCTCCCGTCGTTTTCCTTCTCTTTTCGACCCCGACCAAGTCCCTCTCTCCCTTTTCCGCGTGCCATCTCCTTCCCTTTTTCCTCTCCCCTTCTCCGACCCAACCTGCCATGGCAGGACCTGCACCGCCTACCACCGACCGGCCACCTGCACACCTGCCTCGCACGCCTCCTTCTCCCTTCGTCATTTTCCTCCCCCTTGGCCTATAAATACCCCCTCCCGAATGACCACAACAAGTCCTCCCTTCTAGACCTTGCTGAAACTCTATTCCGCCGCCGCCAGAACAGACGCCATTCCTGCCGCCTCCAGCCACCGCCGAAACCACCGCTTCCCACCGTTATCATCCTTGCACCTCCCTCGACAAAACCAAGCCACCACCACCCTCCTCCTTGCCCTGCACGTGCCGCCCTAGCCGTGCAAAGTCCACTGCCCGAAACCACCTCTTCCAGCCTTCGCCGCCCTTGCGCCGCCTCCCACCGCCAGCCCAGCTGCCACCAGATCCTCTTCCACCCTCCAAAATGCCCAGCAGACCTCCCTCTACCTTTCCCTGCCTTCAACTTCCCCTACCTCCCTCTCCTCCTTCCTCCCTCATCTTCCACCTCTCTCCACCACCCTCGGCCGCCGCCGTCTCCGCCGCGCGCCGCCGCCCCTTGCCATGCCACCACCCTCACTCCACTCCCCTTCACCTGCTGCTTCTTCCCCACACCTCAAACTTCTCTTTTCCTCCTGCCATCCAGCCCCCACCTTGATCTTTTCCCTTCCCTTCCTCCTCCACCGCCGCCGCCGCCGCTGCCATGCGCCGCCGCCGGACCACCACCGACCCTAGGTGGTTCTCCACTCATCGAACCCTAATACCCTTTTTTATAACTGCTACTACTAATATTAATACTAATATACTTATTATTATTATTATTATCATTATTATTATTACTTTTATTATTATTATTATTATTATTACTAATATTATTATTATCATTATTATGGTCTCTATTATTAATGTCTTATTTTCTTACTAATACTAAAATCCCTTTTGAACCCTAACTTTTATTATACTTAACTCTAATCTTAATTTTTATAATTGTTGGTATTAACATTATTAATAATATTACTATTATTACTTCTATTATCCTTACTAAGGTTATTATTGTGATTGCTAAACCTTACTTGGTTGTATTATTGTTATTATCATTACTACTAGGAGTATTACTATTATTATCGTTATTATTAGTATTATTACTATTATCATTATCACCCTTAAGAATAGTTTACTTGTAATATTATGACCTTATAATATTATTATTTCAAACCTAACACCATTGTTAGACCTAATCTTAAAAACGCTAGAGTTCTATTACTTGAAACATAAGTATAGCTATTAGTAGTCTTATTATTATTATTATTATTATTATTATTATTATTATTATTATTATTATTATTATTATTATTATTATTATTATCACTATTTTACTATGACTAGTGAACACTAGTATTATAAGAATGGAACTAATGGGCTTAATAAAATAAGTGTAACAATAAGTATCATAAACGACTATATTTTGACTACTAATATTTAGTATACTAATCCTAAGGTAAAAACCCTAGTTTTTGTATAATACCCTTTTTAGTAATAAAAACCCTAACCTTAAACTAGAATGAGGATTGATAGTAATTATAAGGGAAACTAATACTTAGTATTTTCCCCTTTATAGGTAACCCCGACCAAAGCCCTAAGGAGTTAGAGGAGCGTGCTCCAAGCCCGGCGTCGCCTTAGGTAAGGACGAAGCTAAATGGCCTTGTGCTATGTGTGACATGGATGTGTTGAATGTTATGTATGTCATGCTATGCCATGTATTATATGATTTGTGTATAACTTGTCTTATGTGTAGCGCAGCTTGGAGATTGAGGTATGTTGTATGTGCTTCCGTGACATGAGCATGACACTTATATGTATGATGTTTATGATGTAATATGTTATGGCCCACTAGGACATGCATGTTAAGATAAATGGTAATATGAGTTGGGAACCATCATGGGGGTCTTGAAGCTTGTATGGTGGGGTATTAGGGTTTGTATGGTGGCCTAAATGTTCATGGTGTACTAATGATTTCATAGTGGTATTAATGGCATATGGTGGTATTCGGGTATCGTATGGTGGTATTGGATTTATACAAGGCATTAATGTTGTATGGTGGGTATTTGTGTTTTTATGGAGGTATTACTGTTGTATGAGTGGTATTTGTGATTTATGGAGGTATTAATGTTGTATGGTGGTATTAGGGTTTGCATGGTGGTATTAGGGTTTGTATGGTGGCATAAATGTTCGCATGGTGGTACTAAAATTTCATAGTGGTATTAATGGCTTATTGTGGTATTCGGGTTCATATGGTGGTATGTGATTTTTATGGAGGTATTAATGTTGTATGGTGGTATTTGTGATTTTATGGAGGTAGTAATGTTGTATGGTGGTATTTGTGATTTTATGGAGGTGATGATGTTGTATGGTGGTATTAGGGTTTGTATGGTCGTATTAGGTTTGCATGGTGGTATTAGGTTTGTATGGTGTATTAATATTCGTATGGCGGTATTAATGATTGTATAGTGGTATTAATGACTTATGGTGGTATTAGGGTTTACATGGTGGTGTTATGGGTTGTATGGTGGTATTAATGTTGGTATGGTGGAGTTAGGGTTTTGCATGGGAGTTAACGATCGTACGGGATTAGGGTTTGGAGTGATTAACTCTGGGGTGTTGTGATTAAGTAGGGTTGAAGTAACTAATTGTGATTATTGAGGACAATTAAGGTTTGGGATGGCTAAGTATGGTGGTTTATGGTAAAATAGGGATAAGAGTGGCTAACCACGGTTGGTGTGGACAACTAGGTTGGTTATGGCTGCTTAGAGTTGTTCGGTGTTATCATGTGTATCTATTGATTGAAGGGTAGTTATGTATGTGAGATTTTATTAGTTGTGTTGAGTACAGTATAAAGAGAATGATTTATGCATGTCAAGGGTGATGTGCGATTCAATAAGACACGGATAAGACACTAATAATGTAAAGCGAAAGACTGTTGAGCCGAGCCTTGTGCGTTTCGTTCCGGTCCACCGGCTATAATAGTGGTCAGAGGCATTCTGCCCTGTGCATTTCGTTCCGGTCCACCGGCTATAATAGTGGTCAAAGGCATTTTGCCCTGTGCGTTTCGTTCCGGTCCACCGGCTATAATAGTGGTCAGAGGCATTTTGCCCTGTGCATTTCGTTCCGGTCCACCGGCTATAATAGTGGTCAGAGGCATTTTGCCCTGTGCGTTTTGTTCCGGTCCACCGCTATAATAGTGGTCAGAGGCGTTCAGCCCTGTGCATTTATTTCCGACCACCGGCTATAATAGTGGGATCTCGGCTCGATAGACCCAAAGTATATAAGTTAAACCATGGGAGAAATACTAAGTACTTACAGTGGAACACCATGTTGAGGCGGGGCCAATCCGTCCACCGGTAGAATAGTGGTCAGAGGCGTTCTGCCCTGTGTTTTTATTTCCGTCCACCGGCTATAATAGTGGGGTCCCCGTGCTCACATGGATTATTGAAGAATGCGTGAAATGGACTTATTTCATTAATGAGAATACAGAATAAGACATCAAAAGTGATTAGATCTATTCATGCATGTCATCGTATGTTATGTATGTGTTGAATGTGGGTCTTGCGTGCTATGTGTGCTATGTGGTATGATTGTATGCTTGGCCTTAGTGCACCAGCGCCCTTACTCAGTATTGGACCCGTACTGATACTACACTGGTGAATGGGTCCTGTGATGATCCACCAATGGTGGGGAGCAGACCTCCTATGAAGGTTTGATCGGTTACAAATTGTGGGGTGGAAGGCTTGGCTTGAGTGAGTAGGCGATCCGGATATTGGTCCCTTGGGATCTGTTTCATTTAGCTATATTTTGTACTACGCTTCTTGTTTTGAAACCGTACTCTTAAGTTGTAATCTTAACGATACTTTAACTGTTGTTGACTCGTGGTTTTCTTGAATGGTCTATGTTAACTATGAACCTATGTTTTGATGACTCTTACTTAACGATTGTTTAGTTTAGCCTTAGCACTTAGTATCAGAACGGTAGGAGTGAACCGGTCTGGTACTAAGTGTGGCGGTAATACTCCCAAGTTTATGGTTTTAATTCTTTCACTTTCGCTAAACCTTCTGATTTAAACGAAATTTTTCAGGAGTGAAATTTGGGGGTGTTACACCATATATATAAAGATAGTAGTACATGAAGTCATATAGTTATGTATAATTCTAACAAATAGAATACTTTATGCATAGACTCACCACCTTTCTACATAAGCATATACACACTAAATGGTAAGGAGAAGCATATAACCTCTAGGGTTAATCCCAATTAACTAAATCCTCAAGTTATGTTATTAGTTCATTATTGTATGAGATAAGTGAATCATCCCATCAACATTCCATTTCATAATCAAGTAGACAAGTATACCACTAGCCGAGTGAAACAACTAATTTACTTATTTTTGACCAATAATACCATTATTTACAACCAATTTACTCATTTTTGACTAATAATACCATTATTTCCATTCTGTGCATATTTAGTCATTCTCTTAATAATCCTTTATATTTGATAAATTACTTAATTAATAACAATATTTTATTATCATCGAGCAATGGATTGTGCTCCACCCCATGGTCTCACATACCATGGAAGCCTATCCAATAAGGGATATAAAGTCCAAGCTGAAGCCATTCACCACAATAGACATAAGTCTAGACCGAAGCTAACCACCTAGGTAATCAAATCCTTTAGTATCGATACCCCCTTGTATATCACCAATTTCTAGAGTAGGTAAGACACTAGGACCCCTCAAGATCTTACCCGAAGGCAGACTAACTTCTAGTAGCTAATTGAGGATTAGGTAACCTAGACCCATACTCAATTCGAATTTCTTTCACTTTAAGTAATTAGTACTTTATTCTTAAGGACGGGTGATCGTACAAGGCCCATAAAAGCAAATATGGTGAATCTCATACTAAACTGTATTGATCCTTTTTATTTCCATTTTCCCCAACCATGTGGGTTTATCATTTATCCTTGGTTAATGAGTTTCATATCCATCATAGGATTTAATCTAATCCCTTAGAAATTTCTATTACCCTTGTTCCCTTTTTATCACTAATTACAAGTGAATTACACCTTTAGCCTTTACATTACTAATATTGTATGCCATAAGTTATGATCTATTTTAATCCTTAATTGGGCTAATAATCCATGTTAAAATCTGTATTTCATCCCATTAATAATCATGATATAGTCCCAAAAATAACCCCCAAACATAACTGAACCACAAAGTAACAAATCATGCAAACCAGCCGAACCAGTCAATTGGTCTGGCTGAACCAATAGATCGCTTGCACCAACCAATTGATCAATTTAGGTCGACTGATTGATCGAATCCACTCAACCAGACCATGCTTCCTTCAAACCGACCGATTGATTTAGTCAAACTAGTTGATTGTTTATTAACTAGTCAATTGGCTTTACCAAACCAGTCAATGGATTTAAGTAGAGAGTAAGACCAAGGTCTCTACATGTGAATCATTCGATGGGTTGGGTCAACTAGTCGGCTATTCTAGGAACCAGTCAACTGGTTTACCCTAACACAACATTAATTCACAAATTCCACATAGATTCTTGCATTAAAATCATTTCAACTCACATTAGAACATGTATCAACATCAACATATATATTTCTAACCCTTCTTATCATAACATTATCATAGCCTATTTTCTCCATTTTCAAGCTCTTTTCTCAATTTATGTCATTTGAACATGTACATAAAGAATATAAGTTCACTTCTTCATACCAACATATACAATCCAATAAAAGGTATCACCTTTCATGTAGGAACACATGCTAACATTTTAAGATCAAGAATTACTTACTAGATGCAAGCTAAATCCCCTTAAAATAGAATTCCAAGTGTATGAAAACCTCAACTCTTAAAACCATAAAACCAATATCTTAACTCAAGTATTATACCAAAATTCATCACATTTTGAAAAAAAAAATTGAAAGGGAGAAGGATATACCACTGAGAAAAAAATAAGGAAAAGCTCAACTAAACCACCCAATCTTTTCCTCAAATCTAACTCTGCCATACTTAACAATTAAAACAAGATAGAGCTAAAGGTAGGATTAGGAGAGTGTGTAAAATTATATACCAAGTTTTTAAAGTGTGGAAGAAGAGAAGAGAATTCAAAACACAGAGGAATTTTAGTGGCTAAAAGAAAGTGCCATGCATGGAGGATTGGGGCTATTTATAGCCAACCAATCGAAGGAAAACATAGAGGGTTTGGAAGGTAACTTAAAACCCTACTTCTAACTATTTGAATTTGATTAGACTAGATGGATTTACCTGGGATATTTTTGTCCTAGTCTCTCGAGCTTAATTTGGGACTCTAGGGAGCTCAGGTCAAATGAACCAGAATTAACATACATGGAAGAAGAAATGGGAGATCAGCGTGGAAATAATCTTCCAGCTACTCAGAAGCACACCTGAGGTCAAAGCAATCAATCTCATAATTGAATAGAGGAGAGAGGAGAAAAAGATAATTGGCTGAGATCATCTCTCTCCTTCATATGTCTCAATCAACCTCCAGAACAAATTGAGGCAATATTTTGGGTTAAACACATCATGAGAATGGTTAATAATCACTTATGGACAATCAATATTAGTTAGTAAGGTTTCATTTTAGTGGAAGGGATTTTTTAGAAAAATCTAACTCAAAAAATATGACCAGCTCGATGAACCAGTCAATCAATTTGGGTCTAATAGTTTACTATTCATCTACCGGTCAATCTATTTGGTCAAAGAACTCAATTTGTTAAAACAAAAAATTAGCTGCTTAGTTCATAGAACCAGTCAATGAGTTTGTCTATAAAACTTAATAAACTTCATTTTGCAATATATATTCAAATCAATTTCTATTCCAAGTTAAATTATAACATTGAATTAAAATCAAAAGTTAAAAATCTGTCAAAATTTCTCATCCATCTATTACATAAAAGTGTGGAGTATTACAACACTACCCCATTAAAGAGGTTGTGACCCAAAGCCTATAACAATCAAGTCATACATTACACATAGGCTCACATACATACCATATTCACAGTTAAGTTAGAAGGGCACTACACCATTAAAGAAAAGGTTTACACTTATGATGATAACTATGAAAACAACTCTAGATACTTAGATTGAATTTTTTCCTTGGACTCCCAAGTAGCCTCCTCTATACCATGTCATGGCCAAAAGACTTTTACTAAGGGAACATTTTTTATACGTCTCTCTCTTCTTGGTGTCCATAATTCTCTCTAGTCGCTCCTCTACTTAATCTAATTATACTCTCATTTTTGGGTTTTCTCCTTTTTTTCTATTTCTTGCTCTTTGATGTCTTTCTCATGCTATTGAAAGAGTTGTCATAAGGTTCCTTTTTAATTAAAAGACTCATCGAGCTCTAGCAGCTTTGGTAGTATAACTTGCGAAGGATCTGCTACATAATTCCGTAGTTGGGATACGTGAAAGATGTTGTGCACGCAAGACAAATCCACTGGTAAAGCAAAGCAATAAGCGACTTCACCAACATTGTCTAAAATCATGTACGGTTTGATGTACCTCTGACCAAGCTTACCCTTTATACCAAAAATCATGACTCCTTTATTGGGAGAGACCCTCAATAGGACTCTTTCACTCACCTGGTAACCATCAATTCATCTCTTCAAATCTGCATAGCTGTTCTATCGATCCTTAGTGGCTCTCATCCGATCTTGAATCAAACGAATGTGCCTAGTCATCTCCTCAATTATCTTGGGTCCTATAATGAGTGTGTCACTGATGTCATTCCAACACGAGGGGCTGCAACACTTTCTTTAGTAAAAACCTTCAAAAGGTGCCATCTAGATACTAGTGTGATAACTGTTATTATAGGAGAAGTCGATCAAGTCCACTTGATCTTTCAAACTGCACCCAAATTCTAGTGCACACTCTTGAAGCATGTATTTTAGGGTATGAATATTTCTCTTAGTTTGACCATCCATAGCTAGGTAAAAATCTATACTCATCGTCAATTAAGTACCAAAGGTAGTTTATAATTTCTACTAAAAGCGTGACAAGAACCTAGAGTCTCGATTAGATACAACGTCTTTAGGAACTCCATGAAGTCTTACCACATGCTTTTTGTAGGCATTAGCTAGTTTATCCATGCTCCATGTCGCCTTCATAGGAATAAACACAACCAACTTAGTTAAATAGTCCACAATGACCTAAACAGAATCATATCCACTATGGGTCCTCAAAATTTCAACCATAAATTCCATTGATACGCTATCCCACTTCCACAAAGGAATTTCCAATGGCTGTACTAACCCTACCGGTCTCTTTTTTTTATCTCGACCTTCTGAAAAGTTATACATCAAGCAACAAACTCTACTACTTCCTCCTTCGTGTAGCACCACCAATATACCCTCTTCAGCTTCGTGTATAACTTTTTTCCTCTAGGGTAAATATAATAAGGAGTGAAATGATCTTCCTTAAGGATCATCTTCTTGAGCTCCACAAAACCTTGTGGTACACACCATCTGCCATAGTATCTAATGCTGCCATCCTCATGGATCTGGAATCCTTCGGCTCTACCTTCTACAATACCTATCTAAATTCTCTTGAGCTTGACATCACCCACTTAGTTAGCTAGAACTCCTCAAAGATCAAAGGTGTAATGGTAAGTGCACTCATTATTACCTCTAGACTTCTGACTGTAGTGTGTTTGACTCTATCTTCCTGACCTCTATTGGCTAAGTGCACATTAGCTTTACCCTCATAGTAAGTCAATTCCAGGTCATAGTCCTTGACAAATTCCAACCACTAATGTTGTCTCAAATTCAGCTCAAGTTGAGTGAAAATGTATTTGAGACTTTTATGGTGAATGTAGAACTTATACTAAACTCCAAAGAGATAGTGCCTCCAAATCTTGAGAACAAACACTATTGTAGCAAGTTCCAATTCATGCATTGGATAATTCAATTCATGTGGCTTATGTTGTCATGAGGCATAAGCCACCATTCTTCTATGCTGCATTAACAGGCAACCTAGCCCATGCTTGGAAGTATCACTATACACTTCAAATCCATCGGTCCCACTTGGGAAGTTGAGCAGTAGGGATGAAGTTAAACACCTCTTCAACTCCTCGAAGGCTCCACCACACTTCTTGTCCCACTATAATCGGGTAGCTTTCTTCAAAAGTTAGGTTAATGGTTGAGCAATCTTAGAAAAGTCTGCTATAGGCCGACCCTAGAAAATAGTGCACCTACTTCATAGAAGTGGGAATTGGACATTCAGAAATAGCTTGAATCTTCGTAGGATCCACTATCACACCATATTTGGAAATCACATAACCAAGGAAGGGCACTTAATCTAAAAAAAACTCACACTTTGAGAGCTTGGCATACAGTTAGTGTGATTTGAGCAAGGCCAAAGTCTGCCTCAGGTGTTGCTTAAGCATCTCTTGATCACTAGAGTAGATGAGAATGTAGTCAATGAACACCATAATAAACTAGTCCAGGAAAGGACTAAAGATCTATTTTATCAGGGACATGAAAGTTGTAAGTGCATTTGTGAGTCCAAAGGGTATTCCTATGAAATCATAATGGATATACCTTATCTAAAAATCAGTCCTAGGAATTTCTTGCTCTATTATCCTCAACCGATGATAGCCTGATCGATGATCGATCATGGAGAATACCTTAGCTCTCTTAAGTTGGTAGAATACATCGTCGATCCTTAGCAGAGGATCACGATCTTCACCTTCACCTAGTTCAACCCTTGATAGTCGATCCACAATCTTAGGCTGCCATCCTTCTTCACGAACAGCACTGGTGCTCCTTATAGCAATATGCTTGGATAGATGTAGTCTTTATCTAATAGCACTTCCAACTGAGCCTTCAGTTCCTTCACCTTTATAGGTGTCATCCAGTATGAAGCCTTATATACTAGCTCCATGCCTGGCAAAACATCCATAATGAACTCAACTTCTCAAACTGGAAGCATTCTCGAGATCTCCTTAGGAAAAACTTTGAGAAATTCATGAACTACCACCATCTGCTCCAATAGGGTTTCTACTTTAGTGTCTCTGACACTACATAAGTAGAGTGGACACCCCTTGCATACGAGGTTAACCAGTGCAATTGCTGACACAATCTTTGTAGAGGAATTAGGTTCATGCTCCTGGTATGAGACCCTAGTACCCTTTGGTCCTCGCATAAATACACATTCTTGCACATAATCAATAAGCACTAAGTAGGGATACTACTAGCAGGATATAGTATATAAGGCTTCATACTGGATGACACCTATAAAGGTCTAACATAAACTCATTCCCTTCTACTACCATTAAAACCCCTTGATGCCACCTAAATCATGCAATCCTATCCCTCGAAGGCAAAAATCACATAAGTAGGGATACTACTAGCAGGATATAGATGACTCTAGTTACGAAATCATATGCTATAAAAGAATGCAAAGCACCAAAGTCAAACAATACATAGGTAGAAAAAGTAGAGACAGTGACCATACCAGTCACCACACTGGCCTGATGTTCTACCTTTACCTAACTCATCATGTTTAGGCATCCTACTGACTAAACTCTTGGGGTGCTAGTTAATTCTTACCCTTACTAAAAAGGGCAAGGCCTCAGACGTCTAGGCCAATTTTCTTGACTAGCAGCACTGGCTGGTGATGGAGGAACTCTCAATATCTAAGGCTATGGTTGCTAAATAGATCTCATGCTTTGAGCTCTAGTTTGACTCCTCTAGAGACTACCACTATCAACTTGGCATTCAAATGCTAGGTGTCCCATCATGCCACACCCATGGCATGTCACCCTGCTACCTCTACAACCTACCCCTAGGACATGTAACTGACACCTCTTATAGTGGTAGTGCCTTTCCTCGACATGACCACTAGGAAAACATCCCAATTGAGGTGTTGGCCCCAACCTTAAACCAAAACTTAGTATTAATCTGCCACCAAAGAAAGCCTTCTTTTGATCGCCAACATGCTAGCGACCCTCAAAACTTTCTCTTGTTCCCTGACTGAGCACTCCGAGCTTAGATGACTCAAGACACCTCTAGAACTTTCTCGTACATCCTAACCATGTCTGGTGGAATGACTCCCACCAAAAACTTCTGGTATCGGATCCTTAATCCATTCTTAAATTGATGAACTTACATCACCTTGTCAGCTTTCACTTCTTGGGAAAATTAAACCAGGTCCATAAATTAAGTGTAGTGTTCCTCAACGAACATACCCCCTACCGAAGGTCCATGAACTCCTTGTACTTCTTCATCCATAGGTGATTTGTGTAGAATCAAGCTCATAATACTTCCAGTAGTTTTCCCCATCTCATAGTTTCCCCACCCCTATGCTAGATACTTTACCACCAAGCAGCTGCCCTTCCTTAAGGTAGTAAGCATCCACGTCTGCTATTCTATCTCTTGAGCAACCACATTCCGTGAAAGTCTTCTACATGTCTTAAATCCACAATTTCAAGATGTTAGGGTCCTCCTAACCTTTGAATATGGGTGAGTAATGATGCCTAGCCCTCCTAGGCCAATCCTCTAGAGCTATAGTAGTTGCAGGCACCGGTGGAGGTTGAGTTCCTTGGAATTGGCCCACCATATATGCTTTGGTAGTCTCCATGAAAGCTTTGATTGATTTGTAGTGGAAGTTTGCAGCCATCACATCCTAAAGAATAAAAGAAGTTAGGCTCAAGTTTTGGCCACCGAGTATTAAGACTCGCATAAACAAACACAAGATAATTATGACACATTCCCAACCCAACTCTCACTCATGTACATTTAGGTTTGAAATAATCAAAATTTAGTGGAAAATTGAAAAGAGACATTCAGTTTAAGGTCATATGTAGCGTATAAATGCCTTATTAAAAACCTTATAGTACCAATTTAAAAATTCTTAAAAGTAGCAAATTGCAAGAAAGGCTTTGATACCAACCTATAGTATTAGCTTAGTTATCAATGAAAGTGATATAGTTTTAAGAAAAAGTATTGATACTAACCTGTGGTATTACCTTAATAATTCTTAAAAGTAGGAAAATTTCAAGAAAAAGCTCTAATATCAACCTGTAATGCCCTCATTTTTCAATAACGAAAAATTTTGTTAAAAACATGTTGCCGGCATACCTAATACAAGCTAGACATCTACACTCTACCATATATTAGATATAAGGCTAGACCAACAAAACATTAAAACAACAGAGTGTGTAAATAATGTCATCGAAATGATTCCAAAATTTTTCTAACAAATGACCCTTACGTGTTCTATTCAAATCGTTACTGAATACACATTAAAATATGAAATTACAAAACATAAGTTGGGATATGAGGCCCAAAATAATATCGTGGTCCTCCACGAACCCCATTAAGAGCTTCCAAATGTCCTCACTCATAACCCTGATCCAATTGAGGTAGGCCCTTTACTGGTCATATCCAAAAACATTCACAAGGTCCTCTCCTCATGGGAATGAGCAGGTGACCAACCAAATGAGCACGTTAGTATGCTACATACTGAGTAAGCCAAGTTGCTCCCTCAATGTACACAAGTATACTAGTTTATCACACATAAATATAGAATATAGTATGTATCATGATAAGGCCATATATATAAATATAGTAGTATATGAAGTTATACTATCATGCATAATTCCAACAAATAATTTACTTCAAGCATAGACTCACCACCTTTTCACATAAGCATATATACATTAAATTGCAAGGAGAAACAAAAAAACCTCTAGGGTTGATCTCAATTAACCAAATCCTCAAACTATGCCATTAGTTCATTCATGTAAGAGATAAGTGAGTCATCCCATCAATATTCCATTTCATAATCAAATAGAAAAGTCCATTATTAACCAAGTGCAACAACCCGCTTTACTCATTTTCGACAAATAATACCATTACTTCCATTCTTACTAAATATTAGCCATTCTCTTAATCATCCTTAATATTTGATCAATTACTTACTTCATAACAATATTTTATTATCATCAAGCGATGGAATATTCTCCTCCCCATGGTCTCACATACCATGGAAGCCTATCCAAAAGTGGACATAAAGTTTAGGTTAAAGCCAATCACCAGGAGGACATAAGTCTAGCCCAAAGCCAATCACCACAATGACAATAAGTCTAGGCTGAAGCCAACTAATATGGACATAAGTCCAAACCAAAGCCAACCACCTATGTAACTAAATCTTTTAGTATCGATACCCCTTAGTACATAATCAGTGTCTAAAGTAGGTAAGGTATCGAGACTTCTCAAGATCCTGTCAAAAGGCACCAAAAATTCCCAAAGGTAAACTAACCACTGGTAGCTAATCAATGATCAAGTAACCTAGGCCCATACTCAACTCATTTTTCTTTCACTTTAAGTGATTAGTATTTTATTTATGAGGATGGGTGATCATATAGGGTCCATACAAGCAAACAAGATGAATCTCATATTAAACCGTACTAATCCTTTTTATTTCCATTCTCTCCAACCATGTGGCTTTACTATTTATCCTTGGCCAATGAGTTTCATATACATTATAGGGTTTAATCCAAGCCCTTAATGATTTACATTATTCTAGTGCCCATTTTATCATTTATTACAAGTGAATTACACCTTTTGCCTTTAAATTATTCAAAAGGTATGCCATATGTTATGATCCATTTTAATCCCTTAATTAGGTGAATAATCCATGTTAAAATCTGTATCTCACCCCACTAACAATAATGATATAGTTCCAAACATAACCAAACCACAAAGCAACAAATCATACAAACTAGCCGAACCAATTGATCTGTCAGGACCAACCAATCAATCCATTGCACCAACCAATCAATCTGTTTAGTTTGACCAATCAATCGGTTCAACTCAACCAAACCATGCTTTCTTCAAACCGGTTGATCAGTTTGGGCAAACAAGTCAATTGTTCATGGACCATTAGATCATTTTGCAAACTAATCGAAAAGGTTTAAAAAGAAAGCAAGGTTAAGGTCTCTACAAGCAAACTAGTCAGTTGGTTATGTTAACCAATCCACTTTTCTATGAACTAGTCGATCGATATGACCTAATTGATCGATCAATTTACCCTAACACAGCATTAATTCACAAATTCCATGTAGATTCTTGCATTAAAATCATTTCTACTCACATTAGAACATGTATCAACATAAACCTATATATTTCTAACCAAATTATCGTGCATTTCTTACCATAACATTATCATAGCCTATTTTCTCCATTTTCATGCTCTTTTCTCAATTTATGTCATTTAAACATGTAAATCATGTATATAAGTGCATTTATTCATACCAACATGTACAATCCAATAAACGACATCACCTTTTATGTAAGAACACATGCTAACATTTTAAAAGCAAGAATTACTTACTTGATGTAGGCTAAATCCCCTTAAAATAAAATTTCCAATTCTACGAAAAGTTCAAGTCTTAAAACCTTAAAAACCAATATCTCAACTCAATTATTATACCAAAAATTCATAAAATTTTGAAAATAAAAATAGAAAGGGAGAAGGACATACAACTAAGATAAAAATAGGGAAAAGCTCAACGGGGCCACCCAATCTTTTCCCAAAATCTAAATCTATCTTATTTAATAATTAAAACAAGATAGAGCTAGAGTTAGTATTTGGAGAGTGTGAAAAACATTTTTGTAAGTGTTCAGATTGTGGAAAAAGAGAAAAGAATGTAGAACACAGAGGAATTTCAATGGCTAAAAGAAAGTGTCATGCATGGAGGATTGTGGCTATTTATAGCCAACTAATTGAAGGAAAACATAGAGGGTTCAAAAGGTAACTCAAAACCTTACTTTTGGCCATTTGAATTTGATTAAAATAGATGGATATTCCTGGGATTTTTTGTCCTTGTCTCTTAAGCTTAATTTGGACTCTAAGGAGCTTAGGTTAAATGAACTAAAATTAACATACATAGAAGAAGAAATGGGAGTTCAGTATGGAAGGAATCTTCCAACTACTCAGAAGCACATTTGAGGTCGAAGCAATCAATCTCATAATCGAGCAGAAGAGAGAGGAGGAAGAAGATAATTAGCTGAGGTCATCTCTCTCCCTTATATGTCTCAATCAACCTCCGAAACAAATCAATGAAATATTTTCGGTTAAACGCAGCATGAAAATGGTTAAGAGTCTCTTATGGATAATTGGTATGAGTTGGTAAGGTTCTATTTTAGTGTAAGGGATATTTCAAAAAAATCCAACTCAAAAAATATGACTAACTTGACAAATCAATCAATTGATTTAGGTCCGCCAGTAGACTATTCATCCACCAATCAATCGGTTTCCCAAACTAGTTAATCAGTTTTGTTAAGGAATTCAATTTGGTTAAAATGAAAAACCAAAACCTTATTTTCCAACATAATTTCACATCAATTTTTATTCCAAATCAAATCATAACATTAAATTAAATTAAAGGTCTAAAATTTGTCAAAATTTCTCATCTATCCATTACGCTAAAGTGTGGGGTATTACAAGTTTCAAAACCACTAGATTGGTGGAACTAATTTTTCCACTATACACTTTGAAAGAAATGATAATGTTGTAAGACGCATAATGCGATATTGACAAACACATTTTTCCTATAAACAAGACATATTCATCAAAATATAATGTCTATAGAGTTTTTAGTTAATTTATAAATTCAGATCATATGGAAGAGGGCTTAAGAAATTGGTAATTTTGAATAGCCTTTTCCTTAATGCTTATAAACATTTTTATGCATGAAATTATCTTAAGACCTATCAAAATGAATTTTACATTAGAAACATCAAATCATTTGAAAATCTAATTACTTAATATGTAAATAATTGTATGTAAACATAGTTCTATAAAATATTCTTTGAATTTTGACTCTTAGTTCCTTGAGCCCACGTGTTTATTCCTTCATAATGTATGTATTCCACATATAAAATTAAAGATCGGGAAACTCTAGTGTTAGTCTATTGAACAAACTTCTTTATCAGTTCATGAATTTTTTGTATTCCAAATATGAAATTAAATCTAACACATGAAGTAAGCAAATTAAAAGACAAACCCCAATTGTTATCATCAAAACAAGGTTAATTGACCGTCAAGTTCAACATGTTTCAAATCTTAGTTTCTACCTAGTTACATTATTGGACCATTGTGTTGCTTTAGTGTAGTATTCTTCTTCTTATTTACCTTATTGAAATTCATTTAAAATTATCTATTTCCCTAGTTTAATGGGCTTCATCCACTGTAAGTTACCTCCCTCCATGTTCTTGGTTTGACACATGTATGGAAGAGCTAAAAATTAATTTTTAATAGTTGAAAAAAATCAAGCATAGTGTAATCTCCTATGGATTAATCTAGAAATGTGAGACTCTATAATATATACATTCCTAACTCACTATCTCGTCAGTGGATGGAGCTTTGAAAATTTAGGAATAGGAAGCTTATATATTATATAATCATCATTTTGAGTGTGAGGTTTTTGTTTTCTCAAGCAAAAAGGGTAAGTGTAGTAACTAAAGGTTAGAGATGCAAAGAATAGCTTATTCTTTTCATTTATACAATTTAAGCTTAACAAAAGGCTGGTGCACCATACCAATGGAGATTATGATTCATGGATGACCAACCAAGCTTTCATAAAAGAGTGTTTCCAAAAAAAATATAAGGGGCTAGTTGGTAGTGATAATGATATAAATCGTTCCATTTCAAATATAGTGCTTGATATAGGCCAGGGGTTCTCACATACTCAACAAGTGCATCTTGTTCAACCCAGATCTAGAGATGAAGTGGGAGAAACTATGTTCTTTGCAACTAACACCAAAACCCCTAGAGTTGTTTAAGCAAGAGTGACACCCCATTTTTTATCAGCGAATTATGTACATTTGAAAGTAGAAATATGAAACATTTCTAAGAAAAATGTGGTGTTACCGCTATACCTAACATTGGATATATATTCTATCATTCATCCTATATTAGACATAAGGCTAAGTATCCAACCAACCAAACACAAAAGTAGTGTGCATAAAAAAGATAACATAAAAGATGATATGAGCTAGAGTTTACAAAACCAAGACCATCTTAGGTCCAAAAAAATAGAAATACATGAAGAGAACGTTCACTAAAAAGGATAGAAAGGTCTAGTTCCCTCAAAGACAAACAAATTTACAACCACCAAAATTGTTATGCTTGCTCGCCTCATGCCCAACATAAAAATTGTTTGGCTACTGATCACCATCAAGCAACGATATAAAATCCTCTACTCGTGGGATTGAGTAGGTGATCAATAAAATAGGCACGTCCTTATGTTACATACTAAATATTCTAAGTTATCTAATCATGGGAGTTTATGATATAGCTATGGTTATAATAGGCATTCATGTAATACCCCATACTATGGAAAAATTTTAAATGAGAATTGTGCCAATTTTTGGGCATTTGATTTTGATTCAATATTATAATTTGGTATGAGGCAAAGTGTGATTTGAAATAAGGTCAGAAAATAAAGTTTAATGATTTTTCCAAGAAAACCAATTGACTTGATCCATAAACTAATCGATTGGTTTGTCATTTTAGTAAAATGGGTTTTCTCAACCAAACTGATGGACTGGTTAGGAGAACCGATGGACTGTTTTGTAGAATAGTCAACTAGTAGGTCCAAATCTATTGAGTCTTTATTAAACTAGGCATATTTTTTTAACTTAATTTTCTGAAGAAAAAATAATTATACTGAAATGGAACCTTACCAACCCTTGCTGATTTGTCCTTAATAGATTCTTAACCATTTTCAAGATGCATTTAGCCTAAAATTTTTCCTTAGATTGATTTAGAGGTCATTTGGGACAATGGAGGGGGAGAGATGACCTCAACCTTATCTTCTTACATCTCTTTCCTCTACAAAATTCATAGATCAATGCTTTGATCTCAGGCATGAATATAAGTAACTAGAAGATTACCTCCATGCTAACCATCCATTACCTCTCTTGTGAATTCTAATTCTTGTCTAATTAACCTACATTCTCCATGAATACTATTTGAGCTCTGGAGAATAGGATAGCATCTCATGGACAAAATCCATTTGTTTAGCTTGAATTCAAATGGTAATTTCTAAGTTTGTTAAAGTATTCTTGAACCCTTTTTTATTCCTATCAATTGGTTGGTTATAAATATTCCCAATCATCCCTTTTATTCACCTTTATTTCAGCCACTAAAATCCCTAAGTCTTTGTATTCACCTTTGCTAATTTAAGTGCAGTATGTCTTCCTTTCCCTTATATTTTAAGTTTGAAAATTATTAAGATTTTGTATGAATGAGTTTAAGATTTATTATTTTAAGGTTTTAAAAGTTAAGACTTTCACATATTGTAACTTTTGTTTTAAGGGGAGTTTTGTATGCATCAAGTAAGTGATTCTTGCTTCTAAAATGTTGTGTAAGTATTCTTGCATGTTAGGTATTACCTTTAGTTGATTTCTACATGTTGGCATGAATGAATATAGACTGCATAAGTGATTTGGATGGATAGATTGTATAATTTTAGTACAACGCATGAAAAGGATGATGATAGGATATGATGATTTAATATTGAAATATGTAAGTTAATTCAGCTAAAAAATGTGTTAGACTATGTTGATACATGTTCTAATGTGGTTAATAATGATTTATAAGTATGAATCTACTTGAAAATAATGGATTGATGTTGTTATAGGGTAAACCGATTGATGGGTTAGGTCAAATAGATTGACTGGTTTCTAGAACAGTCAACTGGTTGACCTAACCCATCAATTAGTAAGCTTGCAAAGACCTTAGTCTTGCTCTATGCTTAAATCAATCGCCTGGTTAGACAAAACCAATCGTTTAGCCTATGAGCAGTCAACTGGTTTGCCAAAACTGATCAACTAGTTTGAGGAAATTTAGGGCCTAGTAGAGTCAAATCGATCGACTAATTGGCCTAGACTAATCGACCGCTTTAACTCTTTTATGTGATTTATTTCCTTTCGGTTTGGTTAGGCTTTAAGATTGTGTTTGGGACTGTCTTATAATTATTAATGGGATAAAATGTAGATTTTATCATGGATTAATGGCCTAATAAAAGGATTAAATGGATCATAATTTATGACTTACTCTATGAGTATTTTAAAGGCTAAATGAGTATTCCATTTATGGAATGTGATGGTTTGAGAAAAGGGAAATGAAATAAAACTAGGGATTGAATAAAATAACATGAACTTCTTGAATAATCTTGGATAAGGATAGATAGAAACCCCACATAGTTAGGAAAATGGGAAGAAAAGGATTAATATGAAATAAAAATGGGAAATACCTTGCTTGCTTTTGTATGGGCCATGTGTGATCACTTCCTCTCATGGATAATATACTAATCATGTAAAATGGATGATAATCGAGTTGTGTATGGGATTGGATTACCTAATTCTCAATTAGCTACCATAGGTTAGTTTGCCTTCTTATGTTTATTGGTGCCTTTGGGCTTTGCCTTTGGGCGGAATCCTTAGAGGTCCTGATACCTTACCTACTCTAGACACTAATGACGTACTAGAGGATATTAATAGTAAAGGGTTTGGTTACCTAGGTGGTTGGCTTTTGCCTGGAATTATATCCATATTGGTTGGCTTCAGCCTGCACTTATGTCCGTTTTGGTAGTTGGCTTTAAGCTAGACTTATGTCCACTATAGTGATTGGCCTCAGCTTGGAATTTATGTCCTTTATTTCGATAGACTCCCATGGTATGTGAGACTATAGGGTGGTGTAGAATCCATCACTCGATAATAATAAAATATGAACGATAAGTAATTGGATGATAAAGAATAGGATAAGGAATAAGTAAATATGAATAATTTATTAAGGATGGAAATGGATGGATGAAAAAATGATAAAGCTTGTTTGTACATTTGGAAAATAGCTTAAATGAGCAATTGGTTATTGAATGAAATATTGGTCGGATGATTGAACCATGTCACATATGAATAAGGAAATGGTATAATCTAAAATATTTAGTATTTGGAAATATACCCTAATAGTTGCCTGGATTTATTCTATCATTATTTGTGTGAGTACCTATGTGATTTTGATGTGAAACCAAACATGATATATTCTAAATTATCTAAGTTATGAATGATAGCATGTCCTGATGTATTCCTACTTGTACATATATGACATCAGCATGAAACATGTTAAATATTATACCCATATATGATAAAATCTACATACTTGTGTTTACATTAAGGGAGCAACTTGGCTTACTTGATACTTAGCATGCTGATGTAGCTATTTTCTTGGTCACATACTCATTACTATAATCAGAGAGCCATGTGTAGGTTTTTAGGGATGGCTAGTAGTGGGCCTACCTCAGTTTAGGTTCAGGGCTTGAGAGCGTGGATTTTCAGAGATCTTGTGGGGTCTATGGCAGACCGTTGTTTGGTTTTGTTACCATACCCTAACTTCATTTAAATGTAGTCCCATACTTTTATCTACTTATATTTTATAATGATTTGGTCGGGAATGTTAAGGTCCTTTGATGTAAACAATATTGCAAAATTGTTTATGTACTCTTTTATTCAGGCACTCTCTTGCTTTTAAATGTATTGGCTAGTTTTAGCCATGCATCTAATATGGGGTAGGCAGCGAATGCCTATTCTATGTTAGGTATTGTTATAAGACCCTATTTTTCCTAAGATATTTTTAGCTTTCACAATGTTCTAAATATAAAAAAATTATAGTGAAAAATGAGGGTTTTGCAATACAAGTCATAATAGCACACATTAATAAGATTATGAAGTGATATACTAACTCACATAATTTACTAACATGGTATCCATAACATGGTACTTTATACATACATATGAAAGTAGATAACATCATGCTTAACGATAGACATGGAATTCATGGAAATACCATGCTTCACACCATGTGTAGAAAACTCATGGTTCATCATGTTTACCACAAAAATAAAGAATCATGGATATTATCATATGATAATGTGAAGTGGTATGCCAAGGATCTAAGCCACTTAGGTAATTCTAATATCCATTCCAATTAATCATTCCTAAGACTCTTATTGTAACATTACCTAAATTTTTATTCATATTTGTTTAATTTTCTTTAACAAATGGGTTGGATCATCCCCAATGTTCTATCAATATCCATGGAAGTTAAACCAATATCCTAACGACATAAGTCTAATCAAAGCCACAAAAATCACCAATGGACATAAAGTCCATCTAAAGTTAAATAAATCAAATAGGCATTCAAAACTTGTAGTATCAATACCCCTTAGCAAATCATCAGTTTCCGGATTAGAAAAAGCACCAGGATGAACCAGGATTTTGGTGAAGGAAAACATTAGAAATTCTAGAAGGCATACTAGCCATCAACAACCAATCAAGGATTGGATAATCTAACCTCCTATAGTGCTCCACAAACTTCCACTTTAAGTGATTAGTATTTTATTTACCAAACCATATGTAACATCCCGAGTTGATACGACCACGCGGGGGCTACCTTGGAGCGCTTTTTGGATTGATCGACTGACCCCACAGATCAACACGAGTCCCTCACTCACGCACTTCCCGATAAATTTTCAAAAAATTTCTAAAACTTCCGAGGAGGGTCACCCATCCTAAAATTGCTCCACGGCCAGCACGCTTAACTGTCAAGTTCTTAGGATGGAATCACCAAAAAGATGGTATACTATGTTAATATAAGTAGCCATATCAATCCTTATAACACTCTGCTCAATTTGGGGGTATTACATTCACCCCCACTCAAAGAATGCAACATCCTCGTTGCGCCTCAACCAATGACTGTTTCAATACAGTTCATCCAAAGAATCGTCCCGCTAGGTGACTGACTGGCTCATCCAAGTTCAGCTCACGGTTGCGGTTTCGCTCTAATACTATTTGTAACACCCCAATTCAATACGGCCATGCGTAGGGCTGTTGACAAACCAAACCGGCTCGCGAGCTTTTTGGGCTCGGCTCGTTAATGGCTCGGCTCGGCTCGGTTCGCTTATTAAACAAGCTTAAAAATTTGGCTCGAGCTCGGCTCGATTATTAAACAAATCAAGCTTGAGCCTAATAAATTTAGGCTCGAGCTCGTTTAGAATGCAAAAGCTCGTGAGCTCGGCTCGTTTAGCACCAAAGCTCGAGAGTCGGCTCGTTAAAAGTTCGGCTCATTTATAAACAAACCAAGCTCAAGCTTTATTTTTAGGCTCGTTTAGTAAATGAGCCAAGCCCAAACCTACCCCGGCTCGACTCGATTCGGTTCGTTAACAGCCCTAGCCATGCGTGGGCTACCTTGGAGCGCTTTTTGGATTGATCGGCTGACCCCACAAATTAACACGAGTCCTTTCAGCACGCTTTGTCCTCACTCACGCACTTCCCGAGAAATTTTCAGAAAATTTATAAAACTTCCCAAGAGGGTCACCCATCCTAAAATTTCTCCACGGCCAGCACGCTTAACTGTCGAGTTCTTAGGATGGAATCACCAGAAGGATGGTATACCATGTTGATATAAGTAGTCATATCAATCCTTATAACACTCCACTCAATTTGGGCGTATTACACCATATGTCAATAAAGGCCCCTATAGCGTACCACACCAACCATGACCACATAATTGTTCCAAGTTATCCATCATAATCCATCAGGGGTATTTAGTGGTGATATCATTAATACTTGACCAATTCAATCATCAATTGAGTCAATTAATCCATGCCAAATAATGGATTTCCGTCATCCAAGAATCATATCATGACATAATATCAAGTCTAAAATTATTAAAAGGTTAAAAATTATCAAAGAAAGCATTCTAGCTTAGATTGATTGATCAGTTCGATAAGCCAATTGATTGGTTTGGCATAACCAAACCCTATTACCCCTATCAAAACCAATCGATTGGTTGAACTAATTAATTGACTATTCTAGAGGCTAGTCAATCAATCTTACCAAATCAATCAATGGGTTCATGTCGAGGCTAAACCAAATAATACCATCGACAAACCAGTGGATGGGTTAGTCTAACTATTCATTTAGTATAGAGACCAATCAATAGGTATGTACAAAATAATATACACATGTATTTTAATACAAAACTTTAGGGCTCAAACAGAAACCATACGATATCCATTAGCCTTCTTAATATTGGAACCAATCATATTAAATGTTCTTGATAATATGTCTATGCTTGGTATTGAAAAAAATTCAAGATATTCTTGCAGGTATGTTACATATTTGCAAGGAAAAGATGTTAACACACCCTAAGTGTACAAGCATTTAAAGCATACAAGACTATGGCATAAATGGGATGACACTACAAAAAGATATGGTGATGATTATCATTAGTTATATTAAACTTGTTGTAAACCCTAAGTGTATTTTATGTAAGCTAGGGTTTGAAGTAATTTCATGTATGTACCATAGTTGATTGTGTGGCTTTGTAATGTTAGTCATTAGTATCATTTAGATGATGATATTGTGATTAATATTAGGCATTATATGGACTTAATTCAAGTAGGATAATTTAGCTTGAATTAAGGGGAATAACCGGCTCGTTTAAGCCTTGATTGTACCAGCTACTCTCCCTCCCTATATATACCTCTTGTACACACATAATAGAGAGAAGAATATCATTTGAATAAAAATTTCCAAGTTAAGAACTTTTTGTCTCTCCTTTGGAATAGTAGATATCCAGGAAGTGTCGGGCATTCCTTTTACAAAATATTTGTTCGAAGTTGAATGTAACTTCAACGTTCGAATTCAACTCAACCTTCCAACCTGCAAATTTCATCGAGTTTAATTCTCCTAAACCGACTTGAGTCTTGCAATTTCATTCCACCAACGCAGATATCCATTGGTAATAGATCCTTCTTCCTTCCCTCCCCTTTGATTCAAATCAAATTTTGGTATCAAAGCCTCCAAATCCATTACTTCCAACGCCGGTGCAAGTTCTTGCAATTTTCTTACAGCTGTATGCGAGGAGACCACCTGCAAGAAAACCATCGCCCAGCATTCTTCGACCCTCCCTTACATCTTGATGTCATTCTTGATTCTTCATTGAGTTCTTGATTGAAGATCTAGAATTCTTGCAACAATATTGTTGCAATCTTCCGCAGCCATACAACAAAATTCCTAATATCTTCTACCAGCATTTCCTTCAATCTGCCGAGACTCCACCAGTATGTTTGCTTTGTTCTAACTTCGAGCCTTTACTTCTACTACCAATGTCTCTTTCTCTTTCATTTTCTATCCCCATTTTTCTAGTTACTCAGCTAATTATCCATCCATTTCAATTCTTTTGTTTCACATACAAAATCTGGTAAGATAAGCACCCGACCCCCTGGTACCATATAGTTAGGTTTGTAGGTTTTGATATTTTTTTTTGTGCCTTGATTTAGTCCATTTCCTCTCCAATTCCAATACATACTCTTCTTATTTTTATTCTTCACATCTTCTATGGTGCATAACACTCAAATCTTCAACTTGAGGATCTCCATGTTTTGAAGAAAATCAATGGCCATCATTATTTTATGTGGCTTGAATAAGGGTCACAAAGGAGACCAACTTTCTAGCCAACCTCCTTCATGCGTGCATGCTGTGATTTTTTAGCTACATTTCCCTCCATTTGTGTGTGATCAAGATAGGAGGTAGTGTTCCTCAATTTTCTTGTGAATTGGTAAAATATTTCTATTTTGTTTGGTTGCAGGGAAATTCTAGAACACACACATATGTAGCAATTCTTTTGTGCAAAGAAAGTAGTGTATGTCATCCTTCAATATGGCAAGTGAAGAGGTTCGTGCCTTGGTAGAGTCTATCAAGAGTCTAACCACACAAATGGATGCTCAACTACATAATCAAACATCACTTCATCACCAACTACAAAGTGTGGAAGCTAAACTAGCAGATCAAGAGGCGCATCGACCATGGCCAAATCGCATAGAGACCACATACGATAGTGTGGAAGGAAAAATGAAGCTTACCATTCATGAAAAAGGTGGATGTGTATATTCAAACATGAATCACAATGAATATGGAGAGGATGAGATGAGTTCCTTTGGCTCAAGCAACCAAAGAAGGCCACATACATTCCAAGTAAGACATGCTTACAATGAAGATCAAGGTATTAAACTTGACCTTCTTGAATTTTATGGTGATTTGAATGTGGAATTATTCTTTGAGTGGTTGCATGAAATGAAAGCTATCTTTGAATTTAGAGAGTATGATGATGAGAGACAATGCAAGCTAGCTACTCTTAAGTTCAAAAAGTTTGCTAGAATTTGGTATGATAACTTAAAAAGAACAAGAGAAAGACAAGATAAGTCAAAAATAAAATCTTGGAAAAAAACTTAAGAAACACCTAAGAAAATTTTTTTTGCCTAGAGAGTATCAGCAAGATATGTATGTGAAAATTACAACTCTAAGGCAAGGCATATTTAGTATAGAAGAATACACTAGGGAATTTGAAAAACTAGCCCTTATTTGTGATGTTGAAGAAAGAAAAGAACAAAAATGTGCTAGATACTTAGGTAGATTGAATAACTTGATAAGAGATAAAGTTGACATGTATTCTTATGATTCTCTTGATGAGTTAATTAAGTTAGCTTTAAAATTTGAAAGACAAACTAAATCAACTAAAGCCTATGTTAAGTCTAATGTTTCAACTTCAACTAAACCCTATTCTAACACCTTTACACCTAAATCAACATCTTCATATGATAAAAAGAATAATCAAGATAATAAAGGTAAAAATAAGGTAGTTGAAATGGAAAATAAAAATTTTTTTAAATGTAAAGGATATGGACACTTTGCTAGAGATTGTCCTAACCAAAGAACCTTAACCTAGCATGAAATAGAAAACATGGAACCATGTATTGATGATGAGAATTTAGAAATTGAATATCCTAATGAAATCTTAACCATAGATGAAGAAGAAGGAGATCCATGTTTTGTAATTCAAAGAGTGTTACAAATCCAACCTAATATGACACTTACTCAAAGAGAGAAAATGTTTAAGACTAAGTGTAAAATAGGTGACATGGTTTGTAGACTCATTATTGATAGTGGTTCATGTAAAAATGTTGCTAGTGAAGCAATGGTTAAGAAACTTGGTTTAGAGACTATTAATCATCCTAAACCCTATTCTTTACCATGTCTAAACAAAGACAAAGGAGCGAAAGTAAACAAAAGAACCTTAATCACATTTTCCATTATAGATTACTATGATGAAGTTCTATGTGATGTTTTTCTATTACCATGGCAATATGATAGAAAAGTAACTCATGATGAAGTAACTAATGAATATGTGGTGAAAAAAGAAAAGCAATTGTATAGATTGACACCTTCTTTATGTGATCATATGCCTTTAAGTGATGACAAAAGGAGATTATTTTTACATGATAAGGCTATGGAAAAATGCATAGAAGAAGAAGGAATTTGTTATGCTTTAGTTTCTAAAGATTATAACCTTGAGAAGAAAAAATTGAAAATCCTAATCTATTTAAGTTTCTTGATGAATAAAATGATTTATTTCCTAATTATTTACCTCCTGGATTACCACTTAAAAGAGGTATAGAACATGCCATTGATCTTGTTCCTGGCATGCCTATTCTAAATAAACCAGCTTATAGATGTAACCCAGAGGAAGCTAAGGAATTACAGAAACAAATCCAAGAGCTTATAGATAAAGGATTTGTGAGAGAAAGTATGAGTCCTTATAGTATTCCTACTTTACTAGTGCCTAAAAAATATGGTACTTGGCGTATGTGTATAGATTCTAGGGCAGTGAATAACATTACTATCAAATATCGTTTTCCTATGCCTATGTTAGATGATATGCTTGATGAACTTTATGGCACACAAGTATTTTCCAAAATTGATTTGATAAGTGGTTATCATCAATTAAGGATTAGAGGTGGAGACAAATGGAAAACTACTTTCAAAACTAACTATGGTTTCTATGAGTGGATGGTTATGCCTTTTGGATTATGTAATGCACCTATCTCATTTATGAGACTTATAAATGAAGTTCTATGACCTTTACTTGGTGATTTCATTGTTGTATATTTGGATGATATTCTTATATATAGCAAAAATGGTTATGATCACCTAGTGCATTTGAGGAAATTGTTTGCTAAGCTAAGGAATGCTAAACTATATGGAAAACTTGAGAAATGTGATTTTATGCTTCCAAGTGTAGTTTTTCTAGGCTATATTATTAGTGGAGAGGGTACTAAAGTAGATCCGAATAAAATTAGAGCTATAAAAGAATGACCTATCCCTAAAAATGTTCATGATGCTAGAAGTTTTCATAGATTAGCTAGTTTCTATAGAAGATTCATTAAGGATTTTTCTAGTATAGCTACACCTATTACTCAACTCATAAAAAAGGCTGAATTTTATTGGGGACAAGAAGCTACTCAAGCCTTTGAAACCCTAAAAAATAACCCTTGTTCTATCCTGAACCAACTTTAATCTTCTTTTAGAAGTAACTTGTGATTCTAGTGGAGTTGGAATAGGAGGAGTACTTTCCCAAGAAAAGAAACATATAGCATTCTTCTCTGAAAAGTTGAGTGGAGCCAAACTTAACTATTCAACTTATGAAAAGGAATTATTTGCCATCATATGGAGTCTAGAGACATGGAGTCATTATCTGAGACCAAAATCCTTTGTATTACAATTGGATCATGAAAGTTTAAAATACTTAAATAGTCAAAAGAAAGTTAATCTGAGACATGCAAACTAGGTGAGTTTCTTACAATCCTATGTGTTCTCTGTCAAACATTTAGATGAAAAAGAAAATGTATTCACCAATGCTCTTTTTCGTAAATCTACATTACTTGTTATGATGGATGCAAAAATATTAGGTTTTGAAATGTTAAAGGAATTGTATCCTAAAGATGAAGATTTTAAGGATATTTTTAGTGCATGTAAAGAGAGTGGATGCCATGGAAATTATGTCATACAAAATGGATTTTTGTTTAGACTAAATAAACTTTGTATTCCAAGATCTAGTATTCGAGACTTACTAATCAAAGAAATACATGAAGGTAGGATTGTGGAACATTTTGGTCTACATAAGACTATGGAACTATTGCAAGAAAATTTCTATTGGCTACGAATGGTTAAACATGTACAAGCCATGATAAGTAGATGTTCTATATGTCAAAAATAAAAGAGTTGCTTTTATAAAGGCTTATACACACCTTTACCCATTCCTAATAAACCATGGGAAGGAGTTAGTGTAGACTTTATCCTAGGGTTACCAAGAACACTATGTGGTAAAGATTCTATTTTTGATAGATACATTTTCTAAAATGGCTCATTTTATTCCATGTAATAAAACTGATGATGCCACACATGTTGCTGACTTGAATTTTAGAGAGGTTGTTAAACTTCATGTTGTTCCTAAAAGCATAGTTTCATATCGTGATGTCAAGTTTATGAGTTATTTTTGGAAAATATTATGGCATATGCTTGGTACTAAATTGTTATTTAGCACTTCACATCATCCACAAACCAACGGTCAAACTGAGGTAACTAATAAAACTCTTGGTACATTATTAAGAGGTTTAGTTAATAAAAGTACTAAAGATTGGGATGTTAAACTAGCTCATGCAGAGTTTGCTTATAATCGTAGTCCTTCTAGTACTACTCAAACTAGTCCGTTTGAGGTGGTGTATGGAGTGAACCCACACATGCATATTAATATGATTCCTTTGAAAAAAGGTGAATTACAAAATTATGAAGCCGAAGGTAGAGTAAAAGTTTTTCAACAGCTTCATGAGAAAATCAAAAATAACATTGAAAAAGCTAATTCCAAGTATAAAGCTCAAGCAAATAAGCATAGAAACCCTCATTTTTTTTCTCCTGGTGACTTAGTTTGGTTACATTTGCGTAAAGAAAGGTTTCATAATTTACGTAAAAATAAACTAATGCTAAGAGTTGATGGAACTTTTAAAATACTAAGAAAGTTTGGGGATAATATTTATGAACTTGAACTTCCAGACCATTATGGTGGAATTTCAAGAACTTTTAATGTTAGTGATTTGTCTCCTTATTATACTGATAAAAATTTGAGGGCAAATTCTTCTCAACTTAGGGAGAATGATGCAGGAGCATCTAATGATTCTCATATTCCTATTAATTCTCGAGGTAAGGAAGAATTAACTTTCTTAATATTGGAACCAAGAATATTAAATGTTCTTGATAATATGTCTATGCTTGGTATTAAAAACAATTCGAGATATTCTTGTAGGTATGTTACATATTTGCAAGGAGAAAATGTTAACACATCCTATGTGTACAAGCATTCAAAGCATACAAGACTACAGCATACATGGGATAACACTACAATAAGATATAGTGATGATTATCATTAGTTATATTAAACTTATTGTAAACCCTAAGTGTATTTTATGTAAGCTAGGGGTTTGATGTAATTTCATGTATGTACCATAGTTGATTTTGTGGCTTGTAATGTTAGTCATTAGTATCATTTAGATGATGATATTGTGATTAATATTAGTCATTATATAGGCTTAATTCAAGTAGGATAATTTAGCTTGAATTAAGGACTTGAATTAAGGGGAATAACCGGCTCGTTTAAGCCTTGATTGTACCGGCTACTCTCCCTCCCTATATATACCTCGTGTACACGCATAATAGAGAGAAGAAGATCATTTGAATAAAAATTTACAAGTTAAGAACTTGTTGTATCTCCTTTGGAGTAGCAGATATCTAGGAAGTGACGAGCATTCCTTTTACATTCTTTGTTCGAAGTTGAATGCAACTTCAACATTTGAATTCAACTCAACCTTCCAACCTGTAACTTTCATTGAGTTTAATTCTCCTAAACCGACTTGAGTCTTACAATTTCATTCCACCAACACAGCTATCCATTGGTAATAGATCCTGCTTCCTTCCCTCCCCTCTGATTCACATCACATGCATAATTCACATTTTTTCCAAAATAACAAAACTCAAGACATGGATCACAACAAGCACTAATATTATAACACATGCATATGAGAATCTAAATTCCAAACCTAAGCCAACCTACATGCCCAATCACTCCACATTATAAGAAAATAATGCCTTACCTTAAATAAAGCTTTGCAAAACCACACCAAGTAGGGAAAACCCTTAGCTAAAAATGTTGACACCTTAAAAACCTCAAAAGAAGAGAGTAAACTTCAATAAAGATTTCTTAAAATCTTATAAAACATAAAATAAGAGATGAGGGAAAATGATAAAATACAAAATTTACCAAATGAGAAAACTAAGGGAAGAATTCAAGCCCTCAATATTTTCCTATGTCTAGCCCTATTTTTCAAAAATTAACATAAGAAAGAGTAAGATGAAGGTTTAGAATAGGGGAATAAGCTTTGTTGTAGAGAGAAAAAAAAGAAAGAAAGAAAATGCAAACGGAAGATAAAAGAAAGCAAGGTTTTGGTGGTGGAGATAAGGAAAGGAATAGAGGGTTGTAGCTTACTAATGAGGTAAATATATAATGGGGAATAGATGTTAATAGGTTGTATAACTAAAAACCCTAACTCCCTCACTCAAATTCATAGAGATCAAGGAAAATCTTAGAAAACCAAATTTAACTTCTTCCATGGCTAAAGTGGTGATAGCTAAGGTACTTTGGGAAATGCACCACAGAAAATTAGAGACACAAAAAGGGAAAGGAGACAAAAAGGAGGGGGAAATAATTTAGAAAATCTATCATCCTTTATAGGATTAAAGAAAAGACAAAGAATCAAACAACAAGAAAACAATGGTGGGGAAGTCATCAACCTCCTTTTTGATAATTTTGGTCCCCCAAATCCTTTTGGGGTAGGGAAAATCTTGATTTAGTGGGAAAAAATCACACTACAAAATTTATGACTTGTGCCAACAGAAATTTAGTCACAAATTTTTTTCCTATTGGCAAAAGTTACTAATACCAACAGATTTTTTTGTGGGCAATGAAGAAAGTTGTCCCTTCAGAAAATTTCTATTTGTTGGTAATAGTATGTTATGCCAACAGATATTTTGCCTACTTTTATATCTACGGGTATTAGTAACATTGTACCAACAAAACTAATACCCACTTATATATCTGTTGGTCTTAGTATATAAGGAAGACAAATGTTTCAACTATTATTATATTTTGTGGCACAATAGATTCATTCCTCTTATACATGAGATACTTCTCTTATTATGATAATTGCTAATTTTATATGAAATACTAATAATAAAATATATATAACCATATTTATAATTATCATTATAGTTATTGTTAATATTATTATAACATAACTATGATAATTAAAATAATAATAATTATTCTTAAAATAATAGAAGCTATAATTATAATAATGATTAATAATTATAGTAACTCTCATTATTATATGAATTATAATAATAAATATTATAATAAAGGTAATAATCAGTCAAGTTAGACTTCAAATAACCTATATGATGGGAGTCTCGCTACTCGATCAACGCGATGAGGGTCTAGGCAGCGGTTTACCCATAGTTGTTAGATCTTCTTAGGCCTAATATTATTATAGTTATTTATATAATTATTTTAATACCTCATATTTTTTAAATTCGATTTCCCTAAACTTAATGATTTTATTAATGAAATTTAATGAAAATGTTTAATTATTTTATTTGTGATTGGTTTTACAGTTTTATTGATGATTTCAAATTCATATTGGAATTTATTTAATCATTTGTTGTTGTAGATTATTCTAGAAAAATTTATTCACAATTTTGACTTTTATCAAATTCGTATGATCTTCGTTTCTATTTAAAAATATATTTCCATTTACGGAAATTATTTAAATTTTTTACAGTTCCTTAGAATTTGATTTATATATTTTTCAATTTCTTTTAATTATAATTTTGATATTTTATTTCTTTTTCCACAAGCTATATGATTTTTATTTAAAATATATTTTCATTTTCATTGTGTGTTTTTATTTTAATATTTTAAATTTTTTTTCCAATTATAACTTCGTTGTGTGATTACGACTTTATTATGGAGTTATATTTCATTAGCAAAAATAAATTATTTTTTATTATAAAATCTATTTAAAGTAGTAAAATCATTTTAACGATTTATTTGTAACAAATATTTCCTTATTTGAATTTATTTATTTTACACTATAATAAACTGGTGCATTAACGATCAATTTTTTCTTTTGGTCATTATTGTTATATTATTAATGATCACTATTAAAAAATTGTCATTATTGGTATATCTATTGCGACTAATATAATTTTTGATAATTAATTATTAATTTATTAGTCGTTAAAAATATTTAAGTTCCATACACACACACACACTCACACACACACACATATATATTTTATAATAACTTTTTTTCAAATCTCTAAAATCCAAAAAAATAAAAAATAATAAAAAAACACTTAAACCCCTCAATTCCTTAAACTTAAAAAAAATAAAAAAAAATAAATTTAGCTCTCGTGCGCCTACTACCCCGCCCTTATAGCATTCTAATTTTCGCCGAGCCCTGTCCGTTGTGCCCGACCCCCGACCCTCAACCCCGGCCTCCTCCTCCTTTGCACCTTCAACCCAGGTCGCACCAGCTACCCCCGCTCAAGCACACCACCACACCTACTCTAGCTCGTCGTCGTCGTCTTCCATTGCAGCAGTAGCGAGCAGCAGTCGTCAGCAACGCATGAGAGCAGCCGCGGGGTGCCACAGCCCGTCCGCCTCTAGCGCGCTCGTCACCGGCGAGTGTTCCTTGACCACTTGCGACTCTCCAGCACCCTTCAATCCCTCCAATTTCACAGCAATTCGCTTGATATAAATACTTAAACCCTAATTTATGTTTTGATTAATTTTAAATGATTTAGCTTATGATAAGATAATTTAGTTGTTTAATTATATATATGTGTGTATTGTATGGGTGATTTGGGATAGTTAATTGTATTGGTTATGGTTGGTTTGTGAAAATTGGATTTGTGACCTGGCTATATCCGGATTTGTCGGTTTTATCCGATTAAGCTATTTTAGATAAATTGAATTTACATTATGCTTTAAAATGTATCTAATTTCATGTTAGAAGTATCAATTTAAAAATTTTGTGTGAAATTAATCGGAGTTGAATTCTTAGATCAAAATTCTTGCGGGTTTTATCCAGATTTGTGAATTAGCTTATGATAAGCTAAATTGGTTGTTAGATTATGTATATATGAGTTAGATGATTGATTTGGAAGGGTTGATTGTGACGTATATGGTTGATTTATGAAATTTGGATTTATAACCAGGATTTATTGGTATAGCTCTACTTCATCCGATTTTAAGCAATTTTTACCAATTAATTCTGTAAGATGCTTTGAAATGTATTTAATTGCAGGTTGAAAGTGTTGATTTGAAAATTTTGTCTAGAATCGATAGAAATCAAAATTCTTGGTCAAAACTCTTGCGGTTTTGAAATTTGATTGATCATTGGCTTATTTTCTTAAATTGATTATACAATATGTCTAATTGCATTTCTAAACTTTGAATTTGAAGAAATTAATAAGATTTGACCAAATTATGTTTTGGACCTAAAACCCTAGTTTCGAAAGTAATTTTCTAGAATTGGTCAACATTGTGATTCTTTTTGATAAAATTGATTGTTCAGATTTGTTTAGAAGAGGTTGTGGCCTTGATCTTTAAAACCCTTTTCCGAGCAACCTTGATGTAGTCACTATGAAGAGGTTGTGGCCTTTCATGAATTGCCAAACATAAGAGGGACTCACATGTGAGTGGGAGTGTTAAGAAGTTGAAACCTACATGTAATTTATCCTATATGAAAAAAATGCAAAAATAATAGGATGACTTTGTCATAAGTGTGTGGTTTTAGGATGAAAGTCCAGTGGAGCTTATAAGCTGTTAGACTCTCTTTTCACTTGGACCTACATAAAAGCCATTAATTTTCAGTATGCTCATGCATTATCGGAAAATTAGAGACCTATATGGAAAGTAGTTAATGCTCGTAATCAAAGAAGCTACTTCGTAGGCAATACTTTTGCATGCTTTGTCTATGCATCAATGCTTCCTATGGTTATGTTCTCTTCATCTCATTTTTGTTGAATTGATTTGATTTGAAAAAAATTCAATGCACTTTTATTATTCTTTTACTAATGTTAGTGTCATAATTGATAGTTTTTTTATTACTACCATTACTATTGTTATCATTACTATCATTATTATAATTATTATTAATTAACTTTGAGTGTCTAGATCACATGGATGATCATATTCATTTAATTGATTAAATGGCCATAGAGGTTCTATTCTTAAAGTAATTCCAACATTGCTGTCATAATGATCTATATACTGTGATTAATTATTACTGTGATATCATTTGACCTACTTCTATATTTTTGTTCATTGAATGATATAAAGTCTAATAGGTGGCTATGTTAAGACATTAAAAATAGAAAGAACATTGACATTTAATAATGCTAACTAGTGCATGTATGTACAATTAGTTATCTAATTACATTATTTAGGAAAAGAAATTAAAGTCTTGACAAGTGCCTAAGGGCAATTGTTAGACAAACTATTATATCAATTATATTTAAGTTTAACTAGAGTACACCTAAAGGGAGGATTCATTCGGGATGTTTCTCTTTTTAGGTGATAAGTAGTCACATGTTGCCTTTCTTAGACTATGTATTTGAACTAATGAACCTAAAAGTATAAGTTGTTGGATTTGGCTTAATTGATGATTTTATACTTTCAATATTCTTTTGTACGTGAATACTTTGTTTGGGCGTAAGACATGGGCTTGCTTATACCAGTTCTAGAAACCACACATCTTAGAATAGCATAAATGGGAGCTTTGAAGATTTGAACTTATTGAATAGATCAACTTGTTGAATAGACCAACTCTATCATGTCAAAAACCAAAAAGCTTAAATTGTAAGGCTTGAAGCTATTCATTGCTGCTCACCCTAGAAGATATTATTTTTTAATTAATATTTCCAAGACTAAAGTAACACTCGAATATGAATCTTGTAGATGTACACACCATCACAACCCTCATATACAATTGCAGCAGATTACTTCTAAAAGACCTATAGAATATTGGGGTTTCGAAATTCTAATGTATTTTTCCAAGAGTATAATTTGAAAATATTGAAATCGGTTGATGATTGAAATATGCATGCCATGTGAACTCTGATTACCTAATCAAGATTACAAGCTGCACGCGATTCTACACTATTACATGTAAATAAAAAAACAAATTCCATTTAATTTTTAGTTTTCCTTTTTATTTTACCATTTAATGATAAAGTTCTAAAACTATTGAGAATGCTTTTCTAGAACAATACTGATTAGAGAGCCATTTTAATTTTTCTTCCAAATACTTGATTTTGCTCGCACATGCTCTCCCTCTTAATTATGGACTCTTATTATTTTTGAGAAAATTTTAAAACTTCCTTTATTGAGCTTTTGGGTATGAATTTATATTAATCTAATTAATTTACTTGCATATTTTCTTAGGGAATACATCTTGATGATTATCAAAGAGAATGTTGAAGGCGTTGAATTCGTTGAAGTCGTTGGAGATGCTGAACAGGATGAGAATGAAGATGATGGTATTTGATGTGTTAATAAAGATGTCTCGTATGTCAGCGTATGTTACAAGTTGTATTTATATTATTGTACCTATAAGACTATATTATCATTTGACAAATAAAATAAACACTGATGATTATGTATGGTGTACTTAATTGTATATAAGGATAATTTATTATTACAGGTAAATATTTCAACAATAGGTATTATGGACATCATTATCATTTTACAAATAGATAATATATATATATATATATTATTGTTGGTAATAGTTTTAGCAATATATATTATTTTGTGGATAATAATTTTAGTCATAGATATCGTTTTTTGGGTAATACTTTTAGTCACAGATATCATTTTGTGGACAATAGTTTTAGTCACAGATATCGTTTTATTGTTAATACTTTTACCTACAGATATAATTGTGGGTATAAGTTTTACCAACAAATAAATATCTGTGGGCATCATTAATTCTTCCTAACAGATCATATTTATCTGTGGGCAAAACTTTTAAGCACAGAGTTTTTACTCACAGTTTTTTCACAGACAAATATCTGTTGGTAAAACTTTTGCCAACAGAAAAATGGCTTTTGCCAACAGATAATGCCCTATTGGTATAAGTGAATTATTTTGTTGTGTCATTAAAGATAATTAAAAAAACATTTCACAACTTAATTACAACCATTTAAGATTATTACAAGACTTTTTTTACATTTGAAATTGAATTTAAAAATCACTAAGGTCAAGCAAAGTAGTCAATCATTTTGTTACACCCACTGAATGGTTCTAGTAGTCAACCAGTTTTCCATAGCCATTTGTTGGTTACCCTAATCAAAAAAACAAGTTGAAAGAATTAGTGATGTGGTTTTTATCAAAGTAAAGGAAGGTTGGATCGAAATTTGTATGAGAATCTTTCACCCATGATCTAATACAAAAGAAACGAAGTAATTTGCTAGATTATAGGTGAAGAAATTGATTAAACAAGTAGAAGGTACTCGATAGATTTGTATAGCCTTCAAATGTATCTAGGTTGAAGATAGGTTGAGGAATGATCAATCCCAGATTTCCCTTACTCAATGTCGACCCAAAAGGGAGGATTATACTTTAGCTAACTTTTCTCAAAGTTTGATCAAAAAATTCTTATTCATTCTGCATACAAAGCTGCGCACAAAGCTATATATAGGGGAAGGAAGGAGTCGGTGGTTAACTAGCCTAAACCATCCGATTATTCCTTCTTAATCCAGCCCATTACGGTTGAATTAAGCCCATATTAACCTTAATCCAAATCATAATATCATTGGTTAAATAATACTAAGGATTAATATTACAAAGCTATACAATTGACTAAGATACATACATGAAATTATAGCAATACCCTAACTTATACAAAATACACTTAGGGTTAGGGTTTACAACAAGTTTATAAAAATAATGAATATCTTCACTTTATCATCTTGTTGTAATGTATCATCCCATGTATATCATATTCTTGCATTCTTTGAATACTTGTACACATCAAAGTGTATGAACATCTTCTTCTTGCAAATATGTGACATACCTACAAGAATAACTTGAATGTTTTTCAATGTCAAGCATATAAGAATTATTAAGAATATTTAACATGATAGGTTCCAACATTAAGAAAGATAAATCATCTTCCTTACCTTGAGGATTAGTATGAACATGAAAATCATTATGTTCATTGGATGCTCCTGCATCATTCTCCCCAAGTTGAGAAGAATTTGCCTTCAATTTGTCATGAGAATAATAAGGAGACAAATCACCAACATTAAAATTTCTTTAAATTCCACCAAAAGAATATGGAAGTTCAAGTTCATAAGCATTATCTCCAAACTTCCTTAGTATTTTAAATGGACCATTGGCTCTTGGCATTAGTTTATTCTTACGTAAATTAGGAAATCTTTCTTTACGCAAACATAACTAAACTAAGTCACCAGGAGAAAACACATAAGAGTTTCTATGCTTTTTTGCTTGAGCTTCATACTTGGCATTGGATTTTTCAATATTATTTTTGATTTTCTCATGAAGTTGTTGAAAAAATTGTATTCTCTCTTTAGCCTCATAGTTTTGCATTTCACCTTTTTTCAACAGAATCATGTTAATAGGCATATTAGGATTTACACCATACACCACCTCAAATGGACTAGTTTGCATAGTACTACAAGGACTGAGATTATAAGCAAACTCTACATGAGCTAACTTAACTTCCCAATCTTTTGTACTTTTATTAACTAAACCTCTTAACAATGTACCAAGATTTCTATTAGTTACCTCAGTTTGACCATCAGTTTGGGGATGATGTGAAGTGCTAAATAACAATTTAGTACCAAGCATAAGCCATAAAGTTTTCCAAAAATAACTCATAAACTTGACATCCCGATCAGAAACTATGCTTTTAGGTATTCCATGAAGTTTAACAATTTCTCTAAAATACAAGTCAGCAACATGCGTGGCATCATCGGTTTTATTACATGGAATAAAACGAACCATTTTAGAAAAACGATCTACTACCACAAGAATAGAATCTTTACCACGTTGCGTTCTTGGTAACCCTAGGATAAAGTCCATACTAACTCCTTCCCATGGTTTATCTGGAACGGGTAAAGGTGTGTATAAGCCTTTATAAAAGTAACTTTTACTTTTTTGACACGTAGAACATCTACTTATCATGGCTTGCACATGTTTAACCATTCTTGGCTAATAGAAATTTTCTTGTAATAATTCCATAGTTTTATGTATACCAAAATGTCCCTCCATGCTACCTTCATGTATTTCCTTGATAAGCAAGTCTCTAATACTAGATCTAGGAATACAAAGTTTATTTATTCTAAACAAAAATCGATCTTGTATGACATAATTTCCATGGTATCCAATGTCTTTACATGCACTAAACATATCCTTAAAATCTTCATCATTAGAATATACTTCTTTAATCATTTCAAAACCTAAGATTTTCGCATCCATCATAACAAGTAATGTAGACCTACGAGAAAGAACATTAGCAACTACATTTTCTTTACCATCTAAATGTTTGACAGAGAACATGAAGTATTGTAAGAAATTTACCCATTTTGCATGTCTCGGATTAACTTTCTTTTGACTATGTAAGTATTTTAAACTTTCATGATCCGAATGTAACACAAATGGTTTTGGTCTTAGATAATGACTCCATGTCTCAAGACTCCATATGATGGCAAAGAATTCCTTGTCATAAGTCGAATAGTTAAGTTTGGCTCCATTCAACTTGTTAGAGAAAAGTGCTATAGGTTTCTTTTCTTGGGAAAGTACTCCTCCTATTCCAACTCCACTAGCATTACAAGTCACTTCAAAAAGAAGGTTAAAGTTGGGTAAGGATAGAATAGGGGCATGAAAAATTTTATCTTTTAGGGTTTCAAAGGCTTGAGTAGCTTCTTGTCCCTAATAAAATTCACCCTTTTTCATGAGTTGAGTAATAGGTGTAGCTATAGTAGAAAAATCCTTAATGAATCTTCTATAAAATCTAGCTAATCCATGAAAACTTCTCACTTCATGAACATTCTTAGGGATAGGCCATTCTTTTATAGCCCTAATCTTATTAGGATCTACTTTAATACCTTCTTCACTAATCATATATCCTAGCAAAACTACACTTGGAAGCATAAAATCACATTTCTCAAGTTTTCCATATAGTTTATCTTTCCTTAACTCACCAAATAATTTCTTCAAACGCACTAGATGATCATAACTAGTTTTGCTATACACAAGAATATCATCCAAATATACAACAATGAAATCACCAAGGAAAGGTTAGAGAACTTCATTCATAAGTCTCATAAATGAACTAGGTGCATTACATAACCCAAAAGGCATAACCATCCACTCATAGAGACCATATTTTGTTTTGAAAGTAGTTTTCCATTCATCTCCACCTCTAATCCTTAATTGATGATATCCACTTCTCAAATCAATTTTGGAAAATACTTGTGCTCCACAAAGTTCATCAAGAATATCATCTAATCTAGGTATAGGAAATCGATATTTGATAGTAATATTATTCACAGCCCTAGAATCTATGTACATACGCCAAGTACCATCCTTTTTAGGCACTAGTAAAGCAGGAACACTACAAGGACTCATACTTTCTCTAACAAATCCTTTATCCATAATTTCTTGTATTTTTTTTTTGTAATTCCTTAGATTCTTTTTGGTTACATCTATAAGCCAGTTAATTAGGAATAGGAATACTAGGAACAAGATCAATAGCATGTTCTATACCTCTTTTAGGTGGTAATCCAAGAGGTAAGTCATTAGGAAATACATCATTATACTCATCAAGCAACTTAATTAGATTAGGATTTTCAAGTTTTTGTTTTTTAGGCTTAGAATCTTTAGAAACTAAAGCATAAAAAATTCCTTCTTCTTTTATACATTTTTCCATAGCCTTTTGCGTGTAAAAATAATCTCTTTTTACCATCACTCAAGGGCATATGATCATATAAAGAAGGTGTGAGCCTATATAATTGTTTTTCATTTTTCACCACATATTCATTAGTTACCCCATCATGAGTTGCTTTTCTATCAAATTGTCATGGTCTACCCAAAAGTAAGCCACAAGCATCCATAGGTAAAACATCACATAGAACTTCATCATGATAGTCTCTAATAGAAAATGTGACTAAAGCTCTTTTGTTTACTTTAGCTCCTTTATCCTTATTTAGCCATTGTAAAGAATAGGGTTTAGGATGATTAGTAGTTTCCAAACCAAGTTTCTTAACCATTGCCTCACTAGCAACATTGGTACATGAACCACTATCAATTATGAGTTTACAAACCATGCCACCTATTTTACACTTAGTTTTAAAAATCTTTTCTCTTTGAGTAGGTGTAATACTAGGTTGTATTTTCAAAACTCTTTGAATTACAAAGCATGGGTCTCCTTCTTCTTCTTCCATAGTTAACATTTCATTAGGAGGTTCAACTTCTAGTTCATCATCATCACTACATGGTTCCATGTTTTCTATTTCATGTAAGGTTAAGGCTCTTTTGTTAGGACAATCTCTAGCAAAATATCCATATTCTTTACATTTGAAACATTTTTTATTTGCCATTTCAACCACCTTATGTTTACCTTTATCATATTTTTTATTCTTTTTATCATATGAAAATGTTGATTTAGGTGTAAAGGTATTAGAATAGGGTTTAGTCGAAGTAGAAGCATTAGACTTAACATAGGCTTTTGTTGATTTGGTTTGTCTTTCAATTTTCATAGCCAATTTAATCAAGTCATCAAGAGAGTCATAATAGTACATATCAACCTTGTCACTTATTAAATTATTCAAGCCACTTAAGTATCTAGCACATTTTTGTTCCTTTCTTTCATGAACATCACAAATAAGGGCTAGTCTTTCAAATCTCTAGTGTATTCTTCTATAATAAATAATCCTTGAATTAGAGTATTCATTTTAACATAAATATCTTGTTCATATTCTCTAGGCAAAATTTTCTTTCTTAAGTTCTTTTTAAGTTTTTCCAATGATTTTATTTTAGACTTCTCTTTTCTTTCTCTAGTTCATTTTAAGTTATCATACCAAATTTGAGCAAACTTTTTGAACATTAAAGTAGCTAATTTGCACTTTCTATCATCATCATATTCTCTAAACTCAAAAATAGCCTCAATCTCATGCAACCACTCAAAAAATGATTCCACATTCAAATCACCATAAAATTCAGGAAGGTCAAGTTTAATACCTTGATCTTCATGGTGTCCATTTCTTACAATGAATGTAGGTGCTCTTCTTTGGTTGCTTGAGCTAAAATAATTTATCTCTTCTTCTCCATATTCATGATGAGATAAATTGAAATGTCCACGTCCACTCTTTTCATGGTACATTGGCTTCATTCTCCCTCCCACACTATCATGTATGGTTTCCATTCTAACTTGCCATGATTTACACTTCTCTTGGTCGGCGAACTTAGCTTCCACACATTGGAGTTGATGTTGCAGTGTGTTTTGACTTTGTAATTGGGAAACCATATGTGTGGTGAGGCTTTTGATGGACTCTACCAGGGTATGCACCTCTTCACTAGCCATGGTGAAGGTTGACACACAACCTAACTTGTTGCACACAATATGTTCCACAAAGTTTAGGTGCTAGATTTGTTTTTCCTACAACCAAACAAAGCACAAACCAATTGCTAATTCTAAAAAAAGTGTTAAACACTACCTGCAATCTTTTTCTAGGCACAAAGGAGATCTTTTAGCCCCAAGAATAGTCACTGCACGCAGGTACACACAAAAAATGAAAGGTTAGTCTATAAGAGATGTGAAATTCATTCACATAAAATCATAGAACATGTTTCTGTGTCTTCAACAAATGCTTGTCTTCCAGTGGGATATTTGTATTGATGTCTTCATAGAATATGTATAGGAGATCCAGAGGTAGATGATGGAATGATTTCTTGAGAGAAAATGATGAGAAATGAGTCGAATATAGAGCCTGCAAGTTCTAGGTCTATTTTGGACGACTGAGAGTTGTCCAGGTAACTTAAAAAGGATTGTTACACACTTGATAACACACTAATTGAGAGTAGAATTCAATATTAATCAAGTGCTAGAGAGGCACAAACGTTCGTGGCAAATAGACGAATCAAATCATGCACTGCTGAAAGGTAAGTGTTTGTTGATATTTTATGTGAAAAGGTTGGGGAAAATGCAACAAGATCGTTGCAAGATTACAAGAACTTCAATCAAGGACTTCAAGAACAATCAAATAAGTTCATCAAGAATCAAGAATTCAAAGAAATGGTTGAGTAGCCGTGGAGTTCTTGGTGCAAGAACACATACGCGATTTCAAGCTTGCATATTATTGGTTTTGTATTAGCTTCGAACAAATGAAGCTTTGATACCAAAAATAATGTTTTTTTTATCAAATTAACGGAAGGTTAGATCTAAATTTGTATGAGAATATTTCACCCATGATCTAATGCAAAAGAAATGAAGTAATTTTCTGGATTATAGGTGAAGAAATTGATGAAACAAGTAGAAGGTACTCGACAGATTTGTATAGCCTTCAAATGTGTCGCGGTTGAAGATAGGTTGACGAAGGATGAATCCCAGATTTCCCTTGCTCAAAGTCGACCCAAAAGGGAGGATTAGATTTTTAGCTAACTTTCCTCAAAGTTTAATCAAAAAAATTATTATTCATTCTACATACAATGCTGCACACAAAGGTATGTATAGGGGAAGGAAGGAGTCGGTGGTTAGCTAGCCTAAACCAACTGATTATTCCTTCTTAATCCAACCCATTAATAATGGTTTAATTAATCCCATATTAACCTTAATCTAAATAATAATATCATTGGTTAAATGATACTAAGGATTAATATTACAAAGCTATACAATTGACTAAGATACATATATGAAATTATAGCAATACCCTAACTTACACAAAATACACTTAGGGTTAGGGTTTACAACAAGTTTATACAAATGATGAATATCATCACTTTATCTTCTTGTTGTAATGTATCATTCCATTTATTCATAGTCTTTCATTCTTTGAATACTTGTACACATCAAAGTGTATGAACATCTTCTTCTTGCAAATATGTGACATACCTACAAGAATAACTTGAATGTTTTTCAATGTCAAGCATATAAGAATTATTAAGAATATTTAACATGATAGGTTCCAACATTAAGAAAGCTAAATCATCTTCCTTACCTTGAGGATTAGTATGAACATGACAATCATTATGTTCATTGGAAGCTCCTGCATCAATTAGACTAGTTGACTAGTTTATAAAACCAGTTGACTAGTACACCAAAAAAAACTATTTGCCTCCCTTTTTATAAACTTATCCAAATCCATTACAAAATAAATCCAACACGCGTCTCTAAAATAATATCAAACGCCATCAAATCATCATCAAACACATGAGTCTTCACACATTATGGACCTAATTTATGGGGTATTACAATAAGCCTAGTTTATTTTGGGGGATAATGTTTGGCTCTTAGTGAATGAAGTTTTTTGTTCTGAATCTATTTCCATCTACCTCAATTGCATTATCATTAATCTATTACCTAAAGTAGATAATCTTGAGTGGGTTTGGGACTTTTGACTAATATCTTCTTATGTAGTACTCTACATGGCTCTAAATTAGGTATTCACACGCATGCTACAAGATGAACTACTCAAGCTTAGTGATAAATCCCATTCCACTTTCATCAAAAATAGGTTCATCAAAGAAGATATTCTTCTAGTACATGAGCTAATTTTTCATTAAAACCATGAGCATGTATCATCCCACTATACGATGAAAATTGATTTGCAAAAGAAGTACAATCTAGTGAATTGGTAGTTCCTTCAACGAGCTTTACTTCAATTGGGATATTCCCCTCCCTTTATCTACATCATAATGGAAATTTTTCTAGTGTAATCTATAATATATCTCTTAATGGGTCTTTGTTACCTCCTTTTAAAGGTAAGAGAGGATTGTAGCAAGGCAATCCAATTTCTCCTTACCTCTTCATTATTATCATGGAATACATGACACATATGCTAAAAACTTTATAGGATAAGCCAAACATGAATGGTCATATGTAGTACAATGCCATCAAAATTGTGAATTTATCTTGTGTGGAGACATTTGGCTATTTTTTTAGGGGATTTAGACTTTTTTTTATGCATACAAGAGTAATTCGGTGCCTTTGATGCTATTTTGGGCCACATCAATTATAATACCCCATTTCCAAAAACCTTAATTATAATGAGTAAATATGTGTATTAGCTGTAATAATTATTTTAGGATAATTGGTAGTAAATATATTGTTTATATTTGTAATATTATTACTACTTATTAGATATAAAATTTAATTAGATTAAAATCTACTAGAAGGTGCGTATTAAAATTTCAAACCTAGGTTGGGTCTTAATCGGTATCCATTCATCGAAAAAACTGAACATAATAACCTAATAAATTTCACTTGGATATTTTTACCCTCATTTATCACCTAGAAATTTACCCTAACCTATCCCTTAATCGGCACTAGATTTTCTTTACCATTTCCCTACTCCCTCTACCCCAACATTTAACCTTGCGAACCATCACCCTACACCATCTGCACCATAACTCCCCTCTCCCCTATGTTTTATTCTCCTTGTTTTGCTTCTCTTTTCCCTGCACACTACCCCCTTCTTAACTCACCTCTCCTCTCCCTCCTATGTTATGCCAAGTCTCCAACAACCTGCAACTTGCAACCTTTCTACCTCTTCTGAGCTCCCTCACACACAAAAACTCTCCTCGCCATTATTCCCTGTCCTTTTCTCCTTCCACCACCATTTTATTTGTTTCAATGTCAACCCCCACCAATCCTCCATACCGTGCACCAGCAGCCCCTATCGTAGTCTCCACAACATCCATGTACAACCTCCCCATAGCAAGGCTCTCCCTTGTGCAACTTCTCCTTTCATTTGCCTTCATCTCTCCCCACTGAAAAAAACCACCACACCACCAGAAAAAACCACCATTACACCCCTCTTCCCTTCATCCAAATCCACCAAAGCTAACATCCCCCACATTCAGGCATTTTGACCAAATCTTCTCCCTTGTGCTGCATCCATTGCCACTAAAGTTTTCCCCTCTTCTATATCCCTTTACGATGCACCTTTTCTTCTCCCTTTGCATAACCTTTTTTGGCCATTTTCCCCTCCCTATAACTAGCCATTCTCACCATTCTTGTTCCCTAGCACCTACCAAGCTTGCTATTTCCAACCCCTCCTTATTAGTAGCCTCAAATGATCATCTCCCATTCGTTGTTCGAATTTTTCCTTGTTTTCTTCTTGCTTTGTTTGATCGGTTAGTAATCCTTAAATTATTTTAGTAATTTTAGATTATTGTTATGTAATATTATGTGCTAGTAAATATATGTTTGGATGTTTAATTCCTAGGTAATTCTTGAAGGCTTTGAAGAAGACTCCTTTTTGTATAAGCTTGGATTATGTAAATCTAATCACTCATAAGACGGTAGAAATTATGTGCGAGCATGATAAGAATCTTTAGACCTAAAATCATGCTAGGGTTTTATGTTTTTCGAGTATTGTAGCATGCATGATAAAATGATAATATGTTGAAGGGATGATATACATAACTATTGATAATTGAGTTGTATGCATGGTAATATGTGAAATATTTTACATCCACATGTATAATATTTTGTTAGGGTTTCCATTCTTATCAAGTTATGTTTCAAATTCCATGGTAAATGCCTCATGATTTATCATACATGGTTGTTAAGGTTACGATAATTCACATGGACACATATGTGCATGATTAGGGTTAACTTATGATAAATTCTATTTGCATGGCTTAGGGTTAGAGATAATTACCTACATGTACTGTAATGATAATATTCCTATATTAATTATGTTTTATGCTTTAAATATGTATTACATACTGCATGAAAATTGTGGTATGTGAGAGTTGTATGATTAAAGTTTTGGTGGGTGAAACCAACTAAATGTATGAAAAGTAAAAAATATAGTTAATCGCTAAAACATAAAGATTACTTATTTGCTAAAATAATGTGAAATATTACCTTTTCACCTGTTCATGACCAATCTCTCATAATGATAATTTTTGGTATGAAAATGAATAAAATGGTGAACTAGGGTTTTGAAGGGTAATTTAGTAATTTTGAACTAATATATCTCTTACAAATAATTGGATGGTAGGATGGCCTTAGATAGTTTGACCTTATATTGGACTTGGCTTGGCATAAACCTATGACCTTAGGGTTTATCTAAGTAATTAGAAGTAAAAAGGATATGGTTAAATCTGTAAAAATGAAAATTTATTGTGTCATATGTGAATTATGTGATCACCTCATAAAATATTAATTCTTAAAGTTAAAGACCTCGAGTTAGGAATAGTTACTCTCTAGGAGTCGCTACCTTAGAAGTGAGGTGTTAGCGCTTGTTATTTTGGTTTACTAGTGTGTCATTGTGCCCCAATTTAAGCCCCTCCTCTACTCTATAGGTGATCTACGAGCATTATAGGGGTATCGATGTTTAAGGACTAGGTGACCAAGGTTGGGAAGATATGTGTTGCTTTCGGGCGCTAGTATGACTAGGCATACCGATATGACCCTAGGTTCGAGGTAACGGTATTGTGTTACTTTTGGTGCCAATATTAATAGGTATGTCACTGTGTCCCTAGGTTGAATTGTATCCCCCCTCGAGTAAGAAAGTAAAAATAAAAATAGTATTGTGTAATAAAATGAAAGAAATGGATTTGTTCGTTCGGTAGTCGCCTCAATGACCTACCTTGGTATTTTGATGGATTTGTTGGTTCAACAATAGCCTCAGTGGCCTGCCTTGATATTATGATGGATTTGTTGGTTCGGTAGTCACATCAGTGCCCAACCTTAGTTTGTGTTGGATTCATTGGTTCAATAGATGCATTAGTGTCCAATCATATTATTGTTTTAGATTGTTGTTTCGGTACTTACCTTGGTTCCTACCACCGTGTTTAGAATGTATGTAACTAATCAAATATAACTTTATAACTTGAAATGATGAGAAGTTGATTGATATGTTTTACTGTTAAATTTGAGACTAGATATTTATGTATGATGCTCCATGAATATTATTTGTGGTTATGGTGCATGCTCTATGCTCAAGTATGTTTTTCGAATTTTGTGCAACTATGTGAAATGTGGGTATGCTAACCCTTGTGGGGTATTGTGATTTATGAAGAATTTATACTGATACTACTTTTACGGATAATTATGTGAGCGTCATGGAGTGGCATAAAGCGTATAAGAATGGAAAGGACAAGTGGACTCATTGAGAAGAGATTCCATTTTTAGAGTGGGTCATTAGGTTTAAGAGTTAGGGCAAACCGGTGTTGTACCTTCAATGCTAGTTTTTGATTATGATCGGTTTTCCTTTGAACTATTATGTCCCTTGCTATATTTTGGTTATACCATTGTACTACAACATTTATTCGTAACATCTATTTATGTATTATTATATTTTTGTTGTTTTACTTTGGTTATGGTTTGTTTTCACTTTAGCACTTGGAGTAAGAAAGACGAGGGAGCTAGACTTATACTAAGTGTGGTAGTAATAGCTAGTAATTTAGTAATTAACGCTTGCACAAAAATAAAAAATTTTAGTTGATAAATTAGGGGTGTCACATCAATGCCTAAAAGTGTCTATGCTTTGTGGGGTTTGATTAGATCAACAAAATAAATAAATAAATAAATAACACCCTTTTATCATTTTTGGTGGGCATTTCCCCCTTTAAATATTTTGGGCTACCATTTTCATCTTCTAGGTTAACAACTAGCCAGATATAGGCCTTGAAGGATAAAATTTGACACAAAATTAGTCAATGATCAACAAGACTCTTATTCCACGCAGAACGACTACAACTAATTAAGTTGTCTTATTTGGCATCGAAATGTTATGGAGTCAGACCTTGCTATTGCCTCATAAGCACTCTTGTTCGGTGAATGCAATTTGCCATAGTTTTCTCTGGATGAGGATTGAAAAAATGAGAAGGAAAACATGTGGCTTGGGTTATTCATTGCTTACCTAAGAAAGATGGAGAATTGGGTATTCTAGACATAGAAAAGTATAATGCGGCAGCTTTGGGCAAACATGTGTGGAATATTCTTAAAAAGGATACACAGGATCTAATGGGATGCATAGTAGAATCATCAAAGGGCGATGACTGGACAATTTGAACTTACCATTTTCTGACTCAGTTCCAATGCATAATATCCTTCATTTATATGCTACACTTTCTCATATGCTTATTGGAATGCTGGATCATGAGTACAAAATCAAGTGGTGTATGATCAGATCTAGAATAAAGGCTCAATCGTGCAATGGTGAAGGTTTGTTTGGTCTATTCCAACTGTACCAGAGGCTAATTTTGTTATGTAGCTTGCAACACGCGAGTGTATGGCCACGAAGGATTTTCTGGCTAGGTTATCATTGGTATAGGATACTGATTGCGTGTTCTACCGGCAAACCGAAATAATCCAGCATCTTGTCATGGGAGCATCTGATGATGGGTCGTCTCTCATGTTGTATCTCGCATGGGAAATTGAGAAGCTCATGAATGGCAACAGGTACTGAGGTTGGATGTAGCTACGTCTGGGGATCCAAGTGGAAGGTGAAGATGCTGACTTTTCTGCTTGCTACTACGATTTATCAGATTTGGTGGTCACGGAACAATTTCATCTTCCAAAAAAAAAAAAAAAAAAAAAAAATAGCAATTTGGATAATTAAGCCTGTTGCTTTAACTTGTGCCCATAGATGCCTCTATCAATCCCACTTCCGTAGTCCTATATATAATCAATATGTCCAATTAGTTGATCACCTTGTTGTCTTAGCTTGTACACATTTGTCGAAAAGCTATGTTTGAGTTAATGAAAAGCTATGTTTAATTTAAAGGAAAAAAAATAAAGACAATTTATTTGTAAAATTTCAAACATAATTAAAAAACATGGACTTATTTACAGCTATGCCACGACACTTTAATATTTGCAACCCTGAGAAACCCATTGTAAATGCTTTAACACCACTGAGGCGGTAACAAGATAAGGATAAAATGATTGAACGTGTGTGCGTGTGCGTGTCTATATGTATATATATATAAAGTTTTTGGCTCTTCAGGCAGACCTCTCGTCGTTCCTCAAAAAGGAGAATCCAACCTCCGTCAAATTTTAAACCAAAATATTGGTATACACGCTTATAAACTCCGGGGAGTTGATAAAAATGCTTTAGTGCACTTGCAAAGTTGTGAAAACTTCATGGACTATAATTTCACGAATCCGATTATTCCTACGAGGAAAACAAACGTCTAGTAAAGTCTACAAAACTTATCTCTAAGCTAGCTCTCTGCCACGTACAAATAAGTAGCAAGTTCAAGACTGGTTTGTTGAATTCTCATCAGCATCTTTCAAATCTGAGCCATCAACCATCTTCTCCAGCGATTCCAAGTCACCAGCTTCTGAAACAGAATGTATCCGCAACTTTTCTGCATCTTCACTGACAGAGAAAAGAAGCAGCGATGAGAACTCATGAAACACTACAAGCAATGAAGAAAGCCGCTATAAATTTTCAAGAGAAGACTTACTCTGTAACCCCAAAAATTTCCTTGACAATCAAAGAGCTACTCCTTGAACAAAACTCTGGCAACTGGACCAAAGTTTATCAGATTAGATCAAATCAGGCAATAGAAACCACATATGATTGGTAAAACTTTAAAACAAATTAAGCATACTAAGGATTCAAGACACAAGGTCAAATCAGATGCCAATAGACCCCTATATTTGACACGTAGGTACACTATTCCTCAAGATGCATTCACTGATTTTAGACTTTGCTTCTAGTTAATAGTGAATCCAGTGCATCTACCACTTCTGCATGGATGGAGGGAAAACAGGAATTGCAGAGTGCAGTATCATCGTCAACTATGAAAGATTCCTAATTATAATATCCACATCCATATTAAACCGTCTTGGCATACAGTCCGACTAGGTATGGATAAAGACAGCCAACCTTGAATATCATCCTACAAGAACCCTTCACAATGAATACATGGAGATACCCTGCAAATTGTCAAAAGACAATCAAACTGAGTACAGAGCCACTTACCTCTGATAAATAGAAAACCTTGCCAAAAAGGGCCTGAACAGCAAGCTTCCTCTTGAAACCCTTTTCAGAATAACCTGAAGCATCCATCACTACAGGACCTGAAGAGCCAAAAAAATGAGCAGCACTACATCAATCATATTGCAGTAACTTGACCATAGTTGCATGCGGGTAACAATGATGGAACACATACAGACTAAAAACCACCAAAACTACTGAATCATGAATATTATTGATCAAGATAATGAATAAACCCACATCAAGCAGCCCAACCACCACAGCCCCATGTGGGCAGAAGAGAGAGTCCAACAGAAATATAAATATGCACTATTCCAAATGAACTTGGACTCCAATGTCCAAACTGTTAACAAGGAAAGCAAAAACTGCACATCGGATACCAGTCCCAAATAAGAGAGGATAAAATAGTAAACTCTAAGTAACAAGCAATTAACAGTAAACTTTGGCAAAAATGTACATTCATGAAGGACTGGCCAGAACCTAAAATAAAGTGAAATGATGGAGCCTACATAGTATGTTAATATCAAACAAACGTGCAGAGAAAGTGCATAAAACCTTCAACATGAGAATCTACTTCTAAACTTTCTGGTTATCATCCAATGAGTTTAAAAACTCTTGAGGTTAAGTGAAGAAGAAAAAGAATAAATAAATAAACAATAAGATAAAAGTATATTTATAGACATAAGTGTTTTGGATATATTCAACATAAACCTTTTTTAATGTCCCATAAAGACATAAGGGTTTAAACTTTGTTTTCATTAAGGTATAAACTTTATTAAAAAACAGTTATGGCAATTTCAGCCTTAATAATCTTCAGATACTCAGGTAATTAAAAGCCTGAAATTATTTTAAATTTTTAAAAATTGTTTACTCCTCAATAGCGACAGTTTAAAAAAAATAAGTAAAATAAAGATTTCATTAATGGAAAAAATTATGAACAAGGATGAGTGGCCATAACATCAATAAGATGGAGATGACTATGGAACTTTGCCTCACTATGACTTCAAGCTATTGCTATGGACTTAGCTAGAGCATTCCTAGGGATTGTTTTCTCCTGAAACAACGCATAATTTCTTACTTTCCAAACTTCATATACTACTGCAGCAAGGAGACCACATAGTATTTCAGTTTTAGTTTTGTCTCTCCCATGCACTAAGCTAGCAAGTTTTAGAAAGCCTTTACCAATTGTCTAATGCTAAAGGGTCACTTTCTACTAGCAAAAAACATGCAACAATCATCTAGTAGGACCTGGATCTTCAATAAGTGATCTTTCATTGCCAATTTCTCATGTGTAGCAAGCCACAAGATGAAACAGCACTTAGGAGCTACAGGGTTCTTCATAACCATCCTCCACCATGGCTAAATTGAATCCTTCCTTCAGAGTAAGTTGCAGATCTTGTTGATACTGTAAGTCTCTGAAAGGCCCATTGTCAGGTACACCTACATAAGGAGGAGCCAAGAGTGATGTTTGGCCTGCCATGTTGTACTAGTTTGCTCTGGGCTGTACTGGTTGGGTCCTTTTATCTGTTTATCAGTTTATTTTATTTGCCCATTTAGGAGTGAGCTAGTGAGGGTTGGTTAGGGTGGTGTCATGAGTCTGTTGGTACAGGTAGAGGTCATTATCTTCTCTGTTAGCGAGTAGTATGACTCAGCAGAGTCAATTAGAGAGTCTTGGTTGTCGTTTGCTGATATATAAGGGGGAGAAAGTGCAAAGGAGAGGGGCAAGAAAGTAGCTAATGGAAGGGGAGGTGCCAGGACCTCGAATACCTAGTTGTTCTTTTGTTTATTCACTGATCATCAATACTAATTCCATCTGATTCCTCCCCTAAATCTCTCCACAATTCTTCTCTTTTGAGCTAGTGCCTCAGGTTCTTAACATTTTAGTATCAAAGCATTTGATCAGAGAATTATGGTGCAAAAGAAATGATAATATGGAGGAAAGATTGTCCATGATTCAGGAAAAATGAAAAAAGAAGATAGATAAGGTAAGAGGATACACTAGACGACTTCCAGCAGTAGAAGGGAAGCTGGATTCTATGGGGAAGGCTATTGGGGAGAGTCTGGGCAGAATAGATCACCTAACGAGGAATGAAAAAGGGAGTTCGATGTCCAAAGGACTGAAGAGGCAGACAAAGGGGAAGGATAAGGACAAGAGGCAACAATTGATGAAAATGCTAATCGAGTGGAGAATCGAGTGGCAAGGCAATTGGAGCTGTGAATTTTAAACGGAATCAATCCTGAGGGATACTTTGGTCTCAGCCCAATGCCTGAACGTGAGAAGATGGAGACGATATCCATTGCCATGGAAGGCAATGCCCTTGCCAGGTTTGACGACAGGAGATCATTTGCTACCTGGCTGGAGTTTGAGTTAGCCTTACTGATGCGATTCCGGCTGAGGCCTGAGGGGTCATTATGTGAGAAGTTCATGTCAATCCATCAAAAAGAGATAGTGGAGAAGTTTCTAGAGGATTTGAGTTGTTGGCGGCACCGCTTCAAGGGCGATTGCCATATGAGGTGCTTGAGAGCACCTTCTTGAATGGACTAAAACCAGCGGTGTGAGCATAGGTACAGATTATCCGTCAAGATGGACTAAGAGAGATAAGAGAAGCAGCCTAGATGGTGGAGGACAAAAATTGGATCCTCCATGCGAGTCAAGGTGACCTATCTAGGTCCATGTATAAGCCCACCACTTTGAACTAGCCCAATAAGAACCCAAAAACCTTTAATTCTTCACCGACCACTCAAGCTAATACCAAGTCAATAATCGCGACTTACTCCACCTGCTACTTGCCATCGTATCTCAGCACTGCTTCAGCGTCAAGCTTTTGTTGAAACTATGATGAAAATTTCTCTCCTACTCATATCTATAAAAATAGGGCACTCTAACTTTTGTTATCGGATAACTCACAGGCTATGGAGGAAGGTTTGGAGGAGTCTTGGGAGCCAATTGATGAGAAAATAGAGGTAATACAAGGGTCTGTAGTGATTTCTATAAACTCAACAATGGGTTTCACCACTCCACACACTATGAAGTTGAGAAGCAGTGTGAAGGATGAGTCAATGATAATGTTGGTGGCCTATGGCGCTACACATAATTTCATGTCAATTAATCTAGTGACTAAACTGGGGCTTCCAATGACTAGTACAATAACATATGGAGTTCTTATGGGCACAAGCAGCAAGCCACAAGTGTTTGCAAAAGGGTTCAACTTAACTTGCAAGAACTAGAGATTGTGGATGATTTCTTACCTCTTGAATTGGACAATGCAAATTTAATACTAGAGATGCAATAGTAGGCAAGTAATAAAATCGCGGTCGTAGTCGCAGTGTCGTGAACGATATGTTATATTAGCAAATATCAGTAAAACACAAAATTTTCAATCCGTCATATCTCGCCAATTTCGCGTATCGGCTAACCTAAAATCTGATAAATATCGACCAATATTGCATATCGGAACCGATATTTAAGTGTATTATAGTAGGAGAAAATTAGGTTAATGAAGGTGAATTGGAAATAATTATCAATGAAATTCACGATGGACAAGACATCTATAACATTGAAGGAAGAACCCAAATTGTATTGGGAGCAAGTCTCACTCAAGTCCATAGCTTACCTCGTGAGGCACCATAAACAAGGCATCTTACATGAAGGTATAAGCTAAATGCATTAACAACAGAGGCTCACGTTCATCTACATAGATTGCAATCCCCTAGGGGATTATTCAACAAATTTCACACGTGTTACAATCACCTATTGGGTCCCCCCCCAACAATATTTTTTGGATCACAAGATAATGCTAAGGCCCAACACAAATTCGGTTAATGTGCGGCCATACAAATACCCTCAAGCTCATAAGGAGGAGATAGAACGTTTGGTGAGAGAAGTGTTGGCAGCAGGGATCATCCAGCCAAGTCATAGTCCACTTTCCAGTCCAAAATCGCTTGTTAAAAATAAAGACAGGAGTAGGAGGTTCTACATTAACTACATAGCTTTGAACAAAGTTATTGTTCTAAGCAAATTTTCTATTTCTATAATTAATGATCTACTGGATGAGTTAAATGGGGCAACGGCATTTTATTTTTAAGCTGGACTTAAGGTCCAATTATCATCAAATTGGAGTGAGACTAGATGTAATTCCCCAAAATTTTAAAAAACCTATAATTTAATAAATAGCTTTTATTTGAAATAAATTAGCTTTTAAAATTATTTCGTTTAATTATTTTATGGATTTTTGAGTATATAAATTTGGATAGAAGTATTTAATAAATTAAAAATAAATATTTTGTTATTTTATCATATTATTTTTATTCAAATAATTTTTCCAACTAATATTTTACTAAAATTATCCTTTTTAAACCAATATATTAAATTATATTGAATAAATTATTAATTATCAAATATAATTATTATAAATAAATTAAATTATATTTTATTAAATAATAATTAATTATATTTAATATTTACCTTTATTTTTATCTATTATTAATTAAATTTTTCTCCTCTTTCTTTTTTCCCTTTTCTTTTTCTCTCCTTTTTCTTCTTTCTTTCTTTTCCTCTTTTTTTTCCTTTGGGCCGCCCGCCAGCCAGCCTTTCCCTTTCCGTGCTGCCGGCCCATTTCCCCTCCTCCTCTTCCCCGATCCTCCCTCAGTGATGGCCGTTCTACTTCCCACGCACGAGCCGACCCAGCCCCTTCCTTCTTTTCTTCCTCGATCCCTTCCCCAGAAACCGAGCCGACCCAACGTTTTTGTTCTCCCCCCTTCCCCTTCCTTTCTTCCTCCTTCTGCCTCGACCCAGCGCCCCCAACCCGTCATCATTGCCACAACCGCCTGCACCTCGAGCACGCTGGCCACCGCGGCCTACTAAATATTTTCATTTGTTCCAAAAAACAATGAACGAAGATTGCGTTGTTTTGGAAAAAAGTTTAACCTTTTATGCTTTAATAGGGACGAAGTTTAAACGTTCATGACTTAATGGGGTCAAAGTTAAACAAAAAAGTTCAAATGTTTGTAACTTTAGGGAAAATTCAAAAAGTTTATAACTGTGTGGAACAAGCCAAAGCATTTATGCCTTTAAATACATTTTTATCATAATAATAATAATAATAAACAGTAGAACAGCCTGCTCCCAGTACTTCAAAATCAATGTAGGATGAATGGCAGTTTAAGTGCCTTGTTTAGCCTATGGGTAGGCTATGCTGATCTTAACCTAAAAGGGGATTCATAGCAAATGGAAGCACAAATGGAAAGTACAATTGCTACTCAGGCACACAGACAGGACTCATTCATGCAGCAGAGAGATAGCTGAAACTAATTCGTACTCTGGGACCCATGCAAGACTTATTCATACAAGAGAGAGATAGCCGGACATCAACTTTCAATCAATTCAATTGTTTAATTACTGGTCTTTGTCCTCTGCAATTCAGTATTCACAAATCAGAAAAAGACCACTACATGCACCTATGTGCTGTTATACAAGCAACCAAGGTAATTTTCCAAGACAAAGGCAGAATTGAAGTTCATTGCCGTATGTATCACCAAAGAAGGGTGCCACTGATATCCATTACCCAGGTAGTGGATAAGCTACAAACTCTCATTTTCTGGGGGAGAAAGATGTGAAAAAAAGGTACCAGAGAACTTCTGTCACAATCACAAGCTTCTCTCTCAGCCACACAAGATTCCACCCAAGCAATAAAATCGCGGTCGCGGTATCGCAGTATCGAAGCGTCGCGAATGATATTTTATATGCCGCGGTTGTCGCGGCGAGATTTTTTATTTTTTTCCACAATAAATATTAGCAAATACCAATAAATATCGGCAAATATCGGTAGAATATTAGCAAATATCGGTCGATCACCAATATATCGCCGATAAATATGTGAAATTCTAAATCCATCACGTATCGCCAATTTCGCGTATAGGCTAACCAAAAATCCGATAAATATCGGCTGATATTGCGTATCGGGACCGATATTAATTGTATGATTCCACCTTCCCCACCAAACTACAACACTTTTGTTATCATCGACTAACTTTGCCTATCACCTCTATACTACAGAGGAATATCTTTCTCACCTCTATGCTATAGATGAATATTTTACTTCATAGCTTCCCTAAAAGCCTAAAACTCATACACAAAGGCAAAAGAAAAAAAAAGGTACAAAAGTGTAGGTAAATAAGAACATGATACTTTGTTTTTCATATATTTAGCATAAAGATTACAGGGATATATATATAATATTCACAGCTAACACTCCTCCTATAAAATAGGGATACATTTAATAATAACCTACAGCCTATTCAAAAGGAATAAATTACCCAGTCAGGAATAAATTACCTGGTCAATAAGGTAATAAATTAACCCATCAATTAAAGTAATCCCTAAACTTTGGCTAACCACTTGTAGTCATAATTATTTCCTAGAATCTTAGCGAACAACCGTATTTCTAGAAAAATCCTTTAATTTTTTTTGCTCTTCTCGCAAGTATTTCAAAGTATCCTCAATTTTAATTTGCCTACCTTGGCACTTGAAACATATTTTTCTTATGATCAAAACATTTGCATAACGCTTTGTTTCTAAGAAACTCACGTCAAATTATCGGTTTTTGTTCTCAAATGCAAGATGCTCTTTCCAATAAGAAAGTATAAAAAGAACAATAGGAGAGGGGAAACAAAAAAGAAATCCTAAGCATCAGAACCAAGGCAGATCCCCACTACTACTACAGCAACTAATTAGTTCAAATGAACAAAGAAAAATCAACAAAGATGTACAAAGATCAGTTTACCTTTGTCTTTCACAATTCGCCTTGAGATTTCATTCAGAATTTCAGAAACCTTGGATTCGTCCAACATGGATGCCTTCCTAAGATGAATTAAGTTTGCAACTAGGTCAGGATTGAACGGCTTCTCATTCAGTTCATATCGAATATACTTGCGAAGAACTTCGTCCATGCTGAACCCCGTCTAGAAAGAAACAACGCAAACATTAAGACCTTCGAGTCAAGAATTTGTAGCTACTAATGACTGATGTATAGCGAGCAATACTGATGCAGGAGCATACATTGAACATAATGATTGTCATATTCATTCTAATCGTCAAGGTAAGGAAGATGATTTAGCTTTCTTAATATTGGAGCCTATCATGTTAAATATTCTTAATAATTCTAATATGTTTGACATTAAAAACCATTCAAGTTATTCTTGTAGGTATGTTACATATTTGCAAGAAGATGATGTTCATACACATTGATGTGTACAAATATTCCAAGACATGCAAGGCTATGACATACATGGGATGATACATTACAACAAGAGATAAAGTGATGATATTCATTATTTGTATAAACTTGTTGTAAACCCTAACCCTAAGTATATTTTATGTAAGTTAGGGTATGGCTATAATTTCATGTATGTATCTTAGTCTATTGTATAGCTTTGTAATATTAATCCTTAGTATCATTTAACCAATGATATTATACTTTGGATTAAGGTTAATATGGGCTTAATTCAACCATGATTAATGGACTGAATTAAGGAAGAAAACTCGGCTGGTTTAAGCTAGTCATCAACAAGTTTCCTTTCTCCTATATATAACTTATTTGTGCGCAACTTTGTGGGGAGATTGAATAGAGATATTGAATGAGAATTTTAATCAAACTTTGAGCAAGAGAACTAAAGTCTAATCCTCCCTTTTGGGTCTACATTGAGCAAGGAAAATCCGGGATTAATCCTTCCTCAATACTATCTTCAAGTCGACACATTTGAAGACCTTCAAATCTGCCGAAACACCTTCATCTTGTAACATCAAGTTCTTCGTCTATAATCCACCAATTCACTTCATTCTTTTTGCATTAGATCGTGGGTTAAAGCTTCTAATACAAATTTCGATCCAACCTTCCGTTACTTTGATAAAAACCACATCAAATACACAATAAATATCATTCTTTTAATAAATAACATGATATAAGTTGTTGACTATCCATGCAGTTACATGTGACATGAGCTGACCCCAAAATGAAAGAGACAAAGGCAAAAAGAGCTCCAGAGTATGAAACATGAGATGGATTCTACAGCCTTCTAAGTCCTGAAGAATAGCCACAATCTCCACAAATGTGTCAGGCTATACAAAATGTTACTTATAATTATCACAAAAAGATCCCTCTTACCTGCTGGAATTTATTCCACCCAATATGGTCTACTCCTTGAATAAATACCCACCTATATGTCAAATTGTGCACAAAAGACATTATGCCTAACCATCTAGCTGAACAGGAGGGAAATCCAAAGTTTAGCCTCATCGACATGGATCATGATCAGATTTCAGGCATCAATCACCCCCTTGGTTTCAGCATTGGTGACAAAAATCATCAAGCATCTGTTTCATTTGCTGTTTCTAAATCAATATAGGTAAAGGGAAAAAAAATTTGCATCCGTGACTGATGACCATGCAAAGCCTGATCGCCAAATGATGTCCCAACAATCTACCTGGGTAAACTAGTTAGTAGCAACTTATCTCCATCGACATTCCCCAGAAGCCTGCTAGGAGTAAATATTACAAAGAGTCGATTGAAAAAATCAAATATGCTAAGATGGCATAGTATAACAAGGAAATAATGAGCAACTTAGGCATTTATGCACCCAATCATAAGTCTCACTAACAGAAAAATGTACTTATGATTAGTGCTAATAAACTCACCTTCTGCATAAGCCCCTCCAGATCTGAATGTTGAATCTCATGTCTTCCATTCTCAAACAAATCATCTATTGAAGTGCATAGCATGGCATTTTTACTAGTCTGAAAAAAAAAATCAATATCAGAATAATACGCCAAGTTTTCACAAACAGAAAGATGTCCAAAAGTCCTTGTTTCTGTCAGGATTGTGCAAAGTGCATCAACTAAAGCAGTTACAAAATGAAGTTTCTTACGACATTAACACCGAACAAAATCAGGGTCATGCAAAGCATAAAAACTCCACCAATCGGTCACACCGAACAGCTTTCTTTCCATAGATGACTTATCCAGCCATAAAACAAATCAGAACAAGGGCAATTTTACAGAGAGACAATGGGAGTAAAAAACCATAACTCAAACATCAATGAAAAAGATTACCAATCTTCGGCGTTGCTCTTTCGGCGAGTTCAACTTTTTAATGGTCTTTACAATTGCAATTAGAAAAGCAATCCCGGCATAAGCTAAAGGAATTGCAATTATCCAAGGTAAAGAGCTCCGCCCGACCCTTGGTCCAGGTATTGCCCGAGTCACTGACCCAGTAAACTCGACCATATCCATCGCCTTATCTTGTATCCATGGTAGCTCCTCTTCTATCTCCACTTCAACTTCTTCCTGCTGCTGCTTCTTGCCAACGTCACTTCGCTCCGCTGATATTTTTTCATTACCCTTCGCTTTCAAGGCCGAGAGCTTTGCCTTATGAGGAAGCCGGCACTTTATGAACACGAGTGAAGGATTGGAACATGATGACAGAGAAGAAGGAAGTGACGGTGGTCGGAAGAGTAAATTGGAATCGTACAGATGTAATGAGAGCAATGGGAACATTTCTCCGCCGATTACTAGGTTTATGAGCTCCTATTTTACGACCATGTTAGAATTAGCTACCCCCACGACCAGCAGGTTTCAATTGAAAGGCTACGGGGGCTGCAGTCCTGCCGCTTTTCTAAGCTCAAAACACCAAGCTAAAACGCGAGTGGATTTGCAAAAATGACACACGGGTTCAGAAAAAGATGAGTCGCACTGTATAAATAAATTTGACTATTGCTGGGGAAGGGATGGATGACTGCGCGAGTCGCGATACAGCAGGATCCTTATTCCTCAATCCTCAGCATCGCTCCGCGCGTTAACTGGTGGGTTATATATTTCAACTAATTGAAAGTTTTATAATAATTTTTTTAAATCAAAATGATTGAAATTTGGATAAATAATTTAAATTTTTATTTTTAAAATTTTACTAAAATAGCTTATAAAATAAGCTCAAGTTTTTAACACCTAACTTTCAACTTAATTTTCAGTTAGTTTTTAATTAATTTTTCCAAACATATCTAAAGGGTTCAAATAATATGTCTATTATATAACTGATTATATAGTGTATATTATGTAACTAATTTTTAAGTAAGTTTTTTTTTTCTGAAATTAGGTTATATTTAATTAGAGTTATTAAAAAAATTATACCATTATACTTTTGAGAATTTTGTTTTACAAATAGATATCAATATTGATATAATTATAACTTTTAAAAAATTATTATATAAAATATTAGTATATGTTTCACCATAGTTTTGATGCAGGAGCATCTAATGAACCTAATGATTGTCATGTTCATACTAATCCTCAAGGTAAGGAAGATTTAGCTTTCTTAATGTTGGAGCCTATCATGTTAAATATTCTTGATAATTCTTATATACTTGATATTGAAAAACATTCAAGTTGTTCTTGTAGATATGTCACATATTTGCAAGAAGAAGATGTTAATACACTTTAATGTGTACAAGTATTCAAAGCATGAAAGACTATGACATACATGGGATGATACTTTACAAGAAGAAGATATAGTGATGATATTCATTAGTTGTATTAACTTATTATAAACCCTAACCCTAAGTGTATTTTATGTAAGTTAGGGTTTGATATAATTTCATGTATGTATCTTAGTCAATTGTATAGCTTTGTAATATTAATCCTTAGTATCATTTAACTAATGATATTATACTTTGGATTAAGGTTAATATGGACTTAATTCAACCATGATTATTGGGTTGAATTAAGGAAAGAGCCGGTTGGAAGCTTTGAAACTTCAAGTTGGAACTTCTCCCTATATATACTCTTGTACGCATCATTTGTAAGGAAGAATTGAATGAATAATGAATATGATTTTGTGATCAAACTTTGAGCTACATTAGCTAAAGTCTATCCTCTCTTTTGGGTCGACATTGGGCAAGGGAAATCTGGGATTCTACCTTCCTCAATCAATCTTCAAACTCGACATATTTGAAGACCACTCAAATCTGTCAAGTATCTTCAACTTTGTTAATCAATTTCTTCACCTATACTCCAGCTAATTACTTTGTTTCTTTTGTATTAATTCATGGGTGATAGTTTCTGATACAATATTTGATCCAACCGTCCAGCTACTTTGATAAAACCACATCATTTTTGGTATCAAAGATTCGATTGTTCAAAGCTATCATAAGAAACGAACCTGCAGACCTGAAGAACGCATGTGTGTTCTTGCACCAAGAACTCCATGGCTACTCAACCATTTCTTTGAATTCTTGATTCTTTATGAACTTCTTGGATTGTTCTCAAAGTTCTTGCTCGAAGTTCTTGTTGCATTTTCCCCATCATTCCCACATAAAATACCGACCAGTTTCCAACAATGCACCAATTTGTGTTGCCTATGTGCCACAAGTTTTTGTGCCTCCCCAGCACTTTATTCCTCCTACATTGTACTCTCTATTGGTGTGTGATCAAGTATGAATCAACCCTTTTCAATTTTCCTTTGTGCATTAAGTAGAGAAAGCAACCAAGTGTGTCGAATTCCTGGACACCAACTTAATCGCCCGAACAGGACCTGGAACTTGCAGGTCGTCTATTCGACTTGTTTCTTCTCATTTTCTCTCAAGGAATCACTCCATCCTCTACCTATGGATCTCCTCTACATCTTCTATGAAGAAACCAACACAAATATCCCACTGGAAGACTTGCATTTGTTGAAGACACATAATTGATGTTCTATGATTTTATGTGAATGAATTTCACATCCTTTGTAGAAGATCCTCTCATTTTTGTGTGTACCTGCGTGTGGTGGCTATTCTTAGAGCTAAAAGATCTCCTTTGTGCCTAAAAAAGGACTGTAAGTAGTGATTATAATTTGTTTGTGAATTAGCAATTGGTTTGTGCTTTTGATTGTAAGAAAAACAAATCCAGCACCTACACTTTGTGGAATATATTGTGTGCAACAAGTAGGGTTATGTGTCAACCTTCACCATGGCTAGTGAAGAGGTGCATGCCTTGGTAGAGTCCATCAAAAGCCTCACCACACACATGGATGCCCAATTACAAACTCAAAACACACTGCAACATCAACTCCAAAGTGTGGAAGTTAAGTTGGGCGAACAAGAGAAGCATAAGCCATGGCAAGTTTGCATGGAAACCACACATGATAGTGTGGAGGGAATATTGAAGCCTATGTTCCATGCCAAGAGTGGACATGGACATTTTAATTTGTCTCATCATGAAGATGGAGAAGAAGAGATAAATTCTTTTGGCTCAAGCAACCAAAGAAGAGCACTTATATTCCATGTAAGAAATGCACACCATGAAGATCAAGGTATTAAACATGACCTTCCTGAATTTTATGGAGATTTGAATGTGGAGTCATTTTTTTAATGGTTGCATGATATTGAGGCTATTTTTGAGTTTATAGAATATGATGATGAGAGAAAGTGCAAATTAGCTACTCTAAAGTTCAAAAAGTTTGCTCAAATTTGGTATGATAATTTAAAGCAAACATAAGAAAGACAAGAGAAGTCTAAATTAAAATCTTGGAAAAAACTTAAAAAGCACTGAAGAAATAAAATTGTGCCTAGGGAGTATGAGCAAGATATGTATGTTAAAATGACTAATCTAAGGCAAGGTTTATTTAGTGTAGAAGAATACACTAGAGAATTTGAAAGATTAACCCTTATTTGTGATGCTCATGAAAGAAAAGAATAAAAATGTGCTAGATACTTAGGTGGCTTGAATAATTTAATAAGAGACAAGGTAGATATGTACTCTTATGACTCTCTTGATAAAATTGGGCTATGAAAATTGAAAGACAAACCAATTCAACTAAAACATATGTTAAGTCTAATGCTTCAACTTCAACTAAACCCTATTCTAACACCTTTTCACCTAAATCAACATTTTCATATGACAAAAAGAGTAAGAAAGATGATAAAGGTAAAAATAAGGTAGTTGAAATGGCAAATAAATAATGTTTCAAATGTAAAGGATATGGACATTTTGTTAGAGATTGTCCTAACCAAAGAGCCTTAACCTTACATTAAATAGAAAATATAGAACCATGTAGTGATAATGAAGAATTAGAAGTTGAATCTCCTAATGAAATATTAACTATGGAAGAGGAAGAAGCAGAACCATGCTTTGTAATTCAAAGAGTTTTACAAATACAACCTAGTGTTACGCCTACTCAAAGAGAGAAAATTTTAAAACTAAGTGTAAAATAGGTGACATGGTTTATAGACTCATAATTGATAGTGGTTCATGTACCAATGTTGCTGGTGAGGTAATGGTTAAGAAACTTGATTTGGAAACTACTAATCATCCTAAACCCTATTCTTTATAATGGCTAAATAAGGATAAAGGAGCTAAAGTAAACAAAAGAGCTTTAATCAAGTTCTATGTGATGTTTTACCTATGGATGCTTGTGGATTACTTTTGGGCAGACCATGGCAATATGATAGAAAAGCAAATCATGATGGAGTAACTAATGAATATGTGGTGAAAAAGGAAAAACAATTATATAGGCTCACACCTTCTTTATATGATCATATGCCCTTGAGTGATGATGAAAGGAGATTATTTTTACATGAAAAGGCTATGGATAAATGTATAAAAGAAGAAGGAATTTGTTGTGCTTTATTTTCTAAAGATTCTAAACCTAAAAAACAACAACTTGAAAATCCTAATCTAATTAAGTTGCTTGATGAGTATAATGATGTATTTCTTGATGACTTACCTCCTGGATTACCACCTAAAAAAGGTATAGAACATGCCATTGATCTTGTTCCTTATATGCCTATTCCTAATAAACCAGCTTATAGATGTAACCTAGAAGAAGATAAGGAATTACAAAAACAAAAACAAAGAGCTTATGGATAAAGGATTTGTGAAAGAAAATATGAATTTTTGTATACCTATTCCAAATATTTCTTATGTTAAGTTTATGAGTTAATTTTGGAAAACTTTATGTCATATGCTAGGTACTAAATTGTTATTTAGCACATCATCCACAAACTGACGGTCAAACTGAGGTAACTAATAAAACTCTTGGTACATTATTAAGAGGTTTAGTTAATAAAAGTACTAAAGATTGGGATGTTAAGTTAGCTCATGCAGAGTTTGCTTATAATCCTAGTCCATCTAGTACTACTCAAACTAGTCCGTTTGAGGTGGTGTATGGTGTGAATCCTCACATGCCTATTGATATGATTCCATTGAAAAAAGGTGAATTGCAAAATTATGAGGCTAAAGATCGAATACAATTTTTTCAACAATTTCATGAGAAAATCAAAAATAATATTGAAAAATAATATAAGTTAGCTTATGATTATTATTTTGATGAAAATTTGAGGGATAATTCTTCTCAACTTGGGGAGAATGATGCACAAGCATCTAACGAACCTAATGATTGTCATGTTCATATGAATCCACAAGGTAAGGAAGATTTAGCTTTCTTAATGTTAAATATTCTCGATAATTCTTATATTCTTGATATTGAAAAACAATCAAGTTGTTCTTGTTGATATGTCACATATTTGCAAGAAGAATATGTTAATATACTTTAATGTGTACAAGTAATCAAATCATGCAAGACTATGACATAAATGAGATGATACTTTACAACAATAAGATGTAGTGATGATATTCATTAGTTGTATTAACTTGTTGTAAACCCTAACCCTAAGTGTATTTTATGTAAGTTAGGGTTTGATATAATTTTATGTATGTATCTTAGTCAATTGTATAGCTTTGTAATATTAATCCTTAGTATCATTTAACCAATGATATTATACTTTGGATTAAGATTAATATGGGCTTAATTCAACCGTGATTAATGGGCTAAATTAAGGAAAGAGCCAGTTGGAAGCTTTGAAACTTAAAGCTGGAACTTCTCCTTTGTAAGGAAGAATTGAATGAATAATGAATATGATTTTGTGATCAAACTTTGAGCTACATTAGCTAAAGTCTATCCTCTCTTTTGAGTCGACATTGGGCAAGGGAAATCTGGGATTCTACCTTCCTCAATCAATCTTCAAACTCGACATATTTGAAGACCACTCAAATATGTCGAGTATCTTCAACTTTGTTAATCAATTTCTTCACCTATACTCCAACTAATTACTTCATTTCTTTTGCATTAATTCGTGGGTGATAGTTTCTAATACAATCTTCGATCCAACCTTCCGGCTACTTTGATAAAACCACATCAATTTTATTTAGGTTTTAACACTTTTGTTATGATATATTTAATAGTACAATTAATTTCATCATTATTATACTTATGTTTTATCATACTTGTGTTTATGTATCATTGTTGTTCTATTTACATTTTATTATTTTTGTCTTCATGTTTCACTATAATTCCATTTATATTCCACCACAAGTATTATCATATTTTATCAACATTAGTTGTGATTTTCCTAGAAAACTTAAATTTTCATATTTCACCATAATTGTTTACATACTTCACTATTATTTTGTTATATTTATATGTCACCACTATTGTCTTCATATTTTATCATAGTGTATCTATATTTCATTACTGTTGTTTTCATATTTACCATAATTACCTTCATGTTTCACCATAGTTATTGTCACATTTCATAAATGTTTCTTATAATTTTCATTAAAAAAAACTAACTTATCCTGCTTTATCATAATCATTTTCAAAATTCACTATAATTGTATTATATTTCACCACTGTTATGTTTATATTTTACTATTGTTTTTGTCATATTTTACAACAATTATCTCCATATTTCACCATTATTGTCTCCATATTTTATAATTGTTGTCTCCATATCTCACCATAATTGCTTCAATACTTGCATTATAGTCATTTTATTGTACATCAATGTTAATTCTGATTTCTCTAAGAAAGCTAACTTGTTATATTTTTCCATAATTATCATTATATTTTATTACTATTATCTAATATTTTACCATAATTGTCTTTATGTTTCACTGCTATTGCATCTATATTTCACTATAGTTGTCCGCATATTTCACCATAACTATTACTATTTTTCACCTATATTAGTTGCGATTTTCCTAAGAAAACTAATTTATTACATTTTAACATAATTATATTCATATTTCACCACTATTGTGCTATGTTTTATCATTTTTCAAACTATAACTTTTTTTTACCAAAAGTATAGCAATACATATCTCTATTTGTAGAAAAAAAATCTTAGGAATATTTTGATATAATTTTTTTACTTTTTTTGATAAATCTATTAAGAGATATTTTAATTTAAAAAAAAATTAATATTATGATAATGTCAGTAGTATGCCACATGTGCACGCAGTATATGGTCATAGAATAATAATAATAATTATGTGTTAAAAAGAGTGTGAGTCTTAGGCCTTGCTCTTATCATCTTATTTTTACTTATTTAATTTGAATTAATCTAAATAAATATTTTTAATAAGTTATTATTTCTATCTAAATGCTATTAATGTCATAGTAAATATTTTTTCTATTAGTATTATTGTTATTATTATTAATTTAATATTTATTTTATTATTATCAAAATTTAGCTTATTTGATTTGATCTTAAAAACTCTAAAAATAAGATGAGGAAAAAGACTATTATTTGGTATGTAAGTAATGTAAGAGTATCTCAATCTCACTCATCTAATATTAATAAATAAGAGTTAGCGTACTTAGAGATGATGCTAATTATTCTTGAAGATCCTAATACTTCTAATCTTTTGATAAGTAACTTTTATAGGTATTACATATGTTTGTAGGATCAATCCATCAAAGATATCTAGTGTACATGACAATGAAATTACAAGGATTACAAAGTTATATGAAAAACTATGCTACGAGACACAAAGCTTGATTACATATGATTATTCAATATATTACATACTTAGGGTTTTTGTAGCTTTATTATTTTAATGTTATACTTTGTAATTTGTAATTGTATCCATTATATATGTAATATAGGTGTGCACTCTATTTGATCTTTGTTAATTAGGTAGGTTAGATGGGCTTGGTTAATAAAGAGTAAGCTAGGCATGTGTGTGTGTGTGTGTATGTATATAAGGTGCCTTGTACACTCTATAAGGTTCCTTGTACACTCATAACATGCATGACAACAAGATAATAAAACCGACATATGAGAGCTACTTTCAAGTCTCTTTTCTTTTCTTCATCAAGTAAGAGTTTTCTTGATAATTTCAATATTGATATATAGAGAAAACCAAGTGATTTCTCTATTAATTTGAATTGATCTTGGAGTAGATCAATATCAAACTATCAAAGTGAAACCGAAACCATCACTCATAGTTAACATATTCAACATCTTGGAACCATAATTTTCTACCTAAGTCACAAGATTAGAGATCATGCATTGTAGAAGATTAATCTTTCATTATCTTCCACATCAAATTTGGTATCAAAGCTGGTCTAGGATTCGACATCATTGAGGCAAAAAACTTCATCATCAAGTTTGACATCAACAATAAATCACCATCTATTCTGTACTGAGGATTCTTGATCTTTATTTTATTTTTCTTTAAATCTTGGTTGGTTTTATTTGAATCTTAAGCACATTTTAATGCTATCAAGTAAGACATACATGATGTAAATAATAAAACATATGAATCTTGAGAATAATCTTGAATAATTTCATGTAAAAAATCGATAAAAAAAAACTAGTGCATGAGATTTTTTCTTTAAAGATAAAAAGAAGAAAAGTGTATGAGTATGTTTTGTGTGTTCTATTTGGATTGATAGTATTCATTCTAAATGAATTCTTAAGTTTGTAGGATAGTATTTGTGGTGAATAATTATGTGTGGTGATCAATATACATATTGAACTCGACTATGTATGTGTTTCTTTTGTAACGTCACATAATAGATTTAGAAGAGTGTTGATTGTGTGTTTGATTCTTTTAACTTTAGAGTCATATGTAGTTACTGGTTTGGTCAAGTCTATTTGTGAAATATTTACTTAGAATGAGTGTATATTAGTGCATTATTTTTACTTTGATCATATTACACAAAGAAACATAACACCATTCATGATAGTTGATATTATACCGAGTTGAATGAATATAACCTTGCTGAATTCAACATCAAGAACTTAGGAAAGAAGGTGTAAAGTGTGATAATTCATTTTTTTATTTGGTATATGTGATTTCTTGATGTGTGTTTGATTCATTAGAATTAAAATTTCCTATAAGAACCGACCAAGGATCAAAGGGTGACAATTGCTTGATTTGGGTTTCTTAACCAAAACCCTAAGGATTTTTGACTTGTTATTAAGTTTGCTAGTGAGTCAAAGTAATGGAAGGGAAACCAAACTTTCAAGAAATGTTTGAGGCAATTCAAAAGCTCACAACTAATTTAGATGCAACCAATGCTCAACTTAGGAAAATTCCTATAATGCAAGCACAATTACAAAGAATGGAATCTCAATTTACCGAGTAAGAGTCGGGCCAAAATATTCAAGAATAAAGGGAGTTCTATGGAGATCGAGTGGAAAGTGTAGTAAAACCAACTAATATAGCAAGATAAAGGTACCTAAAATCATGTGTGGATCATGATGAATAGTCATAATGGAGTGGAAGCAACGAAAAGTTCTATAGCCATCAACTAAAGCATCATCAAAAAGAATAAAGATAAAGAATAAACATGTAATGATGTTGATATTTTTAGATCATGAGTGGATTATGATTTATGATAGTATGAGAAAGATATATGCATATAAAAAAATATAAAAAATAAAAGATAATAGTAAGATGAAAACTATGAGGTAGAGTTATATTAGATCAATGAGGTAGAGGCTATATTTGATTTCAATATTAATAAAAAATATAAACTAGCTACTTTTAAGTTTAAGAAGCTTACTAGGATAGGGTACGATAATTTGAAAAGGACTAGAGAAAGAAAAGGAAAATTAAAAATCAAATATTTGGATAAACTTAAGAAAAATTTAATGAAAAAATTTGTACCTAATGAGTATAAGAAAGATAATAAATTAGATTAAATACTCTTAATAAGGAATTTTAAATGTTGAAGATTATGTTAGGGAGTTTGAAAGATTAGTACTTATATGTGACATCTATGAGAAAAAAGGAACAAACATGCACTAGATTTCTAGGTGGCCTTAATATGATAATTCAAGACAAAGTTGAAAATTGTCTATATAACTCTATTGATGATATGATTAATCTATCTTTGAGAATTGAAAAGCAAATCAAGTCCATTAAGACTAATGCCAAGTCAACTACTTCTATAAAGTACTACTCAAGTGCTTGAGCAACAAAGTATGGAACAAGTAATTCAAACTTTATAAGTGTTGATAAGAATCAAGGATCTACTTGAGAAGAGAAAGGAAATAACAAGGTCACTAAGGTCTCAAGAAGATAATGCTTTAAATGGTGAGGATATGGATACTTTGCTCGTGAATGTCCCAACTAAAAAGTGTTGTCCGTACAAGAGATTGAAGCTATGGAGACTTGTGATGAGAGCCTTGAATTCAAGCCTAGTGAAAAAATTTCTAGTGAGTCAGAGGACAAGGAAAATGCTTGTTATGTATTAGAAATAATACTTCAAGTCCAAGCTAGTGAACAAACCAATCAATGAGAAAAGATATTCAAAACTAAATGAAGAGTGGGGATACGGTTTGTCGAGTTATCATTTATAGTGGGTCTTGTACAAATGTGGCTAATTATATGATGGTGAAAGATTTGTGATTAAAGACAACACGACATCCAAAACCTTATTCTCTTCAATGGTTAAACAAGGACAAAGGAGTTAAGGTAATCAAACAAACCATAATCTCATTTCAAATTGGTAATTATCATGATGATGTGCTATATAATGTTTTGTCTATGAATTTATGTGGAATCAGGTTGACCATGGCAATATGATAGAAGTGCTATTTATAATAGTATTACTAATGAGTATATAGTTGAAAAGGATAAGAAAAAGCATAAATTAAACCTTCTAGGCATGATAACGAGAACATAGTCGAGAATAAAAATAGTTTATTTTTACATGAGAATGATATGATATAATGTATTAAATAAGAAGATAGTTACTATGTTATGATTATTAAGGAACACCTATAACAGGAGAAAATTAGAAATAATCCTTGATTAAATAATCTTATTCATGAGTATCATGATGTGTTTCCTAATGACTTACCACTTGGATTACCACCTAAAAGAGGAATAAAGTATGCTATAAACTTAATGCCTGGCGTGTCTTTAACTAATTGACCTTATATATAGATGTAATCCAGAAGAGGTTAAGGAATAAAAGAGACAAATATAAGAACTCATAGACAAGGGATATGTAAGAAAAATCATGAGTCCATGTTATGTGCTTGCATTATTTATTCTTAAAAAAGATGGGGCATGGTGCATGTGAATTGACTCTAGAGCTATAAATAATAAAACTATAAAATATCAATTTCCTATGCTGAGATTAGATGACATGTTAGATGAATTATGTGCAGTGTAAGTATTCACTAAAATTGATCTAAGGAGTGGATATCATCAAATGAGAATAAGAGAAGAGGATGAATGGAAGACTGCATTTAAAACAAAATATGATCTTTATGAATGGATTGTGATGCATTTTAGTTAGTATGATGAGCCTAGTTCATTTATAAGACTAATGAATAAACCTTTTTCTTGGAAGTTTCATTATGGTATACTTAGATGGTATACTTGTGTATACTAAAAATGAGCATGATCATCTTATTCATTTGAGGATGTTATTTGATAAGCTAAGAGAAGTTAAACTCTATGGGAAAATGAAAAAGTGTGATTTTATGCTTTCGAGTATTGTTTTCCTTAGATATATTGTAAGTAATGAATGTATAAAAGTGGATCCCACAAATAATTCAAGCTATTTAAGATTAGACAATACCTAAAGATATTAATAAGGTGAGGAGTTTTCATGATTTAGAAATTCATCGAGAACTTCTCAACTATAGCCACGTTAATAACACAACTCATAAAGAAAAGGTGAATTCAAATGGAGTGAGGATACAACTAAAGCCTTCAAGACTTAAAAAGAAAATCTATATAATGCACAGGTATTATCTTTACCTAACTTTAAATTTTTTTTGAAGACACATGTGATGCTAGTAGGGTAGGGATAAAATGTGTACTCTCATAAGAAAAACTAGCCATTGCATTCATTAATTAAAAATTAAATGGGGCCAAATTGAATTATTCCACATATGATAACTAATTTTATGCCATCATAAGAAGTTTAGAAATATATAGCCATTATTTGAGACCTAAGCCATTTGTTTGGTATTCGGACCATGAAAGTTTAAAATATTTGCATGGGCAAAAGAATATTAGTCCTAGACATGAAAAATGAGTTAGTTTATTACAATCCTTCGTATTTTCTATCATACATTTTAATGGTAAGGAAAATGTTGTAGCAGATGCCTTATCCAGGAGATATATGATACTTGTCATGTTGGACGCTAAATTATTAGGTTTTAAAACGTTGAAGGAATTATGTGCAAAGATGAAGACTTTTTTAAGATTTATATTGCATGAAAAAAGAATAACAGTTGTGGTCATTATGTGCTACAATATGATTTTCTTTTCAAACTCAATAAGTTATGCATACCTCATTCTAATGTATGTGATTTACTAGTTAAGGAAGTACATGAGGGGAGTATAGCTGGTCATTTTTATGTTTATAAAACCATGGAAATATTACAAGAAAATTTTTACTAGCCACAAATGATAAAATTAGTATAAGATATTATTGAGAGATATGTGATTTATCAAAGGAGTAAAAGTTTCTTCTATAAAAGTTTGTATAGTTCTTTACTAGTTCCTAGTCAACCATGGGTGAGTGTTAGTATGTATTTTATCATAGGTTTACCAAAAAAACAAAGGGGAAAGGATGCTATTCTAGTGGTAGTAAAGATGTTTTCTAAAATGATACATTTCCTACCTTATATAAAAAAAAATATGGTGCAACTCATATAGTAGATTTATATTTGAAAGAAATAGTAAGGTTACATAGAGTTCCCAAAAGTATAGTGTCAAATAGAGATGTGAAAAATTTTGAGCTACTTTTGAAAGAAATTTTGGCATATGTTAGGTACTAAGTTGTTTGTTTAGTACATCTCATCATCAACAACATATTGTCAAACCAAAATGACTAACATGACCTTAAGAACTTTACTACGATGATTAGTCAATAAAAGTACTAAATATTGGGATACAAAACTTGCACATGCTATATTTGCTTATAATAGAAGGCCTTCTAGTTCAACTCATTTGAGTTCATTTGAAGTTATCTATGGGGTTAATCCTTATTTACCTATTAATATGGTGTCATTAAGAAAAGGTGATATTAATAATTATAATGCTAATGAAAGAATAAAATTCTTTAAAAAACTTCATGAACAAATTAGAAACAACAATGAGAAATCTAATGTTAAATACCAAACTCAAGAAAATAAAAATCGAATTCGACAAGTGTTTTTACCAAGAGATTTGGTCTGGTTACACTTAATAAAAGAAAGGTTTTCAAACTTAAGGAAAAAACAAATTTATGCCAATAGCTGATGGGCCATTTAAAATCTTAAGAATATTTGGAAATAATGCTTATAAATTATAATTACCTAAATATTATGGAGGAGTTCCTAGGACTTTTAATATTAGCGATTTTTGTCCTTACTATAGTGATGCTAATTTGAAGATAGATTCTTCTGTACATGGGGTGAATGATGTAGGAGGATCTCAATATCACTTTTATCATATCGAAGAATAAGTGTTAGCATACTTAAAGATGGTGCCAATTGTTCTTGAAGATCCTAACACTTTTAATCATTTGTTAAGTAACTCTTACAAGTATTACATGTGTTTACTAGATCAATCCATCAAAGATATCTAGTGTATAAGATAATGACATAATAAGGATTACAAAGTTGCATAAAAGATAAGGCTACAAGACACAAAGCTTGATTATATATGATTATTCAATGTATTAAATATTTACGGTTTTGTGTAGCTTTGTTATTTTAATGTATACATTGTAATGTTTTTAATTTATAACTGTAGTCATTGTATATGTAATATAGGTGTGCATCCTAATTAATCTTTGTTAATTAGGCCAGTTAGATGAGCTTGGTTAATAAAAAGTAAGCTAGGCCTACATGTATGTGTGTGTGTGTGTATATATATATAAGGCACCTTATACATTCATAACATAAACGACAACAAGATAATAAAATCAACATTTGAGAGCCACTTTTGAGTCTCTTTTCTCTTCTTCATCAAGTGAGAGTTTTCTTTAGAACTTGAAGATTATTATCTACAGAAAACTAAGTGATTTATATATTAAATTAATTTGATCTTGGAGTAGATCAATATCAAACTATCAAAGTGTAACAAAAACCATCAATCATTTTCAACATTTCTAACATCTTGGAACCATAATTTTCTACCAAGATAAAAGGTCATGCATTGTAGAAGATTGATCATTCATTATCTTCCACATTAGTAAGTGTCCCCTCCTCCTCTCCCACTTATGCACCATGATGCAACAACATTTAACAACACTAATAAGCCTCAAAAAGTCCAAGAATTGGCATTCTTTCTAATGGGTCTAATCATTCTTGAAGTTCTTAAAACACATCCTCAAAACCCTAATGAGTTTAACATTTTCTGGAGTAACTCTTACAAGGTGGTAACATGTTTGTAAGAAGGAAAACAATGGCAATTAAACATAAAGAGAAAAGTGTTACAAGGCATTTCAAGATAAGAGAAACAATTATATACATGGTATAAAAAGTTGCATGGCAATAGCTTGTTATTATTTTATATAAATTAGGGTTTATGTTAGCTTTGTTATGTCATATACATTTTGTTATTTTTGTCTTTTAAAATTATCATATTCTAAGTATACAAACCATAATGTTTAGTACAACAAATTATAATTAGCTGCACAGCTAACTAGCTACACATTGTAGTTAGTTGCAACTAATTCAACTTAGTTACGATAAACTCAAAACCAACACATGGCAAGTTGTTACTAGCATTCATATTTGTTAGGTAACAACTAGTTTTATTGTTAGATAGTTAGAAATTAGTTGTAACAACGTGTAATAAGCCATATATATATTCATCATATTATACCATTGTAATACATGACTGTATTGAATGAAAATTTGAAAAATATCAAGTTTATGTCTCTTTTTGCGAGTTCTAATCAATCACTTATGTGAGGTTGAGAGTTACTAGTGGGTGTTAATTTGTGTATTTCCTTCCTTGTATCCTTTGTAATCATCATCTTTGTGAGATTTTTTGGAAGTTATCTTCATTCTTCTACGCATGCAATTTGATCATAGTTCCATACAAGTGGTAATTAGTCTAGTTGTTAGTTAGTTAGATATTAGTTGTAATATTGTAATAACCTGTAATGAGTCTTATATAAAGGCCTCATTTTAGAGCATTGTAACACATGACCATATTGAATGAAATTTTAAAAATCAATAAGTTTATGTCTCTCTTTGTGAGTGCTAGCCAATCATTTTACGTGAGGTTGAGAACTACTAGTTGGTATAATTTTGTGTATTTACCTCCTAGGATCCTTTGCAATCATCATTTTTGTGAGTTTTTTCAAAGTTATCTTCATTGTTCTTCACATGAAAGTCGATCATAGTTCCATACAAGTGACAATTATTTTAGTTGTTAGTTAGTTACAAATTAGTTGTAACAACTTGTAATGAGTCATATATAAAGGCCTCATGTTAGATCATTATAATAAAATACCATAGTGAATGAAATTTTGAAAATTAACAAGTTTATGTCTCTTTTTGTGAGTGCTACTCAATCATTTACATGAGGTTGAGAACTACTAGTGGGTATAAGTTTGTGTGTTGCCTTCCTAGGATCTTTTGTAATCATCATCCTTGTGAGTTTTTTCAAAGTTATCTTAATTGTTCAACATATGCAAGTTGATTAAAGTTCCGTACAAGTGAAAGAGAAGATCTTCAATTCTGCAAGATTGATTTATCCATCATATTACACATCATTTTTGGTATCAAAGGCAGGTTATCTTTTCATCTTTTAAATCTATAACTAATAAATATCACCCTTCCATAATTCAAGACTTATGGCATCTCCACTCATCTAACATATTCAAGTTTTGTTGTGTTTAAATTAATGGGTTGAATTCACATACACAATCATTACATAGTGTGACTTGTGTCGATCTCTTTACATTTTACTAATATTAGGAAGTTTTCTAATTTGTTGTAGACGTGTATTGATGTGCATGAGCATTCATGAATGTGAATGATAATTGCATGAAATTTGTGTGCTCACGATCATTAGACATTCAAATATATAGGATGGTTTTTTTCGTATAATTAGTTTTGTTTTACTCTTTAGTGCATGTTTATGCCTGTAGAATCAATAGAAGTTGAGGATATTACATTAAGTCATAATTCCTTCAAGTGTACGATTATCATTCCTTTTGCATTATCATAGGTTCCATTTTTATTTTTATTTATAAAATCTATCAGTTGAAGGTGGTCATCATAACTAGTTATAGTCATCATATTTTCTCAAGTTGCTTCATCAAGAAACTTATTAAGAAGTATTCCATATTAGTCAAAACACATTGATGATTTAACAATTTCACATTAATGAACATTTTTGGACATATTTAACTTCAATAAGTTATCAAGAATCTACCACCATTTGAGTATCTTGTGTTTTCTTCAATTGAATTTGTTTTAAACTTTACTACTAAGAGTTACTTGAGCTTCTTGATGTGTATTTTATTCAATTAAGCATAGATGATGATAAAAAAATTCAAGTCTTGGTTGGAGCAATAAAAAATATGTCATTAAACTTACATGTAACCAATGCTTAACTCAAGCAACTTCTAATAATGTAAACATAAATGTAACGTATGTGAAACACCCTCATTTATCATTACTGAAAAATTTCATTATGAAAATCTTTCGGAAGTAGAAAGTTTATAAATACTTAGGAAAAATGGAGTGTTACCACCATACCTAATATAGAATAGGCACTTGCTGCCATCCCATACTAGATATAAGGCTAAAAAGATAAAAACCGAATAAACCAATAGCAGAGTACATAAAAACATATAGATGATGATAAAAGGAAAACTTCTAAGTATAAGACCTCATCATTCTGAAATATTCAAGTGTGCGAGGTAGAAAAGTAAACTAAAGTATAGGGTTGAAATTACAGAAAAATAAAATGTAAGGAAACCTTAAAATCTAGTCCAACAAGGACCTCTCAGAGTTTTTGTATGTCCACGCTCTTAGAACCCATACCCACACGAGATTGGCCAACTACCAGCCTTCTCTGAAAATTTTCATATGATCCTCTGCTCGTTGAAATGATCATATGACTAAACAAACAAGAACATCATTATTATTCATATTAAGTAAAGTTACCTCCTCAATGGAGTTACCAATATACATGATACTCATGCATATAAAACATAGGAACGGTTTCATGCATACTTCATACAATAGAATACAAGTTCTATCATGATCACGTTAGGCATAGAAATTTTGTATCACATATGACTGATCATGCTTGATACCCTAGTATTAAATTTTGTAAGTAGAATGATTCAATTAATAGTAAGGTTACATTTATCCATGCACACAAGTTCATCCATAGGCCATCATCTACATTACCATTACTTTCCTCTATTCTAATTCTCTTAAACCACATTCTTATGCAAGATACTTATTCCAATTATTATTTAAATTCTCTTTTCAATTTTTATTATTATCATTGAGTGATGGACTATGCACCAAACCATGGTCTCACATACCATAGAAGTCTATCCAAGCCAAGGGACATAAAGTCTAGGTCGAAATCAAGTAACCACTAATGGACATAAGTCTGGCTCGAAGCCAAGTAACCACAAATAGACATAAGTTCAAGCTAAAGATAAAAACCACCTAGGTAACCAGACCCTTTAGTATCGATACCCCCTTGTACATCATCATTGTCTAGAGTAGGTAAGGCATCAGAATCTATTAAGATCTAGTTTAAAGGTAAAGCCCAAAGGCAGACTAACCCTAGTAGCTAATCAAGGATAGGGTAACCCAGACCCATACACAACTCGATTGTCTTTTGATTTACTTGATTGGTGTATTATTCTCAAGTTTTCATGGTCACATAAGGCCCACAAAACCAAACACACATATGCTCATTCCATATTAACTTTTACTATTCCTAAATTTGTGTGGAATTTACATTAATGCTCATCAATAACTGATTTCAAGAGCTTAATCCTCTCAAGAAAATTTTCCTAATTTCCTTTCCCTTTTTGAACCATCAAATAACTACTCATGTTTATCCATCAAGAACTTTATAATGGTCATTGAGTATATCATGTGTCATGATTCATTTAATCATCCATCAGGTTGTTAATCCATATTAACAGAAACATTTTACCCATTAAATAGTCATACAATAATCTTAAGCACAATCTCAAAGAATATCTAAGTCGAGAAATCAAGATCATATAATCTGGCTGAACTAATTGATTGGTTTAGCCTAACTAGTCAATTGGTTGTACCAACTATTTAATCAATTTGGTGAACCAGTCAATCGGTTTGGGTTGACTAGTCGATTGGTTTAGCTTAGCCAAACCCAAGGTTTCCTCAAACCAGTCGATGGGTTTGGGACAATAAGTCAAATGTTCATAGACCAGTCAATTGGTTTTATCTAAACCAATTGATGGATTTAAGCAGAGAGCATGATAGACCTTTCGGTCGTTGGGTTGGGTCAACCAATCTACTATTCTAAGGACTAGTCAATTGGTTTGACCTAATTAGTTGTTCATTTTACACTCAAACAACCCCAAACATGCATTTTATTACAGATCATACTTATAATTTCCTACCATACCAAACATAGACTAAAATCACATTAACACAATTATAGATTACAATAGTTACATCACAATTAATCATCACCACTTGGTTTTCCTTAAAAATCATGCATTCATCTTATTTTTTATAGTCTAATTATCTAGTACCAAACCTAAAAATCGAATACTCATACCAAACATATAAAATTATGACTTAAATATTTCACAATATACATGCTTAACTAATTCTCATTTTAGAAGTAAGAATGACTTACTTGATGCAGACAAAAAATTTATCAAATAAGAAAATTCAACCCGTGAAAATCCTTAACTATCTAAAGCTTAAAGCAAATTCAAAGCTTTATAATTCTCAACACATACTTTTTTAAATCAAGGCTCAAATTAGAAGAAGAAATTAACTTACCAAGCTAAGAGAAAAAAAGGGATTTTCTAGTAAAAATGGGTGTAAACTTACTCCTAAATCTAGCCCTTCCTTGCTTAAAGATAAATAGGAAGGAGCTAGGGAAGGGATCTAAAGAGTGAAAGGAAACCAATTAAACCTTGAATTTAAAGGAAATGTTGCATGATTAGGGGGATTGGATTATTTTGGTGGTTAAAAGAAAGGTGAATGGAAGGAATGATTAAAACTATTTATAGCCAATAAATCTATACAATCAGAAGTGTGGTAAGGAATAGATCAAAAAACCTAATTCCTATAGTTTGAATTTGAGTTGATAGGAAATTTCATTCAAGATTACCTGACCTCTCTTCCAAAGCTGAAATGGTGATTCTAGAGAGGTGTACATTGATTTAGCCTAGAAATGCCAAAAAAATGAGAGGGGAAATGGAAAATTAGTGTGGGAGGAATCTCCCTGATAAGAAAAATAAAGTCTGGAATCAAAGTAAAGATTCTATAAGTGTTTAGAGAAGAGAGGTAGAAGAAGATAAATATGAGATCATCTTCCCCTTCAGTTGTCCCAATTGAACTTCTCATATTAATTAGGGGGAATATTTTGGGCTAAATGCATCATTGGCAAGGCTAATTGTAATATCCAAAAAATTTGCTTAACCTAATTCTATATCATTAGCCCCAATTTGACTCTAATGTCAAGAAATCTTATTGTTAGCCTTAACCAAATTTCTTAATCCTGAAACTTTAACTGAAAACCAAAACCTTAATTCGGTTAAACTAAATTTTGTAAATTAAAAATTAAAACCACTAAAATTTTTGCTAATCAAGATTATTTGGCTAATCTGAAAATTCCTAATCTAATCCTAGTCCCCTAACCTTCCCTCTTCTTCCTTTTCTTTCTCCTTTTGTTTTCTTCCTTTCTCTTCCTTTCTTTTTTCTTTTCTTTTCTCTTCTTCTCTACGCCGAAAGTTTGTGGCGTGAGAAGCTTTCATTCTCATGCACATGCACCACCATCCACTTGCCTCCGTCATGTCCATCACCATCACCTGCTAGCCCTACCATTCTTCTTCTTCTTCCTTCTTCTTCCTTCTTCTCCCTGTGCATGCCTTGTTTTCACACCCATCACTTGCTAGCCTACCACCCTTCCTTTTCTCCTTTCTCCTTTCTTCTTCTCCCTACCTTCTCCTCCCTTACACGTCTCCTTATCCATCATCACCCCCTTATGCCTCTACCTGACTCCCATCAATCCCAGCCATCACCATCTCCCCCTTGTATTTTTCTTTCTTCTTCTTCTCCCAGCAGAAATTCATCATCACCATCGTAGTCACCCCTACAATTTTCTCCTCCTTAGCATGCCACCTACTTGTATAAATACCCCTCTAACCCTCCATTTTATCATCATCCATCAACTCCCCGACATTCTCCTTTCTCCTTCTTCTTCCCTTATCATCCCTGTTTTCAGCATCACAACACCCAATTTCCCACCAAGCATCACCCAAGCCACCACTAGTTGCATTTTAGCTAGTAAACTAACCATCAAGGGCACCCCAACCTTCCCCCTCACCCTCGTCGGCCATCGGTTCCGACCACCTCCTCCTTTTCCTTCTCTTTCCCCTTGATCATTGTAGAGTTTTAGAGTGCATGGTCTGCTGCACAGCCATATAACACACTCAAATACCCTACTGTACAGTTGTGCAACTCTTGCGCCATCTGACTGTGCAACATTTTTACTCTCGGCTTGATTCTACATGGCCATGCAACTTTTGCACCGCCTGACCATGCATTTTCTTTTCTCTCCATCTATTATACTCTGATTCTGCATGATCGTGCAACTTCTGTACTGCCTGCCAGTGCGACTTCCTATCTTAGCCATGAAACCCTATTTTCACCCCTAATCTTCTCCAAACACCACCAAAATTTAACCATATCTCCACCACACATATTTCTATACTTCCATACAATTCATGTTCACATTCGACTTCAATAAATTCCATTTTTACCCTTCTCTCCCATAACATCCCCCTTAATTTTTAACCTTCAATCCTAATCATATTTAACCTTGTTTCATAGGTGATTTCTTTTTGGTGATCTCGGAGAAGAAATAGGATTTATATGCATATAGCCCAGTTTCCTTGCTGGTAAGGATACATGTCATAGCTAAGGATTTATTTGGTACTTGTATCTTTGTATATGCTTTTGTGTTGAGTATGTTATAATGAATAATGTAATTATGGAAATGCTAGGGAATGATAATCTAGAGAAAAACATAACTATGTAAGTACATGTTTTGGGTATAATATTGGATACAAAATATCTACGGGAAACTAAGGAAATGTACTTTGGATAATAAATGGAAATGTATGTGCTTTGGGATTTATAAAGCTTTAGGAGAATACAATTGTCTTAATTCCCTAAGGGTATTATGGTCTTTCAAGGATAATTACATGGTCATACTTTTGTGTTTAATTGTATGTCTTGAGTTTGGCATGATAATATATAGTCAACTTTGAATAAGATGTTAATCATGTAAAGTGAAAGATCACTTGGGTAGGGCTGAGGTGTTTATATGGCTTCGTTCCACCGGATAATAATAGTGGCTCACGTGTGTTGTCCCCGAGAGGTGCTATAGTTTGTTCCACCGGATTAAGAATAGTGGGGTGCCATACTTAATATGAATGAAAATACAATTAAGAATTAAAGCATAAATGGAAATATACTAATCATTTAAAATGAAAGACTACATGAATCAGGACCAAGCTGTTGAGTCTGTTCCATCGGATAATAATAGTGGCTTGGGTGTCTTATCCCCGAGAAGTGCTTCATATCGTTCCACCAGTTTAATAAATAGTGGCTCAAGAGTACTTTTACTCTGAGAGGTGTTGGCTCCATTCTACCGGATAATAATAGTGGCTCGGGTATCTTATCCTTGAGAGGTGTTTTAGACCGTTCCACCGGTTTAAGAATAGTGGGGTCGCTAAACTCAACGTATGTAAAAGATTTGAAATATGGCATGTCTAATGAAAGACTTAGAATTAGTAGCTATCTAGCTTTCTTTTATTTGCGCATGTGTGAATTTCTTATAAGAGTTCTTGTATTATGTGTAATCCTACTTGACTGTATCGTTACCTTTCTCAGTACGTAGTGTACTAATCATCCGTTTCATGGGTGTTGTTCAATCCAACAAGTAGATGACCCACATGTTTATGTGTAGGTCGATGAGGCCCAGGTCGATGACTTCGTAGCTTTTGATGCTATATATGTGGAGGAGTGATTCTTTCATATCAGGGTTGGGCGTAGAGTCATGTTATCCGGTTGATAGTTTTGACCCGGATATCGTTTTGGACTCTTAGTCCCAAGGGATCCTTCTTTTGCTATATTTTGATATTGCAATTGGAGTTAACCTCCAAACACTTATTTGATATTATAAAAGTTGTCTCATTTCTTTATAATCATATTTTAAATTTTCTAATCATTTTGCCTTGTGATTGACGTAAGGATGGTGGGGTAAACTAGACTTATGTCAATTACGGAGGTAATACCCAAATATTTGATTATACTAAAATAAAATTTTTCAGTAGTAAATTTGGAGGGGTGTTACACTAATAATCTTTAAAAACAATTTGAAACATAACTCAACAAACTAGTTAATTGGTTTGGCCTACCAGTCAACTGTTCAATAGACCAATCAATTGGTTTGGTTGAGAGAAAACATTTGGCTAGAATGATGAACTAGTAGATTGATATGCCTAAAATTTCAAGTTATAAATTTTACATAGCTTATTCAAATGCCTCTTTTCTCAAAACTCAATTATAGTTCCAAATAAAAATCAACATCAATAAAATGGTATCATTTCTCGTTTAATAAATTTTTAAAAAGATGGAGTATTACAACACAACCACCTTAAAGATGTTGCATCCTCGAAGCTTATTGACAAAAATATAGGCATAGAATAAATATAATAGCTTACACAATACATTAAACAAGGTAAAAAGGGTATTATCCCCTTCAAAAAGGGCTACATCATAGACATTACACTACGGAGAATAGTTTTGGGTATTTCACATGAATCTCCTCCTTGGCGCCATGTCATTACCAAAGGACCTTCACTAAAGGGACATTCTTCATGCATGTTGCTTGAATCTTCTTCTCTAGGATGTTTATTGGTTATTCTTCGTAGGTTAATGGCTCATCAAGTTCTAGAGACTTTGGTTGAATGATATGTGAAGGATCTGCTACGTACTTCCTTAAATATAATATGTGGAAGACATCATGTACACATGACAATTCTATTGGTAGGGATAAATGGTAAGCGCCCTCCCTAACATGATCCATAATCTCATACAGTTTAATGTACCTAGGGTTGAGTTTACCCTTCTTGCCAAACTTAATAACTCCCTTGGTGGGAGAGACCCTCAAGAGGACTCTATCACCCACCTTGTAGCATTTGGTTCGTCTTCTCAGGTATGCATAGTTCTTATGTCAGTCTTATATTGCTCTCATCTAATTTTAAATCAATCAAATTTATCTTATTATCTCATCAATCATTTCTAATCCCAAAACATTTATCTCACTAATATCATACTAGTCCCATACAATGCTTTAAAAGGTGTCATTTTAATACTAGAGTGGTAACTATTGTTTTAGGAGAACTCAATCAAGTCCAGGCGGTCCTCTCAACTACCTCCAAAATCTCACACACACACTCAAAGTATATCCTTCAAGGTTTAAATAGTCCTTTCTCTTTGACCATCCATGGTTGAGTGAAAAGCATATTAATCTTCAATCGAGTTCTAAAGGTACTTACAACCTTTTCTAGAATTAAGACAAAAATCTAGAGTCTTAGTCTGACACAATGTCTCTAGGAACCCCATATTATCACACCACATACTTCTGATATGTGTTGGCTAACCGTTCTATATTTCATGTTGTCTTCATGGGTATGGATACTGTTGACTTAGTCAGTCAATCCACAATAACCCAAATGGAATCAAAACTTTTACGGGTCCTAGGAAAGCCCACTACAAAGTCAATTGATATGCTATCCCATTTTCCTTCTCAAACTTCTAGTGGTTGTATCAACCTTGTTAGCCTCTTGTGATTGATTTTGACCTTCTAATAGGTCCAACCTCAGATAACAAACTCTGCCACCTCTTGCTTCATTAAGGGCCACCAACACACCTTCTTCAAATCCTTGTATAGCATATCCCCTCCAGGGTTTACGGAATAAGGAATACAATGTCCTTCCTCTAAGATCTTCCTCTTAAGGAATACACCACCTACCACAATATCTGACACTATCGTCCTCATGGAGTTAAAACCCTTGGGCTCTGCCCTCCTTAATACCTTGCTTGATCCATTCAACCTTAACATTGCCAAGTTGATTTACTCAAATTTCCTCAAAGATTGAAGGAGTGATGGTTAGTGAGCTCATTCTTATCTCTAAACTCCCAGAGGTGATCATCTCGATCTCCATCATCTAGAACTCCTAGCATAGTTGATGAGACAATACCATTGTGTTCAAGGAATGTGACATCTTCTGGCTAATCACATCTACCTATACATTGGCCTTACCCTCATGGTTGATAAATTCTAAGTCATAATCCTTAATTAACTCCAACCATCAGCGCATGTACTTGAGACTATTATGGTCAGTATAGAGCTTTAAAATGAACATAACTACCCAACACATGACTTAGAGCATGCATTGAACCCCATACATATAGTGCCTCCATATCTTAAGAGCCAACACTATTATGGTAAGCTCTAAGTCATACATTGGGTAGTTCTATTCATGTTACTTCAGTTGTTAAGATGCACACACTACCACTTTCCTATGCTACATCAGCATGTAACCTAAGCTCTGCTCAAAAGCATCGGTTTATACTTCAAAACCTTGAGACCCACTTGGCAATGTGAGCACTAGAGAAGTAGTCAAATGCTTTTTCAACTCTTTGAAAGCTTTAAAAAGTTCTCATCCCATTAAAATTGTGTAGTCTTCTTCAAAATGTTAGAAGTTGGTGTCAGTCATTCAAAAATTGCTCAATTCTTGGACAGATCCATTGCCATTCCATCCTTAGAGATTATGTGTCTACGAGAATCCACTTGATCTTGTCAAAACTTGTAATTTAAAAGTTTAGTATATAGTTGGTGCTGTTTGAACAATGCCAAAGTCTGCCTTAAATGCTGCTCACGCATCTCTTAATTTACTACATTAGATGAGGATGTCATCAATGAACACTACAGTAGATGAGGATGTCATCAATGATTTGTTCAAAATTGGTCAAAATATCTGGTTAATGAGGGACATGAATGTTGCTGGTGCATTAGTGAGTCCAAAGAGAATTACTATAAACTCATAATGGTTATATCTTGTATGAAATGTAGTCTTATAGATGTCTTGCTCAGCTATCCTCAATTGATGGTAGTTTGTTCAAATATCGATCTTGGAGAATACCTTAGCTCCCTTTGACTGGTCAAAAGGTCATTAATCCTTGGTAATGGGTAATGGTTCTTTACCATAACCTAATTCAACCTTTAATAATTGATGCATAACCTTAGGATCCCATCCTTCTTCTTCTTCACAAACAAGACTCACGCTCCCTACATTGATATACTAGGTCCGATGTAACCCTTCCTTAATAGCTCCTCCAACTAAGCCTTGAGTTCTTTTATCTTTGAATTTTTCATATGGTACAGGGCTTTAAATACTAGTTCCGTCCCTATAAATACATCCATAGTAAATTATACATCTCAAATAGATGACATTTCCAAAATATCCTCCGGGAATATGTTAGGATACTTATAGATCATTGCAATATGCTCTAGTGGTATATTAATATCAAACATTGTATAAGAAAAGCGGATACCCTTTTTGTACAACATTGCTCATCATGATTATCGACACAATATTGATAGAAGGGTTAGGTTCACACTTTTGATATGAGATCCTAACACCCTTTGGTCTTCACAAAACCACACATTCTTGCATGCAATCTATCAACACTCGATACTTCCCCAATATATCCATTCCAACAATTACATCGAAGTCACACAATTCAATCTTCATGAGGTCTAATAGGAATTCTACCTCCCAACCATTAAGGTCACCCCTTTTTAAAAATCTAGAACATGACATACTATCCCCCGAGAGCAACAAGATAGAAATGGAATACTACTAAAGGGAAACAAAACAATTCTAGATATGAAATAGGATGACAGAAAAGAGTGTCATGCACTAGAGTCAAACAAAACATATGCTGGAAAGGTAAAGACAGTAAGCATACTAGTCACCATACCGGCTTGATATTCTATTTTGACTGGCTAATCATGTTTAGGCATCCTCTTACAAGAACTCAAATGGCACTAGTTGATCCCTACCCTTGCTAAAAGGTGTGAGGATTTTGTCATCAGGACTGACTAGCTCAACTAGCAACACTAGTTGTAGACAGAGGTACCCTCAAAATTTGCGACTATTGCTACTACATGGATTTAGTGCTCTAAGCTCGTGTTTGACCACTTTGAACATTATCTACTCCAATGGGACACTCATTGTAATACCTTGAGTCGATACGGCCATGCGAGGCCTATCCTAGAGTGCTTTCGATTTGATCGGCTAGACCTATAGATCAATGTGAGTCCTTTCAACATGCTTTTCCTCCACTCACGTTCTTCTAGAGAAATTTTTAGAAAATTTTCAAAACTTCCTAGGAGGGTCACCCATCCTAAGATTTACTCTATGACTAGCATGCTTAATTATGTTTTTCTTAGGATATAATCACCAAAAGGATGATTTATCATGTGATATAAGTAACTAGATTAGTCCTTATAACATTTCGCTCAATTTGGGGCATTACACTCATAGGCTCGATGTCCAACCATACCATAACCATGGCAAGTCACCTTATTGCCTCTATAATCTACTCCTAAGTGATCTACTCCACAATGCTTATAGTGGTACTGTCTCTCCTCGAAACATCCCCCAAACTTACCTCCAACTCAGGTTATTGAACCCATACTCATGCCATACTTAGGGGACATGCTTCATCTAGAGTAGGCCTTCTTCTCGTCACGGGGACATTGGCGACGCTCAAATTTTCTCCTACCTCTCATCTAGGTACTCAAATATTGGATGATTTAGGAAGCTTCCAAAACCTACTCGTACATTTCCACCATGCTTGGTGGAGTAACTCCCACTAATAGTTCTTTATATCCTATTCCCATACCAATCTTAAATTGGTAGACTTGCATAATCTCATTGGCCTTTACATTGGGAGAAAAATGGACTAAGTCCATGAATCTTGTGTATTACTCCACTACTGACATGCCTCCTTGGAAAAGGGCCATGAACTTGTTGTACTTATTCATTCAGAGATGAGTGGAGCATAAACGGGCACAAAATGCCTCAAGGAATGGTCCCCGACCTGTAGGCTCTCAGCCCGTTCACTAGACACTTCTTCACCAGGCGTCTGCCCTTCCCCTCAAATAGTACACTACCACATCAAGCCTCTTGTCCAAAAGGAAACTACATATGGTGAGGGTTGTCTCCATGCCTCTAACCCATCTGTATAATGTTAGGGGCCTCCTGACCCTCGAAGATTGATGGGTGATGATGCTCAGCCCTTGTGAGCCAATCTTCCAGAACCGGTGTAGATGCTAGTACTAGCCATGATCATGATGCTTGAATCTGGTCTTCTAGGTAGGCTTTGATGGTCACCATAAATTCCTTGATATGCTCATAATGGCAATTAGAAGCTATTAATTCCTAAAGGCTAAGAATAATCGCAACCTATCTACATCACATTCCCCTAGCCAACTCTCACTCATAGACATAACATGTTTTGAAAAATCTTTACTTTCAACTAAATACTGGAGGGATTTGGGGAAATCATTTAAAATAATTTGGAAAACCGATATAATACTAACATGTGGTATTAGTTAGAGTTGTCAAGAGCGACCAAAAGTTCAAAATAAACCCTAATAACAACCTGTGATATCAACTAGAACCATCAAGAGCAAATATAATTTTGAAATAAAGCTTTGATACCAACATGTAACACTCTCATTTTTTACTACTAAAAAATTTCATTTTGAAAACCTTGCGGAAGCATAAAGTTAATAAACACTTAAAACACATGGAGTGTTATTGCCATAGTTAACATATGATAGGTTCTAGCTGTCGTCCTTTGCTAGACACAAGGCTAATATACCAAAACTGAACAAACCAATAGCAGAGTGCCCAAAAAATATATAGATGATGTAAAAGAAAAAATTCCAAGTACAAGACCTCATCAATCCGAAATATTCAAGTTTGCAAGGAAGAAAATTAAACTAAAGTATAGGGTTGAAATTAAAGAAAAACAAAATACAGGGAAAACTTAAACTCTAGTTCATCTGGGACCTCTTAGAGTCTCCGGATGTCCATTCTCTTAGAACCCATGCCCCACATAAGATTGATCTACTAGTGAACCTTTTCAAAAACCTACATATAGCCTTTTACTCATGGGAATAAGCATGTGATAGGGAAACCTGGCATGTCAGTACTGTTCATACTAATTAAACCAAGTTACCCCCTAATAAAGCTACCAACATACAAGATACTCATGCATATTTCATACAATAGGATGAATGTTCTATCATGATCATATTACGCATAGAAAGTTTATACCACATATGACTAATCATTCTAAACACCTTACTACTACATAATGGATGCCAGTATATTTGTTGTAAGTAGAATGAATTAACTAATGGTAAGGTTACATTCATCTAGGAATGAAAGTTCTTCCATAGGCCATCTTCTACATTACCATTGATTTTTTTTTATTCCAATTCTCTTAAACCACATTTTTATCTAAGATACTTATTCTCATTATTATTCAAATACTCTTTTCAATTTTTATCATTATCATCAAGTGATGGATTGTGCACCACCCCATGGTCTCATATACTATGGAAGCCTATTCAAAGCAAGGTACATAAAGTCTAGGTCGAAGCTAAGTAACCAATAGTGGTCATAAGTCCAGGTAGAAGCAAAGTTACCATATATGGATCTAAGTCTAGTCCGAAGCCAAAAAACACCTAAGTTACCAAACTCTTTAATATTGATATCCCCTAGTAAATCATTAGTGTCTAGAGTAAGTAAGGCATGGGTATCTACTAGGATCCCATTGAAATGCACCAATAACGCATGAAGGTAGGCTTACCCAGTAGCTAATCAAGGATCGAGTAACTTAGAACCATAAACTATTCAATTATCTTTCTCTCTATATGATTAGTGTATTATTCTTATGGTTTTGTCATCACACAAGGCCCAAACAACCAAGACATCCATATACTCAATCCATATTAGCCCTTACTATTCCCAACTATATGTAGAATTTACATTAATACTTATCAATAATTGAATTTGAGAGGTTAATCCAGTCAAGAAAAATTTTTAGATTTCCTTTGCCCTTTTGAGCCACCAAATAACTGCTCAAGTTTATCCATCAATACCTTTATAATGACCATTAAGTATATCATACATCATGATTCATTTAATCCATCCATTAGGTTGTTAATTCATGTTAATAGATGTATTTTACCCATTAAATAGTTATACAATAGTGTTAAACACTATCTCAAAGCATATTTAAGGTGAGAAATCAAGATCACACAATCCGACCGAACCAGTAGATTGGCATGACCTAATTAATTGATCAATTATACCAACCTATTTATTGGTTAGGTGAACTAATCTATCGGTTTGGGCATACCAACCAATTGGTTTGGATTAGTTGAACCAAGGTTTACTCAAATTGGTTGATTAGTTTGGGGTAAAATAGTAAACTATTTATAGACTAGTTAATTGGTTTTGCCCAAACTTGTTGATTGGTTTAAGTAGAAAGTAAGACAAAGGTCACTATAGACCTACTAGTTGATGGGTTGGGTTAACCAGTCAACTGTTCTAAGGACCCGTCAATCAGTTTACCCTCAAATAACCCCAAATAGGTATTTTCATGCAAATCATACTTATACTTCCCTAACATACCAAATTAAAAGATGGACTAACATCATATTAACACATTTTTTTTTACTTACAATAGTTGCATATTTCACAATTAATCATCACCACATGGTTTTCCTTAAAAATTATGCTTTCATCTCAATTTTTATAGTTTAATCATCTAGTACCAAACCTAAAAACCAAATACTCATACGAAGCATATAAAATCAATACTTAAAGATTTCATAACATGTATGCTTAACTAATTTACATTTTAGAAGTAAGAATGACTTACTTGATGTAGTAAATTCTTCCCTATAATAAGAAAACTCAACCTATGAAAATCCTTAACTTTCACAACCTTAAAATAAAGGTAAAGCTTTAGAATTCTCAACACAAGACCTTAGGGTGCAGCTTGTAGAGTAATGTGTGCATATATATATATATAGATACACATACAAATCTTCAACCATATATTTTTATAGTAAGTGATTCATGATTATACTTATAATATATCATGTGATAATTCATGGAAATATGCTTGAACAATGGAATCATACCATAATGGGGCATTCAAGGGAAATATATGATAGCACATATTGTAAACTTGAAGGCACTTGAAGGTAAACTAAATCCTAGTAGCTAATCAAGGATCAAATAATCCGCACCTATAATAATGCTCATTCTACTTAAATGATTAACATCTTATTATTTTAAGATCTCATAAAAAACAAGAGTCCACAATAATATCATACTAAATAATAGTCATTTACATCCAAAAGTGACTATATAAGGTTCTAACATCATCTAATGTTCCCATTAAGATATCTTAAGTGATCATCCTATTACTTGATCAATTATGCTAAAAGGTGGAATTATACAATGTTAATATCAACCATAAATGTTGATATCAGCGTATTATTACCTCAACATCTTGATACATTGTTTTCTAATAGTAACCATTGAGGAGAAATTTTGCTAAGAGAAAATTGGGAGCTTGATGTAAACCATAGAATCTCATATGTACTTGATCAAGCACTTTTTTCCCCATTACTCAAGACACACTTAGCATCGACATGGTCTGTGAACATCGATATAGTTCTCCATCAACTAGGAAGCGTTTTACATCTATTCTTCTTAGCTCAAATGCTTTATTTTTGTTCTTCAGCTAAGTTCCTACTTCTAAGTAATTTTTTCACTCTCTCATCCACTCATACATTGCTAATATATCTACAATCTCACATTGTTCAGCTTGAACTTTACTCATGTTCATTGAAGTTTATTTAATATGCTCAACTTTAACCAATTTAATAGATGAAGAAGTCCTAGGCAAGGCTAATTTTGATGTTAATTCAACCACCATATTAGCTTCTCATGGCACTTGTGCTATTTAAAAACATGAAAATTTCTTCATTGCTTTAATCACCACCCCTTAATAATTCTCCTTGGTGGGTTACCTGGCTTCATATTATTCATTATATTGGTTGATGAACAATGTCAAGTCACTATGTACCTTGATTTTATTTGAATTTAACCTTTGAGCTATTGTAAGACCATCCAAAGCATCTTCATACTTAGCTTCATTACTAGTATTAGCACAATTAAATCTCAATATATATTCAAATGTTATACCATGTGGGTCAATGAAGACCACACCATCCCCAACACCTAAATTACTGGGCATTTGGTTGACATATAAATCCTATTTTCCCTGCTTTCATGGAATTAATGATAGATTTTACTTAGCTTCAAACAAACATTCAACAAAAAATCAACTAAAATTGGGACTTTAATGTAGACCTTGTTCAATATTGATGCAATACATTCTTGAGAGAAATATTAGTCCAAACCATAATAGAGTGAGAATCAAAATAAGGTTTTAACTTTCTTGAGGCAATAATCAAGCCAAAAACCATCTTCTCTAAGTTAGAATACTAAGGTTCAACATTAATGAGCACTTTTGGAGTAATATATAGGCTTCTATGCCCTAGTGTCAATGTCTTCCCTAGTAATAATAGAAGAAATGACTAATGTCTCCTGTAAATACAAGAATAGTGCATCTCCCACTATTGGGGCCATTAGGGTTGAAAATCTGGACAAGTGGACTTGTAAATCATCAAATACTTTTTGGCAATATTTAGTCCACTAAAAATTCTTCTTCTCTTGTAATAGCCTAAAGAAAGGCAAACTCTTATCAATGCTGCTAGATAAGAATCTATGTAGTGCGATAAGCTTCCTTATTAGTTGTTGGATGTCTTCCTTTCCTGTAGGTGGTTGCATAATAGTTGTTTTTTTCTAGATTTACATCTATTCCTCTATTTAAGACCATGAATTGCAAGAATTTACCAAAACCAACCCTAAATGCACATTTTATGGGGTTTCATTTCATTTTGTATTTTCTTAGAGAATAAAAAATAGTTTGGAGCTCTTATATGTTGACTTTTTTTTCTTCTTATTTTTTACTTTCATACCATCCATATAAGCCTTTATTCCTTCCCCAATACATCCTTGAAAGATTATGTTTACCATCCTTGGAAAAGTTACCCCTACATTCTTTAATCCAAATGACATTAGTTTATAGCAATAAAGTGTGTGATCTATAACACTCCATTTTTTACTATTGAAAATTTTCAGTTTGAAAACCTTACAGAATTGGAAAAATACCAAACACTTTGGAAAATAGGGTGTTACCACCACACCTGACAGAAGATAGGTGCCAACTGCCCATCCCATGTTAGATACAAGGTTGAGAACTAAACCAACCAAAACCAAAGTAGAGTGTGCCAAAACACATTATATAAATGCTAAAAGAAAGGTTTTCAAGTACAATACCTCAACAATATGAAAATATTTAAATACATGAGAAAATTTAAGCCAAAGCACAAGGCTCAAATTACAAAATCAAAAGTGGGACATTGCCCTAAAATTTGGCCTGTTAAGGACCACACAAAAGTCTGCGGATGTCTACACTCTTAGAACTCATGCCCAACTTGATGTTGGCCTAATACTGGCCCTTACTGAAAACCTACATATAACCCTCTACTCGTGGGAATGAGAAGCTAACTTAGAAAATTGGTACATCGGTATGCTTTGAACTGAGTAAGCTAAGTACTTATTCAATGGAAGTCACAAACACAAAATAATGATAATTGTACTAACATAATTCATCCTTATTTCATATAAATAAAATATATGCTCTATCATGGTCATATCATACATAGGAAACTCATACCATATATAACTTATCATTCTTAGAAACCTAAAAAAACATCATATATGACTACATGCAATCTACTAATTAGATTATCTAGCTATAATTAATGTAACACCTCCAAAAATCATAGTTGAAAATTTTTGTTTAATTAAAACAATTACAAGTATAGGGGTGTTACCACCGTGATTAGTACAAGCCCAATACCCGGCTTGTCTCGTACCAACAAAAAGGCTAAGGAAAAATTTTCAAAAAACATTAGACATGCTTAAAACAAAGATTTATAAAAACTGAAATATTCATGACATGAGAATCAGAGTGCGTGATGAAATGTTGTTACAACCCAAATTGGGTACATAGTTAAAGTTTCCAAAAGGGATAAAAGGTACAATACAATAAAATGAAACTGAAATAAAATGAAACATTAGTAAATAGGGATAAAAGAGAGTCTAGTCTACATCGACTCTCAGCCCCAAGTAAGTCAAATGGTCATCACACATCCCTGCTTGACGGATCTAGTACGTCATAGGCATCAAACACAGTACCTCCTACCTACGCAAATTCATAAGGGGCCTCTGCTTGTGGGAATGAGTAACACTCATAAAACGGGTGGTCATTATGCTACATACTAAGCAAGGTAACCATATGGGTAAGGCCATGTAAGAAAATAGACAAGTAAGGCATACAAAGCATAATATAGGTTCGTATCATCAAGCCAGACTTAGATTCATATTTTGTATTACATATGTCTTATATTAATTCCGCATGAGTATGGGAACCCTACGATTATAGTTGGTGGACCAAAAATACTCCATAGGGTAGAACACACTAGACCACTAATATAGCTAGTGGACTGGAATCACTCCACAAGGTAAAATATACTTGACCACTATTATAGTTGGTGGACCGGAAAATCAACCTCACTAACCCTGACTCACGTGGTGTTCCACTATAAGTAATTAGTATCTTTCCATATCTTATATTTCTATCTTATACACTTCTCATATTAATTCAGCATAAGTACAGGAGCCCCACTATTATAGCCGGTGGATCAGAAACTCTCCATAGGACAAACCACACCTAACCAATATTATAGACAGTGGATCGAAAAATCAACCTTACTGGGCCTGATTCATGTGGTGTTCCACTATAAGTAATTAGTATCTTTCCATGACTTATTGCCATACAATATTTGGTTTATCGAGCCCTGAATCCCCTGCTATCATAGCTAGTGGACTGAAAACACTCCATAAGACAGAACACACCTGACCACTTTTATAGCCAGTGGACCAAAATCACTCCATGGAGCAAAATGCACCTAACCACTATTATTGTTGGTGGAACAGAACAATATATCCTCACTGGACCTTGGCTCGCTAATCTTTCACTTTAAGTGTTTAGTGTTTTATTATATCTTATTCCACACATAACCCCGATTAAACATGCATGACCCATTAGACTTCCCATGCTCACCCTTTTATTCTCAGCTTCCTAAAAACCTTATCACATAACTTGGGACTTCTACATTTTCTAGTGCATCCAAACCTTCCTTCCCACTCTTTCCCCATTACCATGAATACCCAACTTTAGGGCCCACTTTCCATATCTCTAAGTCAACTTAATATCACTCTCTAGGGTTTTTCTGTGAAAAACCTTAATTTGGCATATATGACCCAACCTTCCTCTATCCTATAAAACTCATGCTCCTTTTCCCCCAATTCATTACCTCATTCGATTTATCCCTAAGCATGCCACTTTACTCCCCATTTTACATATGTGGCCACAAAACCCTAGTTAGCCATCCCAAAACCCTAGCACCTCTCTTTCCTTATATAATGTTATCCCTTCATCACTCTCACTTACCATCCCCTCTTCCACATGGCACATATCCAACACACCTATGACCCTGAGACTTATTTCCCATCTTTTCCACTCACCATGAGAACCCATAACTCTTCTTTGTTACCGAAACCATCACGTCTCTCGAACTACACCCAATATCACAACCTCACCATCCAACTCCCACACATAATCACAAAAACCCAAGTTTTCTCCCCAAAACCTTAGTACTTCTCCTTTCTTTTATGTCACCCCCTCAACACCTATATACCTTTTTATCACTTGACTCACTTTTCCTCCATACGACACCCCTCTCATCTTTTATTTCCCATTATAACCATTTTCATTAGTTTTCCCTTCCTTGCACACTTCTCTCACTTATGGTTTCCTCCTAAAACCCTAGTCAAGTCTCCCATGTATCCTTCCACCAACCTATATACTATTTTTCACATATGGACTCCAATTACCCTAACAATTCTTCCCTTAGCTGACCTAACCCTCAAGTCAACTTTTTCCACGTAAAGGTCATCCCCATGCAAAGGCTAACCATCTCATGCAAACCCCAGACTCTCCATGCATGTTTTGGTCCATTCCCCTTAATTTATTCTCATTATTTCTCCTTTTGTCCACCCATAGGTCATAAGATATTTAGGGTATCCTTATCATCCTCTATTCAACTCACTTTCCTCACTCCTTTTCATTTCTCTCACAACCACATCACACTATTTAGGGCTTCTTACCATGCTTGTCATGTGGAGCAATATTACATAATAACATTCCATAAACAAGCAACAATACCACATTAAACATGTTATAAAACACATGCGATTTACCTTAGCTCCATGCTTAGCAAGCTGCGCTACAAGAACATAATATATAAAGCACACGCATCAAATCGACACACATAACACATTATTGACACACATTAGGCCCTAGCCATATCCTTACCTAAAATGACACCGGGCTTGAAGCACGCTCCTACGCCTCCTTAGAGTTTTAACTTGGATCACCTATAAGAGGGAAATACTAGGGTTAACTTCCCTCTTACCAACATTATCATTATTCTCTACTTTTCCTTTATCATAACCTACTATGAGGGTTAATAATAATAATAATAGTAGCTTTATAAGTAAAAATAAGGGTATTATTCTTAAAATGGTTAATCATGCTATTATTAATCAAAATAGGGTTAGGTAGTTATATTAGTCCATGTTAAGGTATTATTAACAATATTAACAATACTAAAGATAATAACTTTAGTATTAACAACAACAATAATAATGATAAAAGTGATTATAGTGATAATAATGATAATAACTTGAATACTACTACTACTACTAATGTTAAAATAGTGGCAATAATGATAATAATAATAATAATGATGATGATGATAGTAGCAATAATAATAGTGATAAATATAATAATAATAGTTACACTAATGATGATAATAACAATAATGATAATAATAATAATGATGATGATAATGATAATGATAATAATAATAATAATAATAATCATAATAATAATAATAATGGTAATAATGATATTAACACTAATAAAATAAATAAAATTACATTTACTATATTTAAAGGTTAGGGAGGTTAGTACACAACCTAGTGGTGGTGGTAGCTAGGCGACGGCAGTGGTGCATGGCAGTGGTGGCGAAGGATGAAGTGGAGTTGGAGAGGTGGATTTCTAGGCTAGAAGAGGGGGAGTGAGATGGTGGTTGTCGTGGTGGTGGATCCTCTGGGTTGAGAGTGTTGGAATGGTGGTGGTAGCACAACAAAAGTAGCGGCGCAGGTGGTGGTTGCTATGGCGGCCAAAGGTGATAGAGGAGGAAGGGTGAAGGAGAGGGCAGTAGGGAGAAAGGAAGGTAGGAGGAGGTAGGGGAGACTTTGCTTAGTGTTTTGGGTGGTAGGAGAGGAGATGGTTGCAGTAGAGATGATGGCACACAACGGCGAGAGAGGCGACGATGAGGAGGATTGGCAGATTGGATAGACTACTTTGCACTGTTGGGTTAGCTTGTGTAGGAGGAATTAGAGGTGGTGAGTGGTGTGGTTTGGTGGAGGGTGATTCAGGGAAGATTTTGGCAGATGTTTTGGGTGGCGGTGCTGGGTAATAGTGACGACGGCGGTGGCGCAATGAAGACTGGTTTTTTGGGCAGGGAGAAAGAAGGCTGACTGGGGCTCGAGTAGGGTATATATAAGCCATTGGGGGGATAAGACAAAGGGGTAAGGGGACAAGGGGGAAGGTATGGCAAACCTCGCTAGCCGGTAGTGGTAGGCCGGTACGAGCCTGCAAATGGTAGTTATAGGTTTGGTTAGGGGAGGAGAAAAGGAAAGGGAGGATGCATGTGTGAGAGGAGGTGTGGGGATGGTTCAAGTCGGAAAAGGAAAGGAAAAGGATGGGGAGAGAAGGGAGAGAGGCAGGCTGGCGGTATGGTGGTTGGGCTTGTCGATGTACAGGGTTGCAGGTCTCAATTTGCAGGGTGTGGGAGGGAGAAAGGAGGAAGAAGGAAAGGTGGATTGGCCAGCCGGTTTGGAGGAAAAGAAAATAAGAAAAAGAAAGGGAACCGGGCGGCTGAGAAGGGGAGGAGAAAGAAAAGAGTGTAGGTTAGGCTGCGAGGGGAGGGTTGGCCTAATCCAGGGGAAGAAAGGGGAAAAAGAGAAAAAAAAGGAGAAGGAGAAAAACATGAAAGAAAAGGAAAAAGGAAATGGAAAAATAGGTTGGTTGGGGTATTTAGAATATTTTTTTTATTTTTAAATATTTAAAAATAATAAAATTTAGTAAAATAATAATTAAATTTCCTTTTTATGTTAATTTAGGATATTTTGGGTAGATTTTTCCTAAATTCTATTTTAATTAGCAAAACACACTAATTTTCTCTAATTAAATTCTTTATTATTTTTCTCTTGATTTTGCCTTAAAATTTCCCCTTATTTTAATAAAAATAGTTAATTTAATTAATTTTTCTAATAAATTCCTATTTTAACATAATTTCGTAAATTAGGGTTTTGAGGTATTTCAGTTAAGCCTTCATTTATCCAAGTATAAAATTCCACCACAGGACATTTTTCAACTTTTCTAATCCATTAGGTCATTTATATATAAGTCATTGTCTCTATTACACTTCTATTTCTTTTAATTTTATTTTTTCTTTAGCCACATTCTTATTCCAAATTTTTATCCAAATACTCATTCAAACTCTTATCCAAATACTTATTGAATATATTAAACAAACACTTATTCAAATTATTATCCAAATACTTAATCAAATTCTTATCGAACGGTGGGTTGTGCACACCCCATGATATCATATACCATCGAATTCAATCCAAACCAAAGGACATAAAGTTGAAATCGAAGCCAAGTAACCATAATTGGACATAATTTTGGGATACAGCCAAGTAACCACAAATGGACATAAGTCTAGGCTAAAGCTAAAAACCACCTAAGTGACCATACCCTTTAGTATTGATATCCCCTAGTACATCATCAGTATCTAGAATAGGTAAGGTACTGGAATCTACTAGCATCTTACTCGAAGGCAAGCCCAAAGGCAAAGCCTAAAGGCACCAATAAATACCCAAAGGTAGACTATCCCTAGATAGCTAACCAAATATTGGGTAACCTAGACCTAGACACAGCTCAATCATATTTCACTTTAAGTTATTAATACATTATTCTCGAGGTTATGTGATCATACAAGGCCCATACTATATGTAGGCAAGGCATTTAGATACTTATTCCATCTTAACCATTACCATTCCCATACCATGTGTGGAAGTTCCATTATGCTTACTCAATATTAACCACATGCCTTAGATTAATCCATTCCAAGTTAAAATCTAGATTATTACCCCTTTAAAGCCATAAAATACTTATTCGGTTGATCCATTAAGGCCTTTCCAACACCCATTAAGTATGTTATGAATCACGATCCATTTAATACATCCATTAGGTTGTCAATCCATGTCAATAGCTGTATTTGACTAGTTAAATAGTCATATAGCAATGTTAAATAGTCAATCATAACCCTTTAGTTGAAATAATGAACCAATTGATTTGGTCATGGAACCACTTGATTGTTCCACTTGCAAAACTCATTTTATTCAATTTCCAAAGCTTATTTGAATCCAAGTTTTCCTCAAATTCAATTATAGTTTCAAGTTAAAATCAAACATTATCAAATTTTAATAAATACTACAACTTCCCATTCAACAAAAATTACAAAAATATGGGGTATTACAACACCACCCTATTAAAGAGGTTGTATCCTCGAAGCCTACTAACCATGGCCTAGGCACAATACATATCACACAATAATTGAAACAATACATTCAACAAGGAAAAAGGATACTACCCTCCTAAAATAAGGACTATACTAAAAACATCACAGTGGGTGAAAAACTTTGGATATTTCAATTGGATCTCCTCCTCTACCTCCCAAGTGGCCTCCTTGGCACTATATCGTGACCAAAGGACCTTTACTAGCGTAATACTCTTTGTGCGTTTTACTTATATATTCATTTCTAGGATAATTATTGGTCATTCTTTGTAAGTTAGAGACTCATCAAGCTCTAATGACTCTAGCCTGATAAGATGTGAAGGATCCTCTATGTACTTCCTCAATAGGGATATGTGAAAGAGATTGTGCACATGTAACAATTACTTAGGTAGGGATAAATGGTAAGTGACCTCACCAACACAATCCAAAATATCATATGATCCAATGTAACTTGACCAAGCTTACCCTTTATGCAAAATTTCTTGACTCCCTTGGTGGGAGAGACCCTCAAAATGACTCTATCTCCCACCTCATAACCCTTAGTTTATCTTCTCAAGTCTGCATAGCTCTTCTATCAGTCTTGGGTTGCTCTCACCCAATCCTAAATCAATTAAATTTACCTTGTTGTCTCCTCGATCATATCTAGTCCCAAGATAATTGTCTTGCTAATATCATTCTAGCATAAGGACTACAATACTTTCTTGCCTAGAAGGTATAAAGAGGTGTCACCTTGATACTAGCATGATAACTTTTGTTGTATCGTAACTCTATTATCTCTAAGAGATCCTCCAAACTACCCCACACATTCCAGTATTCATACCCATAAAGAGGAAGTGGAGTATAGAGCAACTAGCCAATGCTTGTATGAAGCACGTTGTTAGATTACATGGAGTCCCTAAAGACATTGTGTTAGATTGAGACTCTAGATTCTTGTCATAATTCTAGCAAAAGTTACAAGTTGATTTTGGTTCCTTGGACGACCCACCATGAAGTCGATTGATATGCTACCCCGGTTTTGTTTTATAAGTTCTAGTGGTTATACCAAACCTGCTAACCACTTATTCTTGATCTTAACCTTCTGACATGTCAGACATTGGGCAATAAACTTTGCCACCTGCCATTTTATTTGAGGCCACTAATATACCTTCTTCAAATCCTTATACAAATTATGGTGTGGATCAAAGGGATGGCAAATTTTGGATCGATTAAGTTCTTTGATTCGGCCTCTAGTAGGGTTGAATTTGATGAAGGAACAAGGCTCAGTTTAAGGGTTTAAGCTACGAAAATGTAGGTTCTTCAAATCTATTACTTTGAATGATAGAATAACCTTGAATGTTCGATACACATTCAAAGGTTTTGAAGAGGAAAATACCCTGGACACCTCCTAGTTAGATTTGTTCTCCAAAATAGAGAAATTCAAGTGTTAAACTTGTGATTTTATTTCAAATGATCTCAACATAAGTGCGTGTACAAGGCATAGGCATATATATAGGATAGTTGCCGACTTAAGCACATAAACTAGCCGGTTTCCCTCCTTAATTCAAGCTAGCTTTAAACCACTTGAATTAAGATTATATAATACCTAATCCCAGCCATAATATCATCATTTAAATTATATTAATGACAAACATTACAAAGCCTTACAATCAACTATGGTACATACATGAAATTACAATAAAACCCTAGCTTAAATGAAATATAATTTAGGGTTTACAACAGGTTTAATATAACTAATAAGATCACCAACTATATCTTGTTGTATTGTCATTCCATATATGCCATAGCTTTGCATGCTTTGAATGCATTGTACACTTTAAGTATCTTCTTATATGTTGACTTCTTCACCTTGCAAATATGTAACATACCTGTAAGAAAATCTTGAAGTATTTTCAATATCATGAATAGAAATATTATTAAGAACATTTAAGATGATCGGCTCCATTATTAGAAATGCTAATTCTTTATTATCTTGAGAATCATTAGAAGCACTAGATACACTAGATGCACCTGCATCAACTTATCCCCTACAAGATGGATGGAATAAGGAGTACAATGTCTTTCTTCTAGGGTTTTCCTATTAAGCTCAGCACATCCCTAGTGTATACACCACCTACCATGTTATCTAACACTACCATCCTCATGGAGTTCAAACCCTTTAGCTCTTCCTTCTTTAATAAACTTCCTAATCATTTTAAGCTCACCAATTTGATTAGCTAGGATTTCCTCAAAGATTAAAGGAGTGATGGTGAGTGCACTCATTCTTGCCTTAAAACTACTAGCCGTGATTAGTTCAATCTCCATCTTCCTGAAATCTCAGAATAGATGATTTGATATTATAATTGTGCTCAATGCATTATCTTCTAGTTAAGTTCATTTGCTTCTACATTGACTTGCTCTCATTGTAGGTTCATTTTAGGTGGTAATCCTTGACCAACTCTAACTAATAACACTATCACAAATTAAACTCTTTGTGCGTGAATATGTACATGAGGCTTTAATGGTCAAAAAACTTTTACTGAATCATAGAAAGGTAATGCCTCTAAATTTTAGGTGCGAGCACTATTATAACAAGCTCTAAGTCATGTGTTAGGTAGTTCTCTTTATGCTGCTTCAGTTATCAACAAGCATACACCATCATCTTCCCATGTTGCATCAACATGCAACCTAACCCATGCTTAGAAGCGTTATTGTATACTTTAGTACCTTTAGATCAACTTGGTAATGTGAGCACTAGGGTTGTAGTTAAACACTTCTTCAACTCCTAGAAAGCTTCACCACTGTTTTCATCCCACTAAAGTCATATACCTTTTTTAGCAGGTTAGTTAATAGTTAAGCTATCTTGGAAAAGTCTACAACAAGCATATAATAGTAACCAACCAACCCTAGAAAGTTTCATACCTTCTTGACAAAAGTTAGTATTGGCCACTTAAAGACTGCTAGATCCTTGCAAGGATCCATTGCTACTACCCCATCATCTGAGATAACATGTCCAATAAAAGCCACTTGGTAGAGCCAAAACTCACATTTTAAAAGCTTAACAAATAACTAGTGTGACCTTGATAATTCTAAGATATGCCTTAGATATTTTTTTAGGTTTTTCTCAATCACTAGAGTATACGAGGATGTCATCGATGAACACCATAATAAACTGATCCAATAATGGTTGAGAATTTTGGTTCATGAGAGACATGAAGGCTACTGGTGCATTAGTGAGTCCGACAGGCATTTTAGCGAACTCGTAATGGTTATATATTGTCTGAAATGCAGTCTTTCCGATGTCCTATTTTGCTATCCTCAACTAATTATAGCATGACCGAAGATCAATCTTGGAGAATATCTTGGCTACCTTGAGTTGGTTGAAAAGGTCATTGATCCTTGAAAATGGATAATGGTTATTTATAGTAGCGTAATATAACCCTCATAATCAATGCACAATCTCAAGATCCCATCATTTTTCGTTATAAATAGAACTAGCACTCCTCGTGGTGATATACTTTGTTGGGTGTATTCCTTTCCCAAAAATGACTCAAAATGGACCTTAATTTCTTTCATCTCTTCAAGTACCATACAATACAAGGCTTTAGATATTGGTTCCATCCCTAGCAATACATCTAAGGTAAACTCGATATCTCAAATAGGTGACATTCATGACATATCATAAGGGAATACATCGCACTACTCACGGATCATTGTAATTTGCTCTAATGGTATCTCATCCACCTCAACATCTTAAATAATGCATAAGAAGATCAGATATCCCTTGCAAAAAAAGTTATTCATCATAATTTCTAACATGACCTTTACAAAGGGGTTAGGTTCACACTTCCTCTACGAGATCCTAACATCCTTTGGTCTTTGTAGAATTGCACATTCCTACACTCAATCTATCAATGCTTGATAGTTCTCTAGCATTTCCTTTCCAATAATTACATAAATTTTGGGAAATTCAAGCCCCATACGATCTAAGGTAAATTATACTAATGTAAATATCAAGGTCATCCCTTTATAGAACCTAGAGTATGCAATCCTACCTCCCGAAGGCAACACAACAAAATCGAAAATACTACTAGAAGGATTCAAAGTAGCTCAAATAATACATATGCTGGAAAAGTAGAGAAGGTAATCATATTGATAACCACACCGACCTGATGCTCTACCTCTGACTGGCTGGTTATGTTTAAGCATCCTCCTAAAGGAATTTCTATGGCACTAGCGGATCCCTGACCTTGTTAAAAGGTGTGAGGTTTCTAACCTCTAAGCTGACCATCTCGAGTGGCAACACTAACTAGTAATAGAGGAAACCTCAAAATCTATGGATGCGGCAACTAAAAAGATTTAGTGCTCTAAGATTGAGTCTAACCTCTCTAAGCACTACCACCTTCAACATGGCACTCATAGGTTTTGTGTCCAACCATACCACACCCATGGCAAGTCACCTTGTTGCCTCCACAATATACTCCTAGGTGATTTTCTTCACAATGCTTATAGTGGTAATTCCTTTCATGGACACATCCCTCGAACTAACCTCCAACTTGGGGTATTGACCCCATACTCTTGCTATACTTAGGTGGCATGCTTCCTCTAGAGTAGGCCTTCTTCCTATCATTGGGACACTAACTACCCTTGAACATCATCTTGCTCCAACTACGAGCTCCGATATTGGATGACTCAGAAAGCCTCCAAAGACTACTAATACATTCCCACCATATCTTGTATAGTAACTCTCACTAATATCTCTTGGTATCTAATTCATAGGCCGATCTTGAAATGATGAACCTGCATCACCTCATTGGTCTTTAACTTAGAGTGAAATGGACTAAGTCCATGAATCTTGTGTAGTACTCCTCTATCAACATGCCTCCTTGCTAGAGGACCATAAACTTATCATACTTATTTATATCAAGGTGAAAGGGATAGAACTGGGCACAAAGAACCTCAAGGAATAGTCCCCAACCTATAGGATCTCCACCTTTTTGCAGGCACTCCTCCACCGGGCATCTACTCTTCCCCACAAGTAGTATACCACCACAGCAACTCTTTTATTGAAAGGGTAACAACATGCAGTGAAGGTCCTCTCCATGCCTTTAAACCTTTTTTCCATAATGTTAGGGTCCTCCTTATCCTCTAAGAATAGTGGGTGATGATGCTTAGCCCTCCTAAGCCAATATATCAAAACTGGTGTGGGTACTAGCTATGGTACCAATGGTGGTTTTGGTGCTCGGATCTGGCCTTCCATGTATGCTCTAATAGTCTTCATAAATGCCTCAATATGCTTGTAACGGTGGTTTGCATCCATCAATTCCTAAAGACTAGGATTAATTAGAAGCAATCCATTACTGAGTACTAAGACTAGCATAAAAAATCAACAAAAAGGCTATCTACAATACATTCCACAACCCACACCCACTCACGGACATTTCAGGTTTGAAAAATATTTAACTTCAACTAAATGCTTAAATAGTTGGGAAATCATTTAAAATAATAAGTGCATCAACTCAAAAAATTCAAAAATGGAAAATATTTTCAAATAAGTTCTTATATCAATCTTGTGGAACTTGTTTAATAGTTTCAAAATGAAACACCATTAAGAAAAATCCTTGAAGACAACTCGTGGTATCAACTTAAACAATTTTAGATTGGAAATTTTTTGAAAAAGCTTTGATAGCAGATTATAACACCCCTATTTTTTACTAAAAAAAATTGTTTTGAAAACCTTACATAAGTGAACTACCAAACATTTAAAAAAAATTGGGTGTTACAGCCGCATCTAACATAAGATAGGCACTAGCCACCTATCTTATATTAGATACAAGTCTGGGAACCAAATCAACCAAAACCATAGTAGAGTGCACTAAAACACTTTATATAAATACCAAAAGAAAGGATTTCTAGTATAAGACCCCGGTAGTTAGCAAATATTTAAATAAATGAGAAAAATTAAGCCAAACCACAAGGTTCAAATTATAGAATCAAAAGTAGGGCATAGCCTTAAAATCTAATTATGTCAAGAACCACATAAGAGTTTTGGATGTCCACCATCTCAAAACCCATGCCTAATAGGAGGTTGTCCTACTGCTGACCATCCCCAAAAACCTGCATATGACCAACCGCTTATGGAAATGAGAAGGTGAATGAGCAAATGGGGGAATCAATACTCTTCATATAAATTAAGCTAAGCTACTCTCTTTAATGGAAGCCACAAGCACACAATAATCTAGTATATAATAAGAAGCATACTAACATAGTTCAAGCCTATTTCACATAAACATAATATAAGGTCTATCATGGTCATATCATACATAGGAAACTTATACCATAGATGGCTCATCATTCTTAGCAACATATTACAACATCGTAGATAAATACATGAAATCTACTAAGTAGATTATCCAAATATTATTAAGGCTTCATTCATCCATGCACATAATTCTACCATAAGTCATTTTTCCACTTTCTTTATCCATTATGTCATTTATATATAAGTCATTACCTCAATTACTATAGTTTTCTCTTTAGCCATGTTCTTATTATAAATTCTTACCTAAATACTTATCCAAATAATTATTCAAATTTCTTAACCAAGTACTTATTCAAATTCTTATATAGCGTTAGACTGTGCACCACCCCTATGGTCTCACATACCATGTACGTCTACCACAATTAGATGTATGTACGAGCTAAAGCCAAGTGATTACTAGTGGACATAAGCCCAAATTGAAGCCAAAAACCACCTAGGTAACCATACCCTTTGGTATCGATATACCTAGCACGTCATCAGTTCCTAGAGTGGGTAAGGTACCTAGATCTACTAGGATCCTACCAAAGGCAAAGCCTAAAGCCACTAATAAATGCTTGAAGGTAGAATAACCATAGGTAGATAATCAAGGATCAGGCAACCCAAACCCATACATAGCTCGACCATCTTTCACTTTAAGTGATTAGTACATTATTTGTGAGGTTAAGTGATCATACAATGCCCATACAATATGCAAGCAAAGCAGTCACATTCTTATTCCATCTTAACAATTACCATTCCCCAACCATGTGTAGAATTCCCACTAATACTTACTCAATATTAACCAAATCCCTTACATTATTCTATTTTAGGCCAAAATTTAGATTACATTACCCCTTTAAAGCCATAAAGTACTTATTTGGGTTAACCCATTAAGACAGTTACTACTCCCATTGAGTATGCCATGAATCATGATCCATTTAATCCATCCATTAGATTGTAAACCCATGCTAATAGATATATTTCACTCATTAAATAGTCATATATTAGCTTTAGACATTGTCTTAAAGCATATCCAAAATGAAAGATCAAAATCACACAATCTATTCGAACCAGTCGATCATTTTGGCTTAACTAGTTAATATATTTTACCAACTAGTCAATCGGTTTGGCTTAGCCAAACTCAAGGCTCCCTCGAACTAGTCGATTAATTTAGCCAAACTAGTGAACTTTTCAAAGATCAATTGATTGGTTTTGCCATACTAGTCAATGAGTTAGAGTAGAAAGCAAACCAAGGTGACCATATACATACCGATTGATTTGTTTGGGCCAACTAATTGACTATTCCAAGGACCAATCGATTTTTTTTAGCCTAATAAGTGAATCAGTTTTCCCCTAACCACACAAAATAGCAAATCACCCAAAAAATCCTACCACATCTAAACCAAAACATATCATAGTATAATGTAATACTTCATCAGATCATACACCGAAATATGCTTCATAATTAATCAGATTGACCTAATTTCTCTAAAATCATGCCTTTTTCTCTAGATTCATAAATTAATTAACATGGATTAATCTAAAACCAAATTTTCTTGAAAACTTATAAAATTAGGACTTTAAAGAATAAACCACATCACATGCTTAATCAAATAACATTTGAGAATTAAGAATAACTTGGTGCAACAAAAACTTCTCAAAAATAGGAAAACTCAACTTGGAAGATTATCAACTTCCAAACCTTATAAATAGAGAGTTAAATCTTCAGAACCCTAATGAATAGTTTCATAAAATAAAATTCAAATTACAAGAAAATTAACTTACCAAAACTTAAAGAAAAATAAACCGAATTTCTGTTAAAATAGAGACTGAAGAAGGAAACTAAAATTAGGATTGTAGTAAGGAGAAACTAATATGGGGTTAGAAAGCTAGAATACCTCAGAGGCTAAAAGAAAATTGAATGGAAGGGGTGATTAGGGATATTTATAGCCAATGAATCGATATAAGAACAAGTGTGATTATGATCAGATCAAAAGGCCATAATTTCTAGTGCTAAAATTTGTGTTGAAAGGGTAGACTTTGTCAAAGAAAGGCCGACATCCCTTCTAAAATTAAAAATGTGCTTTTTGGAGAATGTTTGTTGAATTCGCTCAAAAAATGTCAAACACATAAGAGAAAATGATCGATTAGTGTGGGACATAATCTCCCAACTAAGTAGGGAAAAGTTGGGGAATCAAAGCAATAATTTCAGAAGTGTACAAAGGATGGAGGGGGGAGAAAGAAAGTCGAGGTCATCATCTTCCTCAGTTATCCAAATCTATCCCTAGAAGAAGTTTGAGGCAACAACTTGGGCCAAATGTATGATAAGGAAGGTCAAAAATCTATAAAGAATGACTTGGAATGGGATTATCATAATTCCATATTGGTAACTAAAGTTTTTCTAGAAAATCAAGTTTCAAAAATGAACTCTACTCGATAAACTAGTTGATTAATTTGGCTTACCGGTTGACTACTCTACCAACCAGTTGATTGATTCCCTAAATAAGTCAATCAATTTAGTTTGAAAAAATATTTTAGCTGAAACAATGAACCATTTGATTGGAACCACTTTATTAGTCCGCCTAAAAACTCATGTTATTCAATTTCCAAAGCTTATTCAAATCCACCTTTTCCTCAAACTCAATTATAGTTCCAAGTCAAAATCAAAAATTGTCAAATTTTAATAAACAATACAACTTCCTTTTGAAAAAAATTACCAGAAGATGGGGTATTACATAATTTGTGATGAATAATGTTTTTTCTTGATAAGACTCAACTAATTTCATGAGATGGTACAAAGATAAGACATCCAAAAACCTTAATCTTTTCTACTTAGCCATTGAGTCAACCTATTAATCTATCTAAAGGATTAGATAACCATTCTTAGTAATTATTTTTTAAGGATGGTAAAGTTGATTCATAGTCTCCATTTACCATTGGACTTCATTATTGGCACTGAGTTAGCTATCCTATTAGCATATTTCACATCTCTGATAACCCCCAAGCTAAGCAATTTTCCATTTTCTCTCAACCGATTTTATGTTTTTTAGCTCTAGTGGCCCTTTTCTTTTGTTTAACTAGTTTATACCTCTCCATTATATCTAATTAATGATAAATGATTTGAGGAGGGATTTCTTCCAAATCAAACACCTTCTAGCCAAAGACATATTTGTTTCTTGTGAGCAAATCTAGTAGTTCTTCTTTATCAAACTCTTTGATATCCTTACCTATCATCACCCTGTGATATACATCCCATAACTACTTCTCTTCTACCTCCATGACATTCTACATGCCCTCTCTAGAAGCATTTAAGTCTAGTAGAATTAGGCTCTTTGTTGGCATTTTGACATCCGGTTATCTTGGTGTGCCCCTAACTTTTTTTGCATAGTATTGTTGTGCCATTATCCTACCACCATAGAATTCTCTGTATCCTCCTCTAACTAGGCATCTCATTACCAACCCCACCATAAAAATGCTAGTCTAGAGTTTTTTTAAGAGATGATCATCTTAATATCATGTTATATGCTAAAGGGAAAACAATGATCACAAGGATCATTTTTATGCTTATTAAAGCCCCTAACTGATTAAATATTAAAGTGAGATCCACCGTTCCATTTGGTTTTATTATATCAACCATGAATCCCACTAATGGTGAAGTATTATTTATTAACCTTATGGTAATTTTAATTTTTTTTAAGTTTCCAAAAAAATAATATCAATAGAACTACATGTACCCATAAGGACCATTTTCATTATACAATTTATGATTTCTAATTCAATAACCAAAGTATCATCATGATGCTCCACTATACTTAGACCCTCATCATTTGCTATATAGTTGACTTCCTATTCACCTATTCTTTCCCTCTTGTTATTTTCCTAAGAGTTAGTTTTTTTTTATATGTATGCCTTTACGGTCGTGTTACTTGCTTCTACTAAGGAATACCCTATTGCAATAGTGTTATACTCATTTGAGGTCCCTTACTCTAAGGAGGTGAAGGAAATTTTTAGGCCACCCTTATTTCTTATTTAGCTGAAGATGTTTGTGTGTAATGATTTAGATGATCCTTATAAACTAATTCTTCAATCTCCATGAATGCCCAATAATCTTTTGTAGTATATCCATATTCCTAATCTTAGGTAAACCACTTGTTGATATTTCTATGTTTCATGTTAGCTCGAATAGGAAAGGGCCTAAAAAATGTTTTTGATCATTTTCCACATTAAATATATGTGAAATGTGAGTCACAAATGGAGTGTATTTATCAAACCTGCTGATTTAGCTTAGTCAAGCAATTGGTTATATCGACAACTTTAAAATCTAGATGCCTCTTTCTTACCTATACATCTCCATATCAGGTCTCTATCATGATAATGAGGTGTTTCCACCCTTCTTGATGTTAACCACATCACCTTGCTCATTTATTTAGGATCTATTCTCTATTACACATATTTCCTTAGATAAGTATAAGATTAATGCTTGGCTATATACAAATTCTTAACCAAATCTTTATTAATTCATCCTCTAATGAGAGAGGACCGAGCAATACCATTTTATAACTTATTTATCTATCAAAACTCTTTATCAAATTTATTAAAAAATGATTGAATGGATTCATTGGACCTTGGGAGAATCCCATCAAAGAAGAAGAATTTTTTTTATGTCATAGGCATACATATAATTACTCAATAAAAAGCCATTGTGATGTAAAAAACCTCTAAACTAATGTTATCCGTTTGAAATTCCTAGAAATGATTTATATATCATCTCTTCTAGCACCTTGACAAGCAATATATTGTTCATGAATACATTTAAATGGTTATTTGGTTCAGTGGAGCCATCAAATGATTCAAAAAGTCAAAATTAATATTCTTTATGCTGGAATTTAAAATATTTCTTTTTTAAAGGGTGTCTACCAGCAAAAACCTCTAAACTAAACTTTCTTTTTTCTTATAGCCTCTAGTACCTCTTTTGCCTTTTGATCAATAACTTTTTGGATTGATTCATCTTCATCTTCATCTTATTAGTATGGTAGACATTATGCCTTTGAACATATTTCTCATCTATGTTAGTATTGCAAACATCATGCCTTCTCCTTGAACTCATACACCTTTCTCTCCTAGTCCATCTTAGAGGAATAAGGGGTTGTTGGTGTTTTTCACTTCTAGTCCTTTTACCTCAAACATCCTCCATAGACTTCGCCTCTTCTTTCTAGAAGATAATGCTTTAGAGGCTAGTCCTTGACTCCTTTTATGGAAAATTATAACACGCCTAAATTATGGGCCAAAAATTTTATTTTAAGATCATGCAAAAACATTTATAAAAGAAAAACCAAAGGAAATTACCACTACATTAATCATGGAACAAGTGTGATCACTTCCTAACATATGTTTGATGCAAGGCAAACTATAACAACAAACAAAAGAATGCATGCTCTACTAATAATACAATAATAATAATGATAACAATGATGAGAGTAATAATATAGATAGAAGAGAAAGATTACAAAATCCAAATATAGGAACAAAAGCTAATAGTGTAAATAACAAGAAATAACAAAAAGTATCCTAACACATTGGGCAAAATATATCTAAACTAGTGTGTCTAACTCATGCCTAAATGAAAACATAACTTTCAATCCCTAAGAAATGGCCAACTACTGGCCCACAATGCCATCCTCAACATACTCTAGCTAAGAATTATAACCCTACATATCATCATCTACTCACCATATTAGAAGTCTGATCATTATGGTAACCACATAAATGTTGTTTTAGTATGGTAAAGTATTGGTAAAATGAACTACATAAAACATGGAAAGGGCTTATGTTGTATATTGATGTCATGTAGTTACATGGTATAACACATACTTAGAAAGAATAACTTGTAGGATAATGAATATATGATAAATGTAATATCCCATCCTAAAATTCTTCAAAAATATCTTAAAAATTATGTTAATATAAAATAAAGTGGTTTTGGTTTTGGAAAAGACTTGGAATTCAATGTGGAATCTCAGTGATAATAGTAGATCGGTTGCTCATACCAATTGACTAGTATGATCTGTGACCCTCATTTTCATTTTCCATAGAACAAGTCGATTGGTTTTCCTAAACCCATTGACTGATTAGGCTACGATTCCATAATCCTTTTCTATTTTGCTTCAATTCTATTTTCCATGTATATGAAAACTTCTAATAAGAGTCTCTTTGTGCTAATTAGCATATTTTGATGCCTTGGGATTATTTTCATATTATCTTGATTATTTTATGATTTTATTTAGTTAAAAGTCTTCTATAAGAATTTTTAAAGTACTTTTCCTCACCTAGGTCCTTTCCTCACTCATTCTACCTTTTCCCTCTCTCCTCTAGCTAGTGCATAACTCCTTACCCTTGTTGTTGCTCTATCTTGGTCTAATTTATTTTCTTAACTTCACCCTTCCTACGCCATGTTTCTTCATTTATTCTCTCTTACACATTTATACACAACACTCCACTCCACCATTGAAAGTCTACTCTCTCTCTCCCTCCCCTTATTCCTTTTGGTCAACTAGAAGACCCCTTAAGCCTTATTCATCTAATTTCCCTCTCTTTTTAATGTAATCATTGAAGTCTATCTACTTTTTCTCCCTTTACTCTCTTCTTCCTTTGGCTTACTTTGCTAAGTGTGGGGAACTTCTTTTCTCTCCCTTTCATTTTCTTGTTCTAGTAGAGAACCAAGGCCCTTGGCCCATATTCTTCTGTGGGATTCAATTTTCCTTTATTCTTCATCTTTACTTTAGTTCCTCTTTATTTTCTATAAATAAACGGGGTTAAAGTTTTGAGAGAATTGAAGATTTCTTTCTCCTTGCTAATCTTGTTATTTATCTTGTGGATGAAGTTTGCTAATCTATACCTCTATCCTTCTCTATTTTCTTGTTTAAATTAAATTTTAAAGTGTGTTTTACTAATTTTTTAAATTCTTGGTTTCCTTAGATAATCAGTGATCTTATGGTGGGCCATCAAGTTAGGAGTATTTTCTCTTTGCTAGAATATTTTCTTTGAGGTAAGAGAAATCTCTATTTTATGATGAGGTTTGGTGTACATGTTAGCATTAGTTATTATCTTTGATTTTTTAATATGTACCTAGAGAAAAGCATGAGTTATTTGATATATAATAGATCTAGATATGAGTTGTGAATATGGTTGGTTACAAGGATGAGATGTGTTATCATATGGATGTTTGCTCATAAGTGTCGAAAATGTGTTTATGCTAAAGTTTGGGTTAGTAACTAAGTTATGGAGGTTCTATGTATCAAATATGCTTTATGCTTAACTAATTCATTGACTTTAACTTATATCTATGTATCCTAGGTTATTTGAGTTTAGTAGTATGTGGTCTTCAAGACCTATTGATGAATCTTAGATATGTATGTATGGTTGATTCTTGCTTTGATAGCATAAAGCTTTATTTTAATGTTGATGTGGTTCTCATTTATTTCATCCTTGTTGTTGATTATGTGGGAATGCTTAGGTTATTTTTTACTCGAAGCATGAATTCAATGAGTTAATCGTGAAATAGTGGTGCAAATAATTGATGAGAATTTTTATGACATATTTATGTTATCAATAATAATAACATGATTAGAATGTGATTTATGGGGGTGTTAAGCATGATTTAGCCATTGTAACCTTAGCATGAAAGTTATGAATATAGTATGATGTTGAGTCTTTAGAGGATGATTCGAATATGTAGTGTCTTTCAACATGTTTTCATACGAATAAGTAGTATATAACCTAGTTAACCTACTTACTTGAGCATGGGATTGATGATAGCATGACTTATATTTTATTTTACCCATGTTGATGAATTGAGGAATGAATTATGATTTTTATTGAATTCAAGTATAATGCTGTTGAGTATTGATCCTTGATATGATCGATATGAATTAGTATGTGGATTCTATCTTTTTATATGCTATATGACATATATTCATACTAGGATTAAATTAGAGAAGATTGGCAACGTTGTTATGTGTGTTATGTGTGGTTCATTAGCTTAGGTGTTATTTTACCTATATCGGTCAATCGGTCCATTAGACCAATCAATTGGTTGTGTGAATAACCACTCAGTTTGGGATGTTTGATCGATTGATTTAATTAAATAATATATAGGTTTTGATGAACACTAGATTGGGTTGCCAAACCCATCGATTGGTTTCATTGTGACAAGAGTGGTGTGGTTTGGACTTAGACCTATTGATTAGTTTGGGCGAACCCATCGATTGGTTCCCTTGAATAGCCAATTGGTTGGACCAAACCCGTCAATTGTTCACCTTGTGACCAAAGTGGTCTGCTCTCTACTTAAATCCATCAATAAATTTGGACGAACCCATAGACTGGTTCCCATCAACAATTGATCAGTTTGTCAAACCTATTGATTGGTCACCTTTTGACCAAAGTGGTATGGTCTCTACTTAAACCCATTGATAGGTTTTTCCAAACCCATTGATTGGTTACTATGAACAGTTGATTAGTTGGAAAAAATAGTTGGTTGGTTTTACTATGTGTTATTTTCTTAGGCCTTGTACAACCAGACCAATCAATTGGTGCCAGAAACCGATTAACTGGCCATCTATATTTCTCCATGTTTGTTTGATATTTAATGTTATTATTTAGGACCTCCATATTACTACTTCTATGCAATTACAACATTTTAATTATGATTTCAAACATGGTTAACTTAGATTTAATATGGATCAAAAGGATAATATTGTGGTGCCCTTAGTGGTTAATTTTGGTGTCACCTGTAAACACCTAAGTGGTTACTTATATGTCTTATGTTCTATTTGGTGTTATTTCTTGGTAATACCTATTTGAATATTAATGTAATGGTAATTGTGATTTATGATATTATTTAGTAATTAATGAAATTAAGAAAGATAAAATAGTTATTTGTGTGGCTTGTGCCCTTAAGTTGTGTTCGATGTCAATATTTTGGAACAATTAATTATATTCTTCTGAAATTATGTTTCAAATTGTGGGATCACAAATTAATTATATAATGGGAATAAGATTTTGTTCGAGACTTCTTCTCCAACTCTTGGGTTGGTTACTGGGAGTTAGTAACATAGTTACCCTATGCTATTTGCTTTTCTTTGACTCAATGCCTTTCCCATACTATAAGATTTTAACTTATATGCTAGAATAGGAATAACTCTATGGAAGAATATCATGGTTTTAGTGCTTATATAGAGTGTGTGCCATGATTGCCGAAGTTTCATCTTCTTTCACTTAGTACCTTTCCTATACTATTAGGTTGTGATTTGTATGTAGGAATAGGAATAATACTATGGAAGACTGTCACGGTGTTGGTGCTTGGATGAGGGTATGCCATGATTGGTTGAGTTTCATCTCCTTCCACTCAGTACCTCTCCTATTCTATTAGGTTGTGGCCTGTATGTGGGAGTAAGAATAATAATGTGGCCAACCATCTTGGCATCGGTGCTTGTGTAGAGGGTATGCCATGATTGGTGGCGTTTCATCTCCTTTCAATCAGTACCTTTCCTATACTATTATATTGTGACATGTATGTAGGAGTAGGAATAATATTATGGCAAACCATTATGGTGCCGGTGCTAGTATGAGTGCATGCCATGATTGGTGAAGTTTCATCTCCTTTCACTTAGTACCTTTCCTATCATATTAGGTTGTGGCCTATATGAAGGAGTAGGAATAATACTGTGGTAGACCATCTTGGTGTCGGTGCTCGTGTAGAGGGTACACCATGATGGTTGATTTTGTCCCTTACATTTGGTGTCATTACCTAAAATTCCAACTAGGATGTTTAGATTATCACATTTGCATTTGGTGTCATCTCCTAAACATCCATATTGGGATTAGTGATCTAGTATTAGAGGGTATGCACATGCTTGTGTTTGGTGTCATCACTTAAAAACCCACATTAGGATTAGTGCCCTTCTTTGGGGGTATGCCTATGTTAAGGATCTATATACCCTCGTGTTGTTACCATGACCCACATTCATTATGGAGGTTTAGGTGTGTCGTACGATTATCTTAATAATTTGATTGTGTGGTCATGTAACGAAAAAATAATAATATGGTTTATTGTACTTATGACACATGTGATCATCATGTTTTATTAGTTCTCATTCCATGACAATGTGTTCTAGAATTTATATTATACCATGATTAATGTGATTTCTAGGTGCATCTTGATCCCTTTCCATGTTATAGAATGAACTTATTTTACCAGTACCTCACTATACTAATAATACCATATATAGTCATTGTGATGATTGACCTTTTGTTCTGGAGAGTAGTTAATGCTTTACATGTTGGATTAGCTTGTTGTGGGCCCTTGTATTGCCTTTGATTGGGGGAAGATATATTATATCAGAGAGTTAAACTAAATGGTTTGGTTAGGATCTCACTATGTTGGGATATTTTTATTTTTATCACCTAAACTCTAGGTTGTGTTCTTGGATTTGGTTTGTAAACGTATCATGTTATACATTGTTTATCTCTCTCTTATCACTGTCTCTCTTTTTCTCTCCATCACATTACCTCTCATTCTCATGCATAGTTTTGGTTAGGATAACTTTTGGTTTTATCACATGGAAACATCAAATTAGTTATTAATGAAATTAATTATGATTTACAATCTTAACCACACAAAACCCACAATATAATCATTTCATTCCATATTAAAAGGTAGGTTAAACATGGTTAAAATCATGAATAAAGTGTTATAATTACATGAAATTATTAATGTAGATATCCTAAAGAGAGAGCATCAAATTATAAGCAAATATGGTGAACTCAAGTCGAACAAAAGTCCACTTGCCTAGTTTGGTTGCACCAGATTTGAGATAAAAAGAATACATACGAAACAAGTCGATTAGTTAGTCCAATTGATAAATTGTTCATAAAAAATAGTTAATAGGTTTTACAAAACCGATAGGTGGGTCTAAGTAGACCCCAAGCCACTCTAATCATAAAGATTGGGGAAACCATTTGAGTGGTTCATCAAACCAATGAATTGTTTAATCAACCACCTGATCGTAGCCACTAACCACTGCAATTGTTCACTTAACCAGTTGATTGGCTATAGCAAACTGGTTGACTGATCAGGTTGAAATAGCACCCAAGCACACATACCACCCATAAAAAAATCATGAATCTTTTCCAAATTAATCCTATCATTCTTATATGTTTTAAAACATACGAAATTACATATTCAACATATGAATTCACATGAATCATGGTTGGAATCAATACTCAAAAATATCATGCTAGAATTTCACTAAACTCATGTATAATATCAAAATACATAAGCAAACTCCAAAACTTTAGAAATTAAAATAGGGTGACATGTTTGAATCTAAGAAATTAATATAATAGATACACATCACATAACATACCAAGAACTCAAAGCCACAAAAACCAACACAAAACCTTATTCCTATTAGAAATAAGGATGCCATCTCCAAGCAAATCTTCTAGCACATAAACATTCCTTACCTTATACTCTGTAAAAAAATATTGATTTTCTAAGATAAATAAGAATCAAAACCATTAAAACTCTATTTCAAAACTTAATAAAAGAATTTAAAAGAATAAGGAGAAGAAAATGGCATAACACAACCTTTCTCTTAAAATAGATTTTTAAAGAGGAAAAAAATGATCTTCAATCTTTCTCAAAACATTGATCCTTCCTTGATTAAGCAAAACAAGTCAGAAATAAGGATAAGATTGAAAAAAAAAGATATGAGAATCAACCAAAAGATGAGAAGAAAAGAGGAAAGCCTCTATTTTTCCTAGTAGAGAAGATGAAGGATATCTCAACATATAGAAAAATTTACCTAAAGAAAGGGAGAAGAAAGCAAATAAAGAAGTTAATAAACGGAAATGAATCATGACTATAGCATATAGTGAGAGCTGGGTCAAAATCCTTAAGAAGAAGAGAGAGAAAATGTTGAATTAGTTAAGTGTGTCCACCCAAGTGTAAGAGAAATGCATGATGATGTGAGGGACTATATTCAATCCACATAAAACCAAAGATCCATCCATACCAAACACCAGATTCAAACCATATAAAACCCAAAGATTCGTCCATATAATACAATTGATTAGATTCTCCCATTCATAACCACAAATTAGATTCTTCCATACAAGACCATAAGTTAGATTCTTCCACATAAAACCATAAGTTAGAATCTCCCATATAAACTATAAATTAGATTCTCCCATATAACATCATAAATTATATTCTCCTATACAACATCATAATTTAGATCCTCCCATATAACATCATCAGTTAGATTCTCCCATATACACCATAAATTAATTCCTCTCACACAAAGCCATGTAAAACCATAAATTAGATATTCCTATATAAGACCATAAATTAACTTCTTTTACACAAGACCCTAAATTTCCCATTTTGTTCTTCACTTATGAATCATTAGAATACTTAGGTCAACTCACATCCTTTGGTCAACTTCTTTACCCCATTCTCCTTTTTCATCCCTTTCTCCCACACAAACCAAATCAACATCCTCATATGCATGTCGTACAGGGTCACAAAACATATCATCACATATATATAATATTTCATCACATATAGTACACATGCCATACAAAAACATACTTCAAATCCATGTTATGCCACATAAAAAATAATTAATAATGATATACATAGGATACATAGCATGCGAAGCACATAATGCATATAAGCGCACAAAAGGCCTTAGCACCCTTACCTAACACGAAACCGGTCTTGGAGCACGCTCCTACACCTCCTTAGGTCTTTGACTGGTTTTACCTATTATGAGGGAAAAGCTAAAATTAGATTCCCTCCTATCAAAAATACTATTAATCACTAACTTATTATAAGACTAGGTTTTTAATAAAATAATAATATATTTATAAGATAACATTAACAAATTACTAACTTTGCTAAAGATATAAAAACATTATAAAAGTTAATAATATAAGGTTGAAGACTTTACCCTAATAATAATGGTAGTAAAATAGTAATAGCAAAGATACTAAAAATAATATAAGTAATAATATAAATAAGATTAATAATAATAGTAACAATAATAATAACAAGAAAATTATTCAAAATAAAGTGAAATAAGGGCTTCGACCCCTTTACTAAAATAATAATAATAATAATAATAGTAGTAAAATAAATAACCAAATTTAGTAATAATAATAATGATGAAATAATAATAATAATAATAATAATAATGATAATGATAAAAGCTATAATAATATTACAAAATAATAATAACCATAATGGTAATAATAGTAAGGATAATATTTGAAGATAAAAAGAAATAGGGTTTCCACCCTACATTGAGTAATAATAAATTAATAAATAATAATAATAATAACATTACTAAGAAAAAATACTAATAACCCTAATAATAATAAGATATGATATTTATAATAATACTACTAAAATTTAAAATAAATACAATAAGGTTTCAGCCCTATATAAAATAATAATACTAACACTTGAAAATAATAATAATGATAGTAGTAGTAGTAATAATAATAATAATAATAATAATAATAATAATAATAATAATAATAATAATAAATAATAATAACAACAACAACAACAACAACAATATCATTAATAACATTATTAACAACACTAATGGTAAAATAGTTGTATTAATAATAATGGAATAAGAATAATAGAAATTCAAAATAGGAAATAATAATAATAATAATTATACTTATAACATATTAATATTAATAATAGAAGTAATAGAAATAATAAGAGTAATAGTGCTAAAATCGAAATAAAAATTACAATAGGGATTCAGCCCTCAACAGAATAATAATAAAAACATTAATATTAATAACAATAATAATGCATACTATAAATGGAAATAATAATAATAATAATAATAATAATAATAATAATAATAGGATTTATATTAGAATAAATGAAATAAAATAATTTAAGGCTTGTAAAAATAGGGAAAAGGGCTGAGAGGGTCTAGGGTTCAACCTTAGGCTAGTGGTGAGGGGTGGCACTGATGGTGGTGCACGGAAGCAATAGTGGCGGCCAGAAAAAGAGAAGAAAAGGGGAAAAGTTAAAGGATGGGAACAAAATAAGAAGAAGGAGGGTGGAAGTAAGGGTGATTAGGATTGCCTAGAAGGAGAGGAACAGAATGATGGTGGCGGCACAGCCAAAGGTGGTGGCGCATAGTGGTAGTGGTGGTGGTTGAATGGAGAAAAAGGAGAGAAAGAGAGGAGGAGAGGGAGGAAGAGGAAAAGAAGGGTAGGGGAAGGTAGAGGATGGTCTGCAGAATAATTTGAGAGGTAAAAGAAACAGCGAAAGTGGTGGAGGAGGTGGCTAATGGTGGTTCGAAGGGCGGCGGTGGAAAAAAATGATTTCGTTGAGGAGAGAACTTTGCACAGCCGGGGTGGCTCGTGCAGGACCAATCAAGGGAGGAGGAAGGCACAGTTAGTTAGGGGGTGGTGCAAGGAGTGCACGGGTGGCCAGAACGGGCGGCGGTGTTGGTCGGAGGCGACGGACATGGCGTCTAAAGGGGCGGTGGTGGAAAGGTCAGGAAGAGTTGGGTTTCGGGGAAAAGCTCAATTGTAGACTGGATAGGGGTATTTATAAGAGGAAAAGGGTGGGTTAGGTCAAAGGGGAGAAAGGGAGGATCGATAGGTTAGTTGGGCTTGCCGGCTTCGATGGTTGCCGGTGAAATTCAAAAAAATGTGGTAGGCAATTGGTTGGGAAAAGGGAAACTTGCGAGGAGAGAGGAATGGGTAGGCAGGTGTGGTCGATGAGTCAACGTGGAAGAGAGAGGGAGAAAATGAGCAGCGAACATGCGTAGTTGCCGGTAGAATTTTTGACGCGTGGCTGCGGTGTAGTTACAATCGACGGTGTCGGGAAAGAAGAAAGAAGGAGGAGGAAGAAAGGTGGACTGGACCAGCGGTTCAGGGGAAAGAAAAGAAGGGAAAAAAAGGGAGGAGACTGGCCGGGCGCGACGGGCTAAATTTTTTTTTTTACTAAATGATGTGTTTTTTGGGAAACAGCATTGAAGTGCGATGTGGAGCACTAGGCCAGCGAAGGAAAGGAGAAAAATAAGGATTGGGCCGTGCTCCAAGCCCAATCGGGAGAAGAGAAAAATAAAAAGAAGAAAAGAAAGAAAAAGAAAGAAAAGAAAGAAAAAGGAGGAAAGAAAAAGAAAAAGGAAAAAAAAGAAAAAGAAAAATAGTGGGTTGGGTTAATTAAATTAAATAGAATATTTAGGATATTTAAAAATAATAATATTTAAATAAAATAATATTTGAATCCCTTTTTAGGCCAAATTAGGATTTTTAAAAGATTTTCCATAAATTCCATTTTAATTAACAAATCACTCTAATTTTCTTCCATTAAATTATTTATAAAATTAATATTAATTTGAAACTATTTTCTCTTTCTTAATTTAAATAAAATAATTTATTTAATTAATTTCCAAATTAAAATATTTAATTAGTTAAAATACCCAAATTTCCTCTAATTAAAATATTTATAAAATTTCTTATTAATTTGCCCTAAGTAATTTCCATTATTTTAATAAAAATAAATTATTTAATTAATTTTCATAATAAAATCTTATTTAATAAAAAAAATAAAATTAGAATTTTTAGTGCATTTACTCGTACTCACATGGATCGATAAAAGTATGGTGTGGAATGAGTACTGTTTAGAGATTAAGTAATCAGTTTATCCGGACCGTAGCTTGACCTTTATTTATTCAAGAGATTGTTTGTTGTCATATTATCGTGATTGTTTTTTGTACTCTTATGTGTTGTTCTTAGTACACGGTTACCTTACTTAGTACATAGCGTACTGACCACCAGTTTCATGGGTGTTACTCATTCCCACGAGTAGAAGACCCATCTGAGAGAGTGGAGGGAATGGACAAAGTAATAGGAATTAGAGAAGAAGATAAGGATGGTAGAAAGAGAAAAAAGATAGGAGGGAGACAGGAGAAAAAGAAGATAGGGTTAAAAGAGAGAGAATTAAAATATTAGTGAAAAGAAAGAGAAGAGAAAAATTAACAAAAAATAGAGAAAAAATGGTGGTAGACGGAGAGAATGGCGGAAAGAGAAACAAAGGGCACATGAAGAACAATAGGGGGAGAGAATAGTGTAGAGAGAGACAAAAGTTGTAAAGAGAAATGAAGGGTGAGGAAAGGATGGTAGAGGAGAGAGAAGAAATGTGACAGAGGTGAGAGAAAATTTTAGAAGTAATAGAAGAAGAAAACAAAGCTAATGGAAAAATTACTAGATGAAAAATAAACAGTTATTCATCCTATAGAATTACTAAAATTTTTATTCATATTCATTTTTTATTATTTCTTTCTCTATTTTTGATATATATTTGTAATTAATATATTTATGTACTTAATAAATTTATTGCAATTGGCTAAATAATTGATGTTGGGAATATATGGAAACGCTATACCATGATTTGAGACCTAATATTTTTTTTTTTCATTGAATTGTCCTTTTACTAATTTAATTGCTAACATTTATTTGTGCAATTCTTTTAAGAATGATTTATGTAGTTCATGCTTCATTCTAACTTCTTTATAGTGATAGTACGTAGGATTATATGCAAGCTTTGTGGCTATATGAACATGCTAGAATTCAGGTGTATAAACTACAACTAGATTAGGTAATAATTCATCCAATAGTTTTCTAATTCTAAACAAAGTAGTAGAACCATTAGATACGAGTGGATTAAGGAAGGAGACTAAAAATAGATACGCTTGAGGTACAAGTTTGGGTAGTTAGACTAACATCATTACACTTGTACTTAATGCTTTGAATGAAGCTAAATATAGGAGCCACTTATTGTAACTATACTTGTAATACCCTAAATCTATATATAACATTAATCCCAAGTAATTAATACCTTAAACAATTCTAACCTCAAAAAATTAATATTTTTTGTATTACCCTATTTCTGTAATCTAAAATATCAACCTAATTCTAATCTTTATTCTAGGTAAAGTATATTTTTAAACTATCCCAAATGATTGATATCCTAATCTTATTGAATTTAGTTAATCCTAAAAATTTATTCTTAGCTTAACAGTATGCACACTCACCCGTTTTCCATTTCCTCTCATTTCCTATTCTTTTCCTTTTTCTTCCACACATACCCATCCTCCTTTTCTTTTCCTCCCCTTTTCTTTCATAAATCTTTCCCTCAACTATACCCTTTGCTATGCTAATATGCCTACCTCCTTATACCCTCAGCATCATCAAGTATCACCTCCCACATCTCATGGTATATGTTCCATTGATTTTCTACCTAAAACCCATTCCCCAATCATGCACCCCCTTCACTACCATTTTTCCCTTTGTTCACTCTTCTTCTCTATCTTTCATCATGTGCATACCACCATACATATATACATGCATGCATGCATACATAAATATATACATACATACATATATGTACCCATCAATCTATCTTGACCTCATTTAATATTTGACCAAATCCCAAACCTCCATTTTAGTCGAGCAAAACCACACCCCAAACACCTCCCCTTTTCTTCTTCTTCTTCTTCTTCTTCTTCTTCTTCTTCTTCTTCTTCTTCTTCTTCTTCTTCTTCTTCTTCTTCTTCTTCTTCTTCTTCTTCTTCTTCTTCTTCTTCTTCCTACTTTGTTATAAGTTAAAGCAACCAATACCACCTAACATACCTCTAATCACCATCATTTCACTACAAAATCAACTACCACTACCAGCTGATCATTCTCCCTCATCATCGCCGACTATCACCACCCTATATAATTTTTCCCCCATCTTACTCTATTTGTTTTCATTAAGGCACAAGGTCATGCACCCTCACATGCCCCAGCTATACACATTCATACACAGTTCCTCACACAGCCATGTGAATATCATTCCCACCTATGCACTCAGTGGATGACCATGCAAATATTGCACCCCATGCCCATGCATGTTCCTAACTTTTGATCCGTGCATGCATTGCATGATATGATCACACCCTTCCTTTATCACAGTTGTGCTCCCTTCTAGCATGCTCATTATCCACTAAACTACCACCCAAAAATACCTAAGATCCCCTATAACTTCCACCACATGTCCACACAACTCGAGCATTCCACTTATTTTGGCTATTTCCACTTCCACACTCCTTTACCTTAAATTTTTCATCCGTATGTGTTCTTAAGTCCTAATTATGAATTATTCTTGTTTTTGTAGGTAATATATTAGTTATCTTAGAGGAGGTGATTTAGGATTTCATGCTTAGAGCTTAGTATCCTTGTTGGTAAGCATATATGTTATAGTTAGTCTTGTATGTATAACATGTGTTTGTATGAATATCTTGTTGTAATGTTATGTGGTTAATATTAATTATGATCTTGCTTGATATACTATCTTAAAAGGGAGGAAAATGTAAAAGTATGTACTTGGATATAAGTTTGAATACGTGTATTTATTTATATACTTTTGGAGTGGGATATCTCGTATGAATATTAGGCATTGATATGTATTGATATTGGGATTCATAAGGTCTTTGGAAAATATGAGTATCATGAGGGCATTATGGTCATTTTATGGTAATATGTGGAATAATCTTGGATAGGTAAGTTTTGAGGTTGTTGCATAACATTCCATAAGTAATGTGATTAAATAATGGATTGAGTAAAATATAACTTATCTAATATGATATTATGAGGTTTTGGTAATAAAGAAACAAAGGCATTTTGGTCAAATAGAAAATGGAACTTTCATATTTTTATAGGGGAATGGAATGTAAATGTACTAAGAATTTTATTTAGAATATTCCAGAAATTATGGACTCGTTTACTTGAGGATGATTGAATTGATATCAATGTGGTTGTGCCTACATGTTCCCAATTATATGTTATGCATATGTGTATGATCATACATAATGAACTTAATATAATCAAAATTGAATAAGATACTAATTATTTAAAGTAAAAGATAACATGAACAAGGTCAAGCTATTTATATGAGTTCATTCCATCTTATGATAATAGTTTCTTAGGTATGGTATTCACTTAGAGGTTTATTGGTCCATTCCACTGGATTAAGAATAGTGGATTTGTATACTTAACGTGAATGAGAATACAATTTAGAGATAAGTACTAATGGAGAAGATATTAATCATTTAAAGTAAAATATTAAGTGAGTTAGGACTGAGATGCTATATTCATTCCACCGGATAATATTAGTGGGACATGTGTGTTTTCCTTAGAGGTTTATTAGACCCTTCCACTAGTTTAATAATATTGGTAAGGTGTGTTTTTTCTTGAGATTTATTGGGTCTATTCCATAGGGTAATAATAGTGGCTTGTGAGTGTTTTTCCCTAAGAGGTACTTCAAACCATTCCACCAACATAAATATAGTGGGGTTCTTAAACTCAATATAAATAAAAGAATTAAATATGACATATATAGTCATTATTTACCTTACATTGCTTCACATTAATACATATATATGCTTATTTTCTTTATACTCCCTTACTCATGTGTATTGTCACTTTTCTCATTATATAGAACACGGACCATTCTTTTTATGGGTATTGTTCATTCTAATGAGCAGGTGACCTAAATATCTATTTGTGGGTCACTTAGGGCGTAGTGGGTGCTTTCTAACCTATGATGCTTTGTGTGGAGTGGAGTGATTTTCTGTATTAGGGCTTTTAGGTGTAGATTTATCTTATCGGAACAATAAAATTTACCCAAATGCCTTTTTAAATTATTAAATCCATAATATCCCTTTTATTATTATTTTGGCTACCGTAATCAAATTTAATCTCATGCTTGTATTCATATATGAAGTTTCCCTCATTTCTATTTTCATGTTTTACATTCTAATTGTTTTTACTTTGTGATTGACATAAGGATGGTTTGCTAATCCAAAATTTTGTTAATTAAATTGGTAACACTTGGCTATTTTGGTATGATGCTTATGTTGTATATAAAATGTTTTATTAGAAAAATTTAGGGTGTTATAATACTTCAAAATTTTATTAAAATTTAATATTGGCACTTTGTCATATTAATAATTTCAGAGAAGTAATATATTAGGATTAACTGACTAGTTACCTTAGACTAGTTAATAATTCTCCCTAACTATTTCTATTATGATCCATTATGGGTCCCAAACTAATCCAATGGTTTATGGAACCAGTAAACTAGTCCCTTATTACAAGTGATTTTTTGAGGGTTTGATTTATGAGACTTAACCTAGCTTTAACATTAGTGTTTGAACTTAATTTATACTTTTAACTTTGAATAATTAAATTTAGGGAAAGAAAAAAATGTTTGTTTGTGTTAGCTATGGCCCTAGTTTGTTATAGGTGTCAACATTCAAACACCTATTTTGGTTGATAAGTGGACTTTTATTGTATTTTTTTATCTCTTATAGAACACTAATCATTGTAATTATGATTTCATTTTATTTTATTTCTCCAACTCTTATGGTAGGTCACAAGTAGTTAATTGTTAATGTTTTTATTTTTCACTCAACTGTTTCACCTTCTTGGTATTAGAAATCATACTATGCATATTGTCATGGGAATGGTTCTCTATCAATTCCTTCTTAAGTTTTTTTATCTATATAGGTGGGGTTTCATCCCCTTTTTGTTCTGTATCTTTCCTAGGCTACTAGGTTGTGGCTTATGGGCATGATTATGATTAATATTATGGCAGATAGTGAAGGTGTCAGTGGCCTAAAGGGTTGTGGCCTATAGAGGGCATACCATGACTAGTGTGTGTATTCCTCTATGTTTAGTGCAATCGCCTAAACATCCAATTAGGAAAGTTTCAATTTCCTTGTTTGTTTTCAATGTTATAGGTTGCAAATACCCATATTAAAATTAGTATTCCATAAGGTAGAAGGTTTAATGATGTTTGTATATTTGGTATTATTACCTACAAACACCAATGATATGAATTTCATGCACCACTCACAAATGAAACTCAAATGAAACAATGGTGAAGGACATGTTGATGTAGTGGAAAAATGGGATGGATGATTAAGATAGTTTCTATCAAAAATTTAACTCTTAAATACCTCAATAAGTTAGTGCTCAAAAGGATCTCAAAGAGAAAATCACTTTGATTCAAATCAATTGAAGAAAACACAAAAAATCTACAAATACTTCAAATAAAAAGAGGAACATTCTAAGAATCTTCAAAGATCAACTCTCAACTTACAAAGATATTGAAAGGTTTTTAATTCTCACAAAGATGTATTAGTTGTATTAATTATTGTAAGGTGTTTTATAGTAAATATATTTTTGATACATTATTATTATTATGAAATATTAGATATGCATATTAATTAAGTTCATATTTGTTAGAGTTAGTTATTAAATTTTAATTCCAAGTTCGATCTCAACCGGTATCCATTATGTTTAGTAAATCTTAATTCAGTAGTCGGCTATTATCTACCCGATTCTTCACCTAAATAATGAACCTAACCTATGGCCTTAACCTATGCTATATTTTATTAACCTTTCCTCCATTCCTTCCTTGACATAAATCTGCACACGCCATACACTACAACACACCTCCCATTCCACCATATTTATGTCACCGTGTTTTGCTCAATGGCACCGTGTACGTCATCCTTTTCTTAAACCCTTCAACCCTTCCCCATTTTTGTGGTGAATTAACTCCCTATAAGCCTTTAATTTCTCACCTCCTTCTCCTGAGATCCCTTAAGCAAGAAAGAAGCTCATTGTTCTGCCTTATTTCATCACAATTATCCCTCAACTTCACCATTTTTATTACAAAACACTCCACCATTAGCTACATTTCCTTAGCAACGTCTGGCTAAAAATTCCCCCACCCCCAGTACTAGCTAGTACTACCATAACCACCCACAACCCATGTACAACCTCACAAAACAGATCTCATCTCCCTTACCTAAACTCACCAAAGTAACCCCTCCACCTTCATCTAAAGACACCGAACATCAACCACCATCTTCGATCAAAACTGCCACAACTCCTTACCATATTATGCCACTTCCACCATACCTCCACTCCTTGATCAACTTCCACTAACAAATCTTTAAAACCTCACCAAAATTTCCCTAAACATTTAACCTAAAGCACCGAATACTACCCTTCTTGGCTTGAATCATTTTACTAATCCACCTACTATTGTTATAACTTTCCCTATCATAGCTCCTCCCCTATATTCACCTTTATCCACTATTTATCCCCTTCCTGCATTGGCCATTTCTATTTTTCCTTCCCCTAGTGATATCTACCTTCACTATTGCTCCTTCCTTTCCTTCTTAACAACATTTACTGATTCATCCTCCTTTGTTGTGTGAGTTTATGTTGGTACTTGCTACTTTGCTTCAGTGAGTTATTTATCAATAAGTTACTTTAGTAAATATGGGTTATTTTTTTATATTAAATGATAATACATATGTGTTTGGGTGTTAATGTACTAGATAATCCTTGAAATTTAGAGGAGATAATTTTATACTTTTTGTGTAAGCTTAGATTTAGGTAAATCCAATCACTCATAAGATGGTAGAATTTATGTGCAAGCATGTTTGGATTTTTGGACTTATAATCATTGTACGCTTGCATATTTTTCAAGTATTGTGACATGTATGATAAAATGATAACATGTTAAATAAATGGTACATACTATCATTGTAAGTAGGAAATATGTATGAGTAATATGTTATATAATTTACATACGCATTTCTAGGGTTTTAATTCTTATAAAGTTATGATCTAAATTCCATGATAAATATCTTATGGTTACTAATGCTTGAAAGTTAGGGTACTATTATTCACTTGGAAGTATGAACTTATGATGAGGGTTAACTAATGATAATTTCTATTCGCATGACCTTGGGTTAGAGATATTTCCCTATATGTATTGTGATGATAATTTTCCTATTTAAATGATGTATTATGCCTTAAATGTGTACATATATACTACATAGAATATGTGATATGTGAGAATTGCATGATTAGGGTTTTTTGGGTGCAACTTACTAAATGCATGAAAAGTAGAAAATATAGTTAATTGTTCAAATGAAAAGATTAAATATATGCTAAAATAATGTGAAACATTAAATTTTAGCCTTTTCATGCCAAACTTCTTGTAACAATAATGTTGGTACAAAGATGAATAAATAAGTGATGAAATTAGGTCTTTTAAGGGTATTTTATTAATCTTGACTTAATGCATCTTTTGGGAACAATTGAATATTACAATGGCCATAGAATTTTGATAGGTTAACCTTAGGGTTGGCTTGGCTTAGCATAGACCTTTATAGTTATAAATAAAAGAGAAAAATGGTTAACTATAGATATGGTTATTGTTGTGCAGTATGTAACATTGGTGATCACCTTATAAAATATTAATACTTAAAGTCAAAGACCTCAAATTTGGAATGGCTGCTCTTTGAGATTATCTACCCTAGAGATGAGGTGATCTCATTTGATTTGGTTCACTCGTGTATTGTTGCAATCCAATAAGGCCCTATTTTACTCCATAGGTAACCTATGGACCCTCTAGGAGGTATCAATACCTAAGGATTAGGAGATTGAGGTTGGAGGATATTATGTTCCCTTTATATGCTAGTATGACAAGGCTTACTATTGTGTTCTTGGGTTTGAGAATAAGGGTATTGTGTCCCCTTTGGGTGCCAATGTGACCGAGTGTACCTCAATATCCTTGGGTTAATTATATCCCACTTGAGTAATGTAAAATTGTAGTAACTATAGTGTAAGGAATATACAAAGGACTATTTGGATTTATTAGGTCAGTGTCTGGCTCAATGAGCTTTCTTGGTAATTGGAGTTGATTTGGATCTATTACTTTAGTAGTTATCTTAATGTGCTACCTTAGTATTTGGACGTGTTTTGGATTTGTTGGTTCTATAGTTACCTTAGTGTCTTACCTTGGTATTTGGAATTATTTTGGATATGTTGATTTTGTACTTACCTTAATGCTTTACCTTGGTTTTTGTAATCCATTTAACTAATCTGATTTGTCCATTGTACGATGAGACAATGTGAAATAGACTAGTATATTTTACTATTGATCTTAAGACTTGATGTTATATATATTGCTCCATAATTATTTCATGCGGTTATGGTACATGCTTTATGCTCCATTATTATTTGTCAGAGTTTTATGTGACTATGTGCAATTTGGGTATACTACCTCTTATAAGGTATTGTGATTTACTTAGTACAAGGAAGTTGTACTTATACTACATTTAGTGATGACTTTATGGAGGGTATGGAGTGGCTCCACATTTATTATAGTTATAAGGAAGAGAGTCTTTGGGAAGAGATCCTATTTTAGGAGTGGGATATTAGGTCTAAGATTTAAGATAACTGATTTTGTACCTTTGGGTGCCTATTTTTGATGTAATTAGTTTTTCTTCAAACTCTTATGTCGGTTGATGTTTTTTATTTCCATTGTTGTATAGATTATAGTATCTACAACTTTTATTTATGTATTACCTCTCATTTTTATTTTTATTTTATTTTGGTTGTTATTTTTTTCATCCCTATCACTTGGTAAAAGAAAGGTGAGGGAATGGGACTTATATTAAGTGAGGTAGTGAAACCTAGTGGTTTGGTAATTTAACATTTAAAAAAAACGTAAAAACAAGGGCATTAAAAATTGGTATTTGAGCTTTTGTTTTAAAAGCCTCTCTTCTATTTTTCAAAGTTCCTATTTCCTATGTGTTTTGACACTCAATTTAGCCTTGAAAGAATTGTGAGTTAGAATTTTATCATAGTATTTATCTTAGTATCTAGAGTTATATTCTTTGGGTGGTTGTTGATGAACTTTAGTATAGAGAAATGCGCTTGATCTTGATTAGAGGTTTGAAAAAATTATTTTGTTAGTAAATGGATTCATTGATGAATCCTAAGCTGAGTTGTTGTGTCTTGAAGGATTCCTTATAATTTATTTTAGAGTGACAAGATTACCCATATCACACCTTAGGATGTTCCCTAGTAATGATATAAGAGTCCACATGAGGTGGTTGGATGACGAGTTGAACCATATGGTAGATGTTGGCCATTACATCGGGACTTATATGTTTTGATCCAACAACTTGTTGAGGACCCTCCCTTTGGTAGAGCCGTGGATTATGGTAAGAGAAGTGTATAGGTACTTGTTTGTGATAAGTGTTCCTATCCTAGGTTTATAAAAGGCGAATGTTTCTTGCTACATTATGATTAGTTGGTGAGAGAGTTAATCATGATTGATGATGTTTGGAGAGTAGGATGGGATTACATCAAATACCCTAGACTATGAGCAAAGACTGACCGTGGATGGACATGTGTAATAAGATATTGATAGTTATTGAGTATCTAGATATAATAAATAGGCAATAATGTACTGCTATGGCATACTGAGAGATTAAGTCAAGAAGAGTAGTGTATTGAGATACTAGGATTATGTGTATATAATATGCCTAATATATCAAATTTACTATGTGTGAGTGTCATCTGTGATTACATTAGAGAGACTACCTTAGATATAGAAGAGACCATGACCTAAAGATTATGGTACTACATTGAGCACTTAACTGCTATTATGTCAATGATTTTAATCATGGAGGATAGCATAATATGAATGCAATATGCATATTGTATACACTATTTACATATACTTATGTTAACTTTATAGTTATATTGATGTTAGATGCAAATGGACCTTTATGATTTGAGAGTATGATGCATTGGTCATGATATGCATAGTAACTCCCTATAGTATTTAGGTGGTTAATTTTTTAGTTTCATTGTGCTGCTATACTTAGTATGTTATGGATGCTTGTATGTAGTATATCCTTTAGGAGGCTATAACCCTAGAAGATTATGGTTTTCTTTCACTTATTGAGCCTTAATATATTATTGCATGTTTGTAATCATGGAGGCATATGACCACCTATTATGAATGCAAATACTTTGCTTTAACATATGTTTACAATGTTATATAACCTTTATGATGAATGTTAGTGTTATTGTTAACCTTTGAAAGATATGGAGTGCCTAGCCTCCATATAGGTGGATTTTGATTATTTTTGTTAGATTTTATAACCCTATTACTCTATTTTCATTAACACTACCACTCAAAATTTTAACCTCAAGTGTATAAAGGAGTTGCTTATCACAATAGTAGAGAGAGTGGTAGAGCCACAACAACAGCCACAACCACATCCGTAGCCACTACCTTTGACACCTATTAAGGTTGAGAATTGGCTTAAAGAGCTCGGATTTCATCACCCGACTATGTTTGATGGATTCAAGGATCCAATAGTATTAATAAGGTGGATTAGGGAGATAGAAAATCTTCAAGGACTCTAATTGCCTATATGGGAAGAAGGTGAATGTTGATATAGTCTACCTATAAGGTAATTTAGATGATTGGTGGAGAGGATACCAACTTTAAGATATAGAGCTTATATACATTTGGGAAGGATTTTTGGTAGCTTTGAGGGTAATCTATTACCCTTTACACATGTATCATGCAAAGCATGCTGAGTTTTTAACCCTACAGTAAGCACGCTAAGTTTTGGTAGCTTTTCCACCAGAAATAATTGGTATTGAGAAAGGGACCTGCTTCTCATCTCTACTTGCAAAGTAGTGTAGGTCAAATTTTGGTATTAGAGGTACCCATAGAGGTTTGATGGTTAATAGTTTGAACATGATTAGTGATGCACAAACTCGTGGATTTATAGGCACCACCACTAGTAGACCTTTACACTTTTGAGTGTTTAGAATTCTTTGTTAATTGTGCATACATGTGTGATCAATTGATGTTGATTTGATGCATTTCTATGTGATAATTTTTTTTCTCGATTAGGGCTTAGTTCGTTTAAGGGGGTAGTGACCCCCAACTTGTATAATTTTTACTTTAGGACCACCGAAGGTTATAGCAAGTTAGTTTTATTTTGTTTGACTTTAGGGATAAAGTCTCTTTTAAGGGGGTAGTAATATAATACCGCATTTTTAGAACCCTAATCATAAATTGGTAGTTATTTATTAGTTGCAATGATTATTATAAGGTGTTTTGTAGTAAATATATTATTCTTATTATTATGAAATATTAGACATAATATTTAATTAGGTTAGAATTTGTTAGAGAGTTTGTTATATATATATATATATATATATATATATTAATCAATAATTATTTCATGTTGTTATGCTACATGTTTTGTGCTCTATTATGATTTGTCGGAATTTTGTGTGACTATGTACAATGTGGGTATGCTACCTCTTGTGAGGTATTGTGATTTACTCAATATGATAAAGACATATTAATACAACTTTAGTAGATGACTACTTAAAGGGTATATAGTAGCTCCAATTGTATTATAGTGACAATGAAGAGAGACTTTAGGAAGAGATGCCATTATTAGAATGAACTTTTGGGTAAAGAGTTAAGATAAACTGGCAGTATACCTTTGGGTACCTACTTTGGATGTAATTGGTTTTTCTTCAAACTCTTATGTCCCTTACTATTTTTTATTTCCTCTTTGTATGGATTAAATTTTCCACAACTTTTATTTATATATTACCTCTCATTTCCACGGTTTATTTTCATTATGATTTATTTTAGCCTTAGCACTTGGCATAAGAAAGGTGTGGGAACCGGACTTATGCTAATTGTGGTGGTAACACCCAGTAATTTGGTAATTTAATGCTTCCACAAAATTGAAATTTTTAAGTAGTAAAAATAGGGTTGTTACATATGCTTTATTCATCAACTCCAATATAAATTATAATGCTTTAACTCAAGCCTTATTTCTGAAGTTATTACAGTCTTAAACTAGCTATAAAAACCCTAACAATAACCTTTGGAGAATTAAGGAATTAGTTGAGGAAATATCCTAACTAACTTTACAATAAACTAATGAAAAAGTCTTCCTAAACTAGTTGTTACAAGAAACACATCAACATGCCTAATCTAGTTCTTTGACATGTGATAACAACACTTTACAACCTATCATTACAAGTCACTAATCCTTGTTATAATCGAATTAGGTTTAACACATAATTGTTACTAAAAAATCATAACTAATAAAATCAACCCTAATTAGCTTACATGTGTATGTCGCATGTCCATATGGCTTATCCCACATAGAATGTTTACTTTTCCAAATCCTAAATATCAAATTTTCAAGCTTAGCTTGATCATGTTGTAAGAGTTCCCTATATTATGATCAAATCTTGACAAAAGTATTGTAGGATGATTAAACACTTCTAAGAATGGCAAGAAACACCTCAAGCATATCCAATAAACATGTTTGGATGTGAAAACAAAGATTATCCTCCATCATTCTCATCCTCTTGTATAATTTGACCTAAAATTTAAAAACATGAGGATAAATATCAATAAAATAAGAACATATTCTTTTAAGTGCTTTGTATTTGTATATCTATAATAACCCCAAAATTCACAGTTGAAAATTTTTGTTTGTTATAGAAAACCATACACTAATAATAGGGGTGTTACCGCCATGAACAAAACAAGATTGACCCCTGGCCACTCTTACGCTAACCACAAGACTAAAGGGACTAGAAGTATTAACATGGATAGTCAATAAAAACCACAAAAGTTCAATATTTCATAATAAAATAAGAGTACACAAATATTAGAGTTAGTACACAATGCAAATTAAATACAAACGATGCCCACTATGGGGAAAGTAAAAAATATAGGAAAACAGGAAATGATAAGTCGGGAGAACACCCTCTCAAATCCCACGTCAGGTACAACAAGTCATCACTTAGTCCCGCCCAATCTATCATAAGCATCGAAATCATTATAAACATCATCTATGACCTACATAGACTCAAGAAGGGCCACTGCTCATGGGAATGAGGAACATCTATGAAAGGGGTGATCAGTATGCTATATACTGAGTAAGGTAACCATATGACTAGGATAGAGTATAACATGAAAAAGGCAGATAATGCATGTAGTAAGTCATTCCAACTAATGACCATTATTAGAATTTAGGCCATTAATACCATCGTCACACATTTCTTGAACTATATCCATACGAGTATGAGAAGCCCACTATTATAGTTAGTGTAACGGAATACACTCTAGGGTAGGATTATCCTAGACACTATTATATGCTAAAGGATTGATCTCTATGGAAAAATGCTTTGGGCTACTATTCTTACTGATGGATCGGTCTAGCCTTGACTCACACAATGTTCCACTATAAGTGATTAGTATTTTTCATATAATTTGTTATTACTGAGCTCGAGATCCCCTACTATTATAGCCAGTGGATCAGAAAACACTCTAGAGTAGAACATACCTGGCTACTATTATTCACCAATGGATCGTTTGTTAGGGAAAAATGCATCTGGCCACTATTCTTATCAATGGATCAGTCTAGGCCTAGTTCAATAGTCTTTGACTTTAAATTGTTAGTATTTTATTCATGTCTTATTAAATAAGTAATTCCCTATCAGACATGCATGCCCCAAATGGACTTCCCATTCTCACTCTTCTACCCCAAGCTCTTTAGGTAACCCTATCCCATAACTTGTGACCTTTACACTCTCTAATACTCCAAGACTTAGTTCTCACCTTCCCCCTACTCACCATAAATCTAAAAGCCCCCACACAAGTGGGTTCAGACACACTTTCCCATTTCTCCACATAGGCTTACCATCACTTACTAGGGTTTTCCCTTGAAACCCTAATTTGGCCTATGTTACCTTGACCTCTCTTTTTCATATATAGCCCATAGTCCCTTTTAATTCTAAAATTATCATTCCACTCAACCCACTCAAAGAATCATAACCCTACTCTCCATCTTCCACATGTGAGAAAGAACCCCTAGTTAGCCACTCTAAAACCTTAATACTCCTCTTTTCTTCTACACCATCCCGTCAAATGCACACTCCACACTCCTTACCACTTAACTCACACACTTCATAAGACACATTCCTAATCTCAACCATAATTCCGACCAACCACTATAAACCCTTTAACAACAGTCCCCTACTTTAGGGCTTCCCCAAAACCCTAGTTAGGCTCCCATGCATACGTCTACCAACACATGTACCATCTTTTCCCCCAAAGGCTTCAATTAACCTACATATTCTTTCCTCCCCATGTTTAAACCTTAAACTAACTTTTTCCACGTAAAATTTTCCCCCATATAAAGATTAACCACCCTAGGCAAGGCTTACACTTTTAATGCAAGATTTTACTCCGACCTTTCATTTTATTATTTTCCTCCTTTATTTTATTCCCCACATGGCATAGTATACTTAGGTTTTTTCCCCCATTTCTCCTTACTCAATCCACTCTCTTTATTTTTTTTAGATCCCCACAACTTCTCAAAACCACATAAGGCCTCCTAGCATGCATGTTATACCATTGCATCCATAAATAAGAGCATTTCATAAATAGTAAGTCATATCACACATACCATAAATCATACACAACTTACCTTGTTTCCATGCAAAGCAAGCTGCACTACCCACATTTTTAGTTCACATTCACATATAAGTGCATAACACATATCATTACACCTATAAGCACATAAAGCATATAAAATACAATCCTTAACCATATTTGTACCTAATAGGACACCAAGCTTGGATCAAGAATTCGATGCCTCCTTATGAGGAGAGTTTGGTTCAAAACCTATAAAATATGGAACACTAATTATTAAACCTTCTTCCTACTCCTTTTTTCCCTTTTTCTTTTGTATTTTACAACAATATATTAGTAATAATATTAATAAGGTTAATAATAATAATAATAATAATAATAATAATAATAATAGGGTTAATAATAGCAAAAATATATACAATAAATTATATTAAATAAATATTTAAGGGCACAACTAGGAATGGAATAGTGGCTAGGGTGATAGTGATTGTAGTGCAAGGCAGTGATGAAAATGGTGATAGAAAAGGAGGGATTTTGGGGTTGGAAAAGGGTAAGGGAGTTTGGTTTTCTTGGATGGTAGGGTTTTTGAGTCAAAGGGGGTCATGGTGGTGGTGTCTCACAGTGGCTACACATCTAGTGGTGGTGTTAGGTGAGAGAGAAGGAGAGAAATGGAGGAGGAAGAAGGGAGGGGAATAGAGAATTAGTGTTGTGGGAAGGTAGAGGGAGGATTTATAGGCAAGAAGGGAGGTAGTGGAGGTGGTAGTTGTTGTAGTGGTGGCAGCATAGAGCGGCATAAGTGGTGGACACGGGTGTAAAAGGGCATCTGAAGTTACCCACTTTACATAGGTTGAGAGAGAAAAGGAGGGAGATTTAGGGGTAGGGGAGGTCTTGATGGGTGGGTGGTGGTGTAGGGAAGAGGAAGGGTGGGTGTGGTGACAAAGATACAGTACAACGACGATAGTGGAGGCAACTAAAGAGTGTGTGTGAGGGAGCTAGAGGAATTATAGAGCGGAAAAAAAAAAGAATAGAAATTATAGGCACAAGGGGGTATAAATAGGGGGAGAAGGTTGGGGGAAGTGGGAAAATGAAGGTAGAAGACAAGAGGATGCTGGCGGTTAGCTACAAGCTGGCATGAAGCCTTGAATAGCATGCACGGCCAAGGGACAAGGCTAGGTTTTGGCAGGGTCGCAAAGGGTTAGGTGGGCAGTATGGGGCTCCATAAGGGGTGGAGACCAATGTAGGGCATTACCAGTTACATGCCCTATAGGTCAGGTCAAAGGGAAGGTGAGGGGAGAGTGACAACTATAGCTGCGAAGCATCCATAAGTGATACATTGATCAGGGGGAAGATTGAAGATGAGGATAAAAGAGGAAGAAAGGAAAAATGAAAGGGAGAAAGGAGGAAAAGAAAGGGGCTGATGGTGCTAAGCTGTGTGAGAAAAAAAAAAGAAGTGGCTTGGGGAAGAAAGAAAGGAGAGGAGGGGGAGAGAATTTTAGGCCGCACTTGGCAGCGCCTAGTCTGGCGAAGGAAAGGAGAAAAGAAAGAAAAGAAGAAAAAGGAAGAAAGAAAAAAGAAAAGGAAGAAAAAGAAAAGAAAAGGGAAAAAGAAAAAAGAAAAGTGAGATGACAAGTGTGTTTTGGGATTTTTTAAATTTTGGAAATAATAAAATTAGTAATAATAAATAATTAATTTTTTAATTTAGAAATTATTATTAAAATTTACTTAAAATTTATTTTATTTTAGTAAATTATTTTAGCCTCCACTAATTTTTCTCTTTTTTAGCTTTAATTATTTTTATTATAATATCATTTTATTAAAAATGGTATATTGAATTAAATCTCATCTACTAATTCTTATTTTATTATTAATTTCTAAAATAGGGCTTTAGGGTATTATATCACTACCCTCTTACAGAAAGACTTCATCCCCAATGTCTTTGGCTTAATTCTTGGAATAGGGAATAGGGAAATGCAATTCTAAAGTGATTCAGTAAACAAAAGCATTAAATGCGATGTTACCATGCCCTTAAAGAAAAATGGGTTTCATAGGAATTGTCGTACCTCAAGTGAAGAGTTCTAGTTACACCTTGTGCATGTCATTCTCATCTTATCATAATCTAGGGAATCATCAAGTTTGACCTTTTCAGGCTGGATTAGATGGCAAGGATCGGCATCATACTTTTGCAGTTGCAGGATATGGAACACATTGTTAACTCATGCTAACTCTAGTGGGAGTGCCAACCGGTATGCAACCTCTCTGACCCACTCCAAGATCTCATAGGGTCCAATGTACCTCGGGCTCAACTTACCCTTTCTTCTAAACCTATTCACACCCTTAGTGGGGGAAACCCTCAACAGTACCTTCCCCTCAAGCTCAAAGTTGCTACTTTAATGCTTCTAATCATCATATCTCTTTCATTGTCTCTAATTAGCTCTCATCCAATCCTAAATTTAACGAATCTACATGGTCATATCTCCAATCATCTCAGATCCCAACACCACTGTCTCGCTAATCTCACTCTAGCACAAAGGGTTCCTACACTTTAGCCATACAATGCTTCAAAAGGAGCCATCCCTATTCTGGCATGGTAGCTATTGTTATGCAAGAATTCTATTAGATGTAGGCACTCCTTCTAATAACCCTAAAAGTCCAAGACATAGGCCCTCAGCATGTCCTTTAGGTTTGTATGGTCCTCTCGGTTTATCCAATTGTAGCGGGATGGAAAGCTATACTCATCTACAACTTTATTCTAGGACTTCTTGTAGCATTGCCCAGAAATTAGAGAGGAACCTCAGACCCCTATCTAACACAATATCCTTTGGCACATTGTGCTGATTAACCACAAACTTCATGTAGGCACTGGTCAGTTGATATATGCTCCAGCTGGACTTCATTGGAATGAACACACCAACTTGGTAAATCTATCCATGATGACCCAGATAATGTTACTGCCACTCTATGTCCTTATCAACCCACTAACAATGTTCATAAAGATCGAATCCCACATCCACCTTAGCACTTCTAAAGGCTGAAGTAACCTTGTAGGTCTATAATGCTCGATCTTAACCTTTAGATAGGTGAGATTTTTGGACACAAACTCAGCTACCTCCCACTTCATATGGGCCGACCAGTACACCTTGATAACCTTATACATCTTGTCTGCTCTTGGGTGGATAGAGTAAGGGGTCTGGTGTCCCTCTTCTAAGATTCAGCTCTTTAACTCTGAACATCCTTGTGGTACACACTAGCAACCCTATAGCAAAGGCTACCACCCTCATGTACCTAAAAGCCTTCTGCCTAGACTTCCTGTAACTTCTCACAGATATTCTCAAACTTAGCATCTCCGGCCTAGCTGATCTAGATCTCTTTAAATACTATAGGGATGATTTGTCATGGCACTTATGTGTATCTCAAAATTAACTAATTTTTTTTGAAAATGGAAGTAATTAAAATACATAATTTAAAACCCGTGAATTTTGGGAATGTTACCCCCACACTTAGTATCGAACCAGTTCTCTCCGACCGTTCCAGTACCAAGTGCTAAGGCTAAAGAAAAGAAATAATCAATTATAAATCAATACAATCCAAATTTCAAATAAGCATTAAACGGTTGTAAAACAAAAAAATTAGAGTATGCATAAGGAATCATTATTCAACTTTAAAAGAGAAATAGTTACAACCGATAAAATATTAATAAAAGGAAATAGAATCACATAATTATTGAAATATGGCCACAACTCTCTAGAACTTTGAGCCAGACATGCTCAACACTTAGCCCCAACTGATGTCTCGCCCACCTGCACAAAGTCAGAAGGGCATACTACTCGTGGGAATGAGTAGCACCCATGAAAAGGGTGATCAGTACGCTACGTACTGAGTAAGGTAACCGAGCACTAAGGCCAACACATAAACACATAAATCATGTAGAACATAACGAGCATAATCATAAATGCATATGATCAACCAGGTAAAAGTACAAAGGACTGTATATAATCCAGATTAATCATTTAATTAATCTCTTATCAGAATCCGATTCACACCATGCCTTTTATCAAATCCATACGAGTACGGGAACTCCACTTTTTTCCACTATTATAGCCAGTGGATCGGTCACTTAGGGTACATACCCTACTAGGGATGGCAACGGGGCGGATAATACCCGAAACCCGATGGATTTTATCCAACGGATATCGAAATGGATAATGATAAACGGATATGGATACAGATATGGGTAAGGGTGAAAAATACCCGGCGGATTCGGGTACGGATACGGGTACGGGGTATCCATATACATATCCGACGGATATCCGTTACCCATATCCGTACCCGTTTACCCGTTATATATTTACCATTTTATCCTTAACTTTTTATATAAGAATAAGTTATAGTTAGAAATTAAATTATCATTTTACATTTAACCCTACTAAGTTGATGAATTATTGGATTTTTATATATATATTTTAATTTTTAATATCAAAAAATAATTTTGTAGGTAAATTATATATATTATGACAGGTAAACAGGTACAAAAACGGATAAACAGGTAATTTTAATCCGTCGGATAACGGGTTTGATGTACCCGACGGATAACGATATCCGTCGGGTAACGGATTATCCGTCGGATACGGATATGGGTACAGTAACGGATATCCATGATGGTACGGGTACGGATATGGTTATCAAATTTCTTATCGGGTTCGGGTATGGATAAGGGGTACCCGATCCGTACCCGCCCCGTTGCCATCCCTATACCCTACCACTATTATATGCCGGTGGATTGGTCTGGCCCCTTCTCGCACGGTGTTCCACTGTAAGTAATTAGTGTCTTCCCACATCTTAACAACATATATAGTTTGGTTCGTTGAGCTTGGGATCCCCCACTATTTTAGCCGGTGGATTGGTCACTAGGGTAACATACCCTACCACTATCAAGCCCGGTGGATCGGTCTCCAGGCTACCACAGTACCTGGCCACTATTATGCCGGTGGATCAGTCTGGGCCCAGCTCAACATCTTTCACTTTACGTGATTAATGTCTTAAGTATCTTATTCAAAGTCTCTCACCCTGGACATGCATAAATCTTCACACATCAAAATCATAAAAGTCCACCATCATAATTACACTTTAATCACCACATACATAGATAACACAAAAACCCTACTCAGCCACCATATACCCCAATTAACCACAAAAAACCATAGTTAACCACTCCAAACTCTATTTAACCATAACAACCATAATTAGCCACTCCATGCCTTAGTTAATCATAGCAAACCACAATTATCCACTCCAACCCTAGTTAATCACAACAACCCAGAGTTCATTACTCCAAACCCTAATTCAGTCTCTTCCGTACCCTCATAATGCTCTACGTACTATTTTCCGTCCAAAATAGTTCAACACCCAAATAACACTTACATTACCTTCCTTACATCCCAAATTAACTTTCCACACGTAAATTTCATACCCATGCAGACATTAATCTCCCCATGCAAACCTTTAAACCTTTTTCATGCAAACCCTCAAATTCCACGTGAAACCCTAAATTCAACCATGCAAACCCTAATACCACCATTCAACCATCAATGCCACCATGTAAACCCTAATACCACCATACAACTATAAATACGACCATAAAACCCTAATACCACCATACAACTATAAATACCACCATACAAACCATGATTCCGTCATGCAAAACCCTAAATTCAATCCACACAAAACCAAAGATTCATCCATACCAAACCCTAAATTCAAACCATATAAAATCCAAAGATTCGTCCTTACCTTACAATTTATTAGATTCTCCCATTCATAACCACAAATTAGATTTTTCCATACAAGACCATAAGTTAGATTCTCCCACATAAAATCATAAATTAGAATCTCCCAAGCAAAACCATAAATTGGATTCCCCCAAACAAATCATAAATTAGATTCTCCCATATAATATCATAAATTACATTCTCCCAAATAACATCATAAATTACATTCTCCCAAACAAACCATAAATTCGATTCTCCCATATAACATCATAAATTAGATTCTCCCAATTAACATCATAACTTAGATTCTCCCAAACACACCATAAATTTGATTCTCCCATATAACATCATAAATTACATTCTCCCAAATAAAACCATATATTGTATTCTCTGCATAAAACCATAAATTATATTCTCTCACACGAAACCCTACATTTCCCATTTTATTCTTCCACTCATAAATCATTAAAATACTTAGGTCAACTCACATCTCTTGGTCAACTTCTTTCTCCATCCTCATTTTTCATCCTTTTCCCCACACCACCACATCAACATCCTTACATGCATGTCTTGTAGGGTCACAACACATATCATCATACATAAATAATACACATGCCATGCAAAACATACTTCAACTCCACGTCATACCATATACGACATAATTAATAATCATAAACATAGAATACATAGCATATGAAGCACATAATGCATATAAGCTGAAATACCCCGGAATTAATTATTTTTGGAAATAAGTCATTAAATAAGGATTATTGGGGAAGTAATTTAATTTATTACTCTATTTAGATTAAAAGGGATTATGTAGGGCAAATTAATAAGAATTTTCAAATAATTTATAAAGGAGGAATATATTTTTTTAGGGCCCTAAATTAGCCTAAAAAGGAGGATAAATATTTTTATTTAAATATTTAAATATTCTTACTCTAAGTGCCCAAGGCAAATACTTTAAATATTTATGTAAATAAAATACTAAAACAAAATAACATAAAATAATCCTTTTTCTTTTTCTTCCTTTCTTTTTTCCCTCTTCTCCCCCGTTGGGCCAGCTCGCGGCCCAACTCCCCCTTCCTTCCCCTTCCCACGGCCCAGCGCCATTCGATTTCCCCCTGTGGTAGGAACACGCAACATTTCACCCCTCCTTCAGCTGAAACGCTACCCTCCGATTACTGAAGTTGGCAGTTGCCTACCGACAACCCAACACCGCGCTTTGTCCAGAAATTCACCAAAACACAGTGTTTTACTAAGGCGTTTTGACCGTTACCGAACTGGCCAGTTCCCCCTTCTTTTCTTTTCTCCCCTGGACCGCCGGTCCGGCCTCCTTCCCTTTCTTCCTTCCCTACGCGCGATCTGCAAGTCGCCGCCCACCCCCTCTGCACCGACCACCTGCCTACGCCACCTGCACGTCGTCTCCCCCCTTCCTGACTTTCCAGCCACCCTCCCCCGACAAGCCGACACCCCCGCCATCACTCCCAGGCCTGCTCCTGCACCTTTCTCCCTTTTCCCGACCCGCGTCGGCTTGCCACCGCCGGTCGGCGTGCCACCTGACCTGCCTCCCCCTGTCTTCTCTCTCAATACTCCCCCATTTTCAAGCCTATAAATACCCCCTAAGGACCTAGCATCAGGCTTTTTCGAAACCCACAGCCCAGAAAAACCGCCCTGCGCCACCCTTATTTTAGACAGCCACGTCGCCGCCGCTCGATCCACCCCCAAAACTCTTCCTTGCATCACCCTCCACTGACCTAGGCCTCCCTCACCCCTTGGTTTGCTCTGCACGCGCCACCCCGGCCGTGCAAAGTGACCTTCATGATCAACCCAGCTTCGAACCCCGTCGCCCTTCTGACTGCCGCCCACCGCTGTGCCGCCACTTCCAGCACCCCCTCTGCCTTCTAAAACCACCAAGGGAGCTTTCCCAACCTCCCTAGACCCTCTATTTCCCCTGCCAACCTCTCCTCTTCCTTCCCCCCTCCATCACTTCTCCACCTTCCTTCTCCCCATCGCCGCCGCTGCCGTGTGCAGTGCACCGCCACCTGTGCCACCAGTACCCTAGGTGGCCCTCTAAACTCCCCAACCCTTAAACCCTTGTTGTTCAATTGTTAATTATTTTTAGTGGTATCATTAGTATTATTCTTAAGGTTATTATCCTTATTATTTATTAGTATTATTATTATTATTATTACTATTAATTTTATTATTATTTAACCTGAATTCGAAATAATCATAACTATTATGACTATTAATATTAATGACCTATAACCTTAGTATTATTATTTCAACATCATCATCATTATTAATTTTATTATTATTATTATTATTATGATTGTTACTATTATTATTAGTATTATTATTCTCACTATCATCATTAGTAATATTGCTATTAGTAGTATTAGTATAATACTAACCTCACTAGCACTAATATTGCTACCATTATTATTAACATTGAAACTATTACCGTTAATAATAAATACTATTATATTTGCTTTAAATTATCGTAACTATTAAGACCTATTTTGATTAGTAGTAGCATGATTCGCTACCTTAAGAATGAAACCCTACTTTCTTTTACTTATAAAGGCATTATTAGTATTGATAGCCCTAATGGTAAGTTAAAGATAAGGGTAAGGTAGAAAGAATGGTGTTTTGGGTCAGAGGGAAATTAACCTCTAGTTTTTCCCTCTTATAGGCGAATCAAGTCGAAACCCGGAGGAGGCGTATGAACGTGCTCCAAGACCGGTGTCGTGTTAGGTAAGGACGAAGCTATGGCCTTATGCTAAGTGTGATTTGGGTGTGTTGAATGTTGTGTATGCCATGCTATGATGTGTATTATATGATTTATGGATAACTTGTCTCATGTCTAGCACAACTTGGAATTTGAGGTACGTCGTGTGTACTTTCTATGACGTGAGCATGGCATGTTTTATGTATGATGTTTATGATGTGTTGATACGGCCCTCTAGGACATGCATGCTAGGGTTTCGGTACTATGAAATGGGACTAAAAGAATAATAAGATGGGGAATGGGAAGTGAGACCATTAAGGGGGATATAGGGTTGACCAAAGTGCCTCATAATCCATGAGAGAAGTTTTAAGTGAGAAGAATGTCCAAAGTAAATGAAAGTTGGGAACCATGCATGGGGGCCTTAAAATCTGCATGGTAACTTGGGGCGTTTGCATGAGGTGACTAACTCTTGCATGGGGGTGTGTCTTACGTGAGAAAAGTTGAATTTGGGTCTAAATAAGAGAATGAGAGAGTTGTGGAGTGATTGGAGACTTGGGGTGAAAAATAGTACGTAGGTTGGTACGAGGGTGCATAAGGGGCCTAACTAGGGTTTCGGTAAGAAAGTGAATACTTGGGGAGTACGAAAGTGCGGATGATTAAGGAGGGGTGGAGTATGGGTTAAGAGTGTGAATTCACTATACAAAAGGTGGGTATGGGTTTCCATATGAAAGGAGAGACCTTGGGATAAAGAGGAGAGATTACTTGTGGAAGAAGTAAGCTACTAGGGTTTGAGGTGGCCAACTAGGGCTTTGTCGATCGCATGTGAGGTTGAAGAGTAAAGTAAGATGCCTTGTGTTTAACCTGGTAAGCATGAGATGTGGGGGCAAGGAACAAATAATGGTGAGGTGAGTAAGGAGAGGTTGGACCACATAGGTCCAACTAGGGTTTCCAGGCTTATGGGAAAGAATGTCGGGTGTGATAAAGGGGGGCAGGAGTCTCAACATATGGGACGGGCCCGCTTGAAAAGAAAACAGTAGAACATTGTGGACATGCATGTCAAGGGTGGAATGTGATTCAATAAGACACAGATAAGACATTAATCATGTAAAGCGAAAGACTGTTGAGCCGAACCCAGTCCGGTCCACCAGTAAGAATAGTGGTCAGAGGTGTTCTGCCCTAGGTGTTTCATTCCGGTCCACCGGCTATAATAGTGGTCAGAGGCGTTCTGCCTTGTGTGTTTACTTCCGGTCCACCGGCTATAATAGTAGGGGTTTTTGGCTCGACAGACCCAAGTAAATAAGTTAATTCATGGGAAAATACTAAGTACTTATAGCGAAACACCATGTGAGTCGGGGCCAGTCCGGTCCACCGGTAAGAATAGTGGTTAGAGGCGTTCTGCCCTGTGTGTTTACTTCCGGTCCACCGGCTATAATAGTGGTCAGAGGCGTTCTGCCCTATGTGTTTACATCCGGTCCACCGGCTATAATAGTGGGGCTCCCGCACTCACATGGACTATTGAAGAATGTGTGGAATGGACTTATTATCATTAATGAAAATAAAAGGATAAAGCACCGAGGAAGTAAACAGGCCTTTTCTTGCATGTTATTGTCTGTTGTCTTTGTGTTGAACTTGGATCTTGTGTTCTATGTGTTGGCCTTAGCTCGTTGTTACCTTACTCAGTACGTAGCGTACTGATCATCCGTTTCATGGGTGCTGCTCATTCCCACGAGCAGAGGGCCTAGTTGACCTTGTGCAGGTAGGAGACCGTGTTTTTAATGCCTACGATACCTACGAGGCATCGGGTGGGGCCGAGTGTTGAGCCTATCCTGGTTGGGGCCGAGAGCGAGCCAGCCGGACTCTTTTGCTATCCTCGTTTTCTTTTATCTTAATTTGGTCGTATTTGTATTTTGTTCGTATTTTGGAGTGGGACTCTTAAGTTGTAATTTTAAACGATAATCTAACTGTGGTTGGCATCTTGTTTTCATGAATGATTTATGATGACTATGCACTTTTGTTTTGATGGTTCTTACTTAATGATTTCTTGGTTTAGCCTTAGCACTAGTATCGGGACGGTGAAGTGAACCTTGTATGTACGGTATAAGGTAACAACCTTATCTTTGGTGGATAAACCAATTAGGTTTAAAATGGTTCGATAACTTCGATTTAAACGAAATTTTTCAGTAGTAAATTTGGGGGTGTTACATAAGCATACAATGACCTTTGTAAACCCTTACCTAAAACAACACCGATCTTGGAGCACACTCCTACACCTCCTTAGGGTTTTGACTGGTTTTACCTATTATGAGAGAAAAGCTAAAATTAGACTCTCTCCCATAAAAATAATATTAAACACTAACTTAATATAAGACTAGGCTTTTGATAAAATAATAATAACAAAAATACCAAAAATAATATCAATATTAATATTAACAAGAATAATAAAAATAGTATCAATAATAATAAAAAGGTATTACTCAAAAACAAAGTGAAATAAGGGCTTCGGCCCCTTTACCAAAATAATACTAAAAATATTATTTGTAAATTAAATAACCAAATTTAGTAATAATAATAATAATGATAATAATAATAATAATAATAATAATAATAATAATAATAATAATAATAATAATAATAATAATAATAATAATAATAATAACAAAATTATTAACAACACTAATGTTAAAATATTTGTATTAATAATAATGGAATAAGAATAATGGAAATTCAAAATAGGAAATAATAATAATAATTATACTTATAACATGTTAATATTAATAATAGTAAATATAGAAATAATAAGAAGAATAATAATAAAATCGAATTAAAATACAATAGGCTTCAGCCCTCAACATAAATAATAATAATAAAGACATTAATACTAATAATAATAATCATAATGCATATTAAAAATATAAATATTAAGAATAATAATAATAGTATTTATATTCAAATAATTGAAATAAAATAATTTAAGGGTTATAAAAAAAATAGGGAAAAGGCTGAGAGGGTCTAGGGTTCAACCATAGGTTGGTGGGGATAGGCGGAATCAGCGATGCTTCTCGGCGGCGGCGGCGGTGGCCGGAAAAAGGGAAGAAAAAGGTAAAAGTTGCATGTTGGGAAAAAGATAGGGAGAATTAAGATGTGATCTGGGGTGTTTTGAGTTTCCCAGGAGGAGAGGGACATAATGATGGTGGTGGCGCAGCCAAAGGTGGCGGCGCACGGCGGCGGTGGGTGGTGCCCAAATAGGAGAGAAGAAGAGAAAGAGAGGAGGAGAGGGAGTAAGAGGAAAAGAAAGGTAGGGGAAGGTAGAGGAGGTTCTGCAGAAGAGAATGGGAGGAGAAATAAGTGGCGTAAACGGCAGAATAGGTGGCTAATGGTGGTGCAAAGGGTGGCGAAGGTAGAAAATAGGTTGGTTGGGAAGGGGATTTCACACAGCTGGGATGGCTTGTGCAGGAAGAATCGAGGGGTATTAGTGGTTTGGTTAGCTAGAGGGTGGTGCAGGGAAGGCGTAGGTGGGTGGATATCGTGACGTAGTTGGCCGAAGGAGGCGGACGAAGCGTCTAAATGGTCGGCGGTGGTAAGGTTGGGGAATTCTGGGCAAACAACCAAAGCTTGATACAGAGCTCAAACCAGGGGTATTTATAGGTTTTAGAAGGGAGTTTAGGGTTTTGTGGGTCGGCTGGGGAGTAAGGGAAGTAGGGTTAGAGTCACCGGAGGTGAGGTTGGCCGGTGGCAGCAAAACTCGGGTAGGGGAGTGCACAAGAGAGAGAGAGAGGATCGCGCGAGAAAGCGGAGATTTGGTTGGGTTGATGAGGCTGCCGAAACAAGGGGAAGAGAAAGGAAGGAATAGGCAGGTCAAAGGGGTCAGATCGGTGTCGAAAATCTTGGCTGGGCAGCAAAGTTGCAGGCAGGTCGGTGGCGAGGATGGCAGGTGCGAGGGGCTGGGGGAAGAAGAAGGGGGAGCTGGACCGGTGGTCCAGGAAAGAAAGAAAGAAAGAAAAGAGGGGAGACCAGGCGGTTTGGCGACACAGGTATAATTTAAATGAAACGCTGCATTCCAAGGAAATGAAGAATGGAACGCCACATAAAGAGGGGCGGAAGATGGGTACGCGGCGCGGGCTGGGCCAAAGGAAAAGAAGAAGGGAAACTAGGCCGCGAGCTAGCCTAGTTCGGGGAGAAGAAGAAAAAGAAAAAGAAAAGAAGAAGAAGAAGAAAAAGGAAGAAGGAAAAAGGAAAAAGGGAAAAAGAAAAAATGTGGGTTGGTTTAATTAAATTAATTAGGATATTTGGGTTATTTAAAAATAATAATATTTAAATAAAATAATATTTAAAAATTCCTTTTTAGGCTAAGTTAGGATTTTTAAAAGATTTTCAATAAATTCCATTTTAAAAACCCAAAAAACCCTAATTTTCTTCCATTAAATTATTTATAAAATTAATATTAATTTGAAACTATTTTCTCCTTCTTATTTTAAATGAAATAATTTATTTAATTAATTTCCAAATAAAATCCTTAATTAGTTAAAATACCCAAATTCCTCCTAATTAAAATACTTATAATTCTCTTCTTGATTTTTCCTAATTAAATATCCTTTTATTTTAATAAAAATAATTTTTCTAATAAAACCTCATTTAAATATAATTTATAAAATTAGGAATTTTCGGGGCATTTCATCAACTAAGTCATGAGATACTATAGTGGGCAAGTTAAAGGAAAATCCCATAGAGCACAATACTGAAGTTCCACCCTATAGTTCTTGAACCCTTTTTAGTGACTATTCAACCTTAAGTTAATTAAAAAAATTTATTTAGTACACTACTCTTTTAAATAAGTATAAATCCATTAATTACTCTAATTGTTGTATAATATTTTCTTTTTCATGGTGTTTAGGGTTTTGAATAGATTTTTTTACCTTTACAAAAATGTTTTGTTGTTTGGAATTTGGAGAAAAATTCTTCTTTTAACGAGATAATACTGTAATACCCCATCCTAAAAAAAATTTAAAATAGGAATTTTAAATAGTGCTATTTTTATTTTGGAAAAGACTGGGAACTTTGGTGAAAATATATTTTTTTAGAGGTATCAATAGACTTGACACATCTAAAACCAATCAAGTTGTACATCCACAAGCATAGATTCTCAATTTAAGATCAACATTCGACTAGTCCTTCTGTACTAGCTGAGTCCTCAATCTATGATTCCATGTTTCTTTCTATTTGTGTTTTGATTCTTGCTCAAATAATTCCTTAAACTACTAATTAGTACCTATTTATTATTATAAGTATATTTCGGTGTTTTAGAATTATTTTAATAATATTTGTTTCATTATTTGATTTAGTTAGATAAAGATTTTTTAAAAGCAATTTTTGAGATACTTTTTATAATATCCACAAAATTCACTACTAAAAATTCGTTTTTAAAAGTTATAAGTGGAAGCAATTATGATAAATTTTAGAGATGTCATCGCCACACTTAGTACTATATTGGTTTTCCTCTACTATTCCGATACCAAGTACTAAGGTTGAAATTGTAATTTATACAAATAAAAGGTACAATTATAAAATAGAGTAGTGCAATACTTATATTACAAGGAATATAATCCACTAATAGTAGTTACAGAATAAAATCTTTGAAAAGAAAGCATAAGAGTTTTAAGGAAAACCCAAAAACCTTCCTAGATAGTCCTATGCTCTTAACTCAAGAGTAAATCTTGAATACCGCTTGTGAGTTTACCTGCAAAAACCATTATCTATTAAATAAGTAGGGGCCTAAGAAAGGAACCCTTTAGTACTATGGTACTGAGTAACCCTTTATACATGACTAATATGTGGGGCACGTGCGCAACACATCATTTGCCACACATCAAACACATGAACATGAAATTACACATATATAAACTAAAATATAATAATCATTCAAATGGATACACACATCAAGATTATATATCACAAATGCCCATTCACATAGAAATAATAGAACTTACCAAGGAAGTATCCAAGCGATTTTTTTATTTTTTTTGTAGTATAATTAGATAGTTAACATCATATTTAACCATACACCATCCACTCAACTCAAAGGTAGGCCCATAAATATAATACCAAACTCAATCCATCTAAGTAGGTACCAAGGTTGCTACCATATCACATTAGTAGGTCATAATAGTTCATTCATTATTATCTAAACTTAAGCCATTAGTTTAGATATTAATCATCACTCGAATTATATCCACGTAGGTTGAGGAACCCCACTATTCTTGTTGGTGGACCAGTAGCTACATAATACAGTCCAGGGCGGCACACTCCTAGCAACTATTATTATTGGCAGACCGGTATATATGATAAAATCTAGAGTAGAACTCTCCTGACCACTATTATAATCGGTGGACTAGTACATATAATATAATCTAAGGTAGAGCGCTCTTAACCACTATTATAACCAGTGAACTGGTACAAATGATATAATCTAGGAAAAAATGCTCCTAACCGCTATTATAACAAGCAGACTGGTACATATACTACATATGATCCTGACCTAGGTGGTGTTCCACTATAAGTGATTACTTTATTTCCATTTAACTATCACATCATTCCATTTTATTTACTAAGGGGAAGATCACGAACTCAAAGATACGAAGGTGCACTAGTCATACTAGATCATAAGAGCAGCACAGTATCCTACTGACTATCAATGCAGGGACGTAAAGGTACCCTAGTTGCATTGGTATACAAAGGCACACAGTACCCTACCGATAAGGACACCTAATCCATAAGTATGCATACCCCCTAATTAGGTCCATAAATCTAAATAGAGTAAGATGTAGGGCCTAGTTGGAGCACTAAGGCACACTTGCAAAATCAAGAACAATTATGGGTTAAACCATGTCTTTAGGATAGTGACCCCTAAATATCCACCATTCCTTATCTCAAGATCTTTCACTTTAAGTATTAGTATTTTAATTAAGGTGACAACAAGAAACACACATTAATCACACATTTAAACATTTTTATTTGATTACATTATTATGAAATGGTCAAAATCAAGATTATTGTTAATATCAACATAAATAGTCCACTAAGGCCATCTTGGGCTCCAACACTCATACTTAGCCACCTTAGATTAAAATGACCAAAATGCCATTATGGCTAAGGCTACCTTTTTACCAACCATTTCCATCACATATTCCATTTTATTTCAACTACATGACATAAAAATAATAACATACCATAATTATACTATTGATTATATTGATAAGTTACTCCACACAACAATTGACTATTTTACACGTAAAACTCTAACATGCACTCCTAAAATAACCAACACACATCGGCATGCTTCAAAAACTAATGCTCTTCCTACATGTGTGAATAACAACACAAAATACTCCAATTTACCAAGTTATCTCTAAACCATACATATTTATTATGATACTCTCTAAATTACCAAAATATTCCTAGGCCTTATAATGGTCATGATCATACTAGAACAAATGATACCAAGGCAATAGCCCCTATTATCATATTTAACATCAATTGTATTCCTAGCGTACATGTTTATTAAACCAAACACCATTTTACATGTAAAATTATCAAAATGCCCCTATACCATATTTTATTTAACATCATGCTCAAATATATGATACTAAGAAAATAAACATGTATTATCATATTTAACATCAATTTAGACTTACCATACATGTTTATTAGACTTATTACCATTTTATATGCAAAATTACCAAAATGTACCCCTAGGCCATTTATTATTAATAATCACACCCAACATGCATCACTAACACCATAAAGCCCTTATGATCATTCTTAGCACCAATTACCACTTGTCATACATATTTATTAAGTTAACTCCCATTAGACATGTCAAATTACTAAAATGCCCCTAGGTCATGAAATATTGATAATTATGCCCAACCATACATTACTAATACCGCAAAACCCTTATTATCATTCTTCGCACCAATTACCACTTGATATTTATTAAGTTAACTCTCATTAGACATTCCAAATTACTAAAATA